>CM029623.1:20253648-22770928 GCA_017311315.1 Dendrocalamus latiflorus
TTTCAGAGGCATGGCTAGCATTTCTTGAGGCTAGCAAATAAACAGAAATAGATTTAAGGGTAAAAGAGAATAGCACAGACGGTTTTTAGTTAAAAACCGTTTGTGCTAGATATCACAGACGGTTTTTAGTTTTAGTTAAAAACCGTCTGTGATTATCACCTATCACAGACGGTTTTTACTTACAAACCGTCTGTGATTATCAGCTATCATAGACGGTCTTTAGTTACAAACCGTCTGTGATATTTACACCACAGATGGTTCAAAAACCATCTGTGATAACCTTCGATTATCACTGACCCATAAATTCAGACGGTTCAGAAAATCGTCTGTGATGACGTTTTTGAACCGTCTGTAATATGGTTTTCTGTAGTAGTGTATCTGCGTGCTACTACGCCCGATTCATATTTGAGTTCCACGCTTCCAATATAAGTATACTGGTAACCAGAAACTTAGTGGGGAAACAATCAGAAGGCATGTATGAGTGGGGCATTTCATCCATATCTAGATTCACGGAGTAAAAACAAGAAACTTTTTATAAGCTCGCAATCGCCCAGAGCATACTGCCAACATATATTGATACTATGACGGTGCGACCACATCCAAATGTTTGGGCAAACAGTGGGGAAACAATCAGGAAAGCCCAAACATCCTGCGAACTCTGCTTAACCCCGAAGTCGTCCGTAGCGCCAGCATCATAATCTAGACAAATCACCTGGAGGCTATGAGGAGCTCAGCGGCAGCGAGGTGAGGGGACGGCCGAGTGAGGAGTGCTGGAAAAGCTAGGTGTACGGTGCAGTAGTGAGTACGTTTTCATCCCAGTATATATAGAAAAACATTATCACAGATGGTTTTTAAAATAATTATCTGTGATAAACACAATACAGATGGTTAATACAAAAAGGCGCCTATGATATGTACGTATCACAGACGACTAATACAAAAAACTTTTTGTGATGTGTACATATCACAGACGGCTAATATAAAAAACCATCTGTGATGTTTATGTATCACAGATGCTAACACAAAAAAACTGTCTGCGATGCTATATCACAGATGGCTAATACAAAAAAGCGTCTGTGACAGTTCTTTATATAGCAAAAAATTATCTGTTTTTGGCTAATCTCAGGAAATACTAGCCATGCCCTTTGATAACAAGCAAGTAGATTACAGATAAGTGAAAAATGATGTCTTGAGATTATTTGCCTTGAATTAGCTTTCGGATTAACAGAGAGCTGGCATCTGTTCCACAAATTCTTCTGGAAAGTAGTTAGACTGCTCATGATGCATAAATTCGAAAGAAAAAGTGTTTTCATTCAAGTTTTCAATAATTGGAACATGAGCTTGACTACTTTCTAGAAGAATTTGTGAAGATGGTGGTCGCCGTAGAGGAAGAAGAGGCTGAGGAAGATCCACTTGGCGGCGGCTAATTGAAGTCAAGGAGGGAGGAGAGCGGCACTTGGTAGGGCGGGCAGCGGAGGCGTAGTGGAGTTGTGGTGGCGGTGCTAGAGGTGGAGAAGGGGGAGCTGAGAAGGCGCACGGTTGTGTTGAAAAACCTAAGTGTGCCGTGCAGTAGTGAGTTAGGTTTTTGTATCAATAAATATAAAAAAATATTATCACAGACGTTTAATACAAAAAATTATCTATGATGTGTACGTATCATAGACGGCTAATAGAAAAATGTCTGTAATGGTCCATATATCACAGACAGTTTTGTGTCAGTGTTGGACCGAAATGGCGACAGAGGGGGGTGAATGTCGACCTCAAGAACGACCCCCAAAACTACCCACCCACATTCTCCTCCAACAGCTATGAAAAAGCTATGAAAGAGATAAAGCCATTTCTCTGGAACCTTAAGCACCCAAGAGAAAGAACACTGAAAACAAGGAAATCAAAACCTAAAACCAGCAGGCAACACAAGCTGTCAAGGGGAGGCCAGTCAGACCGCCTTCTATGGGCCGGTCAGACCGCTCATTGGCCGCCGGTCTGACCGCCCACATAGGGCCGGTCTGACCGCCATTCAGAGCACGGTCCGACCGCCTTCAAACGGCGGTCTGACCGCCCCTCGCAAACAGCAGCCCAGATTTCTTGATTTTCAGACAGCAGGCTTTGGATCTTCACACAACAGCAAAAATAGAGGATTTCTTCTAGATTTCTCTGCCCAAATAAGTGAGACTACCTCTCAAATAATCTATAGGGCCTAGAAAACAGAGAGAAAACAACTCAAGAGCCCAAATTTCTAAAATGGACAAAAAAACCTGAAAACTAACAGGGACTCCACCAAAGACCAAATTACTCCTCAACCTTTGATCCTTTGGCCATGAAACTTTGAGGGTAGCTAATGGATAGCCCCTGGACTCTAGGTACCAAATTTCATGCCATCTCAAGAGAGGAAACAAAGATTTGCATCAAACCCTAGAAATGCCAAAATCCTAAAAAACTACGAAGAGCTTCACCAAAATCCAAATTCCTCATAAGTCTTTGATTCTCTGGCCACGAAACTTTGTGGGAAGCTAATTGATAGCCTCTGGACTCTAGACACCAAGCTTCATGCCATCTCATGACGGGAATTAAGAACAACACCAAAACCCTAAAAGCAAAACATGAACAGAGAAACCCAAAATGCCAAATCTGAGATTAAACTGAGTTTTGCTCTTAGGAAAATCGATCAAATGACCTTGAGGCACTTTTCCATCATAGAGCAACCCATTTTTGGCCTTCCCAACAAGAATCAACAAGAAACTCGAAAAGTCAAAAATCTGGCATGGGAAGCATCGAAGGAAAAGAACAACAGAGAGCTAGAAACTTAAATAAATTCAACCACCACCATCTCATATTGATATAGAGGAAAGGAGATACATGATTGATACAAGAGAAATGATTACAAGCTCATCAATCCATCCTCTCCTTCTCCCAAACTCAAAAACACACCCACACTACATGCTTTGGAGAGCAGGTGAACCACTCAAGAACACATTGAAGGGGGACACAACGCAGACACCCTCTGCTGCCTTCCACCCACTCTCACCAACTAAAGACTCAAAGGTAAAACCACCTCCAAAGCCTCTTTTGACTCACAAAACCCTAACTCTCTCTCAAAGCCATAAATCCATGAGGGGGCATGCAGCCACTCCCTCTATTTATAGCCCATGACTAACGGGTCTCCAACCCGTTACGCCCGCTAAATCCGAACGGAGCCCTCTCCCGCTTTTGCAGCCTCGCGAAATTACCATTTCACCCCTCCTGCACTTTCCAGGAAGCTTCCGCGCTCCTTGTCATCCAAGCCTCGCAACCACCTCGAGTCTCCGCCGTCTTCGACACATCTCGACCGTTCTACCTCGACACCGTCGTGTCTAGTCCGGTCACCTCGTGTCTCGCCACGACTCCGCCTCGATGTCCTGCAGCCAACACAGACAAGAAACACATCAAATAGCACGCTCGATACATGAAAGCATAAATGCATTAATGAAATAGCCCAAACCTGACAAGTCGACATAATATGCATCCTAACCATTTTGACCAGGTTTGACCAAGTCCGACCGAGCCCGATTGCACCACGCAACGTCAAGGTCCGAACCAACCAAATCAAACTCGACTTCCTAAACCGATGTCAATTACTCATCACACACATGGGATGACCTCCACATGGTCTCTCAATCTCCCCCTTGATGAGTATATTGACAAACCCGAAAAAGCACAAAGTTGAGTTTGAAATGCAAGAAAGAAGTCAAACATGGTCCAAGAAGGAAATGAAGCTAATGACCATGTCGACACAAGGAGCAAAAGAAAGAACAAGTTTTCCTCAAAGCTCCCGAAATGGCTTTTTCTACCACTATTCTCCCCCTTTTGGCAATAAACACATCAAGGATGCAAGGAAGAGAACAAGTCATGGAAATGGATGAAATGGCTGAAGTTTGATTATTCTAAGCATTTAGAGCCATGAGAATTATCCAAGATGACCAACAAGTATTACATCAAGCCATAACTTAGTAGAATGCTATCTAGATCATGACAGGATATATATAAGCCAGCTAAACCAAATAGATGACAATCTGAAATTTAGTGCAATTTATGAGCATGTCAAGTTATCCATGATCAAAGTCTAGCTAGAGGTATCCAAGATGATGCAAACCATGTCAATAAGCTAAGCGGAACCAAGAAGCTAGTATTGAGTCATATTAGAGTGCTACAAGCTCAAGAATGAAACATTTGTTAAAGTACTTGGTTCTTTTGTAATTAAGCAAATTGAGCACATTTGTCATAAATTTTCTTTTGAAGTTCATGATTGATTTCAACTAAACTTTTCGGACATGTGCTAGATCTCAAGCCTTATGCGACCATTCCAAGCAAGAAGCTTAAGGAGATGATCTTGGTCATCCAAAACTCCCCTTGAGTTCATGTCTAGTGCAATGACAAGCAGTATCATGAGAAAGAATTGGTGAGATCAATTTTTTCGCACAAAAGAGATCTTTTTTGCATTCTTAAATAATTGTACTAACTCATATTTCATCAAGAAACTAATATAGCTCAATCTAACGCTCAACAAAGATTCAAGACTCAACTCAGCCTATTTGACATGGCATGAATCATAAGAGGATAACCCAAGAAAGACTAATCTCGAGAGCTAGCATGACAAGTTTTAATTCAAATGGAGCAATTTCAATTAATTCATCATGGCAAAAGCTAGTCTACACATATGAAGTCATGATCAATCTAGCAAATAAGCACAAGTCATGGCAAGATGTAAAGCAATGTAAACATGTCATGAAAGGATAATAATCAAGGCTCAATGTAGGTATTTACAATGCAGAATGACATGCAAGAAATCCATCTCCCTCTCAATCATGTGAAGCAACTTTTAGTTCAAGTTGAGTTATGTCAAATGAACTCCCTCTGAACCAAAGCAATAAAATCGAGAAGCTGGCAAAGAAAACCAAACAGGCAGTCCTTAAAGCACAGATAAGATATAGATGATATTATGGCTCAGACTGACTATCATCTACCCCATATGACTCCAGGATTATCAACTGGTCATCTAACAAACTAAGAAGCAAACACGTACGCTGTCTACCCGAGAGTGGCCCGACCTTCGCTAGAACCTATAAGCAGTGAGTGAGCTCAACCTAGTGAGAAGAGAGACAGCTAACAAGCAGCATCCTAGAATCACAAGATAAGAGTAAGAAGTCTAAGCAACTAGACAAGAGAGACACTCTAATCTATGCTAGAAGGACTAAACTCAATGCACCCATATGAAATGCAATCAGAAGGAAGTAAGAGCATAATTAATATAATAAAGCAGTAAAGCACAAAGCTCCCCCTCACAAAAATCCATAAGGACAAACCACCCCAAACTCTCCCCGCAGGGCTGAAACCTAGAGCTATCCAATGGCTTGGTAAAGATATCAGCCAACTGGTGGTCACTCTCCACAAACTGGAGCACTATATCACCTTCTCTACATGGTCTCTAAGGAAGTGATAGCGAATATCAATATGCTTGGTCCGAGAGTGCTGCACTGGGTTCTTAGCAATGTTAATCGCTGAAGTGTTATCACAAAAGAGTGGAACACTATCTATGACCAACCCAAAGTCCCGCAGGGTCGAAGCCATCCAAAGCACCTGGCTACAGCAACTGGCTGCAGCAACGTACTCGGCCTCTGCGGTGGACTGTGCAACACCGGACTGCTTCCTAGAAGACCAGGAGACGAGAGAAGTGCCAATGAATTGGCAG
Source organism: Dendrocalamus latiflorus (assembly GCA_017311315.1). NCBI lineage: Eukaryota > Viridiplantae > Streptophyta > Magnoliopsida > Poales > Poaceae > Dendrocalamus > Dendrocalamus latiflorus. Next base: position 20,259,374 of record CM029623.1, read on the forward strand.
GTGCCAGAAGTGCTCTTCCTATCTATCCTACAGCCAGCAAAGTCTGCATCCGAATAGGCTCTCAAGGAAAGACAGGACGAGGAAGAGTACCAGATACCATAGTCAATGGTAGCTCGAAGGTACCGAAGAATGCGCTTCACTGCCTGGCAGTGAGATACGCGAGGAGAAGCCTGAAAGCGAGCACAAAGACACACAGCGAAGTGTATGTCCGGTCTTGAGGCAGTGAGGTACAAGAGGAAGCCGATCATACTGCGATACTCCTTCTGATCAACTGGCTCACCGTCCTCATCTGGGTCGAGTGAAGCTAATGTAGCCATCGGAGTGGACACTGGCTTACTATCACTCATATCGAAGCGCTTCAGGAGGTCTCGAGTGTACTTGACTTGATGCAAGAAGGTACCCTCCCGAGTCTGCTTAATTTGGAAGCCAAGGAAGAAGCTCAACTCGCCCATCATCCTCATCTCAAACTCCGAGCTCATGACATCGAAAAACTGGGAAACGAGAGCATGCGAGGAGCCGCCAAAGATGATGTCATCCACATAGATCTAGACGAGCAGAAGATCAGTGCCATACCGGCGAATGAACAAGGTCTTGTCTACTTTACCCATCTCAAACTCATGACTCAACAAGTAGGACTTAAGCCTCTCATACCAAGCTCTAGAGGCCTGCTTAAGTCCAACAGAGCTTTAGAAAGCTTGAAGACATGGTGTGGGTATTTGGGGTTCTCGAAACCTAGAGGCTGTCTGACATAGACTTCTTCCTCAATGAAGCCATTAAGGAAGGCACTCTTGACGTCCATCTGGTAAAGCTTGAAACCCTTAGAAGCTGCAAAGGCAAGCAGGATTCTAATGGCCTCAAGTCTAGCTACAGGGGCAAAGGTCTCCTCGAAATCTAGACCCTCAACCTAGGAGAACCTTTGAGCTACCAATCTAGCCTTGTTTCGAACAACCACCCCATCCTCACTCTGCTTGTTCTTGAACACCCACTTAGTCCCAATAACATTGTGACCTCGAGGGGGCTCAACAAGCGACCATATCTTGTTCCTCTCGAAATTCTCTAACTCCTCATGCATGGCATTGACCCAAGACTCGTCAAAGAGAGCATGACAAACGTCCTTGGGCTCAAATGAGGCGACAAAGGCAAAATGGAGACAGAAAAGTGACGTGGCAGACTTTGAGCGTGTGACACGCGCAAAGAGGTCTCCAATAATCTGCTCAGAAGGATGGTCTTTTTGGATATGTCTAGGAGGTCCTGGATGAGATGAAGAAGTGGCCTCTACCTCATGAGCTGACGAGGTAGGAACAGAGCCACTAGCTCCAGAAGAAGCAGAAGGCATGGGCTGATCACCTCGAGGTGCGGTGGAAGAGGGCACCTCAAGGGGTGGATGAGGGACTGGATCGGGTAGACAACCCTCATCTCCATCGTCCTCATCATCCACAAAGATAGGCTCAGATTGCTCTAAAGAACCTGAGATATCGGGCCTTGTCCCCGGACTAGCCTCGTCGAAGGTCACCTCACAGGTCTCTACCATCTTACTAGACTCGCAGTTCCAAACCCGATAAGCCCGTGAAGAAGTCGAGTAACCTAGAAAGATCCCATCACAAGAACGTGACTCGAACTTGTCTAGGTTCCCGGACTTCAGAATAAAGCACTTGCAACCAAACACACGAAAATGAGATACATTGGGCTTTCGCCCATACCTCAACTCATAAGAAGTGCGGTGCAAGTGAGCCCGAAGAAAAACTCGATTGGAAACATGGTACGCCGTCGCTATGGCCTCAGCCCAAAACTTCCGCGATGTAGAGTACTCATCAAGCATCGTCCTGGCCATCTCGACCAAGGTACGGTTCTTTCTCTCCACGACGCCATTTTTCTGTGGGACGTGCGGAGATGAGAACTGATGCTCTACACCTGTCTCATCGCAGAACCTCTCAAAGTAGGAATTCTTGAACTCCGTGCCATTGTCACTGCGGATCGCTCGTAAGGCACCCGGGAGCTCAATAGAAAGCCTACTGAAAAAACCTCGGAAATATGTAAACGTCTCATCCTTCGATGCTAAGAAAAATACCCATGAGTACCTCGAGAAGTCATCGACCACAACAAGAACATACCACTTCCCTCCTACTGACTGCACTGAAGCTGGTCCAACTATATCCATATGGAGCAGCTGTCCTGGTGCATCGGTCATAGTGACTGTGACCGGAGGATGGGAAGCGGTGACCATCTTGCCGTGCCGGCAAGGAGCACAAACTAGATCTTTCACCATCTTGAGTTTCGGCAAACCACGAATGAGATCGTGGCCGCTAACTCGGGTCAAATGGTCAAATCCAATAAAGTCTCCTATGCTAGAAAGAAAGGTCACGGGACTTAGAAGCAATTAAACACCTGAGACGATCACCAGAAGACTCAAAAAAATCAGCACGAAAGATCCTCCCAAAACAAGAAATCCCGCAAACCAGACTACCCGAAGAATCAAGAATTTTGCAAGCATTTTTCTTGAAGCTCACCTCGAAACCGTCATCGGTAAGCTGAGAAACGGAAAGCAAATTATACTGCAGCTTACTAACCAAGGCAACATCTTTCAGAATGAAAGAATCATTAACGCGCACTGTACCTTTGGCGATGACACGCCCAGATGAAGCGTCTCCGAAGGTGATCGTCTCATCACCTGGAGCACGGGCAAGGGAAGAAAACCAACGGGAATCTCCGATCATGTGTCGTGAACACTCAGAGTCTACGAGTCAAACCTTTCCCTTCCCTGCCCGGCGAACCTGAGTCAAACAGAGAGTAAAGTCTCAGTACTGGGGTAAATCAAGAGTGATTTTGGCACCCAATACTGAGTAACACATCGAGCAGATGAAGTAGTCAAACACGACTGACCTCTATCTACCCTACGCTCTCTGTCACTCAAAGAAGCAGAAGGTCTACGTGTAGACCGAAAGCTGTTGCTGGGTCCGACTGCTACAGGAGAGCGAGTCGGAGCACCGGCAACACGCTGATCACGCCGCGGATAGCCATCTCGAAGGGGAAAGCGAGATCTATCCTCAGAACGGCGGAAGTCACGACCAAAGGGAGCATGAGAACGAAAACCAGAAAACTCGGAAAAACCAAGTCCTCGATGCTGCCCAAACCCATCAACAGAAGCAAGCCTAGACCTCGTGTTGGTCTTAGGTGCACTCAAGGTCTGGGGCTGACCCTGAATACGCCTAAGAGACTCAACATGGTCTCTACGCGCGATCTTGGCACGCCTGAAGCATCGATCGATCAGATGTCCATCCTTCTGACAGAAGGTGCAATGATACTTCACCTTCTGAGAGGTAGAAGTAGCATGATGAGGCTTCGCCTTCTGAGAGGCCGAAGCTGCAGGTGGAATCACCTTGCTGTATGAAATCCCTTGGACAAAGCCCGTAGACTTAAATTGGACTTTCTCGGTCCTGAACTCTGTCTCGATCACACCTGGTGCTATGGGTCTGAGCATGGCAGGTGGATGCTTCCTCATGTCCTCATAGAAATCATATCCTAGACCCTGATTAAATCTACAAATCTTGGATTGGTCTAGAATAAGATTAAACTTCTTCTTGCCGCCTACAAATCTCTCGAGAGTGTTCATAAGATATTGACACTGCCGAAAGAGAGAGGTGCAAGAAGAGCAGGGGGAAGAAGGAGTAGCAGAAGGTAAGGGAGTAGAAGAAGAAGAACCAACAGCAGAGGAACGGATGGCTTGTGCACGCACAGCCGACTCAGAAGGGACAATCCTACCTCTAGCCGTTTGGTTCACGTCACTAAGCGTCTCAACCTTACCCTCGGGCTCCTTCCCCACCTCAGCACAGACATTACAAGCAGAAGGTGACTTCTCTAGAAGGTCCTTAGTTAGCTTCACATATTTTTCATCTAAGGCAATCAAATCAGATTTTAGTTTGTTACAATTAATGCATGGTGAGCTAACAGGGTCCTTAGAAGCATTTTGAGCCAATCTATTGTTGTCATCAACTAATTTTTGAAACTGTTTGGAGACAGCTTCAAGCTCAGCAGTAAGTTTGGGACAATTCACACAAGAAGCAATAGGCTCAAGAAGAAAAGTTTGTAATTCAGCAATTTTATGATCTGCCCGTTTTAGGTTCATCTTCAAATTATTGCAGTTTTCACAAGTCTCAGATAGATCGAGCAACATAGTATAAAGACCTCTAAATCCGTTGTCCTTATCCTCACATGAGGTGCATGCACTAGTCTCAACAGTAGTAGATAAAACAGGAACTACCCTACTCATCTCAAGCTCAGCAAGAAGACTAATGTTCTCCACCTTAATCATGTAAAGCTCGGAGGATACACTATCATGCAAGGTCCTTAGTTTCTCCATGTCATCCAGCAAAGCAGAGCATACATCACAATCGTCACGGGAGGGAGCAGATCTAAGTGAAGTAAGCTCCCGTGACAGACTCTCTACTTCCTTCTCCAACTCGCTACACCTAGCTCTAGATCTAGCATGGAATCTACCTAGCTTAAAAAAAGCATCATTAAGCTGGTCGTAGGTGGGGGATACCTCGTCGGAGTCGGAGTACAGCTCGCTGTCTCTTAGTTCGCCCTCAAGAGCCATGAAGCACATGCCGAAGAAGTCGTTGCCGCCCTTAGGTTCTTGCTCGTCCGTTCCATCATCGTCGCTCCACCCCTCCACCTCGCTGAGATCGAGGTCGTCGAAGGCGGTGAGGACGCGGTGGAAGAGCTTTTTGGCTTTGCCAAGGTCGCGGAACTTTTTCTTGCCTTGTGCGAGAGCTGAGGGCTTCTTGTTGCGGTTCTTGTCGAGGTAGTCGTTCTTGCCCGAACCGCCGTAGTCACCTTTGCCCTTCCCCAGCTTGGGGCAGTTTGCCCGAATGTGGTTGGGGCCATCACACTCAAAGCAAATCACGGGTCCTCCTCTCTTTCCATCCCTCCTCCTCTTGTAAGCATGGGAAAATCTCCGAGCTAGGAGGGCTAACTGCTCATCCGCAAGCTGCTCTAACTGATCATCAGTTATGTCACAGAGAGCAGCAAGGGAGAATCTGCAAGTCGAATCAAAAGAAGAACCAGAAACCAGACTGGGATCAATGACCAGCGCCATCGATTATGACTTCGACTTTCGAGAGACAATGTCAATCTCGTGAATCTTGAGGCGTGAGTACAACGCTTCAAGAGTCAAAGTCGAGAGGTCCGTGGTGTCCTTGATGGTGGTCACGTTCATCTCCCACACACGCAGGTCCAAAGCAGCGAGCATTTGTTGAGCGTTGTCCGAGTCGGGGTATGTGAGACCGACCGCTCGGAGGTTGCTCAGAATCTTATGAAATCGCGCAAAGCACTCATCGAGGGACTCACCAGCGAGCATTTCAAACTTGTTGTAATCTCGCTTGAATTGGTCCTATCGAACTGTCGTGATTTGGGTGGTGCCCTCATGGTAAGCACTGAGGGTCTCCCAAATGTTGAAAGCCGACGTGAGGTGCGAAATGCGGTCAAACTCACTACGACTCAAACCTTGGATGATTATATTCCTTGCCTTTGCATTCACCTCAACATCGGGCATATTCACCACATTGATGTTCTCGTCGGTAGGAACAAGATAGCGAACCTTGACCTTCCTCCAGATGGCATATCCTTGAGCCTGGATGTATGTCTCCATCCGGCTTTTCCAGAACGGAAAATCAATGCCATCAAAGATTGCAGGCTTGGTCAAGTACTTGTCCATCGCCATGGCTCTAGAGACCAGTTAAGGTCTATTGAGAAGACCTAACCGGCTCTGATACCAATTGTTGGACCGAAATGGCGACAGAGGGGGGGTGAATGTCGACTTCAAGAACGACCCCCAAAACTACCCACCCACATTCTCCTCCAACAGCTATGAAAAAGCTATGAAAGAGATAAAGCCATTCCTCTGGAACCTTGAGCACCCAAGAGAAAGAACACTGAAAACAAGGAAATCAAAACCTAAAACCAGCAGGCAACACAAGCTGTCAAGGGGAGGCCGGTCAGACCGCCTTCTATGGGCCGATCAAACCGCTCATTGGCCGCCGGTCTGACCGCCCACATAGGGCTGGTCTGACCGCCATTCAGAGCACGGTCTGACTGCCTTCAAACGGCCGGTCTAACCGCCCCTCGCAAACAGCAGCCCAGATTTCCTGATTTTCAGACAACGGGCTTTGGATCTTCACACAACAGCAAAAATAGAGGATTTCTTCTAGATTTCTCTGACCAGATAAGTGAGACTACCTCTCAAATAATCTATAGGGCCTAGAAAATAGAGAGAACAACTCAAGAGCCCAAATTTCTGAAATGGACAAAAAACCTGAAAACTAACAGGGACTCCACCAAAGACCAAATTACTCCTCAACCTTTGATCCTTTGGCCATGAAACTTTGAGGGTAGCTAATGGATAGCCCCTGGACTCTAGGTACCAAATTTCATGCCATCTCAAGAGAGGAAACAAAGATTTGCATCAAACCCTAGAAATGCCAAAATCCTAAAAACCTACGAAGAGCTTCACCAAAATCCAAATTCCTCATAAGTCTTTGATTCTCTGGCCATGAAACTTTGTGGGAAGCTAATTGATAGCCTCTGGACTCTAGATACCAAGTTTCACGCCATCTCATGAAGGGAATTAAGAACAGCACCAAAACCCTAAAAGCAAAAACATGAACAGAGAAACCCAAAATGCCAAATCTGAGATTAAACTGAGTTTTGCTCTTAGGAAAATCGATCAAATAACCTTGAGGCACTATCCCATCATAGAGCAACCCATTTTGGGCCTTCCCAACAAGAATCAACAAGAAACTCAAAAAGTCAAAAATCTGGCATGGGAAGCATCGAAGGAAAAGAACAACAGAGAGCTAGAAACTTAAATAAATTCAACCACTGCCATCTCATATTGATATAGAGGAAAGGAGATACATGATTGATACAAGAGGAATGATTACAAGCTCATCAATCCATCCTCTCCTTCTCCCAAACTCAAGAACACACCCACACTACATGCTTTGGAGAGCAGGTGAACCACTCAAGAACACATTGAAGGGGGACACAACACTGACACCCTCTGCTGCCTTCCACCCACTCTCACCAACTAAAGACTCAAAGGTAAAACCACCTCCAAAACCTTTTTTGACTCACAAAACCCTAACTCTCTCTCAAAGCCATAAATCCATGAGGGGGCATGCAGCCACTCCCTCTATTTATAGCCCATGACTAACGGGTCTCCAACCCGTTACGCCTGCTAAATCCGAACGGAGCCCGCTCCCGCTTTTGCAGCCTCGCGAAATTACCATTTCGCCCCTCCTGCACTTTCCAGGAAGCTTCCGCGCTCCTTGTCGTCCAAGCCTCGCAACCACCTCGAGTCTCCGCCGTCTTCGACACATCTCGACCGTTCTAACCTTGACACCGCTCGTGTCTAGTCTGGTCACCTCGTGTCTCGCCACGACTCCGCCTCGACGTCCTGCAGCCAACACAGACAAGAAACACATCAAATAGCACCGCTCGATACATGAAAGCATAAATGCATTAATGAAATAGCCCAAACCTGACAAGTCGACATAATATGCATCCTAACCATTTTGATCAGGTTTGACCAAGTCCGACCGAGCTCGATTGCACCACGCAACGTCAAGGTCCGAACCAACCAAATCAACCTCGACTTCCCTAAACTGATGTCAATTACTCATCACACATATGGGATGACCTCCACATGGTCGCTCAGTTAGAAATCGTCTATGATAGTTCTTTGTATAGCCAAAAAATTTCTGTTTTTCAGCTAGCCTTAGGAAATGCTATCTATGCCCTCTAAAAACAAGCAAGTATATTATAGATAAATGACAGATAAGTCAATTATAACTCAAAGTGATTTACAAATCAAAATTTTACTTAGCTATTTCCTTTTAAAATATAGCTCTATCGACATGCATATAACTAGCTTCATCACCAGGTTCTTCCTCGAGCTTGATGTCGTCTCCAACAAGGGACAACTCGTCAAATTAATTGTACTCTTCCTCATCCAAGGCATTCTCAACTCCGACAATCATTCTTTTTCCATGAGAACTACGTGGTGATTCTTATTTGCCGAGTTCATTACATAAAAACCTTGAACAATGTGCTTAGCGAGTATGAATGGTTTGTCCTTGTATCTGACACATTCAATGTCCATAGTAGTGACGACGTACTTGTCGACCTTCACAACCTATGTAAGTTGGACCTAACAATACCAAAATAGGGGGATCTTGAAAAGTACGCAGTCGAGCTGCTGCAATAATGTAAATCCCAAAACATTGATATCTTCTTCTAGATATTCTTTTAACGAGTCATCAATTTGTGTCCCTTTCCAAGCACAACATCGATATCTCTAACCATATCATAGGCATAGTTCCCGCTAAAAGGCCTTGGAGCTGAGTCGTCCTCCTTTTTTCTATTGAATTGTTTCTTCATTTTATGGTATGGGTGATACTTAGATTAGGAAGGAACCTACGGTGATGTATTTATGCAGTTTTGTGCGAGTTGTTTAGCCACACACTCTCGGTATCATCTAAATAGTGTGATGGGTTTTGGGTCTTTTTGTCAGGCAGAAAAATTATTGATCGTGCAAAACAACATGGCGTATAAAGTAAAGTTCTCTCATTTATACGCATCCCACATCTTTACGCCTTCATTCCATAGTGTTACAAGATCTTCCAACAATGGTGGTAAGTACACATTAATATGTTTCCTAGGTTGCTTCAGCCCTTGGATAAGTAGTGACATAAAAATGTACTATTGCTTCATATATAACCAAGGAGGAAGATTGTACATACATAGATTCACAGACTAGATATTATGTCAGCTGTTCATCTTACTTAAAGGATTCATTCCATTTGTACTCAACCCAAACCTTATATTCCTTGGTTCCGCATAGAATTCTTCGAAGCTCCTATCGAAGTTTCTCCGCTAGGTAGATCAGTAAAGTGTCTTAGCTTTTTATCTTTCTTACGCTCCTCTAAGTCCCAAGCAGTAATCTTGTCTCCTTTTGGTTCACAAATAAACAATTCAAACTGGGAATTACAGGCAGATACCACAACGCCTTAATAGTAGATTCTTGCTTCACCTCGATGCCCTTGCTACCTTCGGAGTAATTCTTACATTTGTATCGGGATGCTTTGTACACTGGACATACATGCATGTTTACATACTCTTTACGATAAAGGATACAATCATTCGGATGTGCATGTATTCTTTTTACTTTTATTCCTAATGGAAAAAACCTTCTTAACTTGGTAGGTGGTTCTGAGCAACATGTTTCGCTCTAGAAGGATGTTTGCTATGAGATCTAACAATGCTGTGAAACTCTTATCGGCCCAAACATTGCTTGCCTTCAATTTTAGTAGTTCAAGCACGAATGACAACCTTGTGTATTTTGACTTACAGCCCAAGAACAAAGGTTTCTCCAAGTCCTCCATCAAGCCCTCGAATTTACCAAACTCTCTCACTATAGTCCTCCTCTGCATCGTGTAACATCTGATCTAGATTATCATCATGCAACCTATCCTCTCGAAAGCACAGTCCACATCTAACATATAGTTGTCCCCCTCTACGATGTTACTACCTTCCTATACAATCTGCTCTTTACTGTGACTGATCCAACATGTATACCCATTTTGAAACCCATTCGTATCAAGTACGCTTCAATCTGCACTGAGTTGGTAAACATTTTTAGATTATCGCAATCAATGCATGGACAATACATAAATTTATCCCTCTCTTCAACATATCCTGCTCTGTAGCTCTTCTAAAAACGGACATGCCATCAATGTACTCTTCACTCACATGGTTCTCAACTTACAACTAGCTTTGATCTATCTATGCTATGCATATAATAAATTAGTGTTAAATTAGATTAATGCTCATATGGCTAACTAGCCATTACACTTACACATAATTAACTGTCATTCACTTTAAATATAATTGTCCATCTAAAGTAGCTAGCTACGTACTATTCATAAACCAATATATATAGCAAGAAGAATATATTAAAGTAGACTAGGAGTAGTGAGACACATTCTTAAATTTGAGCAAACTAGCAAGATAGACCTAAATCTATATCTAAACCTAGCTATCATCTCTCTTGATTATAATACATATAATTAGAAGCAAATACTAAGCTTAGATCACCAAGAACAAATAGATCTACAAGCACACTTGCAAATCTACGGTATGCTTTCACCAAACAGCCCAAAGGTGGTCACCTCCTTCAAAGTAGTCACATTCAAACCCTAGCTCACTGTAGATAGATCTATCAGGATGTGCCACACATTTAATAACGTAGTATATATCACAGACACTTCTAATGACAAATTGTCTATGATACATAATTATCATAGACGATTCTTGTTTATAATTGTTTGTAAATTATCAAAAATAATTTGGATTGAAAACCATCTATAATGTCTGGTCGGTACATGCCACAATCCACTATTTCTCATGCTACATCCGCACCATCTATCTTACCATCCACCCATATGTGGTAAAATCAAGTTTTAGGGTTTTGAGAGAAGCATAAACTAAGTTATCCCAAAATATCATCTATTTACTTCTAATAACTGCCCAAAATAAATTTCATATTTAAGAGATGATGATTAGGGCAATTTATTGCCCTCGGTACTCAAGCAAGGCTAGTATGGCATTTAAATACTGACTATAGCTAGTTGTGTTACCATTTAGTATCTAGGGCAACAAGGATCATGTGAATCAAGTGTCAAAGGATGGCATAAATGATACTACAATATCAAGTAGGCATGTAACTACCTTAAGAATGACATACATTTGTATAATAAATTAAGTATGCAATTTATTATATTTAAATGAATATGAATTTGCATAAATGTGGGGACAATATGATCGAAATGTTGACTCGTCTAGCTCACAAGTGGGTTGGTCTTGGTACTCTTGAGTTTGCTCGATTTGGGGCTCATTCATCTCTTCGTATTCTACTTGGACGATCGCATCAAAAAATGAATCACACACAAATGAGAGCAAATATATACCAAAGAAAATTCAAATAAACTCCAAATTCAACAAAACTGCACCAATAGATAAATCCTAAATTTATAAAAATTTAAAAACAAATTTCACTAAATTTAGAGCTAAGATGATAGAGAATGGACTCTTCAAAGTTTAAATTTAGATTAAATCCAAAAATAAACAAATGAGAGCGAAAACCTCTCCTTGACAGGTGGGGCCACTTTTAAATAAAATTTTGATTAATTTTTATTCGAAAAAGCCACAGAGGCTGACAAGTAGGGCCCACAACCTTTTAATTAAATTTTATTTTCTTTTAAAAGGAGAAAAGACTAGATGCTGACATGTGAGGCCTTTTCACTATGTAAATAGTAGATGGGGCCCACATATTAGTGACCTAAAATTATAAAACTGTGTTTAAAAGAATTTTAAAACCGAGTTTAAAAGAATTTTAAAACAGGAGGGGGCTCACTTGTCAGTCAGATATTAGCTTAAGTAAAAGAGGGGCCCATGGGTCATATACTAATTCACGTTTACTAACCAATGTCATTAATTACTAATTAATCATGCTAATCGTTAATCACATTGCTACAGTGCCCCCTCATCGAAGGGAGGCAGAGCTCGCTGATGGCATGGGGGGCCACGATGGCTGGTGATGATGAGTAAAATGGGCTCCACAGCGCTGCGCATACGCACAGGAGAGGCGACATGGCTCAATGTGGCCCCTAGGAGAGTCGGCAGAGGAAGAAGTCCGGCCATGGCACCAAGGAGGAGCGTAGCGTCTGAGGTCAATTTCGACCGAGGGGAGCGTCTACAGGCATAGGGAAACTCACCTAAGTGCTAGGCGGGCGCTGAGGGGCAGCGGTGGGAGCTGGCAACAATGGCAAGGTAGGTGACGGTGTGAGCTTGCCAGAGAGGGGAAAGGAGCTTGGTGAAGGTCGAAGCGGCCTCAAGACATCCGCGTAGTGCTTCACACATGCGTAATTGGCCTGAGGCACGATGAAGCCCGAGGATGATCGGTGGCGGAGTTCTGAATGGAGAAGAGGAAGAAGGGGGAGGGAGGCAAAGGAGGTGGTGGGGGCTCAATTTGGGTCGAGGTGAAACCACCCGAAGGCTTTTATAGTCGCGGAGGAGCTTAGGCCGCTAGGGCACCTTAATGGTCATGCGGCGGGTGCTGTGGAGGCACAGGAGGCGGCGCAAGGGCCAAGGGCAGTGAGGCAGCGCATGGCAGGGTGACGAGGGTGTGGGTGACATGGGGTAAGGGCATTGCAAGTGTCAGCTCGGGTGCGAAAGACACGGTGTGTGCGACACGGCGAACACGGTGGGCAAGGGCCGGCAAGCATAGCGCACAGGGAAGAAGAGAGAGGGAGGAGGAGGGGCCTGGGCAAGCGAGGGAGCCACGGGCGCGGCGGGAAGGGACCGGGGACAGGGGAAGGCTGCAGGTGCCACCGTTGGTGCACGCGCGGCATGGCGGGGGCGCGTGCCGAGCACGGGCGACATACACCAGGTGGATTGGGCCGAGGTCAGCAAGCCGAAGGCCAAGCTGGCCAAGTCGGGGCTACTAGGCCTAGGGAGAGGCTAAGGTGGGCGACGCCGGCTCAAAAGAAAATTTTGAAATCCAAAATTTTCAGCCAAAAATTTGAATTCAAATTCATTTTCTTTAAATTTTTGCACAAGCACAAATGGGTCCCAAAATGGGATGTTACAAATAGACACCAAGCTAATCGCCGGGCCAAAAAAAAAAAAGATCTAACACTTACGATTTACTGGGCACACTTACGGTTGCACATAGCGTGCATGTGTGGACGAGGTTTCACATTAGCGTCCGCTTCTGGACGCCGTTCTACACCGCGTCCTTCTTAGATGGGCAATTGGGCCTTGGGCGTCCGGCGCTGCTTGACGCGCTCGTGCTCATGTGTGCGTGGACGCTCCTATATCGCAGCGGCCACAGCTAGCCGGGTGGGCTGTTCCATTCGCGGTTGCGGATTTGCCGTCTTCGTCTCCCTGTCCGGCTTATTTGGTTTGTTGTTGTTTCTGGTAGCTAGGCACCTCGGGACACAGATCAATGTTGCTTCCTGTGTGTCGCTGAAGTACGCACATGAGGTGTTTGATCCAATGCCAATTCAGGCTGCCTCACCGTGGTATGCATGCTTACGCACGTTTGTCAGGATCGGGATCCTAGGTAAGGATCATAGTACTGGATAGTACGATCACGACATTATCGTACCTTTGAAAACATGATTCTACGCTGTAACTTAGGTCTGTCTGTGCTCGCTCTGGTGCAATCGGTAGAATGAGCATCTGCACCAGCATGGCGTAGCCTTTGCAACGTGCTTATTTCCCTTTTTCTTTCAGTTTGTCTAACAGTGTAATACAGTAACTATGTTGTTTCCTTCTTCGGTGAATACATAGCAGCTCTCCTGCTATTTCACAAAAGAAAAAAACATGGTTCTGAAGACTGTATATGAAACCACCTGATTGTGATCCTACATTGGATCGGTATCCGTATGATCTGACAGTCTACGATACAGATCACGATCCTAACAACCTTATGTTCACGTCTTAACTCAATACACCAAAAAGATTCTGGTGAATAGATAGGTATTTTTCAGCATATTTTGAGTTTTTTGTTCTCCTCTTGTGCATGGAGTTTAATTATAAATTTCAAACGCACATCGTTCCAGCCTTTTTTCTTTGTTTGTTTTTTTTCCATAATGGTTTATATGGCTATTGGAAGCAAGTAGCATGGAAACACCGTACGTTAGGAACTAGCTAGGAAGTACTGGATTGCAGGCTACATATTTGTATGCAAGTGTTTAGAGAAAGAGGAATCTAACAAGTCAAGTTTTGTGAATAGTGTGTCCAGGCATGCATGGTAGCCATTTCGGTGCTAGTCTAGTGGTCCTGATTATTGGAGACAACAGACAAGATTGAAAATATCTGTTGTGTTCGATCTAGTATCTGTTGCCAAATAGTGTTAAATCAGCACGGTAAAGGATACATGCATAGAAGGCTGTTCGAGCACTAGAAGCACCACCCTTTTGTTTCTTTTGCTTTTGATTAGTTGGAACTTAAGTCATTGGAGCACTAGAACTGTTGAGTTAGGGGCAATACCCGTTGAGGATTCCCTAATGCAAGTCCAACTAGAGAACAGGCGTAGGCACTACTGGAATAATGCAGCAGTTAAGTTGTATGCAAAAGCATATGATTTAGTTTCTACATTTTTTCCTGAGAATTTATATGTGTACCTCTTCCAGCATCTATTTATTTCTGATGTTTTAAAATTTTCTTTCGTAGTCCTTCACTGGTCTCACTGACCAAGTGGATGACATGCAGACCTCAGCGGATGAAGAATGTTCCTATGCCAGAAATTGTGATGCATTTCAGAAGAACAGCTCTAGTGCCGATTCATCAGCCTCGGATTCATCCAAACTTCAACTCGTAATCTACAATGCCAATACGAAATCTTTGGTGCCTTGGGTGAAACAAGATAAGGATGAAATCTTACGCAGGATATTGAGTCATGTCAATCAACTCAGTAAGATGCAACATGATGCACGCAAGGCACTCAAACTTGAGGAACTGGACATTTTAGCTCTCAGAATGAGTCCTGCAGACATGGACTTGAGGGAGACAACTCCTGTTATCATTGAACCCAGAATTTACGGAAGAGATAAAGAGAGGGACCAACTAGTTAACACATTGGTGAGTAATGAAACAAGGCACGAAGATTTGTCAATTTTCACAGTTGTTGGAAACGGTGGCGTTGGCAAGACCACTTTGGCTCGTCTGTTGTATAATGACGCAGTCATCAAAAACCATTTTCAGCTAAGGGTGTGGATCTACGTATCTGTTAATTTTGATGAAATTAAGCTCACGCATGATTTTTTAGAATGCTTATATGGTGACAGGTTTGAGGAAATTGAGGACTTCAACAAACTCCAACAGTTCGTTGAGGATGCTGTCAAGTCCAAAAGGTTACTACTTGTTATGGATGACATTTGGGAAGACCATCATACGAGTCGATGGGACACATTCCTGGCTCCACTGCGACGCGCTCAAGTAAAGGGAAATAGGATCTTGGTGACAACGAGGAAGTTCTCTGTTGTGAAAATGACTGGTGCAAAGGATTCCCTTAAGCTAGATGGTCTAATGGAAGCTGATTTTTGGTCTTTATTCAAAGAATGTGCATTTGGAAATGAGAAACCACAGCCAAAGCTAGTACGTATTGGGCACCAAATAGCGAAAAAATTGAATGGTTATCCTTTAGCAGCTAAAACTGTTGGCACTTTACTGAGAAGAAAACTTAATAGTGACCATTGGATGAGAGTTCTTGACAGCAATGAATGGAAACATCAACAGGGCAATGAGGACATCATACCAGCCTTGAGGATTAGCTACAACCATCTGCCATTCCCTCTTCAACGGTGCTTCTCTTATTGTGCATTGTTCCCTAAAAATTACCATTTTAACATTGAGCAGTTGGTCAACGTATGGATTGCACAAGGTTTTGTTTGCTCCAAAGAAAGCATAAGAGTAGAAGACATTGCGGATGAGTACTTCTATGAGCTGGTGCATTGTGGATTTATTCAATATGAAGCTCCGAGGCTATCTTACATCATGCATGATCTGATTCATGATCTAGCACAGATGGTTTTATTTGATGAGTGTTTCACTATAGATGCACCAGGATGCAGCGCAAAATCAAAGCTTATTAGGCATGTCAGTGTAGTTACAGAATCAGTGTATCGTCCAAAAGGAGATGGCACTATGCTACCTAATGAATGTTTTGAACTGGAGTTTGTTAAATCTATCAACACATTCCAGTCAAAGTACCTGGGCACAGTTATGTTGATTGGTCCATATGACTCAAACTTTTCTGAAGCATTTCGAGATAAATTTAATGAGTTCAAAGCCATTCGTGTGTTGAAACTGGAAATGATGTTTGACAGTTTGGGCTCTTTGATATGTAACATCGCGGCATTTATCCATCTCCGTTATCTCGAGCTGCGTGCTGCTTATTCACATTCAAGTTTGCAGTTGCCAGAGGCCATATCTAATTTGTACCATCTACAGGTCCTTGATATAAGACATAATTGGGGAGTTCATACAAAGTTACCAAGAGGGCTGAATAATATTGCAAACTTGCGTCACTTTCTTGCCATTGAAAAATTGCACACAAAAATTGTTGCGGTTGGGAAACTGAAATTTCTTCAAGAACTCAAGGCATTCAAAGTTAAGAAGAAGAAAGAATTTAGTATAAGTCAACTAGGCAAACTGAAGGAGCTCAGGGGATCACTAAAAATATATGGTATTGAAAATGTCAAGAGCACAGCAGAGGCTGCCATGGCTAAACTAAACGACAAAATATATTTGAGAAGTTTACAATTATCGTGGGACAAAAAGCAAAGTGATAGAACCGCTCACACACTAGCACTTGAAGGACTTCAACCACAGTCAAGCCTCAAATGTCTCCGGATCGACGGGCATAGAGGTGGTGTTTCCACATGGTTAACCACAAATTTTTTGCTTACAATGCTAGAATCTCTGCATTTGGAGGGTTGCCTCTACTGGACAGCCCTCCCACCTATTGGGAAGTTGCCATTCCTTAAAGAGTTGCACTTGGTTCGCATGGTTAGAATCAGAGAATTGCTAATTGGTCCCCTGGAGGTGTTAGAGCTACGTGAGATGCCTCAATTGACAAAGTGCACCATTTTACGTGAAGAACACTCATCCAAAAACATACGTGTTCTTGAAATTGTGGCATGTTATCGCTTGAACAATCTGCCGTTTTTGCTGAGTTCAAGTGATGTTGAGAACGAGCAACGATTGCTGAATCTCCAGCGTGTTAAGATTCATGGTTGGCTAGAATCTGCAGAATTACCAGCACTTCCTGTTAACAAAATAGCAACTGACATAGACATTTCAGATGCAGGCTCAATTCGATCGATGTCATTCCATTTGAGGCCTGTAGTTGGATCAGATGGACTATCCATAGCAATTAATGGTGGCCCCTACCTAAACGCTCTGGATGAGAGAAATTTGGCATTCCATAACCTTACTACTTTAGAAGAAATGGAAATCACGAATTCTCCAAATCTTACACATCTTGCATGGAATAGCTTGCAGCAGTTAACATTCCTGAAAAGGTTGACATTGTCAGAGTGCCCAAAAGTATTCTCTTCATTCCCAACTGGATGCAGCCTACCACCGTCTCTTGAAGATATCAACTTGTCGAAGTGCCACATTACTGGGAATCAACTATCTCAGGTGCTTGTTAATCTTCCCAATCTGTCAAACTTGAGGATAGCATATTGTGATAAGATAACATCGTTGGCTGTAGACCTATTATCCAATGAAATTGATTCGATGCCAGAAGGCATATGTCACATCCCATTTCACTGTTTGACGAGCATACAACAGTTGCACATCTCTTCTGACATGGCTTTGTTGAGCAAGAGGGGCCTAGGAGAGTTCATCTCCCTCAAAGACTTGGTTATAAAAGGTTGTGACGGACTTACCTCCATGGTTCTCCAAGCAGAAATGCAGTCAGAAAAAAGTACCATTCTCCCATCTTCAGTGCAAAATTTACGGATTGGTGCCTTGCCAGACAATTTGTTGCAGCACTCAAACCTCACCTCCCTCACACAACTAGACGTGGAGCAGAGTCCTAGTTTGACATCACTAGATCTGCACTCCTGCAAAATGTTACATAAATTGGCAATCAAAGAATGCAACTTGTTAGCTTCATGTGAAGGTTTGCAGTCTCTTGGGTTTCTCAGCACAGTGACTGTAAAGGATTGCCCAATGATGATATCTTTGCCCCTGCAGTCGTGCTCAGCATTACAAAACTTGCATGTCGAAGGTTGTAACAAATTGTCTACACTCGAGAGCTTAGTGTGCCTTCCTTTACTTGCTGAGTTGCATCTACTCAAGAATCAAAATTTGGCGTTTTTCAAATTGCACCCCCATGCTGCACTACAGGCTCTGAACATTCAAGAATGTCCTGCATTGTCTTCATGGGAGGACTTGAAGTCCCTTGCACATCTCAATCAAATGGAAATTCGGAAATCTCCTGAATTTGTGTCAATGTGGAACCGCATGGCACAAGAGGTTCAGATTGCAGGCCAAGAGTTCTACTTCCCCCTTCAAACACTTCATATTGATGACACCAGTTTCCTGACTACAGCAGTGTGCAGACTCTTAACTTCTCTCAAGAAACTAAGCATTGGTTTTCCTCGGGATTCTAGGGATGTGGACTACGAAGTGAGTGAATTCACAAACGGGCAGCAGGAGGCACTTCAGCTTCTGAAGTCACTCGAACGACTTGAGATATTGTCCTTGATGAATCTTCAGATGCTGCCCTCAGAGTTACATTGTCTTCCCTCGTTGCAGCATTTGATTATATGGAAGTGTGCGAGGATCAAGTCGTTGCCGCAGAAAGGTCTTCCAGCTTCGCTGAAGCTTCTTGATGTGGATTGGTGTAGTCCAGAATTGTATGAGCAATGCAAAAGCGTAAGAGGCCTCCAATGGTTGTACATCTGCGGACGTAAACAAGACAAGGCCTAGTTTATCTCGTTGATACTTGGCTAAAGGTACGCTAGGCTTCTTTTTTCTTATGGAAGTCTTGTTTTTCAGCTGTGTACCATCCCGGATGGTAGAGGCTGGAACCTAGTTCCGTTATCTAAAAAATGGAAGTCTTGTTTTTATTTACAAGTGAATTCTAGGCACCTAACTGACTAGTGGAACTATTTTGCAACATAAAAAGACATGTGCTATTATGTTGTTCCTTGATTTCAGTTTGTTATCACTATGATCTTAGTTTACATTTATTTTGGCTACAAGAGGACAACCAAGTTTTTCCACCCTACGTATCTTTAGGATAGTTTACTGCAAAGTACTATTGTAATGTTTAATTCACTGCAGTTTATGATAAGCTTCACATCTCACTCGACGTGCTCACCGTGGAGATCTTCTCCAATCAAGGCTTTCGTGAAAGTGATATCGATTTCGTCACATGGGGATCTTGTTCCCACATCGATACTAGTGAGTCGG
The DNA here is from genome assembly GCA_017311315.1 of Dendrocalamus latiflorus. NCBI lineage: Eukaryota > Viridiplantae > Streptophyta > Magnoliopsida > Poales > Poaceae > Dendrocalamus > Dendrocalamus latiflorus. Next base: position 20,278,427 of record CM029623.1, read on the forward strand.
CCCCTGAGTCGCCGCATGTCCTTACTGATCCTTATCCTGAATTAGATGGTCTAGCTTTGTTATCCATGGAAGGTGTTGCAGTAGCACCAGCATCCATTCAACAAGTGGAGTTGACCTTTCATATGGGCATTCCTTGCAAGCACTCACAGTGACATAGATGAGGCTTTCCTTGGTAGATTCAAGCGTAGGCGGCCCGAAGCTCCAAGAGGTTGTTACTCCGTTGGATATTCTTTGTCCTCTAGTTGCCTTGGATCCCTTCAAGGATGCCAAATCGGAGGTCCCTTTGGATGTCACGAAGCAAGCTTTGGACAAGATCAAGAATGTGGAGTGTGGCATTGAGGTGGATGGCCCTTCTCAACCTCACCTTCCCCCAAGCCATATTGAGACGCCAAGTATTCTTTAGCATAAGGAGCAACCTTTTGAGCAATCATTAGGCTCTAAGCCTAATCCCTCTTCCAAGCCGAAGCCATCATCTTAGGAGTTCACCCCTTGTAGGTTTGCTTGTCTAGCTCCCAAAGCTAGAGCAAGGAAGTCCAATATCAAGCTGTGGAAGAAGTTAGGCATTATTAGGAAGGGTGGTGAACTAGATAAAGATGTGATAGAGGGCTATGCGAAGCAATTAAAAGTGATGTTTCTATAGGGTTACATAGAGCCGCTTGTGCGCTCAGATGGTGCTTTGTGGGACCTTGTTGCTAGTGATTCTTTGGTGGTTTCTTAGGCCTTCTTCTCCTTTAGAGTCTCTTAATTTGCTGTAGCTTGTTGCAGTAGGTGCTCATGTAGTTTGTTGTGCTATTCGGTATCTTGATGTGTAGGAGGTACTGTAGTTGGGATTGTTTAATGTTTTCCTCCTCGGTGTGCCCTTTGGGTGTAATGCCACTAAAATACAACGGAAAGAAATGCATAGAATGAAAGCAATCCAAAGAAGAATAAAGGAAAGAAATTAGAGTTTTGCCATCAGACTCATCAGCTTTTAGAAAGCCGAATAAAAGTAGCGCTCATAGAGGTTCTCAGACCGTCTGGGCCGATCGGTGCCTCTCGTTATTGTGGGCTTCATCATTCGGCAGAGAATTTAGCCAACACCCATTTTTACCGACTTACCTGTTAGAGTAGAAAAAAAAGTCCAAACAGTGCAAAGCCCTTTTGGACCAAAGGGCCCTTATGGCCAATAACAACCAAAGAGAGTGAAGGAGGGCTTATATGGCAATGCACAGCTCAGGAGGAGGCCAGTTCTGACCTTCTTACTTAAGCCTAGCCAACACCTGGCCCTCCTTATTTTCCTTCTCCCAACTGAGAGTTCACCTAGAGCAACCCAACAAAAGCCGAGCAAGAACCATTTCATTTCCCCAGCCGAGAGCACAGCCAAAGCACAAGCCAGTAAGAGGGCTCTGTCTCTCTATTGCTTGGCCAAACCAAGCCTTAGCCCAATTCTCCCAGTTCAACATTTCCCACTGAGAGCCAATCCAACCGAAGTAACACAGAGAGAATGTAAGGGTGAGACTGTAGAGGAGGAGCATGAGGTGAAGGGGAAGACGAAGGAGAGGAGCAAGGACGTGGCAGACCACGACAGCAAGAGAAGGCCCAACTGAATCGTAACGCGGCCATCGTTGTCATCGTCCACGAACCCCATCATCCTCAACCCCTCGTCTGGCAGGCCCCCTTCCCTCCCAACCTCGACCAAGTAAGGCTACCACCCCCTTCCCCTTGTCCCTTCAAACGCTTCGGCGGCGAGCCTGTAGCACCACCGTGCCCCCTTGGATGGAGGTGCATGCTCCCCGGAACATGCACGCTACCCAGTCCCAACACAGCGGCCACCTTAGGCTTTCCCAGCCGGGCATGGCTAGGGACAAAGTAAGACAAAAGTAGCAACTAGAAGAAAATGCAGAGAGTAAGGGTAGTAGTAAACCAAACCGACGGCTAGTAGATCTGGGTAGTAGATGGATGTCGGCGTCAATGATGGCGAACACCTGGCCGCTGCACTCCAGGATGCCAAGGCGACGGCGTCATATCGGAGGTAGAGCAACCGATGGCGGAGGAGGCACTGGGCTCCCAACTGGCTGCGTGCCATGGCCGGGAGTCCGAGTGCGGGGTCGAGTGCAGGCCTGCACTCGTGCAGGGGCCGATGGCCTGGAGCCAAGGACCGGGAGGAGGGGTGGTGTTGGAGGTGGTTGAAGGCTGGCAGCCGCCGAGCCAAGAGAGGTCGGAGAGGGTGGCGGCCGGCGGTTGGACGACGCTGGATCTGGCCATGGCAGGCTGGATCCAGGAGTAAAAGAGAGGAAGTGAGAGGGGAAGGGTGAGGAGAAGGCGAGGGCGGCTGAGGAGCCGTCGGCAGGGAGCTCCGGCCGCGCGCTGCCATCGCCTGGGAGTCGCCCAAGCGTTTAGCCGAAAGAAATGAGGAGAATGAGGAATGGGTAAGGCCAAATCGGCCACATCAGATGAAGGGAAGAGAAAAAAGAAAGAGAGAAAAAAAAGAGAAGAAAAGGAAAGGAAAAAAGAGAAGAGACAAGAAAAGAGGAGAAAAAAGAAAAAGAAAAAATGCGGTACCTGCGTGACGGGTCCTTAACCCTGGGCGTTTTATGCCAAAGTCGGGTTATGCGTGTAGGGTCGCTGTTGCTCGCTTAAGCTTTGGTTTTGATATGATGTGTTGAGTCAGATTAACTGCTTGTGCAGATATGATAGTCTGCACGTCGCATCGCTTGCCTCGCTTGGTTAACAGGCAAGTGCATGGTAGAATGGTAGACCGTAGAGTTTATGAAATATGCGATGTTTACATGATATGATACTGCTTATATGGAATTGCAATGTTTACATGACATTATGATGTTTATCTAAAGATGATAATGGTAATGGGACGGGATGAGCAGCGATGCCACCCTACCAATGATAATACTGATGACAATGACAATGGGTATATGCATTCCTATCATGTGCACTCATGAAATGACAAATGTGATCCGCCTAGGTGGATCCCACAAGACCTACTTTGTTAGGCCTCCACGGGAGTGGAGAGACCCCCGTACCGATATGGGTGGGCCGAAGATTTTGGGTGAACATCGACGGGTGTTCACTCAGCAACACCGGTATATGCAATGAGATGAGCAAATGAGCATGTGGAGTTGTGTTGCATTGCACTATGGGTAAAACAACGTCAGAAGTGTGTCAATGGAAGTATGAACATGATAATGCATGTGGAATATGTTATGGCTGGTAAAATTGCTTACATGATTAGACAGTGTTTATCATTCTATTATATACTTGCTGAGTCTTTGGACTCACCCTCGCTCTTTTGTTTTTTAGGTGACTGTTGAGAACGTCATGCACGGGCAGGAGTAGCACATGAATAACTTCACGTACTTGCAGCCCTTCACATATCAACTTTTGTTAGTACATTTAACTCCACTAGTAATAGTTGCTTAGAAATGGTATGGTGTAAGTGGTCGCTGCTTCATGAATAAAGTAGAGCTTGCTTAAAATGATCAACAATTGTTTAAAAATGGTATTATTATGCAATGATGGTAGCACTCTAGGTCCAGAGAATGGGCGCGGTGTTACAGTTGGTATCAGAGCGGGCGTTACACCCGTGGTAAAGAAATTTGACAACTTAGCTTAATTATTCAACTAATCTACAACAAGGGTATAATCAAATCGGAGTGCGGCGGTAAGACATTGAAAAGACAACTTTCTCCACAAGATATGGGCACTGTGAGTTTACAGTTATGTCCTTTGGAATGAAGAATGCCCCTGCTGTCTTCATGGAGACGATGAACAGTATGCTACACAAGTATCTGGATGACTTGTAGTGGTGTTCATCGATGATATCCTGATTTATTCCAAGACAGAGGAAGAACATGAGCAACATCTGAGGCTCGTGCCTGAGACTCTGACGAAGAATAAATTCTTTGCCAAATTGAAGAAGTGCGAGTTCTGGATTTCTGAAGTGAGCTTCCTAGGTCATGTAATTAACCAGGAAGGCATTTCGGTAGATTCAAGCAAGATTTCCACCATCGTGGATTGGAAGAGGCCATCCAATGTTAAAGAAGTGAGAAGTTTACTTGGCCTAGCTGGTTATTACTGGCGCTTTGTGAAAGACTTCTCCATCATTGCCAAGCCAATGTCTCAACTCACACGAAAGGGTGTGAAATTCCAGTGGACCGATGAATATGAGCGCAGTTTTAATACTCTGAAAGCGAAGTTGGTAGCTGCTCCTGTTCTCACACTTCTTGAGCCAGGGAAGCGTTTTATGGTCTACTAGGATGCATCTCGAGTGGGTCTGGGTTGTGTGCTCATACAAGATAATAAAGTGATCGCATATGCCTCGTGACAGTTGAAGAAACTTGAGCAAAATTGTCCTACTCACAATTCAGAGCTTGTTGCTGTGGTTTTTGCTCTAAGGATTTGGAGGCATTACTTGTATGGGGAGTCTTGTGATATTTTCATTGACCACAAAAGCCTCAAGTACATTTTCACTCAGAAAGAGTTGAATTTGAGGCAAAGATGGTGGTTGGAGCTTATCAAAGAATATGATCTTACTTTTCAGTACCATCCGAGCTAGGCAAATGTGGTTGCTGATGCCCTTAGTTGCAAGATGACACCCTCCACTCTAGGTTGTCTTGTTGCTGACTTTGAACAGATGGGAATTTCCTATTGTTTTACTGGTACAGCACAAGCTGAGATGTAGCTATTGCTGGAATTAGCAATTCCGGAGTGAGTAAAGGAGGCGCAATAGCATGATCGGTTGGTTCAACAAGTGAGGAAGCGGCTTAATGAAGGAAAAACGGGGATTTCAGCCTTGATGAATTAGGTACATTACGGTTTAAAGGCCGCCTTTGCGTGCCACAAAAGGCTCAAGTCAAGGATGATATTTTGAGAGAAGCTCACCATACCCCACACACGGTGCATCCTGGTGAGACCAAGATGTATCGTGATCTCAAGAAGAGCGTCTGGTGGAAGAGGATGAAAGTGGATATACACGGTGCATCCTGGTGAGACCAAGATATATCGTGATCTCAAGAAGAGCGTCTGGTGGAAGAGGATGAAAGTGGATATACACGGTGCATCCTGGTGAGACCAAGATGTATCGTGATCTCAAGAAGAGCTTCTAGTGAAAGAGGATGAAAGTGGATATCGCCAGGTATGTGGCATCTTGCGGAGTCTGCCAGCAAGTGAAGGCTGAGCACAAGCGCCCCGCTGGGCTATTGCAGCCCTTGGAAATTCCTCAGTGGTCATGGGATGATGTTACCATGGATTTTGTAGTCGGCTTACCTCATACCCAGCGAGGTAAGGATGCGATTTGGGTAGTGGTGGACCGATTCAGTAAGTCCGCACACTTCATCTCCATTCGCACAATGAACTCGGCGAGTGAGTTGGTACCCATCTATGTGTGGGAAATAGTAAGGTTGCATGGTGTGCCCAAGTCGATAGTTTCGGACATAGACACCTAGTTGTCTCCAAGTTTTGGGAGAGCTTGCAGGGCGCTCTGGGCACAAAACTCCAATTTATTACTACTTTCCACCCGCAGACAGATGGACAATCCGAACACACCATTCAAACACTAGAGGACATGTTGAGGCCCTGTGTTCTATCTTGGAAGGGTAGCTGGGAGGATCATTTGGTACTCACAAAGTTGCCTATAACAACAGCTACCACTCCAGTGTTCAAGACGCGCCATTCGTGGTTCTGTATGGGCGAAAGTGTAGATCGCCGGATGCAGTTGGCGAGAACGCTATTCTAGGCCCTGATTGGGTCCAGCAAATGGTGGAACGAGTAGCGAAAATTAGATAGAATCTACTAGCTGCCCAGAGTAGGCAGAAGAGCTACGCAGATGTCAAGTGGCGAGAACTAGAATTCAAAGTGAGGGATCATGTGCTCCTGAGGGTATCTCCCACTAAAGGCATAGTGCGATTTGGTACCAAAGGGCAGCTTAGCCTAAGGTACATTGGGCCATTTCCAATTCTGGAATAGATTGGAAAGCTGGCATATCGCTTGGATCTCCCTGAGTCCATGCGAGGAGTGCATAATGTGTTCCATGTTTCGATGTTAAGAAAGTACCTACGAGATCTAGAGCTTGAGATTATGTTAGAATCGGTGTCCATAAAGCAAGACCTCACCTTTGAGTCTCATCTAGTTCGGATTCTAGAGGAATCAGAGAAGGTGTTGAGACATAAAATAATAAAGTATGTTAAAGTGCTTTGGACACATCAGTCTAAGCGAGAAGCGACATGGGAGTTGGAGTCTCGCATGCGCGAGAAGTACTCGGAGTTGTTCTCCACGGGTATGAGTTAATGTTATGTTGTATGTAGTTCGTTTTATTTTGTTCTTCCGTGCGGATTGGTGAACGCCAGAATTCGGGATCGAATTCTGTTAATGGGTGTAGAATGTAATGCCACTAAAATGCAAAGGGAAGAAATGCATGGAATGAAATCAATCCAAGGGAGAATAAAGAAAACAAAGTAGAGTTTTGCCGTCAGACTCGTCGGCTTTTAGAAAGTCGAATAAAAGTAGCGCTCACAGAGGTTCCCAAACTGTCCGAGGCCGGTCGGCACCTCTCGCTATTGTGGGCTTCATCATTCATCAGAGAATTTAGCCAATGCCCACTTTTATCGACTTACCTGCCAGAGTAGAAAAAAGTCCAAACAATGCAAAGCCCTTTTCGACCAAAGGGCTCTTATGGCCAATAACAACCAAAGAGAGTGAAGGAGGGCTTATATGTCAATGCATAGCTTAGAGGGAGGCCAGTTGTGACCTCCTTACTTAAGCCTAGCCAACACCTGGCCCTTCTTATTTTCCTTCCCCCAACTGAGAGTTCACCCAGAGCAAGCCAACAAAAGCCGAGCAAGAACCATTTCATTTCCCCAGCCGAGAGCATAGCCAGAGCACAAGCCAGTAAGAGGGCTCTGTCTCTCTATTGCTTGGCCAAACCAAGCCTTAGCCCACTTCTCCCAGTTCAACATTTCCCACTGAGAGCCAATCCAACCAAAGTAACATAGAGAGAATTGAATGTAAGGGTGAGACCGTAGGGGAGGAGCATGAGGTGAAGGGGAAGATGAAGGAGAAGAGCAAGGATGTGGCAGACCACGACGGCAAGAGAAGGCCCAACCGAACCACAACGCGGCCATCGTCGTTGTCATCCATGAACCCTGTCATCCTCAACCCCTCATCTGGCAGGCCCTCTTCCCTCCCAACCTTGACCAAGTAAGGCTACCACTCCCTTCCCTTTGTCCCTTCAAATGCTTTGGCAGCAAGCCTGTAGCACCATCGTGCCCCCTTGGATGGAGGTGCATGCTCCCCGGCCCATGAGCGCCACCAAGTCCCAACACGGCAGCCACCTTAGGCTTTCCCAGCCGGGCGTGGCTAGGGGCAAAGCAAGACGAAAGTAGCAACTAGAAGAAAATGCAAGGAGTAAGGGTAGTAGTAAACCTAACTGTCAGCTAATAGATTTGGGTAGCAGCCAGAGGTCGGCGTTAAGGACGGTGAGCACCTGGCCGGTGCACCCTAGGATGCCAAGGCGGTGGCGTCATATCGGAGGTAGAGCAGCCGATGGTGGAGGAGGCACCGGGCTCCCGACCGGTTGTGTGCCGTGGCCGGTCAGTCTAAGGGCGGGGCTGAGTACCGGCCTGCGCTTGCACAGGGGCCAACGACCTGGAGCCATAGGACTGGGAGGATGGGCGGTGTAGTAGGTGGTTGAAGGCCAACAGTTGTCGGGCCGAGAAAGGTTAGAGAGGGTGACGGTCGGCGGTAGGACGACGTTGGATCTGGCCATGGCCAGCTGGATCCGGGAGTAAGAGAGAGGAAGTGAGAGGGGAAGGGTGAGGAGAAGGCGGGGCGGTGGAGGAGCCGTCAACGGTGAGCTCTGGGCCGGCGACGCCTGAGCCCAGCCATGCGCCGCCATCGCCTAGGAGTTGCCCGGGCTGTTCGGCCGAAAGAAATGAGGAGAATGTGGAATGGGTAAGGCCAAATTAACCGCATCATATGAAGGGAAGAGAAAAAAGAAAGAGAGAAAAAAGAGAAGAGAAAAGAAAAGAGGAGAAAAAGAAAAAAAATGAGGGTTTGGTACCTGCGCGACGGGTCCTTAACCCCGTGTGTTTTATGCTAGAGTCGGGTTATGCGTGTATGGTCGTCGTTGCTCGCTTAAGCTCTGGTTTCGATATGATGTGTTGAGTCAGATTAACTGCTTGTTCAGTTGGAGGTCCTGAGTCGACGCATAACAGGCAAGTACATGGTAGAGCGGTAGACCGTATAATTTATGAAATATGCGATGTTTACATGATATGATGCTGCTTATATGGAATTGCAATGTTTACATGACATGATGATGTTTATCTAAGGATGATAATGGTAATAGGATGGGATAAGTAGCGATGCCACTCTACCAATGATAATACTGATGAGAATGACAATGACAATGACAATGGGTATATGCATTCGCATCATGTGCTCTCATGAAATGAGAACTGGGATCCGCCTGGGTGGATCCCGCAAGACCTACTTTGGTAGGCCTCCACGGGAGTGGAGAGACCCCGTGCCGATATGGGCGGGCCCAAGATTTTGGGTGAATATCGACGGGTGTTCACTCGGCAATACCAGTATACGCAATGAGATGAGCAAATGAGTATGTAGAGTAGTGTTGCATTGCACTACAGGTAAAACAATGTCGGAAATATGTCAATGGAAGTATGAACATGATAATGCATGTGAAATATGTTATGGTTAGTAAAATTGCTTACGTGATTAGGCAGTGTTTATCATTTTATTATGTACTTGCTGAGTCGTTGGACTCACCCTTACTCTGTTGTTTTTAGGTAACCACTGAGGACGTCATGTACGGGCGGGAGTAGCACATAAATAATTTCACGTACTTGCAGCCCTTCACATGTCAGCTTTTGTTAGTATGTTTAACTCCCCTAGTAAGCTAGAATAGTTGCTTAAAAATGGTATGGTGTAAGTGGTCGCTGCTTGATGAATAAAGGAGAGTTTGCTTAAAATGATCAGCAGTTGTTTTAAAAAAGTATTATTATGCAATGATGTTAGCACTCTAGACCCAGAGGATGGGCAGGGTGTTACATTGGGACAGGTGTTGTAGTCCTTAAACTCTTTTGGGTTAGTGGACCAGTGTTGTTTTCATCTTGTTCTTGAAATGAATGGTAGAGCTCCATGTAGGATCGTCGAGAGCAATCAGAGGGGGGGTGAATGATTGCAGCGCACAGCGGAAACCTTTTTTTAGATTTTCTACCTTTTAATGTGCAAAAACCAGAAATAACAAAAACACAAAAACAGATTTTTCTGATTTTACTGTAGCAAAGTATTGTAGCAGGTACTGTAGCAAACATTGTAGCGCGCGCTGTAGCGATTACTATAGCGACTAGATAATGAGTTGTGAACGTGCATGTTTTTGCTCAGTCTTCCAATCAATTTTTAATTAAAACTACTTCATGTATGTAAGCAAGAAAAATACCTAGACATAGATCAATGCATGGAGAATTCATAGAAATCCGAAAAGCAAGAAAAAGGATAATATATGCGAATTAAAAAACTCACAAACTTTATTCAAAAATCGCGGACACTATTCATCCATCCATCAGCCTCATGCATGCGTCCGCCGCGAACTTTTCTTTTTCTGTTTACTCAATCCCAGAAGCCTTGCAATCTCTCGGCCGCCTCACAACTATTAAATACTCACCACCTCACGTCTAAAACAGAGACGGTCTACAACCGCCGCTCACGACTCGGATTGAGTCTGAGTCTCCGCTCTCAACCCTAATTCAACTCCAACTAGGCCTGAGCCTTTTTACCTTAACTAGACTTTTGTCCCACTAATTTTCAAGGGACCCGAAACCCTTCCTAACACAGGTTTTTCACACTCCCGACTTTTCTAACGCGTCACGTGTCGAAACCTCTAGGACTGCACCTCCTGCATCTTCTCCACGCATCATCTCCATGCGCATTGTTCTCTAGCCCGAACATCCCGCATGACATCCTTGACCGATAGGACCTCAGTTCCTCCCTGAACTTAGTCTTGAAACCTCAGTTACACCCGAACCTAGTTTCAGTCCCGTCATCGACCATGTTCCGCCTCAAGCAACACCTGCACATGAATAAACACGCAACCGCGTACGAGCACAAGTCCACGACTTGACTCAAGTCAATCCGCACAATACCTCACACGAGCGTATCATGCAACATTATCATATCACCATGCTATCACAAGCATATAAAGAAGCAACACTCCATAAGTAATACCATAACCAACGTTGTCAATTATTCATCATCTAAAATAACCTAGACCTGGCCACATGGTCTAACAATCTCCCCCTTGATGAATACATTGACAACACCACAAAATTATATGATGAATTAGCTTCAAATAGATATAAGTGAAGAACTGAAGTCGAAAAAACATTTTAAGCCATAAGTCTCAAATCTCTCCCCCTCAACACAAGAGATGTAGTTTTAGCAAATTCCTCCAATATTTCACAAAACACACCAAGTCCCTCCCCCTTTGGCAATGTAATCATCAAGAAAATTCGGAAAATGAACAATTCTAAGAAGGAGCAATGAGAGTAAAAATCAAGAAGTTTTGTAGATTATACAAGTCATTGTGCATGATTAAATAAAAGAACTAAGCCATATTTTTTTAGTAGAGCTATTTAGATCATATAAAGTCATATATCATATAGCAATATCAAAACAAAGTTTTCAATATGATTAAGAAATTTATATCAATGATAGGCATCTCAACAATGACCAAATCAATTATAAAGCGCACAATGAGATATCACAACAAAAAGTCAAAGCCTAAAAGTGAAACAAATTTTAAATCCAGACGAGCTAGTAGTCTCATATAACAACCTCTTGCTCCACACTCAATTCATAGGCATGTGGCATGCTTGAAGCATACTTCTTTTCATAATGAAATGCTTGTAGCATACTTGTTTTAGATGGTGGCATGCTTGAAGCATACTTCTTTTCATTTTGCGCACTTTTGTACTTTTTCTTTTTGTTCACCATGGAATGCTTGAAGCATACATCTTTTCTATTTTCTCTATTGCTCATTTTTTATAACATGCCAAATTGAGTGATCATAAAAAGATTGCAATATGAAACATGCGAGCCTCATAGCCAAGAATTAAAGTAAGACTCACAATCAAGCTAATCCTTTTTGATGAACAACGTAAAGTACTATCTATAATTAATTTAGTCAAAAATATTCCGTCATGTCATATTTTAGTTCAAATATAGCAAATTAATTATAACCAGTCATGATCAAAGCTACACAACATATGAGTAAATATGATAAAGAGAGCTCTACAACTCATTTAATTTCAATGGCTTGGACTTGTTAATTTATTTGACAAGTATAATAAATAAAGCTTCTAAGATCTTTAAACAACAAACTCCCCCTCAGAATAATCCAATAAGATGTAATACACCCAACTCACTTCGCACATGAGCAAAACAAGAAATATCAAGCGACTTAGAGAGAATATCAGCCATTTGAAAATCTGACTCAACAAGGCGTAAGACTACATCACTTTATCCACATGGTCTCTCAATGAGTAAAATCTCTTGGAAGCCATTAAAGAGAGTGAAGAACCATCAAGTGTTCCAATCAAACAATGATATAAAAGACTGAAACCCAATCTAACCCATGTTCTCCATCCTTGTCAGCTGTTCTTACATCACAGAAAACATCGGTCTCACGGTACTGGGGTTAGTGAAATAAGATCTAGGAATCCAGTACTGAGACTGAGAGACCATGTGGAGGTCATCCCATGTGTGTGATGAGTAATTGACATCGGTTTAGGGAAGTCGAGTTTGATTTGGTTGGTTCGGACCTTCACGTTGCGTGGTGCAATCGGGCTCGGTCGGACTTGGTCAAACCTCGTCAAAATGGTTAGGATGTATATTATGTCGACTTATCAGGTTTGGGCTATTTCATTAATGCATTTATGCTTTCATGTATCGAGTGGTGCTATTCGATGCGTTTCTTGTCTGTGTTGGCTGCAGGACATCGAGGCGGAGTCGTGGCGAGACACGAGGTGACCGGACTAGACACGGGCGGTGTCGAGGTCAGAACGGTCGAGATGTGTCGAAGACGGCGGAGAATCGAGGTGGTTGCGGGGCTTGGACGACAAGACATGAGGAAGCTTCCCCGAAGGTGCACGAGGGGCGTTTCGGTAAAAGCGCAAGGCTGCACAGGTGGAAGCGGTTCCGTTCGGAGTTAGCGGGCGTAACGGGTTGGAGACCCGTTAGCCAAGGGCTATAAATAGGAGGGAATGGCTGCATGCCCCCTCATGCATTCCTAGGGTTTTAGAGGTTGGTAGGGCTTGCTTTAGTCAAAATGAGCTTTGGAGAGTTTGTTTTGACTTTAGGCTTTAGTTGGTGAGGCTTTAGTGGTTGAGAGCAGGAGAGGTAGTGGAGGGTGTCTCCATCGTAGCTTCTCTGTTGCTTGTCTCCTCTCCAAGAAACATGTAGTGTGTGTGTTCTTGTGTTGGGAGAGGGAGAGGATTGAGTAGACCCATCTTGTAATCATTCCTCTAGTTCTAATGTCCATGCGTATCGGGACTCCTCTGTAATCCTTTTGTTCCCATGAATGAAATCTCCAAAGTTCTTCTCCTGTGTGCCTCTCTGTTCTTCGTTCTCCTTTTGGATGATTTCTAGACTTTTTGAGATTTGAGTTGTTTCTTGCTGGGAAGGCTCAAAATGGGTTGCTCTATGTTGGGACGATGCCCCAAGATCATTTCATCGATTTTCCCAAGAGCTAATTTCATTTAATCTCAGATTTCACTTTTTGGGCTCCCCTGTTCATCTCTTTCCTCTCTAGGGTTTTTGTGTATTTTTTGATTCCCTTTGTGAGATGGCATTAAACTTGGCATGTTGAGTCCAGAGGCTATTAATTAGCTATCCTCAAAGTTTCGTAGCCAAAGGATCAAAGATGAGACGGGAATTTGGTTTTCAGTTTTTAGGTCAAATCCCAGATTCTTGTTCTTGAGTTGAGTTTTCTTGTTTCTCGAGGTTTCTTTGGCTATTTTGGTTATAGTCTTGCCTTTCTGGGTAGAGAAATCCAGAGGAAAATCTTGATTTTTGCTGCTGTGTGAAGATCTCAAAGTTTCAGACTGAAAATTTGTCTCTGCTGCTGTCTGCACCCGAGGGGCGGTCAGACCGGAAACCCTAGAGGTCAGACTTGTGCTTGTCAGGCGGCCAGACCGGATATCCCATGGCGGTCAGACCAGAAAATGAATGGCGATCTGACCGGCCTTCATGGAACGGTCTGACCGGCGGCCACTCGGCGGTCTGACCGCCCAGGCCATTGCGGTCAGACCGCCCCTGGGGTTTTTTTTGCTGATTTGCTTTGGGTTTAGGTCTCTGCTGTTTTCTTTTATATTGTCTTGCTTCTCTCTCTGTTAGTTTGATGTTGCAGTGATCTTTTGAACTCCATTTCATAGCTCTCATAGCTATCGGAAGGAGACTCTAGTGGGGGACGAATTTTTTTAGAAGTCGACATTTACCCCCCCTCTGTCGCCATTTCGGTCCAACAATTGGTATCAGAGCCGGTTAGCTCTTCTCAATAGATCTTAACCGGACAAGTACTCGACCAAGCCTCCCGTCTTTGATGGCATCGATTACCCCTTCTGGAAGAGCCGAATGGAGACATACATCCAGGCTCAGGGGTATGCCATCTAGCGTAAGGTTAAGGTCCGGTTTGTTGTTCCTGCCGATGAGAACATCAATGCCGGGAACATGGCTGATGTTAAGGCAAACGCTAAGGCAAGGAACATCATAATTCAGGGCTTGAGTCGTAGCGAGTTTGACCGCATATCTCATCTTTCGTCCGCCTTAGATATTTGGGAGACCCTCGATGCTTACCATGAGGGCACCACCCAAATAAAGACGGTGCGACAGGACCAGTTCAAGCGAGATTGCAACAAGTTTGAAATGCTCGCTGGCGAGTCCCTCGATGAGTGTTTTGTGCGTTTTCACAATATTCTGAGCAACCTCCGAGCGGTCGGTCTCACATACCCCGACTCGGATAACGCTCGACAGATGCTCGCTGCACTCGACCTTCGTGTTTGGGAGATGAAGGTGACTACCATCAAGGACACCACGGACCTCTCGACTTTGACTCTTGATGCGCTGTACTCGCGCCTCAAGACTCATGAGATTGACATTGTCTCTCGCAAGTCTAAGTCACAGTCGATGGCCCTAGTCACCGATCCCAGTTCGGCTTCTGGTCTTTCTTCTGATTCGCTGTGTGGATTCTCCCTTGCTGCTCTCTGTGACATAACTGATGATCAGTTAGAGCAGCTTGCGGATGAGCAATTAACTCTCCTAGCTCGGAGATTCTCTCATGCTTACAAGAGGAGGAGAGACGGAAAGAGAGGAGGACATGTGATTTGCTTCGAGTATGGTGGCCCCAACCACATTCGGGAAAACTGCCCCAAGCTGGGGAAGGGCAAAGGTGACTACGGCGGTTCGGGCAAGAACGACTACATCAACAAGAACCGCAACAAGAAACCCTCAGCTCCCGCACAAGGCAAAAAGAAGCTCCGCGACCTTGGCAAAGCCAAGAAGCTCTTCCACCGCGTCCTCACCTCCTTCGACGACCTCGATCTCAGCGAGGTGGAGGGGTGGAGCGACGATGATGGAACGGACGAGCAAGAACCCAAGGGCGGCGACGACTTCTGCAGCATGTGCTTCATGGCCCTTGAGGGCGAACTAAGCGACAGCGAGCTGTACTCCGACTCCGACGAGGTATCCCCCACGTATGACCAGCTTAATGATGCTTTTCTTAAGCTAGGTAGATTCCATGCTAGATCTAGAGCTAGGTGTAGCGAGTTGGAGAAAGAAGTAGAGAGTGTGTTACGGGAGCTTACTTCACTTAGATCTACTCCCTCCCGTGACGATTGTGATGTATGTTCTGCTTTGCTGGATGACATGGAGAAGCTAAGGACCTTGCATGATAGTGTGTCCTCTGAGCTTGGCATGATTAAGGTGGAGAACATTAGTCTTCTTGCTGAGATTGAGATGAGTAGGGTAGTTCCTGTTTCATCTACTACTGTTGAGACTAGTGCATGCACCTCATGTGAGGATAAGGACAACGCATTTAGAGGTCTTTATACTATGCTTCTCGATTTGCCCGAGACTTGTGAAAATTGCAATAATTTGAAGATTAACCTAAAACGGGCAGATCATAAAATTACTGAATTGCATGCTTCTTTACTAGAGCCTGTTGTTTCTTGCACCAACTGTCCAAAATTGACACTTGAGCTTGAGTCTGTTTCTAAGCAATTCCAAGAGATGGTTGATCATAACAACAAATTGGCTCAGTTTGCGACGAAGGATCCTGTTAGCTCACCATGCATTAGTTGTGATAAACTAAAACTTGAACTCGTTGCCTTGAATGAACAATGTGTGAAGCTAACTAAGGATTTACTAGAGAAGCCATCAACTCATTGTGATGTGATTGCTGAGGTGGGGAAGGAGCCCAAGGGTAAGGTGGAGACGCTTAGTGACGTGAACCAACTGGCTAGTAGTAGGACTGTCCCCTCAGAGTCGGCTGTGCGTGCACAAGCCATTCTTTCCTCTACTGTTGGTTCTTCTTCTGCTCCCTTACCTCCTGCTGTCTCTTCTTCCCCCTGCTCTTCTTGCACCTCACTCTTTCGGGAGTGTCAGTATCTTATGAACACTCTCGAGAGATTTGTAGGAGGCAAGAAGAAGCTTAATCTTATTCTATACCAATCCAAGATTTGCAGATTTAATCAGGGTCTAGGATATCATTTCTATGAGGACATGAGGAAGCATCCACCTGCCGTGCTCAGACCCGTAGCACCAGGTGTGATCGAGACTGAGCCAGGGCCGAGAAAGTCCAATTTAAATCTGCGGGCTTCGTCCAAGGGATTTCTGACAGCAAGGTAATTCCACCTGCAGCTTCGGCCTCTCAGAAGGCGAAGTCTCATCATGCTACTTCTACCTCTCAGAAGGCGAAGTCTCATCATGCTACTTCTACCTCTCAGAAGGTGAAGTATCATTGCACCTTCTGTCAGAAGGATGGACATCTGATCGATCGATGCTTTAGGCGCGCCAAGATCGCGCGTAGAGACCGTGTTGAGTCTCTTAGGCGTATTCAGGGTCAGCCCCAGACCTTGAGTGCACCTAAGACCAACACGAGGTCTAGGTTTGTTTCAGCTGATGGGTTTGGGCAGCATCGAGGACTTGGTTTTTCCGAGTTTTCTGGTTTTCGTCCTCATGCTTCCTTTGGTCGTGACTTCTGCCGTTCTGAGGGTAGATCTCATTTTCCCCGTCGAGATGGCTACCCGCGGCGTGATCAGCATGTTGCCGATGCTCCGACTCGCTCTCCCGTAGCAATCGGACCCAGCAACAGTTTTAGGTCTACACGTAGACCTTCTGCTTCTTTGAGTGACAGAGAGCGTAGGCTAGATAGAGGCCAGTCGTGTTTGACTACTTCATCTGCTCGACGTGTTACTCAGTATTGGGTGCCAAAATCACTCTTGATTTACCCCAGTACTGAGACTTTACTCTCTTGTTGACTCAGGTTCGTCGGGCAAGGAAGGGAAAGGTTTGGCTAGTAAACTCCGGGTGTTCACGACACATGACCAGAGACTCCCGTTGGTTTTCTTCCCTTGCCCGTGCTCCAGGTGATGAGACGATCACCTTCGGAGATGCTTCATCTGGGCGCGTCATCGCCAAAGGTACAGTGCGTGTTAATGATTCTTTCATTCTGAAAGATGTTACCTTGGTTAGTAAGCTATAGTATAATTTGCTTTCCGTTTCTCAGCTTACCGATGACGGTTTCGAGGTGAGCTTCAAGAAAAATGCTTGCAAAATTCTTGATTCTTCGGGTAGTCTGGTTTGCTGGATTTCTCGTTTTGGGAGGATCTTTCGTGCTGATTTTTCTGAGTCTTCAGGTGATCCTCTAAGATGTTTAGTTGCTTCTGAGTCCCGCGACCTTTCTTTCTGGCATAGGAGACTTGGTCATATTGGATTTGACCATTTGACCCGAGTTAGCAGCCACGACCTCATTCGTGGTTTGCCGAAACTCAAGATGGTCAAAGATCTTGTTTGCGCTCCATGCCGGCACGGCAAGATGGTTGCCACTTCTCACCCTCCGGTCACAGTGACTATGACCGATACACCGGGACAGCTGCTCCACATGGACACAGTTGGACCAGCCCGAGTGCAGTCAGCAGGAGGGAAGTGGTATGTTCTTGTCGTGGTTGATGACTTCTCGAGGTACTCTTAGGTGTTTTTCTTAGCCTCGAAGGATGAGACGTTTACACATTTCCGAGGTCTTTTCAGTAGGCTTTCTGTTGAGCTCTCGGGTGCCTTACGAGCGATCCGCAGTGACAATGGCACGGAGTTCAAAAATTCCTACTTTGAGAGGTTCTGTAATGAGACAGGTGTAGAGCACCAGTTCTCTTCTCTGCACGTTCCACAGCTGAATGGCATCGTGGAGAGGAAGAACCGTACCTTAGTCGAGATGGCCAGGACGATGCTCGTTGAGTACTCTACACCGCGAAAGTTTTGGGCTGAGGCTATAGCTACCGCGTGGCATGTCTCAAATTGAGTTTTTCTTCGGGCACACTTGCATCGCACTTCTTATGAGTTGAGATATGGGCGAAAGCCCAGTGTATCTCATTTTCGTGTGTTTGGTTGCAAGTGTTTTATTCTGAAGTTCGGGAACCTAGACAAGTTCGAGTCACGTTCTTGTGATGGGATCTTTCTAGGTTATTCGACTTCTTCGCGGGCTTATAGGGTTTGGAATTGCGAGTCTAGTAAAATGGTAGAAACCTGTGAGGTGACCTTCGACGAGGCCAGTCCGGGGACTAGGCCCGATATCTCAGGTTCTTTAGAGCAGTCCGAGCCCATCTTTGTGGATGATGAGGACGATGGAGATGAGGGTTGTCTACCCGATCCTGTCTCTCATCCACCCCTTGAGGTGCCTTCTTCCACCGCACCTCGAGGTGATCAGCCCATGCCTTCTGCTTCTTCTGGAGCTAGTGGCTCTTCCTACCTCGTCAGCTCACGAGGTAGAGGCCACTTCTTCTTCTCATCCTGGACCTCCTAGACGTATCCAGAAAGACCATCCTTCTGAGCAGATTATTGGAGACCTCTTTGAGCGAGTCACTCGTTCAAACTCTGGCATGTCTCATTTCTGTCTCCATTCTACCTTTGTTGCCACCTTTGAGCCCAAGGACATTTGTCATGCCCTTTCAGATGAGTCTTGGGTCAATGCCATGCATGAGGAGTTGGAAAATTTTGAGAGAAACAAGGTCTGGTCGCTTGTTGAGCCCCCTCGTGGTCACAATGTCATTGGGACCAAGTGGGTGTTCAAGAACAAGCAGAGTGAGGATGGGGTAGTTGTTTGAAACAAGGCTAGACTGGTAGCTCAGGGGTTCTCCCAGGTTGACGGTCTAGATTTTGAGGAGACCTTTGCCCCTGTAGCTAGACTTGAGGCCATTAGAATCCTACTTGCCTTTGCAGCTTCTAAGGGTTTGAAGCTTTACCAGATGGATGTCAAGGGTGCCTTCCTCAATGGATTTATTGAGGAAGAAGTCTATGTCAGACAGCCTCCAGGTTTCGAGAACCCCAAATACCCACACCATGTCTTCAAGCTTTCCAAAGCGTTGTATGGACTTAAGCAGGAACCTAGAGCTTGGTATGAGAGGCTTAAGTCATACTTGTTGAGTCATGGTTTTGAGATGGGTAAAGTAGACAAGACCTTGTTCATTCGCCGGCATGGCACTGATTTTCTGCTCGTCCAGATTTATGTGGACGACATCATCTTTGGCGGCTCTTCACATGCTCTCGTTTCCCAGTTTTCCGATGTCATGAGCTCGGAGTTTGAGATGAGCATGATGGGCGAGTTGAGCTTCTTCCTTGGCTTCCAAATCAAGCAGACTCGGGAGGGTACCTTCTTGCATCAGGGCAAGTACACTCGAGACCTCCTGAAGCGCTTCGATATGAGTGATGGTAAGCCGGTATCCACTCCTATGGCTACATCAGCTTCACTCGACCCAGATGAGGACGGCGAGCCAGTTGATCAGAAGGAGTATAGGAGTATGATCGGCTCCCTCTTATACCTCACTGCCTCGAGACCGGATATACACTTTGCTGCGTGTCTATGTGCTCGCTTTCAGGCTTCTCCTCACGTATCTCACCGCCAGGCGGTGAAGCGCATTCTTCGGTACCTTCGAGCTACCATTGACTATGGTATCTGGTACTCTTCCTCATCCTGTCTTTCCTTGAGAGCATACTCGGATGCAGACTTTGCTGGCTATAGGATAGATAGGAAGAGCACTTCTAGCACCTGCCAATTCATTGGGACTTCTCTTGTTTCTTGGTCTTCTAGGAACCAGTCCGGGGTTGCACAATCCACCGCAGAGGCCGAGTACGTTGCTGCAGCCAGTTGCTGTAGTCAGGTGCTTTGGATGGTCTCGACCCTGCGGGACTTTGGGTTAGTTATCGACAGTGTTCCACTCTTTTGTGATAACACTTCTGCGATTAACATTGCTAAGAACCCAGTGCAGCATTCTCGGACCAAGCATATTGATATTCGCTATCACTTCCTTAGAGACCATGTAGAGAAGGGTGACATCGTGCTCCAGTTTGTGGAGAGTGACCACTAGTTGGCTGATATCTTCACCAAGCCTTTGGATAGCTCAAGGTTTTCAGCTCTACGGGGAGAGCTTGGGGTGGTTTGTCCTTATGGACTATTGTGAGGGGGAGCTTTGTGCTTTGCTGCTTTATCGTATTGATTATGCTCTTGCTCCTTTCTGATTGCATTGCATATGGGTGCATGGAGTTTAGTCCTTCTATCATAGGTTAGAGTGGTCTTCGTGTCTAGCGTTCAGACTTCTTGCTCTTATCTTGTGATTCTAGGATGCTGCTTATTAGTTGTTTCTCTTCTCACTAGGTTGAGCTCACTCACTTCTTGCAGATTCTAGCGAGGGTTGGGCCACCCTCGGGTAGACAGGGTACGTGTTTGCTCTTTAGTGAGTTAGATGATCAGTTGATAGTCCTAGAGTCTCATGGGGTAGATAAGAGTCAGTCTGAGCCATAGTTTCCTCTATATCTTATCTATGCTTTAAGGACTGCCCGTTCTGCCTTTCTTTCTCAGCTTCTCGATTTATTGCTTTGGTTCAGGGGGAGTTCATTTGGGAGCTTCTGGAGCTTAATATTGACATAACTCAACTTGAACTAAAAGTTGCATCTCATGTTGAGGGGGAGCTGGATTTCTTGCATGTCATTCTGCATTGTAAATACCTACATTGAGCCTTGATTATTATCCTTTCATGACGTGTTTACATCGTTTTACATCCTGCCATGATTTGTGCTTCATTGCTAGATTGATCATAACTTCATATGTGTAGACTAGCTTTTGCCATGATAAGTTTATTAAACTTGCTCAAATTGAATTGAAACTTGTCATGTTAGCACTCGAGACTAGTCTTTTTTTAGTTATCCACTTATGATTCATGCCATGTCAAATAGGCTGAGTAGAGTCTTGAATCTGTGTTGAGCGTTAGATTGAGCTATGCTAGTTTCTTGTTGAAACATGATTTAGTACAATTATTTAAGAATGCAAAAAGATCTCTTTTTTGCGAAAAAAAACTGATCTCACCAATTTTTTCTCATGAGACTGCTTGCCATTGCACTAGGCATGAACTCAGGGGGAGTTTTGGATGACCAAGATCATCTCTTTAAGCTTCTTGCTTGGAATGGTCGCATAAGGCTTGAGATCTAGCACATGTCTGAAAATTTTAAATCAATCATGAGCTTCAAAAGAAAATTCATGACAAATGTGCTCAATTTGCTTAATTACAAAAGAACCAAGTATTTTAACAAATGTTTCACTCTTGAGCTTGTAGCCCTCTAATTTGACTCAATACTTGTTTCTTGGTTCCGCTTAGCTTATTGACATGGTTTGCATCATCCTTGAATACCTCTAGCTAGACTTTGATCATGGATGACTTGACATGCTTCCAAATTGCACTAAATTTCAGATTGTCATCTATTTGGTTTAGCTGGCTTATATATATCCTGTCATGATCTACATAGCATTCTATTGAGTTATGGCTTGATGTAATTCTTAATGATCATTTTGGATAATTCTCAAGGCTCTAAATGCTTAGAATAATCAAACTTCAGTCATTTCATCCATTTCCATGACTTGTTCTCTCCTTTGCTTTCTTGATGTGTTTATTGCCAAAAGGGGGAGAACAGAGGAGAAAAAGCCATTTGGGAACATTTTAGAGCTTTGGAGAACAATTTGCTCTTTCAGTTGTTGCTCTAGTGACCATGTTTGACTTCTTGCATTTTAAACTCAACTTTGTGCTTTTTCGGGGGTTGTCAATATACTCATCAAGGGGAAATTGAGAGACCATGTGGAGGTCATCACATGTGTGTGATGAGTAATTGACATCGGTTTAGGGAAGTCGAGTTTGATTTGGTTGGTTCGGACCTTGACGTTGCGTGGTGCAATTGGGCTCGGTCGGACTTGGTCAAACCTGGTCAAAATGGTTAGGATGTATATTATGTCGACTTGTCAGGTTTGGGCTATTTCATTAATGCATTTATGCTTTCATGTATCGAGCGGTGCTATTTGATGTGTTTGTTGTCTGTGTTGGCTGCAAGACGTCAAGGCGGAGTCGTGGCGAGACACGAGGTGACCGGACTAGACACGGGCGGTGTCGAGGTCAGAACGGTCGAGATGTGTTGAAGACGGCGGAGACTTGAGGTGGTTGCGGGGCTTTGACGACAAGACACGAGGAAGCTTCCCGGAAAGTGCACGAGGGGCGTTTCGGTAAAAGCGCAAGGCTGCACAGGTGGAAGTGGTTCTGTTCGGAGTTAGCGGGCGTAACGGGTTGGAGACCCGTTAGCCAAGAGCTATAAATAGGAGGGAGTGGCTGCATGCCCCCTCATGCATTCCTAGGGTTTTAAAGGTTGGTAGGGCTTGCTTTAGTCAAAATGAGCTTTGGAGAGTTTGTTTTGGCTTTAGGCTTTAGTTGGTGAGGCTTTAGTGGTTGAGAGCAGGAGAGGTAGTGGAGGGTGTCTCCATCGTAGCTTCTCTGTTGCTTGTCTCCTCTCCAAGAAACATGTAGTGTGTGTGTTCTTGTGTTGGGAGAGGGAGAGGATTGAGTAGACCCATCTTGTAATCATTCCTCTAGTTCTAATGTCCATGCGTATCGGGATTCCTCTGTAATCCTTTTGTTCCCATGAATGAAATCTCTGAAGTTCTTCTCCTGTGTGCCTCTCTGTTCTTCGTTCTCCTTTTGGATGATTTCTAGACTTTTTGAGATTTGCGTTGTTTCTTGCTGGGAAGGCCCAAAATGGGTTGCTCCATGTTGGGATGATGCCCCAAGATCATTTGATCGATTTTCCCAAGAGCTAATTTCATTTAATCTCAGATTTCACTTTTTGGGCTCCCCTGTTCATCTCTTTCCTCTCTAGGGTTTTTGTGTATTTTTTATTCCCTTCGTGAAATGGCATGAAACTTGGCATGTTGAGTCCAGAGGCTATTAATTAGCTATCCTCAAAGTTTCGTAGCCAAAGGATCAAAGATGAGACGGGAATTTGGTTTTTAGTGAAGCTCTCTGAATATTTTCAGTTTTTAGGTCAAATCCCAAATTCTTGTTCTTGAGTTGACTTTTCTTGTTCCTCGAGGTTTCTCTGGCTATTTTGGTTATAGTCTTGCCTTTCTGGGCAGAGAAATCCAGAGGAAAATCTTGATTTTTGCTGTTGTGTGAAGATCTCAATGTTTCAGACTGAAAATTTGTCTCTGCTGCTGTCTGCACCCGAGGGGCGGTCAGACCGGAAACCCTAGAGGTCAGACTTGTGCTTGTCAGGCGGTCAGACCGGATATCCCATGGCGGTCAGACTAAAAAATGTATGGCGGTCTGACCGCCCAGGCCATTGCGGTCAGACCGTCCCTGGGGTTTTTTGTTGATTTGCTTTGGGTTTAGGTATCTGCTATTTTCTTTTATGTTGTCTTGCTTCTCTCTCTGTTAGTTTGATGTTGCAGTGATCTTTTGAACTCCATTTCATAGCTCTCATAGCTATCGGAAGGAGACTCTAGTGAGGGACGAATTTTTTTAGAAGTCGACATTCAACCCCCCTCTGTCGCCATTTCGGTCCAACAGAGACACACGACGAATAGGAGCAACAAAGCTAAAACCAAAATCACGTGCATGTGGATGATAATAATGCCAAAAAGAATGTGAATTATTTGAATTAAATCTCAATCTAGTATGTGAAGCAGATTTAAAGCCATCATAAAAGTTTTCTAAGAACATAGCTTTCGCATTTGTTCTAGGAACAAAAGAGGTTGCACGTATTTGTCTTAAAACATTCAATCTTTCCTTCTTCTCTTTCTTAGATCGCCTAAAACAAAATTCGTGAAAGTGCCCATCTCTACCACAATAGGTACAATGGAATTTAACATAACCAGAATTCTTTTGAGATGATGAGCTAGCACCTACATTATTATTCGATGAATTTTGCACAAAGCCAGCAGATTTAAACACAGTTTGTTTTGGTTCAAGTTTCACTTCAATTTTTTCAGGTTCAAGAGGCTTAATAACCTTAGGAGGATTATTTTTGGCATGCTCAACAAAATTAAATCCTAGACCACGATTTTTCACACTTGTTTTTGACTTGTCTAGTATCATATTCAAAATTTTCTTGCCAAAAGAAAATCTCTCTAAAGTGTCTTTTTAGGTACTCATTCTCTTTAGCTAGTGTGGGACAAGTTGTGCATTTAACAGGTTCATTCACAAGAATTTTAGAAGCACTAGACTAAGCCAATCTTTTTTTTTCAACAAAATCATTAAGTTGTCTAGTCAATGCTTCTATTTCTGTGTTAAGCTTAGGACATTTAGAACAAGAAGATATCTCATTATAAAGCATCTGTTGAATTGTTTCCTGAGATAAGTTAAGTCTAGCTTCTAATAATTCACATTTAGAACAAGTTTTAGAATGAACATTTGAAATACTTGATTCTAAACATGAAGAAGAACTAAACTTGAGCTTTCCGATTTCATCATTAGCACATTTCAATTTTTCATCACAAGAGACATGTGCTAATCTTAATTAACCAAATTTAGCATTTACATCTCTAAGTTGATCCATGTTTAAAGCATTAAGTGGCCTAGCATTCTCTAACTCAGAATGTAAAATTTGATAAGACTCATAAGATTCATCATCAGGAATTAAAACTTTAAGTCTTGCAATTTCAGAATTTAGAGATTCAATCAAAGTATCGTATTTCTTAATCTTTTTATCTTTCTTTTCTAGCGATGTACCAAGTTTAGCAACAGTTTTAGCTAAATCATCATAAGAAGGTTCTACCTCATTGTAGTTATTGCTGTCAAGATCATCATTGTCGGTGGAGCTTTTGCTACTTGCCATTAGACACAACCCAATTAAATCTTTCTTGCCTTTGGGAGTATCATCCTCGCTGTCCGTATCCACATCACTCAAATTAATTTGCCTAAGAGCCGAAAGAACACGATGCACCACCTTGCGATTCATATAGCCCTTCTTTTTATTTTTCCTTTTTTCTTTCTCCATCTCTTCTTCCTTTTCATTCTCTTCCCTTGCAAAACTTGCTAGAAACTTTGGACATTTGGGACGAATATGATAGAGATCACCACACTCATAACACCTTTGAGGACCAAAATTTTCTCTTTTTCTTGATCTCACATTCTGCAAAACTCTTGTGAAGCGTGTAGAGAGGAGTGCCAAATCATTTTCTGGGAGTTGCTCTAGCTGTTCATCGGTTAGTGAAGACAAAAAAAACAAAGCATAGCTAGTAGAAGAATTATCACATTTAGACTTGCTAGATTGTGAAGCTAAAGCAATTGATCTATTACCATTGTATTTTCTAGCAAAAACATCTAATTCATGAGTTTTCAATTTAGAATAAAGTACATCCAATGTAAGTGTACTCATGACAGTAGATTCTCTAATGGATGTAACCTTCATCTCCCATATAGACATATCTAATACTCCAAGTAATTGACGTGCATTTTCAGCATCAGTATAAGTAACAATAACAGCACGTAGGTTACTAAGAATTTTATTAAAGCGGGCAAAAAGATCATCTATTGATTCGCCAGATTTCATCTCAAAAAGCATGTAATCCTTTTTGTACATATCTTGACGTACCTCTTTAATAGTAGATGAACCCTCATGATAATCACATAGTGCTTTCCATACCTTATATGCGGATTTAAGATGCACGACACGATCAAAATCACTCCTTCCTAATCCTTGAATTATCAAGTTCCTTGCCATGCTATTTGCCTCCACTTGTGCTATATTTGCTGCTGTCACAGCATCATTCTCGGGCACATGATAAGGCTTGTAGACCTTCTCCCATATTGCAAAGCCTTGAGCTTGAATATATGCTTCGATCTTCGCTTTCCAATACTGAAAATCAACACCATCGAAAATACAAGGTTTTGTGGAATACCTATCCGTCGACATGTTTTCTAATCACCGGTTAAGATCAATTAGAAAAATAAACCTGCTATGATACCACTTGTAGGATCGTCGATAGCAATCAGAGGGGGGTGAATGATTGTAGCGCACAGCGGAAACCTTTTTTTAGATTTTCTACCTTTTAATGTGCAAAAACCAGAAATAACAAAAACACAAAAAACAGTTTTTTCTGATTTTACGGTAGCAAAGTACTGTAGCAAACACTGTAGCACGCACTGTAGCGATTACTGTAGTTGTGGAGAATTTTTTGTACGGATAATCCATTTTTTATTCGAAATTACATAAATATACCCGCGGGAAAAGTTTTACAAAAATAGGCTCCTGTCGCCCCCCATTGGGTGACTGCCGCCTTTCGCCCAACCGGGAAGCGACAAAATTTGCGTCGCTTTATGTTCGAGTGACTGCAATTAGTCGCCTTCCTATTGGGCAACTAATTGCAGTCACCCAATGGATGGGCGACTAGTAGTGCAGTCGCCCAATAAGGGGACGACTTTACTCAGTCCCCCGTGATTTTTTAGAGTTTTGTTAATTTTGTAGTTTTGAACTGGGAAAAAATGTGGTGTAGTTGTAATAAAAGTTTATGTTCATTGGATGTTGTAGGTGCATAAAAAATTTTGGGAATTTTTTTT
Organism: Dendrocalamus latiflorus; assembly: GCA_017311315.1. Classification (NCBI taxonomy): domain Eukaryota; kingdom Viridiplantae; phylum Streptophyta; class Magnoliopsida; order Poales; family Poaceae; genus Dendrocalamus; species Dendrocalamus latiflorus. The sequence goes on from CM029623.1 coordinate 20,304,571, forward strand.
AAGAACGATTGACTATAGAACGTTCGATACATACAGTGGAAAGTGATATTTTAATGTTACTGAGAATTAGTGTGCGGAGAGAACTGGTGTGTTAATATTGTTAAATGACTTGCTATCTGAATCATTGAATGCGAACAGACAAGATAATAACCTTATGTGAAATAGAAATGAACTTCATAATACAGTTGGGAGTAACATGCCGCATATATTTTTATTACATGCATAACATATAGCATGATATGCGACTAACCCACCCAACTGCTCGTACAACCTACTGTGTGGACCAGGGCCAATTTCTCTTCCTTGCCCGCTCGGCGTTGAACTCCTCCGCGGCCTCTTTTGCCTTAGCCGCTATTTCCCTCTTTCTCTCGCGCTCCATCTCGTGAGCCTCCCGCTCCCTACGCGTGCACGCTTCGAGATGAGCTTGCGTCTCGCGTTGTATATGCAGGGTGTGCTCGTTCTTGCGACGCTCCTCCTCCTCCAGCAAGTCCTTGTTTCGTGTGACATTCCACTCCTCGAAGTCGAGGGTCCATTGGTCCGCAGGGTGGATCTCAAGATCGATCCATTTGCGGTAGCCACACAGGGTGGATTCCACTCCTTCCTCCCTCACCTCCTCCTTCAACCCTGTCCTCCTCTCCTTCTCTTCTCCCCTCCTTTTCTTCCCCTCCTTCCTCTCTTCTCCCCCTCCTTTTCTTCCCCTTCCTCCTCTCCTCTTCTTCTCTCGTTTCTTCTCTGTGCACAAAATGAGTGCAAAAAGTGGTAGGTGGTACTGGGCGGCCGACTGTGCTGTCTTAAAAAAACCCCCCTCCCTGTCGCCCTGCCGTTGGGCGACTGCAATTCCAGTCGCCCAACCGTACAGCGACTGGAAGAAGTCGCCCAACGCTCAGGCGACAGCATTGATTCGCTCAACGGTTCCCACATTCCTTAAATGTCGCCTCCCGGTTGGGCGAAAGGCGGCAGTCGCCCAATGGGGGCGCGACTGGAGCCTATTTTTGTAAAAAAATTTCCCGCGGGTATATTTATGTAATTTCGAATAAAAATGGATTATCCGTACAAAAAATTTGAGTTGTGAATGTGCATGTTTTTGCTCAATCTTCCAATCAATTTTTAATTAAAACTACTTCATGTATGTAAGCAAGAAAAATACCTAGACATAGATCAATGCATGGAGAATTCATAGAAATCAGAAAGCCAAGAAAAACGATAATATATGCGAATTAAAAAACTCACAAACTTTATTCAAAAACCGCGGATACTATTCATCCATCCATCAGCCTCATGCATGCGTCCGCCGCGAACTTTTCTTTTTCTGTTTACTCAATCCCAGAAGCCTTGCAATCTCTCGACCGCACCTCCTGCATCTTCTCCACGCATCATCTCCATGCGCATTGTCCTCTAGCCCGAACATCCCGCATGACATCATTGACCGATAGGACCTCAGTTCCTCCCTGAACTTAGTCCCGAAACCTCAGTTCCATCCGAACCTAGTTTTAGTCCCGTCATCGACCATGTTCCGCCTCAAGCAACACCTGCACATGAATAAACACGCAACCACGTACGAGCACAAGTCCACGACTTGACTCAAGTCAATCCGCACAATACCTCACACGAGCGTATCATGCAACATTATCATATCACCATGCTATCACAAGCATATAAAGAAGCAACACTCCATAAGTAATACCATAACCAACATTGTCAATTATTCATCATCTAAAATAACCTAGACCTGGCCACATGGTCTAACACTCCTACTCTTGGTTTCAAAAAATATCAAATTGCTGGTTAAACTTTGCTCATCTTGTAGGGACTCTTTGGGTCTTTGCGTTTTGACAATATGCATTTTATTTTGTTGTGTTGAATTTTAACTTCATGTTTTGAAAGAAGAGAATCTTGTTTAGCTACTACACTACACATCAAGCACAGAGCAAAAACGAGTGGTCTTTACTCGTTATATAGATATTTTTTAAAAACAAACTTGTACCTATTAGTTTTCAAGACTTTACTTGTTTTTACAAAAAAAATATATATTCCTTAAATTGCTTTGCAAACTGACCAACCAAAGAAAATTATGCTTTTTATAACAAAAACCTAGCTAACCCCATAAATAAAACTTAGCATCAGAACAAGTGATGCATTTTTTTAACCTTGATTTTGTGCAGTTGAATTTCATCATCGAGGAAACCTTGCAAGACTGTCTTCACATCTCACTCCATTTTTCCTCACATTCTTAAGTTGCACCATTTCCATCTATAACGTTTTAATTTACATTATGCTTAAAGATGTTCCATTAAAAAAGAAAGGTCCAGATTTGAAGTTAGTGCTGACAGAAAAATTCATAGGGGATATCTAGTGCAAACCATTCTTCAAAATATCAAAATTACAAGTGAGAATAAATTAGATGCGGTCTTGGGACCTAAGGTGATAGAACAAAAAAACAAATTGAAGTGATTTAAGTGCTTGGAACCAGGGTTTGGAAAACTGGTACTAGCCTAAATCCCGGCGGGGGCCGGTAACCGGAAAAAACGGGGAAACCCAGTCAAATTTCAAGTTTTGAAATTTGAATTTAAAACCGGTAACCTGAAAAACCGGCTGGTTACTGGCCAGTAACCACTGGTTTTCCGAACTCTTCTTGGAACAAGCTAGAGCTAGGATGTAGTTAGCTAATGCTTCAGCTCAAAAGTGTCCTGTTGGGAGCAATGAATCAACTCATGTTGTTCTTGAGTCTAATGTGCTTCAGGAGCTTTTGACAGAGGAGGACTGTACCTCTAAACTGGAAGAAACTTGTTTGAACCAAGTCAAAGAAGCTTTCCAGAGAAGGAAGAAAAAGAAAGGTTTTTCACCTGAATTTTTCAGTGTGAAAACTAAGAAAAAGGCGCAGTACCCCAGGAATAAAAATAATAAAAAAGATAAAACATGAAAGGTTTAATTTGGAATTGTATGGGGCTAGGGTCTCCTGAGACAAAAAGATTTCTTAGAGAAATTATTGTAGGTCAAACTAGATTTCATTGGTTTGCATGAAGCCATGAAAAACATGTACTTTAAATTTCCTCAGAGATATTTGTGCTGGTCAGGAGTTCCATTGTCATTGAGCTCCTGCCAAGGGTAGGTCTGATGGAATTCTTGTTGGTTTAAGAGCAGCGAATTATGATGTTTTGGATAGCTCTGAAGGTGTTTTTCATGTTAGAATTTTAATTAGAAACAAGGAATCTGACTTTACATGAAATTTGATAGTGGTTTATGGGACTGCTCAGGCTGAACATAAGGAGAGTTTATTGACTGAATTATCTAAGGTTTATCAGCCGAGTCCGTATCCCATGATTGTGGGTGGGGATTTTAACATAATTAGGAATACTTCTGAGAAGAATAAAAATCAGGGGGCCTTCAAGGTGGTCCTTTTTGTGTAATGCTATCATTCAATCCATGGGTCTGAGGGAATTAGCTCTGGGTGGTAGAAAGTACACTTGGAGTAATAATCAAGAAAACCCTTTGTTCGACAAATTAGATAGGATTCTGGTTAGTGTTGATTGGGAGCTTCAGTTTCCTTTAGCTATTGTTAGAGATTTAACTAGAACCTTATCTGATCATGCCCCATTATTGTTAGAAACTAGCCAAAACACTAATTCACCTAGTTGCTTTAGGTTTGAATTGTGTTGGCTACTGAGAGATGATATTTTTGATGTTGTGTTTGCTAAGGATATAAGGGTATTAGTGGTATTTCCTATTGTCCTATAGTTTAGGGTTGTGTTATTGGGTCTTGAACTATATATTTCCCCTTTAAGCTATGCAATATATTGGTATCAGAGCTAAGGTTGGATTAGGGTTTACCCAAGCTGCCTCCGCCATCGACTGCCGCCGCCGCCCCCAGGAGGACCATCTCCACTCCCAGGGGCCACCATCGCGTCCGCGCCGCCGCCAGAGTGTTCACTTGCCACTGGATCTCACTGCCTCTTCCCGCGCCGTCTACGGATCCTTCCCAGCTAGCTTCGCCTCGGTACGGGCTCGCTCGAATGCCGAAGCTAGTGGTTTGGGCCGCTGCTGCTGTCGCCCTTGGGTCACCACCGCCCTCCCGGATCCGCCGCTCGTCTGCTTCACGTGTGCACTAATGCAGAGGCCATCGTCACCCTCATGGATCCGCACCGGCCATCTTCCCTTCTCCGCTGCCACCAAGCCCGGATCCGACCCTCTCTGGGCCGGATCCGGTCATCTCCACCACCGACCTCGACGTGTCAAGCCACCTCCCACCCAGACTTGGCCACCTCGATGCCGACACCGCCTTTCCCAGGCTGCCGCCACATCAGGTCGTCGCAGCTCTATCTCGGCCTACACCCGCCTCTTATCAGGCCACCGCACCTACGCCACCGCTAGGCAGCTACGCTTGCAGATAAGGAGCGGTGGGAGAGCGTTGGGAGGAAGAAGCCGCCGCTCGTCAACCCCTCCAAGTCTCCATCTCCAACCATGGACTGCCACCGGCACCTCTCCCCTTCAATTAGGTGCCATTCGGTTGGGCTGAAAAAAGTGGCTTATAGCTGAAATTTCACTGTAGCTGGTTGAAATTACAATGTAGCTGATGGTGGCTTATTTGGCCTAATTAAATTTAAAAATAGAAAAAACAGGTTAACCCATCACGGACAATGCAAACGAATACGCAAAAAAAGAACCGACAAAAAAGCTAAAAAAAAGCAAAAATGTCAAAAAAAGGATGAAATTTATGAATAGTAAACAATAAGTCAGAAGCCAAAAGTTCAAGCTGAAATAAGTAGAGCCTTACTAATGGGGGGAGAGTAGTTGTGTGACATTCTGATGTCGATCCGTGTGGTGATAGACGTTGCCCCTTGTGAAGAGTATCATTGTTGTTGCTTTTGCTTTTGAGTTTTTTACTAGTGATGTTCTATCTTCTTGGATTGAGTATGATCTCTTTCTTTTTGTATGATCACATTTATCACTCTTCTTTCTAAGCCACTGTAGATCACAGAAGTTTTAAGGTCGCTGCTTCTCTCTGAGCCGTCTGCCTGAGTTTTAAAGCTGTCGTGCTTTTTTCGCGCTACCGTCATCTTAGACTTCGATCTGTGCCACCATACTTTATGGGCTACAACATGACACTATATGAAGATCTTCTAGCTTTGACATAATTTTCAAGAGCTGCATGTTACGACGATATCTTCAAGACTCAGATTTTAGATTTTTCTATTTTAATGTTAACCCTTTCAAATGCAATACTTTTGTATACGCTTTACATTTGAGAGGGTGTTATAGATATAAAGGTATTAGTGGTATTATCTATTATCCTAAGATTTAGGGTTGTGTTATTGAGTCTTGTACTATATATTACCCCTTTTGGCTATGCAATAGATCAAGGATTCATCTCTCTAACAGTGTTAGCAAGCTGGTCTAAACCTTTGATTGGTTCTTCCAGTATTGATATCTGGCAGAATAAAATTCGCAGGTTGAGACAAGATTTAAAGGTTGTAACATTAATGTATTGGGTGTCTATAAGATAGCTAAATATGATCTGTTAAGTGTAACTGATGCTCTTGATAAGAAATGTGAACAGTTTGGTTTAAGTCTGGAGGATAGAATTTTGAAACAAAAGTGTGGAACTCAGCTCCATACCTTGCTTAGGAAGAAATCATGTGGTACCAGAGGTCTAAGAAAAAGACTTGCTTGAAGGTGATAACAACACTAAATACTTTCAATTGAAAGCAAGTGCTAGGAAGGGAAAACAGAAAAAATCATAGTTTAAATCAGGATGAGGGTTTGATTGAGGAGGACCAAAATCTTAGAACTTATATAAGTGAGTTTTAGAGAAAGCTTTTTGGAGAACCCAGTGAAAACAAGATGACCATGAATTGCTCAGATTTTGTTGTAATTAGCTCTTAGGATTAGGAAAAACTGATCAGACCTTTTGAGTTAGAGGAAATTAAGAATGTGGTGCTTTCTATGGACCATAATAAGGCTCCTGGGCCTGATGGCTTCCCTGCAGAATTTTATCAAGTATTGTGGGAGAGAATTAAATTTGAACTCAAAGCAATGCTTGATGATTTTCACAAGGGAGTCTTGCCCATTGAGAGGCTTAATTATGGAAATATAACTTTGCTACCAAAAATCTAAATGCTGATAAAATCCAAAAATATAGACCAATATGTTTGCTTAATATGAGTTACAAAATCTCTATCAAATTGACGACTGAGACTTTCAGACTGCTTTTACTAAAAATAGGTATATTATAGAGGGAGTTGTGGTCTTGCATGAAACTTTGAATGAAATGCATAGGAAGAAACTTTCTGGTGTAATGCTTAAAATTGATTTGGAAAAATCTTATGACAAGGTTTGTTGGCCTTTTTTATATCAAATGCTTCAGGCTAAAGGCTTTGGGGATATTTGGTGTGACTGGGTTATGAAAATTGTTATAGGTGGCATGGTTAGTGTTAAGGTGAATGATGTGATGAGGCCTCACTTTAGAACTCACAGGGTGTAAGGCAGGGAGATAACCTATCACCTTTGCTTTGCAACATAGTTGCAGATGGGCTTACTATGTTGATTAAGAGGGCTAGAGAGAAGGGTTTGATTAAGGGAGTTGTCCCTCATCTTGTTGACAATGGGGTGTCGATTCTGCAATATGCAGATAACATAATATTACTTATTGAGGACAAAAAATAGGACATTTAGAGCTGCTAACTGAGGAATAATTTTATCACTGTGTTTTTAAAACATATTCAATATATATCTTATTTTATTAGACTTGTCGTATAAATCACAACGGTTCATACGAAACACGAATCAGACACTTGGTTTAATAGATATGATCATTTGAATGAAAAACAAGAATAATATGTACAGAGCAATCGGGTTCTTTCTAGTTTAAAGCTAGCTTTCTATGTAACTAGCTTTTAAACGGTGCATTTTTAAGGCGGTGTCAATAGGAAGATTATAGTAAAAAGTGTACTGAGTTCAGTTGTATAAGCCAAATTGTATGCGACTGTTTTCCTATGCATACTACCTCTCGCAAATAGCCAGAAGTCAGATATTTTAATCATAAGCCATCAGCCTAAAAGAACCCATATATTGACCTTTGTGTTGGCTCTACTTGATAGGAACTTGATGCAGATGGGCCAGTATGCACTGTCCATTATTATGGACTAGATCCTATGATCCGAAAACTTGTCTGTCAGTGTAATAATTTGTGAAATCAACTTGGTGAAGGCATGATTTAATGTGCATAATAGACATACATGCGTCCACCGAGTGGATGTATCTATCAATACCATAAAGTACCTAAATGGCCTAAATATAGGCCCAATAGGTCCGCATATATCGCCCTGAATCCTCTCAAGGAAATCAGGTAATTCATCCTTGAGCTTGTGACAGGAGGATCTTGTAATCAGCTTGCCTTTCGCATAAGCTTCACATACAATGTGTGAAACATCAGGGATATCTTTGAACGTTAAGTTGTTGCTAGTAGAATGATATAATATCCAATCATGTTATCTCCAGGATGACCTAGATGTTCATTCCACTTTCTAAATAGTTCTAGGTATTTCACTTGGATGTTCATCGCAACATGTTCATCATCACATTTAATAAACGTGCAGTTCAATCCAGAGGAGGAAATAGGGAGTTTCTATATAGTTTCCTCTTGATACCCTTCTTTCATTGTGATGAGAATGTACTCACAACCATTCTCTTCCTTTGTTTCAACATGAAACTATTGTTTCGGATATCCTTGAAACTTTCTTGAGTCAGGAAATAATAATGCATTCTATCGTTGCTCTTCTAGATCCTGCAAAATTACCATAGTTGCCAGTTATGGTTATAATATTGCCAATCTTAGAACTGAGGTTCTGGAAATATTCACATCCTACTGGATTGAATTCATGGTACAACTGTCTGCAGGACAGAGTTCATGTTCTCTCTCCATTGGATTGTACTGTTCTGTCACTACGTAAGGCTGGCGAATAAAGTTAAAGTTTGCAAATGAAGTTACAACCTGATAGCATTTGTATTATTAGTACCAGTACACACCCAAGAAGAAATGGTGTTGCACTTCACAGATTGACACTACAAATGAAGTTAAAGTTTGCAAATGAAGTCACAACATGATGGCATTTGTAATCGTAATACCAGTACACACACAACAACAAGATGCACGGCACTTCACGTTGGTGTTCCTACTCATCGGCGAGTGCCTTGCAACATCTCACAATGTGGTCTTCCTGGCCACAATGGCCGCAACATCTACTCACCGATCCAGCTTTCCTTCATCCATATCATTCCTAATTCGATGACTCTACCGACAGCCCTTCCCACTCTTCAATAAGTTAAGATCTATAATCCAAGCCCTCTATGCAATATCTAATGTGGCAAAGTTGCCCATAACCCTAAAGCCTCTTAGCTTGCCCCACCACGTCTGCAGCACCCTCTCCTTCATGAAGTACTCCGACATGAAGTCGATGGGTCCATGTTGATAGTCCCACATGTGCCGAGAACATGAGAGTATGGCTTGTGAAGGAGCTTTGGCTTATTTCATATGCAGTTAGGTTCATTCACATGATCGCCAAGGCACACCTCGTGGGTAACAAGAAAGAAAGCAATCCCAAATCCGGCTCTGTCCCGAAGAAGCACATCAAAACGATGCTCCGTATTGCCCATCACATAGACCGTGTGCCACTGACCCTTCTCAGTCTTGGCCTGCATGTATGCTGTGATCTTCGAGCAGTACTGTTGGACCGAAATGGCAACAGAGGGGGGGGTGAATGGTGCTCTCAAAAATTAAATTCGCCCCTCAAGAATCCACACTTATGCTTCTTCTCCAATAGCTATGGAAGCTATGAAGAAAGAAGATAGGCACTACTGCAAGTCACAGCAACAAGGCTAAACCAGATCCAGAAAGAAACAGTCAAGAAAAAATAATTTCAGAGCAGGTCTGACTGCAAGCGGTAGTACCGCTGAGACGAGCGATAGTACCTCTGAGCGGTAGTACCGCTGAGACGAGCGGTAGTACCTCTGAGCGGTAGTACCGCTAAGCCGAGCGGTAGTACCTCTGAGCAGTAGTACCTTTCGAGGAGCGGTAGTACCGCACGAAGAAATCAGCAAACAGCAAAGACAGAACTTTGAAAAACCAGGAACATGATGGAATTCTTCCATTCTTTTTGGCCCAAAACATCACCAATACATACTCAATAGCAAGGAGGCTCTAGAGAACAAAGAAATCAACCTTAGAAACAAGAATTTCAGATTATAGCAAAAATCTGAAAACTTGCAAGAGCTGAGCCAAAAACCAAATTACTCCTCAACCTTTGATCCTTTGGCTATGAAACTTTGAGGATAGCTACTCAATAGCCTCTGGACTCTCCATGCCAAATTTCAAGCCATCTCGCGAAGGGAATCAATATTTGCATTAAACCCTAGAAGGAGAAAATGAAGAACAGAGAGGGCTCAAGAACTAAATCTGGAATCAAACTCGGTTTGCTCTTGGGATTAAATAGCCAAATGACTTTTGAGCATCCCCCATGTCATAGAAACCCATTTTGGCACTCCCCAACAACAAACGACAAGAAATCACGAAACTCAAAATCAAGCCAAAAAGGAGAACGAAGGAAGAACAGAGAGCACGGTAGAAAACTTCAGATTTCCATTCATTGAAGCAAAATGATTACAGAGGAGTCCCGATACGCATGGACATTACAATAAGAGGAATGATTACAAGGCTCTCAATCCATCTCCTCACTCTCCGTCTCCATCCTCAAGATCACCAAGAGCTTCACATGCTTCTTGGGAGGAACACACAGAGAAGCTACGAAGGGGACAACTACTGCTGCCCTCAACCACTCTTCAACCACTAAAGAGCAAAGGCAAAACAACCTCCAAAGCCTCTTTTGACTCACTAAAACCCTAGCTCTCTCCCAAAGCCATACCTGGGCATGCGGCCCCTCACATCTATTTATAGCCCTTTGCTAACGGGTCTCCAACCCGTTACGCCCGCTAAACCCGAACGGAACCACCTCCACCTGTGCAGCCTTGCGAAATTCCCGTTTCGCCCCTCCTGCACCTTCCGGGAAGCTTCCGCGTTCCTTGTCGTCCACGACTCGCAACCACATCGAATCTCCGCCGTCTTCGACACATCCGACCGTTCTGACCCCGACACCTCCCTGTGTCTAGTCCGGTCACCTCGTGTCTCACCACGACTCCGCTTCGACATCCTGCAGTCATCACAACCAAGAAACACATCAAATAGCACCGCTCGATACATCAAAGCATAATAGCATCAACAAATCATACTTACTCATGATGAAGTCCAAACCTGTCGAATCATCGGAATATGCAACCTAATCCCATACGACCAAGTTTGACCAAGTCCGACCGAGCCCGTTGCACCGCGCAACGACATGGTCCGACCACACAACCCAAACTCGACTATCCTAAACCTTTGTCAATTACTCATCATTCACATGGAGTCACGACCACATGGTCTCTCAATCTCCCCCTTGATGAGTATATTGACAAACGCATAAAAAGTATGAAGTTGAGTTTGAGGTTGAAGAGTCCAACATGGTCCAAAGAAAAAGAATGAAGCTAATGACCATGTTGACAGAAGGAAACACTAGAGCAACAAATGAAAGAGCAAATTATTCTCCAAAACTCTAAAATGTTCCCACACGACTTTTTTTTCTCCTCTATTCTCCCCCTTTTGGCAATAAACACATCAAGGATGCAAAGGAGAGAATAGACATGTCAATGGATGAATATGGCTGAAACTTGTTTATTCTAAGCATTTAGAGTCATGAGAATTATCCAAAATGACCATAATGTATTACACCAAGCCGTAACTCAATAACAGGCTATCTAGATCATGACAAGATATATATAAGCCAGCTAGAACACATAGATGACAATCTGAAAAGTAGTGCGTTTTAGTGAGCATGTCAAGTCATCAATGAGCAAAGTCTAGCTAGAGATATCCAAGGATGATGCAGGCCATGTCAATAAGCTAAGCGGAACCAAGAAGCTAATATTGAGTCCAAATAAAGTGCTATACGCTCAAGAATGAAACATTGGGTCAAGTACTTGGTTCTTTTTATAGTTCAAGCAAATTGAGCACAAATGACATATTTTCTTTTGAAACTTATGGTTGTTTCCAATATTTTTTATCATGTGCTAGATCTCAAGCCTTATGCGACTACTCCAAGCAAGAAGCTTAAGAAGATAGTCTAGGTCATCCAAAACTCCCCCTGAGTTCATGCCTAGTGCAATGGCAAGCCGTCTCATGAGAAAGAATTAGTGAGATCAGTTTTTTTCGCACAAAAGAGATCTTTTTGCTTTTTAACATGTTGTACTAACTCATGCTGCATCAAGAGACTAAAACAGCTCAATCTAAGGCTCAACAAAGATTCAACGCTCAACTAAGCCTATTTGACATGGCATGGATCATAAAAGGATAGCTCAAGAAAGACTAGGCTCGAGTGCTACCATGACAAGTTTTAATTCAAGTTTGAGCAATTGTTAATTAACTTATCATGGCAAAAGCTAGTCTACACATATGAAGTCATGATAAATCTAGCAAATAAGCACAAGTCATGGCAAGGTGTAAAGCATTGTAAACATGTCATAACAGGATAATAATCAAGGCTCAAAGTAATTATATTACAATGCGAAATGCTAAAATGCAAGAAAATCCAGCTCCCCCTCAACATGTGATGCAACTTTTAGTTCAATTTGAGTTATGTCAATATTAAGCTCCAGAAGCTCCCAAATGAACTCCCCCTGAACCAAAGCAATAAAATCGAGAAGCTGGCAAGAAAATCAAAACAGGCAGTCCTTAAAGCATAGACAAGATATAGAGACAACTATGGCTCAGACTGACTCTCATCTACCCCATATGACTCTAGGACTATCAACTGCCTATCAAACACACTAAGGAGCAAATACGTACCATGTCTACCCGAGGGTGGCCCAACCCTCGCTAGAACCTACAAGCAGTGAGTGAGCTCAACCTAGTGAGAAGAGAAACAGCTAATAAGCAGCATCCTAGAATCACAAGATAAGAGTAAGAAGTCTAAGCAGCTAGACAAGAGACACACTCTAACCTATGCTAGAAGGACTAATCCCAATGCATCCATATGCAATGCAACAGAAAGGAGCAAGAGCAGGAGCAATATAATAAAGCAGTAAAGCACAAACTCCCCCTCACAGCAGCCCATAAGGACAGACTACCCCAAGCTCTCCCCGCAGAGCTGAAAACCTCGAACTATCCAAAGGCTTGGTGAAGATATCAGCTAACTGGTGGTCACTCTCCACAAACTGGAGCACTATATCACCCTTCCCCACATGGTCTCTAAGGAAGTGATAGCGTATATCAATATGCTTGGTCCGAGAATGCTGCACTGGGTTCTTAGCAATGTTGATCGCAGAAGTGTTATCACAAAAGAGTGGAACACTGTCGATAACTAACCCAAAGTCCCGCAGGGTCGAGACCATCCAAAGCACCTGGCTACAGCAACTGGCTGCAGCAACGTACTCGGCCTCTGCGGTGGACTGTGCAACACCGGACTGCTTTCTCGAAGACCAGGAAACGAGAGAAGTGCCAATGAACTGGCAGGTGCCCGAAGTGCTCTTCCTATCTATCCTACAGCCGGCAAAGTCTGCATCCGAGTAGGCTCTAAGGGAAAGACAAGAAGAGGAAGAGTACCAGATACCATAGTCAATGGTAGCTCGAAGGTACCGAAGAATGCGCTTCACCGCCTGGCGGTGAGATACGTGAGGAGAAGTCTGAAACCGAGCACAGAGACACACAGCAAAGTGTATGTCCGGTCTCGAGGCAGTGAGGTACAAGAGGGAGCCGATCATACTCCTATACTCCTTCTGATCAACTCGCTTGCCATCCTCATCTGGATCGAGTGAAACTGAGGTAGCCATAGGAGTGGACACTGGCTTGCCATCACTCATATCGAAGTGCTTCAGGAGGTCTCGATGTACTTGCCCTGATGCAAGAAGGTACCCTCCCGAGTCTACTTAATTTGGAAGCCAAGGAAGAAGCTCAACTCGCCCATCATGCTCATCTCAAACTCCGAGCTCATGACCTCAGAAAACTGGGAAACGAGAGCATGTGAAGAGCCGCCAAAGATAATGTCGTCCACATAAATCTGGACGAGCAGAAGATCAATATCATGCCAGCAGATGAACGAGGTCTTGTCTACTTTACCCATCTCGAAACCATGACTCAATAAGTAGGACTTAAGCCTCTCATACCAAGCTCTAGGGGTTTGCTTAAGTCCATACAATGCTTTGGAAAGCTTAAAGACGTGGTTTGGGTATTTGGGGTTCTCCAAACCTGGAGGCTGTCGGACATAGACATATTCCTCAATGAAGCCATTAAGGAAGGCACTCTTGACGTCCATCTGGTAAAGCTTGAAACCCTTAGAAGCTGCTAATGGCTTCAAGTCTAGCAACAGGGGCAAAGGTCTCCTCGAAATCGAGACCCTCAACCTGAGAGAAGCCCTGAGCTACCAGTCTAGCCTTGTTTCGAACAACCACCCCATCCTCACTCTGCTTGTTCTTGAACACCCACTTAGTCCCAATGACATTGTGACCTTGAGGGGGCTCAACAAGCGACCAGACCTTGTTTCTTTCGAAATTTTCAAGCTCCTCATGCATGGCATTGACCCAAGATTCGTCAGATAGAGCATGACAAATGTCTTTGGGCTCAAAGGAGGCGACAAAGGCAGAATGGAGACAGAATTGAGACACGCCAGATTTTGAACGAGTGACTCGCTCAAGCAGGTCTCCAATAATCTGCTCAGAAGAATGAGCTTTTTGGATATGCCGAGGAGGTCTAGGATGAGATGAAGAAGTGGCATCTACCTCATGTGCAGATGAGGTAGGAACAGAGCCACTAGCTCCAGAAGAAGCAGAAGACAAGGGCTGATCGCCTCGAGATGCAGTGGAAGAAGGCACCTCAAGGGGTGGATGAGGGACTGGATCGGGTAGACAACCCTCATCTCCATCGTCCTCATAATCCACAAAGATGGGCTCAGACTGCTTTAAAGAACCTGAGATATCGGGCCTAGCCCCCGGACTAGCCTCGTCGAAGGTCACCTCACAGGTCTCTACCATTTTACTAGACTCGTAGTTCCAAACCCGATAAGCCCGCGAAGAAGTCGAATAACCTAGAAAGATCCCATCACAAGAACGTGACTCAAACTTGTCTAGGTTCCCGGACTTCAGAATAAAGCACTTGCAACCAAACACACGAAAATGAGAGACGTTGGGCTTTCGCCCATATCTCAGCTCATAAGAAGTGCGATGCAAGTGTGCCCTCAGAAAAACTCAATTTGAGACATGGCACGCGATGGCTATAGCCTCAGCCCAAAACTTCCGCAGTGTAGAGTACTCATCGAGCATCGTCCTGGCCATCTCGACCAAGGTACGGTTCTTCCTCTCCACGATGCCATTCTGCTGTGGGACGTGCAGAGAAGAGAACTGATGCTCTACACCTGTCTCATCACAGAACCTCTCAAAGTAGGAATTCTTGAACTCCGTGCCATTGTCACTGCGGATCGCTCGTAAGGCACCCGGGAGCTCAACAGAAAGCCTACTGAAAAGACCTCGAAAATGTGTAAACGTCTCATCCTTCGAGGCTAAGAAAAACACCCAAGAGTACCTCGAGAAGTCATCGACCACGACAAGAACATACCACTTTCCTCCTGCTGACTGCACTTGAGCTGGTCCAACTGTGTCCATGTGGAGCAGCTGTCCCGGTGCATCGGTCACGGTCACAGTGACCGGAGGGTGAGAAGCGGCAACCATCTTGCCGTGCCGGCACGGAGCACAAACTAGATCTTTGAACATCTTGAGTTTCGGCAGACCACGAATTAGATCGTGGCCGCTAACTCGGGTCAAATGGTCAAATCCGATATGACCAAGTCTCCTATGCCAGAAAGAAAGGTCACAGGACTCGGAAGCAACTAAACACTTGAGAGGATTACCAGAAGACTCAGAAAAATCAGCACGAAAGATCCTCCCAAAACGAGAAATCCCGCAAACCAGACTACCCAAAGAATCAAGAATTTTGCAATTGTTTTTCTTAAAGCTCACCTCAAAGACGTCATCGGTAAGCTGAGAAACGGAAAACAAATTATACTGCAGCTTACTAACCAAGGCAACATCTTTCAAAATGAAAGAATCATTAACGCGCACTGTACCTTTGGCGATGACGCGCCCAGATGAAGCATCTCCGAAGGTGATCGTCTCATCACCTAGAGCACGGGCAAGGGAAGAAAACCAACGAGAATCTCCGGTCATGTGTCGTGAACACCCGGAGTCTACGAGCCAAACCTTTCCCTTCCCTGCCCGGCGAACCTGAGTCAAACAGAGAGTAAAGTCTCAGTACTGGGGTAAATCAAGAGTGATTTTGGCACCCAATACTGAGTAACACGTCGAGCAGATGAAGTAGTCAAGCACGACTGACCTCTATCTACCCTACGCTCTCTGTCACTCAACAAGCCAAAAGCTCTACGTGTAGACCTGAAGCTGTTGCTGGGTCCGATTGCTACGGGCGAGCGAGTCGGAGCACAGGCAACACACTGAACACGCCGCGGATAGCCATCTCGACGGGGGAAACGAGATCTACCCTCAGGACGGCGGAAGTCATGACCAAAAGGAGCATGAGGACGAAAACCAGAAAACTCGGAAAAACCAAGTCCTCGATGCTGCCCAAACCCAGCAGAAGCATCTGAAGCAAACCTAGACCTCGTGTTGGTCTTAGATGCACTCGAGGTCTGGGGCTGACCCTAAATACGCCTAAGAGCTGCAACACGGTCTCTCTACGCGATCCTGGCGCGCCTGAAGCATCGATCGATCTTATGTCCATCCTTCTGACAGAAGGTGCAATGATACTTCGCCTTCTGAGAGGCTGAAGTAGCATGAGATGGCTTCGCCCTCTGAGAGGCCGAAGCTGCAGGTGGAATCACCTTGCTGTCAGAAATCCCTTGGACAAAGCCCGCAGACTTAAATTGAACTTTCTCAGTCTTGGGCTTAGTCTCGATCACACCTGGTGCTATGGGTCTGAGCACGGCAGGTGGATGCTTCCTCATGTCCTCATAGAAATCATATCCTAGACCCTGATTAAATCTGCATATCTTAGATTGGTCTAGAATAAGATTGAGCTTCTTCTTGCCGCCTACAAATCTCTCGAGAGTGTTCATAAGATACTGACACTCCCGAAAGAGAGAGATGCAAGAGGAGCAGGGAGAAGAGGAGACAGCAGGAGGTAAGGGAGCAGAAGAAGAACCAACAGTAGAGGAAAGAATGGCTTGTGTACGCACAGCCGACTCTGAGGGAACAGTCCTACTACTAGCCAGTTTGTTCACGTCACTAAGCGTCTCTACCTTACCCTGGGGCTTCTCCCCCTTCTCCACAATCACATTACAAGCACAAGGTGGCTTCTTTAGAAGGTCCTTAGTTAGCTTCACACATTTCTCATCCAAAGCATTCAAATCAGATTTTAGTTTGTTACAATTAATGCATGGTGAGCTAACAGGGTCCTTAGAAGCAGTTTGAGCCAATCTATTGTTGTCATCAACTAATTCTTGGAACTGTTTGTAGACAGCTTCAAGCTCAGCACTAAGCTTGGGACAATTCACACATGAAGCAATCGGCTCAAGAAGGAAAGCTTGTAATTCAGCAATTTTATGATCTGCCTGTTTTAGGTTCATCTTCAGATTATTGCAATTTTCACAAGACTCGGGCAGATCCAGAAGCATGGTATAGAGACCTCTAACAGTGTTGTCCTTATCCTCACATGAGGTGCATGCAATAGTCTCGACAGAATTAGATGAAATAGGCGCTACTCTACTCATCTCAAGCTCAGCAAGAAGACTAATGTTCTCCATCTTAACAATATCAAGTTCAGAGGACAGACTATCATGCGAGGTCCTTAATTTCTCCATGTCACCCAACAGAGCACAGCAAATATCACAATCATCACTAGAGGGAGCAGATGTAAGAGCAATAATCTCTAGTGACAATCTATCTACTTCCTTCTCTAACTCAGTACACCTAGCCCTAGCTCTAGCATGAAATCCACCTAGCTTAAGAAAAGCATGATTAAGCTGGTCGTAGGTGGGGCATACCTCATCTGAGTCGAAGTACACCTCGCTGTCGCTCAGTTCGCCCTCGAGGGCCATGAAGCACATGCCGGAGAAGTCATCGCCGCTCTTGGGGTCTTGGTCACCCGTACCGTCGTTGTCGCTCCATCCCTCTACCTCGCTGAGGTCGAGGTCGTCGAACGCGGTGAGAACACAGTGGAACAGCTTCTTGGCCTTCCCAAAGTCACGGGACTTCTTCTTGCCTTGGGCATGGACTGGAGGCTTCTTGTTGCGGTTCTTGTCGGTGTAGTCGTTCTTGCCCGAACCGCCGTAGTCAGCTTTGCCCTTCTCCAGCTTGGGGCAGTTTGCCCGAATGTGGTTGGGGCCACCACACTCGAAGCAAATCACGGGTCCTCCCCTCTTTCTGTCCCTCCTCCTCTTGTAAGCATGGGAAAACTTCCGAGCTAGGAGGGCCAGTTGCTCATCCTCGAGCTGCTCTAACTGATCATCAGTTACGTCACAGAGGGCAACAAGGGAGAAACCACACATCGAATCAGAAGAATGACCAGAAGCCGAACTGGGATCGGTGACTAGGGCCATTGACTGTGACTTCGACTTGCAAGAGACAATGTCAATCTCGTGAGTCTTGATACGCGAGTACAGCGCATCAAGAGTCAAAGTCGAGAGGTCCGTGGTGTCTTTGATGGTAGTCACCTTCATCTCCCAAACACGCAGATCGAGTGAAGTGAGCATCTGTCGAGCGTTTTCCGAGTCGGGGTATGTGAGACCGACCGCTCGGAGGTTGCTCAGAATCTTGTGAAAACGCGCAAAACACTCATCAAGGGACTTGCCAGCGAGCATTTCAAACTTGTTGTAATCTCGCTTGAACTGGTCCTGTCGCGCCGTCTTTATTTGGGTGGTGCCCTCATGGTAAGCATCGAGGGTCTCCCAAATATCGAAGGCGGACAAAAGATGAGATATGCGGTCAAACTCACTACGACTCAGGCCTTGGATAATGATGTTCCTTACCTTAGCGTTTGCCTCAACATCAGCCATATTCCCGGCATTGATGTTCTCATCGGCAGGAACAACAAACCGGACCTTGACCTTCCGCCAGATGGCATACCCCTGAGCCTGGATATATGTCTCCATTCGGCTTTTCCAGAAGGGGTAATCGATGCCATCAAAGACGGGCGGCTTGGTGGAATACTTGTCCGTCGCCATGGCTCTTAGAGACCGGTTAAGATCTGTTGAGAAGAGCTAACCGGCTCTGATACCAATTGTTGCACCGAAATGGCGACGGAGGGGGGGGTGAATGGCGCTCTCAAAAATTAAATTCGCCCCTCAAGAATCCACACTTATGCTTCTTCTCCAATAGCTATGAAGAAAGAAGATAGGCACTACTGGAAGTCATAGCAACAAGGCTAAACCAGATCCAGAAAGAAACAGTCAAGAAAAAATAATTTCAGAGCAGGTCTGACTGCAAGCGGTAGTACCGCTGAGACGAGCGGTAGGACCTCTGAGCAGTAGTACCGCTAAGCCGAGCGGTAGTACCTTTCGAGGAGCGGTCGTACCGCACGAAGAAATCAGCAAATAAGATTTTCAGACAGCAAAGACAGAACTTTGAAAAACCAGGAAAATGATGGAATTCTTCCATTCTTTTTGGCCCAAAACATCACCAATACATACTCAATAGCAAGGAGGCTCTAGAGAACAAAGAAATCAACCCTAGAAACAAGAATTTCAAATTATAGCAAAAATCTGAAAACTTGCAAGAGCTGAGCCAAAAACCAAATTACTCCTCAACCTTTGATTCTTTGGCTATGAAACTTTGAGGATAGCTACTCAACAGCCTCTGGACTCTCCATGCCAAATTTCAAGCCATCTCGCGAAGGGAATCAAGATTTGCATTAAACCCTAGAAGGAGGAAATGAAGAACAGAGAGGGCTCAAGATTAAATCTGGAATCAAACTCGGTTTGCTCTTGGGATTAAATAGCCAAATGTCTTTTGAGCATCCCCCATGTCATAGCAACCCATTTTGGCACTCCCCAACAACAAACGACAAGAAATCACGAAACTCAAAATCAAGCTAAAAAGGAGAACGAAGGAAGAACAGAGAGCACGAGAGAAAACTTCATATTTCCATTCATTGAAGCAAAAGGATTACAGAGGAGTCCCGATATGCATGGACATTACAACAAGAGGAATGATTACAAGACTCTCAATCCATCTCCTCACTCTCCCTCTCCATCCTCAAGATCACCAAGAGCTTCACATGCTTCTTGGGAGGAACACACAGAGAGCTACGAAGGGGACAACTACTGCTGCCCTCAACCACTCTTCAACCACTAAAGAGCAAAGGCAAAACAACCTCCAAAGCCTCTTTTGACTCACTAAAACCCTAGCTCTCTCCCAAAGCCATACCTGGGCATGCGGCCCCTCACATCTATTTATAGCCCTTTGCTAACGGGTCTCCAACCCGTTACGCCGGCTAAACCCGAACGGAACCACCTCCACCTGTGCAGCCTTGCGAAATTCCCGTTTCGCCCCTCCTGCACCTTCCGGGAAGCTTCCACGTTCCTTGTCGTCCACGACTCGCAACCACATCAAATCTCCGCTGTCTTCGACACATCCGACCGTTCTGACCTCGACACCTCCCTGTGTCTAGTCCGGTCACCTCGTGTCTCACCACGACTCCGCTTCGACATCCTGCAGTCATCACAACCAGGAAACACATCAAATAGCACCGCTCGATACATCAAAGAATAATAGCATCAACAAATCATACTTACTCATGATGAAGTCCAAACATGTCGAATCATCGGAATATGCAACCTAATCCCATACGACCAAGTTTGACCAAGTCCGACTGAGCCCGTTGCACCGCGCAACGACATGGTTCGACCACACAACCCAAACTCGACTATCCTAAACCTTTGTCAATTACTCATCATTCACATGGAGTCACGACCACATGGTCTCTCAAGTACGATGTATGTGGATTGGCTGCATGAAGTGCTACATTTGTATGTCTTTCCCTAAAATATGCAATTGTACCTTGCAGAATGCCTTTGACGATGATGACGAGGGGCTGAGAATGGATGCCCCAAAGAACCCAGTCGTACACCTCTGCAAGGTGTGTGATAATTATGCCATACCTCGTATCATCTGTGTCGTGCAACAAGGACCACTTGTCCAAGGCTCGGCCTCAATCCAATGGGAGAAGAACTTGATATTCCTAGAGGTCCTCTGTGTCACACTGGGAGGGTCAAGCTCTAGCAATGGTGCGAGACGTTTGGATTGCACCGCCCTAGGAATGGCCGACCACTTATTCCTCTTAACAACGTGCTTCCTGGTGTGCTTCTCCAACATCTTCCACAGCGCATCGAATTTATGTTGCTGGTTCTGCATGGTCAGCCTCTTCAACAGCTTCATCAACGGTTGTTGTGGAAACTGCTTGAAGAAGTTGGCCTCCAGATGGCGAATGCACCATTCATTCCTCATGTCTGGCCAAGGGAACGACTCTTCCATGTCTTGCTAAAGTTTTCTTATGCCCTTCATCATCCTAGGGTGGAGATCATATATTATGTAGACATCAGGATGTGCCCAAACTACTCCCTCCTTCACATGTCAAAGGAACCACAACCAGCTATCAAAATTCTCACTTTCGATGAATGAAATGGCCAAGGATAGAATCTGATTGTCGCCATCAACGCCAATTGCTATCAGGATCTACCCCCCGTATTTCCTTGTTAGAAGCATCCTGTCAACTGACATCACTGGTAATATGTGCCCGAAAGCATCGATGCAGGCACCGAAGACTAAGAAGGCCCTCTCTAAACTAGGTAACTGGGCGGTCTTCTAGACAGCTTGTCCTTCACAGCAATGTGTGTGCCCAGGTACCTATCCTGCAGCACCTCGAGCATACGAGGAAGGTTGTCATAAGCTACCTTGAAAGAATCGAACCTTTTTTTTCCAAAACCTTCTGCTTCGCACGCTATGCTTTGGTGTAGCTAATATTATACTTGTGTTTTTTTTCAATAGCCACCATGATGTGCTTGGCCTCCAGGTCCTTCTTCTTCACTATCTCACCGTACATGAGATTGGCTATAAAGATGAACATCAAGTTGCGATGCTTCAGTAAAACACTACTGAGCATGCAGGAGTAAGGCTCCACCTTCAAGGCAATCCAGTGAGCCTCGTACTTAGCTCTGCCTGCGTGCACACACCAAGGATAGCCAACCTACTCATAGACCATGGTGTACTACTTCGGGCTAGATTTTACGACCTGAAACGTCTGCTGCATGGACAAGACCCACAGCTTAATAGCATCTTGCAGTGATCCCTTGTTAGCAAATATTGCATGAAGCCAAACCTCCATAGCATGGTACTCCCACGGTGATTCATGCTCGTCGTGTACAGAAAGACCCTCAGCATCCACCCTATTCCATGCCTGCAGCATGGGATCTTCATCCTCATTGGAAGAGTCATCGCCATCCTCTTCTAAATCTTCCTCCTCAGCCCAAGCCGTCTGCTCATCGATCTCCATCTGACACACTAGCTGTTGACATACTCCCCTGCATCTGACTGTCCAGTGTGCTCAACTTGTGTCGTGCAATCTTCCTGATCTACCTCAGCAACAACTGTATCTGCTATAGGTGGGCTCAGCGTGTGGTGTAAGATATTCTTGTTCTGTCGACACAACATCTCCCACCACATCCTCTTGATGAACTGCTGTTGTGCGCCCGAGCTGCTCCCACCAACCAAACCTCCTATGACTTCCTTTGGACATGGTTGCATGAGTTGCACTCGTAACCATGTCACCGACAGCCTTTCACAAAGCCCTTCCACGCAATGCACCAATCTCTTCAACTCCCACCGAATGTCCGTGGCAGACCGGCTCCAAGCCCATGTAGGACGACACCGCACACCTCGGGGTCCAAGAAGAAGCTGCGTGTGAGCTAGCACAGGACATCTCCGATTCGAGCATTATCCACATCCGGGAGTAGCATACTGACTTGCAACAAACTGCTCAGGTCAACACCGTATGGACTTTCATGAATAGTACTGAATACCGTAATGCACATTCAATGTTACGGGTTCTGACATGACTGATTTATCACTGCAATTATTACCATTTATCAACATGCATTCACTAAATATGTGTTAACTAAATACATACCTACATGTTGCTACATACCTGCATGTTGCCTACATTCAGATGAGAACAAGAACGGATGAGGGTATTACCTTCACGCGAAGACCTTTTCTCCTCATTAATGAGCTTCCTTCATCTTCCTCTCTAATTTCATGAACTCCTCTCCTCTTCTTCTCTCCTTCTCCCAAGCTCCTCTCCTATCCTTTACTACCTCTTCCGATTTCCTCTCCTCTGCTTCACTTCATCTCCCGAGCTCCTCTACTTCACCATGTCTCTTTCTCTCCCTCTTCCAAGCTTCTCTGCTTATCCTCCTCTCGCAATCTTCTCCCCCTCTCCTTCTCTCCCTTTTTCTCCTCTCTTGAGCTCCACTCGTTCTTCTTGTGGGAGAAATGATGAGGGAGCCTGTGACGGTGTCAGGTCAAAGAGAAAAGGACGGACTGGCAGCAAGTAGTCGCCTAACTGTTGGGCGACTTACTAATGTTACCCAATGGTTAGGTGATTAAAGGCACTAGTTGCTGCATGGTTTAGGCAACATTTGCATGTCTCCCAATGGTTAGGCAACTTGGCTACTTGTCGCCCAACGGTTGGGCGATTTGCCCATGTCGCCCAACTGCCCAGCGACAGATGGCCATTTCTGTAAAATAAAAAACATAGGTATATTAGTGTAATTCAAAATTAAAAATTGCTTATTTCAAAAGACTTTGCTGCATTAGTGGTACTTTAAATAAAGCAAGCTTTCCTCGCTGGCAGCGGCATATTAGCTTCCTTAGCCGCCGTCGTGTCCATCAATTGAGACCAATGCAGCTACAATACCATTTCTAACACTCTTAGTTAGGTTTTCTTTATTTTTTCATGTTACAGATTGTTTAGTTCCTAGAAATGCTAGTTCGTGATTTTTTTTGTTTTGGAAATGCTAGTTCATGATGTTATTTCTTGGAAGGGCTAGTGCATGATGTCTGTACTGCATGCACAAAGAAAACGATTATGCATGTTCGTTAATTAGTCATAGAAATTCTATAAAATTTCCGTATTATGGAAAGAATAAATAATATAATACCTAAAAGTTGCTTATTTCAGTTGCGATCATCTTATTCAATTAAAATTTTAGCGTGTAACAATGTATGGTGAAGGATGTCCTTATTCAGTAGGAGTTAATCGATGCTCTTGAAGGGGACAAACCAGAAAAGATGTCCGATGAAGATTGGAAGGTGATGGAGCGGGCTGTCAGTATAATCCGTCTATATCTCTCCGATGAGGTAAAGTACCCAGTGATCAAGGAGGATTCACTGAAAAATTATGGGAGGACTTAAGAATTATATATGGCAAAGTCACCAGCAAACCTGTAGGTGGTGAAGCGGCAACTATATAGGTTATGGTGGAGGAAGGTACACATTTCGTTGTCCATCTCAATATCTTCAACAAGCTTATCACATAGCTGACAAGGTCATTATACCGATATCATCTTTACCACCATCATAGGAGTAATTGGTAATGAATATCTCATCGAGAAAACCACTCTCAACTTTAATAAGGCAATTGCATATCTATTGGAGGCAAAGTCCTTGAAAACGTCATCAGATCTTCATCCTTAGGTGATCAAGTATTAGATGCAATAGGTGTTGCAGGCAGAAGCAAATATCATAGGAAGAAGAAGAGCAAGACTAAAAGCACACGTATATGCTATTTATGTAATGAGAAAGATCACATGATAAAATGAAGAGTGCATGTTCAATAGCGGTGGCAAAGGATGACTCGGACATACTAGCACTACTACAAAAGAGCCTATACTGGACGAGTATGTCACAGACATTTCATACGAAACCGTCTGTGCTTAAACTATCACAAACGGTTTATAGTAGTGACCGTCTGTGATATTTTTATAGACGGTTATTTACACGAACCATCTGCTAATTGAGACATCACAGACAGTTCGTGTTAATAACCGTCTATGAACTTTCATAGACGGTTCTTATCACGAACCATCTATGATAAGTGAGACATCACAGATGGTTCATGTTAAGAATCATCTGTGAAAGTTGCGAATATCACAGATGGTTCATATAAAAAACTGTCTCTGATATTCTGGATATGACAGACGGTTCTTATAAAAAACCGTCTGTGATATTGCGGATATCACATGAGCAGCCGAGATAGCACCTAGCCCATGACTCTACGCGCCATGTTGTTCTGCACCATTAATGATTTTCTTACCCTAGGTAACCTGTCAGGGTTGAGTACAAAAGGAGCTAAAGCCTGTCTACACTGCTTAGATTATACCGAGGGTGTGAGGTTGAACAACTCGCGTAAAACTGTGTACATGCGTCACCGTAGGGTCCTTCCAAAGTACCACCCATACCGCAAGATGAAAAAACAATTTGACGAAAAAAAAGAGAATGACTCAGTACCAAGGCTTTTTAGCAGGAAAGAG
The DNA here is from genome assembly GCA_017311315.1 of Dendrocalamus latiflorus. Lineage (NCBI taxonomy): Eukaryota > Viridiplantae > Streptophyta > Magnoliopsida > Poales > Poaceae > Dendrocalamus > Dendrocalamus latiflorus. The sequence goes on from CM029623.1 coordinate 20,329,239, forward strand.
GTGTATGATATGGTCAAGGATATCAACGTTGTGCTTGGAAAGGGACGTAATTGAGGATCTATCGAAAGAACATGTGGAATAAAAGGTCAATATTTTGTAACTTGCCTTATTGGGAATATTTAGAAGTTCGCACTTGCATCGATGTCATGCACGTAGAGAAGAATGTATGTGACAGTTTGATTGGTCTCTTACTGAACAATCCTAATAAAACCAAGGATGGTGTCAACGCAAGGCATGACTTGGTCGCTATGAACATCAGGATCGAGTTAGCACCGATAGAGACCGATAAAGGCTGGATGTACCTTCCCCCAGCTTGCTACACTCTGTCTAAGTTCAAGAGAACTCAACTGTGCCAGTCCTTACATGGTGTGAAAGTTCCATCCGGTCACTCTACCAGCATGAAGAAACTTGTTTCCATAGAACATTTGAAATTAATTGGCATAAAGTTTCATGACTGTCATGTACTAATGACACAAATGCTACCTATTGCAATTAGAAGTATTTTGCCGAACAATGTTCGAGTGACAATTATAAGGCTATGTTATTTCTTTAACGCAATTGCTCAGAAAATCATTGATCCCGATGGACTAGATGCTCTGTAGACCGAGGTGGAGACAACTCTATGTCATCTAGAGATGTATTTCCCTCCATCATTTTTTGATATCATGGTCCATCTCATTGTCCACCTTGTGAAAGAGATAAAGATATGCGGCCCCATGTTTCTACGTCATATGTACCCATTCGAGAGGTACATGGGAATTCTCAAGTTCTATGTACGCAATCGGTCCCGACCGGAGGGTAGCATCATCGAAGGTTATACAATAGAAGAGGTCATTGAATTCTGCATCGGCTACATGGCTTAGGTCGAGCCGATAGGTGTACCTCTATCTCGTCACGAGGGGATGCTAGAGGGTATCGGGACTATCAGAAGTAAAGCAATAACTCCGGATCAAAATAAACATGCTCAACCCATTTCACGGTTTTACAACACATAACTGAAGTGACCCATATATTGAAGAGCACAAGGACATGCTACGCCAAGAGAATGCAGGCCAGTCAGAAGTTTGGATCACAAGACAACACAACCATCAGTTCAACGAATGGTTGAATGTGCGATTGACTAGGAGGTCGTCAAGTGAAACACTACAATGGTTGGCAAAAGGGCCAAAATTTACAATTGTGACATGGAAAGGATATGACATTAATGGCTACACATTTTATACAACAGGTCAGGATAGAAAGAGCACAGTGCAGAACACAGGTGTCGGCATAGATGCCTATGATGTGCACATCAATACCGCTAGCCCAATCTCGTACTACGGGCTTGTAGAGGAGATTTGGGAGCTTGACTACATAATTTTCAAGATTCCTCTATTTCAGTGCTGTTGGGTCCAACTCCCACGCAGTGTAAAGGTCGACAAGTACGACGTCGCTACCGTGGACCTCGAATGTGTAGGATACGAAGACGAACCATTCGTACTCACGAGGCAAGTTGTTCAAGTATTTTATGTAACCAACCCGACAAATAAAAAGCGTCATGCAGTTTTTCAGGGAAAAAGAAGGATTGTCGGAGTTGAGAATGTTGTGGATGAGGAAGAGTATAATCAATTTGATGAGTTGCCTCCATTCAGAGACAGCATCAGGCTCGAGGAAGAACAAGGCGATAAAGCAAGCTATATGCATGTCGATCATCGTGAAGGGCTTTATTTAAAAGGAAATAGCCAAGTGTAACAAATGATCCCACAAAGCTGCCCTATTTGGAAATTGTTGCAATGTAATCATAATTAGGAAACTCGGCATATAATTATGGAACTATATTCCATTGTAATTGTAAATGACTCAGGAACTAAGAAATAGTTATATTTATGATTATGCTTACATTTTCATAATATTGCATGGCCAGCATGATTTCTAGATGCAGCAAACTATCACAGGCGGTTTATCAGAAAAAACCGTCCGTGATGATACATCACAGACGGTTCTATAAATAGAACTATCTGTGATATTTGACATATCATAGACGGTTCTATAAAAGAACCGTTTGTGATATTCGACATATCACAGACGGTTCTATAAAAGAACCATCTGTGATATAACTATCACAGAGGGTTCCATAAAAGAACTGTCTGCAACAGTTTCCCTATGAATATTCGCAATAGGTTCTACTGGTAGAGTCCTCACTCACTCTCTCCATCTCCACCGCTACTACTAGGTTTTGCTAGATCTGACTGCTCACTCGCGCGCGACGCCGCCACTCCCTCCCGACGTCGTCCGCCACTCCCTCCCGACGTCGTCCACCACTCCCTCCCGACGCTGCCGCTCCCTCCCGATGCCGTTCGCCACTCCCTCCCGACATCGGCCGCCTCTCCCTCCCGACGCCGGCCACCACTCCCTCCAACACCGGCCGCCTCTCCCTCCCGACGCCGGCCGCCTCAACCTCACGCCACCGCCGTCACCGTTCACCTCTGTCTCAATAGTTGGCTAATTTGTTTTGTTATCTTCAGTAGATGGTAGTACTTTATGATATATGCTTCACTTATTAGCTACAAGATCTAATACTAAAATTAAATATTCATGATATATTTGGCTAAATTGTTTTATGACCTTTAGAACTTCATGATATATGCTGCACTTGTTAGCTATAAGATTTATTTGGAATGGCATGTTACTGTTCCAAAGAGACCTTGTAGTAATAATATATGCCACATAGACCTTCAAAGGGCATGAAGCAAGTGACACGCTCTAATGTATCCGGTTCAATGAACCTGATACACTAGTGTGTGTCACTTGCTTCATAGAACTTTGCTTAGGCCCATAGCTCACTGCAGTTAGTTTTTTCTTAGAAGAGAAATGACGTCCACACAGTCATCGTCGTTGTCATCTGGGTCTCATGCTCTCAAGATTGGGATAGCTAAGTGTGGCCGAGGAGTATCGAAAAGGCCATAGGGCCGAATGACCATCACGGTGATCTCCCTGGATGGGGTCCCTCTGCAACCGAAGAAAGCAGTGGCATCATTTTGGACTACCTGTAGGATAATTGGAAGGCAACATGTCCTCATCACCATAGAAAGCTGGAAAGATTTGGCAAATGATTAGAAAGATCAGCTATGGGAGGAAATTACAAATTCGTTCGATATCCCAGCAGAAGTACAGGGACTCATGCAACAACAGGCGCTCCTCGCAATGGGAAAAGCATGGAAGAATTTTAAGAGCACTCTTGTCATGCAGTATGTGGCCAAGGATCTCACGCCCTTCACGAGGTATCCTTTCGTGTCGCTGGAAACATGGGAGGCCTTTGTGCAGATGAAGATAACGACCGAATTTGAACAACAAAGTGTGGCACATAAGACTCTCCCGTCACAAAACACTCACCCTCATAGACTCGGCACCGCTGGGTACGCGGGTAAAAATCCCACAGTGGAGGATGCAGGACAAGGTCACATTCGATCGGAGGCCTCCCTGCCATTTGCTGGGATCGCAAATGAGCGTGCTCGAAACTGGTTAAGAACGTGGTCATCAACCACGTCTTCGGGTGTCTCTTTGAAAAACCCCATAGACGAGAAAGTGTTTTAACACCTGGTAAGATATGCTAAACTACATAGTTGTTAATACCTCTTGAACTTCATGGGTTCAAAAATAACATGATTGGCTCTTGCAGTAATCATTGACTACCGAATCTTCTTAAGGCTCCTTTCAAGAATATAGGGAGAGAGATGTACTATCACAGGCCTTGGGAAACAAGGAGCACCCAAGCCGCACATGAGGCTTTGGGGTCTATGTATCTTGGAGGCATGGATTTCCAAATGACTCCAAGACATATAGGAGTAGGAAGAGATCGAAGGCCTACTGCAACGAACAAATAAAACAGGAGCTTCATGCTCAACTTGAGGAACAACTATCTACCTCACTTTAAGAGCAGACTGCCTCACGTCGAGGATAGATAGATTCATTGAGGGAAGAATTGAGACAAGTCTGCAACCAATCGCAACTCACCCCTGTTGCTGCGGTACCCAGTCCCCCTCAACATCGTAGTAGCTACGCATCCACACTAATTACTAAACATAGCGACGCCCACTTACCTATCAACGATATCTGGGTAATGTACCTCTTTAGAATGCTACATAGATCTCTCTAGTGGATGTCTTAGCTAGCTCATTTTGTATCGTTATGTAGGAGCCCACGCCTTGCATCCTTACAGTTAAGCTTATTGGCTCTATTCCCGTTGACGTTGGGCGGGGGATGGCATATCCATGGCTGTCAGGGACGCTGGTGCACGGTGTACAAGTAGAGACCGATTTCATAAAGGTTCAGGTGGACATGATTAATGATATTTTTAAGACCGTCCCTCTTGAGGAGCCCCCAAACAAAGAGATTACAATATTAGGGGATGCCATCCACACATTCATCCAATGGCCCAAGAGGGACATCGCCCTCGACTCGTCCGTGCCACGATCTCCACATCCAGTGGCCCAAGAGGGACATCACCCTAGACCTGTCCTGTCACATTGGCTCTAGTAGCTCCACCTACAACTTCAGTTCCGAAGCCTGTTGCATCAGCTCTCGTGCAAACGCCGCTGAAAACATATCATAAGCGAGGCTCTAAGACTTAAGCGAAGAAAATTAAGGCATATCCCGAGCTATGGAAGTTCATTCTAGGAGTGCCATTGGTCCTCGAGTCACAATTACCCTGACTTGATTTGGTTTGCAATACATTGCATACCTGGTACATGCAGATGTCCAACATGAAGCCAAACCGGCACAGTGGATTCACTGTGAGATATACAGAGGCGCATTTCCTCCATGACTCGGGCTACTTCATCATGACATTCGAAAACTTATTCTTACTATTCAATCTCGACGAAATCGACGCCTCACTTCTACGATGCTGGACACTGTAAGTGTACTGTACAATGAAGTTCTACATTCACGTCATACCGATAAATGTCATACTCTTTCCTTATGTATAGATACATGATCTAACAAGTCTGGCGACGGTGACAATTGGTGGGTTTCCTCGACCCACACTTGGTCTTGGAGTAATCTATCAACGGAAATGCATCCTTCATGCAAGATTACATAACGATGGGATTGATTGCTCACAACGACAAGGAGTACATCATGGTACCCTTCAACCAAGGGTAAGTGCTTCACTAGTTGCCACACAAGTTTCATTTGTACTTTATATGCAACATGAACTTAGGATTAATCACTATGGCAACACACATGACTAGGTCTCACTGGATTTTGATTGTGATTGTACCAAAGTGGAGCAAGGTAATATACCTTGATTCCCTACTTAGGAGTAACCACGACTTCAATCGTGTGCAAAAAGTAATTAACAAATAAACTCATTTCCTCCATACATGACTCTATTATAATCTTTCCTTCATTTGCAATGGCTGAGGCTAACTTTTTTGGAATCACGTAGGTCCTTTACCGCTTATGTTTCCCTAGGAGGGAGACATAACGAATCCAGTGACACACTGCGACATAGGACGGGATTTCCGGTACCCGCTACAACACCACAATCCTATATCAAACTTTGTTATAATGCCTCTAGAATTGACAATACCTATATATGTAATTCTATATATTTTGTAGTGCCACCAGCAGCTATAGGGCAACGTATGTGGATTCTACGTTTGCCGCCATATGAAGGAAATCACGGACACTAAAATGAATGATCCAGAGGTTTGTCAACCTTCCAATAATTATTATTTTATTATTATATATATGTATATAAATACACACACACATGCTAATTAATGACTAAACATTGCTCCTAGTGACAGCGGGTGGACTTCGATGAAAGTGCATATAATCTTGACAAACTCGTCAAAATTCATGGAAACCTCTCCCAATTCTTGCTAGCAGAGGTCATAAACAAGACTGGAGAGTTCCACCCTGGCAATGGTGATAATTATATGTTGAAATATTGGATTCAATTGTACAAATCACTCACTTGCGCTTAATCAAATAATTGTGAGATCTGTGTAACGATTGTCATGCTATATATATGTGATCTACTGGTGTTGTTTCATTCATCTGTGTGATTTATGTAATGATTGTCCTGTGCTATATATGTGATCTTGCTTGTTTTCAGAGGGCATGGCTAGCATATTCTGAGGCTAGCCCAAAAAGGGCAAATAAAATCGCTGTTGAAGTACCTATCACAGACGGTTCGGTGTTCCAAACCATCTATGATATATATCCCAGACGGTTTCAAACACTGAACCATATGTGATATGAATAATATCACAGATGGTTTTTATAAAAACCCGTCCGTGATAGTCAAATATCACAGACGATTTTTCTGAAAAACCGTTTGTATTGTAAGTTATCACAAACGGCGTGGGAGCCGTCTATGATAACCACATATTATCACTGACACATAAAACACAGACAGTTCAGAAACCATCTGTGATAATGGTTCCGAACCGTCTGTGATAACACTCTCTGTAGTAGTATAGTTGTCAATCATTCAGGTACTTCTCATGAATGGATATTAGGGGTGGGTTCTTTTGGGCTGTGGCTTATGGTTTTTTTTTGCTTAAATTTTTAATTTTGGCTGTTCACAAAAGAGAATACAAAGAGATAGATACTCCTGTGCGATTTTGGTCCATATAGATGAAGTCATGACAGTGTCTGTTACAATCAACTTGTAGACCCTGCCTTGAGAAGACACTCCGTTTAAAAGCTAGTTACTGTAGAAAGATAAGCTATAAGCTCAAAAGAACCCACCCTAGATTCAGGGTGACTCATATCTAGTCTTTTAGGATTTCAAAATATGTGCTATAAAGAGTTATGGATGAATCTATCGAGAACCAAATATGCAAATCCAGACTCTTCTGTGTATTCTGCACTAGTCTAGGATCACGCTAGTGCACACAGTGTAAACATAGATAAAGTATCGACCATATCACGATTTACTAAGAAAATACTCAAATATTATTAATTACCAGAGTTGCGACCTTATGGTTAAGTTTATTGATAACAGCCTGAATGGCTCAAGAAACTTGCAGCGGAAAAATAGAAATAAGCATAGTAGCCATTTGACATTCCCATAGGCAATCGACTAGGGAGCGAAGTCCTAATCCGCGAAGTTGTCGAAATCTCCTCCTTCTGATACCTCCTGCTGATATAGCTTCTCTTCCTTAATTGAGCAAATATAGATATAGCTGTGAGTACATAGAGTACTCAGTAAGTCATTTGTAGCAAAGATGCAATATAGTATGTAAGGCTTACCAAAGGATGGCTGAAGGGTTATTTTGCAGAAAGCAATAATTTAAAGTAAATACAATAAATAGATTGAAAGTGAATTTGAAAAATGATTAATAGGTAAATAGTCAAAAGAATTGAGAGTAACCACAAGTGAACTGACCATTCACTCCAATGAACCACCCATGAACTGACCATTCACATAATGAACCACCAGTGAACTAACCATTCACTTTCCAATTTAACCCAACTAGGTTTTTATAAAAACTTTACCCCTCATATGAAATCACCGAGCATTGTCCATAACCAGGGATACGGCTATTCGAATAGTTTTGCACTCTGCAAAGGTTGTACAGCTTTACCCACAAGACATGATCCTCCCATATTGCCACCAGATAAGCACACTTCCTTTGGTGTGAGGCAAGAAGATCATGGCAAGGTCTTTACAATGCTCAATCCCAATCCAATTCTGCCACGCTAAGGTTTTGCATCACACCCTCTCTTGCGCCTTATGGAAATCAACAACCATGTTCATCACAACAGTAGAATCAAAATTGAAATATCATAAATTAATCAGCTAGGTCCATCCCATACTGGACATGTGGTTGTACAGTAAGGCTCAGATCAATGACGCACAAAGTTAAGTCCTTAGACATTATCCAAGTGAAACGTCCTCATCCCAATGTGCAAACTGTACCCCCTTTACTATACGATTATTCGCCCAAGTGAAATCCATTTTGTATAACCAACACCAATAACACTACTCATGTCATCGTACTCAAATTTTATAACTGTAGCTGACCACCACAATTCAATATCTCATTAAGTCAAAATTAATTAATTGATCACATGTAATGATAACTCAATGTAACTATAAGCATAGCTAAGCAATTTAAACGTGCAACCCATGTGACAACTAATATTATATCACTAGATAATTACTCATCCTATGGTGACAATGGAATCATGACATTCAAATTATCAAAGAGGAATTAATCCAATAGGTCATTAGTTCCTAATACAAAGGTTTTATAATAAAATAGCGATGTACGATAATTTTAAAAAATAATACATAATAGATTTAAAAATTAGGTTCAACATGATCAAAGGACATGACTTGCCTTGGCCTTGCTTAGTTAATAGCTCTTGATCTTTAAATCTTGATTTAGCTCCTTCGAAGACATGATCTAACGAGAGAGAAAATGAAATAAAACACAAAATAAAATCAAATAAATCCAAATGAACTCCAAAAACTATAAAACTATAACTAAGAGATAGAGCTCAATTTTATATAAATTTAGGAAAAAATAATTGGGTCAATCGGAGCTAGGATGAAGAAGAACGGGCTTTTGAAAAATCTAATCTAAAAAAAGGATGAAAATCGAAAATTCTACTATGATGTGAACCCGGTGCACGGAAAAGACTGGTTTACGGTGGACCCAGTTCATGAAATAGATGAACCATCAGTCGGGCACGCGAACCAAGGTGACACTTCTGTGAACAAATGGGATTTAGTCATGTTAAATCCTTTCGATTAATGAAAATTCATTTTAAGCTTGAATTAATTTCAGAAATCCAAATGATGAATTTTATTTTAAAAGTTTCAAAAAAGCTCTGAAAATCAGGATGTTACAGAATCATACTAGGATGAAGACTCATACTCCTATTTGAATTAGGATTCCTACTCTAAATTAGAGAAGGGCTAAGAGGAACTATATAAATCATAGGGTGACCATGAAAATGAACCAAGCAATAAAGCCTACTCATCCAAAATAGAAGGTGCATGAGAGGATTAGAGGCTATGATATTATTTAGTACTATATTCTTGTATAGGGTAAGGATATGAGGTTCTTAAAAGATTCGAGAAAGTTGTGAGTATACGACAATCCCTTATACTTTTTTGATGTTGTATTTAAAGAATTTGTGGCCAGTTTTACCAAATCTTTTCTCTCTCGTCGTGGTTAATTCAACGACGTTATTTTGATTCTCTCTATGAGATTCATTTTCTACGTTCTTAATACCGTGCACGCTCGTGTCGTGTCTCATAAACTTGATCCGATCTGAGGACTGCTGCGTATAAGAAAGTTATCAAAGTGTAACAATTTGGATGTTTTTTGCTCTTAGAATCACATGTGCCGATGATCAAAAGGCTTGATCCATGAGCCTTGGAGTCTGGGCCTGTTCTTTTTTGTTTCAGTTTATGATTTATGACTATGGTTTATGGATTTTGGATTGTTCGTGAAAGAGTATGGAGTAATAGAAACTTGTGTGAAGTTTTAACCGATTAAATGAAGTTACTGCTGTATACTATAATTAATTTGTAAACTTCGTCTTAAAAAGATAGTTCATTTGAAAACTATTTACTATAGAAAAACCAAAAAACGGATTTTAAAAACTGAAAAGAATAAATCCTGTACTTGTTGGGTGCTCGGCAAGGGCTATCAGTTTTTCAGTCCAACAAGTGAGGAATAATTGTTAGGATGAATGTAATTAACCTTTTTAGCTTAAACATTTATACGTGCTATATCAGAGAGCAATGCTGGTCGACTTAAAGGAGAAGTAGCTAAACTGCGCATCTCAATTTGAAAATGAGAACAGAGCTGTGATTTACAAGAATTCAAAGACATCGTAGCAGAGAGGTCCAATATCCCCAACTTGCGAGGCAAACTATAAACTTCTGTATATCAATTTGATATGCACAATGGTGTGCATGTGAGGCAGTGAGCGTGTCCCCATCTTCCAGGTGATGAACTCGACGTCTACGTTGGTAACTAGGACAATATAATGTAACTTGACGACTTGATAGCCCCGTGTCAATCAGGGGCGGAGACAAGGGGGGCGGGCAGGGGCCTGACCCCACCAATGGTCCACCAAATGCATTAATAGGACCTCTTAATCACCCTTCATCACAGTCAATTAGGCCCCTGCATTTCGAACACAAAATCATTGCTTAGTGACTTGAGAAATGATGGCTGAGAACCACTTCTTGAGGAGGTGAAAGCCTTTTGTGACAAGCACGAGATTGAGATTTCGGATTTAAATCGCAAGTAAGTTATTATCTTACCTTCAGTTTTTTAATATGAGCACAAATACATATTTTTTTTTCTTATGGTACATATCTAACTTGTTTAACTACATGTCGCAATTTGTAGGTGTGTGGATGTGACCAAATCTCGGAACAAAAATGATAATACCACCACTCTTCACCATTATAAAATAGATGTGTTTAATGTTGCGGTCGACCAACAATTGATTGAGTTAGAAGATCGATTCAGTTCTCAAGCAACAGAGCTTCTATCACTTTGTGCCTCACTAGATCCAAGAAAAGATGGCTTTGACATTTCAAAGATAAGTACTCTGGTGGAAAAGTACTATCCCGCTGATTTTTCAAGTCAAGATCAAGCTCAATTGGAGTGTCAACTACCACATTTTCAACTTGATGTATGCAACCATCTAGAGCTAAGTACATTGCCATCACTTGCTGATCTAACAAAGGGACTAGTGAGATTAGGTAAAAATTCTATTTATCCAATGGTCGATAGATTGCTAAGATTAGTCATAACTCTTCCAGTATCAATAGCGACCACTGAGAGTCTTTTCAGTATGCTAGACGTATGCTACATTATTTTGCCATATGTGTTATGATTGAATTTATATGACAATATATATGCGTATGTTTAATTATATATGTGTATGTCTAATTTTGCCGACACACGGCGCCGAGGACCTATGACGCCGGCGCCTTGGCGGGTCGGCCCCCCCTTTGTCTGGATCCTGGCTCCGCCCCTGGTGTCAATGCACTAGACTACTGTAGTACAGGCACTCACATAAACAGCCTGTAAACCAATGCACGGAGACTGATCAACAGTACATTGTTTAAGCAAGCTCTAAGAAATTTACTAGAGGAAAGGAATATAAGTTTTCTCATGGTTTCACCGTTCAAAGAAACAAGGGAAAATTACAAACATCCGCCCATAAGTCAATCGAAGTTTAATTTATCCTTCTACAAGTACTTTTTATGTATATGCTCTCTTACAAATATATGCTTATTTGAAATGTCCCCCAACGTCCCTTCCTTGATGACTCAAATATTTGCTTATGTGGACTCCGTGGCAAAAAATATACCTATGAACCCTACAAATACAAAATAAATAGAACTAAAAGTTACAGTAAAACTATGCTAAAGTTGCATATTACCAGGATTCGAAAGATTCAATGTTATGTAATTTTGGATAAATAAGAGATAAAGAAAATTTGAGGCAACGAAAAATTAGCGAAGTATAGACTTAAAAGGTGTAGATGACGTTGCATAGAAACGTGTGTGGGGAAGGATTCGGGGTATTCCTTTTCTTTTTCATTTTTTTTCTAGCTAATATCTTGTTGATCGGTACCCCCCTGATCATTTCCCAGCACTTTCGCCCCGTGTCCCTCGAAACCGTCGCTCTTTTTGGAAAGAAAGAGCGGAAAGAGCAATGCAGCGGAAGTCAACGAGAGAGAAGTGCCTCCGCAGCTGAGATCACCCTCTCCGTCGCCCTTCCCTGTCAATGCCACTCCCGTTCGATGCCGTCGGCCAAGCCGTCGGCGCGGCGACATGGCTGGTCGGCGTGGTGGCCGAGAGGCTGGTCGGCGACCGCGTCGCCTCGTGGGCCGGTCGCCACGGCGTCGACCAGGAGGTCGCCCGCCTCAGGGCTGAGCTGCGGCGCGCCAACCTCGTCCTCGGCGCCGCGCGCGCCGGCGCCGCGGGCGGGAAGAGGATCGGGAACGAGCAGCTTGCGGAGCCGATCGCGGCCGTGCGGCGGCTGGCGGCCGACGCGCGCAACCTCCTCGACGAGCTCGACTACCTCGAGATCCACGAGAAGGTACGCTGCGCACTGTGCCCGTTCTTCTGCAGATTACGAATTATTCCGTTTGTTGATTTATCCAACTGTTTACTCCCCAATTGAGTACAAAGCGTACAATTTGTGCGACAGCGGAATAGAATTTTGCCTTGGCAGTTGAGTAGAACGTGTGTAACTTGAGGCAACTGAGAGTCATTGATCAGTTTGCATTTACTTATGGTGCTATGGCCAAGATGGCACAGTGGTGTTGTCTATCAGGCGCGTTGTAATGCTCATCTGTCTGTAGGCCCATGGATCTTGCCTAATGTGCATATTATCGATATGCCCGAGTGTAACAAGACAATTCCATGTCCCAAATCCATTTTTGTTCAAGATTGGTGAACCAATGTTGGATTATGTGGGTCAGTTCGGGGTGATAAGGTGAAATAGGCTGGGGTACAAGTCCTAGCTCTATATACAGACCCATTTGGGGGTTGGAGACCTATAGTCTGAGCAAAAAAATTTTGCGCCTTTTCTTGTGCTCATGTGTCCATAAGCCAGAGATGTTCCTTTCTACGTGTTACCAACTGCTACATAACAGATGCTCAAGATTTCAATCGGATATGGCATTTTGTCATGAACTGAATCTCCCAGAGGTGAATGAGAGCAACTGGTGAATAACTATGGTACAAACACTTAATAGTTACCTACTTACCTTAGAAAATAGTTTAAGTCGACAAAGTTGCAGCATTTTGTGATTTGAGTCTATCTTTAAACGAATAAATCAAATCAATCTGTTTTACATGCTAAAAGAAGGATCCCGTTTTTCTCTATTTCAATGGTATAGTGCGGGCTGCAATGACAATTATATTGACAATGTGCAGCCGGGAGACAAATCAAACCCACTTGAGGGTTCAGCAGCTCCCCTAACTATGGATCCTGGCTGTAGGATTGCTGGCAGTGAGCAGATGGAAGGGCATTGGTGGCAGAGGACAATGCTAAAAGGTCAAAGAATATGGGGGTGAAGTGTCAAAATGAACCAGGCGAAGCCGTGATGGGGAATATAAAGCATCAATGGGCCATCCCATCCATTAGAACATCCAATCCAATGGCTGGAGGTTGTCCTGTTGTATAGAGGCTGAAACGGGATCTTGTTCTCTAGTCCACTCCATAGATGCCTCAGAGAGAGAGAGAGAGAGAGAGAGAGAGAGAGAGAGAGAGAGAGAGAGAGAGAGAGAGAGAGAGAGAGAGAGATTTCAATGGTCATTCTCAATTAATGGGTGGGTTTTTTTAGGTTGTGGCTTATAATTTATGACTGAAATTTTTGAATTTTAGACTATTCGTGAGAGACAGTACATAGAAGAAAATAATCACATGCAATTTTGATCTATATAGTTGAACTTGGTACAGTTTATACTACAATCTACCTATAGATCCTGTTGTAGGGATGACCCCTACCTAAGCTCAGCAGGCTTGTTAGAAGGTTGTAAGGTCAAAAATGGGACATGTATAATGGCATAAGTGCCCCTGAGGGGATACTCAAATGTAAAGGTATTATTGTAAAAACACTTCCCATATGGATATATATACGATACCGGCCATGGGGGAAACCTTAAGCACTTGCTCACCTAACTCTCTACTACCATACTCTCTCTGTTTGGTCTGTAGCCACAACAGATCCCGTCTTGAAAAACACACCGTTTAAAAACTAATTACTATAACATAAACCATAAGTTTATAAGTGCAAAAAACCCACCCAATAACTAGATGAACCTTACCTTTTTTTGACGGGAACAGTAGGGGAGAACCCTACTGAGATATAATATATTAAAATATAATAATTACAACTAGTTTTTTACAAGGATCCATATGATTCGAAAGAACAAGCCACAGGCTCATAGCAATCTAACAACCAAAGAAAGAATAAGAACAATATCACCAGCAAAGGAATTACTTAACCAATCCAATTGACCAAATCACCAGCCATCTTCTGAGTGATTCTTGGTTTCAGATATTCTAGATCAGAGAATAAGGGTCTTTTCCATCTATGCTTGTTTGGTGGTACTTTGTCAAACATACATCTATTTCTTTGAATCCAAATGTTCCAACACCCCAAGGTAGTTAGCTTACTGAGAAATGACTTCTTTGGGACAGCAAGAGAACCTTACTCAAAATCCTGTGATTGCATCTCAGTTGAAATCGCAAACTGATGATAACAAAGATTGTATGCTTTTAGATGTTTGGCAATCTCGAAAAGATCAAATATGGTTCTCGGTTAATATATAGTTTGTAAATTCCACAGCACTTTTGGTCTTGAAGTGGTTTGTTCCGGAGAATTTTTACAGTACCCTGTTGTCCTGTACCCCCACAAGTAGTAGGAGTATACATGAAATTTAACCATTGATTTGCAGTCTCGAAAACACCAAATATGGTTCTCAGTTAATATATAGTTTGTAAATTTCACAGCACTTTTGGTCTTGAAGTAGTTTATTCCGGAGAATTTTTACAGTACCCTGTAGTCCTGTGCCCCCACAAGTAGGAGTATACATGAAATTTAACCGTTGATTTGCAGGAGGTATTGTGACCCCTTTTAATCCTGAATTATTTAAATGGGTAACTAAAATTTTTACTTTAACCCTATATTATCCCTAAACCTAACACTCCATGATGACTCCTTTTACCGAGCCAAACAGCATGCCAGTGGCCATTGTGTCTGGAATCTCTCCACCAGGCCTCGCACAAACAGCACACGGAACGCACAAACATATCTAACTTTCTCTACGTTAGAAGTGTTCGCTTGTAATCAGAATTAATAGTATTTAGAAGTATCAATCTATAGCCCTATTCGTATTAGCTTCTAAAGGCCGCTTTTCTATAAGAAATAACTTTTCTACAGTACTTAGCTTTCAAACAGAGTATCTTTTTAAGGTGATATCTACTAGTCAATTATAGTAGCCACTATAGTAACCTCATTTATATTGGCCAAAATCGTATACAAGTGTCTTTCTCTACTACCGTTAGATATGTATATAGGCTAGCGTGTTCTTTGCATGTATGTACATGTTATATTGGCCTTTGGCGGTTTGGCCCCATGGGAATACACACAGTGCCTCATTCAAACATGGTATCAGAGTCAAGTTAGGGTTAGAGTTTGCTACCGCTAACACCGTCGCCGCTGCCCTCCCCGTGCTCTCCACCTGCCACCTCAACCCCTGCGCGCCTGCGCATGCGCCGCCGCCTCCTGGTCACCACGCCTGCCGCACACCTCTCGACTGTCGCTGCTACCGGATCTGCACTGCCCACGCCGCCCGCGTGGGATCTCGCCGCTGTCGCTTCGTAGGTCTCTGCAGGCAACGACTAGATGGTCTGAAGCCAAGCAGTTATAGTATTTACCTTTGGTTCCCCTTTGAAATTCCTCTCTGCCCCGGTTGGTGAAGGTAGTAAGTGCTAAAGGAGCTGAGCAAACTGGACCCATCCCCTTGCGCCACCAGTATCGAGGCTTTGCCAAAGTCCACTCCGGATCTTCCTCATGCTCTGTAGAGATCTTGGCTACAGGGGCACTCCTTAATGCCGCAGCCGCCAAAGACTCCGGCTTTTCGCGTGGAGCAGTAAAGGGGGGCAGTGACCAGAGAGAGGGGGGTGCCGCTGAGCTACCTCCGAGCGCAGGGCTGGGGTAGGAAGGGGGAGCATTGAAGTAACGCCCCACCTTTAAGGCCCTGTTTGGAATGTGGGAATTTTTCCCGATTCCTGCGGGAATTGAACTGTTTCCTGCAAAATTCCTGCAAAATTCCTGTGAAATTCCTCTGTTCCAAACAGGCCCTAAGGCAAGATTTTAAGGAGGGTGGCTGAGGCGTAGCTTCGGCGGCTGTAGAAGCTGTCGTCGATGGGGGAAGTTCTTTCTCCTTCTACGCGGTGGATAGAGAATTGGGGGTGAATCGGGCATGGGCTCTGAGCGGAGAGGAGGGGTGAGGTAGGCAGGAGGCTGGATCTAAGGGTTTCTTGGCCGTAGAGGAGGATTCATCCGGGCGGTAAAGTTCCAAACAGATGGGGGAAGGGGGTTTGAAGTGGAGTCTTGGAGGCACTACTACAGAAAAGGTCATCACAGACGGTTCGGAACCGTCATCACAGACGGTTCCTCAACCGTCTATGTTTATGTGTCAGTGATAATAGGTGGTTATCACAGACGGCTTCCACGCCATTTGTGATAACTTACAATACAGACGGTTAATATCACAAACCGTCTGTGATAGTCGAGTATCACAGACAGTTTTTTATACAAACCGTCTGTGATACTCGACTATCACAAACGGTTTGTGTTATTAACCGTCTATGATATGGTTTATATCACAGACGGTTCGGTGTTTGAAACCGTCTAGGATATATATCACAGACGGTTCGGTGTTTGAAACCGTCTAGGATATATATCACAGACAGTTTAGAATACCGAACCGTCTGTGATAGCTATTTTAAAAGCGATTTTATTTGCTCTTTTTCGGCTAGCCTCAATACATGTTAGCCATGCCCTCTGAAAACAAGCAAGATCATGTATATAGCACAGGACAATCGTTACATAAATCACACAGATGAATGAAACAACACCAGCAGATCACACACACATATATATATATATATATCATGACAATCGTTACACTGTTCTCACAAATGAATTAAATTGAATGAATTATTTGATTAAACACAATTGAGTGATTTGTACAATTGAATCCAATGTTTTAACATCTAATTATCACCATTGCCGGAATGGAACTCTCAATTCTTCTTTATGACCTCTGCTAGCAAGAATTGGGAGATGTTTCCACAAATTTCAACGAGATTGCCAAGATCATATGCACTTTCGTCGAAGTCCACCCGCTGTCGCTAGGAGCAATGTTAAGTCATTAGTTAGCATGTGTGTGTATATATATACATATATATAATCAGATAATAATAATTATTGAAAGGTTGACAAACCTCTGGATCATTCATCTTAGTGTCCGTGATTTCCTTCATATGGCGGCAAATGTAGAATCCACAGGTTACCAAGGGTAGGAAAATCATTAATGGTGCAGAACAACATGGCGCGTAGAGTGAAGTTCTCTCATTTTTTCGCATCCCATACATGTACCTCTTCGTTCCACAGTATTGCAAGATCTTCCACCAATAGTCTAGGTACACATCAATATCATTCCCAGGTTGCTTCGGCCCTTTGATAAGTAGTGACATCAAAATATACTTCCGCTTTATACACAACTAAGGAGAAAGGTTGTACATGCACAGAGTGACGGCCAGGTGTTATGTCGGCTGCTCATGTTACCAAAAGGATTCATTCCATCTGTACTCAACCCAAACCTTATATTCCTCGGTTCCACACCGAATTCTACAAACATCATATCGATGTTCCTCCACTAGACAGAATCAGCAACATGTCTTATCATTCCGTCTTTCTTCCGCTCCTCCCAGTGCCAACACATTAATCTTGCATCCTTGCGGTTTGCAAATAAACGTTTCAAACAGGGAATTACAGGACGATACCACAACACCTTAGCAGGAGGTCCTTACTTCACCTCGATGCCTTTCCTATCATCGGAGTCATTTTTACGCTTGTATTATGATGCTTTGTACACCAAACAAACATGTAAACTAGCATACTCTTTACGGTACAGGATACAATCATTCAGACATGCATGTATTCTTTCTACTTTTATTCCCAATGGGCAAAGAATCTTTTTAGCTTGGTAGGTGGTTCTCGGCAACATATTTCCCTTTGGAAGTATGTCTGCTAGGAGACCTAACAATGCCGTGAAACTTTTATCAGACCAACAATTGCTTACCTTCAATTTTAGCAGTTCTAGAACCGATGACAACCTCGTGTATTGCGGTTTGCAGCCTGAGAACAAAGGTTTCTCCGAGTCTTCTATCAAGCCCTTGAATTTACCAAACTTTCTTTCACTATAGTTCCCTTCTGCATTACGTAGCATCTGATCCAGATTGTCATCCTCGACCTATCCTCATGGTCGAAAGCACAGTCCACAACCGGCATATCGTTGTCTCCCTCGACAATATCATAACTACCTTTTGTGTACTCTTCTCTTCACCGTAGCTGGTCCAACAATTGTACCCCTTTCTGAACCTCCTTGGAATCAAATGAGCTTCGATCTACGCTGAGTTGCTAAACACCTTTAGATTATCACAATCAATGCATGGACAATACATATATTCCATCTCCTTCTTCAACATATCCAGCTCGGCCGCTCTTCTAAAAGCAGACACACCATTAATGTACTCCTCACTCACACGGTTCTAAATGTACATCCAGTTTCGGTTCATCTACGCTACACAGGTAACAAATTAGTGTCAAAAATAATTTTTAGTGCTATTATATAGCAAATCAGACTAGCTATACGTACTTATACAGGACATCGATCTATATATATTACATAGGTATAGCTAGCTAGCTAGCCACGTATTCATGACATAATAATGTTAAGCAAGAATATATAGAAGTGAACTACAAGTACTTACCCATTCTGATCAAATTGACCAAACTAGCTAACATTATCTTTCTAAACCTAGCTAGCTAGATCTAAACAAAAACGTATCTATCATCTCTTTCAATTACAAAAGCATATATATAAGTTATTAAAAGCAATTGAGTACTAACCTCTGATCACTAAGAAGATGGCAATATGTTTTCACCGAACTCCCTAAAGCCGGTCGCCACCTATCGCTCGACCGATGCAGCGCAATAAAGACAGATATGTGTCGAGATCAACCACGTACGCTCAGTATTTAATAGGGCAGATTATCACAGATGGTTCCAACTACAAATGGTCTGTGATACCAATATATCACAGACGGTTAGTATTAATAACCGTCTGTGAATTATCACAGACGGTTATTAATACGAACCGTCTGTGATGTCCACAATATCACAGACGGTTTGTTACAAGAACCATCTGTAATGTCCAGAATATCAGAGACAGTTTTCTATATGAACCGTCTGTGTTGTTCGCATCTTTTACAGACGGTTCAACACGAACCGTCTGTGATGTCTCACTTATCATAGACGGTTCGTGATAAAAACCGTCTGTAAAAGTTCACAGACAATTATTAAAACGTACCGTCTGTAATGTCTCAGTTATCACAGATGGTTCCTTTTAATAACCGTCTGTAAAAATATCACAGACGGTTGCCACTATAAACCGTCTATGATAGTTTAATCACAGACGGTTCTGTATGAACCGTCTGTGATGTAGTCTTCCAGTATAGCCTCTTTTGTAGTAGCGAGGCTCTGCTCCCGCCAGAGAATGACGGGGGAGGGGGAGGGATTTGGGGAGTGGGAGGGGAGGAGGCGGTGGCGGCCGAGGTGGGAGAAGGGATTTGGGGCGGACAGATGGAGTGGGCGCAGTCGCTAGAGCAGCGGGCCACAAGGGGCACATGCTCTCCACATCACTGTATAACATGACCAAAGTCACATTAGCAAATCTTAAGCAAATGATCCATTGGATTAAGAAAATAGATGGTCCACAAAGATTTGAAGGTACTGTAAAAAGCTTTATTCTTATGCACTCATTATTTCAATTGATGTTTGCTATGGATGAATGGAATATCATTTAGTCTTATTTCCTGCTATTTTTGATTTCATATGCTATTAGTTTTCTCTTGTAACTGAAAATTGATGGGAAGATATGCAATTGTACTCTAATGCTTTCAATTTATATCAAACAGATCAAAGAAAAGGGGCACATCTGCAGCAGCCCAAGTTCATCAAAGGCACAATCTTTTCTTCGATTTGCATATGGGTTTGCCAATCAGACGAGTAAATATATATCATCTGCGGTAAAACTCAAGGCAGAAGTTTCGGCCATGCATAAAGAGGATGATCCTTTGACAACCAAAAGAAAAATTGAGCGCCATGATATCATGACTGGATTGAAAAGAATGAAGCTTGTTGATTCAGATGACCAAATGATTCCAGAGAGAAAGCTTGAAGGGGACACAGTTTCAGATGGAACATCAGAGAGGAAACTCAGTAAAGATGACATATCACAGAGAATAACAAATATTATTGACCAGCTACATGAGATCTGTGAGGATGTTCGTAAGGCTCTCAAGCAAGAGAAACTTGATGAAATTACTCGAGCAACTACAAGCACAAGTTCAAATTCATGGGAGGAAGGAGCCAGCTTCGTTGAAACTAAAGTCTTCGCAAGGGAAGAGGAAAAGAACCAGATTGTAAAATTAATCACTAATAGCTCAGCAAGTAATCAAAAGCTTTCGGTTCTTCCAATTGTCGGTAATGGAGGTGTTGGGAAGACAACACTTGCTCGGTTAGTGTACAATGACCCAGAAGTAGAAGCTAAATTTGATATCAGGATTTGGATTTATGTATCTGTTAACTTTGATGAAGTCAAGCTTACAGAAGAGATTCTAGAATGTATTTCTAAATGCAGGCATAAAAGCATGACTAAGAATTTCAGTATGCTCCAAGATGGTATCAAGAAATGTTTAACCAAAAGATTTCTACTTGTTTTGGATGATATGTGGGAAGAGAATGAGAGACGCTGGGACAAGCTATTGGCTCCACTTAGATGTACAGAAATCACAGGCAATGTGGTTTTGGTGACTACTCGAATAAAATCAATTACCAAAATAACGGGTATAATGGAGCAGCACATAAACTTGGGTGGCTTAAATGAGGATGTGTTTTGGCTTTTCTTCAAAAGATGCATATTTGGTGATGAAAACTATCAAGGCCAAAAAAAGTTGCAGAAAATTGGAAAGGAAATAGTCACTAGGTTAAGAGGAAACCCATTAGCAGCAAAAAGTGTTGGCACACTATTGAAAAGAAGACTTGAAGAGGGTTACTGGCAGAGAATTTCAGATGGTGATGAATGGAAGCTACAAGGAGGCAATGATGACATCATGCCAGCACTCATGCTCAGTTACAATCACCTTCCCTACCACCTTCAGAGATTGTTCTCTTACTGTGCCTTATTTCCAAAGGGCTACAAGTTTCACAAGGAACAGTTGGTACATATTTGGATTGCCCTTGGCCTTGTCACTGATGAAAGAAAGAGATTAGAGGATACTGGAAATGACTATTTTGATGACTTGGTAGACCGGAGCTTCTTTGAAAAATTTGAGTCACAGGACTATGCCTATTATCTCATGCATGATTTAATTCATGATCTTGCACAGAGCGTGTCAGTAGATGAATGCCTCACTATAGATGGCTCAAGTCCTCTAACAGTCTCCCCATATGTTAGTCATGTCAGCATCTGGACTGAGTCAGCATACAAGAAGAAACAAAATGGCAAAATAGAACATAATGAAACCTTTGAAAATGGGCTAACTGCCATTCAAAACAATGATATCTTAAGAAGCTTGGACAGTTTAATGCTAGTTGGTGCATATGATGAGACTTTTTCTGTAATGTTTACAAAGATGCTCAGGCAAGTACAGCATGTCCGAGTACTTCTGTTGTCAGCAATGTTCTTTAGTGCTGACATTTTGCAATCCAGTATTGCAAAGTTCATCCATCTTCGCTATCTAGAACTGAGAACCACCACCGACACAGTCAAATGTTTGCCTGAGGCTCTATGTAGACTTTACCACCTGCAGGTGCTGGACTTAAGACATTGGTGTGGTCTTAATGATTTGCCAAGAGGAATGAGTAATCTTGTTAATCTACGCTATCTTCTAGTTCCGGAGTCAGGGGCATCGCACTTGCACTCAAAGATAGCAAGAGTTGGAGAACTTAAATTTCTTCAAGAATTGAAAGAATTCCATGTTCAAAAAGAGAGTGGCTTTGAGATTTCCCAGCTGGGGAACTTGAATGAGATCAGAGGATCACTTAGAATCTTTAATCTTGAGAATGTCATAAAAAAGGATGAGGCTAGCTGTGCAAGGATTAAAGATAAAAAGCATCTCAGGACATTGTCACTGTCATGGGGAAGAACTGGTGGCAATCCTGCTTTTCCAAAAGAAGCACTGGATGGTCTTCAACCGCATGATCGTCTTGAGCATCTCCATATCATAAATTATATAGGTGCGACTCCATCCTGGTTGGGAGAAAATTTCTCCCTCAACAACTTAGAAAGTCTATATCTTCACGATTGTACAGGAATGGAGATCCTACCACCCTTCAATCAATTGCCATTTCTGGAGAAGCTATCCTTGGTTGGTATGTCTTCATTGAAGGAGCTCAAGTTTGATTTCGATTGTGGTAGTGCAAGCAGAGTTTTTCATTCCTCTGAGGATGATATGTCAGATTTGGATGACTTTGCCCTTACTGAACTCGAACTATCTAAGTGTTCAACGTTAACATCAGTGAGGCTTATTTCCTGCAAGGCATTAACAAAGTTGAGCATCAAAGATTGTGTGGTGCTAGCTTCTATAGATGGTTTGCAGTCCCTTAACCAACTGAAGTACTGTGACATCAAAGAATGCCCATTGTTTTCCACCGCTGCAAGTTTCGAAATACAGATCAGTTCCAGCGAACAATAAGCATCTCTGATCTCTGATGTTTGATGGACGACCATTTGACAAACTGTGTAAGTATTGCTTTCTTGCAAACTACCTCTCGGAATTTAAGAAACACAATATGTCGCCCTACAGCCCTCTACTTCATGCAGAGCAACAAGCATCTTTTCAACTGCAAATGCATTTCAGGAACTTAAGTCTTCTTTGTTCGTAGGTTAGCTGATTACTAAAGCTTTTTATCAATCTACATTGCTTTGAATTATGATTAAGAAACAAATTTCTTTCATCCTAATGTCAGTTTTAACTTCCACAAATAGATCAATTATTTACAGCAAAATCCTGCCCTTTGGTATGAGTTTGTGAATTCAATTGTGTAAAATTTGCAACCAAACAAAAATCAATAGTCTTCACTTGCTATTTAGTAGCAAGCTGTTTTCATAATCTAGCATTCTCCTCAAAGAAAGGGTAAGAAAAACAAAAGCGTAACTAGGTATATGCCATTCAAACATTCACTTGCAACCTATCTTTGCTAAATAGAACATTTCCACTGTATTTTATACTCCCTCTGGAATTTTATAAGGCGCCCATGCATTTCGAGATTCAAAGTTTGTAAACTTTGACCAGCAATTAGTCCAATAATATGTAGATTATGTGACACAAAAGTGGTACCGTTGGATTCATATTTGAAAGCACTTTCTTATGATTATGACTTTGTACTTATGAACAAAGTATTGTAAAAGAAATTAACAGTCAAAGTTTAACTCTGAAGATCACACCAAGTCAAACCACGCTTTATAAGATTGTGTATCACCTTGATGTACTGCTCTTGGTTTAATAATAAAGATTTCCGTTATCAAAAAAATAAAAATAAAAATCCACGGAAGGAGTACCGTTTTATGCTGCATTTGGTTGCAAAATCTTCTTGAAACTGAACAATATCTTTGCCAAATTAATATTGTGCTGTTCGATCCTGTATTCTTAATTTCTTATTGGCCAAATGTTTCCTTAATAATGTAAACCTTTTCTGCTGGAAAAACTTCCTTTACCTATTGTTTTCCACTTAGTGCGAAAGGCAGAAGGACCTGGCAAAGTATATTTTCTAATATTTGTCCATTGAATGCACAGAAATCACGTTTTTGTTGTTCTACAACAAGATGATTCTAACACTGATCCCAGAAGAAGTCCATTGAATTATTAATATGTCTTGGAATTTTAAATGTGACGATGAATTTGTACTAACTGATAACTTCCATTTGCTTGTAGATGTTACCTTGAATTGTATGACAGCAGTGAGGACCAGAAATAATTAGGATGAAGTACTGATGAAACTCAACATGGATTTTTTTATTCCCAGAACATGCAGGAGACACGCAGATCTCTGAACGAGAAAATGAATATGAGGACTAAAGTTTACGACCAATTTAATGGGAACTCCCATATGGCCATATCCCATTCCCAACATCAATGCGGCGAACTTCTGCCTGGCAGACTGGCAATTCTATCTTTTACTAGTTGAGTGCCCTTGCATCATAATGGAACATCTCATACTTATATGTCTCAAACAATGATGTTTATGAATAAATTTTTTGTTCAGTTGTTAGATATCTCTATTCAGCTATAATCTCAAAGCTTATGTAGTTAGCTCAGATTTCTTGTCAAGTGAATTCCTTGGGTTGTGTAACGGAAGCTTATGCAATAGAAGATTACATAGTTAGCTTGAAGATTACATGCTGACCTAGATTTTATATCCTCATCATTTGGAATCCATTTGCATTTGAGCAACAAAAGATGAGAACTAGATAATTCAGAGCAATATTCAAATGGCCACGTGACATATACTTTAAAATAAATTAATCCATAACTCCAGCTTGGTCCACAAAACTGAAAAAAAAAGAATTATAGGTCATGAAGTGATAAGGAAGAAACAAGAAAGGCCATTGATGCTTACATGAGCAATATGATGAAATATGCTTTATTAGGAATCACAGTAACATAAAAAAAATGCAGAGGAAAAAGTAACAATATTTGAATTGATCATTCACAACACTATTCTACAGCTTTACATTACAGATGGTGACCTAAATTCATTTTTAATGTCTACAAACATAGCAACTTTCACCAAATATTTTCATGTTAACTTTCAGTTCACACTTCTCATTGCACTATTGACAAGAACAGCAATCACATCTACCATTTGAAGTGAAGGTTGAGTTAATCTTTCTTGGTATATACTAGACTCGTTTGTCCCTAGCTAATAATGTAGATATCTTATTATGAAGCAGACTTCATGTATTCTCAACCTCGGCAATTACTTTCACTATCCGTCCCACTATGCAGAATGATTGCTCAAAAATGTCACTGTACTTCCATTTGGAAACACCCCTGTACATTATGGATATTTCAGCAAAGCAAACATAGTTCACAGAAGATGCATTGTTCCTAAAAAAGCACAGGCGGTAACTTATACAGCACGGCAACTGAGTGGGCAAATTGGAACCAAGGTCAATGCAATGTTTTTCTTTAAGTATGAAATATCGATAGAACTACCTACTAAATGCTATGCTCCAGTGGTGGCAAATAGAGTTTTGCAGTGTAACAAAAGATTGTAATATGTCCAAATTAGCAAAAAGTTATAGCTATCAAATGAAAAGACCTTAAGGACAAAATATATCTAACATGAAAAAATTATATGCATATCACAACACAACGGGAGCCTACTATTAGTAGATCAACCTCAGGGAATCTGTAATGCCATAAGGAGAACAATATGCTGTGAAAAAGGAAAATCATAAGTGACACCAAGAGAAAGCTTGTTGGCTCTATTTGATGTTCCGTCCTGCATAGCACTTCTCATAAAAACAATGCTACACAAAAGCGACATGTCATATAGAAACATAGCAAATGAGTTTCTGGCCAACCTTGCCTATCTTACATATACAAGTGCAAAGCTTATTGGCAAGTGAATTTGTTGGATCGAAATCGGCAACAGAGAGGGTGAATGGTGCCTCTTAAAAAATTACACCCCCGACAAGTACTCTCATGCAAGTCTCCAATCCTATGGCTACAAAAAGCTATGAAGAGGAGGACTTAAACTCTCTGGAATCTCAAAGAAGGCATAAAAGAGTCGAGAAAGACACCCAAGAGAAAAGTCGTAAATCAGCACAAAATGTAGAGGGGCCGATCTGACCTCAATGTGCCGGGCGGTCAGACCGTAGTAGCCAGGCCGGTCTGACCGGTCATTTGCCGCCGGTCAGACCGCCGGCTATATACCGGTTCGACCGCCATCACAGGAGCGGTCAGACCGGTCCTCCCTGAATCCAGAGCAGACAAGTGCGACAAAAATTCATAAAACTGAAAACTTCCAACTGCAATGAGATTTGAGAATTGCCTCTCGATTTCTTAGTCCAGAACTACAAAACTACAATCTAAATAGCATGTAGAGCCTAGGAGACCGAGAGAAACCAACTCAAGAGCAAGAATTTAGCAACTTGACCAAAAACTGAAAGTTAACAGAGAACTGCACTAAATCTCAAATTGCCACCCAGTCTTGGATCTTTTGCTCCTGAAACTTGGTAATCATCTAAGCAATAATCTCAGAGCTTGAGAACTCATCTCAGGGCTCCATCATTGGAAGAGAAAATCAACACATCACCAAACCCTAGATTTTCAAGAACAGGGGAAATTTCTGACGAAGCTCAAGGAGAGAAGATGCAACCTCAAATCCATCATTTGCTCTAGGAAATGGAGTGACCAAGAGGTCTAGAGTCTTTTCCTATCACAGAGCAATCCATTTTGCACCTTCTCAGCAAGAAACAACACCAAATCACAAAAACGAGAAAGCACATAAAGCAAAATGCACGAAGCAGGGAACAGGAGGCAGGAGCATCTCAAATAAAACCATCTCAGATTGATATTGAGGAAGAGAGATGAATGATTACATAGAGTATCAACTCATATCATCCCTGCAGCCCCATACATGATTAGAGAAATCAAGAACTCACTACATGCTTCCCTCAAGAGCTCATGCAAGGGACTCTCACGCAGGAGACACACCCTGCAATCCTCTGCTCTCTCTCAACAACTCTCACCAACTAAAGAAAAGAGATGCAAAGCAAAACAACCTCCCAAAGCTTAGAGACTACATGCAGGAACCCTCCTCCTTTTATAGCCTCCCACTAATGGGTTTGATGTTCTCTTTACCCACTAAGCCTCCAACAACTCTTGTGCTTTATCCAAATCCACTTCCTTTAGTGCAGCTTTGCGTATTCACCAAAACACCCCTCCTGCACCTTCCGGGAAGTTTCCTCATTCCTTACTTTCCAAGCCTCGCAGCTACCTCGAGTCCTCGCCGTCTTCGGCACACCTCGACCGCTTTGACCTCGGCACCGCCTGCGCCTAGTCCGGTCATCCGTGCCTCGCCACGACTCCGCCTCGACATCCTGCAGCCATCACAGACAAGAAATACATTACATAGCACCGCTCAAAACTGGTAATCCTCATTAGCATCAATAAATCATACTTAAGCATGAAATTGCCCAAACGACTAATCGAGAAAAAGAATACGCCTCAAGTCCGACTAACAAAACCCGACTGAGCCAAAAGCCATCATGGCACTAAACGCACAAACCAAACTCAAACTTTCCAGAAAACTTGTCAATTACTCATCACAAGCATAGGGTCGCATCCACATGGTCTTTCAGAATTCCGTTGCTAAATCACATGAATGAGCCTACTCTCCACCCTGGAAAAATCTCCACACAATGAGATATCACAGTTTGATCCTAACAGTTGAAGAAATTTGGAATAAAAATGACATCTTGTATGACAGAATGGAGCAAATTCTCACTTAAAGTGACATATAGTTTGAATCACAACAGCCCTAGTTCATTACTGTGTCTTTTGCTTTGAAAGAAATAGCGAACAAATTGTTTGATTGATGAGTGACAACTTCAGGGCCTTAAAAAGGAAATTTCTCAAACCTGAAAACAACCGAAGCTATCATTTCACCAGCAGTGCACCTTTCGATTCACTGTGCACACTCAGAGTATTAGGAAAGCAAGAAAGTTTAGAAGATTGAACAAACCTGAACAACTAAACTACATCTACAACAGGTATGGCTTAAGAACTCTATATCAATCTCCTGGCTTGGCAATTCAAATTTGGTTCACCTCGTGCGAATTAGACAGTATCAAACTACATATCACCTTGTGTGAATTAGATGTATCATGGCCATCTAAATGTTGTTACAGAGTAGCTAATCTTAATTTGATGGTATAAATCTAATTTGTATCAACTTCAGTGGCAATGTAATTATAATACCCGAGAGAGGCAAACCCTGGCTTTCCTTCCCTGCTACAGTACCCGCCAGCTTGACCTCTCTAGAAGCCAGCGCGGCGTGAAAACGGGGTATAAAAGAGATGGAGCTAGGGGAGGAGGGAGCAAACTTGGTCTTTGCTTCCCTCTCGAGCGCGCACCTGGTCCTGGCCGTCGCTCCCGCACCTGCTGCCGTCGTCGCCCTCACGCCTGCGCCGCCGCTCCTGCTGCCATCTGCTACCGTTGCGCGTGCCGTCGCCCTCCGGCCGCCGCCGCCGTCGCTCCCCTGCTCTGCCAGCTGCACGCCGCGCAAGGGAGCAAGGGGGAGAGCCATCTCTGGCGGGGGAGAAGAGGGGGAAGAGAGGGGGAGCGCCGCCGGAGAGATAGAAAGACAAGGCAGGAGGCGGGAGCCGCCGTCGGCGTGGGAAGAAACAGAGAGAGGGAGGGCCGGTGTGAGACGAAAAGAAAGAAGAAGGAGTGCGGCTGGTAAGGAAAAAAAAGGAAAGGCCAGAAGAGCTGGCCGGCCGACAGGAAAGGAAAAGAGAGAGGAAAAGAAAAAGAAAAGAAGAAAGAGAAAGAGAAGGGATAGAGAAAAAAAAGAAAAAAGAGGAAGTTGACCTGTTGCCAGATCTGCTCGATCCGGCCGAGAAAAAGGAAGCACTGTCCCGATCCGATCGCTCGGGGCTAGGGTAACGCCTCGAAAACCTTCTCCCTATTTATTTACCGAGTCGGGTATAAGTTAATATGTCGATAATTAGAGTTGATGCATGTAACCCTTTAATTATCGTTATTAATATGAATACCTGATCGGTGTAGTTGGTACGGCCACTGTAGTTCGGATCTGGTCGATCCGTGGCAAAAGAGGGAGGAGGAGAGCATAATTTGAGGTTAAACAGTATAACCGATTAAAGTGAGATTAAACAAGTAGAAATTGACCGGCGAGGGTAAATAATGAGATCGCTAAATGTTCAAATTGATTAAGCACAGGGACAATGGGATGTTGCCTGGTGTGACAGGAATGGGTTATGGCGAATTGAGCATTAGAGTGATGTTATTTGCTCGTACATGAATGTATTGCATGAGTGATGAATTGAGATGATTAATGCTTGTTCAGGTGGCGGTTTGAGTCTGGTGCCGTCCATGCACCGTCCGCCAGGTTGACAGGCAAGTGCATGGTAGAACAGTAAATTGTGGTGAATGTTTGTTATTCGTGTTTCCATGCCATGATTTACAGTATGTATGAGATGATGTGTATGAATTGTGCTAATCATACCCTGATGAATACTGTTTATGATTAGACATTCATATTTGAAGCATATTGCATCATGCAAATGCATAAGAGCCAAGCCGGTGAGAAAGTCATGACTACTCCGTAGTGCTCTTGAATAAGAGCAAGGTCGGTGAGAAAGTCAAGTGACTATTCCGGAGTGCTCTGGAGTAAGACCTACAGAGGTAGGCAATTGAGTGGTCCATCGACGGGTGGACGCGCCGCTATACCGGTATCAGCTACAGTTATAGGTGCATTACAGAGGCATTGCATTGCATTGCATTGCAATTACAGGAAACGAACAGGTGACAGAAAGGAAACCCAGAGATTCTGGGTTACAGCTCATAAATGTGATTTGGTGGTAATAGATATATTATCGATGCGTTGCATAGCATTGCATTACAGATGCATTGCATGAAAGTGACAGAGAAAAGTGATACAGATTACAGATACAGAGTTGATTTATAGTATAGTTACATAATTAATTTATAGTTTACAGTCATAAAGTGGATTTACAGCTTACAGTTCGTAAAATTGATTGAATTGCTAAAGTGATGTTACTGTTTTATCGTGTGCTTGCTGAGTCTTCGGACTCACTCTTGCTTTAACGTTGTTTTTATAGGAATCTGTTGAAGACGACATGCATGGGCGGGAGTAGCACAGTTGTTAATGTGCCACAGTGATTCACAGATCATCTACAGTTGAAATATTTAGTCTTGGATAGTCTAAGTGCCTTTTTGGTAATCAGCAAAGTTATATCTCTGCTGCGCTTAGTGTCAAGTGTACCGGCTTTTGTCGTCTGGTTGCTATTTAAATAAATTAATTGCTTCACAATACCAGCGGTAAAAGTTGAAATTGGTAGCAGTATAGAGTAGGTGGTAGCACTTTGGGCTCAGGGAGGAGCCGGGGTGTTACAGTTGGTATCAGAGCAGGCATTAGGTTCGTGGTGGAAAAAAAACCTTAGGCCTAATGGTTAAATTAAAACTTGACACACATGGGTGCATAGTAGGACGGGATTGGGTTAAGCATTGCATTTTTGTTTTCGTTAGTCATGTTGATTTGCAATGCTTTGAGGCTGATGCTTGCGAGTTGATGCCAAGCATTTGAATTTGTTGCTTGTGTGTCCAACGGGACCTTGCTGTGATTGTGTCGCGTACCGACGCAATAGAGACCGAGACCGTGGCCATGGGAGAGGCCTGGTCATGTTGCCATTTGTGATAGTGAGGTAGTGTTGTTTTGTTTCAGTTTTGGGAAATTGGTTCCCTTTGGTTAGCAACTCGCTGAGTTGTATGGAAATACCTGATAGTGGGGAGTGCTCCAGGCAAGTCTGGTATTCGGGGGAATTTTGAGTATATGAATGATTGGAGTGACTTGCTTGTTGAGATCAATGTTTGGAGAAGGCAATATCTGATAGTGGTTGAAGTATTTGATTCAGCGTACGTGGGATATGGTAGTTAAAGTAACAGGTTGGTTGGGTATGGAAATTCTAGATGGTGAGAACCCAAGAGAGTAATTAACTTTAGTTATGTTTGTGGGATTGAAGTTGATTTGAATACAATGGGGATTTAGTAGTGATATGAGAAGCAGCGACGTAAGGCAGACTCATTCTTGTTTAATAGTTAGACTTGAAATACTGATGAATCAGTCGGTGATTATGGTTGCTTAAACTGTTGAGCCACATTGAATGACTGGTATTATGATGGTCCCAATTGATTAACCCAATCGTGCAATCTAGGCATGCTAAGAAGTGTGCTAATTTATTGTTTTGGTGAAAAACCCCTCAAGGAGTTATCCTTTCATTTGGCATTAGGCGAAGGATTATAGATCTAAGTTTACCAATCCTGCACAGTGATAGATTACTATAATCACGACTGAAGTTTTGGAAAGATTTTAATAGTTATGATTGGGATGAGTTGGGAGGACTAGGATAGGGATCTTATGTCGGATAAATCTCCCAATTGAATTGGATGGAGAAGAATTGTTGTACAGCTGAGTGTGACTCAAATTTTGAGGGATGAAGCTAGTAATGTTCTAGTGAGATTTGGTGGCAATATTTAAGCATGAGTTGGTGGAGTTGCCACTGCATTTTGTAGGAAATCATGTGCACGCATATGGAAGTAGAACAGACGGATTCTATGCGTAAAAGCGATTGTGGTTTACGGAAGTACATATGATGTGTGCTAAAATCTGGGTGATTGATCATCCTTAAAGTTCAGCTGTAGAGATTAGTTAGCGCCTTGGAATTAGGTGCTCATGGAGTTATTTATTGATAGTGGATCTTTTGATCAAAGAGACTTGATCGTATCTTGTAGTATGCGTACTTGATAGTCGTTATGATTATGTTGTTTTGTACAGTAAGGTGACAGTGTTTGATGAATTATAGAGTAAATATGGAGGAATAAAGTATCCGGTGAACCGTGGAAAGGTTCAAGATGGGATACTAAAAGTCAATGATTTATGTATTAGCGAATTGACATTTGCTAATCTGTGTAAACAGTACAAGAGGTACTTGCTTGTCGTTGTTATGGGGAAAAGAATTTTAGTCGATTTTTATGTTGGTATTTGGAAAAAAAATGCTCTATGTTTTGATGTTCACTAGCATTTGGAGTTCATGACTTCAAAGGAGGTCATGCTCGGTTTATAATAATGACGAATGCTTGGAGGTACGGTAAGAGATCCGTATGATTCATAGATTGATTTATGTGTATGTGTCATCAGTGCTACATGACTTCCCTTACTTCTGCATATGAGATTTCCCGGACGAGTGGTCCGTGGCGCTCCCGAACGCGTAAGTTTCGGGCGTACCTAGGAACGAAGTCCTAGGCGTACCCAGGAATGAGTCCTGAGCGTTTCCCAAATATGTAATTTCGGTTGTTTTGAATTGGGAGTCTAAAGTGGGCCCGGGCGTGTCAACTAGGGTCATGTAAGATTTGGATTTTGTTGCATCTCCTTGTTCCTTGGTGTTATTTGTCTATTGTTTATGGCTAATAGAAAACGAGTTGATCTTATGCCATAATCCTGGCGAGAAATTAATTAGGGATAAAATCGGCCTTAAAGGCAAAACCGATTGTCGATTATGCTATCGCAACTAGTCGCGTCTATGGGAAATAATGGTGACTGATGTCACAGTTAAGCTGCTCAAACATGGGTAGCGATGAGAGTATGAGATTTTGGTGAAAGAACTTCCCTGACCTATGTTTTGAGGTAATCATCACTAGGTAATGTTTTAGATTGCTTGATTCCCATAACATAGATCGAGGATGATAATGTTATCGGAGTTATTGGAGGAATATTGGAAACCTTGGTTTATGAGCCTCATTTGTGTTGATAGCTAGTGGAGGCTAAAAGATTGAGGAAAAAAAATTGAAGTAGAGCTATTAGAGAGTTTAGTTATCAGATGTTAACAGAGATCCTGAATAGAGCTTACCTCATTTTGTGGATATGAGGAATTGAGTACAGATGGGTGATTTTTATGTTCACTGTGTTCGGTGATCATTGACTGAGGAAATAGTTAGAGAAATGAATCATTTCATGCGATGAAGTTGGCCATTGATGGAGTTCATCGTGGTGTAAATAGAGCATGAGTTGAAACCCTAGAGAATAAGGGTATTGGAGGAATCGAATTAATAGAATCGAATACGGATTTTGATAGGACAGGTGAGGTTACCTGTCGACAGCATGTCATTGGTGTAGGAGGTTTGCTTGAGTAATTTGCGAGACGCGTACTAAAGCATCCCCAGATTCGTGTGAATATAGCCCCAGGATTGAATTGGTTTTGTAACTCATAGGTTGGTGTTGGAAGGATGAATTGTCGCATGGTATATGCGGCATAAAGTTGTTTGTTAGAATGAGAATTAATGTCCTGTTCGGTTTTCACTCTGAGTGGATTTATTGTGATGAAATGATTTCCTGTGGGGAAGTGAATTCCCAATTATTTTAGAAGAAAGGTTGTTATTGGTGGATGAAGAGATTGATCCTATGATTGGATTACCTTTTATAAAAGACTTTGCTTTGTAAAAGCGAGTTGGGTTTATGAGTGTTATGTGATATTTCTCGCATGAAAGTGAAGAGCTCTCTTTGTTGCGAACAAAAGTAGCGTTATCTCTTTTGTGCAAGCGATGAGAGTGATTTTCGTGGAGGATTGATGATTTCCTCATGCTGAGGCATGAGACGTTAAAGATTCCTAAGGTAGTGGTCGTGTTAGACCAGACGTAGGATGACGTGAGAATTGAGTCTACGTGCGTGAGATAGTGGGATTGCATGGTGTGCCCAAGACGATAGTTTCAGACAGAGATGCTAAGTTTGTCTCCAAGTTTTGAGAGAGCTTGCAAAACGTTTTGGGCACAAAACTTCAGTTTAGTACTGTTTTCCACCCACAGACGGATGGGCAATCCGAACGCACCATTCAAACACTAGAGGACATGTTGAGGTCCTGTGTTCTGTCGTGGAAAGGTAGCTGGGAGGATCAGTTGGCACTCGCGGAGTTTGCCTACAACAACAGCTACCATTCCAGTGTTCGGGCCGCGCCATTTGAGGTTCTGTATGGGCGAAAATGTAGATCGCCACTTTGTTGGGATGCCGTAGGCGAAAAGGTAGTTCTAGGTCCAGATTGGGTCCAACAGACAGTGAAACGAGTGGCGGAGATTAGACAAAATCTGCTAGCTGCCCAGAGTAGGCAGAAGAGCTATGCGGATGTTAGAAGGCGAGACTTAGAGTTCGAAGTGGGAGATCATGTGCTTTTGAGAGTGTCTCCCACTAAAGGGATTGTGAGATTTGGGATCAAAGGGAAGCTTAGCCCGCGGTATATTGGGCCATTTCTGATTCTGGCATGAATTGGAAAGTCAGCATATCGTTTGGGTCTTCCCGAGTCGATGCGAGGGGTTCATAATGTGTTTCATGTGTCTATGTTGAGAAAGTACTTAAGGGATCCGGAACATGAGATTGTTCTAGAACCATTGCCCCTTAAGCAAGACCTCACCTTCGAGTCTTGTCCAGTTCGGATTCTGGAGGAATCGAAGAGAGTGTTGAGGCACATAACGTTAATGTATG
This sequence comes from Dendrocalamus latiflorus, assembly GCA_017311315.1. Lineage (NCBI taxonomy): Eukaryota > Viridiplantae > Streptophyta > Magnoliopsida > Poales > Poaceae > Dendrocalamus > Dendrocalamus latiflorus. The sequence goes on from CM029623.1 coordinate 20,363,385, forward strand.
TTAAAGTCCTATGGTCGCATCAGACTGAGCGAGAAGCGACATGGGAATTGGAGTCTCGCATGCGCGAGAAGTACCCGGAGTTGTTCTCTACGGGTACGAGTTACAGTTAATTTTTGTTTGACTCGATTGTTTATTTTGCGTTCAGATTATCGAGTTTCAGAATTCGAGGTCGAATTCTGTTAAGGGGGGTAGAATATAATACCCGAGAGAGGCAAACCGTGGCTTTCCTTCCCTGCTACAGTACCCGCCAGCTTGACCTCTCTAGAAGCCAGCGCGGTGTGAAAACGGGGTATAAAAGAGATGGAGCTAGGGGAGGAGGGAGCAAACTTGGTCTTTGCTTCCCTCTCGAGCGCGCACCTGGTCCTGGCCGTCGCCCACGCACCTGCTGCCGTCTTCGCCCTCGCGCCTGCGCCGCCACTCCTGCTGCCATCCGCTGCCGCTTGCGCGTGCTGTCGCCCTCCGGCCGCCGTCGCTCCCCTGCTCTGCCGGCTGCACGCCGCGCAAGGTAGCAAGGGGGAGAGCCGGCTCCGGCGGGGGAGAAGAGGGGGGAAGAGAGGGGGAGCGCCGCCGGAGAGAGAGAAAGACGAGGCGGGAGGCGGGAGCCGCCGTCGGCGTGGGAAGAAACAGAGAGAGGGAGGGCCGGTGTGAGAAGAAAAGAAAGAAGAAGGAGTGCGGCCGGTAAGGAAAAAAAGGGAAAGGCCAGAAGAGCTGGCCGGCCGACAGGAAAGGAAAAGAGAGAGGAAAAGAAAAAGAAAAGAAGAAAGAGAAAGAGAAGGGAAAGAGAAAAAAAAGAGGAAGTTGACCTGTTGCCAGATCTGCTCGATCCGGCCGAGAAAAAGGAAGCACTGTCCCGATCCGATCGCTCGGGGCTAGGGTAACGCCTCGAAAAGCTTCTCCCTATTTATTTATCGAGTCAGGTATAAGTTAATATGTCGATAATTAGAGTTGATGCATGTAACCCTTTAATTATCGTTATTAATATGAATACCTGATCGGTGTAGTTGGTACGGCCACTGTAGTTCGGATCTGGTCGATCCGTGGCAAAAGAGGGAGGAGGAGAGCATAATTTGACGTTAAACAATATAACCGATTAAAGTGAGATTAAACATGTAGAAATTGACCGGCGAGGGTAAATAATGAGATCGCTAAATGTTCAAATTGATTAAGCACCGGGACAATGGGATGTTGCCTGGTGGGACAGGAATGGGTTATGGCAAATTGAGCATTAGAGTGATGTTATTTGCTCGTACATGAATGTATTGCATGAGTGATGAATTGAGATGATTAATGCTTGTTCAGGTGGCGGTTCGAGTCTGGTGCTGTCCACGCACCGTCCGCCAGGTTGACAGGCAAGTGCATGGTAGAACAGTAAATTGTGGTGAATGTTTGTTATTCGTGTTTCCATGCCATGATTTACAGTATGTATGAGATGATGTGTATGAATTGTGCTAATCATACCCTGATGAATACTGTTTATGATTAGACATTCATATTTGAAGCATATTGCATCATGCAAATGCATAAGAGCCAGGCCGGTGAGAAGGTCATGACTACTCCGTAGTGCTCTTGAATAAGAGCAAGGTCGGTGAGAAAGTCAAGTGACTATTCCGGAGTGCTCTGGAGTAAGACCTACAGAGGTAGGCAATTGAGTGGTCCATCGACGGGTGGACGCGCCGCTATACCGGTATCAGCTACAGTTATAGGTGCATTACAGAGGCATTGCATTGCAATTACAGGAAACGAACAGGTGACAGAAAGGAAACCCAGAGATTCTGGGTTACAGCTCATAAATGTGATTTGGTGGTTATAGATATATTATCGATGTGTTGCATAGCATTGCATTACAGATACATTGCATGAAAGTGACAGAGAAAAGTGATACAGATTACAGATACAGAGTTGATTTACAGTACAGTTACATAATTAATTTATAGTTTACAGTCATAAAGTGGATTTACAGCTTACAGTTCATAAAATTGATTGAATTGCTAAAGTGATGTTACTGTTTTATCTTGTGCTTGCTGAGTCTTCGGACTCACTCTTGCTTTAACGTTGTTTTTATAGGAATCTGTTGAAGACGACATGCATGGGCGGGAGTAGCACAGTTTTTAATGTGCCACAGTGATTTACAGATCATCTACAGTTGAAATATTTAGTCTTGGATAGTCTAAGTGCCTTTTTGGTAATTAGCAAAGTTATATCTCTGCTGCGCTTAGTGTCAAGTGTACCAGCTTTTGTCGTCTGGTTGCTATTTAAATAAATTAATTGCTTCGCAATACCAGCGGCAAAAGTTGAAATTGGTAGCAGTATTGAGTAGGTGGTAGCACTTTGGGCTCAGAGAGTAGCCGGGGTGTTACAGTAATCTTAATTTCAAGAATGAAGGAAGAGGTAGTGGACTGATTGCTGAACTATGAATGGATTTACCACATCTCCCAGTTCCAGTAGGATCCTCAGCGTGCCCCCATTAAATTCTACACACAAACGATTCCAAGAAACAAAGTGCAAGGCTAATCTCCTAATCCAATTAAGAAACCTATTTTGAAAAAAGAAACCTAAAAAGGACTCGTGCTCATCCTCACTATCGCCACACTATGGTAGAGCCTGTCCCTATGCCACCACCGACCAGAATCACCTGGATCCAAATTGCCACTGTCGAGATCCGGCTGGACAGCGCCGCACTCGCCTACCCTATCTTCGTCATATGCTCCTGACCACATAACTAGGTGGCTTGGTGCCGCTCGCATCCACACAACCACAACCTCCTATATCTGCTCCCTCCACTCGACGCTACGGCCTCTGACCACTCACCGCCGCTGTTGAGTGGAAGGCCATCCTGCACTATTGAGTTGAAGAGGAGGGTGCTGGGGAAAGGAGCTGGCAGATCTTGGGTGGTGGCGGTAATGGTGGAGCTTGGTACGCGGTAGGGAGGATCGGAGGAGAGGAGGGAGCGGCGAGGCATGGAGATGGATCATGAGGTAGTTCCTACTTAGATCGTGGTAGAAGTGGGGATGAGACCGAGCAGTTAAGGGATAGGAACAAGAAACCGGGAGACCATTGTTGTTTGCCCTGGCCCCATGCGTCAACACACGATTCTTCATAACAGGGTGGGACCATCGTCCCGTTGCACATGTGTAAACTCTGTTTTTCACTATTAGTAAATATACTAGCCAAGTGCTCACACATTGTTGTGAAAATAATATATATATATATATATATATATATATATATATATATATATATATATATATATATATATATATATATATATATATATATATATATATATATATATAGGAAGCCTCTTTTCTACACCCGGGTGTAATTACACCCTATATCGTATCTCACAATGTAGGGAGTATCTCGCGTAACGAGGAGTATGTACATGTAGTATATGAGTATTTAAGACTATATAGGTGGTATGAACAATTTTTCAGAGGTGGTATGTACATTTTTTTCAACATACTCCTTTTTATGTACGTATATAAAGGTATTTACAAAATACGCTAAAAACTATGGACTCCCTTGCAATTTTTTCATGTGGTTCACATTAGAATATCTTATAATTAGTATATGAGTATACCTAAAGTGATAAAGGAGTATTTCAAGTTTGTTTAGGTGGTATATTAGAGGTGGGTGTAATTACACCCGGGAGTAAAAAGTATTTTTCCTATATATATATATATATATATATATATATATATATATATATATATATATATATATATGTATGTATGTATGTATGTATGTATGTATGTATGTATGTATGTATGTATGTATGTATGTATGTATGTATGTATGTATGTATGTATAATCATTTTTTGTGTTGAATATTAATAAAACCATTAAAAGTATGCAAAAATCATCTTTCATTCGTTAATCGTCATGCTATGGTGTGTCAGATTCAATGAAAAAAATACATAAGGAACAAATTAGCTTGTGTTATAGTGGACATGCATGCGAGTATGTGTGTGTGTGGGGGGGGGGGGGGGGGGGGGCATGAGTGTGGTGTGCATCCTCCATGTACTCTCAAAAACAAATTACCATATGGAGAATACATCCACGGGATATATTTGCGTTGTTCATGTTTCCACAGGCAAGCATATCTTGGTTGCCATCGAATGCAGTGAACATGAGCATGACCAAATCTTACAATGAATCATATCTTCTGTGAGGACCCTTCGTATTCTAGATCAGTTAAGGTTGTGAAGAACCATAATGAAATAATTACAATAAAAACAAAATTCACACAATAGAAAAAGGCTCTGTAAAACATATGAAAAATTCAGAGCATTAATCATGTAGACTGTGTATTCACCTAATATAGCGATGAAAGCCAAAACGATAATGCCTACCATGAGGTCAATCCCAATAGCATTCATGTGTTGGACACCGAGATGTTCTAGAAGCTGATCTCACTGTCCATCGTACCCATCGGGAGCTTCATCCAACACTATAACGTCGTTCTTCATCCATGGCGACATAGTCGTGGCCGATAGCGCAACCTGCTCACTCGACGATGCTAGCCACACGGTCACCTCAGCTGCACTGTCACCGCCGCCCTATTTGCATTTGCATTGCTGCCTTGCCCTCCTCACGTCGTCATCAGTGATGCCATTGCATGCTTTGCTCCTGAGTGCCGCCGCTGACAGATCTCCATGCCGCACAGCGGTTGGGCATTGCTACCTCACCGATCACAGCTAGCTTGCTTTCACTCATGCGTTGACATCAACGTGCCACTGCATGAGACCAGTGATGACATGAATTAGAAGAGGAACTGGACGGAGGAGGGTGGTCCTCATGAGGGTGGCATGGGTGATGATGATAGGGAGTGCATGAGAGAGTATGTTAGTAGAGTGATCCAAAGGGAAGCGATAGTTTGTTAGGAGAGATATATTTGTTCAGGAGAGACGGTCGATAGTTGCTCGTGACAACAAAATTCATGTGAGAGAGGAGGGCCCACATGTCGGGACGCCATTTTTTTGTGAGTGAAGCAGCAGATGGACCACCACTATCACCAACTCCCTCTTGTAAGTATGTTTATATTCTAAGGGTGGGTTCTTTTCAGCTATGACTTATGGTTTTTTTGCTCGAACGCAAGCGCTTGTGTAAACAAATCAAATGCCAATAAGTAGATAAGCCGCTTCAAAAATATTGTCCCGATGAGCCGCTTCGAAACGGCGGCAAAGAAATCATCTCATTTGTTTACTTGACAGAAGACATAAGCCGAAAAGAACTTAGCCTAAATTTGCCCCTTTTGAAGCACTATTTTTTTCTAAAATTTAAACTGACTTTGCATGTGTTCAAATTTGTGGGTTATGCAAATACGAAGCTACCCTGTGACAAAGTTTGGGTGGATACTTCTTGGCATTGGTCAGTTTGGTGGTGTGATTTCTGCGAGTGCAACTGCACAATAATCATTTTAATGGGTTCTTTTAAGGCAAAAAAACATCTTCCCCTAACTGAATTTTGTTGGTATTCCGTTCTAACAGTGTGCAAAAGGAATAGCTTAGTTGCAATTCGATGGGTACAATAGTAACTACTCATTACCCAATCCTTGTGCGACCTGCTACTACATGATTAATATGTCCAACTACACAAAGAACTAATTACTACCAGTAATTCGAATATAGACGTCCAAGGATGCGGATCCTCTAAATTCGTTGAGTAAAAGTCACGGCTTACAGTAGCTAATAGTATCCACCGTCCAACACCATCGGATGGCTCCTCTTTCTCATGCTATATCAAGTTATGAAATAAGTCTATTTGCCTACCTTGCCCACCAATTTTACCCACATCAAGTATCAATACCGTTTATTTTACCCCTGGAGACCAATTGAATATGGTTTTAGCTAATGTGGCATCTACATGGTGCCAATGTGGAAGCAATTTTGACACATGAGCTTCTTTTGGTGACATAATAGCCTTGTCAGCATGATCACCACAGCAAGCCCACCTGTCAAACCCAATTTCTCTTTCTCTTCCTCTTCTTCACCCTCTTCTCACCATCTCACCTAAAGCTCTTGCCCATGGCCTCCTCCTCTCCGCTCCTCTCACCTCGCCACCCATCCGCTACGACCATGGCCTCAACCATCCTCTATCTAGCCGCCTCCCTCCTCCACCCCTCGTCCCCCGCTCCATCTTCCTCCTTCCCAATCACACATCTCCATCTCTCTATCTCTCTTTAGATCCTCCCCTCAGGCAGTGTGTCCACAAGGACCTCCGACAAGAAGGTCCACCTCGCTTCATCCGCAATGGCCGAGGCCGCTCCCGTGGCTTCCACAGCCGCAACATGAGGACCGCGGCCCACACATAGGCATGGTGGAGGAGCGCATCGTGACCAGCCTAGAGCACAACCGGACAGTGGCGAATCCAGAGACAAAATCAAGGGTGGCCTAAACTAGATTGTCACAAACATAGTATTTTACTCTTGTGTCATTCAAATTCATACATAAATAGAAAAAAAACAAAGCAAAAGAGAAGAAATATAATGAAAGTACCTCAGTAATAGAAAGCATATCGCAAAAATATATAAATATGCTTCCTGTGAGTAGAGATCAGTTATCTACATACCAAAATAAAAATAGAGAAAGAGCTAGTAGAGTTAAGCTAACTTGAGATAAATGCAGCAAATATAATTTTATGCAATCAAAATTCATACTATTATTAGTGAACAGATGTTTGAATTTAAGAAAGCATAAAATAAATTGATATATTGATTGGTTTGAAGTTGTTAGCATGCATAAAAGGATTAATCATAGCAAACATACTACTTTTCGTGTTTTCTAGTTCTCCCATTAACACTTCATTTTCACAGCTAGCAGTTGTGTTTCTTTAATTCTTTGACTCCACACGAGTTTTCTCATTGTGCAAAATAAGTAAAGTGAAAGATAATCAAAGAGTAAGCTAGTAGATTGACAACCGCAGCTTCTTTCTCAATCCTAATCTTCCGCAAGCCTAGCAAGCATCATAGATGTGGGCGCCGGACCACCGGTAGAGGGTGGGCTTGAGCCCTACTAAGCCCCCCTGCTGAATACGCCACTGCAACTGGAAGCTTTCAGATGCAGTTGTGGTGTTGCTTCGGAGCAAAAGGGTGGACCTCTTCGCGAAGAATATGCGCGTTCAGGACGCGGAGGCAGTCTTGTTCCTGCTCACAAAATTCATTTCCCCTCAACAATTTCAGGGGAATGTCACGGGGTCACCGGGAACACCATCGTCTTCCTCAGCTCCGACCACACCTTGCCGCTACACCGCACTGCAGGAGTCTCATGCCATGTTGAGTTCCTATCTCTATTCGTTCGCATCACCAGGACTACCTTCCTCTATTCTCTTTGTTCCTCCACTCAAACGTCGTCATTCGCCGCCGTTGAACTGTCGCCGCCGCGTCCATCCTTTCTTGCTATTGCTTGCAACACCTTCGTGTGCAAAATCGGCCAACCAACACCACCGTCCTGTCAATTGCGTCCTTGGTGAGTTCACCGGAAGAGGAGAGTAGCAAGGGAAGAAAAGACAGAGAGAGGGGGGAGGAAGAAGATTAGGAGGAAGAATATGGTGGGCTTATGAGGATGACATGTGAGGCCATCAATTTTTGAGGATGACTAGAAGGTGACTCAGCGCTTACATGTGAGTACGTTTGTCCACGTGGGCACTACATAGGTGTCACATAAGTTAAAACAGCCTTCAATCAACCTCGGGGGTAAAATAAAGGGTTTGATATTTGAGGAGAACAAAACATTCGGTTTTATAGTTAAAAATTAAAACTTAGATACCACAATAGTTTAAGAGTTCAAATATACTTATTCCTCAAGTTATCAACCAAAACAACTGCTCCGACGGGGCCACATGCTTAGATGGCTAGTTTGAACTAAACACAGTATCAGTCCTTAGCATATGAATATGTAGACTATCACGCCGATTACTATTAGGAAGTTGGACATAAAAAAAAAGGACGCTTGCTGAGTGGAAAGTTCTCAAATTCTTTATGTATTACAGTTAGGGACACCTTTCGGCTTTGCTCAAAAGAGCTTTTTTTGAATGGCTTATAACTGAAAAGCACTATAGCTGACTGAAAAACACTGTAGCTGACGGAGGCTTATTTAACATAATTAAATTTAAAAAAATTTAAAAATAGAAAAAACATGTTAGCCATCACGTATAATGCAAATAAATACAAAAAAAAACGAACTGGCAAAAAAGCTCAAAAAAGCCAAAAGTATAGAAAAAATATGAAATTTATGAATAGTGCAAAATAAGTCAGAAGCAGAAGCTCAAGCTGAAACGAGCGGGGTTCATTGATTTCATATTGCATAGTATAAAATGATGCTACTTCAAAGCACATCTTAAAATACAAACCATAGTAAACATATATTGAGTAGTCTCATTTGAGTTGATCCATATTGCGCCTGTCTCTTCTGACATTCAATCTTGATTTTATCAAAATTTGTTTGCTTTCAAGAGTCAAGAGCTTAAGATGAATTATCTGTTAATTATCATACTTTTGCACCAGAGTTTATTACGTTATTTTTTTCCAATGCTTGGACAGACTTTTTAATCCTCACGTAATAGCAAAAACAAAGGAACCTAGGTAATCAGTTAGTGGGCCGGGAAAGGCAGCTGTTGTTGATACTTGATATGGCATGTTCTTTTTGGCTGACACTTATGGCTACTGGTTATAGTTTATGGTTTTTAAGTTGTTTATAATAAAGATTATAGAGTAACAGAAACCCACGTGCAGTTTTTGCCAATATAAATGAAGTCGGTATAGTATATACTATAATTAACTAGTAGATTCCATCTTAAAAAATTACTTCTTTAAAAACTAGTTACGGTAGAAAATCTAAAAATTAAAACCAAAAGCTACAAAAGAACATAACGTCCCGAGAAAGAGTAACCGTTAAATTGTGTCGGGCGGTGGATGTTACTAGGAACTCGAGCCGAGACCTGTGACTTCGGTTCTGATAATATTGACTTCTAAAAATTGATTTTAATAGTAAATAGATTTTTATATTATCTAGCTTTTAAATAAAGTGTCTTTTTAAAATAGGATTCACTAGTTGAATGTAATATATACTATAGTAATTTTATTTATATCAACTAAAGTTATACACAAGTGTTCTCTATAAATTTTTTTTATAAAATATTACTATTTATAGATTAAAACTAAAAACCAATACAACTGAGTTAAGGCCCTGTTTGTTTCCACTTAAGATTATTATAATCTAGCTTATAATCATAAGTGGAAATAAACAGCCCAGATTATAAGGTAACTTATTATAATCTAATAGCCCAGATTATTGTAATCTAATAAGCTCAAAAAAGGAGCTTATTTCAGCTTATAGATCCACCTTTTATCTTAATGACCATAAAACTTTAGGAATATTACCCACCTTTGACATTCAACCATCCCCCAACTCCCGTACCTCTCTCTCAAGGGCATTATGGTCTTTAAACATTCGAATACAACAATCCATAACTCTAATAATCCAGGCTGTCAAACACCTGAGCTTATTTCCCACCAACTTATTATAAGTTAGCTTATATAATCCTCCACCTATAAGCTAGATTATAATAATCTTAAGTGGAAACAAACAGGGCCTAAGTCCGCACGGTTTGCATGCAGAAAAGTTTTCCCAGTACTTTTTTTTTTTTGAAAAGTTACTGGTTGACATAGTTGTACTTTAAGGCCCAGCAACCGAAAGATTACGAGTCGAAATCTAAGAAAATCCACGATAAACTCATCTGTTGTTTGTGGGACTCGAACCGTGAGGCTCACCAATTGAGATGTGATAGACCACGGAAAATCCACAATAAACCCATCTAGTTAGAGGGGCTCAAACTAAGAGGCTCGGTAACGGAGAGCCTACTGGCTCAATCCCAAAATTTTCAAAAATTTTAAATTCTTTTATGTTTTTGCTTGAATTCTTAATTCATTACCCATTTTGGCAACCATCCTTAAAAACCCGCTTTCCTCCTCTACCCTTCCACCTCCATTCCTCTAGTAGCGCACAGCGACAAAGACGCCTCCCCACAGCCTCCCTATTGCGCCGCTCCACACGCCCTCCCGTCGCCGCTCCAAACTGCGGCCGCGCCTCCCCCTCGCATTCACACCACCTTCTCCGCACTGACGCTGAGGTCCCACCAGTCAGTCGCCTAGCCCCTGCCCTCCTCCTCGCTTTGTGCGCCGCTGGCTCGTGCCTTCTCTCCTGCCGCAGTGCACCGCCTCTCTCGCTTGTCGCACGCGTCCATGCTGTACCGCTACCATCACTGCCTCGCCAACTCTTGGAGAGAGCCAGTGCTACCTCCCCCTGCTCCCCCTTGCATCGGTAGGCCTCCCACCGCCTCTCCTGACCACGCGCAGGAGACGCGCCGAACCGCCCTACTACTCCCATCGCCTCTCTTCACTTTTAAAGCTCGTTTGCCTCCACAGATAGCTTCATGCCACTCCCACCTTCACACTAGAACCACCAAATCAAACTCTTGCTCCCCGCAGCACCGCCGATGACCTCCCCTGAGCTTGGTGAGCCCTAGACCCAATCTTTTTCATCACTCAACTAAAACTCAAATGCATTCATAGACATAACCTTCTTTGTCTCCTGATCACGCTAGCGGACTCGCTCGGCCATGAACATTTCTTGAGAGCTCGGGTGGTGGAAGCTACCGCTAGTCAAGAAGCCTCTTCCATGGATAGCTCAGTCAAGCATTCCCCGACCCAAACCACCATCACTACCTTGGATCTTATGTCCCGTAGATGGTCAAACCGCTCCCCACTTCACCGGATGATCACTAGAAAAGCCTTGAGCCGCCATAGGAGCTGCCGCCTTCTCCCCTACCACCAGCCACCACCACTTATGCTACCGCTTTCCAAAGCCCCAAAATGGAACCCCAACTCAAGCTGAGCCCAACCGTGCCGCTCACTTTCACCGAAGAGCCTTGCCGGTGCTGCTCAGCTTGAGCTGCTGCTCCTCTGTTTTCCACTGCTGAGAGGAGGCTGGAGGTTGAAGATGACCTCAGGCACGACATGGTTGCATCGTAGCCATTCATGCATCGTGGCTATTTAGATTGGGCCATTCGCATGCGCCGCATTGTGGTCGTCCGCTTGTCGCCCATCGGGTGCGTGCGCGTGTGCTAGGCCTCTCGGTCGCATGCAGTGTGGGCTGAGGCCGGTCGGTCCGTTTGGCTAAATAGGTTGAAACCATGGTCAGGCTAAACTGTTCCTTTGGGCTGGGTCGGCACTATTCATTACTATCAAAATCTTTGTTCACCTGAAAACTCAAAAATTGCAAAAATGCCCCCGTTTCAATTGTTTCGATGCCACGAATCCATTTTTGACCTCCATTCCACCAAATTGAGCTTCAAATAAATCCAAACCCCCTCCATTTGAATTTTATTATGTTTTATTTCTTTTTATTTTAATTTATTTTTCTACCTTGATTAGACTCAAGCATGGACTTATGTTATTTTATGTGTTTATGCTAGCTCATAATCTTTCCGAGGCGACTGTGCAAGGACCAGAACCGGGCAATAAAGTCTTCGAGATAGTAGAGTTTGCAGAGCAACAAAGCAAGTTACAAGTTCTTGATCATATTAAATCCCATGAAATTTAAATTATTTAATTAATGTTATTTGTGAAAGGCTATTTAATTAAAATAAATATTTAGAATGACTTGTTAATTAGTTATATTCTACCACTGAAAATTGTCTTGTTTAATTTGAGGCCATATTCACCTTGACAACCTTAGTAATATTTAATTACTATATAAATAATTGTAAAGTAGCTCACTCAAAATTTTGTACTACTAAGTGACCTGCCTTTTGGCCGGTAGAATTATTAAAATGGTTCTAGGGTAAGGAGGATTCGTGAAAAACCATAAGATGGTTGGAGTCCACGACCTTACTCTAGGGTGGAAGCTTGAGCAGATGGGTGGTAGTGCCGTCAAGCACAGATGTTGGGGATGTGGTTAGTAGCCTCAAGTGAAAAGTAAGGATAAGAACCTTATGCTGAGTAAATGACAAAGTGATCGCTCAATCACAGGTGTTGACTTGTCAACCCTGATTTAGTAGCTGCTCAACTCGATTGAATCTCTATAGGAGGCAGGAGTGTGGATGATGGGGAGTTGATATGCGGATTAGTAAAACAATACCTAACAACGGTAGGGGCCACTTAGGACGGACAGAAGTGTGTTAGGACTAGCCTGTTAAACCGTGTCCAAGTTGATCTACCGAGTAGAGCCTACATAAAGAATTGAGTAGTGAAAAATCTTGTTTTCTCAATTAGTCGCATGATGGCTGAAGCGTGTCTATCACATAGCATTGAGAGTTTGAGAAATCTTATGGGTAAAGCTGAGCAACTCTGCAGAGTGAAATAAATGGTATTCGAATACACTGTGCTTCCGGTAAATGAAGCTGTGTTTAATGGGTGATTCCAATAGCGAAGCATAAGTAAATTTTATTATGTTTTAATCTAAATAAGCTGAGCAAATAACTGTTGAAAGAAAACCCTTTAATCTTAAGGAGTTATGTTCTTGCTTTCCTGTTTGCAAATAAAAGTGCATCCACACAAATTAATAGTATAATCCCTTCTTTTGAATATCCTTGCAAATAGTTAAGTTAGGATTTACCCTTGTGACTTGCTGGGTACGGTTGTACTCATTACTTGCTAAACAACAAACAGAAGATCAATGAGACTGTGATGATCAAACTATTGACAAAGCTCAAGAAGAACCCTACTACGCTGAAGATGATTGGTTTTAGGTCTTAGCCGCGCTCAAGTTTCTTTTGTATTGTAAAATAACCTTAGGCTTGCATGCCCGCTACGTCAAAAGTAGGTTGATAAACCATATTTCTATAATAAAGCTTGGCTCTTTTGTTGTAAGCATGTGTTGTTGTGGTGCACACTCGTGTATAGTACTCCGCAATTGAACAGTCGTGGACAGTTGCGGGAATTATTAGCGTCTCCAGAAATAGAGGTGTTACAGTTACGGGTTTAAATACCGAAAAATCCACAATAACACACCCACCTAATATGTAGTTAGTGGAAGTTAAACTGGGAACTATATCATTGATTATTATATTGGCCACACAAAAATGGTTCGGGCAAATAATAGTGGATTTGGTCATCAAACTGTTGTCATTAAGGAAACGTGTGGTAGTGGTTGTGGAGTTATAAGTGTGTGACTCTTAACTATCAAGATTCAAATCCTGGTATCTATATATCATGTACATGCGAGTACGTTTCGGTAGAAATTTTATGGTATCACGGACTTATCTTCGGCCTCTGTCTGTGTAGACGTGTGCTAAAGGATCGCACTCGTATGTGCGTACGTGGTGATGTGCTTGCTTGTGCGTCTTTCTTGTAAGCGTAAAAAAATTTGTCACTGGAGATGATGTGGATCGAACTCATTGTGAGATCAGTTGTTGTAGGATTGCCTAATCTTTTATGGTGGATGAATAATGGGTATATAAATAGCTCCAGATTTATTTGATGCAATCCAAAAATAAGAATAACTAGCGCGGGTCACAATCTGAACAGGCATATGCAATTGGCACTAATTCGCGGACCGATCTGAGAAGACAACCTGCAAACAAGGAACACCACGCCAAACTCGAAGTTATCATGGGCACTGAAAACAAACGTACACAGATTTGCTTAATAAAATCAACACGTGGTAACACGCGCACACACTGAAGCCATCACGGTAAATAATAAGCTCAAAAGAACTTGGCTCCTCCAGGTTCCCATGCCATGCGCGCTGTATGCGCGCGGGTCCACGCGCCGCTTGACACGGCATACATTCGGGTCTGGGTCTGTTTTTTTAAGCTGAGACTTATAATTTTTAGCTATAATTTATAGTTTTTAGACTGTTTTTATAAAAAATTACAGAGTAATAGAAACTCACATACGATTTTTGCTAATATAAATGAAATCGGTATATATTATAATTAATTAATAAACTCTATCTTTAAAACTATTTTGTTTAAAAGCTAATTATATAAAAAAACTAAAAGTTGAAATCAAAAACTGAAAAAGAGCAAGATCTCATGGCTCATTTGTGGCGTACGTTGTACTTTCCTCACGCATGACAGGCTTTTTTTCGTTGTTTTCAACAATATGCGCACAATAAATAATTGGCACAGGTACGAAGTTAGTAGTGGGTATCTGGGCCGCATCAAGAGGTAATACAGTAATATTTTTTTTGCAAGATTTGAGTGCGCAATAAGTCAATTAAGTTGTATAATCACTTTATAGGTAGGTGAAAAAACTAGAGAAAGTTGATGATTTCCAACTGTAAAGATCCTCGTTTGATGATTTCCCACTCAACACATTTTAGTTGATAAAACGCCATTGCAAACATCAAAATAGCTAGAAATTGCAACTCTAAATAGCAGGCCCGAGCGGCGATGCGGTTCAACGCGGCGCCACAGTCACGGGGACAAGCGACGCTCCTAAGTGCGGCGACGCCGATGGTACAGGCTAGTTCGTCGCGGGACAATGGACATCGTCAGTGGCGCCGTTGGCGCGGGGCGAATCAAGATGCGGCGTCGTGGGCATGTGCGGCTGCTTCATATAGCCACGTCACTACTACAGAAAAGATCATTATAGGCGGTTCAAAAATATCGTCACAAATAGTTTCATGGCCGTCTGAATTTATGGGTCAATAATGAATGTAGTCATCACAAACGGTTTGAAAACTGTCTGTAAGTGGTAACAACACATACAATTTTTAAAATAACCGTCTGTGATATGTATTTATCATAGACGATTTTTAAAAATAATCGTCTATGATGTTTACGTATTATAGACGGTTTTTAAATATAACTGTCTGTGATATCTACATATCACAGACAACTAATAAAAAAATCATCTGTGATAGTACTAATCATTATTTTTGGTTTTTCATATCTTCCCTATTCACTAGAAGTAATACATATATTTTATGGTAACACTAATATATGTGGTTTTACTACCCTATAATTTAAATGAGTTAGAGATAAAATTAGATCTCATATACACTTGGGCTTCAAAAGGTATGAACCAAATCAGACACTGGATCAAATCACACACTGGATCCAGTGTCTGATTTGGTTCATGCCTTTTGAAGCCCAAGTGTGATATAGGATCTGACTTTGTCTCTTGCTCTCCATATCACCCTCGAACTTCAAAGGACTTTGTCTCTAGCTCCCCATACCACCCTTGCATTTCAAAGGGCATGACGAAAATCACACATTAGATTTAGTGTACAATTTGCTTTTATGCCCTTTGAAGTACAAGTGTGATTTGGGATCTGACTTTGTCTCTACCTTATTTAAATTGTGGGGTGTGCAAGACTACATATATTAGTGTTACCATAAAATATATATGTACTACTTCCAGTGCATGGGGACATATGAAAAACCAAGATGGTAATTAGTAATGGTAACAAGTGATTCTTAGTGGAGGTTGGTGATATCTGAAGTAGAAAAATTAATTTTACACAGCACACACCAAGTATATATATTACAGAATAAGGAATGAATTAATATTTGTTTCTTATTCTGTAAGATATATTTGGTGTGTGCTTTGTAAAATTATCTTTTCTACTTCAGATATCACCAACTCGTAGATGGTTGCCATACAGACCATAAAGCTAAAGTGGTAGAAAGCATTAATAAGTGGTATTCTTACCTTGATGATGAAGGAACCCTTAGGGGTGAGGAACATAGATAAACCAATTATCTCTCAACATAGAAAAAGTATTCATGTCATTTAAACATGCTAATATGCTGAACTGTACAAAAAAAAGTGGGCAACAATAATCTACATAATACACAAAATTAATATTTTATTTTGCTCTTAGCTAAGGAGTTGCTCAAGAGCTAAATCTTGGCCTTCTGTACTCTTGTCAATAGATCAGTAATCAAAGTGACTATCCCTTTTAAATTTTGCTAGTTTATCGACATAAATTACCTCAGTATAATGACAAAAACAATTGCAGTTCTAACCAGAAATAGGTAACTGAGAAATGCTACTACATATCAATAGAATTTCGGCAATATTTATAACAGGATAGCAGTGCTCAACACTGAACAAATGTATATAACTAGCAATTGACAAAGCAATAAACTAGCAGAATACTTCTAGATAGTCACAATGATCTCAAGTTTGACAATTTGTCCTCATCGAACAATCTTAATACTCACAATCTATCATGCAAAGTCCTCCCAGTGCTAGTATTATTCACAAATTTCAGAGATAATAAACTGATTTCAAACTAGCACAACAAAATTATGCACAATAGTAATCCAAGAATGCAAAGTAAAGCTCACTGGGTGAGGGCATCCAAGGCACCGAGAAGGCAGTAAGGGCAAGGTTCATGTGGTGAGCTCTTGAGTTCCGCCCGGATCCCCAAGTCTTCCGTCTCGATGTAGAGGTAAAAGAGGCCAAGACTCACAGATAGCGAATGACGGCGCAAGGAATGGCCCTTCCGAGCCTTCCGCCTGAAGACTAGGAAGAAGATGGGATGAGGAGCACACGCCCATATTTGAATCGGCTCATCAACCTTATCCGAGCCTTCTGGCAGTAACTAAGGAGGTGGCGTGCTCAGGGAGGAGGAGGCGGCGTGCTTGAGGAGGCAGCGTGCTCGGGGAGGAGGTGGCGGCTCGTGATTGAGGAAGAGTTGAGATATATTAAGCCTTTGAGTGAAGGCATGGGCTAACCCTAGAGTCCAAATATAAAATAGGTTGGACACATCACAGACGGTTCTAAATTAGAACCATCTGTGATAATATACATCATAGATGATTCTCACTTAGAACTGTCTATGATAATGTGAATCACAGACAGTTGTAAATTAGAACTCTTTGTGATAATAAACATCACAGATGGTTATAAATTCATTCTCATATACATAAATGCAAATTCACGTATATATGACACATTCTCATATACATAAATACAAATTCACACATACATGACACATTGTCATATACATAAATGCAAATTTAGTGGCCAAATAGTAAATACAAATTCAACTGATTGTATTTACATATGGCTAAACAGTGTGGCTTGTCGCTTCTTACAAAAGATTAAAAAAAGTAAACACCTAACTGCTTCGAAGTTTTTTAGTGGCGGATGAAGCATGCTATCTTCGTCTTCTAAACTTCATAGGCAACGTGGTCGGCATTGGATGGTTTAGGCCCGCTAACACGCTCGTTCGAGTGTCTCTCAAAGACCCTCTGACTGATGAATCAAGTTGAATAGAGCCCATAGGCTCTCTTCCTTGCTTCAGGGGTCTCGGCAAGGTTGACTCGGTCACCCGCTGTCTCGACTAAGCACTCCAAGCAACGCCAAGCCTTTGGAGACATGCAACATCGTTGTGGAGGACCACGTCGATGGTGAGGTTAGCTCCTTAGAAGTGAAAGATCAACCGGAAGATCCGATGGAGGAGGATGTCAAGACGGTGAAAGGTGGTCGTTACCTACTTTGGCAAATCCTCAGACATACACTACTACAAAATAAGCTATACTGGACGTCTTATCACAGACAGTTCATGTGGAGCCGTCTGTGCTTTGATTATTACAGATGGTTCATGGCTAAAACCGTCTCTGAAATTACCACAGACAGTTAGGTTTAAAAACCCGTCTGTGATATACTAATTATCACAGACGGTTTTTAACTAGAACCGTCTATGAAACTATCACAGATGATTAAGTTTAAAACCCGTCTGTGATATACGAATTATCACAGACGGTTATTAACTAGAACTGTCTATGAAGCTATCACAGACGGTTTTTATTTACAACCATCTGTGTTTTTTCGTTTGTCATATGAACTACAGAAGCTACTGAGACGAGAGACAAATTCAAGGCAAATTTATTACAAAAGTCCCAAAATGAGATATTGTCGGAACCCGGAGTAACGACTCCTAGATCCTCTGTGTAAATCGCATTAGTCCAGGATCAGCTAGTGCACATAGTAACAACAAAGATAAATACCAAGCACAAATGACTAACTTCATTAAATAAAGAGTACGGCCTTATGGCCAAGTCTTACATCAACGCCCATTGGCAAAAGTAAATAAAGCAAATAACTGCGGAAGCAAACTGATAAAAGCGAAGCCCAAGCCTGCCCACAGGCAAACGACAGTAAGACATGGCCTATTCGTCCAAATCTTCACCGTAGTCGACGACATCTTCCTCTGTATGGAGATTGCAAGGTGAGTACAAACTTGTACTCCGCAAATCACATGGAGAAATGCAACATAATGATAAAGGCTTCAATGGAAGACTTATAGGGTTAGTTTGCATAAAACAGTATTTAAAGAAATACAGTAAATAGATTGAAATTGCTGAATTTAATACAGTAAGTAAAACAATACTTGTAATTGAAAATAATACCGTCAGTGCAGGCTTCGACCAAACACCAACCTATCCACGGGCATCCCACTCGGACCATCTTTTTCAAAAGATCACGTATGGATTCCATCCATCCACACGTTTCTAAACACTTGTGGATTCCATCCATCCACAAGCTTCCAATCTCTCTCCTGGGTTCCATCCACCCACAAGATTTTCCTTCTCTAATGGATTCCATCCATCCATAAGGTTTTCGAAAATCATTTTGATAAAAACAAAATCTAGTCCATGAAAAACTTTTACTCAGCATGCCCATGACCGTGGGCACGGCTATCCAGGATAGATTATACACTCTGCAGAGGTTGTACAGCTTTACCCACAAGACACGATCATCCCTTTGTACCACTAGATTACACACTTCCTTAGGTGTGCGGTGGGGAGTCGTGACAAGGCCTTTACAATGCAAAGCCTTCAACTAGGTCAAGCCAACTCTAAGGTTTCACCCCAGTAAGAAATCCACCAGACCGGGACCCCCTCTTGAGCCTGAGTGAGACTTCACATGGCACCAACCACGCTCACCCAAGTGGGACTTCACATGGCACCAACCACGCCCACCTTCAACCTACGACTTGACTCAGATTGGGACTTTGCAAATTATTCAGCCAGGGTTGTCCATACCAGCCATGTGGTAGTACGATAGGGCTTTGCAACAGTAGCTCACAGACCGGTCCTTAATTGACTTAGGCCCAACCACATACCCCTGTGCACGACAGTCAACTTCTGCGGCTACAACCAACAGAGCATGCCTGCACCCACCATGCAACCAATTGCCTAAGTCTAAACCAGGTTTTATATTTTGTTTTCAAAATATTTCATAAACCTCCTTGACTCACCAAAGTCAAGAGTAGCTTTGAAAAACTTATCATTTTATGTGAAAAGGTATCCCAAAACATATATTATAGCTAAGCAGGTCTAAGCATTTGATATAATATTCTTTAGCCAATACTAACGTACTAACTAGAGTTTGATCTAGGATGACAAGGTCAGGAATTCAATATCAAAGGAGGAATTTAACAAGTAGGCAATAACTAAATTTAAAAACTGAATTGAAATACGTTGAATAAAAATATGCATGCAGAATAATTTTAAAACAACATAATTTTATTTTGAAATTTGGGATCAACATGATCAAGGAGTGTGACTTGCCTTGCTCTTCAACTTGGCTTGAATCTTCGTCGAAGAATTTTCCCGAATCATCGAAGTCTACACGTGAAAATAACCCACCAAATTCAAATAAATTCAAATTAAATTCAAATTGACTTAAAATATTTTAATTGAGGCTAGAAATGGGTAGAGGGTAATTTTTTATGAATTTAGAAATTTGAACGGGCTAAATCGGAGTTAGGACGAAGAAGAACGAGCTCCGGGAAGTTTAAAATCAAAGAAAAAAAACAGGATTTTTGGGAATTATTTTTATAAAAAAAATCTGGTATTATGACGTCAGCAGAGATTTATTTTTTAGCTGAATTATTTTTCAACTGAATAATCGGATTACTGCGCCAGCATGACATCAGCATCCTTGGACAGTAGCTGACAGGTGGGGCCCTGGTCCATAGACCAGGTCCACTAGTGGGGGAGGTGCTGAGGTGGTGGGGTGCGCTGACCGAGCGAGGAAAGAGCCGACGTGATGCTGGCGTGGCTCCACGTCGCTGCCACGCAGGCGCGGTCGAGCTGACGAGGCAGGTCGGCCGGAGGGCGCATGGGGGAGCGAGCCTCGCCGGCGCTTCGACGGGTAGCGGCCGGCGGCGAGTGGCGCGGGAGGGAGAGGAGGCGCGGGGGAACCCAGGGGTGGGGCGCGGCTTACCGGAGGCGGCCGGCAGCGAGGAAGGCGGCGGCGGCGCTCGGGCGCTTCGGCGCGGCGGCGGTGGGGAGGTCGGGAGAAAGGGGGGAGTGGCGGGGGAGGATGAGCGAGGAGAGGCAGAGCCGGTGGGGGTTTAAATAGGGGTCGGGGAGGGGGGAGGCGCGGCGAATTTCTCGCCGGAGATGCGCGGGGCGGCGGCGGTTACGGGAGGCCGGCGCGGGATTCGGGGGAGAAGGTGGGCGCGTGGGGCGCGGGTCGTGCGGAAGGGGAGGTGGGGGAGTGGGGGAGGGTGGCGGTTGGGCCGGGAGGAGTGGGGGTGGCGGCCGGGAAAGGCAGTGGTGGCCGTTGCGGGCAGCGGTGTGAGAGGAGGAAGAAAGGGGCCGCGCGGGGAAGACGCGCCTGACAGTCGGGCCCCGCACGCAGAGAGAGGGGAGAGGGGGAAGGCGCGGGCGGTGCGGATGAAGCCGTGTGCAGGGGAGGCGGATCGGGCGACGGGTGTGATTAAGTGACAGGGGATGGCGACAATTAAGGCGCGTGATCGGACGGCCGTGGAGGAGCGCAGGGCGGACGGTTGAGATGGGGCGGATGGCAGGGAAGTGGCCGATCTGAGCCGGCCAGGTGGCAAGCGCGGGAAAGGGGTAGGCGGGGCGGAGCGGGTGACGTGGGCGGCATCTGGCCGTCCACGTGGCAGCTGGAGGGGGAGGGTTGGGTTTGGATTTTTAATTTTATTTTCTTGATTTTCAAAAAACCCGAGAAATTACAATAAAGCTCAGAACAATATGAAATAAACTCCAAAAATTCTAAAAAAATTCAGAGATCCTCCTGAAGACATTTTGGACTTATTAAAAATATTTTCAACTAATGTTGGTATATAATTTTCATACTTAAAATATTTTTTTAATTTTAAAAATAGGTTTTAGACTCCAGAAAAACTCAGAAAACCAAATAAGAGCCAAATTAATCCAAACAGTTAATTTGAATTAGTATTTTTATAGAAAATCAAAATATTATTTTATTTGATAACATTTTTAGGTTTTCACTTAAAATACTTTTTTTAAAATCTAGCTTTTCAAAAACAGAAAATCCAGGGCAAACCAAAAATAAAAATTAGGCACAAAAATACTTATTTTAATTTAAATTTTATTTTAATAAATTTTTATTTACTTATTTATTTATTTTTATTTTAATAAAAACCTGGGCTGTTACATATATTCCCAGATCTTAGTCTTCTGAGCTTCATATGCTTCTTCTTCGATTTTTGGTGTTGGAGGATCCACCGTTGAGTTCTCGAATGCCGTGAAGTTTGCTCTTACCCTGTGCACTTCCTCCTCCAGCTTGGGCAAATCATTAGAACGGTCCATAATCTCATAGAGGATGCCATGATAAGCTTCCTCAGAATCGACCGCTTCTGCTTGATCGGCAATGTTACCCATGTGTCTCTCCACTGCCGCAAGAGCTTCTTCCGCTTTGTGCACATTGTAGAGAAGAACGAGGCTAAGGGCGATTTTCCTTTGCTGTGTGGCAACGAGACACCTCCGTCGATGACGGATAATGAGGTCCAACTGCCAGATGGAAGCGAGTAGAGGAAGGAGAGCAGGGCGAGAGTGGAGGAGCTGCTCCAGACGTAAATTGTTGGCCGCCTGTGTAAGGTTGCAGTCGAACAACTCATAATGGATAGATGAGAGAAAGGAGATCACAAGAATATTAGATGCCATTATTGAGAAATCGGGTAAAGAAGATGAGAGGACAGTTTAAAAGAGATGGATTAGGACGTGCATATTTAAGCGTTATCACATATGGTTCATATACCAAACCGTATTTGATATTAATATCATGGACGGTTCGTATACCAAATCGTCTATGATATTAATATCATGGACGGTTCGTATACCTTATCACAGACGGTTCGTATAACAAACCGTCTTTGATATGTGAGTTATCACAGATGGTTCATATAACAAACCGTCTCTGATATGTGAGTTATCACAAACGGTTCGTATAACAAACTGTCTGTGATATGTGTTATCACAGATGGTTCGTATAACAAACTGTATTTGATAATGACACGTCACCGATCTGTGGCGTGTCACCCAAGATTTCGATCTCACCTGTCCATTCTCTCCACATCGAATAGCAGGCACCAGTTCCTCCCACCGCTCGGCCCTTATTAATTACTCCCTATCTACCTTTCCACCGGCAGTCACGCGTGAGTTAATTCATCCACCATATAGCTTCCTGCATCCTCCTGTAACATCCTGGAAAATGTAAATTTGAATTGTGAAGCTTTTGATTTATTTTGCAATGAATTTTTATTTGCATTTGGAGTTTATGGGATTTTTCTGAGAAATTTGATGAAGGTTCCAAAAGGAAGAAACAAACATGTTTAAATACTAGAAAGTTAGAATCTAAAATAAGAATCTGAAAAAATGATCAAGAAAAAGGAGGGGAGAGAATTGGCCTAAAATATAAAACCCTAATTCTGTAAATAATGATAACAAGGAAGTAAATACCTTAAGAAAGTCAACAAATATGGGTATATACATAAACAAATAAGTACATGTGTACTTAGTAAGATATGACACCTATAAAATTATGTTAAATAGAAAGTACAGAAATTTAGAGGAGTAAGAAAGTGAGCAAATAAATTGGAATTACATACATGTATATAAATACAAATGCCTAAACTAAAAATAAAAAAAAGAAAAAGGAAAAGAAATAAGAAAAAGAAAGCCGGGCCGGCCATCACCCCCAGCCTAGCCCCTCTCTCCACGCGCAGCCAGCGCGCACACGCGACCCAGCGCCCCGCGCTCCGCGGCCCAGCCCCGTGCGCGCGCTCCCGCCGCTGCCATGCGGGCCCTCGCCCTCCTCCTGCGCTCTCTCTCTGGCAAGTGGGCCCGGGCTGTCAGATTTGTCTCCTTCCCCCTTTGTCTTTTCCCCGCGTACGCCCAAGCTCCTCCGCCTCCTCTCCACCGTGTGTTTCAGTCAAAAACCGCGCGACCCAGGCGGGAGGCACAGGCGACGTGCGGGCGCAGCACCGTACCGCGCGACCTCACCCCGCCGCCCGCTGTCGCCGCTGACGCGCCGCCTGACACCGCCATACCCCGGGCGTGCGCACGTCTTCCGCCGCAATTGACCACACCTCAGCAGCTATAAAGCCCGGGGAACCCCTCATTCGCATCACCGCACTCTCCGCAACCTCATTCCGAAGGTAATTGCATTTCACTCCACTCAATCACCGGCGAGACCACCATCCTCCCCAACTCCGGCGACCACCCGATTCACCCACCTGAGCCATAAAAATTAAATTCCCCGCCACCACATCATCTCCAGCTCACCGCGAAGCCATCCCCGGCCTCGCCCGAGCTCTTCATCGCCTGTACACCGCCGGCACCGGCGACCCTCCCCGAACCGCCGCCACCTCTTGCCGCCGCCCGCCACCGTGCCCCTTTGTCCCCACCGACCCCACCACTGACACCTCCATGACCTCCCGGACGCGTTTTGGTGGTCACCTGCACCTCTCCGGCCACCCCTCGCCGTCGTCGCCACCGCCTTCTTCTGCCTCTGCCCGGCCCCTCCGAGAGATACTTCAAAGGGAATTATTCCCCATATAGGGTAAGCAACAACTGAGCGGTCACTTAGCTAGCTGCGCTGATTCTCTTTTCCCCCTCCCAACTCCCCGGCCGCGCGCGTTCGAGCCTTCGGCTCCGTAGCGCAGGGTTGAGTTTTCTGCGTTTTATTCCGGGCTGACAAGTGGGCCCCACTAGTCAACGACCGGCTGTCTGTGGGCCGGCTGACCTCTGGGTCCCGCCTGTCAGTGCCGCCCGCTGACATGTGGGCCCTACTAGCCGTAGACACAGAGAATAAGTAATTAAAGAAAAAGATAAAATGGAAAATATGACATATGGGACCCATTTGTCAGAAACTTCATAATTTTTGGATTTAACTGGACTGAGCACTTTAAATGAGCATAACATATTCATTTTAACTCCAAATTGAGTGAAACAAATTTCTAAATTCAAGATATATCCAATGGAACTGGAACCATGATTTTTGGAGTTCATTTGAATTTCTGGTGATGTTTTGTTGATTTGCTTATTTTCTTTTTATCCAAATTTTCACGCACGCTAAAATAGCATACGAGGCTCAAGAGGAAGAGCTCGAGGCAGCAGCACTAGAAGCATCAAATTACCAAGAATCAGATCACTGTGACCAAGGCGAGTTAACACTTTGATCATATTGAACCCATGTTTTTGCAAATTTAGTTTCCTTTAAATTAATACCATGCATGCTGCTATTTTATGTGGTAAATTACGTTCATCTTCAAAAATGGTAGTTATACACCTAATATAATGCTTGATAATAATGCTCCACTGAAATATTTGGACATGTGAACCTTGTCGCCTTAGCAAAATCATAATATTGTAGTTTTTACATGTAAGTCCAAATAAATATTACGTTGCTTAGTATTGCTAGATAAAACGGGGGTACATAGCTGCCCCAAAAACAACACTTGTAAAGTATGTTATGTTTTGGAATAGTTATGGATGAAATAACTATAGTAAGTGGACATAATATTTTCTATCTCTGAAAAATCCTAAAATTGCTTAAATACCTGGATGGATGGTTTGGGGGCTGGTATGTCACTACTACAGAAGAGGCTATACTGGACGGCTACATCACAGACGGTTCATACGGAACCGTCTGTGATTAAACTGTCACAGACGGTTTATACTGGCAACCGTCGGTGATATTTTCACAGACGGTTATTAACACGAACGGTCTGTGATAAATGAGACATCACAGACGGTTCGTGTTACTAACCGTCTGTGAAATTTCACAGACGGTTATTAACACAAACCGTCTGTGGTGTCTCATTTATCACAGACCGTTCGTGTTAATAACCGTCTGTGAAAATATCACAGACGGTTATTAATTGGAACTGTCTGTGATAATTTTAGAGATCACAGACGGTTCGTATTACTAACCGTCTGTGCAGACGGTTAGTAATACGAACCGTCTGTGGTATCGTTTAAACTACAGAATCTATAGAGACGAGAGTCAAATTCAAGGTAATTTTATTACAAAAGTGCAATAAAAAGACATTCCCAGATTTGAATCTTCTGGGCTTCATATGCTTCTTCGTCGACTTCTGGAGCTGGAGGATCAGCCGCTGTGTTCTCGAATGCCGTCAAGATTGCCCTTGCCTCCTCGACTTCCTCCTCAAGCATGGGCAAATGATCATTAGCATGTTCCATAATCTGAAACAGGATGTCAAGATGCGCTTCCGCATTATCAGCCCAATCTGCTTGATCGGCAAGTTTATCCAAGTGTGTCTGCAGTACCGCAAGATCTTCCTCCGCTTTGCGCACATTGTAGAGAAGAACGAGGCTTAGGGTGGTTTCCCTATCCTGAGTGGCAATGAGACACCTCCGTCGACGGCGGATGATGAGGTCCAGCTGACGGATGGAAGCGAGTCGAGGAAGGAGAGCAGGGCGTGAGCAGAGGAGCTGCTCCAGACGTAAATTTTTGGCCGCCTGTGTAAGGTTGCGTCCGAACAACTCATGATGGATAGATGAGAGGAAGGAGATCAAAAGAATTTTAGATGTCATTATTGAGAAATCTGGTGATGAAGAAGATGATCAGGGAGAGCATAGTGTGTAGAAGGATTAGGGCGCGCATATATAAGCATTAACGCATGCAGACGCTTCGTATTTCAAACCATCTCTGCTATTATGATCAGGGAGAGCATAGTGTGTAGAAGAGCAGGATTAGGACGCGCATATTTAAGCATTAACGCAGACGCTTCGTATTTCAAACCATCTCTGCTATTAATATCACAAACCGTTCATATTCTGATATTAATATCACAGACCGTTCGTAATGTAAACTATTACAGACGGTTTTAATTTGAAGGCCGTCTGTGGTATTTGTGGCGGGAAAAAGGAGTATCACAGACGGTTATTACTGCTGAACCGTTTGTGATACTGGAATATCACAGACGGTTGTTATTAAAAACCGTCTGTGATAATCTGGGATTATCACAGATGGTTTTTTATTAAAAACCGTATGTGTTGTGTCGACTATCACAGCCGGTTGTTGTTAAGAACCGTCTGGGAATGTTCACAGACGGTTTTTCACAAGAACCGGCTGTGATGTCCCTTTGTCTGTCATATTCTAGATCAGAGGTTAATATATAAGTACACATTGCTTCTAATAACTTAACTACAGAACTACTGAGACAAGAGGTCACAAATTAAAGGCAAATTTATTAATTTCAATTAGAGGCAAATTTATTACAAAAGTCGCACAGGTAAAGAGTTTCCCAGATTGTATTCTTTTGGGCTTCGTAAGCTTCTTCTTCAACTTGGTGACTTGGAGGATCAGCCGCTAAATTCTCGAACGCCGTTAAGATTGCCCTTGTCCTCAGCACTTCCTCGTGCAGCCTGGGCAAATGATCAGCAGCATCCATAATGTCGTACAGGATAGCATGAAAAGATTCCTCAGAATCTGCCGTTTCTGCTTGATCGGCAAGGCTATCCATCAGTCTCTGCAATGCGTGTAGAGCTTCTTCCGCATTGCGCACATTGTGGAGAAGAACCAGGGTGAGGGCTGTTTCCCTTTCTTGAGCGGCAGCGAGACGCCTCCGTCGACGGCGGAGGATCAGGTCAAGCTGACGGATGCAAGAAAGTCGGGGAAGGAGAGCAGGGCGGGTGCGGAGAAGCTGCTCCAGATGCAAATTGCTGGCCGCCTGTGTAAGGTTCTGGCCGAACAATTCGTGATGAACAGATGAGAGGAAGGAGATGATCACAAGAATAGTAGAAGGCGCCATATTGTATGTACGTAGAAGAGACCTGGATTAGGCGCGCATATTTAACCTTTAGCACAGACGGTTTGTATACCTAAACATTAATGATATATATGCTTCGTATAACGATCGAGAGACGTTAATTAGACGATCGAAACACGAAGCGTTCTGGCAATCGAAACACGAAGCGTTCTGGCAATCGAAACACGCGCGAAGCGTTATGACAGACGGTTTTACTGGCAACCGTCTGTGATATTTTCATAGACGGTTATTAACATGAACCGTCTGTGATAATTGAGACATCACAGACGGTTTTTGTTAATAACCGTCTGTGAACTTTCACAGACGGTTCTTAATACGAACCGTCTATACCAATCGAGATAACACAGACGGGTCCTGTTAAGAACCGTCTGTGAAAAGCCAGATAACACAGACGGTTCCTGTTAAGAACCGTCTGTAATAATCCCATGTCACTGATAATTAGTGTGTAATAATCACATGTCACCAATAATTGGCGTATACACAGGATTTCGATCTCACCCGTCTATTCTCTCCACATCGAATGGCTGGCACCAGTTCCTCCCACGGCCAGGCCCTTATTAATAACTCCCCATCAACCTTTCCACCGGTACTAGTCACGCGTGAGTTCATCCACTAGCTAGCTTCCTGCATGCATCTCCCCGCCGCTGTGAGCTAGCACCTCCATCGCGGCACGACCGGTTCATACTAAACAACACACTCTTGCCGTAAGTGTCGTAAGTGTGTCTTGTTTAGTGTGAACCGTCGTGCCACGAAGGGTTTGTTAGCTTGTTATCCTGTAATAGATCGATCTGAATGTGTTGTTGAGTTTTTGTGCTTGCCTCTGTATTTGCATGTTCCTCGACCAGCTCAACCAAGAATCTGGGAATATCTTTTCTTTGCACTATTGTAATAAAATTGCCTTGAATTTTGTCGGGAAAGATGAACTGTTTCATCAGGGCATGACTGCCAACTCGAAGCATATATAGCATAGCATTCGAGGCACATCCGAGGCCTGCAGCTGTGTCTTGAGGAATGACAAGAGCTGGTCTTCAGATGTGGCAGCCACACTGGTCTTCAGATGTGGCAGCCACATCTGAAGACCAGCTCTTGGCATTCCTCAAGACACAGCAGCAGGCCTCGGATGTGCCTCGAATGCTATGCTATATATGCTTCGAGTTGGCAGTCATGCGCCTGACGAAACAGTTCATCCCCGTGTAACTATCATAGACGGTTTGTAATGTAAACCATCTGTGAAGGACTATCACAGACGGTTCTATACACGAACCGTCTGTGATACTCATAAATCACAGACGGTTGATATTTCGAACCGTCTATGATATTATGTACATCACAGACGGTTCGTGTATAGAACCGTCTGTGATAATGAGACTATCACAGATGGTTATTTATGCGAACCGTCTATGATAGGCAGAAATCACAGACGGTTAATATTAATAACCGTCGGTGATAATTCGCAGACGGGTATTAATACGAACCGTCTGTGATATGTAATTTTCACAGACCGTTTGTAGTTGGAACCGTCTGTGATATTCTGCGTAGTATTAATTACTTGGCGTACTTGCTTGAAGGATGTCGACACCGATCTGTCTTCATTGCGCTGCATCGGTGGAGCAAGGCGGCCGGCTTTAGGGAGTTGGGGGTGAAAAAATATCACCGTCTTCTTATTGATCTGATCAGAGGTTAGCATACTCAATTACTTAACATTCTTAGTGATCTGATCAGAGATTAGTATTCAATTACTTAACATTCTTAGTGATCTGATCAGAGGTTAGTAGTAGAGGTAATAATCATTTTTGACACCCATTTTTCACTTGTGTAGCGTAGATGGACCGAAGCTGGATGTATATTGAGAACCGTGTGAGTGAAGAGTACATTACTGGCGTGTCTGCCTTTAGAAGGGCGGGCGAGCTGGATATGTTGAAGAAGGGGATGAAATATATGTATTGCCCATGTATTGATTGTGATAATCTCAAGATGTTTAGCAACTCAGCGCAGATTGAAGCTCACTTGATTCGAAGGGGTTTCAGAAAAGGGTACAAATGTTGGACCAGTCACGGTGAAGAGAAGAGTACACAAGAAGGTAGTTATGACATAGTCGAGGGAGGCAACGATATGCCAGTTGTGGACTGTTCTTTCGATCATGAGGAAAGGTCGCAGGATGACAATCTGGATCATGAGGATAGGTCGCAGGATGACAATCTGGATCATGAGGATAGGTCGCAGGATGATAATCTGGATCAGATGTTACGTGATGCAGAAGGGAACTATAGTGAGAGAGAGTTTGGTAAATTCGAGGGCTTGATGGAGGACTCGGAGAAACCTTTGTTCCCGGGCTGCAAGCCGCAATACACGAGGTTGTCATCAGTTCTAGAACTGCTAAAATTGAAGGCAAGCAATGGTTGGTCCGACAAGAGTTTCACGGCATTATTAGGTCTCCTAGTGGACATGCTTCCAACGGGAAATGTGTTGCTTAGAACCACCTACCAAGCCAAGAAGATTCTTTGTCCATTAGGAATGGAAGTAGAAAGAATACATGCATGTCGGAATGATTGTATCCTGTACCGTAAAGAGTATGCTAGCTTACATGTTTGTCCGGTGTGCAAAGCATCCCGATACAAACGTAAAAATGACTCTGATGATGGGAAGGGCATCGAGGTGAAGCAAGGACCTCCTGCTAAGGTGATGTGGTATCTTCCTGTAATCCCCCGTTTGAAGCGTTTATTTGCAAACCGCAAGGATGCAAGATTGATGCGTTGGCACTGCGAGCAGCGTAAGAAAGACGGAATGATAAGACATGTTGCTGATTCTGCCCAATGGAGGAACATCGATAGGATGTTTGTAGATTTCGGTGTGGAACCGAGAAATATAAGGTTTGGGTTGAGTACAGATGGAATGAATCCTTTTGGTAACATGAGCAATCGACATAGCACCTGGCCCGTGACTCTGTGCATGTACAACCTTCCTCCTTGGCTGTGTATGAAGCGGAAATATATTTTGATGTCACTACTTATCCAAGGGCCGAAGCAACCTGGCAACGATATTGATGTGTTCCTAGCCCCATTGGTGGAAGATCTTGCAACACTGTGGAATGAAGGGGTACATGTATGGGATGCGGACAAACGAGAGAACTTCACTCTACGGGCCATGTTGTTCTGCACCATTAATGATTTTCCTGCCCTTGGTAACCTGTCAGTGTTTAGTATAAAAGGAGCCGAAGCGTGTCCGCACTGCTTAGATTATACGGAGAGTGTGTGGTTGAACAACTCCCGAAAAACTGTGTACATGCGTCACCGTAGGTTCCTTCCAAAGTATCACCCATACCGCAAGATGAAGAAACAATTTGACGGAAAAAAAGAGGATGACTCAGTACCAAGACCTTTTAGCGGGAAAGAGGTGTATGATATGGTCAAGGATATAAATGTTGTGTTTGGAAAGGGACGTAAATTGAGGAAGAACATGTGGAAAAAGAGGTCAATATTTTGGGACTTGCCTTATTGGGAGCACTTAGAAGTTCGCAATTGCATCGATGTCATGCACGTAGAGAAGAATGTATGTGACAGTTTGATTGGTCTCTTACTGAACATTCCTGACAAAACAAAGGATGGTGTTAACGCAAGGCGTGACTTGGTCGCTATGAACATCAGGACCGAGTTAGCACCGATAGAGACCGATAAAGGCCAGACGTACCTTCCCCCAACATGTTACACTCTGTCTAAGTCCGAGAGAACTGAATTGTGCCAGTCCTTAAATGGTGTGAAAGTCCCATCCGGTCACTCGACAAGCATGAAGAAACTTGTTTCCATGGAACATTTGAAATTAATTGGCATGAAGTCTCACGACTGTCATGTGCTAATGACTCAAATGCTACCTGTTGCAATTAGAAGTATTTTGCCGAACAAGGTTCAAGTGACAATCATAAGGCTATGTTATTTCTTCAACGCAATTGCTCAGAAGGTCATTGATCCGGATGGACTAGATGCCCTGCAAACCGAGGTGGTGACAACTCTATGTCATCTAGAGATGTATTTCCCTCCATCATTTTTTGATATCATGGTCCATCTCATTGTCCACCTTGTGAAAGAGATAAAAATATGTGGCCCCGTATTTCTACGTCATATGTACCCTTTCGAGAGGTACATGGGAATTCTGAAGTCCTATGTACGCAATCGATCTCGACCGGAGGGTAGCATCATCGAAGGTTATACAACAGAAGATGTCATTGAATTCTGCATCGGCTACATGGCTCAGGTAGAGCCGATAGGTGTACCTCTATCTCGTCACGAGGGGAGGTTAGAGGGTATAGGGACTATCGGGAGGAAAGCAATAACTCCAGATCAAAATACGTATGCTCAAGCCCATTTCATGGTTTTACAACACATGACTGAAGTGACCACATATATTGAAGAGCACAAGGACATGCTACGTCAGGAGAATGCAGGCCAGTCAGAAGTTTGGATCACGAGACAACACAACCGTCAGTTCAACGAATGGTTGAAGGCGCAATTGACTAGGAGGTCGTCAAATGAAACACTACAATGGTTGGCAAAAGGGCCAAAATTTACAATTGTGACATGGCAAGGATACGACATTAATGGCTACACATTTTATACAACAGATCAAGATAGAAAGAGCACAGTGCAGAACTCAGGTGTCCGCATAGATGCCTATGATTCGCACGGCCGTACCGCTGGCCCAAGCTCGTACTACGGGCTTGTAGAGGAGATTTGGGAGCTTGACTACGTAATTTTCAAAATTCCTCTATTTCGGTGCCGTTGGGTCCAACTCCCACGGGGTGTAAAGGTTGACAAGTACGGCGTCACTACCGTGGACCTCGAATCTGTAGGATACAAAGACGAACCATTCGTACTCGCGAGGCAAGTTGTTCAAGTATTTTATGTAACCGACCCGGCAAATAAGAAGCGCCATGTAGTTCTTCAGGGAAAAAGAAGGATTGTCGGGGTTGAGAATGTTGTGGATGAGGAAGAGTACAATCAATTTGATGATTTGCCTCCATTCGGAGACGGCATCAGGCTCGATGAAGAACAAGGCGATGAAGCAAGCTATATGCGTATCGATCATCGTGAAGGGCTTTATTTAAAATGATATAGCCAAAGTGTAATAAATGATATAGGTTATGCTTGTGTTTTTCATAAATGTATGTATGTTCCATTGTAATTGTAAAATGACTAAGGAACCCATGCATTGTAATTGTAAAATGACTAAGGAACTATGAAATAGTTATATTTATGGTTATGCTTGCGTTTTTCATAAATGTATCTATGTTCCATATTGTAATTGTAAAATGACATAGGAACCTAGCTAGCTGCGGGTATTTATAGTGAACTATCACAGGCGGTTTATCAAAAGAAACCGTCTGTGATAACACATCACAAACGGTTCTATCGATATAACCGTCTGTGATAATATGGGTAGCAGGGGTGGGAGGGAGCAAAACCTAGCTAGCAGGGGCGCTGCAGAGTGGAGACAAGAGACTGCGGCAGAGCGGACTCCGCAGACCTAGCTGCGGGTATTTTAAAATGAGCTATCACAGACGGTTCTATCAATATAACCGTCTGTGATATGCATTATCACAGACGGTTCTATCGATATAACCGTCTGTGATAATATGCATATCACAGACGGTTATATTGATAGAACCGTCTGTGATAGATCATCTTTAAATACCCGCAGCTAGGTCTGCGGAGTCCGCTCTGCCGCAGTCTCTTGTCTCCACTCTGCAGCGCCCCTGCTAGCTAGGTTTTGCTCCCTCCCACCGCCGGTCCCTCCCGACGCCGCCGGTCCCTCCCGAAGCCGCCGGTCCCTCCCGACGCCGCTCCCTCCCGAAGCCGGCGGTCCCCCCCGACGCCGGTCCCTCCCTCCCGACGCCGCCGCTCCCTCCCGACGCCGCTCCCTCCCGAAGCCGGCGGTCCCCCCCCCCCCCCCCCCCCCGACGCCGGTCCCTCCCTCCCGACGCCGCCGGTCCCTCCCGACGCCGCTCCCTCCCGAAGCCGGCGGTCCCCCCCGACGCCGGTCCCTCCCGACGCGGCCGGTCCCTCCCGACGCCGCTACCTCCCGACGCCGGTCCCTCCCTGTGCTTCACATGTTAGCTTTATGATATATATATGCTTCACATGTATTTTATGTTATATGCTTAACATGTTATATGCTTCACATGTATTTTATGTTATATGCTTCACATGTATTTTATGTTATATGCTTAGCATGTTATATGCTTCACATGTATTTTATGATATATGATTCACATGTATTTTATGTAGCATATAATATATGCTGCACTTGTTAACTGCAAGGTCTATTTGGAAGGCCCATAGCTCACTGCAATTAGCTAATCGTTAGAACTTTGTCAAAGGGCATAAAGCAAGTGACACACTCCAGTGTATCTTGTTCAATGAGCTTGATGCACTGGTTTGTGTCACTTGATTCATAGAACTTTGACAAGCTGGGTCCATAGCTCACTTCAGTTAGTTTTTTCTTAGAAGAGAGATGGCGTCCACACAGTCTTCGTCGTCGTCATCTGGGTCTCACGCTCCCAAGACTGCGAAATCTAAACATGGCCGAGGAGTATCGAAATGGCCAGAGGCCCGAATGACCATCACAGTGGTCTCTCCGGATGGGGTCCCTCTGGAACCGTCGAAAGCAGCGTCATCATTTCGGACTACCTGCGGGATAATTGGAAGGCAACGGGTCCCCATCACCATAGCAAGCTGGAAAGATTTGACAAAGGATCACAAAAATCAGCTATGGGAGGAACTTACAAATTCGTTCGAGTTCCCAGCAGAAGCACAGGGACTCGTGCAACGGCAAGCGCTCCTCGCGATGGGAAAAGCGTGGAAGAATTTTAAGAGCACTCTTGTGACGAAGTACGTGGCCGAGGATGTCACGCCCTTCACGAAGTATCCTTTCGTGTCGCCGGAAACATGGGAGGCCTTTTGTGCAGATGAAGACGACGCCCGAATTTGTACAACAAAGTGCGGCGCACAAGGATCTCCAGTCACAAAACACGCACCCTCACAGACTCGGCACTGCTGGGTACACGGGTAAAATCCCGCAATGGAGGATGCAGGATGAGGTCGCAATCCGATCGGAGGCCTCTCCGCCATTTGCCGGGATCGCAAACGAGCGCGCTCGAAACTGGTTAAGAGCGAGGTCATCAACCACATCTTCGGGTGTCTCTTTCAAAAACCCCGCAGATGAGGAAGTGTCCCAACGCATGGTAAAATATGTTAAACAACATAGTTGTTAACACCTCTTGAACTTCATGGGTTCAAAAATAACATGATTAATTGCCTCTTGCAGCAATCATTAACTACCGAATCTTCTCGTGGCTCCTTTGAAGAATATAGGGAGATAGATTTACTATCACAGGCCTTGGGAAACAAGGAGCACCCAGGTCGCACACGAGGCATGGGGGTTTATGTACCTTGGAGGCACGGATTTCCAGATTACTCCGAGACATATAGGAGTAGGAAGAGATCCAAGGCGTACCGCAGCGAACAAATAAAACAGGAGCTTCGTGCTCAACTTGAGGAACAATTATCTGCCTCACTTCAAGAGCAGACTGCCTCACTTCGAGGAGAGATAGATTCGTTGCGGGAAGAACTGAGACAAGTCCGCAACCAATCGCAACCCACTCCTAGTACTGCGGTACCCAGTCCCCCTCAACGTCGCAGTAGCTGCGCGTCCACACCAATTTCTGAACATAGCGACGACCACTTACGTATTGATGACATTCAGGTAATGTACCTCTTTAGAATGGTACATAGATCTCTCTGGTGGACGCCTTAACTCATCTCTTGTATCGTTATGTAGGAGCCCATGCCTTGCAGCCTCAAAGTCAGGCTTGTTGGCTCTATTCCCGTTGACACTGGGCGCGGTATGGTGTATCCATTGCTGCCAGGGACGCTGGTGCACGGTGTACAAGTAGACACCGGTTTCATAAAGGTCCAGGTGGACATGATTAATGATATTTTTAAGTCCGTCCCTCTTGAGAAGCCCCCAAACGAAGAGATTAAGACATTAGGGGATGCCGTCCACACATTCGTTCAGTGGCCCAAGAGGGACATCGTCCTCGACATGTCCGTGCCACAATCTTCACATCCAGTGGCCCAAGAGGGACGTCGCCCTGGACCTGGCACATCGGCTCCGGTGGCTCCACCTCCACCTCCAAATCCAGTAAAGTCTGTTGCATCGGCTCCCGCCGAGACGCCACCGAGAACATCTCACAAGCGAGGCTCCAAGGCCTCCAAGGCTCATGCGAAGAAAATTAAGCCGCGTCCCGTGCCATGGACGTTTACTCTAGGAGTGTCGTTGGTGCCCGACTCACAATTACGCCATCTTGGTATAATTTGCAATAGATTGCATGCCTGGTACATGGAGAAGTCCAACTTGAAGCCAAACCGGCAGAGTGCATTCACTCTGAAATATAACGAGACACATTTCCTCCACGACATGGGCTACATCGTCGTGACATTCGAAGATTTATTCTTACTATTCAATCTCGATGAACTCGACGCCTCACTTCTACGATGCTGGACACTGTAAGTGTACTGTACAATGAAGTTCTACATTCATGTTATACAGATAAATGTCATTACTCTTTCTTTATGTATAGATACATGATCCAAGAAGTCCGACGAACGCGACGACCAGTGGGTTTCCTCGACCCTCACTTGGTCTCCGAGCAATCTATCAACGCAGATGCATCCTTCGTGCAAGGTTACATAACGAGGGGATTGATTGCTCACAGCGACAAGGAGTACGTCATGGTACCCTTCAACCAAGGGTAAGTGCTTCACTAGTTGCCACACATATGTTTCATTTGTACTTTACATGCAGCATGAACTTAGGATTAATCACTATGGCGACACACATGACTAGGCATCACTGGATTTTGATTGTGATTGTACCAAAGTGGAGCAAGGTAATATACCTTGATTCCCTCCTTAGGAGCAACCACGACTTCAGTCCTGTGCAAGAAGTACTTAACAGGTAAACTCATTTCCTCCATACATAACTCTATTGTAATATTTCTTTTGTTTGCCACGGCCGAGGCTAAGTTTTTTGAATCACGTAGGGCTTTTGCCGAATATGTTGCCCAAGGAGGATCACACGATATAAAATCCAGTGACACGCTACGACACCAGACGCGATTTCCGGTACCCTCTACAACACAACAATCCTATATCATACTTTGTTATAATGCCTCTAGAATTGACAATACCGATGTATGTAATTCTATTTTTGCAGTGCCACCAGCAGCTACAAGGCAACGTATGTGGATTCTACGTTTGCCGCCATATGCAGGAAATCATGAGTACTAAGATCAATGATCCAGAGGTTTGTCAGGTCCTTCCAATAATTATTATTTTCTGATTATATATATGTATTTATATTACACACATATGCTAATGAATGACTTAACATTGCTCGTAGCGACAGCGGGTGAAGTTCGACCAAAGTGCATATGATCTTGACAATCTCGTCGAAATTCGTGCAATCATCTCCCAATTCTTGGTAGCAGAGGTCATAAGTAAGAGTGGAGAGTTCTACGCCGGCAATGGTGATAATTAGATGTTGAAACATTAGATTCAACTGTACAAATCAAACAATTCCTTCAACTAAATGCATTTGTCAGATTTTGTGTAACGATTTTCATTCTATATATGTATGTGATCTGCTGGCCGTTTGTTACATTCATCTGTGTATCGAATTTTGTTGTAATTTACTATGAGTTGCAATTAACTTATATCTGTCATTTATCTGTAATCTGCTTGCTTGCTTGCTTTCAGAGGGCATGGCTAGCATATCCTGAGGCTAGCCAAGAAACAGCAAATAAAATGGATGATGCACTTGGTATCACAGACGGTTCGTTATTAAAAACCGTCTGTGATACAATATCACAGACGGTTTCAAAGAGTGCCGTCTGTGGTGTGAATGATATCACAGACGGCCCTTACTACTAACCGTCTGTGATATCAGACGGTCTTGATTACTAACCGTCTGTGATAGACGAGTATCACAGACGGTTGGTTATAAACAACCGTCTGTGATAGTCTCGTATCACAGACGGTCTTGATTACTAACCGTCTATGATAGACGAGTATCACAGACGGTTGGTTATAAACAACCGTCTGTGATAGTCTCGTATCACAGACGGTCTTGATTACTAACCGTGTGTGATAGACGAGTATCATAGACGGTTGGTTATAAA
This sequence comes from Dendrocalamus latiflorus, assembly GCA_017311315.1. Lineage (NCBI taxonomy): Eukaryota > Viridiplantae > Streptophyta > Magnoliopsida > Poales > Poaceae > Dendrocalamus > Dendrocalamus latiflorus. The sequence goes on from CM029623.1 coordinate 20,400,651, forward strand.
CAACCGTCTGTGATAGTCTCGTTTCACAGACGGTCTTGACTACTAACCGTCTGTGATAGTCTCGTATCACAGACGGTCTTGATTACTAACCGTCTGTGATAGAGAGTATCACAGACGGTTGTTTATAAAAATCCGTCTGTGATACTCGTCTATCACAGACGGTTAGAAATCAAGACCGTCTGTAATGTAGTTATCACAGACGGCTCTGGAACCGTCTGTGATAACCACCAACTATCACTGACACCTAAACACTGACGGTTCAGAAACCGTCTGTGATGACGGTTCCGAACCGTCTGTGATAGGGCTGTCTGTAGCAGTGTGTGGTGCAGTGGATGCACAAAATGTGAAATGTGGTAGAACCATCCGGGTAACCCTAAGGACCGAATCTTGTCATGTTAACCTGTGTAAAACAGTACAACCACAAGTCTGTAAAGTACAACTTGGCTAAGTAAACTTATCGAAACCTCGGACTCATCTCACTGGTAGTGGATAGAAGTGGATACGCACGGGCAAGGGGGCCCTAAGGGACACCGGTGTAGGATGAAGTTTCCCAGCTGTCCTAACGTTGCGGGAAGTGGAGCCCAGCTGCGTTAGTGGCTGTAGGAAACATCCCGCGCATAGATGGGACCCACCGCAAGTTGGCAGTTTCCCATAAGGTGAGATGACAAAAGGGACTAGATACTTTGAAAAGTCACTGTGATGGTCTACTCAACCACGTGACTAAGGAATCATGTGAGGCAACGAGTTGATTGTCTCTTGTGGTGAAAGTGTACAAACTCTGCAGAGTCAAAACTATTCGAATAGCCGTGCCCACGGTAAAGGGCGGACATGGGAACTTAACTAGATATAGTTCTATTTCAAAAATCTTTGTGGGTGATAATGGAAATGTGCAAGGACTGCTGATGGTCCTGGTTTGGAATTGTCCTGGGTGTCGTCCCAGTAGTAAGTTAAGCGGCTATAACGCTGAAATATACTATATGGTGCAGATGCCATGTAATGGTGATGGAATCTGTGTCAATTATAAGATCAACTTACTTTACAAATATAAGTCTTGAGTTTAAAATTGCTAGGTCTTAAGGATTTTTAAGTAATTGTATTCAAAAGCACTCTACGCAAAATAAAATAAGCCCAAGCCTTCCTTTGATAAGCTGAGCATGATAATTATTTGCATTCTGTGTGTTGGCTCGCTGAGCACGGTGGATTTGTGCTCATACTCGCAATACTCAAAACAGAAACGCAGGATCACTACGCCTATGAAGACCATCCAGCAACTGAAGGGAGGAACAATGAAGGAAACTAGGGCGTAGTCTACGCTTTTCTTGAGCCAAGACAAGTCGATAAAAGGCAATGTGTGCTCGTATATTGTTGAAGTCTCGATGATATATTATGCACACACTACCCATCAGTCTCTTGCCTGTGGTTGTGGTTTCGCTTTTGCTTTTAATTCCGCTGCTTTGATGTCATGTAAACATTTGGCCTGAATGGCCCCTTTTGTAAAACTCTCACCCGATGTGTACTTTAATTCAGTATTATTATTAATATTCATGCGATGTACGAAATGATTCAGCAATGTACCTGTGTGCACTATCTACTGATCCAGGGCATAGTGCAGTAAACACAGTAGATTCTGGATTGAAAAATCCGGGTCTGACACCTCCCCTCGACGACGCCGACTACCACTGTGAGCTAGCGCCTCTGTTATGACACCACGGTCGATTGCATAACACACTCTTGTCGTAAGTGTCGTAAGAGTGTCTTATGCAGTCTCACCGTCTGCCACAAAGGTGGCGCTACTGCCGCCTCTCCATTGTCGGTGATATCTGGTCACCATCCGATGTATTCAGCTTGTTCCTCGACCTCGCTGACTATCGCTGTGAGCTAGCATTTCCGTTGTGACACCTCGGTCGAATGTAGAACACACTCTTGTTGTAAGTGTCGTAAGAGTGTCTTCTGCATTCTCACCGGCGTGCCACAAAGGTGGCGCTACCGCCGCCTCTCCATTGCCGGTGATATCCGGCTGCCATCCAATGCATCCAGCTTCTACTGTCTGCTAGGATCTCTGCTTCTTATATATTCTTGCCTTGTTAAAGAGTTGGGTTCGTTATTTTGTTGTGCTGTAATGGTGGATTCTAAACTTAATGGAAATGGAATATGCTGTTGTGTTAATTTGCCACTGTATTTACTTGTTTTTCAAAGGGCAAAGGTAACATTATTTCTTGAGGCTAGCCAAAAAACAGAAAAAAAAGGTATAGAATGAACTATCACAGACGATTTTGTGGTATAAACCGCATATGAAGGACTATCACAGACGGTTCTATATACCAACCGTTTGTGATACTCGCTAATCACAGACGATTGGTAACTAGAACCGTCTGTGATGTGTGAGTATCATAGATAGTTTTTGGTTTGAGCCGTTTGTAATAGTTTTCTTCACAAACGGTTCTAGTTACAAACCATCTGTGTTATATTTATCACAGATGGTTCTAGTTACAAACTGTCAGAGTTGTGATTATTACAGACGGCTCACAAACCGTCTGTGATAACCTCCAATTATCACTGACCCATAAATTCAGACGGTTTGGAAAATCATCTGTGATGATGATTCCGAACCGTCTGTGATGACCTCTTTTGTAGTAGTGATACGAGGGAGGACACTGTACCAGTAGTGTCCTTTCGCAGTATCTATTAGCGTACGGCTGGCGAGGTGCTCGTACAGGATGGCCAGGTTGGCCATCAATGCCTGCAACAAGGAAGAGGCCATTGGAGCCATTTTGTTTGTGCTTGAGAGTAGATATGGGTATCAGCAATGTGGGGATTCATTAGATGAAGAGACGCATCAATGAGCCGAAATGATCAAAGACGCATTGGGGAGATGGAGCGCGCGCCATTCGCATATAAGAGATACATCACAGACGGTTTGTATTAATAACTATTTGAGGTAATATCATAGATAGTTCTAATTAAAAACCATTTATGGCGTCTACAATTATCACATATGATTCTGTTTAGTAATTATCTATGAACTATCATAGACTGTTATTAACAAGAATCGTCTATCGTATTACAGACGGTTATAGCCATCGCTAGTAACATAACCACTCACGCTTTGTAAAATCGTCTATGACAATTACAGCATAGACGATTCTCCATGAACCGTCTTTGATGAAATGTCTAGTATGGTCTATTTTGTAGTAGTATGTCAAGCGATGTTGTTGGTGTGGTTTGACAAGGCCGAAGGGTATGACCATGGTGGAAGCGTAGTTGGCATGGGTGGCGGCTCCGAATGGCGACGTCAAGTGGTGTTGTTGGTGCGGGGTTGATGAGGCTAAAGGTACAGCCATGGAGACAACATCGTTGGTGTGGGCGACATGGCCTTCGGCATCATGTCGATAGTGCCGTTGACGTGGGCGGACATGGTCCTAGTGATGACGTTGGTGTGGGCAACAAGGTCGATGAGGGCAAGACCCATGTGGCCAGGGAGGCAATGCACATGGGGTTTGCGAGGCGACACTGTTTGCATGGGCTGGTGGGGGTGGGAGGGGATTGGGGGTGGGGGAGAGAGAGGTTTGGGAGGAGAAAATGAAAACCATCTAATCTACTAAATTGAACTTTATCAATAGCAAACATATCAGGTGGCCTAAGCGCAGAGCCGGCCCTGCAGAGGTGCACGGGGTGCGATGGCCGAGGGCCCAGTCCAAGAGGGGGCCCAGACCCATATATGTAATACCTTCATAGCTTAATAGCTAGCTATGTTTCCCAGCGTGGCGTTTGGCCCAGGCCAACAGCTGAAGCGTTGCTGGCTCGCTGCGTCCTGCGTGATGTCCTCGTGTCGTGCATGCTGCATGCCGCCATGCCAGGAATCGTTCCGGGCGGCTTCTGCAGTTCCGCCGCGATCCGCGTCTGTTCTCGAGGCGAGGCAGCGAGGGCGCGACTGCGTCCGGCGACTGGAGGCCCTACGACTGCGCGAGCTCATCTTCTCCGGCCGCCTCGCCGTCCGGCCGTCCGCCACCGATTTCGTATCTCCAGTCTCTCCACGTCTCCGGCTATTCGCGTGGTACTTATTTTTCTTGGTTTCAATTTTTTGTAAAATTTAATCTTCCTGTTTAAATATATCGATTAGTGATTGTCGTACTCTAGTAAATTATACATATGTTTTTATCCTAATTTAGGTGTTGGAATTTGATAATGTTACCTAAGAAACATTTGTCCGGTGCTGCAAAAAGAAAACGAAGGAAATTAGAAGATCAGTTTATTCAAACACAAAAGGGTGCTATACATAAGTTCTTTTCAGCTTCGAGTAGTGATGTTCCCGATGATAATCCTGTTGAAATAGATGCACCTAATATTGAAGAACAAGGGCAGCAGCCAGTTAATGAAAATTTAAGTGAAGATAATGTCAATGATGATGCTACAGAGCATGAAAATTTACAGCCTTCATCTCAAACCGAAAATCCGAGTGATGATATTCAAGAAGCTTCAATTCATGATGTCTTTGACCCTAGAACATGGGGAAATCTTGATAACAAGGGTAGAGATATCTTGATTGAAAAAGGGCCAGTGAGAGAGTTGAATCTTCAGTTCCCTTCAGATAGTAATGGTAGACATTTTTCATATGCTTACTATTCCAGGAAGTTAAGCAACGATGAGGTGATTGATAGAAAATGGTTGGTTTACTCTAAGCATGTGGACAAAGTTTTCTGTTTCTATTGCAAATTGTTTAAATCAAATCAAAGCAAAAGTGTTCTAGCATTAGATGGAATGAATGACTGGAAACATCTTAGCATTAGACTCAAGCAACATGAGAATAGCGTTGAGCATATAACAAACATGAATACTTGGAATGAACTTAGGCTGAGGTTGAGCAAAAACAAAACAATTGATGATGATTTGCAACGGGAAGTTGCAAAGGAGAGAGAGCGTTGGAGACAAGTTTTAGTAAGAATAATTTCTGCCGTCAAGTTTCTTGCAAAACATAATTTGGCTTTTCGAGGGCAAAACGAGAAGCTATATCAAGTTAACAATGGTAACTTTTTGGGTACAATTGAAATGATGGGTGAATTTGATCCTGTGATGCAAGACCATATTAGACGCATTCAAAATAGTGAGATTCATCATCATTATCTTGGGCACAAAATTCAGAATGAGTTGATTTCCCTTCTTGCTGATGCTGTGAAAAAATCTTTATTAAGGGTCATCAAGGATGCCAAGTATTTTTCTGTGATATTAGATTGTACTCCAGATGTGAGTCATGAAGAACAAATGACTCTAATTGTTCGTTGTGTCAATATGTCGAGTAATGTTCCAAGGGTAGAGGAGTTCTTTCTGGAGTTCTTGAAGGTAGATGACACATCAGGATTGGGGCTTTTTAATGAACTGAAGAATGCATTGGCCTCTCTTGATTTGAATATTGATGATGTGAGAGGACAAGGCTATGACAATGGATCCAATATGAAGGGAAAACACCAAGGTGTTCAAAAGCGGTTGCTTGAAATTAATCCAAGAGCATTATATATGCCATGTGCATGTCATAGCCTAAATCTTACTCTTTGTGATATGGCAAAATCTTGCAGGTAAGATATTTATTTATTTTGTGTGTTATACATTGTTTTCATCATATATGTCAAAGCCTAAATCTTACTCTGTGATATGTAAAAAATCTTGCAGGCAAGCTATTTCTTTTTTTTTGGTATTATACAACGTATATACACCTTGTTTTCAACTTCTACTAAAAGGTGGAAGATTTTGCTCGACAATGTTCCAGAATTGACAGTCAAGTCATGGTCTAATACCCGGTGGGAGAGTCGGATAAAAAGTGTTCAAGCTATCAGATACCAAACTCCTCAAATAAGGTCAGCTTTGATAGCGCTAGAGGAGGCTTCAACTGATGATCCAAAGACAGTTAGTGATGCTCAGTCTTTGGTCAGTGCACTTGAGAATTTTGAATTTTTAGTTGGCTTGGTCATTTGGCATGACATTTTATTCTCCATAAATAAGGTGAGTAAGAAGTTGCAGTCTAAGATTGTGAGCATGGATGCTACTCTTAAGCATATTGAAGGTGTCATATCATATTTTAAGAAGTACAGAGATGAAGGTTTCACTTCTAGTATGGATACTGCAAAAAACATTGCATCTGGCATGGATGTAGAGCCCAAATTTCGTACAAAACGTCAAGGAAAGAGAAAGAAGCATTTTGATGAACAAGATGACCAAGATGAGGAAATACAACAGTCTGCAGTGGAATCTTTTAGAGTAAATTATTTCCTAGTTATGATCGATGCTGCAATTACTTCATTGACTAGTCGATTTGAGCAGCTACAAGCATTTGATGAAGTGTTCGGGTTCTTGTTCAATTCAAAAAATTTGAAGTCCTTAGATGATGCTGAACTTTGGAGGTGCTGCACCAAATATGTAGAAACCTTTTCTGATGATAACTCGTCCGATGTTGAGAGAAATGATTTTTTTTCAGAACTAAAGGTGCTGCAAGTGACTTTGCCCGATGCTTTGATGTCAGCATCTGAGATTCTAGAGTTTGTTATGGCTGCAGATTGCTATCCAAATGTTTCAGTTGCCTATCGAATCCTCCTAACTGTACCTGTGACAGTAGCTTCGGCTGAAAGAAGTTTCTCAAAACTGAAGTTATTGAAGAACTATTTGAGGTCAAATATGTCACAAGAAAGGCTGAATGGCTTGGCTATGTGCTGCATTGAGAAGGATGTCTTGGAGACTATTGATCTCAATACCATCATTGATGATTTTGCATCAAGAAATGCCGAAGAAGTTTCTTTTCATGAGAAGCAATGGATATTGATGGAGTTTTATTCTTCTTCTAAGGTAATCACATTAGTTTCAATTTATTGTTCCTTTAGTCTTGACATTGTTCATCGATCATTATTAAACATGTTAAATTTAGAATTTATTGTTGGTCGCTTTGCTAGTAAAATTAAATTTATATATGTGTGTGTATATATATGTCATATGTGTATACCTAAATATTACACAAACCTACAAACATATACATAGTCTTGAGGGCCCATTGCGATAAGTTCGCCGAAGGGCCCTTGAAAGTGTAGGACCGGCACTAGGCCTGGGCAAAATACCCGCTACCCATTACCCGTACCCGAATTACCCGGACCCGAACCCGAAATACCCGAACCCGAGGTACCCGATCCCAAATTCGGATAGCGATTCTGATTACCCGAAATTAGTTTGGGTAGTTCGGGTAATATCCCCTGGTACCCGAACTACCCGAATTACCCGAATTGTCTTTCTGTTTGTGATGTGTTGTCGGTTGAACACTTGAACTTATCACTTTATTAGTATATGATTCTCTCTGTTTGAACAACTGCCTGTGATATATTATTCTATGCAAATTGCTGCTGAAATTCTATGCAAATTGCTGCTTAAATTATGTGCAAATTCTGTGCAGTTTGCTGGTTTTCTGTAAATTCGGGTATATCGGGTATACCCGAACCCGAACCCGAATTATCGGGTACCCGAAATTGCGGGTAGTGTTTTTTTGGGGCTAATATCGGGTAGCAGTTTTCATTACCCGAATTTTGAATTACCCGAACTACCCGACCCGAAAAAATCGGGTAACCCGAACGCCCAGGCCTAACCGGCACTGCCTACGCGGATAATATGCTAAGATTTGTGATCACATTGCCGACGGTCAAGCACACAAAATAGAAGAAGAAACAAGACATAATCCTCAAACCCTTTCTCTGTTTATTGATATCTCATAGATGCGTATACAACCAGAGCCTCTACCTCTCCTTTATATAAGGGGGAGATCCACTATAATAAGAAATATGGGATTAAACTAGACTATTATGCCTTATCGGTCTTAATAGGCCTTGTTTAGGAAGTGTCCACACAAAATCTTAGCTTTAAAAAAACTGAGATCCAAAGATGCCTTAAAGGTTAGTCCATTAAAATTAGTGGCGAAAGTAACAACGGGGGATTTCGTGAATAGAGAGAACTTGTAGGGCGTGTAAATGCCACAAAATAAACTATAGATTGTTTCGTACTCTACGCTCTGTTTAGAATACATTAATTTTTCTTACTTTATAATAAATGAACGATTTCAAGTGAAATTCATACGATGTTTCATGTGAACTTCTTGCGTCCAAAATCTACATTTATACTGTGATTGGAGGCATCTCCAGAAATCCTTACATTATTCTTTGGAGGTAAAAAAGGCTATAATAATTCTAAGATCAGCCATACGTTTATCTAAGAAGAAGAAACGATCTAATACCTTAGTTTACACTATCTATATCATCGAAGGAACGAAAATTTAACCTCCAAATGTACATGTAAAATAGGAATATATGGATAACAACTACACATGTAAAACAGGAAGAATCGTATGTATATCCGTATTCATGTACTGCTCCCGACACCAAAGCTTGCAAATTATGTGGACAAGAGGTTTCTCGTGGGGGGGGGGGGGGGGGGGGAGGAACCGGAAAACTTGACATGCAAGTTAGATCGGCCACATTCGTAGCTATTGGAAAATTTGACATGCAAGTCAGATCGTCCACATTCGTAGCTCTCGGAAAACTTGACATGCAAGTCAGATCGGCCACATTCGAAAATAAAACTTGACATGCAAGTCAGATCGAGTCTTTGGTCTGCCAATCCACTAATCGTTTAGGTATATTAAATTATTAATATACACTATTATAAACTAGGCCTACTAGTAAAAAGTATAAATCTTTATCTTACAATTAATTTGAGAATTTCGAACTGCTCAGTGGTATTCAAGTGTATATAACTAGCCTCATAGGCGCGGCGACACGCCGCGCCAGCCACCGTGTGTACCGAAGTAAAAGAGGCGATAATTCGGGAGGAGTTTTTTTAAAAAAAATCGAGGGCACGTACGCAATTTCGAGAAAGCTAAAGGGGTTTTTTGAAAAAAATCGAGGACTTGTAAGGACCTGTTTGTAAGTAAATAAGGGCCTATACGTAATTTCGGGAACCTGCGGGGCGCAATCCAAAAAATTTTTTTGGGAAAAAAACTTGCAGGGACCTTTTCGCGAGAAAAAAGGACCTATACGTAATTTCCGCAAAACCGGAGGAAACTACCTCCTCCGGCCGTACGGGAAATGCCCCGCCACGCGGCGGCCGGGGCGCGCGCGCGGGCGGGGAAGCGCTGACGTGGACACGCCCGGGGGCCGTGAATCCCCCCGGGCTTAATGTTGGTATTATTTAGAACCAAAGCCTCAAAACCCACGGAGTCAACCCTTCTTCACCGCGGCTCAGCCCTCCGGCGCCACCGCCGCTTTATGCTCGTCTGCCTCCGCCGAGGCCTCTCACTCCTCCGGCAGCACCCACCACGCTCCCTCCCTCCGCTCCCGCCCCGCTCCGCCCGCCGCCTCCTCCTCTCCTCCCTCCACCTCTCCGCCGCCGCGATGGGAAAGAACTCCGCTGCCGGGAAGGATTCGAAGGGGAAGGCGCCGGCCCCGCTCCCTACTGTCGTGCCGGACGAGGCCTACCTGGAGGCGGTGACGGAGAAGAGGATCCGCTTGTTCGAGGAGATCCAGGCGAGGCAGGCCCTTGAGCGCCTCAACATCGGCGGCGAGCCCATCAAGTGAGTGCTCTCGCGAATCTGTTTGGATGTCTGCTGTAAATTAGCGAAATGAACCAACGTGGAACGGTTGAATCGGGAGTTGTGTAGCAATTTGGGTGTGCCGCGCGCCATGAGACGAAGAGGGCAGATGTGTTGGGAAAACACCCGAGGATCAACACGCTCAAATCATCGAATAGTTTGTTATCGAACGGAGAACAGAGTAGAGATGAGAAGAAATAAGAATAGAGTTGTATGAGATGGAGAGTGTTTGAGGCAAATTTTTTGTATTATATTTCTTCTCTGCTTCGACTTACAACTCGACATTATTTTACAGATATAAAAGCCAGACTCGTCGAGGTCCGGGTTCTCCGGCCTCAACCAGCACGCCGCATGCCCATACCGGGCAGTTAGCCAACTGAAAGACGACTAGGGGTGAAAACGGATTGGATAGTTTCCAACTGATCTGGATGAAAATGAATACGGATTATGTCAGATCATATTTTCTTCAGATAATTCTCAGATAGGAAACAAATACGGATTTTTTTCGGAAATGAATACGAATACAGTAGGCCTGATATTCAGCGAATGCGGATACGAATACGGATTATCCGGATAATACAGAATCGAATATCTGAGATTTCAGCCCAACATTGTCCAGCCCAACCAGCCTCTCTCATCTCCCCTGCCACCAGCCCACTAGCCCAACCAAGCCATAAGCCTCCATTACCATTAGGCATTAGATTCCCTAGTCATATTAAATTACAAACACCATTAGCAAATATTTATGTTTATTAAAAAATAAATTTAGTATTTTTGGTAGATTAAAATTTGTACCGATTAAATTGATGTACTACCGTTTAAATCATTTTGATGCAAATTTAAATACTTAATTAATTTATTAGTCACATGTAAATGGTAGAAATCTATTAAGAATTATTTAGGACTTTAGAAAAAAATTATCTGTCATTTGAAGATTTAAAATCTATACAATGGTATGACTATTGTGGGTAAAAAAACTTATGCTTGTTTAGATTTCATAAATGTCTTGACAAGATAAACTATTTATGTATTTTCATTGATTTTGGATGTATAGTTTAAGGAATTTCATGTTCTGATAAATATTCGTGACCGTATTCGTTTCGATTTGTATTCGCTCCGTATCTGTATTCGATATTATTCGTATTTGTATTCATAACCGAGGTATCTGTATTCGTATCCGCGGTTGAGAAAAAATATGAAAACAAATACAGTAGAGACATTATCTGTCTGTATTTGATCCATTTGTATCCCTAAAGACGACCTGCGTCATCCATAACCACCCATGCTGACGCGTGCTATAGTTACCACCAACTATTACAGTGATCATCGGCTGCTACAGTGACTGGCCAAACGACCACTGGCTTTGACCGCGGCACTATAGCTATGACCACTTACACACAAGCGCCACGACCACTACACTTCGACCACGGACACGCAGGAGCCACGACCACAGTGCCTACGACCACGATGCCTACAACCACAACGCTTATGACTATGGCGCCTACGACCACGGCACATACGACCATGGCGCTTACGACCATGGCACCTATGACCATGGCACCTACAACCATACAAACCGATCGTGAACGGCCACACAAACACTGATCGTTACAACCACACAGACACCGACAGTTACGATCACACAGACACCGGTCATTACAACCGCATAGAGACTCAATTGTTACAACCACATAGACTGGTCATAAACAACCACACAGACACTAGTCGTTACAACCACATAAAGACCTGGTCATAATGACCACATAGATCGATTGTAAACGACTACATAGGGAACTTCTGCCCAGTCAGGTTTATTTGACAACACTCACCCCCCTAAACTTGACTTAGGATGTGAGGTCTCTGACGCCGATCAGCTCACGCATTTCACTAAACTTGATTCTGGAAAGGGCCTTGGTGAGGATGTCGGCTCGCTGCTCCTCTGTGCTGATATGCCCCACTCTAATTTGTCCCAGTTCCACACATTCTCTGATGAAGTGAAAGCATGTGTCAATATGCTTACTTCTTCCGTGAAACACCGGGTTTTTCATGGGTGCGATCACTGACTTGTTATCCATGAACAATGTCACTAGTTCGGGGTTCCTCCTAGTGATCTCACTCAGCAAATTTCTGAGCCAAATCCCCTGACAAGTTGCACCTGTTGCCGCCATGAACTCCACTTCACATGAGAAGAGTGTGATTGTCCTCTGTTTCTATGAGCTCCATGCGATCAGGCTTCCAGAGTGGTAAAAGGCGAAACCACTCGTGCTCTTCCTGTCGTCCACATCTCCAGCGAGATCAATGTTGCTGTAGCCTGTTAAGAGTTATTTACCTCCTTCTGTATAGTCCAAACCAGAGTTGATGGTACCCCTCACATATCTCAGAACCTGTTTGACCGCCTGCAAGTGCGACTCCTTGGGAGTTTGCATAAATCTGCTCAACATGCCCACCGAGTAACTCAAATCCGGTCGTGTGTGTGTGAGAGAGATACCTCAGACTCCCAATTATGCATTGGAAGTCTATAGCATCCATTGGTACTCCACCCTTATCTTTGCTCAAATGCAATTTTGGTTCCATGGGAACCTTTGCCGAATTGCATTCCCACATGCCGACCACTTTCAAGACTTTCTCAACATACTCGGTTTGCTTCAAGGTGATAGATCCTTTCCTTTGCTCTACCTCAATTCCCAGGTAGTATGAGAGGAGTCCAATGTCACTCATCTCATATTCTCTCATCATTTATTGCTTGAACAGGTGTATCTAGTCTTTGATTGTGCTAGTAACAATTAAGTCATCAACATATACTCCTACGACCAGCAACTCAGACCCAGTACTTCTTTTGTAGAAGGCTTGCTCTTGTGGACATTTTTGAAATTCGAGTTCCTTCAAAGTGTTGTCCAGTCGGATATTCCATGCCCTGGGAGCTTGTCACAGACCACAGAGCACCTTGGACAGTTTGTACACAAGGTGCTCCTAATTTGCAATGGTGAAACTCTCGGGCTGCTTCACATAAACCTCCTCCTAGAGCCTTCCATTCAAAAATGCTGACTTGACATCAAGATGATGGATCTCCCAACTCTCTTGAGCTGCTAGTGCTAACAACAATCTCATCGTTTCCATTCTCGCCACCGGTGCAAACACCTCTTCATAATCTATCCCTTATTTCTGCACATAACCCTTTGCAGCAAGCCGTGCTTTGTGCTTGACAAGATTCCCATTTAAATCTTTCTTCACCTTGTATACCCATTTGAGTCCAATTGCTTTGTGACCAGTCGATAGCTCAGTGAGGGTCTAGATTTTGTTCTCCTTTATTGCATCCAGCTCCTTTCTCAAGGCATCCTGCCATTCGGGTGATTTCGTAGCTTCTTGATAGGTCTGTGGCTCTTCAGACACGAACAACAGGAGCTCTGGATCGAGTTCAATAGGCTCTGTTTCGCGTAGATTTCTAGGAGTGCTCAGTATCTCTTAGGTTCTTCGTCTGTTCCAACCGACAAAGATAAGGGGTTTGAATGGGCCGCCGAGGCTAGTTGACCATCAAGCGATGCAGGTGATGTGGGTATTCCGTCGTCTGGCTCTGGTGCTAATGAGTCTGCAATCGAGTTTGCCACAGCTGAGACTTGCTGGTTGAATTGCCCGTCAGATTCTATTGCAAGTTCTCCTACAGTGAACTCTGCTGCTTAATCGATCTTACGACCACTTGGCTCCACTTCTTGTCCTCGTCAAACACCATATCTCGGCTCACAAGAAGTTTTTTGCTGTGGGGATCATATAAGCGATGAGCCTTACATCCTTCCTCAACGCTCAAGTATACTACTGCTCTACTCCTGTCATCCAATTTCTTCAAGTGGACAGCAGGTATCTTTGCGTGTGCAGTACAATCAAAGATCTTCAGATGTGCCATACTCGGTTTTCTACCTATCCATGCCTCATACGAGGTGACACCATCCAGAGTTTTGGTCGACACTCGATTCAGCAAGTATACAACATATCGAGCTGCCTCTCCCCACATCATGCCTGGAACTCTCATAGTCTTCAGAAGGCTTCAAGTTGTCGCCAACACAGTCCGGTTCCGACGCTCGACCACCCCGTTCTGCTGAGGTGAATAAGGTGCGGTGAGATGCCGACGGACTCCTTCATCACACAGCTATGCGAATTGTTTTGATAAGAACTCACCACCCCGGTCGATCCTCAGAGTCTTCAGAGTGCACCCAGTCTCCTTTACCAGCACCTTAAACTTCTTCAAAGCATTTATAGCTTCGACCTTCGACTTCAGTGTATATAACCACATCATCTGGCTGAAGTCATTGACAAGCAATAGAAGTACTTGCTCCCGATCAGCGTCTGAGGACATCGGGCCACACAGATCTGCGTGAACAAATTCTAGCAGGTGCATTGCTCTGTACTGAACTTGTCTTGGGAAGGCTAGTTGACTTTGCTTAGCCAGTAAACAACCTCATATACTTGTGCAGAATGTTCTATTCTTGGCACTCCCTGCACCATGCCTTTATCAACCATCATTTTCATTGCTTGAAAATTAAGGTGCCCCAACCGAGCATGCCACAACTACTCCGGTTTGGCCAAGGGCACTGCAAGACAAGTTGGAGCACAGGTATGCAACATGGACTTATACAATCTGTTGGCCGTGCATTGCACCTTCATCATGAGTTTGCCGGTCCTATCATACATCTGATGCAGGTTGTCCAGGAGCATGACCTTGGTGCCATCCTCTGTCAACTGTTCCAAACTCATGATATTATTGCAAAGGCTAGGGATGTAGTATACCTCTGTCAACACCCGCTGCTCTCCATTCTTGCACTCGAACAGGATTGAGCATTTTCCCTTGATTTGTACAGTCAATCCATCATCGAAGCTTACCTTGTTGACAACACCTTCATCAAGCTCGATGAAGAATGATTGTTGTCCGGTCATGTGGTTACTAGTGCCATTGTCTAGATACCACACTCTGGAAGTGGGCTACTCCTGAATTGTGACGTGCTCTGCATGCAAGTCTGGTAGGACGTGCTACTCGTTCAGAAGCACCAAGTTGGTCGGCTCCTCCGCACACACCGTCAACATCAGGGTTGGCTCTTCCTCCTGGTCTTATGTCAAATTCACCTCCTCTCACGCTTGTTGTGACATTCAGAGGCGTGGTGCCCCTTATTGTCACAATTAAAACACCGGATGTGACTTTTGTCCCTACCACCTCTAGCGCCTTCCTTTCGTGTCCCGCCGGAGCTGGCAAAACGTCCTCGACCGCGCCCACGGCAGCGCCCTCGGACACGACCTTTGCCCCGACCATGTCCGTTTGAGTTTTCTAGCGCCTTGCCCCTTGTTACTTGCCGATGACTCCCCGCCACTGCCTTTCTGCTGCTCCAACCAATTAGTGTGAGTGAGGAGTTGTCCATCGGTGTTGGAATTGCCAGCGTGATGATGGATCCTCTCCTCGTACGCCTTCAGCCACCCTATGGCCTCCTCAAACGGCATTGTCTCCAGATCGGAGTACTGCTCGATTGAGGTTACCATCGGGAGGAATTTGTCGGCCACTGAGTCGAGGAGCTTCTTCACAAGCATTGGGTCCTTCAGGGTTGTACCGAGCACGCTGTACTTGCTCGCCATCCCGCTCAACTTCCCAGCAAAATCATCGATGGACTCTCCCTCCTTCATGCGCAATCCTGCAAACTCGTTCTGCAATGTTTGTAGATGCGCCTTTTGCACCCAATCTGCTCCGAGGTATCTGGTTTTCAAAGAACCCCATACCTCTGTGGTTGTTTTCTTCTTGGCTACCTACAGAAGAATGTCTTCGGGTATGGCTTGGAAAATGAAAGCCCGCGCCGACTTGTCCTTCTTCGCCTTCATGACCACTCCAGCCATCGATTCGATGGCCTCTTAGATCCTCTAGGCATCCATTAGCGCCTCCATCTTGATCGCCCACGCGGTGTAGTTGGAGGATGTCAGCATCGGGTAGTGGAAGGGCACACCGCCGCTCTCCTTCATCGCCTGCTGCGTGGTGATGGCCATCAACTCGAACTATAGGTATTTGGGCTTGCACCGTGCTCTGATACCAAGTGTTGGGAAAACACACGAGGATCAACACGCCCAAATCGCCTGAGTACTCTGTTATAGAACAGGGAACAAAGTAGAACAGAGATGAGAAGAAGCAAGAACAGAGTTGTATGAGGCGGAGAGTGTTTGGGGCAATTTTTTTGTATTCTCTTTCTTTTCTGTTTCGACTTACAACTCGACACTATTTTACAGACTCCTCTTTACATACAAAAGCCAGACTGGCCGAGGTCTGGGTTCTCCGGCCTCAACCACCACGCCGCCTACCCATACCGGGCAGTTAGCCGACTGAAAGACGACCTGCGTCATTCATGACCACCCGTGCTGACGCCTTCTACAGTTACCACCAACTGCTACAGTGATCGACAGCTGCTACAGTGACTGGCCGCACGACCACGGCTTGTCTTCGATTGCAGCACTGTAGCTATAGCCACGTACACACAGGCACCACGACCGCTGCGCTTCGACCACGAAGATGCAGGAGCCATGACCACGGCGCCTAGGACCACGACGCCTACGACCACAGTGCCTACCACTATATAGACCGATCATGAACGGCCACACAGACACCAGCCATTACGACCACACAAACACCAGTCGTAACGACCGCACAGCGACCCGGTTGTTACGACCATACAGACCGATTGTAAATGATCACATAGGGAACTTCCGCCCAGTCAGGTTTATTCGACAACAAGATGGAGGGCAGATAAATCGAGCACCAAGATATAACGAAACAGGAGAATTCGATGGGCGCACTTTCTGCTGCATATTTCAGATCAGCTTTTGAAGTAGTTTGCTAGAGCAGTTGATTGTTGATGATATATCCGAAGTTCCGAACTGCTGCAGGGTTACTTGCATTATCTACCTAGGCTAAGTAGGTTTACACTAGTGGATCACATGATTTTGAACCTCAACATCCAACCTACTTTGTGAAAAACATTGACTGCAGGCATATATTCCGCCTAAATCCTGTAACATACAATGCAATTCCCTTGTTTTTTTTGTTTGCAGTGTACTTTTCTCGGTAGCAAATAAATAAATAAATAAATAAAGAACGCGTGCAATCATCTTCTTTACATAATGGCAATGAGTTCTTCATTTGTAATCTTGTTTTTCCTGAAATGTCCTGCAGGATAACTTTGCATGATGGCACAGTCAAGGACGAAAAGAAGTGGATATCAACACCAATGGACATTGCTAAGGAGATATCAAGTAGTTTAGCAGCTAGTTATTTGATAGCTCAAGTGAATGGAACACTGTGGGATATGGCGAGGCCATTGGAAGGTGACTGTGAATTGAAGTTGTTCAAGTTCGACAGCAATGAAGGGCGCGACACCTTTTGGCACTCAAGTGCTCATATTCTTGGAGAAGTGAGTTAAATCTTCACATGATATCTTTGAGCATGATTTTTCTTTATGAGAAAATTTTTTGTGTTAGTTACATAGTGTTTGATTTTAAGCATTTAATAATTATGTGAGTCTTATATGTTATAATTCATTTACAATTCATTTTTTTAATTTAAGATTACATTTGCAGTCTCTTGAAAGGGCATATGGCTGCAAGTTGTGTATTGGCCCTTGTACTACAAGAGGGGAGGTATGGAATTAGGCTAACTTGGGGTTAGCGCAAGAAAATTGATTAGCCCTTTTTTCAGTGATTACTCTCATGTTTTCTAATGTTTCCACTAAACCAGTTAAAGGGTTTCTACTATGATGCCTACTACAACGACGTGACATTGAACGAGGCGCATTTTGGTCTCATTCAAACCCAAGCTCAGAAAGCTGTTGCGGTATGCTAGCATATTTAGCTCATTTTATTCAAGTTAATGTTTACCCTTATTTTGTGGACGCTATCTACCATGTGCACCTTTCGTTGGTCATGAAGTGCAATATGGTGATTGGAATCCCTAATGAATCTTACGTTATCTCTATGGAATAACTGAACTGCTCTAGCAACTTACTGATGTGTTACTGCAACCTAACTTGATGCAGGAAAAGCAACTATTTGAACGCGTTGAAGTGTCCAGGGCGGAAGCTCTTGAAATGTTCGCTGAAAATAAATTCAAGGCAACCTTCCTCCATATCTTGTTTATTTCTATCTTTTATACCATCTAAATATCTAATTTCTGCTTATGTCACATATGTGAGAACTTTTATTCATTTTAATTTTTTTAACTATATGTTCAGGTTGAAATCATTATTGAATTGCCTGAGGACAAGACCATTACAGTATATAGGTGTGGTCCTTTAGTTGACCTTTGCCGTGGGCCACACATCCCGAATACCTCCTTTGTTAAAGCTTTTGCTTGCCTCAAGGTATTCTTCTTTTGTTATGCATTAATCTCTAGGTTCTCTTTTTGAAGGAATGAGTACATCAGATTTGAATTTACATATAAATATTCAGGCTTCATCATCATATTGGAGAGGAAAGGCAGACCGTGAGAGCCTACAGAGAGTATATGGAATTTCTTTCCCTGATTCTAAACGTCTCAAGGTATAGCATATAATTTCTGCTATCCTCAATGATATGGACTATGGCGTCTTCTATTGGCCAGTTCATGCAAAAGATTGCAAGATCAAGACAGAGCGTAGTCCTTCTGAATTTAAAATTTAATTATACATGCCTAAAATTTCTGTTTATCTTTTCAATGTTTTCATTTTATTAATGACAAATTATTTTTTACATGTTTATTGCTTGATAATCTGCAGGAATATCAACATCTGTTAGAGGAGGCTAAGAAACGTGATCATAGGTTATTAGGGCAGTCACAGGAACTCTTCTTTTTCCATCATCTTAGGTACCTTAGCTTTCCAATTTGATTTTATCTTTTTTTCATATATTAGTTTCTAGATCTTCCGATATTGGTTTGCCGCGATATTTGATTCACTTTACAACTATGTAGCCCTGGAAGCTGCTTCTTCCTTCCACATGGTGCTAGAATATATAACAAATTGATGGATTTTTTGCGTCAACAATATAGAGACAGAGGCTACGAAGAGGTCGGTTTTAATTTATTATACAGTAATTAGCTTCTTAGGTCATGGATACCTCTGTGGATTTCCGTTGTTTCTGTTCCTTATGGGTGTGTTTTTAGGTTTTGAGCCCAAATATTTACAACATGCAACTTTGGGAAACCTCTGGACATGCTGCAAACTACAAGGAGAACATGTTCGTTTTTGAGGTATGCACATCCGCAGATGCTACAGAAGAACCATAAGTTTGACAGAAGGTTTGTTTTACATATGTTATTGATTATATCATCGGCGAGTTATGACCTCTACGGGGTGCTTGTTGGTTTTGTTCTTGTGTAGATCGAGAAACAGGAATTTGGTCTTAAGCCAATGAATTGTCCTGGCCATTGCCTAATGTTTGAGCACAGGGTTCGTTCATACAGAGGTGAGCTTCTTCCTAATTTGATATTGTACTGTAAATTACTCCTCCAATGTTGTCGTCCTGAATGAGATGATGCTCAATGAAAATTGCCGCTGTTGCAATAATAGCTTAAAGCTGCTTCCTTACTGAAATATTTTTCCTGTAATATTTTACCTATCTTTCTATTTCCTTGGTTCTCTTAGTTGTGCATTTTTTATCTAGTCGTTGGTGCCTTGTCTCATTGGCATTTCGGTAAACTGATTTTTTATAAAAAAAATCTCATAGTACACAACAGATTCAGTTATTTATTTGTCTATCAAGCAGGCTCTTTTTTGTAGGTAACACTACTACAAAACAAGCTATACTAGATGCCTCATTACAAACGGTTAACTAAAACCATCAGTATTAAGTACAATCACAACCGCTTTTAATACAAACCGTCTGTGAAGAGAAATATCATAGACAGTTCATGATGAAAACCGTCTGTGATATTGCAAAATATCATAGACGGTTTTTTATTTAAACTATCTATGATACTTCACAGATGGCTTGTATTAAAAACCATCTATGATAATAAAGTTATCATAGATGGTTTTTATAAAAACCATCTGCGATAACTTTATTATCATAGATGGGTTTTAATACAAGCATCTGTGATATTTTCATAATCTCCCACCTAAGTCAGAGTAGGATTTCGTTTCGAGACACCTTTAGTAAAACAGGCATAACTTTTACATACGATGTCCATTTTCGACGTTCTTATACTCGTTAGAAAGCTAACGACGAGTCCAATCCAAAAAAATCAGCCCGCTTACACTAGTCGCCCTCTAAAACCCCTAAAATTGGCCATCTTTGAGCCTGAATTTGCGTCGTAAGTTTTTTATTTCTGTTTTTGCTCTTTTTCTTGGACTTCTCTTGGGAATTTGGATTTTGCCTCAACTGCAAAGTTGTAGACCTCGTCGAAAACTTTCAAACGGCATATATAAACCACACAAAACTTTGCTATTTTATCTTTTGAGACTAGCTGTTTACATTGCACTGATATATTGTCTTTGAATTGTGATCTACCATCTGGTCGTTATCACCAACGGTTTTTAATAAGAACCATCTGTGATATCTTCCATTATCATAAACGATTTTTGTGAAAAACCGTCTATGATATCTCTATCACAGACAGTTTGTACCGTCTGTGATAATTCCCCACTACGTCACCAATCCACGGCATCTCCCCCAGGATCCCGATCTCACCCATCCATTTTCTCCATATCGAACGACAGACACCGGTCTCCTTCCCACCTCTCTCCCCTTATTAATCCTGCTCTCTCGACTTCAAGAATCAATACCACAAATACTACTCCAACTCGTTTGTGCACGGCAAGGGCGGCTGAATATTCACTTTAAGCAAGATGGAATGAAAGAAGGCAATGGCATATCTGCATTATTCTAAATCGCCACCATCGGCAAGGGGCTTCTTCTTGTTACATCCTAAAAGTGTGGCATTTTGTTGATTTTAGCATAGAGCTGAAAATAGTGTTCGTTGCCTTTTTATTTCTGCTACTTGAAATTTTTCCCACTCCACTTCTTTTAGATTGTAGTTTAATGAAAGATGTGTAAGTCTAGCTTACATGAGCCTGAAATTTCTTGTAGTGTTAAGCATCTTTCTAATTTATAACCGTGAAGTTTATATTTGTAAAATTGTTAGTGTTCTCTTGTGTTATGTTGCAATGGTGGATTCTAATTTTAATGAAAATAGAATGTATTGTTGTATTGCTGCTGTATTTGCTTGTTTTCAAATGGCATAGCTAACATTTCTTGAGACTAGCCAAAAAAACAAAAAAAAATAGGTATAGAATAAACTATCACAGACAGTTTTGTATTATAACCGTCTATGAAAGATTATCACAGATGGTTCAAACAAAAAACCGTCGATGATACTCGCACATCATAGATAGTTCTATCTACTAACCGTCTATGATGAGCGAGTATCACAGACGGTTCCATATACCAACTGTCTGTGATACTGGACCATCACAGATGGTTGGTAGTTAGAACCGTCTGTGATGTGTGAGTATTATAGACGGTTTTTTATTCGAGCCGTCTATGATAGTGTTCTTCACAGACAGTTCTAGTTACAAATCGTCTGTGTTGTATTTATCATAAACGGCTCACAAACCATCCATAATAACCTTCGATTATCATTGACACATAAATTCAGACGGTTCTCTGAACCGTCTATGATAACAGTTTCGAACCGTCTGTAATGATCTGTTTTATAGTAGTGTAAAAGTACTTAGGCTCTAGAATTATGAATGACAATTTAGTTTTTTGAGTCCAATGAATGTTTAGTACTCAAATCAAGCAAATGTCCACGTGCAATTTCAGTTATTTATTGTTGGTACTGCAATAAATTGGCCTTTTCTAATATATTCTTACTTAATGGAATCCTAATAGCTGCTGTTGTCCTCACATGGATTTTGAAAAAATCTTATGCTTAATGCTAGCAAATTGTTTCGTGAAATGCTGCAGAGTTGCCTCTTCGCATGGCTGATTTTGGAGTTCTTCACAGAAACGAGCTTAGTGGTGCACTTACAGGTTTGACACGTGTTAGAAGATTCCAGCAGGTAAGGCTAATGTTATCCAGTAAGCTGTTTTGTTTCCAACACATTATTTTAAATTTTATTAGCTCCACACTTTAACCAATCTTTCGATTTATGTTCCTGCAGGACGATGCCCATATTTTTTGCCGAGAGCGCCAAGTAAGTTTGATTTACATAAACCACGCATTTTGTTTATACTTTTCTTAGTAAACATTGTACTGTATGACATATATTAGTGTTGTGAACTAGCACAACAAGGGGATAATAATCCGTCAGAAAGAGATCGGACGGCGACGACTTGAAGTAGAACGGCGCTAAGTGAAAAGAGCACCAATTGAGGGAGAAATAGATCTAAAATAGCTGGTCAAGAGAATAACCACGGCTGGACTTTAGGGACTAGAAACTTGTTTATTCATCTTTAATTGATTCAAGAAAATACAATGACATCCCTTTTACAGGGATAATTTGACTTGACTCCTAGAAAACAATATCTAATTTAAAGAAACAAACTAACCGAAGATAAGGTTCTAAACTAACTAAATCAATCTAATTCCTAATAAAGGAAACTCATCGGGGTTGCTACAGTACCATGTGAATAGTGCACGTCGCGGTTGCTACAGTAATCATATGAACAGTGTGTGCGTGCTACAGTACCACGCACGTAACATTACACCTCTTCCCGTGAAACAGCTCATCCTCGAGCTGTAATATAGGGCAACAAACTCCTCCGATAGGGGTGGTTGAATCTATTGGTGCATGATCTTCAATTTTGTCATCATCTGCTCCATTAGGTTGTCTAGTAGGCATAACTCGGCAGCAGAAGTCATGGTATTGGCTTTGATATCAATTGTTGTGAACTAGCACAACAAGAGGGTAATCATCCATTAGAGAGAGGTTGGACGGCGATGACTTCAAGTAAAACGGCGCTAGGTGAAGAGGCCACCAATTGAGAGAGGAATAGATCTAGAATAACTAGTCAAGTGAACTATCACGGCTGAACTTTAGGTATTAGGAACTTGTTTATTCATCTTTTCTTGATTTAAAAATATTAATGCTATCCCTTTACAGGGATAACTTGACTTGATCCTTAAGAAACAATATCTAATTTAATGAAACAAACTAATCGAAGATAAGATTCCAAGCTAATCTCTAATAAAGAAAATTAATCTTGGTTGCTACAGTAACCACATAAACAGTATGTGTCGCAGTTGCTACAGTAACCATATGAATAGTGTGTTCGTGCTGCAATACCACGCACGTAACATAAGTGTAGGTTCTGTGTGAAATTTCCAGCAGGTTTCAGAGTTTTACACATTTATAACCAGCATCATGCATATATGCTAGTTTGCTTTCCCACTTGCATACACAAAGTTGCACAAGGTGTTTGTCATGACTTCCTTTTTCAACAGTAGTTAAATTGTGGTTTGGATTAGTTTATATGCTTCCCCCTAGTTTGTATTGCTGCCTGCCTTTTTTAAATGTTCTTTTGTTGTTGCAGATCAAGGATGAAGTTATGGGTGTCTTGGAATTCATCAATTATGTTTACGAAATATTTGGGTTTAAATATGAGTTGGAGTTATCAACAGTAATCATCTCAACTTTGTTGTATATTGATAATATTTAGAAATTTGCTGGAACTTCAATCTATATTTGACAGTTTGCATGAAAGAGGTGCTTGGTTACAATTATAATTTACCAAATGAACTGCTTAAAGTATTACAGCGCATTTTAGTAGACATCCTTGTTTCCTTCTCTTTAGTTTCATATGTGGTACTGGTAACGACGATTGGAATTGAATCACAGGATAATTTATGATATAAATATTGTCACTAGGACATGTTATTTATATACTTTTCATTGTGAACCCGCTAAAATATGAGCAAGCATGCACTGCATGGTATGGATTCATTGTTGCATTTCTCCAACTATTATGTTGATGGGATATGCTTTTAGTTGATTTTCTTGTATCTATATGAATTAGTTGATTTTCTTGTATCTATATGAACCTAAAGTTGTTCAATTGATGTGTTTTTATAAGGCCTATCAGTCTCTCTTCTGGCATTGTAGGCTTCTACAAGTTTCTTTCGTATTTTTTCTTTAATTTCTGACAGCATTAGTCAATCAACGTGTTTTTATACTAGACCCTTGTTGTGGCTACAGACCAAACAGAGAGAGAGAGTATGGTAGTGGGGAGTGAGTAATGGCTTGGCCTTCTCCCCATGGCCTGTGTTATATATATATCTCCACATGGGAAGTGCTTTTACAATTATACCCTTACATGCGAGTATTCCCCTCAGGGATACTTATGTCATTATACATGTTCCCATTTTGGGCCTTACATTCCTCTAACAGGCATGCTGGGCTTAGGTGGGGGCCACCCCTACGACAGGAGCCTCTCATGGTGAAGGGCTTCACGGGTCGAAGCCATGTTGCCGAGCCCTTTGGCCCCCTCCGTCCCTGCGGCCTGTGAGCTTTTTTCAACGTTCGTCGAAGTGTAGTGTTCGGCTTGTTGCGAAGGTATGGCGCCGGGCAGCTTGGCGAAGCCTTTGGCATCCACACAGTCCTGCCGATGCGGGGTTGGGGTTGCCTGGGCCGGGGTGGAGATCTTGGCGAAGTCCGCTGCATCGGCATAGGGAGGCAAAGCGGGCCCCTAAGTCATCGCGCTCGTCAGGTGACTGCCGGTTGCCTAGCGAGGCTTGGCTGACACGGCGCGAGACTTGAGGCGGCATGGCCATATCATGCGGCGACGTTCCTTCTTCTGGCCATCCACGCGGCGAAATGTGCTTGGCGCAGCGCAGGTGTTGAGGCATCGTGGTCGTACGATGCTGCAACGGTCCTCCGCCAGTTAGACTTCTCTCCCACCGGCTGGGCTCTTGCCGGTTGGACTTCTGCCGGTTGGCTTCCCCGCTGATGGGGTATATATGTAGCGCTGGTGCGGCATTGTACCTGCATTGTGTTCTCGGATAGATGCTGCTCCCCTAAAATGGGCCTCTTCAGTGCATCCACATTCCACACGGGCGTTACGCGGCTTGGGGGATGTTGATGTACTGATGGAGGCCTGTTTTTCTTGGGAGCTTGATTAGCGGCTGTTCTTGGTAGCTAGTCACACTTGTTGCTTTCATGCTGCATTTCTGCAAATGGCGACAATGTTTGCCCCGTTCTCATAGATAGGCTCACCTTCGGTCCGGTTTCCTGTTTGGGCCCCTCAACATTACTTTTTTGAAGAATGTTGGTGCACCGAAGATGGCCTATTTATGAGAACAAGCCAAAACTTGCCGCGACATGGCCTCCGCCTTCACCATATGTGGGGAATGCCGACAGACGGGTCCCTGCGCACGAGTCTGCTCTTCGAAGCCGAAGTCGAGGTCGAAGCCGTGGCCGCGCTGGTGGGGTATACTCCGCTGTGAGCTAGTTAGGTGGCGGAGCCGAAGTTGGGACGGGGTCGTCGTGACGCTAATGATGTTCTTCGAGCACGAGGTGAGCGCGACCCTGCGGTAGTGCGCTTTAATGGCTCCGGGAATTGTGCCGACCCGTGGGCTGGCACGAGCGGGCTGCTGTAGCCGTACGTGCTTGTCCATTTGGGGTGCACACACGGCGAGCCATGATTGGCGCGTCGCGGGCTGTCAGAGGTCACACGTCCCCGGCCGTCTGCCCCTTCCCTAGAGGGGCGGGTTGCGTGGCGCTATAGGCGCACCGCGCGCTGGCTGCTAACCCTCCAGCGCGCGTCCTCGGCAACTAGTAGTTGTGCTTTTTGCCGATCTTCGGTCGTCTTTCACGCGAATTTGCGGTTGTCCCCCGCACAGGATGGCGAAGTCCTCCTTGCTCTACGTCATCAGGGGCGAGGTTGCCTCCCGGGCGTCCGAGGCCGGCGCCAAAGCCGGAGCCCAGATTGGTGGGGGGGGGCGAAGACCCCGTTTGGACTATTGCGGTTGAAGGGTCCGAAGAGCCACGCCGGCGCGCGTCGAAAGCTACGTCGGGTCGCGCGACCTGCATTTACTCCCTACGCTGACCGACACACGGCAGGATGCTATCGGCGCACCGTGTGATGACAGGACTCTGTACAACCACGGTCGTACACGGGCTACGCGTACCGTCGCGACGCTTCGGCTTCGCACGTGGGGAGGTGAGCGGTTATCGCTCGCCGTTTGCGCTTACCGACGGTGGGGGCCGAGGGGTCTTTAAATACCTCGTGGTACTGTGCCTGCGCCTCCTTACGCTTTCTGGTTGTTCACGCCGCCTCCTGCATTTGCTTGCCCTGTTCCTGCGCTCCTTTTTGCCGTCGAGTTCCCCGTGGACGCCAATGGCGACTTGCGACGATCGTGCTCAGGTGGGCGTCCACGCCATCCGCCGGCGGTCCTCGTCGCTTATAGTGAAATACGCGCTCGAGGAGCGCGATCCGGCTGCGGCAGACAAGCGGTGGGTGGCGAAGAAGAGTCAGGGTCCGTACTCCGGCGAGTTGGGCCGCACACTCGTGACAGAGGACACGATCCAGTCACTGCTGCGGGATGGGAGGCTATCGGACCGCCAAGCGGTGTGGCTGCCAGCCAATGATGAGACGGAGCCGCGCCCTGAGAAGTCGGAGGCGATCATCTTCGTTGCCTACTTCGAAGCCGGACTTCGCATCCCGTCCGCAGCAATTGTTGGGGACGTGCTGCGGACCTTCCAGTTGGAATTGTCACAGCTAACTCCGAACGCGGTGGCTCGCCTCGCCGTGTATAGCTGGGCCCTGCGCTCGGAAGCGTGTTGGCCCAGCGCCTCGCTGTTCGCGTATTTGCACGAGTTTGGCAGCGTCAACTTCGTTCTACGGGCAACATGCGGAAGGCTCTTCCCTGCGAACTCGACCCGAGGGAAATGGGAGTCCAACTGGACGTGGCGGTGGTTCTATCACCGTGTGGCAAGCGGTAGCGGCCTTGAGTGCGCGGGCGGGCTGATTGCCTTCAAGCCCACACCCGGCCTAACGCTTGACCAGGAAGATAGGCGAAGGGCGCGAAGACTTGTGGGGGTCACCGCCCGCTTCAATATGCGCGACCTTGCCGAGGAGTACACCATGTACGGTGCGACGCCGCTTGCCCGCGATTGGCGCTTCACGGCCAGGGGACGTCGGGACGACAACGTTCAACCGTCCGTTGCTGCCCGTGCCGACTGGCCTTCGTAAGCCTCGTCCGTGTTCTTCCCTCCGATCATACATATTGCACCGTGTGTAATTGTGCTTTCGGCCTCGCGCAGGAGCTCGTCTGGAGGACGCAGAGCGCGCGGCGCGCGTGTTCCTTGGGCCATACACCGCCAGAGAGCACGGGCAAGCACAGCTGCGACTACGGATGCGGGATTGGGGCGGATAAACTGCATGTGCGAGGCCTTAGGGCTTCCCGTACCGGATCGCACCCCTTCGGATCCGCAACATCAGGATGACGGTGCCGCGAGGACAAAAGCGTCATCCCGGAAGAGGGCCCGGACCACTACAACCGCGCCCCGTACGGCAGCTGCCGCTGCTTTTGCCGATGCGGCAAGCCCGGGGTCGGATTCGGCGAAGTACGCCAACTCCGACTTGGAGGGCACGGGCACCGAGGGCGAAGGTGTCGGGGACGGAGGGCGCGCCGTGGGTTACCGGGAGGGGGAGACCTCGTCGCCCACGACAGTCGCCGGGGCGGAGGTGGTGCTGGCAGGCGGCACCGGTGCGAGGTCCTCGTCTGCAGGCATGGCCGTGGTGGGGCTGCCCTCCGCAGGAATACGTGGAGTGAAGTCTTCGCCAATAGCGGTGGCCGAAGCGGAGGTGCCCCCCGCGGAGGCCGTGATCGCCAAGGCGGAGGTGGTGCTGGCAGGCGACACCCGTGCGGGGTCCTCGTCTGCGGCCGCTGCCGTGGTGGGGTTGCCATCGGCAGGAGCATGTGGAGCGCCGTCTTCGCCAACAACGGCGCCCGAGGGGGAGGTTCCCCCCGCGGAGGTCGTGAGGATGGAGCCCCCGGCCACTGTCGTTGTAGCTACGGAGACCCCTTCAGCAAATACTGTCGCCACAGAGGTAGCGGCTACCGAGGTGGGGCCTTCCCCTCAGGCGAAGCGGCCGCGCCTGTAGTCCTCCCTTCAGCGGACTTCGCGAGGGTTCGCTATGGCGACCGGTGTTGGGAGCTTGTGGGACTCCGCACCGAGCACCGAAGTCCCTCTACGCCGCGCCCTCCCAGCCCCTCAGGTCGCAGTGATCGTGGCGCAAGATCGGTTGGCGCTAAGTTCCACCTCGGAGGGCCCACAGCGCCATGAGTCAACGCCGCTCGTTGGGGCCGGAGTCGGTACGGCCCCGCCGGGGGCTAGGGAGGGGTCCCCCCGAAGTCCCCCATATGCCACCAAGGGTAGGCTAGAATGGCATCCCTTCGGGTTTTTTTGTGGCTCCATGTGACAAACGTGTACTTCGTCTTGCAGCGGCACTTATCCCGGAGGAGGAGCCATCCCTTGAGCATGGGGGTCCTAACCCGAGCCCAGCGGACTTCGTTCCTCCGTCAGATGCACTGAGGCTTGGAGCGGGATTGTGAATGACGCGGCCGCCAATATCGGCCAGCAAGCGTTGCAGACCTATGGGTCAGGGCGCCTTGGGGACGCGTTGGAAGTGTCGGGAGTGAGGGTAAGCATCTGTCCTTTGGACCATTCGCAGTCGTTTAGCGCTTGCTAACCCTTCCGCCGCGCAGACACTCGTGTTGGCCCAGGCCCTGCAAGCCGCTCATGCTCGCGAGCAAGGAGCACTACGGAGTAGGCTGCAGGCCACCGAGGGGGAGCTGCAGGGAGCTACGGGGGCGCGCCCTGCCCAGGACGCTCATGTTTGCCGCCTGGAGGCGGAGTGTGCGGGGATGAAGGCGCGCACCGAGGAGCTCGTTGCCGCAGCTCGAGCGTCAGCCGCCGAAGCAGTGTGGCAAGAAGCTGCTGCGGAGTGGGACGGCTTACTGCAATAGGTCGCTGCGTTGGAGAGGGAAAATGGCGAGCTTGCCGCCTCTCTAGCGGAGCGGCATCGAGCCTTGGGCGATGCTTCGGTGGCTGCCTGGGACGCCATGTTGGCCCTAGAGGACACCCTCAAGGGGCTTATCGCCGAAGTGCCAGCACGCTCCTTCGGGCCCGAGGACTTGTCGCGATCGCTTCGGTGGATCGGAGACGTGGCTCACGTTGCACGCGGTGCCGCGACGACCTTTGGCAACCACTGCGCCTACATGGCGTCGTGCCTGGTGTGCGCGCTCCTGCGGCTCCGCGGCTGTGAACATGTTGCGGGGCTAGCCGATCCTCGACTCGAGATGCCCGCCGGAGGCGGGGTAATGTCCGGTGCCGTGCGCGTCGCTCGCCGCGCCGTCAAGTTCTTCCATGAGCGGATATGGGAGTACTGCAGGGAGGCCGCAGCCATGGTCGAGCTGCGGAACAATCTACATGGCGAGGGAAACCTTGGCCAGTTTCTGGACGAGGTCCTGCGGCGTGACGAGGATGGCGCTGTGGCCCCGGACGATGCTACGAACCCACAGGTGTGAGGTTGTCGCGTGTTGGTGTGCGTTGTAACCGATGCCGTTTCTTTTTTGAATAAAGTACGAAGTTGCTTCGCCGCTGTGCTGATATTTGCCCTCTTGCGAGCAGTTACACAGCCGGGGCCGGCTGCTAATTTCCGACCTTGTGACCCGACGGCGTCTTCAGCATTGGCGAAGGACTGAGGAAGCGCTGGATTTTTGGGCGGGTCGAGCGTCTTCGAGCGGGGCCTCGGCGCGGACGCATGTTCAGGACGAGTCTGCCGAGTAGCGGCTTCGTGCGCCGGAGGTGTTCGCACGCCTTTGTACTTTGCCTGTGCGAGCGTCGCTAATGAATGCAAAGAATAATCCTGGCTGGAACTTGCGAAGTGTGTCTCTGCTCCTCTGGCTACGCTTGTATTCGCCCGTACACGACGATTTGCGCCTGGGGGGGGGGGTAGGTTGGTCAAGACGGACGCGTAGTTGAAGTAACCACGCAAGCGCTCCATTGTTTACCCCTTCGAAGCGGCGGTGGAGCTGGCGCCTTAGTCGAAGTAAGTGCACGAGCGCTCCATTCCCTACCCTTCGAAGTGGCGGCAGCGGAGCTGGCGCCTTAGTCGAAGTAAGTGCGCGAGCGCTCCGTTTTCGACCCTTCGAAGTGGCAGCAGCGGAGCTGGCGCCTTAGTCGAAGTAAGTGTGCGAGCGCTCCGTTCCCTACCCTCCGAAGTGGCAGCAGCGGAGCTGGCGCCTTAGTCGAAGTAAGTGCGCGAGCGCTCCGTCCCCTACCCTTCGAAGTGGCGGCAGTGGAGCTGGCCTCTTTGTCGAGGTAGACGCGCAAGCGCTCCGTCCCCTACCCTTCGAAGTGGCGGCAGCGGAGCTGGCACCTTAGTCGAAGTAAGTGCGCGAGCGCTCCGTTCCCTACCCTTCGAAGTGGCGGCAGCGGAGCTGGCGTCTTAGGGTCCCTTTGGTTGGGCTTCCCGGAGGAGCTTTTGCTTCTAAAAAGCTAAAGCCCAACCAAAGGGGTGGCTTTCAAAAGCTGCTTTTGGAGAAAGCTACTTTTGCTACTGTTGTTTTTTCACAGCCGATCCTCCCCTGCTTCCACCGGCTTTTGCCTCCGCAGCCACTTGTTTTTTCCCCTTTTCCCCATCCGCGTGTGCGTGAGGGCGGCACTAGGGTTCCCGGCGGCGGCAGACGCGTGAGGGCGGGCGCGAGGGTTCCCGGCGGCAGCGCTTCTCCGGCCGCTCCGCTCTGCTCCGGTCCGCTCCGCTCTCTCGGCTCGGCAGGCGCGAGGGTTCCCGGCGGCGGCGCTTCTCCGGCCGCTCCGCTCTGCTCCGCTCCGCTCTCTCGGCTCGGCAGGGTTTGTGCCCGGCGGCGGCGCTGCTCCGACGACCCCCTATAGGCTGCCCCCTCCCCCATCCTTGTGGAGAGCCGAGCGCGGGCGAGGGCCGCCGAGGCTGCCGCGCGCGGACGAGGCCGCCGCCGAGCGTGGGGGAGCGCCGCCGAGGCCGTCGTCGAGCGTGGGCTCCGCCGCGTGCGGGCTCTGCCGCCCCTCGCCGGCCTCCCGCGTCTTCTCCGTGCGGATCGACGACCTGAGGAAGAAGAAGAAACGGCTTTTCCAAAAGTCACAGCTATTCAACCAAACGGCTTTTAGCTTTCTCACAGCCCATAACCTACAGCAGCTTTTCCACAGCCCACAGCTCACAGCAGCTTTTTCAGAAGCCACAGCTCAACCAAACACACCCTTAGTCGAAGTAAGTGCGCGAGCGCTCCGTCCCCTACCCTTCGAAGTGGCGGCAGCGGGGCTGGCGCCTTTGTCGAGGTAGACGCGCGAGCGCTCCGTCCCCTACCCTTCGAAGTGGCGGCAGCAGAACTGGTGCCTTAGTCGAAGTAAGTGCGTGAGCGCTCCGTACCCTACCCTTCGAAGTGGCGGCAGCGGAGCTGGCGCCTTAGTCGAAGTAAGTGCGCGAGCGCTCCGTCCCTTACCCTTCGAAGTGGCGGCAGCCGAGCTGGTGCCTTAGTCGAAGTAGACGCGCGAGCACTCCGTCCCCTACCCTTCGAAGTGGCGGCAGCGGAGCTGGCGCCTTAGTCGAAGTAAGTGCGCGAGCGCTCCGTTCCCTACCCATCGAAGTGGCGGCAGCGGAGCTGGCGCCTTAGTCGAAGTAAGTGCGCGAGCGCTCCGTCCCCTACCCTTCGAACTGGCGGCAGCGGGGCTGGCGCCTTTGTCGAGGTAGACGCGCGAGCGCTCCGTCTCCTACCCTTCGAAGTGGTGGCAGCCTTACCCTTCGAAGTGGCGGCAGCGGAGCTGGTGCCTTAGTCGACGTAAGTGCGCGAGCGCTCCGTGCCCTACCCTTCGAAGTGGCGGCAGCGGAGCGGGCGCGTTAGTCGAAGTAAGTGCGCGAGCGCTCCGTCCCCTACCCTTCGAAGTGGCGGCAGCGGAGCTGGCGCCTTAGTCGAAATAAGTGCGCGAGCGCTCCGTCCCCTACCCTTCGAAGTGGCGGCAGTGGGGCTGGCGCCTTAGTCGGAGTAAGTGCGCGAGCGCTCCGTTCCCTACCCATCGAAGTGGCGGCAGCGGAGCTGGCGCCTTAGTCGAAGTAAGTGCGCGAGCGCTCCGTCCCCTACCCTTCGAAGTGGCGGCAGCGGGGCTGGCGCCTTTGTCGAGGTAGACGCGTGAGCGCTCCGTCTCCTACCCTTCGAAGTGGCGGCAGCGGAGCTGGTGCCTTAGTCGACGTAAGTGCGCGAGCGCTCCGTGCCCTACCCTTCGAAGTGGCGGCAGCGGAGCTGGCGCCTTAGTCGAAGTAAGTGCGCGAGCGCTCCGTCCCCTACCCTTCGAAGTGGCGGCAGCGGAGCTGGGGCCTTAGTCGAAGTAAGTGCGCGAGCGCTCCGTCCCCTACCCTTCGAAGTGGCAGCAGCGGAGCTGGCGCCTTAGTCGAAGTAAGTGCGTGAGCGCTCCGTCCCCTACCCTTCGAAGTGGCGGCAGTGGGGCTGGCGCCTTAGTCGGAGTAAGTGCGCGAGCGCTCCGTTCCCTACCCTTCGAAGTGGCGGCAGCGTAGCTGGCGTCTTAGTCGAAGTGCGCGAGCGCTCCGTTCCCTACCCTTCGAAGTGGCGGCAGCGGAGCTAGCGCCTTAGTCGAAGTAGACGCGCGAGCGCTCCGTCCCCTAGGATTGCGCAAGAACAGCCTCTGGCGCCTTTCGCTCGCGGGTGCGTTTCGCGAGGGAGCCAGCCTCTGGTGCGTCGCCTTGGCACCTCGCGGGATGCGCATAGGAGTGAGCCCCCGTGGTGTCCTTTTTATACTGCGGAGAGTGCGTGGGGTCGACATCCACGTCTTATTTATACTCCAAAGAGTACGCAATGGAATAACGCCCATGCGTGCGCGGGGTTCGCGTCTTGTTTATACTCCGTAGAGTGCGCAAGGATAGCGTCCGCGTCTTTTTATACTCCGGAGAGTGCGTAGGATCGACATCCACGTCTTATTTATACTCTGAAGAGTACGCATTGGAACAACGCCGATGCGTGCGCAGGGTTCGCGTCTTGTTTATACTCCATAGAGTGCGCAGGGATAGCGTCCGCATCTTTTTTATACTCCGGAGAGTGTGTGGGATCGACATCCACGTCTTATTTATACTCCGAAGAGTACGCATTGGAACAATGCCCATGCGTGCGCGGGGTTCGCGTCTTGTTTATACTCCGTAGAGTGCACAGGGATAGCGTCCGCGTCTTTTTATACTCCGGAGAGTGCGTGCGGAGGCGGACCTCGACGCTACGTCTTTTTTAGAGTCCGTGGACTGCGCGCGGAGGCAAGCCTCTGCGCGTTGCGAGCGGTGAAATTGCGTGCGGAGGCGGATCACGACACTACGTCTTATTTAGAGTCCGTGGACTGCGCGCGGAGGCAAGCCTCTGCGCGTTGCGGGCAGTGAAATTGCGTGCGGAGGCAGACCTCGACGCTACATCTTATTTATACTCCGTAGAGTGCGCGCGGAGGCATCCCCCCACGCGTCTTCGTTTATACTCATACCCGTGTCTTTGATGAAGAGTGCGCGCGCGAACGCGTGTCTTTGTTTATACTCATACCCGTGTCTTCGACAGTGAGTGCGCGCGCGGACGCGTGTCTTTGTTTATACTCATACCTGTCTTCGACGGAGAGTGCGCGCGCGAACGCGTGTCTTTCTTTATACTCATACCCGTCTTCGACAGAGAGTGCGCGCGCGAACGCGTGTCTTTCTTTATACTCATGCCCGTCTTCGACGGAGAGTGCGCGCGCGAACGCGTGTCTTTGTTTATACTCCTACCCGTCTTCGACGGAGAGTGTGCGCGCAAACACGGCTTTGTTTATACTCATACCCGTCTTCGACGGAGAGTGTGCGCGCGAATGCGGCTTTGTTTATACTAATACCTGTCTTCGACGGAGAGTGCGCGCGCGAACGCGTGTCTTTGTTTATACTCCGGGAGTACGCGCGGGGGCGGGCCTCGGCGCGTTCTCACCGTGTATCTCGGTAAGCAGTAAGGATAATATGGCAAACGGTGAACTTTATTATATTCCCATTTGCGCGGGTGAGCGATTACAAAAGATGGAGGTACTGACCACTCGTGGCTAGCGCGGCCGGAGCCTCTGGTGACGGGACGATCTGCGCGGGGGTTCACCATGCTGGCTACCTAGGACGGCGTGGGTCCTCGCATTACTGTTCCCGCCCTAGGCGTTCCGCTGATGCTCGCGGTGCGGACCTTTGGTGCCAAGCTCGATACGGCAGGCCATGTCCTGGTCGCCACAGATGGTGATAATGGCCCGTGGTCCTGGGAGCTTCATGCATAAAAAGCCGTGGTGAGGCACTGCTCTGAAAGGGTTGAGGATTGGTCGCCCCAGGATGGCATTGTAGGGATACGGGATATCGACTACGTCGAAGATGGCGTCTTCGCTTCGTGCATTGTCGTCCTGGCCGAAGGAGATTTGCAGGCATATCTGGCCTAGCGCCCGCAGGGGTTGACCTCCGAAGCCTTGCAGGGGAATTCCCGAGGAGCCCAGTCGTCGGCTCCGGGGGATTCCCATCTGGTCGAAGGCTGCCGCGAACAAGATGTTTGCGGAGCTGCCGCCATCCACCAGAATGCGGCCAACATCGCAACCCGCAATGGCGGCTCGGATGACGAGGGGATCGTGATGGGGGAATTCCACACCCTGAGCGTCGGCGGGCGTGAAAGTGATCTCGTGCTGCGCCCAGTCTGGGGGTGCCTGCGCCGAGTACGTCGCCACGTGGTGTAGCCTCCTTGCGTAGGCTTTCCGCTGCCGTGCTGAGGCGAACTCCAACGAGTAACCTCCGGAGATGACATTGATGACCCTGCACTGGGCTCCCTCGGGGGCGTGCAGCTGCAAGAGGCCTGCTCGCGGCTGCTGTATATGAGCTTGGATCCGCAAGAGGCCCTCCTGGGGCTGTGGTCCCTGATCTTGGATCTGCATGGGGGCTTCCGAGGGCTGGTGGATGTGGGCCACGACGGGTGGGCGTGCTTCCACATTCTTGTCCCTGGTGACACTTTGCTGGAGTGCCGCGATAGAGATGCACACCCGTGTGTCGTGGGTGCCTCGGCCATGGACCTCGCACCACTGCCCGTGGTGGTGGTCTTCGTATTCTCCATGGCCTCTGTCATCACGACCCCGGCCACGGCCCCGCCCTCGCCCCCGGCGCCCTCTACCACCGCGGCCAGTGGGGGCACTGTCCACGGAGCCACCCTCGATGTCGAATACATATCGGGGCCTCTGCGACTTCTGCTGGCCGCGTTTGGGCTTGTCGGCGGACTCGTGCTGGACGTCCCTGCGCTCGGAGGCATCCTTCCATGGCTCTGGCTTGCGCTTGCCTTTCAAGGAGCCGGCTTTTGGCGGGTCTTCGCTCTTGGCCAGGCCTTCCTGATTGGCGTCTGAGTCGTCGCCTTGTCTTTGCCGCACATCCTCTTCTGCCCTGGTGTATTCCTCCATTTTATCGAAGAGCTTCACCACCGTCTTGATTGGCTTTTGTGCGTTGTATTCGGCCATCGGGCCAGGGTGAAGGCCTTGTATGGTGCAAAGAGCTGATCGGCGTCGACTCGCTCGACATAGTTCCCCTGGAAGTTGTTATAGAGGCAGTCGCGGATCTGCTCCCACGCGTAGATGGAGTTTGGCTCTATGGTGAAAAACCAAGAGAGTGCCACGCCTTGCAACGCGAGGGGGAGTCCCTTCGCCTTCGTGGTGTCGTCTCCGCCAGCGGCTTCAATGGCGGTTTCGTACACGCGCACGAATTCTCGCGGGTCCGTGTCGCCCTTGTACGATTCGATAGCGTTGGGGAACTTGAAGTCTTCCGGCCACGCCGCCTGCTGCAGGCCCGCGGAGAGTGGGGACTCCGGATCCACGCGTCGTAGCGGGACACGGCTGGATGTGGGGGCGTCGCGGCTGTTCGCCCTCTCCGGCGTGGGCTCCGACACGACCGCCGGCGGGATCTGTTGGCTTCGAGCCTCCTGCATGTCCCGCACAGCCCCGCGGAGATCTGTTAATTCCCTGTAGAATGTGTTGAGGGCCGCCAACAGGGCGGTCTCCGCCGTGGACGTGGCTGGGGCCGTCGGTGCGGCCGGCGGCATGACCGGCACGGCGGTGACCACGACCTGCGCGCCCGTGCTGCCCGCCGCGTTGCCCTGGAGGACCCTGGAGCTAGTGACGAGGTCCGCGCCGTTACCGGGACCGCTCACTACGTTGGGTGGAAAAGCGGGCGCGCCTGCGTTGCCACCGTCGGGGTTGGTCGTCACAGCGATGGTGGCGGGGTTGTTCGTCGCGGCGGCGACGGCGGGGTTGGGCGTAGTGTCGGTGACGGCGAGGTTGGGCGCCACGTCGGTGACAGCGGGGTTGGGCGTCGCGTCGTGAACGCCGGTGCTCACCGTCGTTACACCTACACCGCCACCCGCACCTGCAGCTGCTAGAGCCGAAGCCCTGGTGTTGACGCGGGACTTTGCCGCTCCGGCCTTCTTCTTCGCCGGCGATGGTGAAGCTTTTTTGGTGCCATCCTCCTTCGGATCTGGAGGCTTGCTCTTGTCGTCCCCACGGACGGCGCCAATTGTTGTGGCTACAGACCAAACAGAGAGAGAGAGTATGGTAGTGGGGAGTGAGTAATGGCTTGGCCTTCTCCCCATGACCTGTGTTGTATATATATCTCCACATGGGAAGTGCTTTTACAATTATACCCTTACATGCGAGTATTCCCCTCAGGGATACTTATGTCATTATACATGTTCCCATTTTGGGCCTTACAATCCTCTAACAGGCATGCTGGGCTTAGGTGGGGGCCACCCCTACGACAACCCTTTCTTTGGACTACTGAGAAAAATGGCATTTCACATTTTGGTAACTTTTGCATTCATGATTCCTTTTTATCCCCTGTTTTGAATTGCTAATGTGTAATGAAGTCTCCGCGTCTTCAAGAATACAAATGAACATGTGAAGTATTTAGGTGATATTGAAACCTGTTTATAGTTTCACAAAATGTATCTTTTTTTCCACAGACCAGAGAAGTATTTAGGTGATATTGAAACCTGTTCATAGTTTCACATAATGTTATCTTTTTTACAGAGGCCAGAGAAGTATTTAGGTGATATTGAAACCTGGAACAAAGCAGAGCAACAACTGACAGAAGCGTTGAATGAGTTTGGGAAGCCATGGCAGGTACTTTTAGTCTCATTTTTCCCATAATGTTACTATGTTAGCATCACTCCATGCTGCTAGATGTACATTTGTAACATTTGGTACTTTCACTAGTAATGGGGTTTTTCGCTAAACTATTCTATCAATTTTAATTGTACCTGCAATTTGACATTATCACTACAATCCTTTCGTACCTTAAAATTGTTGAGTATGTGACCATATTTTATTCTGCTTTGGCTTGTCATTGTAGAAAGAAACAATTTTAACTTCGATCATAGTAAGAGTTATATTTTATGCCGATCTCCAATGATGGAAATATAATTTAATGGTAATATGCTTTATATATTGGAGTAATATCTGATGAGCATAAAGATATTTCATGCTGGTCGATAGTAGACATATGTTGCTTGCAACAACTTCACCGTTACTAATTTGAATATCTACGTTGTTTTTAATTCATCTTGTGACTGAAATATTCAAGCAAGCTAGTATTTTACAACGGTGTTCTAATTGTTATTGCAAGAACAGTGTTCTAATTGCTGCTGCAAGAAACCGCTGGGACCCAGCTGTTTCTTGAACCCTGAATCAGAGTACTTATTTAGATGTCTGTGCAGATCAATGAAGGAGATGGTGCTTTCTATGGTCCGAAAATTGATATTGGTGTGTTTGATGCCCTCAAGAGAAAATTTCAGTGTGCAACTCTGCAGGTTCTCTTTAACAGTTTTAACATCAACTGTATGGAGTGAAAAGGTCTTGTATCTAACCATTATTGTTTGTGCAGCTGGATTTTCAGATGCCCCTTCGCTTCAAGTTGACTTACTCTGCAGAGGATGAAGCCAAACTTGAGAGACCTGTGATGATCCACAGGGCAATCCTAGGATCTGTTGAAAGGATGTTTGCCATTCTTTTGGAGCATTACAATGGCAAATGGCCTTTGTGGCTAAGCCCTCGCCAAGCCATTGTTTGCTCTATATCTTCCAATTCACTAGAATATGCAGAACAGGTAAATGGTCCTTTTATCCAAGAAATGAATTTGTTTCAGACCTCTTATCTGTGGTGACTAATGAATGGAAATCTGCTGCTTTACTATTTTCCACTTGGTGGCCCCTTAGTGTTTTGATGACGTCTTAGTTGGTTCTTTGTGGTAATCGGTCAGGCGAAGTTATTTTCTTTTGAGTTCAATAATGAATACTTGTTAACTTTGAGTGGGCTGATGAGTTCTCGACATGTCTGGTTCTGTTATATAAATTTATTATTTTTTTATAGTGGAACTTACCTAGTGGCCCCCTATGGGCGCAACCCCACAAATGGCTCTGGTATATAAAATTGTTATTTTTTTATAGTGGAACTTACCTGGCGCCCCTATGGGCGCAACCCCCATTTGTGAATTTATTTCCAAGACATGTCGGTGCTCCTGATTAAGTTCTTTGCGGAACTTCTTGGCCTTCTCACGGTCATCACTAAGTCACTAACCACGGATGGCACGAACAGACTAAGTTATTGAATCCCGCCTCATACTTTGCAACAGTCATTCTCCCTTGTACAAAGGTCGACAGGTGTGCTCCATCTTGTCAAGGAATGACTCTAGATAAAACTTCACCTTGAACTGCTCGACGAACTCCTCCCAAGTGATCGGTCCTTAGAAAGGGGTTCCTAGCTGAAAGAACCTCTTCCCACCAAATGTTCGTTTGACCCTTCAGCTGAAAGGCCACAAAGCGAGCCTTCAGTTGTGAGGTCATCTCTAGGGCTCCAAACTATCTCTCCATGTAGCGTAGCCAGTCCACTGCTTGGACCAGTGTACCCGCTCCATCAAAGGTGTCCAGACAACCATTCCTTCCAGAGTTAAACCATTTTTCATAAACCATATAAGTTCTAGAATCTATACAAAATTTGCTAACCCCTCATTTTTAACCCCAAAGAACGTTTTGTTATTGTGCTAGACAATAGACTTAACAATTTTGCAACTATTAATCTACTGGTCCAAACATAATCATACAACTTCTGAAATCTATAAAAAATTATCTACCTTTCTTTAGTTATGCTCAGAATTTAATTCGGCCATTTACTAGGCCCAAACTTCAAATTATCACGATTGTGTCTAGAAGTGACTAAATTCTAGACAGCAACCAACCCGAGTCCATAACTTCTAAAACACTATACCAAATCATGTATTCTTGCACTCTATGGAAATCTTAAACATTGTCTACAATTTTTATATTATGCCAAAGTTATGTATCATGATATAGCTATCCGAAAACTCGCCCACAAAACAGAACAACAAACCCTAACAAACAATGGTATCCACGACTCATCTCTAAAACATCCCTTCCTTACTAACTAGAACTAGAATGACCTCAAAACCAATCTACCATGGCCTAAAATAGGGAAACAAAGTCCAAGACGTTATTTACAACCTAAAGATTCGCTGGAACAATGGAAATCGGTACTGGCGCGAAACTCCTCTTCTTCCTTCCCTTTCCTTTCCTCTTCTCTTCCCTGGCCAGCCCTCTTCTTCCTTCTCCTTTGGCCAACGCCTTCCTCCTCCTTTCCCTGCTGGCCGCCTCTTAGTAGGATTAGTCGCACATTACTTGTAAAATGTGAGTTGTAGTAGCATATAATATCTACTGAATCTAAACATAGCACCTTCGGGTTAAGCTTTTTACACAACACAATGACAAAAGTGTAAAGGGTGTTATGCATGCGTGAGCCCACCCTATGATGGGCTTGGCTTTGAGCGGATTTTGGGCTAGGTGTTACAACTTCTTCCCTATATCTCCAAGAAATACTCCTATCAATTTAGCCAAGCTAGCGAACTAACTAGTAGTGGTAATTCTCAATTCTCAAATTAAAATTCGTATCAACAAATTCAAAAAGTTCTTTTGTCAACTACTTGCAATTTGGAACATAGTACCAAATGAAGGCAAACTTTGTACACTATTTTATTTAGTCATTGTTTCCACTTCCTGCAATGAAGAATTAATTGACTCTAGCTTGCATGGTTCCATTGGCATGTGCCATACTGCCATATATAGTTCTTTTTTCCATTTTAGAGTAATTTAAAGTTACATGCTAATCAACAATGATATTTTTGTCACAATGCAAATGAAATTATTTGTAGAATAATGCAAACGAATTATACCAGTCATGTTTGCATGATATAGCACTTATTTTGGTAATATTGCAACAAAATGTTTACAATCTTAATTATTAACTGGCCATTAGTTGCCCCCCCCCCCCCCCCTCCCCCCCTTAGTTTTTGCTCACGCTCCGCTACTGCTGCTGCTGGTTTTTGGGAGGGAAAAGTCATGTTTTAGTCCCTCAGCTTTTGACTGGGGGTCCCTTGAGGCCCCCTTTTTTTTAACTTTTCAAACATCCCAGAAAAACTTCAATCTTTAGGCTATGGTTCCAAAGCTGTTTTTTTTTTTTTTTTGCCGAAGTTTATAGTCTGGTGTCATTATAATGCAGGATGCAAGTCCACTTGTTGTTGATACAGAATCTTTAGCAGAGGGCTTCTTTTGCGCTTTTCAAAAGTTATTTTTTTTAACAACATTTGCTGAAGGACACATTCTTCTGCTTTGAGCACTTTTATATATGATTTGATAGAGCAGTTATTTGAGCTTGTGGTTATCTCATAGTCCTGGACAACATTAGATATCTTTGACATGGTGAGGATGGGTTCAAAATAGTCTCATGATGAAATGATGAGAATCAAATTGGATTGTCTTTGTTGACTACTTGTTTAATCATATAGTTTTGCTCTATTTCTTGACTGATGTAAAATATCAACGCAACATTGGAAGCTTGTGTACTAGTATTGGAACCTTGTTTATATTTGGAAACTTGTGACTAATCAATTCTTCTGATGCTTAGGTTTGGGCTAAGATACAGAAAGCTGGTTTTCATGTTGACATCGACAAGACTGACAGGACCATCCAGAAGAAGGTTGTTCCATCTTGCCTTGTTATCACAGCCAGAGTATACATCAATTTGATTATCGAATTGCAAGGGCTATCCATCTCAGTATGGCCTTGATTATGCAGCAAATGTTGCCTTTGATATTTAACTTAAGTAACACAGTTTGTGCAGATCTTAAAACACAAAGTTATCTGCGAGTTGGTACAATCAATGTTCATTTTTGCAGGTACGGGAGGCTCAATTAGCCCAATTCAACTATATTCTTGTCGTAGGCGCACAAGAGGCAGAGACTGGAAAGGTTTGATTTCTTCAAACAACTATTTATCCTATAGATGCTGAATAGTTAGTACGATTGCCTGATTCCATATCATCCTCAAATAATGCAGCGTATTTAATTAGTGCAACAAAGCAATATAGATTTAGCCCACTGGTTTATATGAAATGCTGAATTATGTGGATGGCTTGTACTATTGCAGGTCAGCGTTAGGGTAAGAGACAAGGCTGAACTATCAGCAATGAGCATTGATGATGTCATCACACGTTTTGGGGAGGAAGTAGCAGCTTACAAATGATTTTGATTTCACGTCCTCTTTTTTTGGCTAAACATTTACTCCCAAATTGTAATTTTGATGTAGTGCGTAGTCAATATCACCAATCATGTAATTTTTCTTGTTTCTGTTGCCAAAATGTGGAGCTGATTGTCTTCTATTAATCTAAGTGTAGTACTCTTTACAATCTATCGAAATGTGACTGCAAGTTAATAGTGACATACTGTCATCAAAGTGATGCAAACGTGAAAAATGAGCGTTAAGCAGCATAAAGACTAATCGAGGGGGTTTCTGAAATGTGTTTTATGGTCAAGTATTTTCGGTCACGCCATACTGTGCAGTCATGTGTACTGTGAAGTAGCCACACGCTACCTACAGTGCAAGACTT
Source organism: Dendrocalamus latiflorus (assembly GCA_017311315.1). Taxonomy (NCBI): domain Eukaryota; kingdom Viridiplantae; phylum Streptophyta; class Magnoliopsida; order Poales; family Poaceae; genus Dendrocalamus; species Dendrocalamus latiflorus. The sequence continues at coordinate 20,442,255 of CM029623.1, forward strand.
TCCGAGCACGTCCTATGAAAAAAAATTCAGAGAAAATTACAAAAATATTGTCTTGAGTGTTGTATAGCATTTCTTATATTTTTTAATGTTTGTTAATCTGTACTGTACGTGCATGTGGAGAGAGGAGTTGGCTAACAGACTGGAAGTTGACTGAAAGACTACAAACAGTTCAAAAACACTTTGGACGTGCTCGGAAAGTATTGCACTGTAGTTCAAAATCACTTAGGCCTTTTTTTTGTGCTTCTGCTTTTGCCTTTTAGTCTGTTTGCGAGATAGTACGGAGTAACAAACTCGCATACGGTTTTAGTCGATACAAATGAAGTCGCTACATTGTGAATTACAATTAACTTGTAGACTTCAACTTCAAAAAAACACTTTATTTGAAAATTAGTTACTACAGAAAAGTCAAAAGACAGTTTTTAAAAGTTGAAAAGAAGAGATCTGCAACCACTCGTGCCATCTTTTCTGATTGTCAAAATGAGCCATATTTGTGGTTTTAAAAAAAGAGCCATCTTTGACGAGGATGCAAAGACTTTAACTTAGAGGTCGTTCAAATCGGAGAAAAGGAGTTGTTATGTTTTTGGCACTGGTGCTTTTCTTAATTTGATCATTGAATATTTGTTTTTATAAAAATAGTTATGTCTCTAATCTAGCCAAACAATAACTGTTATTTGCTACACTCTAGCCCGGCAGGCCTCTCGACGTGCAACAGGGCAGGCAACAGCGGCAAGCGCTGGGCCCATGGCCTGCCGAGCTGCAATGCCATGGCAACGGCCTGCCGAGCCTGGATAGCTTTTTTGTGCATTAACTACGGCTTAGCTGCTACCAATGCAGGAAAGCAAGCTAGTGAGAATCAGAGAAGGGCTATGAGGATTGGACTAGTGACTTCCATTTTGTATGATGAGCAAGATTATGTCATTTAGACGGTGATTATTAATATGGTAAGCTAGCTATATGAAATGACGTGAATTGCTGCCTCCTAGAAATAAATCATTCGATAGAATTGGCTTTCATATTTGAATGGGGTCGGATAGCTTTGAACTTTGGAGCAAATATAAGGCACGTAAAAGCATATGCCACCTAAATCTAGAAAACAAACCTCTCAAAGAAAAATCTAGAATAACAAGGGATGCAGGGCACGTAGTAGTAATATGAAATTCAGTAGTTTCGATTCAAATTTCTGAAGTGACAATTCAGAGTGGAAGCATAATGTACTTTTGTAGCATAAAGATTTACTGACATTTTACATTAGTAATATGACCATTAGAGAAATTTGGATTTGGAAGTTCTTTGGTGATGACATGGCACGGTGCTTTAATGAGTATATGTAAGACAAAAATAACATTCATCAACAAATTGTTATGATTTAAAATATCTTTTAGTCTATAAAGACAATAGATGTACCCCAAAAGGCTCTTTTGCATCTTGTTTTCTTAGGAAGAATCTGTAAAAATCTTATGTTTTACCCAACGTTCATATATCCTTTCTGTTGTCAAATTTTCTAAAATTTAACTATCAATTAGTTTAAAACTATTTAGATTAAATATATCAAAATTATTATTAGATTTATTGTTAAAACTGTTTTTATAATATTGTAATTTTATGTTTTAATGTAAAAATATAAAAAATAACGGTCAGAAGTTACCGTGAAAATGTCAAAAATAAGAAAGAGAGAGAAATATAACAAAAATAGAGTGATAAAGTACGCTTAGTACTACAGACTCACTGACCTACAAACCTACAACCCTCCCTTGTGTTTAACTTTTTATCATGTCTCATGCTCTGCTCAACGTCCAATCACACATCTTTTCTACTGACAAGGTTTAGTGAGGGAGAGGGATGAGGCTTTCATGTCTACACCTGGTGTTCCCATCCATGTTCCGCTCAATCAAACGGCTAAGAAACGACCACGTGGTAAAAATAACAGCTTATATGATTTTTCTTCTCACTCTTATGATCTTGATATTTTTTATTAAGTTTTATTTATATCTTTTAAAATATAATTAATTATATTTATTTTGATGTTTTTTATTAAGTTTTATTTATATCTTTTAAAATATAATTAATTATATTGAAATATAATTAATTATATTTTAAAAGATATAAATAAAACTTAATAAAAAATATCAAGATCACAAGAGTGAGAAGAAAAATCATGTGAGCTGTTATTTTTGCCACATGACCGTTTCCCAGCCGTTTAATTGAGGGGAACACGGATGGGAACACAATGGGGGGACAGGGAAGCCTCATTCGCAATACAGCGAACCACACGAGCACTAGGTCACCTGCCGACTGCTGGCACTCGACAGTACATGAATTTTTGACATATCTAGCACTGTGCATTCTCAAAATTCCGTTTTTGACCCCCGGAGCTCACTTTTTCCAATTCTAGCCCCCCCGGTGAACGCGCGTTTGCCTGGCGCCGACACCTGGCTGGTCGTGCGGTCTGGCACCGCACGACCGCACGGTACTTGATAACAAGAATATACAATTGAACAAGGTTATCACCGTGATAAAGCGAGGCAAGGCGCCTGACTACCTTCACAACTTTTAATCGAGTATGGCATGCGGGCGAGGCAATGCCATACTCACATCCTAACCTTTTATGGCAGCAAATTTCTTGAACATAGAGTATGACTATTTTAACTATGTAACAAAGCAAATAAACATGAATAATGGTGCAGCAAGAAAACATGAATGTTCAATGGCATACCTTGACGACATTGTCTATTGTTTACTAACTTTGCTCTTCTCCCAAGTAGCATGTAGCTCCCATGAGTCCCATCCAATAGCATTGCTGCCCAAGCAAAACTTACTATATTAGTAAACTGTTAACCTTCCAATAAGTTCAAATGACAAACATGCTTGTTTGATGAAATCGAATATGAAAGTTGAAACCAAATATGAAGGTACCAATCATGAACATAAGTTGCAATGTACCTCGATAGAGAATTGTAGTTCTGCAGTATCACATAATGTTGACCTGTACTCAACATCTCCTCCTGAAGACAAACTAAAACATCAATAAAGATTGACTACGAGAACAACTCTTCTGAGTCATCAATATTGATACTTGAAAGCAGCAAAGCACAACAAACTCACACTGCCATAAAGATAATAGAACAAGCCAGAACAAATCCTAAACAGAAAGTTACTGCAGCAAGCTTTAAAGTCTACTTTCTTTTGTTTTGAGGAAACATCTTATGTTTTGATTGTTCGTGCAATGAATTTCTAAAAAAGCATAAGCAAATTTTGCATGAAAGCACAGGGAGAATTCTTCCAAAAAGAGAACACAAACATACCAGAAAAGGATCTGTATCTTGAAGGTGCATGGTTCTGAAGCATCAGGTGATCCTTAGTATGTGGTAGCTGAGCCAAGCAAATGTTTGTCACCAACAGCATTGCTGCCATGGAGCAAAGCTTACAATGTTAGTAAACTGTCAAGTGTCAACATACGATGGCATTTTGGTTCACTATTTTGTACATACAAAATATGAAAACAAGACAACAGTAACAATGGAAATTAAACATGATTACATGACAAATGAAACCATAGTGGCATATTGTAATACCTGGGCCGGATTGGGCTCAGCCCGGCCCAGCCCAGCCTACCCGTAGCCTTACAAAAGAGGGATCTGGAGAGGAGAAGGAGCACAAAGCCGATTTTGCTTCCTCCCCGTGCTCACCTCGCCTCCACCGCGCTCTCCCTCGTGCGTTGCTGTCGCCGCTCGCTAGCCCTCGGCCGCTAGCTCGCCGGCTCCGCTGCTCGCCAGCCCCCGGCACCACCGTTGCTGCGTCGTCGTCGACCTGCCGTCGGTGCGCCGCTCCTACTGCCGCCCGTCGCCGCCCTTACTTCCCCTGCCCGCGCGCCACCGCCGCCTGCCCTTGTGCTGCCGCCCGCGCCTCGTCTCCCTCCGCCCCTAGCTCGCTGCCGCTCCCCTGCTCCGCCCGGCTGCTTGCCGCGGACGGGGGCAAGGGGGAGAGCCGGAAGCTGGCCGTGAGGGGAAGGCAAGGGGCCGGCCGGTGAGGGAGGAGGAGGAGGAAGCCGCGGGAGGCGCCAGCTGTGAGGAGCCGTGAGGAGAGCCGACGGGCGTGAGAAGAAAAAGGGAAGAAGGGAGTGCGCCCGGCAGAGGAAAAGAAGAGGAAGGCCAGGAGAGAGGGCCGACCGGCTGAAAAAAGAAAAGAGAGGAGGGAAAAAAAGAAAGAAAGAGTAGGACGAGAAGGAAATCTGATCCACCGCCAGATCTGCCAGATCCGGCCAAGGAAAAGAAATTAGCACCTCAACCCAGTCGCTCGGGGCCAGGGTAACGCCTCGAAAGCCCTTCTCCCTGTTTAATTGCCGAGTCAGGCATAAGTTAATATATCGATAATTAGAATTGATATATGTGGTTGATTGACGAGAGAGATTAAGTGGATAAAATTCGATCTATGAGTATAAATGATGAAATCGCTAAATGTTCGAATTAAGTAAGCACCGGGACAATGGGATGTTGCCTGGTGGGACAGGCATGGGTTATGTCGAATTGGGCGTTAGAGCGATGTCATTTGCTCGTACTTGAATGTATTGCATGAGTGGTGAATTGAAATAGTTGATGCTTGTTCAGGAGGCGGTTCGAGTCTGGTGCCGTCCACATACCATCCGCCAGGTTAACAGGCAAGTGTATAGTAGAACAGTAAATTGTGGTGAATGTTTGTTATTCGTATTTCCATACCATGATTTACAGTATTTATGAGATGATGTATATGAATTGTGCTAATCATACCCCGATGAATACTGTTTATGATTAGACATCCATATTTGAAACATATTGCATCATGCAAATGCATAAGAGGCAGGCCGGTGAAAAGTCATGACTAGTCCAGAGGACTCTTGAATAAGAACCAAGTCGGTGAGAAAGTCATATGACTAGTCCGGAGTGCTCTTGAATAAGACCTACAGAGGTAGGCAAATGAGTGGTCCATCGACGGGTGGACGCTCCGCTATACCGGTATAAACTACAGTTATAGGTGCATTACAGATGCATTGCATTGTATTTACAGGAAATGAACAGGTGACAGAGAGGAAACTCAGAGATTCTGGGTTATAGCTCATAAATGTGATTTGGTGGTTACAAATGCATTACAGATACATTGCATAGCATTGCATTACAGATGCATTGCATGAAAGTGACAGAAAAAGTGATACAGATTACAAATACATGGTTGATGTACAGATTACAGCTACAGAGTTGATTTACAGTTTACAGTTACAGAATTAAATTACAGTTTACAATCATAGAGTGGATTTACAGCTTACAGTTCGTGAAATTGATTGAGTTGCTAAAGTGATGTTACTGTTTAATCGTGTGCTTGCTGAGTCTTCGGGCTCACCCTTGCTTTAACGTTGTTTTTATAGGAATCTGTTGAAGGCGACATGCATGGGCGGGAGTAGCACAGTCGTTCACGTACCATAGTGATTCACAAATCATCTACAGTTGACACATTTACTCTTGGATAGTCTAAGTGCCTTTTTGGTAATTGTCAAAATTATATCTTTGCTGCGCTTAGTGTCAAGTGTACCGGTTTTTGTCGTCTGATTGCTATTTAAATAAAATAATTGCTTCGCAAGACCAGCGGCAAAAGTTGAAGTTGGTAGCATTATAGTGTAGGTGGTAGCACTTTGGGCTCAGGGAGGAGCCGGGTTGTTACAGATAGTCCATAAGTACATAGCAAATCAGCAATAACATCAATAGTTGAGCATCATTGTTTTGAAAGACAACTAAATAAGTAGCACTGGAGTAGCTTAGAAGTCTTACACTCCACACAACCAAAAAGACCAAAACACCAACAATCTAACACTCATCTCTCAATAATCATCCATTTTGAATGCATCCAAATTGTTGCCATCCATATTCCATCCATCGCTCTCAAGTACTAGCATCAGGTGGAAGCATAGCAGCAATGGACTTGTTTTGCTTTGCTTCTGGTGCTGGAACATTGAAATTAAGGGCAGATTACTTTCTTTTTGTTGTTGTCCCAAAACTTGGCAGTGACACAATGGCAAAGGCAACGGTAGAGGCTACGGAGCCACCACCGCTGGCTAACTCAACTACATCATCTCCTCCTTCATCACAGTTCTAACATATTACTCCTATTAAAGAAAATCTTTGAAAGAACGGACAACACTGTTGGCAATGATTTGAGTGAAGCAAACTTTACGCTTTTCAAACAGGTAAAGAAAACTCACAATAAGCAAGTATCTAATGAAACTCGAATATCAAAGTGAAATCAGATCACAAGGAAGATGGGTTTGATCCACAGTTCCACACTCCACATCCCTAATGCAAATCAACAGCGAGCGATCAAACCAATCAACATTTAGATTCTAGCAATCAACATCTGTGCTTTTTAATTAGGCAATGGCATGCATTATACAAGCAGATAATATACAAATAGAGGAAGAAAAACAGAGACGGGGAAAAAACAGGGGTACAACCTGGTGCTCACAGGATTGGCAAGCGTAGAGGAGGGTGCGTGTCTCCTGTCCTCCCGCGGGTACAGCACGTTGTTGCTGCAGGAAAGAAGAGGCAAAATAAACCAGCGCTCATGGGAACATGTCGGAGAAGAGGGGAAGAAGAGACTAGAAGAAGAATAGATCAAGAGGAGTGGAGATAAAAAGGCAGGAGGCAAACCTGGAAGAGAAGGGTGACCGTGGAGCCGGAGCCGTCAGAGCCGGACGGCCAGAATCGACAAGGCGACGCCGCGCCAGGCTGAGGAGGAGGCGTGGAGGCCTGGAGGGAGAAGCTTCGACTGCAGTGCGGGAGCTAGACGACCGGAATCGACGGGATCGACCGAGGTCACCGCGCGGTGGTGGTTAGGTTTGGCACTGAACTCCCCTCGCCATCCCCTCTTTCTTCTGTATCTGCCGCTCTCTGTGTGACTGTGTCACGCACTCTCTCTCTCTTCATTCTCCCGCGTGCTGCACACTAAGGCGCTCGTCTTGCTCCTGCGGCTCTGCTTTCGCGGCATGGCGACGACTAGGCGACGCCATCCCTGCCAAGGTGGATGCCAACCACAGTCCACACTCACCTGAGGCGAGGCAACGGCCATGGCGGCAGCCCCTGATCACTCCAACGCCAAAGCGGCGCTTAGGCAACGCCAAAGTAACGCCTTAAGGGTATGTCCAATGCAAGATGCTTATATATGAATGCTTAAAGAGAGAATATAGCCACATCATCAAGTATCTATGCAAAAGTTATTTCCTCCAATGCAAGCATCTCTTCCGTGGGTGCTTAGGTGCTATATTATTTATTAATAGACATAGTTATACACATAAGCACCTACTAAGCATCGATGTTTATTTAAGCATCGATGCTTCAAAATAAACACCTTATCCATCCTATATGGCAACAAAAATTAGTTTTTCATTACTAAGCATCTCTGTAAGCGCCTGCATTGTACATACTCTAATAAGCATGCAATTGAAAAGGTGAGAACTACCCTAAAATGGAATTTCAATCTGCGATCTCAACTGCTCGTTCCATCAGTCGGCAACTGAGTAGGCAAAATATTTACGGAGTAACACACCTGGTTGCATTAAAACCTCCCATAAAACAACACTTAGAAGCACTTAATTGCGCCATCAGGCCCCTGCCAACATAAATCTGCAGCTATGTTTGACACACAGAAAAAACTAAATGTTTCAGCATAAAAAAAACGAAGCTAAAATGATATCACAGAAGAGGAATTGAAGATCACACCTGTGCTTGTCTTAAACCAAATTCCAGTGGAACCTTTGACTTTCCAGCAACGTGATGGTGTCGCGCAGCATTGGTGGTTACCAAAGAGGCATAATTTATGAGATTAATAAATGGAGTCTCAAGCAGTTGAACCACCTGATGATGTTGTGACAATAGTAAGTTGCTATAGAAATAATTCAAAATTTTATTTTATGACCGACATGTATTAGACATAACAAATGGTTAGGGGCATTGTACTTACAGCAACAGGACCCTCAACTCTCATCAAAGGCACTTTTGGAAAAACATTTATCAGGGCAAATACCGAAGGAGTGATACAGGAAACTATATTAGAAGATGGGTGAAGCAAAAATATACATGGAGCAACGCAGGGGCGGATCTACAGTGGGTCAAGGGTGTTCAGCTGAATACCCAAAATTTTTGACAAAAAACCTAGTATATATAAGGTATATTACATATGTATATATATAACTGGGCCAGTTTATCAGTTTCGGGTCACAATCTGCTGCCCGGGTTGAGGGAAAACGCGCGCTGCAGCCTGTGTCCGCAGCCCGAGGGAAGCCCATTTGCTGCGCGCCTGCTCCCCCAGCCCCCATTTCCCCCGGTCCCCAATCCCCATTTCCTCCCTGCCCGACGCGACGCGGCGACGCAATCCACTCCGCTCCGGCGCTCCGCCCCTCCAGTCCGCTCCGCCGCTTCGCTCCGGTGCTCTGGCCCTCCGCTCCGCCGGGCGTCGGCACCGCGAGGTCCGCCGTCCGTGACGCCGCCACCAGATCCCAGATATGGCCCTCCGCAGCTCCGTTCCGCCGGCACCGCGACGGCGCGATCGGCGACCGCGCCTCCGCCGGCACCGCAGTCCAAGAGGCACAGACCTGACCGCGGCACCGCGTCACCTCCGGGCTGTCCGGCTCCGGCCTCCGGCCCGCCGCTCCACCGCCACCGCAGACCACGTCACGCCGTCACCTCCGGGCTCTCCGCTCCGCCGCTCGCCCGCTCTGGCCCTCCACTCTGCGCCTCCGCCAGTGAGTACTTGAGTACTTCTGTAGACTGTAGTTCTGTGTTGTGCCTGACTGCCTGTACTGCACTACTGTTGTATGAGTGAGAGTGTATGTGTAAAGACGACTAGATGACGAGCATGATGTTGAATTGTTGATGAATGATGAGTTGATCTGTTGATGACTGATGTAGTCCTCAGTGACTCGGTTCCCTTAGTCCCTTACTCCCTTAGCTTTAATTTTCAGAGGAAAGGGCAGTTTAGACTTTAGATGTTTTCTGTTTTTGGACCATGACCACTAGTAACTGACTTAGTGACTTGCCCAATTGTTATGATGCAACCTGCAGGTCTACTTCCTGTCAAATTAAAAATAATAGTTTATGATTTTGTAGCAAGCTCATGAATCTTGTATTTTATGATTTTGTAGATCTTTGAGCTTTAAAAAATGAAGAAGTTTACAAACTTGAAATCTTTATGAAAAGTTGAGATCATTCCTTCCAAATGATTATAGTTAAGTCATATAAATAATAAACTACAGTGGCCATACAACTTTATGAAATAACCACACTACATACTATGGCTGCAGGAAATAATGGCATTCATAAGATCATATGTCGAGCTTGAAGGGTTTCCAGACTGTTACTCCTTCATACGTCCCATACATGACCTAGAGAGCTCTGAAGGTATATTTTAGAACTTGTGTTCACGGTCTTGATTCAAATATATAAAGCTAAGTTTCACTTTTTCATTGTTCAGCATTTCTTTGGTGGAGCAATGGGTGTGTTTACAACAAGAAGCTTGCTAAGCTCCATTGGAGTCTCTCAAAGCAAGGCAACCCCAGGTGCCATTGCTATCAATTGGATCCTCAAGGTAAATAAAGACGCTTAATTCTGGCACAAGGCCTCTCCTCGTCATTTTGCTATATAATTCAAATGCCTCTTCAACTTGAGATGCTAAACAAAGACATAGGGCCATCTCTGTATTTTTCTATAATTCCTATATTTTATTATATCTATATACACGTATTGTTGTATCATTGTTTTTGGGGGAAATAATGTTTGCAGTATCGACGTATCTGAACAACCTAGCTCCGAAGTCCGAACACCCATCCTAAAAATCCTGGATCCGCCACTGGAGCAACGCATACAGTTCAATGTTACTCCTTCCTTCTAACAGTTGAAGATGCCATTTTTTGTTTTGTAACCTATGCTAATCAGCCTATCTATGCACATGACAAACTAAAAGGCCTATTTGGAGCTAAGCTAGCAGCTTATCTAAGAATCATTTACCATTTGAAGAAAGACTATTGTATATATGCATGTAGGACACATTGGCATGACTGATTGCAGGAAAGAAATGTCCTGCTCTGTGAACTTAAAGTTCACAATGAACTGGCCCTGATCAACTCGGCTTCGGCTTCGGCTTCTGGCTTCTGGCTTATTTTTCACTATTCATAAGTTTCGTCTTTTTCTGAACTTTTGGCTTTTTGTTGAGCTTTTTTTCCGGTTCTTTTTTTTCCTGTATTTGTTTGTATTATACGTAATGGGCTAACATATTTTTTATATTTTTAAAATTTTTAAATTTAATTATGCTAAATAAGCCTCTGTCAGCTACAGTGTTTTTTCAGCCATCTACAGTGTTTTCAGCCATAAGCCATGAGCTTTTCAGTCGAACCGATCACCACTTTAATACATTCTTCAAGACCAGCAAAAATAGTGAATTCTCCACCAAATGGATTTTTCCAAAAGTACAGGTCAAACCTGTAAAAGAAAAATTAACTAAATCAGAATGAGGTTGACCATGCCTGAGCTGTTAGCTGTAATAAGTTCTTTCCATTCATAGGTCTGCATTTGCTGAAATTGATTCAATAGATATATTAAAGTAGATTTACTGAACAAATTTACAGGGAAGTAGCACTTCAAAGAGGAAGTGGACATAAAAGAGTTTCCCTGATTTTAGGTACACTAATAATGCACCAACATGAACCACATTTGATGGCTGTACAAATTGCTATTCGGCAATCAGTGCCTAGAGGACATAAAAAGTTTACAGATATTCCGAAGTAGCTAGGACATTCCATTAAACATGCTTTGTAATAACTTAACAAGAAGTGACTATATGCTCAGCCAAAATAACACTGCGAGTTCCAAGGAAACAACGAATTGAGATTATGCTTTTGCGTTACTACTGATTAGTTTCTAGAAGGATGAATTTGTAAATTTGCTGGAAGTTTGAACAGCAGGAAAGTGGACTCAAAATCTATGTTGTAGCACAGATTAGGACATTAGGTATTTACATTGTAGGCAACAATTGGAATGCCCTCAGTCCTCCTCTCCCCTTAAAAATATATGAGTTAACACCTCGTCTAGTTCCCTTAGGTACAGAAAAACCAATAAAAACCACATCACAGAGATCTCCATCATACTGCCTTGCTTTCATGCTAATAACAAGTACATGGACCATACCCAACACAAGTTCGCTGTGCTAGCAATTTTTTTTTTATGTTATGGGTTTGCTTCAGTGCATGTACTCAACATGAATGATGCACAGGAACTATAAAGCTGTTCTGGGAGTATAGGAGATGATGGTAGTCCGGCGAGCTAATATCCATTCTGGCACCCTAACTAATACACCTGATAATACTACATGAAATATCTGCTGGATAAGATTTTAACAAAACAGTTATATGTGGCAAGTTCATTTAGCATAGGGCAGCAACGCTTTTATGTTACAATCATATAACTCTGAAAGACCTAATAATGGTCATTCTTGTAAACACATTTTTACTTTGTGTATTACCTTGAGCAAATGACAGAGTAACTGGAAACAGATGTATTCTTTTAGATATGTGTACCTTCCCTTGAGTTGTTGAACACAGAGTAGATGCTAATCCAATGCCAGCTCCTATCCCCATGACATTGAAAAGCGTTGAGATGGCCTCCCTTTAGCAAACAAGTCACTAAGAGCAACTCCAGCAGGGCTCCTACTTGAGCCCTCATCCTACTTTTGAGGGCCGAGGGGCAAAAAACTCACTCCAGCAGGGCCCCTACTTGAGCCCTCAAAAGTAGGGGCCCTCAAATCTCCCCCTCGAGCCCTCATTCCTGGGGGGTCTGGAGGGAGCCCCTACTTTTGAGGGCTCAAGTAGGGGCCCTGCTGGAGTGAGTTTTTTGCCCCTCGGTCCTCAAAAGTAGGATGAGGATGAGGGTGGGTCCTATGTATCATCCCCTCTAAGAATGAATTTGAGGGTCCTGTTTTGAGGGCTCCTGCTGGAGTGTAGCCCAAAAAATAGAGCCCTCAAAAGTAGAGAGAGCTCTCAAATAAAAAGTAGGGGCCCTGTTTTGAGGGCTACTGCTGGAGTTGCTCTAAGGTTACCTTCCTTAGCAAAAGAAGAATAAATTGGTAGACTTTTCGCTCTTGCTGCAACAACAGCCATTCGCTACAATAACAAGCAATGGTTTATTTTTTTGTAATACAATTTTCAGGCAGAAAAAAACTGGACAAACACATTGATTATAAAGGGGGTGATAGGAACAAATATAGCACAATTGTAAACACTCCACCTATCTCCCATGTTAGTATACAAACAGAAACGAAGTAGTATGAAATACAAACAGCCGATGTAGAAATCAGACAACCCGGCAGTTCCGGGGAGGGCTCGGGGTCGACTTGACGCCACACCAACTTCGAACGAGGCTGACGAGGCCGCGGAGGAGCAGGTTGATGCGCAGCAGCCGCGCGGCGCGGGCACATAGCAGAGTGGTGCCCAGGCACCAAGCAACGGAAGCAACGCGTACGATGCCGACAAACCGCGGCGCGATGGGATGTAGAGAGACAATTGAAACACTTTCCCACCAGGTCTTCAGGAACCGGACGGCGAAGATGACGTGGAGGACGTAGCCGTCTCCGACGGGCCTGGCGGCTCTCGTACACCTGCCACCCGTCGGCAATAGGGTCGACCTGGCGCATGCAACGAGGCTCAAGCCGCACCACTGTCTTCAGGGGAGGTGCATGCACAGCAGAGGAAGGTTTAGTCGAAGCGGCCATTTCGGATATCAGCCCAACACGGGACGACGCCGGGAAGGAAGCGCCGAGGGCTGCGCCGCCGGAGGAGGAAACCGGGCGCTGCTCCTTGGACGGGCTGGAGTCACTCCAACGCTGTGCCTTGGAACGTCCCGGCTGAGCAAGGGGAGAGGGAGGAGAGCCCGGCGCCTGGGAAGGTGGGGTGGCCCGCCTGAGGAAGACACGGTCGTGACGGTGGCCGCCAGACCCGGAGCAGGTTCCGGCGGGGGGTTCTGGAAGGTGGCGCCGGGAGGTGGAGAGGTGGGGGTGGGAGTCGATGAGGCCATCATGCTTTGTTGCCACCGGATATCCACAAGCGAACTTGGAGAAGAGCATTAGGTTACACATAGTAGATCATACCAACTTCTATGAGACTGATATGAGGAATATGCAGTGTAACTGATGGGCCTCTGCAGTTCTTCCGGAGGAAAGCGTAGCCAACATCAATTGCTTCGGCAAGGAGACCCGTTGTCTCCGATGTTATTCATCCTTGTTATGGATGTGCTGAATAGTCTGTTTGTTAAAGCTGAGGAGGAGGGGCTGCTACAGCCGCTGTCTAATCGGGCTGCAGGACAGCGTATTTCTTTGTATGTTGATGATGTGGCACTATTTATTCGGCCAGATTTGGAGGAGCTACAAATCACTAAGGGTATTCTTGATCAATTTGGAGAAGCTTCGGGGCTGCACACTAATTTTCAGAAAAGCTGCTTGGTTCCAATCAGCTGTGAGTAGTGGCGGACCCAGGAAAAAATTGTAGGTAGGGCGAAGTCTAATGATGGACTCAGGAAAAAAACTAGGTAGGCTGAAGTCGAAAGCGTGAAATAAACAGTAGTACCCAAAAGCAAAACAATCAATGATCAAACTATGTTGTAATCACACTAATAAAAGTATGTGATACGAAATAGAAACAACAACTACAATTCACATGTTAACATATGTAGATGACGGAAGGACAATGAAAAATACCTCACTAATAAAGCTTAATCCACAATTGTAGATGAACTGTAAAAGAAACAACCTGTCAATTATGAAAGATAGATAAATCAGTACTGTAAAAGATATTCTACATAAAATTTTGACAAGCTAGTTTACATACACAAATCTAGTCTCTACAATAAACAGAATTTATTATACCTTTATAAAATAGAACTATAAAAATACAATATATAAAATTATAAAAGTCTAAAAGTAATTACCAAATACCAATCCAGCAATTCTCAAACGCTCAAACCACTTCTCGGCTTTAGACTCTACTGTCGGCCACTCAGTCCTCGTCACCTCCTCAGTCCTCAAAATATCCGCCGACGGAACGCCCAACCGCTCTCTGCCTCTCTCATCCTCAAACAAATCCGCCGAGTCGCTGACACCCCACTGCTCCGCTCTCCCTCTCCTCAGAGGCTTAGATCCGCCGGGCGCCGGCCGCTCCCGGCCGCTCTCCTCGCCTCCTCAAACTCCGGCGCTCCGCTCTCCCTCTCCTCAGATCCGCCCAGCGCCGGCAGCTCCCGGCCGCTCTCCTCGCCTCCTCAAACTCCGACGCTCCGCTGTCCCTCTCCTCAAATCCGCCGGGCGCCAGCCGCTCCCGACCGCTCTCCTCGCCGCTCCCGAGTCCCGACCCCTCCCCTAGCCGCCTGGGCGCCGCCGCGCCTCCCGCCCTCCAACTCCTCCGCCTGGGCGCTGTCGCGCCTCCCGCCCTCTGACTCCTCCGCCTGGGCGCTGTCGTGCCTCCCGCCCTCCGACTCTTCCGCCTGGGCACCGCGCCGCGCCGCGCCGTCCTCTGACTCCTCCGCCTGGGCGCCGCCGCCGCGCTGTCCTCCGCCTCTGCCGCCCGGGAGGCCGAATCTAGGTTAACGCCGCCGCCGGCTCTCTTTTCTTGACTAGTTGACTTGTGGACTATTGTCTGTTGGCCCGTGTCGTGCTCCTCCGCTAGTATATCTCATTGTTGCTTTGTTGGGCGGTTGGGCTTGGGCCGTGTATTTATTGGGTTGCTTAGACAGTTGGACTTGGGCCTTGCCCGGGGGTGGTGGTGTGCTTCTGGTTCTACCGGGGGGCGGGGCGGCGCGGGGGGGGGGGGGTCCGCCGGCGAGGGGAGCTCGGGTGGCCACCCGGGCTCGCCCGAAGGGTGGGTCCGCCCTTGGCTATGAGGAAGCTAATTTGCAGGTGGCGGATAATATTCTTCATTGCCTAGCAAAAGAATTTCCCTGCACCTATCTGGGGCTACCAATCTCAAATAGGAAATTGTAGAAGTGCGATTTATTGCTATGGATTGAGAAGATTGCTGATAGGCTTTTAGGTTGGATTGCTTCTCTGATGAACCTAGCCGGTAGAGCCACCATGGTGCGGTTCGTGTTATCTGCCATCCCGGTGTACCTACTTATTGCCATGAATGCGCCTAAGTGGGTGCTTAAAGCAATTGATAAAATCAGGAGAGCTTTCTTGTGGAAAGGAAGAAAAGAGGTCAGGGGGGCTGCTGTTTGGTAGCAGGGGAAAAGGTGGCAAGGCCAATTGATCTGGGTGGCCTAGGCATTCCTAACTTGCAGGTGAAGGGCTGGGCTTTACAAATGAGATGGCTATGGCTGGAAAAAACTGGGGAAGGCAAAGCTTGGTCCGGATTGGACATTCCAATCCAGCCACAGATTCAGTCTTTGTTTGCAATTTCGGTGATCACACAAGTGGGGAGTGGAGCAAACACCTTGTTTTGGTCAGACCGTTGGTTGAATGGGCAATCCTTAATTGAGCTTGCACCGGCAGTAGTGGCGAGTGTGCCTAGGAGGTGCATCAAACACCGCACGGTAGCAGAAGCATTAGATAACCAAACTTGGGTAAGAGACATTCGGAGCACCTTATCTCTTGACGGCTTAGTGCAATATCTGCAGATTTGGGAGACTTTAGAAAATGTGACCTTATCACAAGAGGAGGATAGTTTTATTTGGAGGCATGAGGCAAGTGGGTCCTTCTCTGCCAAATCTGCTTATAAAGCATTCTTCTTTGGGTCGATTTCATTCGAGCCTTGGAAAAGATTGTGGAAATCCTGGGCTCCGCCTAAATGCAAGATTTTCTTATGTCTTGCCATTCAAAATAAATGCTGGACAGCGGATAGATTAGCTCAAAGAGGCCTCCCTCATCTAGAGAAGTGTGTGCTATGTGACTAAGAAGAAGAATCAATCCAGCACATCCTCTCCACTTGTGTCTTTGCTCGACAATTCTGGTACAATCTGTTAGTTCGCCTTGGTCTTGAAAGAGTTGCTCCTCAACTCAATGAATTGAGCTTTGCGGATTGGTGGAGGAAGGCAAGTCGGAAGATGGATAAGACAAAGAAAAAGGGGTTTAACATTGCTGTGATCTTGGGTGCTTGGACACTTTGGATTCAGAGGAACAAGTGTGTCTTTGATGGTGCCTCTCCTTCTCTCAGAAATGCTCAACAATATTTTGAGGAAGAGATGAGGATCTGGAGTCTAGCTGGAGCACGAAAGCTACAAGAGTTGGTCGGCCTAAATTAGTTTTAGGCGTTTTGTGGCTTCCTGCCCTTGACATTCTGTTGGGTTAAGGGGTGGTTGGTATAAACCCTTGACTTCCTCTTGGGTTAAGGGTGGTGTTGTTTGTTTGTTTGGGCTGTTTTTTCTTCTCTCTATATTATATAAAGATGCGCAGTTCTCCTGCGCGTTCGAGAAAAAAAAATGAAATACAAACATACATTGATTTTGGAGGAAGCTTGGATAGCAATGCCTCTAAGCTACCAGTCTAGTACCAAGAATCGTAATCTTCCTACGAATGGCAGATGTATGGCGCATAATTTCCAGGCCCGATTGCGGAAGAGCCCCTATTGGCAATCATGGAGTTGTTATCATCAGCAAGCATGGACGCTTCATTGTATTCCCTCATCCATGGATCTAAAGATGACGCCATTGCTTGTAAACTCAAAGCATTATCGTAAAGGCAACATTAATTGGGCGACCAAAAATCATGATTAAACAAAAGATAAAGCTTCAACAATCTACATACAAGAACCTGACAAGCCACAGAGCTAACAATTCCAAGAAAGATGGTAAGAAAAAAGCCTAATCAGCAAACCGAACCGCGAGAAGAAATGGTACCGATCGGGAGGGATCCAGAAGGCGCTGCTCTCTCCCCAACCACAAGAGAGATTAGATAATCAAAATCAAGGAGGAGATCGAATTTCTCCTGCCCTTTTTTCCCTCTTGTGGATTTGTGAAGCAGTTGGGTGGGGGAAGGGAATATGGTGCCACGCGGTTGGGCTGAAATAATCTGACTTACAGCTGAAATTATACTGTAGTTGATTAAAATTACACTGTAACATTGTAAAGCATTTAACATAACTAAATTTTAAAAAATTAAAAATTAAAAAGACAGATTAACCTATCACGGATAATGCAAACGAATACGAAAAAGAAACGACAAAAAAGCTCAAAAAAACCAAAAGACTAGAAAAGGACAATTTATAAATAGTAAAAAATAAGTCAGAAATCAGATGTTCAAGCCAAAATAAGCAGAGCCTATAATTGGAGAGACGACACATCAAATGGGGAAAATAATGAGATCTGAATTGGGATCTGAAACCATTTAGCAGCAGGCACAGGCTTGACAGCGCCTCCTCCACCGCCAAATCGCTCTGCTACTCATACCTGTGTGGTGAGTTGGGAAAAAGAATTCACCTCAGGGAGATGACACATAAGCCGACGCCGGGTTGCGTTGCGTGAGGCTGGTTTGGGGTAGCGGCGCTGGAAAGAAAATAGACATTTATGTCTCAAATAGGAAAAAATAACATAACTATAGTGAAAATAGATGATGTCATCTAAGAAGGACCGACATCATTCCCATAATTAGACTGCAAGGGTAGCCATAAAAAAACCTCTACTTGGCTTTCTGCCAGTCCTCCACATGTCAGTTATCGAACCAAACATGCAAAAAGCACAATCTATATTTGTTTGCATCGAGGATGATTTTAGCATTACGGTAGCTTTTCAAAGCATGTTTATTTCTGCTTACACAACAATGGAAATTAAAAAGCATTAATATAAAAATTCTAGAATACATCCATATAATAGCAAGATAAGAAGACATAAAAAAGGTAAAAAGTATAGGATAAATGTAAGTCTACCATCAGAAATTTTATATCTACCAATACTATAAGATAAATTACTTTAAGATACATAATTTGAATGCTGCTTTTTCCATCATTTGGTCATATATATAGAATTTTTATTCTTATTTAAACAGCTTTGGCTATGATGAAATTGCAATCATTCCTAAAAACCATGTTTCAATAGAAACAAATATAATTCAGTTCCAGCAATCAATATATCTACAGACAATGATAAAACAGTTGAGAAAAGGAATACATTTGATAATCCATACAACACATGAAACCATATACCTTCACAATGCCTCATTTTGTATGTATAAATGCAAAACAAATTCTGTAAATCTAAGCTATAACATTGCACACTTCTAACTTAAACTGTGTGCAGAACTGTAGATCATCCTACTAACAAATAATACAATACAGTTAACATGCAATGGAAACACATACTTTATATGCATTTATAGTAAACTAATTCGAATATGTAGGTTTAAACAACCAAACTCCTTCAGATCTAACTACTGTTGTATGAAAAGTTTGATCACACGCATACATGGTGACTTCTAAAGTTATAATAACGTGAAATGGAGGGAGTAATAAAGTGTAGGTGTAAACAAATCAATCACTACAAAACTAATAGCTAATGATATATCTCTCATCAGACATAAAGAGGGCACTCTTCGAAAAAAGGAAATAACAAGGCACTAAAAACACATTGTAAGTAATACATAAAAAAGAACTGTTGCAATAAAAATGACAAAGTGAGCAGCAATGCTTACCAAAGTACCTATAAAAAAGCAACTACCTTTGATTCAGGCCAACTTGTAACAAACAATAATAAACAACTATAACAATTCTATAATAAAGTAACCTACTCTAGAAAATATAGAATGGTCTGTTATGTTTTGTTCCTAGTTTATTGTAGTGAGCCTGTTAAGGTTCATCAACCAGGAAATTTCATAACAACAAAAAAAGAGCAATCCACCACTTCTACATGAGGACATCATGATCTGTACCTGCACGTGAGATTAACGGCGACAAAGTATCTGTACTTGGATCAACCTCTGATGAGACATCAGTTTTAAAGCTCACTGACAGTTCTTAATGTAGACCATCAATATATCATTAGAGATCAATCATATAGCTGTTTGATCCTAAGTTCATTGCCAGTTTACCATTCAAAATAATTGCATTACTATTTAGGTACCTTTGTCTAGTTATATATGTCCGAGGGTCAAACAAAAGAACACAATTCAATTCTACATTCCCAATAATAGATCAATACACAAAATCTAGATTGCAATAAATTCAAAAACAAAAACACCTAATGACTAGCTAGTAGTGGGAACACCAAGCTCTTAAATTATGTATCATATACTATGACGAAGCACCGAAATTGATATGATTTAGATCCACACCACAACAGATGTAAACTATCCAAAATAGGAGCAATTAAACAGCACAAATTCTTATAACTCATCAAATGTAAAAGAAAAGAAGATCCCATTTCACCTTGTTCTTGGTGACTTAGTTGTTGACGTTGATGGCAGGGAAGAGCAGTGTCTTGCAGTCCTACATCTGGTAGAGCTTTGTATATTATGAAGAACTACCGAAATTGATATGATTTACTAGATCCACACCACACCAGATGTAAACTATCCAAATCAGGAGCGTAAAACAACACAAATTCTTATAAATCATCAGACATAAAGAAAGAAGATCCCATTTCACCTTGCTCTTGGTGACGGAGTCGTTCATGTTGATGGCAGGGAAGAGTAGCATTTGCAAACCTGAATCTGGTAGAGCCTCTTCACCTTGGCGGTGGTCTCCTCGGACATGTTGATCAGTCTCTCCTTCATCTTGGGGTACTTCTTGTGATCCACCTTGAGCCCGTCACGGATGATCTCGAGCATGATCTTGAACTGGGGGGTTGTCCTGGACTCCGGGTCAGGGACATTACTGGACTTCTCAAACTCCTACTCGGCCTTGATGCCCTCGTGGATAAGTAGGTGTTGGGGACATGATGCATTACATGCTGTATCATTAATACAACTTTGCCCATCTACATACCATGAGTATTCACCTTTCAATTAGTGCGTGGGAAAGAACCAAGTTTTTCTCATTTGTGTACATTTAGTTGTGTCGTATACGTACTGAGCTCACCACCTCAGCGTACATCAATAGGCCTCCACCATAAATTGGGAAATTACATGGGATTTGAATCTCTATCTATAATCAAATATCTAGAGCCCATGACAGGGGATCTCTTGAAAGCAAGATACGCTAATTGAAGTGCAAAAGTCACCTCAACTAGGATAAATGGAAGGACACAATTGAAGTTGAACTAAACTCGCTAAATAAGAGGAAAGTTTTTGGACTATAGTCATGACACCCAAGGCGTCATTCGTGTTGGACACAAATGAGTGTTCAGAAGAAAGCAGAATGAACGCAATGAAGTGGTGAGATACAAAGTGAGATTAGTAGCACAAAGGTTCATGCAGAGACCCGGCATCGATTACGATGAAACATATTCTCCTATAATGGATGGTATGACATTCCATTACTTGATATCAATGGCAACTGGCATGAATCTAAGTATGAAACTCATAGATATTGTGATTGCATACTTATATGGGTAACTTAATTCTAAATTTTTTATGAAAATTCCAGAAGAACTGAAGGTCACATGTATGAGCACGAATGATAATCGCAACATCTATAGTGGAAAATTGCAAAGGTCACTATACGAATTGACATAGTCAGGTCATATGTGGTACAACCGACTGAGTGATTCCTTCTGCAAAAAGGATATGTAAATAATGAAATATGCCCATGTGTGTTCATCAAGAAATCCACTCATGGATTCTGTATCATATCTATATATGTCGATGATTTGAAAATCATCAAAACCACGGATGACATACTTGAAGCAAGCTCATACTTAAAGACGAAATTTGAGATGAAAGATTTGGGACTGACCAAATATCATCTTGGCTTGCAGATTGAACATCTGCCTGGTGGCATATTGTTGCACCAAACCACCTACACTAAGAAAGTGCTGGAGAGATTTTATCTAGATAAATCTCATCTACATAGTATTCCAATGATCGTTAGGTCATTTGAAGTGGAGAAAGATCCGTATGGACCTAAGCATGAGAATGAAGTAGTACTAAGGCCACGGATCCCGTACTTAAGTGCTAATGGAGCACTTTTATATCTTGCAAATTTAACCAAGCCTGACATTGCATTTGCAGTGAGTTATTTAGTAAGATATAGTTCTCAGCTTACTAAGAGACATTGGAATGGGCTTAAAGGCATTCTCAGGTACGTACAAGATTCTAGTGATCTTAGACCCTATTATCCCAAGGGTTAAGATACTAAAATCATTGGATACTCAAACCTTGGATCTTTCTGATCCCTATAATGCCAAGTCATAGACTAGGTATGCCTCTCTAAACAGGAATACAACCATCTCCTGGAAGTCTATCAAATAGATGATAGTTGCTATGTCAATAAATTATTTGGAGATATATCTCATGTGTGCTTGATCATCGGCAATGTGACCACTACTTCAACAATATCAATATTTTTTTATGCAAATGGTACATGGATAGTAGACTTGACAGTTGAGATAGTCCCTGCCTCCTTGGAAATTAAGCATCATAGTTTCTTAGAAATCTAACAAACCCATCAATCTTTGTGTCAATCTTTATAGATATTAGCATGTTAGATGTGTTGAAGTGCCGTATTGTTGTCACTAGAACATGGTCACCAGAATCGCGGTACATTGGGTTCACGGTATACCTCTTGGTTAGCAGATTCGGGATGCGGTTCATGAACCCAGCAATTCCAGTATGATGACTCCAGTATGCAACATATTTTCTCTTTGGCACATGCGTCGAGCGTAGCATCACAAGAGATGGAAGCACATGTCGGCAGCAAGCCGCTCTCCTCTCAGCGTGGGCAAGGCGAGTCGTCAAGAACAAGGAACTGCTCGACCCCCTCGCTGACTTCCTTGACGATGACTGCGACCACGAGCATCGATCTCATGCATTGCGACCAGGGGCGAAGCCACCGTCCGGTGAGTCTGAGTAGCTGCCCGGACTCGTCGGCGACGAGCCGTCGACTTCGCGTGGGCGGAGAGTTGGGCGTCACGTGGGCATGTGCAGGGGTGGAGTAGGCCTTCTCGCCGCCTGGCATAGCTCGTCCGTGTGGGTTCCATAATCCTCATGCATAACACATTATCCACTAGCCTAGCATCTAGAACACCTAGGGATTCATGAGATCGGGAGACTTACGGTCACCGATGAATGCCATGAGCGAAGACCCGTGCCTGCGTGATGCAGGCGTGAGGTAGAGTCGGTGAAGACCGCAGTGTCGCCGGTGTACGGGGTGTCGCCGGCGGAGTCCTGCAGAGGCGGCGGTGACGGCCTTCCCGTTGCTAGTAGCGCGCAATAGATCGGGTATCACTTAGGGTTTGTTCGGGGTGTTGAACTCTCACGGGAACGTCGTTCATCGTGAGAGGTTGGTGCCCTAACCTTATATATAGCGCTGTTGCAACGGGGGACCGTAACCAATATGGTAAGCTCCCCCAATCAGGGCGCGTGGACATGGGTGTCACCCCACGTCTCCCTCTCCTGGCCATTTGGCCTAGATCAATATCCAACATTCTCCCCCTTGATCGTAAGGCTAAACGTCATAAGCCCTCTCTCAATAAAAGTTCACACCAAAGTAATGCGTCACAACAGTCAATTAAATACCGCTGGACATCAGTACTTATAGTGCTACATTCTATATCGATCGGATAACATAATACTTTATGGGAGTTGGTTACTTTATATGGTCCTCTTATTCCAGGATCACAGGCTCTCCAATAAACCCATGCCGGCAACATGATCACGAAAAATATTGGGTGGTAAGCCTTTTGTGAGCGGATCCGCAAGTATAAATTTAGTTCCAATATGCTCAACCTTAATTGTTTGATCCTGGACCCTATCTTTCACAACATGATACTTTATGTCAATGTGCTTGGTAGCCGCACTCGACTTGTTGTTACTCGAATAGAAAACTGCGGGTTGATTATCGCAGTACAAAATGAGTGGTCTAGAAATGTTGTCTACCACTCTCAATCCCGAGATACAGTTCTTAAGCCATACAGCCTGCCCGGTAGCCTCATAACATGCCACAAATTCAGCCTGCATTGTCGACGATGCAGTAAGTGTTTGCTTTACACTTTTCCATGATATTGCTGCTCCTGCGAGGGTGAAAATATAACCTGATGTGGACTTCTTAGTGTCTTTACACCCCGCAAAATCAGCATCAGAATAACCGACAACCTCAAGGTTATCGCATTTTCTGTATGTGAGCATGTGACCTTTAGTGCCTTGCATATAGCGCAGGACTTTCTTAACGGCTTTCCAGTGGTCCGGTCCTGGATTTGACTGATATCTGCCAAGCATCCCGGTAACAAAAGCTAAATCAGGGCGCGTACATACTTGAGCATACATAATACTTCCGACAGCAGAAGCGTAAGGTATAGCCTTCATCTGATCAGATTCATAGTCATTCTTTGGGCATTGAAATTTTCCAAACTTATCGCCCTTAACAATAGGAGCAGGCGAGGCAGAGCATTTATGCATATTGTATCTCTTTAGTACTCTGTCAATGTATGCCTTTTGTGATAAACCTAATGTTCCTTTGGACCTATCTCGGTGAATTTCAATACCAAGAACATAAGATGCTTCACCGAGATCCTTCATGTCAAAATTGGACGAGAGAAAACTTTTAGTTTCCCGCAACATGTCCACACTGCTGCTGGCCAATAATATATCGTCTACATAAAGAATTAAGAAGGTGTAATTACTCCCCCTGAACTTAACATAAGTACAATTATCAACATCATTCTCCTTAAATCCAAATTTCCTTATGACTTCATCGAACTTAAGGTACCATTGGCTAGAAGCTTGCTTTAGACCATATATGAATTTCTTTAGTTTGCATCCCAAATGTTCCTCGCCTTCCACAACAAAACCTTCCAGTTGTGTCACGTAAACGTCCTCATACAAGTCTCCATTCAGGAATGCAGTCTTAACATCCATTTGGTGCAACTCTAAATTGAAATGTGCTGTGAGCGCCATTATGATTCTAAATGAATCTTTAGTTGAGACAGGCGAAAAGGTTTCATTATAGTCAATGCCTTTTCTCTGTGTAAACCCTTTCGCTACAAGTCTCGCCTTAAACCTTTCGATGTTTCCTTTGGAGTCACGTTTTATTTTGTAGACCCATTTGCAGCCTACTGTTTTGGCTCCATTAGGAATTTCCACTAAGTCCCATACGCCATTAGCGCCCATAGACTCAATCTCATCTTTTATGGCATCTAGCCATTTAGATGAATCCTTATTCTTCATAGCTTCCTTATAAGAGCTAGGATCATCCACCTTCCCAAGATCATCTTCATTCAAGTAAACCTCATAATCACTTGGGATAGCAGATCTCCTCACTCGTTCTGATCTCCTGACAGGTTCATTAGCAGGTTCATCAGGTTGTTCATCAACTGTCACAGAGGGGTGTGAAGGCTCATCATTAGGTATCATACTTGCATTTTCAGAGCCCTCAACAGAAGGAGTAGCCACAGAATTAACTGGAGACGCAACAGGAGTTGCAACTACAGGATCAACTGTGGGCACAACCACTTGGGGCACAGGAAAATCAGTCTGTCGGATTAGCGGTGAAGCAACATAAATCCGCTTCTCCTCAAGATCAATTTTTCTAGGCTCCAAGTCCCCACTGATGCCATCATTTTCCAAGAACACAGCGTGCCTTGTCTCTACAAATTTTGTGGTACGATCTGGACAATAGAATCGGTACCCTTTAGACCTATCAGGGTAGCCAATGAAATGGCAACTCACAGTCTTGGGATCTAATTTCCCAATTTGTGGGTTAAAAACTTTAGCTTCAGCCGCACATCCCCACACATGGAGGTAGTTCAAACTAGGTTTTCTCCCAGTCCATAATTCATAAGGTGTTTTAGGCAATGATTTACTGGGAACGCGATTGAGTATGTGTGCAGCGGTCTTTAATGCTTCCATCCATAACTTTACAGGCAAAGTGGAGTAGCTCAACATACTTCGAACCATGTCCATAAGTGTGCCGTTTCTTCTTTCCGCTACTCCATTTTGCTGGGGATCACCAGGCATTGAGTACTGCGCGACTATACCATTTTCTTGTAGAAACCTGGCAAAAGGACCAGGAATCTGCCCATAAGTTGCGTGTCGCCCATAATACTCTCCCCCACGATCCGAGCGCACTACTTTAATCTTTAGATTGTGCTGATTTTCAACTTCAGCCTTAAATATCTTAAATTTATCAAGTGCCTCCGATCTTTCTTTAATAGGATAGATATAACCATAACGTGAGTAATAATCAGTGAACGTAATAAAAGAATCATAACCATCCACTGATGTCACAGGGAAAGGACCACATATGTCGGTATGAATTAATTCCAAAATCCCTGTGCTTCGAGTAGCACCTTTCTTTATTTGCTTTACATACTTGCCTTTGATACAATCGAGGCAATGATCATCCGAATCATTAAAGTCTGAAGGGTGGAGCATTTCTTCTTTAATGAGACGTTCAATTCTCCCCCTCGAAATGTGGCCCAAACGACAGTGCCACAATTTCGACGAAGTCTCATCAATTCGCTTGCGCTTTTTATTCACATCACATACATTCATGGATATAGGAGAATCTTGCAGGGATAACATATAAAGCTTGTCGTGTCGGATGGCACGACCAACATTATCATTATTAAAATAAATCAAACACATTCCGTGTCCAAAATTACAAGAATATCCATCATTATCTAATAATGAAATGGAAATTAAGTTTCTTCTCATCGAGGGAACATCATTAAGTTTCATTACAAAACCATTATTCAAAACTAAAGAAACCGATCCAATAGCTTGAATTTCGGCTTCCATCCCATTAGCCACCCTTAGGCTTCTTTCCCCTCTGAGACTTCTCAACATATGGAATCCCTTTCTTGGCGAGCCATTTCAGCCATCCAGGACAATCATCTTTGAAATGGTCCTTCGACTGACAAAAGTAACACTCATCACTTTTCTTCTGTCCATTTGAGCTTCTAGGACCTGAAGCGTTTTTAGGCGCCTTAGGATGCTGTGGATGCTGTGGCTTTTGTGGCTTCTGATAAGGGGAGTAGGCTTGCTCCTTCTTTCCCTTTCCTTTATAGCCACCTCTATTTCTAGAGGGACCAGCTTTATTTGAGGAGCCGACTTGATTCACAAAATCAGTAGCCCCTTCAGCCTTGAGCCTCTCTTCCTCTTGAGAAATATTAGCGATCAACTCGCTCATGGTCCACTTGTCCTTAATGGTGTTATAGTTTACCTTGAAAGCTTCAAATTGCTTAGGAAGAGACATCATAATGTAATGGACAACAAAACCATCAGAAATTGCCATGTCCATTGTCTTAAGTCTGGCAATAATATTGATTATGGTCATAATGTGCTCACGGACATTTCCAGTACCATTGTACTTAGTGTTCATGAGCCTGTGCATCGGTGTGGTAGCATAAACTTTAGAGGACCCCTTAAAGTGATCCTCGATGGAGGACAAATAGTCCTTTACCCTTTCCTTTTCAGGGATTGCTCTCCTTATGGCCTCACTGATGGAGTTCTTCATCACAGCAAGTGAAACGCAGTTAGACCGCTCCCACTTCTCAGCATTATTTTTGTAATCCTTCATTTTGTCGTCAAAATTGTCCTCCCCTTCAGTAGGAGTGACAGGCTCATCGAACCTGAACGCATAGTCCAGATCCAAGAGCTAGAAAGTTGTCATAAGCGTAAACTTCCATTTCTGAAAGTTACTACCATTAAGTGGCTCAATTGCATTAATTTGAGCGGAAACAGAAGCAGCTGAAAAAAGAAATTTACATTAGGAAAACGCATAATTAATTTGCATGAATGTTAACCTTACGTTGGTATGATTAACAACATGCTCATAAGAATTTTTCGCATCACCGTTGGGCAGAAATGAAAATTTTAACATAATTTATGTCATGCAATTACAATTAACGTTGGTCAAAAGTAATAGCATGGCAAATTTAAACATAACAAAATAAACATAATTGATAACATGCAATTACAATTAACGTTGCTCAAAGAGTAATATCATGTAAAACTAAATACAGCCCTCCAATTGAATTTCCCGTTGGTTCCATTCAATTAGGGGCAGAACATTACGCAGCGGAAAAAGGGCATAATAATTTTCAGCAGCTTAGCAACATTATCCGTTAACAATTTCATGAGAGACATCAAATAATTATTAATTAAACATTAGGTATATCATAAAACATATGAAAAATACACTCAACAGCCTGAAGTATATACCATAAAACAATTTCAGGTATATATACATGAAATACATTAATGAAACATATGCTGAAAATACATAAGATATACATGAAATATACACTGAAAGAAAAAAAATATTAAGACATTATGCGCTGCTGGGCCGAAACAAATTCATAAGAAGGCCAAAACTAGGCCTTTAGACCATAAAACTGAGCGGCCCACGGCCGAAAAAACCCGCACGGGCCAACAGATATTTTTTTAATCACGTAAAGCGGCCTACCAGCCGGCCCAGCAGCCAACATTCCCGCACGCCCCCGGGGCCGGCCCATCTGGCCCGCCGCCCGTTCTCGGCCGTCCATCAGGATCAGACGGCTTGGAGTGAGCTTCGCCCGAACAAAAACGGGCAACCCTAACCCTAGCTCATTTGCGCCCGCCCCCTTGCGAAAAATGCGGAGCGGCAGCGGCACAGCGATGGCGCGCTCGCACGAGGCGGAGCGGCGGCTCCCGTGCGCTCGACCGGCGGCGGCAACACGGCGCGGCATCAGCGGCGCCCGAAGTGGCGCGGCGACGGTGGGAGGTGGCAACGCGGCTCCCACGCGCTCGGCCGGCGTCAGCCCCGAGCGGAGCTGCGGCGCGCTGGCCACGGCAAGGCGGGGCAGCGGCGGCCCCGAGCGGCAGCGGCCCGGTCCGAGGGCGGCGCGGCGGC
Source organism: Dendrocalamus latiflorus (assembly GCA_017311315.1). Taxonomy (NCBI): domain Eukaryota; kingdom Viridiplantae; phylum Streptophyta; class Magnoliopsida; order Poales; family Poaceae; genus Dendrocalamus; species Dendrocalamus latiflorus. The sequence continues at coordinate 20,470,219 of CM029623.1, forward strand.
CGGGCACGCGACGGCGACGCATCGGGTAAGCCCGATCCCCCCTGATTCAGGTCTAAAGGATTTGGGGAAATTTGCTTAGGGTTCAGGATTCATCATAAACATAAAATTTTGGATTCCCCTCCTTCTAATTTCTTAGCCGAGCCTCTAAATTTACAATCCAAATCTCGGGTGGCTTAATTAGGGTTCATGATGCGGCTAGGGTGGCTCTGATACCAAATGTGGGTTCCATAATCATCATGCATAACACATTATCCACTAGCCTAGCATCTAGAACACCTAGGGATTCATGAGATCGGGAGACTTACGGTCACCGATGAATGCCATGAGCGAAGACCCGTGCCTGCGTGATGTAGGCGTGAGGTAGAGTCGGTGAAGACCGCAGTGTCGCCGGTGTACGGGGTGTCGCCGGCGGAGTCCTGCAGAGGCGGCGGTGACGGTCATCCCGTTGCTAGCAGCGCGCAATAGATCGGGTATCACTTAGGGTTTGTTCGGGGTGTTGAACTCTCACGGGAACGTCGTTCATCGTGAGAGGCCGGTGCCCTAACCTTATATATAGCGCTGTTGCAACGGGGGACAGTAACCAATATGGTAAACTCCCCCAATCAGGGCGCGTGGACGTGGGTGTCACCCACGTCTCCCTCTCCTGGCCGTTTGGCCTAGATCAATATCCAACAGTCCGTCCTCCACTTTGAGACGTGATTGCTGTCCATCACGCCGCCACAGTAGTTGCAGTTGCCGCCGTGGCCGCCGCTCATCATCGTGGCGCTGCCGATGCAGCTTGAGTTCAGGTAGTCCAGGAGCGTCAAGTTCGAATAGTTGGCCGGACATAGGTCCAGCACAGCAAGGCCTTGGCTTCCCAGCGCCGAGTCGAACACACCGGTGCCATCGAGCTCGCCTGGGTACTGGTCCTAGCTCAGTTCAGAGAAGCAGGGCACCGGCGGGAGGGCGGCTGTTGAGCCGGACGTCGACGTGCTCGGGCTCGGGTTGATGGGTTACTGGTGGTACCCGTTGCAGCTGGCCGGCACGTTCGTTTCTTGCTGGTTGTTGACAGGCGAGGAGCATGACGATGTGGGCGCCCGCAGCTCTCGGCGTGGTGCGCGGATGTTGTGGCCATCTCCTCGATCAGACACGGCATCCAGTAGCACCGGACCGCGTCACTGAAGCAGGGCCGGTCCTAGGTAGGGCTGGACAATTGGTTTGAGGCTCACGAGCCGGCTCGGCTCGTAACGAGCTTGAGCTGGCTCGGCTCGGGCTCGAGAAGTTTCAAGCCGAGCCGAGCCTGGTCTGTAGCTCGGGGAAAAAATGAGCCGAGCTCGAGCCGCTTGCGAGCTGGCCCACGAGCAGCCCAGTCCCCAGTCCCCAGTCGGCCCAGCCGACTCCGATCGATCTCGACAGCGAGTGCGGTGCGATCGATCAATGCTGCGAGTCACTCGGTCGGGCCAACCCAAACCCTAACACTCCCCAGTGGCTCGCGCGGCCGCCGTGGCGATCGCCGTCCTTCCCCCACGCGCGGCCGCCGACACCGTCTTTCCCCCACGTGCGCCCGCCGTCCTTCCCCCACGCGTGGCCGCCGTCTTTCCCCCGCGAGTGATCGCCGTCCTTCCACCCGCGTGCGGCCGCCGTCCGTCCCCCCGCGCCCGATCTCCGTCCTTCCCCACGCGCTCGGCTGGCGGCTGCCGTCCTTCCCCAAGCTCCATCATCCCCGACGTATATCCTCCCTCATCCAGTCATCCCCTTCCATCCGCCGCGGCCTCCTCCAACCAACGCGCATGGGCCGCGAACGAAGCTTGGAGTCTCGTGCTCGAGGGAAGAAGGCGGCCGACGTCGGGGCCTCCCCCTCGGCAGTAGCGGCCGACCACAGCTCCCAGCCGCCTCCTGACCTCGCCGAACCAGCAGCCTCGGTGAGTTTGCTCCTATTTTGTTGAGTTGTGCAATGGTTCTAATCTCTATTTAGCGCATACAAGTGTTGATCCAATTTATTTGGCTGTATATTGTTGTACATATTCGTATTTATCTGGCTGTATATTGTTGTATACATCCAATTTTGCAATGTGATAAAGAGAAAGCAAGAGTCAAGAGTCAAGCAATTGTCTGTGAATCTGCTGCGAGCCGTTTTGGCTCGTTCGGGCTCGCGAGCCGGCTCGAGCCTCATTTCGAGCCGAGCCGAGCCCCTCGCGTAGCTCGTTTCGGAAACGAGCCGAGCCGAGCCGAGCCTACTGTTCAACCGAGCCAGACCGAGCTTGGCTCGAGCCGGCTCGGCTCGGCTCGTTTCCACCCCTAGTCCTAGGCATAGGCGGCAAGGGCGACCGTCTAGGGCCCACAAAAGTTAGGGGCTCCAGCACGCGCGCGCACACACACATCTATATGTGTGTGTGTGTGTGTGTGGGAGTGTTTATACAACATTCGACTATTTTTTAGGACAAAAACAGTCAGATTGATCTGGGGCGTTAGATCTCCATCCAACGGATCCACCCATACAAGCCCCCCTCCAAAAAAAATGACCTCCTCCAAAAAAAATGAGCTGGGGCGTTGGATCTCCATCTAACGACTCAAAATCTGACTGTTTTTGTCCTCAAACATAGTCGAATGTTGTATAAACACTCCATATATATATATATATATATATATATATATATATATATATATATATATATATATATATATATATATATATAACTTGTTTGGACTTATAGTTAGAAGGATCAACCGAAGTATATAAGGCTACAGAATCATATCGTTAACTTCCAGGCAGCCATCAGCAACAACATGAAGAAGACAACTAGCAAGCATACTGAAAACTTGTCTAGGTAGCCCAAGTGTCCAACTCAATTTGGAAACACTTCATTTGACATGTCACAGGTGACTAAACGAATGAATGCTCGCTCATAAGATCGATGCCTAGCTCGGCTCAACTAGCTTGTATCTTATTTACCTGCTAATTAAACTGAGAATTTGACAACCGGTGGTTTCTTAAATATTTAAATTCTTCAGTTCAAGTATACAAAGAAAAATTTTGGTTCAAGATTGGTAGTCTAGAACTCTAAATTTTTAGTGTATGTAGTTTTGTTTGGCGACTAACAGAAAGTTCTGTATCAGTTGAAAGATTGAAGATTTTCTTTTGAAGGTTGGTGCTTTTGCCTTTTAGTGTGGCTGATGACGACTTAGTTAATGTTCCAGCTAACTGAAAAATCTCATAAAATAGTTTTTATGTGGTTTCAATCGTAAATGGCATATTTAGAACATATGAATTTCACAAGAAACAACATAAATTTCTCGATACTTATCTAACTTAGCGGCTTTTGGCTTTTGCTACAGTATCTAACTTTCAAACAGGGTATTTTATCAAGACGGGGTCTACAAGTTAATTGTAGTACACGTTAAAAGCCTAACATCTGTATTAACCAAAATCGCAAGCGAGAATATATCTCTCCGTAATCTCTGTCGTAAACAGTTAAAATTCAAAAATTTCAACCAAAAGTCATAAGCCGCAGCTAAACCAAACAGGCCCAAAATGCCTTAAATACTACTGGTTATCCTATAGAATTGCATAATTACTGTGAGGCCCATCTTGCCCCGATGAAGCTTCCAGTGGTCAAGAAAAGGTTATTTTCCGTTATTTTGGGTATTTAACTTGAGGATAAAAAAAAGGGAAAAATGGGATTTGGTTGGAAAATGGGAAAAGTAGAGAAACTGGCATTTACCAAATAAATCTAGAAATGGAGTAGCGTATATCTAATTTCGTGAAACTGACTGCATTCTTCTGCATGCTATATTTTGATGTGGCTTATATCAAATTGTCTATTTTAAGAGACAAGGCATTTTACAAGTTAAAAGAATCGACGGTTGTATCTCCTTTTCGGTTGATCCAATCCTTTTCAAAATTCATGTAGATTTATTTTTTTACAACTAGATTTGGTTTTAAAATAATAAAAGAGAGACATGACTGGATTCACTCTAATTTTACTACTTTCTACTCTCTTCTTTCACATGACAAAGGTCCTTTTAACTGCAGGGTCTAGCACACCACGTCTTTCATCAAACTCTTTGTCTCTACCTCAGCTACGACATGCCATCCAGGTGATTCGCCACCCCACGTCACGGCCGGCGAGGGGAGCTCGGGTGGCCGCCCGGGCTCGCCCGAAGGGCAGATCCGCCCCTGAATATGATGTTAGCTACCTAGAATTATTTGCACTTGTTATTGATATACATTAAGTTTTGATCATAAAAGTGTCTGGTCAACCTGAATAAAAGTGGGATTTTTAAAATATCAGGAATACCTTAAGGCCTCTATTTTTATCTCGCTTCAGGGCCTCCGAAATATCAGGAACTCCCTGCACGGAAGACGGTGCTGTTGGCGTCTACCTTGAGCTGCCTTGCCTCCTCCTGCAGCCTCGTGCGCCAGTAGTTCTTGCCTTCTTGGTCTTGTTGTTTGTCCGCCCCGGCAGGTGTTGTGCTATCCTTGACCACCTACGCACATTTACACGCATGTACGCGCGATTTACAACATCCAAATTAAGATCATACAGGCACACATATACTCATATACAGATAGATGCGTGGTACAAACAAAAATACTTGTATGCTCATGTGGATATATACCTATTTCCCCACATGGAATGGAGCTCAAGAATTAGGAGCTGCTCCTCCGGCGTCAGATTGCCGCACCTTATGTCGGGCTTTCGCGGGGGCGTGGGCCGGAGATTGCGACCAAACTAACAAACCAGAAAGAAGCAGCTAAACCGACCGAGCAGAAAGGTCGATGTCGCCCGCGCAGCAAGAGGTGGAAGCAGCAGGCGTCGACTGCAGCAGCGGCGAGGTTGAGTAGGCTGATGCGAGAAAATTTCGCTTGCGCACATTGTAACGCCATTACGGTACATGTGGCATTCTCCTATCCTATTTTCATATCGTGACCTAAACACGGGTAATATGATTATATCCATATTCTAAAGTGACGTGGTTTTTTTATTTTTGGCTAAAATATTACTGTAACAGTTGTTACTTGTTTTCTGAGGTATTCAATCAAAAAACAAAGAAAATAAAAAATACTATTATATCTTACAGATAATGCAACCAAAAAAGAAAAACCACGTTAAAAAATAACACATTATAAACGATTTTTAGCCCTCGCTGTTAAAATGATCTTTATGACTGGCCCCGCTTATTTTAGCTCCAGCTTTTGGCTTCTGGCTTATTTTTCACTATTCATAAAATTCGTCTTTTTCTGAACTTTTGACTTTTTTGAGCTTTTTTGCAGGTGCTTTTTTCTCCCGTATTCGTTCGCGTTTTTCGTAATGAGCTAACATATTTCTTTTTTCTATTTTTAAATTTTTTAAATTTAATTACGCTAAATAAGTCACCTTCAGCTACAGTAAAATTTCAACCGTTATAATATAATTTTAGTTCTAAGCCATAGCTTTTCAACCCAACCGAGCGGGGCTAGACTATATTGGACTGAACAGCAGAAATTTCTCCGAACTGCAATGGAACACGGTCACTTGTGCTCGCGGCCACCCTGCGATGGCCCTACATTGTGCCCGCGCCCGCGGGCTGAACGCGTCGTCCCCGTCCTGCCATCATTACCCGAAACCTAAGAATGACCGAATTGCCCTCGCGCCCATGGCAATCCCCTTCTGCCTTCTTCCCTGCTTCTTCCTCCTCCGGCTTCGAGACCACCTTATCCGCCTCATTCTCCCGCACAAACCATCCTATAAATTGAAGCCTTTTGATTGATTGGCATCCAGTCCAATCTCGACTTGAATCTTGCCAAAGAAACAGCGGCGGCGCTCGTTCTAATCTGAGCACGCGATGGCGATGGAGTATGAGCGCCATGGCGGTCTGGGTGGGTGCCTCTCGTGCTGCTTTGACGGCAGGGAGGGAGATGGCGCGGGAAAGCGGTTTGCGAGGGTGCTGCGGACGTCGTCGCGGTGGGCGCGGGAGCAGGCGGGGGAGCTGTCGGAGCTCGTCGCGCGGGTCGGGCGGCGAAGGCGGAGGCAGCAGGCGGCCGGGGAGTTCCGGTACGACCCAATCAGCTACGCGCTCAACTTCGAGGAGGACGGCACCGGCGAGGGGGAGCCGTTCAAGTACTGGGCCTTCTCGTCCGGGCTGCCGGAGACGGCGGTGGCTACAGGCCGGGGTTCTTGATTTCTTAGTTTTTGAGGGTCAGTTCATGTGTACATATTGTTTGTTCTTTGGTTAAGTTTGTGTGGTTGGTGAGTAGGTGACTACGGACTGTGAGAGCCTGTGATCTAATCTGCGTACAGGTAGATTATTTTTATCGACTTTTGAGACTCGGATGTACTTATATATATTTTGGGAAGAATGTTCTTTCTTGGGGTTGGTGTGATGGCATTGCAAAAACGCAAGGGATACTTCTACAGTGCTCCATCACGGATGGAAGTGGTAGCTTCGAGCATCCACGGTGCTCCACTGAGGGTGGCCTTAAGCTTCCACGTCCGATGTGTGCCAATATGGAGGGAACAAAGGGTAAAGTTGTTGGCTTACAGGCTTGTCAGGTAACTTGCAAAAGAAACGGTGGTTTCAGGAGAGAGGTGGCGAAGAAACGAAGGAAAAGCCTACGCTCGGCTCAAGCTTTCACTTCCTCGCCCCCACATCTCCGACGCTGAGCAGCAGTGGTCGGGGAAGCTGGTGCTGTGTAGTAGCCCACGCGCGTCGGAGGCCAGAAGGCAGTGGCTCCCTGGGGCCAAGCGCTGCGGGATCCGGTGGCGGCGGCCGAAAAGGGGAGGGCAGCAGAGACGAATGGATCCGGTGGCACAGGCGTCGTCATCACGTGAAGCGAGGGCGGCGTCGAAGCTGGCTGAGCACCTCCCCTCCAGATCCGGGCGAGCCAGCGTTGGGGAGGCCAGATTCAGACCGGATCTGGTCGTGTCCAGGCCGACAGTGGCGCGACTCTTACAGGCGGCCCGGGTGTGGTGGATCGACGATGGGATCGGAGGAGAGGTGTGGGGACCCCGAGGTGCTGCTCTTGTCGGACCTCCCTACTTGTCCCACTGCCGGACCTCTGTGCACGACCAGATCTGGGCTGGGACTAGAGCTCGGCGAGGGTGGGGGAGAAGGAGAGAAGGAAGAGGCCGTAGAGGGTGTCGCTGGCGGCAAGACGGGACTTAAGGGAGGGGTGGGCGAGATGAGGTCAGAGGCGGTAGTGGAGACAGCAGTAGAGGAGGGCTTGCGGCGGAGGGAGAGGCAGGGGGTTCTAGGCTTGGATTCGGGGGGCAAGGAAGTGGAAGAGGAAGGTGGCGGTGATGAGACGGCCATGGTGATGGAGAGGGAGGCCGATCGGCGGAGGGGATGGGCGACGAAGGGGGAGAAAGGAGGGTGCTTCAAGCCACCATGCATTGTGGGAAGAAATTTTTTATGTAGTGGTTGAGCTGATGTGGCGGTATTCTCTCTCACGAGACCGCCACCTTATGGTAGCCTCCACTGTGGATGCCCTTACACCTCATGCAGAGGTGTCAGAACACCTTGCAGAGGAGGCAGTCTCCCCGTGATGCTTGTGGGCCCAATTGACCAAAGCGAGAGAAATCACACACATGTCGCACTCACCCCTCTCCTCCCCCTCAATTCTTGTCTCATCTTCGTTTACGCGAGACGTGGCATGGGAGAGGGTAGCGGTGTTGGGCCAAGCAGCGACAACAGCACCTTGGCATTTGATCCGCTCAGTGTTGAGGAAGACAATGGCAAGGGCGGCGGCGCTGAGGCCAGCAACGACGACGGTACTCTAGTCAGAAAGCAACGACGAACATGGTGAGGTCAGCAGCAGCTGGTATCTGGCGAGATAAGGGCGGCGACAATGCGGCCGAGGTGAGGATGGTGGCGCCAGGTGGGCAACGAAGGCGGTGTTAGGGACGTGTGTTTGTCGGATCCGGCCAAGGTGAGGTTGGCGTCGGCCAAGAGGGCGGATCTGGTCTAGGGCCGAGTAGGCATGACGGAGACCAACCATGGAGGGGGCAATCCTCAGGTAGAATTAGAGCAGCAGCGATGCAGTTAGGCTACATGGCAGCGACGTAACCAGATCTAGTGTGGTGATGTTGAAGGGAGGCAGAGTTAGGATGGACGTCGAGTCAAGGGCGATGGCACCGGGCCTGGCGAAGACGATGGTGGCAGTGGCGCATTTACATGGCGCCAAACCGAGCGAAGGTGGAGAAGGGGAACATGGGAAGGTAAGAGAGTGAGAGAGGAAAAGGTGATGGGTGAGATGGGCAGCTGATAGGTGGGCTCAAGTTTAGAGGGTGGTGTTTGATATTCGTTTTTTTGGGGGGTGGGATTGCACTGTATAGTTTTGGATAGAAGTACAACTTGAATAATATAGGTGTTCAAATTGATAAAAAGAGAGCTTAAATGCAAATATATTTGTGGATCCAATTAAACCACCATCCATGGTAGCCTGCATCGTAGAAAGTTTGGGTGTTTGTACTTGGACATCTCTTTTTTCTCAAATAACCACGTATGCGTGGCTTGCACCGTGAATGCCCTTGCGGAGAGCAAATGGGTGGAAAAAAGCTCGTTAGTGGATTTCATTGGTTCAGTTTAAAATTGTATTAATTGTACTTGTTAATTAGATAAACATTGAATGAGTCGATTTCGGATGAAATTAAATTTTGGTTTGGCTTGACTCAGTGCGTTAACTCAATTCTAAGAATACTTCCAAACTATTAATAAAATAATATTAAATCAAATCATATTAATTTTGAAAAAAGCTCGATAAGATAAGAACTGGCTGGACATCCACTCCAGACATTAGTCCATTTACCAATCTAGGGGTTGGGTAGCAATTTGAGGCAAGGAAAACTACAAAGGTTCGACCTAGCCCGAGAAGATGAGATTTCGCACAATGAAAGTCCATCTGACCCAATAGGCTTATGGTCTGGGCCTGTAGGGCGAGATTATTCTTGAAATAAATTTGAACCAACCTAAGCCCAGCTCGACCCGAGAAATGCTAGAAGTCTGTAAAAAAACTCAGTTTTTGGAACCAAAATTTAGAGGGGAAAAATAGGAGCTCCTTGTTGAGGAACCGTCGCTGGCGACCAGTCCGATCAATTTCTCTGCTTAGAACAAGAACGAATCAATCACAGAGGACAGAATAATAGATTGAACACAGAGAGAGGTAGAGAGAACTCCTGGTCTTTCTTTATTGCTTTCAATTGCATTGGTGTGTACAATATGCCGGTATGGCTTCCTATTTATAGTCTACGGTGGAGTGCCCATAATGGGCCAGGAATGCAGGCCTGGTCCCAGGTTTCTCAACACTCCCCCTTGGGCACTCACCCAACACGTTCATGCCTCGTTAAAACTCCATAAAAACCCAGTGGAAAAAATTTGGAGAAAGAGTACATGATACATGTGATGCTGCGATGCACGAATTGCCTCATTAAAAACCTTGGTTGAGAAACTTCATGGAAAACTCGTCAAGGGAAAAGAGTACAATCCATTCAATTTCATTTGGTCTTCAGGACTTTATTCTTTTGGCTACTTAATCTTCATGATCAAGATTTACTAGCGGGTTTGTGAGAATTCTCCCCCTAAATTCTGCACTTCTCTAAGTCTCATCATTCCAATCTCTCGCACGCACCTTTCAAAGCTAGATGCAAGGAGTGATTTAGTCAACAAATCTGCTAGATTTTCACAAGACTTAGTATGCAGTACTTTAATCCCGTCCATCTTTTGCAATTCATAAGCATAGAAGAACTTGGGGTTGATATGCTTGGTGAGATGACTCTTCACATAGCCCGTTTGTACTTGTGCAACGCAGGTGGCATTATCTTCATAGATAATTGTGGGGGTTTGCACAATCTTCATCCCACACGACTGCTGGATGTGGTGAACCATTCGGCGGAGCAAGCGCACTCTCGTGCGGCTTCATACAGTGCTATAATTTTTGAGTGATTCGTCGAAGTAGCTACAAGGCTTTGCTTAGACGATTTCCATGAAATTGCAGTTCCACCACCCAGGAATACATAGCTTGTTTGCGACTTTACGGTATGCGGGTCCGACAGGTACCCAGCATCTGCATAGCCAATCAAGTTTAGATCTTGATTCTTTCTGTAGAATAATCCAAGGTCCTTACTTCCTTGGAGATATCGGAAGATGTCCTTTATGCCCTACCAATGCCTTTTGGTGGGCTCTGCACTGTACCTTGCTAACAGGTTCACGGCAAATGCAATGTCTGGTCTAGTGCAGTTTGCTAAGTACATGAGTGCTCCCACTACACTCAAGTATGGGAATTGCGGTCCCAGGACTTCCTCCCCCTCTTCCCTAGGTCGGAAAGGATCTTTTTCTTGCTGTAAAGACCTCCCGATCATCGGTACTTTCGATGGGACTGTTTTCTCAAAGCCAAACCTTTCAAGCACCTTCTAGGTGTAGGTCGACTGATGTACCAAGATTCCTTCAGGGACATGCTCAAGCTGCAGGCCTAAGTAGAACTTGGTCTTGCCCAAATCTTTAATTTCAAATTCTGACTCCAAGTAGGAGCTTGCTTCTTTTATATCTTCTACTGTCCCGATGATGTTCAGATCATCTACATACACAGAGATTATACAGAATCCATTATGGGATCGCCGTATAAATACACAAGGACAGTCTTCATTGTTTGTGTAGACTTTCTTGCAGCGAAAGTCGCTCAAGTGATTATACCACATTCTTCCAGATTACTTCAGTCCATACAGTGACTTTCTGAGTTTCACACTGTACATATTTCTATTTGCTCTGTCTTGGTTCGGGAGAGGTATTCCTTTAGGGACTTTCATATAAATCTCCGAATCCAAATTACCGTAAAGGTATGCAGTCACAACATCCATCAATTTCATTTCTAAGTTCAAGTTCACTGCCATAGAGATCATATATCTAAAGGTAATTCCACTCATGACTGGGGAGTATGTTTCTTTATAATCAACTCCAGGACGTTGAGTGAAACCTTGTGCTACTAGCCTTGCTTTGTATCTCACTACTTCATTTCTTTCATTTCTCTTTTGAACAAATACCCACTTGTGCCCAACGGGGTGCACATAGGGAGATGTGCGGCATACGGGCCCAACACCTCTCTTTTGTTCAGAGATAGCGATTCAGTTGCTATTGCCTTCTTCCAATCTTTTCAATCTAATCTTTTTTTACATTTAGTGAGCGATGCAGGCTCGGGATCAAGATCAATGATGGAGGCAATTTTCTTTGCGAAGTAGATATCGATATTGGCTGTTGTCCTATTCAGGGACTCTCCCGTGTGCACATAATTTATAGCTATTTCTTCATGAGTTGTTTCTTCTGAAGCTTCACCTTGCACATCGCTTCTTTCAATTACGGTGGCAAGTCCCTTTAGTTTTTCGGCTCCGATGTGTGCGCACACATCCATGCCGATGGGGATATTCAGATCCAGTATGCCCTTTTCTGAAGGTGTCATACTTGTGCCAGGTCTCAACTAGCTCCCCTTCTCATTCTGGGGGACTTCAGTGATCGGTTGTGATAAGTCCTTTTTATCCTTTTTCACCGGGCGTCCCCGGTTACTTTGGACTCGAGGAACCGGAGTTCTCGTCCTTTTATTCTGAGGCCTCTGCACGGGATTAGGGATACCTTCAATTTTCTTTGGTATTTCAACCCTCGTCGGTGCATTGCGTGCAGGCACATGCGACTTAGTCACGCTCTTCAAATCACTAAAGTGATCGGGCAATTGGTTTGCTAATGCTTGAAAGTCGATGATCTTCTGGACCTCTTTATCAGTTCCACTAGTGCGCGTGTCATGTGCATGAATTCCCGTGGCTTCCCACGTAATTTCCTGACATTTTCATCAAGGGGTTGATTCCCTCCCCCTAATGACGGGAAATTTCCTCATCAAAAAATGCAATCAGCGAAGCGGGCAGTATGCAATCTCCCGACATGGGTTCCAAATACCTGATTATGGATGCAATCTCATAACCAATGTATATCCCAGTCTTGCGGTGTGGGCCCATTGCAGTAAGCTGCGGAGGTGGTATAGGTACATAAACCTTGCATCCGAACCTCCTAAGATGAGAAATTTTCGGTGGTGACCCTTGCGCTAGTTGCATAGGCGAATAGATGTTGTAGGCCGAAGGTCTAAGGTTGATGAGATTCGCTGCATGAAGGACTGCATGTCCCCAACATGTAGCTGGCAAATTACTTTTGTGCAAGAGAGGTCGGACAACAAATTTAATTCTCTTAATTAAAGCCTCTGCCAAACCATTCTGAGTATGGACATGCGGTACCAAGTGCTCAACTGCAATTCCCATCGCCATGCAATAATCATCAAATGCCTTTGAAGTAAATTCTCCGATGTTGTCCATTTTGATGGACTTGATGTGATGATCAGGGAACACATTTCTGATGTGAATTATTTGCGAGATCAATTTTGCAAAGGCGTGGTTTCTTGTGGACAACAAACCCACATATGACCACTTCAAGGAAGCGTCAATGAGCACCATGAAATACTTAAATAGCCCTGAGATGGGCTGAATGGGACCGCAAATGTCTCTCTGGATGCGTTCCAGAAATGCAGAGACTTCATCCTTCACTTTCAGAGTGGAGGGTCTAGTTATTAGTTTCCCGATGGCACATGCAGGGCACACAAAATCTTCATGATTCGGGAAATTCTTCACATTAATATTATGCCCATGCGAGTTATTGATTATGTTTCTCATCATCCTAAGATCTGGGTGGCCTAATCTATCATGCCAGAGACAGAAGAGTTCAGAGCTTCTAAATACTGTCTTCAGAACAGTGTAGGCTGTGGGTGCCTTAATGTTAGTATAATATAGGCCAGTTTCTAGTGAAAAACGTTTTTCTAATACCCTTTTGTCATTCTGTTCGTGCTTCGTGATGAGCAGGTATTCCTTACCGTACTCTTCTTCAGTCTCAACATGGAAACCATTGGCGCGAATATCCTTAAAACTTAGGAGAGTTCTAGTCGATTCTGGGTACAATAAGGCTTCTTCAATGACCAAAGTTGTGTCCATGGGAAGTATAATTGTAGCTCTTCCAGAACCGATTATACATGCATCGCTTCCAGCGATTGTCGTAAGGCTGCCAGTACTCTTACGGGTCGATCGACTAGAAATACTTAGTCTCTCTTAAGATGGTATTCGTTGTGCCGCTGTTGGCAAGGCATACTTCCTCCATATGGCGCCACACGTGTTCTAATATAACGTATTTAATTAATATGTATTAAAAGGCATTCAACACATAAATAAAATACGCTAACATCAGAATATATCATGCCATCAAAACTGAATAAATGAATGTATTATTCCAAAATCATCCAACCATTATGAGAAAACAAATCCTAAAGCACCATCCATGCAAGTTCTAAACTTGTCCATTTAACACAAAATAAATGACAATTAACGTCTAATGCATTCTGTGCATCAGACGGAATCAACTAGAAAATTATCGACTTCTTCGGCTATTTTGTCAGGAGTGATGTTCTCTTCAAGAGAGATCATGGCTGTGACTGCCTCTAAGTCATAAGGGGGTGCTGCTGCTGGGATGGGTTCAACATCCATCAACTCAGGCTGCTGTTCAGGCTGCTGCCCCTCGACTGCTGCAAAGTGGACTTCAGGCTGCTCTTTGCCATCCTTCTTCTTCTAAGCATGGTGGGCATCAATGACATTCTGCGGTTCTTTGCATATCCGCGACCAATGCCCCCATTTGCCACACTTGTAGCAACCCTGGTTCTGCTGGCCATAGGTCTTGCTACTCTTCTTAGTCTTTTTGTCGTTTGGAGCATCTGACTTGCCTTTCTGGGCAATGGACTTACCCTTCTTCCCCCTTCTCTTCATCAAGGGCTTTCGCACCTTATAGCTCCCAGCGTTGGCCTTACGGCCAGCGGAGCTGCCTGGTGGTTGAGTGACGTAGTTCTTGCGGAGAAGTTCATCCTAAGCCTTCGCCACCTGCATCATATCAATCAATTCGGCGTACTCCTTGTAGCCGTCTTAACGATAGTTGCGGGTAGTTTGTACGGCATTGGGGTGAAAGGTGGACAGGGTCTTCTCGATCTTCTGCTCATCTGTGATCTGCTTGCCACAGAGTTGAAGATTAGTACAAATCCTGTGCAAGACAAAATTGTACTCCCCGACCGTCTTAAAGTCAGCAAACCTCAGTCTGATCCACTCCTGCTCTGCTTGAGGAAGAATGGTGTACTTGAGCCTCTCAAACCGCTTCTTGAGTGCGGTCCAGAGTGCTAGCGCACTTTTCTCCGCCATATACACATTCTTGAGAGTGGGGCAGAGGTGGTGCCTGAGAAAATGAAGTGCCTGATCATTCTCCTTAGGTGTGGGTCGGGCGTCGTTCTGTCAGCTTAACCCAATAGCCGCACGGAGCTTCCGGCCCACAAGCACAATCTCGACATCGGATGCCCATGTCAGATAGTTTTGGCCATGCTGGGCCAGCTCTTCGAACTCATGGTTCATGATGCCAGTCATCTACATGTGTATGAACGAAATAAAATACGTTTACTTCAGGTAAACGTGCATGGAATAATTTACTGTGGGTAAATAAATGCTACAATAGGTTCTCATAATGTTTCATAATTTTCTGTGCATTTTCTATAATTTTACTGCTAATTTCAATGATTAAAAGCAATTTAAACAATTACAATTAACCAAAAAAGTAAATAAATACAAAAAATACAGAGAATAATAATGGCAGAAATAAATAAGCTTCAAATGCTAAAAATAATTCAAAATTCGGATTCCCGCGGCCCTTTTATGCTAGAATATAAATTTTCAGCGAATTCTGTAATTTCTGGGGGTTTCTACGCAAATTTTCAGTTCAGAGAAAAAATTCGCGCAATTTTCTGATTTACCGAGAGGTTTTCTGCAAAATTCTGGACCCATACGTAAATCTGAGGATCTATTGGTAATTTTCGGAACTACCGAGACCTTTCTGCAAAATTCAGGACTCAAATCAAAATAATTAAGGGCCAATCGGTAATTCACTGAGAACTGGAGGGCTTTTCTGCAAGATTACCTCCACTTTTTCTTTCTTTCGGCCAGGCTCCCCATTTCCCCGATTCGGGCCTTGACCCAGCCCGTTTTACCTCTGACCGCGAGGCCTATTCGGCCCACCGGCCTAGCCGACCTGCACGTTTGGTTTTACACGGGGGGAGGTAGGGTTTCCCTACCTCCTCACTTTGTGGCGGTGGCGGCGCAAAAAGGGCGGCGACCGGGCGGACAGAGGCGGTTGGGAGGGCTCGTCTTTCGGGCGAGCGGCGGCGGCCGGAAGCTCGGCTTTCGGGCGAGCTGCGCAGAGACCGAGCGGGTGCTGCGGGCGCGGTGGTGCGGGGATAGCGCGTGCGGGCGCGTCGGCATGGGGCGGCAGCACAGCGAGCGCGCGTGCGGGCGTGGGAGCCGAGGCGCCGGCGATTGCGACTACGGGCCGGCCGAGGCGGGGAGGTAGGCGACTTCGGGTCACGGCGAGCAGCTCCGATCCACGCGGTCGGTCGGGTGGTGCGGGAAGGTGGCCGGCGGGTGGAGACCGGTGCGGCAGCGCTTCACGGAGGTTCAGGGTGGCGCCATCTTTAGGCGGTGGTGCGGTAGCTGGCGTGCGGGCCGAAATCCGAACCGGCGGCCGGCCGGACTGCGCATGTGCGGGTGCGGGCGCCGCCAAAAGGGAGGTGAACCGGAGGTAGCGCAGGCGACTTCGAGCGCGTGCGACGAGGAGGTGGTCTGGCGCGGGGAAGGCCGCTTCGGGTGGCAGCTCGGGCACGGCGGGGTGCTGGCCCGAGGCCGATGCGACGGCGACGACGCCGGCGGCCCATGCGGGGGCTAGCTGCAGGCCGACTGTAGCCCGTGCAGGGTGGCGCTCCAAGTACTTCGGCTGGCATGCTGGCCAGCGGCCCGACGGCGCGTATGAGGGAAGCAGCACTGATGGTGACGGCGCCCCATGCCGGGGGGGGCGGCTACAGGCCGTCAACCGTCATCATTTTTTCTCATACATAGACTGAATAGAACCGAAATCATGCAAAAATTTCATTTTTTTTTCTAGTCTACAGTGCAATCAACATCTACCCCGTTTCGCAATCTACCGATCGACATTGTGCCGGCGACTTCAGGTCTGCTCGCGGTAGATTAGGGCGGATTTGCACCGTAGAGATTCAATCTAGAACGTGAAAGAAATTGCGAATTCAAAGTGATCTAGAAAATTCAATCTATTAGATGCTTCGATGATTACCTTCGTTCACCGGAGCGAAGTCGTGCTGATAACGTGTTGAGGAACCGTCGCTGGCAACCAGTCCGATCGATTCCTCTGCTTAGAACAAGAACGAATCAATCACAGAAGACAAAATAATAGATTGAACACAGAGAGAGGTAGAGAGAACTTCTGGTCTTTCTTTATTGCTTTCAATTGCACTGGTATGTACAATATGCCAGTATGACTCCCTATTTATAGTCTACGGTAGCATGTCCATAATGGACCAGGGCTGCAGGGCTGGGCCCAGGTTTCTCAACACTCCTCATCAACAGTCGCCCGGAAGGACCCAGACACCCTCCTCATTTCCGTCTTACACCCTCAAGTTGATAAATTCCAGTTAAAACATAAAATCACTCCATTTCCAGGACAATTTTTTATGGAAAATTTTGCTCCGAAACTTCTTTTAAGAAAAAAAACAGCAGGAAAGGATCCTACTGTTAATATATTATATGATTATAAAAAGTAGAACTTATGTACAAAAAAGTGTCAAAGACGCCACACAAATTAACCAAAATCGTCTAGCCCGGAACTAATCGAGGGAAGATACTTCGCTTCTTTTGTTTTTCGCTTTATGGACAACCAAGGTAAATTCCACCCTGAAGATAGCCGCCAACGTTCCAAAGAAGGCATAATATGTTGAAAGATCTTGTTTCTCACAATCCAAATGCCCCGACAGGCCAGCACAACAACCTTCATGAAAAAGGATACTTGGAAGCAAGTATTGAGCTGATCCAAAATTTCACAAATGGAAAAATTGGTACTCAACTCAACTGTACCCCAAGCTCACTCCAGCAAGCCAAGCTGAACTCACAGTCAAAGAATAGATGAAGTAAAGTCCACTTTTCATGTTGATGACGTACGACAACTGTAATCATTCCCTTCGATGTGAGAGTTTTTTTTCTTCTTTTTAGCAGATCTCTCGTATTCATTCTATTTCTACCCCGAAGTAGCAGCCAAAAGAAAACTTGATGGTCATGTTTGTATTGGATTCTATTTCTAATTTCTGTTTGAAAAAATCAGGAGACACTATGAACATCTAGTTTTTTTTAATGTAGTTTCTCCGCTTCTCTCACTCCGAGAATAAGTCAAGAGGTCACGAGAGTATCAAGTACCCTATTCATCTCGCTTTCATCTCATGCACGTATCTCTCTATTATTTTTTGCACCACTTGTCCTCTTCTTCTACAAGCACTTCTTTCAACTGCTACTATTTATTTTCAGCTAAAAACCATCATTAGAAGTCAATACGAATGCCACTTATGTCTTGACTTACCGGAGCTTTGCCAAATCCATTTGAAAGCTACTCATATTTCCATATTACCCATTAGAAATTTGTAGGCCTCCGTAAATGAAAATGAATCATTGTTCCAAATATAGGACCAAACATCCTCCACTTTAGAATTAGTAATATTCCAGTAGGACTGCAATGGCAACAGAGGAGGGTAAATGGTGCCTCACAAATTTTCCTCTAAGTATTCTAAAACTCTTCACTCCAATAGCTACAGAGATATGAAAATCAGAATTAAAAGTCAAGAATAAAGCAACAACTTCAAAAGATAAAGAGGCTAGGCTCTGCTCCTGAGCGGTCTGACCGACTACTAAGGTGTTGTAAGGTGCTGTCTGACCGATGACAACACGGTTGTCTAACCGGCTAGTGGTCTGATTGGTGCTAAGATTGTGGTCTGACTAGCGATCGGTACATCCGGGCCATAGATCGATCTGATTGATCCTCTATTTCTATAATAGAAAATCAACTTAAATCTAAACCACTTTTGGTGCAACTTCCAAAATCCATAGTCAATTGAGATGAAACTTTGCACACATCTTGTTTAGGGTCTCAATAACCTATTTCATCCAAAGATCACTTGAATCCTTATGAAAGTTTAGATATTTCTCAAGAATAAGTAAAGTTGCACCAAAATAGGGCAAAAACTAAAAATTCGAGATATGACTTGATCGTAGGTAGAGGGTGGCCAAAATAGCTCTAGATATATTCCCACATGTAACAGCAAACAAAATCTTCTAAAGATTCAAAGCAAAACTTTGAGATAAAGAAACTTCAAAATTGGACGAAAATCAAGCAGAACTAGGTAACTTTTAAATCCTTCAAGATTGGTGCCTAGATGAATGCGATTTAATCTTATGAATTATTTTCATTACTTACAAGTTATTGGCACACAATAAAATCAAAAAGCAGAAAGAAGAGATCAAAACCAAGAAGAACAAGAATAAATCAACCAAAACAAGACACCATGAGTGATGAACAAATTTGATATATTGCTACTTGAGGATTTTTACAGCCACTCCACCTGGAAGATAAGAGAACATACCACACCACAACACTCACTCTTTTCTAACCCTAACCCTAGAATACAAAGTTGAGATGTTAGATGGTTAGCTTGTAAGTCTCCATCCTAACCCGTTAAATAGATGAGGCAACTAGTCACATCTAACTTAATGCATACTATCCACTAGCACATTTGGGAAAAACCTGTTAACCCCACACAACACGGGTTTTACTTACACACTTGACTCATTCACGCTTTTCAAAGCACATGAGCCCAAATCTGCTAAGTTTTTAGCCTTTAATTCACTTGATCTTCTTAGCTTCAAATTGACATAAACCATTTTCCAAGCACCACTCAAGCATCGTGGTTTTAATCCAATTTGATTTTTGGTATTTGGCAAATTACCAAAATACCCTCACCTTAATTTGGTCTTCACTGTTTTGAGCTTCGACTCCTCCATAAGCGTAGCTCTAACCCTCGCCATTGACCATGATTGACTTTAAAATTTTTCTACACATCTAAAGATAAAGAAATCATTTTCGAGCACAAATTATTCATAATTTGACCCACGTTAACCAAAACATGCTTAATGCAACATAAATGCATTGACCAAACAAAATTAAAATAATTCAAAAGCTAATTTCCCAAAATCATAGAACCAAACTTAAGGGCTAGTCTGACTACCAACTGAAGGCCGATCATATCGGTTGAATACAATGCAAACAACCTGTTCTAGAAAATTGCAACCGGCAACAAAACATTGGTCATACCAGTTGGCAGTCAGACCGCTACAGTCATACTGCCTAGGGCGTTTTGACCAGCAACACACCAGTGGTCTGACCGACAACAGTCCAGCGGTCTAACCAGTTTGCTTCATAACAAATCTGACAAAATGTAAACTTTGCAAAATTTAAATTATAACTCTACAAACTTGGCAATGGTTCATCACAGTATTATCTTATATCTTCTCACGTGGTTCTGAATTCCCAAGTAGTGATAGGAGCTGATTATATTGACCAAACGCTTGGACTAATAATGTTAAGTAGAGTAAGCAATTCTTCAATTACTAGAACTTGCTGAACTGATATGTTTTGGCTTTTGGCAAAGGAGAAGAGTTTGGGAATTGTCCCACCAGAAGGTTGTTGTTCCAAATATCTTGCCAAAAAAGTGAATTTGTTCCTTTGCCAACACTACTTTAAGACATCCCTTTGTATAAGTCAACAAGCTTTAGGCAATCCTTCCACCAAAATTAGCCTATATCTTGCGAAACATGAGGAACTGATGTTGTAATAGGACCAAACCAGTTTAAGCCAAGGAAGATCAACATGATTATAGAACTTACGCAGATTTTTCAGGAGCAAAGCATTATTATGAGTAGATAGAGGGCATGTTCTTTTTGCCTGCGGCTTGTGACTTTTGGCTGCGGTTTGTGACTTTTGGGCTGTTTGTACGAGAGATTATAGAGTAATAGAAACTCACGTGCGGTTTTTGCCGATATAAATAAAGTCAGTAAAGTATGTACTACAATTAACTAATAGATCCTATCTTGAAAAAATACTCCGTTTAAAAACTAGTTACTGTAGAAAAGCCAAAAAGCAGCTTTTAGAAGCTGAAAAGAACAAGACCAGATTGATCTTTCCTCATCCCCTTGCGATTTTGGTCGACATAATGCCTTCCATGATGCAAGTGCCAGGTCTTCTGCATTTAGATCAGAACCACTCCAAAGACATTGCCTTCTGTAACTATCAATTGGCTTAACCCTGTGGCTGGCAATTTCAAAGAACACATATAAAATGTTGGCAGCAAGGAAAACACAAACTTTATCAAGGTCAAAAGGCCACCATATGAGAAATATGTAGCACAGTTTGCCAGCCTTCTCTCCACTTGTTAAATCGACAACTCTATGCCGTGTAATCCCTAGTGGTAAATCCAAATAAGTAAATGGGAAAGAGCGAGAAAGAGTAAAACTTATTAATACCATTCTAGTTTCGGACAAGATGGCTGCTATGTACCATTTCGCCATCTAAAATGGTACAGAGCATGGCTTCGATACCAGGAAATATCGGTTGTACCAGCTCAATAACAAATAATACTGGCCATACCGGCTTCGATACCGGACAATACAAGTCATACCAACGGAATTGATATTATTGTCTGTTGAACTCATTTAATTATATGTTATATTTGATCCTGCTACTATGTATTTAAAGTAATATTACAAGTAAAATTTGATGTGCATATAATTAAACATATACTTGCAAATACATGTTATTATATTAAACTCCAAAACGGCACACCGGTATGAGCCGGTACCGGCATGCACTAGTATTAGAGCCAAACACATGGCCTTTAGAATGGTATTGACAAGTATGGAAAGAGTCAATCTGATACCACAATGTACCTACTAGAAGCTCCATTCTTTCAGCTGAAACATTGATTGACACTAGGAATGTTTTACGGTAGTCCAGTGGAATTTGGAAAGGACGATAAGAGGCTCTTCAAACAATGAAGGTGTTTTGCATAGTCCGGCATGATGATTAGAGTATCATCAGCATATTGAATCATTGGAAAATCTGGACAAGCTGCTTCATCAATTGGTGGCGAAATGAGTTGCCGACTTTTTGCTTCATTAAGGATACTTTGAAGAAGATCCACGACCAGACAAATAATAAGGGAGATAAAGGATCCCCTTGTCTTACACCTCTTCTGCAATGAAAAGGTTTACCCGGAACACCATTTAATAAGATTGAGGTACCGATTTCAAATTTTGTTTGATCCAACCCATCCATTTTTGTCCGAAACATCGATTTTTTAGTATCTCAAGAATTGCTTGGTGTTCTACTTTGTCAAAATGATTTCTCAAAGTTTAATTATGGCAATGTGGCGTGCCACACATTTTGTGGCGGATAATTTGTCCACACTACGAAAATTTTTGGCTAATAACTGTGTGGACCATGTGGTTAAGCCACGTGCCGTATCTGTGGATATGAACCAAACACTAACCATGGTTGGTCAAACTCGCCAAATATTGTTGTATCAAGTGTGACACTCTTGAATTGAACACCCACATAGTTTTACCAAGTCCAGTTCAAAGTTCAAATTGCTCTCTACACCAGTTGTGGAAAACAAAACTCAATTTTGGATCCAAAAATTCGAACTCGCCAACGAAAGTAACATATATTATCAATAAATTTTTGAAGTCCAAAGGATGGGCCGGTGGTATAATAGTTGGAGCAAGGATATTCATTCCCACCCACCTACCCGGGATCATTTTATTTAACCTAAATACTTGCATGCATATGCGTTTAGTGAAAATGCACGTGCCTACACCCTATAGATCCTAAACCTCCCCAATCCATAGTGTGTGTAATCGGACACTATACGATCCTAAATTAACCAGCAGGGCCCATAGAGTACACAACAGTACATATATATATATATATATACTCACTACTACAGAAAAGGTTATCACAGACGGTTCAAAAACATCATCACAGACGGTTTTCTGAACCGTCTGAATTTATGGGTCAGTGATAATCAAAGGTTATCACAGACGGTTGTCGAACCGTCTGTGATATATCAATATCACAGACGGTTTTTAACTAAAAACCGTCTGTGATAGCTGATTATCACATACGGTTTTTAGTTACAAACCGTCTGTGATATTGATATATGACAGACAGTTTTTAGTTACAAACCGTCTGTGATTATCACCTATCACAGACGGTTTGTAACTAAAAACCGTTTGTGATGTTCTTTTCTACCCCTAAATCTATTTCTGTTTATTGGCTAGCCTCAGGAAATGTTAGCCATGCCCTCTGAAACAAACAGATAAAGATGTACATGTATACATACAATTCACATCTTAATTCATTTCAGAAACATAAAATATCCAATTCACATCTCAATTCACTTCACAAACCTAAAACATCGAATTCACATCGCACTTCATTTCACAAACATAACGCATCCATTTCGCAAATCAATTAATTGAAATGAAATAAAATATCCATTAACAAATACACAATTACAAAAGATCTACACTGCATTTGCACTTAGATGGTAACATTGCATTTTTTATTGCTCTATCACTCTAGAATCGAGATCTCGTGAAAGGAACTGATCCATAATCAACGAACTTGTCAGATTGCACAAGCTATACTTGGGTGGTGCATGATTGCCATTCAAGAATTGCTTGTGCAGCCAACAAGTTTGTTGATTATGGATCCGTTCCTTTCGCGAGACCTCGATTCTGGAGTGATAAGAGCAATAAAAAATCATTGTGCGCAATGGAACTCTCCATCTGATCTTATGACTTTAGACCACAAAAACCAAGCGAACTCTCCTCGAATTTTTGCAAAGTCCGTCTGTTTCAATGCAGTTGTAGAGATGGGCGCAGCCTGTCGATAGGAATATCAATGCACGTACATATATAACCTGACAAGTATGAAATAAATGTGGGAAGATTGACAAACCTTAGCATTGGTGATCTTCGAGGAATTGAGGAGTAGTCTCATATGGTGGCAAACGTAGAATCCACACATGTTGCCCGGCTGCTGCTGGTGGCACTGTAAAAAATAGAATGTGGTAAATCAAAAGGCATTACTACTAAGTGTTGTATAGGATTAATTAATGTGTAGCTAGCGAATACCCGAAAATTGCGAACATGTTTCAAGGACTTAGCCCCTGTCGTCGAGCCACATGTTTGTGCAACGTTTGCGGCGAACGACCTTCGTTATTCGAAAAAGTAAGATTAGTCATTCGGAAGGAAAGAAAGAGTACAATGTACAATTTACTTACCTATCGAGTATTTGGGCGATAGCTGTGTACTTGGATTTGTTCTTACTTAGAGAATCAAGGTATATAGCCTTGTTCCATTTTGGTATAATTACAATTAAAATCCAATGGAAGTGTTCATTGTATGGCATAAGAAGAAATTCCTTTTCGCGGTGAGCCAGTAATGTTGATGTAATATAGCTCTCGACAAAGGATGCATTCTCGTTGATGGTATCAAAGGCGACCAAGAGTGGGTCCAGCAAACCAATTGGTGTTTTCGTTGATCTAGCTTCGGTCAGCATGAATCTATATATATACACAGAAAAGCAACAAATTTTGACATATATCGGTATTACGTGAACAGAGACTGTAATTGTACAGACTTACAGCGTCCAGCATCGAACGAGTGAGATGTCGAGAGCGTTGAGCGTGAAAAGACCAAATATATCGTCAAAGGTCACCGCGAAGACACATTCCTGAAATTCGTGCTAGAAATGTTCCCGCTTGAATTTGGCAGTGATACCTGAGCGCCGTTCTGCCTCTGGCCTATTGGAATGTTCCATATACCAAGCATGTAATGTTTGGCAACCAAGTCCTAGGGTTAAGAGGTGCTCTTCCGGGAATATCATCGGCTCGCCTAGCACGAATTTGCGGGCCTATGGCAGTTACGGGATATCGTCACCATCCTTCGTCTTTGATTTTCCCTGGCCACTGCCTCGACTGTAGGTCAACTTTATGGTAGTCGACTGTAATGGTACAGACGGTGCAAGTTGCTTTGGCGAGAATAGCACCCGTGGAGATAGCACCGGTGCAGGTAGCTCTGCTTCGCACTGCCCTTGTGGAGATAGCACCAATGCATTTAGCTCTGGTTCGCGCTGCCCTTCTGGTCCGGCCACCAATGAAGAAGCCTCCAGGGAGATGTCGCTTTTGGGCCACTGGATGAATGTTCCAATGGCCTGCCCTAGAGTCACGATCTCGTCGTTGGGGGCCTTCGGTAGCGGGACGACCTCAAAATTGGCATGCATATCATCCACATTAACTTTTGCGTAGCCTGCGCTAAAGGTTGACCGTGCACCATGGTACCGATACCAGACTGATATGCCTGGCCCCAAGTAGCGTACAAGAGAACGGAGGCACATCTCACTTGGAGCTTGCACTTCGTAGGCTCTTACATAACGATACAAAATTAGCTACTCCAATAAGTCTATCAATGGAGCAAGCATTCGAGAGATAATAATTATTACCTGGATGTTGTCCACAGGAAATCTGGCCTCGCGTTTTGTCGGATTGGACGCGCAACTACTCGGACGGTTGTGCGGGCTAGCTAGCACAGGAGCGGCGGCCTGCTGACTTTCTGTATACTTCCGCACCTCATCTCTGACTACATCAGCCAGATCACCCATTAGCTCCTCTCTAAGAGATGCCTTGATCTCTTCTCGTAGCCGCTCCTCACGCTCGGCTTTGGTTCTCTTTTTACGCCGATACATTTCAGAGTCATCTTAAAAACCATGTTTCCAAGGAACGTAAAGCCCAAGGCCTCTCGTACGGCCCGGGTGCTCCTTGTTTCCCAGAGCCACGGAGAGCATATCATTCTCCCTTGTTCGCTGGAATGATCCTAGGGTAGATTCAAAACTCAGCTCTTCCTGCAAGATCACGACATGTCATTTCAATTCTTACGAAGTTGTGGAGTAATTACAAGCTACGTAGTTCGATCGATGTCTTACCAGGCGCTGGGACACTTGCTGGTCTGCAGGGTTTCGAAAGGAGACGTTCCCCGATGTCGTTGTAGATGACATTGCTCTAATCCAATTTCGAGCGCGGTCATCCGGGATATTGCTAAATGGCGGGGCGATGTCCTGCAGGGCTGCCAGTTCATCCTCCTTCCTCCACTGCGGGATTTTACCCGCATACCCAGCTGTGCCAAGTCTGTGGGGGTGTGTGTTTTTTGCCTGGAGGGCCTTGTGCGCCGTACTTGTACTTTTGAAATCTTCGGACATCTTCATCGCCTTGAACTCTTCCCATTGTGGTTCCAGGAATGGGTATTTATGAAAAGGCGTTTCGTCCGTCTCCACGTATTTCTTGACAAGCGTGCTCTTGAAGTTCTTCCATGCTTTGCACGCCGCTAGCAAGGTTTGTCGTTGCACGGCGTCTTGGTGTTCTTCTGGGATCTCGAACGATGCCAAACTTTCGGTCCACAGCTCACGTTTCCGAGTCTCAGGCACGTTCTTCCATGAATTGAATGTGATCTCAATTCGTTCTCGTGCAACTATTCCGATCAATCTTCGGAATGCGCTTACTGCTTTGTGAGGAAGGAGAGGGACCCCAGATCCATCGACCACTGTGATGGTAAATCGGCCCTCAGGCTTCTTCGATAGCCCTCTTCCTTGGCATCTTGATGTTGGAGCGGACACCTCCGGCGATGGTGTTGAAGAATGCGCGGATGACATGTTGCTCAGAATCTAGTATAAGTACATGTATTATGAATCTAGTACAAGTAAAGTTGACTATTCCCTTCTATAATTTGTAACACAAAGCACGAGCCAAGGGAAACCAAGTTGAATTGGAAATAGAGGTGGATGGGTGAGAGAGAGATGGGAGAGATATATAGAGATAGAAAGATAGAGTTAGAGATAGAGATTGGCTTGCTTTTTCCCCCAATTTCGGAGTGCTACACGATTAAGTAACTAGCTATAGTATGAAAACCTTCTTGTTTACAAGCCAACTCTGGCTTTCTTCTTTTATAGATACGTTGAACCGAGACATGCTGTCATGGAGACAACACCGATTAAGTAACTAGCTATTTGACTAAGGAAAATACAACTATGAATCACACATATTAAGCTAATATAACTATGAATCACACATACTAAGGGAAATACAACTATGAATCACACATATTAAGCTAATATAACTATGAATCGCACATACTAAGGAAAATACAACTATGAATAACACATACTAAGGAAAATACAACTATGAATCACACATACTAAGGAAAATACAACTAAGTAAAATACAACTATGAATCACACAAATCATAGCATCACATAAAGGCCAGACAAGGGTACCTTAGTGAGGCGGCGACCGGAGGGAACGGGCGACGCGGCGGGTGAGGCGGCGACCAGAGGGGACGAGCGACGCGGCGGGTGAGGCAGTGACCGGAGGCGACGGGCGACGTGGCGGGCAAGGCGGCGACCGGAGGGGACAGGCGACGCGGCGGGTGAGGCGGAGGAGCCGGGCGTGGAGGCGAGCCGAGCGTCGGTCTTCGAATGCGGAGGGCTCAGGGAGGCAGCCGGTGACGGCTCGGGGAGGCAGCGGCGACAGAGGTCCGAGGAGACAGATCGGGATTTAGATCAAGAATATAACTGCAGCATATGGGGAAAACCCTAGCCAGAGGGTATATATAGGGAGGCTTATTACAGACGGTTCTACACGTAGAACCGTCTGTGATATCAATATCACAGACGGTTCTAAGTTTAGAACCGTCTGTGATAAGCCTTTGCCCGACTGTAGTCATTCATACAACACCAACCAGCTGCATTCATGATCAACCACCAACCAGCTGCATTCATATATATACAACACCAGCCACCAACACAGTGTATTTCTTTACAGACGGTTCTACACGTAGAACCGTCTGTGATATCAATATCACAGACGGTTCTAAGTTTAGAACCGTCTGTGATAAGCCTTTGCCCGACTGTAGTCATTCATACAACACCAACCAGCTGCATTCATGATCAACCACCAACCAGCTGCATTCATATATATACAACACCAGCCACCAACACAGTGTATTTCTTTACACATTTTCTCATTCTGAAAATTGACTACATCACACATTTTCATATATACATAAATGCAAATTCACAAATACATCACACTGCAGCATTGTTCTATACATAAATACCAATTCACATATACATCATACACATGCATTGTTGTATACATAAATGCCAATTTACATATACATCACGCAAATGCATTGTTATATACATATATGCAAATGCCCACATATATGTCGCACATTCTCATTGTACTTACTTATTTCCTTTAGAAATTATCCCTTCATCATGATCGATGCGTACGTAACTAGTTTCGTCACGTTGTTCGTCGTCGACCCTTATGCCATTTCCAAAAGGAGGTAACTCGTCAAATTGATTGTATTCTTCCTCGTCCACTACATTCTCTACTCCGACAATTCTCCTTTTTCCATGAAGAACTACATGGTGTTTCTTATTTGTCGGGTCGTTACATAGAAAACTTGAACAACTTGATTGGCGAGTGCGAATGGTTCGTCTTTGTACCCGACACGTTGGAGGTTCACGGTAGTGACACCGTACTTGTCAACCTTCACCTGTGGGAGATGCACCCAACGGCAGCGAAATAAGGGGATCTTGAAAACCACATAATCGAGCTCCCAAATCTCTTCTATGAAGCCATAGTACGAGTTTCTCGACCCATCAGTACTGAACGCATCTATACGGACACCGCTGTTCTGGTTAGTGCTCTTTACATCCTGAGACTGCGAATTGAATGTGTACCCATTTATGTCATATCCTTGCCATGTCACAACTATAAATGTCGGCCCTTTTGCCAACCATGTCAGCATCTCACTTGGCGAGCTCCTAGCGATTTGCTCCTTCAACCATTGGTTGAACCGACTGTTGTGTTGCCTCATGATCCAAACATCCGGCCGCTCTGGATTCTGTTGCCGAAGCACATCCTTGTGCTGGTCGACATAAGGCGCCACTTCAGTCATATGTACGTGTCCATATCTGGAGTGATTGCTTTCCTTCCGATAGTTCCGAGACCCTTCAGCCTCCCCTCATGACGAGATTGAGGCACACCTATCGGTTGAATCTGAGCCATATAATCGACACAAAACTCAATGACCTCTTCACTTGCATAACCTTCGATGATGTTGCCCTCCGGCCGAGAACGATTCCGTACGTAGTACTTGAGAATTCCCATGAACCTCTCAAATGGGTACATGCTACGTACGAATACGGGCCCACACATTTTTATCTCCCACACAACGTGAACAATGAGATGGACCATGATATCAAAAAAAAGAAGGAGAGAAATACATTTCAAGGTGACATAGAGTCATCACCACCTCGTCCTGCAGAGCATCTAGTCCTTGGGGATCGATGACCTTCTGAGCAATTGTATTAAAGAAATAACATAGCCTCATGATTGTCTCTCGGACATTAATCGGTAAAATATTTCTAATTGCAATAGGGAGCATATGTGTCATCGGCACATGACAATCATGAGACTTCATGCCATTTAACTTCAAATCTGGCATCGAAACAAGTTTCTTCACGTTGCCGGAGTAACCAGACAGAACTTTGACACCATGCAAGCACTGGCACAGTTCTGTTTTCTCAGCCTTGGACAGAGTGTAACACGTAGGGGGAAGGTACGTTCGTCCATTATCAGTGCATGTCGGTGCTAACTCAGGCCTGATGTCCATATCAGCCAAGTCAAGCCGTGCGTTAACGCCGTCCTTTGTTTTATCACGAATGTTCAATAAGAGACCAATCAAGCTGTCGCATACATTCTTTTCTACGTGCATGACGTCGATGCAGTGTCGAACATCTAGGTACTCCCAATAAGGTAAGTCCCAAAATATTGATCTCTTCTTCCAGGTGTTCTTCTCAAGAGCCCTCAATTTACGTTCCTTTCCGAGGACAACATCTAAATCTTTAACCATATCATAAACCTCGTGTCCCGTTAAATAAACCGTCTTCCTTCTCTCCGTCAAATTGTTTCTTCATCTTGCAGTATGGGTGAGCCCTCCGAAGGAACTAGTGGTGACGCATGTAGACGGTTTTGCGTGAGTATTTCAGCCACACACTCTCGGTACCATCTAAACAGTGAGTACAAGCTTTGGCACCTTTTGTACTATGGCCCGATAGGTTACCAAGGGCAGGATAATCATTTATGGTGCAGAATAATAAGGAGCGCAGAGTAAAGTTCTCTCGTTTGTATGCATCCCATACCTGTACCCCTTCGTTCCACAGTACTTTTAGATCTTCCACCAACGGTGCTAGGAACACATCAATATCATTCCCAGGTTGTTTTGGCCCTTGGATAAGTATCGACAGCAAAATATACTTTCGCTTCATACACAACTAAGGAGGAAAGGTTATAGATGCAGAGAGTCACGGGCCATGTGCTATGTCGGCTGCTCATGCTACTGAAAGAATTCATTCCATCTGTACTCAGTCCAAACCTTATATTTCTTGATTATGCACCGAAGTCTACAAAACTCCTATCGATGTTTCTCCACTGCGCGGAATCAGCAAGGTGTCTTAGCATTCCATCCTTCTTGCGCTCCTCCGAGTGCCAACGCAGCAGTTTTGCCTCCTTTGGATTTGCAAAAAACCTTTTCAAACGGGGAATTATAGGAAAATACCATGCCACCTTAGCAGGAGGTCCTTTCTTCGCCTCTGTTCTCTCTCCATCATCTGATTGATTGTTACGTTTGTATCGGGATGCGTTGCACACCGGACATACATGCATGTTTGCATACTCTTTACGATAGAGGATGCAGTCGTTCGGACATGCATGTATTCTTTCTACTTCCATTCCCAATGGACAAAGAACCTTCTTGGCTTTATACGTGGTTTTAGGCAACTCATTTCCCTCCGGAAGCATGTCCGCTAAAAGACCTAGCAGCGCCGTGAAACTGTTGTCGGACCAACCGTTGCTTGCCTTCAATTTTAACAGTTCAAGCACGGCCGACAACCTCGTGTACTTGCAACACGTGAACCTCCGAGTCCTCCATCAAGCCCCGGAATTTAACATACTCTCTCTCATCATAGTTCTCTTCTACATCGCGAAGCATTTGATCCAGATTATCATCGTGCAACCTATCCGAATCCGAACCACAATCGACATCATTTGGCGCCATGTCGACATTCACTTCACCGGTGATGTCATCCGGCGGCATATCATTCACTTCACCGGCGATGTCATCCGGCAACATATGATCATTCACTTCGCCATGACTGGTCCAACACGTATAACCCTTTTTGAAGCCCCTTCGAATCAAGTGCGCTTCAATTTACCCTCGGTTCTTAAACATCTTTAAATTCTCATAGTCAGTGCATGGACAGTACATATATTCCACCCCCTTATTCAACATATCCTCCTCGGCAGCTCTTGTAAAAGTAGACACGCCATTAATGTACTCTTCACTCACATGGCTCGTGGCATACATCCAGCTTCGGTTCCACGTTACGTACATATATAACAACTTAGTATTAAAAATTAAATTAACTAATTATTATTACATATATACCGGCCACATGTATTATATTGAGATTTAATTTGCTAGCTCAATTCATATTATAAACACAACAGCTATTATGTAACCAACAATTTTGCAAACCATCTTCAATTAATAACACTCACCAATTACTTAGATCTAAATTGTAATGCATGCAAAGAAAAAATAAATTTCATTACTAACCATATCTAGAGCAACCAGGAAAGTATGAATCTTCAAAGCTCAATCTCTGTCTCCTCCCACCAAATTAACTGGCCTGAAATCGCCTAGCTTGCCTCCTGAGCGAAAGAGTGCGCAACAGTGGCTAGATCTGGATCGAAATGAAGACAGCTGCGGCCTGAGCAGCGCAATAAATGCCTACTGTCATTATCACAGACGGTTTTTAATTAAAAACCGTCTGTGAATTATCACAGACGGTTTGTTATTAAAAACCGTCTGTGATAATCTGGATTATCACAGACGGTTTTTAATACAGATCGTCTGTGATACTAGTATCACAGACGGTTCATCGGTAAGAACCGTCTGTGATACTCATTTTCTCCGACGCCACCAACTCAGACGGTGTCCAAATTAAAATCGTCCGTGTTAATGTCGGTCACAGACGGTTTTGTCAAACCGTCTGTGATTGATCGTCTAGTATTAGGATTTCTGTAGTAGTGACTGATACTAGTTACATGCCTGTACCTGTGTGTTACGACGGAGAAAAAGAATACATACTATTCTAAGCTTTTGCCTGCGTGCGTAACTGGTTTCAAGAGTCGAGTAAGCTACATATATCACTGCCTTTTGTACTGTACGGGTCTACCCTAGCTTCTCTGGGATGTACCAAATTGTTAGTAGATCTAGTACATTACTAAATACTAATTGATATTAGTACTATTGGTTCAGCATGAAAGAAAGGAATATAATCCTGTGGACAAACTGTAATCGATTCTAGAACAACAATAGAATTATAATGGAGCATCTCATTAAATAGTTAGCTCCGTAGCAAAACACGTAGACTTACGCAACATCAATTCTTCAGTTCAAGAAAATATATACAGATGGGAATATTTCATCTTGACAAATGCTACACCAAAATGATACCTAAGTTTGTAGGTGAGAATATAGATGCAGTAAAGCGTTCATCAACGTCGACATGCATCGAAAATAATGTCCCATACTTAAACTTTTGCCCAAATGTTCCAGAACATTGCATGCCTTGCATATATGGACATAGAACATACAATTTATGCAACCAAAAGAAATCCAAAACCTCTTGATCATGACTTTAACTAACCATTACCATCAATTTAGCTAAATAGTTTACATCCAAACATTTTGATCATAATTTTAGGAACCAATTACCACCAATTTAGCTAACATTTTGATCATAATTTTAGGAACCAATTACCATCAATTTAACTAAGTAGTTTGCATATCTCTACTCCTTAAAAATGTGAGTTGAAGGTCGTCGGTGCATTCTCCCTCCTCTCTTCTCAGCCGTCCAATCTAAACATAGAAATCTTGACCATCTATATCCCCTCTCTCTCTCGCTAATTGTCCCTCCTCTCCACTTCTACCTTCGGTTATTCTGTTCTCTCATTTTCTCCAGATCTCTCTCCCACGCTCTCTCTCTCCCTCGCAGATGGCTGTACCCCACTGACCCATCACCTCATCCCCCCTCTCCAACCAAGATTTTTTGCTACACGAACAGTGCGGCGAAGCGATTCCAGTCAAGATGGTGGCCAGACTAGTGGGAACCGTAAGGTGGCACGACGCTCAGTGACAGCGGCCAGTGAATCCGAGAGATCGGCGCTCGGCGATGGCGGCCAGTGGATCCGAGAGGCATGCTCAGTGACAGTAGCCGATGGATCTAGAAGGCGGCAATCGATGGCAACCGGTGGATTCGAGAGAAGAGCACTCGTAGATGGCGGCCATTGGATCTGATGGCCGCCCCCTGCTCCCTCCTCGCCCTGCCCCACGCGACGCTGCGTCGCCACGATTTTCCTCCCCCTACCGCACCTACCCCCTGTTGCTGTCGTTGCTCGGTGCCGCATGGTGGTGGCAGCTTCCTCTTCCTATGCCCACCCACGTGGTTCTCCCCCCGCCGTCGCCTAGTGGTCGCTTGCCCAGTGAGCCTCTCTACTCCTCCTGCTCTTCGCTCAGAGCCTGTCACGCTATCTGGCGATTTTAGTCTCCCAAGCTGGCCGTCGCTCTGCTTGGAGAGACTCGCGCCGTGACCTTGGTCAACCGTAGGTCGATCTATCCACCGTGTGGGGAATCGGTGGCGCATCGCAAATTTTTCCCCTCTCTCGATCAGCTAGCTATTCAGTGTATATGCCTTGTGACTTTGCTGCGACGCTGCAGATGAATCCTTTGTGCTCTGTGTGTGTTTGCCAGGTGAGGTTTTGTGGAAATGTTGGTTACGAGTAGCCAGCGGTGCTCGTGGGTTCGGCTAACTGGGGTTGAGCAAGGGTTTATACACCATAGGGGCGGATGGCAGCCATGCTGGGGATCAAGCTAGTCAAGACGAGGAAGATGATCACGATGAAGTCCATGTTACCAATGAGGAGTTTCATGCCACCATCCGTAAAAGCAAAGAGGTGCTGGTGGTGCACAAGAAGCTACTCGAGTAGGTATCCTTTCCATATTTTGTTGCTGGAATCGAATGCCTTTCTCAATACAGATTGTTTTTAACGTTGCATTTCTCTCTGAATCGGCTGGTTGCTTTGGTACAACAATTAGTCAAATTAAAAAGTTGTAGTAACTGGTAAATTTTATTAATCAAGTCTATTACACTGTTACATGGCATGTGGCCTTCCTTCATAGTTCATATATAGAAGTCTTTTAGGTACACAGATACATACTCGAATTGTTTAAAAATATATAAATATTAATATGAATTTCCTAAAACTATGATTTACTTTGTCATTGGATCACTATGAAGCTCCTCATTTATACAGAAGAATGCTAGACATCCAAGTTAGTTAAGAGTGTCAGAATCTTGTTCTCCTTGCATCTTCTATTAGGCCTCCCAAATTTGAACTAACAACCTTTTTGAGTTTGAATTCCAGACTCTACACTGAACCACATGTGCACACCAAGTAGGGTTTTACTCGCAATTGGGATGGTTTATAGTTCTGAGTAACAAGGTGATGGTGGTGGTAATGGGGCCTCTATCACCAATAAGTCACTCTGCGGCACCATCTACAGAAGGAAATATTAACTGTTGATGCACAGAATCTATTGCAAAAGGTGTCTTGAATATGTACTTGCTAGAATCTAACATGTTTCTTAATGCACGTATGGTTATATCTTAATACAGATTGATATTATAACTGGTAAATTTTATTAATCAAGTCTATTGCACAGTTACATGGCCTGTGGCCTTCCTTCATAGTTCATATAGAAGTCATTTAGGTACAGAGATACATACTCGAATTATTTAAAAAAATATAAATACTTTGAGCATTGCATTTGGAGGTGAATTTAGGGATGAATCATTGAGCTTGGCTTGGATTCATACTGAATTTTGGGATCATTTCGTTGTTGGAGGGATTGATTATGTGTGTGCGCATGAGGCTTATGTACCGTGGTCATAGCATCGAGATGATGCGCCATGGTCGAAGCAGCAATCGGAAGTTTGAGAACCCGGTCGGTACTCAGACATGGTCATGGTAACGTGGTCATGAGGCAGCCGTGGTTGAAGCAACCATGGTCGTAAGGCATCCATGGTTGTAAGGCAGTTGTGGTCGTAGCAGCCGTGGTCATAAGGCACTATAGTTGTAAGGCACTATGGTCGTAAGTCATAGAAGCTGCAGTGGCCGTAGCAGCTGCAGTGGTCATAGTCGGTACTCGAAAGAACACTGTAGTAGTCGGAGCATTCGGGTACGAGGGTAGTCGGAAGACGTGGGTGGTCATGTGAAGCGATCATAGCCATGTGAAGCGATCATAGCCATGAGAAGCAGTCTCATACGGATCGTGGAGTGATCCCAGGAGGCATGAGAATAGGCCTAAGTTAGTGGAGTTAGTGGGTATGTGGAGGTCGTGTGTGTGCGCATGAGGCTTATGTACCGTGGTCGCAGCATCGAGATGATGCGCCATAGTCGAAGCAGTAGTCAAAAATTTGAGAACCAGTCGGTGCTTGGACGTGGTCGTGGCAACGTGGTCGTAAGGCAGCTATGGTCATAAGGCAGTCATGGTCGTAGGACACCATGGTTGTTAGTCGTAGCAGCTACAGTAGTTATAGCAGCTTAGTGGTTGTAGTCGGTACTCGGAAGAACACTAGCAGTCGGAGCATCTGGGTACGAGGGAAGTCTGTACCATGGTCGTATCATCGAGATGATGTGCCATGGTCGAAGCAGCAGTCAGAAGTTTGAGAACTCAGTATGCTCAGACATGGTCGTGTCAACATGGTTGTGAGGCAGCCGTGGTCGAAGCAGCCATGGCTGTAAGGTATCCGTGGTTGTGAGGCTCTATGGTCGTAAGGCAGCCATGATCGTAAGGTAGCCATGGTCATAGGTCACCATGGTCATAAATCGTAGAAGCTGCAGTGGTCGTAGCAGCTGCAGTGGTTGTAGTCGGTACTCGGAAGAACATTGTAGCCGTCGGAGCATCCGGGTATGAGGGAAGTCTGTACCGTGGTCATAGTAATGAGATGATGTGCCATGGTCGAAGCAGTAGTCAGAAGTTTGAGAACTTGACTGGTGTTCGAACGTGGTCGTGAGGCAGCCGTGGTTGAAGCATCCATGGTCATAAGGCATTCGTGGTCGTAGGGCTCTATAGTTGTAAGGCAGCCGTGGTTGTAAGGCACTATGGTCGTAAGGCAGCCGTGGTCATAGGACGCCATGGTCGTGAGTCGTAGAAGCTGCAGTGATCATAGTAGCTGAAGTGGTCGTAGTCGATACTCGGTAAAACACTGTAGCAGTTAGAGCATCCAGGTACGAAGGAAGTCAGAAGATATGGATGGTCGTGTGAAACGATCATAGCCGTGTGAAGTGGTCGTAGCCGTGAGAAGTAGTCTCATACAGATCGTGGAGTGATTCCAGGTGGCATGAGAATAGGCGTAAGTGGAGTTAGTGGGTGCGTGGAGGTGTGCATGAGGCTTATGTACCATGGTCGTAGCGTCGAGATGATGCGCCATAGTTGAAGCAACAGTCGGAAGTTTGAGAACCTTGTCGGTGCTCGGACATGGTCGTGGCAACGTGATCGTAAATCAGCTATGATCGAAGCAGCTATGATCGTAAGGCATCCGTAGTCGTAAGGCTCTATGGTCGTAAGGCAGCCGTGGTCGTAAGGCAGCCATGGTCGTTAGTCATAGGAGCTGCAGTTGTCGTAGCAGTTGTAGTGTCGTAGTTAGCACTTGGTCTTACACTAGCAGTCAGAACATCCAGGTATGAGGGAAGTTTGTACCGTGGTCGTAGCATCAAGATGATGCGCCATGGTCGAAGCAACAGTCAGAAGTTTGAGAACTCGGTGGGTGCTCAGACGTGGTCGAAGCAGTCATGGTCATAAGGCATCCGTGGTCGTAGGGCTCTATGGTCGTAAGGCAACCATGGTCGTAAGGCACTATAGTCGTAAGATAGCCGTGGTCGTAAGACACTATGGTCGTGCGTCATAGAAGCTGCAATGGTCGTAGTCGGTACTCGGCAAAACACTGTAGCAGTCAGAGCATCCAGGTACGAAAGACGTGGATGGTTGTGTGAAGCGATCATAGCTGTGTGAAGCAGTCGTAGCCGTGAGAAGCGGTCTCGTACGGATCGTGGAGTGATTCCAGGAGGCATGAGAATAGGCCCAAGTTAGCGGAGTTAGTGGGTGCGTGGAGGTCGTGTGTGTGCACATAAGGCTTATGTACCGTGGTTGTATCATCGAGATGATGCTTCATGGTCAAAGCAGCAGTCAAAAGTTTGAGAACCTGGTCGGTGCTCGAACGTTGTCATGGCAACGTGGTTGTAAGGCAACCATGGTTGAAGCAGCGATAATCGTAAGGCATCCGTAGTCGTACGGCTCTATGGTCATAACGTAGTCGTGGTCGTAAGTCGTAGAAACTGTAGTGGTCATAGTCAGTACTTGGAAAAACACTGCAGTAGTCGAAGCATCCAGATACGAGTGAAGTCGGAAGCCTTCGTAGAATATGTTTGTATGTATATTCTAAAAATTTTTACCACCTGTGAGTTTCAGAATATGTAATATGATAAATTTTAAAAATCCGTAGCAACGCATGAACATTCAGCTAATACAATATATACATGAGACGTACATCAACAAAACAGCTAGTGTGGGCTTGAACTTATTCAAATCATAGAGATTGCATTACATAAAGCATAGATGCTCACAAACGTAAGAACAGATCATAAAGAAGCACCTCCTCAGTATGAAGCCCTCAGACAAAAGGTGAAATTGAAGCATTGGCTCCTTTGTCCTGCTGTTCCGAAAACAATGTATGATGAACAAGGCTTTCTTTGAGCTTACACAGAACAATCAGCAGGCTCTGGTCATGGTAATGGAAATTGCCCAGCAATTTGCCCTCAATGTCAACGTGAACCAGCCGGTTATAATTGGAGACAAGCACACCGCCCTCCTTGCATACAACAATCGATATCAAGTGCCGAATCTCAGTTAAAAGTATTATTTCTACCACTGGCAATTCGACACGTTACGTGAATTCCCGGACCTCGCCCTTGTAGTCTTTGCAGATCCCAGATATCTACCACTGTCACGTATAGTATTCTCATAATGCATTCCACTGAGTTAAGACAGATACACCTTTGTAATTTGTAAAATAGAACATTGCTCCTTGACCAACAACTGTTCTGGACACAGAGCTCCTTCCTACTAATGTCACAGTGCAAATATCAAGTCAAGTCTTAAAATTGGTACTTCCAATGTAAAACATATTAGCGCATCTAGAACATGGTATAGATAGGCCTACCTTCTCCAACGATGTACTCGGTCCAAAACACCTTGAACTGTAATGCCCTTCGAACAGGCCTGTTCTTTTTAACTGAAATTTATAGCTTTTGGTTACAGCTTGTAACTTTTAGACTATTCGCATGAGAGATTATAGAGTAACAGAAACTCATGTGCGATTTTTGCCGATATAAATGAAGTCGATACAGTGTGTACTAGTAGACCCTATCTTGAAAAAATACTCCGTTTAAAAGCTACTTACTATAGAAAAGCTGAAAAGCAGCTTTTAGAAGCTGAAAAGAACATGCCCTATTTCGATTGTGCCACTTCAAAACAAAACACCACAACAATCAGTACATGTTT
The DNA here is from genome assembly GCA_017311315.1 of Dendrocalamus latiflorus. Lineage (NCBI taxonomy): Eukaryota > Viridiplantae > Streptophyta > Magnoliopsida > Poales > Poaceae > Dendrocalamus > Dendrocalamus latiflorus. The sequence goes on from CM029623.1 coordinate 20,508,045, forward strand.
ACAGCTATTACATTGATATTACAAAGCAGACTTTTGTGACATGCCTGTACAGTAGTGCAAGTCACGCCTCATGAGACTTAATTTTAAGAGTGGAAGTAAATATATCTTTTGTTCACAAGATTAGCCTCCAAAACAACTCTAGAATGTCAGAATGATTTGAAAAAGGCCAACAACATAGAACATATATCCATCATGGCCTCCCTTTCATCATAACAAAGGCAAAAAGATCAGTAGTCTGTAACAATAAGGGCTTGGGATGACGTCAGTCATAGGTTAGATGGCATTCGAAATTTGAGATTGAACAATACCTTTGGCCTTTCCAAGAAGGGTAAACCTGCAAAGATTGCAATATTTTATACACTTGTGTGTTTCATTCTAGGAATATCGGATGAATATAGAAAGTAAAGCACACCTCACCAAAGAACTCAACAACAAAGTCATCTACACCAAATCCACCATTTTCATTGCAAACAACTCCAAGATCCTGAAAGAACATACAGACTGTACGTTAAAAGGACTGGAGCATTTAGTTACAATGGTAGGCAAGAAAACAAATACTCCAAAAACCAATGTGCACCTTCACAGTAAGAAAAAAAGAGACATGTGGGATCTTTTTAGTTCAGAAAACACTTACTAGTTTAGAAATATATAACGAAGTTGTAAGGGATCTTCTTAGTTCAGAAAACACTTCTCTTAGACTTTGGGATAATGCAAAGGTCAAAACAACTATTTTTTTATTAAAAAAATATTGTTGTGCCCCTGCATTACTAAGGGTGTGTTTGGTTGCCTGAATCTCCTTCGTCCTGGCTGGGTGGATCCGTATAATCTGAGAAAGAGCCTGTTTGGTTGCCTGTATGAGTGGATGCAGCCTGCATGAGCGGATGCAAAAATACGCCATCATCCTGGATGGGTGGATACGCTCAAAATGAGCTTCACTGGCCATCCTGGATGGGTTGATGCAGTGTATCTTATGCGGTCCCACGTGTCAGCCTCTCAGGTTTGGTAGACTGCATCCGCTCATACAGGCAACCAAACAGCATCTCAGTTTTTTTGCATCCGCTCATGCAACCTCACCAAACATCTTCTTTTTCTGAAATACGATTTCACTCAGCCTGCATCCACTCAGTCAGGATATACGATACAACCTCCATCCACGAACCAAACACACCCTAATGCATTGGTGCTGCTCATTTTACAGAAGGGGATCAAATAGTTAAATATGCATGGGCATTCTTAAAGAATTGCACAAATGCTGCAAAAACCTAACCTCTGACACTTCATAAAAATGCAAATATTGTAAAAACAATTTAATGAGTAGGAATGGAACATGCCTTTGGTATTTGTAATTCAATTTGTTAACACACCTATGTGCAATTGGTGGTGCTATTATTTTCCTATTTGTAGTCCACATCTCTTCCTAATCACATCAATCATCACAATTAAGAATAGGGTGTGACCATCGCAATAGGTCAAATTGCCTACTGTGCTCGTATCTTTACCTACAAAGCTATAAAAGACAATATGAATCTACAGCAGCCGCTAAAGTTAACATATAAAGGTATAACTTGCATATGCTCACCTGAAGTTAGTGAGTTCATTATATATAATATTTCCCAACCGTGGGAAACCCTGAAACAACAAAATGAGTATTTTTTTTACTCCACATATGTAACACAGCAATCGATGAAAATGCTAATTGAGTAAATGAAACAATGAAGGAAATATTTGCAGGGAACCGGTACATCCTACCAGAAAAATAGCATCAAACTAAACCTGATAAATTGCTGTTAGGGGAAATGGTCATGGCCATCTTAAAAATCTGGAATGGATGTTGCAGATAAGGCAGCAATATATGATAACACAAATTGACAAGTCTGGCATAAACTCCAGTATTAAGCAAATTTCTGAGTAGCATTTTGAAAGGACAAGATATAGCACTCTATTTCTGCACTGGTTCAGCATTCAACAGAACTATGCCAACATGTACCAGAAAATTTGTAGACCATAAAATGAATAACAAAAGAACAAACATAGTTTTCCATCAAATATTGTCATAAGGTGGATAACAGGGGTCCTATATTTCAATATAAAGTTAAAACATCAGTACAGAATCAATATACCTAACAAAAAAAGTAAATAGGAATGCCTCAGGTCCAGAAATTTAAAAAGCAACCTGAGTGGCTTATTGTTAAGATCGCAGAACAGTCTATATGTCAGAATAGTGCCAAAAAGGAACCAAAGCCAGACTAATATAGGTCAATCTGCCTAGCATCAATAACATGGACATATGTTTCCCAAGACATCATCTGGCTCAAAACTTCCATGTGTTTAATATGTTACGCTTCCGGTATAAATTAGGTTAAAGCCACCTGTTGAACAAGTGCAAAAGCTGTTTGGTTCAATTCTACTGAGCTTGAACAGGTGATAAAATTATTACCATGGTGCCCTCTGAAGTATTACCACAGAAATTTAATTTTCATGTTTTTTTATCATCCAAAATCCATTCAGAAAAAAATGCAAACATGAACATGAGACAGACGCACAGGGCAAATGACATGAGATCCAGATTGATGAATAGAACAGGACAAGAATATGGAATAGGATGATCCGACGATGTTAGTTTAAAACACCAACTCATCCAATTTTTCAAACCAAACAAGGTTAGGTTCTGGACGACAAGGTGCGGCGGCGCACCCTTACCAACGAGGTCGCTGCGGTAGAAGCCGTCATAGGGCTCCTCGAGGGAGTTGGTGAGGTTGAGTGCCTTGGCGAGCTTGGAGTCGAGGAGGGAGTCCGACCAGAGGTGCGCTGCACCAGGTGAGCACGAAGAGGCCGCGCAGGGGTGCCTCGTTGTTGGAGTCGGCGGGCAGCGCAGTTGGTGATGAGCGCTTGCGTCGGCCGGTGGAGAAGAGGGCGAGGAACCACGAGAAGCAGTGGCGGGCGCGTGGGTTCGCGGGTGAGCACTAAGAGGCCGAGCAGGGGCCTCGCCGTCGGAGTCGGAGGGCGGCGCAGTTGGGGGTGAGCACTTGCGGCGGCCGGTGGAGAAGAGGGCGAGGAGGGGAGGGGTGGTGGTGGGCGCGGGCGCCGATGATGGAGGCGGTGGCATGGGAAGGAGGATGAAGAGCGCTGCGGGATAGGGTTGGGGCGTGTGTTCACGAGTGAGCAGGAAGAGGCCGCGCTGGGGACCTCGTCGTCGGAGTCGGCGGGCGGCGCGGTTGGGGATGAGCGCTTGCGGCGGCCGGTGGAGAAGAGGGCGAGGGCGCGGGTGGCTGGGGATGAACACAAGCCAACGGTGATAGGGGAGCGGAGGAGTGGGGGAACAGGAGGCGGGCGGAGCGGAGGAGTGGGGGGAGAGGCGGCAGCGCGGGGTGGGGAGGAGGAGGAGGAGGCGGGCGGCGCGGAGGAGTGGGGGGAGGAGGCGGCGGCGGCGTGGGGCGTGGGTTGGGAAGGAGGCGGCGGCAGCGTGCTTAGAGATGCAAGGTTTGGAAAACCGGAACCGGGAAAAAATCGTCGGACGGCCGGTAACGGTTACCGGCGGGTTACCGCAAAAACCGCCCGGTAACCAAGAAAAACCGATCAAATTTTGCGATCCAAAATTCGAATTTGAAAACGGTAACCGGAAAAAAACCGGTGTAAAAACCGAAAAAACCGGTGAAAACCGTTTGGGTGATTAGAAATTCGAATAATATAAATATTACATAGAAAGTGTTTAAGAAAGTAATAAGACCTGAAGTTGTACGTAAAAATAGCTCATTACAACCTTGATCACGTCATGAAGCCCTCTCCCTCAAGTGTCGTGACTCGTGAGGCATCCAAGCTAAGCTATGTTAATGTCATATACTCTACTATGGTCATATTATGAACTTGTCAAATATATACTAGTATAGACTTACTATGGCTGTTTACAAGACTATTTATAATAGTATAGCACTTTACAAGGCTATTTTTTATGAATTAGAAGTTGGCTATATCTTCAAGAGTCATTCAATATTTCTTTCTCTTCAGTCATCATAGTTTTGGTGCTATTGTTATTGTCTCTCAAATGAAGATAAATGTGCTGGTATAGTAACTAATAGCGATAACTGATCTAATTTTGAATTGGGCATTGTTAAATCAAAGAATAATGTTGTAAAGTCCTTAAATTTACAATAAGAGGTCCTCTGCTAAGTTTCATGATCAAGTTACTAACACCCTTCTTTATGGCAGCACCTTTTTTTTACTTCCAACAATAGCTAATCAACCTAATATATCAAAAACAATACCCAAACTAATATACCCACTGCATTAGCAAGTCAAAAATCCAAATCTCCATTTAAAATTTTTCGGCCGGTTTTTCAAAACCCGGTTGCCACCGGGTTTTCCGGTTACCGGCCGGTAACCGCCGGTTTTCTCAACCCTGTAGAGATGTGAACGGACGGGAGAGATGAGTCGATTTTGAGGATCTCGAAGCATTTTTATAAGTGAAGAGGGTAGGGAAAGAAAAGATAGAATGTATGAATCACGAACTGGTTCTTTTGATGTGTTTGGTTGGAGTGATAAAAGTGGAATGGGATGAGATGGAATAGGATGAGATGGTTCCATAAAAAAGGTGGATCCACATGGTCCAGCATCTAAGAAGAATATTCTCTAAATTTGCACAGGCTCATCCCACTTTAGACCATTCCATCCCACCCCATCCCTCAAACCAAACACATGGATAGGCTTGGTCAAAGGAACCATCATATTCCATCTCACCCCATCCCTCAAACCAAACACACCCTAAAATAGTAGAGATACACAATCTGATAAACAAATCGTAAGAAACAACAGTTCAAATATTAGGGGTTCTACATGTGTGGAGAACGAAAACACCAACACCAATCCACTAAGCACTACTACAATGGGGTATCTAGCAATCAAATATAAATATTGCTACTTTACACAACCTTTGGAGAAGCTTCCACTATTCTTCAAATCAAGCGTTTACAGAACTATATGTTTACTTTATGCAACTAGTTTTTTCTATAAATAACTGGTTTTCTAATATATAGCTGCCGATCCTGGTCTTGCTGAGAACCTTTCTGATCTAAAGCTTTGTGGCGCGCTTGCTCCCTTCTGTGTACTAGATACATTCCCCACGTGCTCGCCCAACATGGCTTTCAGCCCTCAGCAATGATCTTCTTGAAGAACTATGAATTGCTATCACCTGCATTACATTTTTGTTCAAATTAAGTACACATCAATGGATCAGTTGAACTTGAGGTTATAGAACTGGTGCACAAGATTAATTTGGTACCTTTTGCGTTTGCTTTTGACGTTTGAGGAGGAAGACGGGTTGCTGTGCCAGTTCCTTTTCCTTTGATTGATGAACCAGTTGTTGATCTGCTTTAGCTGTAGCCCAGTTTCTTGCACAAGCCGTGCCTTGTCTTCCTCCTGCACGAATGACAGGACAAATTTAGTTGGGTACATCTTGTGGCCAACACGAACACCTAATACATAATAGTGGCCGAATGGTATTACAAAATAAAAATGATGACATCAAAACAAGGTGTGTTGAACAGTATGGCAGGCCATAACAGGACAAGGAAACTCGTAAGACTCAGAGAAGGCACGAGATTTGAAAACTCTCGGTGCTAGGTTGACATGTGCATGTAACATGCAACATTAGGAGCCAATCATGTGACTTGTCATCGTCGCTTACTGTTGGGTATGGCCACTTCGAATGAGACTGCCACCAAGCTTTCAATATAGAAGTTGTATCTCCTGGGAGCTTTCCTGCTCTTCGCTTGCGAAGAATTTCTTCTCTAATGTCACTAAGCTTCTCTTTATAACCCTACAATTTGCGAATGGTAATTGTGATTCATAAACATGTCCATGTACCTACTAATGGGAAACAATGGTGAACTTCTGAAAAGTATTATTGGAACTCATTCTTAACCTGCTTGAGCTCATGCTTTAGCTCTTGACGAACACGCTCCATTAGGGACCGCTCGCTTTCTGTGGGAACAAGAGGGCCGAAGCCCATAGTATCTGCCCCGTCCAAGCTTGGATCATACATGTTAGCCTCACTATCTGCCAGGTCATCTTCACCATCAGACATGGTTGCACCGGTGCCCTCACCAGGCGACGCACCTGTCAATGCACTTCCAATTAATAATCATATTTTCTTTGGTCAATTAGTTTTGTTACACTGACTCATCTGACAAATGCTATAATGCTCACGATTAACTTTTATTGACAAATACTGTAATCCGCTCGATTAACTTTTATTAACATTGTAGTACTCAATTGTCCGTATAGCATCCATGCGTTAAACTAGCACTGATTATTTCAATTAAGAGTGAACACTGGCTGCCAAAGTAATTTGGAGGTTTGACAACCGAAGAGACGTTCTTTAGGCAAGTGGCCATAAAGACAGTACTCAATACAAGGCTATGCTTATTGCCCCAAAACAAAAGAAATGTATAATATCATGTGCATGTACACTGCTATTGTGGTTTGCATGCGGCAGATACTATGCTAGCCACTAAAATGCACAGATTTGCCAACATACAAGCCCAAACTAATCAAGAGCGGAAGAACAATGTGTTGGTGCGCAATTTTCACAACTTAAGTTAATTCTTTTAGGATCATTGTCGAGAAAATTTCAGTGTATTACACCAAATACAGACCACCTATGTTTAAACATGGTATGTTGAGGAGAAGAAGCTCAGATATGGACAAATTTCTGTGTTTATTTATTATTATGACAATTTCCAAAAGAGAAAATTACCTCAATACCATTGTAAAGAGGTATAAACTGAAAAATACCAACCAGTGCGACGATGACATGTTGGGCCTAGAGCCACTTGTCAGTGACACTACTAACTCGGTGATCTTTGCAATGGTAATGAGCAATATCACCCATTTCCAAATGAGAGACCACGACATACATGAAAAAATAGGGGAAAACATCCCCAAAGAATATCTATTATTGGCATGGATACAGCTTTAATAGCGCTTACAAAATTCACCAATGATGCATATAGGAAAATTCTTTGAGCAACCGAGATTACCTAAAACATTCAAAATAAATTAAAGCACAACAATGTGAATACAGAATATGAGTACTATGGAAGTTCAAGCTGAACCAAGCAGAAATTTAGCTAACAATTCTAAGCATATATGCATGTGATTGGACAAACAAAGGGTTGCCATTATAAATTTTGTGGAAACTAAAAGAACTGGGAAATGACTTCACCTGTCAAACTCTGCAGATTTTGTTCGAGTTCCCAACAGGCCATCACTGCTTCCATAGCGTGAACACGAACATGCTGCTGTAGTTGTTCTTTGAATGAACAGAGTAGCAAGACATAGTGTGTCTAGAAAACAAACAAAAACAGGTTACTGATATTTAATGAACGGATATGATGAAAGAACCAAACTGACAGGGAAAATACCCACAAAATAATTATAAACTACAAAAGCAACAGAAAACAGGAATTGCTAAAGAAGGATTTTAAGTGGCCATAAATGACATCAGAGGCGTGAAGAGAAAACGCAAATGGAACTATTGTTGTGGTTATGCATATTATCGCTCATAAAACATCAGTTATTTGCAGAATTTTTTTGATAAAGATGATCAAAATACACCAAATTGTGACTAGAACTGAGCTAACTGTACAGACAAGCACACTTGTATTCTTTTCCCCTAAAAATTTTCAGGTCGTGACAACATTGAACTTATCATTAAGGGCATCTCCGATAGTGTCACTTTATGAGAAAAGAGAATAGGCGAGGAAAGAGAATGCACTATCTCTTATGCAAGAGACAACCTGAACATACAAACCAACGCGAATGGTAATGAAGTATGAGGAAGGAATGTGATGAAAATAATATAAAATAGTTGGAAAAATTAATTTTAGAGGCGAACTGTTGGAGATATTCTCTCTAGTGCTCTTTAGATGAGATAGAAATCTTAGAGACGATATTAAAAGACAGACTATTGTACATGTCCTAAGATAATAGACATAAGAAAATAACTAGCTGCCTGACCCAAGAAATGCTACAAAAAGTTATATGGTACCAACTTCAGTAATACAGCGACACTATGCTAGCTTAGGAGGTGCTAGCTGAAGCATAATGATGCTTTATGACTACTGTGTATTATTACAAGGTCCAGCGGGCCAGCACAGGACATAGACCAAGGAATCAAGAGAACCGGCCAGGACCACCCAATCAATGAAATCTTGTTTGTAATTTTCTATCCTAAGCAAATTTAAAAAAAGCGTGAATTCTTACTCGGTTATAATTAGATGGGACCGAGATTATACTGCATCATAGTTCTGGTCGTATGGCCCTTGATACAATCAAGGACCTGCCCTATATGTGGACAAAAGAGGTGGTCAAACAAAGAGCATTTTGGACCATTCTTGGCATATTGATGTCCTGGTCCCGTGCAAACGCAAACTGCAAAGGGAGTTTAGACGGAACTGCACGTGAAGCACTAGTCCACTATACCACAATCTTTAATGAGTGGTAGATGATGAAAAACGTGTTTGTTAGGTGCATGGAAAACTAACAGCCACCGTAGTCAGTCCTGCATTAATGTTCTCCTACCTATTCAAGCAACAAAACCCAATTATATTCATTTCCATAGATGCAATAGAAGGAAACAAAAGCAAAATCAAATGACGATGGCCCATCGCACGTTATTACCCGTGATCATTCTGCTGCTCAAAATCAACATTTATTCATATTTTCCAACTTGTTGCAGCCCACTCCACTTTAGAAATGTTCTTTTGGGCTGTGGTTTATTAGTCTAATGAATAATAGTTGTTGAGAAAAATAAAAAACCAAAACCACTGAAATGGAAAAACGAATAGACATTTGACTGGTTACCAAGACAATTGAATAGCATGTGTTTAGGGGGTGTTTGGGACTGCTCCACTCCACGTTTTTCAGCTCCGCTCTATGTTTTTTAGCCAAACAGATTCAGCTCCACGCACTCTGTTCGAGGAAAAAAAGGTGGAGTTGTGAGAGCACCTAAAGGGGTGCTCCACAAACTCTAGGTTTTTTGTGGAGCTGCTCCACGGTAAAATTCGTGGAGCAGAGTTTGTGGAGCAGTCCCAAACACCCCCTTAGACTTTAGAGGTCAGCATTGCACTAGTGGAAGAGAGAGAGAGAGTGAACGGAAAATTTCCTAACACACAGTACCATGGGAACAGGTGACCTACATTAATGACTCTTTTTTTGGGCTTATCATTTATGGTTTTTAGCTTATCTACCGTAACTAACTTTTAAACGATATATCTTTTTAAGACAGAGTCTATAAGTTAATTGTAATATATAATATACTGACTTTATCTATATCAACAAAAATCACACGTGAGTGTCTCTCTCCGTCCTCTCCCTTGCGAATAGCTGGAATTTAAAATTTTAAAGGCCCTAGAGCTAGAACATAGAGGCATCCCCAAGGCAGCAAGGATGAAACATCTTTACCAACACACACAATCTTTGCCCCATCACTCCACCCATAACAGGAAACGAAATGTCCCTACATCATGTATGGCGGTCAAGAGCAACACGTCGATAGGAGAGAAGAGAGGAACTGGTCCTACTTTGGGAAAGAATAGACAAAGCGCAGGGTCAATTGGAGAGGAGAGGGAGCCATGATCCATTCCCCCCTATCTCGTGATTGGAAGCAACGACCCCTGCATTTTTTTCCACTGTCTGTCCCACCAATCTCGAATCAGAATTCAGCAGAAAGAACTGCCTCAAATCGTCAATACTTCCGGGAACTGAACAAAAGTGGTGCCCGAACATCCTATGTCATTCCTCACACCAACTTATTTGAAGACCGTTCCATGAAAGGAGGTTTCTTGAATATTTTTGAAGACCCCAAAAGAAACATTGTCAAAACCCTATACTTGATTGCAAGCACACGGAATTGCTAGCTAGGAGCCAACCAATCAAAATCAGATTACTTGAATATTTTTCGTAGAGCAAAAAGACCAGCAAGATTAGGAAATGACATTGTCGCAATAACCGAGAGCAAAAGGGCAAAAAGAAGCTGCCCAAATCGCAAACCGAGGAAAAACTTGTAGAAGTGCTCTCGTTTCTCTTCTAGTACAATCCACAAACCGAAGGAGGGAAAAACTACGGATAAAAGTTTGGGACTCACAAATCAAAACATGAAAAACTTTGTGATCTCAAAATTAAACTCCCGTTTGAATCGCGTCCGTACAATCTAAAACCCCACGGAAGCGGATTATAGAGAGGAGAAGGAGAAGATATAGACAAGCTTGCGAAATCCAAACCAGCCCAAAGGACGCATGCCTTTTAGCCTTTAACCCCGCAATAAAGAACGCCTCTCTTAAGCTTTCCCGTGACTAAATTAAGCTAAGCAAACACCTCCCAAATCCACTAATTAATCCCACGCCACGCAACCGCCAATCCCAAGGCAATCGACGACAACAGAACGGGCGGCATGACGAGACGAGACCCGGAGAGGAGGGACAGGTGTCGTGTCCTCACCATGAACTGGTCGAGCTCGCGGCCGTCGTCCCCGGTGGCGGCGGCGGCGAGGCCGGAGTACTTGGCGACGACGCCCTCCGACTGCGCGAGCTGCGCGTCGATGCGGGGGAGCTGGTCCACGGGCGTCGCGATGCGGAGGCACGCCACGTGCGCCGACAGCAGCTGCTCGTACAGCGGGTGCGCCAGTATCTCCGCCTTGCACCGCGCCGCCTCCGCCTCCGCCGCGCCGCCTCCCCCGCCCATCGCCGCCACCGCATCATCGCTTGCCCCCATCCAGTGCACCGCGTCCGCCGCCGCTGCCGACGGCGACGCCGACGTCGTCTGCAGGTGCAGGAAGCTCCCGTCGCCGTACCTCAGCCACGCGGGCGCCCCGCCCGGCGCGCCACCCCCACCTGCCGCCGCCGCCGCCGCAGCCGCCGCGTCGTCCGCACCGAGCGGCGGCATGGCCATCTCGTGCGTGAGGTGGCCGTGGAACGCCATGGCCTTCCGCTCCCTCCGCTTCTCCTCCTCCTCCTTATCGCCAAGGCCAAGCTATGTGAACAGAGCCGTGGCCTGGGGTTATCTCGGTGGCGTCGCCTAGGGAGTAGGAGTATGAGGTGGAGGAAGAGAGAGCCAGCAGAGGGGAGCCCCGTCGAATGGGTAGGCAAAAAGCCAAGCGGAGCGGGGAAAGGGACGCCTGCTTCCTTCAACGCTCTTATATGGCTGCGGCACTGTATTCTCTCTCTCTTTTTTTTTTTTTGCTTTCTTATTTTTGCTTTTGCTTCGGTTTTTCTGGCATCTAAAGCAAACAAAATGACTCCTCTAAAAAGTTTCTCGAAACTATTTCTCTAAATGAATTCAAAAACTCAAAACCATATATGTTGTTTATATTTATATCTTTACCGTCCGTCATCGTCTTAAAAAACACAGTCAAAAGCTATGAACTATAGCCTAATTCGGTTGCGATTGATATTTTATAGCTTTTAAGCCTAGTGCAAACCCTTATGAGAATAAACTATATACCGATAAGCTGTTTTGAAAAAATTGTCCCATAAACCACTTTAAAACGGCGATAATCATATTTATTATTTTATCCGAAAAAGCCACAAGCTTATCCCGACTCTCCTAGCCAAGAGAGAATATTGTCACTTCCTTCTCTCACCTCCCTCTATATCTATTTTCGGTGAGTATGGCTAAATTCTTTAAGACAGTGGTTTATGATTTTTGGCTTATAGTTTTTTAATTCTGACAATTCGTGAGAGATAGTGTGAAGAGAAAAATAGTTACATGTGATTTTAACTGGTATAACTGAACTCGGTACAGTGTTTACTACAATCAACTTATAGACCTCATCTTAAAGATGCACCATTTAAAAGTTGATTATTATAGTATAAAGTGATAAACTAAAACTAAAACTAAAGCTGGGCCAAACCCACCCTATAACTGCTGCTTCAGATAAAATAATACTGTTTGGTGACGGTACTTCCGATATGGTAAATGGTAAGGTTTGGAGTTCCATTTTATGCTAATGATGTTGTCATGGAAGAAAATGACCCCAATTGCCCCGTGTAATTTTCTAGTGCCAAACCAAAGCTCAAAGTATTTCTATCAACCTGTTCATGATAAACACCTTCAGTGCGAAAGACCAAACGCCGTATGTCAGCGAGTGTTAACCAAAAATCTTCTACCAAAGTTCCATTGCACACGTAGATCGTTTTTCTTCCTGTAACAATGGTGCAACGTGGAAGAAGAAACGTCTGGAGTCCGGTAGTGCCTATCCGTGTGTGTGTTTTTGGAGAGTGGGTAGGAGGAAAACAGCAGAGTGATCAGAGGGGTGTTTAATAAAGGGGGTGGGGTTAGTTGGGTGGGGGGTGGGGGGGGGGGGCGGGATTAGTGATGATTGCAGGCTTTGGGATCTGCTAATGCGTGCGGTGGGAGCTGATTATTGGTGGGGACTGGTCCAATTAAAATGGTCAGAGCTCTTCTACGATAATCTTTAGGGATGGCAAAATTATCCGTGGAGCCGGGTATCCGCGGATATCCAACCCGAAAATAGTGGGTTTGGATGGCATTTTCTATCCATGATAGTTCGGGGCGGGTACCCGATAAGAGTTCGGGTTGGATTTGGAGGGCAAACCCTACCCATGGATATCCATGGATACCCGAAGTGTATATGACATGTGGGCCCTTCCACCTAGTATATAAGCAAAAATGGGGGTGTGAAACCCTAACCCACCCACCCAGCCCCAGCCGCATCTCCCCGGCTCCCTTTGCGCTGCATCTCCCTTCCCCTTGCGCCGCATCTTCCTTCCCCTTGCGCCGCATCTCCCCGGCTCCCCGTGGCACGCCCTTCCCCACGGCATTTCCCCGGCTCCCCGCAGCCTTCTCCCCGCCCACGCCGTCCCCTTGCACCGCCGGCCGCCCAAGCCGTCCCCTTGCGCCGCCTGGGCCGCGCGCACGCCCTGCGCCCATGCCGGCCATCCCCACGCTGACGCCGTCCCCTTGCGCCGCATCTCCACGGCTCCCTGCGGCACGCCCTTCCCCGCGGCATCTCCCCGGCTCCCCGCCCACGCCGTCCCCTTGCGCCGCCGGCCGCCCAAGCCATCCCCTTGCGCCGCCTGGGCCGCGCGCACGCCCTGCGCCCCTGCCGGCCATCCCCACGCCGACGCCGTCCCCTTGCGCCGCCTGGGCCGCGCGCATGCGGCACGCCCTGCCGGCCATCCCCACGCCGTCGGCGTCCCCTTGCGCCGCCCACCGGCCCACGCCGTCCCCTTGCGCCGCCTGGGCCGCGCGCACGCCCTGCCGGCCTTCCCCACTGCCGGCCACCCCCTGCCGGCCTTCCCCACTGCCGGCCACCCACTGTCGCAGTTTTGTCCTGTTTTTTGGATATCCATTGGATATCGGGTATCCGCGGATTTCGGGTTCGGGGCTCCTATTCGCCCCGAAAGTTATTTCGGGTGCGGGTTTGGATAGTACTTTCGGGTTTTGGATTCGGGGGGGAAAGAGCAGAACCCGGAGATATCCAACCCGTTGCCATTCCTAATAATCTTTCTGAAGCCTGCATTTTTTTTGTCTTGCTCGACATTAAAAAAAGAAAAGGTAGCTGTCGTTACACTAGCTATAGGTTTTTTCCTAATCTATTGGCATGTTTAATTGTGCATTTTTTTCACTGGCAAGCTATTTTATGCTTATTGAATAGAAAATAGTATTTTGGGCCAAAACACAATAATGAGATAATTCGAATGACATATATAACCAATACTAAACCCGGGGGGATTCACGGCCCCCGGGCGTGTCCACGTCACCCCCGCCCGCGCGTCCGGCCGGCGCGTGGCGGGGGGTTTCCCGTACGGCCAGAGGAGGAGGTTTCCTCCGGTTTTTCGGAAATTACGTATAGGTCCTTTTTTCTCGCGAAAAGGTCCCTGTAAGTTTTTTTTCCCAAAAAAAATTTTTGATTGCGCCCCGCAGATTCCCGAAATTACGTATAGGCCCTTATTTACTTACGTACCGGTTTTTCGGAAATTACGTATAGGTCCTTTTTTCTCGCGAAAAGGTCCCTGCAAGTTTTTTTCCAAAAAAAATTTTGATTGCGCCCCGCAGATTCCCGAAATTACGTATAGGCCCTTATTTACTTACGTACAGGTCCTTACAAGTCCTCGATTTTTTCCGAAAAAACCCTTTAGCTTCCTCGAAAATACGTATGTGCCCTCGATTTTTTTTTAAAACTCCTCACGAATTATCGCCTCTTTTACTTCGGTACACACGGTGGCTGGCGCGGCGTGTCGCCGCGCCTATGAGGCTAGTATAATACAATGTCCGTTGCCCTTAAGCTACTTGAATTGGGTTAAGAAGGCTGAGGTGTAAAAAAAACTAGCCACGTAGGCGTGGCGCCACGCCACGCCAGCCACCGTGTGGACCGAAGTAAAAGAGACGACAATTTACAGGGGTTTAATAAAAAAATCGAGGACACATGCGTAATTTAGGAAAAACCGAAGGTCTTTTTCGTAAAAAACCGAGGACCTGTAAGGACCTGTACGTAAGTAAATAAGGACCTATACGTAATTCTGGAAACCCGCGGGGCGCAATCAAAAATTTTTTTAGGAAAAAAACTTGCAGGGACTTTTTCGAAAAAATCCAGGGACCTTTTCGCGAGAAAAAAGGACCTATACGTAATTTTCGAAAAATCGGAGGGAATTGCCTCCCCCGGCCGTACGCCAAAACGGGCGACACGCGCCGGCCGGGGGGAGCGCGGGGGGGGGGGACGTGGCCTCGCCTCGTCGCCGGAACCCTTCCGGGTTTGTTTGGGGTATGATGAGTAGTGTGTCACGTGAACACCCTGACCCAAAAAAAAGTGCAATGGGAGTGATATCAATAATAAATGTGAGGGAAGTAAATACAATAAATATATTATTTAAGGTTATATGTATAAGGCCAGTCTCAGTGGGAGGTTTCATATCCCAGTTTCCAAGACTGCCATGTCACCTTTTCAGGTTTGTAGTGATGAATGAAACATGCTCTCTCAATGCACAGTTTCATATGCTATGTACAGCGTTTAATTCTTGCATGTATTGTGATCAAATGTGCCATGCGAACTATGTAGCCATTTGAAGTTGCATATAAATATATTGATTAACTTCAAGATTCAAACGATATTAAATAGTTTGATATATGAAAAATGATTACATATAGTATATCTCAGACTATAGATATATTTCGACGGCTTGAGAACTTTTGCGGCACTCCGATAAAATGGAAATTTTCTCCTAGTGATGGTGGCGGTGCTGGAAATTGTGGTCGTTGTAACAAATTAACAAAACCACCTGCTGGATACCTGTCATTACATATTCACACTTCAGCTTGATAAAGACATACGGTATGAGGATTCCAACAGCAGCAACATATGAATTGATATCTGACTGCACATAAACAAACAAGACAGAAATTTGATGCCTACTGCAGCAACAGGATAAATATCTGACAGCAGCAACAGGATTGAGTTTATATGTAGACTGAACACCTCTGTAATAACACAAACAAGACAGAAATTTGATGCCTACTGCAGTTCGATGGCCATCCCCTAGCACAATCACACATTCACCGGACAGAAATATCACAAGATTCTAAAAAACAGATTTAGAGAATTATTACCAAGGATTTGGGGAGTACATTCCTTGGGGAGATGGGAGATTGACGCTGTTGCTGCCTCCACATCCAGGCCACCATCCTGCGCCTTGTGCTAGTAGCTGCGGAGCTGGTTGACAAGCAGGTTGCGGTGGCGGCGCGGATTGCGGTGGCTGCCCAGGTTGCAGTGGTGGCGCAGGCGAGGAAGCTGGAGCCGGCGCAGGCGAGGAAGCTGGAGCCGGCGCAGGCGAGGAAGCTGGTGCGGGCGCAGGCGAGGAAGCTGCTGTCGGACCGTCCATCCGTACCGGGACTCCGCCGCCGGAGCTCAAGGAGACGGCAAAAGAGCAGGGGAGACGGAGGGAGAGGAGGGGAGACGGCGGGAAAGGAGGGGAGATGGCGGCGGGAGAGGAGGGGAGACGGCGGGAGAGGAGGGTAGACGGCGGGAGAGTCGGGGAGACGGCGGGAGAGGAGGGGAGACGGCGGCGGGAGAGGAGGGGAGGCGGCGGGAGAGGAGGGGAGACGGCGGCGGGAGAGGAGGGGAGGCGGCGGGAGAGGCGGGGAGGCGGCGGGACAGGAGGGGAGACGGCGACAGTGGGAGAGGAGGGGAGATGGCGACAGCGGGAGAGGAGGGGAGATGGCGGCGGGAGAGGAGGGGAGACGGCGATGGCAGGAGAGGAGGGGAGATGGCGGGAGACAAGGGGAGACGGAGGGAGAGGAGGGGAGAGGCGTACCGGATCCACCGACGAGGAGATGGTGAAACAGAAGGCTCTCAGTGCGCGTTTCACATCGTTTCCAAGGTGGTGGAAACAGTGCCTACTCGTTTCTTCACCATGAAACTGTATTTCTCTCTTTCCTCTTTAATACAGTGCCATGTCATTAGATTTGCTGATGTGTCATGTCATTTAATGCCCATGAAACCCTGATGAAATCCCCATTGAGACTGGCCTAAAACGATTCACATAACTGGGGTTTGCATTCTGTTGAAAACTACAATCGTTTAATTTAATCTAAACTGTGTGGTTGAGAAACAATTGTCACACCTAAACTTTAATTTGACATAATTCCACGAGGCTTTTAATTTATACATAAACTTATATTGAATGATATAACACTTCATTGGCCTTCTATTTTTATTACTAAAATTGAATGATATAACACTTCAATTTTGCCTGCTATTTTTACTACTGTTCAATGTACATGTGTAAATTACATACTCGTAAACTGAAACAAAACCGATTTTCAAAAGAATTTGAATTTTCATGTTGCATTTGATTTCCTTTGATCCCTAACCTAATTCATCAAATCTCAACCATCTAAGCCACCAATCCTCATCGGCATTGCCTCAACGGGGGATAATTGCGCCGGCACTGTTCATCACCCAAAAACACAATTCGTCGTCGCCCGATTGAAAGCATCTAGGCCCCTAAAAATATTTTTGGTAATTAATGAAATCATATGAATATGGGACTAACGTGTTTTATGAGCATGTGAAGGGTTAGTCCACATATGAGTGATAAGATGCAAGCCAAAGAACTCTTGTGAAGATCCAAGTTGTGGTCCAAGGCAAAGGTACACTTAGTGTAGGATCTATTTTATTTTTACCGGTCTTGGAGAATGGTGGAAGACCGGATTATAGGATAGATGATCGTACCATCAAGGGGATCTTGGCTAGTAACTTGAAATCACACTTATAGTGTCATTTGGATGATCTTTTGAATCCTGCATTCATGAAAAATCTTTTTAGAAACTAAGTTTGTGCTCTGTCTGGAAAAGCGGTAGTACCGCGTATTTCAACGTCGGTACTACCGGCGAGCGGTAGTACCGCGCCTAAATGCGGTAGTACCGCAGAGCGGTAGCTCCGCTTCCGAAGCGGAACCTTTTTTTCCAAAGAGCACCCCTCGAACTCGGTTAAATCTTCGCGGAACGGAAGTACCGGCCGCTTCCACGTCGGTACTACCGCTGAGAGCGGTAGTACCGCATACTCAAGCGGTACTTCCGAACTCCGGAAGAACCGGAGGTTCGAGCGGTATGTTTTTTCCAGAGAGCATCTCCGGTCGGTCTCGGATTTTAACCAGACCGGAAGTACCGGCCTTTTCAACGTCGGTACTACCGCAGGAAGCGGTAGTACCGCTCCTAGAGCGGTACTTCCGGAGTCCGGTTGATCCGGAGCCCAAGCGGAATGTAATTTCCAGAGAGCGGCATTTCTGAGGACCCTTCGGGTTTTGGCCAGAGCGGTAGTACCGCGCCGACTTTGCGGAACTACCGAAGAGCGGTAGAACCGCAAATATCAACGGCGGTAGTACCGCGCCGCCAAATCCAACGGTCACTGCTCATGTCTGACAGAGCCGTTCTGACGCAAAGATTTGGGAGCGGTAGTACCGACCCAGAAGGGCGGTAGTACCGCTCATCCTGATTTTTGCGGAAAATTGAGCCAAACGGCTAGTTTGGTTGGTAGAGGCTATAAATACCCCCACCACTGCACAAGGGCATAAGTAAGAGACTCATTGCACATTTTCTTAAGCCCTAGAGCATTCATTTCACCTCAATTCTTTCTTTGCACATCAAAGTGAGGTGGTTGAGCATTTAGTGCTAGATTTCAATTGCAAATCCATTTGGCACTAGGTTTGCATTCAAGCGAACACCGGGATTCATTACTCTTAGTGCTTGCCGGCACTTGGACGATCCGGTGGAAGTTGGTTCGGTGATCTTCTCAAGGAGATTGTGAGAAGACCCGGCAAATTGTGGAGGTTGGAGCTCGCCTACCCGGAGTGGGGAAGAGCTACATTAGTGATCGAGGTGCTTGGCTCAATTGTGGAGCCGGTCCGATTCGTCCGGGCTTACCTCAACGTGGACTAGGGGAAACCGGCAAGTTTTCGATCACCACGGTAAAAATATCGGTTGTGTCTCCTGTCTCTTTAGCTCTTGTTTATTTGCTTCATTGTGATCATTTGATTGTTTAGAGCTAAGTTGATAACTAGAATTGCATAGGATTAATTGCTTTACATCATTGTCACTTAAATTGTGAAGAATTAATCAAGTGAACACGAAAAATTTAAAAACCTCCTATTCACCCCCCTCTAGTCGGTATCCTTGATCCTACAAGTGGTATCAGAGCTTGGTCTCTCATTTATAGACTTAACCGTCTAGAGAGAAAAGGATGGCTAGTGAGGGGATTTCGGTAGGAAAGGCACCTTTATTTGATGGCTCAAATTATGCTTATTGGAAGATTAGAATGTCAATTTATTTAAAGGCCATGAGTCCTAACATTTGGAAAATCGTAAATGATGGTTACGTCATGCCTCTTGATCCCGATAACCCAACGGAGCAAGATGGGCGTAACACTCATTTAGATGCCCAAGCCATGAATGCTCTCTTGGAGCCTTAAAGGCGGATGAATTCAATAGAGTGAGCAATCTTGAGACGGCTCACACTATTTGGAATACCTTTCGGAAATACACGAAGGGACATCCACGGTTAAGGAGGCAAAGTTGCATCGGCTTAGGATTAAATATGAGACATTCATAATGTTGCCCCATGAGGACATCAATGAGATGTACACACGGCTCAACAACATTGTGAATGAGCTCAAAGGCCTTGGTACTAACCTCTCGGATCTTGATATTGTGAGAAAGATGCTTAGGGCTCTACCAGAGAAGTATGAGATGTTGGTGACTCTCTTCCTCAACTCACCGGAGTTGGCAAGAATGACGCCAACACAACTCTTGGGTAATCTAATTACCAATGAGTTGTACAAGAAGGACAAGGAAGAACTCTTGGAGCATTCTACCTCCAAAGGAAAGAAGATCACCGCCTTCAAGGCAACGGCGATGGCAAGTGAGGAGTCCGAAGATGAAGAAGAGGATTCCGAAGAGGAGCTTGCCTTTCTTGTAAGAAGGATGAACAAATTCATGAGAAGACGCTCAAACCGAGGAAGAAGCTATGACAAAGGCAAAAAGTGGCAATCCTCCTCCAACAAGAAGTATAGCAATATCTGTCGCTATGAATGTGATGAAAAGGGGCACATCGCATCACAATGCCCCACAAAGAAGGATGACAAGGAGAAGTCATCCAAGAATAAGATCTATCAAGGCAAGAAGAAGCTTTTCAAGAAGCTTCACAAGAATGGCAAGAACGAAGCCCACATCGGTGAATGGGATTCCGACGAGGAGTATTCCAACTCCGACTCAAGCGAGGATGAGTCTCCCAAGAAGAAGGGACTTGTCGGCATCACCATCAAGGAAGCTCCATCACTATTCTCCACTCCCACATGTCTTATGGCAAAAGGGGAGAAGGTAAAAACTCTAGATGACGATGAGCCTTCTTATGATGATTTGATGGACATGTTAGTAGACTTAAATGAATTTCTTGGAAAAGAGAAGTCAAAATTTAAGGTTTTGAAGAAAGAGCATTTATCTCTTAAAAAATCTTATGAGTTAAAGGATGCTCATGACTTGCTTTTCCAAAAAAAAATCATAAATCTAATACTAGCATTGGAGTTACTTGTGATATCTTGAATGAAATGTCTAGTATAGAAATTTCAAAGTCTAGCATATCTACTTGTTGTGATGATTTACTTGCCATGCCTTGTTCATCTAGTGTAGACTCTGGAAATACTTTAAATCTTGTTCATGATAATGTGCTTACTAATGAAAACAAAAATTTAAAGGAACAAATGCTAAAATTGAACAAAAGCTTAGAAAGAGCTTACAAGGGAAAAGAAACTCTTGATAAGTTGCTAAGCGATCAAAGATGTTCCTTTAACAAGGAGGGACTTGGATTTGTTCCCAAAAGGGGTAAGAAGCTGGTATACAAGCCTCCAAGGTTTGTAAAGGAGAATGGTAAGTTTTGCACAAAATGCCGATGTGTTGGACATACTCAAAATAATTGTTCTAAGAATAACATGCATTCCATTGGTCTATATGATTCTTGTTATATGCTTAAGAAATCTAAGAATGGAAATGTAATTGTTCACTTCATTGGCACCTCGATTTTGGGTGCTAAAAGGAAATCCATTTGGGTACCCAAAACCTTGGTCACTAACCTCCAAGGACCCAAACAAACTTGGGTACCTAAAAGAACTTGATTTCTTTTGTAGGTGAACTATAAAACTGGTGGAAGGCATTGGGTGTTGGATAGTGGATGTACTCAACACATGACCGGAGACCGGAAAATGTTTACAACCTTTGAGAATGGAAGCAATGAAAGAATCACCTTTGGAGACAATAGCAAAGGGAAGGTACTTGGTTTGGGTAAAATTGCTATATCCAATGATCTTTCTATTTCTAACGTATCCTTAGTTGAAACTTTAAATTTTAACTTGCTATCAGTTGCTCAATTATGTGATTTAGGATTAATATGTTCATTCTCTAAAGAAAATGTAATCATCTCAAAAGAAAATAATAATGAACTTGTTTTCAAAGGTTTTAGATTTGAAAATCTTTATTTAGTAGATTTCACTTCAAATGATGCATGCTTAAAAACTTGTTTAATTGCAAAAACTTCTTTGGGTTGGTTATGGCATAGGAGACTAGGTCATGTGGGTATGGTGCAACTTAAAAAGCTTTTCAAACATGATCTAGTGATTGGCTTGAAAGATGTGAAGTTTGAGAAAAATCGACTTTGCAGTGCTTGTCAAGCCAGAAAGCAAGTCGCTAGTTCTCACCCTTCCAAAAGTATCATGTCAACCTCTAGGCCATTGGAGCTCTTACATATGGATTTATTTGGGCCAACAACCTATAAGAGCATCGGGGGAAATAGCTATTATTTAGTCATTGTGGATGATCTCTCTAGATATACATGGGTTTTCTTCCTAAATGACAAGAGTGAAACCTCCGGAATTTTCAAAAGTTTTTCAAAAAGGGCCCAAAATGAATTTGATTTTAAAATAAAGAAAATTAGGAGTGATAATGGTTCCGAGTTCAAAAACACAAAAGTTGAAGATTTTTGTGAAGAACTTGGAATAAAGCACGAACTTTCCACAACCTACACTCCGGAGCAAAATGGAGTTGTAGAGAGGAAAAATCGTACATTAATTGAAATGGCTAGGACAATGCTTGATGAATATAATACTTCCGACAAGTTTTGGGCGGAAGCTATTAACACCGCTTGTCATGCCATAAATCGCCTTTATTTACATCGACTTTTGAAGAAGACTTCTTATGAGCTTCTTGTGGGAAGAAAACCGAACATTTCTTACTTTAGAGTATTTGGTTGCAAATGCTATATTTTAAGAAAGGGTGTTCGGCTCTCTAAATTTCAAATTCGGTGTGATGAAAGTTTCCTTTTAGGCTATTCTTCTAATAGCAAAGCATATAGAGTGTTTAATAAAAATTCGGGCTTAGTTGTAGAATCATGTGATGTACAATTTGATGAAACTAATGGCTCTCAAGAAGAGCAAGAAAACTTGGATGATGTAGGTGATGAAGGCTTGCGCAAAGCTACGGAAAACATGCAAATTGGAGACATTAAGCCAAAGGAAGATCCGTCTTCACCAAGCTCATCAATACAAGTAGAGCCACCCACATCATCTACTCCAAGTAATATTCAAGATTTTGAAGACGAACAAAAGGATCAACAACAAAACAACATCAAAATTCACAATGCAATAGCCAAGGATCATCTAATCGATCAAATATTGGGTGACGTAAGTAAGGGTGTTCAAACTCGCTCTAGAGTAGTTTCATTTTGTGAACATTACTCTTTTGTCTCTTCTCTTGAGCCTAAACTTGTAGATGAGGCACTAGATGATCCGGATTGGGTAAATGCCATGCACGAAGAATTGAACAATTTCGCACAAAATGAAGTATGGACCTTGGTAGAAAGACCCGAAGAGCATAATGTGATTGGCACTAAATGGGTCTTTCAAAACAAACAAGATGAGAACGGCATTGTGGTAAGAAACAAAGCAAGGTTAGTAGCTCAAGATTATACTCAAGTCGAAGGGTTAGATTATGATGAGACATTCGCACCCGTTGCTAGACTTGAGTCAATTAAAATCTTGCTTGCTTTTGCATCTAGCTTTGATATTAAATTATTTCAAATGGATGTTAAAAGTGCATTCTTAAATGGAACAATCTCCGAACTTGTATTTGTTGAACAACCTCCGGGGTTCGAAGATTCTAAATACCCTAATCATGTTTATAAACTTTCGAAGGCATTGTATGGTTTAAAACAAGCTCCTAGAGCTTGGTATGAACGCCTTAGAAATTTCCTTGTTTCAAAGGGCTTTAAAATTGGTAAAGTAGATACAACCTTATTCACAAAAATAATTGGTGATGATTTCTTTGTGTGCCAAATTTATGTTGATGACATTATATTCGGTTCTACTAACCAAGATTTTTGCGAAGAATTTGGTGATATGATGTCTAGGGAGTTTGAAATGTCCATGATAGGAGAATTAAGCTATTTTCTTGGACTACAAATTAAGAAAAACAAAGATGGAACATTTATAAGCCAAACAAAGTATACTAAAGACCTTTTCAAGAAGTTTGGCATGGATGAAGCAAAATCCATCAAGACACCAATGGCAACCAACGGGCATCTAGACCTCGACGAAGGAGGTAAGTTGGTAGATTTAAAGCTTTATAGATCCATGATTGGTAGTTTGCTCTATCTTACCGCATCTAGGCCCGATATCATGTTTAGTGTATGCATGTGTGCTCGCTTTCAAGCTTCACCAAAAGAGTGTCATTTAAAAGCTGTAAAGAGAATTTTGAGATATTTGAAACATTCCCCAAATATAGGGCTTTGGTATCCTAAAGGTGCTAAATTCGATCTAATTGGATATTCGGATTCTGATTATGCGGGTTGCAAAGTGGATAGAAAAAGCACCTCAGGAAGTTGTCAATTCCTAGGTAGATCTTTAGTATCTTGGTCCTCAAAGAAACAAAACTCCGTAGCACTCTCAACCGCCGAAGCCGAATATGTTTCCGCCGGAAGTTGTTGTGCTCAACTATTGTGGATGAGGCAAACATTGTTGGATTATGGAATAAATTTTGATAAAGTGCCTCTATTATGTGATAATGAGAGCGCCGTTAAAATTTCCAACAACCCGGTCCAACACTCAAGAACCAAGCATATAGATATACGCCACCATTTCTTGAGGGATCATGTTAGCAAAGGAGATATTTGCATTAGCCACATCCGGACCGAAGATCAATTAGCGGATATATTCACCAAACCATTAGATGAAAACCGCTTTTGCAAGCTTAGGAGTGAATTAAATGTCTTGGATTACTCAAATGTTGCATAAAGTTGTAGAAACTTAAATGCATGCTTAATTGAGGAAGCTTAAAAGATTGCTGGTAGTTGTGTTCTCTTGCAAAAAAAAATCTTTGATTTATAAAAGGGTAAATGTAAAATTATTTGGAATATAATACTTTGTTCTATTTAATGCATAATGATCCTTAATGACTTTAGTTGAATGCAAAAACTAGGGATCATTTGCATCTATTCTCTTAAAAGTCCAATTCAGCAAAGTTCCAGAAAAATCGGAACTACCGCTGTCCTTTGCGGTACTTCCGAGGAGCGGTACTTCCGGCCGAGGAAGCGGTACTACCGCCTGGCGGTACTACCGGCCGCATCTGCGGTACTACCGGACCAGCAGTTAAGGGGGAGTAACTGCCTTCGCCCGAGGGTTTCTCAGCCCGTTTTTCTTCTCCCCTCCGGTACTTCCTCTCTACTACCGCCCGAGCCCGTACTCTCTCCCCCCCCCCCCCCCCCACAAAAGAACCTCCCAAACCACTCCTCCGATCTTCTAATCCAGCGACTTTTTCTTCGTTTTCTTGCAACAAATCATCTTCCCTGGGTTCAACTCCTCCGATCCATAAGGTATTCCGAATCAAAAATCTCTTTTTGATCCTCTTTTGAACCCTAGGTCATGTTTAGGTTTGAAGTTGAAATAAAAGTTGATTTTTTTATTTAAATCTAGGAAAATTGAGTCTTATTGGTGTTTGAGGACGTATATGAACACATTCCATGGATTCAATCCAACAAAACACCAAAAATCTGCTCACATTTCCAAAACCCTAAAATCTGTCGTGAAGCGGAACTACCGCCCGACTGGCGCGGTACTACCGTGGAGCGGTACTGCCGGCCAAAATTGGCGGTACTACCGTTTGTCCTGACAGTGCAGCAAAATGAACTTCATTCTTTTTCAACTTAACTTGACCTAATCTATGTCATTCCTCCTAACCATTGCTTCTTGTTTCTAGATGCCTAGAACAAGAAATGCCGGGAGAAGAACCTATTCCGGGGATACGTCTGATACTCCCGCTCTTCCATCTCCTGAGGCTATGGAGAAGGCTGCCCAAGACAAGGGCAAAGCCCCTCTTTCCGAGTCCGAATCATATTCTGAGAGGTCCTTGCGTGAGAGCTCACCCATGGAACCTTCTGAGGAGGACATAGCCGACAGAGAGGATCTTGAGATTGATCTCAAGAAGATCTCGCCAGATGAGTATGCTCGCCTTCGACACACCAACCAGTACTTGATGGCCTCCAACTCCATCAATCCTAAATTTCACACCAAGTTCCAGGAGAAGGTGTTCGATGAGCTGTATGGGCCAGATCGCCAGTTTGCAGATCACAAATACATTGACTGGGATCATATAGACGGCATTGACAAGTATGACGGGACATACAGACTCTTTCGGGAGGCAGGCATAGATAAGCTCGTGGCTTTGAAGCGGGACTATAATGAGGAAATGATTCGTCAATTCTACGCCACTGTGCATGTTGCTCCTGATCTTCAACACATGAGATGGATGACCGTATGCACGAGATTGGATGCCACTAAGCATGAGTTTGAGGTGGCCATAAGAGCAGAGCTGAGCGCTTATGAGAAGGTTCATGACAAGCCTGCTTTTGACATCCATGCCATGTATCCCTTCTACAACACAGCCGAGAAGTATATGCTTGGTAAGAACGTTGGATTACTTCCTATCCCCAGTCTAATCAACCGCATCATCAACCATACTATTCTTCCTAAGGGTGGTAACTATGATGCCATTCGGGGCCATGTGTGGAACATCATTGACTGCATCTCAAAGGGGGCGAAGTTTGATGTTATGGACGTGATCATGAGGGAGATAGTCTCTTCCAAAAATGATCGCAACAAGCGCATGAACTATGCGCCCTACATCATGGCACTAATAGACACCAAGTTTCAATTTCGTGGAGGTCGGGGTGGCGTACATAAGAGATACAAGCCAAGACCTGAGCCTCCCATTCCCACTGGTGTTCGAGCTCGTCAGTCGCAAGCTCAGGGAGCAAGCTCATCTTCTGGAGCAGCAGCAACAGGAGCAGCCACTCAGTCACAGGAGCCTGGCCAGCCCACTCTTCAGCAGATTTACTCCTCCGTGCTTGAGGGTTTTTCCGCCCTCACTTCCAGGATGGATAGGGTGGATGAGCGTCTGGACTCCATCGACAGCCACCTATCTTCGCTTGACAGTCGAGTTGCAGCTTTAGAGCGCCCTCCGTCACCCCCTCCGTCGTCGCACTCAGGATTGATCTCTTTTTGGTCCTTGATGCCAAAGGGGGAGAAAATTGGAAGGCGGTGGTAGTAGGGGTAGAAGAGCTTTTGGACCTATGGGGTAGTAGGGGTAGAAGAGCTTTTGGACCTATGGGCTTATATCTACTATCTTTTATGATTGTAATAAACTCTTGGTTGGATGTAATGAACTTTTATCATTTGAACGCATGGTTGTAAGGAATCTTCATGATCATAAGTATTCATGTTATATCTGTTGCTTAATTAACTATTCTCTCATTTAACTTCATAACTTTGTCTTGTGCATCTTATATAAAACGCTGTAATTTTATCCATGCACATGTTTAGGGGGAGTCTTCTACTCTCTTAGACTTTAAAATGAAAATAGTTCCTTTTTACCTAAACAAATTTCATTGCACAAGAACTATTCTCTCATTTAAAAATCCACATAGAATATACAATTTGTTGTCAAACAATTTGATATATTCAACCTTTTTATCTCTCAAAATTTGGATTGTCATCAATTACCAAAAAGGGGGAGATTGAAAGCATCTAGGCCCCTAAAAATATTTTTGGTAATTAATGAAATCATATGAATATGGGACTAACGTGTTTTATGAGCATGTGAAGGGTTAGTCCACATGCGAGTGATAAGATGCAAGCCAAAGAACTCTTGTGAAGATCCAAGTTGTGGTCCAAGGCAAAGGTACACTTAGTGTAGGATCTATTTTATTTTTACCGGTCTTGGAGAATGGTGGAAGGCCGGATTATAGGATAGATGATCGTACCATCAAGGGGGATCTTGGCTAGTAACTTGAAATCACACTTATAGTGTCATTTGGATGATCTTTTGAATCCTGCATTCATGAAAAATCTTCGCGGAACGGAAGTACCGGCCGCTTCCACGTCGGTACTACCGCTGAGAGCGGTAGTACAGCATACTCAAGCGGTACTTCCGAACTCCGGAAGAACCGGAGGTTCGAGCGGTATGTTTTTTCCAGAGAGCATCTCCGGTCGGTCTCGGATTTTAACCAGACCGGAAGTACCGGCCTTTTCAACGTCGGTACTACCGCAGGAAGCGGTAGTACCGCTCCTAGAGCGGTACTTCCAGAGTCCGGTTGATCCGGAGCCCAAGCGGAATGTAATTTCCAGAGAGCGGCATTTCTGAGGACCCTTCGGGTTTTGGCCAGAGCGGTAGTACCGCGCCGACTTTGCGGAACTACCGGAGAGCGGTAGTACCGCAAATATCAACGGCGGTAGTACCGCGCCGCCAAATCCAACGGTCACTGCTCAAGTCTGACAGAGCCGTTCTGACGCAAAGATTTGGGAGCGGTAGTTCTGGCCCTAGAAGGGCGGTAGTACCGCTCATCCTGATTTTTGCGGGAAATTGAGCCAAACGGCTGGTTTGGTTGGTAGAGGCTATAAATACCCCCACCACTGCACAAGGGCATAAGTAAGAGACTCATTGCACATTTTCTTAAGCCCTAGAGCATTCATTTCACCTCAATTCTTTCTTTGCACATCAAAGTGAGGTGGTTGAGCATTTAGTGCTAGATTTCAATTGCAAATCCATTTGGCACTAGGTTTGCATTCAAGCGAACACCGAGATTCATTACTCTTAGTGCTTGCCGGCACTTGGACGATCCGGTGGAAGTTGGTTCGGTGATATTCTCAAGGAGATTGTGAGAAGACCCGGCAAATTGTGGAGGTTGGAGCTCGCCTACCCGGAGTGGGGAAGAGCTACATTAGTGATCGAGGTGCTTGGCTCAATTGTGGAGCCAGTCCGATTCGTCCGGGCTTACCTCAACGTGGACTAGGGGAAACCGGCAAGTTTCCGATCACCACGGTAAAAATAACGGTTGTGTCTCCTGTCTCTTTAGCTCTTATTTATTTGCTTCATTGTGATCATTTGATTGTTTAGAGCTAAGTTGATAACTAGAATTGCATAGGATTAATTGCTTTACATCATTGTCACTTAAATTGTGAAGAATTAATCAAGTGAACCCGAAAAATTTAAAAACCTCCTATTCACCCCCCTCTAGTCGGTATCCTTGATCCTACACCGATTCATCTGGTCCGCTCTCACGCCGTCTCGCGCTGTCTCACCGCTACCACTCCTACGCTGCTTGTCAGAGGTCGTACACCCCCTCATAAATGCCCTGACTGCATGTCAAAGCCACCAACCACGGCCACCACCGTTGTGCTGACCTTCCTGCTCTCTCTTCTCTCTCTGCTCTCTCTTCTCTCTCTGCTCTCTTTGCCGACCTAACCCCCTTTGACATCTTTTGACCACTGCATTTCTTCACCCAAGGCAGCCATTGCATCCCCTCTGCCAGCCGCACCACGTCTCGCTGACCCTTCCCGACCTTGGCCACGCGCCACCGCCGCTGAAACTCCTCCACTGTGTCGAACCGCCTCTACCGCTCTATATAAGCCCTTAAGCCCCTCCATTTGAAGACATCGACGCCTAGGGTCAGCCAAACACCCGAAAGCTCCGACAACCTTCCCCATCATCGGCAATCACCGGAATTCCCCAAGGCAAGCCCTAACTCAATTCTGCCCCTCTGATCAATTACTTTCAAGTTACCTTCATCTATAGCTTCCTCATGCCCCTAGGAATTCCCCTGAGCATTGCCTTAGCTTCCCAAGCCCTCTCTTCCCTGCCACCGAGACCCGCTGCATGGCCAAAGCACCTTGCCGTGGATAGCCCAACTCCGACCACCACTACCCAAACCACCACATCTCTGAGATTACCCTAACCCCAAAGACGCCTAACCCCAAAGACGCTCAAACACAAATGCTACCGTCCGTTTAACCCTCCGTTTGCCCTGTACCATTCAAACATTCCGCGGAAGAAAAACCTCGCTACCGGGGATCGTCGACTCCCCTATCCTCGCCAGCCCCAAAAATGGAATCCCCGTAGTGCTAGGAACCCAACCATTGTCTCCTTTTCCGCCGCAAACCACCCTAGCCTCGCCAGTCGCCGTCGCCATTCTCCCCTGTTTTCCCATCGCGCGTGCGATCAGCCGAGGAAGATGAACAGAAACAGTGTGTTACTGTTCACCCGACCCGTTAAAGTTGATCCAAACCCATAGTGAACAGTAGTGGATCCTATGTAACCCAACCCGCGATGAACAGTAGACCCGCAATGAATAGTGTCCAGACCCATTACTGTTCACCCAAACCCGAAAATACAAATGTATAACCATTTCAACCACTTCTAGCCTGCCGATCCATTCTCCAGCTCCGTTTCACCTATTCGGATCCCTACAAACCCAAAACCTTTTTTATTTGGATTTCTTGGATTTTATTTGTTTATTTGATTTCTTTATTCCTAACTCAGCCCTTCGAGCATGGAACTGAGTTGTTTTCTTTTGCTTTACATTAGCTCCCAACGTTGAAGTTCAGCCGGACCAGGAAGGAGAAGCTCAAGCTCAAGATTAAGAAACAGAAGAATTCAAAATTGTTGAATACTTATACCCGCAAGGCAAGTCACATGTCTTTCATCATTTTAAACCTACATTCCTTTAATTATTTATTTATCAGTACTTTCAATATAGTATTTACAAGTTGTTATTTCTTGTACAATAAACGTTTAGAATGACATGATATTAGTTAATGTCCTACCACCCGAAAAAACCTTGTTTAATTTGATAGTCATATTCACATTGACAAGACTTAGTAATATTAAATGTATTATTAATGTAATCATGATAGTTTAGGAACTCAATAAATTTTCCACTACTAAGAGATTTGGCATTTTGCTGATAGAATTTTGAAAGTGGTTCTAGGATAAGGAAGTCTCACAAGAAGCCATGAGTTGGCCAGGTCCCATGACCTTATCCTAGGATGGAGGCTTGGACTGGAAAGGTGGTAGTGCAGTAGACACTGAAATATAGGTTTGTGGGTGGAAATTGCCTCAGAGAAACTAAGAACTAGACCCTTATGCTAAGTAAAGAACATAGCAATCGTCCAACCACAAGCGTCGATTCATCAAACCTGGTCTAGTAACTACTCAAGTTCAATTGAATATCTACAACTGGTGGGGGGAGACCGAGGGTGAGTTCGTATGGGAGGTGATTAACCATACAACAGTAGAGCTGCGACAAATTGAGCGAGGCCGTGTGGGCCACTCGAGTTGTTGAGATCAAAAACTTACTGTGTGGAGGCTATATAAAGAATTGAGCAGTGAAAAGACTTGTTTTCTTAATGTTATCATGGGAGTTAAAAAGATCTTGTGGGTAAAGCTGAGCAGCTCTGCAGTGTCATAAATGAAGAGTGTTCGAATACGTCGTGCTTCCGAAAAATGAAGTTATGTTTAATGGGTGAATCTACGAACAAAGCATAAGTAGATTTGGAATTTAACTAAGATTGGTATTGACATTGTAAAACCCTGTTCTCCATAAGAAGGTTGTGATTTTATGTCTAAAACTTGTTTACAGCTAAAATTGCATCCACATAAAATAATGAACTACTTTACCCCACTCCTTGGTAAACTCTTGCATGTAGTTAAATAGTATTTCCCATGTGACTTGTTGAGTATGGAGGTTTGTACTCATACTTACTAAAAACAATAACAAAAAATGCCTGGCAAGAGAATAAAGAAGTCTGCGAGAACGACATGGTGGAATTCTACGAAATAGATGGCGCTTGGGATTAGAGTTGTTCTCCGCTCAAGTCTGCCTGTGGTGTGTTTTGATTTTGTTGTGCTTAAGGGCCGCTCGCCCCGTTGTAATACTTGGCCGTTAAGCCTTTATCTTGTAATAAAGTTGGCTTTTATTTTTAAGCATGTGTTGGTAATGTTATACACTCATCTGATGTAACTCGCAGCTAAATAACCCTAAGCAGTTACGAGTGAATCATAGCGCCTCTAAAAATGAGAGCGTTACATAAACAAATACAAAGCCAAGCATGACCTATGCATGTCCTTACTGCATGTACTTAGGAGAACTCTGTCATAATTATTACCATACGTAGCACATTTTATTAAGAAAAACCTACAGCCGTTGAAATAGAATGTATAGAAACTCCTGTTAATTTATACAACTTGGTGCGAAAATGCTAATCGAGTAGTCTCACTACTACAGAAAGGCTAATAATAGACGGCAAATCACAGACGGTTTTGTGAAACCGTCTGTAATGTAAACTATTACAGACGGTTTTAATTTGAAGGCCGTCTGTGGTATTTGTGGCGGGAAAAAGGAGTATCACAGACGGTTCTTACTGCTGAACCGTCTGTGATACTGGAATATCACAGACGGTTTTTATTAAAAACCGTCTGTGATAATCTGGGATTATCACAGACGGTTTTTTATTAAAAACCGTCTGTGTTGTGTCGACTATCACAGCCGGTTGTTGTTAAGAACCGTCTGGGAATGTTCACAGACGGTTTTTCACAAGAACCGGCTGTGATGTCCCTTTGTCTGTCATAATCTAGATCAGAGGTTAATATATAAGTACACATTGCTTCTAATAACTTAACTACAGAACTACTGAGAGAAGAGGTCACAAATTAAAGGCAAATTTATTAATTTCAATTAGAGGCAAATTTATTACAAAAGTCGCACAGGTAAAGAGTTTCCAGATTGTATTCTTTTGGGCTTCGTAAGCTTCTTCTTCAACTTGGGGACTTGGAGGATCAACCGCTAAATTCTCGAACGCCGTTAAGATTGCCCTTGTCCTCAGCACTTCCTCGTGCAGCCTGGGCAAATGATCAGTAGCATCCATAATGTCGTACAGGATAGCATGAAAAGATTCCTCAGAATCTGCCGTTTCTGCTTGATCGGCAAGGCTATCCATCAGTCTCTGCAATGCGTGTAGAGCTTCTTCCGCATTGCGCACATTGTGGAGAAGAACCAGGGTGAGGGCTGTTTCCCTTTCTTGAGCGGCAGCGAGACGCCTCCGTCGACGGCGGAGGATCAGGTCAAGCTGACGGATGCAAGAAAGTCGGGGAAGGAGAGCAGGGCGGGTGCAGAGAAGCTGCTCCAGATGCAAATTGCTGGCCGCCTGTGTAAGGTTCCGGCCGAACAATTCGTGATGAACAGATGAGAGGAAGGAGATGATCACAAGAACAGTAGTAGAAGCCATGTTGTATTGTATATTGTATTGTACGTACGTAGAAGAGACCTGGATTAGGAGCGCATATTTAACCTTTAGCACAAACGGTTCGTATACCCAAACATTAATGATATAGACACTTCGTATAATGATCGAGAGACGTTAATTAGACGATCGAAACACGAAGCGTTCTGGCATCGAACACGCGCGAAGCGTTCTGGTATGAAGCTTATCACAGACGGTTTTTTAAAAAAAACCGTCTGTGATAATTTATTATCACAGACGGTTTTTAGTTAAAAACCATCTGTGATAATGACTACGGTATTTATTGCGCTGCTCAGACCGCATCGTCTTCATTTCGATCCAGATCTAGCCACTGCTGCGCACTTTTTCACTCGGGAGGAAGCTAGAGCGATTTCAGGCCAGTTAATTTGGTGGGAAGAGGCAGAGATTGAGCTTTGAATTAAGATTCAGACTTTCCTGGTTGCTGTAGATATGGTTAGTAATGAAATTTATTTATTTTTAATTGCATTACAATTTAGGTGTAAGTAATCCATGAGTGGTTATTGAAGATGGTTAATTAATTTGCAAAATTGTTGGTTATATAATAGCTATTGTGTTTGTAATATGAATTGAGCTAGGAAATTAAGTCTCAATATAATAAATGTGGCCGGTATATATGTAGTTATAATTAGTTATTCTAGATTTTAATACTAAGTTGTTATATATGTACGTAACGTAGGACCGAAGTTGGATGTATGCCGCGAGCCGTGTGAGTGAAGAGTACATTAATGGTGTTTCTGCTTTTATAAGAGCCGCCGAGGAGGATATGTTGAATAAGGGGGTGGAATATATGTGCTGTCCATGCACTGACTGCGAGAATTTGAAGATGTTTAAGAACCGAGGGCAAATTGAAGCGCACTTGATTCGGAGGGGTTTCAAAAAGGATTATACGTGTTGGACCAGTCATGGCGAAGTGAATGATCATATGCCGCCGGATGACATCGCCGGTGAAGTGAATGATATGCCCCCGGATGACATCGCAGGTGAAGTGAATGACATGCCGCCGGCTGATGTCGATTGTGGCTCGGATTCGGATAGGTTGCACGATGATAATCTGGATCAGATGCTTCGCGATGTAGAAGAGAACTATGATGAGAGAGAGTATGTTAAATTCCGTGGCTTGATGGAGGACTCAGAGAAACCTTTGTACACGGGCTGCAAGTACACGAGGTTGTCGGGCGTGCTTGAACTGTTGAAATTGAAGGCAAGCAACGGTTGGTCCGACAAGAGTTTCACGGCGCTGCTAGGTCTTTTAGCGGACATGCTTCCGGAGGGAAATGAGTTGCCTAAAACCACGTATAAAGCCAAGAAGGTTCTTTGTCCGTTGGGAATGGAAGTAGAAAGAATACATGCATGCCCGAACGACTGTATCCTCTACCGTAAAGAGTATGCAAACATGCATGTATGTCCGGTGTGCAACACATCCCGATACAAACGTAACAATCAATCAGATGATGACGAGGGAACAGAGGCGAAGAAAGGACCTCCTGCTAAGGTGGCATGGTATTTTCCTATAATTCCCCGTTTGAAAAGGGCAGTGCGAACCACAGCTACCTGCACCGGTGCTATCTCCACGGGTGCTATTCTCGCCAGAGCAACTTGCACCGTCTATACCATTACAGTCGACTAGCATAAAGTCGACCCACAATCGAGGCAGTGGCCAGGGCAAATCAAAGACGAAGGATGATGACGATTTCCCGTCCATGCCATTGGCCCGCAAATTCGTGCTAGCTCAGCCGATGGTAGTCCAGGAAGAGCTCCAAAATCTAGGACTTGGTTGCCAAAGATTCCACCTTTGGTATATGGAAGAGTCCAATAAGCCAGCGGCAGAACGGCGCTCAGGTATAACTGTCAAATTCAAGCCGGAACATTTCTTGCACGAAGTTCAGGAATGTGTCTTCGCGGTGACCTTTGACGATATATTTGACCTTTTCACGCTCAACGCTCTCGACGCCTCACTCGTTCGATGCTGGACGCTGTAAGTCTGCACAATCACAGTCTCTGTTCACGTAATACCGATATATGTCACAATTTGTTGCTTTCCTATGTTATATATAGATTCATGCTGATCGAAGCTAGATCATCGAAATCACAAATTGGTTTCCTGGACCCACGCTTGGTCGCCATTGATACCATCATCGAGAATGCATCCTTCGTCGAGGACTATATTACAAAAGCACTGCTGGCTCACCAAGATAAGGAATTTGTTCTTATGCCATACAATGAGCAGTTCCATTGGATTTTAATTGTAATTATACCAAAATGGAACAAGGCTATATACCTTGATTCTCTAAGTAAGAACAAATCCAAGTACACAGCTATCGCCCGAATACTCGATAGGTACGTACATTGTACATTGTACTCTTTCTTTCCTTCCGAATAACTAATCTAACTTTTTCGAATAACGAAGGTCGTTCGCCACATACGTTCAACAAACACGTGACTCGACGACAGGGGCCAAGGCCTTGAAACATGATCGCAAGTTTCAGGTATTCGCTAGCTACACATGAATTAATCATATACAACACATAGTAGTAATGCCACTTGATTTAACACATTATATTTTTTGCAGTGCCACCAGCAGGAGCCGGGCAACACATGTGGATACTACGTGTGCCACCATATGAGACTACTCCTCGATTCCACCAAGATAACTAATTCTAAGGTTTGTCAATCTTCCCACATTTATTTCATACATGTCAGTTTTATATATGCGCGCGTTGATATTCCTATCGACAGGGTGCGTCCATCTCTACATCTGCATTGACACAGCCGGATTTTGCAAAAAATCGAGGAGAGCTCATTTGGTTTTTGTGGTCAAAAGTCGTAAGATCAGATGGAGAGTTCCACTGCCCAGAATGATTTTTTATTGTAATTCTAAGTGCAAATACAGTGTAGATCTTTTACAATTGTGTATTTGTTAATGGATATTTTATTTCAACTCAATGAATTGATTTGCGAAATGGATGCTTTATGTTTGTGAAATGCAGTGCGTTGTCAATTGGATGTTTTATGTCTGTGAAATGAATTGAGATGTGAAATGTATCTGAAATGAAATGAGATGTGTGAATTGTATATGTTTATGTCTGTGATTATCTGCTTGTTTCAGAGGGCATGGCTAGCATTTCCTGAGGCTAGCTATAAACAGAAATAGATTCTGCTGGGGGGAGGAGTATCACAGACGGTTTTTCATTAAAAACCGTCTGTCTAAAAACCGTCTGTGATATCGGATAATCACATACGGTTTTTAGTACAAAACCGTCTGTGATATCGGATAATCACAGACGGTTTTTAATGAAAAACCGTCTGTGATATCGCATAATCACAGACGGTTCAAAAACCGTCTGTGATAACTTGGATTATCACTGACCCATAATTTCAGACGGTTCAGAAAACTGTCTGTGATGACGTTTCTGAACCGTCTGTAATGTGGTTTTCTATAGTAGTGTCTTTACCCTCAAGCAAAAGCAACTTATATAATACCATTGTCAAGACGAACAATTATACACTCATAATCGAAACAATTATAAGAAAATGGTTGTAGATTGCAAGGCAACAGATTCTACTTATAAGATTTGGTCGAATGTGATCATCCAAGAATTATTATATGTAACTACCGAGATAATGTCCAAATTAAACTACTAGTGGGTAATCCGTGACGTTGAGGTGATCATTCGTACATAAAAAACACAAGGGTTGCAATAGAGAAAAGGAGTGAGTTGTATAACACGTGCTTGTATTTTTCAATTATTTACAAATAGATACCTACAATTTATTCATATAAATAATTTGAAGGAATTTGTAAGTCCTGACACATTTACAGTTATTTATGATATTTTAGGTAACAGTGTAGACTTTCTACATAATACAGTGCCCCCTGGTATCGATGATATTATCATTTAGGAGTATATTACAAGGATTTTTTAGTATATTTTACTCTATTTTTCCCCAAGTCAATGCAAAAGAATGTAAGTGGTATAGCAGCAGCAAAGTGGAATGGCTAGAACTCCAGGTGATAGGTTGCTTAGTGCTAACTATAAAACCATAAGGTACCTATATAGAAAAGTCTAAACACCAAGTACCTCTATGTAATTTATTAAACATTCCATGTAAGCAAAAGGAGAGAGATGGGCAGGTAAAATTAGTCATGACAAAGGCGCAAAGAGGAGGGTGTAATCTCGGTGCCCGGTCCCTCGCGGACACGTGTCACCGGGGAGCGCCTGGACCACTCCGCGCGGGCCCTTCGGTGTGGAGAACGTGGCCACAGGCTGTTCAATAGCCAATTGGAGCCAGATGCGTAGGCCAGGTTGCTAGCGGCGGACGGACAAGTGCGTGGGCGGCACAAACCCTTCAGCTGTTCTCACTGAACAGTGAACCCCACATCTTCAGGTCCACTTGTCGATGAGGGAGGTGAATCTGGCGTGGTTTTCAAGTGGGGCCGACTTCCACTTCCCCTTGCCCACGTCTAAACACGATGGCTTAGTTGGGTTTTCTTGGTGGTTTTTGGCTTTTTACTGTAACTGATTTATTTTACACTATAATAATTGGTATTTTTTGTGTAATTAAATTTAAAAATTTAAAAATTAAAAGATTTATCCCATTATAAACAATGCGAAGAAATATGGGAAGAAGAATAAGCAAAAAAGCCTAAAAAACTAAAAAAGTAAAAATTAAAATTAAAGAATAATAAACTAGAAATCAGAAGTTAAGCCCGAAACGAGCTGGGTCTAAAAAAGGAAAGCTTCAACGGCAAATCTAGGCCACATGTGCCACAAAGTGAGGTACAACTCTTTTTTTTTTGTGATTGATTTTTTTTCTGTGGTTTATATTTTAAGATAATAGTAAATATGAAGACATCGATACGAATGATACATACGATTTTAAGCTCAAAAAATATTCAAAGAACTCTATTTATTTCGACTTTTAAAAAAAAGCCAAAATAAAAGAAAAATTCAAAAAGAACGTGGCAGTATTCCCGTGGTCGGCTTGTCAGGGAGGGCTTACACGTTCGTAGGCGTGGACTCCGCGGTAGCGTACTTGCTCCAGGCGAGGTGGGCCCGGCTGCCACTTTACTGTGCCGCATGGTCCCCTCGCCGGCAGGATAAGCAACGGGGAGACACCGCGAGAAATACTGTCGTTTCACGGACTAGTGGGTCCAATTATGGCGTGGGACATCCGTGTCGGTGATTCTCTTTACGTGTGTGGGGTGACGGGTTTAGTCCGTATGTACAGGTGTGGTGGGAACGGAACGGCTGCACGCGCTTGGAAAAACTGGGCGAGCAAAGAAGTCTTGGAAAACATGGACGCAACTAAGTAGTTTCTCTGTCATGTGGGTCTATAAATAGGCGGGCCTCCATGTCGGTGAGACAACGTGTATCTGTGTGAGGTGGCTAGACAGCAGGTTTGGCTGATTTTTTTTCGCTTCGAGTGGCTGCTGGTGCTGCTTCTGCCATGGTGGACCTACGTGCCAGGCCTGCTCTGGTCTGGTGGGACCCATCAGCTCGCTGTGGGACCAAGGATATTTTATTTAAGCTTATCATCTATCATTTATGGTTTCTCTTGAACAATAAATCTGATAGTTTTTCTATCATTGTTTTAAAGTAATTTATTAAAATAATTTATCAATATTTAGTTCATTCATACAAATACTCGTGCTAAGGTGCCGCTCGGTTGGGCTAAGAAAAGTGGCTTATGGTTAAAATTTCACTGTAACTTGCTGAAATTACACTGTAGCTGATAGTGACTTATTTAGCCTAACTAAATTTAAAAAATTAAAAATAGAAAAAACAGGCTAGCCTATCACGGACAATACAAACGAACATGAAAAAAAAATTAGTAAAAAAGCTAAAAAAGCCAAAAAAAAAAAGATGAATTTATAAATAGTAAAAAGTAAATTAGAAGCTAGAAAACTGCAATAAGTAGGACCTAAGTATAAAAGCTACAGCTATATCCATAAGTCATTGAGTACACCTAAAAAGCACCTAAAAGAACACATACCGTTAGGTCTGTCCCTGCTGAGTACCGACTCCTGACGCCTTTCTTTTATTTTTCCCTTTACTTTAAGCCAAGCTTTTTTTAAAAAATAATTTTTCTTGTTTCTTCAATTTCTTTTGTTTCCTCTCGCAAAAAATTGTGTTGTTTTTATCCCAACTATTTCCAATTCTTCATGATCGTGCTGGATCAATATCTTTTTCTTAGTTTCGTAAAAGAATGTAAGTTTTCCCTTTAGAGCAAGTATAATAAGAGGCTGTTAGTAGACTGTATGCTGAGGTGGAGGAGAGAGAAGAGAGGTGGGCTGTAAGTTTACAGCCAGCTGAAGCACAAGAACCAAAAAACTTTGTGAGAGAAAGGGGTGGGTCATACAGCCTTCAGCTGGCTGTAAACTACTATATGAATGTGCTGATAAGTGGGCTGTAAGTGTTCATACAGCCAGCTGAAGACTGTATTATTAGCTTTGCTCTTAGTTTATTGTTGCAAAAAGAAATAAATGATAATCAATGTTTTTTAATGGCCAAGATCTCTAACATTCTCTAAAGGTTCCCTACTACCATATAACTAGCCTATTCCAATAGGCATATTAATATTCTTAAAATTGCAAACCTAAGTCATGACGACAAGAGGTTGTGAATCAACAGTAGTATGACTCATGACATTTGAGGTCAATTGTGAAGCTAACGTCATATCTTGCGCTGTTAGCTAGTGACACAGGTTAACATCATTACATGCAACTAATTTGGCGCATTCTTGCAGAGAAACAAGCTCATGAAGAAGTTTCCCTATGTGTGAATTTCGAAAGAATTTTACTGTGTTGTTAGCTCTTGACACACGTTCGCATTCAATTAATCTCAACGGCGAAAACAGAACTTGTAGCGTGTGTGGTCAAACAAGAGTAATTAAGGCCCTGTTCTTTCCAACTTCTAAAAGCTGTTTTTCGATTTTTTTTTTACAGTAACTAGCTTTTAAACGGAGTATTTTTTTTAAGATAGGGTATACTAGTTAATTGTAGTACATACTTTACCGACTTTATTTATATCGGCAAAAACCGCACGTAATTTTCTGTTACTCTGTAATCTCTCGTACAAACAGGCCAAAAGGCACAAGCCGCAGCCAAAAAGAACAGACCCTAATTTCTATGAGGGCAAATCCATTAAAAATCCATAGAATTTTCTAGAGTAAACTACACCATGAGTCTCTAAACTAGTTCAAGTGGGTCATTTAGATCCCTAAACTCTGAAAAATGCAGATTCATGCCTCTAAACGTGTTTATGTGTTCACTCGAGGTCCAAACTGTTAGTGATATGCTCTAGAGACGATCATGGAGATGATTATATCACATCTATAATTATAATCTTTTAAATAATATGTTATTTTATCCCTTAAATAAATGTATTTTGTATTGATCAATAAGTATGTGACTTATTCGTGAAACTCTTTATTCTTGTTTTAATGTTATTCTAAATTATGTTATTATAAATTATCTCTGATCTTATATCATTATGTGAAACATTTATAATTTATAGATTAACACATGTATTGATTGATGATCATGTTTTACGGATCACGAGTATGAAGATACCAAATCAATAATGTTGACACATATTAAAAAAACATGGTGTTAAATTGATCTACCGTGAGATACTGCAGGAATTATTACATTTTAAGTGTCATCAGTTAGTCTCATACATAGTGTATGTATGATTCTTAGACCCACATGTATAATAGTTTACTTAGCTATTACCAAACATTACTCCGTACCAAGTGGTCATAAATATAGCTTTCAGATTTACCATAAAACATACAAAAAATTGTGAGTGATCAAGATGTAATTTGTCCCTCCTATATAACGAGAAAGATATCTCTAGTTTCATCAATTTGGTTGGATTAAGAAAGTGTATGTCCACACTGAATGTGGTTGAGAAGTCAATCACAACTGAGTAATCCACTATAGATTCGAGTGAAGGATCAAGCTATCATAGGATGACATGCTTCTTGCCTTAAGTTTAATTTGGTATCGTGAGGCAAAGGAATCGATACATGAATACTATATAAGTTTGTCTGATATGATTTTTGATATATATTTGAGAGTCGATATGTCTTCTAGGGACAGCTACTAACATGGCTTTTTAGTTTACGTAGTAGAAATTCAACCTGCGCTAGTGTAATTTATCCGTACCCTAATCCTAATGACTTGAATTTCATTACATTCCTCCTTTAGGACAATGATGATGTGAGAACAAGGAATACCAGGAGATTCAAACAAACTACAATAACATTGTGCAACCTTGGTACAAGTGTTGTAGCGTACTTTCTAGTCCTCCTGCTCTCTTATGCTCATAGTTTTGACGTCACCAATCTGCTGCATACTGTTGTTGTACATCACACTAGTCCCTTGCATGAACCACCTCATCTTGGAAGAGGCCAAAAAATTTGTGTAGACACCCATACCATGACTCAATGCTCCAAAATGTCTCCAGTTCAGGCAAGGAATGGAGGGTGGTGTTGTCATTCTCCAACCCTTTATGCCGTTATTCATCCAAAGCAGTTTCAAACCTGACCCAAAACTCAATCAATGCGAGCCACTGGTTGTTAAAGTGATTAAATAATGCGTTCTCACTCTCAGATCTCGATGTAGTCCTCAATATTGCACCTAGAGAGAACTCTAGAAAGTATGAAGGGATGCATGACTGGCTCTGGTCATACTATGTAGAGCAAGTACAATAGTATAGCCAACTAGTGGCTATAACACTTGTCCATTTCATCTATAGCATTCAAAAAAATAGTTCATACAATAAGATAGCTATTACAATAACTATTTAGCCCCACGTGTAAGAGAGTGAAATGCATATTTTTACGTGCTATAGCTAGCTGTAATTTAGTAGCCAGCTGCCTTCTCTCTCTTCCTTTCTCTCTCTGCCACGTAAGATTTGGTTGATATTATATTTGCTATAGCCTGCTGACTAAGCCTTATTGTACCTGCTCGTAGCGAGCCATGCGTTATTTTCTAGACCAAACGCAGAAATGATTGAAGATCGCTTTGACACGAACTCATCCGGAGTCTCGGAACACCATACACATGCACTAAGTGGTGTTTGGTTAGTCTGATTTTTTATGGTTTATAACTGAATTTTTATTGTAGCTGGCTGAAATTACATTGTAACTGATGGTAGCTTATTTGGCATAATTAAAATTAAAAAATTTAAAAATAGAAAAAAGTTAGCCCAGCACGTATAATGCAAACGAATACAGGAAAAAGAACCAGCAAAAAAGCTCAAAAAAATCAGAAAAATCAGAAAAGACGAAATTTAAAAATAGTAAAAAATAAGTCAGAAGCTCAAATTCAAACGAGCTCATTTGGACTTCAGTTTTTAACTTATAACTTCTTAATTTGTTTTTTCTATTTTTTTAGTTTGTTGCCCTTTTTCTTCTTATTCCTTTGTATTGTCCATGATAATATAACACATTTTTTTCTTCATATTTTCATATTTAATTATGCTAAAAAATACTAACATCTACAACATAAAAAAATCAAATAATACCAAATACGCTATAAGCTTAAACTTGCCAGATTGAGCAACCTCAGACCGACTTCTGAATTCCTCATTGCTGTTCAAATTTCCACCAACTTTTTCTTTGACTTTGTTAAGAACGCGCCGCATGCAAAGTCTATGCATAGTGCTTGGAAACACATCTCTAATTACAGATTTCATGCCAGGGTCCTTATCAGTTATGATAAGCTTAGGTGTAACCTCTCTCCTTAGAAAAGTTTTGAATAGCCATGTGAACGATTTGATCTTCTCGTTTGCTATGAATGCAGCACCAAATGTAATACAAGACTTGTGGTAGTTGGCACCGGTGAAAGGGCAAATACTAAGTCGTACCGATTTGTTTTATACGTGGAATCAAAAGAAATGACATCGCCAAACAATGCATAGTTCTTTCCGCATGTACTATCGGCCCAGAAAGCATATTTCAATCTGTTCTTGTCATCTAGCTCATAATCAAAGTAGAAGCCTGGATTCACACTTTGCCTCTTTTTCATAATATTAATTAAAAGCTTAACCATCACCACCTTCATTTTTTAAAAGAAAATCACGACCATGATTCTGTAACGCTCCGTTCAACCAATGTACATGCCCCCCTCCTTGTATACTAAGATAACGATATGTTGCAGGAGTGCCAATCAATACCTTCTAGTGACGTGTAAAATGTGTGCACCTCCCATCACTACTTGCTTCTCTGTTTCAACTTAATTAATTGTTTCTTGTTTGGTGAGATAAGGTGCCGTTCGATTGAGCTGAAAAAATGACTTATGACTAAAATTTTAGTATAGTTAGCTGAAATTACACTATAGCTAGGGATGACAATCGAACATGGCGGGTACGGGTAGTGCTCAACCATACCTGTACTCGTAATCCCGATTTACGTCCACAGACATATCCGCAAAGGACGACGGGTGAAGAACCCTGCCTATACCCGTCGTCCACGAGTACCCGTCGCCCGTGGGCATACCCGTTTACCCGCGAACTAAGAATCACAATCTAAGAGTTGAACTAATGACAGGTATATATAAACAGTAGCTGCTGCTAGGAAATATAATAGTTATCAAAAAAGTTTATAACAATCAATAGCAATTAGAGATATGCAAAAGTTTATAACAATCAATAGCAATTAGAGATATTGCTATAGCTACGCCACCTACCAATCTATATCATGGGTAAACGGGCGGGCGGGTAGGGGTGGAGCTTATCCATACCCGTGCCCGTTTACCTGACGGGTAGAGTGCTTCTCTCATTTCCATACCCATGGGTAAAGAAAATATCCATACTTAGCTCTATTAAGATATTTACCCACGGGTATACGGCTAAATGGGCACAATTGCCATCCCTAACTATAGCTGATGGTGACTTATTTAGCCTAACTAAATTTAAAAAATTTTAAAAATAGAAAAAATAGGTTAGCCCATCACGGACAATGCAAACGAATACGGGAAAAAAGAACCAGAAAAAAGCTTTAAAAAAGCCAAAACAATAAGAAAAAGACGAAATTTATGAATAGTAAAAAATAAGGTAAAAATCAGAAGCTCAAACTGAAATGAGTAGAACCAAATTCATAGTTGTGTGCTTCGACAAAACAGGCGACTTCGTACTTACCATCATGTCTTCTTTTAAAACTGATCGTGGCTTCATACCCACATCTAGTAATCTTGATCTTCCTTGTACGCTTCTTGACTTCCCATCCACGTTCCACTTTTCCTTCATCCTTCCTGCGAACAAAGAAAACGCTTCCACAATGGTACATCATCTTTATCTACCTTGTCTGGCCCCGTGAGAATCGAAAACCCGATATGGTAAGCATACGCTTTGTAGAACTCTCTCCTTGCTCCCAGCTATCAAATGTCATGCCAATTGAAGGCTGTAAGGACTCGTCGCAATCAGGCTCATAAGCGGAACCCTTCATGAAACAAAAGCAATTTTCAGAATCTCAAAAATTGATGTGCACTAAATGTTAATTAGGCAGCACTTACGCAGTCTGGAAGACTCAAGGGCCTTTCTGGTGTTTTGTAACGATCAGTATCAAACGCTGCCTCTATGTGAAACCCAAATACAAACAAGGGGATGGACGTCGGTCGTT
Organism: Dendrocalamus latiflorus; assembly: GCA_017311315.1. Taxonomy (NCBI): domain Eukaryota; kingdom Viridiplantae; phylum Streptophyta; class Magnoliopsida; order Poales; family Poaceae; genus Dendrocalamus; species Dendrocalamus latiflorus. Next base: position 20,551,876 of record CM029623.1, read on the forward strand.
TGACGGATCATTGTTTATGAGAGTAAAATTGACACGGGAATTTATACAGGTTCGGGGGTCCGAGAGGACCGCCCTACTCCTATCGATGGAGAGGGAGCCCCCGAGGGCTCACCGGTTTGAATATATTTTTTTATTGCTCAAGAGAACCTTTTTACAAATGAAGGATACATGTGGTACTTATAGGCTCTTGGGCCTGTACAAATGATGGGAATACCTCCCAATGAGATAACTAACCTATGAGTATTAGAAATAGGTCTATATGAGTGAGGCCCATTTCCTTTAATTCTAAAGTATGCATGGTTTAGTACCATATTGCTTAGGCAAAGTGAAGGAGACCGATTTATAAGGTGGAGTCTTTGACACTCCTTGAATATGGATGGAGATGACATGAGTAGGGCTTTGGCTAATCACACACGTGCGTAGCACGCACGCGCGTATGTGCGCATTTTCGCGTGAAAATCACGTGCCTTGTGACTTGCTACGCGTGACCACACCGTGACGTGGTGCGCCACTTGACAGACCAAGTCTACATATTTTTGCTAAACCATGTATCATCTCTCTCTCCTTTTAACTAGTCATAAGACTGCATAAATATCATAATGTGATTTGATGAGATAGTTACCAGTGAGTTAACATTACTTAATCTGTGTTTTGATGAGGTAGTTACCCATGAATAATTTTATTTTAATCACAGTAGTTACTAGTAAATAACTGCAGCGCCCTTAAAAGGACCTAGAGACGTCCAGAAAAAGTACCGAGTATTCCACCTCTATTCTTTCCATACTTTCTTCTCTGTGAACTTGTGCTCTTGTGCTGCGCCGTCTGAAACTCACCGACCTTTCTATCCGGCGTGCACCTAGAAGGAGAGAAAGCGGCTATCTCCGAACCATTGCCGCAGAGAGATCTGCACGAGACGGTAATAAGGTTTCTGGGCAGCGCATTTGTGCGACTGCTCCTGCACTACATCGTCTACGTTCTGTGCTGCATCAATCCTACGCTGCTTCCTGTTCTTCATCAAGCCCAATAGTATGTTGCTCATGCGTTCGCTCGACTGTGATACTATACTTTCCTTATATATATTCTAAAGTATGATGAGTAGACTGCTGTTAGTTGCGAGTTTTGCATCGCTAGTTTATTGTATTTGTCTCCTAGCAAAATTTAGAATTAAAATATTGCCTACATGTCTACATTTCCAGCAATGAGTACAAGTGAGGAGCATTACAGTCTTTCCTAAGAATAATTGTATTTCTTAGATCTGTATATAGGTGTCTTTCGTAGAGCGAGTCCTGTTTGTGGAGGGCTAAATTATTTCTCCAATACTAGCCCCTGCCCCTTGGTGTTTAGGAGGAGCACTAGTGGAGCAGCCTTGAATTGTCATACTAGGATTGGCCAAAATTTAATAGACTTGAATCGTAGCCACCTCCACAACTGGGTGTTGGAGCAATGGCAAATCCTTAGGCTTTCTTGAAATCTTGGCTAGATTATAGTAAAAAGTGTATTGAGTTCAGCTGTACCGGATAAAATCGCATGGGACTATTTTTCTGTACATACTACCTCTCGCAAACTACCAAAATTTAAATATTTAAGCCATAAGCCATCAACCCAAAAGAACCCACCCTGGAGTGTTTTGTAATTTGTACAACTCTTGGGTTAGCTTTTGGCTATGCTGTTTAGGCCGACCCAGCTGGCTTCTCAAGCCAATCCCTTTTTGGGCCACCAGGCCGAGCCATCCGAGTGCCCTTGAGGTCCAAGGAGTGGGGACATGCTAGGGCCAGCTGTCCTCTATTTCTTCTTACAGGCGCCGCACTCTTCTCTTTATTGCCTGGCCAACCAACCGAATGCTCCTTAGCTCCAACTTTTCTTTGCTGCCATCGCCTCTTGGTCCAAAATCTGGGGAAGATTGGCATAGGCCAATGCCAGAGGGAAGCACGCACATCGCAGGAGAGCAAGTTGGAGCAAGCCCAGGGTTTAATCTTTCCGATGCAAAAAAAATTTGGTTGCCAGCGAAAGGAACGAAAGAATGAAATTTCGGTCATTTCGTTCGAATTTGGACAAAAAAATCAATTTTTGATGAAATTTAACCAAAATTTGAGAATTGAGATAAATACCTTCTCGATTAGCACTGGTCCTCCACCATGTCAAAGGTGTTGACCCACATCCGCACCGCCTTCTACGGGTCCCTGGGCAGTGCATAACAGCAGGCCGTCATCCCTCGGCCTTGGAGATTGGGTGCCCACCCATGCCGCCCTTCCTTCTCTCCTTTGACTCCGCATCTTCATGTGCTTCCACTCGCCACCGCCGGCCGTCCATTGCTGCTCCGCCTGCTCCAATAGCACCATCAGTGACACCCTCCTCTCCCCTTGTGCCGCCGCCGCAGGCAGAGCGAACGACCGCCGACACGATTGAACAAAGAGGAAGATGCCCGTCTCTGTTCAATCTACCTCAGGGAAGATTGGGAACAAGGGGGAGGTCGAGTGTGCTACTGTTGAATCAATCAGGGAGAGAGTTGCGCCGCCATCGAATCAATCAGGGAGGGAGATGCGCCACCATTGAATTGATCGGGGAGGGAGCTGCGCCGCCATCGAATTGATCGAGGAGGGAGATGCGCCACCGTTGAATTGATCGGGGAGGAAGCTGTGCCACCGTCGAATCGATTGGGGAGGGAGTTGCCCTACCTTGGCCGTTGCCCACCGTTTATCCCGCCTTGTCTGCCGCTCTCCCCCGACTTGGCCACTTCTCGCCGCTCAGTGGAGGATGGGGATGGGGATTGGGGAGGCGCTCGATGCTCGTCCCCCCTTGGCCAATGCTCACCGCTTGTCCCACCTTGACCATCGCTGCCGCTCAGTGGAGGAATGGAGGATGATGAATGGGGTAAGGGTTAGGGTTGAGGCACCTTGCGACTTCGTCTGTGGAGCGGCCGAGCGGATGGGCGCTTGGGCCTGGTGGGCTAGGAGTTGCCATGTGGGCCGTCGCTGGGTGGAGGGCTGCATCGGTCGTTGGCAAATTTCAAATACACGCAAAAGATTTGACCGAAAGGCAGTATTTTTGATAGGGAATGAAAAGGCAGAAAAAACCAAAATTTCGGTGAAATTTCATCAAAATTGTTTTCCCTGAGCGAGCCTTGGTGCGGGCACCGGACTTGGGCAAGCTAGGCGACCTCGGTGCGGTTGGTGCCGCCCAGGCATGGCCGACGCTAGGGATGGTGAGGGGCGCAACCATGCGGCCATTGACGGTGTCCTGTGCTTGAGCACAAGAGATTGCATGCGGAGCCTACGGAACTGGAATCAGCGGATGGACGTGACCTATATAAGCTCCCATCGGAAGCCATCGCTCTGTGTGCTCGTGGCGACGCTGAGCAAGAAGAGCACTTGGTCCCCCTTTTGCTGAATTTGTGGCCTTTTCTCTTCTCTTTTCTGTGGGGGCGCACGACACAAGGGCACCGAGTGGGGTACAGTGAGAGGTGCATTGCACGCGCGTCTACGAGGCGCCGAAGGGGCGTCTGGGCGTTGCGCGCAGATGGAGCGTCGAGCATGTATGGCAAGCCGCCAGGACGCTGGTGGGCAGCACACAGGGTGCTGAGGCCTGGCTGCCTGGGTGCAGGCAGGCGGCTGCCATGGTGTCGGTAGGTGGCGGCCATGGTGCTGAGTCTTGGTCACCAAGGTGCGAAGGTTCTGCTAGGGTGTGGTACGGCTGCCTACTATGGCGTGGTGCGGCTGCCTGCCAGGGCGCCCGATGGGCGGTGCGCAGGGCGCCGGGCTCGGTTGCCAGGGCACTAAGCGGACTAGGCGCCTGGCTTTGGCGCGATCCATGTGAGGCTGTAAGGGCGCAGGACACCGATGCTTGCCGGCCAAGGTGTCAGAGCGCACGGCTAGCTGGGGCGCATTGCTTGCCAGGGTGCACGATCTCCAAGGCATGTGGGTGGTGCGTAGGTCTCCAGGGCATGCCGGTTGCCAGGGCATGTGGGCCATCGAGCAGTGCTGGCACCGGGGTGGGCGCACAGACTACTAGGGCGCATGGCTCGCCAGGACGCATGCACGCGTGTGATTCCAAAGTTCAAACTCTCCACCACTGGATGTATTCTTCACATATAGCTTGCTTATCAGCTATGAGGTTTCTGGATAGGGTCTTTCCAATTTTCGTGATTGGTACATAGTTGCTGTTGATGTGGTCCATATGGTAGTACAATCTACTGTGCTACTTCCCTGTTGTATATTGATTGCTTGCAAATAGATTTTTTGTATCACTGTGACACGACATGTGTCATCATCTATGTCATCAGCAGCGGACCCACTGGAGGTCAGGCCAGCCGCCCCATCCAACCCCTGACTATTGGCATGCTTATGTGAGCCTGTGCAAGTAGTATTCATTTCTTCCGGTGCTAGAACATGCAAGCAAACCTTCATTAAACACAAAAGAATGCTTGTTTTAAGACACTGCGGGAGCTTATCACAGAACAAAGGAGAGTAATGAGTTGATAGATAGGAGGCAGGTCCTATGATTTTCAATAAAGGATAGACCGAATTTCGTCTAGATAAACATAATTTCTATTTTATTATCATGTATTTCTTTTTATTTTAGAGGAGTCTCTAAAGAATATTCATCATCGTCTCTAAAGATAAAGATGAGTTCCAGCAGAATGTCTTTTGAACAAGTGTACGTATAATATTTGACCTACCATTAGCTCCTTTGTCATGTGCAAAATCTGCAGACGTTCACTAGATTAATAGATGCCTCTAAACTCTATTCCATAGGAATTCAGATATAGTACGTAGCAGCTATTATCGGTCGCGGTGTGCCAGCGGCGTCCTAGCACAGGTCAGCCATGGTGACGTCCACGAGTGGGGCTAGCCTTTGCTGCACATGCTTCTGCATGCCATGCGTTCGTACGTGCAAGAAATGCTGAGCTTTCACTTCATTTTATTCTTCAACAACAGTTGCTGATGATAGGTGTTGGCTTTCTTCCATTAGCCCCCTTAAATTTTCATTCTGAGTCCGCCACTATGTGTCATCTAGGGAGATTGTAAGGTTTCAACTTGATTATCTCCTGTTTAGCGTCTCAATAGATAGATAGAGCCCACGTCATTTCTGCTATACAGAATCCTCCATTCTTGTATTGTTACATTGTCTCGTGCTGTTGCTAGCCTATTCAATGCATGCTGAGGTAGATAACGCCAATTTCTCACCACAATGCTGCTCCTACCTCCCATTCTGTGCCATTGATGCACCCCAACAGCGACCGACGAGAGGGCACCAAGATGGCCATGGCGTTTGGATCTGGTCGAGGATGACAGTTACTCGCAGGATTGGAGCTTCGGTGGTAGGGTATGACGTACAACAACTTGTTCTTGGGGTGTAAGAGGCCACACGATGGAAACACCAGTGTAGACCCAGTTCATAGACTAATGCCAAAGGCTTTTTTGGTTGTTAGCATATTATGAAAGCATGGAGACCAATATGGCGCGGTAGCTCAGGCGGTGTATGAGGAGGAGCGTGGCGCCTTTGTTGCGTGCATAGCTTGGAAATTTGCAAAGCCTGGTGGAGTCCATGCTTTCATTAGCTTGCTCGATCATGTAAACTTGAGGGCGTCCTCTCCTAGTATAGTTAGTAGTACAAGTTCCACACGGCAAGCATGGTATGATAAAAACAATACACATGCAAAAGCATGCAAGTTCTCATCGTCAATGCTTCGTAGCTGTACAGTGCAAATGTGCATTTGCACCTTCTTGCTTGCTTATTGAACTTATGCCTTGAGAAAGGCTCGGGTGCAGGATGCAGCTACCACACGTAAGTGCAAGTCTTGGCCGTCGGACATTGGGCGCGATCGAGGGGGTGTGTTTAGCATGCGGGGCGTCGGGGTATGCTAAGCATAGGGTGCCGAGGCACCAGGTAGCTAGGGTGTTGAGCGCAGGGCGTAGGCATGTCAGCATGTGTGCAAGCGCCAAGGCCAGGGTGCTAGGGCGCAAGGCACGCACACCATTTCCAGGGCGTAGGGTGTAGCTGCAGGACGCACACGAGGGTGCCAGGCCTTGTGCGTGGGCGCAAGGGAATGTCCAACAACACCGATATTTAGCTAGTCATAGTACAGGTGAGGATGTCCATTGACATGAGTGTGTAGCGTGTGAGCATCCAACGAACCTTGCATCACTTCCTATGTGACATATTGGTGTTCCATGAGTTGATATCTAGCGAGTTGAGAGTGCCCCTTTATCCTTCACAGGCACTTAGGAGAGCGCCCCAATGGACCAGGCATCGCACCATGTGCCTGGTCGGATAGAACACCCAACCATGTGCCCTACAATTGGGCTAGAGCCAAGTGCCCGGGGCAAAGGGCTCACGTATGCCATTTTCACAGGCTTATCGAAGTATGGCATATTTTAGATGGGAGGTGGTAGGATTCCTCAATACTACCCCCTATCCATTGGATGCCTTGAAAGGTGCCCTAGGGGTAAAGAAGAGTGCTGAGGTCTTGTATCCTATTGATAAATATGCTTGATGCGGCACATTGGGAGCAATTTTAACATGCACTTAGCAGGGTGCGACAGAGTGAAGTTGGTGGAGGTGAAGTAGCAGACGCAGGGCCGCCTCACTGAGGCATAGCCTTCAAGATGGGTATCATATCAGAGCAAAGCCTTAAAGACGAAGTAGCAGATGCGGGGCTGCCCTGCCGAGGCACAACCTTTGAAGCAGGCGAAGCCTGTGGAGGCGAAGTAGTGGACATGGAGCCGCCCTATCAAGGCATAGGAGTGAAGCTGGTGGGTGATGAGGCTGTGGGCTATAAAGGAGAAGCTAAGAGACGCCAAAGAGAAGTTGCAAGCCATCGAAGAGAAATTAAGAGTCACTGAGGAAAAGCTGAAGGCTTTCGAGGAGGAGGGGATGATCCGCCAAGTGAATGTGAGATCGTGAATGTTGTGGGACAAATAGATAATGTGAGCTTAGAACATGAAAGATGTAGGATCAAGTATGGCGACTAGAGGGGGTGAATAGGAGCCCAAATTAATTCTGAGGCTTTTCAAAATCTTTCCTTTGAGCAAAAGCAAAACTTTACTCCAGTAGCTATGGAAGCTATGAAGATCAAAGAAAAATAATCATAAGAAAAGATCTGATCAAAACAGAGCAAAATATGTTTTGACAACCCCGATAATCTCACCTCTACATACATGGCGGTCTAACCTCCATGAAGGGGGCAATTTGACCTTCAGCTCGATTAGACCTTTATTTCAATGGCGGTTAGACCACTATAAATAGTAAAATCTGTCAAAGCTATAGTAACCTCGGTTAGACCGCTGCTACAGTACCGGCCAGACCGCTAGTATAGTGATTTTAGGATGAACAATATTTTCAACCCTATTTCAAATCCGAAAATCCATGTAACTTTTGATTAGTTGATACAAATGACTTGAAACTTTGCATGCACATCCTTTAGGATGTCAGAAGCCTATTTCAATCAATAATCAAGAAAATCATTTCCAAAGTTCCGATCTTTTTCTGTTCGAAGGAAGGGTGCACCAGAACCGATCAAAAGAGGAAAACTCCGATTTGCTCTTACTTGTGAGTCCTAGATGATCTAGATAACATGGGATGGGTTCTCATATGTTATAGCAAGGTAGAACATAGCAATAATTCAACCCAAAACATCTACAAGAGCAAAATCTAAAAATCACCTCTTTCTTGCGAAAAACAGAGCAGGCTCAAGAACTTCCTTTAAATCATGTCTCGATGGATGGGATCTTATCTTCAGAAGACATCTCCACCTCTTATACATCCTTGGCATAAGAAAAAGCTCAAGAGAAGAGAAATCCAAACAAGAAAGCAAGAAAATAAAAAGCAAATGAGGGGATTCATGGTACAACTCACTTGATCAAAATTTGGATGTTCATTTCACTTGGAGTGGAATATTTTACAGCCAATCCCTCAAGATAGCAGAGCTCTAAACTTACAGCATACACACAAGGCTTAAACACAAGAAAACCCTAACCCTAATCTCCCAAGTCTCTACTAAGACTCAACTCAACACAAGGCTTGTATAGCAGAGGCTATCACCTCTATTAGATCGAGAAGACCGACTAGAGGGGGTGAATAGGCTGTCTAAATTTTTTTTCTCTAATTAATTATCAATTTCTATGACTAAACTAAGCAAATAATGTGGAAGATTAACACAAAAAGGTTTAGCATAAATAACACCTAAAACAACCATGTTCACCTAAGTGTACTAACAAGATAAGTCTATGTCAAGGTTTGAAATCTTAGGATGACAAGAAATCAATTTAATTCTATGAATATAAATTGCTTGAATGTAAATTGAGCATAAGAAAACAAACCACAATTGACACGGTTGCTTTTACCATGGTGTTCAGAGATTTAGCAATCTCCCCTAGTCCATGTTGAGGTTAGCCCAAATTAATGGTGAGATGGCAATGGCACCGTAAATTCATGCCTAGTGCAATGGCAAGCCATCTCATGAGAAAAAATTAGTGAGATCAGTTTTTTCGCACAAAAGAGATCATTTTATCAAGTTAGGCACTAGTTAAATGAGCAAAACATGCTTTTTCCAAATAACTAACAAAGCATTAAATAAAGCTCAGTAAGAGATTTAAAATTCAATAGAGCATTTTTAATATGGCATATATCATTAAAAAAAATCACTAGAGAGCAACTAGATAAAAGATCCATACTTGCCAAACGTAAAAGATACTAATTGCAAAAATTGATACCACATGTGAAATTAAGTTTAAGTTGACAAGTTAAGCTAGCATGGCAAAGATTTAATCATACATACATAAGTATGACAAAGCTAGGTAAGTAGGCATAACATGGCAATGAGCAATATCAAATTAAGATTATATCACAAATAAGTAATTATTAAAGCTCATATCTAAATGCACAATTTACAATGCAATGCCATATATGCATAATGCAAAAAGAAAGCAAGACTTAAAATTCTCCCATCTACCAGAACTACTTGCAAATGAAAAATAGGAGCTAAAAGCAAGAAAAAGAAAAACTCTTGCAAGAAGGAAAACCTCTCCACCACATGGCCTCTAGCCTAAGGAACACACACTATCGATGAGCAAATCTACCACACTAGCCACCCCACTACTAGAAGCTAGTAAAAGAAGAATCAAGCTCAACCTAGATTGGGTAAGAGATCCTAGAGAACCTAGTGAAGAAGAGAAATGCCTAAGACACAAGATAGAAAGTGTGACTTCAACACCCTGCACTGACCTAAAAACCCTAACACTCCCAAATGCTATACAATGCTGAATATGGAAATAGGGAATTGATAAAGCTCAAACAAGAACCTACGTCACATTGCTTGACAGTGTGATGCAGTCGATGTAGTCGACGTTGAGCAAGCCACATCCTAAAAAGTGATATCCACACTGGATGCCCAAGAGTGAGGCAGGAGGCCTAAACAGACTGACATGATCTACATGATCTCCCCTCACTTGTAAAGCTTACATCAAAGAGACAGAAGAAGTTTGTGCCTCAGTACTAGGTTAGTGATATAAGAACGAGGAATCCAGTACTGAGACACATGACCACCAGGAAAAGCTCTAAAATGTGAGTTAGCATGATATGCAATAAGATGCAATCTAGAGCTACCAGAACCCCTCTCAAATCCTCGTTGTGGACCAAAACGATGAGAATCCTATCTAGGGGCAGCGCGTGGGCCAAAACCAAATCCATAAAAACCTGTCCATGACGCCGTCCAAAGCCACTAGAAGGTGGATCAAAGAAGCCATCAACATTGTGAGTCCTCAAGTTAGGCTCTTCAAGGTTCATGCTATGGGAAAAACTATTAACACTTGGACTTAGAAGCACGGGAACGACGCATGCATTTGGCACATCTAAAGCAAAACTCTATAAGATGTCCATCCTTTTTACAAAATGAGCAATGGTACAAAAATCTAGAGGTAGACATGACCCCAGAGGACAAAGTATCACTCTTGCTCAAAGGAGAAGTCCCTTGGGATAAACAAGAGAAGCCATCACCACTTCTAGTACTTGTGTCAGCACTAGGTGCACACATGCCATAAGATGGGTGATGTGTGTTCCTAGAAGCTTGACGATGCACTTGGCGCTTGTGTTTGATACAACGAAAACAAAACTCAATTATACAGCTATCTTTCTTACAAAAGGTTCAATGATACTTCTTCTTAGAAGATGTAGTACCATGTGAGGAAGAAGCACCCTTGTCATTTGAAATCCTTTGGACAGCACTAGAAGAACCAAAAGAATCACAAGACTTAGCTCTCATATCATTACACACTTTCTTCAAAGATTCAACTTCTTTCAAGGAAATGCAAGACGTGCAAGATGACAATGATGCATTTTCAGCAAGCTTGCAATTTAAAACTTCAACTTTGATTTGTAAACTAGCATCATTCTTACAAAAAGGTAAATTATCTATATGCAATTTTTTTTTCTCTAAGCACATGCTACAAGGGCTAGCTCTAATCTCAACAATTCCAGCCTTAGCATTATCTAATTGCTCAAGATGAGTGGAAAGGCTCAATTTCGACTTTTCACTTTCAGTTTTAGAATTTTCTAATTGTTTTACACAAAGCAAATGAGCCAATTTCACATTTTCATTTTCAGCATGCTTGGTTTTGGAAGAATCACATTCATTATTATTCAATGACCTAAGATTGCTAATTTCTACCTTGGCACTATCAAGCTCATAAAGTAAAGCAACACAAAAATCATATGGCATAGCAACCTTCAAGTTTAAATATTCATTTTCAGATTTTAGGTATGCAAGAGATTTGTTCATATTACACAAGTCCTTGAGTAAAGACTCACAAGATGCCCATAACAAAGGAGATTTCAACCTAGCCATTTTATGAGATAAATTTCTATTTCCTTTTTTTAGCTTTTCTACTTTATCATCAAGCTCATGTGTTCTAGTTGCTACAGACAATGAGCACTCAATGAGTTTCTCCTTGCTTACCTTGCATAACTTGTGTAGGAGATCATCCACAGAAAGATCCTCAAGTAGCTCCTCATGACCATCCTCGATCGTGACTCCACAAAGTTTAGAGCTCTCATTCTCCTCCTTAGAACCTAAAGACTTCTTATCACTGAAACTAGGACAATTGAAAGGAAACAATCCACTACAAGCTTTGCAAAATAATTTTTTCTTTAGTGCCTTAGCTTTCAACTTGTGTTCAATCCTCTTGTCATAGTGGACACCATCAGCAAAGGAATCCTAGCAAAAATCAAAGAATCGCTCACAAGTCCTCATCTTACTTGCCATGCTCAAGATTGGTTAAGACCTATAAAAGAGCAAACTAGGCTTTGATACCACTTGTAAGATTGAGTATGGTGACTAGATGGATGTGAATAGGAGCCCAAATTAACTCTGAGGCTTTTCAAAATCTGTTTCTTTGAGCGGAAGCAAAACTCTTTACTCCAATAGCTGTGGAAGCTATGAAAATCACAGAAAAATAATCACAAGAAAAGATCTAATCAAAATAGAGCAAAATATGCTTTGACAACCCCTGTCAGTCTGACCTCTATATACATGGTAGTCTAACCTCCATGAAGGGGGTGGTCTGACCTCTTGGCCGATTAGACCTTTGTTTCAATGGCGGTCCGACCATTATGAATAGTAAAATGAGGCAAAGCTACAGTAACCCTGGTCAGACCACTACTGCAGTGCAGGTTAGATCGCTGCTATAGGAATCTATTCCAATCAACAATCAAGAAAATCATTGCTAAAGTTTCAACCTTTTTCCATTCGAAGGAAGGGTGCGCCAAAACCGATCAAAAAAGGAAAAATTCAATCTGCTTTTGCTCATGAGTCCTAGATGGTCAAGGTAACCTGGGATGGATTATCACATATCATAGCAAGCTAGAATATAGCACGAATTCAACCCAAAACATCCACAAGAGCAAAACCCAAAAATCACCTCTCTTTTGAGAAAAAAGAGCAAACTCAAGAACTTCCTCTATATCATGCCTAGATGGATGGGATGTAGTCTTCAGGAGATATATCCTTGGCACCAGAAAATCTCAAGATAAGAGAAATCCAAACAAGAAAGCCAAGAAAATCAAAAGCACATGAGGGAATTCAGGGCACAACTCACTTAGGCAAAGTTTGGATATTTATTTTACTTGAAGTTGAATGTTTTATAGCCAAACCCTAGGATAGCAGAGCTCTAACCCTAGAGTACACACACAAAGCTCCAACACAATAAAACCATAATTGTAATATCTCAAGTCTCCACTAGGACTCAACTCAACACATGGCTTATATAGTGGAAGCTACCACTAGGGCTGTAAAAAAAGCTCGAGGCTCGTGAGCTACCCGGGTTCGGTTCGTCTTAGACTTGACTCGAGTTCGGCTCGAATTATAAACGAGCCAAACTCAAGCTTGAGCTGAAGCTCGCAAGCTTATCGAGCTCGAGCTCGAAAAGCTCGAGTAGGCTCGTTCATTATTACTAAGCATGACTCTTTAAAGTGTATACACATGTATTTCAATTTTTTTATCAATTGTACTGTCCAAATCACACCGGGCTTATAAATAAGACAATGGTTTAAGCCTAAGAACAAGATAGACTGCAGTTGGCTAAGCTTATGGTAGATAAAAAGCTAAAGACTCGTGAATTGCTCGTGTTTCGCTCGTCTCAAGTTCGACTCGAGATCGGCTCGAAAGATAAATGAGCCAAGCTTGAGCCTAACTCTAGGCTCGGGTGATTCTGAGGCTCGGTTCGAGTTCGGTTCGATTCTCTAACAAACTCAAGCTTGAGGCAGTGAGCTCGCTCGAGCTCGGCTCATTTACAGCCCTAGCTACCACCTCACACAAACCAGCCACTCCTTAGTGGGCCACATTACTTACAAATGGGGAAACCCAGTAACCCATATAAAAATAGGTTTTACACACATATTTGCACACTTTTCAAAGCGCAACTTCTAAAGGCTCCACAAGCCCGATAAGAGTTCAATCCACAAAGACATGACCTAAACCACTTAGGCCAGCACTGCAGTTTTGCAAACTGCCACTCCTCATGGTTTTGGAGAATTTTCAAATTTCCACCCAGTAGTCTTCACAACGATGCGTGCCCATGACTTGTCGCCAAGATCATATGCGTGAGCCGAGGCCATCAATACTTGAAATGCACAAGTCCTATGGCACACCAACATCACTTCACAATCCGTGATGCCCAACGTCATGCCGTCAAGATTGTACGTCTGCTTCGAGGAACGTCACCATTTAAAACACACAGTCCATTTAGCATATCACATGCATGCCTTGCATCTTCACAAGCTTTTTTCTCCCTTTCTTCTTGGCTTGAGATATTTCTCTATTTGGACTTACACGACATGCCATGGCCTTAGGTCTCCTTCCATAGCCTTGGTCTTGCCGCTAGCTGCAACAATCATCAAAGCACTTGCACATGAAAGACACATCAATCGATCCGAGCAGAAATGACATGCACTTGACTCACCATTAGTAAACTAATGCATGGACACATGCCATGACTATCATGGTCTGGAGAACATGTGCTGGGCAAACGTTCTTTGGTCTTTGATGTGCAGCTTGGTGTGAAAACTATCATGGTTAGTGATGAGGAGGACCGGGACTAGAAGCGAAAAATCTGAGGTCCAGGTGGTCAAGGATGTCACGTGAGTTGGTCAGGCTCACGTTGGAGCACATGAAAATCAAAGGTGATGATGCGTGGGGAAGATACGGGAGGTGCAGTCTCGAAGGCTTCAACATGTGAGGATGATGTGTACAGAAGATATGAGAGGTGCAGTCCCAGAATCTTCGACACGAGAGATGGTGGTGCGTGATGAACATATAGTAGGTGATGTCCTAAAGGCTTCGTCACATGGAGAGTTAGGAGTTGTAGAGGGCGTCCATAACTGTAACATCCTGATTTTCAGAGCCTTTTTGAAGCTTTTAAAATAAAATTCACCATTTGAATTTTTCTGGAATTAATTAAAGCTTAAATGGAATTTTTATGAATTAAAAGGATTTAATATGCTTAAGTCAAACATTAACATTTGCCAAAAGTATTTTATTTGAGTTCCTTGTGTCTCAAGGATTTTTCTGGGATTTTTCTGGATTTATTTGCTATTTTCTAGAGCTCAAAAAGAATTATTTGAATTTCTGGAAAAAGAAAAGAAAAAACAAAACCCTAAACTGGCCGGTGGGCCGAAACCCAACGAACCGGCCCGGTCCGACCGCCGGCCCAGCCCGCACCCCGCCGTGCCACGCGGCGCGCATCCGCGCGCGCCCGCACCCGCCTCCCTCCGTTGGATGGACGACACGCGTCGCCCATCCGAGCGCCTCCCCTCGCCCGCGCGCCATCGCTGCCGCCCGCTCGCCCGGTTCCACTGACAGGTGGGGCCCACCTGTCAGAGACCGAGTCCGGCGGGGACTCGGCGTCCGTGCCACGTCAGCCCTCGCCGCCCGGGTATTTATTGCGCCGCCCGCCTCGGTTCGCGTGCCCCGCCCGCGCCGCCGCCTTCGCCGTCGCCGCCGTCGCCCGCGCCGCCGCCTTCGCCGTGCGCCGCTGTCGGCCAGATCTGCCGCCGCCAGGCCGCGTCGCCGTCGTCGCCTCCGCCGCCTTCGCCGTCGCCGCCGTCGCCCGCGCCGCCGCCACCGCCGTGCGCCGCCGTCGGCCAGATCCGCCGCCGCCAGGCCGCGTCGCCGTCGTCGCCTTCGCCGCCGTTCGCCGCCGTCCGCCGCCGTCGTCGTCGTCGCCGGTGAGCCCGCTGCGCCCTCGGTTCCGCCGTCTTCTCGGCCGCCGTCGCCGTTGTCGTCGTCGTCGCCGCCGGTCAGCCGCCGCCGCCGCCCCGCGCCTCCTCGGTCGCCGGCCAGCCGCCGCCGCCTCGGACACCCGCGCCTCGCGCCGCCCGCCGTCAGCCCGCCCGCGCCCGCGCCCGCGCGTCTCCTCGCCTTCGCGTGGATCGAGTCCACCGTGAGCCGTGCCACTGACAAGCCGGGCCCACCGGTCAGTCGTGGTCCGTGGACCCGTGAGCCGATCTGGCCACGTCAGCAGCCGAGTCAGCCGAGCCACGCCAGCCCTAGGCCGACGTGTCATGCCACGTCAGCGCCACGTGGATGCCACGTCAGCACCCGAGGACCCTCAGGTGCCACGTCAGCCGCCACGTCAGCCGCCACGTCACCCGCCACGCCAGCTGCCACGTCAGCCCTAACCGCACACGTGTCCTGCCACGTGGTCGCCACGTCAGCCAGCCGCTTGCGCAAGCCGCACAGTCAGCCGCACTGTTCCGTGCGCCGAGTTCACCGTGGACCTGTTCTCCCGTGCGCCTGGTCCACAGCACAGTGCACTTTTCTAATTTTCCCGATTTTCTGTAGATTTGATTTTCCAAGAGCCCGTTCTCCCTCGTCCTAGCTCCGATTGACCCCGTTCTTTTTTCTAAATTCATCTAAAGTTGAGCTCTACCTTTTGGTTCAGGTTTGAAAGTTTTTGGATTTCATTTGAATTTATTTGAATTTATTTTGTCTCTTTGTTTCGTTTTCTCTCTCGTTAGATCACGCGTTCGAGGGAGCCGCCGTCAGATTTGAAGATCAAGAGCCGTCAACTGAGCAAGGCCAAGGCAAGTCGTGTTCCTTTGATCATGTTGAACCCAGTTTGCAATCTATTATTTAAATATTTTGTTTTAAATTATCTTGCATCGCTATTTTTATTCAAACCCTTGTATTGGTAGTTATCGTCCCAATTGGTTATTTCCCTCCTTGATATTTTGGAATACCTTGATGCCATTGACACCATAGGTTGGGAAACTTAGTAGTGATGCTATGTTACGATCACATTGGGTTGGTACGATTAGTGTGCTTAGCCATGCTTTTATTATCGTTTGGGTTCATCATCACATGTGATTAATTAATTTGACTTAATGAGATATTGAATTGTGGTTGGTGCCATAATGAATCGTGGTTGGTGCCACCGTTATAAAATTTTGTGCCGTGACGTTGGTGCGTCATCGGCAGTGGTTATACAAAATTGGTTTTCACTCGGGCGAGTGATCGTGCAGTAAAGGGGGAAGTGTTGGAGCACTTCGTGGGATGTGGTAGTCTCGCCCGAGAACACTTAAGGACTTAACTTTGTGCGCCATTGATCTGAGTCTTACCGTGCAAACCACATGTCTGGTATGGGACAGACCTGGCTGATTAATTTGGGATGTTTCAATTTCAATCTCGCTGGGATGAACATGGTTGCTGATTTCCATGAGGCGCAAGGGGGGGGGGGTGTGATGCGAAACCCTAGCGGGCGGGATTGGGTTGGAATTGAACATTGTAAAGGCCTTGTTGTGATTTCCTTAGCGCGAGGCTAATCACATCGTGTGGGTACAGTTGTGCAACCTCTGCAGAGTGTAAAACTATTCGAATAGCCGTGTCCTCGGTCATGGACAATGCTCGGTGATTTCACACGAGGTATAGTTACTCTTGGAAAACTTGTAGCTGGTCAGTGGATGGTTAATTCACTGTTGGTTTGGTTTGTGGATGGGAGGTCCATAAGTGGTTTACCTTAAATTCCTTTGATTATTCATTATTGTTTTATTTACAATTCGCCTTTAATCTATTTATGATATTTCCAAATGCTGTTTATGCAAATTAACCCTTTTAGCCTTCCATTGGTAAGCCTTGCATATTATATTGCATTCATTTGTTACAAACGGCTTGCTGAGTACCAATGTACTCACGGCTTTATGCCCCTGTTGCTCAGTTGAGGAGGAGGAGTATCACCAGCAGGAGGTTCCAGAAGGGGAGTACTTCGACGTCTTCACGGATTAGGCTTCGTTCTCCACTCGATAGCCTGTGGGCGTGTCGATTGCCTGCTGCGCTTTCTTTTGGATTTCCGCTGCTAGTTTTTGTTAAGCCCTTCGGGCTAGTCTATTGTAAGCTTGACCATAAGGTCGTACTCTGATGATTATCAATATAATTTGGTTTTTCCTTAGAATATCGTGATATGGATGATATTTATCTTTGTTCACACTGTGTGCACTAGCGTGATCCTGGACTAGTGCAGAATACACAGGAGAGTCCGGATTTGTATATTCGGGTCTCTACAGAGATGGTATCAGAGCCAAATCGACTGCAGGACGAAGCCCTAGTTAGAGTGGTCGAATTAGAACAAATTTCAAAACCTATTTTCTAAATCAAACCAACTAAATTTGAAGAGTAGTAATATCTATACTTTCTTATCTTCTCTATAGAAATTCTGTTCCTTGCCCCGTTCTCTCATGATTTATTTTCGTAAGTTTTATGCTAATCTTCCCTTGTAAAATGCATTAGATGTCTCAAGCTTCATTCAACCAGGCGGGAGGTTGGAGAGCCCTTCTCCATGTTCTGCTGCGAAGCCTCGGGTTGAAGAGATTGCCCGTCTACCTCACCAAGGATGAGCAAGATAAAGGGCAACGTATTGGAAGCATCACCAGGTTGTACTTCACCACGAGAGTCGGCAAGCAGGTTCTACATCATAGTTTCAAGGGCACCGGATCTCACGAAGGATGTTCCGCACAAGCAGCCGCACACAAAGCCATCCGACAGCTTTGCAAATTATACAAGATCAACATGGCTAGACTCGTTCGGAGGTTCAAGAAGCAAGGTGAAGTCACCCTCAGTTTGCCAGAGCCAGTCAGGGAGGAGCCTCAACCGCAGTCGCCAGTACCTCTACCGACGCCTACACCGCCGAGCCCGGAGGTGGGACGACGCATCACCGGAGATCGTCAAGCGTACCTTCGACGCTTCACCCCCGCCCCCGTCAGAGAGCAGACGCCACCAGAGTCGCCGCCAGTCCGCAACTCGTGGGTCTTCTATAGTGATGCGGAGGATGAGGATAGCGAACCCTATCTGTCAGGCTCAGAGTGGGAGCCACTAGATTAGTATTACGAGTAGAGCGTTGGAATTTTTATTTGCAGTTGTTTGGGATGTGAGCTGTAAATCTTGCTTTTAAAGCATTATG
Organism: Dendrocalamus latiflorus; assembly: GCA_017311315.1. Classification (NCBI taxonomy): domain Eukaryota; kingdom Viridiplantae; phylum Streptophyta; class Magnoliopsida; order Poales; family Poaceae; genus Dendrocalamus; species Dendrocalamus latiflorus. Next base: position 20,569,818 of record CM029623.1, read on the forward strand.
TTGCAATCATGTCCATCTTTTAATGGAGTTATTCTTTGCCAGTCTCGTTGTTAGCCTTTCGGGCTAAGTGTTTGCTTAGTTCAGGTTGCCATTAGCTATTCCCCTTAGACGAGTTCACCGCTTACCTCTGCTTTTCCCTCTTATCTACTGAGCCTCAGAATGTCAGTTCTCAGCAAATGGTCTTTCTTTTCAGAGCAGCAGCAAGATGGTTGAAACCAGGAACTCCGCAGGTCGTGAGCAGACAAACCAGAACCCAGGGAGCAGTTCCACTCAGCCACCCCAGGCAGTTCCGCCGACCCTGGACCCCGCTCTCAGTCAGTTCCTGATGGCCCAGACCCAGATGATGCAAGCAATGATGCAGAATATGAACAATATGGCTCAGCGTCAGCACCCAGGGGCAGCAGCACCCCAGGCCGCCCACCAGCAGTCCCGCTTTGCAGAGTTTATGAGGACGAGGCCGCCTACCTACTCCAGTTCTTCAGAACCTTTGGAGGCAGACGACTGGATCCGTTCAGTAGGGAAAAAGCTGAACTTGGCCCAGTGCACAGACAGGGAGAGAGTGTTGTATGCAGCACACCAGCTAGAGGGACCTGCAGCAGAGTGGTGGGAGAACTACTGTGACGCCCACGAGGACCAGAACAACATTTCTTGGGATGAGTTCTACACCGCTTTCCGTCACGCCCATGTCCTAGATGGGGTGATGGACATGAAGAAGGAGGAGTTCCGTGAGTTGCAGCAGAAGAACATGTCAGTGAGTGAATACCTCAATAAATTCACTCAGCTAGCTCGCTATGCGCCTGAGGATGTAGCCACAGATGAGGCTCGTCAGAAGAGGTTCCGGAAAGGCTTGAACCCAGGTTTGAAGGTGCAGGTCGTGGGCAACGACTATGCCAGCTTTCAGCAGATGGTGGATAAGGTCATCCTAATTGAGGACAGTCGCCGCGAGCTCGAGGAGTCTCGCAAGAGGAGGATGGTTCAGCAGGGATTACAGTCTCACCAGGCTCAGAGGCAGCGTTTCAGCACTTACCAGCCCGCTCGAGTGCCTCAGCAGCAGCAGCAGCAGTCAGTCTTCAGGACACCAGCCCCAGCGCCACGTCCCCAGCAGTCAGCGCAGAGACCTGGTGGATCTGGTGGTCAGCAGCAAAGGAACGCTAATCCAGCAGCGTCTGTTACTTGCTACAAGTGTCATGAGCCAGGACACTATGCTAGCAAGTGCCCCCAGAGGCAGGGCCCCACTCCAGTTCGCTTCGACTTGGGAGCCACACCAGGACGGACGCCTACTCCAGGAGCAGGGCGTGGAACACCCCAGGCGCCAGGTCAGGGCAGCAGGACTCCGCAGGTGGTGAGAGGTCAGGTGAACCACGTCACTGCAGAGGAGGCCCAGGCAGCACCAGATGTCGTGATCGGTAAGTTCTTAGTCCATACAGCACCTGCCACAGTTTTGTTTGATTCTGGAGCTTCCCATTCGTTTGTTTCTCGGAGTTTTGCTTTAAAGCATCAGTTGAAAATTGTTACTCTGGGATCTATTCATTTGATCCAATCCCCCGGTGCGGAGTTGAGCACCAACCTAGGCTGTCCCGGAGTTCAGATGGTCATCCAGGGAGTTGAGTTCAGAACGGACTTGATTGTCTTGGATATCCAGTCCCTAGACGTGATCTTGGGTATGGATTGGCTCAAGAAGCACCAAGCAGTTTTATATTGTGGGAGCAGAGCAGTGACTTTGACCAGCTCCGACGGGAAGAAAGTGCAGTTTTCAGCTAGCATGAATCAGCCAGAGCAAGTAATGGTTTGCCAGATCAAGGGGATTCAGTTGGAGGATGTGCCAATTGCCAGGGAGTACCCCGATGTGTTTCCAGATGATCTTCCAGGGATGCCACCAGAGCGAGAAGTTGAGTTTCTGATCGAGTTGGTACCCGGTACCGCTCCGATTTCCAAAAGACCCTACCGGATGCCAGCAAATGAATTAGCGGAACTCAAGAAGCAGATTCAAGAGCTTTTGGACAAAGGTTATGTCAGGCCCAGTTCATCCCCGTGGGGAGCGCCAGTCTTGTTTGTGAAAAAGAAGGATGGCAGTCAGCGCATGTGCGTGGACTACCGAGCACTTAATGAGGTCACTATCAAGAACAAGTACCCGTTACCCAGGATCGATGATTTGTTTGATCAGCTCAAGGGAGCAGGAGTTTTCTCCAAGATTGACTTGAGGTCAGGTTACCATCAGATGAGGATTCGACAGGAGGACATACCTAAGACAGCATTTTTGACTCGTTACAGTTTGTACGAGTTCACAGTGATGTCTTTTGGTTTGACCAATGCTCCAGCCTATTTTATGTACCTGATGAATAAGGTGTTCATGGAGTATTTGGATAAGTTTGTCGTTGTGTTTATTGACGACATTCTAATCTACTCTAGGGATGAGAAAGAGCATGAGGAACACCTGAGGATGGTTGATGAGGACATCACTTCTTCGGTTACACACAACACTCCTCCACTTGACATTCAAGGACCAATCACTAGAGCTCGCGCCCGACAATTGAATTTACAGGTGAGCTCGTTCCTAAGTACTTCTTTTTGTTCATTTGAGAATAGATTGCTACCTAATGATTTAATTATGATTAGGAACCATGGAGAGGACCTGGAAGTACTTGGAGAAGGGCTACGAGGCGCACAAGTCCAGCAAGGACGGTCGAATCATGTTGGAGGCCCAACTCAAACCGACTTCGAATCCAATTCGGAGTCCAGGACCAGTCTGCACTAAAACGGACGCCCAGATCGCATCCGGACTCCGTTTTGGACGTTCTACATATGTATGGAAAGCTGAGAAGACCACCTTTCCAATGGCTTTGGTCCCATGTCAAAATTCCTTCTGAGTCAACGGGAATCGTCAAAACAATTGGGCGTTCAGAATCTGTCAGGGTGCTGCGCCACCGTCTTTTGGGCCGATCGGCTTTGTATCGTGTTGGAGCCCATTAGGGGCGCGTCCAGGGGTTTTGCACGCCCCTAACTCCTTTATATCCAGCCGCCACCCCACCATTAGGGTTTGGGTTTTGCTTAGATTAATTCTGTCTTTGAACAGTTTCGCCGTTCATCGGTTTGTGAGACCCCAACTTTCGAGTGCTGAATCAATACATCTGCAATTCAGTTGTGTTCTTCCTTGTTCTTGCTTGTGTTCCTCGATTCGCAGGCAAGGATTAGCCTTCTTGGCGAGGTCAACCGGCTGCGCACGGTTGATAACCTGAGGAGACGTGGTGCTGCGATTGCGGGGTTCGGAACGTGTCGTTCGGAAGCCGGATCGATTTGTGTCGCGCCTCCACCAAATCGAACATATCCAGAACCTGTTGGAAGATCGGGACTCCGTCCCCATCAAGTGGTAATCAGAGCTTCAGGTGTTCCTTCAGGTTCGCGTTACCCTCCTTTGTTGTTTTCGGTTTCGTCCTAGAGTCCATGAAAAAGCCCTACAAAAAAATTGTAGTCATAGGTTGTTTCCTGTCCTAGATCTCGTTTAGCCTTTGCACAATTTGATTCCAGAGTCCGTAGTGTTGAGTTTGTGTCCTTAGTCGAGTTGTGTTGCTGGTTTAGATCGTGTTTTGTTTCGGGTTGTCTTGCTTCCGCTACATCTCTTTCATACAAACCCTAGCCGTCATCCATCGCGTTTTCCACCCTCTGTTTTTGTTTTCCCACCCATATCCCACCCTCTGTTTGAGTCATCCTTCACGTCTCGTGATCACACACCACCATCCCCCACCATTCCCCGAGCTTCCGCCACCAATTTCCACCAATTCCCTCCACCCGATTTCGTTTCGGCCTCCACAGAAACCATAACTCGGAGTCACATCTTCAAACGGCCATAACTTTTGCATACGGACTCGAAATCAGGAGATTTTTTTTTGAAATTGGGTGAAATTAAATTTTGCATCCGAAACCGACCGACATCGTCGGGTTTCGGCGAATTTATTTTGCCCAAATTCGGCCTGGAAAGTGCAGTACTCGAGCTCCGAAATTGATTCACCGAATTTCCTGCACATTCATTATTTTCTGTAGGCCACACCTTACATTAGATTGAGGTGAAACTTTGTGTGGTTCCTATTTCTGTGCTCTGCTTTGTGAAAAAAATAACAGAAAAAAGAAACAAAAAAGAAAAATTTCGGCACCTGGTTTTGCCTGAGAGCAAAGGCACCTGAGTTCCGTGCCTAAAAGAAAAAAAAGAAAAAAAGAAAAAAAAGAAAAAAAAGAAAGAGCACAGTTTTAGGTGACAGAAATTCATTTGTTTTGTGCTTATGCTGCATTAAGTCTCTCAATGCCTGGCCATCTTTGTTGCTGTCTTCGCTTACTTTCTGGCCGTGATTCCTTGTTCATCATATCCTAACACCGATATAGGACACATTTAGGCCAGCAACTAGGACCAGTGCTTTGGACATTTATTCAGCATTACTATCTGTTATTGATTTGTGTTCCACTGATATATTTGACCTTCCAAGCTCCATATATCTACTTCTGGATAGCACAGTTTTGACCCTTGCAATCGTACCCACGCTCGACATGGTTTCACGAACTAGCCACCGGTTGTACCACCTGCTGCTTTGGTAAGAACACTTGTAAGAGCTTGGTAAGCCACTTCCTTTGCGAGATTCCACTGCCCTTCATTTGTAGTTGATAGGGATAATCCTTTTGTTTTCCCTGTGTTTCCACTAACCATGGCAGGAGACGAAGGACACGGGTCACCGGTCGATTTCAACGAGTGTGTTAGTCGCGGCCAGCTACAAGCTGCGCTCGACAAACAAAATGCTTCACTCGGCGCGAGAATGGACACCATCGTCGCCGCCATTGCCAAGTTGAACACCACGGAAGGCATTGAGCGGGTGGAGCGGCGGTTGGCTGACCTCACTGGTCGGATGGACAAATTGGAGGCACGTCTGCCACCTGTCAATGACGGCCATCGTCCTGATGATGACATAGTGTATGATGCAGATGGCAACATTGATCGGCGGGCGACACAAGATGCACGACTACGTCGGCGTCTTCAGCAAAACCGACAAGGTATGGGAGGTAATAACCAGAACCGACATGGTATGGAAGGTAATAACCAGACTCGTCATGGTACCGACGACCCTTTTGCTAAAGTTAAGTTTACCATTCCATCTTTTTCTGGTCTTTATGATGCTGAAATATATCTTGATTGGGAGATGACGGTAGAGCAAAAATTTAATTCTCACTTGGTTCCTGAACAACATAGAGTTAGACAAGCTACTAGTGAGTTTAAGGACTTTGCTATTATCTGGTGGAATGAACTAAGTAACATGCGCTTACAACCTGATACATGGGAGGGGTTAAAAGAAGATATGCGTAATCATTTTGTTCCTCCCACATATAAACTTGAATTGAGAAAAAAATTGCAGCGCTTAGAACAAGGTGATCGTTCTGTTCAGGACTATTATGCTGAGCTTCAAAAGGGTATGATGCGTTGTGGGGTTGTTGAGGACACGGAGGATAAGATTTGTCGTTTCTACGGGGATTTACGGCGTGAAATTCAGGACATTGTTGATTATAAAGAATTTACTACTGTCAACCAGTTGTTCCACCTTGCTATGCTTGCAGAAAAAGAATTGCAGGGACGCAAGGAATCAGCGAAGGTACGCACTGAACGACCCTTCTACACGCCGCGAACGACTACATCAGCGGGACTGCCCAAGTCTTCTTCGAGCTTTCGTTCTCCTCCACCACCTGTGAACAAGATTGTAGCAGCGCCACCGAAGCCACCTTCAAAAAATTCTTTGCAGGTTCCAGCCAAGAGTTCTTCTTCCGTGGCTTCAACGGGCCGCTCCTCCGACATTCAGTGCCACCGCTGTCATGGGCTTGGTCATGTGCAGAAGAATTGCCCTAGCCAACGGGCATACATCGCCACAGAAGATGGAGGCTACATCAGCACTTCAGATGTCGAGGAGGATGATGATGTTGCTGCTGCCTCGGATGACACTGCCGGTGGTGATGATGACCTGGTCCTTGGTGGGGCGTCCACAGCGACGCTACGGAGCATCATTGTGCAGCGAGTCCTCAGCACACAGGTAGAACAAACCGACAAGCTTCAACGCCATAATTTGTTTCAGACTTTCTTCGCAATCAAGAACCGGCGTGCACGTGTCATCATTGATGGAGGAAGCTGCAACAACTTGGTGAGTTCTGATTTGGTCAAGAAGCTTGGCTTGACCACGCGACCACATCCACATCCATACCATATTCAGTGGTTGAATGATTCTGGAAAAGCTAAGGTAACACAAACATGCCGAGTCCATTTTTCCATTGGTGGTTATGCTGATCATGTTGATTGTGATGTGGTTCCCATGCAAGCATGCTCTCTTTTTTGGGTAGACCTTGGGAATTTGATAATGATGCTTTACACCATGGTAGTAGTAACAAATACACTTTTATGCATAAGGGAAAGAAAGTTACTTTACTGCCTTTGACCCCAGTTGAGATAATAGAGGCCGATAGGGAGAGAATTGCTGCTGCTAATGATGCAAAGGAACATGATAAATCTGAAAAACAGCAAGTAATCCATTTAAAAAATTCTGTTCTGCTTGCCACAAAATCAGACCTTGCTGAAATTGATGATGTTAATGATACATGCTATGCTTTTGTGTGCAAAGATGCTTTATTTTCTCTTGATAATATGCCTTGCACTTTGCCTGCTCCTGTCACTAACCTTTTGCAGGAGTTTAGAGATGTTTTCCCTGATGAGATACCTCCAGGACTTCCACCTATTCGAGGGATTGAACACCAGATTGACTTGATCCCTGGAGCGAGTTTGCCAAATCGTGCGGCGTACAGGACCAATCCCGAAGAGACTAAGGAGATTCAGCGACAAGTCCAAGACCTTTTGGACCGTGGGTACGTACGTGAGAGCCTTAGTCCTTGTGCTGTTCCTGTTCTTTTGGTTCCCAAAAAAGATGGATCTTGGCGTATGTGTGTAGATTGTAGAGCCATTAACAACATTACTATAAGGTATCGTCATCCTATTCCTAGGCTAGACGACATGCTTGATGAGTTGTGTGGTGCTATAATTTTCACAAAGATTGACTTGCGTAGTGGATACCACCAAATAAGAATGAAACTTGGCGATGAATGGAAAACTGCTTTTAAAACTAAGTTCGGCTTGTATGAGTGGTTAGTCATGCCTTTTGGTTTAACTAATGCACCTAGCACTTTCATGAGATTAATGCACGAGGTTTTACGTCCTTTCATTGGCAAATTTGTGGTTGTTTACTTTGATGATATCTTGATTTATAGCAAGTCCATGGATGAACATTTGAATCACTTACGTGCTGTTTTTAATGCTTTGAAAGATGCGCATTTGTTTGGTAACCTTGACAAGTGCACCTTTTGCACGGATCGAGTCTCTTTTCTTGGCTATGTTGTGACTCCACAGGGAATTGAGGTTGATAGAGCCAAGGTGGAGGCGATATGGAGTTGGCCCACGCCCACAACGGTCTCCCAAGTGCGGAGTTTTCTTGGCCTTGCAGGATTTTATCGCCGCTTTGTCAAGGAATTCAGCACCATTGCGACGCCATTGATTGAGTTGACAAAGAAGGGCGTCGTGTTCCATTGGGGGCCATCACAAGAGGAGTCCTTTAATCTTTTGAAGGACAAGCTTACACACGCACCATTGCTCCAACTTCCGGATTTCGGTAAGACTTTTGAGCTGGAATGTGATGCTAGCGGAATTGGTATTGGTGGTGTTTTGATGCAAGAAGGCAAACCTGTTGCCTACTTTAGTGAAAAATTGAATGGTCCTGCTCTTAATTATTCCACGTATGATAAAGAATTGTATGCTCTTGTTCGTTCTTTAGAGACGTGGCAACACTATTTATGGCCTAAAGAATTTGTCATTCATTCCGATCATGAATCACTTAAGCATATTTGTAGTCAAACCAATTTGAATCGTAGACATGCTAAGTGGGTTGAATTTATTGAATCTTTTCCTTATGTCATTAAACACAAGAAAGGGAAGGATAATGTGATTGCTGATGCTTTGTCTCGACGCTATACCATGTTGTCTCAACTTGATTGTCGCATTTTTGGTCTTGAAACTATTAAAGGGCAATATGCTTTTGATGCTGATTTTAAGGATGTGTTGTTGCATTGTAAAGAGGGACAAGCATGGAATAAATTCGTGATCAATGATGGATATTTGTTTAGAGCTAACCGCCTATGCATTCCAGTTGGATCCGTTCGTCTTTTGTTGTTGCAGGAGGCGCATGGAGGCGGTTTGATGGGACATTTTGGTGCTAAGAAGACAGAGAATGTTCTGGCCACACACTTCTTTTGGCCAAAGATGAGGCGAGATGTTGAGCGGTTTGTTGCTCGCTGCACTACATGTCAAAAAGCTAAGTCTCGCTTGAATCCACATGGTTTATATATGCCTCTTCCTGTTCCTTCTATTCCGTGGGCAGATATTTCTATGGACTTTGTTTTAGGGTTGCCCAGGACTAAGAGGGGGAGGGATAGCATTTTTGTTGTTGTGGATCGCTTTTCTAAGATGGCTCACTTTATACCATGTCATAAAACCGATGATGCCGTTCATATTGCTGACCTCTTTTTCAAAGAGATAGTTCGTTTGCATGGTATGCCTTCTACTATTGTTTCAGATCGTGATGTCAAGTTCTTGAGTCACTTTTGGCGTACTCTATGGAACAAGTTGGGTACAAAGTTGTTGTTCTCTACAACATGTCACCCACAAACTGATGGCCAAACTGAGGTGGTGAACCGCACATTGTCTACCATGTTGAGAGCTATTTTGAAGAACAATTTGAAGCTGTGGGAAGAGTGTTTGCCGCATGTTGAGTTCGCCTATAATCGAGCGGAACACTCCACCACCAAGGTAAGTCCTTTTCAGGTAGTGTATGGATTCAATCCCCGTGCCCCTATTGATATTTTACCTTTGCCAACTAGTGAGAGAGTTCATAATGATGCTAAGGCGCGTGCTGATTTTATTGTCAAAATGCATGAGACTACTAAGGCCAACATTGAAAAAATGAATGACAAATATAGGATTGCTGGTAGTAAAGGTAGAAAGGAAGTTAAACTTGAACCGGGTGATTTTGTTTGGTTGCACTTGAGAAAGGATAGATTTCCTGAGTTAAGAAAATCAAAATTGATGCCTAGAGCTGCTGGTCCTTTTAAGATAGTTGAGAAGATAAATGATAATGCATATACACTTGAGTTGCCTCCCGAGTTTGGGGTTAGTCCCACCTTTAACATTTCAGATTTGAAACCATACTTGGGAGATGAAGATGAGGCTGAGTTGAGGACAACTCCGCTTCAAGAGGGGGAGGATGATGAGGACATCACTTCTTCGGTTACACACAACACTCCTCCACTTGACATTCAAAGACCAATCACTAGAGCTCGCGCCCGACAATTGAATTTACAGGTGAGCTCGTTCCTAAGTACTTCTTTTTGTTCATTTGAGAATAGATTGCTACCTAATGATTTAATTATGATTAGGAACCATGGAGAGGACCTGGAAGTACTTGGAGAAGGGCTACGGGGCGCACAAGTCCAGCAAGGACGGTCGAATCATGTTGGAGGCCCAACTCAAACCGACTTCGAATCCAATTCGGAGTCCAGGACCAGTCTGCACTAAAACGGACGCCCAGATCGCATCCGGACTCCGTTTTGGACGTTCTACATATGTATGGAAAGCTGAGAAGACCACCTTTCCAATGGCTTTGGTCCCATGTCAAAATTCCTTCTGAGTCAACGGGAATCGTCGAAACAATTGGGCGTTCAGAATCTGTCAGGGTGCTGCGCCACCGTCTTTTGGGCCGATCGGCTTTGTATCGTGTTGGAGCCCATTAGGGGCGCGTCCAGGGGTTTTGCACGCCCCTAACTCCTTTATATCCAGCCGCCACCCCACCATTAGGGTTTGGGTTTTGCTTAGATTAATTCTGTCTTTGAACAGTTTCGCCGTTCATCGGTTTGTGAGACCCCAACTTTCGAGTGCTGAATCAATACATCTGCAATTCAGTTGTGTTCTTCCTTGTTCTTGCTTGTGTTCCTCGATTCGCAGGCAAGGATTAGCCTTCTTGGCGAGGTCAACCGGCTGCGCACGGTTGATAACCTGAGGAGACGTGGTGCTGCGATTGCGGGGTTCGGAACGTGTCGTTCGGAAGCCGGATCGATTTGTGTCGCGCCTCCACCAAATCGAACGTATCCAGAACCTGTTGGAAGATCGGGACCCCATCCCCATCAATGGTATTGCAGAAATTAAGGGACCACCAGTTGTATGCCAAGTTTAGCAAATGTGAGTTTTGGATGAAGGAAGTCGCCTTCCTAGGCCATGTGATGTCCGCAGAGGGAGTTGCTGTTGATCCCGGAAAGGTCAAGGATGTTTTGGACTGGCAGTCACCTTCTTCGGTGACCCAGGTCAGGAGTTTTCTAGGTATGGCCGGTTACTACCGTCGTTTCATCGAGGGATTTTCCAGTGTAGCCAAGCCACTTACCCAATTGCTCAAAAAGGAGAAGAAATTTGTTTGGACGCCCGAGTGCGAGAAAAGCTTTCAGAAGTTGAAGGAGAGTTTGACCACAGCCCCAGTGCTAGTGTTGCCAGATTTAAACAAGGATTTTGAGATTTATTGCGATGCCTCACGCAAGGGTTTGGGTTGTGTGCTGATGCAGGAAAAGAGAGTGGTAGCGTATGCCTCGTGCCAGTTGAGACCGCATGAGGAGAATTACCCTACCCACGACTTGGAGCTAGCAGCTGTAGTGCATGCTTTAAAAATTTGGAGGCACTATCTCTTGGGTAATAGATGTGAGATTTACACAGATCACAAGAGTTTGAAATACATTTTCACCCAGTCCGAGCTTAACCTCAGGCAGAGGAGGTGGTTGGAGTTGATAAAGGATTACGATGTCGGAATCCATTATCACCCAGGGAAGGCCAATGTGGTCGCAGATGCTCTGAGCAGAAAGGTTTATTGTAATTCAGTAATGGTTCAGGAGAGTCAGCCAGCTTTGCATGAGGAATTCCAAAAGCTCAGTTTGGAATTGGTTGAGGAAGGATTTTTGGCAGCAATAGAGTTGCAGCCCACTTTGGACGGTCAGATTCGTCAGGCTCAGACGGATGATGAGACGTTTCAGCGTATCAGAAAGAATATGAGTGAAGGAAAAGAGTCGGGATTTTCAGAGGATGCCCAAGGAACTCTGTGGTTCAAGCGACGTTTGTGTGTGCCCAATAAGAAGGAGCTAAAGGATCTGTTGCTAAAAGAAGCTCATGAGTCGTTGTATTCGATACACCCTGGCAGTACCAAGATGTACCAGGACATTAAAGAAAAATATTGGTGGCCTAGCATGAAGCGTGAGATCGCTGAGTATGTGGCACTTTGTGATGTCTGTCAGAGGGTTAAGGCAGAGCATCAGAGGCCAGCAGGTTTGCTCCAGCCGTTGAAAATCCCTGAGTGGAAATGGGAAGAGATTGGTATGGACTTCATAGTTGGTCTGCCTAAGACCAAAGAAGGCTATGATTCGATTTGGGTCATCGTGGACCGATTGACCAAGGTTGCTCACTTTATTCCAGTAAAGACAACCTACACCGGTGACAGATTGGCAGAATTGTATATGTCAAGGATCGTCAGTTTGCATGGAGTGCCCAAGAAAATAGTGTCAGATCGAGGAGCCCAGTTCACTTCTCGGTTTTGGGGTAGTTTCCATGAGGCTATGGGAACGCACCTGAATTTCAGTACCGCATATCATCCCCAGACAGATGGTCAGACAGAGCGAGTCAATCAGATTCTTGAGGATATGTTGAGAGCATGTGTGCTAGATCATGGTCCTAAGTGGGACAGTTGTTTGCCTTTTGCAGAGTTTTCCTACAACAATAGTTATCAGGCAAGTTTGCAGATGTCACCATTTGAAGCACTCTATGGCAGGAAATGCAGGACCCCTCTCAATTGGAAAGAGACGGGGGAAGGTCAGGTGTTTGGTCCAGATTGTTTAAAAGAGGCAGAGGACAAGGTCCGTTTGATCCAGGAGAGATTGAGGACTGCCTAGGCCAGGCAAAAGAGCTATGCGGATACCAGACGCCGAGAGCTGAGTTTTGAGCCAGATGATTTTGTGTACCTCAGGATCACACCTTTCAAAGGAGTTAAGCGATTTCAAATGAAGGGAAAGCTAGCACCAAGGTATGTGGGGCCATTCAAGATTTTGAAGCGCAGGGGAGAGGTTGCTTATCAATTGGAGCTACCTGCGTCTTTCAGTGGGGTACATGATGTCTTCCATGTGTCACAGCTGAAGAAGTGCTTGAGAGTGCCAGAGGAGGCTGTGCCAGTTGAGGCCATTGATCTTCAGGAGGATCTGTCCTACAAAGAGCGTCCTGTCAAGATCTTGGACGTGTCAGAGCGAGCCACCCGGAATAAAGTTGTTCGCTTTTGCAAAGTTCAGTGGAGCAACCACTCTGAGGAGGAAGCCACCTGGGAGCGCGAAGAGGATCTCAAGGCAGAGTTTCCGAACCTATTCTAGTAGTGAGCCCGGATCTCGGGGTCGAGATCCCGTTTAAGGGGGTAAGGTTTGTAACATCCTGATTTTCAGAGCCTTTTTGAAGCTTTTAAAATAAAATTCACCATTTGAATTTTTCTGGAATTAATTAAAGCTTAAATGGAATTTTTATGAATTAAAAGGATTTAATATGCTTAAGTCAAACATTAACATTTGCCAAAAGTATTTTATTTGAGTTCCTTGTGTCTCAAGGATTTTTCTGGATTTTTCTGGGATTTTTCTGGATTTATTTGCTATTTTCTAGAGCTCAAAAAGAATTATTTGAATTTCTGGAAAAAGAAAAGAAAAAAGAAAACCCTAAACCGGCCGGTGGGCCGAAACCCAACGAACCGGCCCGGTCCGACCGCCGGCCCAGCCCGCACCCCGCCGTGCCACGCGGCGCGCATCCGCGCGCGCCCGCACCCGCCTCCCTCCGTTGGATGGACGACACGCGTCGCCCATCCGAGCGCCTCCCCTCGCCCGCGCGCCATCGCTGCCGCCCGCTCGCCCGGTTCCACTGACAGGTGGGGCCCACCTGTCAGAGACCGAGTCCGGCGGGGACTCGGCGTCCGTGCCACGTCAGCCCTCGCCGCCCGGGTATTTATTGTGCCGCCCGCCTCGGTTCGCGTGCCCCGCCCGCGCCGCCGCCGTCGCCCGCGCCGCCGCCTTCGCCGTGCGCCGCTGTCGGCCAGATCTGCCGCCGCCAGGCCGCGTCGCCGTCGTCGCCTCCGCCGCCTTCGCCGTCGCCGCTGTCGCCCGCGCCGCCGCCACCGCCGTGCGCCGCCGTCGGCCAGATCCACCGCCGCCAGGCCGCGTCGCCGTCGTCGCCTTCGCCGCCGTCCGCCGCCATCCGCCGCCGTCGTCGTCGTCGCCGGTGAGCCCGCTGCGCCCTCGGTTCCGCCGTCTTCTCGGCCGCCGTCGCCGTCGTCGTCGTCGTCGCCGCCGGTCAGCCGCCGCCGCCGCCCCGCGCCTCCTCGGTCGCCGGCCAGCCGCCGCCGCCTCGGACACCCGCGCCTCGCGCCGCCCGCCGTCAGCCCGCCCGCGCCCGCGCCCGCGCGTCTCCTCGCCTTCGCGTGGATCGAGTCCACCGTGAGCCGTGCCACTGACAAGCCGGGCCCACCGGTCAGTCGTGGTCCGTGGACCCGTGAGCCGATCTGGCCACGTCAGCAGCCGAGTCAGCCGAGCCACGCCAGCCCTAGGCCGACGTGTCATGCCACGTCAGCGCCACGTGGATGCCACGTCAGCACCCGAGGACCCTCAGGTGCCACGTCAGCCGCCACGTCACCCGCCACGCCAGCTGCCACGTCAGCCCTAACCGCACACGTGTCCTGCCACGTGGTCGCCACGTCAGCCAGCCGCTTGCGCAAGCCGCACAGTCAGCCGCACTGTTCCGTGCGCCGAGTTCACCGTGGACCTGTTCTCCCGTGCGCCCGGTCCACAGCACAGTGCACTTTTCTAATTTTCCCGATTTTCTGTAGATTTAATTTTCCAAGAGCCCGTTCTCCCTCGTCCTAGCTCCGATTGACCCCGTTCTTTTTTCTAAATTCATCTAAAGTTGAGCTCTACCTTTTGGTTCAGGTTTGAAAGTTTTTGGAGTTCATTTGAATTTATTTGAATTTATTTTGTCTCTTTGTTTCGTTTTCTCTCTCGTTAGATCACGCGTTCGAGGGAGCCGCCGTCAGATTTGAAGATCAAGAGCCGTCAACTGAGCAAGGCCAAGGCAAGTCGTGTTCCTTTGATCATGTTGAATCCAGTTTGCAATATATTATTTAAATATTTTGTTTTAAATTATCTTGCATCGCTATTTTTATTCAAACCCTTGTATTGGTAGTTATCGTCCCAATTGGTTATTTCCCTCCTTGATATTTTGGAATACCTTGATGCCATTGACACCATAGGTTGGGAAACTTAGTAGTGATGCTATGTTACGATCACATTGGGTTGGTACGATTAGTGTGCTTAGCCATGCTTTTATTATCGTTTGGGTTCATCATCACATGTGATTAATTAATTTGACTTAATGAGATATTGAATTGTGGTTGGTGCCATAATGAATCGTGGTTGGTGCCACCGTTATAAAATTTTGTGCCGTGACGTTGGTGCGTCATCGGCAGTGGTTATACAAAATTGGTTTTCACTCGGGCGAGTGATCGTGCAGTAAAGGGGGAAGTGTTGGAGCACTTCGTGGGATGTGGTAGTCTCGCCCGAGAACACTTAAGGACTTAACTTTGTGCGCCATTGATCTGAGTCTTACCGTGCAAACCACATGTCTGGTATGGGACAGACCTGGCTGATTAATTTGGGATGTTTCAATTTCAATCTCGCTGGGATGAACATGGTTGCTGATTTCCATGAGGCGCAAGGGGGGGTGTGATGCGAAACCCTAGCGAGCGGGATTGGGTTGGAATTGAACATTGTAAAGGCCTTGTTGTGATTTCCTTAGCGCGAGGCTAATCACATCGTGTGGGTACAGTTGTGCAACCTCTGCAGAGTGTAAAACTATTCGAATAGCCGTGTCCTCGGTCATGGACAATGCTCGGTGATTTCACACGAGGTATAGTTACTCTTGGAAAACTTGTAGCTGGTCAGTGGATGGTTAATTCACTGTTGGTTTGGTTTGTGGATGGGAGGTCCATAAGTGGTTTACCTTAAATTCCTTTGATTATTCATTATTGTTTTATTTACAATTCGCCTTTAATCTATTTATGATATTTCCAAATGCTGTTTATGCAAATTAACCCTTTTAGCCTTCCATTGGTAAGCCTTGCATATTATATTGCATTCATTTGTTACAAACGGCTTGCTGAGTACCAATGTACTCACGGCTTTATGCCCCTGTTGCTCAGTTGAGGAGGAGGAGTATCACCAGCAGGAGGTTCCAGAAGGAGAGTACTTCGACGTCTTCGCGGATTAGGCTTCGTTCTCCACTCGATAGCCTGTGGGCGTGTCGATTGGCTGCTGCGCTTTCTTTTGGATTTCCGCTGCTAGTTTTTGTTAAGCCCTTCGGGCTAGTCTATTGTAAGCTTGACCATAAGGTCGTACTCTGATGATTATCAATATAATTTGGTTTTTCCTTAGAATATCGTGATATGGATGATATTTATCTTTGTTCACACTGTGTGCACTAGCGTGATCCTGGACTAGTGCAGAATACACAGGAGAGTCCGGATTTGTATATTCGGGTCTCTACAATAACTAGGAAGATTGAGAGTTTAGATAAAACTCATGTTCTGAAGAGTTTCGAGTCTCTTGGGTTTCGGTAGAGATCAGGTTTTGAGTTTGTGTTTGAGTTGAACATGGTTTAGATCTCTAGCATATACAAAAAGAGAGAGGCTAACGGTTTTAGGTATGGCTTTGTAGCCACAGAACATGATCCAGAAATAATAGATTAGATCTATTATAGGAAAAGTTAGTCGACGTTGGTGACATGTTTTCTGAGCATTGTTTTCTTGTTTCTTCGGAGGCATACTAACACATCACGATCTTGCGTGTCATGAGCTCGATGTCTTTGGTTGTCAACTCAATCCAAACAAGCAGGGCACGGTGTTATCTTCGATGTGTTCGAGCAGCTGAAGCTTTCGAGCAGAGGGAGATTTTGACCACGTGCAATGGCGGTCGTAGCGAGCGGTCGAACGATTGAAGCGTTCATCGCACACGTTTAAAGGAGGTCAAGTGAGCAGACAAATGGCTTGTGGTCAAAATCTACATCCAGTAATTTAGATTGCCTTTTCTTATTATTTGAAATTTGTTTTTATGTATCGAAAAGCAAAGACAATCCTACATCTTTGGAGCAAATTGATCCTACATCTTTGGAGCAAATTGATCACATTGTAGCTACTAGTAGAATCCATAGTGTGTAGTGAATAAGGATATGTTGGTATATATTATGGATTGTCTAAGGGTTATCAAAAGTTTGGAATTTTGATCAATTAAGTAGAAGGTTGTGATTGTATAAAATTGTTGGATTGTTTGGAATTTTGATCAATTAGGTAGAATGTTATGATTGTGTAAAATTAGATGGTATAGTTTAATGAGAATCTAATATTGGTGAATTGAGATAATCATTGTGATAGTTACCAGAATGAAGAGGATTGTTGGATTATAGTATGGTAAAACTTGACATTTGATGAATATCTCTCTTGGGGTTAGAATCTTTCTAGAAGTTAATAGGTGGAGAATGTATTTAGCCATTGGTGTACTAACGATTGAGTATATTTGAGTTGCCAAAATTTTAGTCAACAGATTTAAGGATTTCCAAACCAATTATATCAAAACTTGATTGTAGAAGTCATAGAGGTTGAAGTTACTGAGGGTAATTGTAACAGCCCAGGTTTTTATAAAAAATAAAAATATTAAAAGTAATTAAAAATAAAAATAAGTGTTTTGGTTGCCTAAAGTTTATTTTTGATTTGTCCTGATTTTCTGCTTTTAGAAAACGCTGGATTTGAAAAGTAATTTAGATAAAAAAACATAAAAATATTATTAAATAGAATGATATTTTGATTTTCTATAAAAATTCTATTTCAAATTATTTATTTGGAAGCAGTTGGCGTTTATCTGGATTTCCTGTGTTTTTCTGGTTTTAAAAATCAATTTTAAAGCTAAAAAGTATTTTTGTAAAAATTAAAAGACCAACTTTGACCAACTTTAAGTTGAAAATATTTTTCCTAAGTCTAAATCATCTCCAGAAATTTCTGTGAATTTTTTTGGAATTTTTAGACTTTCTTTTTATTTTTGGCAAAAAAATTATTTATTTTATTATTTTATTATTTTCTCTCTCCTCACTATTCATCTTCCTCTCACGTAGCGCTCAGTTCCAGACCCGAGCGAGCGTCGCCATGGCCGTGATTTTGAAGCTTCTAGAACTTGAGATTTTCTCAACCATTTCTTGCGCAACAAAATGCATTTGAATCCTCTCATCAAGACCTTTCGATTCATAGCCTTAGCCCCCAATTTCATGCACCAATTTCGCGGGAATACGCCATGCCACTGAAAATCTCCCCATCCCCTCGCGGATCTCCCCATCCGGTCCACCTCTGCGCCTATAAAAAAGAGCACCGGGTGCCCCTCCTCATCCTCATTCACCACCGAAAATCTCAAAGCCTCTCTCCCTTCCTCCTTACCGCAATCGGCATTTTTCTCTCGCCAACAAAACGGCGTTCTTCGGCCGTTTGCGCTGTCAACAGTGGATTCCGGCCACGATTGACCACATCGTTGGCTTCGTCTTTGCGCGTTCTACGTGGTGCTCCCCTCGCCTTCGCCGGAGCTTCGCATGTTAGACCAGAAAAATAAACAAGCAACAACAATACACACGCGAGAAGAAATGGAGTAAGAACTCAGAATATTTCTGTTGGCTGCAACAGCATAGCCAATCTTCTTTTGCTTTTCTGTTCTTCTCAACTCAAACATACGGGTACAGGGATATTTAAAAGAACTCATACTTGCATGCATCTCTGCGTTAACAGCCCACTACTCTGCCACGATCCGGACTGTGCGTGCGCATGACTCGGCCAACTAAATAACCGGTTCTCACGGCATGATCACGACCTGGTACAACACTTATTCGGGAGTGTGCAGCTACATGCAAACTATCTTGATTACAAGCCATGATGCTAATGACCCGGACTACTAACGCTCTGCTATATCCTATCACTACACAAGCAGTACTGCTAACACATACATGCTCGCACAACTGCATAGGAACTAAAATAAATTAACAAGATTAATCTAACATTTTTTAATCAAGATTAGTGTCTAACATTTTCCCCCTAATCTTGATTTGCCATGTTCCACACATCAACAAAGCAATGCTGGTTCGTCGTCGGCATCCGCCTCAATGAGATGCGCCTGCGCTTTCTCCCTCTTATTTGGCTTCTGGCAATCTGAAGCAAAGTGCCCATAATCGTTACAATTAAAACACCTTACTTTTTCCTTGTCAATTCGTCGGTATCGACGTCCACCACCGCCACCAAAACCACCTGAGGAGCCTTCACCTTCACGCTTCGATGATCGGGCCTCCCACTCTGCGCGCATCAGGAGCAAGTGCTCCTCGTCTCCGTCGTTGTTGCCGTAGCGACGTTCTCCCTTTTCCTGCGTCTTCAAGCGCCCGATTAGCTCTTCGATCGACATATTTTTTATGTCACCGAATTGCTCAATCGTGGTGACGACGGGAAAGAACTTCTTAGGCACTGCACGAAGAAACTTCCGCACGATGTAGGACTCCTCCATCTTTTCGCCAAGACCTCGAATCTTGCTGACGATTATCGTCAACCTCATCGCGAAGTCATCGATCTGTTCAGTGTCCCTCATGCGCAAGTTTTCAAACTCGCTTTTGAGGTTTTGTACACGTGCCTCCTTGATGCGATCGGCACTGAGATGCATTACCTTCAAGGTGTTCCAGGCCTCCTTTGCGGTCTCCTTCTCATCTAGGAGTAGCAGCACGTCTTCCGGCACTGCGAGGAAGATTGCCGCGAGCGCCATTTGATCTTGCCACTCGTTCACCTCTTCATCTACGATTGCGTTCCACACGCCCTGAGCGCGCATGAACACCTTCATCTTCACGGCCCATGTCGTGTAGTTGCTCCTCGTGAGCATGGGATACGGGAGGGAGATGCTGCCCTCGCGCGCCGACGCCTTCGGCACGCTCCCATCACCGTTCTTCTGAACGCCCCCCTCGGTGGTGACGTTTTTCGACGAGCTCGAAGACGACATGGATGAAGATGTACACGAACACAAGCTCTGATACCAAATGTTAGCCCAGAAAAATAAACAAGCAACAACAATACACACGCGAGAAGAAATGGAGTAAGAACTCAGAATATTTCTGTTGGCTGCAACAGCATAGCCAATCTTCTTGTGCTTTTCTGTTCTTCTCAACTCAAACATACGGGTACAGGGATATTTAAAAGAACTCATACTTGCATGCATCTCTGCGTTAACAGCCCACTACTCTGCCACGATCCGGACTATGCGCGCGCATGACTCGGCCAACTAAATAACCGGTTCTCACGGCATGATCACGACCTGGTACAACACTTATTCGGGAGTGTGCACCTACATGCAAACTATCCTGACTACAAGCCATGATGCTAATGACCCGGACTACTAACGCTCCGCTATATCCTATCACTACACAAGCAGTACTGCTAACACATACATGCTCGCACAACTGCATAGGAACTAAAATAAATTAACAAGATTAATCTAACATTTTTTTAATCAAGATTAGTGTCTAACACGGAGCACCGTGGCCAAAACATGCCGCCACTTCTCTCCTCGCTGCAGGCCGACCATGCATCTTCCACCACAACCAAGGTGAGCACTGCGTTCCTCATGTTCTCCTCTTCGTTTCGGCACAAACCTCACCCGCTAACTCCTCTCCGTTTGCCCGGAACGCCGATGTCAACCCGTCGGTCGTTGAATGTCTTCTCCGCCGTGTTCCGCCACCATCCGATATCCTTTGGTCGAGCCGTTTGCACCGTTGAGTTTGCCTCGACGCATTCTACATCGTGCTTCCATCGCCATCACCTAAAGATCCCCCGAGTCCTCGTCGACCTTGTCAGGCCCAGACACTAAACCTGTACCTTCGCGCGTACACCCCTTTTTGGTAAGCACTTTGATTTTTGTTCGCGTCACATTGTGTCCTAGCCTCTAGGAAATTTTTCTACCATTTTTTTAAATTTTTCGTGAAGCCAATTGTCAGGAATTGAGCTTTCCGAGAAAATGGCCGTTTGTGACTCCCGACGTCGATTCGTCGCCTCCGGTAAGCCTTAGCACATGCCGTAATTTTTCTTAGACTTGCCTCACTGCATTCTACGCCGTGCTTCCTTCTGTTTCCCCGAAAAGCCTCCACAAATTTTTGCCTCCGACACCTCGCCAGGCCGCCAATGGCATCTCGTGTCCCCATCTATCCGGTGGTGTTTTTCCCAGTCCGTTCACGTCATATCGTGCCAAACCATCCCAGGTAACTACCTTTCAAATGGTTTTGGATTCGCTTCACCAAGCACCAAGATATTAAGTTTTTCCTATTTCTCCACTGTCGTCGTTCAAACGTCGATTGTATTATCTCTGATTAATTTTCAGCTTAGCCAATAATTTTTCTAACTTCACCATACCATGTTCTACCCTATGCTCACCTTACATCTCCACATTCCATACCTGTTGCTATCTCTCTCCAACCTGTCACTGTCGATACCATGCCGTCACTGCCGTTTTTCTCTCACCGCTGGTAATTGCCACCATTCCTTGCCGCCGTACCTGTGTCACCACCTTCACCTCATTACCAATATTCCATTTTGCCCATTCGCCAGCCACCTTGCAGCTAACTGGCACCGTACTATTCAAAAGATAATTCTCGGATTTGGTTATCATTTCATGTGATGTTCAAAACTTCCAGATATTCGTTCTCCCTCAAACGAACTCCGAATCCATTGAATCTTTCTTCTAAATTCATCTAAAATCATAATATATCTGTCAGTATATATATTTTATAAATTTTGGATTTATTTGAATTTATTCGCTTTGGTTCCTCGCGTGTAGACTGCGACGTTTCGGAAGAATTCGACGACGACTCACACTAGGTTGCAAAACAAGGCAAGTCACACTCCTTGATCATGTTGATCCCAGTTTGCAAATAAAATTATCTTGTTTTAAATTATACTGCATGCATATTTTTAGTCACTGTATTTCAATGCAGTTTTAAGTTTAGTTAATACCTGTTTGTTATTACCTCCTTTGACATTGAATTCCCCTGATATCTTGTCACCCTAGAATCAAACTCTAGTTAGTACACTAGTATTGGCTAGAGAATTTTAAATCAAATGCTTAGACATGCTTAGATATAATCTTGGTTTTGGGGTACCTTTTCACATAAAATGATAAACTTTTTAGATGTATTCTTGACTTTGGAGAGTCAAGAAGGATGATAAAATATTTTGAAATAAAATATAAAAACTGGTTTAGACTTAGGCAATTGGTTAGATGGTGGGTGCAGGCATGCCCTGTTGGTCGGAGCCGTAGTGGTTGACTGTCGTGCATAGGGGTATGCGGTTGGGCCTAAGTCAGATTAAGGACCGGTCTGTGAGCTATTGTTGCAAAGCCCTATCGTACTACCACAAGGCTGGTATGGGACAGCCCTGGCTGAATAATTTGCGGGTCCCAACCTGAGCCATTTCGTAGGTTGAAAGTGAGCGTGGCGTAGGCCATAAGAAGTCTCACTCAGCTCAAGAGGGGGTCCCGGTCTGGTGGATTCCTTACTGGGGTGAAACCTTAGTGTTGGCTTGGCCAGGTTGAAGGCTTTGCATTGTAAAGGCCTTGTCGTGATCTCCCCACCGCACATCTAAGGAAGTGTGTAACTCGCGTGGCAAAACGGGATGATCATGTCTTGTGGGTAAAGCTATACAACCTCTACAGAGTGTATAATCTATCCCGGATAGCCGTGCCCACGGTCATGGGCATGCTGAGTAAAAGTTTTTCATGGATTAGACTTTGTTTTCCAAAAATGTTTTTGAAAACCTTGTGGATGGATGGAATCCATGAGAGATGAAAACCTTGCGGATGGATGGAATTCGTGAGAGATTGAAACCTGGTGGATGGATGGAATCCATCAGAGTTGCGCAGTGAAAGCGTGTGGATGGATGGAATCCATACGTGAACTTTTGGAAAAGATGGTCCGGGTGGGATGCCCGTGGATAGGTTGGTGTTTGGTCAGAGCCTACACTGACGGTATTATTTTCAAATACAAGTATTGTTTTACTTACTACATTAAATTCAGCAACTTCAATCTATCTACTGTATTTCGTTAAATGTTGTTTTATGCAAACTAACCCTATAAGCCTTCCTTTGTTGCCTTTATCATTATATTGCATTTCTCCGTGTGACTTGCGGAGTACAAGTTTGTACTCACCTTGCTATCTCCACACAGAGGAAGACGACTTCGACTACGATGAAGACTTGGACGAGTAGGCCGCGTCTTACTGTCGTTTGCCTGTGGGCAGGCTCAATGGGCTTCTTTCGCTTCGGTGTTTTTCTTCCGCTGCTTATTATTTAAAATTTGGCTTATGTACCGTCGATGTAAACTTTGGCAAACATGTCCATACTAAGTTAAATAAAGTTTGTCATTATGCTTGATATTTATCTTTGTTGTTCACTGTGTGCACTAGCTGATCCTGGACTAGTGCGATTTGCACAGAGGATCCATGAGTTGTTGCTCCGGGTTCCGACAGTAATGGGGGAATGCCTTTGTGGTTTATGAGACTTTAAATTTCTTGATTTTTTATGGTTACAATCCCAATAGAAGATTGTATCCATCTATGGATAAGATGAGATAGAATTAGACTTTGTGCTTTAGTCTAGAACTATTATTAACCATGATTATGTGTAGAAGTCGGAGAACAAAAATTAACTCCAGGAAATTATGATGATCATTGGTCGAATTCATTTGGTTGTGGTGAATGTGTGTGTGCCGGGATCTTTAGGGTGATTATCCTTAAAGAAATGTGGTGATATGATTCAATATGAAATATATATTGAAGTTCGTTTGGAACGATCCGTAAAAAATATTTTTTTGGTAGCAAAGTTGGCTAGAGTATTTTGTGGATCAGTAGAGCATCTCTAGATTGGTGCGGATGGTGCTTTAGGATTATGCATATTGTTGAGCATGTCAATTTGTAAGTCATGAGTTAGTCTGAGCTTGGCGGATTCATTCAACCGAGCTGGGGTTGCTCAGCGAGAGCTACCAAGCTAGGGCCTTGGTAGCCCTATGCCTCGCCGCCTGCTGTGCCAAGCCTTTCCTTGCCGTAGTGGCTCATCCTGCCATAACTAAGCTAGCCTGCCAAGCTTGGATGGCACGATAGGTAACACGTATCGTCTGTCGTGTCTATTAAGCTCAGAGAGAAAGTTATTTTTACAATAATAGACATTAAAGGTTAATTTTTTTAAAAAAATTGCTAGTGGCTATTGTCGTGAACAGTTCGATATGGATTGTAGAGTACAGCCTCAATCAACTTCGATCTGCGGAATCTGCAGACGATAAAATTGCATAGCATTAGGCCTGAGAAATTCAGTAAGTGTTGATTTTGTAAATAAACCTTGTACTCTGTGCGGGAAATGGCAACGACATAAACTAGAGGGACGATCCCGGTTGCAATGGGTTGATCTCATCATCCTCTATGATATAATATCATCCATAAAACAAAGGCGGGGGACTCTCCGCTCGCTCGCGCGATCCACGTGTGCGTTGCGCATTCTTGGCTCGACGCGTGTGCGGACCCTGTGTGTTTTGCGAGCGGCGTATTGCGAGCGATGCTTCATTCGTCGGCCGATTTGGTGGCGAGGGGTGTTTATACGACGCGTGTATTCCATGACCGCTCTCTGCATGGCGGACTACGCCAGACAGTTTATTTGGTGTTTTTGTTTTTGTGATGCGTCTGTTCCTTTGTCTAGCTTATGGGTTATTCTTTCCGTCTTTGGTCCTGGGTAGCTCTTGGTTCCGCTTCGTCTCCTGCGTTTCTCCGCTTCCATTTCCATGCGTGTCGGTTCCGATTCGAGTTGTTATTTCCGTTGTGTTGGGTGAGCGCTATTTGCCATTTTTGTTTGCACGGTGCGTCGATTTGTTTTGGGATATCTACTTTTTTTGCTTATTGTTTCCGTCTCGGCTGCTAGGTTTTCTCTTTTGGGTTCTTGCTTGCGCTTCGCCTTATGTGCTTCTCGGTTTGCATTTGGATGGGAATCTGTTGCGATTCGCTTATCTTTTTCTTGGATAATGATGTTTGTGCCAGTCTCTATCTGTTTGTGGGCGCTTCGCGAGTGTGGACGATTGGTGCGCGATGTAACGTGTTTTTCTTTTTGGACTGTTTGCTGTCACTTTCTCAGATCGCCGCTTTTTGCTTGTGGTCACCCTGTCGTTCTCAGTTTCGCTTGCGGCGATTCGGTTTTTGTAGATGTTTTAGTCCTTTGTTTCAGACTGTTCGCCATCGTTTTGTGCTCACGGTTGGACCGTGATGGGCTGCCTTTTCGTTTTTTCTCGTTTTTGTTGTGTTTGGTAATTTTTTGTTTTGTTCTTGACGTTACTGTTTTGTCAGTTTTTTTATTCTTATCCTTAACATGAATGCTTTGTAGGTACTTGCAGCAGTGTTATGGATTAAATCATCGTTGGGGTTCTTCCTTCTTTATACTGGTTATCCTGCGTACGAACTAACAATCGGTTGCGGCTTATCTGGTAATTTCTTATCTTAGGCTATGTTGGGTTTCTAAATTGTTCTTGTATTGTTAAATATATAGATGTAGTACCTTTTATATCCTTTTTGTGGTGTTCTTAGGTTTTGTTATTTGTGTTTCGTTATTATAATGCACCTGTTATTATGCTTATTTAATTCGTCGCTTTATTGCCGCTGTTTGCGCAGTGCTGGATCATTGCCAGTTGAATCGTCGTTCTTCAGAGCTATTTTGTCTTACCTACCGTTTAGGAATTGTTGGTTTTCTTGCGTTCTGCTTAGGGTTCAGCTCTGGATCGTGCTGCGTAATTTCCTTTCTGGTAATAATTGTTCTTTCTGTGCTCTTAGTTATCTTATATGCTATTTATATTTCGTTAATATTACATTGTTGTTCATTTTATTATGCAGGATCATTCTCGATTGGATCATTGTTGTTTAGAGCTGTTTCGGGTGTCTTGCCTCCAGTTTAAGAAACGTTAGTTTTCTTACATTGTGTTTAAGCTTCAACTCTGTGCTGTGCTCACTGGTAATAGTCGGTCTTTCTATGCTCTTACCTATCTAATTTGCTATTTGTATTTCGTTAGTGTTATGTTGTTGTTCATTTTGCTATTACTATCCTTAAAATAAATCGGTTGTAGATGCTTATGTTAGTTCTCGCTTTGTTCAGATTTTGCGAATGATTATTTTCTCATGCTTGTTATTTTAGTACTTGGTTTGCTTCATCCTACTTATTTAGTTGGTTCGCTTGAATTATTGCTTTGCCTTTTTTTACTATCGTTGTTCTGTCAACGCAAAATCATTCTGGGTTCAATTATATCAGTAATTGTTTCAGCGCTTTTGTTATTCTATAATTTACGCATGTCCCAGTTTGTATGCTTTGTACAATAGTTTTTATTTTATTCTTTAGATTTGTTCTTGTTTTATTAGCTATGTTGTTCATATGAGGTAGCTATTTGTATACATTATCATCTAATGATTATGTTATGTTCAATTATAGCGTTCTGCTTTGATACATTGTGTTATGTTTGGTTATGGTGTTCTACTTTCATATGCTATCTTGATTGGTGGTTCTCTAATGATGATTGCCTCTTTTGCGTTATGCTACCTCTGTTCATATGAAATAGCTATTTATATATGTTATTTACATATGCATCGGTTTGTATGCTGTGTATAATACTTTTTATTTCATTATTTACATTTGTTGGTGTTTTTTTAGCTATGTAGTTTATATCAGGTAACCATTTATATAGACTATCATGTAATAATTATATTATGTTCGTCTATAGTGGTCTGCTTAGATATGTTGTGTTATGTTTGATTATAGTGTTCTAATTTCAATACATAATTTCTTATTTTAAGCTATGTTGGATTTCTAAATTGTTTTTTGTTGTTAATGTTAGGTTTATATATACTATTATGTAGTAATTATCTTATGTTCTTATTGTTTTGTCTTCTTTTTTATTATCGCTGTTTCATCAATGCAGGATTATTCAGAGTTGGCTCATCATCCTTTGACGTTCGAAAATCACTTATTCTATTCCGTGTTTTTCCTTGCTGAGTTTTGGCATGGTGATAGTTAAGTTTTCTCCACCCTTAGTTACCTAATATACCGTTTGTATTTCATTATTGCTATAGTGTTGTTGTTAGTGCTTTGTCAATTTTTTTCATCTGTGGTCATCATTAAGATAAATCCCTTGTATATACCTTCATGGGTTTTAGCTTTGTTACAATTTTTTTGATTATAGCCATTTTATTGGCTAGCTATTATATTGTATTAGATTATAGGTTATTAGTCTGCTTTCTTCGCTCGTTATTTGCTTATTATAAATCTGAATCTTTACTACTTTTCCCGTTTCATTATTTCGTTGGTAAAATGGCGTTACTATTATGTAAATTATAATTCTTACCCTTGTGCTTTTGTTTAGAAATTTCCCTACTTTACTCATTGTGTATTCAGTTACTGTAGATCTTAGTCTTTTCTATCTTTCCAATTTCATTATTTCATTGATGAAATCATCTTAGTATCATATAAAATTTATTTTTTTACTCCTGTCCTTTTCTTTAGAAACTTCCTTTCTTTCCTCATTCACTATTATTGTTTGTATGAGATAGCTATTTATATAAATTATCATGTAATACTTATATTATATTCGACTATAGCTATTTTATTAGCTAGCTATTATATTGTATTAGACTATAGTTTATTACTCTGCTTTCTTTATTCCCTATTTACTTATTACAAATCTGAATATGTACTATCTTTCCCATTTCATTATTTCATTGGTAAAATGGTGTTACTATTATGTAAAGTGTAATTCTTACCCTTGTGTTTTTGTTTAGAAAGTTTCCTACTCTACTCACTGTATATTCAATTATTGTAAATCTTAGTCTTTTCTATCTTTTCAATTTCGTTATTTCATTGGTGAAATCATCTTACTATTATCTAAACTTTATTTTTTACTCCTCTCCTTTTCTTTAGAAACTTTCCTTCTTTCCTCATTCACTATTATTGCTTGTATGAGATAACTATTTATGTACATTATCAAGTAATAGTTATATTATATTCAATTATAGCTATTTTATTGGCTAGCTATTATATTGTATTAGATTATGGTTATTATTATACTTTCTTCATTCGTTATTTACTTATTATAAATATGAATCTTTACTACTTTTCCCATTTCATTATTTCATTGGTAAAATGTTGTTACTATTATGTAAACTATAACTCTTACCCTTGTGCTTTTATTTAGAAATTTCTCATCTCCTTTTCTTTAAAAACTTCCCTTCTTTGCTCATTCACTATTATTGTTTGTACGAGATAGCTATTTAGATAGATTATCATGTAACACTCATATTATATTCGATTATAGTTATTTATTAGCTAGCCGTTATATTGTATTAGATTATAGTTTATTACTCTCCTTTCTTCATTCCCTATTTACTTATTATAAATCTGAATTCTATCTTTCCCATTTCATTATTTCATTGGTAAAATGGTGTTACTATTATGTAAAGTCTAATTCTTACCCTTGTGCTTTTGTTTAGAAATTTCCCTACTCTACTCACTGTATATTCAATTATTGTAAATCTTAGTGTTTTCTATCTTTTCAATTTCATTATTTCAGTGGTGAAATCATCTTAGTATTATCTAAACTTTATTTGTTACTCCTCTCCTTTTCTTTAGAAACTTTCCTTCTTTCCTCATTCATTATTATTGCTTGTATGAGATAACTATTTATGTACATTATCAAGTAATAGTTATATTATATTCAATTATAGCTATTTTATTGGCTAGCTATTATATTGTATTAGATTATAGGTTATTATTCTACTTTCTTCATTCGTTATTTACTTATTATAAATCTGAATCTTTACTATTTTTTCCATTTCATTATTTCATTGGTAAAATGTCGTTACTATTATGTAACCTATAACTCTTACTCTTGTGCTTTTATTTAGAAATTTCTCCTCTCCTTTTCTTTAAAAACTTCCCTTCTTTCTTCATTCACTATTATTGTTTGTATGAGATAGCTATTTATATAGATTATCATGCAACACTTATATTATATCCGATTATAGTTATTTTATTAGCTAGCTGCTATATTGTATTAGATTATAGTTTATTACTCTCCTTTCTTCATTCCCTATTTACTTATTATAAATCTGAATCTCTGCTATCTTTCTCGTTTCATTATTTCATTGGTAAAATGGCATTACTATTATGTAAACTATGATTCTCACCCTTGTGCTTTTGTTTAGAAATTTCCGTAGTCTGCTCAGTGTGTATTCAGTTATATTGTAGATCTTAGTCTTTTCTAGTGCTTTTGTTTAGAAATTTCCGTAGTTTGCTCAGTGTGTATTCAGTTATATTGTAGATCTTAGTCTTTTCTATCTTTTCAATTTCATTATTTCATTGGTGAAATCATCTTAGTATTATGTAAACTTTATTTTTTTACTCCTCTCCTTTTGTTTAAAAATTCCCTTCTTTCCTCATTCACTATTATTGTTTATATGAGATAGCTATTTATATACATTATCATGTAACACTTATATTATATTCAATTATAGTTATTTTATTAGCTAGTTGCTATATTGTATCAGATTATAGTTTATTACTCTCCTTTCTTCATTCTCTATTGACTTATTATAAATCTGAATCTTTACTATCTTTCCCATTTCATTATTTCATTGGTAAAATGGTGTTACTATTACGTAAACTATAATTCTTACCCTTGTGCTTTTGTTTAGAAATTTCCCTACTTTGCTCATTGTGTATTCAATTATTGTAAATCTTAGTCTTTTCTATGTTTCTAATTTCATTATTTCATTGGTGAAATCATCTTAGTATTATGTAAACTTTATTTTTTACTCCTCTCCTTTTCTTTAGAAACTTTCCTTCTTTCCTCATTCACTATTGAGTTATTATAAATCTTAGTTAATTACTATACTGCACTTATAGTTATGATCTGTATTACGCTATAAATCTTAATTAATTACTATATTGCAGTTATAGTTATGATCTGTATTATGCTTTTGCTTATTTGAATGTACCTATTTTTACAGCATTTATATCAATCTATTTTTATTATTACTTTTTCCATATGGTTTTGTACTGATTTATTTTTAGAGTTATTTTTTCCCGTCAATCATTGATGTCGGTTATTGGTATTTAGTTTTATGGATCCATCACGTTCTGCTAGAGCTCGCCGTCAAGAGATTCTACGTGGAAAACAACCAATTAACTCAACAGTGCCTTCACTACTGTCTCCAGATGTTTTACCTAATACCTTCACACCATTGCTTTCGTAGTCACCATCACAACCATGTATGATTATTCTTAATGTTGCGTACTTTATAGACAGCATCCTTTTTGCCTTTTCCAATTTCCTTTTAAAACTCTGCTTTTCTATTGATACCTTTCTTTGGTTCCATTTATTGTCCCACAGCGCTTATCACAGATGTTACTATGATTCCTCAATCAAAGCATCAACATGGTTATTCACACTCTTTATAACCATTTTTTTCTTTTCAATTAGTTTTGGTTTACATTTTTGGTTTACCCTTTGTTTATTTTGCTTGCCTACATAATAGGAGACCATTTTTGCCCATTGCTTAGTTCACTTGAGGCAGCTAACAATAGGAAAAATAAGGAGGTTATCCAACCTGCAGCGCACTGTTGCTAGAACAGGTGTTTTTCTTTTATTATTTTCTTCTATAAGATTTCTTGAGTTTTTCATTTTTTTCTTCCCTCGAAACTTGCATATTTTTTCATCCCTTGGTTTATATCTATCCCTACATTTTGTTGACATTTTAGGTAGCGCACTGCCTTTTAGCTTAAACCCACTTAAAGAGCCAACCATTTGTTTTTCT
The DNA here is from genome assembly GCA_017311315.1 of Dendrocalamus latiflorus. Classification (NCBI taxonomy): domain Eukaryota; kingdom Viridiplantae; phylum Streptophyta; class Magnoliopsida; order Poales; family Poaceae; genus Dendrocalamus; species Dendrocalamus latiflorus. The sequence goes on from CM029623.1 coordinate 20,599,928, forward strand.
AAGGAATATATTTCCTTCTTAAAAGGTTCGCCCATATTGTAGAACTTACACCATTGTTTGTCGATGTGTTTTATATGATTACTAAGGCTATTTGTTCTTCCTACTTTTATATTGATTTTAACACCATTTTAGCCACTTATGATAATCGATCATACTATGGTGGTCCAGATTATGAGTGTAATAAATGTGGCGCTATTTTTTTGGTTCCAAGAAAGGTCTCACCATAGAAGCTCCTCTAGACATCAGCGAATTATTTACAATAGATGTTGTCGTGGTGGTAAAGTTTCTCTTCCACCGCATAAACAATTTCCATATCCACTTCGAGAACTTATTGGTTTTGATAAAGGTCCACAGTCAAATCAATTCATGCGTTTGATTCGCCACTACAATACCCTGTTTGCATTCACTTCCTTGGGCGTAGATGTTGACAGAACCATTAACACCGGTGAAGGCTCTTATGTTTTTCGTATAATTGGTGTTGTTCATCACTGAATTGGTTCATTAATTCCTAGACCAGGTCGAAAACCACAGTATGCACAGCTATATATTTATGACACACACAATGAGGTTCACAACAGGCTATCTATTTTCGATAAAGAGGATGCCACAAATGATGAAGCAGATAATAATATAGTTGTTGCCTTAATCCATATGCTTAACTATTTCAATCCCTTAGTAAAACAATTCAGAATGGCACGAGATCGCTTATTTTCTCAAGAGAATGCAGAAATTCATATTCGTCTTATTGGTTCATCTGACACCCACGATGATCGATATTGTTTACCAAGTGTGTCTGAACTAGCTGCCTTAATTGTGGGTGATCTATCTTTGGAAAACAACAGATTTGATATCATTGTCGAAACCCATCCTGGTGAACTAAAACAAGTATCGCCTCTCAATCCTGCTCTAATGTCTCTTCAGTATCCATTATTATTTCCATATGGTCAAAAAGGCTTCCATCTTGGTATTAAATACAGAGCTATTGATGACAGTGTGACTCCTATTAGAGATGAAGTCTCAATGCTTGAATACTACTGCTATGAATGTCATTATCGTAAAAATGAACCAAATCCTTATACATGTTGTGGCCGCCTCTCAAGTCAAATAGAGGTTGATTGCTATTCATGTATAGAAGCAAATCATTTATCATTTCATTTCTTCAATCAAGATGTCTTGCGTTCAGACACATATCAAGTCATTTCGGACGCACTTGGTGAGGGCACATCAGAAGGCAAAAATATTGGTATTAGAATCTTGCTTCCTGCAAGCTTTACCGGTAGCCCTCGATACAATGCACTCAACTACCAAGATGCTATGGGTATCTGCCGTGAATACGGTCCTCCTGATATATTTTCTACTTTCACATGTAATTCAAGATGGCCAGAAATTATGGACGCACTCAAACACGAACCTGGTCAAAAATATGTTGACCGTTCTGATATTGTAACTCGAGTATTCCATATGAAGCTCACTGAATATATTTCTGACATAAAGAGTGGCCACACTTTTGGTGTTATACGAGCAGGTTAGTTTATTGCTTCCACTCTGAACATACTTCTTTCCTTTTAATGCACTACTTTTTCCTCTAAATTGTTTTCTTTGTTTCCAACAGTTTTATACACTATTGAATTTCAAAAGAGATGACTACCTCATGTTCATACCCTTATATGGCTTGCTAATCATACGATGGATCTAACTACTGAATTCATAGATTCCCTTATATGTGCCGAAATTCCTGATCCAAATATTGACCCACTCGGTTATGCTCTTATTGAAGAATTTATGGTGCATGGTCCATGCGGAAATCTTAATAGAAAGTGTCCATGTATGAAAAATGGAATGTGTTCAAAACGATATCCCAAAGAATTTAGCCCAGAAACAATCATTAATGAATCTGGCTTTCCAATATATCGTTACCGAGATACTAATCATTTTATTACCAAGAACGATATCAAATTGGATAACAAATGGGTAGTTCCATACAATATGAGCTTACTAAAAAAATTCCAGGCTCACATCAATGTTGAATGGTGTAACAAAACAAACCTTGTGAAATATTTATTCAATATCTTACTAAAGGGCAAGATAAAGCAAGAATGGGTTTTTCTACTGCTGACCAATCATCAGACACAGCTAATACACAAGTTAGACAAGGAATAGATGAAATTGCTATATTAAATGCAGATAATACTTTGTTTATACAATACATTATACTTTTTTGCAGTATAGTTGCTTCTCAGTTTTTGTTAATACTTTTGTTAATTCCTTCTCAATTTTTGTTAACGCTTTTGTGATAGTCCTACCTGTTTATTAATACTTTTGTACACAAAACAATTCTCTAGATACTTATCATCATGTGAAGCAATTTGGCGATTATTTGAATTTGAAATACATGGCCGAATGCCTTCCGTTGAACGGTTGACTGTGCATATGCCTGGTATGAACAAAATTATATACCATGAAGAAACAGACTTACAACAAATTGTTACTGATCCAAGAGCTCACAAAACTACCCTAACTGAATGGTTCGTTGCCAATCAACAATTTGTAGAAGCAAGGTCTTCTACGTATTATCAATTCCCATCAAACTGGAAATGGGATACCAATAATAAAAAATGGATGAAAAGGAAACGCAAAACATCAAAGATTGGCCGTATATATAATGTACATCCAAGCATTGGTGAATTATTTTACCTAAGAATGCTTTTAATGGTTGTTTCTGGTGCACAGAGCTATGTAGATATTAGAACTTTCAATGGTGTGCGTTATCTTACATTCAAAGAAGCTTGCAAAGCTCATGGCTTAGTTGGTGACGATACAGAGTGGTTTTTACTCTTTGATGAAGCAATTATTTGGGCCACTCCATACCAGCTTAGGCACCTCTTCATGATAGTACTTTCTTTCTGCAGTGTTGTTAATCCTCAGAATCTATTTGATAAATATTGGTGTTTCCTTGCGGATGACATAGCATATAGAATACGACAAGGATTACAGAATCCGACATATCCAATACCAAACAGTTATTTGCAGACCCAATTGATAAATGAGCTATTTACTATTTTCTCAAAGAATGGTCTCAGCTTTGCTACATACAATATAGGCAGTGAATCAACATACAATAGTTCTCCTTCTGGTAATAGACTTCTTGCCGAAGAGCTAGAGTATGATAGAGCTGTTCTGTCAACACATGCTAATTCGTTATGTGATCAACTCAATGTTGAGCAATCTGTTATATACAACAAGATTATAGCGTGTGTTACTCAGAAAAACTATGGTTTTTACTTTATATCAGGACATGGTGGTACTGGAAAAACGTTCCTTTGGAATGCTATCATAGCTACATTAAGAGCTAGAGCTCAAATAGTTCTTACTGTAGCTTCATCTGGAATTGCTTCACTTCTACTTCCAGGTGGTCGCACAGCACATTCTCGTTTTAGAATACCTCTTGATATCAATGAAAAAAGCTTATGTAGTATAGCACGAGGAACAATGCTAGCTGAACTTATTAACAAAACTTCTCTGATTCTTTGGGATGAAGCACCTATGACTCACAGACGTTGTTTTGAAGCACTTGATAGAACATTACACGATATTATGTCTGTTGAAGGTACTGGTTATATGAATATACCTTTTGGTGGAAAACTTGTTGTTCTTGGTGGAGACTTCCGCCAAATCTTACCTGTTATTGAAGGTGGTACGAAGATAGAAATTATTCAAGCTTCACTTATTATGTCATCACTTTGGCAACACATCGAGATACTCAAATTATCTACTAATATGAGACTTCACAATCCAAAAATTTCGCTTGCAGAATGTCAAGCTCTATCTGCCTTTGCTCAATGGGTACTTGATATTGGAAATGGTCAAGTCCCAGCGATTAAAAAATCAGGAGAAATTCATGCCACCTGGATAACTATACCAAATGATCTTCTGCTGCTGCCACTTATTTTGTTGTACAAGATGTCTCAGAAGCTATTATTTTGTTGTACAGAATGTGGCCAACTATGCTAAACCTGTGACAGAACTTACCGCCGCTAACACCTATTATTTTGTTGTATAGAATGTAGCTAGCTATGCTATCCGTGTCACAAAACTTACCACCACTAAATAAAACCCTATTATCAATTATGCCCTATTAACTTATCCAAATTTAGTCCATATAATGGCCTTCTTCAGACCCCACCAGTTTCTGTATACATCTATGTCATAATTTGCCCTTTTCATTTTAGCTATATATATCACCTTTTTCTCGATAATTATCAGCGCTTATTGTATTAGCACATCACAGCAAATAAATACGAAATTAACATTTAAGCTATTCTTATACATAACACAATTCTTTACGCAATTTGTGCTGCGCGCATACGCAGCTAGTCGCAACCGAAGTATTAGCGGAAGGATTCGCGGCCGGCGAGGGCGTCCACGTCGCCCCCCCGCGCGCTCCGCCCGCCGCGTGTCCGAGGAATCTCGGTACGGTCGGGAGCCGGTTTCCTCGCATTTTCCGAAAATTACGTAAAGGTCCTTTTTTCCTCGCGAAAAGGTCCCTATCAGTTTTGTTTTTTCCTAAAAACACCCCTTCGCTTCACCGAAATTTCGTATCCTTCACAGGATAGCGCCCCGCGGTTTTCTAAATTGCGTATGGATCCTCTTTTAGTTACGTACAGGCCCTTTATTCTCGCAAAAAGGCCCCTGCCAGTTTTGTTTTTTTTTAAAAACACCCCTTCACTTCACCGAATTTTTGCATCCTTTGCAAGATAGCACCCCGCAGTTTTCTAAATTACGTACGGGTCCTCGTTTAGTTGCGTACAGGTCCTCGATTTTTTTTCGAAAAAGACCTTTGGCTTTTCCGAAAATATGCATGTATCCTCGATTTTTTTAAAAAAGCTTCTCACGAATTTTCGCCACTTTTACTTCGGCCCATACGGTGACTGGCATTGGCGTGGCGCCACGCCTACGTGGCTAGTCAGAGTTATTAAAAGACACTCCCGTCTGCTCGCACGAGAGGTCCTCGCGCGTCCGAGGAGGCCTCCGCGCGGCGACACGTGGCGAGCACCTCGCGGCAGCGTAGAGGCCCACCCCGAGTCTCTCTCTCTCTGTCCAACCTCCTCTCCCCATTCCTGCCGCCGCGTTCCCCAAACCCAAGCTGCCCTGCCGCCGCCTAGGCTCCCGCCCGCCGCCGCCGCCGGCAATGTTCCGCCGCCTCATCCCCCTCCGCCGCCGCTTCTCCACCTCGACCGCATCGAACCCCACCCCTACGCTCTACTCAAGCGGTAGCACCCCCGTGTCCCTCCTCTCCTGGGGCCGCGGCGCGTCTGGCCAGCTCGGCGGCGGCAAGGAGGAGCGCCGCCTCTATCCCTCCCCCGTCGCCCACCTCTTCCTCCCTGACCCCTCGCCGCTCCTCTCGCCCACCCCCGGCCGCCTCCCTGCCGCTGCGGAGACATCTGGCGTGAAGGTGGGGATCTCCTGCGGGCTCTTCCACTCCGCTCTCCTCGTCGACGGTAGCGCCTGGGTGTGGGGCAAGGGCGACGGCGGATGCCTTGGCCTCGGCAACGAGTCCTCCTGCTTCGTTCCCCGCTCCAATCCCAACCTCAGCGAACTCCGCGTCCTCGCCCTCGGCGGCATCCACCCCGCCGCGCTGACCTCCTCCGGAGACGTCTTCACCTGGTGAGGAAACTGCCACATTGCTCATTTGAAATAGCTTCATGTGATTAGATTTCTAATTGCTTTCTGGATGAATTGCAAGAAGATTAGAAGAATGCATTGCAATTTTTTTGAGAACACAGAAGGCATTGCATTTTGGTTGATGTGGCTGCTCATCACTCAGCTTACTGTAGCCTGCAGGGGTTATGGTGGATTTGGAGCTCTAGGTCACTATGTTTACCATAGAGAGCTATTGCCAAGGCAAGTGAATGGTCCTTGGGAAGGGAAGATATCACACATTGCTACAGGTGGAGCGCATACCGCAGCAACCACAGACTCAGGTTGGTCTGGTTCATGCTTAATGCTAAAAGATAATTCTGGATCAGCTGTTTTTTTATTTTGCAATTGCATAGTGAGAAAGGGGAGAGAAGAAACTTTAGTGATAATCATTTGTGGAGTATTGGCCTTTTGTGATTATCAAACTCCCTCAGCTCTGATCCTTGCACTTTGCTTACAGGTGAACTTTACACTTGGGGTCGTGATGAAGGTGATGGTAGGTTGGTGCTTGGAAGTGGGGGTGGTCCAGGTGAAGCTGGCTCTCTCAGTGTTCCTTCCAAGGCGCTGCCTGTTCCAGTTGCTGCTGTAGCTTGTGGTGGCTTCTTCACGATGGCGCTGACTTCGGATGGGCAGCTGTGGAGTTGGGGAGGTTAGGATGTGACTATGCATCCACTAATGACACTAGAATATATAGTTCTCTGTGCACCAATACTCTTATAAATACTAGGAATAAGTTGTCTGATTGCCTTATTGGATTGATTTTTTTCTTTTATGACAACAAAGTGAGGGAATTGTGCTAGCAAGACCTTGCAGTTCATATTAACCTGCAGTTATGATCATACGAGGTGATTTTGCTAAGGGTGAAATGTTGTGGCAGTATAGTATTTTCCTCTTAACTAGCTGGCACTTTCATACCCAGATCATTTGTTTCATTCATTGGGCATAAGTTAACTGAGCTTTGATAGTTTTACTGAAATGCTCTTAAGCTTCCCCAATCTGTATCGAAAACAGTATTTGACATGTCACTCTAAGCTTTCAGTTGGCTACCCAAGCAAGTCAACCCGAAAAAAAGCTAAGCTAATATCAGTCAAGAACATAGCTGATTTGGTGTGCTTCCATCTCTTCTCCAATCATCATGGCTCTAGAATCTTCACTTTTAGGCCCGTCAATTTTTATACCAGGTGGAAGTGGAACCACATAGCATTAGTTAGTCTCATAAATTCATTTATCATTTTCACCACAACATTATAAGAGTATGTGTCATTAATATCATAATGTCATTTGTCATTAACACCAAAACCAATTTAATCAGATATTTGATCTTTCAATCTCCCCTTTAATTAACTTAATCGGAGCTTGATCTTCCCTGCGGTTGAACATATTCCCTGCGGTCGAACATATTCCGATCACTCTCAAACTTTCTTCGTCGTGGTCGTATCACTAACTTGACTTCGATCACTACTAAAACTTGTGCTCAGATTCGAGCACGTTGTAAGTGGTTCGTAACGACTACATTATAAATATTTGGTTAGACCATATTGTAAGCTATCGTTATGACCACATTATCCAAGGTCGGTTTCGAACATGTTGACAGTGGTCGGTAACGACGACATTGTGCGACCACATTAAAAATGTTTAGTTTCGATCACATAGTGAGTGGTTGGTAACGACCACGTTACGACCACCTTGTGCATGGTCGATTTCGACTACGTTGTGCATAACTCAACGTGGTCAGAAGGGATCTCGATGAGCTTATGGGGAGGGGAACGTGGTCGTACGTAGTGGTCGAAAAATGATACGACTTTCATAAAGAAACTGAACGCGGTTAGGTCTGAACAGGAACATGGTCCGAAGGTCTGAACGTGATTGGAACGAACCTTAACCACGTTATGAGCATATGAACGTAGTCAGAAGGTGCTTCGACCACATTGAGAGTGATTGATAACGACCACGTTATCCAACGACGTTGAGAGTGATTGGTTTCGAGGACGTTGTGAGTGTTGCATAACGACTATGTTGTGAGTATTCGGTTGGACCATGTTGTAAGCGGTCGTTACGACCACGTTATGCGAGGTCGGTTCTAACTAGATTGACAGTGATCGGTAACGATCACATTGTGCGACCATATTGACAATGGTCAGTTTCGACCACATGGTGAGTGCTCGCTAACGACCATGTTCTGCCTGATCTATTTCGAACACGTTGTGCACCACTAAACATGGTCAGAAAGGATCTCGATCAGGTTATGAGGAGGCGAACATAATCGTACGGGCTGGTCGAAAGGTGATACCACTACAGTAAAGGAACTAGGTGCGGCTCAGACGAGTTACGACTACAATAGTGCAAAGGGAACGTGGTCGGTAGCAGTTATGATCATATTATGAAGCGGTGAACCTACCACGCTGTGAGAAGTGAACGTGATCGGAAGGAGCTCCGACCACATTCTGAAGAGCTGAACTTGGTTGGAGAGGGCTCCAATCTCCCTGAGCCACTCGAACTCCGTCCGATCTTCATCGACTTCCGCTACTCAATAGTCGTTACGACCATGCAATCGTTACGATCATGCAACCGCTTCGACTACAGCTTGACTCTCGACCACGTTGTGGTCTTCGACCATGGCCTCCGATCACGTTGAGGCTTTCGACCACGGTCTTCGACTGCGTGGTCATAGCTTCGACCGCGTGGTCAGGAGTTCGCTGAGCGTGGTCAAAGAAGGCTATCACTACGGTGTAAGTGGCGTAAGAAGAATTACGACCACGGAAAATATGGTCGTAAGCCCACCGAATAGAATGGCAAAGTATCAATTTTCTCTGAATGAAGTGTGAATTAATTTCTGTAATTGAAGTCATGGCAAGGTGCGCGAAGCGCGCCCGATGTTCTAGTAATAGAAAAAGCTGTAGGTTTTCCGCTCCTCTCGTTTACTCCGTACGCCTCGCCTGTTGCCCTCCGCGCGCCGCGTGTCGTTGCCGACACTCCGCGTGCCGTCCGGTTGGGCCCTGCCTCTCGTGACTCGTGGCGTCCGAACTCGCGCTCGTTCGCCCCAGCCACCCCCCCAACCCACCCGTGCTCTTCGGCTCATCGTGCCGCGTGGAACCAGCGCCCCTGTTCACGCTCCGACCGCCTCCTTCAGGTCCCCAGTGCCTCCATTGTTCTTTCTACTTTCGCTGTTCTACCTGCTGTCGCCTGTGCTGTGCCTGTGGCCGGCCTGCCCTTGCGTCCTTGCAGAGTGCGAATCGCGGGTGTTCACCTTCGCCGCCCCCTTTCCTTCTTCGGCTCCGGTGCGGGACGAAACCCTCGCCGCTGCCTTCCCTGGGCCTGGTTCGAACTCCGCCCTTGGGTTTCCTATCTGTGCTTCCTTCGGGTTATCCTTGTTGCGGCGCCGTCGTTCGTCTTTGGTTGGCTTCCGAGTGCTTTTGATTTTTGCTCTGCGTTCCCGGCCCGCGTCCTCTTCCGTGGGTTTTCCTCCATCTTTGGCCGTGTTCCGATTTGGTTCTGCTCCTTTCGTTGTCTTCCCGGCCCGGTTTTCCTGCTCTACGCCTTTCTTCGACTTCGGATGCGTTACGGTTGCTTCGGATTCATGCTCGCCCGCGTTTCGATGCCTTCGGGTTCGTGAGAGACGGCCGGATCCAAGCCGCCGCCGCACACGCTAGATCCGCCGCTGTTTCGTTCCTTCTTTTTCGTTGCCTCTGATTGATTGACCCAAGTTGCTTCGTTTGATGTGTATCGAGTGTTTTGTATCCACGCTGTGGCCGCAGGCAGCTTCTGCGTGGAGGAGCGATGGTAAGTATGGTCCTCCTCCTACCCTTACTCCCTTTTCCTCACCCTTGCCTCTCCCCGTTCTCCCTCAACGTTACCATTTAATCGGTCAACTTTTTTTTAATGATCTGTCTTGTAGTGTACCGTTTCTTCCGACAACTCAGTTCCTTGTCAAATGTCAAATAATGGCAGGGAAACAAAGAAAGATCGCAAAGTACTACTAGAAGCAAGAAAATCTTCTGAAGGATTTCAGTGAGATGGAGACTATGAATGAATTTGATTGCTTAGATCAGAGTGCACCATCTGAGGTACACACCTTTACGTTGTGTAATATGCAATTATGGAATTTAATTTGCAACTAGGAGTTCGATGTTGCCTATTTTTTGTTGACAAATACTCATATGAACTATATCTCCTTGTTGTCTTGTTAGAAATTGGCAAAGAGCGAAAGAATGGCTATCCACTTATCGAAGATAATTAACCCGATCCTTTTCATTGGAAAAGTTGTTGCTTCAGTTGAAAGTTTATCAATGACAGTAATAGCTTCGACGCTGGGCTCCCTACTGGATCTTTTGTCAGGTTTCATGCTCTGGTTTATGTCACATGCTATGAAAAAAACCCAGTAAGTATAGCTATCCAATTGGAAAGAGACGTATGCAGCCAGTGGTACTGACTTTATTCCGTCAATTTTGTCCAATTTGGTTAGTTTTGCATCATGAATTTAATGGATATTACAGGACATGTGCAAAATTTAAAATAAAGAACATGACGAATCAACATGCCTACAAATAGGAAGGATTATAAAAAGGCAGGAGAATATTTAAAGGTAACTCTATGAAGGTATACTAATATTGGTAGAAAGCTATCAATTATTCGGGCACGGAAGGCTACTAAGCAAAACGACATGCACACATCAGAACAAATGATGCCAATTATGCATGCCATCAAACCAATATCGTGCGAGTTAGTATAGGCTCACACACCAGAAGGCTAAAAGACAATTGCAAAAGAAGTCAAGGCATTTGTAAGGATGGTGACAGCATGGCCAAAAGCAAAAAGGAGATTCCTCAGGCCGGTGCAGCCTAAGGTACCTAGGCGCATTTAATAAACAAGAAAGAGACTTCTCTCGCTACTATATAAGGAGGAGCAAGCCGCAGAAGAGATATCAAAGAGCAACGCCAGAGCTTTAGAATCCCTAAGAGCTCGGGCACGACCATGGCCGCATCCACGACCTCTGCCTCGGACAGCAGCTTGTCGAGTGCTAGGTGCCATTTGAAACAAATAAGATGTTAAAACCGAAATGGAGAAGCGTATATGTGGGTTCACTAGCCCTCTAGTCACCAGAAAAGAACCAAATTAAGATAGGCAAGCTAAGCAATAAAAACATAAAGGTTGCATTAATTTATTACAACAGAGGGGTTGCATGACTCAATGGTGGGGCCTACATGCTTCACCAAGTCATAACCATGCCCCTACACACTGTCTAAAGGGAGGAAAGGGGGGGGGGGTTTACAAAAGCGGAACAGAGAGAGTGCTTGCAAATGCAAAAACCAGCTGGCAAGCACTGCCAAAAGCTACTACTCAAAGTCGATTGGGGAGCGGCTGCGGCTGAGGGTCGTCGAGTCGGAGTCGAAGTGCTAGCGGTTGCTGGACGGTGAATGGGTGAGGCGAAGGCCTCTGTTGGATCCTCCGGCGTCGGCCGCTGAAAAGCCTAGGGGCGGGCGCACGCTTTTATGAGCAGTGAGTCGAGTCCGGAGTCCCGGAAAGCATGTCGGCGCTGCGCCTTTGACAGAAGGGGGCATGCTAAGGCAAGGTACGGCTGGTGGAAGCTGGTACAGGTGCCAATAGCAAGGTACGGCTGGTGGAAGCTGGTACAGGTGCCAGTATTGCCAGTGCTACTGAAGCTACTGGTGGTGGTGCTGGAGGTAGTGTTGCGACTACTACTGCTACTGCTGGAGGCAGTGGGGTTGAGACTGGTGATGCCGGGGTGTAGGTCGGCGACGCTGGTGTGTAGTCGGCCTAGGGTCGGAGGCGCTCGAGCTCTGTCTCGGCGGCGATCCGCTCCCACTCAGCAAAAGCGAGGGCGGTGTCCATCCCAGGCTAGTCGTGAAGTGCGTCCGAGTGCTGGTAGCTGGCGGTTAGCAGCGTCCTCAACTGCCCGATCTCCTGGAGTGCCCTATTGTATGTGTTGACCATAGCCTGGGTCAACTGCACCTGGTGTGTCAGCCTCGAGTCGTCCACTGCTGTCCATGTGCTCTGGGAGAGGTCCTCCGGTGTAGAGGATCGGAAAGAAGCAGAACGGTGACTGCGCCAACTCAGGCCTGTGCTGCTGCATCAGTTTAGTTGATTCCAACTGAGCAGCGTCTTGGATGGCGTCTGCGCGATGGCTCCTGGGGTGGACGGTGGAGACGATGAGAGGATCAACTCCTTTCTCCCGAGCGTAGATGAAGGTCTCCATGGTCCAGATCTCCCGATCCCGGACCTGCATCTGTCGCCCCCTAAAAATGGACGGCTGATCGTAGTGAAGGTATTGCAGCAGCTGGGGAAGCAACCCAACGTGCTCGCTCTTAGTCTCGGTTTGCGACAAGTAGTCCAAAGTAACATTTGATGAGGATCTGGCCATCTACAATTTTGAACAAAGTGGTTAAGAGCAGGAAAAATAGAAAGAAACTGCAGAAAAGTAAAGATCGAAGAGTGGTAAGAGTAGGAAGTAGTAAACTATATTTTGTCAAAGTTTTTTCTTAGTTGTCAAAATTAGACACAAGCCTTAGGGCATGACCATTCTAATTAGGTTTTCTACAGTCGTATGTTCTGATACCAGCCCTGTCGGACCCTGGATATAACCAACCAAAATCCTCTGTGATATCACTGCACTATTCCCTAAATCAGTAGATAGTGTTCATAGATACATTGCTGAATCATTTTATACACGGTACATACCATAATATTACAATACCAGAGTACATATCCCTCATAGGGTGAAAGTTCTACAGAGGGCCCGTCAGGTCAAATAAGTCCGGTCATGCTATACGTCTTAATTTTCCATGTACCTTGTGCCATAGATACTATTGTTAGTACTCAGATTAGCTATACGTCTTAATTAAATGCCATGCTAGTCCGGTCAAGTCTAGGGCACTAGCTGCTCTGATCATCAATCTTTAAAACATGAGAACCTGTTTTGGGACAGTCACGGGATGTAAGTGGCTGAATATTTATGATGACTAGAAAGAAATTAGGAACAAATGTTTTAATAACACTATTAGACAAAAGATGGGATACGGTAAATAAAACAGCATTAGGTTTCTTAGAAGGAGACATGAATGAAAATAATCTAATAACATATATAGCTCCATATTTAATTATGCCAATAAAAGAGATTATAGAGAAAATGAGTTTTGGGTTTCAAACTAGAGGTTATGACTTATGAGGAATTTAAAGGAACAAATTTATTAATAAGCATAGAATTCATAGAAGGCTAAATAACAAAAGTAGAACTAAATACAAAGTAAATGTAAATGATGCAATAGAAAGTATGTAATCAAAAGGAATAAAGTTCACGAGTCCTCTAAAGATAAGTGCTAAGAAAGAGTAGGAGAAGAGTGGAACATAAGTAATTTGATAGAAGACAAAGTTCTAAAGCAACCTGAAGATTACATTAGCTATGAAAATATCAAAGGAAACACTGGTATTAGATTTATAAATTATAAATCAAGAGCTTTAGATGATCTAGATTCAGTCATATCAAAAAAGATTTTAAAGATAATAGAAGACATAACATCTCTGATTTTATGGAAAAATTAGACTTAGATAGTGAAATAAAATATTGTGAAAACAAGTTAACGGATATATCTGATGAATATAATAATACTATGAAAAGTGAATGGCCCATTGTCGGAGCCCAGATTTTACAATCCGGATTTCTCTGTGATTTCACCGCATTATTCCCTGGATCAGTAGATAGTGCTTACAGAGTACAATTCTGATTATCAAAGTACATATCATGCGGAAGCGTAAATATAATAGTAGACTTACTCATGGGCCGATTAGGCCGAAATCATTAAATTGCAGCAGCGGAAGAACGAAGCACACAAGTGAGACCTTCAGGACATACCCACAGGCAGCCAACTGGAGGTTCGCGACCTAGCCCTTGACGACTTCATCTTCTTCTCCATCATGACCGAAAGTATTGCTGAAGTGTAGTGATCTGATTCTGGATTTATTATGAGAGCGAGTGTGAGCACAAATCACCGTGCTCCGCGAGCCAATACACAGGATGTAATTAAATAATATGCATGGCTTATCAAGGAAAGGCTCGGGTTATTTTATTTGCCATAAATTGTATTTGAAATATGATACATAGAAATTCCCTGTGACCTAGCAGTTTGAACCAAAACCTAAGTTGTGAAAGAATGCAATAGTAATAGTGATTCAGATTCCATCCACCGTTATATGGCCTCTGCACCATATGCTTAATCCTTCAGCGTCATAATCGCTTAGCTTATCACTGGGGCGACACCCAGGGCAACACAAATAAGGGCCTTTCTCTGTCCTCCACTTTACCATTTCCACCCACAGTTTTTGAAATAGAACTATATCTAGTTAAGTTCCCATGTCCGCCCTTAACCGTGGGCACGGCTATTCGAATAGTTTTAGACTCTGCAGAGTTTGCACACTTTACCCACAACAGATAATTCTGCTAGTTGCCCCACATGATTCCTTATCCATGTGGTTGAGTAGACTATCACAGAGCTGTTACAATGCATTTTTCCTAGCAGAGTTACGTCCGCTAAGGTTTCCACTTCCTTCGGGGTACGATCACCTTTCCAGAAGCCCCCTCTTGCGCTGTCACGTCGGAGGATGTGTCCATCCTCTACCCGCCCGTGGTCACACCGGCGCAACTCTTACTAAGTCGATGCAAATTAGTTAGCCCTGCCTACATTTTGCCAGCTTGTGGTTGTACTGTTGTACACTGGGAGGTCATCACGAGATTCAGTCCTTAGGGTTATCTCGCTTGATCCGTTGATCTTCACGACTTCCGATTTCTAATTACGTTACAAACGACTAAATCCAAATAAAAGCAAATAACTCAAAAGATCCAAATAAATCCGGATAAATCCAATTTAGTTTTATTATGAGTTAATGGGTGATTTGAATGATTTGAGGCAAGGTCTGTGGTGGGGTACGACGACTTGATTTTATTAATAATACCTTTTATTATTTTTGTATTTATCAAGGAAGTTCCATGAGTTAGGTTAGACCTATGATTTAATCTACAAGTTTACCTGGGTATCACTTTGTCGAGCGCTAATATTCAGGGCATTTTGGCTTACCGAATTAATTTTAGAGTCTAGGTGTATAACATTTTATGTGGTAACATCTTATGTAGCCTCAGTTTTCACTAAGCCCATTTTAACTTGAATTAGGATTTAGTGGCACGGACCATATATCATTATTTCATGCTCATCATTATTATTTACTAGATCTAGTATTAAGATTTAATTAATGGTACCATTATTATTTTATCTATGCTCTAGTTACTATTAGACTTATCCTTATTTCTAATTTAGTTATCTGGGCAAAGCGTGATATGTATCATTTTATGTGACCCTAATTACTCGTGTTAATGGTTACATATTTACTTTGGAGTATCTATATGTCCGCGAGACTATTTTGATGCTTGATGTCCTAGGGCTATTACATTTTAGTATCCGTATACTATTACTGCCTTTTAATTTGAGTGTTCTCCGAAAATTACTGATACAGATATTTTTATCTCTTTATAACTCAAGCCTACTGTACCTGATGATATTCTGTTATCATCATTAACTAAGCTACCATCTAAGATTTTATGACTGGCAGTATATTAATGATAGCGTTTATATATATTTTAGTGGGGTCTATGGTGAACGCAAAATTATACTGTTGTTTTTATTAGTGAGCCGCATACATGTTGTAACACCCCAGTCAATCCATGACCTGGAATGCTACCAAACTAATAACATAATAAGGAAACTAATATTCATCTTACAAAATTTCGGCAGAACTTCCTTTGTTTATTGAGTAAATCAAAGGTCTCATCAAGCGTAATCAACTGATATGAATACCAATAAGCAATAAGTTCATTTATAAGCAAAACTGGGTTATGATCACCATCGCACTTATAACCATTCTACTTAGATAAAGAATGGAATCAAAGCAAATAAGTTCTATTCTTTATTACACATTGAACCTGATAGACAATAATCAAATACCACTTAAATTATTCAGCAAATAATGTTTAATGTTCTTTCTGCCTTCCATGGTGAATAGACCGTGCATGTGCATCAAAACTAATCCCTCTTTATTCCCATGCATGCCGATCTCATGTGGGTACCTAAAACAAACAACAACCATACAACAAACAACAACAAGAGTGAGTTCAAAGACTCAGCAAATATAAATAGGGGCAGCAAGGATAAAAGTGAACATCACTTCACAAATTCATTCATCAATCATATGAATAAACATGCTATGCAATATGATCAAAAATCTCTTTATCTCTTCTCTTGCGCATTTTACCGGTAATGCGGAGTGTGCATCCGTCAATGCACACCCATGCCTGTACCCTCTGGTACAGGGACCAATTGCCCATACTCCACAAGTATGGGGACCTTTAGCCCGTCATGACAACAACATGTCGGGGACCTCGGCGCTTGGTTATCTCGTGACCAAGACTTCAATAAATCAGCATGATGCACAAATGTGAATGTCTCAACAAATAAAACTTGCATTAACAACAACTATGCATCATAAATTCTCAGGAACTCTTTCAATTGCAATCTATCATAAACAATATCAACATATCATTATCATGATCAAGATCACATAGTCTCAAAGCATGGAACAACCATCTTCATAGCAACAACCATCAACAATGCACACTATAAAATTTAAACCAACATTATACTTGCCTTAACCCCGAGAAAATGGGAAATGATCAGAAGGCGCGGCCCCTGGAATCCTTCCTCCTCCTGAATAATAATTATAATGATTGCTAAGACAACTGTAACAAATCTTTAGATTAAACAAAACAACCCCAAACTAACCCAACATGATTAACTTGACTCAACACCCCAATTCCTTTCGGCCACCCTGTTCCCTTCTACGGACAGTCAACTTCAAAAATCCTTATCTAATGGTACAGAAGTCCGAACAGGGCGTTCTCAGATTCTCTGGAAAGATAATTAAATTATCTAACTAAACCTAGTTGGTGAGTCTCCCTGATTCGGCCAACTTCTATCCGCCCCATCTAACTTTCTTAGAACATCAATTCTGTAACGGGTTCTCTGGACAGCGCACTAAAACTGTCATAACTTTCACCCCGAGAGTCGGAATCCGGATTTCTTGATCTTTCTGGAAAGCTAAGGAAAATATCTAAAACTTTCATAATATGGAGATCCTCTGATTCTCCTGATTCCTAGTCGCCCAAACTCATCTACCGAAACCTGACAGGAATTTCCCCGATCTACAGGACAGTCCGATTAGAAAAAATCATAACTTTCTCTACAGAGGTCCGAATGACGCGTTCTAGCACTTCATGGAAAGCTAAGGATGTCCTCTACAAATCTCTAGGAGAAGACCAAACCTGAATCCCCACGGATCTACATCAAAAAGACCGTCTAACAGAGGCTGTCCTGAACAGATCCGAAAACCGACATTGCTAAACAACTAATTATACAGCTAGCGGAGAGAATTAGGAGTAATTACCCGCAACCAATCGCTGAAGAACACGAAGAACCCCACACGATCTCTGCCTCCCTTCCTTTTCCCGTCCTAATCTCCACCTTCCGGATCCACGAATCTTTCCGGCGGACGGTTTGCTGTCCTCCTCTCGAACCGCAGCGATCGGGATCCTTCACCAATTGCAGGGGGCATCCATGGAGGCGAGGGGATGCTGCTGGCCAGAGGGGGCGCAAGGAGGGAGAGGGAGGTGCGGCCAGGGAGGTGGAGAGGCGGCTTGGGAGAGAGGCGGCTAGGGTTTGGGGGGTGGGGCGCCTCCCCCCTTTTCCCTTGGCCGGCCCCCCTTTTGGGCCTCGGCCCAGGCCCAGGTTGCCGTCAATTTACGTAATCCCCCCTTTTTTCCCTGATTTTAATACTATTTGATAAAAATATCGCCCGGGATATTACACATGTCATCCGCATTTCTCTAACCCTTTTATGTATAAATATACATATATTTGTTTATATACATATTTACATAGAAAGTCTCTATATTCTAATTGTTATTAGCTTTAATTAAAATTTATTTGTCTAACAAAATTATATTCCAATATTTGCTACTTAGCAAAACCTACCGCTAGAATTTATTTAATGGCAGCATTTTAAATATTGGGCATAAATCTTAATTTTTTTATCATGGGTAGTCTCTATTAGATTTGGATATTTAATCAAGATCATAATACCTTTATCAATATCTCTAATTAATACTAAATCTTTTAGATAATTATTCAAACCATATAATTAATCATACATGAGCTAATCCAAATTTAAGTCTTATTTAATCTCATTTTTTTATTCTAGTTAAATTTTATTAGCTCCTCTAAACTTTTCTCAAATTTTCCTTGATTTTTATTAATCAAAACGAGTTACAAAAATGGAATAAAAATGTAAGGAAAAATGGTGCAGCCGAAGGGTTCGAACTCAAGACCTCGGCTGTGAAGTGTTTAGCGCTCACTCGGGTAGCCAAGTGGGCTTTCTGTCTGTCATGATAGGCTAGGGGAAGTTGGCTCTGAAGAAGCAAACGGCAGATGGGGACTAGACAGAGCAGCCGGCTGGCCGAAACAGAGGAGGTGGGGACGCACTGCCGACGGTGGGAGCTCCGGCGATGGGAGGCCAGAGGGGGAGGGTAGGCCGGCAAAATGGGTTTCCGGGGAGCCGTGGAAGCCGGTGGAGGAGGCGGTGCGGCCCGGGATGGCACAGGTCGGCGGGGGGTGGCTGCTCTTGTGGTGGCGGTGAGGTGGGAACGGGGACGGCGGCGCCGGAGTGGGAGAGAAAGGGAAGTGGCCGGGGCATGAGCAGGAGAGGGGCTAGGGAAACCTTACCAAGCTGTCCGTAAAGCCGGAGATGCAACGATGGAGGCCGGCAGCGATGACTTGCGGCGGCGCAATGGAGGTCAACGTGGCCGGCGTGCTACGGTGAAGGGGAGGGCAGGGCGGTGCTCGGGGAAAGGCCGTGGAGACTAGGCGATGCTTCCGGTGAACGGAATTAGGCCAGTGTTCACTGAGTTAGCCACGGCGGCGGTAATGGCGGTGGTCAACGTGGCCGGCGTGCTACGGTGAAGGGGAGGGCAGGGTGGTGCTCGGGGAAAGGCCGTGGAGACTAGGCGATGCTTCCGGTGAACGAAATTAGGCCAGCGTTCACTGAGTTAGCCACGACGGCGGTAATGGCGGCGGTGGCCGGAATTGGGGAAAAATGGCCATGCGGCGAGCTCGGGATGATTGGGGACAATGGGTCGCGGTGGGAGGACGAGGGAGATGAGGCGGGGCGGACTAGAGAGACATCTCGCTTTTAAGGGCCACGAGCCGACCGGGCGGCGTGCGAGCAGTGGCGGCGGAGCAGGGCACGGGGTCGGGCTCGGCGTGGCTACAGCGTGCGAGGTGACAGGGCATGGGCGGGGAGTGGTGGCCGGGCGACGTGCGCCATGCGGCGACAGGGCAGCGGGATTCGGGCGATCCCCGCATGCTTGCTCACGGTGGCCTTGTCGGCTGTCTCATGCCGAAGCAGAGAAGAGGAGGGGGGGCCTGGATGCGTACGGGGAAGAGAGAAGAGAGGGATCGGCAGGGAGAAGGGGCCGGGCCCGCTGGCAGTGAGGAGAAGTGAGAGGGGAAAGAAAAAGAGGATGGATAAGGGATAGGGTCCACTTGCAATAGAGAGTAGGGGTAAAATGAAGGAAAATAGAGATATGCTTAATCACTTTCTGAACTACGAATTTTTGATTTTGAACTTTTAATTTGCATTAAAGTTCTACTGATTTTTGGATGACATTTAGAGTTTAAGCTTTAAATTTTCAGCTATTGAATGAGAGTGTTTATTATTACTATTATTATTTCATGTTATATATGTGTGTGCGTGTCTATATATATATATATATATATATATATATATATATATATATATATATATATATACATAAGGCACCAACATCCGATACACGTGTATGATTGATAATTTTTTTGAGTTTGGGTATGAAAATGTTTTATACTCTTGATATATTTATGGTAAGTAAGTTTTGAACTCAGTTCAAATTAGTTTGAACTACTTTTGAGTTCAATGCAACTACAGTGAGTATATACCATAAAAATAGTTCAAACTAATTAAACTGAAGTTGAATTTAAATTTTTTCGGAGTTTGACATCTCAAATATACTTTTTTATGGGTATATGAAGATACCCACATCAAACGTTGCGAATCTCGAAGCAAATCAACGGGTATTGATATTGGTGCCTAGGCACCATGGTGCATGAAACACTCGTCCTATATAGAAAAATTACACACACACACACACACACACACACACACACACACACACACACACACATATATATATATATATAATTTCCTACATTGCTAACTTTTCCCTGCACAATTTGTGTGTGTATATATATATAACCATACATATATATGTATTGGTGTTTGTATTTTGGTCATGTACTTTTATTGCTATTTGTGCGATTATTTACAATATGAGGTTATATATATATAATATAATATATTTAACTCATGTTCCTCTCTTCTTATACTGGATCATCTTTTCGGATTCTTGTTTTCAATTTTTAGTTTTCTGTTGTTTGCATATTCTCATTTTGGTATCATTCATAGTATTATTTTTCAAAATCTTCTTAAATTTTTGAATCCTCCACCAAAATTCAGAAAATCACCATAAAATCCAAATTTCAACAGAACATATTGGAAAATATTTTAAGAATTTTTATATTTTCAAATTCGACTTTTTCAGGATCTTACACCTATATTAAGAGATAAAGAAATATATTTCCATAGAGAATTATTTAGATTAAGAAAGCTAAAAAAGGATAAACAAAAACCAAAGGTACAAGAAGATACAATAAAGGAACCTAGTAATAAGGAAAGCACAGAAAATAAAGATACTAAAGAAAAATAAGAACTGAAGAAGCGTATTGGGAAGAAAATGAAAAATTACTACTGAAAAGTTATGAAGAAGAACAAGAATTAATATGTGATGAAGTAGGTATAGACAATGCAACACAGTATCATGATTTCATGCTCTTTAGATGAAATAAGCTTGTACAATTTGGATAATGCAATGGAAGCTATGGAGGTAGACATTGGAGGAGGAAAGAAAAGAAGGTGTGGAGAAAGTTCTGTAAAAAATGAAGGAGAAATGGAAAGACCATCCAGAATAGCAGGAACATGGCCTCCTGAAAAAAAGAATATCCATACAATTATATCCCTGGTCAATATAGGTATATTGGATCTAAGAGAAGAGAATTTGAAAGAGCTGTCAAATTCCAAAATAATAGAAGTGATGGTGCAAATATTAAATTTAGCTGCTAAATATATAGAAAGGCTTAATAGTGCAAAAATATATACAGAATCAAACATAATATAGTAAATAAAGTTGAAGATATGATAACCTATGTAGAAACATTCTTAGGAGAATCCGCGAAAGTGTTATGGGAACAATGGGTAGAGAAGAATCCTAATAACTATGAAGAGTTAACAAGAGCAGGAAGTAATCCAAATAACTTTGCAAATATAATATCAAATATTATTATTGCAGAAGACCTAGAATTAGGGTACACTCCACTACAAAATGAAAGGCTAAGGGAAATCGAGAAATTAACGTTAACTAGCTGGAAGGGAATAAAAGAATTTTCACAACATTACTTATACAATGCCACCACAACAAAACAAGGTTATAACAAAGGCATAGTAGAAAAATATGTTAATAAATTACCTGATCCTTTAGAAGTATGATATTTGAGGAATATAAAAAGGAGACTGAAGGTGCAATTATTAATATATCTCAAGCGATAACATTTGTGTTTAAACAATAAAGGAAAATATGTACAAACAAGCTCAAAGATCTATCAAATATGTAGACTATAACTTTTGCAATACAATGGTTCAAATACCTTTGACATACGGAGAAGATATTTCATAAGAAAATCATATAAAGTGCCATATTTACACAAAAGAAATGTAAGACGTTATAATCCTAGAAAGAATTATGATAAAACATACAGATGTTTTATATGTAACTCACCTGATCATTTAAGCAAAACTTGTCCTAATAAAGATCAAAAAAGATATTCTAGTAAATATGAAGAGTAAGAAAGAGTTTTGATAATAGATAGTGTAAATGAAAATATATTGGTATGCGATGATGAAATTAAAGATGACGAGTCAATATACTCAATAATTGAAACTCAATAATAGAAACGGAAGAAATTGAAAATAATGAAGATGAATATGAATCTAGTAACGACGAAATAGACTTAATTGATGAGTTAGTTCGTTTAAAAATTAAGATGATGAATCAAACAATTTGTGAACATGATTGGGTTAGAGGAAAATGTGACTATAATATAAAATGCACATTTGTATATATTACCTAAGCCAAGAAAATAGAGCCACCTGCGATCTATGTCTAAAGCAAGCCTATTCAGAATGCTTAAAGGCAAAAGGACATAGTTGGTGAAAGAAAATAGAATTAGAATCAGATGAAAGGATACTATCTAGTAGAGTTATAATATTAGAAAATAGGATGAGTAAACTAGAAATAGAATTAGAAGAGCTTAAATATCAATTAGATTCTAAAGGGCCTCAAGAAGATAAAGTCATAGAAAATACTAAGTTTATGGAGCAAGCTATAATCTCAAAGGAAAGCAAAGGGACTAAGTTAATTCAGTTAAAAGATGCGATAACTAGTTTTAGAAATAAATATATAGTCAAGCTACCTTTTAAAAAAGTATTAGAAATAAGAATCCCAGCAAAGGTAAAATTAAAACCAAATATCTCCTGTAAACTATTAGCATTAGTAGATACAGGATGTACTAAGAATATTATCGATGATAAATATTTCATAAAATGTCCCGAGATAGTTCACACAATAGAAGATAGTAAGGCAGAAATATCTGCAAATATGTCAGGAATAAAAAAGATCCATAATCAACTAGCATATAATGTTGAAATGTACATAAATGGCACAAAATATATAATAGATGAAATTACAATAAAGATTTATCCATGATAAATGACGAAATGATAATTGGTCTAAGATTTTTACAACAATCAGTACATACCACAATTATACATGAACTTGGTATTACATTTATTCTATATCAAGATAATGTTCCTTATATCTCAGAAGTGCGAAAGCGTGGTGAGACATCCCGAATTTCCAACATAAATGGCCAAGATGCCAATACACTTCCTGAAATGAAAATAGTAGAGATTAGTGAAAATATTGAAGAATATTATTATATCCAATTCATGTGTAGAATGTATAGGATTATAATCATTTGCACCCAATTGGTATAGGGATATAAAATCCAAAAAATGACATACAAAGGATAGTTCAAAGATTAGAAGATATCCTAATAATCGGAGAAATTCCCATGAAGCATTGGGATAAAAACTCTATTGTATGTAAAATAAATATAATAAACCCTGAATACATAATAAAGACATGTCTAATAGAAACCACTCCAAAGGATATAGAAGAATCTAAAATGCATATAGAAGAATTATTAAAACAAAAAGTTATAAGGGAAAATAGAAGCCCGCATAAATCAACTGCTTTTATAGTAAGAAATCATGCTGGAATTGCTAGAGGTAAGTCAAGAATGGTAATTAATTATAAAAGACTAAATGATAATACCATAAAAGATACCTACAACATTCCTAATAAACAAGAATGGATCAATAGAATACAAGGAAGTAGATATTTTTCTAAATTTGACTTGAAGGCTGGGTTTTGGCAGTTAAAATGGCAGAAGAATCTATAGAATGGACAGCTTTCACTTGTCCACTAGGTCATTTTGAATGGCTGGTAATGCCTTTAGGACTAAAAAATGCGCCAGCATTATTTGAAAGAAAGATGCAAAATATATTCAACGAAAATCAAGAATTCGTATTAGTCTACATAGATGATATATTGATATTCTCAAAAACCTATAAAGAACATATTGCTCATTTAGAAGTGTTTTTCAGAAAAGTAGAGCAAAACGGGTTAATATTATCCAAAAGAAAAATGGAAATATGTGAAGAAAAAAAAATTCTTAGGACATAAAATAGAAGGGAAAATATATTTACAAGATCATATAGCAAAAAAGATTCTACAGTTCTATGATGTTATGAATGATAAAAACATTACAACACTTTCTAGGAATTGTAAACTATGCCAGAAATTACATAGAGAACTTAGCCAAATTAGCAGGGCAATTATATGCTAAATTAGAAAAAGGTCAAAAATACTTTAATTCTGGAGATGTTAAATTGGTCAGAATAAGAAAAGAGAGTCAGAGATCTGAAGCCTCTAGAATTGTCATTAGATAATTATTTCATCATTGAAACTGATGCTTCTCAGATAAGATGGGGAGCAATATTAAAGCAAAGACCTAATAAATATTTGTCAAAATCAGAAGAAAAAAATAAGCAGATATGCTTTAGGAAGTTATAAACTAAAAACAAATAATAAATTAGAAGAGAAGGGATATATGCTGTCAATACTAAATAGCCTTACCGAATACTTCCACATGATGAATGAATTAATGCCTATATCAGATAATCCTGAATTCATAGAGCCCAAACCATTATATGTAGTGTTTGAAGGTAAAATACCAGAAATATACATATCATTTGAAGAAATAGCTCAAAAAATAGACTCCAAATTAGCTGGAGGAATATCTTGGAAAACATATGTAAATATAGAAGCTTTAACGCAAGCTCGAAAAATATTAGGAATTAATTATGATATGGAACTAGCTGCAAAAGAATATATTAAGAAATTTAAAAAAGCAAAAAATAAGAAAGCTCCAGTAGCACATCCTCAACAAATATAAAGGAAGTAGAAAGGACTAAAAAGAAATATACCTATAAGAATGCTTAATAAAAAGAGTAGATCCATTACATGGATCATACATAGACTGGAAAATAGATAAAAAATTCGAATATATAGCTCCACAACGAAGAAATAATATAAAAGAAGTGTTAAAAAAATTGAAGCCATGAAAAAGGAATATGATGAAAAATTTGAAATATCATTATCTGATGATGACATAATGGATATTTCCAGTCATGGGCAAAATATGAAATAAAAAAGGTATGATGAATCAACATGCCTACAAATAGAAAGAATCTTAAAAAGGTAAAGGAATATCTAAAGGTAACCCTATACAAGATGCTAATATTGATAGAATGCTATCAATTATTGAGGCGCAGAAGATAAAATATACTAAATGATAGCTCAGACAACTGAATATGCGCGAATATTCGGAAACAAGTTATCAACACAGGAGAGATGCTTGCCAATTATAATTGGCACTCATGATGAAGCAAAGGAAAGGAGTGAATCCTGTTGAAGATTCTTGCTAGAAGCATTCAATGAAAGAAAAGAAAAAGTGCTAAGAAGTTATAGTGTATGCCAGAAAGGCCTACTCTAAGGCCATAGTCTTAATTAAGTAAAGAAAAATAGGACACATCTCGCTGCTATATAAAGAAGGGCACTCCGCAGAAGAAGAGGCATCGAAGAATTGAAGAGAGCAACACCAAGCATCAGAATCCTCGAGAGCTCCAATCCTCCACCTTTCTAAACTCTAGTTCTAGCATATCCACTGTATAATATATTCACCAGAAGAATGTTGTAATACAAGTGTGTAAGGTTTATTTCTTATCTTTGTGTGTAGCAGTTGTCGGGGTTTCCGAAAGGGAAAACCATATGTAAGCTAGTTTGTGGAAATGAAGTAGTTTTTTAATTCCTTGGTCGTTCTAAGTCTGATCATATGGAACAAGGTTTTATGCTAGGGACCCTATAGGAGAAAACTCTCTGGCAACTCTCCGCTGAGCCTGAGGGTGGCTAAGGAGAATGTTGAGGCCTTAGAGAAGTGTTCCCTTTGGGTGGAACTGCCTAGGGAGACGATAAAAAATTGTCTCCTATGATCTTGACTTTGAATTTCAAGGAAATATTTAGCTACTCCTGAAGCAAATTAGTGAGAAGTATGGTGAGTACCGAGTAGGATTTTTAAATCACTAGCACACATCCGGCTGTCTTGTTGGTTTCGCCAACTCGCAAGATCCTGAAAAAGTTACTGTTCAAAGTTAATTAGAAAATCGTATAAGACACGTCTATTTCAGTAAATAGTAAAATAATAGCTGAATAGTATATCCACTTTCATAGTGCACGAATATTGTTCACGTAATGGATTAGTACTATTCAAATTCATCGTTACTGAAATAGACGTGTCTTGGACGATTTTCTAATTAACTTTGAACAGTAACTCTTTGCAGGATCTTGCGGGTTGGCGAAACCAACAAGACAGCCGGATGTGTGCTAGTGATGTAAAATTCCTACTCGGTACTCACCATACTTCTCACTAATTTGCTTCAGGAGTGGGTAAATATTTCTTGAAATTGAAAGTCAAGATCATATGAGACAATTTTTTATCGTCTCCCTAGGCAGTTCCACCCAAAGGGAACACTTCTCTAAGGCCTCAACATTCTCCTTAGCAACCCTCAGGCTTAGCGGAGAGTTGCCAGAGAGTTTTCTCCTATAGGGTCCCTAGCATAAAACCTTATTCCATATGATCAGACTTAGAACGACTAAGGAATTAAAGAACTACTTCATTTCCACAAACTGGCTTACATATGGTTTTCCCTTTTGGGAACCCCGACAACTGCTACACACAAAGACAAGCAATATACCTTACAGACAAGAAATATACCTTACACACTTGTATTACAACACTCTTCTGGTGGATATATTATACAGTGGATATGCTAGAACTAGAGTTTAAGAGGTGGAGGATTGGAGCTCTCGAGGATTCTGAGGCTTGGTGTTGATCTCTTCAATTCTTCGATGCCTCTTCTTCTGCGGAGTGCCCCTCTTTATATAGCAGCGAGATGTGTCCTCTCTCTTTACTTAATTAAGACTATGGCCTTAGAATAGGCCTTTCTGGCATACACTATAACTTCTCAGCACCTTTTCTTTTCTTTTCATTGAATGCTTCTGGCAGGAATTTTCAGCAGGATTCACTCCTTTCCTTTGCTTCATCATGAGTGGCACATATAATTGGCGAGCATCTCTCCTGTGCTAATAACTCGTTTCCGAATATTCGCGCATATTGAGTTGTTTGAGCTGTCCTTTAGTATATTTTATCTTCTGCGCCTCAATAATTGATAGCATTCTATCAATATTAGCATCTTTTATAGGGTTACCTTTAGATATTCCTTTACCTTTTTAGGATTCTTTCCATTTGTTGGCCTGCTGATTCATCATATCTTTTTATTTCATATTTTGCCCATGACCGGCAATATCCATTATGTCATCGTCAGATAATGATATTTCAAATTTTACATCATATTCCTTTTTCATGGCTTCAAATTTGTCATTTATTTCTATTCTTAATTCTTTTAAAACTTCTTTTATATTATTTCTTCATTGTGGAGCTATAATTCGAATTTTTTTTTATCTATTTTCCAGTCTATGTATGATCCATCTAATGGATCTACTCCTTTTATTAAGCATTCTTTATAGGTAGATTTCTTTTTAGTCCCTTCTTCCTTTATATTTGTTGATGATGATGCTACTAGAGCCTTCTTATTTTTTGCTTTTTTAAATTTCTGAATATATTCTTTTGCAGCTGGTTCCATATAATAATTAATTTCTAATATTTTTCGAGCTTGCGTTAAGGCTTCTACTATATTCACATATTTTTTCCAAGATATTTTTTCAGCTAATTTGGAGTCTATTTTTTGAGCTATAATTTCTTCAAATGATATGTATATTCCTGGTACTTTGCCTTCAAACACAACATATAATGGTTTGGGCTCTATGAATTCAGGATTATCTGATATAGGCATTAATTCATTCATCATGTGGAAGTATTCGACAAGGCTATTTAATATTGACAGTATATACCCCTTCTCTTCTCGTTTATTATTGTATGGATACCTCTAGCAATTTCAGCATGATTTCTTACTATAAAAGCAGTTGATCTATGCGGACTTTTATTTTTTCTTATAGCTTTTAGTTTTAATAATTCTTCTATATGTATTTTAAACTCTTCTATATCCTTTGGAGTGGCTTCTATTGGACATGTCTTTATTATGTATTCAGGGTTTGTTATGTTTATTTTACGTACAATGGAGTTTTTATCCCAATGCTTCATGGGAATTTCTCCGATTATTTGGATATCTTTGAACTATCCTTTGGATGTCAATTTTGGATTTTATATCCCTATACCAATTGGGTGCAAATAATTGTAATCCTATACATTCTACGCATGAGTTGGATATATAATATTCTTCAATATTTTGTGTATTGGCAACTTGGCCGTTTATGTTTGAAATTTGGGATGTCTCACCACGTTTTCGCACTTCTGAGATATAAGGAACATTATCTTGATATGGAATAAATGTAATACCAAGTTCATGTATAAGTGTGGTCTATACTGATTGTTGTAAAAATCTTAGACCAATTATCATTTCGTCATTTATCATGGATAAATCTCTTATTGTAATTTCATCTATTATATGTTTTGTACCATTTATGTACATTTCAACATTATATGCTAGTTGATTATGGATCTTTTTATTCCTGACATATCTGTAGATATTTCTGCCTTACTATCTTCTATTGTGTGAACTATCTCAGGACATTTTATGAAATATTTATCATGGATAATATTCTTAGTACATCATGTATCTACTAATGCTAATAGTTTATAGGAGATATTTGGTTTTAATTTTACCTTTACTGGGATTCTTATTCCTAATATTTCTTTAAAAGGTAGCTTGACTATATATTTATTTCCAAAGCTAGTTATAGCATCTTTTAACATAATTAACTTAGTCCTTTGCTTTCCTTTGAGATTATAGCTTGCTCGTTAAACTCAGTATTTTTTGTGAATTTAAGCTCTTCTAATTCTACTTCTAGTTTATTCATCCTATTTTCTAATATTATAACTCTACTAGATAGTATCCTTTCATCTGATTCTAATTCTATTTCCTTTCACTAATTATGCCCTTTTGCCTTTAAGCATTCTGAATAGGCTTGCTTTAGACATAGATTGCAGGTGGCTCTATTTTCTTGGCTTGGGTAATATATACAAAATGTGCATTTTATATTATAGTCACCTTTTCCTCTAATCCAATCATGTTCACAAATTGTTTGATTCATCATCTCAATTTTTAAACTATCTAACTCATCTATTAAGTCTATTTCATCGTTACTAGATTCATATTCATATTCATTATTTTCAATTTCTTCCATTTCTATTATTGAGTATATTGACTCATCATCTTTAATTTCATCATCGCATACCAATATATTTTCATTTACACTATCTATTATTGAGTATATTGACTCATCATCTTTTTTGATCTTTATTAGGACAAGTTTTGCTTAAATGATCAGGTGAGTTACATGTAAAACATCTGCATTTTTTTTATCATAATTCTTTCTAGGATTGTAACGTCTTACATTTCTTTTGTGTAAATATGGCACTTTATCTGATTTTCTTAGGAAATATCTTTTCTTTGTTTTATATTTATTATATCCTTATTTTGAGGCTTATGATACCTTCTGCTTTTGGGCTTATCTTCTCCGTATGTCAAAGGTATTTGAGCTATTTTATTGCAAAAGTTATAGTCTGCATATTTGATAGATCTTTGGGCTTGTATGTTTGTACATATTTTCCTTAATTGTTTAAACACAAATGTTATTGCTTGAGATATGTTAATAATTGCACCTGCAGTCTCCTTTTTATATTCATCAAATATCGTACTTCCTAAAGGATTAGGTAATTTATTAAAATATCTTTCTACTATGTCTTTGTTATAACCTTGTTTAGCTGTGGTGGTATTGTATAAGTAATGTTGTGAAAATTCTTTTATTCCCTTCTAGCTAGTTAACATTAATTTCTCGATTTCCCTTAGCCTTTCATTTTGTAGTGGAGTGTACCCTAATTATGGGTCTTCTGCAATAATAATATTTGATATTATATTTGCAAAGTTATTTGGATTACTTACTGCTCTTTTTAACTCCTCATAGTGATTAGGATTCTTCTCTACCTATTGTTCCCATAACACTTTCGTGGATTCTCCTAAGAAAGTTTTTAGATAGGTTATCATATCTTCGACTTTCTTTCCTATATTATGTTGATTCTGTATATATTTTTGCACTATTAAGTCTTTCTATATATTTATAATATTTGGCCAGTGTATAGGATCATGTGCAGTTAAATTTAACATTGCACCATCACTTCTATTATTTTGGAATTTGACAGCTCTTTCAAATTCTCTTCTCTTAGATCCAATATACCTATATTGACCAGGGATATAATTGTATGGATATTCTTCTTTTTCAGGAGGCCATGTTCCTGCTATTCTGGATGGTCTTTCCATTTCTCCTTCATTTTTTACAGAACTTTCTCCACACCTTCTTTTCTTTCCTCCTCCTATGTCTACCTCCATAGCTTCCATTGCATTATCCAAATTGTACAAGCCTATTTCATCTGAAGAGTCTATGAAATCATTATATTGTGTTGTGTTGTCTATACCTACTTCTTCATCGCATATTAATTCTTGTTCTTCTTCATAACTTTCCAGTAGTAATTTTTCATTTTCTTCCCACTGCGCTTCTTCAGTTCTTATTTTTTTTCTTTAGTATCTTTATTTTCTGTGCTTTCCTTACTACTAGGTTGCTTTATTGTATCTTTTTGTACCTTTGGTTTTTCTTTATCCTTTTTTAGCTTTTTTAATCTAAATAATTCTCTGTGGAAATATATTTCTTTATCTCTTAATATAGGCCATTCACTTTTAATAGTATTATTATATTCTTCAGATATATCTGTTAACTTGTTTTCACAATATTTTATTTTACTATCTAAGTCTAATTTTTCTATAAATTCAGAGATGCTATGTCTTCTATTATCTTCAATGTCTTTTTCTGATATGACTGAATCTAGATCATCTAAAGCTCTTGATTTATAATTTATAAATCTAATACTAGTGTTTCCTTTGCTATTTTCATAGCTAATGTAGTCTTCAGGTTGCTTTAGAACTTTGTCTTCTATCAAATTACTTATGTTCCACTCTTCTCCTACTCTTTCTTCAGCACTTATCTTTAGAGGACTCATGAACTTTATTCCTTTTGATTGCATACTTTCTATTACATCATTTACATTTACTTTGTATTTAGTTCTACTTTTGTTAGTTAGCCTTCCTATGAATTCTATGCTTATTAATAAATTTGTTCCTTTAAATTCCTCATAACCTTTAGTTTGGAACCCAAAACTCATTTTCTCTATAAACTCTTATTGGCATAATTAAATCTGGAGCTATATATGTTATTAGGTTATTTTCATTCAAGTCTCCTAAGTAACCTAATGCTGCTTTATTTACTGTATCCCATCTTTTGTCTAATAGTGTTATTAAAACCTTTGTTCCTAATTTCATTCTAGTCATTCCTTTAACTCCGATAATATACATTCCTTGATGAATATATTTGTAGCCTGAATATTTTAATCCATTTTCAAATTGTTTGCTTACAATTCTTAATTCTACCGGTTGTGTCAAAACACTTAATGCTACTTCTCTGGATATTCTATATAATCCTGTTTTGCTTTCAAACATACCCATATGATATATCTGTTGAGGTTTTAATTTCCTTAAAGTATTTTTTTGATATCTTTCTAATTCTCTTTCTAAATCTATGACTTCTAAATTACCGATGTCTTCACTCCATTAAAGTTAAGGGTCTGTTGTCAGTATTGACTATTTGGAGTCCATTATCTCTTCTAGTGAAGCTTTTAGATATGTCCATTTTTCTAAGTTTATGGATCTAGTAGATGCAACTTTGCCTGATGAAGCTAGCACTATTTATTTGCTTGTCTTCTATGTCAATTTTATTCAGAATCTAAACTAGCAATTGAAGGATGGTATTATTTTGCCTTATTATTACCTTAGAATCTTCCTTAGATGATTCTTAGTTTGAAAAACCAATATGATGCTCAAGATTTTTTTTCTATTTCCTTTAATGCTTTATTATATTCTGTCGTACAACTAAGAAAGTACCAAAAATTTTACTTCTACTAATATCTTAATATTAACAACTTTTTGATCTGAATATTTCAGATCTTCTGCTGTCTTTATGACTTCTCTTTTAACAGCTTTGTCAGAACTTGGTAAAGAGCTTAATTTAGTAGTAATTTCTTCTTTAATGTAGTCATTATTTTTTTGCTAATCTTATTCTGTTGTACTTTACCTTCTTCTAAAATTTGCAAAATTAAGTTGATATTGTTATATATAAGAGAATATTTTTCTACGAACTGGTTATGTTCTTTATGAAACTTTTCTAATTTCAAATCTAATTTGTCCTGTCTTTTGCCCCAAGTTATATAAAAGTTATGTAAAAGATCAACAAACAAATTTAGTTGACTATGAGAGGTATGCCAGCTATGTTCTTCAGAAGGGTTTATTCTACACCTTATATTAATATTATCTTTAGTATTAATTGTTTTACCAGCACTAACTTCTAAGTTTAGATATTTTAGTTTTTCAATGATGACAAACCTTGCTCTGATACCAACAAAAATACCGGGCAATATTAGCAATATTACTATTCAAAATATTCTGGTTACTATTCAAAATACGATGTATTTGAATAGTACCAATCCACTACGTGAACAGTATTGTGAACAATATTTGTGCACTATGAAGGTGGTTATACTATTCAGCTACTATTTTTCTATTTACTGAAATAGACTTGTCTTGGATGATTTGCTAATTAACTTTGAACAGTAATTCTTTTCAGGATCTTGCGGGTTGGCGAAACCAACAAGACAGCCGGATGTGTGATTGTGATGTAAACGTCCTACTCGGTACTCACCATACTTCTCACTAATTTACTTTAGGAGTAGCTAAACCTTCTCCTTAGCCAACCTCAGGCTCAGCGGAGAGTTGCCAGAGAGTTCTCCTATAGGGTCCCTAGCATAAAACCTTATTCCATATGATCAGACTTAGAACGACCAAGGAATTAAAAAACTACTTCATTTCCACAAACTAGCTTACATATGGTTTTCCCTTTCGGAAACCCCGACAACTGTTACACACAAAGATAAGAAATATACCTTGCACACTTGTATTACAACACTCTTCTGGTGGATATATTATACAGTGGATATGCTAGAACTAGAGTTTTACAGAGGTGGAGGATTGGAGCTCTCGAGAATTCTGAGGCTTGGTGTTGGTCTCTTCAATCCTTCTGAAGAACATAGCTGGCAGACCTCATAGTTAATTAAATTTGCTTGTTGATCTCTTACATAATTTCTATATAATTTGGGGCAAAAGGCAGGACGATTTAGACTTAAAAGTTGAAAGGTTGCATAAAGAACATAATCAGTTGGTAGAAAAATATTCCATTATAAATAACAATATAAATTTAAGCTTACAAATTCTAGAAGTTAAGGCAAGATACAACAAAATAAGATTAGTAAAAATAGTGATTACATTAAAGTAGAGATTACTATCAAACTAGACTCTTTACTAAGTCCAGATAAAGCCTCTGCTAAAAGAGAAGTTATAAAAACAGCAGAAGATCTGAAAAATTTAAATCATGAAGTTGTTAATATTAAGAAATTTGTAGGGGAAGTTAAACTTCTAGTTCTTTCTTAGTTGACAGAATACAATAAAGCATTAAAGGAAACAAAAAATATCTTGAGCATCCTGTTGGTTTTTCGTACTACGAATCATCTAAGGAGGATTCTAAAGTAATAATAAGACAAAATAATACCATCAGGCATAGTACTAGCCTCATCAGGCATAGTTTCATCTACTAGATCCATAAACTCAGAAAAATGGACATATCTAAAAGCTTCACTTGAAGAGATAAGGGTCTCCAGCTAGTTAATACAGATGCTAGACCCTGAACTCTAATGGATAAACTAAAAGGCAAAAGTGAATATATTGATAATTCAGAAGAAGTCATAGATTTAGAAAAAGACTTAGAAAGGTATCAAAAAGATACTTTAAGAAAATTAAAACCTCAACAGATATATCATATGGGCATGTTTGAAAGTAGGACGGTATTATATAGATTATCTAGAGAAGTAGAATTAAGTATTTTGACACAATTTGTAGAATTAAGAATAGTAAGCAAACAATTTGAAAATGTGTTAAAATATTCATGCTATAAATATATTCATCAAGGAATGTATATTATAGGAGTCAAAGGAATATCTAGAAAGAAATTAGGAACAAGAAGATACAATGAAACAACCTAGTAATAAAGAAAAAAAAGGAAATAAAGATACCAAAGAAAAACAAATAATAAGTGAAGCAGCACAGTGGGAAGAAAATGGAAGATTGTTACTAGAAAGTTATGAAGAAGAACTAGAATTAATATGCAACAAAGAAGAGGTTATAAACAATGCAGAATAATATAATGATTTTATAGACTTTATAGATGAGGTTGGTTTGCACAATTTAGATAATGCAATGGAAGCAATGGAAGTAGACATAGGAGGAGGAAAGAAAAGAAGGTATGATGAAAGTTCAGTAAAAAATGAAGGAGAAATGGTAAGACCATCCAAAATAGCAGGAACATGGCCTCCAGAAAAAGTGGAATATATATATAATTATATCTCTGGACAATATAGGTATATTAGGATACACTTCACTATAAAATGAGTGGTCAAAAGAAATTGCGAAATTAAGGTTAACTAGTTGGAAGGGAATAAAGGAATTTTAACAACATTATTTATATAATGCCACCACAGCTAAACAAGGTTACAACAAAGGCATAGTAGAAAGGTATTTTAATAAATTACCTGATTCTTTAGAAAGTATGATATTTGATTAATATAGAAAAGAGATAACATATCTCAAGCAATAACATTTGTATTTAAAAGCAATAAAGAAAAATATGCACAAACATACAAGCTCAAAGATCTATGAAATATGCAGACTATAACTTTTGCAATAAAATAGTTCAAATACCTTTAACATATGGAGAAGATAAGTCCAAAAGCAGAAAATATCATAAGGCTCAAAATAAATGATATAATAAATATAAAACCAAAAGAAGGTATTTCCTAAGAAAATCATATAACAAAGTTCTATATTTACAGAAAAGAAATGTAAGACGTTATATTTATACAAAAGAAATGTAAGGCGTTATAATCCTAGAAAGAATTATGATAAAACATGTAGATGTTTTTTATGTAATTTACCTGATCACTTAAGTAAAACTTGTCCTAATAAGGATCAAAAAAGGTATTCTAGTAAGTATGAAGAGCAAGAAAGAGTTTTAATAATAGATAGTGTAAATGAAAATATATTGGTATGTGATGATGAAATAAAAGATGATGAGTCAATATACTCAATAATAGAGACAGAAGAAATTGAGAACAATGAAGATGATTATGAATCTAGTAATGATGAATTAGACCTAATAGATGAATTGGCTGGATTAAAAATTGAAATGATGGATTAAGTTAACTGTGAACATGACTGGATTAGAGGAAAAGGTGATTGTAATATAAGATGTGTGTTCTGCATATACTATCCTAGTCAAGAAAATAGAGCTACTTGTAGTTTATGCCTAAAACAAGTTTGCTTTGAATGTTTAAAATCTAAAGGGCAAATATGGAGAAAGTAAATAGAATTAGAGCCAGAAGAGAGGATATTATCTAGCAAAGTCAGAATATTTGAAAATAGATTAAATAGTAAATATAACAGCGAAAGAAGCTAAGGGAAATAAAATAATTCAATTAAGAGATGCTATAACAAACTTTGGAAGTAAATACATAGTTAAGTTACCTTTTAAATAAATACTAGGGATAAGAATCCCTGTGAAGGTAAAATTAAAACCAAATATCTCTTATAAAATATTAAAACCAAATGATAATTGGTCTAAGATTTTTACAATAATCAGTACAGACTGCAATCAAACATGAACATGGCATTATATTTATTGCATAACAAGATAATGTTCCTTATATCTCAGAGGTACAGAAGCATGGTAAAACACCTCTTGAAATTCCAAATCTTGATGCCCAAGATGCCATACTCCCTGAAACAAAAATAGATGAGGTAAGTGAAAACATAGAAGAATATTATATATCAAATTCTTGTGTAGAATGTATAGGATTACAATCATTTGCACCCAATTGGTATAGAGATATAAAATCTAAAAAGGATATACAAAGGATTGTTCAAAGACTAGAAGATATCCAAATAATTAGAGAAATTCCTATGAAGTATGGGGATAGAAACTCAATTGTATGTAAAATAAACATAATAAATCCGGAGTATATAATTAAAACATGTCCAATATAAGCCACTCCAAAGGTATAGAAGAGTTTAAAATACATATAGAAGAATTATTAAAACTAAAAGCTATAAGAGAAAGTAGAAATCCACATAGATCGACTGCTTTTATAGTAAGAAATGCTGAAATAGCTAGAGGCAAGTCAAGAATGGTGATTAATTATAAAAGATTAAATGACAACACCATAGAAGATGCTTACAATATTATAAGTAAACAAGAATGGATTAATAGTATACAAGGAAGTTGATATTTTTCTAAGTTTGATTTAAAACCCAGATTCTGGCAAGTTAAAATGGCAGAAGAGTCTATAGGATGGACAGCTTTCACGTGTCCACAAGGTCACTTTGAATGGCTAGTAATGCCTTTAGTATTAAAAAATACATCAACATTATTTCAAAGAATGATGCATAATATATTTAATGAAAATCAAGAATTCGTACTAGTCTATATAGATGATCTATTAATATTTTCAAAAACTTATAAAGAACATATTGCTCACTTAGAAGTATTTTTCAAAAAAGTAGAGCAAAATGGGTTAATATTATCCAATTGGAAGATGGAAATTTGCAAGACAAAATCCATTTCCTAGGTCATGAAATAGGAGAAGGGAAAATCTATTTGCAAGATCATATAGCATAAAAGATTCTACAGTTCCTGACGCCTTGAATGATAAAAAGACATTACAATAATTTCTATGAATTGTAAACTATGCCAGAAATTATATAGAAAACTTGGCAAAATTGGCAGAGCTATTATATGCTAAGTTATGAAAGATTGGTAAAAAATACTTTAATTCCGAATATGTTAAATTGGTCAGAATAATAAAAGAAAAAGTTAGAGAATTGAAACCTCTAGAATTACTATTAGAAGACAACTATTTTATTATTGAAACTGATGCTTCTCAGATAGGATGGGGAGCAATATTAAAGTAAAATCCTAATAGATATTCATCAAATACAGAAGAGAATATGTAGATATGCTTCACATAGTTATAAACTTAAAACGGTAAACAATACTGATAGAAAAATCCTTGCAATAATTACTGTAATAAACTCATTAAGATTATATTTAGGCTTAAAAGAATTTATAGTAAGAACAAATTGTGAGGCCATTTGTAGGTACCACAATCAAATAAATAGCAAGAAAAGTTCCACTAGAAGATGGGTTTTATTTGAAGACATTATTATCGGAAATGGCTACAAAGTTGTATTCGAACATATAAAAGGAAAAGATAACAATTTACCTAACTTATTATCTCGCTCTTCTATTTTGCAGGAATGAAGAGGTCTATGAATTAAATGAGTGAATTTTTCAGTTTTGGGACAGACAATAAGCTGAAAATATTTCCACCTAATTCATACAAATTCAAGCCAAAAGACCATATAATCATTGATGAAGTTCAAGAATGCATACTAGAATGCTATCATTTATTCGGGCACAATAGGCCATTAAGCAAAAGGACAAAAAAAGGACACCAGAAGGACAAAACAAAAGCATTAGTGAGCTATCTGATATGGATATGGGCATTAGTTCATTCATCATATGGAAATATTCGGCAAGGCTGTTTATATTGATAACATATCCCTTCACTTCTCGTTTATTGTTGTATTGATACCAAAAATTATCTAGTACGCATTCTTGAACTTCATCAATGATTATATATATATAATCCTTGATGAAGTTTAAGAATGCATACTAGATATAAGGAATTTCAAGAGGTGTTCTACCATGCTTTCGTACCTCTGAGATATAAGGAACATTATCTTGATATGCAATAAATATAATGCCATGTTCATGTTTGATTGTAGTCTGTACTGATTATTGTAAAAATTTTAGACCAATTATCATTTTGTCATTTATCATGGATAAATCCCTTATTGTGATTTCATTTACTATATATTTTGTACCATTTATGTATACTTCATCATTATAAGTTAGTTGATTATGGATCTTTTTTTTATCCCTAACATATCTGTGGATATTTATGCCTTATTATCTTCTATTGTGTGAACTATTTCAGGACATTTTACGAAGTATTTGTCATGGATAATATTCTTGGTACATCATGTATCTACTAATGCTAATATTTTATAAGTGAGATTTGGTTTTAATTTTACCTTAACAGGGATTCTTATCCCTAGTATTTCTTTAAAAGGTAACTTAACTATGTATTTACTTCCAAAGTTTGTTATAACTTCTTTTAATTGAATTATTTTATTTCCTTTATCTTCTTTCGCTGTTATATTTACTGTTTGTTCTTTAAATTCAGTAACTTTGTTGGTTAATCTTCCTATAAATTCTATGCTTACTAATAAATTTGTTTCTTTAAATTCCTCATAACCTTTAGTTTTAAAACCAAAACTGATTTTTTCTATAAACTCTTATGTGCATAATTAAGGTTGAAGCTATATATGTTATTGGGTTATTTTCATTCATATCTCCTTCTAAGAAACTTTATACTGCTTTATTTACTGTCCCATCTTTTATTTGATAAGGTTATCAAGACTTTTGTTCCTAATTTCTTTCTTGTCATACCTTTGACTCCTATAATACACATTCATTGCTGAATATATTTGTAACCTGAATGTTTTAACCCATTTTTAAATTGTTTACTTGATCCATCTGATCCAATCATGTTCATAGTTTATATTATAATCTTCTTTTCCTCTGATTCAATCATGTTCATAGTTTACTTGATCCATCATTTCAATTTTTAATCTTGCTAAGTCATCTATTAGGTCTAATTCGTCAATACTGGACTCATTTTCATCTTCATTGTTCTCAATTTCTTTTGTTTCTATTATTGAATATATTGACTCATCATCTTTTATTTTATCATCACATACTAATATGTTTTTATTTACACTATCCTTTCTTGTCTTTATTAGGGCAAGTCTTACTTAAATGATCAGGTGAACTACATATAAAATATCTACATGTCTTATCATAATTCTTTCTAGGATTATGCGCCTTACGTTTCTTTTTTTTTTGTAAATATGGGACTTTATTATTTGATTTTCTTTAGAAATATCTTCTCTGTCTTATATTTATTATATCCTTTATTTTGAGGCTTATGATATCTTCTACTCTTAGGTCTATCTTCTTCATATATTAATGGTATTTGGACTATCTTATTGCAAAAATTATAGTCTGCATATTTCATTGATCTCTTGAGCCTGTATGTTTATTCATAATTTTCTTAATTGTTTAAATACTAATATTATAGCTTACAATATGTTAATGACCGCACGTTCAATTTCTTTTTTATATTCATCAAATATCATGCTTCCTAAATGATTAGGTAATTTATTAAAATACCTTTCTACTACACCTTTGTTGTATCCTTGTTTAGTCGTAGTGGCATTATATAATTATATTGTGAAAATTCTTTTATTCCCTTTCAACTAGTTAACGTTAATTTATCAATTTCTCTCAACCTTTCATTTTGTAGTGTAGTATATCCTAATTCTGTGTCTTCTGCTATAATGATATTTAATATTATATTTGCAAAGTTATTTGAATTACTTCTTACTCTCTTTAATTCTTCATAGAGATTAGGATTCTTTTCTACCCGTTCCCATAAAACTTTCACAGATTTCCCTAAAAATGTTTCAAAATAAGTTATCATATCTTCAACTTTATTTTCTATATTATGTTGATTTGGTATGTATCTGCACTATCAGGCCTTTCCATATATTTATCATATTAGGCCAGTCTATTGGATTTTGTGCCGCTAGGTTCAATATTGCATCATCACTTTTGTTGTTTTGAAATTTTACAATTCTTTCAAACTCTTCTCTTAGGTCTCATATATCTATATTGTCCAGGGATATAATTA
Source organism: Dendrocalamus latiflorus (assembly GCA_017311315.1). Lineage (NCBI taxonomy): Eukaryota > Viridiplantae > Streptophyta > Magnoliopsida > Poales > Poaceae > Dendrocalamus > Dendrocalamus latiflorus. The sequence continues at coordinate 20,639,788 of CM029623.1, forward strand.
TACGGATATTTTCCCTTTTCTGGAGGCCATGTTCCTGCTATCATGAATGTCCTTTCCATTTTTTCCATCATATTGTTTCTAAACTTTTGCCGTATCTTCTTTTCTTTCGTCCCCTATATCTACTTCCATAGCTTCCAACATGATGCTCAAGAAATTTTTCTTTTTCCTTTAATGTTTTATTATATTCTGTCATATGATTAAGAAAGAACCAAAGTTTCGACTTCTACCAATTTCTTAATATTAAAGACACCTTGATCTAAATATTTTAGATCTTCTGTGGTCCTTATGACTTCTCTTTTAACAGGGTTTTGTAACATCCCAAAAAGGGAACTATTGTAATTGTGAAAATTATAAAACCTTTTAATTATTTTTCCAGTGTGTCTCAAAATTTTTTGGAGTTATTCGAGTTTCTTAATTTGGATTCTTGCCAAAAATGCGGCTAATAAAAATCAAAACATTGGAATCGAGGATCGAGATTGAACACTTAGAATTGAGAAAATCCAAATTCCCTTGGAAGTCTTAAATTCAAAATCTAGAAATTTGAAGTCTTGATATTCAAAACCAAGAATAGAAATTGAAACCAATACAAAATCTTTCCCATCCAAATTACATATCCGGAAACTCAAGTTTTGAAATTTAAGAATTATTTCTCAAAACTCGACAATCTTAAAATTAAATTGTTGAATCCAAAAATATGAACCAAGCTTTCAAATTCAAAACCTAATTGCAAATTGAAATTATGGAATTCCTAAAATTCCCAAAAAATTTTATTGGGCTGGACCGCTTCTTCCGCCCGGCCCGACTCTTCTTTTTTTCCTCGCCTTCGGCCTAGCTACCCGACCTCCTTCCTTCTTCCTCCAAGCCGAGCTCACTCGAGCTGCCTGTGCACGCCGCCGTAGTGTGCTCACTGATTTCGCCGCTCCGGCCATCTATTCAATGAATCGACCTGGTCACGGCGTGCCCCAAGGAGTCTTCCACCTCCCCCTCAATTTAACTGGAGCAGCATCACCAGAATCTACCATAATGTCTGATCTCCTCAAAACTGGCCACCGCCGCCATTTCCGCCACCAACTCCTCGAGCAACCTCTCCAATTCCTCGTGGTGAGAGCAGCACCTCGGTACCTCGAAGCTTTCCCGACAGCCAGCCGACGCTCTCCCGCGCTGGTGTGGCCTTTTCACGTGAGCCTCCTCGCACCGCCCACGGCTTCTATCGCCAGCCTGCTTTGGCCTCCCTCCGGTCACTTCGATCACTCACGTGAGCTCCCTGCACACTACTTGTGCTCGTGCTCACTCTATTCCACTCTCCTCCCTTCCCGGCCATCAGCGCCCCATTTGGCTCCCCGCACCTGGCCGCTTCCCACCGCCGTTGGCCCGCCATGGCACCTTCCGGTCGTGCCAGTCACCTTCCTCGGCTTCCATCTGGTCTCGGAGTCCCGTTTTGGCCATCGCCGCCGCCTCCCTGGCCGTTTCCCACCGGCGATGCGCCCGGCCCCTGCGCCACCTAGCCCCCCTATTTCACTTCTCTCTCCGCCCTGCTCTGTTATCTGCCGAACCGACTCTCTCCTCTCTCTCTCTCTCTCTCTCTCTCTTCTGTTATGTGGGCCCAACTAGAAAAATTGCATCCCTTTTCACCCTTTTGACTAAATGATGAATTCACGTGTAACAAATATTCATGCGTACAAAAAAATAAATTGTTGGTAATAATGAGAATAAGAAATTACTTATAAATTCATAATGAAAAGATTTATGCAATTAAATTGAAAACTTAACATTGGTTAATTATATGCCAATCAAGATTAACAAATTAATCCTCATGTAAACTAAAACAAGATTATACATGACCTATTTTTAGATGACAAGAAATCGACATGGATTAGATGGGTGTTGATGTTAAAATCTAATTTGTGAAACTAATTCAAGGATTCTCTTTTATAAATCAAAAGTGCTAGAAATTTAATCCTAATAATTAAAGATGTACATTTGAAGCTTTGTAAAGATAATTTCAATACTCTCAAATTCTACTTTCGAACAAATCAAATACTAATATCACATTCTATTGAGAGCTCAAGTAGTCTAAATATTACGCTATGTCTTTATCTTTAGATCTAAATCTGTTAAGGAGATTAAAGATAAATGGTATAGCAAGCTTTTGCCACATAAAATATTAACAATATATTGCTCATAACTAAAATCATGAAAACCACCTTTTCAAAAGTGCCTATACTAATCTAATAAAGACTTCAACATTTATCTTAAAATGCTAAGAGTAAAAATAACAGATGTTTATGATTAAGAATTCCTAATCAAGGAGTGACTATTAATCTGTCTCACGCCCAAATGTCCAACATTATCTCAGGATTTAAATTTAATGGTCGAGAATAATTATCAATGCAAAATACAACTTTATCGAGAGAACCTTGACAATTCATAACTCACCCAACTCACCCATCCAATAAAAGGCAGACCGATAATAATAAGTTGGTTGGTCGATAAAATAATCAACCTTGTCCATAATAATAAATCGTTAAATGAATAACTACATACTTTAATTAAGTTATTAAAAAGAATGGTTCATTAAGTTGGCAGTTGCGATCCCAGATAATATTGCATTCTAAAATATCAAATTAAGTCAGGTAATTAAAATTATACTCATCTCATGTAAAAACATGTATCCTAAAAATCACTCAAGTTGTTAGCTCTCGATAAATAGTACTCAATATTCCAGATAATCACGTCCATCTGTCCATAATGTAATACCCCAAATGGTGATTCGAGAGATAATAGATTAATCGGGAAGAAAGACCAGTTAGAAAAGAGTTTAACAGGGATTTTTAGAGGGGATTTCTGCAAAACCCCAGCAACCAGGGCTTAGGCCCTGGCCCAAGAGGTGGCCGGCCAAAGGGGGGAAATTTAACTTTTTGCCACTCTTAACATTGCCACCTGCTCAAATGCCATCCTCTACATTGCAATTAATATTTTGCCACTCTCCAGCCTCCGTGGCGCCTACGTGGCCGCCATGTCACGCCCGCGCCGACCGCGCCCGCGCCGGCCGCGCCCGCACCGCCGCCCGGCCTCCCCGCGCCCGCGCCTGCGCCGCCCGGCCGCGCCCGCGCCGCAGCCGGCCTCCCCGCGCCCGCGCCTGCGCCGCCCGGCCTCCCCGCGCCCGCGCCCGCGCCGCCCGGCCGCGCCCGCGCTGCCGCCGGCCTCCCCGCGCCCGCGCCCGCAGGTGAGACTGGGCGGCGCAGGCGCGGGCGCGGGGAGGCCGGCGGCGGCGCGGGCGCGGCCGGGCGGCGCAGGCGCGGGCCCGGCCGGCGCGGGCGCGGCCGGCGCGGGCGTGACATGGCGGCCACGTAGGCGCCACGGAGGCTGGAGAGTGGCAAAATATTAATTGCAATGTAGAGGATGGCATTTGAGCAGGTGGCAATGTTAAGAGTGGCAAAAAGTTAAATTTCCCGCCAAAGGGGGGAGGCGTGTAACACCCCAGCCAAACAATGACCTGGAATGCTAACAAACTAGTAATGTAACAAGGATAAACTAAATACGTCTCAAACAATTTCGGCAGAACCTCCCTTGTATAGTTGTCTATGTCAGTGGTTTCAACAAAGCAGATTCAATAAAGATAGACAACCAACATGTATTATGATCATGACTGTCAAAATTGACTATATGTTCTAGGACATCCATAGATCTAGCATCTAGATAAAGAACAGGAGCATCATAAAAAAATCTAGTTATTTATTACAGTTTAATTCCAGCAAGCAATGATCATAAAGGTACTTAAAGTAATTCATTCATCTACTATTTAATTTATCCCTTTCTTTCCATTATGGGTAGATCGTGCAAAGTGCAACAAGACTAATCCTTCTTTTCCCCATGCATGCTGATCTCATAAGGGTACCTAAAACACAACAAACAATAAGGGTGAGTCCAACGACTCAGCAAATATAATAAATGGTAATAATAGCATACATGTACACCGTTCCGAAAGAACATCCATCAGCTACTTATAAATACATGCTATGCAGTACACCGTTCCATAAGAACATCCATCAGTTACTTATAAACACATGCTATGCAATATGCTCAACAAGATCTTTCTCTTTTGCATTTTACCGGTAATACAAAGTGTGCATCCGTCGATGCACACCCATGCCTGTACCATCTGGTACAGGGACCAATTGCCTATACTCCGCAAGTATGAAGACCTAAGCCCATGCTCCTCAAGCATGGGGACCTTTAGCAACTGCTCGGTCATCTTATGACCAAGACTGCATGAAAGACAATTTAATAGAAATTTGCAACCACAACCACCTTGCACGTGAATGACTTATTCATACTACACTGTTCACCATCATGGACTCATAATTTTCAAACAACCATGAAAGCACGTAGCTCACACCAATTACATCATCATCACAATCATAACACACAGTTTCTCAAAGTATATAATAAACATTGGCATTCCACAATATCCATTAAAACCATCATTATACTTCCCTTAACCGCGAGAGAACGAGGGACGTGCAGAAGGTGCTGCCCCCGGGACTAGTCCACCACCTGAATAATAATTATAATGCATGCTAAGATAACAATAGTGGACCTTAGACTAAATAAAAACAATTATGAACTCGCAAAAACGTCTAACTCGGTTCCAATCCCCAATCCTATAGGTCGATCTGCCCCCTCTGTGGACAGTCAACTTCAAAACTCCATATCTATTGGTACGGAAGTCCAAATAAGATGTTCTTAGACTTTCTGAAAAAATAATTAAATTTTCCATCTAAACCTAGTTGGTGAACCTCCCTGAATCGGCCAAATTATACCCGCACAAGCCAGTTTTCTACAACATCAATTTCATATCGGGTTCTCTGGAGAGAGTACTAAAAATACCATAACTTTCGGCACGAGTGCCCGAATCACGATTTCTTGAGCTTTCTGGAAAGCTGAGACAAAGATCTACAACTTTCATTATACTGAGCTCCTCTGATTCTCCCGTTTTCTAATCGACCAACCCACTTTACCAAAACCTGACAAAAAACTCATAATCTGCAGAACAGTCCCACTAATAAAATCATAATTTCTGCTACAAAGGTCCAACCGATGTGTTCTAGTACTTCACGGAAAGATGGCAACGTCCTCTACATTACTGTAGGAGATGTCCAAAACTGAATCCCCATGAAACTACCCCAAAACGACCGTGTAACGCAATCTGTTCTGGGCAGACCACAATACCCACATTGCTACAACCATTAAATATGCATCTAATCGGGGGAAATAGGGATTACTCTTGACGAACCGCTGAAGAACACGATGAACACCACGCGATCTCTCTCTCCCTTCCTTTTCCCTTTTCCCCTTCCTCTTCCGGGTCAAAAACACCTCCCGGCGATCGATCTCCTTCCTCCGCTCGACCGGCAGCAAAGGGGATCTTCTTCACCAACAGCAGGGGCTTCAATGGAGGATGGGGTGCTGCTGGACACGGTGGAGACGCATGGGGGGCAGGGGAGGCGGCAGCCACACGGAGAAAGAGGAGGGGGAGTAGGGGTGGCGGCTAGGGTTTGGGGGAGGAGCGCCTCCCCCCTTTTGGCTGGCCACCACTTGGGCCAAGGCCCAGGCCCAGGTTCCCAGGATTTTTCAGAAATCCCCCCATCTAAAAATCCGTGTTTAACTCTTTTCTATATGGTCCTTCCCTCCAATTAATGGATTATCTCTCGAATCACTTTTGGGGTATTACAAGGCGCCCCTCCCCCAAACCCTAGCCACCAGCCCCAACCCCCCTTTTCCTTATTTTTCCTAGGTGGCCACCTCCTCTCCTCTTTTGGCCAGTTCCTCTGCACCTTCATCCCGTTCAGCAGTGCCTCATCCTTCATTGAATCCACCTGCTGCTGGTGAAGAAGGTCCCCATTGCTGTCGGCCAAGTGGAGGAAGAAGATCGATCGTCGGGAGGCACTTTTGACCCAAAAGAAGGAGAGGAGGGGGAAGAAGGGAAAAGGAACGGGGAGAAAGATCGTGTGGTGTTCATCGTGTTCTTCAGCGGTTCGTCAAGAGTAATCCATGTTTCCCCCGGTTAGATGCATATTTAATTGTTGTAGCAATGTCGGTATTGTGGTCTGCTCAGGACAGATTGCGTTAGACAGTCATTTTGATGTAGTTTCATGTGGATTCAGTTTTGGACGTCTCCTAGAGTATTGTAGAGGACGTCGCCATCTTTCCGTGAAGTGCTAGAACACATCGTTGGACCTCTGTAGCAGAAGTTATGATTTTTTAGTGGGACTGTTCAACAGATTTGTGGGTTTTCTGTCAGGTTTTGGTAAATCGTGTTAGGAGATTAGAAAAAAGGGAGAATTAGAGAAGCTCAGTATAATGAAAGTTGTAGATCATTGTCTCAGCTTTCCAGAAAGCTCAAGAACTCGTGATTGGACACTCGTACTGAAAGTTATGGTATTTTTAGTATTCTGTCCAGAGAACCCGACGTGAAATTCATGTTTTAGAAAACTGGCTTTTGCGGGTATAATTTGGCCAATTCAAGGAGGTTCACCAACTAAGTTTAGTTGGAGAATTTAATTATCTTTCCAGAAAGTCTAAGAACATCTTATTGGACTCATGTACCATTAGATATGGATTTTTGAAGTTGACTGTCCACAGAGAGTACAGATCGACCTTTAGGATATGGGGTTGAAGTCGAGTTAGACGTTTTTGCGAGTTCGTGATTGTTTTTATATAGTTTTTTGTCCACTACTGTAATCTTAGCATGCGTTATAATTATTATTCAGGTGGTGGACTGATCCCGAGGGCAGCACCTTCTGCACGTCCCTCTTCCTCTCGTGGTCAAGGCAAGTATAATGATTGATACAATAGATGTTATAGAATCACAATGTTTGATTTATATTGTGAGCAATTGTGTTCATGATTGTGATGAAGGCGTATTTGGTAATGTTCATGGTTGTTTAAAAGTTATGAAGTTCATGAGTGTGAACATTGTAGTATGATTAGGTCTTCCTTGTGCAAAGTTGTTGTGGATGCACATTTTTATTAAACAGAGACTTTCATACATATGCATCATATTGGCTTATTGAAGTCTTGGTCATGTGATGACCAAGCAATTGCTGAGGTCCCGTCATGTTGATGTCGGGTTAAAGGTCCATATGCTCGAAGAGCAAGCGCTTAGGTCCCCATACTTGCGGAGTATGGGCAATTGGTCCCTGTACCAGATGGTACAGGCATGAGTGTGCATCGACGGATGCACACTTTGCATTACCGGTAAAATGCAAAAGAGAAAGAACTTGTTGAGCATATTGCATAGCATACATTGTAAAGCATCTGTTGAGTGTTTCTTATGGTGTTGTGTTCATGCATGCTATGGTTACCCTTTGTTATATTTGCTAGGTCTTTAGACTCACTCTTATTGTTGTATTTTAGGTACCCTTGTGAAATCGGCATGCATGGGGGAAAGAAAGAACTAGTCTTGTTGCATTTTTGTACGATGTACCTACAATGGAAAGAAAGAATAAACTAAACAGTTGATGAATGATTCTCTTTATGTACTTTATTTGTTTATTGCTTCCTGAAAGTAACTGTAATAAATGAATAGAAGATTTAAGATGCTCATGATTTATAACTTAGATGTTTAGTTGCTATCATTTTACAAGTTGTCTTATCTTTATTAATTATAACTGTTTGTTGAAACCTCTGACAATGATAACCACGCAAAGGAGGTTCTGCTGAAATTGTGAGGTGTATTTAGGTTATCTTTGCTACATTACTTAGTTTGGTAGCATTCCAGGCCATTGGCTGGTTGGGGTGTTACAATTGGTATCAGAGCGGGCTGTAGGTCCGTGGTTAATGAAATATTAATTTTGACACACTTAGCATTGTAGGTGGGAATGGGGTTTGCATTGCATCTACGTTTTTGTCGATTATCATGGTTGAATGTGTGCTTAATGTTTGACCTTGTATTTGTTTGTGATGATAGAGATGGCAATGTGTAGAGGCTATGGTCGTGGTTGTGGTCGGCAAGGTGCCGGACGAAGCCAGGTAGTGCCTCCGCCCGAAGTTCAGAACTCTGTAGCCGAAGAGGCCAATTCTGTGGGATCAGAGGAAGAGGTTGCTTCAGCGGCTCAGGGGAACCAGGCTCCACTAGCTGCACTTACTACCGCGCCCGTGGCGGTTCTAATGACAGTACCTGCGATGGGTGCAATGGGGCTGGCAGACCTGAAGCTGTTGCTGGGTCCGACTGCTATGGGAGAGCGAGTCGGAGTACCAACAACACGCTGATCTCGCCGCGGGTAGCTATCTCGACGGGGGAAACGAGATCTACCCTCAGGACGACAGATATCACGACCAGAGGCATATCGAGGACGAAAATCAGAAAAACTAGAAAAGCCAAGTCATCGATGCTGCCCAAACCCGTCAACAGAAACAACTATCGACCTCGTGTTGGTCTTAGGTGCACTCAAGGTCTGGGGCTGACCCTAAATACGTCTAAGAGCCTGAACACGGTCTCTACGTGCGATCTTGGCGCGCTTGAAGTATCTCTCGAGCAAATGTCCATCCTTCTGACAGAAGGTACAATGGTTCTTCACCTTCTGAGAGGTAGAAGTAGCATGATGAGGCTTCGCCTTCTGAGAGGTCGAAGCAACAGGTGGAACCACCTTACTGTCAGAGATCCCTTGGACAAAGCCCGCGGATTTGAATTGAACTTTCTTAGTTCTGGGCTCGACCTCGATCACACCTGCTGCTATGGGTCTAAGAACAGCAGGTGGATGCTTCCTAACATCCTGAAGAAAATCATATCCTAGACCTTGATTGAATTTGCAAATCTTGGATTGGTCTAGAATAAGATTTAGCTTCTTCTTGCCTCCTACAAATCTCTCAAGAGTGTTCATAAGATACTAACACTCCTGAAAGACAGGTGCAAGAAGAGTAGGGGGAAGAAGAGACAGCAGAAGGTAAGGGAGTAGAAGAAGAACCAACAGCAGAAGAACGAATGACATGTGCACGCACAGCCGCCTCAGAAGGGACAGTCCTACTGCTAGCCATTTGGTTCTCGTCGCTAAGCGTCTCTACCATACCATCAGGTTTCTTCCCCACAACAGCACACACATTATAAGCAGATGGTGGTTTCTCTAGAAGGTTCTTAGTTAGTTTCACACATTTTTCATCCAATGCAATCAAGTCAGATTTTAGTTTTTCACAATTATTGCATGGTGAGCTAACAGAGTCCTTAGAAGCATATTGAGCCAATTTGTTACTGTGATTAATCATTTCTTGAAACTGTTTTGAGACAGATTCAAGCTCAGTAGTCAACTTGGGACAATTCATACATGAAGCAATGGGCTCTAGTAGAAAAACTTGTAACTCAGCAATTTTATAATCTGCCCTTTTTAGGTTCATCTTCAAATTAATGCAGCTTTCACATGATTCAGGCAGATCGAGAAGCATGGTATAAAGACCTCTAAAAACATTGTCCTTATCCTTACATGAGGTGCAAGAAATAGTCTCAACAGTAGTAGATGAAAGAGCAGCTACCCTCCTCATCTCTAGTTCAGCAAACAGACTAACATTCTCCACCTTAAGCAAATCTAGCTTAGAAGACACACTATCATGAGAGGTCCTTAATTTCTCTATATCACCAAGCAAAGAAGAGCATGTATCACATTCGTCATGGGAGGGAGCAGATATAAGTGAAGTAAGCTCCCGTGATAATCTATCTATTTCATTCTCCAACTCACTACACATAGCTCTAGATCTAGCATGAAATCTTCCTAGCTTAAGAAAAGCATCATTGAGCTGGTCATAGGAGGGATATACCTCATCGGAGTCGGAGTAGAGCTTGCTATCGCTGATATCGCCCTCAAGGGCCATGAAGCACATGCCGGTGAAGTTGTCGCCATCCTTGGGTTCTTGATCATCCTTCCCATCGACGTCACTCCACCCCTCCACCTCGCTGAGGTCGAGGTCATCGAAGGTGGTGAGGACACGGTGGAAGAGCTTCTTGGCTTTGCCAAGGTTGCGAAACTTCTTTTCTTTGCGTTGGGCGTCTTGTTGCGGTTCTTGTTGGTGTAGTCGTTCTTGCTCGAACCGCCGTAGTCGTTCTTGCCCTCCAGCTTAGGGCAGTTTGCTCGAATGTGGTTGGGGCCACCACACTCAAAGCAAATCACACGTCCTCTCTTTCTCTCCCTAACCCTCTTGTATGCATGAGAAAACTTTCTGGCTAAGAGGGCTAGTTGGTTTTTTAGGAGATGCTCTAGATGATCATCATCACTTTCACACAGAACAGCTAGAGAGAAACCCAAAACAGTGTCAGCAGAAGATCCAGAGGCAGGACTGGGATCGGTGACCAAAGCCATTGACTTACAAGGGACAATACCAATCTCGTGAGTCTTGAGGCATGAATACAACGCATCAAGAGTCAAAGTCGAAATATCAGTGGTGTCCTTAATGGTGGTCACTTTCATCTCCCAAACGCGCAAATCCAAGGCCGAAAGCATTTAACGAGCGTTGTCCGAGTTGGGGTAAGTGAGACCGACCACTCGGAGGTTGCTCAAAATCTTGTGGAACCTCGCAAAGCACTCATCCAGGGACTTGTTATAATCTCGCTTGTACTAGTCCTATCGTACCGTCTTAATTTGGATGGTGCCCCCAAGGTAAGCTTCGAGGGTCACCCAAATATCGAAGGCTGACGAAAGATGAGAAAGGCGATCGAACTCGTTTCGGCTCAGACCTTGAATGATGATGTTCCTCGCCTTAGCATTCGCCTCAACATCGAGCATGTTTGCCACATTGATGTTCTCATCGGCAGGAACAACAAAGCGCGTTTTTAACCTTGCGCCAAATCGCATAGCCATGAGCCTGAATGTAGGTCTCCATCTGACTCTTCCAGAAGGGATAGTCGATCCCATCGAAGATCGGGGGCATGGTGGAATACTTGTTTGTCGGCATGGCTCACAGACCGGTTAAGATCTATAGAGAAAAGCTAACCGGCTCTGATACCAATTGTACGATCAGAAACGGCAACAGAGGGGGGGTGAATGGTGCCTTTTAAAACTCGCCCCCAAAGTATCCACAAAACATCTCTTCTCCGATAGCTACAAAAGCTATGAAGAAGGAGAGGTTATGCTTACTGGCAGCCGAGAACACAGGAGAACTGATAGAAAGAAAATGAGAGCAACTGGCAAAAAGAGCTGAAACAGACTCTGCAGAAAGAATGGCAAAAAGGACTGAAAGAAAGAGAAAAAAACAGAAAACAAGAGCTGCTGACATAAGTGACTGCAGAACAAGATCTAAAAACTCAAGGCTGAAACTGCTAACAAGGGAGAAATGCATAAGAATGCAGCCGACAGAGATAATAGACAAAGCAATTTGCTTGCAAGACTGGACCTTCTGAAAAGCTCATAGTTGAACTGAGGATCTGCTTGCCGAGAAACTGACTACAATGCTTGATTGGTTCTGATTACTGCATTTTTTTGATCGGCTGGAAGCAAGAAATGAGTGCAGCTAACAGGGAAACAGCAGACCGAGTGCAGAGAAGCCACCCTTGCTGCCGAGAACTGACAGCAATGTTGATCAGCTGATTGCTATGTTTTGTTCGGTTAGATTACAGTAGCAAGAAGCAGCGCCCAGAAACCTGAAGAAATGGCTGAAATGCAGAAAAGAAGGCACAGCCGAAAACTGAAATAGAGCAAAGAATCCTTGCTGCCGAGAAACTGAACAGAAGCTGCAGACTGCAGTCGAAAACAGCAAAAGCACTGGCCGAAAACTGAAGTTACCGAAAATACAAACTAAGAACTGAGGAGCAGAGAAACTGACTAACGAATGCTGCTCTCCTTAGATTGATTGATTAGGACTACAAATCAAATAACTGCTCAACCTCAGAAATCAAAGAAAACAGACCAAGCTCAAAAGAAAACAAATAATGCTGAAATTGCCGAAAACTAGAAACTGACTGATACTGAAAAAGAGAAGCTGGAAAGAGCAAATTTCATATTTCTCATGATTCTTTGATTCTTAGCTCATGAAATTTTGAAATACAGCAGGAGATAGCCTCAGGACAAGAAGGCACAAATCTGAAGTCAACTTTTGAAGGGTAATCAAGAGCTTCACACATGCTCTGCCTCCAAACCCTAGTTTTTGGAAAATGTGAGAAATGTGGGGATTCAATTGAGAGAGGAGAATGCCCATTGATTCTAAGAAATGCTCTCAGGGATGAACTGGCCAAATTGCCTGGAAGCTAATTCCCACCATTGAGCAGACCAAAAGCAAAGAAACTCAAGATTTTATCTCAAACCAAAAGGAAACAGAAAGATGGCACGAACTCAAATCCATCACAGAATGGACAAGCAAGAGTAAATCTCTCAAATGGATTCATTACCAAGAATTCTTACAAGAGATGAATGATTACAACGGCCCCATGCACAATTGGGAAGAAAATCACTCATCTCACTACATGATTCTCTCCTGAGAACACACACTCAAGAACTCATGCAGGAGAACACACAGCTTACTTTATTACTTACTCCCCTCTGCCTCCACCTCTCCATATGAAGGCAAGAGCTGCTTTCAAAGTAGCAAACCAAGAAAGGTCACCCCCTTTCCACTCACAAGCCTCACACCCACATGAGGCAAAAGTCAAAGCTCAGGAAAATGGAGGGAAGCAGCCATTTCACTCCAAACCCTAACAAATCTACTGTCATCCACTAACGGGTCTCCAACCCGTTATCTTCAACCGAACCTGCTTCCATTTTTGCAACCTCGCGCATTTTACCGAAATGCCCCTGCTGCAACTTCCTGGAAGCTTCCTGCTCGCATGACCGCACCCAGCCTCTGACCATCTGGATCTCGACTCCTCCCTGAGTCTAGTCCCGGTCCGCTCTACTGCACACAACCGCACCAGGTATCCTGACCATCTGGACCTCAGCTCCTCCCTGAGCCTAGTCCCGGTTCTCCTCACCGTTGCCCGTCGTGTCCACCACCGGTAGCTCCAGTTCCTCGTCTCCCGGCTCGCAACCACCTCAGTAGCCTCGATCATCTTCGACGTCTCCAACCGTCTGGACCTCAACACCTCCTGTGCCTAGTCCCAGTCTTCCCACGCCTCACCATGACCTAGCTCCGAAATCCTGCAATCACACAGACAAGCAAACTGTCACATAGCACCGCTCGAAACAGCATGACCAACATTAGCATTAGAAGAAGGAAATACCCTATCGACGATCGAAAAGGAAAACAAGCGTCCTAAGCACTCCCGACCGCGATCGACCAAGTCCAACCGAACCAGACCGCGCCATGCACCGACTTGGCGCGAACCATACAAACCAAACTCAAACTTTCCAGAAACCAAGTCAATTACTCATCACAAACATGAGGACACCTCCACATGGTCTCTCACATTCTACCCCCCCTAAACGGAATTCGACCCCGAATTCTATCCACGCTTACACCAAGGTTTGCTCACAGCTAAAACTTAATCATATTAACACGCACCTATTGTGAATAATTCTGGATATTGCTCACGCATGCGAGACTCTTATTCCCAAGTGGCTTCTCTCTCTGTCTCCTGCGACCAAAGCACCTTGACATACTTTAAAGTTTTATTCATCAATGTTTCTTCTAATCTTTCCAGAATTCGCACTGGCTTGGACTCAAAGGACAGATCTGGTTCAAGTATTAACGGTTCTAGTGAAATATAAAGCTCTGGATCTCGCAGGTACCTCCTCGACACCGGGTCATACATAACGTTGTGTACCCCACTCTAGGACCCAAGACGGTCCTAGCGATACACCACCCTCCAAATCCTCACAACTAACAGATGCGATTAAATATACTTCGGGTTATCATTCTCTTTGTTACCAACCCACAAAACCTGCATAACAAATGAAACTCTTGTTCCAACTCTCAATCGATCTCTTTACCTTAACATGGAGCACCTCCTTTAACCCCGGATGCACAACAGGGCTCGTTGTAAACAACCCCTTTTACAAACAGAATCCAACTGAAAATAAAGGATTCTCATCACAACCACACTTCACCAACTCCCCACCAAAATAATCAAATCTAAAAATCAAGGATTCAACATGAGAACCTCTCCACATTCCAAGTAGGTAATTTGCAAATAAACAACACATAAGTCAGAGGAGAATCACTCCAATGCCAAACCCTTACTTTGTTTCCTTTGAAAACCACACATGCTAACATAAAATCAACTCAAACCACAAAAGACTTTTGCTATCATCACATAGCTCAAGCAAGAATCAAGAGAGCATTTTACTACCCGAGAAAATATTGGTTTTTTAGGAATAAACTTTCTCTTGAATCACAAGATTCCAAATCATCACACACCACACTAACTCATTTCTCTTAAATTGGCAACATTCACACTATGCTCAAACCGAGTGCATCAACCACACCTTTGTGGAGAGACTCTACTGACCTCACAATAACATGCTCTAGCCAACTCCTCTACCAACAGGGTTACTTTGATAAATAATTTTCAATGCACCTCATCATTATTTTGACCCACAATCACTTCACCACAATCCTTTAAGAATAATCAACTTGAAATTCTAAGCACACACACTCAGTTCTCACATCCAAAGGACACTAACGAGGAGCATCACACTATTTAGAATCCACTTGTTTCAATATTCCCACACAACATCATTAGCCTCCAAGGTTCTAACATAGAACACCAAACCAAAATTTTCCATCTCCAGGGCTCCTATATATGCACTTCGATATAATTGATACGAAGACTCTCGAATTTGGTGACTAAAATTCCCACAATCAAACATGCTCAATCATTAACAACCACATGAAGACATATTCTCAACCTAATTATGTTTAGGAATATTCTAACTCCTGGAGGGTTACTCACTGAAGCCAAGCCATACATGGCAATAATTCAACAATCCCTACTATCCCAATAATTCTCATAACGGTTAGACTTCTTTACAATTATAATCTCATTAACTACACCACCATAATCCTCCTACTAAACCTTTCAAAGTGCCCAATCACGATACTCTAATAAGATTGATCAAGATTCTCATACTTTTGATAATTCTAATGTTCCATCAAAATGAACGAAACATTCTTGAACCACAATTTATTATAGGTTCTTCTAGTTGCAACAATATAACCAGTTGACTCCAAAGACAAACATCTTCTTTAAATCAAATCCTCACCAAGAATTATTCCAAGGAATCAATTTATCACCCCATGAATCTCAGACAACTTTGACACCCACAATCTCACCAAAATCAATCACATGACCATACCAACCAGTTGCCATACACATCCTAAAGGACTTTACAACCAAAATCGGTTACTCCTTTCTTAGAAGAGGCAAAAAGAAGTAACTTTCAGCACATGGGAAGATGTTACCGTTCGCAATAGACACCAGACCAAGGGAAATAGCAATGATCTTGGAAAACAAAAGATAAGATCACAGTTGAAAGCACATGCCCCTCAGAAAGAAAAATATCAAATCTCAACCAATAAGAATACAGTATTGTCATTTAAACTCAAGAAACTCTTATGCGGCGAAAATAAGAAGTCAAGCACACCTCTAAAAGTTACACGACTTGACTCCAACCTTAAATACTTTTACTACACTCTTTCCTTTAACAAAGAGAATACATTTCTTTGATTACAGTACTACTTTGACAATTCCAACAAAAGAGACCTGAAGACCACAACACATTAATCCCTTAAGAACTAATAAAACCTTGCAACGCGTCACTTTGCTCAAAACAATTTCAGCTGCCACATAAGTCATGAGGCCCAAAAGATCGCGTACGCAAATATCAAAACTTTTGTTTTATATAGTATCATGGAAGTTATCAATTTATTTATTTATAGAACATTCAACATTATCAAAAAATCAAAATAATACACTCTTAACAAAAAATCATCATATTCTCAAATCCCTTCATAAACTTTTCCAAAAGGAACACAATAAATCACTTCATCATGTTTCTATTATCTAAATAAGATTGCAACCACTTGATCTAGGGAAAGCCTAGTGCACAAGCCACAATATTGAAACAATCTCTTTTAATAAGCTGGTACTAGAATATGGCAATCTCAAAAATTGCTATGAGGATAGATTCAACATTCCACCTTATGTTTAGCAACTAGAACGAAATATCTTCAAACTTCAATAATATAAGCTCTATAAGACAAGGTTTCACAAGTCAATACATCAACCTTCCTCCATTTCTTTATACATATTTCAATAACTTAGCATGGTGAAAGATAGATGAACCTAGCAGTTGTACATGCTCATAAAGTATCTAAATAAAGGACAGATTAAATGTTAATATTACTAAGGCAATATTCCAACACCTCCTTACTTAATCATCCCAAACGGTCAGATTAATTATCGAAGACAAAAATAATTCAATTTATCCAATAGGATAGAAATTTAAACAATCATTCCAATTCTTTTTGCACATCTGCAATAACTCCATGAGTTCCAATCATGTATAGATAAATTTTTAATCACAATGCTTAAGAAACTATTACAAGGTGACATCAAATTAATCGAGTACACTTCCAAGGATGCTAGTTAAAATTAATTATGCACACCGCTAACATCTCAACTTGATAATTGATACCTTATAAATTAATTTACATGATTACCACCTCCCACTTAAGCACAACAAAACACCACAAGGGTTTTAACACTCTTTCAGAAAAGGGAGGAATTAAACTTCAACAGTCGAAATAATCCAAAATAAATACATAGTTCCAAGGCTTTCACATGTTAATGAATTTGTAACATAAAACTTTTGTTAATAAAAATACCAAGCAAACAAATGAGACATGTTTCACAACAAGACAAAACTCCCACAAAGGGACCATCCTTGCAAATCAACAATGTTCACAAGTAGCAAAAGAGTCAATAGTCCGAAAAAACAATAATTGCTTCAAAGGACAGGTAGAGACCAATAGAAAACCCTCAACTGCAATGAACCACAAACTCAAGATAAATTCATCCACCACCACAGGATAAGAATTGACCAAAGCCAACTCAAGGATGAGAGACTTTTCTAAATAACTCATTCCTAACCTCTGAAACTAAGTTGTCCAAGGAAAAATCCTTCACCATTTCAATACCACGAATAGTGATATAACCTGGCCATGTCCATGGCCGCACCGCGGTCTCTATCTCTCGACATCAACTATCACCCCACATAACAATCATATAATCGAATCATAAGCACAAAAGATCATCTCATAACAAAGTACAAAGTCAAACATTAAGCACACATTCAACTATGATAATCGACGGAAACGTAGATGCAATGCAAACCCCATTCCCACCTATAGTGCTTAGTGTGTCAAAATTAATATTTCGTTAACCACGGACCTACAGCCCGCTCTGATACCAACTGTAACACCCCAGCCAAACCATGTCCTGGAATGCTACCAAACTAGTAATGTAACATGGATAAACTAAATACATCTCACAAAACTTCGGCAGAACCTCCCTTGTATAGTTGTCTATGTCAATGGTTTCAACAAGCAGATTAAATAAAAATAGACAGCCAACATGTATTATGATCATTACTAATCAAAATTGACAATATGTTCTAGGACATCCATAGGTCTAGCATCTAGATAAAGAATAGGAGCATCATAAAAAAATATAGATATTTATTACAGTTTAATTCCAGCAAGCAATGATCATAAAGGTACTTAAAGTAATTCATTCATCTACTATTTAATTTCTTCCTTTTTCCCATTATGGGTAGATCGTGCAAACTGCAACAAGACTAATCATTCTTTTCCCCTATGCATGCTGACCTCATAAGGGTACCTAAAACACAACAAACAACAAGGGTTAGTCCAACGACACAACAAATATAATAAATGGTACCATAGCATACATGTACCCCGTTCCATAAGAACATCCATTAGTTATTTATAAACACATGCTATGCAGTACACCGTTCCATAAGAACATCCATCAGTTACTTATAAACACATGTTATGCAATATGCTCAACAAGATCTTTCTCTTTTCTCTTTCTCATTTGCATTTTACCGGTAATGCAAAGTGTGCATCCGTCGATGCACACCCATGCCTGTACCATCTGGTACAGGGACCAATTGTCCATACTTCGCAAGTATGGGGACCTAAGCCCATCTCTTCAAGCATGGGGACCTTTAGCTCGTCATCAACATGACGGGGACCTCAGCAATTACTTGGTCATTACATGACCAAGACATCAATAAGCCAACATGATGCATATGCATGAAAGTCTCAGTTTAATAAAAAACCGTGCAACCACAACACTTTGCACAAGGAAAACCTTTTCATACAACCATGTTTACACTCATGAACTTCATAACTTCCAAACAACCATGAACATTACCAAAACATCTTCATCAGAAACATGAACACACAATTGATCACAATATAACTCAAACATTGACATTCCATAACAACTATTGTATCCTTCATTATACTTGCCTTAACCACGAGAGGACGAGAGACGTGCAGAAGGTGCCGCCCCCGGGATCAGTCCACCACCTGAATAATAATTATAACGCATGCTAAGATAACAGTACTGAACCAAAACTATATAAAAAAACAATCATGAACTCGCAAAAACGTCCAACTCGACTTCAACCCCAAATCCTAAAGGTCTATCTGTCCCCTCTGTGAACAGTCAACTTCAAAAATCCATATCTATTAGTACAGGCGTCCGAATAAGGTGTTCTTAGACTTTCTGCAAAGATAATTAAATTATCCATCTAAACCTAGTTGGTGAACCTCCCTGAATCGGCAAAATTATACCCGCACAATCCCGTTTTCTAAAACATCAATTTCACGTCGGGTTCTCTGGATAGAATACTAAAAATACCATAACTTTCAGTACGAGTGTCCGAATCATGATTTCTTGAGATTTCTGGAAAGCTGAGACAATGATATACAACTTTAATTATACTAGGATTCTCTAATTATCTCTTCTTCTAATCGCCTAACACCATTTACCAAAACCTGACAGAAAACCCACCAATCTGCAGAACAGTCCCACTAATAAAATCATAACTTCTGCTACAGAGGTCCAACGACATGTTCTTGTACTTCACAGAAAGATAGCGACGTCCTCTACATTACTCTAGGAGACATCCAGAACTGAATCCCCATGAAACTACCCCCAAAACGACCGTCTAACGCAATCTATCCTGAGCAGACTACAATACCGACCTTGCTACAACAATTAAATATGCATCTAACCAGGGGAAATAGGGATTATTCTTGACAAACCACTGAAGAACACGATGAACACCACACGATCTCTCTCTCCCTTCCTTTTCCCTTTTCCCCTTCCTCTTCTTCTTCCGGGTCAGAAACACCTCCCGGCGATCAATCTCCTTCCTCCGCTCGACCGGCAGCAAAGGAGATCTTCACCAACAGCAGGGGCTTCAATGGAGGATGGGGTGCTACTGGACACGGCGGAGGCGCATGGGGGGCAGGGGAGGCGGCAGCCACAAGGAGAAAGAGGAGGGGGAGTAGGGGTGGCGGCTAGGGTTTGGGGGAGGCGCCCCTCCCCCCTTTTGACCAGCTACCACTTGGGCCAAGGCCCAGGCCCAGGTTGCCGGGACTTTTTAGAAATCCTCCCTCTAAAAATCCCTGTTTAACTCTTTTTTATATGGTCCTTCCTTCCAATTAATCGATTATCTCTCGAATTACTTTTGGGGTATTACACTATCACCCTCTCACCCTTATGGGCTTATCCCTTACCAAATGGTCCCATAAGTTGTGTAGGAAGTTCCACCACAACATCTAGCGCAGCTGGACTTCTGTCTCCACAACCTCTAGCGCAGCTGGCGAATATCACCGATAAGCGGTGACCCGTTCAAGCCGGATTGGTATACCTCTTGCACAATCCCTTCTTTCCCCTACCTGTGAGATGGTTTCAAGGGTCTAGTCAATTATTTAGCCAAGCCTACAGTTTGTCAGCTTGTGGATATACTATTTTACATAAGGAGATCATCACAAGATTAATGTCAGAACCCAGAGCGGCAACTCCTAGATCCTCTGTGTAAATCGCACTAGTTCAGGATCAGCTAGTGCACACAGTGATAACAAAAACAAATATCATGCATAATGACAATTTATTTAACTGAATATGAGCCTGATGGCCAAAGTTTACATCAATGGCACACAAGGCAAAATTAAATATAAACAGCGGAAAAAAAACCAAAGCGGAAGAAGCTCACTGAGTCTGCCCACAGGCAAACGACAGTAAGACGCGGCCTACTCATCTAGATCTTCACCGTAGTCGAAGTCGTCTTCCTTTGTGTGGAGATAGCAAGGTGAGTACAAACTTGTACTCCGCAAGTCACATGAAGAAATGCAATATAATGATAAAGGCAGCAAAGGAAGGCTTATAGGGTTAGTTTGAGCATAAAACAACATTTAAAGAAATACAGTAAATAGATTGAAACTGTAGAATTTAATACAATAAGTAAAAACAGTAACTGCAATTGAAATTAATACCATTAGTGCAGGCTCCAACCAAACGCTAACCTAACAACAGGCATCCCACCCAGACAATCTTTTCCAAAAAAAACATCCCGTATGGACTCCATCCATCTACACGCTTCCAATCACTCATGAATTCCATCCATCCAATCATAAACAAAGTCTAAAAGTCTAATCCGTGAAAAACTTTTACTCAGCATGCCCATAACCATGGGCACGGCTATCCAAGACAGATTATACACTCTGCAAAGATTGTACAGCTTTACCCACAAGGCATGATCATCCCATATTGCCACCGGATTAACACACTGCCTTAGGTGTGCGGTAAAGAGATCATGACAAGGCCTTTACAATGTAAAATCTTTAACCTGGCCAAGTCAATACTAAGGTTTCACCCCAGTAAGGAATCCACCAGACCAGGACCCCTCTTGAGCCGAGTCAGACTTCTCATGGCCTACACCGCGCTCACTTTCAACCTACGACATGACCCAGGTTGGGACCCGCAAATTATTCAGCCAGGGTTGTCCACACTAGCCTTTTGATAGTACGATAGGGCTTTGCAATAGTAGCTCACAGACCAATCCTTAATTAACTTAGGCTCAACCACATACCCCTATGCACGACAATCAACACTATGTCTCCGAACAACAGTGCATGCCTGTACCCACCACCTAACCATTAGCCTAAGTCTAAACCAGATTTTATATTTTGCTTCAAAATATTTTATCATTCTCCTTGACTCACCAAAGTCAAGAATACCTTTCAAAAGCTTATCATTTTATGTGAAAAGGTATCCCAAAACCAAGATTATATCTAAGTAGGTCTAAGCATTTGATGTCAAATTCTCTAGCCAACACTAGTGTACTAACTAGAGTTTGATTCTTGGGTGACAAGGTATAAGGATTTGCAATGCCAAATGACGTAATAATAAATAGGTATTAACTAAATTTGAAACTGGGTTAAAATACAGTGAATAAAAATTTGCATGCAGGATTAATTTAAAACAACATAATTTTATTTTGCAATCTGTGATCAACATGGTCAAGGTGTGTGACTTGCCTTGCTCTGCAGTCTGGTGTGAATCGTCGTCGAATTCTTCCGAATTGTTGCAGTCTACACGCGAAGAACTAAAGCGAATAAATTCAAACAAAATCCAAAAATTACAAAATATATATTAAGCGATAGATTATGATTCTAGATGAATTTAGGATAAATAATCAATGGATTCAGAGTTCGTATGACGGAGAACGAATATCTGATAGTTTTGGACATCACATGAAATGATAACAAAATACGAGAATTACTTTTTGAATAGTATATTATGGGGAATGCAGTGCTCACCTCGGTTTTGGTGGAACATGCACGGTCGGCCTGCAGCGAGGAGAGAATCTGTGGCACGGTTTGGCCATGGTGCTCCAGCGAAACTCCGGCGAAGGCGAGGGAAGCACCATGTAGAACGCGGAAAGGCGAAGCCAATGGTGTGGTCAAAGGTGGCGGAACTTCACTGTAGGCGGCATAAACAGCCGAAGAACACCGTTTGGTTGGCGAGAGAAAAATGCCGATTGTGGCGAGGAGGAAAGGATAGAGGCTTTGAGATTTTCGAAGGTGAATGAGGATGAGGGGCACCCGGTGCTCCCTTTTATAGGTACGGAGGTGGACCAGATAAGGAGATCCGCGAGGGAATGTCTTTCGGTGGCATGGAATATTCCCGCGAAATGGGTGTATGAAACTGGGGGCTAAGGCCGGGAATGTAAAGGTCTTGATGAGAGGATTTGAACGCATTTGATTTCACGAACATCCGTTGAGAAAATCACAAGTTCTGGAAGCTTCAAAATGTTGGCCATGGCACTGCGCGTGCAAGCGCTCGGGTCTTGAAGATACAAAGAAGATGAATAGTGAGGAGAGAGAAAATAGAAAGAAAAAATAACTTTTTCCAGAAAAATAAAATAAATTTGAAAAAAATTCAGGAAAATTTCACCAAAATCCTTGGAACCCAAAAAGATCAAACAAAATAATTTCAGATTTAATTGAAGTTTAGTTTAACCATTTAAAATATTTTTATTTGCTAAGCTTTGATTTAATCCAAATAAATTTCAGACAGACTCTAAAAATTTGAAAACAAGATAGAAATGGATAGATTGGATTTTTTTAAGAATTTAGAAATTTGAACAGGCTTAATCGTAGCTAGGATGAAGGAGAACAGGCTTCTGGAAGTTTGAAACTAAAGAAAAATAAAAAAGAGATTTCTGAATTATTTTTGTACTGCAAAAGGAAGATTATGATGTCAACAATGAATTGAATTATTTTTCTTTGGGAAAAGGGATTTATGACGTCAGGGTGATGTCAGCAAGAGAAATGATTTTTTCGTTGATTTATTTTTCAAAAGAAAAAGGTTTGAATTTGGCTAACAGGTGGCTTTTGCGAACTGGGTCCATGGTGAATTGGGTTCATGGACTAGGGATAGGATCAAATCGGGTGGCGCAGATTGAATTCAGGCCATCGGATGGAGATAGAGTGGGTTAAGTGAAGATGGAGGGCCGATATTTAATCGGGTGTGGAAGATTGGATTTGGGCGTGACACTTGTCAGCCCGAGAAGAGAGAGGGTTTAAAATTAGATTTAGAATTTCAAAATACTTTTTAGCTTTGCAATTGATTTTTAAAATCCAAGAAAAATTTATAGACATTCCTGGAGATGATTTACACATAGGAAAAATATTTTCAACTTAAACTTGGTCTTTTTAATTTTTACAAAATACTTTTTAGCTTTGCAATTGATTTTTAAAATCCAGAAAAACACAAAGAATCCAGATAAATGCCTAATGCTTCCAAATAATTAATTCGAAATAGGATTTTTATAGAAAATCAAAATATCATTTTATTTAACAATTTTTTTATGTTTTTACCTAAATTACCTTTCAAGCAGAAAAATCAGTGCAAATCAAAAATAAAATTTAGGCAACAAATACACTTATTTTTATTTTAAATTATTTTTACTATTATTATTTTTTTATAAAAACCTAGGCTGTTACAATTAAGTCCTTAATTTGTCCAGGTGATTCGTACCACAATCCACAATTTCTCGTGCAACATCGGCACCATCCACTCTTGCCATCCACCCGTATAGATATAGTAGTTTTTAGGGTTTGGAGAAGCATAAATTAAGTTGTCACAAATATCCAGCCACTTACATCCTGTGACTATCCCAAAACAAGTTCTCATGTTTTAAAAATTAATGATCAGGGCAGCTAGTGCCCTAAACTTGACCGGACTAGCATGGCATTTAATATCTTATTCAATATCTTATAACTAATAAATTTATCATTAAAATTTAGGGTGACAATGGCCAGGTGATTCAAGCGTCATGGAATGGTTTATTAAAATTAATACAAAGGCGAGTGGGCATGTAGCTACCTTAAATTTGGACATACATTTACGTAGTGAATTTAAGCATGCAAGTTCATAATTCAAAGGAACACAATTGTATAAAATGTAGGATCAATATGATCAAAGTAATGACTTGCCTTTCTTGATTTACCATAGCCTTGATCCAAATCAAAGTCTGCTCAGCCAGTGATCTTAAATTACTGGTCCTCGCTTTTACCCAAACACTAACGTGCGACAAGAAATGCAAGACCAAATAAATCCAAACACTATAAATGCCCAGTTTAATTTAAATTGTAAATTTATTATGATTTGAGAATAGAAAGATGATTCGGATTAGGGTGCTGTAAACATAGCGGTAGCTGAATTGAGCAAGACAACGAGTTGTCTGAGTAGCTTTACCGTGAGGGAAAATTTAGGACAAGGAGGGATCAAAAGTGAACAAGTATCTACAGGAATTTATCCCCTTTGGAAAAAGGGAGTGGCCATACATAGTCAATCGGGGACAGACAAGACTTGATATTTATCAAGGAAATTCCATGAGTCAGGCAGGACCTATGGATAAATGAAAGATATTACTAGAGATATTAAAGAGGGATAGAACTTTGTGATTTTTAGGATGCAGGGGTCTTACATGAGATGAGTATAATTTTTAATTACTCAATGTAACTTTGATATTTCATCAGGCAATGCTTATCTGAGATTACAAGTA
This sequence comes from Dendrocalamus latiflorus, assembly GCA_017311315.1. NCBI lineage: Eukaryota > Viridiplantae > Streptophyta > Magnoliopsida > Poales > Poaceae > Dendrocalamus > Dendrocalamus latiflorus. The sequence goes on from CM029623.1 coordinate 20,664,378, forward strand.
TTTGAAAATATGGAATTTTTAAAAGCTTTTCTTGCATTTTGCTGGTGTTCAAAATTTCTTTTGAACAAATATTTGAAATTTCTTGAGTTTTGTGGCATGAAAAATAATATGCTGAGAAATAATACCCAAATTTAGAAACAATAAAGGTGTAGGTGTGAATATATATATATATATATATATATATATATATATATATATATATATATATATATATATATATATATATATATATATATATATAGAAATAATAAAAATAAAAAGTTACCAGAATAATAGCAATAAAGAAATAGAGGCAAAGGGATTTTTCAAATAGAGTTGTGCATAACAATAGGCATAAGAAAAATGTGTGTGTGTGTGTATATAGATAAAGATGTAAGAATAATAGAAATGAAGAAATATATGTGCAAAGAAATTTTCATACAAAAATGAAAAAGGCCCTTCGGCCTGGCCGGCCCAGCCAGCCAACTAGCCCAGCTGGCCAGCCAGCCCAGTCGGCCGAATCAGCCCAGCTGGCCCAACCCTTTTTCCCGTCTTCCTCCCCACCCCCGCACGGCGTTCAGATAGGGAGCCGAGCCCCTCCCTCCTTCAGATAGCCCGGTCGCAGCCCGCCCCTCCCCGCGTGCAGCCTCTCCTTCGGACCGCCGGTCCCTGGCGCCACTCCGCCACATCATCGTGGCCCCACTGTCATCTCGTCGCCACATCATGCCGTGTCACCGCCTGGCCGCCGTCGCCTCAACCGTCCTCCCCTGCGCGGTCGTCACCGAGAAATTCGCGAGCTCGACTCCCTGCTGCACGTCCCCTCGTCCTCGGCAACCGTCAGCCATAGCTGCTCTGCAACGCTATTAAACCGCGACGTTGAGTCGAGGCAGTTGGCCCTGTAGCCATGCCATTGCCGACGTCGCCGCCATGCCCGGCCAACCACCCTCCTCGCCGCGCACCTGTTCTCCCCTCTATAAAAGCTGGCCGAAGTTCTCATTCACACCGCCAAACCCCCTTCTCCCTCTCCTAGCCCTCAATCGGCCTCCTGTGCCCCGATTTCTCGCCAGCGCCCCTTCTCAAACTCCAGCAACCGAGCGCGCCGCCGTGTCAAGCTACCACCGGCCAATTCCTCCCTCCCACACCCTCCTCAGGACCCGGCTCGGCCGATTTCCCCGCCCTCGGCCGAGCTCCCGCCGCCTCTATGTCGCCAGTGCCGAATCTCTCCCGAGCTCGCCGCCGCCGCACGCCGCCGACCCATCTCCGGCACTCCCCGGCCTCCACCGCCACCACCATCGGCTTCCCCGTGATTCCAGCATCCCATTTTGCCCCTCACCGGCACCTCTCCGGCCGCCCACCGTCGCCGTTCCCTGCCCCGGCCCCTGCTGCAGCACTCGGCTTAACTGCCTCCCCCTCCCTCTATAGTCAGGTAACACTCGGAGGACTACTGGCTATCAACGCTCGCTCTCAAAACTCACCTCGGTTGCCCACGTTCGAGCCTCTGCTCCACAGCGCCGAGGTGTAGTTTTTATTTTTAATTTTTTGCTAAGCATTGGCAATTAGAAAAATGAGGAAAAATCAGGAAAAAGGTCTAGAATAGATGTAAAATTTGTTCAGGGTATAAATGAGACTAATAAATATTTAAACTTGAATTTAAAATGTTACATGTTAGTAGCTAATATTCTTTTAACCTTGTGTATTAAATCTTAAATTCCTAACTTAAGGTATAGTGAGATATTAATTAGGAATAAGGTTTAGGTTCAAGCTTCCATGATATTCTAATAAATAGAAATTGAGTAAACCATAAATTAAGGACCATTGCACATTAGTAAATGATATAGAGTTAACCATTGCAAGTTTAAAACCCTAAACCACTAATCCTTAGGCTCTGATATTCAAGTTTAATTAGAGGCTATATTTCATGTAATGGACTTACGGCTGAAACTTCAAATAAGTATAATTAATTTATTCTCACCCCAAGTTGAATAATCCCCATTTCTAAATTTAACTAAAAAGCAAAGTCTATCCTATGAAACTAAAAGCATGAATTTTGGAGTTATATGGATTTTCTGGTGAACGTTTATTTGGTTTGCTGATTTGCTTTTTGTCCAAATTTTCACGCACGTAAAATTAGCATACGAGGCTCAAGAAGAAGAAGCCGAAGCAGCAACTCTAGAAGCTCAAGACAACCAAGACCAAACCCACTGTGACTAAGGCAAGTCAATACTTTGATCATGTTGAACCTACATTTTCTGCAAATTACTTTTGTTTAAATTATCAAATTGCATGCTATTATTTTATATGTAAATACATGTTTAATTTAAGATTTTAGTTATATGCCCATTGTTAACCTTGAATAATATTACAACTCTTTTGGAATATTTGAATATGTGAACCTTGTCATCTAGAAAAATTATAATGGTAATTTTTCAAAAATAAGTCCGTAATTGTACGCCATGCTTAGTACTGCTTAGATACTCGGGGGCACTGAAATGCCCCAAGCATCACTTTTAATCATGAAGAAAAATTTGGTTGGGCAGTCATGGTGGCAATGACTGGTATATGTTGGAAATGATTATTTTATACTCTCCAAAAACCCCCAAATTGCTTATCTATCTGGGCGGATGGTTCGGGGGTATGGTGCAGGGGTGCACGAGAGTGTGGTTTGTGGTAGAACCGCCCAGATAACCCTAAGGACTGAATCTTGTCATGACCTCCTGTGTAAAACAAGTGCAACCACAAGTTTGTAAAATACAACTTGGCCTATTAAATTTACCGAGCCCTGAAAGTCATCATCATCGGTGGAGGAGTGAAGTAGTGCAAGTGGCGGCCTGGATGGCAGGCTTGAATGGGACACCCGCAGATGGTGAAGTTCGTCTTCGGCGTGCTAGCAATATGGGTAGCTAGCTGCTAGGTGTATAGGAGGGGAACATTCCGCATAACGTATGGGACCCACCGCAAGTGGGAGCGGCCCATAGGGTGAGATGATGATGGAAGGGGCGAGGTACTTTGAATGGTTACTGTGATGGTTTGCTTAACCGCATGACCAAGGAATCGTGTGGGGCAATGAGTGAACTGTCTCTTGTGGGTAAAGTGTGCAAACTCTGCAGAGTCAAAACTATTCGAATAGCCATGCCCATGGTCATGGGCGGACATAGAAACTTAACCAGATATAGTTCTATTTCAAAAAAAACTTTGTGGGTGGAATTGGAAAAGTGAGGGCAATAGAAAGCCCTGATTTGAGTTGTCCTGGGTGTCGTCCCAGTGATATGGTTAGCGGTTATAACGCTGAAGGTCTAGCATAGGTGCAGAGACCATGTAATGGTGGAAGGTATCTGGATCACTACTATAACAGCAATCTTTCACATACACTATGCTTTAGTCAAAACTGCTAAGTCATAGGAGATTCTCTAAGAATTATAATTAAACAACAATTTCTGGCAAATAAAAGAACCCTAGCCTTCTCTTGAAAAGCCATGCATACTATATATACTGCATTCTGTGTATTGGCTCACTGAGCACGGTGGTTTGTGCTCACACTCGCATTACCAAAATCAAATTCAAGGGCCCAGGACCATTATGCACATGAAGAAATCCCTGCTACGGATGGAGGGAACAACGATGAGACTTAGGACGACTACTGCGCTTTCGGTGTCCTAGGCAATTAGACTATGGTGTTGTGTGCCTATAATTATTGCTTAAGCTTAGGTAATAATCATATGGCACATATTTACCTTGCTTTTGCTTCCGCTATTATGCTTTTGTAATGTGAACATTTGACCTAACCGGCCCCTATGTAAAACTGTTGCCCGACGTGGCATAATTCAAACTCAGTTATGTAATATTAATATGAGTTGATGTGATTCATGCGATGTATGGAATGATGCAGCAATGTACCTGGGAGCACTATCTACTGATCCAGGGAATAGTGCAGTGGTTTCACAGGAGATTCTGGATTGAAAGATCTGGGTCTGACAGATAATGATTGGAGATTTGGGCGTGAGACGAAGATTAATGATTGCTCTTTCTTGTTCAAGAATTCTTAATCCTAAACATCTATTATTTTAAATCTTAGTATTTTAGGATAATTGATGAAGTCTTCACCACAATTATTCTGAGCACTTTTGGAAAGATAGGTTTCGTGATTTTAGAGATGAGCAATATATGGTTAATGTTTTATATGACAAAATCTCGCTATACCAGTTATCTTTAATCTCCTTGATAGATTTAGATTTAGAGATAAAGACTTGGCGTAATATTTAGACTACTCAGGCTTTCGATAGAATGTGATATTGGCATTTGATTTGTTTGAGGGTAGAATTCTAAGAGTATTGAAGTTATCTTTATAAAGCTTCAAACATGCATCTTTAATTATAGGGGTTAAGTTTCTAGCACTTTTGATTTATAAAAGAGAATCCTTTAATTAGTTTCATATGAAAATTATTATGTTATTTCATTTGTCATGAAATTTATTAAAGATAAATTTTAAATTACAAGAGCATCCATTGTAATTTTGCAATTAATTCCTTATTTCTATCTTTATTTACAAATCATATTTCATTACCTTGTTCAAATGAGAATTTTAGATAGAAATTTCAAGATTTTAGAAGTAAAGTGGGAGGATACATTGATGCACATGAGCTTGAGGCCAAACTTCCAGTTGGGCCCACCCGTCATACAGAGATGCAAAGGAAAGGGTTGCTCGGCCAGCTGAAATAGAGCAAAGGGCAGAAGTGGCGGAAAATAGGGGAGGCGGGTTGGCAACGGAGCCGTGCGGCGTTACTGGCGGGGGACGACCGGGGAGGCGGTGGCGACCGGCAAAATGGGTTGCCCAAGTGACGAGGAGGCTCCAGGAGGCGAATGCTTCGGACGAGATGGCGCCAAGGCGGGCTGGCGGCAGCCCTGGGTGGCTAGCGGTGAGGGGGAAATGGGGCACCGGCGGTCAGAAGAGAGAGGAAAGGTGGTGGGGCGCGCATGAGCATGAGTGAGGTACATGGAGCTCACTGGGGTGATCGAAGTGACCGGAGGGAGGCCAAGGCGGGCTGGCGACATGCACAGGCAGCGGTGCAATCGGGTCACCGCGGCGGGGTGGCTCGGGCGATGGAGGGCATTGGCCGACTATTGGGGAAGCTTCGGGGTGCTAAGGGGCTGCTCTCACTGTGCGGAATTGGCCTGGGGTCGACCGAGGGGGATGCAGTGGCGAAAACAGCGATGGTCGACCGGAAGCGAACACGGAAAGGGCGCGGCGTGCTCGAGCGATGATTCCTCGATTAACCGAGTGGGAAGGAAGACGATGTCTGGGGGCACGCTGTGACGCGGTCACTTCGTGAAATGTTTGCCGGAGGTGGCCGGGACGGGGTGGTGGCCGGTGGCGCACGTAGAGGTAGCTCAAGTTGAGCTCGGCTTGAGAGAGAAGGAGTGGGGAGGAGGCAAGCCCAGTGCTTATAGACGAGGAAAGGGAGTGGTTGAGCTCAAGTAATGCTAGCATGGGCAAGGAGTAACGTCGGGGCATGGGCAGTGGCATTGAAGATGGAACAGAGAGTAGGGGAATGGCGCCGGGGTAGACCGATGGTAGGCGTGATGCTGGGCGTACGGAGGCGAGGCCGGGGCGAGCGGGGTAGCCGATGGGCGCACGACAACGGGTCGTCGGCCTGGGCTGCGCACCATGAACAAAGGGAGGAGGCGGAAAGAAAACAGAGGAAGGAGAAGGCATCGGCTGTGACTGGGCTAGGAGGCAGGCCGGACGGGTCGGGAAAGAAAAAAAGAAAACGGGCCGGAAAGGAAATGGGCCGGGCCCAAGAGGGATTTTTTGGGATTTGAGAATTTGAATTTCAAGAATTCAATTTGTAATTATGTTTTGATTTTGAAGGCTTGGTTCAAATTTTTGGACTCGAACTTTTGAATTTTAAGTGTGTCGAGTTTCGAGAAATAATTCCTAATTCTGCAAATTTAAATTTAAAGATATGCAAATTGGATGGAAAGGATTTTATATTGGTTTCCAATTTCTATTCCTGGTTTTGAATCTCCAGATTTCAAATTATTAGATTTGAATTTAAGACTTCCAAGGGAATTTGGATTTTCTAAATTTTAAATTTTGGTTCTTGCAATTACAATAGTTCCCTTTTTGGGATGTTACAAGAACCTACCCATAATCATGACATGCAGCAATTTTTAATTTTTATCTGTAAATTAGTAGTTATCACTACGTAAACATCATTTCTGCCTACAGGCTTTGATGGGCTGGACTCCGTTCTTGTTTTGTTGGGCCAACACTGATCCGTGAACGTAGCCTAACATGGCAGTTGGTTTCCTTCGACGTTTACATAGCATGTAACGTCTGACTTGTAAAATCTAATGGTTACTACTGAGCTAAGATCTAAATCTAATGGCAATAGATTTCTTGATGTGGCTTAACTATAAAGCTTGGTTTGCAGCCAATAATACGAGGGAGAGTGAGAAGCCGAGGATATCTGGCCTCCGAATACCTGGATGATTCAGATCTGTATTTGTATTCAATGGATAATAAGTTGTCGAATCCATATTCATTTTTGACATATTGCCTCTAGATTTTCATTGGTAAAATAGTCGGCAATAGTATTTTTTGTATTTGATGTAATTATAAGGAAAGATCGAGAGTTGTTAAAAATCAGGATCAAGTATTGGCCGCACTAAGAAGCCGCTAGAATATGCAGACAAAGAAAAGATAATGCAAAGAAGAAAATTGTCAAGAGGCAATTGGAAGAGAGAAGATTTGAAGATGGACATAGACACTATCCAATGAAAGGTTGAGCCGAAATGAAGAGGATGATTTGAAGCATAATTCAAGATTGAGTCAGCTATTATAAGATATAAATGACCTGTACCAGTTAACAAAAAACGCGCACACACCAACTTTACTATTTTTTGCATCTACTTTTCCTGTACCTTAGGAGTAGGTTGTATCTGGTAGAATCTTATCTTTATAATTCGACTTTGATCAATATTGCATCGTCAACGTGTTGATCAATCTATGAGTTACACATATCCCTGTTTTGAGATTTTGTTCTGTTTGTTATTTCTTCGCATCGATGTTTTGTTCAAGAATGACTTTTGTTCGGATTTACTTATTCTTAGACTTTGCTGATTCGTTAGAAAATAAGTTACTCATATTGCATACGCTGCTAGAGAGCATATTTCATATGAACATGGTGGTGTTAATAGGAATTTTCCATCGACAACACGGCAGAAAGAAAATCTGTTTTCGATCCAACATTATGAAGCCGACAGAATCAGTAAACTATGCATACCAATTTCATCTCTAAGTGTTTAGTTGACGCTCATTTGCGCTTATAAATCTAGATTTCTAGCTTTTTTGGCATTATAGCAATTAAAAATGGGATGTAACTGCTATTAACTTTTTTGGCGTAATTAAATTTAAAAAATAAAAAATAAAAAATATATCATTACGGATTATACAAAGGAACAAGAAGAAAGCAAAAGCAAAAAAATCAAAACTAAAAAACTAGAAATTAGAAGCTGAAAGAAGAAGCTCGTTGGAGGAACACATGACGAAGCATGAAGGCACCACTATGCGTGCTCACCTGACTGTTGTATGCTGCGTAAGCTGATCAGCGCTGTGCTCTGGTCATCATGCGTACGCCAATAAGTACGGAGGGCCCATGCCTCCTACTACGTTTGCTTTCCCTCCGAAAATCCGAAAATTTGTAAAAAGTACTTTTTGTAAAAATACCTTTATTAAAAAGTATTTTTAAGTACTTTAAAAAATACTTTTTTAATGAAAAGTATAAATCAAAAAAATTTAAGTACTTACAAGAAAAAATACTTTTTATACTTAAAAAATAGTTTTTACAAATTTTCGGATTTTGTAAGTATTTTTTTTGAATTTTTTGGAATATTTTTGGATTTTGCGGGACACGTGGCGGGTGCTGGGGGCACCCCCGCACGCACTAAGTGCTGTGCCCCCAGCACCTGAGCCGCTCCCAACCAAAGGGGCTGTGCGCGTGGGCCTTTACTGTCTGGTGTGACTGATGATTTTCTTTTATATTAGAATAAGTGTTTATATAAATAAGTCCTTAGATGCACCGTTAAGTTATTTAAAAACAATAAAAAAAATTATTTTATTTATTTAAAAACTATAAGTTATAAACTATAAGGGAAAAAAAAGACCCTTATACAGCGAAGCATTGGTGAACAGTGTGGACATTCATGTTGATCGTAATGCTTGGGCCCCACGAACGTACCTAGTAGTCTAGGTAGTACTCGGTGTACCTTTGGCTGGCTTCTTTTTTAACATGTTGCCTATGACTTTTGATTTATACTATAGTAGCTAATTTTTAAACAGTATGATAGATATTTTATATTTATCTATATCGATTAAAATCGTATGTAAGTATTTCTCTTTCTGTAATCTCTCGCGAACAGTCAAAATTCAAAAATTCAAACCAAAATTCATAACACATCATAAAAGAACACACCCCTTATATATTTGTACAGTTGTTGCTGTATATGCGTCATAAATTTAGTATCGTACTTGTTCCAAACAGCTCCTGATTTTTTATTTTTAGAAGCTAACTTTTGAAGGGGGTGGTTTCTTAAGATTATTTCTATAAAGGATTTATTGATCATATACCCTCCATTTAGATGGAAATTCAGGATTTACCCTCCTGGCCCACGTGTCAGTGACTTATGATGACCCCACGTGTCATTGAGATGAGGAGGGTAAATCCTGAATTTCCCAACTAAAGGGAGAGTATATGATCCAATCCTCTTCTATAAATCGTTTGTAAGAGTCATTGTAGAAGCTATCTTTTAAGGTGGCTTTTCAACGCTAAGGATTTCATAGATCACCTTTTTTTTGTCCTTTCATACATGCTAACTGACAGGGTTAATCGGATTTACAATAAATCATATACAGGATGGTGGTACCGCGGTAGCTATGAGAAATCCATCTCTGGTAGTACTCGCCACATGACTATCAGTAGCTAACTTGTATATTTATGTTGTAACAATTCAGCACCATGTATGGTTTAGAAAACAAAATATGGCATATATATCTAACTAAACAATAAGGTTAAACACCAGCATGTTGTACAATAAACGCGCATGCATGACCTATTCTAAATCGTCATCATCATTAACTTGCAACATGTTCAACACCAAACTTTCCTACTTCTGTCCTCGAAAAAAAAGAAACCAATACTGAGCAAGGTTTTCCTTCAAAGATTCTGCCTTGAAGTTTTCAAGAAAAATTGTAAACCTGTTTTTTCCCAACAAGCACAACAATAAACTACTCCTGCTTAGTGTCGAGTTTTGAACATTAGCACCTCTTTAGTGTCGAGTTCCAAAAGAAGAGTCACCATGCACCATGCAAATTAATCTCTCTACAGAAGAGGCACCAATTGGGCTGGGTTCATAGTGATGAAGCATGGGAGAATATCATTGCTTCTCCTGCTTTTCTTCTCAAACTAAAGTGCATATAGTCATAAAAGATTCCAAATATTGTTACATAGGTCATGATATAATGAAGGACTGGACAGGCAACAGAGAGGGGTGAATGGTGCCTTTAAATTTTTCCCCCCAAGTATTCATTTATCCATTTTCTTCGATAGCTAGAAAGTTATGAAGATTAGGGTTGAAATCCCACCTGAAAACCGAAGAAACATAGTCGAACACAACTAGACAATAGGAAAAACATGGGCGGTAGCTGACAACGTGGTCGAAATTCGACTACCAGTCGGACATTCAACGTGGTCGGAAATCGACTACCAAACGAAAATCACTGTAGTCTAGAACTAACAATACGTTGAAAATCCGTGTGGTCAAAAGTTGCCTCTTGTGGTCAACGACCAGGGAGCAGTTGAAAACCAACGTAGTCGATACTGAGACCAAAACAAACATGATCGGTAATGGATGTAGTCGAAACCAACGTCGTCGTAAACAAATATGGTCGGATGCCGACAAGTGGTCAAATAACCAACATGGTCATAACCAGTCAGCAACTAAAGTGATCGAGAATCAACGTGGTCGGATGCCAATGAGTGGTCGAACAACCAACGTGGTCGGAACCAGTCGGCAACCAAAGTGATCAACGTGGTTGTAACCAATGTGGTTGTAAGCCAACGAGTGGTCGAACAAACAACATGGTCATAACCAGTCGACAACCAAAGTGATCAACGTGGTCGTAACCAATGTGGTCGTAAGCCAACTAGTGAAACCGATGATCAGTAAGCGATCGAAAATTCCACATGGTAAGGAAAATGCAAAGTGGTCGGAAGAGTGAGCGATGTCGAAAATGATGCGATGCGATCTGGAATTTGACCGTGATCGAAACCAACGTGGTTGTAAATATGGTCGACGTTCCAGACAGGGAACTGCACTAACTACTTCAGCTCTAATTCAAAACGAAAATAGATGGAGCTTTAGCTTTGTAGATATGATGTCAAATTTTGTAGATATCATCTCTAGGGTATTGTGAACCTATTCCAACAAACGATCATAAAAATCATGGCTAAAGATGAGACTTTTTTCAGTTTGTTGGAAGGTTACATCAAAACCCGAGTCAAAATCAAAATCGGTAAATGTAACTAGCTCGTGGGAGGATGATGACCAAGATGAGTCTAAATATATTCTCACACGTCACAGCAAACTAGAACACCAAAGAAATTGACTCCAAAATCCTTAGATCAAGAAATCACACTTTGAGGCCAAAACAAGAGCAAAATAGCCAAATCAAGATGAATCCATGATAATATGCAAGGATTGATGAATTGCTCACTTGAGAAGGTTGAGTTTATAGCCACTTCATATTGGAGGACAAAGAGCATATCATGTGCTCCACTCTCAAACCTTAACACTAAATAAGAAAGTACATGAGAGAGAAGTTGGATGGTTAACAATACATGTCACCATTCCAACCCCTTTTATAGGTGGGCAAACAACCACCTACACCCCAAAATGGATGCTGATACCCTATTATAATGGGGGAACCTGTTAACCCCACACACATGGGTTTTACTCACTCAAGTTCACTCATTCACGCTTTCCAAAGCGCATAAGTGTGCATCTGCTAAACCCTTAACCTTGTTCCGCCTTGATCAAACCAGCTCCATCTTGACCTAAACCACTTCAACGCATCGCCCATGCGCTACGGTTTTGATCTAAGATGGTTTCTGGTATTTTGGTCAAAATACCAAAATGCTCCTTGTTGACCTGGTCATCACCATCTTTTGCAAGCAATCGTCATGCTTGCCACATATAGGTATACCACTAGCTTGCCACGTGCTGCCAAGTTTCTCCTGTCCCAGTTCCACCGAACCACAGCTCACTTGGCCCGTGCAAGCCACCTGTCGTCATCCTGTCATTTGAACTCACCTTCAACATTTCCACTGTTCTTGTGCCATGCTTGAGCTCATCGTCTCACCCGGTATCCTTGATCGTTCTGGGTCTCGACTCCTTCATGAGCCTAGCCTCGATCACTGTCGTTGACCACAGTTAACTCCAAGCGACCCTGCACATCCAAAGACAAAGAATTCATTTCTAGGCACAGGTTCTTCACTACTTGACCAACATTAGCCAAGACATGCATCATGCAACCTTAATCCAACGACTCATGTCAACCTAACTAGAACCATGACTCAAATCCCAAAATCCTCAATTTCTGCCCAAAGCAATCCTAAAAAAGTGCAATCTTTGCAAAGCTAATTGACCACTCCACAAACATTGCAATGGTTCATTACAATCTTAACCTAGACCAACTCATATGATCCATCAATCTCCCCCTTGATGAACCCATTGGCAATACTTAAAATGCAAATTGGAGGTTGTTTTAGAAGAATTTTGGAAAGAGAGCTCCAAAATGGTTACAAGAGGAATACAATGAGTGAGAATGATCATGAAGCAGAAATAAAGTGAAACCACTGAAAATAACAAATTTTCTACAAAGGCTTCAACTTCACTAGGTGAGTCAGAAAATCTCACTCTAGGTCCATATGAAAGAGCAATTGTTCGATTTGACCTTAATCATGGTGAGAATAAATCAATTGCACAAAACTCCAAAACATGCTATAGATATGTATTTTATACCAATCTTTCTCCCCATTTGACAATGAAGTCATCAAGATGCATGGAAGAAGATAGAGCATGAATGAAATGAAGTGGCTATAATTTATTCATTTTAAGCATTAGGAGCCATGAAGATTATCTAAAATGACTTTTCAGGTGTTACACCAAGCCATAAAAAGTGAAAGTGCTATTTAGATCATGTTAACCCATGTATAGTCAGGCTAAAGCTAAATAAGCCATAATCTGAAATTAAATAGATTGTTTAATATGTCAAGTCGCTCAAATCATAGTCTAGTTAAAGGTATCTAAAAATGAGTCAAGCCATGTCAATATTCTAAATGGAGCCAAAAAGCTATAATTGAGTCAATTTAGAGTGCTACAAGTTCAAAATTGAGACATTTTGTTCAAGTACTTAATAAATTTATAATTTAGCAAATTTAGCACATTTGGAATTTTCAGAAATTCATGGTTGGCTTCAACCATTTTTTATAAGATTTTTTCCTTAGCCATGTGCTATATCTCAAGCCTTATGCGACCACTTTAAGCAAGAAACTTTAGAAAGTGATCTTGGTCATCCAAAACTCCCCCTGGGTTCATGCCTAATGTAATGGCAAACCGTCTCATGGGAAAGGATTGGTGATATCAGTTTTTTTGCACAAAAGATATCTTTTTACATTTTCATAACTTAGTTCAAGAACAAATAGTTAATACTAATTCATGCTTCACTAATTAACTAGCATAACTCAATCTAAAACTTAATGCAGATCCAAGACTCGGCTTATTTGACATGAAGTGAATCATAAGAGGATCATTGGAGCTAGACTAATCACATGATCCAACAAGACATGATTTAATTCAAGTTGTTCACATTTAATAAAGCTAGTATGGCAAAAGCTAAACTACACATAGAAGGACATGATAAATCTAGCAACCTAGCACAAATCATGTCAAGATTAAAGCGGCCTTATCATGTCTTACAGGGATAATGATAAGGGCTCCATGTATTTATATTACAATGCACATTGCTGAATTTAAATGCAATATGATGCAATAAAAAGAAATTCCAGCTTCCCCTCAGCAAGTGAGTCAATTTTAGAAGCATTTTGGTTCAAGTTGAGTTATGTCATCATTAAGCTCCAGAAAATCTCAAATGAACTCTCTCTAAACCAAAGCAATAAGCAAGAGGGAAGAAGGTTGGACATAAAGAAGAAGTGGCAGTCTTTACATCATAGACAAGATGGAAGAAATACTATGGCTTAGACTTGCTCTCATCTACCTCATAAGACTCTAGGACTATCAGCTGGTCATCTAAAACACTAGGGAGTAAACACATTCCCTATCTACACAAGGGGCCCAACCCTCGATAGACCTAAAAGAAGTGAGTGAATTCAACCTAATGAGAAGAGAAACAACTAATAAGCAGCATCCTAGGATCATAAGATGAGAGAAATAGTCTAAACAACTTAGAATGAGAACCACTCTAGTCTATGCTAGAAAGACTAACCCAAATGCACCTAATGAATAAAGTGTAACAGAATGAAAAAGAAGCATATGATCAATATAAAGCAGAAAGTACAAGATGCTCCCCCTCAGATTAAGCCATCAGGACAGACCACCCCAAGCTCTTCCCATAAGGTCATGAACCTCGAGCTATCTAAAGGCTTGGTGAAAATGTCAGCCAATCGGTAGTCACTCTCTACAAACTGAAGCACTATGTTACCCTTCTCCGCGTGGTCTCTAAGGAAATGATATCTGATATCTATGTGCTTGGTTCTAGAGTGCTGCACTGGGTACTTGGCAATATTAATAGTAGAAGTGTTATCACAGAAGAGAAGAGCACTATCTATGACTAACCCAAAGTCTTGCAAGGTTGAAACCATTCAAAGCACCTGACTACATGAACTAGCGACTGCAACATACTCGGCTTCTGCAGTGGATTGTACAACACTGGACTGCTTCCTAGAAGATCAAGAAACAAGACAAGTGTCAATGAATTGGTAAGTGTCAGAGGTGCTCTTCCTATCTATCCTACAATCAGCAAAGTCTACATTGGAGTAAGCTCTAAGGTAAAGATAGGAAGCCATAGGTACCTGAAAATGTGCTTCACTGTTTGACAATGAGAGACGCGAGAAGAAGCCTGAAATCGAGCACACACATGGCGAAATGTATGTCTGGCCTCGAAGTAGTGAGATACAGGAGGAAGCCAATCATGCTGCGGTACTCCTTATGATCTACCAGCTCGTCATCCTCATCTGGGTCAAGTGTGATTGAGGTCGCCATCGGAGTCGACAATGGCTTGCCATCACTCATGTCGAAGCATCTCAGGAGGTCTTGATTATACTTACCTTGATGCAAGAAAATACCCTCTCTAGTCTGCTTGATCTGGAAGATGGGAAAGAAGCTCAACTTGCCCATCATGCTCATCTCAAACTGTGCTCATGACATCAAAAAACTAGAAAACCAGAGCATGAGAGGAGCCACCAAAGATAATGTTATCCACAAAAATCTGTACAAGTAGGTCATTGTCATGCCTGCGAATGAATAAGGTCTTGTCTACCTTACCCATCTCAAACCTATGATTCAACAAATAGGACTCAAACCTCTCATACCAAGCTCTAAGGGCTTACTTAAGTCCACACAAGGCCTTGAAAAGCTTAAAGACATGGTTTGGGTATTTGAAGTTCTCGAAACCTAGAGGTTATCTAACATACACCTCTTTCTCAATATACCTATTGAGGAAGAAACTCTTGACATCTATCTGGTACAGCTTGAAGCCCTTAGATGTTGCAAATGTAAACAAAATCCTAATGGCCTCTAGCCTAGCTACAGGGGCGAAGGTCTCCTCAAAATCTAAACCCTCAACCTGTGAGAAACCCTGAGCTACCAGTCTAGCCTTGTTACAAATGATTACCACATCCTCACTCTACTTGTTTTTGAAGACCCACTTGATTCCTATGACATTATGACCACTAGGGGGCTCAGCAAGTGACTAGACCTTGTTCCTCTCAAAATTTTCTAACTCCTCATGCATAGCATTGACCCAAGACTCATCAGAGAGTACATGAACATCCTTGGGCTTGAAAGAGGTGACAAAGGCAAAATGAAAACAGAAATGAGATAAGCCAAATTTTGAACACGTGACACACTCAAGATCTCCTATGATTTGCTCCGAAGGATGGCGTCGCTGAATGTGACAAAGAGGTCCTGGATGAGAAGAAGTGGCATCTACTTCATGAGCTGTGGAGGTAGGAGCAGAGCCACTAGCTCTAGAAGAGCTGGAAGGTAAGGGCTGATCTCCCTAAGGCATAGTGGTAGAAGCGGGCACCTCAAGGGAAGGATGGACTGGATCAGGTAAAGAACATTCATCTCCATCCTCCTCATCAACTATGAATATGGTCTCAAACTGCACTACTGGACTTGAGATGTCGGGCCTAGTGCTAGGACTGGTCTCATCGAAAGTCACTTCACAAGTCTCTATAATCCTACTAGACTCGCAGTTCTGGAACCTATAACCCCGCGAAAAAGTCAAGTAACCCAGAAAGATACCATCAGATGAGCGTGACTCGAACTTATCTAGGTTCCCAGACTTCAAAATAAAACAATTGCAACCACAAAAATGCAAGACACTGGGCTTTCGCCTATACCTCAACTTATAAGAAGTGCGATGCAAGTGTGCTCTCAGAAAAACTTTGTTTGAAACATGGCACAAGGTGGCAATAGCCTCAGCCCAAAATTTCCTAGGTGTAGCATACTCATCGAGTATCATCCTAGCCATCTTAACCAAAGTACGATTCTTCCTCTCCACGATGCCATTTTGCTGAGAGACGTGTGGAGAAGAGAACTGATGCTCTACATGTATCATCACACAAGCTCTCAAAGTAGTTCTTGAACGTTGTGCCATTGTCATTGCAGATCGCTCGTAAGGCACGAAGGAGCTCAATAGAAAACCTACCAAACAAACCCCAAAAATGACTAAAAGTCTCATCCTTCGAAGCTAAGAAAAACACCCAAAAGAATCTTGAGAAGTCATCATCCACGACAAGAACATACCACCTCCCACCAGCCGACTGCACTCTAATTGGACCAACAATGTCTATGTGAAGAAGCTGTCCTAGTGCATTGGTCACAGTCACAATGACTAGGGGATGAGAAACAGCAACCATCTTGCCATGCTAGCAAGGAGCACAAACTAAATCTTTGATCATCTTGAGCTTGGGTAGACCACGTATGAGATCGTGGCCGCTAACTTAGGTCAAATGATCAAAGCTAATATGATCAAGTCTCCTATGCCAAAAAGACAGATCACGAGACTTTGAAGCAACTAAGCACCTGAGAGAATCACCAGATAACTCAACAAAATCAGCACAAAAGAACCTCCCAAACCTAGAAATCCCGCAAACTAGACTCCCCGAAGAATCAAGAATTTTGCAAGCATTTTTTTAAAACTTACCACAATATCATCATTGGTAAGTTGAGAAATAGATAACAAATTATAACGCAACTTACTCACTAAGACAACATCCTTAAGAATAAAAGAATCATTAATGCGCACAGTATCTTTAGCGATAACTCGACCTAAAGAGGCGTCCCCAAAGGTGATCATCTCATCACCTGGAGCTCAGACTAGGGAAGAGAACTAACGGGAGTCTCCGAACATGTGTCAAGAACAGCCAAAGTCGAAAAGCCAAAACTCTCCCTTCCCAGCTCGGCAAACCTGAGTCAGTGAGAGGACATTATTAGTGGCTCTGTACTGGGGTAAATAAGAACAAATCTAGGAACCCAGTATTGAGTCATGCGATGAGCAGAAGATGCAGTCACAGAAACAAACGACTGACCTCTAGCTACCCTACTCTCTCCACCTCTCATAGAACCAAAAGGTCTAGGTGCAGACCTCAACCTTTGCTAGGTCCAACCGCTATTGACGAGTGGGCCTGACCTACACCAATATGTTGATCACGCCGCAGATAGCTATCTCGATAGGGAAAACGAGATCTATTCTTAGGACGATGGATACCTTGACCAAAAGCAACTCGAGAACCAAAAACTGAAACAGCCTGAAAACCAAATCCTCGACGCTGCCTAAAACCAAGCACCTCAGAAGAGTTATCTACAACTTTGGATCTCGTGTTGATCTTAGGAGCACTCTGAGTCTGGGGCTGACCCTGAATACTCCTAAGAGCACGAACATGGTCTCTTCGCACGATTTTGGTGTGCCTAAAGTAGGTCTAAATGACATGTCCATCCTTCTAATAGAAGGTACAACAATACTTCATATTCTGAGAGGTCAAAACAGCATGACGAGGCTTCGCCTTCTGAGAGGTTGAAGCAGCAGGTGGCACAATCTTACTGTTAGAAATCCCTTGGACAAAGCCCATAGATTTAAACTCAATTTTCTTAGGCTTAGGCGCAACTTTGATCACGGCTGCTACTATAGGTCTAACAATAGCAGGTGGATGTTTTCTTACATCCTCTAAGAAATCATACCCTAGACCTTGATTAAACTTGCAAATCTTAGATTTGTTTAGAATAAGATTGAGTCTTTTCTTGCCTACAACAAAATTTTCAAGAGTGTTCATGAGATACACTCCTAAAAAAGAGAGGCACATGAAGAATAGAGGATGAGGAACCAGAAGGAGACGAAGAAGAACCAGAAGCAGAAAATCAAATGGCACATGCATATCTCTCCTTGTGCACGGCTGCCTCAACCTTGAGGGATTTACAAGACAGAGGGAAATCCTAATCCTAGCCATCTAGTCCTCGTAACTCTTCCTAAAAGTCTTTAGCATTTCCTTATATTTCTCCCCTATTTCAGCACAGAAAGAGCAAGCAGATTGTGGCTTCTCTTGTAGATGCTTAGTTAGATTCACACATTTTTCGTCCAATGCAATCCATTCGGAACTCAGTTTTTCACAATTATTGCATGGTGAGCTAACAGGTACCTTAGAAGCATATTGAGCCATTTTCTTGTTGTGATCACATATGTCTTGAAAGCTTAGAAATTGATTCAAGTTTATTAGTTAATTTTGGGTAGTTGGCACAAGAAACAACAGACTCAAGCAAAGTAGCTTGCATTTCAACAATTTTATGATTCGCCTTCTTTAAGTTAATCTTTAAGTTGTTACAACTTTTACATGTTTCAGGCAGATCAAGAAACATGGTATATAGACCTCTAAAAGTATTATCATTATCCTCATATGAGATGAAAAATGTAGTCTCAACAAAATCAGATAAAAGAGGAGCAACTCTAGCCATCTCTATCTCAGCTAACAAACTTAACATTCTCCACTTTAAGCAAATCTAGCTCAGAAATCACACTATCATGAAAGATCCTTAGCTTCTCGTGTCCTTGATGGTAGTCATTTTCATCATCCAAACCCAGAGGTCCAAGGCAGAAAGCATCTGATGAGCATTGTCCGAGTCTGAGTATGTAAGACCAAAAGCTCGGAGGTTGCTCATAATCTTATGAAATCTGCCAAAGTATTCATCTAAGAACTCACCAGCAAGCATCTCAAACTTGTTATACTCTCGCTTGTACTAGTCCTACCGGATAGTCTTGATTTTGGGTGGTGCCCTCATGGTATCATCGAGGGTCACCCAAATATCATAAGCCAACGAGAGATGAGAGATGTGATCAAACTCATTTTTACTAAAACCCTGGATGATAATATTCCTTGCCTTAGCATTAGACTCCACATCTGGTGTATTTATCGCTGTGATGTGCTCATCAGTAGGAACAACGAACCGAGTCTTAACCTTTCTCCAGATCGCATAGCCTTGAGGCTGAATATAAGACTCCATCCTATTCTTCCAAAAGGGATAGTCAACCCCATCAAAGATAGGAGGCTTGGTGGAATACTTGTCTGCTGCCATAACTCCTAAGACCGATTAAGATCTATTGAAAAGAGCTAATCGGGCTTTGATAAAGGATCGGACAGGCAACAGAGGGGGTGAATTGTGCCTTTAAATTTTTCCCCCAAGTATTCACTAATCCCTTTTCTCTAATAGCTACAAAGCTATGAAGATTAGGGTTAAAATCCCACTTAAAAACGGAAGAAACAGAGTCGAACATAACTAGACAGTAGGAAAAATGTGGTTGAAAGCTAACAACGTGGTCAAAATTCAACTACCAGTCAGAAATTCAACGTGGTCGAAAATCGACTATCGAACGAAAATCACCGTAGTTGAGAACTGACAGTACGTTGAAAATCCGTATAGGCAAAAGTCACCTCTTGCAGTCGATGACCAGGGAGTGATCGAAAACCAACGTAGTCGATACCCACCAAGACTAAAACCAATGTGATAAAAAATGGATGTAGTCAAAACCAACGTGGTCGTAAACAACATGGTTAGACACCAACGAGTGGTCGAACAACCAACGTGGTCATAACCAGTCGGCAACCAAAGTGATCGAGAATCAATGTGGTCCTAACCAACGTGGTCTGACACCAACGAGTGGTCGAACAACCAACGTGGTCGTAACGAGTCGGCAACCAAAGTGATCAAGAATCAACGTGGTCTGACGCCAACAAGTGGTCGAACAACCAACGTGGTCGTAATCAGTCGGCAACCAAAGTGATCGAGAATCAATATGGTCGTAACCAACATGGTCGAACGCAGACGAGTGGTCGAACAACCAACGTGGTCAGAACCAGTTGGCAACCAAATTGATCAACGTGGTCATAACCAACATGGTCGTAAGCCAACGAGTGGTCGAATAACCAATGTGGTCGTAACCGACGTGGTCATAAGCCAACCGATGAAATCGACGATTAGTAAGTGGTTAAAAATCCCACGTGGTAAGGAAAATGCAAAGCGATCAGAAGATTGAGCAAGTTCGAAAATGATGCGATGTGATTTGGAACTTGACTGTGGTCATAAATCTGGTCGACGTTCCAGACAGAAAACTGTACCAACTGTTTCAGCTCTGATTCAAAACGAAAATAGATGGAACTTTTGATCTGTAGATCCAAATGATATGAAACTTTATAGATATCATCTCTAGGGTATTGTGAACATACCCTAAAGATGAGACATTTTTCACTTTGTTGGAAGGTTACATCAAAACCGAGTCAAAATCAAAATCGATAAATATAACTAGCTCATGGAAGGATGATGACCAAGATGAGTCTAGATGTATTCTCACATGTCACAGCAAGTTAGTACACCAAAGAAATTGACTTAAAAACCTTGGACCAAGAAATCACATTTTGAGGCCAAAACAAAAGCAAAACAGCCAAATCAAGATGAATCCATGATAATATGCAAAGATTGATGAATTGCTCACTTGAGAATGTTGAGTTTACGCCAGTCCACAATAGAGGACAAAGAGCACAACATGTGCTCCACTCTCAAACCCTAACCCTAAACAAGAAAGTACATGAGAGGGGTTGGATAGTTAACCCTATATGTCTCCATCTCAACCCCTTTTATATGTGGGCATCCAGCCACCTACACCCAAAATAGATCCTATCCACCATTACAATATGGAAACCCGTTAACTCCACACATACGAGTTTTACTCAAATTCACTTATACACGCTTTTCAAAGCGCATAAGTGTGCATTCGTTAAACCCTTAGCCTTGATCCGCCTTGATAAAACCAGCTCCATCTTGACCTAAACCACTCTCCAATGCATCGCCCATGTGCCGCGGTTTTGATCCAAGATGATTTATAGTATTTTGATAAAAATACTAAAATGCCCCTTGTTACCATCCTTTGCAAGCAATCGCTATGCTTGCCACGTGTAGGTACACCACTAGTTGGCCACATGCCGCCAAGTCTCTCCTGTCCTAGTTCCACCGAACCACGGCTCACTTGGCCTGTGTAAGCCACCTGGCGTCATCCCGTCGTTCGAACTCACTTTCAATATTTCCACCTTTCTCATTCCATGCTTGAACTCACCATCTCACCCGATATTCCTGATCGTTCTGGGCCTCGACTCCTGCACGAGTCTAGCCCCGATCACCACTATTGACCAAAATTGACTCCAAGCGACCCTACACATCCAAAGACAGAATTCGTTTCCAGGCATAAGTTCTTCATAATTTGACCTACATTAGCCAAGACATGCATCATACAATCTTAATCTAACGACTTAGGTCAACCAAACTAGGACCAGGACTCAAATCCCATAATCCTCAATTTCTGCCCAAACCAATCCTAACAGAGTGCAACCTTTGCAAAGCCAATTGACCACTTCACAAACATTCCAATTGTTTATCATAATCTTAACCTGGACCAACTCACATGGTCAATCACATAAGCAATCATCAAGCAAAAATCAACTGAAAACGTGGCTTACATTAGAAGGAAAAAAGGACAAATTTCAGTGACTAATATCTTTACCTTTTTCCTTTTATTTTCTGGTTCCTTTTCAACAGTATTTGCCTTCTTTATTTTCTATGTGTAAATTGAATTTTAGATTTGAAATTTTGTGTCAAAAGCCATCAATTTTTTGGTTTCTTCTAACCATTGCGCACCGTATTTAGAGGAGGGAAATGCCGAAAGTACCGTAGCCCGTAGGGTGTGGGAAGCACTAAATATCTCCAGTGGAGGTACATACCTGGGTTCAATTCCCCGTGGCAAGTGTGTGAAAATGCCCTTTTGGTGGAAAAAATGCTCGCAGGCTGTGATCTGGATTCAGCTTCTGGCTTATTTTTTACTATTTATAAATTTTATTTTTTCTGAATTTTTGATTTTTTTTGTTGAGCTTTTTTTCCGATTCTTTTTTCCCGTATGTGTTTGTGTTATACGTAATGGGCTAACATATTTTTTATATTTTTTTAATTTTTTTAAATTTAATTATGCTAAATAAGACTCTGTCAGCTATATTATTTTTTCAGCCAGTTACAGTGCTTTTCAGCTATAAACCACTAAAAAAAGTCCAAATAATCACCACCGTAGCCGGCCAGCCAGGCCAAACAAGCCCGATCGTTAAGCTGCCTAGCTCCTTCCTTTCTGCTCTCAGGTATCTCGTTCTCGTTAGCCTTGAGCCCTTGACAACCGACATTAGCCTTTATTGGCCACCACGTTCAGTCTCTCCATTCCCTTCCCAAGACTTGATAAGCGAAAGCAACATCCGACTTTATAGTAGCTGCGTATAAGACCTTATGGTAGCTGCTTGGGCCGCTCCGAGTGGCTTTTTCCGGCAGCCAGCTTCTTGTTTGGCTAAAATTGCACTACAGTGATTATTTATTCTATAAATAAATTTCAGAATTGATATGGGCCATACGTATTCAGAATTTTAGAATTTCAAAATAAATAAATTTATTACGGTTGGATTGTGGATTTGTTGCACAAGAATTCTTTTTGTTGCAGTAGGTTTGTTAGATTGGTGCATCGTATTTTGTTGTAATATGTTGTTACAACCGTAGGGGAATTTTATTTTATGTTCATCGAATTGATGTTGTACCTCACTATAAATTTATTGCATACTCAATTGTTTGCATGATCTACACTACTACAAAAAGGTTAATCCCGGGCTCCTCATCACAAAAGGTTCAACATAAACTATCAGTAATAAAGTTACCACAGATGATTTTACAAGATAGACTATCTATGTTCACCGCGATGGAAAGAATCATCTATGATGAGCTACTTATTATATCACAGACGTTTCAGAACAAAAACCGTATCACAGACGGTTCGAAATAAAAATCGTCTGTGATGCTTATACTTATCACAGATGATTTTGTTTCGAACCATCGGTGATGTGGCATTATCACAGACGGTTTTTAATCTGAATCATCTGTGATAATACCACATCACCAATCCATGGTATCTCTTATAGGATTTCGATCTCACCTATCTATTCTCTCCGTATCGAACGGCAGGCACCAGTCTTCTCCCACCTCTCGCCCCTTATTACTCCCTTCTCCCTTCCCCAATTTCACTCTAAGAACCAATATTTCCTACGGCTCCTAGTTCATCCACTCTTTATTCCTGTTTCCTCCTCTAAACCGAAGCGCCCCGTCCCCTCAACGATGTTGACTACCGCCGTGAGCTCCTCCATCTCCAGTTGTGACGCCACGGTTCACTGCAAGACACTATTGTACTAAGTGTCGTAAGAGTATCTTGTGCAGTGTCACCGTCGTGACACAATGGTTACGCTACCACCGCCTCTACTTCATCACCGGTGATATATCCCCCTCCGAAATTTTTAGATGGCTAGGGTTTCGGCCATGTAAATTTTGATGCTCGTGTGTGTGAAAATTAATTGTTGATGTCTTAGTTCTTGTGATGATTGATAGATGGCTAGGGTTTCGGCTCTTGTTGAAATTCATGTTTTATTGCAAGATGAAGACATGGTGATAAAGTTTATTGCACGATGATCTTACTCTCATAAATAGAACTGTTTTGGTTCATCTACATTCTCTTATTGCGTTGTTTCGTAGAGCAATTAGATAATATTGATGAATTGAAGGAGGCCTCTTTATGAGAACAGTAAAACACAATCACATATGGTTCCTAACTAGAACCATTCAACTAAAACCGTCTTTGTTGTAATTTCACATGGTTCAAGAACCGTTCGTGATAACCACCAGTTATCACACACATAAATTCAGACAGGTTAGAAACCGTCTGTGATAATAATTTTGAACCGTCTATGATGATTCTTTCTGTGGTAATGTATTATCCATGAGAATTATGTCATTAGATAATAAATTTGAACTCAAAATTGTATACATGAGTAGAGTAAATTGAGAAGTGCATCATCAATTTCATTGGAATTTTTCATGTTGATTCGTTGTCTCTAACCGATCGGGTTGCACCGGTGGCACATGGGTTCTACCTGATATGTTATAAGCAGAAAATAAAGCCAGTACCTGTGGTCTAATAGTTAGGTGAGAATCAACCCTGATTCTTTCTTTTAGGATACCACAAGATAGGAAAGACGCACTACATTGCGTCCGTGCGGTCAATGGGGAAAATTTGTACAGAATCACGACAAGCTTTCTTTGTTGGTCTGTTGTTACTTTCTTTGTGTTGCGGTTGCTGTGTAGAAGCGATGGCCTGTTTAAATCTTTGTAGCACAGCGTATGGTGTAGGGAACAAAAGGATCAGGTAAGGGGTGGAATTGGAGGCAGCGTTTTTTTTTCATTGAGGCTGTTAAGGGACATTTATGGTTAACACAACTCGCAGTGCTACCTCTGTATGACTATGTAAGCAATATATGGGTTGGTAGGTTCAGTTAGCAGCTAGACTCTGCTAGTCATCTAAGTAGCGACCTGGTTTGTAAAATTGAATCTAGCTAGTATTGTTGTACGTATTTGATAGATGTAGCAAGCGCAGTTAAATCTATATCCGACTGTAGCTAAGTATACATACTTGATTTGAGGATGACGGTGGCACAACAATAGATAATAGAGCCGGTTTGTGATTCAAAAGTAGAATACAGACACAAACCTGATGCTGTTTTTTTTTTTAATATTCACCTGCATAGCAAAGACCGGCTGAAAGTAATCGTCAGTAAGAAAACATAATAACCGAATCTTCTCATGGTAGTGTTCTGTAATAATATATATTGGCAGGGTGCCTATACAACAGAAGCAAAGAGGCATGGTGGTGTCGCCCTTAGCCTAGGCCGTAAACTGACAATTTAATACTAGGCCGTAAACTGACAATTTAATATGAATTCTCGCTACTACAGAAAAGGTCATCACAGACGGTTTTCTGAACCGTCTGAATTTATAGGTCAGTGATAATCGAAGGTTATCACAGACGGTTGTCGAACCGTCTGTGATAGTCAGCTTTCACAGACGGGTTTTAGTTAAAAACCGTCTGTGATATTCTTTTCTACCCCTAAATCTATTTCTGTTTATTGACTAGCCTCAGGAAATGCTAGCCATGCCCTCTGAAACAAACAGATAAAGATATACATGTATACATACAATTCACATCTCAATTCATTTCAGAAACATAAAATATCCAATTCACATCTCAATTCATTTCACAAACATAAAACATCCAATTCACATCGCACTTCATTTCAGAAATATAAAGCATCCATTTCGCAAATCAATTAATTGAAATAAAATAAAATATCCATTAACAAATACACAAATTACAAAAGATCTACATTGCATTTGCACTTAGATGGTAACATTGCATTTTTTATTGCTCTATCAATCCGGAATCGACGTCTCGTGAAAGGAACAGATCCATAATCAACGAACTTGTCAGACTACATAAGCTATACTTGGATGGTGCATGATTGTCATTTAAGTATTGCTTATGCAGCCGACAAGTTCGTTGATTATGGATCCGTTTCTTTCGCGAGACCTCGATTCCGGAGTGATAGGAGCAATAAAAAATCATTGTGCGCAGTGGAACTCTCCATCTGGTCTTATGACTTTAGACCACAAAAACCAAGCGCACTCTCCTCGATTTTTTGCAAAGTCCGGCTGTTTCAATGTCTCTAAACAAAGTTCTATGAAGCAAATAACACAAACTAGTGTATCAGGTTCATTGAACAGGATACACTAGAGTGTGTTACTTGCTTCATGCCCCTTGAAGGTCTATGTGGCATATACTATTACTACAAGGTCTCTAAACAAAGTTCTATGAAGCAAATGACACAAACTAGTGTATCCG
Source organism: Dendrocalamus latiflorus (assembly GCA_017311315.1). Taxonomy (NCBI): domain Eukaryota; kingdom Viridiplantae; phylum Streptophyta; class Magnoliopsida; order Poales; family Poaceae; genus Dendrocalamus; species Dendrocalamus latiflorus. The sequence continues at coordinate 20,690,008 of CM029623.1, forward strand.
GTTCATTGAACGGGAACACTAGAGTGTGTCACTTGCTTCATACCCCTTGAAGGTCTATGTGGCATATACAATTACTACAAGGTCTCTAAACAAAATTCTATCAAGGCTGCACACCATGCAACACCATGAGGAGATGATAACATATTTATACTCAATTACATAAAGGCCAGCGAGGGCTCAGGGAGGCGGCCGGCGAGGGCTCCGTGAGGCGACCGCAGGGGACGGCCGAGCGGAGGCGCCGGGCGTGGAGGCGACCGGCGAGGGCTCGGGGAGGCGACCGCAGGCGACAGCCGAGCGGAGGCGCCGGGCGTGGAGGCGAGCCGAGTGGAGGCGCCGGGCGTGGAGACGACGTCGCTCGGGGAGGCGGCCGGCGAGGGCTCGGGGAGGCGACCGCAGGCGACGGGCGCCAGGCGTGGAGGCGAGCCGAGCGACGTCGGTCTTCGAATGCGGACGGCTCTGGGAGGCGGCCGGCGAGGGCTCGGGGCGGCAGCGGCGACGAGACAGATCGGGATTTAGATGTAGAATATAACTGCAGCATACGGGGAAAACCCTAGCCAGAGGGTATTTATAGGGAGGCTTATCACAGACGGTTCTAGACGTAGAACCATCTGTGGTATCAATATCACAGACGGCTCTACGTTTAAAAACCGTCTGTGATAAATATTATCACAGACGGTTTTTTATAAAAAACCGTCTGTCATAAGCTTTATGTCAGAACGCTTCGTGTTTCGATCGTCTAATTAACGTCTCTCGATCGTTATACGAAGCGTCTATATCATTAATGTTTGGGTATACGAACCGTCTGTGCTGAAGGTTAAATATGCGCGCCTAATCCAGGTCTCTTCTACGTACGTACAATATGGCTTCTACTATTCTTGTGATCATCTCCTTCCTCTCATCTGTTCATCAAGAATTGTTTGGTCGGAACCTTACACAGGCGGCCAGCAATTTGCATCTGGAGCAGCTTCTCCGCACACGCCCTGCTCTCCTTCCCCGACTTTCTTGCATCCGTCAGCTCGACCTGATCATCCGCCGTCGACGGAGGCGTCTCGCTGCCGCTCAAGAAAGGGAAACAGCCCTTACCCTGGTTCTTCTCCACAATGTGCGCAAAGCGGAAGAAGCTCTACACGCATTGGAGAGACTGATGGATAGTCTTGCCGATCAAGCAGAAACGGCAGATTCTGAGGAATCTTTTCATGCTATCCTCTACGACATTATGGGCTATGCTACTGATTATTTGCCCAGGCTGGAGGAGGAAGTGCTGAGGACAAGGACAATCTTAACTTCGTTCGAGAAGTCAGTGGCTGATCCTCCAAGTCCCAAAGTCGAAGAAGAAGCGTACGAAGCCCAAAAGATTACAATCTGGGAAACTCTTTACCTGTGCGACTTTTGTAATAAATTTGCCTCTAATTGAAATTAATAAATTTGCCTTTAATTTGTGGTCTGTTGTCTCAGTAGTTCTGTAGTTAAGTTATTAGAAGCAATGTGTACTTATATATTAACCTGTGATCATGAACAGAATATGACAAACAAAGGGACATCACAGAACATTCACAGACGGTTCTTAACAACAACCGTCTGTGATAGTCTACACAACACAGACGGTTTTTTATTAAAAACCGTCTGTGATAATTCTAGATTATCACAGACGGTTTTTAATAAAAAAACCGTCTGTGATACTAAAGTATCACAGATGGTTCATCGGTAAGGACCGTCTGTGATACTCGACCACTAACACAGACGGTGTCCAAATTAAAACCGTCTGTGTTACTGTCAATCATAGATGGTCTTGTCAAACCGTCTGTGATTGGCCGTCTAGTATTAGGCTTTCTGTAGTAGTGTCTAGTAATCACACAAACGAGAAGAAATATATGCTAGCTGCCACATGATCTTGTTTTGATCTTCTCATTTGGTATTTCTATGATAAGCATGGTAAGCATCTTTTTTTTGCTTGGACACGGAGAATATGTACGCGCTCGCATATAACTGTCATAAGAACCACGAAAAATCAGTACTTACGGTTGTCATTTGCTGTAGGTTATGTAGCATCCTGCATAGTCTATCAGTACACGATGTTAGCATGAGAAGGCATGCGCATGCCTAAACTTAGATCCATCTGACACAATAAAACAATACAAGTGATAAGCAGGGAATCTATAGAAGTGTTAGGAATCTATAGAATTGTTTCAGATTTGTACTCTACCTTGCAATGTCATGAACTATTGCCACAAAAGCATGATTTGAACTAACTAATTTCAGCCCTCATAGCTCAAACCTAAGTTTGCAAATCCCAAAGGGAAAGCAATCGTCAATAAGTAAAGATAAATCTTTTTGAATGGTAAGTTGGTAACAAAAGTAGTCTAGGTCAGTAGTCTAAATCTTAAAATTCATATATATCCCAAATCCAAATAAGGCATGTTTCAGTAGGCTCATGTATGGCACAACTTCTTCTCTGGCATGCTATGACTGCAAAATGTATGGCCAAACCAAACTTTTCTAGTATACTTAATTCAGGTATATCTTGTTTGGCTGTTTGATGCACTGCATATGAAATATGAATGCTTATATTGAATTGTAATAGGTAGGCAATGAAATAGCAGTGAAACTACTGACAGCACGTACATATGTCAGCAAATGTTACATACAGGGCCAACATCCCCGAAAATGCAGCAGCTCAAATCGATACAGGAGAAAAACAGAAATCAATTGAACACAAAAAAGATTAGAATAAAATCAGATCATACCCATTATATAAAGAGAGCAATTTGATTCATTACCTGTCATATTATCATATGGACCACGATTATTGGGGGGTCGGCGGCGACAGAGGTGTTATTTAGCCATTTAAAATTTCATGGAAGACCTCTTTGACAGATCAGTGGTATAAAAGAGTTGGCACCTAGATTGAGTACCTTATGTGGGATAAAATTAGAATAGCACAGGAAGTGCTAAATGGCAATAGGTGGATTACACATAAAATAATGATGATAGCTCAATAGGTCATCAAAATAAGAAACAAGGGAAAAGAAAGTAACACGTAAATGAAACATGTCATGCAAATCAATTTGGCATTCATCCTACTCTCAAAATAAATACCCATTTTTATTTATGATACAAGAACAAATAACCAGGTCTTTCTATACCTGATCTTGAGCAGATTATAACATTATCACCAGGCTTCATGAACTCATTTGCTAGTGCATATCCTATACCTGTTTAAGAATTGTTGTAGTTACAGACCAAACAGAGAGAGAGAGAGTATGGTAGTAGAGAGTTAGGTGAGTAATGGCTTAGGTCCTTCTCCCCATGGCATGTGCTGTATATATATCCACATGGGGAGTGCTTTTACAATTATACCCTTACATCCGAATATACCCTACAAGGGCACTTATGTCATTATACATGTCCCATTCTGGGCCTTACATTCTTCTTAACAAGCCTGCTGGGCTTAGGTGGGGGCCACCCCTACAACAGGAGCCTCTCATGGTGAAGGGCTTCACGGGCCGAAGCCATGCTGCCGAGTCCTTTGGCCCCCTCCGTCCCTGCAGCCTGTGAGCTTTCCCAACACCTCGGCAAGGCCATATGGGTCGATGTAGAACTCTTCCCGACGCGAGGTGCGACGCCAACCTTGCTGCCGAAGCCGAGGCCGAAGTCGCTGTGGAGGGGAGGGCCGATGTTGAAACCGAAAATGAGCTCGCGGTCGGCAGCGGGGTCGAGGGCCAAGTCGGAGGCGATGCCTGCTCGGTCGTGACAACGAAGTCGAAGCTAGAGCGGAGGTGGACCTCGCGCCGGTAGGTTCCCCTGGGCACAAGGTGTGCCCGGCTCCGCCTGCCGGTGGTGCGCTTTAGGTTCCCCTGGGCACGAGGTGTGCACGGCTCCGCATGCCGGTAGTGCGCTTTAATGACTCCTGAAAACGTGCCGACCTCTGGGTTGCCAGGAGCAGGCTGCTGCGACCCCTGATTTGCGCGCCGTGGGCTGCCTGCGGGCGCACGGCCATAGCCGTGTGCCCCTTCCCCAGAAGGGCGGGACGCGTGGCGGTGCGCTATAGGTGTGTCATGCGCTGTCAGCCCACCTACCAGCGCGCCCTCGGTTGCCAGCGGTTGTGCTTCTCGACGCTGGGTAGCCGAACCGTCAGGCTCCCGCTGGTTACGCTGCGCTGGTGGAGGGCTGGAGTTGGCTTTATAAGGCATCGCCATCGGCATGGGGCGCTCTTTCGCGCTACTTGTTTCAGCCTGTCTTCCCTCTTCTGCCAGCCGCACAACCCACCCTTGCTCGCGTTGTTTTAGCACTCCGTCGCGGAGAGGGATGGCTTGCTGCGACGATCCCGCTTGCCGGCCCAGCGGTAGCACCTCCTCTGATCGTCACAACCTGTCGCCTCCCCCAGGGGAGTACTCGCTGGTGGTGCGAGGAAGGGCGCATGCCAACAAGCGGTGGGACGCCATGGAACACTCGGGGGGCCGCTGCTCCCGTGTGCTGGGGCGAAGCCGCGCTACAGAAGAGATGCTCCAGAGACTTGTCCGGGAGGGGAAGATCGCGGAACGGGGAGGGGCTCGCCTGCCCGATCCCTCCGAGATGGAACCGCATCCGACGGAGGAAGAGGCTATTGTCTTCGTCGCATTCTTTGATGCCGGTCTGCGGATGCCCTCGACACTCTTCGTCGGCGAGGTCCTATGGGCTTACGGGCTAGAGTTGGCGCAACTGACCCCCGGTGTCATAGTCCGCCTGGCCGTGTTTGCTTGGGCCTTGCGAACGGAAGGTCGTCGTCCCAGTGCGAGCCTGTTCGCCATTCTACACGATGCGCGCTGCCAGCCAAAGAAACTCGAGGGGGGAGAAGAGTCAAACTTCGGCAGCGTCAGCTTCGTGCTGAGGAAGTCGTGCACTGGGCTCTTCCCTGCATGGGCCGCGCGAGGGAAGTGGGAGTCTGGCTGGACGCAACGGTGGTTCTATTACTTTGTGACGAGCAGAAGTGGCCTGTCGTGCCGAGGACAGCCGATATCTTTCACCATCTCGCCAGACGTGGAGCCGATGGCCGACGACGCACAAAAGGCGCGGCGGCTTGCCGGCATCGCCCGCCGGTTCAGCATGCACGACCTTGCCGAAGAATTTACCATGTACGAGGTATCACCGCTCTCCGGTCGATGGCAGTACAAGGTACATGGCGACGTCCGGAAGGATGGTGTCAGTCTGACCGTGTCCTGCCTCCGGAGACCCCCCGCTCCTTGTAAGTTGTTCGACCGTTGGGTGTGTGCACGTTTGCATGATCACGCGCTTCCTTACGGATGATGCTGCATTTTTGTGCGCAGTGCCCCGGCTGGAAGATGCAGAGCGCGCAGTTGTTGCGCTTCTTGGGCCGTACTCGGCCAAGGAGCATAAATTGCGCGAGGCCGCGACCGTCTCGGTAAAACAGGGGCGGTTGAACCGAGTGTGCGAGGTCCTGGGGATTAACGTGCCGGACCGCGCGGTACCGGTGGAGGCCTCGGGTGGCGCTGAAGGCGACAGCGAAGTGGAGGCACAGCCCCGTCGACGTAAGGCTCGAGCGGGGGCCACTGCACCCGACCCGCAGGCCGGCGCCGGGTCCGAACCCGCCGTTTCGGGGGGGGCGCGGCTCCTGATGAAGGCTTGGACGGCGACGAGGTGGCGGGCTCCGACGTTGTTGGCCCTGGGGACGAGGTGGTGCCGCCCGCGATAGCCACCAAGGGTCTGCCACCTACGACGGCTGGTGAGGGTCTGCCACCTACGACGACTGGGGAGGCGTCGCTCGCGTCTCCGAGGGCGAAGCGCCCCTGGGTACAGTCACCTCCGCCTGCGAGGGGGCGGTTCGGGGTGGCCGGCGTGATCACCGGGATCCTGGCGCCCCTCGAGGAGGTCGGTGAGGCCAGGGGAGGGGGCGCCGCTCCTCAAGCCGACGAAGTCCCTTTACCTTACACGGAGGTAGCACGGATGCGGATGGAGCGTGACGCCGGGTCTGGGTGTGTTGCGTCGTGTATACCTTTTTGTATGGCTGCTCCGCGGCTTACACTTTTACATGAATGAGGAAGCGCTTGCCTGATGTCGTTGCTGTATGCCCCTATTCGATGCGGTTGATACGTAGTGTTGATTTTCACGCTAGGTATCCGTCCGTGCCTGGTCGGTGTAGATTCGCGAGCGGTCCGCCCTCCTGCTTCCGAAAGAGTCTACTGGGGGTTACATGCGTGGGAACTTCGACCACGTCTTATTTATACTCCGGGGAGTACGCACAAGGACAGCGCCTGCACGTGCGCGGGGATAGCCGCGTCTTGTTTATACTCTGTAGAGTGCGCAGGGACAACATCCGCGTCTTATTTATACTCCGTAGAGTGCGCGCGGAGGCGTCCCTCCGCTGCGTCTTGTTTATACTCCGTGGAGTGTGTGCATGCGTAGGTGGGGGCCACCCCTACAACAAGAACATACAAAGGTTAAGAGCATTTAATTAGGATATATGCCCGTACTACCATTTTATCTAAGCTTTCTTGACCACAATAGAATGTCCAGTTAACCATTTCACAAAGTTTAAAGCTGAAAGTTCCATCGATTTAGCAAAAATAGGGTAGTCATAAGGACAAGCACATAACAGTACCACCATCATCACCACCACCACAATAGCAGAAATAAATTGTGATTGTTGGCAAGCATATAACAGTACCGGCATCATCATCACCATCACAATAACAGAAACAAATAGATATTGCTTGTTGTATACCATCGCCGCCCAGCTGAGCCGACCAGCCGCGTGCACGCAAAGGGAGATGCAGAGGTGGAGGAGACAGAAAGGAGAGGACAAGATCAGATCTTGTCGATGCCCTCGTCCTCGAACTAGATGTAGTTACAGGGCCAACGTTCCCCCGAATGCAGCAGCTCAAGTCGATACAGGGGAACGGGGCGGCCAGCGTTGGGGCCCACATGGGAAAGCCTCGGGTCATCATCCAGCTGGGATTCATGTCCGCTGCCGCTACAAGGATCTGGAGGAAGGGAAGTTCTAGGGGCGGTGCGGCGCTAGGTGGAGGCGGAGGGGCTAGCCGAGGCCGACCGGAGGTCGAGGGAGACCAGGGGGAACCAGGAAGGGCGCCGGCAGCGAGGGCGGCGGGGTTAGCCGGCGCCGACCGGAGGTCGAGGGAGATCAGGGGGAGCCAGGGCCAGGGAGGCCGTCGGCTGCGGTAGATCGGGCCGGCGGCGTCTCCTTCCTGCTCAAGGAGGCCTCCATCTCGGCCGCCTCTTCCTTGGCGGCCTTGAGCCTGCGCTCGTACTTCTTAGAAGCGGGGTCGAAGATGGCCATGGGCTCGCCGACGGACGGGGCGAGGGGACATTTTTAGGGAATCTCTGGGGGGGATGGCGTAGGCTGCAGCGGCGTTCGGGTGAAGGGGAACGAGAGGAGGCCACCACGACACCGAATGGGGGAAGGAAGCGGGGAGGGGGAGGGCGAGCAGGCCGAGCGGCTTAGGCGATGGGGTGAAGGGGAACGGAAGCGAGGAAGCGACGGAGGTGCGGGGGATGCGAGGACTAGTGCTGCCCAAGTGGGCCGGGTCTAACCGTGCCGTACGATACTGTTTTTCTGGCCTGAACACGATACGACCCGTTTTCTTATCGGGCCAACAGCCTGGCCCAACAGCGCGGCACGCCGGACCAGCACGGCACGGTACGGCCTAGCCCGGCTAAATATAGCCTTTTTTGATCGTTGGGGCTAAAAAAATAAAAAAAAATCTAAAATTTTTTCTATAAATAGGAATGCATTCGGCCTCTATTTTCACACCTTAAACCTCACTCTCATCTCTCTATCTAGCTATGAAAAATTCATTAGTATTTGCGCAAATTTGACAAAATTAATGAGAAATTCGGGCAAAGTTCAGAAAATTCAAAAATCTTCGAAACATTTTCTGAGAGCTGCAAAAGAGGTAATAGTGATGCCTTATTTTAATTTTTTCTATTATTTGTTGATTCAATAGTAAGTTAATTGTTCTTTACTATTTCAATTTGCAGTTGATTCAATGGAGTATTACGTTTTTCAACTCTCCGAATTCGGCCTCTCGGGCGAGGATATGCAATCCTTTCAAGAAGGATATTCATCCACGGAAGGTCCACATCCACAACAAACTGGAGAGCCAGAAGAAGCGATGGCCCCGGTAGCACAGGGTCCAATCGATCCATCGTCTGCTGGCTCAATAAGTGCATCCACAACCCATAGCACAGGTGCAAAAACAACAAGAGCTAGTACATCAGGAGTTTGGAACGATTTCGAGAAGAAGATCAAGACCGACGATGATGGGAATTCGGTGAGGCATGTTGTTTCTAAAATTTGTGGTAATAAATTGTCTGCAAAATCTTCAGGTGGGACGGGTCACCTGCAACAGCATGGTTGCGAGATGCAAAAGAAGGTAAGGAATACAAATACACCAAACGCAGCTGCAATATAACCCCGACAGTTCGGTACGTACTTGGGAGTACAACTCAGAGGTAGCCCAGAAATTTTTTTATAAATTAATTGCTTCTCAAGATTTACCTTTAAATTTTGGTGAGTCTGATGTTTTTCAAAAATATGTTAGGACTGCTCATAACTCTCGATTTAGTATTGTATCTAGGCAAACCACAACTAGAGATTTAATTAATTATTATAACAATTGTTGTAAAAAAGTGAAAGAAATGTTTCATACCTATACATTCTCTATTGCTTTGACATCAGACATATAGAGTGGTAGGACTAGAGAGAATTATATTAGTGTTGTTGCTCATTATGTTAATGATAACTGGGTAATAGAAAAAGAATTATTTAAATTAATTAATGTTTCGCATACTGCTGAAAATATTGCAGAAATTATTATTAAAGTTGTAGAAGATTTTGGCCTCATGGATAAGATTTTTTTATAACTTAGATAATGCAACTGCAAACACTAAGGCTTTGGAAATTCTTACTCCTTTGTTTAATACTTATGCACAATCTTTTTTACTGCATCAACGTTGTACTTGTCATATTATTAATCTTATTGTTAAATCTGGTTTAAAAAGATTAAATGCTTGTATTGATTCTTTTAGGATGCAATTTTATATATTAATTGTTCTAACCATCGAATAGCCGCATATAAGAGATTTTGCGTAACAATGAACGTCCGTCCTAGAAAATTTGGCTTAGACATGTCAGTTAGATGGAACTCTACTTACCTTATGTTTAAACATATATTGCCATATAAGAGCATGTTATCTGTTTTCCTTCACATCTAAGATCATCAATCTCGTAGCTCCTCTAGTAGAACCCAAATTAGAGACTCTGAACTTACCGAGGACGATTGAGTTGTTGGTGAAAAATATTTTCCTTTTTAGAACTTTTTCATAAAGCTACACTTTGTCTTTCTAGAGTATACTATCCAACCTCTCTTCTAATTGTTCATAACATTCTTAAAATTGCCACTCACCTAAAGGCTTTTGAAAATGATCCTATATTACGAGATATTGTAGTTGCCATGAAAACTAAGTTTTGAAAATATTAAAGGGAAATTCCTATTTTATATGCATTCGCCTTTATTTTGGATCCTAGGGCCAAACTCCAAGGATTTATACATGTATTACAACTTTTAAGTGATACTACCAGTTTAGACTATTGTACATAATATAGAGTAGTTAAGCATAAATTATATGAGGTATATGAAAAATATGAAAATAAGTTTGGGTCCGTGCGTTTAGAAAGACCCCCGATAGCCCTTGGCACATCTAGGGAGACTATGCAATGGGGCAAGATTTTTTGTTCTTCCTCTAGAGATTCTCGTGCAGATGCAGGTACACATCAGTCAGGAGGAGAAAGGCGACAAAGCACTGGAGAGCTATCAAGCTATCTTAACAGTGATAGTGTTAGCTTCGAGCAAGAGTTGAACATCTACAGTCTCCTCAAAGTCAGCCTTCAGTCTATCTGAAAGAATAATTGAGGAGCGACGAACAAGTCTCTCAAACGAGAAGGTTGAAATCTTTCTGACCGTCAAAGACTGGGAATAAGCTGAATCAAGACTCCAACATACTACAGATAATAGAGATTTTAAAAAAATCTTTTGAGAATTTATATCTAGATAGCAATTAATAGGATTTTCAATATTTTTCTTTACATGTAGTCATTAATGAGCTTTATAGGTTGTACTCTTTTTTCTTTACCAAAGTTTTCTCAAGTTGAATTTTTACTTGGTAAAGTTTTTAATGAGGCAGCCATCCCATATAATTTAACAAGCTAATAAAGCTCATTATATCATTGAAAATAATTATTTTGATGATTAGCAATGTCTACAATTTTCTAGAATTTTTTTTGAATTTTTTTCTTAATTTTCTATAGTTTTATAATTTTTTTAATTTTTTTTCTTTTTTCCAGCTTAACGGGACGATCGGGCCTGCACGGCCCGTTAAGCCGTAACCATGCCTGAGCTCGGACCGCGGCCCGCGGGCCAGCACTGCACCGTCCGTTTATTAAGCGGACCTTAACGGCCCATATCGTGCCAGCCCGGCACGACCCATTGGACACAACTAGCGAGAGGATCTCTGCAAAACAGCCATGCACAAGGACGTTCTAGTCGGCTCGAACAGACCCTCACCACTATACCACAACCAATCTGTAGCGTCAGATAACGGTCGCTAAAACGTAATATTAACGTCCAACCATCGGTCGCTATAAATTTGTAACAAATCATCGGTCGCTATTTTTACATGTATCGACGAAACATCGGTCGCTACATATATTTAGCCGTTTACGTCAAACAATCGGTCGGTAAAAACAAATGCCAGAGTCAAACGATTGGTCGCTATAGCCCATTTTCATTTTTGCCGCGCTCGGCCCAGCCCACTCGCGCACTGCGCGGCCACCCAAAACCCTATCTCCAGCACTTACCCACCCCAGCAGCCGCATCTCACACCCAGCAGCCGCCAGTCGCGCGCATCTCGTCCGGGCTGCCGCCGCCGCTGCCGTCCCCGCCGGCGCCCGCGAGCTCCGTCCCCGCCGTGGCCCGCGAGCTCTGTCCCCGCCGGCGCCCGCGAGCTCCGTCCCCGCCGTCGCCCGTGAGCTCCGTCCCTGCCGCCCGCATCTCACCTCTTCACCAGCGCTGCCCGCGAGCTCGCCGTCCCCGCCGTTGCAGCTGCCGTCCCCGCCGTCGCGGTCGCCGTCAAGCCGTCGCGACCGTCGTCCAGGCCGCCGTCCCCGCTGCGCGCTCGCCGGTATCGCCGTACTCGCCCGAGCCGCCGCAGCCGTCGTCCCCACCCGGCCCGTCGTCGCAGCCGCCGTCCCCTCTGAGCATCCCCGAGCAGGTACTGGTTCTCTTCCCTTCCATCCCGTCCGCTGCTCCCTTCCCCTCCTATCCCCTCTCAATATTAGTGAAGAATGATTCCACCTGCTCAAATTCAGACTCGGGTCCCATGTTTTATGCAGATGAAAGCTTCTAGTTGCAAATGCTTATAGGTGTGTGGATAGAACTGTTATCTACGTGTTGTCATGTAGAGCTCATGGTGCAGAATTTGCTTGATTACTGAAGACATCAGTATCTTATCTTTTTCCCTACTTGGTGTCGGTCCTTTGTTGTCCTCGTGTCTGCTTGAAGCTTATCTTGCAATAGTTGAGTACTGTATTCATGTGTTGGAACCTGTCTAAAAGTTTTAGGTTAGTGATTCACACCGATTGCTTTCATGAAGAATCTAAAATAAATTCTGACATTTAAACATCCAACCGAGCCAGCTTGTCAGTTGTCCTGTCTTTGGATTTATGTTCTACAACTTGCTTCTTGTATGTTTAGTTAAACATCCAGTGCTATTTTATAAAAATTATATCGCACAGACGATGAGATGCTATCATAATATTTTCTTTCTTAAGACAAATAGTTATGCATATTTCTAGTATTATAGAATGAAGGATATGCATTGCATGTTCTCAAGAGAGCATTTCTAAGTTTTAGCTGAGTGACTTGAGCCACTCTCTAGGGACTTAATATAGATCATGTGCTGTGTAACTGATAACTCACACATTAGTGCATCATAATTGTTTACATACCTTAACTAATGTTTCGGTTCTGCTGGAATTTGTTCTGTACTACAGTTAGAATTTTTAGCTAATGAGTTCTGCCATACATCCATTTGCTCTTTGTAGTTGTTGAAGTCAGAAATATATTTTCCCAGCCATGCAACAAATCATGCCTTCAGCTGTCTTTTAGTATTGTATCTTAGCACAAAATTTGATTGTGTAATAAGTTAGTTATTAGTAACAACTACTAAGTCATCTAATCCGTGTTCCATAATCTCTTAACTTTGCAGATATGCCGAGCACTTGCTTATATACATAATTGTGTTGGCATCTGCCACCGTGATATCAAACCACAGAACGTTCTTGTGAGATTTTAAACTCTTTCTTCTATATTTAATATGTTGTGCTGTACATATCCTCAATGATGACCTGTCATGGATCAAGATGATAGAACTAATTGATGTATTGCTAAATGTTGGCTTCAATGAAGACTTGAGAGTAGGGCTGTAAAAAAAGCTCGAGACTCGTGAGCTACTCGAGTTCGGTTCGTCTTAGACTTGACTCGAGTTCGGCTCGAATTATAAACGAGCCAAGCTCAAGCTTGAGCTGAAGCTCGCAAGCTTATCGAGCTCGAGCTCGAAAAGCTCGAGTAGGCTCGTTCATTATTGCTAAGCATGACTCTTTAAAGTGTATACACATGTATTTCAATTTTTTTATCAATTGTATTGTCCAAATCACACCGGGCTTATAAATAAGACAATGGTTTAAGCCTAAGAACAAGATAGACTGCAGTTGGCTAAGCTTATGGTAGATAAAAAGCTAAAGACTCGTGAATTACTCGTGTTTCGCTCGTCTCAAGTTCGACTCGAGATCGGCTCGAAAGATAAATGAGCCAAGCTTGAGCCTAACTCTAGGCTCGGGTGATTCTGAGGCTCGGTTCGAGTTCGATTCGATTCTCTAACAAACTCAAGCTTGAGGCAGTGAGCTCGCTCGAGCTCGGCTCATTTACAGCCCTACTTGAGAGATACCTTTATCTAATATAATGTGGTTAGTGTTGTGGGCAGCTATGGATTACATATGTATGTGGTTGATGAATAATGTGACATGTTATGGATGTTTATTAGGTTTGAAATCTGGTTAATACGAAATTAATATTATATATAATTGTGCCAGTTCATAGCTACTGATTATTGGTTGCTAAAAAGTTTGATATCATCAAACCATCGGTCACTAAAACATGTAACAGATGATCGGTCGGTATAAATACTAGCATCCAACTATCGGTCGCTATAAATCCTATCGGTCGCTATAGACTTATAGCGACGCCACTTACAGCGACTTATACATCGGTCGCTATAAATTTATAGCGACCGATCATCGGTCGCTATAACGGCTTATAGCGACCGATTTGGAGTCGCTACAGATTGGCTGTGGTATAGTGCACTGGGATGGACGGATGGATCTTGCAGGCGGGACGATCGAACGAACACCAGCTTGTAGGACACGAACGAATGACGCCGGCATGATATTGACCAACTCGGAGGGTTTTTTTTTTTTTTTGCAAAACCGGGACGTGGACGGGCTGCCTAACCTCCAATCCTCCGAGCTTTAAGGATTTCTATTATTACGTAGTTACCCGCTTCGAATAATATTACGAAACATGTTAACGACTGGTATCACGCTTGACTGCCTCCAGGATCGATCCATGTGTAGTTCATATCGTATCCGAACTTATTACGCAGCATATGTGCGGATCTACAGTTCTACACCCTTTTCTTTTTTTTTCTTTTCTTTTATGAATTAGTCAGCAGTACTCAGCACCCTCTGTTTTATTTGGGAAGCATGAAGCAAAAATGTGTCATCATCTTCACCGGCTGAGCATTTTTCTAGCTGGTGCGCTCATCCGTGATTCCATGAAACATTGCGAGCGACAAAACTATGTTCCGTGTATTGAGGAATGAAATTATTTTGCATGCTGTTTACGTTCTTTCACGCAGTGGATTCAACCAGGAGAACAAAGTTGCGATCGCCTCCTCAAAAGGTGCACGATGAAATAGCCGTACCCCATGTAAATAAAAGGGAAAATAAATTCCACCCTTAGGATCTGCCACTCCCGTTCTGATTAGGACATTAGGAAATTTATTTAAGGTGAGGAATGGTTGACAATTTGAAAACAAAAAAATTTCAATAAAAATACTAATAATTCATAAATGCAAATACAAAAACGATTTTAAAATAAAAACATTTTGAAAGCTGTGAAAATTCATAATATGAAAGAATAAATAAAGGGACTAAGGAAGTGCAATCAATATCATAGGCATCGAATTCATTGTGGGACAACAATTACGAAATTAATCAGGATAATAAAACCAAAGAATCTACAATATTTATCGATTGGGTCTGGAATACAATAACTCATCAGATAAACTTTTGGATTTCACAAATCATTATGAACACTAGCACTAGCTTTACTTTAGTGGAGCTTATTAATAGTGCACGCTCTAAATTAAATACAATATTATATACAACACAATTGCAGAAATATTTCATCCTAGCTTTCATGTCCGCTTCTTCTAGCATCAAAATTGTACCATTACAGCAGAATTCCTCATTAAACCGTACCACTAGTCCTTGGCTATTGGCTATTGCCTACCCGGTGGCCACACAAATGGACGCGGCTGGCGTACTCTGTGCTGCATTCCCATGGCACCCATGACCCATCTATTGGCTTGCTATTTCTTTGTTGCTCCGCCACCGCCAGCTGCCTCCTCGTACTCGACGGCTTCCTCTTCTCACATACACGCCCGACGCCTTCCAGGAGACCATCCTTGACCTCAAGGGCCACGTGTCCGAGGTCCAGGTGCGCTCCACAGATGCGATGCCGCGAGGCTCAACTCGAAATGAGATTCAGAACAGTCACGAATCTGAGCCGTTGGATCGGAAAACGAACGGCCCATATTGGTTGCTACAGTAATTTTACTGTAGCTTCAGTAAAATTTTGGGCCGTTCTTTTCCGCTCCAACGGCTCAGATGCGACTGTACTCTGCAGTCGCCGTACGCGATTGTAGAGAATCCGGTTCCGCTCAACTCACAGTGAGGTCCCCACAGCCACGCCGAGAAGGAGCTCTCTAGGCTTACCGCGTCTGTGTGGCCAACACTGGTGGGCTCAGCGGCCAACGCAGTGGAGGTTGAGGTGTCCGTGGTTCTCACTCGCCCGTCGAGTACATCTGATCACTCATCAGCTGCTACCATGGCGGCTGTGTCCTCTTCCAAGAGGACGACGACGTCACTGATCTCTTTGATCAAGAAGAATATTTAGATTGCTTCAGATGACAAGAAGGTGGTTGCATTAAAGAGCAGTGGGCTCAAATGACTAAACTAAATTAACAAAACATAATTCTTTTACAATTTAGTTGAGTTATGCTTTCACCGATCAAGGGAGTACTATTTGAATTGTTTGTGAAATAGTTATGCAATGTTTGTTTGTCCAATATCACCAATCTATGAATAAAAATAATTATACATGTATTGAATTATCAAGTATACAATTAAATTACCAAAAGTATATGGCTGCCATATGCTAAATAGTCAAAGGATACTAATGAAGGGGAAAAAAGATATTAAGATTCAAAAATATATGCCAGTATATGTGGTAGGCTAGAGCATGATGAAACCCACCACGGTTGGCTCCGCATGTACCTGCTACCTTTGGTGCCAGTGGATCTTCGTCTCAATAAAGAATACATTATTATAATTCTGCTCATTCTGTACTACTCATATGTTAATATAGTAAGTTCACATTCGAAATGCGAGTCAAAGCCAGTTTTGGTAATGTTTCGCACCGTATTTACAAAAGTAGTAGTATACGAGACGTATTGACAAAAATGTCATTTTGCCGTCGGCGGGCCAGGCAGTAGCACTCGCGAGGTGACGCGTGGCGCTGCCACCAGCGGCAGGCGCCTGCCGCTTAGGGAGGAGGCGGCAGGTAATTAGGCCAGCTAATTAGCCGGCCTAATTAGTTGCCTAATTTTTTCTTTTAGTGGTTGTTTAAATTTTTAAATATATCAAATGAGTTTTAAAAATTATAAAAAATTTATATACAACCTCCTGACACAACGTTTCTCGTAGTATGATTTTTGGGTAATTTTATCCATTGTGAATGTTGCTCAAAAATTCATACAATTTCGATAATTTTATGAATTTTTAGATATAGCAAACAAGCTCTAAAAATTACGAAATTTGATGTGAAGCCTCCCGATATAGTAATTGTTATTGCATAATTTTTGGGAATTTTATGTGCTCTGAGTTTGCCACATTTATTTCGATTAGCTTAGTCATGAATTTAACGATCCTCACACAGTTTTAAGTGCCATGTGTCGGCTAATTGTGGTATATATTATTTGCTGCTATTTGGTTTGCATAATTGTCACGCTCTCTATATATGCCCCTCTCGCACGCTCTCTCATTACTAATGTCATTCGGACATGTGTTGGCTTGACATAACGGCCCCCTCGCCTGCTCCCTCATCGACACAAATGTTAGTGTAGCCATGTCGCCCCGTCTCGCTTGCTCCATCATGCGCTGTCGGGACCTGGAGCAGCAACTCCAGAACCCTTTGTGTTAATCGCACTATCCCAGGAAAAGCTAGTGCACACAGTATCACAAAGACAAAATCAAGTGTAATGACAAACTTCATTTAACTAATATGAGCCTGATGGCCAAAGTTTACAATAACAGCAAAGAAGACAGCGGAAGATAAACATAACAGCAGCAGCCCATCCAGCCTTCCCACAAGGCGAATGACTGTAAGACGTGGCCTAGTCGCGGTTCTCACCGAAGTCGTCGAAAGCTTCCTCTGGAAAGAGTTAGATTGAGCAACATGAGTACAAAAAGTACTCCACAAGTTACACCAGGAAATTATAACAGAGTGATGCATGCATAAAGTGAGACAAAGGAAGGCATAATATGGTTAATTTGCATAAAAGGCAAACATTGGAGTAAATATCTTAAAGTAAGTGCAAAAGCTGAATTTGATACAGTATGTAAAATCAACATTGTAGTCAAAATAAATAACGTTAGTGCAGGTCCATCCCCTACACTAACCTAACCACGGGCATCCCACCCGGACCATCTTTTCCAAAACGAAATCGCATGATTCCATCCATCCATACGGTTTTCAAAATCTCTCATGGATTCCATCCATCCATAAGGTTTTCAAAATCTCTCATGGATTCCATCCATCCATAAGGTTTTCATAAACCATTTTCAAAAGCAAAGTCTAATCCGTGAAAAACTTCACTCAGCTTGCCCATGACCGTGGGCACGGCTATCCAGGATAGTTTATACACACTGCAGATGTTGTACAGCTTTACCCACAAGACATGATCATCCCTTTTTGCCACCGGATTACACACTTCCTTATGTGTGCGGCCGAGGAGATCATGACAAGACCTTTACGATGATCCGTTTTCAACATAATCACACCGCCACTAAGGTTTCACCACAACATGAATCCACATGTTGGAGCCTCCTCTTGTGCTATGTGAGACTTCTCACGGCCTACGCCGCGCTCATATTCAGCCTATAGCGAGATCATGTTGGAACTTCACAAATTATTCAGCCAGGTCTGTTCCATACCAGACTTGTGGTAGTACGATAGGGCTTTGCAACAGTAGCTCATAGACCGGTCCTTAACTTGACTTAGGCCTAACCACTAACCCCTTGTGCCTGGCAATCGACATCGTGTCACCAAACAATGATGCATGCCATCAAGCACCCACCACCATACCAATACCTAAGTCTAAACCAGTTTTATATTTTGTTCCGAAATAATTTTATAAACATTCTTGACTTTCCAAAGTCCAGAATTCAGGGGAAAAGGTTGTCATTTTATGTGAAAGATCATCCCAATCCATAAGTATCTTAAGCATGGCTAAGCATTTCTACCAAATTTCTAGTTAGTGCTAATGTACTAACTAGGTTTTATCTAAGGTTGACAAGGTATATTGATATCCAAGGTCAAATTTGGTTGTCCAAAGAATTTGGGTGTAACTAGAGTTCAAAACTGAATTTAAACTAACTTGGAAAAAATTACGCATGCAATATTAATTTAAAAACAACATAAATAATTTAAAATATTAGGTTCAACATGGTCAAGGGTGTAACTTGCCTTGCTCGAAGACCTGGTGCGAATAGTCGGCGTCGTTCTCTCCGAATTCGTCGAAATCTACGAACGAAGAACCAAACAAATAAAATTCAAACAAAATTCAAATAAAATTCAAAAATTGAAAAATGAGGAAGTTAAAATGAACGACTCAAATTTGAACGCCTTGCTAGAAGAATTTACAAATTTGAACGACTCAAATCGGAGTTAAAATGAGGAAGTATGGCTTCTGGAAGATTAAAAAGAGGGAAAATGGAAAAGGCCGATTTTCGGGAATTATTTTTGTACTGGAAAATACTATTTATGACGTCAGCGCATTTTGAAATTTTGGGCAGGAATTATTTTAAAATCAAAAAGCTGACGTAGCAAGGGAGCCGACGTGGCTTGCCACGGGGCGGCCACGCGGACGCCACGTGCGCAAGGACCGGCCGACGTGGCGGTGCACGGGGCAGTGCACGGGGGGCGGTGGGCTCGCCGGAGAGCGGGTGCCCGGCGGCGGCCGGCGGGAGGCGACGGAGGAAGGGGAGACGGCGGGGGTTCGGGCCCTCACCGGCGGCGGCGAGGAGAGAAGGTGGCGGCAACTCGGTTGCGGGCGGCAACTCCGGCGGCGAGGCCTTCGGCTGAGGGGGGTGGGGGAGGAGCGGTGGAAGGAGGAGTGCGGGGAGAGCTTGTCGGAACCCGGAGTAACGATTCTTGGATCCTCTGTGTAAATCGCACTAGTCTAGGATCAGGTAGTGCACACAGTACAACAAAGATAAATACCAAGCACAAATGACTTCATATATTAAATAAAGGGTACAGCCTTATGGCCATGTCTTACATCAACACTCATTGGCAAAACAAATAAAGGAAATAACTACGGAAGTAAATGGATAAATAGCGAAGCCCAAGCCTGCCCACAGGCAAACGACAGTAAGACGCGGCCTACTCGTCCAGATCTTCACCGTAGTTGACGTCTTCCTTCTCTGTGTGGAAAAAGCAAGGTGAGTACAAACTTGTACTCCGCAAGTCACACGGAAAATGCACCATAATGATAAAGGCTTCAATGGAAGGCTTATAGGGTTAGTTTGCATAAAACATCATTTAAGAAATACAATAAGTAGATTGAAATTGCTGAATTTAATACAGTAAGTAAAAACAATACTTGTAATTGAAAATAATACCGTCAGTGCCGGCTCCGACCAAACACCAACCTATCCACGGGCATCCCCACCCGGACCATCTTTTCCAAAAGACCACGTATGGATTCCATCCATCCACACGCTTCCACTTCGCAACTCTGATGGATCCCATCTATCCACCAGATTTCAATCTCTCACGGATTCCATCCATCCGCAAGGTTTTCATCACTCGTGGATTCCATCCATCCACACGTTTCCAAACACTCGTGGATTCCATCCATCCACAAGCTTCCAATCTCACTCATGGGTTCCATCCACCCACAAGGTTTTCATTCTCTCATGGATTCCATCCATCCATAAGGTTTTCAAATTTTTTTTTGAAAAACAAAGTCTAATCCATGAAAAACTTTTACTCAGCATGCCCATGCCATGGGCACGGCTATCCAGGATAGATTATACACTCTGCAGAGGTTGTACAGCTTTACCCACAAGACACGGTCATCCTTTTGTGCCACGCGAGTTACACACTTCCTTAGGTGTGCGCAAGGAGTCGTGACAAGGCCTTTACAATGCAAAACCTTCAACCTGGTCGAGCCAACTCTAAGGTTTCACCCCAGTAAGGAATCCACCAGACCGGGACCCCCTCTTGAGCCTAGATGAGACTTCTCATGGCTTAACCACGCTCGCCCAAGTGAGACTTCACATGGCACCAACCACACTCACTTTCAACCTACGACTTGACTCAGGTTGGGACTTTGTAAATTATTCAGCTAGGGCTGTCTCATACCAGCTATGTGGTAGTACGATTAGCGCTTTGCAACAGTAGCTCACAGACCGGTCCTTAATCTGACTTAGGCCCAACCACATACCCCTATGCACGATAATCAACCATTGCGGCTCCAACCAACAGGGCATGCCCGCACCCACCAATCTAACCAATTGCCTAAGTCTAAACCAGGTTTTATATTTTATTTTCAAAATAATTCATAAACCTCCTTGACTCACCAAAGTCAGGAGTACAGTTGAAAAGCTTATCATTTCATGTGAAAAGTTCATCATTTTATGTGAAAAGATAACCCAAAACAAAATATTATAACTAAGCAGGGCTAAGCATTTGATTAAACTCTCTAGCCAACACTAATGCACTAGCTAGAGTTTGATCTAGGGTGACAAGGTATCTCGGAATTCAATATCAATGGAGGAAATAACAAGTAGGCAATAACTAAATTTAAAACTGAATTGAAATACGTTGAATAAAAATATGCATGCAATATAGTTTAAATCAACATAATTTTATTTTGAAAACTGGGATCAACATGATCAAGGAGTGTGACTTGCCTTGCTCTTCAACTTGGTTCAAACCTTCGTCGTCGAACTCTCCTGAATCGTCGAAGTCTACACGTGAAAATAACCCACTAAATTCAAATAAATTCATAATAAATTCAAATTGACTTAAAAAATTTGAAGTGAGGCTAGAAATGGATAGAGGGGAATTTTTGATGAATTTAGAAATTTGAATGGGCTAAATCGGTGTTAGGACGAAGAAGAACGGGCTCTGGGAAGTTTAAATTCAGAGAAAAAGGAAAAACTGGATTTTTGGAATTATTTTTCTAAAGGAAAATCTGGGATTATGACGTCAGCGAGGAATTTCTTTTCGGCCAAATTGTTTTTAAACGGAAAACTCGGCTTTATTGCGTCAGCAGGCGTCAGCCAGGGGTATACCCCACTGACAGGTGGGGCCCTGGTCTATGGACCAGGTCCACCGGCTCGGGAAGGGACGAAGATGGTGGGGTGTGCTGACAGGGCAGGGGCGGCCGAGGTGGCGTGCCGTGGCGCCGCGTGGCTGCCACGGGGGCAGGCCGAGCTGACGTGGCCGGCCGACTGGGGAGGAGCTCGGGCCCGGGGAGCTCGTCGGCGAACGGCGGCATGGTGGCCGGCGGTGAGTGGTGGAGGAGAGAGAGGGCGCGGAGGGGAATGTGGTGGTGGAGCAAGATTTTACCAGGGACGGCCGGCGGTGAGCTGGCGGCGAGCAGTGGCGGCGGCGCAACTCGGGCGGCGACGAGGGCGGTGCTCCGGCGGCGGAGAGGGGCGGTCGAGAGGTCGGGGGGCTTCGCACGGGCGCGGCGGAGATTTTGGAGGCGGTGGCGAGGCCTGGGGGCGAGCGGCTAGACGACGATTGCTCGTCGGAGCGCGGCTGGGGCTCGGAAGGAAGGGACACAGCGGCGGGGCGCTCGAGAGCTTTGGGGAGAGGAAATGGGGAGGTGGGGCGAGTGGGGAGGGCGGTGGTTGGGCCAGGAGGAGTGGGGGAAGCGGCCGGGTAGGGCGGGCCGGTGGTTGCGAGGGGAGTGGCGCGCGGGAGGAAGATGAAGGTGGGGAGGAAGAAGGGGCGGGGTGGCTGACAAACGGGCCCGGGGTGGCAGAGAGAAGGGGAGAGGCGAGTGGCCGACGGGTGGGACCCGCGGGGCAGAGAGACGAAGGGAAAGGGTGCGCCGACAGGTGGGGCCAGGCGGCCACCGGGAGAGGGAGAGTGGGCGCAATCCGGCTGTCCACGTGGCGGCCAGAGGAGGGAGGAGGGAATTTTATTTTTATTTCTGATTTCTGGATTTTCAGAAAAGGCTAGGAATTTCATTAAGCCTCAGAAAAATATGAAAATACCTCCAAAAATTCCAGAAAAATTCAGAGAATCTCCTGGAGACATTTTGGACTTAATAAATATATTTTCAACTAATGTTGGTATTTAATTTTTATACTTTAAAATACTTTTAATTTCAAAAATACATTTTAAACTCCTGAAAACTCAGAAAAATCAAACAAGAGCCATATAAATCCAAATAATTAATTTAAAGTTAGATTTTTATAGAAAATCAAAATATCCTTTTAATAATTATTATTTTTAGGTTTTCACTAATAATACTTTTTAAATCCAGTTTTTTTTTTCAAAAACAGAAATCCAGGCAAAACCAAATTACAATTTAGGCACAAAAATACTTATTTTAATTCAAAATTTTATTTTAGTTAATTTTTATTTACTTATTTATTTATTTTTGTTTTACTAAAAATCTGGGCTGTTACAGAGCTCCCGGAGAGGGGGGGTTTATAGGGGATGGGGGGGGCGCGGTCGCCGGAAAACGAGGGGGAAGGGCGGCGGTTTCCGGTGTGAACACGGGCGGGCGCGGCGCCATTAATGGCCGGTGGAGTGCGGCGGTGAGGTGGGGAGGTCGAGGAGGCGTCCAGGAGACAGGGAGCCGGCCGAAAACCAAGGTTTTGTGGGCATTAATGGAGGCCACGGTTTGGAGGAGAGGGAGGGAGGGAGGAAGAAGAAGGTGAGGTGGGAGAAGGCTCTTACATGTGGGACCGGCATGTCGGTGAGAGAAGGAGGGGAATGAGGACAGATCTTGGCCGTTGGATTGAATGAAGGGTTAAGTGAGGATGAATGGCTTAGATTAAATAGGGGAGAGAGATGGATTAAATCTGGGCACGACACGTGTCGGCCTGAGATTAAATAGGGGAGAGAGAGGATTTCAAATTAAATTTTCAGAAAATACCACATAAATTTATAAATACATAGAAAATAGTAAATAATATCTAAAAATTCCAGAAAATTCATAGAAAAATTCCTGGAGCTATTTTAGACTTAGGAAAAATATTTTTAATTCAATTTTGGCCTTAATTTTTTATAAAATACCTTCTTGACTTTAAAAATTGATTTTTAATTCCATAAAATTCTTAAAAATTTTATAAACTGTTTGGACTTAGTAAAAATATTTCCAATATAAATTTTGTATTTTAATTTGTTTTACAAAAATACCCTTTTTTGCTTGAAATTGATTTTAAAATTCTAGACAATTCTCAGAAATTACTATAAAATATTGGGAAGCTTGGGAAAATCATAATAAACTCTTTTTGGCTTTAATAAAATATTTAAAATACTTTTCTGGCTCTAGACTCTTGGAATAAAATCCAGATAACTCCAAATAAAATCCAAAAAATCATAGAAAATCCAAATAAAAGCCAAATGCTTTAAATACTTAATTTGAAATAGTTGTTTTACAAAAACTTTCAAATACCTTTTTGTTTGATCACAATTAATTTTAACAAAAGCTTTTTTCCAAAGCTAAAAACAAGCAAATAAAATCTCTGAAATTTAGGAAACCAAAGAACACTTGTTGATATTTTAAATTAAATTAAATTAATTTTAATTTTTTTTTGAAATAACAGCTGGGCTGTTACATGCGCACATATGTCACTTTTACCGTGGTATCCGCTGTCGCCCGTGGTGGTGCACGTCGACAACGCGTCCATAATTTCCGGTGGGAATACACCAGATTCTCTTTTAGCTCGCTTCAAATACAGAGCTCTCGCAATCACTCATCGCTCATGTAAACTTTGTTTCGCTTCTTGTAGAAAGAAGAACCTTCTGCGTCATATAGTAATATAGCATGGCAGAGACCGAGGAGCCAGTCGGAGCGGTCTCCAAAAGAAGACCTTCCCCTGGAAAGGAGGGATGACTTCAGCCATAACTACCGCTTGAGGCCAAACAGGGGGGCTCAACTGGTATGGCCGAAATGCAGACACAGGGAGGACGCGGTCGTGCAGGTCCTCGATGGCCATTTCGATGGCGGGCGATGTTTCTTTTGATGCCCACACTCTGGGGTACAATTAACCAATGGTTTATTTTGTCTTACTGGTAATAGCGCTTTCATGTTAACCCTCCTTTCGTGCAGATGGCGAAATGCGATTTTGTTTGCTGGATCGATTCTCTCTATAAACACTATGTTGCGAGGTACGTGGATACACCGTGGGAGCAAATCTTAGAGATGGAGGCGCAGATTGACAGTCTCAATGAGGAGAACGATGACCTCCGGCAACAGATGCAGCGCGAAAGGGGGAACAAGGAGGTCGTCAATATAGGAAGTTCGTATGATCCCATATGCTGCTGCATATGTTCGTGCCATTACAACGATGGCCAGCCACGTCCGAGGCGCCCCCTATAGTAACACTCCATGTGGGTACCACGAGGCACCTTTTACCAGTAGACACGCACCAGAGAAGGTTATAACATGTAACTCATGGTTATGTTCAATGTTGTAAGGCATGTAAGTGAATGGTGTATGCGTCGTTGCGGTTGCTGTTTTGTGAGTGGACTATTGAAATGTTGTGTCATGTGCATTAAGCTAGGGGGTTGATATGCATTGAACAAACATTATGAAATACATCTCAAATGGGTGCAAATATGAATTAATGTGATACAGTAAAAAATACATGAGATTATGACACTGAGTGGTGACCAGACGAGCTCGGTCTGTTGGGGCAATCCTTCAATGAGTACCCGAATGTCTTATATATTCGGTATTTCTCTGTACGAGAAATGCTGGTACGTACTCGGTGGTTGTGACTAGGTGTTGCATTGCTGCTAGACATCGCATGCTGCCCCATCACCTCAGCACGTGCTGTCGCTCGCGCTCCTAGTCACCTCAAGCACACGCCACCCCCAGTCTCTGCCGCTTACCTCCCTGGGTCCCTCATCGCCACCACGCGCTCCAATCGCACCGGCTCCCATGTGACCGCATCCCCAAATCACCTCCTCGTCTTGGCATCCTCGGCAATCGGCCTCTCCATCGCGTCGTGGCCATTGCGTGCGCTCCAACCGTCGTCCGCTCGAGCTCAAGTAGGATGCCATGTGGCCACTGCCCACTGGTAGTTGCTGCTTTCACATGCCTAGTGTTGATGCACCCTAGCTTGGCATCACTGTCGGGCAACTCCGAGAAGGTGAGGGCTCCGACCATTAGGATGTGTTTGGTTGGAGGGATGGAGTGGGATGGGATGGGATGGGGATGGCATGAGATAGTTCCACAAAAAAAGTGGAACCACATAGTCCAGCATCTAAGAAGAATATTCTCTAAATTTGCACAGGCTCATCCCACTTTGGACCATTCCATCCCACCTCATCCCTCCAACCAAACACACAGATAGGCTTGGTCAAAGGAACCATTCCATCCCATCTCATTCCATCCCTCCAACCAAACACATCCTTAGAGAATAGACTAGAGCTTGATAAAAGCTGAGTGACTCCGCCGCTCCTGGAGAGGTTGGAGGTACCGGAAGAATCTCGCTGAGATAGAGACAGTTTCGGGTTCTCAACGGTCTTTAAATTTTTTTTGTATGACCAATAAAGAAATAGCGAGTTAATAAATGATGGCCGTACGGAAAGGAGTTCATAGAAACACAAAGGAGAGTAGGCAAGCCGAGTCCCACGTTAACCTTACTAGGGGTGGAAAACGGTAACGGATAATTCGTTTTATCCGATATTCGTATCCGAGAAAACACAAATATGGTAAGCAAAAATCCGTATTCGAAAATATTCGTATTCGTTTCCGAGAATATTCGTATCCGTATTTGAGAGTATTCGTATTCGCATTCGTATTCGAGAATATTCGTATCCGTATTCGTATTCGAGACTATTCGATTCGTATTCGATCCGTTTCTAGAACCTATGAAAAATTCGTACAAATTTTGTGAATCAAAATTTGAATTTAGGTGGTTTAAAACCGGTAACCGGTCAAAAACGGGTGAAAAATCGGTAAAACCGCTAGGAATCCGTTTTATCCGATATTCGTATCCGAGAAAATCCGTATTCGAAAATATTCGTATTCGTATTCGAGAATATTCGTATCCGTATTTGAGAATATTCGAATTCGTATCCGTATTCGTTTGAAAAATATGGATGGGAGATTGGAGGATTTGCCCCATGCATAAACATGGAATTTGATGATTTGCCCCATTTGTCTTATTGACATGTGGGCCTTGGACCCACATGTTAGTGAGACATCATAGGGTAAATCATCAAATACAACGAAAGGTGTGGCAAAAGATCAATTATCTCCATCTGAAACGTGTCCCTGGATGCTGTGTAGCAGGTCAGCTCAGCTCACTCAGCCGCGCAATCCCACTCCCGCTGCTCCCCCTCCACCTCAATTTATGGCCTCCTTCCTCACTCTCCGCCTTCCCATTTCTTCACGCCCTCTCCAGCTTCCTCGTTTCCCCTCTCACCACAGGGCAAACCTGCCAAACACACACCGCATTAGCCACAAGCCAAGAGGAGAGAGAGAAGAAAGAGAGAGAGACAGCGAGAAACAGAGAGAGCAGAGGCTGGGGGAGCGCAGCCGCTTGCCACCTCCAAGCTGTCCCCCATGACACCACCACCACCACCATCCCAGGAAACTAGCAAGAAAGGCTCGCACTAGCGCAAGATCTCACCATACCTCTCTTTCGCCATGGGCCATGGTGGTGGTGTCCACGCCTCCGTCTTCTTCTTGGCCATGGCCTGCTGCGCAGCGGCGCAGGAGCCCAACACGGACGCCTACTTCGTCTTCAAGTTCTTCACCAAGATGGGCCGCGCGGCGCCGTCGGGGGGCGCCGCGGTTTGTTCTTGGCCCGGGTTGTCCTGCGACGGCGAGGGGCGGGTGGTGGCGTTCGTGGCCGCCGGGATGGGGCTGGCGGGGGCCATCCCGGAGGACACGGTGGGAAAGCTCGCGAGGCTGCAGTCCCTGGACCTCAGCGGCAACCGCCTCAGCGCGCTCTCCAACGACCTGTGGGAGGTGGGCGCGTCGCTGCGGCGGCTCAACCTCTCGCGCAACGCCATCCGTGGCGCGCTCCCCAACAATGTCGGCAACTTCGCCGGGCTCCAGGTGCTCGACGTCTCCCACAACGGGTTCTCTGGCGGGCTGCCGCCAGCGCTCGGCTCCATCGCCGGCCTGCAGGTCCTCAACGCCAGCCACAACAAATTCCAGGGGCAGCTCCCGGGCGCCATCGTTCTTGGCTGCGGGAGCCTCGTGTCCATGGATCTCTCCGGGAATGCGCTGGACGGCGACTTGCCGGACTTGTCCCCGCTCCGGTCGCTAGCCTATCTCAACCTGTCCGGCAACCTGCTCCGGGGCTCCGTCATCGGGGCGTTCCAGGAGCAGCTGAGGGTCATAGACCTCAGCAACAACCGCTTCTCGGGGTTAAATTTCAGTAGTGGGTATGCTGGCTCGTCATTGATTTACCTCGACTTATCAAGCAATGAGCTTCTTGGAGAATTCGGAGTTGCAGGCCAGTTCCAGAACCTGAAGTATGTGAATCTTGCAATCAACCAGTTGTCCATGGGAAATTTGCTCGCGTCCATGGGTGAGATCTATGGATTGGAGTATGTCAATTTGTCAAGCACTGGGTTGCATGGGAAAATCCCTGGGGAGTTGTCTTCCCAATTGGTTGGATTAAAGGTGCTCGATTTGTCGCGGAATAGTATCAGTGGGGTAGTGCCGGACTTGAGCACTATGCGGCTGCGGGTGCTGGACCTGTCGGTGAACAACCTTACTGGGGAGATCCCTGTGGCATTGGTGAAGAAGTTGGCGTCGATGGAGCGGTTCAACTTCTCATACAACAACCTCACTGTTTGCGCCTCCGAGCTCTCTCCTGAGGCGTTTGCAGCTGCGTTTGCCAGGTCCAGGAATGACTGCCCGATCGCTGTGAACCCAGAGCGTATCAGGAAAAATGGGGAGAAGCGTGAGGGGATGATGTTGGCATTGGCCATTGTTCTATCGCTCTTTTTCTCAGTTGTTGGGCTGCTTTGCTTGGCAGTTGCATGTCGGTGGCGGAGGAAGAGGTGTGACGCATTGCCCGTGGTTAAGCAGGTGTCATTCAAGGAGGAGCGGGGGATGTCAGGGCCATTTGCATTCCAGACCGATTCCACAACATGGGTTGCTGATGTGAAGGTTGCAACATCTGTGCCGGTTGTCATCTTTGAGAAGCCGTTGCTGAGTTTCACATTTGCCGACCTATTGGCAGCGACATCCAACTTTGATAGGGGAACTCTGCTGGCAGAAGGGAGATTTGGGCCGGTGTACAGGGGATTCCTCCCTGGCGGAATTCAGGTCGCTGTGAAGGTGCTAGTCCATGGTTCAGTAATGGCAGTTCAAGATGCTGCAAGAGAGCTTGAGCGGCTAGGACGGATCAAACATCCTAACTTGGTTCCTTTGACTGGTTACTGTCTAGCAGGGGACCAGAGAATTGCCATCTATGAGTACATGGAGAATGGCAATTTGCACAATTTACTGCATGACTTGCCACTAGGACTTCAGACCACTGAAGACTGGAGCACCGACACATGGGAGGACAACACTGGCGGTGTGGCCACTGAAAACATCACGTCGGAGGGCACGGCAACATGGATGTTTCGGCACAAAATTGCATTAGGCACTGCAAGGGCACTGGCATTCCTCCACCATGGTTGCATTCCGCAGATTGTCCACCGGAATGTGAAGGCAAGCAGCATCTACTTCGACTCCGCAATGGAGCCTAGGCTGTCCGATTTCGGGTTGTCAATGATTGCCGGGACTAGCACTGATGACGATCCCTTGCACCATTCCCCCGGCTTCGCTCCGCCAGAGTTCTCCAACTCAGAGAACGCCATGGCGACGGCAAAATCCGACATTTACAGCTTCGGTGTCGTGCTGTTTGAACTGATCACCGGCAAGAAGCCACTGGGTGATGAGTACCCTGATCAGGAGGCAAGCCTGGTGGACTGGGCCAGGGCAATGGTGAAGGCAAACCTAGGGTCAAGCATCATTGACCCGAAGATCCGCCACACCGGGCTGGAGAGGCACATGGAGGAGGCACTGAGGATTGCCTACCTGTGCACGGCCGAACTGCCATCCAAAAGGCCAGCCATGCAGCAGATCGTTGGCCTGCTGAAGGACATTGAGCCTAAAGTATCAGAGCAAACTGAAAGTGAGATTACTAGTGTTTTGGGTGTTGAAAGGGATGTGTAGGCAGTGAGCTCTTTGTTGTTTTGCCTTGGTGGAGCTCACTGTGCCATGTCCTGCTCCACTACTGAGATATACCTGTTGTGTATGGCTCATATATATAAAGGAAGGAGAGTCACTTTTCTGGGTATAGCCCTATAAGGAAAGAAAATGTAGTTTGTGTCGGGTTACGAAATATTGTGGGCTGGAGGTGTGGAGAGCAAAGCTCCCCGTGGTACAGACTAGGTGTTCGAGACAAGTATATAATGGGGGTATTAATATATACTGTTTACCTCTTGTAACCCTAATCATAATAACAAACTCCTCATACGGACAGAGCCGCCATACGGCTCTTGGGGACATAGGTATGGCTGAATCTCGTAAACAAATCTCTGTATCCCTTGAGTGCTTTTATGCTTGCTATGATTTTTTTCTTGTGCTAGGGCTGCCGCCGGTTTCAACAATTGGTATTAGAGCCTATGTATCCCAGATACATCTCAGTCCTCACGATTGCCACCGATGTGTGAGGGAGATTTGTTGGGATAGTCTCATATTGTTTGTGGGAAGAGGCAGAATACAATTTATAAGGGTGGGAGAGGGAGATTTGTTGGGATAGTCTCATATTGTTTGTGGGAAGAGGCAGAATACAATTTATAAGGGTGAGTCTGTATCCGTCTATCTAGCTAGTTTTTTAGGAGAAAATGGCCCAAGATCATTTATAAAGTTGTTTTATTGGTTGAGCTTGCACATATAGTGGCTCAACTATTATCGGACGTTGGTTTAGCAGTCAGATGACGCTCATATAACAATATGTTTTCTTCTTCTTTCTTGTTCTTCCACTTGTTGAGATGTAATACAGCTTGCCGCACCTGCTCCTTACTAACAATGTTAAATATTGAGTTATGACACATGGAAGCTCTCATCAATGTGCTTGTTTGGCGAGAGAGAGAGAGAGAGAGAGAGAGAGCGAGAGAGCGCGCGAGAAGCTGTCCTTGTCCTTGCTCTTTGCCCACTGTTAGTGCATAGCAAACACCAATACATGGCTTGCAGGCTGAGCAAAGTGTCAAGATAACTGCTCATCCATTCACTCAATACATTATTACAGTGGCAGTAGCTGCAACCCTGCACTGCCCTGAAAGTGTGCTCACCACTGTTTGGAAGATTAAAGTGTGTTCCATACCGTCATTATGTTGCAGCTTTTTTTCCTGTTGAAGGATGCATTGCATGGTAGTATGGCATGGCAGATGGCTCTTCTTTACTCAAGTTCTTTGGCACATGGCCCTGATCAACTCGGCTTCGGCTTCTGACTTATTTTTCACTATTTATAAGTTTCGCCTTTTTCTGAACTTTTAGCTTTTTGTTGAGCTTTTTTGCCGGTTCTTTTTTTTCCCGTATTTGTTTGTATTATACGTAATGTGCTAACATATTTTTTTATTTTTAAATTTTTTAAAATTTAATTATGCTAAATAAGTCTCTGTCAGCTACAGTGCTTTTTTCATTCAGCTACAGTGTTTTCAGCCATAAGCCACGAGGCTTTCAGCCGAACCGATCACCACCAAAGAGAACAGGGTTTGCAAACAAAACCTGCTCTTCTCCGGGTTACGCTATCTAAGTGCATTAACAATGGTTTCGTGCCATGCGCGGCTGCGAGTGAGATCGCTTTTGGAGAGGCCATCACTGCAAACAACTCGATCGCTTTCTTGACTATACATCGAAAACCATATCATGCAAGCGGGCAAGCCTTGATGATTGTGCTTCTGTTTTGTAAAGTAGAAGTGATTGAAGCATTGTATAAAAACTTGTTTTTTTAACTGAAGTTTGGTTAGTTGTAAGGAGAAAAATGCTTTGCATGCTAGAAAACTTGTGTCAAAAATACAAAGAAAGCGTCAACAGTGGAGTAGTCTAACTGGTGTGGCATCTGTGCTATCCAGCTAAAAGTAATATTCAAGAGTATGATGTCTTATAATACGTGCAAAATAATATGAATAAATTTGTTATAAAAATACTTTCATAATAGTACATTTTTATAATTTTTTGGATATATGATAAGAGAATTTAATGGGCAAAGCAACATCTAGTGCACTTTGAAAAGTTAAAAACATTGCTCTTTCTGACTGAGGGAGTAGTTTCGTTTTCTGTACGAAGATCGTAGCTGCATGGCTTGCGCCAACATAATAAATTTGGTCATTTGGCGCGGATTAGCGTCATGATTTAGGATAAGGTGGACTGATTGTCCACCGGATGTGAAATAATGCAAACGGTACGCCAAGAAAAAGTAGGTAGGCAGGAAAGAAAATGGTCAAATTGGAATTAGTTAAGACATCAGGATGAGATCACAACTGCGTTGTTCAGAATGTACACTATGTACTACAATTAACTAGTAGACTTTATCTTAAAAAGATATGTGTTTAAAAGCTAGTTACTATAGAAAAACCGAAAAACCGAAAAACAGCTTTTAGAAGTTGAAAAAAACATGCTCTAATTAAAGTGGCTCCAGCAGTGGGCTTTTTGTGGGAGTCTTAGGATGCCTACTAACCTGTACGTGCATGTTTCCTGCATTATCACACATGTTTATCTCATTACTCAAGATTTATCTCATTACTCAAAAGATTAAAATGCAACTTGCAACTTGTTTCTCTTAAGCATGAGACTGAGCTTCCAACACTGTACAATGTGCTTGTGTACTGCCCTAGCTGTGTTTGGCTCACTGCTTGTTACTATGTTGACCCTGTACTAAATATTTTTGTAGTTTTTTTAGAATCAATCAGTTTTGTGTAGAGGTGGCTGTAGGTAGGATGACTTGGTATGTAAATTCTTCTGCTATCCTAATTCATATATGGAAATTTTTTTTGCATGCCACTACAAATTGCACAAATCTCAGATATATCATTTCTTGTCTAAATGACATGTAGGCCCTAGCCCCACATGTCAGTGACACTAGGTTTTGAAAACCGACGGTTACTGGCCGGTAACCGCCAGTTACGGGAAAAACCTGTCAATATCAGGATAAAAAACCGTCCGGAATACTTAAATGTAAATTTATATTTATGACTGCATAGTGCACTTTTTAGGTTGGTTTAGATATTTGTTGTGCTATATTACCTATTGCATGAAGTAAATACACATCAATTATTTTTCTTCCATGTTTTCTCTGCCTTTTTTCAGTTTTGCCGGTTTTTAACCGGTTACCGGAATGGTTACTGGTTTCAAACCGTCTAAATTCAAATTTTGAATCATGAAATTTGTCTGATTTTTTCTGGGATTTTTGATTATTGGACTGTTACCGTTACCGGTCATCAGCCGAAATTACCCTATGTTCCGGTTTTGGAACATTGAGTGACACAAGGGTTGACTTATCCGGGATCAGAAAAATTTGCAATGGCAAATAAGGAATTGCCACTTTTTCTTCTCCCCAGTATGAAGCTAGTGCACTTAGAAGTAGGCCAGTAAAGTGCGAAGAGGTCAAAAAATATTAATATATCTAAATGATAATAGATGATGCATACATCTGCAGCACTATAACTTGAACTTTGGTCAGTAGTTGGAGGAATCTGTGTCTTACGGATCCCAACATCGCAAACCATGGCCTCCTGCTAAACTCCAAACGTGTGAAGACAAAAACCTGAAGAGAACAAGAAAAGCATATACGTGCCGGCCAAAATCCAAAACTCTTAACGCAGCAGCTGCATTTACGGGCTCACATCATCTGTCAGGCAAACATTAATTCTCAAAGATGTTTCAATGACCGATACTGCCCAAGTGCGCCATTATTTTGCCTCTCAACAAACCCACAGGACAGAAATGGACAATTCTGATTAATTCTTTAATTGCACTGTTTGTACCTACAGACGTATCTACCGAAAATATTGTTAGAGAAGGACCCCTGCCAGCGGTGGTACCGTACCGGACTGTGAATAGTAGGCGTGCAGGATACGGAACGGGATTGAGTTGATTTGTGTTCCCTTAGATGCTAATTTGGAGAATTAAATACGAAATTGACTGCATAATTGATTAAAAAAAATTACAGGACAATTCAAACTCTTAGAATATGCAACAGTCCGAACTGAAGCAAATAAGCAATTAAGTAAGAAGATACAACCACAAACATTATTTATCTGAAATATGCCACTGAGATCATAAAGTACAAATGTCACACAATCCGCAAACATACTATTGAGTTCACTAATTATACATTCATATGCATATGTACGAATGGATCCAATAAATACAATTGCAATTGACTAGATTTTTCAAGACCTTTAGTTCTGGGCATGAGCTGGAGTAATTGATATTTAATATCTGTAGGAAGAACCAACAGATACAGAATAAAACCAAATTACAAGCACAACATAAACATAAAGCATTCCTGGAATAATTTAACAGACCACAATGACACAACCACAGATCACATTGCAAACATCGCAGTGACATCTCCACAAACACAAAAGTCACATTTGAGCGTTTCCATCAATCTCCGTATGATAGTAGCAAGAACAACAAAGTAGCGCAATAACAGTAAAGCAATAAATAGGAATTAGAAAAAATGAAGAAGGGTATTGAAAAATAACTGAAGGAAGCAGCAATTGGGGAACCACAGGGAGTTGTTGTCGAGGTTAGTGAAGTGAAGCAGTCATTGGGTTAGAGAAAGTGAAGAAGAGGTGGTGAAGCTCGCAGCATCGAGGTTGGCGTCGGCATCTGGGTCGATGTAGAGCTGTGACGGTGCTACGTGGGTGGAGATGCTGCTAGAGAAGAGGGGGAGGAAGAGTTTGGCGATCAGTAGTGATTGCGATGGCACGCCTTAGGGGCAACAACAGAGGATGTAGGGGGATGGTGGCGCACCGTGGTGGAAGAAGATGTGTGGAGGTGGTGAAGGATGAGGGGGAAGAAGAAGCAAGATGAGGCAAGGGATAAAAGAAACTGGAATCAGGCTTTGGTGGTGGAAGTAGGTGACCAGAGGAGGAACTGGCAGCCAGTGGAGTATAAGTGGTGCTTGTGGCAATGTGGATGGATGAAGTGGTGGCTACTGGCAAGGTCTAGCGCAGCCCTCACCGGAGCCGAAAGCAAGGGAAGGAGATGAGGGAGGAGAGGAGCAAAGGGGGGCTAGGGGAGAAGAAGCACAAAGCTGGGCTCCATCAAAATTGTTGTAGTGCTAGGGATTTGTGGGGGGAGAATTAGGGATTTTAGCATTTTGCAATCTAGTCCTTGAAGTTTTCTAAAATTGCCATCAGGTCCTTCCCTATTATGCTTTCTTCTGTTTGGGCCCTTTGGAAATCCATTTTCTTCGCGGTTTGATCCTACGTGTCTGTGACAACACGTGCTTTTGTATGTAGTCCTAGCACATCAATTTGGAGTGAATGCGCCTCGATCACACTAGCCTACGAAAAAATAGAAAAATATAAAATGGTCCGATTTGAGCAATTAGTTATAGAAAATCATATAAACAATGAATAAATGGTCCCAAAATGCAAAAACTATAAGGGTGAAATGAGAATGGTGCCAAAATACTTGATTGTGCAAAAAATAGCGCACCCACAAGTGCATAGGTTGCCACTAAAATAAAGACGAGTGTTTGTGCTCCACAGGGACTAGGCTAAGGCTACGGTACTCAACTAAAGCTAGGTCAATCGAAATGGAAGATCAAATAGAAAACTAAACCTAAAATGACTACTGTTGTGGCTACAGACCAAACAGAGAGAGAGTATAGTAGTGGGGAGTTAGGTGAGTAAAGATGGCTTAGGGCTCCTCCCCGTGGCCTATGCCATATATATATATATATATATATATATATATATATATATATATATATATATATATATATATATATATATATATATATATATATATATATATATATATATATATATATATATATATATATATATATATATATATATATATATATATCCAAATGGTGAGTGCTTGTACAGTTATACCCTTACACGTGAGTATTCCCCTCAGGGGCACTCATGTCATTACATATGTCCCATTTCGGACCTTACATCCTTCTAACAGGCTTACTGGGCTTAGGTGGGGGCCACCCCTACAACAGGAGCCTCTCATGGTGAAGGGCTTCACGGGCCAAAGCCATGCCGCTGAGCCCTTTGGCCCCCTCCGTCCCATCGGCCTGTGATCCTCGATGACCTAGATACACTTGCGTTCGCACTTCCGTTCGTGCTTGTGGGAGGGCTGTCTTCCGCTCCCGGAGCTTGCGCGGCCTCGAGGCCGAAGGCACCGGGCAGGCCGAAGGCCTCGACGGGGCCGAGGTCCGGGCATGCCCTACTTCGCGCTCCGGATATTTGTGGGCGCGAGGCGAACTTGGTCGGCTGCCCCGGGCAGCCGAGTCTCGGGAAATGCTCCGCATGATGTAGCGCCAGCGCGGAGAGACGGTTGTGTGGCCTGGGAGTGCGCTGTAATGACTCCTGGAATCGCGCCGGCCTTTGTCAGGGGCAGGCTGTCGTGGTTGCTCCGTCTGCCCTGCACTGGGTGGGGGCACGTGGCCAGCTGTAATTGGAGCATCGTGGGATGCCAGCGTTCCCACGACCACGGCCGCTCGCCTCTTCCCCAGGGAAAGTGGCCACGCGGCAGGAATGTATCGGCGCATTACGCGCTGATCGCCCACCTATCGCCGCCTGCCGCGGTTGCCAGCGGTTGCACTGCCCGATCGTGGGTAGCCGAACCGCTGTAATTCTGTCGTTCGATCTTCTGCCTGCAAGGGAGACGGGGGGCTTTATAAGTCGTCACTGTGGGCATGCAATCGTTCCCCTTGGCTGCTTGCTTGCTTGTGCGTTCCATCCCGTTTTTCATGCGCATCCTGCTGCTACTCTCGCATCCGTTCCTGCTCGTCGCCGCAGTGGGGAGAGAGGAATGGCTGCGCGCAATGACTTCCCCACTAACCGGGGTGCCGCCCTTGACGATCCTGCGCACTGCCTTAGCGAGAGCGCCTCGTCGAGCCAACGCTGCCTAACTCCACCACCGGCGGAGTACCGCCTGGTTCCGCGCGACAAAAAGCAGACGAACCATCGCTGGGATGCCATGAAGAAGTCGAAGGGCCGCTGCTCCCGTGTGCTGGGGCAGAGTCGCGTCACGGAGGAGACTCTCCAAACCCTTCTTCGGGAGAAGAAGCTGGAGGATCGTGCCGGGGCTCGTTTGCCCGGGCCTGACGAGACAGAGCCGAACCCGAGAGAGTCGAAGGCGATCGTCTTCGTGGCGTTCTTCGATGCCGG
Organism: Dendrocalamus latiflorus; assembly: GCA_017311315.1. NCBI lineage: Eukaryota > Viridiplantae > Streptophyta > Magnoliopsida > Poales > Poaceae > Dendrocalamus > Dendrocalamus latiflorus. The sequence continues at coordinate 20,726,286 of CM029623.1, forward strand.
GCTCCGAATCCCGGTGACATACTTTGTTCGCGAAGTGCTGCGAGCGTATGGGTTGGAGCTGGCGCAGCTGACTCCGAACGTGTTCGTTCGGTTGGCCATCTTTACTTGGGCGATGCAGACGGAAGGTACCCGCCCCAGCGCTGAGTTGTTCGCCATCCTGCATGATGCACGGTGCCAACCGAAGAAAGTGGAAGGGGGGCGTACTCGAACTTCGGCAGCGTGGACTTCGTGGTCAGGACGGATTGCTCGTACTTGTTTCCCGCGTTGGCTACGCGAGACAAGTGGGAGTCCGGTTGGACGCGACGGTGGTTCTACTACCTCATGACGAGCACGAGCGGCCTCCAAAGCTGAGGAGAGCCGATATCATTCAACCGCTGTCCGGATGTGACGCCTCGGCCCGGCGACGAACAACAGCCGCGGAGACTTGCTGGGATCGCACTCCGGTTCAACATGCGTGACCTCGCCGAGGAGTTCGCCATGTACGGGATATCTCCGCTTTCTTGTAACTGGAAGTACGAGCGGCGGGGGCCCGACCGGAAGGACGGCATCCACCCGGGGGTGTCTTCGCTCCATAGGCCCTCCGCACCCTGTAAGTATCCCTACCATAGGCCAAGTACCACCTGGGTGGTTGCAAACCCTTAGGTATGATATTCCGCTTGTGCGTGCAGTACGCCGGTTAGAAGATGCGGAGCGCGTAGTGGTTGCGATGCTTGGGCCGTACACGGTGAAGGAGCACAAGGCCTGTGAGTCCGCAACTTCCTTGGCAAAGCAAAGGAGGATTAACCGGGTATGCGAGGTTCTGGGAATTCCCGTTCCGGAGCGCCCGGTGCCTGCGGAATCGCCGAGCGGCGCGACGGCGGTGGTGCCATCCTCTCGATGCGAGGTCCAATCGGAGACCATTGCCTTCAGCTCGCCGGACGTGCCGCCGGTCGAGAACGTGGGGATGGGGGGCGAGACGGGCGCTGAGCTCGGATCGACCGATTCGGGGATGTACGCAACTCCCGACGAGGCCCTATATGGTGGCGAGGCGACGGGCCCAAGCCTCGTTGTTCTTGAAGATGATGCCTCGTCACCTCCAGCGGCAACCGCAGCGTTGCCGCTGACGACGGCTTCCGCGGCTGCCAAGGTAATCACGGAGGCTTCACCTGCGACTTCGAAGGCGAAACGGCCTCGGGTGCAGTCGCCGCCATCTTCGAGGGGCCGGTTCAGCGTGGCAGGCCCAGTGACTGAGGTCCTGACACCTAGCGGGGATGCTCCTGAAGCCGAGAGGGTTGTCGCTCCTCAGGCCAGCGAGGTGATCATGACCCCGGTGGAGGCCCGGCGAAGTGCCGCGGTAGAGGGTACTGGAGGTAGGTGTGGTTCGTTTTCCTCCCGCGACTTCGTGAAACTCTCCCCGATTTTCTCGCTTATTCCGTCGACATCAGGCGAGACAAGGTCTCCCAGACGAGGACAAGAATCAAGCAATGGGGGTGTCCGCGATGTCGCTGGCCTGATTGAGCAGGGGACTGTGTGCGCCCCAACTGCTGCCGAAGGCGCTGAGGCGGGGGCTCTAGGGCTTGGCGTCTCCGACTTCATCCCTCGGTGGGAGACGCTTCGCGCTTGGAGTGAGGTGGCAGAGTATGCTGGCAGCCACCTAGATCGACAGGCGCTGCAGTCCTGCGGGGGCGACCTTTTGGCGCTCACGCTGGGTGCCTTGGAAATGAGGGTAACGGTCTCTGCTCTCGCTGTATATCCTTTGCTTATCTGATGGATAACCTTTGTTCTTGCGCTCGTGTAGACGCTTGCAATTAGCAAAGCCCTCGAGGAGACTCGCGCGCGCGAACGGAGGGCGCTGGAGGACCAGCTGCGCGTCGCGGACGACGCCAACGCCGCCAAGGACGAGCACATTCGGGTGGGCGCGAACGCGAAGAACGCGGCACTGGCTGCACAACGCGCGATGGAGGAGGCTCAGCGCATCGCAACGGAAGAGCAGACCGCCCTTCTTCAACGAATCTCCGCGCTAGAGGCGGAGAAGGAGCAGCTTACTGCCTCCGTTGCTGAGAAGGCGTTATCCTGGGACAACGCGTGTGCCTCCGCGTGGGGGGGGGCGATGGAGTCTTTGGAGCGGGCCCTCCGGGGGCTTTCCGTGCACGTGGAGGATGCCACTCATAGCCGTCAAGACCTGATGGAGACGCTTGGGCGAATCGAGGAGGGCTCGAGCGTCGCCCTTCCCGGCGCCAAGGCTTTCGGCACCCACTGCGGCTACATGAGTGCTAGCCTTGCCCTTGCGTTGCAGCACGCTGGTGGGTGTGAGCATGTCAATGAGCTGGCGAACCCTCAGCTTGACTTGCCTACCCAGCCCGGGGTGATATCTGATGCGGTTCGCGCCGCCCAGCACGCCACCCGAAACTTCCATAACCGGATTGGAATTTCATCGGGGAGGGCGCCGCCACAGTTGCTTTATGGCGGACGCTGCGGAACGAGGGGGACGTGCTTTGCTGGCTCAAAGAGGTCCCTCGGCGTAGCGAAGGCGGTGTGGGCACTCATCGCGGCGAAGATGGCGCGGACTCATAGAATAATTCCAGGTTTTGGCGCGTTCCGCGCCGTGCGTATGTCTGCTTCTGTAATGCAACTACTGTCTTACGCGGGTTAAGCGACAACTCTCCCGTGCTCTTTTTGTTATGTAATATGCTGTGAGCTGGGGTGTCATGTAAAGCACGGGTATTCATGCTTGATGTCGCCCCTCGTTCTGATAGTAGCCAGCAGGCTTGCGAACGCTTTGCGCCGCAGACCCCAGAAGCGGAGCCGGCGCCTAGTCGAGGTAGACGCGCGAGCGCTCCGTCCCCTACCCTTCGAAGTGGTGGCAGCGGAGCTGGCGCCTAGTCGAGGTAGACGCGCGAGCGCTCTGTCCCCTACCCTTCGAAGTGGTGGCAGCGGAGCTGGCGCCTAGTCGAGGTAGACGCGCGAGCGCTCCGTCCCCTACCCTTCGAAGTGGTGGCAGCGGAGCTGGCGCCTAGTCGAGGTAGATGCGCGAGCGCTCCGTCCCCTACCCTTCGAAGTGGTGGCAGCGGAGCTGGCGCCTAGTCGAGGTAGATGCGCGAGCGCTTCGTCCCCTTGTAACATCCCAAATTTGGCTTTCTGGAAAAAATTAAATTCAAATTAATTATTTTGAAGTAATTGGATTTTACTTGGCTTTTATTTGATTTTCTGGAATTTAAAACCTATTTTTTAAAAAGTTAAAAGGTATTTTAAAATATGAAAATAAAATACCAACATTAGTTGGAAATAATTTTATTTAGTCCAAAATATTTCCAGAGCTTCTGTGAATTTTTCTAGAATTTTTGGAGGTATTTTCATATTTTTCTGAGGCCTAATTAATTTCCTAGCCTTTTCTGAAAAACAAAACTCAAATCTCAAAATTAAAAATCCCTCTCCTCCCTCCAGCCGACACGTGGACGGCCCAAGACCGCCCACGTCGCCGCTCGGCCTAATCCAGGCCGCTCTCTCCCTCTCTCACCGCCAAACGGGCCCGGCCCGTCAGCCACCCCGCCTTCCCCTCCCCTCTGGCTGACGCGTGGTTGTCCCGATGCGTGCCGCGTCACCTCACGCTGGCCATCCAGCCCTTCTTCTCTCTCTCTCGCTGCGCGCGGACCCCGCCCGTCAACCGCTCGCGTTCCACTCCCGCTGCCACCCGGGTCCCGCTTGTCAGAGCCATCGTCTTGCCCGCGGAGACACTTTCCTTTCTTCCTCCCCTCTTTCCTTCTTTGCGCCGGCGACCAAATCCGCGCCGTACCCAGCCCTTCCTTATCCGGCTCTTCCCGGTTTTGGAATCCCCGAGCTCCCCGCGCGACCGAATCCCGAACGCCCGCGCCTCCCTTCCTTCTCCGGCCCCCTATTTCCTTTTCCCCCCGCCCCCTTCCTTTTTCCGGCCGACACCCCGGTGAGCTATTGCCGCGCCCCTGCCCCTCCTCCGCCCTATAAAAGCCTCCCTCGGCTTCGCCTCCCTCCGCCCAACACACAGACGCGCTCCACCTCCTTTCCCGAGCCCCGTAGCGCCCCTCCACCGTGTTTCCCCTCTCTCCGAGCTCCGCCCAACTCCGGCAAGCCTTCCCCGCTGCCTCGGACCTCCCCGGAGCCCGTAGCCGCCACCCACAGCTTCCCCGTGCGTTGGCGAACCTCCCCGGCACCTCGGCCGTCCCTCCTCGCCGCCGGAGCACCGTCGCACCGGAGCACCCGAGACCGCTCCGCCCCTTCCTCGCCGTCGGCCACCTCCATTCGTCCCCGAGCCTCGCCGACCGCTCCGCCGGATTCGCCTCTGCTCCAGGAGCGTGTTTTGAACCTCGACCGAACCCCTCCGGCCTCCCCTCGCCGCCGGCAACCCCGCCTCCGGCCACCTTTGCCCGGTCCTCCAGCAGGTAACTCTCAAAGGGATTACCTACCCTTATTGGGTAGGCAAAGCCTCCCCGCCCGACTGGTTACCAGCGCTATCTGTCCCCCCCGGCTCCCTCGGCGCGCGTTCGAGCCCCCGGCTCCGCACGCTGAGGTTGAGCCTTTCTATTATTTTCCGCGCTGACAAGTGGGTCCCACCTTTCAGCGGCCGCCGGTCTGCGCTGGCCACTGTCGCCTGGGTCCCATCCCTCTGCGCTGGTCACTGACAAGTGGGCCCGGATCCAGTGGGTCCCACATGTCAGAGGCTAAGCCAGTGGGCTCACTGTCCAGTGGGTCCCACATGTCAGAGACTGATCCCGTGGGCTCACTGACCAGTGGGTCGCACCTGTCATAATCCCAGAATAAAAATAAAGATTAAAATTTAATAATTCCAGTAGGCCCCACCTGTCAGAAATTGCCTAATTTCTGGATTTATTCAAACTAAAAACTTCAAGCAAGCATGACTTTCTCATTTTAACTCCAAATTCAACCATTCAAATTTCTAAATTCGTCTAAAATCATAATCTATCCAATTATGGCCTCTATTGGAATTTTTTTGAGTTTATTTGAATTTTATTTATTTGTTTTGTTGCTCTGTTTTTTTCGTGCGTAGAATCCAACGTTGTCGACGATCTCTCCACCCAGCAGCAGGAAGACCCAGAGAGCCTGCAAGAAGGCAAGTCTCCTTTGATCATCTTGAACCTATGATTTTCAAATGTTTTACTTATTTTAAATTATGTGCATTGCTATTTACATAAAGCATTAGTTCAATTATTAAGGTATTAGTTACCCCAATTTTGTTATGCCCTCGGTTGAAATTGAATGCCATGTACCCTTGTCTCCCTAGGATTTCCTTTGGCTCTTTAGTGAGAGTATTATAATCAATTGTTGGTATTAGAATGGTAGAACAATGCTTAGCCACGCTATTGAATACCTCATAAATCTTGAAAATGGGAAATTATGAATTATTAAAATACCCTTGTTTTTTTATAAATTTAGTGGTAATTGGAGTTACCACTGTTCTTTTAAAATAAACTAAAATGTGAAAGTTGGTTTAGATTAGGGTGGATGGTTGGTTTGGATTGGTGCAGGAAGCACGAGATCTTGTAAAGTGTATGTTCCACCCTAGTCAATTAAGGACCGACGCTTGTGTTTGTCCAGACTGAGCATTAACCGTACAACCACAAGTCTATATGGGTACGACCTAGCTGACTAACTTATGATAGTCTAGTTTAGGTGCCACCAGTGGAAAGTGGGTGCCAGGGATGGACTGGTTATTCACAGTGAGGGACAGGTATTTACTGTACTCATATGGCGCAAGAGGGGGCTTCGGTTCGGGCAGTTAGCCTACCTGCAGTGAAACCTCAGCGGGTGGTATCTAGCTAGATTAGAGTAAGGTAAAGGCTTTGTGATATTTTATCTGGGTCTCATGCCAGATAAAAGTTGACTTTTAGGATAATATATCTCTTGTGAGTAAAGTTGTACAACCTCTGCAGAGTGTAAAACTATTCGAATAGTCGTGCCTACGGTCAAGGGCGGGCAAGGAATGCATTCACATGGTAGATTTCTGGTTTTGGTTTTAAATCAAAGTTTTGTATTCTAAGAGTGGAGGGAACTCTCGGAAGGGTTTCCTGGCGGTTGGAGCCAGAGAGGGTGGATGAAACCCGCAGTTTTAAACTTGACCAATTGTAATTGGTTGGCTAGTGTTGGTAGATGGAACCTTCACTAGAAAGTTAATGATAGTTTCTGCTAAAATATTTACTTTATTAAATTGATGCCTTCGAAAATAATTAGAAGTAATTGAATGAAAAGGTTGCTTTGTGCAAAAGAACCATATAGCCTTTCTTTGTCAAGCCTTGCATCTATTGCATTTTTCCCAAGACTTGCGGAGTACTTTATGTACTCACATGCTACACTCAAACATAAAAAGCAGAGGAATGCAAAGCTCAAGAGGGAGACTACGACTACTGCTTCGCTTGCGGCTGTGATGGATTTTTCCCGGAGGACTAGGTCGCATTTCCCCAGTCAACTGCCTGTGGCATATTGATGGGTCTACTTTGAATTTACCTTGCTTCCGCTGTATTCTGGTTGTGTGAGGTCTTGGAACCTCCTATGTAATAATGAGACCTGGTGGTCAGTACTCTTTATAATTGTAATAAATGCGTTGTTGGTCATGAATCATTTCTGTTTAACTGTGTGCGCTAGCTTTGATCTGGGACTAGTGCAGTAATACACAGAGGGTCCGGGTTTGGATATCCGGGGTCCCGACAGAGGTGGTATCAGAGCCAATTTGATGGTAGGATGTGACCTAAATTAGGAAAGGCAGACCATAAGGACTTATGTTTATAAAAAGAATATATTAAAAATATATAAGCCCTTGCTCTATTCTCGTCTTACTTAAAATCCCGTTCTTGTCTCTAAATTCCCTTGTTAAAATCCTTTTACTAATCTTCTTCTTTATTTCAACATTGTAGATGGCCGGTTCAACCTCCAATGCCCCGTGGGACTACTACTCTCATGGTGAGGATGCTGGAGCATTTGCCAGCCACCTTCGTCAGCTTATGCAGTGTCTGGAGTACCGTCAGCCGCCCATTTTCAGGGGGCGGAAGACTCGTATCCTGGACCGTGACTCTTGGTCGATGGAGGTATTCCTGTATGCACGGGAAGGGGAATTCAACTCCCACACATACCCCATCAAACATCCCCGGTCCCGCTGCTTTGATGCCGTCCAGGATGCAGCACGCCTTGCCATTGATGAGTTGTGCCATCTGCACAAGGATGCTGTGCACCAGTCCCCCTTTTGCTTCTTCATCAATCCTCGAGCAGGACAGAGGTACCCAGATACCTTTGATATTCCAGCTGACGATCCTCGACTGTCGCACCAGGTGCAGCTCTCACAGGCGATGGTAGTCACTTATGCTAGAGCATTGGAGGAGATTGGACAGCTCCGGATGCTTCTTACTTCCAGTTATCAGCACTCCGACACTCTTTGTGCTCAGCTTCGCCAGAGTCAGGCGGCAGAGTTCGAGCTGGGATGTCTCCAAGCTACAGTTGATTACACGCCGTCTTCGCCCGTACCAGCTGTCGTCCCCAACAACCCGGCTCCGGCTCGACTTTCGGGACTCCGCACCAGGCTCACAACACGCAAGAAGGTGCGACGTCCGAGTCCTCTACCCGACATCAACATCGGCGAACCCAGCAAGAGGCGCAAGCTTTTCCGCTCTCGCTCTCGTTCTCGGTCGACTGCCTCCAGTCGTAACCGTGCCTCGGCCGAGTGTGATTGTTTGCGACATCATGTGAATGAGCGCCAGGAGGACCCGGAGGAAGACCCGGAAGAGGACACAGAGGAGGACCCCGAGGAGGATCCGGAAGAGCGCATCATCGTGGAGGATGAGTAGTTAGTTGAGTCAGTAGTATCCAAATAAATGTCCACATTCTTAGAACGCTTTATTATGCTTTGGTGTGCTAGATGGACTGTACCAAGCCTATGTGCACTTGTGGTACAACCATTCTTAAAACTATCTTGATTGCAATAAGAAGTTTTCCCTAAGTGGTTGCTAGTTTCTTCTTGTGTGTTGGTTGGGATGTTATTAGTTCCCCTAATCTCTTACCTATGCTAGTTCCCTCTTACCTTTTGCTAACCCTGGAAACCGCTTCAGATGGTGAACACAAGGAGCAACCCTGGCAACAGCCGTGACGCCAACAATCAACCAGAGGACAACATTCCACCACCACCTGCCCAAGCACCCAACTTAGAGCAGATGATGGCCATGCAACTGCAGCTTCTGCAAGCCTTAGCTCAAAACCAAGTACAGCAAGCTCCGCAGGCACCCAACCCCACAGTCTAAGCTGGGAGAATTTATGAGGACAAGACCTCCTACATTTGCTGGATCAGTGGACCCCTTGGAGGCAGACGATTGGGTCAAAGATGTGGAGAGGAAGTTGAACTTAGCTCAGTGCAATGACCACGAGAAGGTGTTGTATGCTGCTCACCAACTCAAAGAAATTGCTGCTAACTGGTGGAAAAACTACTGCGCCGCTCATCAAAATGTACAAACCATCACTTGGGATGAGTTTGTTGAGGCTTTCCGCACTGCGCATATTCCTACGGGAATAATGGAAATGAAGAAGAGAGAATTTTACCAACTGCAACAAGGAAACCACAGCGTTTCGGAATACCTGAACAAGTTCACCCAACTGTCCAGGTATGCGCCAGAGGATGTCACCTCAGATGCAACCAAGATCTGGAGGTTCATGCAGGGACTTGATCCCAATCTCAAGGTGCAGCTGGTGTCTAATGACTACCCAACTTTCCAGCACATGGTGAACAAGGCCCTCGTACAAGAAGATGCCCAACGTCAACTATACGAGACTCGGAAGAGAAAGTTCCAAGCTCAGCAGGGAGCAAGCAGTTCTCGGTTTCGCCCCAATCCTCCTCAATTCAACAGGCCCTCAATGCCAAGTGTGCCAAGGACACCATCGGCAGGACCTTGTCGAAATCCGCAAGCTCCCAGAGCAGGCAATGGTGGCCAACCATAGCAGAACAGGACTTCAGCGGCAGGAGTGCAGTGCTTCAACTGCAAGAACATGGGGCATTAAGCCAGCAACTGTCCCCAGAAGCGCCCAGCTGTGACCCCAGTTCGTTTCAACTTGGGGACTATACCAGCGCGAGCTCCAACTGCAGGACAAGGCCGTGGGGCACCACAAACTCCAAGGACTCCGCAGGCAATGAGCAGAGGACATCTTAACCATGTCACTGCGGAGTCAGCCCAGGATGCACCCGACGTAGTTCTGGGTAAGTTCCTTGTCAACGCAGTACCTGCATCAGCATTATTTGATTCTGGAGCTTCGCATTCTTTTGTGTCAAAAGATTTTGTTGAAAGATATAATTGGGATGTGCGGTTGCTTAAGAACCCTATGCTAGTCCAGTCCCCTGGGAAGGAAATGAGGACTAACACAGTTTGCCCTAGCGCAACTGTGGATATAAATGGAGTACAATTCCTAGCGAATCTTATTATAATAGATTCCAAGAGCCTAGATGTCATACTTGGTATGGATTGGTTAACCCAATATAAAGGACAGATAGATTGTGCCGATTGTGCTGTCACTATTACCAACTCTGATGGAATCCAAGTAAGGTATAAGTCAAACATATCTTCTCGGAATAAGTGTGGATTGAACAGTTTGAAGGAAGTAACTTTGGAAAAGGTGCTTATAGTAAGTGAATACCCGGATGTGTTTCCTGAAGATTTACCCGGAATGCCACCGGACCGGGAAGTTGAGTTTGTTATCAACCTAGTACCTGGTACAGCTCCGATTTCCAAGAGACCTTATCGTATGTCTGCAAATGATTTGGCTGAAGTTAAGAAGCAAATTGAAGAGTTGCAAGATAAAGGTTTTGTAAGGCCAAGCTCGTCACCTTGGGGAGCACCAGTACTCCTAGTGAAGAAGAAAGATGGTAGTCTTCGCATGTGTGTGGACTATCGATCTTTGAACGATGTGACGATCAAGAACAAGTACCCTTTGCCCAGAATAGATGATCTGTTTGATCAGTTGAAAGGATCATGTGTCTTCTCAAAGATCGATCTTCGATCAGGTTACCATCAGTTGAAGATAAGACCAAAAGACATACCCAAGACAGCATTTGCTACCCGTTATGGATTGTATGAGTATACAGTGATGTCTTTTGGCCTAACCAACGCCCCCGCATATTTCATGAATCTGATGAATAAGGTGTTCATGGAATATTTGGATAAGTTTGTGGTTGTATTCATCGATGATATTTTGATATACTCCAAGAATGAGGAAGAACATGCAGAACATTTGAGGATAGTTTTGGAAAAGCTCAAAGAAAACCAGTTGTATGCCAAGTTTAGCAAGTGTGAGTTTTGGTTGAAAAAAGTAGCTTTCCTGGGTCATGTGATTTCTGCAGGAGGAGTGTCTGTAGACCCCGATAAAGTAAATGATGTGCTCAATTGGACACAACCAAAGTCAGTATCTGAGATCAGAAGCGTTTTGGGTTGGCTGGTTACTATCGTCGCTTTATTGAAGGATTCTCCAAGCTTGCAAGACCTCTCACCCAGTTACTAAAGAAGGAAAAGAAGTTTGAATGGAGTAAAACGTGTGAGGATAGTTTTCAAGAGCTAAAGAAGAGGTTAACCTCTGCTCCAGTGTTGACACTTCCAGACATTAGAAAGGATTTTGAAGTCTTTTGTGATGCCTCAAGGCAAGGATTAGGATGTGTCGTGATGCAAGAGGGAAAGGTAGTGGCATATGCTTCAAGGCAATTGCGACCTCATGAAGGAAACTATTCAACCCATGATTTAGAGCTTGCTGCCGTGGTACATGCTTTAAAAATATGGAGGCATTATTTGATCGGTAACCGTTGTGAAATCTACACGGATCACAAAAGTTTGAAGTACATATTTACTCAACCCGATCTCAACATGAGGCAAAGGAGATGGCTGAGCTAATAAAGGATTATGATGTGGGAATACATTACCATCTGGGAAAAGCCAATGTAGTAGCTGATGCATTGAGCAGAAAGAGTTACTGCAACAAGCTGTGGATCAAGGACAGTATGCCTGCACTGCAAGCAGAGTTTCAGCGCCTCAACTTGGAAGTAGTAGAGGAGGGATTCCTGGCTACTTTGGAGGTTCAACCCACTCTAGAGGGCCAGATCAAGGCAGCTCAAGGAGAGGATAAGTATGTCAAGGAAATTAAAGAAAACATGAAGAAAGGGAAAGCACCAGGATTTTCAGAGGATGAAGAAGGTATAATTTGGTTTGGGAAAAGAATTATCGTACCTGAAAAGAAAGAGGTAAAGGAGTTAATTCTGAAGGAAGCCCATGAATCTGCATACTCAATCCATCCTGGAAGTACAAAGATGTACCAAGATCTCAAAGAAAGGTATTGGTGGTCAAGTATGAAAAGAGAGATTGTGGAGTATGTAGCTTTGTGTGATGTGTGCCGGCGAATTAAAGCGGAACATCAGAGACCTGCCGGGCTTCTACAACCCTTGCAGATACCCGAGTGGAAATGGGAAGAAATTGGTATGAATTTTTTAACTGGATTGCCGAGAACAAAATCAGGGCACGATTCAATTTGGGTTATTGTGGATCGTCTGACAAAAGTCGCCCATTTCATTCCCGTAAAAACCACATACTCTGGGGATAGACTCACAGAGTTGTACATGTTTTCAGCCGCCATATTGTTTCGGTTATAACTTTTTATCCGTGACGAATTTGAAGGTGGGACCAGATCCATTGCGTAGCCCTTGGAATTATCTTTCCAATGAGTATAAGAACACCTGAATCGGACTCCGTTTGTGAAAGTTATGGCCTTTTTAGTAACTGCCTATCAGGCTGTCCCGAACCGAGTCCGAGTTGAATCCTGAGTTGAATCCGACTTTGAATTGGGTTGAGCACGTGGGAAGTCTGAATTTGGCTTGAAAATATTATCCGAAACTTGTGGTTTAAGTCCTTGGGCTCCTCCCTTTTGCTCTCCCACTGCATGGGCTTCTTTCCTCCTTGATCAACTACATGGGCTGCTTGGCTTTCTCCTTTCCATTCCCATGGGCTTTGAGCTTTTTGTTCTTGGTAGTAAATATGATTAACCTCCTTGAGCTTCTCCATTGCTTTGGCCCCGGAATCATCATAATATTCAAACCTAATAATAAACAAGAATTTGGCATAAGGTAGTATATCGTTCCCACGAATAGAAAGAAAGTCATTAAGAAACAAATTCACCTTACAATATTTAATGCGGCTCAATACTTCTTTCCAGTGAAATAATGTATTTGATTGAAAAGTACTAATCATGTCTGTATCCACATCATCCTCCCCTTCTTCAAGAAAAGCCGTCCTCGGCTTTTGATAGCCTGAAATTGTACTAAACAAAGAATACAATGTGTATGCATGGTATATGTATTGGTCAGTTACACCCCTTCCGTCTTTCACATTATTATTACCTGGAGGTGTAGTAAGCAAAAAGAACAACACATATGCGTGGTATATGTATGAATCAATTATTGTGTTATTCTCATTCTTACTGTTTTGCACAAACCAATTGATACTACAACAGCTATCAAATGCATACATTGCAATGTTTTCATTCACACCATTCTCCCTCACATAAAAAAAAGTCGTCCTCGACTTTGAGAAGTACGTGGACAAGTCATTAATGGGCAAAACCAGATCAAACGGTTCAAATATGGAAGAGAAAATTTTAAGTGCCTTCCATGCTTCAACTGCGCTACTCTGATTATTTGTACATGATTGTTCATTGAAAGAGGAACAAGTAGGCACAAGAACTCTTTGTAAACAGCAAGCACTATTGTTAAACCTCATCTCCTTGTGGTCATGATATGGCACAAAAGTTTGTTTATCCAAAATATGCAAGTTCAATTCAGCAAGCTTATCACATGTAATGCATATTCGGTAAATATAAAACTTGTCATCTACACCATAATCTCCGATCAAATTAAACTTATAGGTGTAGGCATAAACACTAACTAGTGATTTTAAACATGAAATTTCAGCAAGATTCTCAACCACACTAGATAGCTCTCTAGGATCATCAAACATGATATAGTACAAAGAATCACTAGGAGATATTTGAGTAAGAACTTCCTTATGAGTAATCAATTCCACATTATGTAAATTGAGCAAAGAAATTTCAGAACATGGAATTTTCATTCGCACATATGAGTTCTCACAAGTACTCACCGTTTCACAATCAATTTCAACACCAATATTGTTACCTTTGTTGTTCTCCTCAGTTGATGTAGGTGTTGTGGGTATTAAATCATCTTGATGTAACAACGGAACAGCAAGTACTTCATCTTCAACCGTGGTTATCTCCTCATCTTTGACTTCCAATGATGCCGGTTGTTGAATGTTTAATTCCTCATCTTCAATTTCAATCTGCACAATGTGAGAAACAACACTAGAAGTAGACATTAATGTGTTAGTTTCAAAATCAACCTCACTTTGTCTATCTTCTACTTCTCTTGTTTCTTTTGTTGTATCTCTCACACTCTCAATTTGGATGCTCTCAAACTCACATATGGTGGAATCACACAGCTCACTCTTTTTAACACTCTCACTCAATTTGGTTATGTGGCTCTCATTCTCACATGGGTTTTGATGCATCTCAATTGTTGTACGTGTCATTGGGGCAGCACAAGATGTCTCCTTTACCGAAGGGAAAGTCCCATGCTCGGTCATCTTCTCACATGACACACCAATAGCAGCATAAGAATTGAAGAATGGACTTGGATAGAACTGTGGTGTATGCCTCTCCAAAAGTCTCTTCTCCTGCTCAATAGCGCAATTCACAAGGTCATGCATGCTACAAAAATATTTACCATGAAGTGCAGTGGCAATCTCAAAATTCAAGCCTTCTTTGAAATATGCCTTCTCCCTTAATGCACTTGTGACACCGGCACGACGCAATGCATGCTTCAACTCATAATAGTAATCTTGAACGTTATTACTTCCTTGGGTGATATTCTCCAAATGGTGAAGCAATTCCTGTGCATAACAGGATGGTACAAACTCGCTTCTCATGAACGCCTTCAAATCTGACCAAGATTGAATGAGTTGTTTTCCAAATAGTTGTTGCCACCAACTATAAGCATAGTCTTCAAACTCTCTAGTGGCACGCATCACCTCTTGGGATTTGGGGAGCTTCTGAAATCTAATCACTTTCTCCATTCGCCATTCCCATTCAAGATACTCCTCTGGGTCATTACTGCCAGAGAAAGGAACAAATGTATCTTCTTCTTGTTGTGGTCGAAGTGCCCGCACAATGTCATTCACGATGTTTGTTTGTAACACCTTCATTTGTTGATTGAGCTCAATACGAAGATCCTGCATATCCGCCTTGAGTTGTCCCTCCATTACAGTTTCTTGTGTAATGTACTTCTCAAGCAATGACGTTGGAAACGGTATCATAGTTTTCTTCTCCTCCTGTCATGGTTAATAGCAAAAAGAAGACACAAAAGCCACAAATATATGGGTAATATGTGGAGTCACTCAATCTCACTTTTCCTCAACCAAGTAAAGTTCTTACCTTTCCGAAGTGAATTGAGACCAAAAGAAACTTACACTTGGTGGTGGCTACAATAACAAGTGATGATCAAGCGGATTTAAAAGTGACTCACAATTGCACAGCAAAGGATATTTTGTGAAGCTTGGTTAGGAAGTATATATCTTACACGATCTGAATTTCACGATGTTGTAAAATTAAGTAATAATCCAAGCTAGAATACTTTGCCTAAGTGCTGATCCAAAAGATATAAGTGAAGTGTATGAACGCACATGCAAAGATCAATGTGACTCAATGCAACAAAGGAATGAGCTAGATGGGAACAAATAGGAACAATAGCTCGTTTGCATCAAGTACTAGGAGAGACGCTAGCCAATTGCAATAACAAGAATAGAGAGCACAAGATTGCTCAGATCACTCACCCAATAGGAGCTAGGACCACTCACCCAATCAGCCTTCTCTCCTTTTTTTCCTCTCTTTTTTTTTGCTCACCTCTTTTTTTTTGCTACCTTGCCAATCACCCAAATATGTTCAACTCACTGTTCTGAGTCTATCTTTGTATATGGGTCACAAACTTTTGTGGAAGGTAGGGATATCTCTCTCTCTCTCTAAACTTTGATTTTTTTTTCGGCCGGAGTGGTGATGCACAAGCCCAATATTCAGTTATAAGTATTCAGGAGCAGCCCTCAATGCAACATCAATGACTAGTCTCAAGTATTCAAAGGATATAAGTGAAGCTCGTATGTGTGGTGTTCAGCCGTATGGTTTTCAAGGAAGCCAACGCGAACACTAACACCTCCTTAGAGTTGGTTTCGGATGGCAACTTCCAAACGGATTCGGAAGTGGACAGCTAGCCAAAACCGACTTGGATTCTAGAGTTGTACTCAGATTGATCTGAGAGGAGTTATGGATACGGACTCAACTTCAAGAGTAAATTGAATCTACCTTTTTTTTGTTTTATGGGGACACAAGATCAAGTTACACGAAGGAACACAAAGATCAGCACGTAAACAAAATTTCTAATGGATCAAGACTTAATAAAACTCACGACAATAGCAGATGCAAAACTAGGGTTTGGATTTTTTTTTTGTGTTTTTGGTTTATGGACTATAGGACAGCAAGTAATAACTGAAATTTAAAGGGATAAGATCCTACCGAGTAAACTGCGCTCTGATACCAAGATGATACGGGGTCGCCCGATCTTCTCGACGTAGGATGGATACTCACGGGAGTCTTGATGAATCGTAATGATCCTCCAATGCCAATGCAAGGGACGAACACTCTTTAATCCGCCAAAACACACTCGTGTTGATTTCGCCGACCACCAAGCGAAGATCTATCATGCACTCAATTCCCAGCGGAAAGGCTGAACGATCTTGATTGAATAAGATACTCCTAATTCCATAAGGAATTTCAGCAACAATGCTAAACTCGAAAACTTTAGTAGATTGATTTTTCTCAAACGTGGTCTAAGCCCTAAAGGCTGCCATTACAAGGCTTATATAGCCCCTTGGGACGTCCATATGGTCCCCAAACCAATTACAACTCAACACTATATGGTTTTAGATACGAACTCTCACAAAAAAGAAACTACAGTTTTCAGCCGTCATATTGTTTCGGTTATAACTTTTTTATCCGTGACGAATTTGAAGGTGGGACCAGATCCATTGCGTAGCCCTTGAAATTATCTTTCCAACGAGTACAAGAACACCTGAATCGGACTCCGTTTGTGAAAGTTATGGCCTTTTTAGTAACTGCCTGTCAGGCTGTCCCGAACCGAGTCCGAGTTGAATCCGAGTTTGAATTGGGTTGAGCACGTGGGAAGTCTGAATTTGGCTTGAAAATCTTATCCAAAACTTGTGGTTTAAGTCCTTGGGCTCCTCCCTTTTGCTCTCCCACTGCATGGGCTTCTTTCCTCCTTGATCAACTACATGGGCTGCTTGGCTTTCTCCTTTCCATTCCCATGGGCTTTGAGCTTTTTGTTCTTGGTAGTAAATATGATTAACCTCCTGAGCTTCTCCATTGCTTTGGCCCCGGAATCATCATAATATTCAAACCTAATAATAAACAAGAATTTGGCATAAGGTAGTATATCATTCCCACGAATAGAAAGAAAGTCATTAAGAAACAAATTCACCTGACAATATTTAATGCGGCTCAATACTTCTTTCCAGTGAAATAATGTATTTGATTGAAAAGTACTAATCATGTCTGTATCCACATCAGGATGTGTCGTGATGCAAGAGGGAAAGGTAGTGGCATATGCTTCAAGGCAATTGCGACCTCATGAAGGAAACTATCCAACCCATGATTTAGAGCTTGCTGCCGTGGTACATGCTTTAAAAATATGGAGGCATTATTTGATCGGTAACCGTTGTGAAATCTACACGGATCACAAAAGTTTGAAGTACATATTTACTCAACCCGATCTCAACATGAGGCAAAGGAGATGGCTGAGCTAATAAAGGATTATGATGTGGGAATACATTACCATCTGGGAAAAGCCAATGTAGTAGCTGATGCATTGAGCAGAAAGAGTTACTGCAACAAGCTGTGGATCAAGGACAGTATGCCTGCACTGCAAGCAGAGTTTCAGCGCCTCAACTTGGAAGTAGTAGAGGAGGGATTCCTGGCTACTTTGGAGGTTCAACCCACTCTAGAGGGCCAGATCAAGGCAGCTCAAGGAGAGGATAAGTATGTCAAGGAAATTAAAGAAAACATGAAGAAAGGGAAAGCACCAGGATTTTCAGAGGATGAAGAAGGTATAATTTGGTTTGGGAAAAGAATTATCGTACCTGAAAAGAAAGAGGTAAAGGAGTTAATTCTGAAGGAAGCCCATGAATCTGCATACTCAATCCATCCTGGAAGTACAAAGATGTACCAAGATCTCAAAGAGATCCACGGACAATTGGCGCTCCTCATCTGGTGCTTGGACTAGGACCCGCCGCGAGCCAGCCTTTATTTCTTCAGGTGTGACCGCCTTGTCACCGAAGAGGAGCTTGAATGGCGTGAACCCCGTTGGGCATGTGACCGTTGTGCGAAGGGACCAGAGGACGCTGTGGAGCTCGCCCGGCCACTTACCCTCTGGTAGCCCGATGAGGCGCTTCTTGATTGCGGCGGAGATAGCGCCATTCGCCCGCTCCACCGCCCCATTGGACTGTGGGTGTCCGACCGAAGCGAACCGGAGGGTGATGTCCACGTTGCCACATAATTCTTTGAATGGGGCTGCATCGAATTGCAGACCGTTGTCGACGGTGATCTCCCTAGGCACGCCGAATCGACATATGATGTTCTGCCAGAGGAAGCGCTACAGAGCTGCCGAGGTAATCTTGGCCAGGGCTACCGCCTCCGGCCACCTGGAGAAGTACTCCAGAGCGACCGCTACGAACCGCAGGTCACCTGGGGCCCTGGGAAGCAGTCCCACGACGTCGATGCCCCACCGCGCCAGCGGCCATACCGGGGGTATGGGATGGAGGCTTGTCGGGGGCCTGTGGATAGCCCTTCCCATCCACTGGCAACCTTGACAATGGCGCACGAGATCCTGGGCATCCGCGACAGCTGTTGGCCAATAAAAACCCTGCCTGAATGCCTTGCCCACCAGAGACCTTGGTTGGAGGTGCGAGCCGCAGAGTCCCGCATGAATTTCTGCGAGGAGGCGCTTTCCTTCTTCGCGCGGGAGGCATTGCAGGAGCGGTGCGCAGACCCCCTTCTTGTAGAGCACCCCGTCGAGCACCTGGAAGGACCTAGCGCGGTGTTGCAAACACCGGAGCTCGGAGGGGTCATCCGGTTCCGCGATGCCCTGTAGAAAAGCGAAAAGGGGTTCCCGCCAGTCATCCTGCTGGGTGATCTGGTGGACGAGGGCCGCATCCCGGTTATCCTGCGCTATGGCCGCCGCTGGCAGGATTTCGTAAAATGCCCCTTCGGGAGTTGGGAGCTGCTGACTGGCAGCCTTGGCCAGGACGTCGGCTTGTTCGTTCTCTGCTCGAGGGATGGCCTTCACCGTGACACCCAAAAAGTGTCGTTCCTTCGCTCGTACGGCTGCTAGGTACTTGGCTAGCTCCGGGTCCTTAGCCTGGTATGACTTGTCCACATGGCCCGCCACTAACCGGGAATCAATGCGGACGAGGACTCGCCTCGCTCCCATTGCTTTGAGCTTCCCGAGGCCGAAGAGTAATGCCTCGTACTCGGCCGTGTTGTTCGTAGCCGGAAACGCTAGGCGCGCCGAGTACAACAGGTGCTGCCCCTCAGGTGTGGTGATAACGGCGCCCACCCCTGCGCCCGCAACACCGTAAGCTCCGTCGGTGTTAAGCGTCCATACCGGGTCTTCGACCTGGAGGACGGACTGAGCTGGAGGGGTCCATTCCGCGAGGAAGTCCGCCAGGACTTGAGACTTGATCGCCGTTTGAGAGGCGTATGTTAGGGAGAATGGGGCAAGCTCGGCCGCCCATTTGCCGATTCGCCCTGTGGACTCCTTATTGTGCAGCATCTCCGCCAGAGGGAACGAAGTTGGCACCATTATCGGGTGCGCCAGGAAGTAATGCCGGAGTTTTCTTGAGGCCATGACTAGCGCGTAAGCAAGCTTCTCGAGCTCGGTATATCGCATCTTGGCGCCCTGGAGGGCTTCAGAGACAAAGTACACTGGTCGCTGGAGTGCGCCCTCTTCGAGGACGAGGACGGCACTGACCGCCGTTGCCGAGGCGGCGAGGTAGAGTAGGAGGGGAGCCTCTGGTGCTGGGGCCACCATAGTGGGAAGGGTTGCGAGGTGTTTCTTGAGGTCGTCGAAGGCCTTTGCGCAGTCATCGTCCCAATGAAACCCATCGCAACCACGGAGAGTCTTGAAAAATGGTAAGCCCCGCTCCGCCGCTCTGGAGAGGAAACGGCTCAAGGCCGCCATGCGGCCTGCCAGCCTTTGGACCTCCCACGTCGTCTTGGGAGGTTCCATGCCCAGGATAGCGTCAACCTTGTCGGGGTTCGCTTGAATGCCTCGCTCGGATACGAGGAAGCCCAAGAGCTTGCCCGCCCGTACACCGAAAACACATTTGTCCGGATTGAGCTTAATGCCCGCCTTCCTGAGGTTGTTGAAGGTCTCCTGAAGATCCCGACCGTGGGAGGCGAGCTGCCTGGTTTTTACTACCACGTCGTCCACGTAGGCCTCCACATTCCTCCCTAGCTGGACGGCCAGGGCCAGCGCGACGAGGCGGGTGAAGGTTGCACCCGTGTTCTTCAAGCCGAAGGGCATCCTTACGAAGCAAAAGGTCCCCACCGGCCTAATGAAGCTGATTTTATCCTCGTCGTCCTTGGCCATGTAGACCTGATGATAGCCGGAGTAGGCCTCCAAGAAGCTCATGAGCTCGCATCCGGCGGTAGCATCGACCAGTTGATCTATGCGCGGCAAAGGGTAATCGTCCTTCGGGCAGCCTTGTTGAGGGCGGTAAAATCGATGCACATGCGCCAAGCGCCGCTGGCCTTTTTTACCAACACCGGATTGGCGAGCCAGTCCGGATGTTGGACCTCACGGATAACCCCCGCTCGAAGGAGCTTCGCCACCTCCACCTTTGCCGCTTGCTGCCGGTCCATGGACATACGGCGAAGTTTCTGCTTGACGGGCTTGGTGTCAGGGCGGATCGCGAGGTTATGTTCGATGAGGGCGCAGTCCACTCCTTTGATATCTTCCGGGGACCATGCGAAGACATCTATGTTGGCCTGGAGGACTCGGAGCAAGTCTTGCTCTACGTCCGGAGGGAGGCCCTCGCCTATGGATACGAACTGCCCCTCCGCCTAGAGTGGCACCCTCTTCACTCCGCCCTCCGGGTGGGGCTTAGGTGTCCATCCCGGAGTGGATGGCGTGGCCGCCTGGTATTTGTCGGTGAGGATGTGCACCTTACGGTGAAGCTTCCAGCTCCGATTTCGATGCTCCTAGCCATATCCTGATCGCCGAAGAGGGTGATAACGCCCTGCCGTCCTGGGAGCTTCATGCATAAGAATGCGTAGTGTGGGACCGCCTCGAAGGAGTTGATGGCAGGCCGGCCCAGTATGGCATTGTACGGATACGAGACGTCCACGACGTCGGAGACGACATCTTCAGTCCTGGTGTTGTCGGCCTGGCACAAGGAGACTTGGAGGCAATCTGACCTAGAGCCTTCAGAGGCTGCCCTCCGAGGCCCTGTAGGGGGGCTTTCGAAGCTTTTAGTAGGCTCCGAGGTATTCCCATATGATCAAGGGCCTTCGCGAACAAAATGTTTGCGGAGCTCCCTCCGTCAATGAGGATGCGCCTGACGTCGCAACCTACAATGTCGGCCTGGATGACCAAGGGATCTTGATGGGGGAATTCTATGCCCTGGGCATCGGCTGACGTGAAGGTGATGCTGCAATGGGACGCCCGCCGAGGTAGTTGTGCTGGGGAAGTGCTCGACGAAGAGCCTCCAATGATGACATTAATGCCACGGCACTGGGTCTCTCTGAGGGACCCAGCACGCGAGGGACTGCCATGCATATGCTGTACGTGGGCTGTTGCGGGGGGTCAGTGTCTCTGAGGCCCGTACATGGGCCACCGCCTGTCGTAATGCCGCAACTTTGGTGCATGTCCGCGTGAAATGGCCCCCGTAGCCGTGTACCTCGCACCATCTGCCGTATTCTAGGATTTCCTCCTCCGCACACGGCTTCTCATCGCGGCCTCCTTCGCGTCCCCCTCTAACGCGCGAGATTGACGTGGCCCCCCGGGGAACGCCTTGCGCAACGAGGACGTGGCGGGCCTTTTGGGGTCTCCGCCGGTTACGCCGGGGCTTACGCCTGTCGCTTGGTGAGGTTTGGTGCACCCTGTCGTCAACGGGCTCACGAGTGTCGCCTACGGACACTTGCTTGTGTTCCGTCCTCGGATTGTCTCTTGTGCTGCTTCTTTGCGACAAGTCCTCCGCTTGCCCGGCGTCAGAGCCGTTGCCGCTGTGCCTCCTCGCGTCCTCCTCGGCTCGGGCATACGCTTCCATTTTGTCGAAGAGCTCTGCTTCCGACTTGAGTGGCTTCCGTGCGCTTGGCGAAGCGTTTAACGTAAGTCTGGAGCCCCTCCTCGGGTTTTTGTTTGACTGCGAAGAGCTGGTCCGCAGCGACACGCTCGACGTAGCTTCCCTGGAAGTTGTTGTAGAGCCGATCGTGGATCTGTTCCCACGCGTGGATGGATTGTGGTTCGATGGTGAAGAACCAGGATAGCGCCACTCCTTGTAACGCGAGGGGGAGTCCCTTTACCTTCGTGGTGTCGTCTCCGCCAACGGCTTCGATAGCGGTCTCATACACGCGCACGAACTCTCGCGGGTCGGAGTCACCCTCGTACGATTCAATGACGCTCGGGAACTTGAAGTCCTCGGGACACGTCGCTTGTTGCAGGTCTACGGAGAGCGGGGACTCCGGGTCTATGCGCCGTAGTGGAACGTGACTGGACGCAATAGCGTCGCGGCTATTCGCCCTCTCCGAGGTGGGCTGAGACGCGGCCACCGGTGTTGCGCGTTGGCTCCGAGCCTCTTGTATGTCTCGCATGGCCCCGCGGAGGTCTGACAGCTCCCGTTGGCACGCGCTGAGGGCCGCCAGCAGGGCGGCCTCCACCGTGGGCGTGGTTGGGGCCGTCGGCACGCTCGGCGGCGCAATCGGGACAGCGGCGACCACGGCCTGTGCGCCCAATCTACCCGCAGCGCTGGCGCGGAGGAGGCTGGAGCTGGTGATGAAGCCCACGTCGTCGCCGGGACCGCCCACCGCTCCCGTGCCGAGTAGGGAAGTGGACACGCCTGCGTTGTCACCGCTGGGGTTGGCGGTTGGGGTAGTGGTGGCAGGGTCGGGCGTCGCGTCGCAAACGTCGGTGCTCACGGTCGTCACATCCGCACCGCCACCCGGACCTGCAACTACTAAAGCCGAAGCCTTGGTATTGACACGAGATTTCGCCGCCTCCACCTTCTTTTTCTTCGCCACCGATGTTGAAGCTTTCCTTGGTGCCATCCTCCTTCAGATCTGGAGGCTTGTTCTTGCCCTCCCCACGGACGGCGCCAACTGTTGTGGCTACAGACCAAACAGAGAGAGAGTATGGTAGTGGGGAGTTAGGTGAGTAAAGATGGCTTAGGGCTCCTCCCCGTGGCCTATGCCATATATATATCCAAATGGTGAGTGCTTGTACAGTTATACCCTTACACGTGAGTATTCCCCTCAGGGGCACTCATGTCATTACATATGTCCCATTTCGGACCTTACATCCTTCTAACAGGCCTACTGGGCTTAGGTGGGGGCCACCCCTACAACAACTACCGAATCGGCTGAATGAATGAACTATCACATACGATCGAACAAAACCCTAGTCGCATGGGTGAAACTATGAACGAACTAAACGAATGCACGAACAAAAGACGACGAGATGAACGACTGTACAAATTGACATTGTACGATCATATGAACAACATGATGAGAGAATACATGGATGAACACGCACGAATGACAGCGAGGATTACATGAATGAACAAATGCTAATGACAACTAAACGAGCAAAGACACATGACTACTGAACAAACACAACTACCAACCAACGACCTAACTAACTACCAACTGCAAGATAGAAGAAGAGTGTTGAGAAGCACTGAGAGAGTCTAGAAGCACAGAGGGAGTCAAGAGAAAAAGAGGGAGAAAATGGTCGATGGCTAACAATACATTTGTGGCACATGACAACACAAACATCAACAGAAATGAACGATCACATGACCAACTATCGATCGACCGCGAAAGGAAGAAAGGAGGGTCAAGACAGCAACGGAAGGAAAAAAGATTGCTGCTAGCTTATTCACGCAACTCAAACATACACAGATAATAACACTAACAACTGCTTAAGCACAGGATATGAACGTTGATAATAGACACATAAGCCTCACTGCTACTAACAACACAAAATGCTCATTAAACTAGCTATAACATAGAATCACAAGCTCTACTACTTAATCTACCATAGATCACAAAATAGCATCACTAACATAGAACTAAACTGAGCAAGATAGCTAAACATAGCTCACAAGTGACAGTTACTACTAACAGCTAAAGAGCTAACATCTAACACTGCCTGTAACAAAGGTCATAACACCATCACAGATAACAATTTACAAGCACAAATTCTTGAATTTCTACTGTCAACACAAACATAGAGCAATCCTGGAATAATTTAACAGAGCACATGACACAACCACTGATCACATTGCAAACATCATAGTGACATCTCCACAAACACAAATGTCACATTCGAGCGTTTCCATCAATCTTAGTATGATAGTAGCAAGAACAACACAGCAGAGCAATAACAGTAAAACAATTAATAGAAATTAGAGAAGATCTAGAAGGGTATTGGGAAATAACCAAAGGAAGCAGCAATTGGGGGTTAGAGATGTAGAAGAAGATGTGCTGAAGCTTGTGGCATTGAGGTTGGTGTTGGCATCTAGGTCAATGTAGAGCTATGGTGGCACTGTGTGGGTGGAAATTCTGCTAGAGAAGAGGGGAGGAGGAAGAGCTGGGTGGCCAGTGGTGATTACGGTGGCATGCCTTGGTGGGAGTAATGGAGGATGCGGAGGAAAGGGAGCAGGGAGATGGTGGCACACCATGGTGGAAGAAGACGGGTGGAGGCGGCAAGAGGTGCTAAAGGACAAAGGGAGAAGAAGCAAGACGAGGCAAAGGATAGAAGAAACTAGAATCATGCTTTGGTTGTGGGAGTAGGTGACCGAAGGAGGAACTGGCAGCCGGTGGAGGGATAAGTGGTGCTTGTGGCAGTATGGAGGGATGAAGAAGTTGTGGTAGCGGGAGGTGGTGAAGAACAAGGGGGAAGAAAAAGCAAGATGAGGCAAGGGATAGAAGAAACTAGAACCGGGCTCTAGTGGTGGGAGTAGGTGACCAAAGGAGGAACTTGTAGTCAATGGAGGGATAAGTGGTGCTTGTAGCAGCGTGGATGGATGAAGAAGTTGTGGTGGCCTATGAGGTCAAGCCCGGCCCTCACCAGTGTCGAAGCTAGGGAAGAAAAGAAGGGTAGAGAGGAGCAAAGGGGGATAGGGGAGAAGATGAGCAAAACTAGGCTCCATCGAAACTATGTAGTGCTAGTGATTTGAGGGGAGAATTAGGGGTTTTTAACATTTTGCAATTTAATCCTCGAAGTTTTCTAAAATTGTAATTTGGTCCTTCCCCATTATGCTTTCTACTGTTTGGGCCCTTCGAAAGTCTATTTTCTTCATGGTTTGATCCTATGCGTCTGTGATGATGTGTACTTTTGTATGG
The DNA here is from genome assembly GCA_017311315.1 of Dendrocalamus latiflorus. Taxonomy (NCBI): domain Eukaryota; kingdom Viridiplantae; phylum Streptophyta; class Magnoliopsida; order Poales; family Poaceae; genus Dendrocalamus; species Dendrocalamus latiflorus. The sequence continues at coordinate 20,751,021 of CM029623.1, forward strand.
AGCATTCTTAGCATACCAATTTGGAGTGAATGTGCCTCGATCAGTTGGCTTGTAGAAAATTACAATAAATATAAAATAGTCCACTTTGAGCAATTAATTATAAAAAAGTGTGTAAATGATGAATAAATGGTCCTAAAATATGAAAAATATAAGTGTGAAATGATAGAAAAATATATGCAAAAATGACGCATGTCATAAGTGTTGGGCCCTTACGGTAGACAGGGAACGTGTTTACTCCGTTGTGTTTAGATGATCTGCTAGCCCTAGAGTCATATAGGGTGGATGAGAGCACGTCTGAGGCATAGTAATTCCACTATCTTGTATATGCTTTATGGATTCATTTTCCAAGCTTCCTCTCTCTTGCTTATAGCTTTAGCTCAGGGGAGTTCATTTAAGATTTTCTTGAGCTTAATTTTGATATAACTCAACTTAAACCAAATATCTCTAAAATTGACAGCTAGGATCTTTATTTTGTTCATCATGCATACCATGTAGGCATGTGTGATATACTCATTTAGATGATAATGAGCTTTGTCTATTATTCATGATGAAATTTTGTGTCATACCATTTACACCATGCTACCGTAATAAAGTGCATTGCTAGCTTATTCATACCTATATATGTGTCATTTAGTTTATCAATGCTTGCTAAAAATTAAATGACAACATGAGCTTTATTGAAACCTTGATAAAACTTGTAGCTTGTACGTGCAATTTCAACTCTTAATGCTTATGCCATGTCCTTAGATAATCTAAATTTCTACTAAAGTTACTAGAGTAGCTTGGGCTTGAGCTATTTTGAATCATGCTTGAGCCTTGTGTAAATATGCTCATAGTTAAAATGCAAAAAAGACTAAAAAAAATGAATGTTGTAAAGATGTGAGGTCAACCTCAACAAAAAATAAAAAATATGGAAAATTGTAAAATATATGGTTCAATCTCACCTTGCAAAAGATATGGTTTGATCCCACCTTGTAAACAAAAATATAAAATAAAAATAAGCTTTAGGTTCTTTCATGAACTTGTAGAACACCCAAAGTGTCAACTAGATTGAATTCTAAGTTTTTCTTTGCATCTTGGATATGGCTCTGTATTTTTAGTTGAAATTATGCTAACTTTCTACTTACATAATGATGCAAAACTTGGCCTTAATTTATGCAAATTGCTTATCTTGCTAGCTAGTCTTTGTTTTATGCTATATATTTGGTCATTAACTAGTTTAGCAAGATCTAAATTGAGGTGGCTTAGTGTAATACTTTGAGCTTCATACATGCCCTTTAGTCATGTTAAATAATATACAAAGCTCTTTAGGTTTGCATTCCCATGTATTTTATGCATACATGCTCTCTTTTGCACTTATTGGCATTAACTAGTCCCTTGATGACTAAATTAACAAAGGGGGAAGGAAATGTAAATTAAAAGCTTGTATAAGCAAAAAGGAAAAAAGAGCCAAAATGAGCATTATTGGGCTTAATGCCGTGATATTTTTTTTTCAAAAATGCTAACCTCAATCATAATTGAGCTAAAATGTGCATCGAAAAGATTTTTAAATGAAGTTTAGGTTATTTGTATATCATCTTCTACATTTTATCATTTTTTAGCTCTTTTGTAGATTCTAGTGGCTTTGTAGTTTTCGAGCAAAATCTATTATTTTTTCTAGTGTTTAGTTTCTTTCTATTTTTGCAACTTGGAAATGATCGTGTTGCTTTATTTCTCGACCAATTTAGTATCTTTACAAACTTCTTTCTTTTAAAACTTTCAATTTGTATTTGATATGGGTTGTCAACATATTTATCAAGGGGGAGATTGAGGGATCATATGGAGGCCCTCTCCATGTTGTGGTAAATATTTTACAGTATTTGGGACTTATTAATGAAGGGTTGAGATTTTTTTAGGGAAAACAGTAGGAGAGACTCCTACTGTGCTATATTAAATAGATAATAATATACAGGACAAGGAGAGAGAGAGGGTGAGAAGGGAAGTGGGGGGAGGAAAAGGAAAGCTAAAAGGACCGAAGCCAGGAGCAAATCAAATGACGATAGTCTAATTCTATTGAAAAGAAGAGCAGCTTCTAATTTCAGTCTTGCCTTCTAGTCATCCAGACTAAGCAGCTGCTAATGAAAAATGAACTCATTCTGAACTTTCCAAATGTGCCAAGCAGCCATAATGAACTTCTCCGTGAAGAAGAGGCCAAAGTGCGTTGATCTTGCTATGAGAATCCTTGCTGGTGTATTTCCCCCCCCCATTGCATCCCAATGACATTCCTGCATTACACAGTGAAAGAGCACCCAAAGAAGAGGTGTGCAAGGGTTTCTACCCTGTGGGCTGCACAAATAGACTATCTCCATTCACATAGCATTTCTTTTGTATTCAGCCGATCCTTCATGAGTAGCCATGTGAAAACCTTAAGCTTGGGCATACATCTGCTCTTCAAGATGAGAGGAAATGCTGGGGAATGCTCAAATGACTATATTGGCGAGCATACCATTTTTGTGAGGAGTAAAGGGAGTTCCCCAGGTGAAGGTCTACTGATCTAAGGTATGTTGGTTTAGAGTAATTCCATTAAGAATATTTACCAATTGAGAGAGTTCCTGATAGGCTTGTTCAGATAGTGGTAGGTGATATAAGATTTGAGGCTCCGATGTGTTCATGTAACTGTTGATCGAGATGTCTTGATTGATGGCAAACAAATGTAGTCTTGGGAATTTTGCACAAAGGAGGAGATCTTCCTAGTAGTCCTTCTAGAACGATATATCTTGGCCATTCCCAATCTTTCCCACAGCTATGCCTCGAAACTGTAGGATGCCCTTCATTATATCTTTCCACCAGAAGGATCCACATGCTTTCGATGCATGAGGCAGCGAGCTAGAGTAATATTTGTACCAAAGAAGCTGGACCCAAGGAGTATCATTTCTCATATAGAATTTATGCAGGTGTCTTAGTAAAAGGCTCTCGTTATGGACTCAGAGATTCAAGACCCCCAGCCCACCTTTGTTTTTTGATTTGCACAATTTGTCCCAAAAGGCAAGGGAGTTGCAACGAGACTAAAGGGTTGTGGATCCCCTCTGTAGACAATGCATTTGTGCTTTATCAATGTGATCAATTACCTTTTTTAGCATTCTAAGCATGCACAGATAGTAGATTGATTGAAGGGAGAGGACTGCATTAACAACCGTGAGTCTTCCTCCATAGGACAGGAAGCTTATTGAACTCGCCAGACGTCTTTCAACTCTGTCCACCAATGGAAGGAAGTCTTTTACCCTTGGTTTGGTGGTTCCAACTAGAAGTCCTAGATAGATAAAAGGCAAAGTTCCAATTTTATAACCAAACACTCTGGCAAGATTGTCCATTTTGTCTAGAGGAACATTGATTGGAATCATAACCGATTTTTGGTGGTTGACTTTCAATCCAGTGGACATTAAGAAAGTCTGCAGGAGACCTCTAAGGCAAAAGAGTTGTTTGGAATAGGCCGGGAGGATGGCTAGAGTATCGTCTGCATACTGAACCACTAGGAAGTCTTGATTACCTAGGGGTTGGATCGGATGCTTAAGGAGGTCCTTTCTTGCTGCCTCATTGATTAATTAAATGAAGAAGGTCAGCCCCTAGCACAACACAGCAGTGGTGAAATTGGGTCACCTTGTCTTACACCTCTTTTGCACCAAAAAGAGCTACTATGAGAGACCATGTGGTCGTGACCCCATGTTGGTGATGAGTAATTGACATTGTTTTAGGATAGTCGAGTTTGGTTTGTGTGGTCGGACTATGTCGTTGCGTAGTGCAACGGGCTCGGTCGGACTTGGTCAAACTTGGTCGTATGGATTAGGACGCGTATTCCTCTGATTCGACAGGTTTGAGCTTTATCATGCTAATTTTGATTACATCGAGCGGTGCTATTTGATGTGTTTCTTGTCTGTGTTGGCAGCAGGACATCGAGGCGGAGTCGTGGCGAGACACGGTGGACCGGACTAGGCGCAGGTGGCGCTGAGGTCAGAACGGCCGGGAGGTGTCGAAGACGGCGAGGGCTCGAGGTGGCTGCGAGGCTTGCAAGGCAAGAAAGGAGGAAGCTTCCTGGAAGGTGCGCGAGGGGCGTTTCGATAAAAACGCAAAGCTGCACTAAAGAAAGCGGGTTTGGATAAAGCATCGAGTAGGTGGTGACCTAATGGGTAAAACATGTGCAAACCCATTAGTGGGAGGCTATAAAAGGAGAGGGAGAGGTTGTGCTGAAATTTGAGAGAGTGTGTGTGAAAGTTAGGGTTTTATTTGGCTCTCTCCTTTCTTGAGTTCTTGTTTCCTCAAGCATGTATGGGGACTTAGTGTGAGTTTGAGAGAGAGAGAGATGAGCTGAGAACAACTATCTTGTAATCATGTATGTCTCTGTATCAAGTTTAAGTTCTTGTGTTTGAGTTGTTCCTCGCTTGTGTTTCTTTGTATGTTCAGTCTGCGTTTCTTGATCTCAAGCCTTGATTTATGTCTTTCCTGTGATAATCTTCTTTGTTTGGTTGTCTTGTCTTGAGTAGAAATCAGATTGGAGCCTCTGATCCTTTGTTTTTGGCCAAGCAAGACTACATCTATTGCTCTTTTTAGTGTTCGGCAGCATGCAGTATTTTTAGTGTCTTCATTGATTTGGGCTGCTCTCTTTCTCTGCCAAACTGCAGCCTAAAATCCATTTCGGACAGCAGCAGCAGTGGTTATCTCTTTGCTATTTTTAAGAGCTCAAGGCAGCTAATTTAAATATGCAATTATTTCGGCGGGAGAGACTATTCTTGGATGCTTTTTGTAGTGCCGAGCTGGGCAGTAAATAGCAGTGAATTGCATGCAACGCGATTCCTTCTTCTCACTGTTTTTATCTCTTTTGGTCCAGCAGCTTGCAGCTCTTCTTTTTAGTCTATTTTCAGTTCTTTTGCTTTCAGTTCAGCAGTGCTTTACCTCTTTAGTTGGTAGTTGGCAGCAGCTGCAGTCCCTCTCTTGATTTATTTTTGGCTGCATGCCTCTCTTTTTGTTCTCCTGCCGTGACAGCAATTCCCACTGTTTTCTCTGCCGTGGCAAGCATAGTGCTGATTTTTCTCTGCCGTGGCAAGACTTTGAGCTATTTTCTTGCCGTGTCTGCAGTCTCTTGCCATGACAGTGTTATGAGCCGAGTTTCTTTGCCGTGGCAAGTCTTTTCTGCTGTTTCTTTGCTATGGTAATTTATTACTGCAGGTTCTTTGCCGTGGCTATTTCTCTGTCTGTTTTCTTGCTCTCGGCAATCTTAATTTTAGTTTCTTGCTTCATAGCTTTTACATAGTTAACGAAGAAAAAAATTTTGTGAAACATTTTAGGGCAAGTTTTTAAAGTCGACATTCACCCCCCCTCTGTCGCCGTTTTCGATCCAACATACTAGGAATCCCATTAATGAGAATTGAGGAATGTCCTGAACAAAGAATGCAGTCCATCCAAGAAATCCATTTGTTAGGAAGTCCTTTTGCAATCATAACCTCCTTAATGGCAGCATGCTCTATTGTGTGAAAAGCTTTCTCAAAATCTAGCTTAAGAACTAAGATCTGCCTTTTGCTTTATTTACATTGGTGAATATGCTTAAAAGCCCAAGTAAGGTAGTCTTGAATCGTTCTTTTTTTATAAAGCAATACTGATTCCTATGAACTAGGTTGACAATTACCTTCTAAAGCCTATTTGCTAGAATCTTTATGATAAGCTTTAAATCTAAGTTAAGCAGGGAAATCGGTTTGTAGTCATCTAAGCACTTAGGGGTAGACTTCTTGGGGATCAGAGTGATGAAAGATCCATTGATGTTTGAAATGCTAGATGACTCATTGAAGAAGTCCTGACAGAGCATGTGGATGTCATTTCAATTATATTCCAACATTTCCTAATAAAAAAGTCATTGAATCCGTCAGGTCCTAGAGTGTAATGCCCTAGACATCGTTTTGACGTTTTCGAAAATATTTTTTTAACGGCTTTGCGGAGTTCTCTTTTTCTTCTGTGGAATCGGGAAGGTAGTTGTGGGCTGTGGATTTGACAGGAAAAAAAGATTTGGTGGGCTGTCCAGAGAGGGAGGCTAGGCCTTTCTCCTTCCCACCCTGGGCCCAGTTCAGGCCCTAGGCCAAAGCCGTCCCCCTTTTGGGCCAGCCACCCCCCATTTCCCCTAACCCTATGCGCCCCCACCCCTTGTGGCCGCCCCTCTATTTCCCCCACAGCTGCCCCTCCCTGCCCTGCTTTTCCCCTTGCTACCCTGCTGGAAAAGAGAAAGGGAGAGAAGGAAGAAGGAAGGCAAGGGAAGAAGAAGGAGAAGGGAGGAGAAGAAGGAAGGAGGAGAAGAAAACCTACGTGGGCAACCTAGGTAAGAAATTCCTATCTTTTTCCCTCTATTTTAGAGTGATCTTAGGCTTTTGATTCGTCATTAGAGGTGGATGATCTAGGGGAATCCGTCGATTAGCAATTAATCAGTGTTCTGTCGCAGTCAGATCGGGCAACGTGTCTAATCGGGTGGTTTAGGAGGTCAAAATGATTTTCCCGAGGAACCCTTAAACACGAAAGTTTTAGATGATGAAGAGATCTAGTTTCTGTAATTTTTTTAGAATTTGTGGACGCAGGGTTTGAGCGCAACAGGGGATTGAAGTCAACTGTGCAACAGAGCTGGATTCAGAATCTAGTTTCTGATCGTGGACTGATTCAGAGGTCCTAATGAATTTTATGAATTAACTCATAATAATGAAAGTGGTTTATAACATCTAGAACTAGCCTCTGGTATAATTTTATAATTTTTAGAGTGGTGGGCTGTCGATGGTGGTCTGTGAAAGTTGCTGGACAGAACTCAAAGTCAGAGTCTGTTCTCTGTTTTCTAGTGAGAATTACGTCCTTAAAACTATATAATAAAATTATGGTGCTTTCATGAAATTTGTAGATTTTGTTATGAAGATTTCAAATGTATTAGTTTTGTTGTTGTTTGATTAGTAGATTAAAAGATACGAAAAAGACAAGTAGCGCTGCTGCAGAGAACAGATTGTGGGAATAGCTGTTTGAGAGGGAGTTGCGGGTTTTGGGTGGAGAGGCGTTTACTTCTCAGTTGTGAATGTTGTATTATGGTTTGTGCTGAGTGGTGCCTTGTGAACAGGTGGCTTTAGTTCTGACCGTGCTTGAGCCCTTTGCCTCTTCGGTAGAAGCAAGTAAACGTAGCTGTTGTTGCTACAGTTTAACTTACTAATTTTATTGCTTTCACCGTAATTGCCGAGGTTTGGTAAATAATATACCTTTAAACAAAGATGTCATTTTGCACTTTATGCCTTGTTATATATACTGTGGTTCATGTTGTTATAATCCTAAGGAATTAATTGTGGGCATATCATGCATGTCATAGCATGCAATTCGCATCGTGGATATGGCCGCACTCAGCCGCGACCGTACCGGTACCGCATCGTACATTGCGGTAGTACAATGCACACTTTTACGTTGCCAGGTAAGGGTGCAGTGGATCATTTGCATACATATGCATTTCATGAGGATGAATCTTATTATGAGATCTTAAGAGGAATCGGCTCATGAGAGTTATTTGTGGCATGGGATATTTTTCTTGTGGTACAGCGTAGATGAGGAGAACCATATTTATGCATCCCATGAGGATAAATCTTAACCTAAGGTTTTAAGAGGTTTTGGTTCATTAGAGTCCCTCATGGTATGTGATATTATCTTATGGTGAAAATCATTTGTGGTTTGTGGTATTGCCTTGTGATATATGGTATTATCTTATGGTGTAAATCATTCGTGGTTAGTGGTATTGATTTGTGGTTGTGGTTTTGGATATGAATGAGGTTACAGTGTGGTTGAGAAGATTTGATATTGCTTTATCCTTGTACCACGTGATGTTAAATGGATGCTTAACCATCCATAGTTTAATTAATTTGTTAAATAGTTTGCTTGCTGAGATTTTATCTCACCGTTGTTTTCCCTCTTCCAGGTGAACCTTGAGCATGTGTGGGAAGGGTAGAGCAGCACGGCACCATTAATCAAGTCTTCATGAATTTTGTTGTATATGTTAGAGGCCTAAATTCTTAAATTATTTCTTCCATCCAGTCGTTGAACACTGTAACGTAGTAATGCCTTTCGTGGTAGACTTTAGAGAGGTTGAACAATTCAAAATTAGGCTGATAAAGGCTGTTTTATCGTTCATATTATTTGTTATGTTTTCATGCTTCCACGTAGTTTTAGTATTTACTGGGAAGGTGATGCTATATTTTCTTTTAATCTAGCTAGTGTTCTGTGTGGTTTACTAGCATCCCTGGGTAATGTGGACCTGGGGTGTTACAGTTGGTATCAGAGCAGGTATTTGGTCCATGGTAATTGAATTATTAAATTGACACACGGGTGCACAGTAGGATGGGATGGGTCAAGCTTGCATTTATGCTTCCAATACGTTGTATTGATGATTTATGTTATGAGATGATCTTTTGTGCCTATTATTCGATTATAAGATTGTTATGTGTGGTGATAGTTGATGTTGAGAGATAGAGATCATGGTGTAGCCATGGGCATGGCCAGGTTATATCACTATGCGTGGTATTGAAATGGTGAAGGATTTTTCCTTGGGCAACTTAGTTTCAGAGGTTAGGAATGAGTTATTTAGAAAAATTTATGTTTCTCTCTTCCTTGAGTTGAATTTGGTCAATTTGTATCTTGTGGTGGAGGATGAATTTATCTTGGGTTTGTGGTTCATTGCAGTTGTGGGTTTTCTATTGGTCTCTACCTGTTCTTTGAAGCAATTATTGTTTTTTCAGACTGTTGAGACACTTTTGCTACTTGTGAACATTATTGATTTGCAAGGTTGGTCCCTTCGTGGGAGTTTTGTCTTGTCGTGAAACATGTCTCATTTGTTCGCTTGGTTATGTTGCAAATTCATTAACATGTGAAAGCCTTGGATCTATGTATTTCTTTTGGATTATTTCGAGTGTTGAAGTTTAATTCCTCTCTTTTTCTGAAAAAGTGTGTTAAAACCCTTTGTGGTGTTTTGCTGTGCTTAAGTGGGAGGTGGTAATCATATAAATTAATTCATAAGGTATGAATTATCAAGTTGAGATGTTAGCGTGGTGCATAATTAATTTCAACAAGCATCCTTGGAAGTGTAGTTGATTAATTTGATGTCGCCTTGTAATAGTTTCATGAAGAATTGTGATTAAGAATTTGTCTATACATGATTGGAACTCAAGGAGTTATTGAGGAGTGTGCAAACACAATTGGTATGATTATTATGATTGTTTAAATTTCTATCCTGTTGGATAAATTGAATTATTTTTGTCTTCGGTAATTAATCTGACCATTCGGGATGATTAAGTAAGGAGGTGTTGGAATATTGCCTTAGTAATATTAACCTTTAATCTGTCCTTTGATTAAATACTTTATGAGCATGTACAACTGCTAGGTTCATCTATCTTTCATCATGCTAAATTGTTGAAATATGTATAAACAAATAGAGGAAGGTTGATGTATATGTATTGACTTGTGAAACCTTGTCATATAGAGCTTATATTATTGAAGTTTGAAGATATTTCGTTCTAATTGCTGAACATAAGGTAGAATTTTGAATCTATGCTCATAACGGATTTTGAGATTGCCATGTTCTAGTACCATCTTGTTAAAAGAGTTTTGTTTCAATATTGTGGCTTGTGCACTAGGCTTTCCCTAGATCAAGTAGTTGTAATCTTATTTAGATAATAGAAACATGATGAAGTGATATATTGGGCTCCTTTTGGAAAAGTTTTATGAAGGGATATGAGGATATGATGAGTCTTGTTAAGAGTGTATTATTTTGATGTTAGTATGATTGTCAGTTTGTGGTTGTGATGATAATGTTGAATGTTCGATAAATAAAAGAATTTGATAACTTCCATGATACTATTTAAATCAAAAGTTTTGAGATTTGTGTACGCAATCTTTTGGACCTCATGACTTATGTGTTAGTTGAAATTGTTTTGAGCAAAGTAACGCATTGAGAGGTTTTATTAGTTCTTAAGAGATTAATGTGTTGTGGTCTTCAAACTCTTTTGTTGAAATTGTCAAGGTAATACCATAATTAAAAAAAGTTGTTCTCTTTGTTAAAGGAAAGAGTGTGGTAAAAGTATTGGAGGTTGGAGTCAAGTTGTGCAACTTTTTGAGGTGTGCTTAACTTCTTATTTTCGCCGCATAAGAGTTTCTTGAGTTTAAATGGCAATACTATGTTCTTATTGGTTGAGATTTGATATTTTGTTCTTATGGGGCATGTGCCTTCAACTATGATCTTATCTTTTGTTTTCCATGATCATTGCTATTCTCTTGGTCTGATGTCTATTGCAAATGGTAACATCTTCCTATGTGCTAAAATTTACTTCTTTTTGCCTCTTCTAAGAAGGGGTAACCGATTTGGGTTGCAAAGTCCTTTAGGATGTGTATGGCAACTGGTTGGTGTGGTCACGTGATTGATTTTGGTGAGATTATGGGTGTCAAGTTGTTTGAGATTCATGGAGTGATAAATTGATTCCTTGGAATAATTCTCAGTGAGGATTTGATTTAAAGAAGATGTTTGTCTTTGGAGCTAACTGGTTACATTGTTGCAACTAGAGGAAGCTATAGTAAATTGTAGTTCAAGAATGTTTTGTTCATTTTGATGGAACATTAGAATTATCAAAAGTATGAGAATCTTGATCAATTTTATTAGAGTATCGTGATTGTGTACTTTGCAAGGTTGAGTAGGAGGATTATGACGGTGTAGTTAATGAGATTATAATTGTGAAGAAGTCTAACCGTTTTGGGAATTATTGGGATAGTAGGGGTTGTTGAATTATTGCCATGTATGACTTGGCTTTAGTGAGTAACCCTCCAGGAGTTAGAATCTTCCTAAAGATAATTAGGTTGAGAATATGTTTTCATGTGGTTGTTAATGATTGAGCATGTTTAGATTGTGAGAATTTTAGTCATCGAATTCAAGAGTCTTCGTATCAATTATATTGAAATACATTTATAGGAGTCTTGAAGATGGAAAATTTTGGTTTGGTGTTCTATGCTAGAACCTTAGAGGCTAATGATGTTGTGTGGGAATAGGGGAACAAGTGGATTCTGAATATTGTGATGCTTCTTGATAGAATCCTTCGGGTGTAGTACATGAGCGTGTGTGCTAAGAATTTTAAGTCGATTATCCTTAAAAGAATGGGGTAAAGTGATTGTGGGTGAAAACCATGATGAGGTGCATTGGAATTTATTTATCAAAGTAACTCTATCGGTAGAGGAGTTGGCTACATTATATTATTGTGAGGTCAATAGAGTCTACAAAGGGGTGGTTGATGCACTCAGTTTTAGCTTAGCGCTGATGTTGCCAATTTAAGATAAATGAGTTAGTGTGGTATGTGATGATTTGGAATCTCATGATTCAAGAGGAAGTTTATCCCTAAAAGAAAGAAAAGGGAAAAAATATTTTCTCAGGTAGTAAAATGCTATCTTGATTCTTGTTTGAGCTATGTGATTATAACAAAAGTCTTTTGCGGTTTGAGTTGACTTTATGTTGGCATGTGTGGTTTTTTTGGTTCAGGAAAACAAAGGAAGGGTTTGACATTTGAGTGATTCTCCTTTGACTTATGTGTTGTTTATTTGCAAACTACCTACTTGGAATGTGGAGAGGTTCTCGTGTTGAATCCTCGATTTTTTTTTCTTTTTTTATTTAACTCTTTTGGTGGGCAGTTGGTGATGTGTGGTTGCAATGAGAATCCTTTTTTAGTTGGATTCTATTTGTAAAAGACTTGGTTTACAATGAGCACTTTTGTGCGTCAGTGGTTAAAGGAGGTGCTCCTTGTTAAGGTAAAGAGATCGATTGAGAGTTGGAACAAGAGTTACACGTGTTGTGTAGGTTGTGTGGGTTGGTACCAAAGGGAATTATAACCCGAGGTATATTTAATCGCTTCTGTTAGTTGCAGGGATTAGGAAGTTGGCGTAGCACTAGGACTGTCTTGAGTCCTAACGTCGGGTACACAACGATTTGTATGACCCGGTGTCGAGGGAGTGCTTGAAAGATCTGGAGTGTGGGGTTTCATTAAAGCCGCTGACCAACAAGTAAGACCATATTTTCAAGTCCCGACCAGTGTGGGTTGTAGAGGAGTCAGAGTGGATTCTAAGGAACAAGGCACTGAAGTGTGTCAAGATGCTTTAGTCACATCAGTCCGAGCGGGAGGCGACGTGGGAGCTTGAGGATGAGATGTGGAAGAAATACCTAAGCTTTTCGAGGCTGGTGATCACTCATAGTTGTTGTTTATCTTTGTTGCTTCCTCCTGTTCATACTTCTATTCTGTGGTTTTGAGGTGTTAGATTCGAGGACGAATCTTTTTTTAGGAGGGGAGAACGTAATGCCCTAGACATCGTTTTGATGTTTCTGGAAATCTTTTTTTAACAGGTTTGCGGAGTTCTCTTTTTCTTTCGTGGAATCGGGAAGGCAGTTGTGGGTTGCGCATTTGACAGGAAAAAAAGATTTGGTGGGCTATCCAGAGAGGGAGGCCAGGCCTTTCTCCCTCCCACCCTGGGCCCAGGTCAAGCCCTAGGCCCAAGCCGCCCCCCTTTTCCCCTAACCCTAGGTGCCCCCACCCCTTGTGGACGCCCCTCTGTTTCCCCCACAGCCGCCCCTCCCTACCCTGCTTTTCCCCTTGCTGCCCTGCTGGAAAAGAGAAAGGGAGAGAAGGAAGAAGAAGGAAGGGAAGGGAAGAACAAGGAGAAGGGAGAAGAAGAAGGAAGGAGGAGGAGAAGAAAACCTATGTGGGCAACCTAGGTAAGAAATTCCCATCTTTTCCCCTTTGTTTTAGGATGATCGTAGGCTTTTTATTCATCGTTAGAGGTGGATGATCTAGGGGAAACAGTCGATTAGAGATTAATCAGTGTTCTGCGCGTAGTCAGATCGGGTAACGTGTCTGTTCGGGTGGTTTAGAAGGTCAAAATGATTTTTCCCGAGGAACCCTTGAACACGAAAGTTGTAGAGGATGTAGAGATCTAGTTTTTGTAATTTTTTCAGAATTGTGGATGCGGGGCTTGGGCGCAACAGGGGACTGAAGTTGACTGTGCAACAGAGTTGGATTCAGAATGCAATTTCTGATTGTGGACTGATTCATAGGTCCTCATGAATTTTATGAATTAACTCATAATAACAAAAGTGGTCGATAAAATCTAGAACTAGCATCTGGTATAATTTTATAATGTTGGAGAAGTGGGCTGTCGTTGGTGGTCTGTGAAAGTTGCTGGAAAGAACTCGAAGGCAGAGTCTGTTCTTTGTTTTCTAGTGAGAATTACATTCTTAAAACTATATAATAAAATTATGGTGTCCTGAAATTTGTAGCTTTTGTTATGAAGATTCAAATATGTTAGTTTTGTTTTTGTTTGATTAGTAGATTAAAAGATACGGAAAAGACAAGTAGCGCTGATGCAGAGAACAGAGTGTGGGAATAGCTGTTTGAGAGGGAGTTGCGGGTTTTTGGCGTAGATGCGTTTATTTCTCAGTTGTGAATGTTGTATTATGGTTTGTGCTGAGTGGTGCCTTGTGAACAGGTGGCTTCAATTCTAACCGTGCTTGAGCCCTTCGCCCCTTCGGGAGAGGCAAGTAAACGTAGCAGTTGTTGCTACAATTTAACTTATTAATTTTATTGCCTTCACCGTAATTGTTGAGGTTTGGTAAATAATCTACCTTTAAACAAAGATGTCATGTTGCGCTTTATGCCATGTTGTATATATTGTGGTTCATGTGGTTATAATCCTAAGGATTCAATTGTGGGCATATCATGCATGTCATAGCATGTCATTTGCATCATAGATGTTGCCGCACTCAGCCGCGACCATACCGGTACCGCATCGTACATTGCCGTAGTATGATGCACACTCTTACGTTGCCAGGTAAGGGTGCAGTGGATCATTTGCATACATATGTATTTCATGAGGATGAATCTTATTATGAGATCTTAAGAGGAACCAGCTCATGAGAGTTATTTGTGGCATGGGATATGTTTCTTGTGGTACAGCGTAGATGAGGAGAATCATATTTATGCATCCCATGAGGATAAATCTTAACCTAAGGTTTTAAGAGGTTTTGGCTCATTAGTCACTCGTGGTATGTGGTATTATCTTATGGTGAAAATCATTTGTGGTTTGTGGTATTGCCTCGTGGTATGTGGTATTATCTTATGGTGTAAATCATTCGTGGTTAGTGGTATTGATTTGTGGTTGTGGTTTTAGATATGAATGAGGTTACAGTGTGGTTGAGAAGAGCTATTTGATATTGCTTTATCCTTGTACCACGTGATCTTAAATGGATGCTTAACCATCCGCAATTTAATTAATTTATTAAATAGTTTGCTTGCTAAGATTTTATCTCACCCTTTTTTCCCTCTTCCAGGTGAAGGGTAAAGCAGCATGGCACTATTAATCAAGTCTTCATGAATTTTGTTGTATATGTTAGTGGCCTAAATTTTTAAATTATTTCTTCCATCCAGTCGTTGAACACTGTAACGTAGTAATGCCTTTCATGGTAGACTTTAGTGATGTTGAACAATTCAAAATTAGGCTGATAAAGGCTATTTTATCATTCCCATTATTTGTTATGTTGTCGTGCTTCATTGTAGTTTTAGTATTTACTGGGAAGGTGATGCTGGATTTTCTTTTAATCTAGCTAGTGTTATGTGTGGTTTACTAGCATCCTAGGGTAGTGTTGGCCTGGGGTGTTATATAGAGCTTTGTACTGTGGCAACATTTTGACCATATTGTCCACCTCTTTTTGTGACCAGGCCATAGCTAGGTCTTAGAGATTATCATGAGCTGACATTAATTCATTCAGGTCAAAATACATGTTGGTCTTAGAAGAAGTTCCCATTCTTTGTTTGAATGCATTCCAAACCGCCGTTGTGTTTGTCTTGGTGAGTATGAATAATGGAACCATCCTCCAGGATCAGAGAACTGACTAAATTCCTTCTAGGCACTCAATAGCCCGAGCATGAAAGTATTTGGTGTTTTCGTCTGCTAGCTTAGCCCATCTGGAGGTGCATCTCTTCTGCCACTACAAATGTTGATATTTCAGTAGTTTAGAGTAGTGCTTCTTGATTATGGATCTAAAATTTCTTTTTTCCAAAAAAAGACACCGCTGCTCTTCTAGGTTATCCATGAAAAGCATTACTGACTAGCAATTCTGAATGAGAAGTTAAATTTGAGAAATTGATTTGGTCCAGATTTTAAGACCCTTGTGAAGGTTTTTGAGTTTCGCCATGATCTTAGTAGCATAGTTTTGTTGACGCACTGGTAAGTTCCAGTATAGAGTGACTACCTCCGAAAAACCAGGGTGATCCATCCAGTAGGACTCAAAGCAAAATAGTTTGGATTTAGGTATGACCGTGCCAATATAAACTGCATAGGGAGCATGATCTGAAGTATTTTTAGTGAGAACATGAACTCAGTGTGCGGGAAGGTGATAGTCCATTGATTAGTTGTGAAGAAGCAATCCAACTATTCCAACAAGGGATCCTCTTGCATTTTGCTCCATGTGTAGGATTTTCCCTTGAGAGGAATTTTCGTGAGACCAAGATTACTGATGATACTATTGGAAGTGAAAATACCATTTAAGTTTCCTCTTGGTTTACTCCTATTGTGAAAGAAGTGAATAAAGTTGAAATCACCCATTAAGATCCAGTTTTGTTGTGAAGGGATGTCCAGGTGAATGAGCCATTGGACGAAATCAATCCTCCTCTACCCCTCACATGAACCATAAATATTAACTAGAGTCCATTTGTCTATGTGCTAAACTAGGGAAAATTCAATTATTTGGGCAAAGTGATTGTTGAGAATGAAGGATCCACTGAAAACTGAGTTGTTCCAAAGTACAATCAATCCCCTGGAAGCACCCGAGGAGGGGAAAAGGAAAACATGTCCAGACTCCTAGGGGCAAAGTTGCTGATAGAGGAGTGATAAAAGCTCTCCTTCTTTGTTTCTTGAAGACAAACAATGTGACATGCACTCTCCAAAATATTATCTCTAATGGCTCTCCATTTGTCTGGAGAATTTAAACCTCTTACATTACAACAAAGAATCTTCTAACTTCTAAAATTTTGGGGTAGATTCATTAGGAGAAGTGTGCAGGTAGAAGTCATGCTGAATGTGAAGCATTACTGGCATATAGCATTGCTGAATTAGAAGGTTGTTGAGCCAATGCACTGCAGCAAGTTCAACAAAAACTATACAAGACAAGTAAGCATAAGCTACACAAAAGTAAAAATAACTTTAGAAGCGCGCCCAACCCACTTCTGCTCTGTTCTTCGGACTTCGTCATCATTCTTGTCAGCTACAAAAATATTGTCATCCGTCAAGTCTCCAGGGGGCTTTGTAGTGACAGCTACCCCAATCCTACATCATTTGCACTGGTAACCTAGGCAGTACCGAAGCAGTGTCTTCTAAATCCAAGAGTGATGTGCATGCTTGCTGGTGAAGTTGCTCCACCGTGATTGGTTCGACCTGAGCAGCATTTGACCAGGAAGGTGGGTCTATGGTCTGCAACTGAAGGGAGGTAGGTGGCATGGTAGATTTGCACCTTTTGCTACTAGAAGCTTCATAATGCTGAGCTCCAGTCAAAAGTTTGATCAATCTCAGGCTCCTACGCAAATCAATTTCAAAGCTAAAAAGTTTTTTTTGTAAAATTAATAAGTTAGAAATATTTTACTAAGTCTAAATCATCTCCAGAAATTTCTATGATTTTGTTTGGAATTTTTTGACTTTATTTCCTATTTTCTCCACATTTCATATCCTGTACTATCTCTCTCCAACCTGTCGTTGTCACTACTACACCGTCACTGTCGTTTGTCTCTCACCATCGGTGATTGCCGCCATTCCTCACAGCCGTACTTGTGTCACCACCTTCGCCTCGTCGCTGGGGTTCCATTTATCCGGTTCACTAGCCACCTCGCAGCCAACCAACACTGTACTATTCAAAAAGTAATTTTCGGATTTTGTTATCATTTTATGTGATATCCAAAACTTCCAGATATTCATTCTCACTCATACGAACTCCGATTCCATTGATTCTTTCTCATAAATCCATCTAAAATCATAATCTATCCCTCAATATATATTTTATAATTTTTGGAGTTTATTTGAATATATTCGCTTTGCTTCTTCGCGTGTAGACTGCGATGATTCAGGAGAATTATTCGACGACGGCCCACACCAGACTGCAGAGCAAGGCAAGTCACACTCCTTGATCATGTTGATCCCAGTTTGGAAATAAAATTATGTTGTTTCAAATTATTCTGCATGCATATTTTTATTCAATGTATTTCAATTCAGTTTTAAATTTAGTTAATGCCTATTTGTTATTACCTCCTTTGACATTGCAAATCCTTATACCTTGTCGCCTAGAATCAAACTCTAGCTAGTATACTAGTATGGACTAGAGAATTTTATATCAAATGTTTTGACCTGCTTAGACATAATCTTTATTTTGGGATAACCTTTTCACATAAAATGATGAGCTTTTCGAATGTATTCTTGACTTCGGTGAGTCAAGAAGGATTACGAAATATTTTGAAATAAAATATAAAATCTGGTTTAGACTTAGGCTAATGGTTAGGTGGTGGGTGTAGGCATGCACTGTTGTTTGGAGACACAGTATTGATTGTCAGGCACAGGGGGTATGTAGTTGAGCCTAAGTCAATTAAGGACCGGTCTGTGAGCTACTGTTGCAAAGCCCTATCGTACTACCACAAGGCTGGTATGGGACAGTCCTGACTGAATAATTTGCGGGTCCCAACCTGAGTCTCGTCGTAGGTTGAAAGTGAGCGTGGCGTAGGCCATGAGACTCGGCTCAAGAGGGGGTCCTGGTCTGGTGGATTCCTTACTGGGGTGAAATCTTAGTGTTGGCTTGGCCAGATTGAAGGCTTTGCATTGTAAAGGCCTTGTCATGATCTCCTCGCCGCACACCTAAGGTAGTGTGTTAATCCGGTGGCAACATGGGATGATCATGTCTTGTGAGTAAAGCTGTACAAACTCTACAGAGTATGTAATCTATCCTGGATAGCCGTGCCCACGGTAATGGGCAAGATGAGTAAAAGTTTTTCATGGATTAGACTTTGTTTTTCAAAATGGTTTGTGAAAACCTTATGGACGGTTAGAATCCATATGAAATCTTTTGGAAAAGATGGTCCGGGTGGGATGCCCGTGGTTTGGTTAGTGTTTGGTCGGAGTCTGCACTAACGGTATTAATTTCATTTACAGCTGCCGTTTTCATTTATTGTATTAAATTCAGCAATTTCAATCTATTTACTATATTTTTTAAATACTGTTTTATGCTCAAATAACCCTATATATTCCTTCCGTTGTTGTCTTTATCATTATGTTGCATTCTTCGTGTGACTTTGTAAGATCGAGGAGGCCGACTAGACGGGGGGTGAATAGGCGGTTTAAAAATTCTTTTCAAATTAATACTAATCAAATCAAGAGCTTTTCTATTTGCCTAAACCAAGTATATAATGCGGAAGCTTAAATCAATTTGGTTTAGCTCAAATAGCGCCTAGAACAAATAAATTCGTCTAAGTGCACTAATAATTCTAGTCTAGGTCAAGGTTTGCAATCCTAGGTATATAAGCAATCAAATTAATACTATGAAAGTAAATTGCTTGAAAGTAAATTGAGCACAAAAAAGCAAACCACAAATGATACATTCTCTTTTTACCGTGGTGTTCGGAGACTTGCCGGTCTCCCCTAGTCCATGTTGAGGTAAGCCCGAACAAATCGGACCGGCTCCACGAATTAAGCCTTCCACCTCAATTCCACTAGTGGTAGCTCTTTCCTGCTCCGAGTAGGTGAGCTCTGACCTTCACAAATTCGCCGGGTCTTCTCACAACCTTCTTGAGAAGATCACCGCACATGACGCCTCCAACGCCGTCTAGGAGTCGGCAAACTCCAAGAGTAACAAGCCAAGTCCCTCACTTGACTCTCACCACATGCAACAAATGCACAAGCTCACTTGGACACAAAGTTCACCTCCAGAGGCAACACATGCACTCTAGAACCTCTCTCCCTTCTCACAAAGTGCAACACATGCACCATTGAGTGGAGAGCCTCACTTTAGCTCAAGAACACAGGAATGAACTCATCAACAACCTCTCCAACCGGCCACAAGGGGGTAATTATACCCCACACAAAAAAACTAGCCGTTGGAGCCAAATTCATGAAAAATTAGGGAAATCGGAAGTACCGCCGGCCAAAAACCGGAACTTCTGATTGCCTCGCCAATGGTCAAAAACTAGCTGTTGGAGCCAAAATCGGAACTTCCATCATTCATATTTCGGAACTTCCGATTTTCCGGAAGTTTCGATATCCGGACCGGAACTTTTGATTTCCTCGAGGGCAAGTCATTCAAAAAATCGCTCTTTGGAAAAAACGTACCGCTCAGAGGTCGGAACTTCCGGAATTTCGGAAGTTCCGATTTTCACCCGGTACTTCTGATTTTTTTGGAACTACCGCAGTTAAAAAAATGGTACTTCTATTTTTGGTTTTTCACCACAGGCGACACTCGGAAAAACGGTCATAACTTTTGACTCTGATGTCGGAATTGAGTGATCTTGGACTCTGTGGGAAACTCATTCAGAGGGCTACACAACTCATCTATTTGCATGACATCAAACACATTAAATTAATGCAGAAATCACAAGACATCCAAGAGTCACTACCATGGTCTAAATCCAAGGAAATAGCAATACACAATTTAGACCATGCCAATGGATAATACATGATCTCCAACTTTTGCAAAACACATTTACAAACTTAGATCATGCTACAAAGATTAGGTACATAGACTTCAACCTTTTGCAAAACACATTTGCAAAGTATAGTCACATGTTACAAGGATTAGATGCATGAGCCTCAACTATTTGCAAAACACATTCGCAAATAATGTCATCATGTCAAGATGAGCTAGAGCAAGTGAGGTTGAGCCATAAACACATGCTGAGACTCAAACTACTAGACATGACCCCTCTTAATAGTACGGAAACCTATACTAGCAATCCGATCTTTCAACCAAACACCAAGACCGGTAAAAGACTAATAACACATCTTTAGCCCTAGCTAGTCATACCTTTACCTTGAGTCATCGTCTTGATATGCATCGACTCATGATGCATCCTTTTCATCAATTCCATCAACACATGATAGTCTTCCTTGACTTGATGATCAACACATGATCATCTTCTCATGCATCAACTCATGATGTGTCTTCTTCTTTGAAGGCCTTCAACACATGAAGCCATCTTCTTCTCGATCTTGACTTGATGATCTTCAACCCATGAAGTCATCCCAAGTCATCCTCATTTGTGGAATCTAACATATTCGTCCAACTCATGGAAAATGTTAGTCCACAAAATAATTTGTCATCAATTACTAAACTTCATCATTAACACATAATGGAGGAACTAGATTCAATAATATTCCCTTTTTGGTAATTCATGACAATCTCAACAAATAATGAGATAAAGATAATTGATTTGCAAGTATAGAACTTGTACACAACAATTGTATACTCTAAGATAAGCTTTAAACAAAGTTTACTTATGCGGTTATCATTAATCATCCAACCATTAACATATAATGGAGAAGTTAGATGACAACCCGATTGCACATGAGTATATATGAACTACACAAGCTATATATATACTCAAGAATGTATTTCAAAGTAAAGATCCTAAATATGCATATTAAAAGAAGCATGGATCAATACTCATGAAACTCCAAAATATATATATATATATAGAGAGAGAGAGCTCCTCCTAAATATGTGTATACAAGTGTATATAAAGAAAGACATATGCACATATTCATTTGAACTATTTGAGGAGTTGAATCTATATTTTGGATCTAATGAATGCATTAGTAAATGAGAAAGTGATTTCAAATGCATACCTCTTTAATTTCACCTTTTCATCCAAATAAGACTAAGCTATAATATACTTGAACAAACATATTAGTCTCATATATACATTTGTCATTATCACCAAAACATTATAGAAGTATTTGTCATTAACATCAAAATCTCATAATGGCATTTGTCATTAACACCAAAACCAACTTAAACGGAGCTTGATCTTTCAGACTTGCGGAGTACAAGTTTGTACTCACCTTGTTATCTCCACACAGAGGAAGACGACTTCGGCTATTGTGAAGACTTGGACGAGTAGGCCGCGTCTTATTGTCGTTTGCCTGTGGGCAGGCTTAGTGGACTTCTTTCGCTTCGGTTTTTCTTTCCACTGCTTATATTTAATTTTGGCTTATGTGCCATTGATGTAAACTTTGGCCATCAGGCCCATATTCAGTTAAATAAAGTTTGTCATTGTGCTTGATATGTGTCCCTGTTATCACTGTGTGCACTAGCTAATCCTGGACTAGTGCGATTTATACAAAGGGTTTCGGAGTTGTTGCGCTGGGATCTGACATAGTATGACTCCACTACCAAGTCTGTAAGAAAGATTTAGTGTTTTCATCAGGAAGTGTGGCTTTGTAATCCTTCCTCTCAAAGAAATAAAAGTCCCAAGTTCATACATGTTCTAAAATTTCTTTTATTTATTGCAATTTCTTGCTTTTTATTACTGCAACTTGAGTTTCTCTATTGGGTCTAAGATGTGTAAGAGGTTGATGACTTCATCAAGAACTTGTCCTAACCTAGCAAGATCCATTAGAACTCATCTTACTCAAGTTGTATTTGCAATAACTATATTCTTGACCTAAAGTTGCTATTTTGTATGCAGGTTAAACTATTGGCATGAAAGGTTGAGACTTTGGGAAAATCCTTGTAATTTCTTTTGGAGTCATAGCCCTAAGATCATTTTCAAGCCCTAAAACATTGGTAAAGTATATCTTGAGTTCTTGAGATTTCTTAGCGGCTAAGTTTTTGAAAATTTTGTTCTATTCTTGGTGTATAGTTTTTGAAAATTTTGTTCTATTCTTGGTGTATAGTTTTTGCAATTTTTATTATGTTCTTGGTGTATTCTTAGTGTTCTTGAATCTAGTATCATCCTCACAGCACTCAAGCTTAAGAGAAGAAATACTTGAGTTGAAGAAATTTAATTTGCGCCTATTCGCCCCCTCTACTCACCATAACCGATCCTTCAGATGGAAACATTTCATACTTTGATTTAGGCATCGCATCTAAGGAAATGTGAAGATCCATATGCTATAAAAATCAGAGTAGTAATGTGCAAAGTGGTACAAGCAAGTGTAGTGTTATATAAACTATGAATTCATGCGTGTCTCTTGGATTGGAGGCTACAGGAACCAAATGGGAATTCTATCTTGTTATGCGAGTGATCTGTAAATTTCTAATCTAAAATTTTTATCAACATAAAAACAGTTATTTTTGAGATGATATGAGGTAAGATCGGATTCATTGGGTGCGATTACCCAAAATTCCCAAAATAATATAATTATTTTAAAATCATTATTTATGCATTTTTGGAATTTTTAGAATTTTTTAGCTTTTCTTGTAATGGTTTTGCATTTATCAGCATCTAAAAATAAATTTTCAAAATTTATTAAAACTTGACCAGAGCCTATAGATTAGCTTGTTCTTTTGGGCTTCGGCTTTTGGCTATAGCTTATGCCTTTTGAGTTGTTCATAAGAGAGAGTACGAAGTAACACAAACTTGAATGCGGTTTAAATTTAAAATAAAAATTCCTTGGCTTAAAAACAAAATTTAAAAAATTTGTATGTGTGATACCCAAAATCCCTTGAAATCCCTATGTGCAAATTCTTCCCGAATTTCAAAATTTAAAACTGAATGGAAATATCAGGATAACAGTTTAAATTAAAAAGTATCTAATTTTAAATTCCCATCAAATTAGGATTTGCAAAATTTCAATATTCAATTGAGCACAAATAAGAATATTCTCCTATGTGCAAAACCATTCCAAAACTTGGAATCCAATTCAAATAAAAATCCAAAATCAAATCTCAAACCTCCTTTCCTCTATTGGGCCGAAACCTAGCCCAAGTTAGCCCAGCCATCACCTCCCTCACTGCCACGCAGGCTCAACCCCATCTATAAGTCTAGGTACTATTTATCTTTTTCCCTCACGTCCTTCTCTCCCAATGCGTCACCCTCTCTGTCACAACAAAGCGAAAGTGATGCAAGAGAACATTGCCACCTCGAGCCTTGCACCCTCACGCAATGCCACGATATTGGCGCTTGCCGTTTCGTCCCCATCAAGCAACAAAAATCATGTGTCGCTCGCCTCTACTTGACCCCATCTCCTCCCTCCTCTCTTCCTTCCAATAAATTGCACTTAAGGCTTCCCCCTTGCCCCGTCTAGCCTTCGGCAGCGCACCCGATCCACCTCTCCTCCCCTCCAGCTCGAATCGAGCTCAGTCGCCCACAGTAACCATGCTGGCGGCCACCTCTTCCCCG
The DNA here is from genome assembly GCA_017311315.1 of Dendrocalamus latiflorus. NCBI lineage: Eukaryota > Viridiplantae > Streptophyta > Magnoliopsida > Poales > Poaceae > Dendrocalamus > Dendrocalamus latiflorus. The sequence goes on from CM029623.1 coordinate 20,774,444, forward strand.
CATTCCAACCAACTTGTTGAGTTTTCCCCCCGAACCACCCACGTCACAACATGTTCCACACCTCCAAGGACGTTTCCCCTCAATTAATTTCTTTCTCCCTCAACAGGAGCACCGTGTTGTGTTCTTCCCAACGCACGACCAACCCGCCATCGCCAGTGCCATTTTGCTCACAGTGACTTTTCATTCGATTTCTCCTCATGGGAGCATCACCTTACCTCCCTCCTTCCTTCCCCTCCTTCGATTTCAGCCAATTTCCCCAGGTTTCTACCATCACAGTGAGGTCACCACGTCGGCCTAGTTCATCGCCACCAGCACCCCTCGGCACCTCCCTGCCACCACCAACCGTGCCCTTATGTTTCTCGTACCTTCCTCTGGATCGTGTTCCCTCTCATTCCTTCTCCTCCCTCACGACCATTGATACCCCTGTTTTCTCACCATGCACGGCCGCCCTGCCTCACCGCTAACCCACCTTTGCTCTACCCTGGCCCATGACACCACCTGCCTTAGCATCTACTCCCTCCAAGCAACCCATTTTTGCCCTTAGCATTTTTAGATTAGCCATTTGATCATGCAAGCACAAGCACGATTCATAATTATCATCGGAATTCATGGATTTGATCCTAACAACTTCTAGATTCAAGTTGTCAATCATGCTATCCTCATTCTTAATCATTCTAGCTTGTTTCTTTAGTTTTTATTCAGCAGCAACAAGAGCATATTTTATCTCTTTGGAGGAGGGGCATACCTCATTGGGATTAGGGGTGGAAATTTGGCTTGAGGCTTGCGAGCCGGCTCGGCTTGTAACGAGCTCGAGCCGGCTCGGCTCGGGCTCGTAAGGATTCAAGCCAAGCCGAGCGCAGTGTGTAGCTCGTGAGAAAAACGAGCCGAGCCCGAGCCGCTCGTTGGCTCGTTCAAGCTCGGTCGGACTCCGCAGTCGGCCCAGCCCACTCGTCTCGCTCGATCGGACTCCGCAGTCGGACCATGCGGTGCGGTGCAACCCAGCCCAGACTCCGCAGTCCGCAGTCCGCACTCCGCCCCTAACCCTAACCCGTCGGGCGGCACTCCGCAGTCCGCACTCCGCCCCGATTCCCCACTTCTGTAGTCACGCAGGCGCAGCCGGCGTCCGTCCCTGATCCCCTTCGGCCAGTCCCCAGTTGGCGCCTCGGCGGTGTTCTTCCCTAATCCCGATCCACAACGCGGGCTCCTCCAACCGACGCGAATGGGCCGCGAACGGAGCCTGGAATCCCGTGCTCGAGGGAAGAAGCCGGCCGCCGTCGGGGCCTCCCCGTCGGCAATAGGGGGCGAGACTGCACGAGCTGCACCGCCTCCTGACCTCGCCGAACCAGCAGCATCGGTGAGTACCAGTTACACTGAGGATTAGGGTTAGGGTTAGGATTAGGGTAATCCTACTTTATGCCTTCAATTTGTGCTGTGATGCCCATTAGTGACAATGCATGCCCATTAGTGATGCAATGCAGAGGATCCATTTCCCATTTGAATTAAAGTTTTTTTATCTGCTTCATGTTCAATATATAGGCATCATCTAGAACTTGTGGATCTAAAAACAATGCTGTTATTTACCAGTTTCATGAATACTGTCTTGTAGCTGTATGCACAGTTTGTTTGTTTTAGTGCTTACATAAATTATTGCTAGAAATTGTCTCAGCAGGGATTGCACCTAATTATGTGTTTCCATTGTAACAGAGATCTACCCACATTGATTTACTTGTATCTATTTCAAACTTTAATATGAAATTATAATGTTTAATCTGAAATTGTAATATTTAATCTGAAATTGTATATGTTATTGTTATGCAATTGTTATTCCATGCATATGTTGTATATGTTATTGTTATGCAATTGTTATTCCATACATATGTTGTATATGTTATTGTTATGAAATTGTGTTTTTGAATTGTACAATGTTTTATTGAAGTCGTCGAGTGAGGATGTGGATTGGGAGGCTTTGGGTGGTGATGTTCATGGTGGTGAGGACATGGATGATGTGGATGTGGACTCTTCAAGTTCAAATGGTGCTGAAGAAGCCGATGTGGCATTGACAGAAGAGGGTACAGTATCTCAGAAGAGGGGAGCAAAAAGGAGGAAAGGATCTCTAAAGGCAACTGGTAAACAGAAACAGAGGTCAGATTGTTGGAAGATATTTAAGGTGGTGAATGTTCCATCGAAGACAAAGAAAGGAGAGGTTGATACAAAGGCAAAATGTAGGTTCTGCTACAAGCTCATGTCTTACAAACAAGGGGGTGCAACTTCACATCTTATGAGGCATATACCGAAGTGCACGCCATATATGAACAAGGTGGCTAAGATGAAATCTCAAGCGAACTTGAACTTCGGTCCTGCCATGGGAGGTGAGACTGGTTTACCTTTTGTTTCTACTAGGGAATATGATCAAGATGAAACTCGTCGAATTATTGCTAAGATGATAATTGTCCATGAGTATCCCTTTAGGATGGTCGAGCATACTTGGTTTAATGTTTTGATGAGATATTTAAATCCATTATATCAGTTCATTGGTCGAAAGACAATAAGAAATGAATGCAGCAAGATTTATGAATCCGAGAGAGAAGTTCTTAGAAAAAGTCTCAGAAGTGTGGCACATATTAGTTTAACTTGTGATTTGTGGACCTCAAACCAAAACATTTGCTATATGAGCTTGGTGGCACATTATATAGATAAAAATTGGGTTATGCAATGTCGTGTGCTGAACTTTATTGAGTTGGATCCTCCACACACTGGGGTTGTCATAGCTCAGGCTATTTTTGATTGCGTTGTTGAATGGAAGATAGAGGATAAGATCATCACACTTACTCTTGATAATGCTTCCTCGAATACTGCTGCTGTACGTAGTTTAATGGCCAAGTTTGCTGCTAGAGGATCAGCTCGGTTCATTGCCAAGTATTTTCATGTTCGATGTTGTGCTCATATAGTCAATTTGGTTGTTAATGATGGACTACAACCATTAGAACCTTTGATTAGCAAGCTCAGGGAAACAGTAAAGTATATAAAGAAGTCTCCATTTCGTATGCACAAATTTTTACAAATCCGCTCATCGCTTGCTTTGCAAATTGGCCCTGGATTGAGCCTGGATGTGTCTACACGATGGCGTTCTACATATAAAATGTTGTCAGTATGTATTGCTTATAAGGATGCTTTAGTGTGTTATGCTGACACGGATGCAAATTATCAATGGCAACCATCGGGCGAAGATTGGTTATTTTATGAAAAAATTGCACCAATATTGCAGTCCTTATCTGAAGTGACTACTGCATTTTCTGGATCAACTTATCCAACGGCAAATATTTTTTATCCTCATATAGTTAATGTCAAGATTGCATTAAGAGCTGCAATTACTTCTGGAGATGAGTGTTTGAAGCAAATGGCTACTGCAATGTTGGATAAGTTTGACAAGTATTGGGAAGAAAAGAACAATGTCATGGTCCTTGCTACTATTATTGATCCCAGGTTTAAGATGAGGTTCATTAGTTGGTGCTTTAACCAAATGTATGACCTCAAAAGCTGCAAAAGAGCTTGATGATGTAAAGGTTGAATTGGAGGATTTGTATTCACAGTTTGAGATGGATCATCAGCACAACAGAATGGGCAATAAAGATGAAGCAACCTTCTCTTCAGTTATGGGTACAAGCAGCTCATTATCATCAGTCTCATCTCAGTTTCAGTCATTCTTGCGTTCCACTTCTACCGAGCCTTCAAAGTCAGAGTTACTCATCTACTTAGATGAAATAAATGAGAGTTTAGATAACAAGGACTTTAAATTGCTCGCGTGGTGGAATTTGAATGCACATAGATTTCCAGTTGTGTCGAATATGGCTAAGAATTTTTTGACTGTACCAGCTACCAGTGTATCTTCAGAATCAACATTTAGTGTTGGTGGTAGAGTACTAGATGACTATAGGAGTTCTTTACGTCCGGCTATGGTTCAACATTTGGTATGTGCCTCTAGCTGGATCAGAGGTGCACATGATGATATGAGATCTCCTATAGTTGTGGTAGGTTCATTTGTAATGCTTTATTTATCTATTTTATTTTTGCTTATATTAACTTCAATATTATATATCTTTTCAGGAAGAAGATGAAGAGGATGATGTTCAAACCATTCCATTTCCTAAAAGCGTCGTAGAGAGCAGCTAGTGTCTGGTAATGCTTCCACCAATTTTATTCCCTGCTGTTGTGAAATGCTTGTGAAATGTACATTTAACTATCTGTGAACTCTGTCTGTGAACTGCAGTGCTGCTGAAATCTGTCTGTGAACTCTGTCTGTGAATTGCTGCTGCTCCCTGCTGACTGCTGTTGAACACTTGAACTACTGCTGCTACTGATTCTGTGAACTGCTCAGTGCCAATGCTGTTGTGAAATGCTTGTTGTGAATGCTTGTTGTTAATGCACTGCTCTCTGTCTGTCTGAGACTCTGAATGCTCTGTGTGAATGTGCCTGCTCTCTGTCTGTGTGAATGTGCTTGCTCTGTGATTCTGTGAATGTGCCTGTGCTGTCTGTCAGTCTGTGTGAATGTGCCTGCTCTGTGATTTTGTGAATGTGCCTCTGTTAACTTCGAGCCAAAATGGCTCGTTCGGTTAACTTCGAGCCAAAATGGCTCGTTTGGTTATCTTCGAGCCAAAATGGCTCATTCGGTTAACTTCGAGCCATTTTGGCTCGTTCGGGCTCGCAAGCCGGCTCGAGCCTCATCTCGAGCCGAGCCGAGCCCCTCCCGTAGCTCGTTTCGGAAACGAGCCGAGCCGAACCGAGCCAACTGTTCACCCGAGCCAGACCGAACTTGGCTCGAGCCGGCTCGGTTCGTTTCCACCCCTAATTGGGATCATTGTAGGGCTCATCGTTGAACAAGTCTTGGCCATGAAGCATATGCCAATGAAGTCTTGGGTATTCTCTTACCATATGAGTCATCCTCGTTGTCCTTCATCCCTGAGTCCACATGGCGCTTGTCAATGTTCTCATGAGCGGTAAGGACATGGTTGACAAACTTGTGGTAGTTGGGCTTTTTGGACTTCATATCATGAGCTTAAGGATGTCTTTAGAAGTCTTTCTACTCCTTGCCCTTCAGCTTTGTTCATTTGCTCAAAATGTAGTTTGGCTCACCACACTCAAAGCAAGTGACATGGCCACTCCTTCTATTATTCCTCACTTTGTTGTAGAATCTCATGAATTTTGTAGATAGGAGAGCTAAGTCATCTTCGGAAAGTTTCTCTAGCTGCTCATTACTCAAAGAATGCAAAATTGATAATAAAAATCCGCAAGAGCCAAAATATAAAGAACTTAAGAGCTACTCTGAAAAGGGTCAATCACAAGTGCCATCGACTCTGTCCTACAGAGACACGAGATGAAGTCAATCTCATGCATCTTCAACCTCGAGTAGAGATTATCCATGGTAAACTCACTAATGATAGTGCTGCCATTGATGGAAGTGCCCTTGAATCAAAAAATTGTGAGCCTTGTTGTTTGCCTCTACATCTAGTGTAACCTGAACATTGGCTAACACAACATAAGGATTCTTGATCTTAATCCAAATTGTGTACCCTTGGACCTCAATGTAGGATTGCATAAGAGCTTTTTAATACGAGAAATAAACTTCATAAAAAATGAGTGGCTTGGTTGGATACTTATTTGATGTCATGGCTCCTAAAACCAGTTAAAATCTATGAGAAGAGCTAACTAGGATTTGATACTACTTGTTGGACCAGTATGGCAACAGAGGCATAAATGGTGTCTTCAAATTTTCTCTAAGTATTCGCCAATCATTTACTCAATAGCTGCAGAGCTATCAAGATTTAAGATGGAAAGTCAACACAAAAGGCAGCAAATCAAGAAACTAAAAATCCAAGAAATTCAAAACCCCACTGGTCATTTCTCTAGCAAAATTTGGTCATATCGGTGAATAGTAAAAAAGGGTAGTACCATTACAGTAAAATTGTTAGTACTGCCACAGTAAAATTGGATCAGGAACAACAAAAATAACATTATTTCAAAAACAAGAATACATGTAACTTTTGATCGTAGATCTATTGACTTGAAACTTGGCATGCATATTCTTTAGGATATCAAGAACCTATTCTAATTAATGATCAAGAAAATTATTATCAAAGTTCTGACCTTTTTCTGTTTGAAGGAATGTTGCACCAAATCGAGTAAAAATCTAGAACACCCATATATCAAGATCTTGATCTTGGGTGAATGATGGTCAAGATGGCTCTAGATGTATTCCCATATATCACAGCAATCTAGAACACCCAAGAAATCGAAACAAAAACAACCAAATCAAGAAATTACTCAAAGAGGCCAAATCAAGCAAAAATTAGGTAACTTCAAGAGCTTGCCAAACCTGATGTCTAGATAGATGGCAATTGATTTTCAAAATATATCTCCATCTATTACTCATCTTTGGCAACCAACAAGATCAAGAAGGGGAGGGGAGATCAAAACCAACCAAATCAAGAGCAAATCAACCAAAACAAGATAGATACATGAGAGATGAATAAAGTTGATATATTACTACTTGAGGATAAAGGTTTTATAGCCACTCCACTTGAAGGATAGGAGAGCACACCATATCACTCACACTTCTCAAAAACTTAATCTTAGAACACTTGGCTTTAATAAATATAGCTAGGATGATTAACTAGCAAGCATCCATCCCAACCTGTTAAATAGACAAGGCAATCAGCCCCGTATAACCCTAGTAGATAATCCACTTACCACAATTAAGGAAAACCTATTAACCCCATACAACACAGGTATTAATCACATATTATACTTATGCATGCTTTTTAAAGCACATAAGCCCGAATCCGCTATGTCCGTAGCCTTTAATCCAACTAGATCTTCTCATAATCTCCTTAACCTAAACCACTCTCCCAAGCACCATGGTTTTGATCCAAGATAGCTTCTGGTATTTTAGTCAACTTACTAAAATACTCTTTCTTGACCTGGTCTTCATCTTTTTTTTTTGTAAGCAATCACCATGTTTGCCATATATAGAGCACCACTGGCTTGCCACAGGTCAGTAAGTCTCTTCCATTTTGGTTCCACCAGACCACACTTCATTGGAGCAACCAAGCCACATGGTGAAACCCATCGCTTTAATTACCCTTCAACATTACCCATCGCTTAGTCATGTCACTCGGCATCCTAGATCATTCTGGGTCTTGACTCCTCTATGAGCATATCGTTGGCTATGGTTGACTCCAAACGACCCTACACATCCAAAGACCAAGAAATCATTTTCGGGTACAAGTTCTTTACAACTTGACTCATGTTAGTTAAAACATGCTTCGTGCAACATTAATACACTGACCAAACATAACTCAAAATAACCCAAAACCAAATTCTCAAAATTCAAGAAATTTCTATCTAGGCCAGTACTACTGCCCACCACAAGCCAGTACTTCCGCTCCCCGCAACTAGACCTTCCTAGAAAAAATAAACTGGCAAGGAATCCATAATACTACCGCTCTATGGTCTGACTGTCTTGGTACTACCGATCAACGATATGACTGTTGCGGTCATACAGATTTGTCTAAAAAATTCTTAAACCGATCCAAATAAAATGCAACTTTACAAAATCAAATATCCACCCCACAAAACTTGCAATAGTTGATCATAATATTATCCTAGACCTTCTTATATGTCCTTCAATCTCAACCACTGCCCATGAATGGCTTAATAATTTAGGGTTTCGGTGACTATTAGCCATGCTACTTGCATCTATCACTTCCATTAACTACCATAAATCTCATCTAATCAATAAACTAGCAGAGGGAAAGGATCCAAATCATTACGAATGAAACCTTTTCTATGGTTCTACTTGTTCCCTTTCTTGTATGTGTTGGCATGAGCTTCAGGTGTATCCAAGCTTCCAATGGAATGGGATGAGTGGTTCTTCATGAGTAGCTCATCTTCAGTTGCTGCAACTAGCAGCTTGTTGAGAAGTTCAGAGTACTTCTCATACTTTGTGTGATGATACTGCCTTTGCAGATTCATGTTGTCAGTATGAAAAGTGGACAATGTCTTGTCAATCATATCCTCCTCTGTAACTTCCTTGCTATAGAGTTTCAGTTGAATGACAATATGATGCAAAGCAAAGTTGTAATCAGCTACAGCCTAAGTGCAAGTTCATCCATGCACATCTTGCCTTTGGGAGCAAGGCCATCTTCTATTGGTCATAGCGCTCCTTCAAGGAGTTCCCACAAGACCTTTGGATCCCTCTCAATCATGTACTTATTCTTCAGGGTTAAGTTAACGTAATGATTAGAAAGTGCAAAATCTAATTTTTTCAGTAGAAGTATGTGTGGTAGCAGTGCTGCTATTGGCATCCCCTATTGGTTGAACCAAGATTCTTGGCATCCAGCATGATTTCAACATCCATAGCCTAGGTAATGTAGTTGTTGCCATCCAAGGCAAGCTCAACAAACTCTCTTAGTAACGTCAAACATATCCTACATAATTCATTCAATATTCTATAAATTTACTCTAAGTAAACAATATTTAAAGCATGGTATTTGCAAAAAATGTAAAGACATGGTTACATTTATTTAGTACATAATTTTCTTAATTCCCTAGAATTTTCCTAGTATTATTTTGGGACTTTGTTCCAATTTAAGGTATTAAAGCAATTTTTTGAATTACTAATTCCATAAATAATAATTTCCAAAACACACAACGCCAAGAAAGAAACCATAAAATATGATGCTTCAAAAAAGTACTAAGTCTAAGGTTTTAAAAAATAAATGAAGCTCATATACATATCAAGCAAGTCTCTAGGATTATTATGGTTATTTGAGAAATTAACTAAATAGTTAAATTAATTAGCATAAAACCTGGTTGTTCCATCATAAAAATTCAAAACCCAAAGGGTATATTTGCAATAATACCAAAAAAAGGAAATCTAAGGGGTTATTTTGCAAAAATACTAGAAATCTCCAATAATACTCGAACTCCATAGGGTTTTTCACAAAATTCTTTATACCAAAAATTTGTTCACTTATCTACAACGTTAGGGTCTTCTCCACAATACTCCATTGGGTCTGTTCCATTTTGGCCCGAGTCCATTTTATTGGGCTAGATTCGATCTAACCTTTTGCTGTATTGGGTCGAAACGAATTTGGCTTATTCAGTTCGACCCGCATCTCACCCTAGCGCCTCACGTGGTGGCATCGCCGCCGGTCGGTGAGGCAAAGTAGCAGCGTGACCACCAGTGAGTCGAATTTTGGAGGCAGCAACACTTCGTGCAAGGCAGCAATAGCACCCACTTTTCTTGAAAGAGAAGAAACTGTATGTGGCCACAAAGTCTAGCCGCAACATTGTAGAGGCATCGGTTTCCTAACATGAGACATATAAGGTGAAAAAACTATCTAAGTATTGCAAAACTGTGAAAACCATGTCTTCAAAGTTTAAAAAATTGCAAAAAAGGATATAGTTTGGATATTTAAGATTGCACTTTGCACTAAAAAATTCGGATCGACTTTCCGGATATTTAAGATTGCACTTTGTGCTAAATAAAATATAATTCGGATTGACCCTCCCTCAGTCGGGATTTGCCCGATCCCGTGCGTCCATCCGAAATCAGCGGTTGGATGGGTCACTCGTCGCCTTCCCAGTTCCCCGTGCCCACCTATCTGGCATGGCACCACCTATGGGGCTGTTTGGTTGCCTACATGCGGGTGGCTCGCACCCGCGCATGCAGGGAGATGGTGTTTGATTGCCTGCATGGAGGAGAGAGTCTGCACGAGTGAATGCAAAAAATCAACTGAAGCCAGGCTAAGGAGAAACGTGGCTGAGGAGCTTCCCTGCTCAACCTGACCATGCTCATGCAGCTGCATGAGCACATACAGGCAACCAAACAGCCCCTGTATTCCTCATATCCCTCCCTCCCCAGATCCGAAGCCGCCGAGCGCCCCCTCCAAGAGACACACACCTCCTCTCTTCCTTCTCAATTGGATCGGCGTGGAGATCCATCTGCATCCGCACTGCCGATTTATTCTGCTGGTAAGCTCGCTTGGATCTACCTCACTTTGTTTGATCTCCTTGATTTGCTCTGGCCTTTGCTTGCTGCGAGCAATCAAACCCGAATCTTCTTTCGTTTGATGTAGCACCAATGGATCTCCTTGATACGACGTCGAATTGGTCTAGAAAATGGGTCCGTTATTTGGATTGGATTTGTTCTTGCTCGGCGCGCGCGAGATCTTAGTGTACTAATGAAGGAGCTATGTCTCTGTAGTCTGTACCATGGTGATTGTTTCAGCACATTTCTAGTTTTTTTGTTTGTGCTTGTAGTGAGGCATCTAAATTGAAATTTCTTGTGGTACTATGATTTTTGTTCTCTGCAATATGTGGAACAGCAGATGCACACCATGTTTACACTGTTGAAGTTTGTGGGATCTTGCTGGATTTTTTTTAAAGAAAACCAATCTAATTGGCATCCCAGTTGTAGTGCTTTTCTAGCTTTAAAGAGTTCTTTTTTTCCCTTATATTCTGACAATTATTATTTTCATCGGATTATCTATGCGGCTTGTTTGCTGATTAAATATTTTTCTTCTCCTGGCAGGTGCTTAATTTGTGAACTTGGTTTAGATAATTCCAGGGACCAACGAAGCCATTAAAAATGGTATGGCTACTGATGATGCTTTCTGATGTTAGAGCAACTCCAGCAGTAGCCCTCAAAACAGGGCCCCTACTTTTTATTTAAGGGCTCCCCTTATTTTTGAGGGCTCTGTTTTTTGGGCTGCACTCCAGCAGGAGCCCTCAAAACAGGATCCTCAAATTCATTCTTAGAGGGGATGACACATAGGACCCACTCCTGGGGGTCTGGAGGAAGCCCCTACTTTTGAGGGCCGAGGGGCAAAAAACTCACTCCAGCAGGACCCCTACTTGAGCCCTCAAAAGTAGGGGCTCCCTCCAGACACCCTAGGAATGAAGGCTCGAGGGGGAGATTTGAGGGCCCCTTACTTTTGAGGACTCAAGTAGGGGCCCTGCTGGAGTGAGTTTTTTGCCCCTCGCCCTCAAAAGTAGGATGAGAGCTCAAGTAGGGGCTCTGCTGGAGTTGCTCTTAAGGAACACGTTGATATTTTTTTACTTTTTGTTTCTATAAGCAGATGAATTTTATTGTTTAGAAAAGCTGATTGTTTCTGTTCCCCCAGGTGGTTCTTGCTGCTTCTATCATTTCAAAGTCTGGCAAAGGTAAAGTGGTTTGAAAATTTCAGTTATTCAGATCTTATATTCTTATCAATCCCCAAACAAATCGAATTCTTATCTTCTTCTAACATAGCAAAAAAAAAAAAAAATCGTGTTCTGTTTAGAACGTGCTTGTTAATGTGACTTCATTCTAGTCACCTCGTGTTAATTGGTGAAACCTGAATAGTGAACTAGCTGTTATCGTATTGCTGGCTAAAAGATTATTAACTTCTATAGTATATTAGTATGTGTGTTCACTTAATATACAATTGCTATGTAGTTAAGATTTTCATCTCTTTTTTTAGCTGTAGTTGTTAGCGTTTCTTTCAAGAAAGTTAAGGGCTAGGCTGAAGGTTGTTTCTTTTCCAATTGCAGCACTTGTTTCGAGACAGTTTGTTGACATGTCTCGCATAAGGATTGAGGGATTACTTGCAGCATTCCCGAAACTGGTTGGAACTGGGAAGCAGCACACTTATGTTGAGACTGAAAATGTTCGTTATGTATATCAGCCTATTGAAGGCCTATATCTGCTACTTATCACAAACAAGCAGAGTAATATTCTTGAAGATCTGGACACGTTGAGGCTACTCTCCAAGCTTGTATCCTGTTTTTCTACCTTTAGTCTTCTGATTTTTGAAATCTACCTTATTGATATAATCCTATATAATGAAACACATAAAAGGGGGGATATTTTAGGCAATGTAATGATCTTTTCCTTCATAATAATTAAATAGCAGATAATGTTATTGAGTAATGTTTGTTTTCTGAGATAAAAGGAAGGTTGTAATGTTATATCCAAGTTGAGCTTGTCATCAGATATTTCCAAGGAAAAAAACACATAACAAGCACTAGATGTTCATACTTGATGGAATTTTATATACAAGTTTTGCAAATATGAACCTGTATCTATCCACCATTATATTGCTACTATGCTGCATTGTTTCATTGCAATAATCCAGTGCCATTGTCTCCTTAACATTTGTAAAGGTGCCTGAATACTCCCCCTCTCTGGATGAGGAGGGTATTTGTAAAACAGCATTTGAGCTTATATTTGCTTTCGATGAAGCCATCTCTCTTGGGAATAAGGAAAATGTAACAGTGCAGCAAGTCAAACAATATTGTGAGATGGAGAGCCATGAAGAGAAAGCGCACAAAATGATGATGCAAACCAAAATCAATGAAACCAGGGATGTGATGAAGAAGAGAGCTAGTGAGCTTGACAAAATCAGGGTCTGCCCTACTCTTTTTGCCAGATTAAAAATATGTATTCCTTCTTGGGTGAAAAATAAAATTATGGTTAATTTAGTGGGCTTTAGCCTTTACGCCAAACAAAATTACATTGTAATTTCTAGTTACATTGTAATTTGAGCTATTTTGTTGTCAACATGGCCTTAATTTAATTCTGTTACAGTTGGTATCAGTTCCTGTAATCTCACGTGTTTCCTTTAGTTACAGCTTACAGTAAGAACATGTTTCAGCAAACTTTACTTTTTCCTAAATTTACTTGTTGGGCTTTAGAACTTGTAACCATATACAACAAATCATTTAGTAATGTAGATACTTCTAACAAATCTGTCAAATAACCCAATGAAAAATTAGGTTCAGTAGTAAAAGATAACAGAGGAGATATATCACACAATGTCTAAAGTAAATATATTCTTTTGAACTTGCCTAGAGCAGTACTTATATGCTTTCCTATCTAACAAAAGTGATACTAATCTTAAAATAAATGAAGAGGTAAGTAACATCTACCTACCTTTCATCATGCTTTAAACATTGTGCAAATCATTATTGAGGAAAGTATAGAAGCACCTCTCATATATTTTTTTGAACTTGTAATGCATTTCATCAATTGCAATGGTATTACCATGCATTTACTGTGCATTATTTGTTAACACCTAAGAGGTTAATTTTTATGGTTTGTGTTCATGCAGATGGAAAGAGGCAAACTTGACAAAGGAGGATACTCATCAATATCTGGCCCCCGGGTAATTGAAAAAACTTTCAGTGACATGAGCATTACTGGTACTGGCTTTGGAAGTGGTTCGGGATTAGGTGGACTGAGCACTGATATGGACTCATTTGCTACCAAGCCCAAAGGAGGTAAACCTAAAGGCCTCTTTTGCCTTTTTCACGAATGCTATATTTCAGCATTGAAGGCAAACTTACTGTGTCAATTTATGCGCTGATAGATCAATCTAGGGTTTCTTTTCTTTGTCCAATACATAAGTTTTATTCACATCTTTCATGGCTTAACATTAGCAAAACAGTTTTCTCATGCTAATGGCCTTGCTTATGGAGAATCTGGGCAATATATTACCTGCCTTCTAACTGCTAGAGTTCAGGCAGATATATTACCTATATTTTATTCTAATTGTAGCAGAATTTTTATAGGTCGTCCATCTGCAGCTGCTACTGCTCCTGGTAAAGGTTTTGGTATGAAATTAGGCAAAACACAGAAGACAAATCAGTTCCTAGAATCTTTGAAAGCTGAAGGAGAAGTTATTTTGGAGGATGTACAACCAAGTTCAGTTCCGTCGAGGTCATCACCTCTCCCACCAAGTGATCCTATCACAGTGACTATTGAAGAGAAGCTCAATGTAATAGTTAAAAGAGATGGAGGTGTTAATAACTTTGATGTTCAAGGAACCCTTGCTCTTCAGGTCCTTAATGATGCTGATGGATTTATCCAGTTGCAGGTAACATTCTTTCTGAACTTATAGCATTCTGCTTGAAATTTTGAACAATGAAGCATAACGAAACAATATAAGACTATTTCTTTTTAATCATTCAATTGAATCTATAGCAATATTGCACACTCTACTTAAAGTGTTTCCATTCTATTGCTATCACCATTCACCATCCAACTAAGATAATTCTTATACAAGTCTTTTTTTTGTAGTATATGGAAATATGATATCAATCCTTGTGATAGCATTCACCATTTATTCTTCATGTGCCATGTATTTGTTGCCAATGGCCAACCTTGTTGCACAGTATTATGAATAATGCTATTATCCGTGTTACAGTTTGTAGGAGCTGATTTTTCTAATTATTGGTGTGTTGTAGATTGAAAACCAAGACATACCTGGACTTAGCTTCAAAACACACCCCAATATCAACAAGGACTTGTTTAACAGTCAGCAAACTGTGGGAGCAAAAGATCCTAACAGGCCTTTCCCAAGTGGTCAAAATGAGACTCCTCTGGTGAAATGGAGAATCCAGGGGATGAATGAGTCGTCTTTACCTCTGTCAGGTGTACAATCATTTTATTCTCTTCTGGTATCAAATAATTTGTACTTTCAGTAACACTTTTGCTTTGTGTAGTCAATTGCTGGCCATCAGTATCTGGAAGTGAGACCTACGTCAACATTGAATATGAAGCTTCCGAGATGTTTGACCTGCATAATGTTGTCATATCTATACCTCTGCCTGCAGTTCGGGAAGCTCCAAGTGTTAGACAGATAGATGGAGAGTGGAAGTAATGTTTTGAGTCCCTCTTTAGTTTACTTCTCTGTTATGTTTTACTGAAAGTCCTGCCAAATTTCTTACTGACAATTTTTTCCCTTTTTGGAGACGTAAATGTTTTCAAGTCCCTTGCTATGCATGGTGTTTGCCAGGGCCAGCATCTTTTTTTTTTTGGGGGGGGGGGGGGGGGGGGAGCTTGGTCATTAGTATATTCAGTGTTGATGTTAATCTTGACATATTACAAGTGATAACTAGCATTCCTGCCTTTGTTCTTATCACTGTTATTTCAGCTATTAAGGGATGGAATTTTGTGAAGATGGAGCTTAGCTTGTCTGTTTTAGATGGCATTACACTAGATAGTGCTGAAGAGCTGTGGTGTCCTTGTACTATTCTCATTTGCTTACGTGGAAATTACACCATTACAAATTGCACCTATCTCCTTTTTATGGCCTTCGCCTGCAATTGCATATGTCTATTTGTTTCTCATGATTTTTGTTATTTCTCACTTTCGTGTGCATACAGGTATGACTCAAGAAATTCTCTGTTGGAATGGTCTATTCTTCTTATTGATCAGTCGAATCGCAGGTGCCTGAAGTATTTGAATTCTTAGAATCATGTTTGCTTTTTTTATTGTATAGTTTAAACCCGTGTTGCCAACTCTTGTTTTTTTTCCTCCTTCGCAGTGGGTCCATGGAATTTGTTGTTCCCCCAGCTGACCCATCAACATTTTTCCCCATATCCGTTGGATTTTCTGCGTCAAATACTTTCAGTGATTTGAAGGTTGGTTTCACTATATTGGTTGGCTGACTCTGCTTTGTTTCTATGCTAATCTTTCAATTCATTTATTTTTTGTTAATTTGGTTTAGTTGAAATTTCTCAGGTTACTGGAATCCGTCCTTTGAAGGAAGGTAACCCACCAAAGTACTCACAGAGGGTTCGTTTGGTCACCGCTAATTATCAAGTGGTTTAGCACGCTAATAAGGGTTGATTGTTGTCTCACTTTAGCGGTACATGTTTGTGGGACATGTTCTCTTTTTGGGAGGGTGCTTCTACACATCACTATTTCAAAGTTGCACAAATATTAAAGTATGAATGAAGGGTGAACGGTGATTACTTATCTCTTCCTTTGCTTCAAGATTTGTGCAACTTGTATTGGCAAGAAAGGATTATTTTGGAGCAAAGTTTTGCTGAGTTGTACCGCTATCTGAGAAATAAGCGCATGGATTCTGCTTTCACGCTGGTTGGCAACTTTTTGTATTTCTGTTTTGTTTTGAGAGTGATGTTTTGTATTCATGTGTGAAACAGTACACTGATTCTGGGTCCGACTACAGCTGTAAATGAGTCGAGCTCGAGCGAACCTAACCATCTAGGCTTAAGCTTGACAAGAGTTTGAGCCGAGCTTGAGTTGGTCTACGAGCTTGCAGCAGGGCTTGAGCTCGGCTCGAAGCAAAGCTTGAGTAAGCTTGAGTTTGGCTCAAGAAAAGTTGGTAGCACAATACTGCATTGAACTTCACTTAAAATTTTCAGATTGTGCTCAAACTATAACAATCACAAACAGACAAGAACGCCATGGTCGCACCTTGCAAGATTAAGTTTCAAACATGACAAATTGGTAGAAAAAAATATAAGAATGCTGCAACAACCTAAGAACAAGCACCTAGATTCTCGAGTAAACACCTAAAAACTAAAGACAAAGAAAGCCAAACATAAGCAAAAATTTTTAGATCTCAACCTTAATGAGAGGTGAGAAGGGGGAAATGGAAAAGAATAGGTCATACTGAGGGTTTGTGGGTTGGTGTTGTCACGGGGGCTGGGTGTCGACGTACCACGATTGGACTGAGGGATTGATGGCAGAGAGGCGGTGGGATAGCCATGATGGGCGCTGTGGTCGAACCCATCTTCCATGGTAGGCGGCGCGGTGGGAGGAAAAGCCGGCGGGGTAACCATGGTGGGAGGAGTCGACCTTGACCAGTTGGGGATCGATGTGTGAAGGAATGAGAGGAGTGGATTGTGCACCTTGTGGTCCTCATGTTACCGTGTAAATGTGGCTTGTGGGTGCAGCTAGGGTCTTGGGTAGAGGTGGGCAAATGAGCTAGGCTAACCGTGTCGACTCGAAGTACGATACTGTTGGCTCAGCCCAACACGGTGTGCCGTGCTTGGGTCGTAACCTCAGCCTAGCGAGTCTGCCTAGCATGGCACGCATAATACCATGTCGTGCTAGGCACGGCCCAGGAACGGGTGAGCACAGAACGACCCATTAAGTCCAACGGTGCAGGAGCTGAGTCGACGGGTGGTGATGGTGGAGGAGCCAAGGAGGAGGTAGGCGGCGAAGGGACTAGGGGCAGGCGGGAGGCGGTGCACCGGTGGAGGAGATAGTGAGGGACCAAGGAAGGAAGGGGACAGAGCAGACATGGGCAGAGCGTCGGAGGAGGTGAGGGTTGGTGGAGCGGCTAAAGAGGTGGGTGGGAGGTGGCATGTTGGCGGAGGAGAGAATGAGTAACCGAGGAAGGGAGTGGCGGAGGAGGTATAGGATGGGCGGAGCACCGGGGAGGGGTGGTGGGGACACACACAATGGGATGGCGAGGACGCACACAGTGGTGGTGGCGCTCGACTTGGAGGGGGAGGCCGTGACGCTTGCTGGACTAGTATCGCTTAGAGAGAAGAAATCTCAGATACCAGGAGTGTGCAGCACAGCTGCAATGGTGGCTCACGGCACAACCGCTCACGCTTGAGTGGTATCGACGGCGAAGTGGCTAGCTGGACTCGCTCAAGTGGGTGGCTTGTACAGTAGCAGTAGCGACATGGCTTGTACAGTAGCAATTGCCTTATACAATATGCGGCAATACCACATTAAATCTTGACCATTGCTAAACGGGCTATCTTTGGCCCGTCATGTTACACATGCCCGAACCAGCATGGCGTGGCCCATCACCTTATTGGGTTGTGTTTGGGTTTGAGACTGAGCCCATGTGCCAGCATAGCATGATCTATTTAGTTAATGGACTTAACCAGGCCATGCTGAGCGGCCAATTTGGCCAAATCTAGTATTGGGTGTAACTGTAGACTGTGGGTTGCTTTTGGGCTTGACGTTAGACTATTGAAAATAAGCCAAGGGAACCAGGGAAGGGACGCATCTGATGCTGAAAATTAGCGAGCCTTCAGCGAGCTTTCGATAAAGCTCGTGAGCTGTACACAGGCTCGATCTCGACTTGTTTTTTATTGAGCCGAGCTTAAATTAAGTCTAACTTGAACTGAGCTTGAGTAGTTTGTTGAGTTAAGGTCTTTTTTTACTGCCCTAGGCGTTATATTCTCTCTACAAAAAGAAACATGCTTTTAGGATAGATCATTGTTTTTACACAATTTGCTTGCGCTTTCTGTTCTGATCTTCTGTGCTCGGGCATCCATTCACCATTGTTGCTGCCGGTTCCAAATCCTGCGCAGTCTGATGACCGTGTAATGCTCATATACCCTAAATTCCGAAATGAAGCAGGAGGTAGAATTTTGATTTCCTCCTTGCTGGACAGGAGAATCACTCGTTGTTCGTTGGTAGCTATAATAATACTTTGCAAGTTCTGTAGGATTGAAGACAGCTGAAAAGAACTTACTCAAGGCAGATGAGAACGAGTTGCATTTGTCGAGCCCACAGTCGAGAACTCAGTGGAGCTAGGCTGGTTCCCAATCTTTTCTGGTCTGTTATTTCTTTTTCCTTAGTTTCTATGAGCAACAACATCAAGAAATTATTAAAATTAAAACGAAGACACCTTTTCCACCTATCGGTTCGAGCCGGTAGAATCGGTAATGGGCGGTTTATTTTATCCTTGGACTGAACAGTATGAGTCGTGCTGCTCTCCGTCGTTTTGATTTATCCTCCTGAAAGTGGTACATCCCTCTGTGGATCTCTGTACACCGCATCTTGGTTTGCACTTTGCAATGTCCACTGCATAATTGTATAGGTCGGTTATTATGGGCTGTAACTTATAACTTAAATATTTGAATTCTAGTAATTCGTGAGAGTTAATACGGAAAGAAAAATAGTCGATGTGATTTTGATTGGTACAGCTAAATTCAATATACTTTTTACTATAATCTACGTATTGACCTCACCTTAAAAAATACACCATGTAAAAGTTAGTTACTATAGTACTGGTGGTGCTCATTTGAGCTTTTTTTTGGTGGCTTATAGCTGAAAAGCACTGTAGCTGGCTGAAAAAACACTGTAGCTGATAGAGGCTTATTTAGCATAATTAAATTTAAAAAAATTAAAAAAATATGTTAGCCCATTACATATAATACAAACAAATACGGGAAAAAAGAACCGGCAAAAAAGTTGGCTGAAAAAACACTGTAGCTGATAGAGGCTTATTGTAGTTCATACGACAATGGTCTATCAGGTTTACCACAGACGGTTCGTATTAAGAACCGTCTGTGAACTTTCACAGACGGTTCTTAATACGAACCGTCTGTGATAATCTGGACAACACAGACGGTTCGTGTTAATAACCGTCTGTGAAACTATCACAGACGGTTCGTATTACGAACCGTCTGTGATAGTTTCACAGACGGTTATTAACACGAACCGTCTGTGTTGTCCAGATTATCACAGACGGTTCGTATTAAGATCTGTCTGTGAAAGTTCACAGACGGTTCTTAATACGAACCGTTTGTGATGTCTCAATTATCACAGACGATTCGTGTTAATAACCGTCTGTGAAAATATCACAGACGGTTGCCAGTATAAACCGTCTGTGACAGTTTAATCACAGACGGTTCATACAGAACCGTCTGTGATGTAGCCGTCCAGTATAGCCTCTTTTGTAGTAGTGACATGCAAAGACCAAAAAAAGTTTTCCCGGTACAAGTTCTTCCCAAATTGACTAACATCAGCACCACACTTGAAACACACCCTTGTCTATCTATAGA
This sequence comes from Dendrocalamus latiflorus, assembly GCA_017311315.1. Lineage (NCBI taxonomy): Eukaryota > Viridiplantae > Streptophyta > Magnoliopsida > Poales > Poaceae > Dendrocalamus > Dendrocalamus latiflorus. The sequence continues at coordinate 20,794,049 of CM029623.1, forward strand.
CAAGAACTAAACCATCACAAACACCAACCAGGTTGTCCACAACCACAAATTCTATTGCTTTCCCCAAATCAACCTTAGAACACTCAATACGATAGCTAGCTCAACAAATACTTGAAAACAACAAGTCGGACCAACCATCACAAGATCGATTGGACCACCGTCCGATACTTTGATGTCACTCGAACACCGTCTGATGCTCCGCTGCCACTTGACTACTATCCAATGCTCCAAAGCTACTCGAATGTCATCTGATACTCCTAAGCTACTCGAATGCTGTCTGATATTACTCAGACCTAATTGAAACCATTTAGAGCAATCAAAACCACTCGGACCCAACTGAAGCCACTTGGAGCAGACCAAAACCACTCAGAGCAATCAAAACCACTCGGACCCGACTAAAACCACTTGAGCGAGATTGAAACCACTCGAACGCTGTTCAAAACCACTCAACCTGAACCAAAACTTTTACAAATGTAAATTTCAATGCAACTCATGAGTCAATTATTCATCATCACTAATGCACAACCACCACATGGACAAACAAAATCCACATGTGTTTCCTATGCTAGTCCCATGATTAATGGCTATCACACACATTCGATGTCATTGGTATCGCATCCATCCACCATAATTAAAATCAAGTGGCATAATATAACTAAACAAGTGAAGTTAAATCTTAGCGAATGATTTTACAATAAAAGGGTTGACCAGTGAAATGGTTCACAAATATTACAATAGACATTCTGTAAAAGAGAGGCACTAAAAACCAGCTGGCATGCCTCAACCCTCCCATAGGCAATTGATTGGATAACCATTAGAAATTGATTTCATTGTCTTCAAATACTGTAGTGTAAAAGTAACTAACCGTGGGGTCATTCTCTTCTTGCTCTGATATTATTCAACAAGCACTTGTGAGTACAAGATTATACTCTGCATTATGGCAAAGTGTATTAATATGCAACTTGAGCAAAGAAAGCTGTCTATACCAGTTTGATTTGGCACAATACAATCCTTTTAGTTCTAGTAAAGTGTAATAGATTGTAAATCACCAAGTGTAAGAGCATTTGATATTTGATAAATAAATAATAACAAAGCATAAATATTCATATGTAAACAATTGGCTTGTTGCCCTAATATCAAGTAGTGGCAAAATCCTTTTGTAAACAACTATGCATAAACGCCTTGTCAATATGTTACCTGATCCACTTTTATAAAACTCAAAACCTACTAAGGTGGAGGATTCACCAAGTCATTCATGATTGGGAAAACAGCTATTCAAATAATTTATACTCTGTAGAGATTACACAATTTTACGCACACAACATAAACATCCCATCATGTATATCATGCCACGCGATACCATTGATACCCGAGCTGAGAGTCCATGATAAAGTTTTTATATTACCAGTCATAACAACAAACCGCACTACGATACCTTCTTAAGATACAGAGAGCTCTCTCAAATCCCATGATCTCATACGTTGTGTTGGTAAACTTTGTGGTTCTCACAAAGCCCCTATGAACATGGAGGTACCCTACCTTCGTACTAAGTTACCTATACTACCTTCATTACTTAGTCATGCATTACTATTGTCTAAAACTCTAAACAAGTGTTATCATTTAGTAAATCCACTGAACATATACCTTCCATTGTGTCATCTACAACTTTATTAATTAAATCATATGGTTATCTAAATCCTCATAAATCTCAATTTACATTATGAATTTATAAATCCAATCTCAGATCCACTATCTGGCGACTATCTAACCTTACATCTTAGTTATAATCCAATATTTTCACTTTTAAATCCACCAATATCATTTACATCCAGTTTTCCTAATAATCCAATTCTTTCCGTCATTGATTCAGAATCATAATCTGATCATCCAGTAATCAACCTTACTCTCCAAACTAATTTATTATTGCAAACATCCACCGAGGATAATATTATTAATCAAGTCTATAATCTAATTATCTCCACCATCAATTCATAATCTTGATATGCTCATTTAGTAATCAACTATGTTCTATCAATCCACCATTGTAAACATCCACCAAGAATTATACTATTTGTCAAAGCTGTAATCCAATAATAATAATTATTATTATTATACTTCCCATTCCTCCAAAATTTCAATTAATCCATCCATCTAGTTAATCCAATTCTATAAATCCCACCAATTTATTCATCCAAAATTCACACTATTATTTCTTTTTGATGATTAACATGAATACACCATTATTTTTTTAAATAATCCGATAATCGAACTTCTAGGATAAACAATCTTTTGAAAATAAATTTAAAAATTAGTCTTTGAAATTTTTGGCCCAAAGTAGGTCTTCGGAAGGGTTTTCAAGAGGAGTCCTAGACTTTTGTTAGTTGGAATTTGGGATAAGAGAGCTTCAAAACTAAAAACGGCTAGGGTAGCATATAGATGAGAGGGATTCATCTAAGAGAGATGAGAATGAGTAGTAATACCTACATTTTGCAGTAAGATTTTTGAAGAAATAATTCTAGTCATGAAACTAATGTCCATGCTAACTAAGGTCATGACCTAAGTCGATATGCTCTGAACTAACTCTGTCAGACCCAAATTTCACAATCTACAATCCTCCGTGAGTCCACCACACCATTCCCTAGATCAGTAGATAGTGCTTATAGATTCATTACTGTATTTCAAATACATATCAAGCGAAAGCATAAAATATAATAATGAACTTACTCATGGGTCGATCGGGCCGAAATCAATAAAATATAGAAGCAAAAATAGATCTTCACATAGGTGGGACTCTCAGGACATGCTCACATGTAGCCAACTAGGGTTTATGACCTAGTTTTTGGCATCTTCATCTTTTTCACCAGGTGCATTCCTGATGTGTAGTGACCTGACTTTTTTGAATCTGAATTTATTGAGTGAGCAAGGGTGAGCACAAACTACCATGCTCCGCAAGCCAATACATAGAATGCAAGTATATAAATGTAGGGTTTTCCAATGGAGGGTTCAGGTTATTTTATTTTGCTCAAATGCCTTGAGAATTTACATTAACTAGAAATTCCTGAGACTTAACAGTTTAAACCAAATTAGGTTTTTGACATGTGAAAATTTGTAATAATAAAAATATTGCACACAAATATTTCAGCGTCTTGTTCGCTTAATGTAAACACTGGGACAACACCTAGGAAAAATCTAATCAGGGCATCCACTGCCTGACACTCTTTATTTCACCCACAAAAGTTATAAGAAATAGAATTATCAAGTAAGTTCCTAAGTCCATCCCTAACCGTGGATATTGCTGTTCGAATAGTTTTTACTCCATAGAGTTTGTATACTTTACCCACAAGAGACAATCTGCTCATTTCACTTCACATGGTTCCTTAGTCATGTAGCTGAGTAGATCGTCACAATAACTATTCAAAATATCTGACCCCTTTTTGTCATCTCACCCTATGGGTTATTCCCACTTGCGATGGGTCTCATACATTATGCGGGATGTTTATCACTGATACTAGTGTAGCCTAACTTTGCTCTTTGCAATACTAGCACGACTGGTAAAATTCACCCTGCACTAACAGATGCAATTTGCTAATTTAAATATAAATAATTTGCATGAAATATAGGTTCAACATGGTCGAAGTATTGACTCGCCTGGTTTATCTTACTGTAGTCTTGATCTTACCAAAGCCTTATTAGTTGATGGTCTTGAGCTTTTGGTCTTCATTTCTTTCTGGATCTCGATCTTGTTCAGTTCGTTGCTCCCTTGAGACTTCAATTTCTAATTATGTGATATACCATTGAAATACAAATAAATGCAGTTACTTGAATGTCGGACCCCGGGTCAACCAACCCAGAACCCTCTGTGATAGACCCGCACTATTCCCTGGATCAGTAGATAATGCTCACAAATACATTGCTGAATCATTCCATGCACGGTACTGACCAAATTATTACAACACCAGAGTTTACAAAACCCTTTTAGGGTGAAGTCTTACAAAAGGGACCATCAGGCCCAATAAGACCAAAACAACAACACAGTGGTAGCAGAAATGAATGTAGGGCTCATCTTATCACAGGCAAGCGACCGGGTTAACCTAGGTGTGACTATTATTACCCAGAGATCAGCCTAATGACAAGCACACCTATCAGTCAGCATGGTCGGCCAGATTGTAAAGAGACTCTAAATCCCATTCTAATCGCCACCATCTTCATTTCCTTCGCCAAACCTGGTCCTGGAAGTACTCGTATTGGTCTTGATTTGCGAATTCTAAGGAAAAAGGGGAAGTAGAGAGCGAGGGTGAGCACACATAGTCGTGCTTTGCGAGCCAACACACAGAATGCAAATATTCGCATGCAAGGCTTAAACAAAGGTGGCTTAAGTTCTTTTATTTGCTCAAAGCAACTGTTGTAAATATTGTAATTACAAATCCTATGACCTGGCATTTTGACAAAACCTACTTTAAAGAGTTGAAAGTTGTGCAGTACACACACACACACACACACACACACACACACACACACACACATATATATATGGTGCTGGTTCCATCCACCAGTTACATGGCTCTATCCACCGATGCTTGATTTTTAGATAGGTTAATTGATATAATTGTTGGAGTACTTCCCTCCAATAAGCATTCTAACCCACCCACAATGTTTTAGAAATAGAACTAACTTGAGGAAGCTCCCATGTCTGCCCGTAACCGTGGGCATGGCTATTCAAATAGTTTACACTCTGTAGAGATTGTACACTTTACCCACAAGAGACAATCTGCTCAATGGGCCCACATGATTCCTTTGTCATGTAGGTTGAGAGATTGTCACGAGGCCTTTACAATACCTCGCCCTATCACCCTCTCACCCTTATGGGCTTATCCCTTACCAAAGGGTCCCATAAGTTGTGCGAGAAGTTCCACCACAACGTCTAGCGCAGCTGGACTTGTCTCCACAATGACTAGCGCAGCTAGCGAACATCACCAATATGTGGTGTCCCAATAAGGCTGGATTTATATTCCTCCTGCACAATCCCTCCTTTCCCCTGCCTGTGAGATGACTTCAAGGGTCTGGTAAATTATTCAGCCAAGCCTATATTTTGCCAGCTTGCGGTTGTACTGTTTTATACAAAGAGGTCATCACAAGATTCGGTCCTTAATTTGTCCAAGCGATTCTTACCACAAACCAAAACCTCTCGTGCAACATCGGCACCATCCAATCTTACCATCCGCCCGGACAGGTTTAGCATATTTTTAAGATTTGGGAGGTGTAAATTAAATTATCATAAATACTTAGCCACTTTCATCCCGTGACTAACCCAAAACAAATGTTCATGTTCTTGGAAATCATGATCCAGGCAGTGATGCTCGGGACTTAACAAGACGAGCATAGCTTTTATTTAAGATGTATAACTAACCTGAGTAATAACAGTGGTATTTATGTCGATCATAATTTCTTTTACCCGAATTTTAGGTTTTGCTGAACTAAATTAAATGTTAATTTAAGTTTTTATATTTGACGTCATATTTCATTGTTAATATTTTTATTGTCATATTTGTTATTTATATTTGGGGATTATTCCTTGTTATTTCATGTGCACAATATTGAAATTCTAATAAATTCAAAAAAAAAAATACCAAAAGAAATTATTATTGACAGGATTATTATTTTATACTTGGGGATTCTGTCCTTGTTATTATTTTGCATAGCATGAAATTGAGAGACCATGTGGTCGTGACTCCATGTGAATGATGAGTAATTGACAAAGGTTTAGGACATTCGAGTTTGGATTGTGTGGTCGGACCATGTTGTTGCGCGGTGCAACGGGCTCGGTCAGATTTGGTCAAACTTGGTCGTATGGAATTAGGTTGCATATTCCGATGATTCGACAGGTTTGGACTTCGTCATGAATAAGTATGATGTGCTTATGCTATTTACGCTTTCATGTATCGAGCGGTGCTATGTGACGTGTTTCTTGTCTGTGTGACTGCAGGACGTCGAGGCGGAGTCGTGGTGAGACACGAGGTGACCGGACTAGACACAGGGAGGTGTCGAGGTCAGAACGGTCGGATGTGTCGAAGACGATGGAGATTCGATGTGGTTGCGAGTCGTGGACGACAAGGAGCGTGGAAACTTCCCGGAAGGTGCACGAGGGGCGAATCGGTAAATTCGCAAGGCTGCACAAGCGGGAGTGGGCTCCGTTGGATTTAGCGGGCATAACGGGGTGGAGACCCGTAAACCAAGCGCTATAAATAGGTGGAGGGGGCTGCATGCCTTCCCATGGCTTTAGGAGAGAGTTAGGGTTTTAGTGGGTCAAAAGAGGCTTTGAGAGGTGGTTTTGCTTTGCTCTTTAGTGGTTGAGGGCAGCAGCACCTTGTCTCCCACGATCATCTCCCTTCTCTGTGTGTGTTCCTCCCTAGCAAGCATGTAGAGAGGTGTGTTCTTGAGATGGGGAGAGGAGAGGATTGAGTGGTGAATCCATGTAATCATCCATGGTTCTAATGTCCATGCGTATCGGGACTCCTATGTATTCCTCTTGGTTCAATGAATGAAAATCTGAAGTTTCATTTCTTCTGTTCGTGCTCTGTGCTCTCTGTTCTTCCTTCGTTCTCCTTTTTGGCTTGATTTTGAGTTTCTTGATTTTTTGTTGTTTAGTGCTGGGGAGAGCCAAAATGGGTTGCTCTATGTTGGGATGATGCCCCAAGATCATTTGATCGAGTTTTCCAAGAGCAAACTTCGTTTAATTTCAGATTTGGGTTTTTGAGCCTCCCTGTTCTTCATTTCCTCCTTCTAGGGTTCAACGCAAATCTTGAATCCCTTCGCGAGATGGCTTGAAATTTGGCATAGAGAGTCCAGAGGCTATTGAGTAGCTATCCTCAAAGTTTCATGGCCAAAGAATCAAAGCTTGGGGAGTAATTTGATTTTTTGGCGCAGACATGCATTTTTAGGTTTTGAGACAGAAGAATCCTTGTTCTTTTGATTTTCTAGTGGATTCTCGAAATTGGCTCTTGGATTATTCTTCTGGGAGTGTTCCCTAGCTATCCTCAAAGTGTCTCAAGCCAAGAATCCAAGAATCTTTGCGAATTGCTCAGATTTCAGAAAATCCTGTTTGCTGATTTCCTTGAGAGGTACTATCGCTCCTCGAGAGGTACTACCTCTCAGCGGTACTACCGCTCGTATCAGCAATACTACCGCTTGCAGTCAGACCTGTTTTGAATTTATTTTTCTTGACTGTCTCTTTCTGGATCTGATTTATCCTTGTTGCTGTGATTTCCAGTAGTGCCTATCTTCTTTCTTCATAGCTTCCATAGCTATTGGAGAAGAAGCATAAGTGTGGATTCTTGAGGGGCGAATTTATTTTTAGAAAGCGACATTCACCCCTCCCCCCCGTCTGTCGCCATTTCGGTCCAACAGAAATTTAGCAAATCCAATTAAAATTCCCGAGGAAATCCAAATATTAATAGAATGCAACAATAAGTTTTAAAATTTTCACTTTTTGAATATCTGAATTTTTGGGATGTTACAATGACATAGGCAGTCCAATGCGTTGGCACGATGACGAAAGGTGGCGAGGCTGTGTGGATGCAAAAGGACATCCTTCTTAACTACATGCTAGGCACTTGGACTTAGTGGGTTAAGGTGATGCTAAGGGACTAAGCGTGGGGACCAATGATCACTAGAGTCACGTCGGTGACATGCAATCATGGTGGTGCCATTGATATGTACGGTGAATTCTAGCCAAATGATGCTAAACTTAAAATCTAACTAGCGCACTAGCACTAGGGGACTACTAGGAGCTCATCAAGGAGGTTGGCAGTGATGGAGAACATTTGAATGTGGTGGAACGATGGGCATGGGCTGCGGCAATGGTCTCACGATGACAATAAGGTACTGCTTAAATAGAAGCTACAAGATGGTGTGCATGGAAGGGATTGGTTGAAGGTTCACTAAAGGAGCTAGAACAGGTGACAATGGTGATGATTGCTGGAATATGGGAAATGGGCAATCTCGACGGCTCGCTATAAGAGCAAGAAAATTATGTGAGGGATAAACACAAGTGGTGATGGAACATGAAGGACACATTTGAATTGGAGCCAAACTCACTGGAATGATGGGAACATGGTGGGTATGGCATTGGTAAGATAACAATAACCACATAGCTTCCACATGACTTCCATTGTGAAGGCGTGCATGGCATTGCTAGGAGTAGAGCTCAAGGACCTAGCCAAGCTAAACTAAGGTTTCGCCTCATTAAGTAATCCACTAGACCGAACCCCCTCTTGAGCCGAGTGAGACTTCACATGGCCTACGCCATGCTCACTTTTAACCTATAGCGAGACTCAGGTTAGGACCTACAAATTAGTCAGCCAAGGTTGTCCTATAGCAGCATGTGGTAGTACGAAAGAGCTTTATAGCAGTAGCTCATAGACCGGTCCTTAATTTGACTTAGGCACCAACCACATACTCCTCATGCCTGGCAATCAACATTGTGTCATCGAACAACAATGCATGCCAGCAAGCACCCTTCATCTAACCATTTGCCTATGTCTAAACTATGTTTTTATATTTTGTTTGGAAACATTTGATAATATTTCTTTACTCACCAAAGTCAAGAATATATTTGAAAAGCTTATCATTTTATGTGAAAAAGGTTATCCCAAAAGAAAAATTATGCCTAAGCTAGTCTAAGCATTTGATAAAAAATTCTCTAGTTTAAACTAGTGTACTAACTAGGGTTTTATTCTAGGGTGATAAGGTATTCAGGAATCAATATCAAAGAAGGTATTAACAAGCAAGCAATAACTAAATTTAAAACAAGATTGAAATACGTTGACTAAAAATTTGCATAATAATTTAAAACAACACAATTTTATTTGCAAATTGGGACCAACATGATCAAGGAGTTTAACTTGCCTTGCTCTGTGAATTTGTGAGAATTGTTGTCAAAATTGCACTCTTCCGGGACATCGCAGTCTACGCGTGAAAAGTGACCAAAGAAAAATAAATCCAAATAAATCTAAAAATTATAAAATATATAATGGGGGATAGATTATGAATTTAGGAATTTGAATCACCAGATTCGGGGAGCTCAGACGGTCGAGAACGACCGATCGGAAGATCAAATTGGATGGAAATTTTACAAAATGCAAGCTGACAGAGTATTCTTTGGAATCTTATTTTTGGTTGTTTTTTTGGATATATTTGAGTGTATGACATGTGGGTCCCGCTTGACATTGGCTCTACGCAGAAGAATTGGAGAGCCTACGAAGTGGAAAAACAATTGCATTCATGGATTTGATCTCAAGACCGAGGTCTCCAAGAGAGAGGCTCCTACACCACCAGACCATCAACACTCTGTGTCTTATACTCAAAGAAAAATACATGAAACACACACTAGAGCTAATATAACACAGAGTAATGGCACGGCTCATAGCATTGGCCATAGCCAAAGTTGGGTAGTGGGAGAGGTGGTACCAAGGTGCAATATAGGTTGATGGAACCCCAGGGGAGGTCGGCCAACGGCGGCGCAAGAGGTAGTGGCCATGGGTTGCAGCAACCAGCGTGGTGGATGGGGCGACGGTGGCTTTGGTGATGCTTGCGCAAGGTAGAGAAGAGAGCCTGGGGATGGCCCGGAGAATGGCTCCTATCTATAGGGCAAGAACAAGTTAATACGGCCGAATTAAGTGCAATGACAGTTTTCAACTTTCAATGGCTAGAAACTGATGAGTTTAATGGCTGTGGAGGGATAAAAGTTGGAAGGGATGGTGGGATGGACCGGTGCGGAATGTAGACCGATCTGGACCGTCCATGCATCTGCCGGAGAGAGGGGAGGGAGATTTAAATTTTATTTTTGATTTTGGAGGGATTATTTGTGATTGTTGGAGAATTAGTATTAAGAGACTGATCCAGAAAAGGGAGAGATTAAAAGATTAAGAAGTTGAATTATCATAAACAATTCATGATATCAATTTTGGGTGATTTGGTTTTATCATGAAGAGTAGATGAATTTTTGGAGTTAATTGATTATCAGAGTTTGGTGGACCTATTGATGATAAGTGGATACTAGTGGAATTCCAGAAGATAATACCCTTAGATATCTTGGTGGATTAATTTTATCATTGCAAAGTGGACTTTGATATGACAATTTGAATTTGGTGGATTTAATAGATCATTGCTAGATAATTGGATTTTAACTAATGGGATTAACTAGATCATTTAAGGATGTTCAAATGGATAACCTGGAGGATTTAAATTAATTATGTGAGATAGATGGTCCAATGAGAATTAATTGAGAGATTGTCCGATAAGAATTAATTGAGTTCATTCAAATTGGTGGAACCAAAATGATGATTATGAAGAGAATGATGTTGGTGGATTAATGAATATTAAATTATGGCTTAGATGATCTTAAAATTGATTGATGATTACTAAAAGGTTGGATTAATTTTATACTATTTGATCAAAGTTATGAATCTGTCGGATTAAGATAATGATCATAAAACAATTGGTGGAAATCACAAACTACAATGTTATTGGATTCTTGTTAGAAAAATTATATGGTTTGATGTCAATTCAAATTAAAGCAGAGAGTAAAAGTTTATGAGATTATTTGTTGAAATCAATAAAGTGCATTTGTGGTATGTGATTTTGGAATCAAGAATTTTTGAAGAGTTGAAATAATTATGTCCTTCTCGGATGAACACTTGCGGAAGTTAAGCCCTTTTGGTGGAATACTGAATTAATCGATATGATAAGGGCAATTGAAGTTAACCCAAAGCTTGCAGGTGACTAAAGATGTACCAATCCGATTTGTTGTTGTCTTGCATATTTCTCAGTTAAAGGAATACCTCAGAGCATTGAACAACAAGATAGAATCATGAAGGAAGCTGAACGCCGCGCAAGAAGTATGACCACGAAGTTCCACAAAGTACAGTAGAGCAACCATTCGAAGTCAAGCAACTTGGGAGCGTGAAGAGGACCTAAGAGCCGAGTTTCCCTCTCCTTTCTCTTTTCCAGTCCGTCCGAATCTCGGGGTCGAGATTCTTCTAAGTGGGGTAGGTTTGTAACATCCCAAAATTTGGCTTTCTGGAAAAATTTAAATTCAAATTAACTATTTTAAAGTAATTGGATTTTACTTGGCTTTTATTTGATTTTCTGGATTTTATTTCAAAATTTAAAGTAATAAAATGTATTTTAAATATTTTATTAAAGCCAAAAAGGGAAAATTATATTTTTCCTAGCCTTTCCTAAATTTTTAAATATTATTTGAGAATTTTCTGAAATTTAAAATCAATTTTCAAAGCTAAAAAGTATTTTATAAAATTATTAAATTCAAATCTGAAATTAAAAATATTTTTACTAAGTCTAAAATAATTCCAGGAATATTTTATGATTTTTCTGGAATTTTTAGACATTAAATATTAATTTTCGAAGTATTTATAAAGTTTCTAGTATTTGCTGAAATGTATTCCGAAAATAAATATCAAATTAATCCTATCCCGCCATGTGTCGCTCTCAGATTAAATCAATCTCTCTCCACGTTTTAATCCTAGCCACACATGATCACTTACCCCTTCATAAAATCCAAGAGCCATGAAACATCCACTTGCCACGTGTCGCAAATCTGACGGCCCGTACCCCTTCACTTCCTCCCTCTCTCTATTACACATGGACCCCACATGTCATATGTTTCTTCAACCTCTTTTTCTTCCTCCTCCCACTCTCTCTCTCCTCCACCATGAATGACAATTAGAGCTCTTGAAACTCCGCCGTTTCTCCCCCCTTAACTCCCAATTAAAACATGGAAACGGACGCCCTAATCACCCTCATCAATCTCCCGGCCGTTTCCCATCCTTTAATCCACTAAAAACCGAAATCTCTTCCCCTCCCTTCTCTTTCTATAAATTGGCTCCCCACCACCATTCTTCCCTTTCCTCCCTCCTATTCGGCCGGCCCTCACCTCCCACCTCTCCCGCCACTCCCGCCACCGTGCGCCACCCCCTACCGGTCGCCGCCGCCGCTCGGCCGTCTCCCGCCGTCGCCCTGCAGCCCACGGCCGCCACCACCGCCTCCCACCGCCGCCGGCCACTCCGGGCAACCCCGCCGCCTCCGGTAAGCCACGCCGTCGCCCCGGCCACACCGCCGCCGTTCGCCGCCCCGCCTCCGGCCGCCGGCCGCCGGCGAGGTCGCCTCCCGTGCGCGCCCCCGCGTACCTCCATGATTCCTTCTCTAATCATATTCATACATGTTTATTTGGTGTTGTTGTTGTTCTTTTGTCAAGAAACAACAAGTGGCCACTTGGCTAGTGGATGCATGTTAGTGCATGCATGCATGAGGTTGTGAGTTCAATTCCAGGGCAAGGCAATTTTCGGTTTGGGCTTGCCAAAATTTTTGTTAGCCGATAACAACCGGGCCCCACGTGTCATACACTCCAAAATATCCCAAAAATCAGCCAAAATAAGATTCCAAAGAATATTCCCTCGTTTTGCATTTTCTGGAATTTCCAAACCGATCAAACTTCCAATCGCTCGTTCTCCGTCGTCCGAACTCCGAATCCAGTGATTCAAATTTCTAAATTTGTATAAAATCATAATCTAAGTTGCAGTATATATTTTATATTTTTGTGATTTTATTTGTATTTATTTATTTGTTTGTTTGTTATTTCGCGCGTAGAAACCGACGTTGCCGAAGTGTTTGTCGAGTCGCAGCAAGAAGAACCAAACCACGCTCAAGAAGGAAAGTCTCCTTTGATCATCTTGAACCTATGATTTTGAAATGTTTTACTTATTTTAAATTATGTGCATTGCTATTTATATACAAGATTAGTTCAAATCTTAAGGTAATAGTTAATCCAACCTTGTTATGCGAGGAACTTGAAGTTGATTGCCATGTACCTTTGCAACCCTAGAAATTCCTTTGACTCAGTAATGAGAGTAATATATTTAACTGTTGATATTAGAATGGTAGAACAATGCTTAGCCATGCTATTGAATACCTCGTAAATCTTGCAAATGGGAAATTATGAATTATTGTAATACCCTTGTTTTTATAAACTTAGTGGTAATTGGAGTTGCCACTGTTCTTTAAAATAAAATGAAATGTGAAAATGGGTTTAGATTAGGGTGGATGGTTGGTTTGGATTGGTGCAGGAAGCACGAGATCTTGTAAAGTGTATGTTCAACCCTAGTCAATTAAGGACCGACGCTTGTGTTTGTCCAGACTGAGCATTAACCGTACAACCACAAGTCTATATGGGTACGACCTAGCTGACTAACTTATGATAGTCTAGTTTAGGTGCCACCAGTGGAAAGTGGGTGCCAGGGATGGACTGGTTATTCACAGTGAGGGACAGGGATTTACTGTACTCATATGGCGCAAGAGGGGGCTTCGGTTCGGGCAGTTAGCCTACCTGCGGTGAAACCTCAGCGGGTGGTATCTAGCTAGATTAGAGTAAGGTAAAGGCTTTGTGATATTTTATCTGGGTCTCATGCCGAAGGAAGCGTGTTGACTTTTAGGATAATTTATCTCTTGTGGGTAAAGTTGTACAATCTCTGCAGAGTGTAAAACTACTCGAATAGCCGTGCCCACGGTCAAGGGCGGGCAAGGAATGCATTCACATGGTAGATTTCTGGTTTTGTTTTAAAATCAAAAGTTTTGTATTCCGAGAGTGGAGGGAACTCTCGGAAGGGTATCCTGGCAGTTGGAGCCAGAGAGGGTGGATGTAACCCGCAGTATTAAACTTGTTCAAGTTGTTTAAGCTAGTGTTGGTAGATGGAACCTTCACTATAGAATTATTGATAGTTTCTGTTAAAACATTTACTTTATTAAATGGTTGCCTTCGAAAATAATTAGTAGTAATTGAAATTTTAAAATATTGCTTTGTGCAAAAGAACCATATAGCCTTCCTTTGTCAAGCCTTGCATCTATGCATTTTTCCCAAGACTTGCGAAGTACTTTATGTACTCACATGCTACACTCAAAAATAATATTCAGAAGAGTATGAAGCTCAAGAAGGCGACTACGACTTCTTCGCGGGTGGATTCGACGAAGGATTCCAGGAGTTCTAGGTCGCGCTTCCCCAGTCAATTGCCTGTGGCGTATTGATGGGTCTTCACCGAGTTTATCTTTTGCTTCCGCTGTGTTTCGTGTGTGCGAGGTCTTGAAACCTCAATTGTAATAATGAGACCTTTCGGTCTGTACTCTTTAATATTGTAATAAAGTGTTGCTGGTTATGTATTCATTTCTGTTTAACTGTGTGCACTAGCTTTGATCTGGGACTAGTGCAGTAATACACAAAGGGTCCGGGTTCGGAAATCCGGGGTCCCGACTGAGATGGTATCAGAGCCAATTTGACTGTAGGACGTGACCTAGTTAGAATGGTTGTTAAAAAAAAGATCTTCAAAATTTATTTTATAAAATAAAAATTTAATAATGTACTATCCTTATCTTTTCTTGTCTTTCTATCCTTACCTTCGTCATGGCATTCTCCCTTATCTATCTGCTTATTTCCTTTTTGGAATGGTAATTGTACCCCTTCCCTTTGTAATTTCTATAGACGGCTTAGTGAGGTTGCGTATGAGCAGCACCTGGAGAAGCGCGTCATCATGAAGGAGCGAGGACTAGTTCTTTAGTTGCAGTACCCAAGTAAAGTCCTACGATTTTAGAACGCTTATGTATTACTTGCTTGTGTGTTAGGTGGACTATACCAAGTCTTGTATACTTGTAGGACAGACATCCTTAAAGACTATTTTGATTTCAAGCTAAGTTTCTTCTAAGTCGTTGTTTGCTTCTCTTTTGTGTGTTTGTTCGGGATGTTGTTTAGTTGTTCCCCTGATCTCTTATCTGTGCTACTTCCCTCTTATCTTTTGCTAACCCAAGTTACCGCAATAGTACAAGCTCCAATTCTTTCACCGTAGTCCAAGCTTGGAGAATTCTTGGAGACCTAGAGTATATGGAAGACAACAAAGTTATGGAAAGTACTCTTGTCGGGAAAGCTGTCATAATCAGTGCATGTCAAGTTCGGCAATTTGGAGAATTGTTGCTAGAGTGATATATTTTGGATTTATAATTGACAATATTGAATAATGTTCGAGTGGATTGAGATAAAAGGTATATTTGTGGATACCAATTGATTATAAATAAATCTAAAGAGTGTCATCTTTGTGGATTGACTAGAGAATAAATACAAAGTTTAAGGCCCTGTTTGGAATGCGGGAATTTTTCCCGATTCCTGCGGGAATTGAACTGTTTCTTGCAAAATTCCTGTGAAATTCCTCTGTTCCAAACAGGCCCTAACTTGGGGAAGCTAATTAGATCATGGGAAGAGTCTAAACTTTGCCTTGGATTTATTATCTAGGATTGAAAGGAGTAGTTGGATGTAAAACAAGATTTTGTTGGAGGGATTATTTGTGATTGTTGGAGAATTAGTATTAAGAGATTGATCCAGTAAAGGGAGAGATTAAAAGATTAAGAAGTTGAATTATCATAAACAACTCATGATATCAATTTTGGGTGATTTGGTTTAATCATGAAGAGTAGATGAATTTTTGGAGTTAATTGATTATCAGAGTTTGGTGGACCTATTGATAATAAGTGGATACTAGTGGAATTCCAGAAGATAATACCCTTAGATATCTTGGTGGATTAATTTTATCATTGCAAAGTGGACTTTGATATGACAATTTGAATTTGGTGGATTTAATAGATCATTGCTAGATAATTGGATTTTAACTAATGGGATTAACTAGATCATTTAAGGATGTTCAAATGGATAACCTGGAGGATTTAAATTAATTATGGGAGATAGATGGTCCAATGAGAATTAATTGAGAGATTGTCCGATAAGAATTAATTGAGTTCATTCAAATTGGTGGAACCAAAATGATGATTATGAAGAGAATGATGTTGGTGGATTAATGAATATTAAATTATGGCTTAGATGATCTTAAAATTGATTGATGATTACTAAAAGGTTGGATTAATTTTATACTATTTGATCAAAGTTATGAATCTGTCGGATTAAGATAATGATCATAAAACAATTGGTGGAAATCACAAACTACAATGTTATTGGATTCTTGTTAGAAAAATTATATGGTTTGATGTCAATTCAAATTAAAGCAGAGAGTAAAAGTTTATGAGATTATTTGTTGAAACCAATAAAGTGCATTTGTGGCATGTGATTTTGGAATCAAGAATTTTTGAAGAGTTGAAATAATTATGTCCTTCTCGGATGAACACTTGCGGAAGTTAAGCCCTTTTGGTGGAATACTGAATTAATCGATATGATAAGGGCAATTGAAGTTAACCCAATACTTGCAGGCGACTAAAGATGTACCAATCCGATTTGTTGTTGTCTTGCATATTTCTCAGTTAAAGGAATACCTCAGAGCATTGAACAACAAGATAGAATCATGAAGGAAGCTGAACGCCGCGCAAGAAGCATGACCATAAAGTTCCACAAAGTACAGTAGAGCAATCATTCGAAGTCAAGCAACTTGGGAGCGTGAAGAGGACCTAAGAGCCGAGTTTCCCTCTCCTTTCTCTTTTCCAGTCCATCCGAATCTCGGGGTCGAGATTCTCTCTAAGGGGGGTAGGTTTGTAACATCCCAAAATTTGCTTTATGGAAAATTTAAATTCAAATTAACTATTTTAAAGTAATTAGATTTTACTTGGCTTTTATTTGATTTTCTGGATTTTATTTCAAAATTTAAAGCAAGAAAATGTATTTTAAATATTTTATTAAAGCCAAAAAGGGAAAATTATATTTTTCCTAGCTTTCCTAAATTTTTAAATATTATTTGAGAATTTTCTGAAATTTAAAATCAATTTTCAAAGCTAAAAAGTATTTTATAAAATTATTAAATTCAAATCTGAAATTAAAAATATTTTTACTAAGTCAAAAATAATTCCAGGAATATTTTATGATTTTTCTGGAATTTTTAGACATTAAATATTAATTTTCGAAGTATTTATAAAGTTTCTAGTATTTGCTGAAATTTATTCCGAAAATAAAAATCAAATTAATCCTATCCCGCCATGTGTCGCTCTCAGATTAAATCAATCTCTCTCCACGTTTTAATCCTAGCCACACATGATCACTTACCCCTTCATAAAATCCAAGAGCCATGAAACATCCACTTGCCACGTGTCGCAAATCTGACGGCCCGTACCCCTTCACTTCCTCCCTCTCTCTATTACACATGGACCCCACATGTCATATGTTTCTTCAACCTCTTTTTCTTTCTCCTCCCACTCTCTCTCTCCTCCACCATGAATGACAATTAGAGCTCTTGAAACTCCGCCGTTTCTCCCCCTTAACTCCCGATTAAAACATGGAAACAGACGCCCTAATCACCCTCATCAATCTCCCGGCCGTTTCCCATCCTTTAATCCACTAAAAACCGAAATCTCTTCCCCTCCCTTCTCTTTCTATAAATTGGCTCCCCACCACCATTCTTCCCTTTCCTCCGTCCTATTCGGTCGGCCCTCACCTCCCACCTCTCCCGCCACTCCCGCCACCGTGCGCCACCCCCTACCGGTCGCCGCCGCCGCTCGGCCGTCTCCCGCCGTCGCCCTGCAGCCCACAGCCGCCACCACCGCCTCCCGCTGCCGCCGGCCACTCCGGGCAACCCCGCCGCCTCCGGTAAGCCGCGCCGTCGCCCCGGCCACCCCGCCGCCGTTTGCCGCCCCGCCTCCGGCCGCCGGCGAGGTCGCCTCCCGTGCGCGCCCCCGCGTACCTCCATGGTTCCTTCTCTAATCATATTCATCCATGTTTATTTGGTGTTGTTGTTGTTCTTTTGTCAAGAAACAACAAGTGGCCACTTGGCTAGTGGATGCATGTTAGTGCATGCATGCATGAGGTTGTGAGTTCAATTCCAGGGCAAGGCAATTTTCGGTTTGGGCTTGCCAAAATTTTTGTTAGCCAATAACAACTGGGCCCCACGTGTCATACACTCCAAAATATCCCAAAAATCAGCCAAAATAAGATTCCAGAGAATATTCCCTCGTTTTGCATTTTCTGGAATTTCCAAACCGATCAAACTTCCAATCGCTTGTTCTCCGTCGTCCGAACTCCGAATCCAGTGATTCAAATTTCTAAATTTGTCTAAAATCATAATATAAGTTGCAGTATATATTTTATATTTTTGTGATTTTATTTGTATTTATTTATTTGTTTGTTTGTTATTTCGCGCGTAGAAACCGACGTTGCCGAAGTGTTTGTCGAGTCGCAGCAAGAAGAACCAAACCACGCTCAAGAAGGAAAGTCTCCTTTGATCATCTTGAACATATGATTTTGAAATATTTTACTTATTTTAAATTATGTGCATTGCTATTTATATACAAGATTAGTTCAAATCTTAAGGTAATAGTTAATCCAACCTTGTTATGCCCTCACTTGAATTTGATTGCCATGTACCTTTGCAACCCTAGAAATTCCTTTGACTCAGTAATGAGAGTAATATATTTAACTGTTGATATTAGAATGGTAGAACAATGCTTAGCCATGCTATTGAATACCTCGTAAATCATGCAAATGGGAAATTATGAATTATTGTAATACCCTTGTTTTTATAAACTTAGTGGTAATTGGAGTTGCCACTGTTCTTTAAAATAAAATGAAATGTGAAAATGGGTTTATATTAGGGTGGATGGTTGGTTTGGATTGGTGCAGGAAGCACGAGATCTTGTAAAGTGTATGTTCCACCCTAGTCAATTAAGGACCGACGCTTGTGTTTGTCCAGACTGAGCATTAACCGTA
Source organism: Dendrocalamus latiflorus (assembly GCA_017311315.1). Taxonomy (NCBI): domain Eukaryota; kingdom Viridiplantae; phylum Streptophyta; class Magnoliopsida; order Poales; family Poaceae; genus Dendrocalamus; species Dendrocalamus latiflorus. The sequence continues at coordinate 20,812,800 of CM029623.1, forward strand.
CAACCACAAGTCTATATGGGTACGACCTAGCTGACTAACTTATGATAGTCTAGTTTAGGTGCCACCAGTGGAAAGTGGGTGCTAGGGATGGACTGGTTATTCACAGTGAGGGACAGGGATTTACTGTACTCATATGGCGCAAGAGGGGGCTTCGGTTCGGGCAGTTAGCCTACCTACGGTGAAACCTCAGCGGGTGGTATCTAGCTAGATTAGAGTAAGGTAAAGGCTTTGTGATATTTTATCTGGGTCTCATGCCGAAGGAAGCGTGTTGACTTTTAGGATAATTTATCTCTTGTGGGTAAAGTTGTACAACCTCTGCAGAGTGTAAAACTATTCGAATAGCCGTGCCCACGGTCAAGGGCGGGCAAGGAATGCATTCACATGGTAGATTTGTGGTTTTGTTTTAAAATCAAAAGTTTTGTATTCCGAGAGTGGAGAGAACTCTCGGAAGGGTATCCTGGCAGTTGGAGCCAGAGAGGGTGGATGTAACCCGCGGTATTAAACTTGTGCAAGTTGTTTAAGCTAGTGTTGGTAGATGGAACCTTCACTATAGAATTATTGATAGTTTCTGTTAAAACATTTACTTTATTAAATGGTTTCCTTCGAAAATAATTAGTAGTAATTGAAATTTTAAAATATTGTTTTGTGCAAAAGAACCATATAGCCTTCCTTTGTCAAGCCTTGCATCTATGCATTTTTCCCAAGACTTGCGGAGTACTTTATGTACTCACATGCTACACTCAAAAATAATATTCAGAAGAGTATGAAGCTCAAGAAGGCGACTACGACTTCTTCGCGGGTGGATTCGACGAAGGATTCCAGGAGTTCTAGGTCGCGCTTCCCCAGTCAATTGCCTGTGGCGTATTGATGGGTCTTCACCGAGTTTATCTTTTGCTTCCGCTGTGTTTCGTGTGTGCGAGGTCTTGAAACCTCAATTGTAATAATGAGACCTTTCGGTCTGTACTCTTTAATATTGTAATAAAGTGTTGCTGGTTATGTATTCATTTCTGTTTAACTGTGTGCACTAGCTTTGATATGGGACTAGTGCAGTAATACACAGATGGTCCGGGTTCGGAAATCCGGGGTTCCGACATAATCCTTCTGTAGAAAGCAACTACAAAGCTTTGTTATCCTCAGTGTTAATGGAAGTGTTGGCTGATACTAGCTCCTTTGTTGATGATGATGGTTGGAATCTGCTGGCTTGCAATATGGTTCTTCTAGCTTTGGAAAGCCTTTGGTGTTCATGTGTTGGGTAGACATCCGCCTCTTTTGGTTCCCTATGTCCTGATGTTTGGACTCCTAGCGAATAGCCCTACTGACTAGCTGGTGGAAATTAGCATAGTTGTTAGAGAGGAGTTGAACCGACAGGTCATCACTGAGTCCTAGAAACCTTTCCTACTTTGCTTCATTAGTAGCGACGTCTTCTGTGCATAACAATTCACAGAGTAGCTCCCTTGTCGCAGAGCTCAGAATTCTCTCTTCTTCAGAGTAATGGTGCCTGTAGGGATGTGAGTTTTGCGGAAGTTATGCACAAACTCATTCCAAGTAATGGCTTATGCGTTGGCATGAACAGCGGTGTAGTTGTCCCACCATTTGGAAACAGGTCCATTAAGCTGATGAGAAGAGAACATAACTCTTTCCGATCACTGCATTGGATAATGTCCAGTTTCTTCCCAATAGCTCAGATCCAATCATCTGCATTCAGGGGTTCCGTGCTACTAGAGAATGTCAGGGGACGCATCCTCATGAACTCTGACAATCTTGATTGTGGAGCCTGAGCGGGTGGTGGCGGAGCATGTTGTGTAGGGTTATTGATGGTCTGTGCTAGTAGTTGAATGAGCTGATTATGGTTGGCCATCATTTGAGCCCAGTCAAATCCTTCGGTAGGGGGTGGTAGAGGAATTGGAGCAGACTGACTTCCTTGGGTGCTATTGTTGTTGTTTCTATTGTTAGTTTTCCTTGTATTCATCATCTGCTTGAAGTTTAGGTGGGAGGAGACTTAAGACAAAGAAGGGACAAGGGTTGTTTTGCACAATCCAACAAAACACCAACTTAGCAAAAAAAATCTTTATTTACGCAATTATCAAGCAATAGTTATGGCTGCCGACAAAAGAGGAAACTGACAGCTCATAACCTCATCTACTGTCTAGCTTAACAACTAACCTAAAGATGAAAATGTTGTCTTGGTGTGATCCATCGCAGCTCTCGATGTACAAAGTGTGGTCCTTCAAGGCAAAGATTGAAGTGGCAGCAGAGTCGAAGAATTGCTACTATTGCCAACTATAGTTATTTTGGAACAAGGGAAGAGACAGAAATAGGTTTTTCAAAATTGACATAAAGATGAGAAAGGATTGAGAGGTAAGGGTAAGCAAAGATTGAGAGGTAAGAATAAGAAAACCTTTTTAAATAACTAGTTATTTAAAATAAATCCTTAGGGTTCAACCATTCGATTCTATATACGGCCACATCCAAGAGTCGTCATAGCTCTGGTACCATCTGTGTCGGACTCTGGAGCAACAATTTCTGGATCCTCTATGTAAATCATACTAGTCCTGGATCAGCTAGTGCACACAGTGGATAACAAAGACAAATATCATGCATAATGATAAACTTTATTTAACTGAATATGAACCTGATGGCTAAAGTTTATATCAATAGCCCATAGGCTAAATTTAAATATAAGCGGCAGAAGAAGCCTACTGAGCCTACCCACAGGCAAACAATAGTGAAACACGGCCTATACATTTTGATCCTCACCGAAGTCAAAGTAGTTCTCTGGCAACAGAATTAAGCAATGTGAGCATATAAAGTAGTTCTCATAGAAAAATGCATAATTTCATATAGTAAGTAAAAATAGCAAGTTACGCAAAAGAATATCATTGAACAAGTGGAGGCATATATGGTTAGCTTAGCATAAAACATTATTTAAACAAATATAGTAAATAGATTGAAATTGCTTAATTTCATACAGTAAGTAAAAACAGCAAGTTACGCAAAAGAATATCATTGGCGCAGGCTCCGACCTAACACTAACCTAACTGAGAGACCATGTGGAGGTATCCCCATGTTTGTGATGAGTAATTGACGGTTGTTTTAGAGAGTTTGAGTTTGTTTTGGGTATTCTAGGGTTGAGTACCTTTTACTTATCCTATTGTTGATATGCTGTTTCGTGTGGTGCTATGTGGCGGTTTGTTTATCTGTGTGACTGCAGGACTTCGGAGCTAGGTCATGGTGAGGTGAGGAGGACAGTTGGAGGTCAGTTGCGGTCGTGTGCGACGGAACAGACCAAGACTAGACTCAGATGGAGTTGGAGGTCTCGGTTGGAGTCAGGTGGACGTGACGGGCAGCGACGAGGTGGATCGGGACTAGGCTCAGGGAGGAGCTGAGGTTCAGACGGTCAGGATGCCGGGTGCGATCGTGTGCAGCGGAGCGGACCGGGACTAGACTCAGGGAGGAGTCGAGGTCCAGACAGTCAAAGGTACCGGTTGCGGGAAGCTTCCGGGAAGGTACTTGAGGGCAATTTGGAGAATTGACTCAAGTTTGGGAGAAATGGCTAGTTTTCCCTCCATTTCTTGTGTTGACTTTGACCCTTTCCTCATTTGGATGAGAGGCATGGAGTGGAAAGTGTATGACACTTCTTGAATTCCCTTTTAAGTGTGAGGGCTGCTTGTTAAAAGGGGATGGCAAGCAAGTGGGCTGGATGTAAGAAATGAGTGGAGCAATGTCTGTGCATGCTTGAGCAGTAGGAGAGGGAGTGTACTCCTGTGTGCGTGTGTTCTCAAGCATGTAGTGTGTTTTCCTTGTATCAACTGTGTATGGGGACGTAGTGCGTGATTGTAAATCTCATGTAATCATTCATTCCAATGAATCCATTTGAGTTCTCATGTGTTTCAGTTCGTTTCTGTTTTCAGCTGCACTCTGTTGAATCTTTTGATTTTGAGTGAATCCTGTTTGTTGAGATGGTTTTTGGTTACTCTGTGATGGGAGAATACTCAAGGCCATTTGGCCATTCTAATCCCAAGAGTTTATGCAAGAATCATGAGCATTCTCTTTTCTGAGTCCTGCGCTGCATTTCCTTTGCTCTGAGAAAATTAGGGTTTGATGTCAGGGGAATCTTGGTTCTCTTGATTTTCTTTCAAAAGATGTGTTGAGATTAGTGCTACCATATCCTGAGATCATTTCTTAGTGAGTTTCAAAGTTTCATGAGCAATTGATTAGAGAATAGAAAGAAATTTGAAAATCAATCTTACTCTCTGCTCAAGTTTCAGAATTGAGCTCAAAAGTTGATTTCTTGCTCTTTTGGTGATTTCGTTTGATTTCTCAGGCCTAAATGCTTTTTAGGTTAAGGTCTTGACCTGGTGACCTGAGAAGAACAGAAGCAAATGCAATTTTTCTCTGTTCTCTGAAAGTCTGCAAAAATCCCTCTGTTTTCAGCCGAAAGTCTGCCATATCCAATCCTACACTAACCATGGGTATTCTACCTGGAGCATCATTCTCAAAAGATCTTGTATGGATTCCATCCATCCATAAACATTTTGTAAACCATTTTTGAAAACAAAGTGTAATCCGTGAAAAACTTAACTCAGCTTGCCCATGACCGTGGGCACAGCTATCCAGGATAGATTATACACATTGCAGAGGTTGTACAACTTTACCCAGAAGATATGATCAACTTATAATGTCTATCTGACACACTTCTAAAGGTGTGCCACTAAGAGATCACGACAAGGCCTTTACAATACAAAGCCTTCAATCTGGCTAAGCCAACACTAATGTTTCACCCCAGTAAAGAATCCACCAGACCGGGACCCCCTCTTGAGCCTAGTGAGACTTCACATGGCCTACGCCATGATCACTTTCAACCTACAGCGAGACTCAGGTTGGGACCTGCAAATTAGTCAACCAGGGTTATCCCATACCATCCTTGTGGTAGTAGAAAGGGCTTTGTAGCAGTAGCTCATAGACCGGTCCTTAACTTGACTTAGGCACCAACCACATACCCCTAATGCATGGCAATCAACATTGTGTCACTGAGCAACAATGCATGCCAGCAAGCACCCACCACCTAACTATTTGCCTAAGTCTAAACTAATTTTTTATATTTTGTTTGGAAATATTTTATAATCCTTCTTGACTCACCGAAGTCAAGAATATATTTGAAAAGCTTATCATTTCATATTTAAAAAATTGGAGAACCTACGAAGTGGAAAAACAATTGCATTCATAGATTTGTTCTGAAGACCAAGGTCTCCAAGGGAGAGGCTCCTACACCACGAGACCATCAACACTTTATGTCTTATGCTCAAAGAAAAATATGTGAAACACACACTAGAGCTACTATACCTCAGAGTAATGGCACGGCTCATGGCATTGGCCATAGCCAATGTTGGGCAGTGGGAAAGGGGGTGCCAAGGTGCAAAATTGGTTGATGGAACCCCAGGGGAGGTCAGCCACTGGCGGCGCAAGAGGTAGTGGCCGTGAGCAGTGGCAACCAACGTGGTGGCAAGGTGGATGGGGGCGACAATGGCTTTGGTGATGCTTGAGCAAGATAGAGAAGAGGGCCTGAGGATGGCCTGGAGAATGGCTCCTATTTATAGGGCAAGAACATGTTAACGAATTAAGTGCAATGACGGTTTTCAACTTTCAATGGCTAGAAACTAAAAACTGATGAGTTTAATGGCTAGAAACTAAAGAGGAAATGATGTCTAGTGAATGAGGATGTTCTCCATTTGTGTCAATTAATTTAGTTGAGAGGTTTGATTTGCATGCATGGCATGGTCCTTCGATTTAAAGAAATAGAGGAGATAGAGTGGCAGGATTGTCTCGGCTGGGAAGAAGATGAATAGGGAGGGAGATGGGAATAAGAGGATGGGAAGTGATGCATAGTAACAAGAAAAGAACAGAGCCGAACGGTAGCTATGTTCATAGAATGACAATGTTAAGTGAGTCTAGCTCTAGAGCAATGATAGAATGGGTGACTCTTTTAGGAATTTTTATGTTTTTTTCCACTAAGGCCAACAAAATTTTGGTTTGACCCAGAAAAATAGATAGAATTTTTTTTGGTGATTTGTATTTTTTTTTGAATGTTTGAATTTAAATTTGAATGAAGAATTCAAATTGAACAGAGAATTTTAAATGCTTAGATTGCATAAGAACCAAATAATCTCTAAATATTCAAAAGAATGGCAGAAATGGATAGATTGGAACTTTGGATGAATTTAGAAATTTGAACTGGTCCAATCAGAGCTAGGATAAAGAAATACGAGCTTCTAAATTTTGAATCTAAATAAAAAGAAAATCGGGAATTTCACTGTGGTTGAAAATTTTCATAGTCGAGAGCTACAGTAGTCGGAAAAGTTATAGTGATCGGAAAAGCATTAGTGGTTGGAGAAGTTATAGTAGTTGTCCACAAGTAGTTGAATGCTATATGTTGTCGAATGATATAAGTAGTCAGAAGCTCTACCGTGGATAGATCAATGCCATGGTTAAACAGGGCAGTGGTCGAACACGGGTGCGGTCAAAAGTGGAGGTGGTTGAATAGATTGCTACAGTCGAAAGTGATTGTGGTCGGATGGCTGGATGCTACAGTGTTTTGTGCGTGGGTGAAAGATGTAGCGGTCGGTGGTCAAAAATCTATGTGTTGTCAAAAGCTCACGTGGTCAGAGGCTAGAGAGTGGTCAAAAGGCTTACGGTGGTCGAAAACAACATTGTGGTCGAAAGTGGCGGTGTGGTCAAAGCCTAGTAGTCGGAAGTGGCAATGATCAGAAGCAACTACGGTCAAAAGCAACACCGGTAGGAAGCAACTATAGTCAGAAATGACTGCGGTTGGAAGCGACTATGGTCTTGAGCAGGGGTCGGAGTCAAAGGTTGGGGGAGGAAGAAGGAGCTGACTTGCGGGTGGATGATCGCCATGTGGTGCAAGGAGGAAATTGGGGCTGTCGGCCGAGAAATGGAGGGGTAAGTGGGAATGGGTAGCCGAGATTAAATCGGGAGGGTTGGATTGATATGTGCTTGACACATGTTAGCCCGAGATGAACCCAGGTGTAACACCCCAGGACACACAATATCCTGGGATGCCACTAAACCACTCTACAGCTAGCCAAAATTACAAGATAATTTAAACCGACAACAATTTTCAACCATGACGAACTAAGCGGAAACATAATCAACTAAGGAAGACCAAGATAATAATACCAAATTCAACAATTAAAACATCCTTTAACAGTTTAACCAAAAGAATAGTCCACAAGTTCAACATTATTAAATAAAAAACATCCACGAATAGCTAGTCAATTGGCTAGAATCCTCTCGACTTTATTATAGCATGAATTGATGAACCAAGTGCATTATTGTGGTGCTGCTCTACCCATCCCATGTATGCTCATGAATCACCTGTAGGGGGGAAACAACAAGGGTGAGATAAAATCTCAGCAAGTAAATTGTTTAACAGGTTATCCAAACAACAAACAAAGCTACATCAACATTTATGTCATTATATGACCACAACCACATTCTACTTCCTCGTTCATTAAACCGCAAGGACTACCATGAGTCCTGCCTCCTATGGTTTTAAAACCATTGACATATGAATGCAATTCCTACATCCACAATTAAATGCATATGCATGATATGCTCCAATGCACACTTACCCAACAAGGTAAGCGTGTGCTTCGTACTACGGCAATGTACAATGCTGTACCAGTACGGTCATGGCTATAAGCGGGGACATCCACAATGCAAATGTTATGACATGTTATGAATTATATGATAACCATAAACTACAAGATCTCCAACCTCAAAGGGCATCAACATGATTAACATGAATTTAACCTCAAGGAAACATCAACATATCCACCATGAATTTATTTCCATGTTCCACATTTGGCACATATAGCAACTATCACATGACTACAAGCAAGTCATCCAAAACATAGCAATGAGTTATTATTTTGCCACTACAACCTCATTTATAAATCAAGCAACCATGGCATATTACTTCAAAATATGAGGATCATGTAGATTGCAAGTAGTAAGAATAACGAATTAAACCGTAGCACAACCGCTACAATTACTTGCCTCTACCAGCAAAGCGAAGAAATCATGCGCGTTCAGGAGCAAAACCACATGTCCAAAAGGTACCTCTTAGCACAATTCTACAGCATAGAAAACGCGACTTAAGAAGTAAAGTTATCGCTAACCCCCCAAAACCCCACAACGTCCCTCTCCGCTTCACGGTTCTACATTCTACCCACTACAGCAGCGCTGCTTAACTGTTTTGTACCTTTAAGATTATTAAACCTTTTACAGAGAGAGATATATATCTGGATTCCTCACATAAATACCTTCACTTTTCATGTAGATCACATATTTTTATTTTGTTCCTAGCAAGGTGTAACTTAATGCGCAAAACAGAGGACGTTCTCTGTTCTGGCAATATGGGCAGCCAGATTCTAATGCATCCCAACCAAAGTGACATGCTCTAAAAATTGTGATTTTTATACAGTGGTTAGATTACTGAATTCCCTACATTTTTCTCAATTGTGACCAAAAACATAAAAATTATCTACTACCCCTAATTCACACCTGAACAGCAATCTGCCCCAGTCTGCACCCCTAACGGACAACGAGGTTCCCGACCCTGCTACGCCAAATCCCGCGGCCAAAACAATCTGAAAAAGACAACAGTAGATGGGTCTCAAACTTTCTACAATTTTCCTTTTGGGCAGACTCACAGGAAAAATCGTTTCGTAGGTGTAAACTGCGCAAACAGTCGCGCTACGCGAATTGATCTACAGGCAGACAGCAGGAATTCCCTAATCGGAGAATCTAATTGCTAATCCCCACCAATTCTTAGGCTAAGAACCCTAATTATAGAAAGATCAGAGGGATTTGGGATGAGGGAGAGTTACCTAAGGGATCCCCTTGGGATCACCCCTCTTCTTCCTCTTCTTCTCCTTCCTTGCTTTCTTCTCCTTCCTTCCTTGTTTCTCCTTCCTTCTTGTTTTCTCCTAGCACTAAGGGACATCAATGGAGGAGGGGGAGAAAGTGGCACACAAGGGGGGAAGAAAGGGGGTGGCAGCTGTGGGAAAGAGGGAGAAGGGGGTGCGGCCAGGGTAAGGGGGAGGGGCGGCCAGGGTAAGTGGGAGGGGGTGTGGCCACCCCCTTGGGCCCTTTGGCCCAAGGTGGCAAGCCCTCTCTCCCAAAAATGTTTTTTTAATTATAAACATTTCCATTCATTTTTTTAATTTAATGCTATCCCACAATTTACTTATTGTTTTGTTCCTTCCCGCGCTTTACCGAAACACCGGGTGACTTCGCGATTATTTTAAAACCCACACCGAAACGACGTTCATGATGTTACACCAGGTTAAATTTCATTTTATATTTTCCAAAAATTCTAGGCAGCTTCAAAAGTACTTAGAAAATAGCTAATAAAGCCTAAAAATTCCCCAAAAAATTCATAGAAATTTTTGGAGCTATTTTAAACTTAGGAAAAAATATTCCAACTCAAAGTTGGTCTTAATTTTTTTACAAAATTACTTTTATTTTTGAGATTGATTTTTAAATCCTAGAAAATTCACAAAGATCCATATAAGTGCCAAATGCTTTAAAATAATTAATTTAAAATAGGATTTTATAAAAATTCAAAATAACATTTATTTAAAAATATTTTTTTGTTTTTAATTAAATTAGTTTTAAGAAAAAGCCTTTTAAAAAGCTGAAAATAGGCAAATAAAATCTCCAAAATTCAAGCAACCAATGAACACTTGTTTTTATTTTTAATTAAATTAATTTATTATTATTATTTTACTAAAAAGTTTGAAATAAAAAGCTGGGCTGTTGTAGACTGTACAACCGTAATGATAGGGTTAATCTACCTTTACTTCTATCGTTAGCCCAGGACACTTGTTTAGGCTAACTTTTCTAGTAGCATAGTTTATTATCCCCTTATATGTAACCAACCAATCCATTCCTAAAATGATATCCAATGTTTAGGAATTTAATACCATCAAGTCTACCAGGAATCCAAAGTCTTCCATAGCAATTTTCACCCTAGGGCTTACTAATGTGGTAGTTATAATCCCCCCATGTGAGTTAAGTGTCATATGTTTCTTTAACTTATAGGTTGGTAGCTTATGTTTCTCAACATACTTCCTTGCTATAAAAGAATATGAAGCTCTAGAATCAAACAGAACATATGCAGGTATTGACTTGACAGAGAACATACCCATTAGAATGTTTGCAGCTTCTTGGGCCTCTTCAACTATGATATGATTCACTTGGCCATGATTTAGTGTTGTGGCCATTCGGGTTGCCTAAGGGGTTTGATATCCTTTGTTAGGTGTTAATGTCTGACAACGGCCTTGAGTGGTTCCCATGTTAAACTTCATAGGTGTCATCAGACGGTGTGGGTAGCTTTTTTTTTATCGAGACAAGGCTATCTTTAGTCTATCCTTGATCTTTTTGACTTTCTCTTTAGAATTTGGAGCAGATTAGGTTAGGATCTTGAGATTCTTTTGATTGATCCCACAATAGTGGTGTTTGCACTTCCTTCCATAAAGTGCTTCAAAGTGTGCCATCTGGAGACTGAATTGGTAGCTGTTATTGTAGGAGAACTCAGCATAGGACAAGACACGATCCCAACTGTCTCCAAGTCCAAAGCGTAAGCTATCAACATATCCTCTCGTACTTGGTTGACTCGCTTAGTATGACTATCAATCTAAGGGTGGTAAGCAGTGCTGAACTTGAGCTCTACAACAAATATGGGCTTAAATGATGATCAAAAATCATCACAGAAGATCACTTTTTTATTTAAAAAATATTTCATGACAAAAATGAGGTGTCATGGCTATCGTCATAGAAAGTGCATCATAGATTGTATCTAGTGACACGACAAGGCATTTTCGTCATAAACTCAACGACGAAAAATATTATTGTCATGGAATATAACAATTAGTGATGCTTATAATTGTCATGCATGTTGAGAGACCATGTGGAGGTGACCCCATGTTTGTGATGAGTAATTGACACTTGTTTTAGAAAGTTTGAATTTGATTTGTGCTAGTTCTGCAAAGTCGTAGCCCTGGCAAAGTGGTTCGAAGTCAATCACAGGAGTTATGACCATGCTGGGAAGCCGAGTTCACTGGTTATGACCATGTTGTTCATGGTTGGAGGTCACCAAATAGGTTTACGATCACATTGGGCGTGGTCGAAGGTCACCAAAAAGGTTTACGACCACTTTGGCCATGGTCGAAGGTCATCAGACAGATTTACGACCACGTTGTCCGTGGTTGAAAGGAGTTACGACCACGTTGGCCGTGGTCGAATGCAGCTATGACCACGTTGGCCGTGGTCAAACGTGGCTACAACCACGTTGGTCATGGTCGAATGCTGCTACGACCACGTTGGTCGTGGTCGAAAGCTGGTACAACCACATTGGTCGTGGTCGGAAGGGCTTACGACCACATTGGCCGTGGTCAGAAGGGCCTACGACCATGTTGGTCGTGGTCGGAAGTTAGAAGTAAAAGCCATGACCGCTGTGGTCGATAGTTGGCAGACTTCGACCACGACCATATGGGAAGTCGATGGCTTACGACCATGTTATTACCAGAAGCGGTCGGAAGTCAAGGCTTCGACCACTGCGGTTGATAGTCAGCAGACTTCGACCACGACCACGTTGTGAAGCGGTCGAGCGAGGTCGGAGAGCCAGCGGACGCGGTCGGACGTGGTCAGTACCGGTCAGACGTGGTCGTACCGCAGCCTGGCGTGGTCGGATGTGGTCGATACCGGTCGGACGTGGTCGGTTGTGGTCAAACGCGGTCGGACGTGCTCGAGACGCGGTCGGACACAGTTAGAAGCGCTCGGATGAAGTCGTAGAGTGGTCAGACATGGTCGGAAGTCCCTTCGACCACGTTGAAACACTTGGCCGTGGTCGTAGCTTCCAGTCATATGGGCTCCTGAAGCGGTCGTAACATTTGGGAATCGGTCGTATGGACCTCTGGGGTGGTCGTAACGACGTTCAATGTGGTCATAGGCTATGTGCATGACTAATTTGGTGATTTCGACCAGTCGTATTGGGTATCTGACTCTGTTGGTGTATTTTTGAGTACTCTCTTCTAATGCAGACTTATGATCACAATGTTTTGTGCAGTGCTATATGATGTTTTCTTGTCTGTGATGGTTGTAGGACTTTGAGGCTAAGTCGTGGCGAGGCATAGGAAGGTCGGGACTAGGCACAGGAGGTGCTGAGGTCGAGAGCAGTCGGGAGATGCCGAAGATGCCGAGGCTTGCGAGGTGGTTGCAAGACTTGACAGCAAGAGAGCAGGAAGTTTCCGGGAAGGTGCAGGAGGGGCATTTTGGAGAAATGTGCAAAGCTGCAAAGAAAACTGATATCTAGTTAAAGCACTGTTGTCGGTGCTAGCGGGTTGTCTGCGTGTAAAACCCGGTGTTAGGTCGGGGTTAACGGGTTTCCCCCGGTATCTGGAGACTATAAATAGAGGAGGTAGAGTTCGAGTGCGAGTTGAGGTTTTTCTGGCAAGCGCTTGGGTTTTTCTCTCTATTTTGCATGCGTTGCTCTTGGGTCTAAGAGCTTGTATGGAGTGGCTGTAGAAACCTCCGTTAATGCAATCATTCATCTCTATTCCTCTATCTTTGAGTTATTCTATCTGTGATATTTTGATTGCATTTTCTCTGTTTTGTCTTTCTCTCTCGGGTGCTCTGGTTGGCTCTGCTTTCTTCTATTTTGAGTGGTGTTCTTGGATCGAGTAGCCTCGGTTTTCTTTTGCTCTGAACTGGGAATCTTTCTCAAGGCTATCATGGCCAGTTCCTTCCCGAGAGCAAAGGTTTCGGTTGCATTTTTGCCGAGTGGTCGTGTGCCACAGAATTCCTCTGTTTCGACTTCAACTACTTAGTCCCTCTTGGTCTCGGTAGAAAGTTTCCATTTCCTTTGTATTTTCTCTCCCAAAGGATGAGTTCTTGCAGTGTTGAAGTCCCATGACTTCGCACTTCCTATGTTTTGAGTTTGACCATGACCTTGTTTTCGACCACAGCGGAGAGAACTCTTTAGCTCTGTGATTTCTTGACCAGAGGTCATTATCTTGCTGTGGTTAGAGTTTCGTGGTCATTTAACCTGAGAATCAAAAGTGATACAAGTTTTGGTTCTTGCGGTCGTGCGTGTTTTTCTGTTCTATCTTATGTTCGGCCGTTGTTCTCTGTTGTCAGTCTTTTGTCTTCATAGCTCAATAGCTATTGGAGAAGAAGAGTTGTGTGAATACTTGGGGAGGTTTGAATGCACCATTCACCCCCCCCTCTGTTGCCATTTCGGTCCTACACATGTTTTGGTAAACGTCATGAAAACATGCCATTTTGTCATAGATTTCTAGGCCTGTCCAGCTTAGTAGGCTCCGGGCAAGTTTGTTTTATGACGTTTTCATCGTAACATCCATAACATTCGTACAGCTTCCCGAAGGTCACCCATCCTAGCTCTTCTCTCACCTGAGCCCTTCTCGAAGGTCTGAAGAATCAATTCTTGGCTATTTATTTCTATTTATTCTACCATTTCCTTTTATTTGACAGTTTCAAAATTAATGGCCAAAAACCGTCGTTCCCGAATCCTTTGATTACTCATCGGTTTTCTATCACCAAGCCTTCAAATTAGGTTCTTGTAACTACATTGCTTCCTTTCCACACTTTTGCAAACATTTTAGAGCTTCCAAACACTATCTTCCTAAGCATTTGGTTTAGTCAATCAATGGGAATCGAGATTTTTTTGAAACCAGCCGTTTTCGCTCCTTGTCATCGATTCCTCATCTCTAGTGAGTCATTCTTTGATTCCTTGCAATTACACCATCACTAGCACATCCTCTACATATTTCATGCTTTGAATTAACCAAAGCATTGCCATAGAACTCTAACACTGGTGGCACCCCATTGTCCACTGCCGTGCACTGTCGCCCTATTTCTTCGGCCATCCTCCAGCCATGCTCCCTTGTTTCCTCCATGTTCCTTGCCCATGCTATGCCTCTAAGCAATGGGAGTCAAGGCTGTGCCCGTGCTCACTCATTTCCTTTGCATTCACTGCCCATGCCCATGCCAATAATTCATCATAGAAAAGTAAAACGATACATAATAAAAAAATAGATGCGTCACGTAAAACAATTTATCAAAAAAAACACGTTGGCATGCAACCACCATTCTGACCTAACAATCTGTAATGATATGTAACTATATTTTGTGACAAAATTTTTTGAATCGTCACAAAGTTTTAGAATGAAATGCCCTTAATTTCAATGGTGACAAATTTAATACATGCATCACAGAAAGTTACTTATTAATGACCTAACTCATATTCATCACTGAAGCTCATATTTGTTGTAATGTTACTCCCTAACTCTTCATGAAGATTTTGCTAGAACCGAGAGGTAAACTGGCTTCCTCGATTTGACATGATCTTCTTGGGGACTCCATGCAGGCATACAATCCTGGAAATGTACAGCACTGCTAATTTGCCTCCAGAATAGATTGTCTTGACTAGTATGAAGTGAGCTATCTTAGTCAGACAATCTATCACTACCCATATAGAATCATAACTAGACTGAATTCTGGGAAGTTCGGTGATGAAGTCTATGCCAATTTCTTCCCACTTCCAATCAGGAATTGGCAGGGGCAACAAAAGTCCAACAAGTCTCTATTGTTCAGCCTTCACCTTTTAACAGGTGTCACAGGCATCAATATATTCAGTGATTTCTCTCTTCATACTAACCCACCAATACCTTTCTCTAATGTCCTCGTACATCTTGGTACGGCCTAGGTGGATAGAGTATGGTGTGTCATGAGCTTCTTGCAGAATCATATCCTTGATCTCTTTGTTATTGGGTACACAGATACGGTTCATGAACCAAATAGTTCCATGCTCATCCTCACAAAAACCGGTGGCTTTTCCTCTTCTCATGTTCTTCTTTATCTCTTGGATATGTTCATCTACCTTTTGAGCTTCTTTAATCTAATCAGGCAAAGTGGGCTAAATCTCTGGAGTTGATAGAATACTCTGGCCCACTAAATTCAGGCTAAGATAGGCAACTCCCTACTGAAGTTGTGTCTGAACCACTTCTACAAAAGTTGGCTTGCTCGGATGGTAATGGATCCCAAGGTTATAATCCTTGAACCATCTTCGCTGCCTTAGGTTGAGCTCTACCTAAGTGAAGATGTACTTCAAGCTCTTATAGTTCATGTAAACTTCACAATGGTTATCAATAAGGTAGTGCCACCAGATTTTCAAGGCATGAACGACAACAGCTAACTCCAAGTCATGGATGGGATAGTTGCACTCGTAAGGCCTTAGCTGACATGATGCATAGGCTATTACCTTGTCTTATTAGAACGCAACCAAGTCCTTGCCGAGATGTGTCACAAAATACCTCAAAATCCTTGTGGATATCTGAAAAAACAAGCACTAGGGCTGACACTAACTTCTTCTTGAGAATTTGGAAACTCTGCTCACAAGCTTTTGTCTATTTAAGCTTCTTTTCCTTCTTTAGGAGTTGAGTCATGATCTTGGCTATCTCGGAGAATCCTGCTACGAAGCACTGATAATAACTAGCAAGTCCAAGGAAACTCCTGATTTTAGTTACTAATGTGGGCTACTTCCAGTCCGTTATTGCTCCAGCCTTGGAAGGATCTACTGCATTCCTTCAGTAGTCACAATGTGACCAAGAAAAGCTTCCTGCCTTAGCCAAAACTCACACTTGTTGAATTTGGCATAGAGTTAGTGCTCTCAAAGTCTTTCTAGGATTATCCTGAGATGTTCTTCAAGCTCTTTCTCATTCTTGGAGTAGATGAAAATATTATCAATGAAGATCACCACGAACTTATGTAAGTACTCCATGAACACCTTGTTCATCATACTCATAAAGTAAGCTAGTGCATTTGTTAGTCTAACGGACATGACAATGAACTCATACTGGCTGTAATGAGTGGTGAAGGTAATCTTGGGTATATACTCTTCTCTAATCTTTAGCTGATGATACCCAGACCTTAGATCTATCTTGGAAAAGACACTTACTCCTTTCAATTGATCAAAGAGATTATCGATCCTGGGCAACATATACTTGTTCTTGATGGTGGCATCATTAAGTGTTCTATAGT
Organism: Dendrocalamus latiflorus; assembly: GCA_017311315.1. Taxonomy (NCBI): domain Eukaryota; kingdom Viridiplantae; phylum Streptophyta; class Magnoliopsida; order Poales; family Poaceae; genus Dendrocalamus; species Dendrocalamus latiflorus. Next base: position 20,828,943 of record CM029623.1, read on the forward strand.
CAATACACATTCTCATGTTGTCATCTTTCTTCTTAACGAAGAGAACAGGTACAACCTAAGGTGATAAACTTGGTCAAACATAGCCTTTAGCTCGGCTAACTCATTAGTTGGCATATAGTACAGTCTCTTGGAAATGGGGGTTGTACCAGGGACTAAGTCAATCATGAACTCAAAGTCCCTATCCAGTGGCATTCTGGGTAAGTCTTCTGGAAATACGTCTGGGTATTCCTGCAGCTATACTGGCATAAGCTTGGAGATGCATGTGGACATGGCATTGCATTGCATGTTAATGCATCGACTAAAATAAAGGAGAAATGATAGTATAAATACTAATGATGAATATTGAGAATGGTGTTGTTACTATTGATTTATTATGTTCTTGCGAGTCTTGGACTCACCCATGCTTTTGTTGTTGTTTTTAGGTGATCGATGGGAACAACTTGCATGGGCAGGAGTAGCACATGATTGATCTTGCATTGTCATTGCTTCATTTATCCCTCATCATTTATTCATTCATTGTTAGAAATAAATAATATTAGTTGTGCAATCTTAGTTTTGAGTAATGGTTTCCTGTAGAACATAACAATATTAGAAATTTAGAATGTTGTTGCTTATCAAAATTTCATTGATTAGACTTAGATTGATTCATCTTATTTAATGTTATTCAATGTTCCTATATTGTGGTTATATTTGTGTTACGTAATCATCTTATGGAATTATGGTTGAAGTATAGTTGATACTAATATGTGTAGAATGGTTAAAATTGGTAAGGAATGTAGTTGTTGGTAACATTTAGGGCTCTTGTCGAGCTAGGGTATTACAGTACAACATCTCAATACCACTACTACAGAAATGGTCATCACAGATGGTTTAAAACCGTTATCACAGACGGTTTCTGAACTATCTGAATTTATGTGTCTGTGATAACAGGTGGTTATCACAGACAGTTTTCAAATCGTTTGTGATACGTTACAACACAGACGGTTTTCTGAAAAAATCATCTATGATATGTCAGATATTAGAAATGGCTAATACTAAAAACCGTCTGTGATATTATAGATATCACAGACAATTTTTCAATATAGCCGTCTATGATATCTCACATATCACATATGGGTAATACTAGAAACCGTCTATGATATAGCACATATCACAGATGGATCTTAAACATAGCCATCTGTGATATCTGAAATATCACAGACGTCTAATACCATAAACCGTCTATGATATATCATATATCATAGACAGTTTGTTGTTATAAACTGTCTGTGATAGCTATTTTAATAGTTAAATTATTTCCTTTTTTTTGGCTAACCTTAGAAAATGCTAGCCATGCCCTCTGAAAACAAGCAAATAGATCATACATATAGCATAATATAGCACACTACAATCATTACATAGACCTCATAAATGAATTAAACAACTGAAGGAAGTATAATTGAATGAATTATTTGATTAAGCACAATTGAGTGATTACAATTGTATCAAATGTTTGAACATTTGATCATCATCACCAATGCGGGACTCTCCATTCTTGTGTATGACCTCCCTCATCAATATATATATATATATATATATATATATATATATATATATATATATATATATATATATATATATATGACGCTGAAATGGGGCACCATGGTGTCTGGGCATCCAGCCTCTCTTCCTTTGGATAGCTTTTAGATACATGCAAGTGCAATGATGTATAATATATTAGGCAAAGGTATTAACATTCATTAATTCAAAAAGGCATCGAATTGGAAAGGAAGTCATTGATTTAGCATGTTGAATTAATCATGGATGAAAAGTCTCAATCATGGAGCCTAGGCACCATGGTGCCCCTGTTATTTATACTATATATATATATATGTGTGTGTGTGTGTGTGTGTGTGTGTGTGTGTTGATAATCATGAAATATTTATTGACGGGTTGACAAACGTAGAATCCACATACGTTGCCTTGTAGCTATTGATGGCACTACAAAAATAAAATTACATACATAGGTATTGTCAGTTCTAGAGGCATTATAATGAAGTGTGATATAGCAGGATTGTTGTGTTGTAGCAGGTACCGAAAATCGCGTCATGTGTCGCAGTATGGTGCTGGATTCCTTGTGTCTCTCTCCCTGGGCAATGTAAGTGTTGGATGACCTACGTGATTCCAAAAAGTTAGCCTTAGCCATTGCAAATGAAGGGAAGACTATAATAGAGTTATGTATCGAGGAAATGGGTTTACCTGTCAATTGTTTGTTGTACATAGGTGAAGTCGTGGTTGCTCCTCAGTAAGGAATCAAGATATATTACCATGCTCCACTTTGGTACAATCATAATCAGAATCTAGTGAGACCTAGTCATGTGTGTCGCCATAGTGATTAATCCTAAGTTCATGTTGCGTATAAAGTACAAATAAAACTTGTATGCAAACTAGTGAAGCACTTACCCCTAATTGAAGGGTACCAGGATGTACTCCTTATCAGCATGAGCAAGCAATCTCATCGTTATGTTTTCTTTGACAAATGATGCATTTGCATTAATGGATTGCTCAGAGACCAAGTGTGGGTCAAGGAAACCCACTGGTTGTCGCCGTCGCCGGATTTGTTGCATTATGGATCTATACATAAGCAATGAGTTATGGCATTTATCGATATTACGTAATGTAGAACTTCATTGTATAGTACACTTACAATATCCAGCATCATAGAAGTGAGGTGTTGAGTTCATCGAGGTTGAATAGAAAAAATAAGTCTTCGAAGGTTATGACGATGTAGTCCAAGTCATGTAGGAAATGCGCCTCCGTGTATCTCACAGTGAATCCACTTTGCCAGTTTGGCTTTCTTTTGGACATCAGTATGTACCAGATATGTAAAGACCTGCAAACCAATCTAAGGCTAGGTAATTGTGACTCAGGGACCAATGACAGTCTGAGCTGGTACTTTCAGGATTCGAGAGGTGGCTTAGTCATCTTTGGTTGGGCCTTAGTGTCTTGCTTGCAATACATCTTTAGCATTGTCTCCATGCGAGCCAATGCGATGGACTTGTGAAGTGGATCTTGAGGTGGAGTTACAGAGGGTTCTATTTGACAAGCATGGTCGTGTGGAGATCATTGCATTGGAGGGTCCAAGTGATGTCCCTCTTGAGCCATTGGACGAATGTGTGGACGACATCCCCTAGTGTCATGATTTCTCCATTTGGGAGCCTCTCTAGTAGGATGGCCCTAAAAACGTCATTAATCTTATCCACCTAGACCTTCACGAAATTGGTCCCTAGATGGGCACCATGCACCAACGTCCCTTGCTAGAATGGATACACCAACCCCCACCTAGCATCAACGGGAATGGAACAACCCTAATTCTGAGGAGGCCCAGCATGGCCTCCTACATAACGATACACGATGAGCTAAGCCATCCACCAGGTCTATCTATGTAGCATTCTAGAGATGTACATTATCTAGATGTCATCGATAGGTATGTGGGAGTCGCTATGTTTAGAAAGTGGCGCCGACACATAGCTACTCCGACGTTGAGGGGGACTGGGTACCGTAATGACGGGGGTGGCTTGCAACTGGTTGCGAACTTCTCTCATTTCTTCCCTCAATGCATCTATCTATCCTCGAAGTGAGGAAGTTATGTTCTCAAGTTTTTCATCAAAGTCTCACTTCATACATTCCTCTTGCTCGGCCTTGGATCTCTACTCCTATACACCTCGGAGTCATTTGGAATCCGTGCCTACAAGATACATAAACCCCTAGGCCTCGCGTCTGACCTAGGTGATCCTTATTTATCAAGGCCGTGGATAGTATACCCCTCTCCCTGACTTCTTGGAAGGAGTCATCGGAAGATTCGGTAGTCAATGTTTGCTATAAGAGGCAAGCATGTTATTTTAGACCACATGAAGTTACGGACCTATTAACAACTAGATAGTTTAACATATCTTACCAGACATTAGGACACTTCCACATCTATAGGGTTTTTTAAAGAGGTGATGCCTAAACACGTGGTTGATGACCTCACTCTTAACTAGTTTCAAGCGTGCTCGTTTCTGATCTTGGCAAATGGTGGGGAGGCCTTCGATTAGATTGCGAGCTCGTCCTTCATCTTGCATTATGGGATTTTACCTGTGTACCCAGCGGTGCTGAGTCTGTGGGGCTGAATGTTTTATACCTAGAAAGCCTTGTTCGCCACACTTTCCTGTTGAAATTCGGTCATCATCATTATCCGCACAAAGACCTCCCATGTTTCCGGCAACATGAAAGGATACCTCATGAAGGGCGTGCGATCGTTGGTCATGTACTTTATGACAAGCGTGCTCTTGAAGGTCTTCCACTCTTTTCGCATCACAAGGAGCACCTACCATCGCATGAATCCCTGGACTTCTGCTGGGATCTTGAACATGTTTGAAATTTTCGTCCACGGTACACTTTTCTCATGTTTTGTCAAACCTTTCTAGCTTGCTATAGTGATGAGAACCCATTGCCTTCCTAATATCCTGTAGGTAGTCTGAAATATTACCACTGCTTTCTTTGGTTGTAATGGGACCCCATCCGGAGAGACATTCGTGATGATCATTCGGCCCTTTGGCCTTTTTGATACTCCTCTACCGTGCCTAGTTGCCCTGGTCTTAGGAGCACTAGTCCCATTCAGCAACGTCGATGATGATAATGATGGCATCATCTCTTTTATAGAAAAAACTAATTACAGTGAGTTGTGAGCATAACATTGGCACATGGTTGATCTTATAGTAAATTAGAACATTCGACGATGTATATTGTTCCTATAAGATCACTTTGCAAGACGAACATTAAAGCACCATACACACGCGCTTCAAATGGTAGGAAGTTTTGCTTCCTGCCATTTGAAGCACAGGTGTATAGTGTTGTAATGTTCCTCTTGGACAACTACTACTCCAATTCCCAGGGTTTTATGCCCTTTTTTACTTGAACCAGTAGCCTACCTATAGAAGTAAGGAGAGGAGAGTCCGAGGGGACATGTATTTCCCAACAAGTAAAAGATGAACAATAAAGCACCATACACATGAGCTTGAAAAGGGCTTAAGTAAAGTAATTTGCTTTACCCCTTTTGAAGCTCAAGTGTATAGTGTTGTAATATTCCTCTTGTACGACTACTACTCCGACTCCCAGTGTTTCATGCCCTTTTTTACTTGAACCAGTAGCCTACCCATAGACGTAAGAAGAGGAGAGTTGGAGGAGGGGACATATATTTCTCAACAACTAAAAGATGAACAATAAGGCACCGTACACATGGGCTTGAAAAGGGCTGAATCAAATTAATTTGCTTCAACCTCTTTCAAGCTCACATGTATAGTGTTGTAATGATGGACCATGTGGAGGTGACCCCGAGTGTGTGATGAGTAATTCACATCAGTTTAGGAAAAGTCGAGTTTGGTTTGTCTGGTTCGGACCATGTCGTTGCGTGGTGCAATCAGTTTCGGTCGGACCTTGTCGAACTAGGTCGAATATGCTTAAGTCGTTTATTTTTCGGTTCGATCGGTTTGGGCTTTGAGTTTTTACTTCTAATGGTAATGTATGATTACATGTGTCGAGCGGTGCTATGTGATGTATTTCTTGTTTGTGATGGCTGCAGGACGTCGAGGTGGAGTCGTGGCGAGGCACGGGATGACCGGACTAGGCGCGGGCGGTGCCAAGGTCAGAACGGTCGAGGTGTGCCAAAGACGGCGAGGACTTGAGGTGGCTGCGTGGCTTGGAGGGCAAGGAATGAGAAAGCTTCCTGGAAGGTGCGCAAGGGGCGTTTTGGTGAATACGCAAAGCTGCACAAAAGGAAGCGGGTTTGGATAAAGCATTGAGTTGGTGGAGGCTTAATGGGTAAAGCATGGTGTGAACCCATTATGGAGACTATAAATAGAGAGATGCTCTCTAGTGCTGAAATTGAGAGAGTGGGTGTAAGAGTTAGGGTTTTATTTGTTTCTCTCCAAGTATGCATGAGATGTGAGGGTTGTAGACAAAAACCTTATGTAATCATTCATGTCTCTGTCTCATTCTATGAGAGCTGTCTTGTTCGTGTTTTTGTTTTGTTCTTTCTCAGTTTAGTCTTCTCTATGTCGAGGGTATGGCAGGTTCTTTTTTTCTTGTCTTTTGATTTGAGTTCTTGGTTCAAGTAGTCTAACTTGTTGTTGCTCAGAACTGGGACTTATTTTCAAGATCATCTAGATCAGTTCTTCCCGAGAGCACAACTTGTTGATTGCTAGTCAGGTCAAGTGAGTCTGTGCTTTTAAATTCCTTGTGTATCTCTCTTTGATAGCAGCAGTAAAACAAGGAATATTGTTGTATTAAGTGCGGCTGCTACTAATTCTTTGCTGTGCCGACAGCATTAGTAGTCATCAATGCATGCGGTTGTTACTAATCTCTTGTCTGTGCTTGCCGATTTTTGTTTTACTTTTGCAGCAGATTACTCCATCTTGCCTAGTCTTCTCTTTCCTTTTAATTTGCTTTTCCTTTGAAGTTTCTTCGGTGCTGCAGTCTGCAGTCCTCATTCCAGCTAGTTGCTTGCAGGTCTTTCACCACGGTTTTACTTTTTCTTTTGGGGGTGCAGACTGCAGTGTTGTTCGGTTGCATGCAACCTATTGCTCGCAACTTCTTGGGTTGGGCGACTGCTGCTATTTACAGCATGCCGTCCTCTTTTACTGCTCCTGTACTGCTCTCTTTAGCCTTTAAGTTCTTTTAGTTGTGTAGAGCATATTTCAGCCTTATGTCCTCTGCAGTAGTTTTGTTAGGTAGCAGCCCCTTGTTGCAAGCTTTTAGTTCTCAGTCATAGAATTTTTGGTGTGTTTATTTGCTCTTCAGAGAGGTCTCTGTCATGCATAAAATTTTTTATACTCTTTGGACAAGTTAGTTTTCGTGAAACCAAGTCATTTTCAGTTTTCCCGGCAAAATTATACTTGGTGTTCCAAGAACTTAAATCATCCTCTTCATAACTTTCTATAGCTAGGGTTAGTGAGTTGGAGAAGGAAGTAGAGAGCTTGTCACGGGAGCTTACTTCACTTAGATCTGCTCCCTCCTGTGACGATAGTGATGTATGTACTGCTCTACTTGGTGACATGGAGAAACTAAGGACCTTGCATGATAGTGTGTCCTCTGAGCTAGACATGATTAAGGTGGAGAATGTTAGTCTTCTTGCTGAGCTAGAGATGAGTAGGGTAGCGCCTCCTTCATCTACTACTATTGAGGCTATTTCTTGCACCTCATGTGAGGATAAGGACAATGCGTTTAGAGGTCTTTACACCATGTTCCTCGATCTGCCCGAGACTTGTGAAAATTGCAATAACCTGAAGATGAACCTAAAATGGGCAGATCATAAAATTGCTGAATTACAAGCTTTTCTACTTGAGCCTATTGCCTCATGTGTGAATTGTCCCAAGCTTACTGCTGAGCTTAGATCTGTCTCAAAATAGTTTCAAGAATTAGTTGATGATAACAACATATTGGCTCAACATGCTTCTAAGGACCCTGTTAGCTCACCATGCATTAATTGTAACAAACTAAAATCTGATTTGATTGCATTGGATGAGAAATGTGTGAAGCTGACTAAGGACTTGCTAGAGAAGCCACCTTCTGCTTGTAATGTGTGTGCTGCTGAGGGGGAGAAGCCCAAGGGTAAGGTAGAGACGCCTAGCGACATGAACCAATTGGCTAGCAGTAGCACTGTGCACTCTGAGTCGGCTATGCATGCACAAGCCATTCGTTCTTCTGCTATTGGTTCTTCATCTGCTCCCTTACCTCCTGCTATCTCTTCTTCTCCCTGCTCTTCTTGCACCTCTCTTTTTCGGGAGTGTCAGTATCTTATGAACACTCTCGAGAGATTTGTAGGCAGCAAGAAGAAGCTTAATCTTATTCTAGACCAATCCAAGATTTGCAGATTTAATCAAGGTCTAGAATACGATTTCTATGAGGATATGAGGAAGCATCCACCTGCCGTGCTTAGACCCATAGCCGCAGGTGTGATCGAGGTTGAGCCCAGAACTGAAAAAGTTCATTTCAAGTCTGTGGGCTTTGTCCAAGAGATTTCTGACAGTAAGATGATTCCACCTGCTGCTTCGGCCTCTCAGAAGGCGAAGCCTCACCGTGTTACTTCTACCTCTCAGAAGGCGAAGTACCACTGCACCTTCTGTCAGAAGGATGGACACTCGATTGAGCGATGCTTCAGGCGCGCCAAGATCGCGCGGAGAGACCGTGCTGAGGTTCTTAGGCGTATTCAGGGTCAGCCCCAGACCTTGAGTGCCCCTAAGACCCACACGAGGTCTAGGACTGTTCAGCTGGATGGGTTTGGGCATCATCGAGGACTTGGATTTTCTGAGTTTTCTAGCTTTCGTCCTCGATATGCTCCTGGTCGTGACTTCCGCTGTCCTGAGGGTAGATTTCATTTCCCCCGTCGAGATAGCTACCCGCGGCATGATCAGCATGTTGCTGGTGTCTTGGCTCGCTCCTCTGTAGCAGTCAAGCCCAACAACAGCTTCAGGTCTACACATAGACCGTCTGCTTCTTTGAGTGACAGAGAGCGTAGGGTAGATATAGGTCAGTCGTGTTTGACTACTTCATCTGCTCGACATGTTACTCAGTATTGGGTGCCAAAATCACTCTTGATTTACCCCAGTACTGAGACTTTACTCTCTTGTTGACTCAGGTTCGCCGGGCAGGGAAGGGAAAGGTTTGGCTTGTAGACGCCGGGTGTTCACGACACATGACCGGAGACTCCCGTTGGTTTTCTTCCCTTGCCCGCGCTCCGATGACGGTTTCGAGGTGAGCTTCAAGAAAAATGCCTGCAAAATTCTTGATTCTTCGGGTAGTCTGGTTTGCAGGATTTCTCGTTATGGGAAGATCTTTTGTGCTGATTTTTTTGAGTCTTCTGGTAATCCTCTTAGGTGTTTAGTTGCTTCGGAGTCCCGTGACCTTTCTTTCTGGCATAGGAGACTTGGTCATATTGGATTTGACCATTTGACCCGAGTTAGCGGCCACGATCTCATTCGTGGTCTGCCGAAACTCAAAATGGTCAAAGATCTAGTTTGTGCTCCTTGCCGGCACTGCAAGATGGTTGCCGCTTCTCACCCTCCGGTCACAGTGACTATGATCGATGCACTGGGACAGCTGCTCCACATGGACACAGTCGGACCAGCTCGAGTGCAGTCAGCAGGAGGGAAGTGCTATGTTCTTGTCGTGGTCGATGACTTCTCGAGGTATTCTTGGGTGTTTTTATTAGCCTCGAAGGATGAGACGTTTACACATTTCTGAGGTCTTTTCAGTAGGCTTTCTGTTGAGCTCCTGGGTGCCTTATGAGCGATCTGCAGTGACAATGGCACGGAGTTCAAGAATTCCTACTTTGAGAGGTTCTGCGATGAGACATGTGTAGAGCACCAGTTCTCTTCTCCGCACGTCCCACAGCAAAATGGCATTGTGGTGAGGAAGAACCGTACCTTGGTCGAGATGGCCAGGACGATGCTTGATGAGTACTCTACACCTAGGAAGTTTTGGGCTGAGGCTATAGCAACCGCGTGCCATGTTTCGAATGGAGTTTTTCTAAGGGCACACTTGCACCGCATTTCTTATGAGTTGAGATATGGGCGAAAGCCCAGCGTATCTCATTTTCGTGTGTTTGGTTGCAAGTGTTTTATTCTAAAGTCCGGGAACCTAGACAAGTTCGAGTCACATTCTTGTGATGGTATCTTTCTAGGCTACTCGACTTCTTCGCGGCCGTATAGGGTTTGGAACTGCGAGTCTAGTAAAATGGTAGAGACTTGTGAGGTGACCTTCGACGAGGCCAGTCCGGGCCTCCGGAGACTAGGCCCGATATCTTAGGTTCTTTAGAGCAGTCCGAGCCCATCTTTGTGGATGATGAGGACGATGGAGATGAGGGTTGTCTACCCGATCCAGTCCCTCATCCTCCCCTTGAGGTGCCTTCTTCCACCGCACCTCGAGGTGATCAGCCCATACCTTCCGCTTCCTATGGAGCTAGTGGCACTATTCCTACCTCTTCAACTCATGAGGTAGAGGCCACTTTTTCTTCTCATCCTGGACCTCCTCGACATATCCAGAAAGACCATCCTTCCGAGCAGATTATTGGAGACCTCTTTGAGCGAGTCACACGCTCAAAGTCTGGCATGTCACATTTCTGTCTCCATTCTGCCTTCGTTGCTTCTTTCGAGCCCAAAGACGTTTGTCATGCCCTTTCAGACGAGTCTTGGGTCAATGCCATGCATGAGGAGCTAGAGAATTTTGAGAGAAACAAGGTCTGGTCGCTTGTTGAGCCCCCTCGAGGTCACAATATCATTGGGACTAAGTGGGTGTTCAAGAACAAGGAGAGTGAGGATGGGGTGGTTATTCGAAACAAGGCTAGACTGGTAGCTCAGGGCTTCTCCCAGGTTGAGGGTCTAGATTTCGAGGAGACCTTTGCCCCTGTAGCTAGACTTGAGGCCATTAAAATTCTGTTGGCCTTCGCAGCTTCTAAGGGTTTCAAGCTTTACCAGATGGATGTCAAGAGTGCCTTCCTCAATGGGTTTATTGAGGAAGAAGTCTATGTGAGGCAGCCTCCAGGTTTTGAGAACCCCAAATACCCAAACTATGTCTTCAAGCTTTCTAAAGCATTGTATGGACTTAAGCAAGCCCCTAGAGCTTGGTATGAGAGGCTTAAGTCCTATTTGTTGAGTCATGGTTTTGAGATGGGTAAGGTAGATAAGACCTTGTTCAATCGTAGGCATGGCACAGACCTTCTGCTCGCCTAGATTTATGTGGATGACATTATCTTTGGCAGCTCTTCTCATGCTCTCATTTCACAGTTCTCGGATGTCATGAGCACCGAATTTGAGATGAGCATGATGGGTGAGTTGACCTTCTTCCTTGGCTTCCAGATCAAGCAGACTCAGGGAGGGTACCTTCTTGCATCAGGGCAAGTACACTCGAGACCTCCTGAAGCGCTTCGATATGAGTGATGGTAAGCTGGTGTCCACTTCTATGGCTACATAAGCTTCACTGGACCCAGATGAGGACGACGAGCCCGTTGATCAGAAGGAGTATCGTAGCATGATTGGCTCCCTCTTGTACCTCACTGCCTCGAGACCGGACATACACTTCGTTGTATGTCTTTATGCTCGGTTTCAGGCTTCTCCTCGTGTATCTCACCGCCAGGCGGTGAAGCGCATCCTTTGGTACCTTCGAGCTACCATTGATTATGGTATCTGGTACTCTTCCTCGTCATGTCTTTCCTTGAGAGCCTATTCGGACGCAGACTTTGCTGGCTATAGGATAGATAGGAAGAGCACCTCTAACACCTGCCAATTCATTGGCACTTCTCTTGTTTCGTGGTCTTCTAGGAAGCGGTCCGGTGTTGCACAGTCTACCGCAGAGGCCGAGTACGTTGCTGCTGCCAGTTGTTGCAGCCAGGTACTTTGGATGGTCTCGACCCTGCAGGACTTTGGGTTAGTTATCGACAGTGTTCCACTGTTTTGTGATAACACTTCTGCGATTAACATTGCTAAGAACCCAGTGCAGCATTTTCGGACCAAGCACATCGATATCCGTTATCACTTCCTTCGAGACCATGTAGAGAAGGGTGACATCGTGCTCCAGTTTGTGGAGAGTGACCACCAGTTGGCTGACATCTTTGCCAAGCCTTTGGATAGCTCTAGGTTTTCAGCTCTGCGGGGAGAGCTTAGGGTGGTTTGTCCTTATGGACTGTTGTGAGGGGGAGCTTTGTGCTTTACTACTTTATTATATTAATTATGCTCTTACTCCTTTCTATTGCATTGCATTTTAGGTGCATTCGGGATAGTCCTTCTAGCATAGGTTAGAGTGTTTCTCTAGTCTAGTCGCTCAAATCTCTTATCTTGTGATTCTAGGATGCTGCTTATTAGCTGTTTCTCTTCTCACTAGGTTGAGCTCACTCACTACTTATAGGTTCTAGCAAGGGTTGGGCCTCCCTTGGGTAGACAGGGTACATGTTTGCTCCCTAGTGTATTAGATGATCAGTTGATAGTCCTAGAGTCATATCGGGTAGATGAGAGTCAGTCTAAGCCATAGTATCCTCTATATCTTATCTATGCTTTAAGGACTGCCTTTTCTGATTTCTTTTCCAGCTTCTCGATTTTTATCGCTTTCGTTCAGGGGGAGTTCATTTGGGAGCTTCTAGATCTTAATATTGACATAACTCAACTTGAACTAAAGTTGCATCACATGTTGAGGGGGAGCTGGATTTTCTTGCTTGTCTTTCTGCATTGTAAATAACTACATGGAGCCTTGATTATTATCCTTTCATGACATGTTCACATTGCTTTACATCCTGCCATGATTTATGCTTCATTGCTAGATTGCTCATGACTTCATATGTGTAGACTAGCTTTTGCCATGATGAGTTCATTAAAATTGCTCAACTTGAATTAAAACTTGTCATGTTAGTTCTCAAGACTAATCTTTCTTTAGTTATCCTTTTATGATTCATACCATGTCAAATAGGCTGAGTTGAGTCCTGAATCTCTATTGAGCTTTAGATCGAGCTATGATAGTTCTTGATGATTGCATAAGTTAGTACAATCTTTTATGAATGCAAAAAGATCTCTTTTGTGTGAAAAAACTGATCTCACCAATTCTTTCTCATGACACTACTTGCCATTGCACTAGGCATGAACTCGGGGGGGTCTTGGATGACCAAGATCATGTCCTTAAGCTTTTTGCTTGGAATGGTCGCATAAGGCTTGAGATCTAGCACATGACTGAAAATTTTGGTTGGAAACGACCATGAGTTTCAAAAGAAAATATGTCAATTGTGCTCAATTTGCTTAACTACAACAAGAACCAAGTATTTGAACAAATGTCTCGTTTTTGAACTTATAGCACTCTAAAATGTTTCAATACTGGCTTCTTAGTTCCGCTTAGCTTATTGACATGGCTTGCATCATCCTTGGATACCTCTAGTTAGACTATGCTCATGGATGACTTGACATGCTAAGAATTTGCACTAAAATTTCAGATTGTAACTTATTTGGTTTAGCTGGCTTATATATATCCTGTCATGATCTTGATAGCATACTTATGTGTTATGGCTTGATGTAATTCTCATATGGTCATTTTGGATAATCTTCATGGCTCTAAATGCTTAAAATAAACAAACTTCAGCCATTTCATCCATTTTTGTGACCTTATTCTCTCTTTTGCATTCTTGATGTGTTTATTGCCAAAAGGGGGAGAATAGCAAAGAAAAAGCCATTTGGGGACTTCCTAGAGCTTTGGAGAACAATTTGCTCTTTCTGTTGTTGCTCTAGTGTTCCTTCTGTCGACATGGTCATAAGTTTCTTTGATCTCTTTTGGACCATGTTTGACTCTCTTTTCATTTTCAAACAAACTCAACTTTGTGCTTTTTCTGGGTTTGTCAATATACTCATCAAGGGGGAGATTGATGGACCATGTGGAGGTGACCCCTAGTGTGTGATGAGTAATTGACATCAGTTTAGGAAAAGTCGAGTTTGGTTTGTGTGGTTCGGACCATGTCGTTGCACGGTGTAATCAGTTTTGGTCGGACCTTGTCGAACTAGGTTGAATGTGCTTAAGTCGTTTATTTTTCGGTTCGATCGGTTTGGGCTTTGAGTTTTTACTTCTAATGGTAATGTATGATTACATGTGTCGAGCGGTGCTATGTGATGTATTTCTTGTCTGTGATGGCTGCAGGACATCGAGGTGGAGTCGTGGCGAGGCACGGGATGACCGGACTAGGCGCGGGCGGTGCCGAGGTCAGAACAGTCGAGGTGTGCCAAAGACGGCGAGGACTCGAGGTGGCTGCGTGGCTTGGATGGCAAGGAATGAGGAAGCTTCCCGGAAGGTGCGCGAGGGGCGTTTTGGTGAATACGCAAAGCTGCACAAAAGGAAGCGGGTTTGGATAAAGCATTGAGTTGGTGGAGGCTTAATGTGTAAAGCATGGTGTGAACCCATTATGGAGACTATAAATAGAGAGATGCTCTCTAGTGCTGAAATTGAGAGAGTGGGTGTAAGAGTTAGGGTTTTATTTGTTTCTCTCCAAGTATGCATGAGATGTGAGGGTTGTAGACAAAAACCTTATGTAATCATTCATGTCTCTGTCTCATTCTATGAGAGCTGTCTTGTTCGTGTTTTTGTTTTGTTCTTTCTCAGTTTAGTCTTCTCTATGTCGAGGGTATGGCAGGTTCTTTTTTTCTTGTCTTTTGATTTGAGTTCTTGGTTCAAGTAGTCTAACTTGTTGTTGCTCAGAACTGGGACTTATTTTCAAGATCATCTAGATCAGTTCTTCCCGAGAGCACAACTTGTTGATTGCTAGTCAGGTCAAGTGAGTCTGTGCTTTTAAATTCCTTGTGTATCTCTCTTTGCTAGCAGCAAAAAAACAAGGAATATTGTTGTATTAAGTGCGGCTGCTACTAATTCTTTGCTGTGCCGACAGCATTAGTAGTCATCAATGCATGCGGCTGCTACTAATCTCTTGTCTGTGCTTGCCGATTTTTGTTTTACTTTTGCAGCAGATTACTCCATCTTGCCTAGTCTTCTCTTTCCTTTTAATTTGCTTTTCCTTTGAAGTTTCTTCGCTGCTGCAGTCTGCAGTCCTCATTCCAGCTAGTTGCTTGCAGGTCTTTTACCACGGTTTTACTTTTTCTTTTGGGGTGCAGACTGCAGTGTTATTCGGCTGCATGCAACCTATTGCTCGCAACTTCTTGGGTTGGTCGACTGCTGCTATTTACAGCATGAAGTCCTCTTTTACTGCTGCTGTACTGCTCTCTTTAGCCTTTAAGTTCTTTTAGTTGTGTAGAGCATATTTCAACCTTATGTCCTCTCCAGTATTTTTGTTAGGTAGCAGCCCCATGTTGCAAGCTTTTAGTTCTCAGTCATAGAATTTTTGGTGTGTTTATTTGCTCTTCAGAGAGGTCTCTGTCAAGCATAAAATTGCTATACTCTTTGGACAAGTTAGTTTTCGTGGAACCAAGTCATTTTCAGTTTTCTTGGCAAAATTATACTTGGTGTTCCGAGAACTTAAATCATCCTCTTCATAACTTTCTATAGCTATCGGAGAGATGAGAAATCGTGTGGATACTCGGGGTAATTTTTATAGGGCTCCATTCACCCCCGCCCCCTGTATCGCCAACTTCGATCCAACATGTAATGTTCCTGTTGTACAACTACTACTCCAACTCACAGTGTTTCATACCCTTTTTTACTTGAACCAGCAGCCCAACCGTAGAAGTAAGAAGAGTCAGAGGAGAGGAGATAAGAACGTAGTGGATGCCGAAGGTGAGTGTGGACCACCAGACACCCAGAAAGCCAATCATGAGGATCACATGAAAGCAACATTTTCGGCAACAACAAAGGACCACCATCCATGTCTTCTTCTATGTGAGGACCACACCAAGACTACCCCCAACAACCTTACCACTTCCAGCCCGACACAAGTAGGCCCACCGTCGCTCCCACATCCATTTCTCCCCATTCCTTTTTGGGTTCCATATAAAAAAGACACTAGCAGATATGGACAGATCTATCACACATGAGGTAAAAAGTGGGATTTGGGATCCATACCTTCGGGAGGAGAGAACTCATGAACACACATTAATAAATATGGACGGATCTATCACACATAAGGTAAAAAAGTGGGATTTGGGACAAGAGGTGATAGGAATGAGAGGCGACACCGGGAGGAGAGGCGGCGTTAGGAAAGGCAATGGGACCACCATGCCAGGTGAGGAAGGAGAGGACAGAGATGTTGGATTCTCTGACGATGACGGTGAAGGTTGAGGGCGAGGAGACAGAGGGCATGTGCAAGTGAGAGGAATAAGAGCGCAAAACCTAGCAAGGGAATTACTTATAGAGGAACTATCATAAACGGTTCTATTAAATAACCGTATATGATATTAATATCATAGACGGTTTTATGATGTAACCGTTTGTAATGTATAGCATATCATAGACAGTTCTATCATAGAATCGTCTATGATATTACCATTATCACAAATGGTTCTATTATGGAACTGTCTATGATGTTATACATTATCACAGACGGTTATATTATAAAATCATCCATGATATTGTAGTTATCACAGACTTATGGAACTGTCTATGATACATATATCACAGATAGTTTGTGCCATCAAACTATCTATTATAATATCAGATTTTTCAGCTAGCCTCAAGAAAAGCCAGCCATACCATCTGAAAACAAGCAAGCAGATACAACAACAGATGTAATTATTTCTAAATCACTAAATCAATTATAATGGAATAATTCCTTAATTACATGCTGAGTTTATTAATTACATTGGAATAATTTCCAAATAGGTGTTTGCCATGTGGGATGATTCCACTTGGCTATTTTCCTTTTAAATAAAGCCCTTCATAATGATTGACATGCATATAGCTTGCTTCATCCCTTGGTTCTTTCTTCAGCTTGATGCTATTTTTGAATGGAGGTAACTCATCAAATTGATTGTACTCTTCCTCATCCACGACATTCTCAACTTCGACAATCCTTCTTTTTCCATGAAGAACTACATGGTACTTCTTATTTGCCGGGTCGGTTATACAAAACCTTGAATAACTTGCCTCATGAGTATGAATGGTTCATGTTTGTTTCCTATATGTTCGAGGTCCACAGTAGTGACACCGTACTTATCGACCTTTACACCCTGTGGGAGTTGAACCCAACGGCACCAAAAGAGTGGGATCTTGAAAATTGCATAGTCGAGCTCCCAAATCTCCTTCATAAGCCTGTAGTAGGAGTTGGGGCAGCAGTACTGAACTGCTCACAAAATGCATCTATGCAGACACCTAAGTTCTGCACTGTACTCTCTCTATCCTAATCTATTGTATAAAATGTGTAACCATTAAAGTTGTATCATTGCTATGTTATAATTGTAAATTTTGGCCCTCGTGCCAACCATTACAATGTTTCACTTGACGACCTCCTAGTGAATCGCACCCTTAACCATTCGTTAAACTGACAGTTGTGCTATCTCGTGATCCAATCCTCCGACCAGCCTGGATTCTCTTGGGGTAGCATGCCCTTATGCTCTTCAATATACGAGGACACTTTAGTGATATGTTGTAAGACCGTAAAATGGGTTTGAGTGTATGTACCCAGATCGGGAATTATTGCTTTTCTTCTAATGGTCCCGATACCCTCTAGCCTACCCTCGTGACAAGATAGAGGCATATCTATTAGTTCGACCTGAGCCATGTAATCGATAAAGAACTCAATGACCTCTTCGGTTACATAACCTTTGATGATGCTACCCTCCGGCTGAAATCAAATGCATACATAGGACTTAAGAATTCCCATGTAGCTCTTAAGCAGGTACATATGACATATAAACACGGGGCCACATATCTTTATCTCTTTCACAAGGTGGACAATGAGATGGACCATAATATCAAAAAATGATAGAGGAAAATACATCTCAAGATGATATAGAGTCATCATCACCTCCTTCTGCAGAGCATCTAGTCCATCGGGATTGACAACCTTCTGAGCAATTGCGTTAAAGAAATAATACAACCTCATGATTATCACTCGAACCTTGTTTAGCAAAATACTTCTAATTGCAATAGAAAGCAATTGTATCATTAGCACATCACAATCATGTGACTTCATGCCAATTAATTTCAAATCTTCCATGGAAATGAGTTTCTTCATGCTAACGAGGTGACCGGACGGAACTTTCACACCAAGCAAGTATGGACACAGTTCAGTTCTCTCGGACTCAGACAGAGTGTAGCAAGCTGGGGCAAGGTATGTGCAGCCTTTATTAGTCTCTATCGGTGATAACTCGGTTATGATATTCATAGCGACCAAGTCACACTATACGTTGACACCATCCTTTATTTGTCACGAATGTTCAGTAAGAGACCAATCAAGCTATTACATACAATCTTCTTTACGTGTATGACATCAATGCAATTGCGAACTTCTAAGTGCTTGAATAAATCAAGTCCCAAAATACTGACCTCTTCTTCCACATGTTCTTCTGATGGGTCCTCAACTTACGTCGCTTTCCAGGCACAACATCGATATCCTTGACCATAACGCACACCTCTTTCCTGCTAAATGGACTTGATGCTGAGTCATCCTCTTTATTTTCGTCAAATTGTTTCTTCATCTTATGGTATGGGCGATACCTTAAAAGGAACCTACGGTGACACATGTACATAGTTTTACGCAAGTTGTTAAACCATACACTCTTGATATAATCTAAGTAGTGCGGACGGGCTTTGGCTCCTTTTGTACTCAACCCTGATAGGTTACCAAGGGCAAGAAAATCATTATAGTACAGAACAACATGGCGCAAAGAGTGAAGTTCTCTCGTTTGTCTGCATCCCATACTTGTACACCTTCATTCCACAGTGTCACAAGATATTCTACTAATGGTGCTAGGTACACATAAATATCGTTCCTATGTTGCTTTGGCCCTTGTATAAGTAGTGACATGAAAATATACTTCTGCTTTATAAACAGCCAAGGACGAAGGTTGTACATGCATACATTCATAGGCTAGGTGCTATGTCAGCTGCTCATGTTATCGAAAGGATTCATTCCATCTGTACTCAATCCAAACCTTATATTCCTCATTCTACACCAAAGTCTGCAAACATTATATCGATGTTCCTCATTTCATCTTTCTTACACTCATTCGAGTGCCAACGTAGCAATCTTGCATCCTTTCAGTTCGCAAATAAACGCTTCAAATGGGGAATTATAGGCAAATACCACAATATCTTAGTAGGATATCCTTGCTTCACCTCAATGCCTTCGCCATCATCGGAGTCATTCTTACGCTTGTATCAGGATGCTTTGCACATCGGACAAACATTCTCTTTACGGTAGATGGTACAATTATTCGGATATGCATGTATTCTTTCTACTTCTATTTTCAATGGACAAAGAACCTTCTTGGCTTGGTAGGTGGTCCTTAGCAACACATTTCCCTCTAGAAGGATGTTCGCTAGGAGACCTAATAATGCCAGGAAACTTTTGTCAGACCAACCATTGCTTGCCTTCAATTTTAGTAGTTCAAGAACAGATGACAATCTTATGTATTACGGGCTACAGCCTGAGAACAAAGGTTTCTCCGAGTCCTCCATCAAGCTTTTGAATTTACCAAACTCTCTCTCACTATAGTTCCCTTCTACATCACGTAGCATCTGATCTAGATCGTCATCATATGATCTATCCTCATTGAAAGCATAGTCCACAACCGGCATATCGTTGGCTCTCTTGACTATGTTATAATTACCTTCCTATATCATTGGCTCTCTCGACTATGTTATAATTACCTTCCTATATAATATTCTTCTCTTTACCATAACTGGTACAATATGTATACCCCTTTTTAAAACCCCTTCGAATCAAGTAAGCTTTGATCTGCGATGAGTGAGTTGGTAAACATCTTCAGATTATCACAATCAATGCATGGACAGTACATATATTTCATTCCCTTCTTCAACATATCTTGTTCGGCTGCTCTTCTAAAAGCACACATGCTATTAGTGTGCTCTTCACTCACACGGTTCTCAACATACATCTAGTTTCGATCCATCTACGCTACGCATTGGCAACTAGTAGCAACACGTGGTGGAGACATCATAGTGACCATCATAGAATGAGGGTAAAGGTGGGGCTAGGGCTTGGGCAGCATCAGGGGCGGAGCCATCGCCTAGCTACCTTGGGCTACTATCCAAGGTGGTCGGGTGGTGGCATGGCTGCTACCCAAGATCACTGAGCGTTGCCTAATTATGTGTTTGGGTACTTCGTAGAAAGCTAATAACATTACCTACAATTCTCCAGTGTATGAAATTCGTAGATTAACCATGCAAAGTATCCAAACTGCACTACAGACATTGACATGAAGTCAATCTAATAACCGAGTTTTCAACAATTTGTAACCAAAATATTTCACATCTACTCGCACTATTCTCTGCTCTTGATTTGGTCTAATCGAAGTACTAGCAATAGAAAGGGTTTTGTGTTGTTACCCTAAATGCAAACATTGTTGACGGCACGAACCCGCAAGATCCACCTCCTTTCTCTTCTCTTCTTCTTTACTTCTATCACAACACTCGAGGCATGGAGCAGCAGCACCACCTCAGCAATAGGGATGCAAAAGATCATATAGCTTCCAACCGATCCGGACAATTTTCTAATACGGAATGTTTCGTCTTGGATTTTTCTCGGATAGTCTCGGATAAAAAATGAATACAGTTTTTTTCCAAAAATGAATATAGTGGTGCACTACTTGTCGAATATGAATACATACTCAAACTATCCGAGGATGATAGAGTCCAGATATCTGGCCCACTAGGTATAACTAAGCCCATAGCCAGCCTATGCTAGTAGTGCCCACTGGGCTTGTCGGCCTCAAGGGCCTTAAAGCCTTAAGTCTGAAAGGTAGTTTAGGCTGAACGCATCAATGCTCACATTGTCACCGTCGGCGTTGTTGAGTACCATGTCACCACCCACGGACATGGCACTCACAGTCGTCGTTTTCTTCTCTTCCTATCATCGTCCTCTTCGCTTGCATTGCAGTGGAGTGCGCACTTCTGGAACAACGTCGGCTGTGCACCCACCGGCGGGATGATCTCTAGTGGCACAGTGGCGCGAGGAGGCCTAGCTAAGCCGAACCATAGTCAAAGGGGAGAAGAACCTGAGCCAGACGAAGTTGGCCCAAGGGTGCAGGCGACACCGGGGTAGAGTAGCCGGAGTCAGGTGGCTCGTGGAGCCTGGGAGCGGGGAGGCGCCATGGGAAGCTGGTGGCGCAAGAAGTGGTGTTGGAGACCAGGTGGCTCGCAGGGTGGTCAGAGAGGCGCAGGCATGGCGGGGTGACTGGAGGAAGGGAGACAACGTCATGGGAGGGGTGCGGTGACCTACGGCCAAGACCATGGTGCATGTGGTCAGAGGCGCCATGGGGGATTTGGCCGGTGGAGCAAGGCAAGAATGAGGGAGAACTGGAGAATCTAAAAGAGGAAGGAAGAAGAGACAAGGAAGAGCAGAAGAAAAGGAAAAAAAGGAGAAAAAGAAAAATGAGTGGCTAGGACGGGCTTCAGCCAGGTGGAAAAAAAGAGAAAAAAAGAAAAAGAGAATAGAGAGAATGAGCACGTGCCCGATAAAATTTGTTATCGCGAATATTAAACCTAAGCCTTCCGTTAAATACCAACTTACTAAATAAAATTGAGTAGATCTCTTGGCAGACTCTGGCTTTAGATGCTATTATGTATTCAAATGCCAGTATTGGTCTATGATGAATGCTTTTTAGTGCGTGTGTATCAGTGTGTATGTGTGTTAGTACTTATGCATGTTATTGATACTTATGCTATATACTAATCGACTATCGAGTATATTTCTATTATGGATGAACATACTTATGCTTGTTCAAATTTTGTGAGTGTTTTAACAATATAAACTATTTATATGTTTTTATTTGTGACTGTATTTGTTTCGATTTGTATTTGTTTCGTATTTGTATTCAACATTATTCATATTTGTATGTGTATATGAGGTATTCGTATCCACATCTGATAAAAAATATGAAAACAAATCCACTCGTATTCAATCCGTTTGCATCCCTACTCAACACTGCTCCCGGTCTTCCTCTTCTCCTCCTCTTTGTGCGCACCAGCCCTTGGACCAACAGTGGTAGCCGGCAACAGCACATGTTGCCTCCTTCTTTCTCCTTCTCTCTTCTCTTCTTCCCTGCCCTCCTTCACAAAGGGCAGCAGCATGCACTATCGACACCGGCACCGTATGCATGCGCATCAGCCTACAGCAGCAGCCGCCACGGCGCAGCACGCATGCATCTGCAAGCAACAGCGGTAGCCACGTTATGGCATGCATGCATCGGCATGTAGTAACAGCACGCGGCATCGACATCACAGGGGTTAGGTAGCGTCAAGGGTTAAGCCACCATCCGACCTTGGGCTGCTGCCGGAACCCACCAATGAGCAACCCCCACTGGCGGATCCAGCATGGGTCATGAGTGTTCAGTTGAACACCCAAAATTTTTTATAAAATACAATGTATATAATAGGTATATTAGATATATATATACTATTAGTTGTATTAAAACTATATTTTATACCTGCAAATAAATTCAGACCGCACTCCTCGTATCTCGCGCGCAGCCCATGTAATACATTAGACCCATTTTTCTTTCCACTTCAGCCCTCCTCATATCCAAGAGGTAAAGATATAAACAAAATCTTAATATTTGTTCTATTTCTCATCTTGTGGCTGTCTGTGTGGGAGGCGGCTTCGGCCTTTGAGTGGCGAGCGGGCGGAGGTGCAGGCTAGAGGCGAGTGATGACCGGCGGACGTGGACGTGGTGCCATGATGTGACGACAATCACACGTGAGGCGGCGTGTGGTGCAAGGTGAACGTGTGGCAGCGCGGGGCGAGCAGAGAGGTGTCGCGGGCAAGCGGGCGGTGGCACAACGAACATGGAGGTAGGGAGCAACGCGGTAGCCGGGAGGAAGCGTGACATTGGGAAATAGCAAAAAAAGGCAAGATCAACAAGATATACAACTCTCATTTATCTCTATAATTTGTTGTTTAATTCATATATTATGCTCGCCTTATGTCGCCCATTTCCTCGTAAGAAATCATTAATTTCTGTAATTTATGTATTTCTATTATATCTACATACATGTATCGTTGTATCGGTTTTTTGGGAGACGGTGCGCTGCGGTATCGACGTATTCGAGCAACTTAGCTTCGAAATCCGAACACCCATTCTAAAAATTCTGGATCCGCCATTTGGAACCCCACCATCATTCAAGCTCCGTGGCGAACTCCTCCACCTATCAGCGGTCAACTCTATCCGGACTCCCATACTACCTGAGCTCCCACCAGCGATTGGCTCCGCCACTGGGCAGCATAATATAGAGGCTAGAGTTTTGAGTTATTTTTTCTCTCTCTACTGACTCCCTCCTTTCTCTTTCATACGCACCGCCCCAGTCGCGCGCCACACTGAAAGGGAAAATTGAATATATAGGACCCCGTTGAGAGTGCTTTGATAAAATAGGACCAAGTTTATTGTCCTTGTAAATATAGGACTGAGTTGAGCATCTTCTTGCAAATATGGTATTTTTCCCATTCTAATTTCATTTTCATTTTCCAACCCATTTTTCTCTACGTGAAATGACTCTTTTGCCCCTTATCTTTTGCCCCAAATGATCTCAGGGATTCCCACTATGATCTCAGTTATATCACGATCAAGTTACATGTTCCACAGCAACTCCACACTGGAGATATTAATTACTAGCATTTCTTCAATTGTTTTTCTCCTAGTCATTTACTTGTGATGGCATAGATCAAAGTAGTACTAGAGATAGCATATTAGCATAGCATACTTTGTTAATGTACTTACAGTGAACTGATCAGCACAACGCTTCTGAGAAGCCAGGAAATGCAATCTCATGAATGCCACATTGTTGTTCCCTTTGTATAGCATAAAGCACGTCCAGAACGTGAACACATATGCCATTAACACTACTAATTTTTGGGCCTATTGCAACGACGCCGAAACGTTGCAATAGGCCTAAAATGGTTGCAATAGCACCTGTTGCAATGCTAAATTTTCGTTGGGAGGCGTGGCAAGAAGTTGCGTGGTCTAAAGTTTGGGCCACGGTATTTCGGTTCGTTGCAATAACGTTTACCTATTGCAATGCAATAAAGCATTGCAATACATAGTTTATGCAACAATGTATTGCGTGGCAATAACAACTATTGCCACGCAATTAGGCGTTGCTGTAGATAGCATTTGCATCATACCGATTTCGTGGTTATAAGTTAAATTGCAACGAAAACTGGTGGTAGCAATAGACTATATTGCCACGCAAAGAATTCGTGGTAATAGATTCAATTGCCACGTAAAGAATCCGTGGTAATAGATTCAATTGCCACGCAAAGAATTCGTGGTAATAGGACAGAGTGCTATTGCCACGCAAAGAATTTGTGGTAATAGGACATAGTGATATTGCCACGCAAAGAATTCGTGGTAATAGATTCAATTGCCACGCACATACTTTGGTTGCAACAGCCTCTATTGCCACGCTTGATATTTTCGTTGCCATAGCTTCTAATGCCACGCTTGATCTTTTGTTGCTATAGACTCTTTTGGTACGCTGTTTTTTCGTTGCTATAGCATATATTGCCACGCCAAAAGTTGAAGGGAATAGTGTATATTGCAACGCATTGCTTTAGTAGCAACAAGAATTATTGCAACGCCATTAATATTTGTCACAACAAGAATCAACTGATGTAGTAAAATCATTATATCAAAAATAGAATTTGCTGCTACACATATCTGAAATGAAACCAACTTTGTTTGTGACAATAATTTGAAGTTGTATTACAAGCATCACTAAAATGTCCCTAGCTATCACTGCATTGAAGCTTGGCTTGACCTCGCTGAATAGCTTGAATTGACCTTAGCTTCCCATGGCTCGAGCACTGCACTCAATTTATTCCTTCCTCCTGAATAAAATCATTCAAAATGGCATATGCATCAGTTGTTCAGCTCATCACGATAGTAACACATTGTAAATGGAATAAATTTTCATAACATGAATACATATGTTCATTACTGCATCAATGCAACTGTCTAGAGATATAGACATGATTGTCAAAATATGTAAAGCTCAAGAACCACCAGAAAAATGGTACTGCACTGCTGTTCGGTTTGGCAAACAACACCAAGGGCCAAAAGAAAGTACAAGAAGAAACTGATAGCTGCAGTAGACCCAAAGCCAGAAATGCATTCGGCAACAATAAATGATGATTGGGAAGAGATGCTCAAGAGCAATTCCCAAACAAAAATCTGCTACCTGTACTCTCGGCAAGGAGGTTGATTAAGCATGCATGGCCGAAATGAGTACTACTGCTGCCGAAAGAAGTAAATGCCAAAAGAAAACGTGAGCAAACAAGAATAGGACAGCAAGATACACAGACATGTACTGTTAGGAACAACCGAAAACAAAAGTTGGTGTGCTGTCCATCACCCGAAAGAAATAAGGCAGCTGCTCATGACCGAACTAGAAGCATCCCGTGCTGTCCGAAACCAAATAAAAGCACAGAGAAAGATTGGCTGAAAGCTTAGAAAAATCAATTCATTGTAGTCCACTCTGCTGGCCGAACAAGAGAAAAAGAAAGCAAAATGCAGCTCATAGGGTGTTTCCGAAGCTCAGATAAAATCAGCAGAGGATGATCTTGGTTTCAAGCTCCCTATGCCCACAAAGCTATTGTGCCGCTTTTGCAATGGTCAACTGAACCATTATGAGAATGTACTAATGGCTCCTCTTGGCATAATAGGAGGCTATATGTTTTATGACCACTTCGTAAATGTCTACTTATCACCACTTGAGCAAATTGTTGAAGACACAACATAATTTTATCATGACTTCAATGAGCTAGGTGTTTTTGATGGGTCCAAGCTCATCATAGTGGCAACTTCACTGTATCGTCCAAAAACATTTCTCGTTAATTGTTCAAATGGTGAACTTTATGTTGGCACCGCCAAATTACTAGATGGAGAAATGATGCCATGTGTACCTAAATCATTGATAAGGCCGACTAATAATGATATGCCCCAAGATGGATTACATTTGTGGTTGGAAGAGCATCTTAGGCGCTTACAGAATGGCATGATCAAGACCCATATGCTCAAGACATCGAGGTATATCAGCCTATATCCAGAAGCATCCCCATTGTGTACTTCGGCAGTGACCAATGGTGTAAAGGTGATAAATCTTGATATCCTACAGATTGCCTAGATGAATTTGGAACTCTTTTTGTGTTGACTGTTATTCTCTACTGAATTTCTATTCCTACAGATAGTAGTCAAAAAAACAGAGTTAAGGAGCCAAGCAATCCTACAGTGAGCAGGTTAGATTCCAATTAACATCATTGGTGACATAACGGAGAAAGGAGCCAAGCAATCAAAACAGAGTTAATATAGTGAACTCAAGGAGAAAATCAATCCAGATCAGTGCAGTTTACTTTTCATATGCAAAAGTATGTAACTTTCTTTTGTTTCTCCTAACTACCCTGACAACAGAATATAGTGTTTTCGGCGTCATCTTAATTTCAAACACAATGCAATCGATTACTAGTGGATGGTGTGCAAAAATAAATAAATTACATATGTGTGTACCATAACCATCCTCTTTCGGATGTTAAACATCACATTGACAGTTTCTCCTATTTTCTTAAGATTAATTTAATATATGAACTTAACAGTGAGCTGCTGTTGTACTAAAAAAAGAAATGTAGTAAACAAACCCCTTTACTCGCATTAGTCTTGTCTGTAGCTAGCGTAAAGTGTTTCCTTGAAATGTGTGGAGAAAGGGATAAGGAATCCCTACGGATGACATGATAAACTAGGAGATAAGCATGCAGATAAAGCAAAAAAAATGGTTGTGGCTATAATCAGACTTGGGTTGTATGCAAAAGTAGAAATGTAGTAAACAAACCCCTTTTACTCGCATTAGTCCTGTCTGTAGCTAGCGTAAAGTGTTTCCTTGAAATGTGTGGAGAAAGGGATAAGGAATCCCTACGGATGACATGATAAACTAGGAGATAAGCATGCAGATAAAGCAAAAAAAATGGTTGTGGCTATAATCAGACTTGGGTTGTATGCAAAAGTATGTCGCTGGGATCTGCAGTTCTCCACTGCAAAATGATGTGAAGTGCACTAACAAGAGACATTCTCCACAGAATTTTGTCATTCAAAGCATACCATACAACAGTGAAAAACTCGCACTGATTAACAATTTGCAATGTAGTAGATAGGCATTATAGCTATAAAAAATCCCTCTGCAATGCATACCTGTTGACTCCTTGTGCGTGCACATTTAGTAGCAACAGCAGCCTTTAGTGTTTTTGTAGTAATATAATTCACTGACGCATTCCCGTCTTTGTTTTGGGGAAGAGTTCGGTTAAGAACACTACTTCTAGGGGTGCGAGTATTGGATTCTGCAGTTCGCCTAGCTTCATGTTGTGTTTCCAGATTGCTATCTGGGTTAGTCTGCTTATCAAAAAATTCGAGAAAACATTTCAGGGCTCATACAGTGTAGTGATCCATGTTGCCTGTAAACATGTTGCAATTGCTATTACCTGCGGTGTTGTTTTTTCACTCCGTGGAGTCGTGTCATTTCGTTCGGTTGGGGCAGCAGGAACATCTATTGTTTCGTTGGCAGCTTGGTTAGCCTGCATTTAAATTTTAGTTTTCAAATAGTTAGCTCTCATATAATGACTGAAACCATGAAGGAAAAAATTGTGCACTACAATTTTGTTTAAAGACTCCACAGTGCTCAGGGGGAAGGCATGTACATTCTAGTGGGTGCAGATGCACGCACGACCAAATAAAAATTTAAAGGCAATCACTTATATTAGACAACTGATGCTAATTGGTCATATTTTTATCTTAGACGATATATTACTCACTCACGTTCTAAATTGAAGTTCACTATCACTGAGTGAGTAATATATTAAAGCTTACAAAACAGAAATATTGCAACTAATTATTACCTCCTGGAAGGCTCCTTGTCTTTGTGTTACTAGCATGGACATAAACTCTTGCCTGAGTTTTTCTTTAATTGTGTCCCTTGAATTCAACAATTCTTCTATCTGACGCCTGCTTTCTTCCTTTTCGTTGGCCCTTTCAGCAACTTGGTTTGCAAGTTGTTCTTTTAACATTTGAACCTCAAACTGGAGCTCTAACCTTGTCCTATGGGATTCCGCAGAATGCCGGGCTTGCATCTGCAAATTTTCATTGTATAGCTGCCTTCGTGTTGGGTAGTACGCCAAGTATCCATTACCATGAGTTTTCGATGATTTGCACCTAGTGCTTTCCTTATATGATGACTGGAAAACAAAGTTTTCATCTTGTGATGAATTGAAGTTATCTTGTGACTCTAATTCCTTCTCTGTTATTTTGCTGCTTGCAGTATCCTAATGCACAGAACATATTTGTAGGTGTCAATTGAGACTGGAAGTGTAGGCCAATATTATGAATGACTTAGTTGGCCTGATCGACTGTGCTTCTTGGGCTGCAGCTGCACACATACAAGCTGCTGAGTAGTAGCAGCAGCTGTTCAAATGTATACCGGAGCAGCTGCAGCCAAAGCCCAAGTAGCAGAAGCGGTCACAGCCAATAACTTCATTACAAATTATTATACTCACATAGATAGCCTTAGATGCACAGTTTGACCATTGCCCATCCTTCGTGTGCGTTGTCATCCAAAGACTCAAATCATTTGGCTCTTCTCCAGTTTCCGGGTCTCTCTAAGTTGGGAAGAATCTAACATATGAATATTTCATCATTGAACAAAACAAGTACATGTTCTTTTCATGTCATTACCTGCTCATAGCTACACTAGGAAAAAGGTTTCGAGCCCATGAGATGCTTGGTCTGTTGTAGATGTCTGTTTTGAGAATTCTAGCTGCTTATCTTCTGCAGAATGAGTTAATGTTAAAGTTCTAAAAATAAAGCATTATTTGAAGCTAAAGTAGTAGAAAAAGGAAAGTAAAATCCATCGAACCTTGAATTGTTCAGTGCCAAAGTATAACACCAGATAGTGCCATTCAACAATGTCTAGATCCTCAGGCTTATTTTGCATTCTCTCATCATAAGTCTGGTATGCCTTGTACGTAGAACTAAATGTTGATCGCCATCCTTTGTATCGCTCCTTAGCGATGGCCCATATCTTTAGCTTTGTATCCTCGGAATTCTCAATGTCCC
Organism: Dendrocalamus latiflorus; assembly: GCA_017311315.1. Classification (NCBI taxonomy): domain Eukaryota; kingdom Viridiplantae; phylum Streptophyta; class Magnoliopsida; order Poales; family Poaceae; genus Dendrocalamus; species Dendrocalamus latiflorus. The sequence continues at coordinate 20,857,700 of CM029623.1, forward strand.
ACCTATTCTGTTAAAAACAAAATACAAAGAGTAGGTGGTTTTTTTGAATTATGTTAGAATTAAAATGTGTAGGCAAAAAGAATCTGTAACTTACCATTATATCATTTGCTATTGAATTTTTGACAACTTGCTTCACATCTTTCCAACTTCTCACTCCAATGAGGGGAGCCTTTTTTCTTGTAAACAATACAACTTCATCCACAAACGTGCGTGCGTTTTCACCTACAGGTCCTCCCAGTCTAGATGAGAATTCGATTTTTAGTTTCTGATTGCCTTGCTTAATTCTCTTGCTTACTGCTGCTAAACCTTTAAGAGTGCCGCGTCCACGTTTCTTCGTCTTTTGGCAGTCTCCTCGAACGAAACGATAAACAATAGCATAAATTTAATATACCCATTCAGATAGGGGAAAATGTAATTGAACCACATATACAAAAATGTAAACAACTGAGGCTTACCATTTCCCTGTTGTTTCTGACGCCGAGCATGAGAAGGCTGCGCCAATGTTGGTGTTGGGTTGCTGTCTTGACTTTCATCCTCTCCAGTTTTCTGAGTACCCAGGCTACGGTTTTGCAAATATGATTCTGCAGAAAATGGAAGCATGTGTAAGTTACAAACGATTCCTAAGAACTCATATTTGTTTTACATACACGACGAGTCATATTAACTTACGAATATCATGAAGATCGCCTTGCAGCCTTAGCCATTCACTGTATGTTGCTATTGTCTCATCCCTGTAGTTATCCTGAAATTCTGCAATCGTGTTTATTTTAGTGCAATGGTCGTTGCAGTCTATTACAATACAGTAATTGAGACGAGCGCAACAACTTAACTTACCCATGCCCACTTCCTCCTGATGTAGATTCGCAAGCCAATCCTTGTATTCGTCAATTGGTTCCTCTGTACACTCTTCGTCAAAAGTTGGGGCAGAGTTCGGTAGTTTCATGGGTGTTATGTTCACATGTCGCTCTCTTTCTTCCTCCCTTGACAATACTAATCTGATTTTTTTGTCCCCCTCATTATTTACTATCATTGAATCTGCATCAACCTCATAATCGAGATCCTCTAGAGTTGCTGCAGCCCTACCGCATCGCTTCTTATAGTACAAGTAGTCCCTCCCAGAGTACCCTAGTTGTGATTTCATTGTTACTAAGTTACCAAATGTGATGTCCGGCCTTTCGATTCGAAAGTTAACAAATTCATCTCCTGTCCTTGTCCCCTTGCAATGAAAATATAAATTCCATGTGTTCTTGGTCCTGCCACACCATACAATTGATACTTGGATGACATACTTGACTAATCAGATATATGATGAATATTGCCCTATTATGCAGAATCAATTTGAGCTAAGGGAATATGATGATATACTACAACTAATGTTGTGACTGTAATAGCCTAAAAGGATGAAAAGGGAACAAATTGAGGACAATACAGTAAACATAAATAACTTGGCAGTGGATGCACATTAATAAATTCCAGCTAAAACTCAATACATCCAATACATCCTAGGAAAACATGAAATTTCCAGCATTTCTCATATCAGTGGTTCCATTGTTTTAACAGGGCATCTCAAATATTGCATTTGTCAAATAAATCATGGCCACCATTGAACAATGGGTAAACAAATTTCCTGAGCGACAAATCTCAAATTAACCAACCCATCTGGAAACAAAACTATCTAATCACCGCAACCAAAACAAGCATACATATTCATAATCCCCGTGGAACCCTAGATGCCGAAAAATGCATCAGCACAACAACCAAACAAGCATACATATTCATAATCCCCGTGGAACCCTAGATGCCGAAAAATATTATGACTATACTACGTGATTCCTTCTCTAAACGCAGGATCATCAGGGTGGGTGCATACCTGGGGGCGGTTGGAGATTCAAACGGCGATAAATCAACGACGGGCAGAGAGGCATGACGACGTGGATTCGGCGGTCTGCGGCTGTGGCGTGTGAGGTCGCCGCTGCCGTCGTTGGTCGATTTAGGTGACCCCGTCGTGGCCGCCGGTGACCCACCTTCCCCTCCCCCCATGGCCGCAGGTGCCCCCGTCGAGGCCTCAGGTGTCGCCATCTACAGGAGCGGAGACACTATCTAGCGGCGGCTCTCTCTTTCTCCCCCTCCAGATTAGATTAGGGAGGGGATTAATTTGGGCGGAGGGTAGGCGGGGGCGGGAAAAACGTGGGTCAGGCGAAGGGTTTTGGCGCTTTGTCTTTTTTTCACAGTTTTTAGCAGGAATAAGTAGAGGTGGGACTTGGGCCGGGCTTCTTTGGGCCAGCCCGAAGCACAGTCGGCATGGCCCAGCCCAAGCACGGCGGCACGGGCGGCACGAGGAGGCGGAGCCGGGGAGGTCGGGCCGTCAGGGACCTCGGGGTCCATGGAGGTGGGGCGCCTGCTGCGGGGGAGCAGGCCGAGGGAGGGGGCGGTGGGGGCCGAGCCACCGAGGGAGGGGAAGCGGCCGGAGAGGGGTAGGGGGCGGCGCGGGAGGGTAGGGGGCGGCGGGAGAGGCGACGGGGGAGGCGGCGCGGGAGAGGCGGCGGCGGAGGGCCGGAGGGGGCGGTGGGGGGGCCGACCGGCCGAGGGAGGGGGCGGTGGCCGGTGGGGGAGGCCGAGGGAGGGGAAGCGGCGCGGGAGGGGCGGGAGAGGGGGCGGCGGGAGAGGAGGCGGGGGAGGCGAAGCGGCGCGAGAGGGGTAGCGGTGCGGGAGGGGTAGGGGGCGGAGGGAGAGGCGGGGGGGAGGGGGAGGCGGCATGGGAGAGGGGGCGGCGGAGGGCCGGAGGGGGCGGTGGGGGAAGTGGGGAATGGGGGAGGGCGAACCGGCGAAGGCACCGAAGGACAGAGCTACAAAGAGCAGGATAGCGCGTCGGAGATTTATCATGACTGAAAACAAAGATTTTCAAGATTGAAACATATAAGAATATTTAAACAGAAACATACATGACGCAATATTTAAAAAACATGATTTAAACAAAAAAATCATCATCCTGGCCTTGACCCAAAGAATTAGCTGGAGCAACAATTCCATCATTAATGTAGGTGTCGTCATCATTATCTTCGTCATCAACAAATGCTGCATCATCTGGTTTAGGAAAAGATTCAGCAAGCGCCCTCTTGATAACAGAGGCATCACCACTTATGCCTTCCATGCCTGATCTCATCCAAACTGACAAATCCTCATGTCGGCTTAATAAATTCATGTCTTCGACTCCCACATCCACTAAGTCTACGTCGATTTCACCCTCATTTTCTGTTTGTTCTGCTTCTGGCATGGCAAACAAATTTCTAGGCTTCATTGCAACAACACTGCACCACCCCGGTTTGTTTGCCACATTGACATAAAACACATGTTCAGCTTGTGTCGCCAGAATATAAGGGTCATTACAATATCGAAATCGACTAGTATCGATGTCGATAGTCCCATATTGATCCTTACTATATCCTCTACCTTTGCTCTTAGTGGTAGCTGGTACATCATACCAGTCGCACTGAAACATTACAACTTCTTTTTCTTTAGGGAACTCGAGTGAGATAATTTTTTTAATCACACCATATGTTCTAAAGCTGTATATTTTGTATCTTTGCAGTCAACATGCTAAATCTTTGCAGAAACTTTGCAGTCAGCATGCTAAGTTATATATATGCTTCTATTAATTTTATAAAAAATGATGACAACAAATACTACTGTAATACAAAAAATGTACAGCTTACTTAACCTATACAAGCGAGGAGTCGTTCTCCGAATGAGCTAAAAATTTCACGTTAGACTCCCATCTGTACCGTTGACGTGCCATTAGAATTCGCCGCCAAAGTTCATTTCGTACTGCACATGAGAAATCGTAGTAGGCAGTACGTACACCGTTTGGTTGTATCAACCTATACAAGCGAGGAATCGTTCTCCGAATGAGCTGAAAATTTCACATTAGACTCCCATCTGTACCGTTGACGTGCCATTAGAATTCGCCGCCAAAGTTCATTTCGTACTGCACATGAGAAATCGTAGTAGGCAGTACGTACACCATTTGGTTGTATCAACCTATACAAGTGAGGAGTCGTTCTCCGAATGAGCTGAAAATTTCACGTTAGACTCCCATCTGTACCATTGACGTGCCATTAGAATTCGCCGCCAAAGTTCATTTCATACTGCACATGAGAAATCGTAGAAGGCAGTACGTACACCGTTTGGTTGTATCAACCTATACAAGCGAGGAGTCGTTCTCCGAATGAGCTGAAAATTTCACGTTAGACTCCCATCTGTACCGTTGACGTGCCATTAGAATTCGCCGCCAAAGTTCATTTCGTACTGCACATGAGAAATCGTAGTAGGCAGTACGTACACCGTTTGGTTGTATCAACCTATACAAGCGAGGAGTCGTTCTCCGAATGAGCTGAAAATTTCACGTTAGACTCCCATCTGTACCGTTGACGTGCCATTAGAATTCGCGGCCAAAGTTCATTTCGTACTTCACATGAGAAATCGTAGAAGGCAGTACGTACACCGTTTGGCTATATTAACCTATGTGGGCGAGCAATCGTTATCTGAATGAGTTCAAAATTTCATGCTGGACTCCCACCTACACCGCTGACACGCCATTGCAATTCGCCGCCATAGTTCATTAATTAACATGGAGGGAGCACGACTAATCCTAGAGCTAAATGGAATCGTGAACGTAACAAATTAACCGATGTAGGTATTATTTCCTTCATTATCACCTACTGAAGGGCTCCTACATAAGAGAAGCATAAAATATTATTGTACTAGCAGATCTCTCGTGGAGTTTTAAGTTTTTATTCAAAATTAACAATTCAATTCCGGCGTCCACTCGCCTCGGCGACGGCAACTATATCGTTCCTCTAAAGTATAGTACCAATCGCGCCCTTTGTTTCTTCGTCGCAAAGGGTATTGACTTAGTTGCGAACTATTTCAGTATATTACTGACACCAAAGAAAAGTTGAACAAGTAACAAAAATGAAAAATCTATCGAGTAATACTTGCAATGAAGAAGTTGGCTATCATTATAGGGTGTTGGCTAAAATTGTTCATGCTGTTACTGACCTTGATTTCCAAACCCTACTTTAGAGCAATGTACCCAGTGGCGGAGGTAGGAGCAATTCTTAGGGAGGGCCAATTTGCCTTATAAAGATCAACAGATACTATGTTTTGAACCAAACTAAACAGTACAGTCCTCATGCATACAAATCTCAGAACTCAGGGGCGGATCTACAGTAATTCATGGGTATTCAGCTGAATACCCAAAAAATTTTGTAAAAAATCTGCTATACATTACATATAATACATATATATTAGTAAGTGGGTTTAAATAAAAGAATTTGAAGTGAAAAAGGAGCTCGGGCCGACCCCTACCTCCCACGCGCCGAACGGCCCACTGCGCCTCCGGCCTCCCACGCGACCACGCCCAAACGGCCCACTCGCGCTGTTCCTCGCCTGCGCCGTCTTCGGTTCCTCCTCATCTCTCCTGCTCTCACTTCTCAGCGACAGTCACAGAGCGACTCAACCCTAACTCTCTCAGTCTCAGATCCGGCGCCCGGGCGCCGCCGGCAGCACAGTCGACTACCTTCGCGCCTACGTCGCCGACCTCGGCGACCACCGCGCGCTCAAGCAGCTCCGCCGGATCCTGCGCCTTCTCACCTCGCTCAAGGTCGTGGCCGCCGGGCCTGAGCGTGACCCGGCGCCGCTCTCGCTCCTACCGTTCACGCGCCTGCGCGTGCTCGAGCTGCGGGGCTGCGACCTCTCCATCTCCGCTGCCAGGGCCTGCTCGTCCATTTCTCCTTCTGGATTTCCCTCTCCGAGTGTTCTGCGGTTTGCTATTGTGAACTGGTGCGATGGGGCTCTCATTTGTGAGGGTTTTGGTGCCGCAGAACGCGCTGCTGCAGTTCGTGCGGGTGGTGGAGGCCAGGGAGCAGGTGGTGGCTGGCACGACTTCAAGGAGCTCTAGGATTTCCGCCACGCCGGGGACGCCGCCTCCTTCACCAATGCCGACCTTGGCGCCAAGAAAGGTGCTCCCCCGCTGATGAGATCGATATGATTCGTCTGTTGCCTGGTGTGCTCATTTGCGCTGCGGTGTGCAGCGTTCTTGCTCGTATTTGATTGCAACGACGGGTGGTGGTTAAGTGAGCAGAACGTGTTTGTAGAAATGCGTATTGCCTAGTATTGGATATAACCTCCTTCGAAACAGGACTTGCCGTATAACTAGATGGCATCAGGATCCTCTGTATTCGTTTAGATTGTTTGGTTGAAAAAACAATGTTCTAGACCATCAATGGGGGAGATGATAGATTTGACTTGATTTCTAACACAATGAATTGCCAACCTTTTGCTCTAGTTTGTGGCATTCCTGGGCTGATCCATTGTTTGGGCCTTATGTGCAATATCTTATTGCAACATAGATCCCATTAGCTTGCTATATTATCAATTTCTGAAACATTAGTGATAGCTTGGAACATGGGATTACGAACTCTTTTAGTCAGATGGCTATATCTGCGCATATTCCTGAATTTTTGATGGCTGCGGCATGGTTGACAGATTGCTATTGACTCCATTGAATTTATCAAAAATAAACATAAGTTGTCATGATCAAGGCATATTGATTGCATATACAGATTACAGCGGCACATGTTGTGATTTGTGAATGACCATTTTTCCATTTTTCTTAGTTGCTTATAATGTGTCTAATCCTTGAACTTACAAAAGTTAAATTGAGTTACATTGGTTCCATAATTGCATTTGGATAGCGGAACTTGGAGTGTAAATAGATTTGTTTACCTTTAGCTGTTTTTCCTTGATAAGTTTTGTGGTTAAATAATATGGGAGACATTTTTGCATGTTGTGGTGGGTATACATTTAGTGGGCAAGCTCAAATGTGTCCTAAACTTTGACACACAGTGCCAGTGCCACAGTGTCCTTTATGTTTTCAATTGAACAACAATTCCATCATTAATGTAGATCCGCCACTGTCAGAACTTCATGATTGAAACATATTTTTGGACGAATATTTAAATATAATAATATTTGACAGAAATCCAATCATGTTCCTTGACAATGTTTGAGAGAAATCTCAGAACATTTATCATGACTGAAAACAAAGATTTTCAAGATTGAAACATATAAGAATATTTAAACAGAAACACACATGACGCAATATTTAAAAAAAATGATTTAAACAAAAAAATCATCATCCTGGCCTTGACCCAAAGAATTAAATGGAGCAACAATTCCATCATTAATGTAGGTGTCGTCATCATCATCATCTTCGTCATCAACAAGTGCTGCATCATCTGGTTCAGGAAAAGATTCGGCAAGCGCCCTCTTGATAACAGAGGCATCACCACTTATGCCTTCCATGCCTGATCTCGTCCAAACTGACAAATCCTCAAGTCGGCTTAATAAATTCATGTCTTCGACTCCCACGTCGAGTAAGTCTACGTCGATTTCACCCTCATTTTCTGTTTGTTCTGCTTCTGGCATGGCAAACAAATTTCTAGGCTTCATTGCAACAACACTGCACCACCCCGGTTTGTTTGCCACATTGACATAAAACACCTGTTCAGCTTGTGTCGCCAGAATATAAGGGTCATTACAATATCGAAATCGACTAGTATCGATGTCGATAATCCCATATTGATCCTTACTATATCCTCTACCTTTGCTCTTAGTGGCAGCTGGTACATCATACCAGTCGCACTGAAACAGTACAACTTCTTTTTCTTTAGGGAACTCGAGTGAGATAATTTTTTTAATCACACCATACCAGGACATATTGCCAGTACTCTCATCACCCTTCACAACCACACCACTATTTTGTGTGCTCAGGCTTTTCTCAATGGAAGCCATTCGGAACAGGAAACCATTGATGAAGCATCTATTGAACACACGAGCACGATGGTCCGGTCCTTGACAAAGGGCATACATCAGATCACTTGCTTCCCCTGCTTCGTATAGTCTGGTGATCTGCAAACTCAGTTTGAAAATATAAGGGTCAGTGAATAACATTTGTCAACGAGTACATGTCAATAGATAGTTCAAAACAAATAGTGGTATTTAATTACTCACTTCTCGCTCAAACCAGCCCACAAATTGCTGCTCGTGTCGTTTATCAAGACTCCTTGAACCAGCTTTTTTTAGTTCGTCCATATGCTCACTGCATTGAACAAATACTTTCATATTACATACCAAAAAATGGGGCTTCTATTAATTTAAAAAAATGATGACAACAAATACTACTGTAATAAAAAAAATGTATAGCTTACTTAATCCATGGTCTGGCCTCTTCACAGTTTGTTATTAAGTAGTGCCTCATCCGCTTCAACTCAAATGAAGATAATGTCTCGATTTGAAACCCTTTCTTCTTGTAATCAATTGTGCCAAATATCGACAGCCCAGATGGTGGCTCATTCACAGCGACACTTTCATGCCGATCAGCTCGATTCAGCTTGGTACCAATGTCTTCCAAGAATCGAGAGCAAAATGTCATGCACTCCTCAGAGATATATCCCTCAGTTATTGAACCTTCTGGGTGCGCTTTGTTCCTCACATAGCCTTTAACTGTATGTAGATATCTCTCAATTGGATACATCCATCTATAGCACACAGGTCCTCCAAGTCTAGCCTCTTCAGCTAGATGAACTGGCAAATGCATCATGATATCAAAAAACGCAGGTGGGAAGACCATCTCAAGGCGACATAGTCTCTCTAATTGAAGTGCTAAGGTTTTCAATATCGTTTTCCACCAGCTCCTTCGAACAAATTGCATTGAAGAACCTACTAAGCTCAATCAATGGGATAACAACATCTTCAGGCAATATGTTTCGTACAACTAAGGGCAAAAGTTTCTGTAGGATAACATGGAAGTCGTGAGATTTGAGTCCAGACACCTTACACGCATTCACGTCAACACATCTCTTGATATTGGAGGCGAACCCATCAGGCATCTTCACTCCTTCTAGAAATTTGCATAAAATTGTCTTCTCATCCTTACCTAAAGAGTACAATGCTGGTGGCAATGTATAATTATTATTGTCGAGCACAGGATGTTGATCCCTCCTTATCCCCATATGTTCCATGTCAAGCCGGGCCTTCTCGCTGTCCTTCGATTTACCTTCTATGCCAAGCAAAGTACCCAATATGCTTTCACATATGTTTTTCTCAATGTGCATCACATCTAAATTATGCCTTATAAGCAATGTTTCCCAGTATGGCAGTTCAAAAAAAATACTCTTCTTCCTCCAATTGTGCCATCTATTATCTTCTTCACGTTGCTTCCTCTTTCTTGATGTCTTCCCAAATGGCACTTGCTCAAAGCTTTCATACTGTTGCAATACATCTTTACCAGACAGTGGTACAGGAGCCTCCCTGTTTTCCACCTTGTTATTGAAGCTCGTCCTGTTCCTACGCCACCGATGGTTCAAAGGCAAAAAACGACGATGTCCCATGTAGCAGTGCTTGCACCCGAATTTCAACCACAAGTAGTCAGTATCCTTGTGGCAGTATGGATATGCAAACTTGCCTTTCGTGCTCCAACCAGATATCATCGCATATGCAGGGAAGTCATTAATTGTCCAAAGTAGAACAGCATGTAGAGTAAAATTCTTCTTTGCCTTTGCATCCCATGTTTCAACACCCTTCTCCCAAAGATCCTTTAGCTCATCGATAAGGGGCCGCAAATATACATCAATATTAATTCCAGGTGATTTCGGACCAGGTATCAACATCGACAACATCCAATACGGTTGTTTCAGACATAACCAAGGAGGCAAATTATAAGGGATTATGATCACAGGCCATGTGGTGTATGTAACATTCAGCATCCCAAATGGATTGAAACCATCAGATGCAAGACCCAGCCTAACATTACGAGGATCTGAAGCAAACCACTCATACTTGCCATCCACGTGCTTCCATGCCAAGGAGTCAGCAGGGTGACGCATTTTGCCATCACGGACCAATCTTTCCTTATGCCATCGCATATACGATGATGTGGTTGCCCTCATATATAATCTCTGCAGCCGAGGAATAAGCGGGAAATACCGTAGGATTTTACGTGGAACACGCTTCTTCTTTGTACCAGTGCCACTAGCCTCATCAACCTTCTGAGCACCATCGGCCGTTTTCCACCTAGACTCGCCACATGTTGGACATGTATCCAATTTTTCATTTTCCTTCCAAAATAGCACACAATCATTCTCACAGGCGTGTATCTTAATATAGTCCAGGCCTAGATCTCGAACCACCCTTTGCACTTTGTCCAAAGTGTTTGGGATACAATGGCCTTCAGGGAGCACAAGCGAGAAGAGATGAAGTATGTTCTCCAAGGCAGTATTACTAATACCATGCATGCACTTAATCTGAAAGAGCCGCACAATAAAAGAAACCTTAGTTGCCTCCTTGCAACCTGGATACAATGCCTTTTGTGCCTCTTCTAATAATTTATAGAATTTCTTTGCACTTTCATTTGGCTCTTCATTATTAGTACTAATGTCTCCATGTATTGCACCCCTGATTAGTGAGGAAATCATATTTTTGGCGGCAGAAGTATCAACTGGAGTGTCATCATTGTCTAATCCTACATCAGTATTGTCATCATCAGCTGAACCTTCCCTTGTACCGTCCCCTTGGATGAAACTTTCATCAAACCCTTTAACAAGCAAATGATTCTGAACCTCAGATTGCGTTCTGTATGCCATGCATCGACATCTAGCACATGGACACACAGCAGTTCCTCCTTTCGACGTGCCAGCAAATGTGGTTTCAATAAATTTCTGGAATTTCTGCTGCCACTCAACTTTAGTCCTATCCATGCGCATCCACCTCCTATCATCATGTGACATTATGCTTCCAAATAAAGTTTAACAATCAAACTGATAGAAACCAGGCTGTCCAGAAACTTCTGCATGTTTCACAACATCAAACATAAACCAAAATTTATTAGAATTATACATATCAATTTACAGCATAAGGCTGCAGCATGGGGAAGAGTTCTCGGCATCAGAAGAAGAACTTTACCAGGCGAGCTGCACAGCAACGGCACAAGCAAGATCATAGGCTTAGGGTCACCAAACGATGCTTGCTGAAGACAGATGGTGGCGAGGTTTTGATGGAGGGGGCGTCTGTTCGGCTGCATGAATCTCTTTTTCTATTGTTCGCTCAATCACGGCGCACCTTCTCTTTTAGATCAAAAACCCCCGCATCCTTTACATTGGCGAGTGGCCAGATTTTTATGGCACTTCCGAAACCAACTAACACACACGTTCGAACTCCTACGCCGAGTCGTATACAACTCGTATACGATGCCATGTATGAAAACATCAACTTTGCATACATAACTAGATAATAGATCTATTTTTGTTTGTGGTGGTCTGTCCCTAACTCACGCATCCAACAGGTATTTTTAAAGTTGGCTCGGCCGAAAGAATCGTAATGTCCGAGACCGACTAAGAATAACAAAAAAACGGAGAAAATCACAACGTCTGAACAATACTGGACTCCGCCTCCGAAACGCACGAGACAACATAAGCAACATCACGTGGATGTGATTCCGGCCACCGGTCATTACGGACTCAAAACAAAAACCTTTCTGATGACTAGATAAATTTTCCCTTCCTTTGATTTCTTGACGAGTTGGCTCCACATTGGATGCATGTCTTTGTTTGATGACTAAATACTCTTTCCGTTGTTTTCTCTTGATATTTCTTTCTTTGCTTTCCAATCAAAACTTTTACTGATGTCTGTTGCCTCCCTCTGCACAGCTCTTTTCTTTTATTGTCTCCCGTTCAAACCTGAGAACAAATAAAATACTAGTATTAGGTAGAAGCCAGTTCTCATGTAAATTAAAACCAAATTTAATTAAGAGCGAGTTCACCTGTTGGATTAATCTTTTTAGCTCGTGCTCGCATAATCGGTCCAGTCGTGATGTCCTCATTATTTTGTACACTTAAAATGATGGATGATGCACTAGTGTCGACGAGACTTTCTAAACGCATCTTCACTTTAGGCTTGTACAGATCGAGTATGTGCCTGCATATAATTAAATAAAATAGTAGTAGCTCTGTATCTCCAAATATAATAGTTAAAGACCCAATTAAATTAGAGCTCACCTGATAATATTTAATGCGGCTCAATAATTCATTCCAGTTAAATAATATATTTAACCGAGAGGTGCAAGACATAAGCGTATCCGCGTCAACATGCAGTACATATTGTAACTAGGACGAAAGGCGCGTAATAAGTGTATGGCAGGCCTACATGATGTTCAGTGAAAGAAAAGGAATTTTACTTTCTTGCAGCAGCAATTTTCTTGGGAATAGTCTCTAAAAGTTCTAGTGTCCTAGAGGAAGCTAGAACCAAGTCGATTGCATGTGCCCTAATTACTAATGTGTTCGTGTCCTAGTGGTATGAGCGTTGGCTGCCAATTAAGAGGTCCCTAGTTCGATTCCTAGGTGGCTTCCCATTTTTTCAATTTTCATAATTTGTTTGCTGCATGACTGGATAGCTAAACAAAAGCCCACGAAACAAAAGAGTTGCAATAGAATACCATATTGCAACGAAACACACTACTCTATAGCAACCAAATTTACACGTGGCAATATAAATATGTTATTGCATCGATTTAGTTTTTCGTTGCAATACGCACCTACCTACTGCAACGCCGCTGAAGATTATCCCAACGAAAAAACACCGTGGCAATAATATCACCCAATAGCAACGAAATTATATATAGTTGCAATAGTAGCAAATAATTGCAACGAAAATCAACACTAACGCAACAAAAGAGTGTCGTGTCAATATATCCAACCTATTGCAACACGTTTTCAAAATGGTTGCGATAACACCTACCTATTGCAACGACATTTACGAATATCGCAATGCAATATAATAGTGGCAATAAAGTCCACCTATTGCCACCGTTTTGGAAAAACGTTGCAATAAGTCCTACCTATTACAACCAAATTGGTGGCGTTGCAATTTCTTTCGTGGCATTAGGCCGAAAATCTAGTAGTGTAAAAAATGAATAAAGAATCTGAAATGAAAACATACAACCAGAACAATGTAGATTTTTTTTTTGAAGAACAGGAACAATGTAGAGTTAAAGTATAGCAGTTATCGACAATGTTCTGAGCTTTGTATGAGGATAAAAGAACTACTGACAATGTTAAAGTTCATAAGATAGTTGTGGACTTACCTGTTGGATCCAGGGCTGACAAATGATCTCAGGGATTCCCATTATGACAATGTTCTGAGCTTTGTATGAGCTCATTTAATGAGTATGGATTACATAAGCCAACTACTAGAGATCCAACATATTTCACAGCCACAAGCCAAATCATCTTTAGCAAAATACTAGGAGGTCCAACTTAGGAGTTCACAGCTACAAGCCAAATCATCTTTAGCAAAATACTAGGAATCTAACATAGTGGTTCATAGCCACAATACACAAAAGTACTAATAATTAGCCATACCCTTTCCCATACATACCCTTTTCCATGATGATTCTTAGCCATGGTGACCTCCCTCCAAGTCAATCCTTTCCCATTAAGCAATCTAGGGTTACACATTTTCCAGAGTTTCAAGATATTGTCTGATGGAATTCAGTGCATAGAGTAGAGGGAGGGAGGAGAGATTACCAAAGAAAGGAAGGAGGGATGCACCGCCGCCGGCCGCTCCCTGGCGCGCCCTCGCGAGCGCTGCAGGCCGCGCCGCCGCTCGCTCGCCTGGCCCGCGAGCGCCGCGCCGCCGCTCCCTCACCTACCCCGCGAGCGCCGCCTGGAGTGAAGCAAGGCAGGAGCGCCGCCTGGACTGAAGCCCTGCGGATCGGAACGGTCTGGGGAATGGGCTGGATTTGGGGCAAAAGATAAGGGGCAAAAGAGTCATTTCACGTAGAGAAAAATGGGCTGGAAAATGAAAATGAAATTAGAATGGGAAAATACCATATTTGCAAGAAGGTGTTCAACTCAGTCCTATATTTACAAGGACAATAAACTTAGTCCTATTTTATCAAAGTACTCTTAACTGGATCCTATATATTCAATTTTCCCGCACTGAAACGCCCTCTGTCACGCACAACTCCGAGTGGTCTCTTTTTTTTTTCCTTCTCTCTGTTTTGACAATTTGGGGTATTACAGACATCTACACAACAGACTAGCGACACTTTTTGATTAGACGGCATAAGGAAAGGATTAGTATTTACCTTTATGATGAGTTCGCAACACAAGTTCGTGTTTGGCGCCATCAAATAAAATAGTCTAGTTTTCTTTAGCTCGATAGCTAAGAGAGCTTTGATTCAAAAACTAATTGGATATTCAGACTGGAAAATCCAGCTAATGATTTTAAGTGGTTGATTTTCTAGTTAAGCATTAAGTTTTCAATAATGCCGCAATAGTGGCGGACCGCTATTGCGGCGGGTACTTCCGCTACACTGCCAGTAACACGGTGTCATATCGGATGGCTGATACCCAACGGTTAAGGATGGTTCCATGGGACAGTCCTAAGAGCAAGTATAATAAGAGGCTGTTAGTAGGATGTATGCTAAGGTGGAGGAGAGAGAAGAGAGGTGGGCTGTAAGTTTACAGCCAGCTGAAGCACAAGAACCAAGAAACTCTGTGAGAGAAAGGGGTGGGTCATACAGCCTTCAGCTGGCTGTAAACTACTTATATGAATAGGCTGATAAGTGAGCTGTAAGTGTCTATACAGTCAGCTGAAAGCTGTATTATTAGCCTTGCTCTAAGCTCACACCCCTTCCATCTAAAAAACAGTCACAACTCACACCCTTTAGAGCAAGTACAATAAAGCTTAGTGAGTAGGCTATAGCAAATATAATATCAACTAAATCTTACGTGGCAGAAAGAGAAAGGAAGAGAGAGAAGGAAGCTGGCTACTAAATTACAGTTAGCTATAGCACGTAAAAATATGCATTTCATTCTCTTACCCGTGGGGCCAAATAGTTATTGTAATAGCTACCTTATTGTATGAACTATTTTTTTGAAGGCTATAGATGAAATGGACAAGTTTTATAGCCACTAGTTAGCTATACTATTGTACTTGCTCTTACTTGGAGGTGAGAGACAAAAGCAAATACTATTTTATACTGTTGGACCCACATGCTCCTCTCTCATGTTCTTGGACTATGTGAAATAGATCAGCTATTTGCTCGTCGCTAGTGACTACTCTCTCTCCTACTTTTTCCTTGCCATATCAGATTTAGCTAACTAAATAGCCAGCAGTTGGAGACGCCCTTATTACTTACTTACTTTTGGGCCCCACGCCGTGCTCGGCCTCCGAGGTGCCCGTTGGACCCTTTCTCAAAAGAAGAGAAGGGAAAGCCGTAAAGTACAAAACAGAACATGCTCCCAGCCGAATTTTTTGTACGGATAATCCATTTTTTATTCGAAATTACAGAAATATACCCGCGGGAAAATTTTTTACAAAAATAGGCTCCAGTCGCCTAATGGTTGGGCGACTGAAGCCTTTCGCCCAACCATTGGGCGACTTTAATCCAGTCGCTCTATCCTCGGGCGACTGCATCTAGTCGCCCAACCATTGGGCGACTTTCATGCAGTCGCCCAATGGTTGGGCGACTGCACTCAGGACCCCGTGAATGTTTTAAATTTTGTCAATTTTATAGTTTTAAACTGGTAAAAAATCTGCTGAAGTTGTAATAAAAGTTTATGTTCATTGTATGTTGTAGGTGTGTAAAAAATTTTGGGAAACTTTTTTTAGGAACAAATGACCATAAAACAATTGGTACATACGATGGTAAGTAATATTTTGATTTACTGAGAATTCGGAAAGTGCATCAAACCTTCGCTAAAAAAAGTGAAAATTGGTGGAGCTGTTCTTCATACATCCAACAGCCTCTAGAAAAAAATTTGAGCAATTTCGGCCACGGGATCAAAAGTTATAGCAGTTTCAGTCTGTTTCCGACACACCTTCAGTAAAACGGGCATAACTTTTGCATACGGTGTCCGTTTTCGACGTTCTTGTACTCGTTGGAAAGCTAACGACGAGCCCAATCCAATAAAAATGACCAGCTTGCGCCAGTCGCCCTCCAAGACCCCGAAAATCGGTCATCTTTGGACCTAAACCCGCGTCGTAAGTTTTTGGTTTCTGTTTTTGCCCTTTTTCTTGGCCTTCCTTTCGGAATTTGGATTTTGCTTCAACTGAAAAGTTGTAGATCTCGTCGAAACCTTTTTAATGAGTATATATAAGCCATATACAACTTTGCTATTTTATCTTTTCAGACTAGTTGTTTATATTGCATCGATATATAAAACTTGTGACAGCGAGTATTACAGATGGTTTGTATGTAGAACCGTCTGTGATAATCTGACCGCTGGGCCCGTCGATCCTCCTCAACCCAATCCTAGCCCAGAGACACGAATTCTCAATAACATTAAAATATCACTTACCATCGTATGTACCGATCGTTCTACGGTCAATCGTTCCTAAAAAAAATTTCCCAAAATTTTTTACACACCTATAATATACAATGAACATAAACTTTTATTACAACTCCAGCATATTTTTTACCAGTTTAAAACTACAAAATTGAAAAAATTTAAAACATTCACGGGAGACTTGACTGCAGTCGCCCAACCATTGGGCGACTGCATTTAAGTCGCCCAATCGTTGGGCGATTGGATGCAGTCGCCCAACCATTGAGCGACTGGATTAAAGTCGCCCAATGGTTGGGCGAAAGGCTCCAGTCGCCCAATCATTAGGCGACTGAAGCATATTCTTGTAAAAAATTTTCCCGCAGGTATATTTCTGTAATTTTGAATAAAAAATGGATTATCCGTACAAAAAATTCGCTCCCAGCCTTCCTCTAGCGGCTGCCACCACCCTGGAATGGAATACCTTAGCTGACACCTATGCACCCCCACGCCTTCTCCGGAACGTTCAAACCCAACGGCTACTTTTGACCCCCCCCCCCCCCCCCCCCCTCCGCCTTCTTAAAACACCCCGTCCGGCTCACTCTCGTTCCCCATACCCACAGGTACAGAGCACTGCTTCGAGTTCACACTGAAACATCACACCGACCCACCAGTCAATCCTCTCTTGATCGCTTCCAATGGCGTCGAGGGCTCTCCTCTGCGTTTCGGTCGTCCTCGCTGTTGCGGTTGTCTCGGAGGCCAGGGACTTCCTCGTCGGCGGCGCCAGTGACGGGTGGAAGGTGCCGGCGCAGCCCAACGCGCTCAACAATTGGGCCAAGGCCAACCACTTCCACGTCGGCGACAAACTCGGTAAATCACATCATCGTAATCTTCGATGTTGCCAGTGCTCTTGACTAAAGTCACGATTTTTCTGCAATTTGTGGAAGTCCGGCTTTGTAGATTGCGCGTTTGCCACCTCCTCTGTTTCTTGAACTCCTCTGTTTTTTATTATTATTTGCAGTGTTCAAGTTCAACGGCGCGGCCGACTCGGTGCTGGAGGTCACCCAGGACGACTACAACCGCTGCGGCACGGCCAGCCCGATCTCCACCTACAAGACCGGCGACGCCACGGTGCCGCTGCCTAGGTCGGGCGCGCACTACTTCGTCAGCGGCACCCCGGGGAGCTGCGAGAAGGGCGAGCGCCTCGTCGTCGTCGTGATATCGGAGAAGCACGATCGCCGCCACGGTGTCGCGCCGGTCCCGGCCCCGGCACCAGCTCAGTCGCCCTTGGTCGCCGCGCCCGTCGGGGGACCTGCCGCTGCGCCGGCGCCCGCGACCGGGGCGGCGGGAAGGACGGCGGCTGCTGCCGGTAGCGGCGTTCTGCTTCTTGGCGCCTTTCTTGCAGCACTGGTGGTTGGGTTCTGAGATGACGTCCGTCCTTGAGTTGGGACATTGGAGGATTCTTTGATTCGTCTAGTTTTGGTCTTCAGGTCAAAGAACGTGCTTCTTCTGTCTGTAGAAGAAGAGAGAATATTTGTGCGAAAGGATAAATCATAAAAGGATAATGGATCGATCTGATGATCTGGTTGCATCAAGATTATATACTTCTGTGTATTGTGATTTTAGTATTTTTGTCTTCTGTGTATTCGTCATAGAATAATGTTAATGTTTTCTGTACTATTGTAGCTGTTAAGACTATATTGTGCATGGCACATGCACACAGGATGCAATTAGCACATATGGCGTGGATATCACGACCACCACCGGTGCATAATCTCCAAGATCAATATGTTTGCAAGTACCGATTCACTAGCCTCTATACTAATATGAAAGGAGAGTTTATCCATCAGCCCCCTCCACCTGCGCGCACCTCCTGTCCACATCGAGGAAAAATCTGCTGAAAAAAACCACCCCAAAAAATCTTAACAGTAAGAAGGCGTTTTCATATTGTGCACAAACTAAACTGTGAAGGCAGGTGTTTCGGTAATTAAGCAAGTTTGCAGATCCGAAAGCTTCAACAAGTTTACAATATAAACTAAATGTATACCCAGATGTCGTTAATCTTTTTTGAGAACATGTAAAAGCATTGTGTACCGCATTAAGGAGCAAGGTTCACCAAGGCACTACGCACTAATCAGGCAGTAGACATGCGCCTAGGACTTGCATGTAGTGCAGAACTGGCATAACAGAGCAAAACAAAGGAAGAGGAAGAAGGGAAGTAAGGGAAAAAAGATGAACACCTCAAAGCCTCTCCACCTCAGCAGACTCGAAGCATAGGGAAAAAGGAGATGAACACCTCAATCGCTCTCAACTTAGCTATGGCAGCTCGATGCAACCAACAGTAGCAATGCATAGTGTTTCGCTTCTGCCAGATCTGGGCGCGACGCACGAACTCGAGCCGCTCACCCGATGGGTGGCACCTTGGCAAGGTTGGCAGTGGGTGGTTACGCCATTAAAGAAGCTCCATGGGGGAGGAGAGTGATGGCTCTGTGTACAGGAGAGAAAACCTAATAACTAATACCCCCACACAATAAAGTACTATCTTGGCTAGCTGGGCCTTTCTGGCCCAACAACCAAGCCCACCGGCAAGAATAGCAAAGCAAGGGCAGCACGTAGCAGGAAGCATAACCGACTCTTTGGGTTCACTAAATGCATGCCATTAACTAAGCAAAACTGAAGGTGCAAATTACTATATGGTTTTGGTAGTTAAGCAAGTACGCATGCTAGTAGTTCATATGAATGGTCTATGAAGTATATGGATCTTGCAAAAACTGGTTTGGAACACAGGAATCTTACGAGAGTTTTATAAGAAATGCCATGTCCGCTCTCACTTATTTTTTTTCTTTTCCTATAATATTCGTTAACATGTATATATAACATGAATGTATGTATCATCTTCTTTTGAGATTCCATTGCAATGCATGGGTATATTACTAGTATAGGTAGAAGACAAAGAAATGCGACAAATTTCACTAATGAACTAGAATAGAGAATATTTCAATGAACTAGAATAGAGAATATTTCTTAAGTCTAAATCTTATTTCTATTGAAATGACTACTAATAAAATAAAGCATGCATCAATCTCATATATTTTGTTGTATTTATAGGGTTAGGTTTTTTGTCGAAAATATCTACACTTCAATATTTATTTACATTATTATTGCCACAAATAGAGAAAACATCTCTATGTTTCTTAGAGACGGCATACATGTACTTCATTTATATTAACTTAAGACAATATTTTAAATACATATCCAATCTACTATTTGACTATTTGTACAGTTGGACTTTTTTTGACCGAACACACGGGAGTATTCTCTTGTTAGATAGTTTGTGAGACAAAAAAAGAAAACAAAATATTTTTGAGGGAAAATTAATTTACCATGGCTTGATTGTTCAGAATTGAATAATTTTGAAGCTATATAATAACAAAAGTTTACCTGCAAAATATGAGCACATTTTTTTTAATGCCTTGTTTGCACCATTGTTCAGACCATTAGAGTCTAAAGGCGGGTCGACCAGTCTACTACCCTGCATCATGTCAGCCATTTAGGGTTTGAATGGAGATAAATATTGCCATCATACGGAGATAAATAGAGACTAAAGCATGTTTAGAACATGAGAGAATTTTCCAATATTCACAAATATGATCTAAATTAGCTACTCTAATTTTAAAAAATTGGTTTACAATTTTACAAGGCACAAAAACATGCTGGATGTAAAACTACTAACATATTAAATTGCATCGAAGCTCCCTAAAACTTGTGTGGTTGTACCACTCAACTCCATAAACTTGCAAATTACTTTCTCCTCCTTAAACATGTAGTTGTTTTCACGATAGGTCACTTCCGCTGTTTTTCTAATAAAACATGCTGATCTGGTGTTTAGTTTGCGAGTATATTTGTTGACATATGGCGTATGTCAGCTTCACAAGATGACATGGCGGTTAGATTTGAACTAGATCGTGTCAATTAATCGATTGTTTTCCTTCATTAATTTCCTTCCCTGATTACTCTCCTCATATCCAAATTACTCCCTACTACTACTACTACTACTACTACTACTACTACTACTACTACTACTACTACTACTACTACTACTACTACTACTACTACTACTACTTAGGGGTGGAAAAAAAGCTCGTTAGTGGGCTCGTTGGCTCGGTTCAAAATTGCTTCAATTATACTTGTTAATTGGTTAAACATTAAAATGAGTTGATTTCAAATGAATTTGAATTTTGCTCAAGCCCGGCTCGGCTCGGCTCGTTAGCTCGTTTCTAAAAATACTTTTAAATTATCCGTAAAATGATATTAAATCAAAATATACCAATTTTAGAAAAAGCTCGATAAGACGAGCAGTTGGCTCGATATCCACCCCTACTACTACTACTACTACTACTACTACTACTACTACTACTAGTAGTAGTAGTAGTAGTAATAATAAAATGAAATGAAATCGATTAGATAGGCTAACAACGGGGAAGAAGAAAGATGAAATACTTCCCCGTCTAAAAATATAGGGTGTGTTTTTTACTTATCTTATCCATAAATATATGACATATTTCATATTCCAATGCAAAATATAGTGAGTACCTTTTTATGTTATTTTGCTAACTTGGCTGCCACATAGTTGTTCATTTATTTTTAATTGTTGCCAAGTAAACAATAGTTATACATGTAGATAGGGTTGCAAATGGATCGAATACGGACGGATAAGTCTCTACCATATTTGTTTTCATATTTTTTCTCGGATACGGATACGAATACAGATACCTTGGATACGAATACAAATACGAATAATATCGAATACAGATACAGAGCGAATACGAATCAAAATGATACGGTCATGAATATTTATCGGAACATAAAAACCCCTTAAATTATACATCCAAAATCAATGAAAACACATAAATAGTTTATCTTGTCAAAACATTAATGAAAACTAAATAAGCATAAGTATTTTTATCTACAATAGTCATCCCATTGTACAAATTTTAAATCTTCAAATGGTAGTTAATTTTTTCTAAAGTCCTAAATAATTCTTAATGGATTTATATCATTTACCTGTGACTAATAAATTAAGTAAGAATTTAAATTTGCATCAGAATGATTTAAACGGCAGTACATCAATTTAATCGGTACAAATTTTAATCTACCAACAATACTAAATTTACTTTTAATAAAAATAAATTGTTGGATCGGAAACGGCAACAGAGGGGGGGGGGGGTGAATGGTGCGTTTTAAAATCGCCCCCAAAAGTATCCACGAAAAATCTCTACTCTCCGATAGCTATAAAAAGCTATGAAGAAGAGAAAACAGAGCTCACAGAAAATCAACAGAGATCAAAGAAGTTGAGCGGAAGTCATGGCATGAAAACAGTAGAGAATTACTACCACGGCAAGGAAATCTGCTGCCACGGCAAGGAAATCACTGATTTTGCTGCCAGCCGAGAGCCAACCAGAGAGCCAAAGAAGTGTAGTAAATAGCAAGAAAAACAGCCAAAACAGCAGAGAGTTGCTACCATGGCAAGGAAATCTGCTACCACGGCTGCCACGGCAAGGAAATCACTGATTTTGCTGCCAGCCGAGAGCCAATCCTGCTGCAGCCCAAACAAGAATTGAGCAAACTGAAAAACAGCAAGTAATGAAAATGCAGACCACCCACAAACTGAGAAAGAGAGATGAAATTCCTCCAATCTTTTCTCACCACAAGACTAAGACCTTGTACCAAATAGCCTAGAGACTTCAAATAACAAGGGAAACACAAAAAAAACACAAGAAATTCAGATTTGACCCAAAACCCTGAAAACTTACAGAATCTTCACTAAAAACTAGATTACTCTTCAATCATTGCTCCTTTGCACATGAAACTTTGAGGATAGGTTAGCAATAGCCTCTGGACAATATGTGCCAAGTTTCATGCCATCTTGAAAAGAGAAACACGAAAAGCATCAAAACCCTAGAAACTAAGCACTGTGAAAGCCCAAACCTGAAATCTTCAAATTGCCATCTCCTCTTTGATCCCTTGGCCATGAAAATTTGGGTATAGCTAATAGATAGCCTATGGACTCTCCATGCCAAATTTCAAGCCATCTAGCAAAGAGAATCAAGAATTGCTCCAAAAACCCTAGAAGGCAAAAGATGAACAGAGGAAGTCCAAAAGAGAAATCTGAGATTAAAATGAAGTTTGCTCTTGGGAAACTCGATCAAATAATCTTGAGGCACTAACCCATCATAGAGAAACCCATTTTGGTACTCCCCAACAACAAACAACAAGAAACTCAAAAATCAAAAAATCAGCAGAGAGGAGCATCGAAGAGAAAAGATGAACAGAGTGACAAGAACTGAATCAAACTCAAATAAAACCTTCTTGGATTGATAATGAGGAAGAGAGATACATGATTGCGTAGAGTATCAACTCATACCATCCCTACAACCTCATACATGCTTGGAATGATCAAGAACTCTACATGCTTCACTCAAGAACACACAGAGCATAACGTACAGACACAGGGAGACACACTCTGTGTTCCACACCCACTCTCACCAACTAAAGACCAAAGGCAAAAACAACCTCCAAAGCCTCTTTTAACTCACAAAGCCCTAACTCTCTCCCAAAGCCATATTGAGGCATGCAACCCCTCACATGTATTTATAGCCCATGGCTAACGGGTCTCCACCCCGTTACGCCCGCTAAATCCAAACAGAGCCCGCTCCCGCTTGTGCAGCCTCGCGAAATTCCTATTTCGCCCCTCATGCACCTTCCGGGAAGCTTCCGCGCTCCTTGTCGTCCAAGCCTCGCAACCACCTCGAGTCTCCACCGTCTTCGACACATCCCGACCGTTCTGACCTCGACACCGCCCGTGTCTAGTCCAGTCACCTCGTGTCTCACCACGGCTCCGCCTCGACGTCCTGCAACCACACAGACAAGAAACACGTCAAATAGCACCGCTCGATACATGAAAGCGTAAATCGCATAAAAACATCATACTTACCCATGATGAAGTCCAAACCTGTCGAATCAACATAATATGCATCCTAAGCACCTTGGCTAGGTTTGACCAAGTCCGACCGAGCACGATTGCACCACGCAACGTCAAGGTCCGAACCACCCAAACCAAACTCGACTTTCCTAAAGCGATGTCAATTACTCATCATACACGGGATGACCTCCACATGGTCTCTCATAAATATTTGCTAGTGGGCTGGTTGCAGGGGAGATGAGAGAAGCTGGCTTGGGCTGGGCAATGTTGGGCTGAAATCTCAGATATTCGAATCCGTATTATCCAGATAATCCGTATTCGTATCCGTATTTGCCGAATATCAGGCTTATTGTATTTGTATTCGTTTCCGACAAAAAAAATCCGTATTTGTTTCCGATCTGAGAATTATCCAAAGAAAATCCAATCCGACACAATCCGTATTCATTTTCATACGGATCGATCGGAAACTATCTAATCCGTTTTCACCCGTACATGTAGACACCACATCAACAGATTCTGTCATCTAATAATGAAAGTGACATGTGGTTCTCTTACTTTTTGTACCATATTTTAGTAAGTTTCTCTTACTAATGCATATATAAAAAGCAAATTGGGCTAAAAACAGATCAAATATAGACGGATAATGGCTTTATCATATTTCTTTGCCTTTCTAGATATGAAAACGAACATGAATACCTTGAATATAAATACGGAACAAGTATGAATTGAAAGAAAATACGATCACAAGTAATTCTCATAATATAAAAACCACTTAAATTGTTTGCATAACAACTACTAAAACAAAGAATTAGTTTATGTGATCAAAACATTCATTAATTTAGCATATTTTAAGCAATCAAAATAATATATATCACCAATAAATCTGGGAAACTACAAGACCACAAAAATCGTAAGAATGTTGATCAAACATAAACCACCAAACAAGATAGACTTTTAGATAGTTCATCGTTGACATCCTGTTTCAAGTTACATGTTTTCATCCACTCCCTAGCCTTGTTTTAGTGTAAAATGACTAAATATGCTCTCCAATAAATGCTTTATTTGTCACTTTTGTTTAAAACTCGATATATATTGTCTACCTCATGAATATTTCATAATTCATCATGAAATCATGTTTTATTACCATTTATTTATTTTACGTATGCCCAAGAATGAAGAATAATGAATTTTTGGGCAAAAGTGGAGAAATTTTTTTAGGTAGCAAAATGGAGCTTTGGACGTATTTTGGGCAATTAAAAACTGAAATGAAGTAGTCACAATCGTAAAGTTGTAGATCTCATCGAGAGCTATAATTCAGTCTACTCATTTGTTTGATTCGGACTCTAAACAAGAAACATATGGTCTCTAGAAAATAACATGCTTCGGATATATCGGCTTATGTATCTTCATAAGTTCATATAGTCGAAGATGTATTCCTATTGGAAGCATGGTGTGGTACAGAATTCATATTCATTTCTGGAATAAATTCCATATTTATTTTTGAGCCAACATTATTTGATAAATGTCCGAGCCGCATTTGAAAATGATCAAGATCGGTCGAAATATGTCCGAGATGTTTTCACCTCTCTTAACAAAACAAAAGGCCTGTGAGACCATATGGCCTCACACCTACATGTCTACACTGGACCGGTTCAAACAGCAAGTTGGGCCGAACCTAGAAAAGGTCAGGCCTAACAAGGCCAAGCCTGAAGAGCAAAAAAGCATGAAAATCCATTTTTGGAATAAACACACTTTTTATTCTTTTCATATAAAATATTTTTTAATTATCTTCCAGACCAAACATATTTTTATCGGGCCTTTTGGACATCATGTCTAGATGAGCCAAGGCAGGCTGCCCATGAACAAGACTAGACGCCTATTGTGCCCCCATGTACCCGTTTGGGCTAGGCCAGGGCATCCATTCTGCTAATTTGCCACTCTCTTCTTACGAACCAATAGAGCGTGGAACCAAAATTGAACCAAGGCATCCATCACGCTTTATTCATAAAAAGCCAAATTTATTATTACAAGAGAGCATGGCTTAACAACCAAGTTTACATAGTAGGGCATTCGAGCCCAAAGTTTATATTATATTATAAAAGAACTTCCATAAAATCCACATGTGTGCCTAAGCGTAGACGATACCTAGAACCAATAATTGTCTCCTTTGAGGGAGTCATCAAAGACTTCCTCAATAGGTTCCTTGGTATCTTCCCAAACTTTTTCTATTGATAATTTAGTAAGTATGAGTGCAACCATACTCAACAAGTCACATGAAAAATGTTAATTAACTATGAGCTAGTATGTCAATAAAATGAGGTGTAAAGGCTTTAGTTGCTATTATTATAGTTGCATATTTATTTGCAAATGTTTTTAGACAAGAAAGGCAAAACATTAATTCATTAAGAGAAAATGGGGTTTAACCAACTTATTAACATCTTAAAAATCATTACAATCCTATTTATGCCTTGTTATTGGATTCACCCTTTAAACACAGCTTCATTTACTAGAAGCACGGCATATCCAAATACCATAAGTCTTACTCTACAGAGATGCCCAGCTTTACCCAAAATATTTCTCAAACTCATAATATCATGCAATAGACACGCTACAAAATAGCGTGCGGCTGAGCTGAGGTAACAAGGTCATTCACTGCTCTATTCTTTCTAGCACCTACCTGGTAGGATCAGGACCATTCAACTTTTATCAAGAATCCATAGGCCAGCGCAGAAATCACGGCCCGATGTTTTGGAAATTCTCTTTCTTATTCTTAAAAATTAACTCCATGTCCTTAACTAACGGCCAATCTAAATAAAGTTTTACCAAACAATTGTGTGCAATGATACCAGCATTGTCGAACCCAGATTTCTCAATCTAGAATCCTCTGTGATTCCACTGTACTATTCCTTAGACCAGTAAATAGTGCTCATAGATATATCACTGAATCATTTCATACATCGCATACAATACATTAATATTACATATCAGAGTAGAAATACACAACATCGAGTAATTGTCTACATACAGGTCGATCAGGCCAAATACTTACAATGCAAAAGCATAAACGAAGGTAGTGAACCAAAACGTTGGACCATAAATATCCACAAGCAAGCGACTGGGAGTAAAATGTGAACGACAGATATTATCTAAACCTAGATAATATATGTGAACATAATCTTCATCAAAGTCTACTTAACTAGGATATGAGACTCAGAAGATCATCCTAATTCCCTTCGTCTTCTCCTCCATCAGGACCAAGTGCATTGTCATAGGCATAATGATCTTGCTCACCTGTTTCTAGTTTTATTGAATGAGTGTGAGCACAAACCACCATGCTCCATGAGCTAATACACAGAATGCAATTATGTTGATGCATGGCTTATCAAAGGATGGCTCAAGTTATTTTATTTTCCAAATGCCAAGTTAAGAATTACAATAATTAAGAATTCCTATGACTTAGCAAATTTTAACTAAAAATATGTTTACTAAATGCGTGGAGGATTGCAATAGTATTACCATATGCTATTTTCTAGCATTACATCCACTTAGTAAAATCACTAGGAACGACTGCCCAGGGCAACAAAAATTAGGGCTTCATCTGCTCGACACTTTCCATTTTACCCACAAGTTCATTTTCTTAATAGAACTATATCAAAGTAAGTTCCCATACCAGCCCATGACCATGGGCACAACTATTTGAATAGTTTATATTCTGCAAATGTTGTACACTTTACCCCATAATAGACAATCAGCTCGATATACCTCACATGATTCTTTGGTCATATAGATCAAGGAGATCATCATGAGACCTTTTAAGATACCTCGCCCCTTTGTTATCTCACCCATATAGGCCTATCACTCACACACTGGGTCCAATAAGATGTATGAGATATTTCTCCCTAATAACTAGAACAGCTGGACTACAACTTTCCATAACGACTAGCGCAACAGGCAAACGTCACCTTATGCGGTGTCCCATTCATGCCAGATTCTTTGTTCGCACATACAATACTCGACTCCCCCACCAACGAGATGACTCCAGGGTCTAGGAAATTTACTTAGCCAAGTTGTATTTTATAGACTTGTGACTGTACTATTTTACATTAGGAGGTCATCACTAGATTCAGTCCTTAGAGTTATCCGGGCGGTTTTACCATAATCCACATATTCTCGTACACCCACTACACCAACCCCCCTTACCATCCACCTAGATAGTTAAGCATGTTGGGGTTTTTAGGAAGCACAAAATACTTATGTTATAATATACTAGCCACTTTCCACCAATGACTGCCCAGATCAAATTTTCATATTCAAATGATGATAAGGTAGGTTAATGCCCCTGAGCATCTAAAAAGTACTAAGCATGGTGTTTAAATATAGACTTATCACTAGTGAATTGCCATTATAATTTCTAAGGTGATAAGGATTTGATTGTTCAATTATCTCAAGGAATAGGGATTAATTGTATAACAATGATTTATAGGCATGTAACTAAAATCTTACAACAAACATAAAATTACTTATAAATAATAGCATGCAATTTGATAATTTAAACAGAAATAATTTGCATAACATATAGGTTTAACATGATCAAGTATTGACTCACCTTACTTACATGTTGATCTTGCGAGTCTTGACTTGCTTCAGCTTCAGCTTCTTCTTCTTCTTCTTCTTGGGCTTCATAAGCTATTAAATGGTTGCACAGAAATTTGTATACATACCAATAAAACAGAATTAAATTCAAATGAAAAAGCAAATGAAGTCCAAAATTCATGATTTTGGTTCCATTGGATAGATCTTGATTTTAGATGAATTTTAAAAATCACCTAATTTGGACTTAAGATGAAGGAGAATGAGCCTTTCAAAGTTTGAATTTAAATTAATTTTGGAAAATAAAAAGGGAGAGAGAACCTCTCTCGCTAATAGGTAGCACCCACTAGGGTTTTTAATTTCATTTTCTATTTATTTCCTATTGAAAATGCTACTGTGTATGATGGGTGGGGTCCCTTGATTTTAATTTCTTTTTGGAAATATTTCTTAATTAGAAAAGGTCATTGTGACTAACAGATGGGAGCAATGCACTGTAGCCATAGTGATTTGGGCCCACTTGTCAGTTGCTCGCATGCTTTTAAATGGTTTTAAATGAGTTTTTAAATGGTGGGGGCGACATGTCATAGGTACATTGACTTAAATAATAACGAGGGACCCTAGATCAACGAGTGATTAGCTTACTAAATGACTATCATTAGTTTTAATCTGATGACATATTTAAATTAACCATGCTGCTACAGTGTCATCTTCCTCCCACCGAGGAGAGACTAGCTCATTGCCGGTGAGGGAGTGAACAGCGGTCAATGAGCTTGCCCAAAATGTACTCCTCACCACTATGCGCACCTCTGGGCCAAGTGTCATAGGCTAATTCGGCCAGCGCGGTGGTCGACGATGAGCCCAAGCGGCAGCGGAATAGGGTGCATGGCACTACGGTGATCTACGATACAAGAGTTCAATTCCTTGTTATGAGAGCATCTAGGGACTATGGTGAAGCTACCTAAGTGGTAGATTGGGCTCGAGGAAGGTTGAGGTAGTGTAGCGTCGTGGACCTGAGGCAGCGCGAAGGGGAGCATGGCACCAGAGTTGATCAGGCAACGTCAGCCCAAGCTACTGATGGGAATAGGTTGGCAATGCTACGATGAGGCACTGGTCCAGTGGAATTTGTCGAAAATGGCCCCAATCGGCCGATTCCCGATTGACCAGAGTTAAATACGATGGTGCCTTCGGTGAGCTACAAGCTTTGGGAGGGCGATTTCGTGGAGGGGAAGGTGAAGTGTGGTGTGGCAAAGCTGGCTGAGGTGTTCCCCGGTACTTATAGATGACGAGGAGACCGAGCGGCATGGGCCGGTCATAGGGGAGAAAGTGAAGTGCCCCGGTGGCAATAACTTACCGGCGTCAACGCGGGGATGGATACTAGGGCTTAATGGGGACATCGCACAGGTGACGAAGCGGTCAGATAGGGCTTGGTAGTGTGAGTCATGGAGCTCCTCTCACAGCAAGTCTTTAGTGCCGTGGTCAATCAATGGGACAGCGGAGTAGAGGGAAGGCCAATGCGGTGGAGGGCGTCTGGGCTCAAGTGAATGCAAGGGGTGGTGAGGCATACGGTGGTGTGAACTCAAGTGAAAAGGGATGGCGCTAGTCAAAAGTTGTGGTGGCCTCTATGCTTGGCACGATGCACCAACGTAGGCATGCATAGCACGGTGTACGGATGGGGAGAGGCTAGTACGGTAGGGTATGGTGAGATGTTGGCAAGGCTAGGCGAGGGTGGCATACATGCTAACATGGCTCGGGTGCGACTAGAGTGGCGAGGTGTAGGAGCCCAGATTATACCATCCGGATTCCTCTGTGATTTTACTGCACTATTCCCTGGATCAGTAGATAGTGCTCACAGTTTACAGTTCTGAATATCAAAATACATATCATGCGGAAGCGTAAATGTAATAGTAAACTTACTCATGGGCCGATTAGGCCGAAATCAATAAATTGCAGCAGCGGAAGAACGAAACACACAGGTGGGACCTTCAGGACATGCCCACAGGCAGCCAACTGGAGGTTCACGACCTAGCCCTTGACATCTTCATCTTCTCGGCCAGCTTGTCCAATCTTGTTGCTGAGGCAAGGTAATTTGATTCCTGAATCTGAATTTTGTCGCAAAAGCGAGCGTGAGCACTCCGACCCCGTGCTCCGCGAGCCAATACACAGAATGCAAATAAATAGTATGCATGGCTTAACAAAGGAAGGCTCGGGTTATTTTATTTGCCAAAAATCGCCTTTAGTAGCATTATCATGAGTTAATTATAGTATTATTGTTGCCACCTAAACTCCACACAACAATTGCCGTAATTGACTTAATCCACCAAAATACACTTTAATTATGGACTGCTGTCTAAAACTCCAAACAGCGAATAACATCAATTATTCCATCCACTAATCAAATGCTGCCTAATCCCCAAACAGCGAGTATCACTATTTATATAACCCACCGACCAATTGCTGCCTAAAAACTCCAAACAGCTAGTGTCATCATTTATCTAATATCACTTAATTAATCCACCAACATCTTTTGTATTCTACATTCCTATCAATCCAATCTTTTTGTTATTGATCCACAACCATAATTTTGCTCTTCCAATTATCAACCTTATTTTCTATTTTCCATCTCTAACTACTTCACTATGGTACCTTCACCAAGAATATCATTGATCAAGCATACGATTCAATGTTATATATCCACCAAGAATGTCATTGATCAACTCTACGACTCACCATTATATATCCACCAAGAATATCACTAATCAAGAGTTATAATCCAATACTCGTATTATTCCTCCAAATTCCCAAAAATTCAATTAGATCATTTATCTAGCCGATCCATTCAACTGGACCCCACTAATTTATTTCTCCCAGAATCCACACTATCATTTCTCATTCCTGATCGACCTGAATCCACCAATACCTTTAAGTGAATACTACGAACATCCATCTCCTTTACTCACGACCCTGTATATTCCACCCATATTTTATTTTATAAGAATAGAAATGCCACTATTTAAAATACAATACATAAAATTTCCTGACACCTAGCAGCTGTGGAACAAAACATAATGTTCAAGGAATATTAACATGAATTTCCATACATATGGCATCACACCATATGCCTAATATCACCATAATTTTTCCATATATACGGCATTACACCGTATAACATCTTTCAGCGTTATAGCCGCTTAACTTACCACTGGGGTGACACCCAGGACAACTCAAATCAGGGCTTTCCGCTGCCCTCCACTTTTCCATTCCCATTTTCCAAACATTTTTAAATAGAACTAACTCGAGTAAGTTCCCATGTCCGCCCTTGACCGTGGGCACGGCTATTCGAATAGTTTTGACTCTGCAGAGTTTGTACACTTTCACCACAAGAGATGAATTATCTTTGTTTCCAACATGCTTCCTTAGGCATGAGACCCAGATAATTTATCACAAAGCCTTTACCTTACTCCGATCTAGCTAGACACCACCCACGCTGAGGTTTCACCGCTGAAGGGTTACACCACCACAGTCAGAAGCCCCCTCTTGCGCCGTGCGAGTACAGTACACCCTGTGCCTCACTGTGAGTAAACCAGTACACCCTGGCACCCACTTTCCTCGGTGATATCTGAACTAAATCCTTGCAAGTTATTCAGCTAGGTCGTACCCATTATAGACTTGTGGTTGTACTGTTTTACATCAGGAGGTCATTACAAGATTCAGTCCTTAGCATTATCTGAGTGGTTCTACCACACTCCATAATTTGTGCTCCCACCGCACCACATACCAGCCCCCAAACCATCCGCTCAGATAAATAAGCAATTTGAGGTTTTTGAGAATATAAAATAACCATATCCAACATACACCAGTCATTACCACCATGACTGCCCAACCAATTTTTCTCAGGATTAAAAATGATGCTTGGGCGCTCTCGTGCCCATGAGTACCTAAGCAAAACTAAGCATGGCATATAATTAGGGACTTATTTTCAAAAGTTACCATTATAATTTTACTAGGGCGACAAGGTTCACATATTCAAGTATTCCAAAGAAGGTGTAATATTAATCAAGCAAACAATGGGCATATAACTAAAGTCTTAAATTAAACATGTATTTGCATATAGAATAACAACATGCAATTTGATAATTCAAACCCAAATAATTTGCAAAAATGTAGGTTCAACATGATCAAAGTATTGACTCGCCTGGCGCGGTTAACCGCGATCTTGAGTTCACGCAATGCCCCCTCTTCAGCTTCTAATCTTTATCTTCACTTTGCTCTTGTTTTTGCTCGTTCCATTGATTCTTCGGGACTCCAATTTCTAGCTACGCGCTAAGCGACTGAATCCAAATAAAGGCAAATAACTTAAAGATGCAAATAAACCCGAGCAAATTCAAATGGCCGATTTAATTTAATTTATACATTTTTTTAACGATTTGGGAATAGAATGATGGTTCAGTTTAGTGTGTTGCAACACAGTGGTAGCTGGTCTTGAGTGAGAGAATGAGTTATCTGAATAGCTTTATCGTGAGGGAAAATTTTAGGATAATAAGAGATCAAAAGTGAGGAAGTATCTACAGGAATTATTTACTTTGGAAACGAAGTGGCCAAACGTAGCCGATTGGCGAAAGGCGAGGTTCGATCTTTTTATTACTAACTTCTATTATTAGATTCGCATTTATCAAGGAAGTTTAATGGGTCGGGTTATACCTATAGACTGGTGCAGGAGTTTAGTGTATAAATTTTATCTTTAGGGTATGCATTCCTTGCAACTTAGGTTATGATAAAGGCAAACTGGACTGACGGATGAGATCTGTACTTATTCTATAAATCTTTTAGTCGAAGGTATTATAACACTTGGATAGCTTTATTAAGTTTTTAGAATAGTCTCTGATATAGGCTTTTACTTATTAATTAGATTAAGATAAATAGCAAGGGCTCAGTATTTAATTTGGATTTATTTATCCAGGCAGAGATTATTGTACAAGGTAATATCTCACTATTGTTATTTAATGAAATATATCGCTGAGATTTGTTTAATAGTGGCATGATAAATATTAGGGCATCTATGTTTATATTTTAACTAGGGGTAATCTTTATTAAATCTGGATATTTAATAAAAATCATTTTTTAATTAATGTCTTTATTTAACAACTAGATGTTAAATAATCATTCAAACCACTTTCGCTATTCATATATGGCAACTAACCCAAATTCAAATACTGAACAATCTTGTTTTATCTCCTAGCTAAATTTTTATTAGTTTTCCTAGATTATCTCTTATTTTTCCTGACTTTTTCTTAATTAAAATGGAGTAGGAAAAATCAACAAATAAAAGAAATAAAAGGATGCGGCCTTACGGAATCGAACTCAAGACCTCAGTACTGTGGGGATTGGCGCGCTCGGTCTAGCCAACTGGACACGAGGTGCTACCTGACAAAGTACCAGAGCTTAATTAGAAAAACGAAGAGGTAGGCAGAGCAAAACAGAGGAGCCGGCTCGGGCGGCCATGGCTGACGGTGGCGCCGGCGACGAGCGGCCAGAGAGGCGGGCGTAGCCGGCAAAACGGGCTCCCGGGGAGCTGTAGAAGCCGGTGGAGGAGGTGGCGCGGCCCGGGATGGCGCAGGCCGGCAGGGGCGGCTGCTCGGGCGGCGGCGGTGAGGTGGGAACGGGGACGGTGGCGCCGGCGTGGGGGAGGGCGGCAAGCGGCGTGCGTGTGAGCATAAGAGAGGTGGAGTGAAGCTTGCCATGCTGCTGGTTGGGTCGGGGAAGGTCCAAGGCTGGCCGGCGGCAGGAGCCGAGGGCGGCGCGGCCAGGCCACCGTGGCGGAGGTTGCTGGGGCGACGGGAGGCCCGGGCAGCGGTTGGGGAAGCCTCACGGCGCCGAGGGCTTGCTCTCAACGTGAGGAATTGAGCGCTGGTGCCCCGAGAGAAGGATGGCGGCGACAATGGCGGTGGTGGCCAGAATCGAAGAAGGGCGGCCATGCGGCAAACCAAGGGCACCGGAGTTCGATTGCGTGCTAGGAGAGAAGGATGGAGCTCGGGCGGTGCGTTTTAGGGCTTTGGTTGAGGCTTTTATAGGGTGGAAAAGCGGGGCGGCGAGGGGGCAGGTGGCCGACATGGGCGGCGATGTCAGCTTGACCATGGCTACAGGGCAGTGATGGAGTGGCAACGGGAGTTAATGCTGGTGTGACGCGCGGGTGGCAGAGCCGTGGACCGGGCGTGATTGCGGACGACGCGAGCGGGCGCGCGGGGTGGTTCGGCGCCACTCGGCCGCGCGACGGAGGGGATTGACCGAGGAGACGGCGGGCAGGTGGTGACGCAGGCGCAGCGTGGCGATGGGATGGCGCGGGGAAAACCAGGGCGACGACAGAGAAGACCGTGGGCGGGGGCAGGCGCATGGATGCCACGGGGCGGAGGGAAGCTGCGCACAGCAGAGAGCCAGAGAGGAATGGCGCGGTCGCACGGGGGAAGAAGAGAAGAAAGAGAGGGAGGGGATGCGGTCCCGCGCGGCAGAGGAGTGAAGGGAGCTGGGGGCGCGGGGCCGGCTGCGCAGAGTGATGAGGCACGGGGCCCGCGCGGCAGTGAATGGGGGAAGAGGTGCGGGATGGAGGGGTGGAGCTGGGCTGGTGGGCGCTGGGTCGGGGTGACGGCCGGCCCGGCTCCTTGGATTTTTTTTCTTTTTCCTTTTCTTTTGTTTTTGGCTTATACATTTGGGTATGTGTTTGTGTGTGTGTGTGTATATATGTATCAACATATAAAATTCTGGCTTTATTTATTTCCCTTTTTCTTTATGGATCATCTTTTCATATTCGCTTTTAAAATTTTAATTTTCTATTATTTTATCCTGTTTGTTTTCTTCTTGATCTTTTTAAATTTTTGGAACCTCACCAAATTTCTCATAAAATCCATAAACTCCAAATTCAAAATAAAATACATTGCAAAAATTAAGTCAAAAGATTCACATTTCTAGATTTAAATTTTCAGGATGTTACACGAGGTGGTTGGCTAGTGCCAAGGTGAGCATGGTGTGGGTACGGTCGTTGTGGGCACAGAGCGTGCCGTGTGCACACTAGTGCGGCTGGGCCAAACCAGGGCAAGGGGAGATGAAAAAAGAGGCTAGGCCCAATGGGCCAGTGGGCCCACAGGCCAATTGGTCCAAGCCCACACTAATTTCCTATTTTCTGATTTTCTTTTTAATTTCCTGAATTGAATTTTGGGTTTTTAAATTTAAATTTGAATCATGCCATGGCCAAATTAGTTTAGGGTTTTAGTCTCACATTAATTTTACCTCACTTTAATTCATAGACTTTTCCAAATGCCAATTTTAATGTTTTTAGTTGCCAATTACCTTTTGATGCTTTAAGGTTTTAATTGAACCTTTATTCAAATTTTTGTTTGATTTTAATTTGCAAATAGTTCTAAATTTTGGATTTATTGCATTTTAATTATAGCTTCCCCTCTATTGTAGTCTAGGATTTTTAAGTTCATATTTTACTTTGGAATTTGAACTTATTATTTTTTGGTTTACTATTGCTTGCATTTAAATTTTCAATATTTACAACTGGCATTGGTTTAACTAGATTCTTACTAGAAATTCTCTTGTCTTATTTTCTGAATTATCTTTTCATATTTGTATTCTAATTAAATTTTAATTCTATAATTTGCACTTTTCTTCTAAATTTTATTTTTATCTATTTTGTTTCCTTGGAACCTCAACCAAAAGCCAGAAAAATCCAAATGCCAACAAGATGCAATCCAAAGTTTTAAAATTTTTACACATTTTAGTACCCCTATTGTGAGGTTGTTACAGGTTTACCCCCCTTAAAAAGAATCTCGACCCCAAGATTCTACCTAGTTTGAGAATAGATAGGGGTAATGTCTTATTAGGGTGTGTTTGGTTGCTGGGATGAGGTGGGATGGAATGGAATGGTTCCTTTGACCAAGCTTATCCATGTGTTTGGTTTGAGCGATGGGGTGGGATGGAATGGTCCAAAGTGGGATGAGCCTGTGCAAATTTAGAGAATATTCTTCTTAGATGCTGGACCATGTGGTTCCACTTTTTTTGTGGAACCATCTCATCCAATCCCCATCCCATCCCATTCCACTCTATCCCAGCAACCAAACACACCCTTAAGTGATCTTCTCATTCTAAAGTGGCTTTTTCCTTGGCGTGGTTGTTCCATTGAACTCTGTATAGGCAAATAGTTTAGTTCCTTGTCCTCTTTTCCACAATATCAAGGATTTTGTTGGGGCGCTCTTGGTAGTTCAGGTCATTCTTCAACTTAATGGTCTCTAGCGATGTTTGATCTTTTAGTACTCTAAGACATTTCCTGAGTTGGGACACATGAAACACGTCATGTATATCAGCTAAGTTTGCAGGTAGTTCCAGTTGGTAGGCCACCTTTCCCTTCTTGGTAGTGATTAGAAAGGGTCCCGCATATCTTGGTGCGAGCTTGCCTTTGACCTTGCACCTTTTGGTCCCACGCAGTGGAGATACCTTCAAGTAAACATGGTCACCCACTTCAAAACTTAGCTCTCTCTCCTTTGGTTGTTTGCATAACTCTTCTGTCTTGATTGGACTGCATGTACTCAATCTCTGATTAAACATACTTTCTCTTTGGCTTGCTCTAGGGTATCTGGCGCAAAGACATAGAATTCCCCTACTTAAGTCCAATGCAATGGGGTTCGTCACTTCCTACCACAAAGGGCTTCAAAGGGGGACATCTTCAAACTTGATTGATAGCTATTATTGTAGGAGAACTCAGCATATGGCAAACATTTTTTCCAGTCTTTGGTGAACTCTAATGGCACAAGCTAAGAGCATATCTTCAAGAATTTGATTAACTCATTCAGTTTGTCCATCTGTCTGTAGGTGATAAGCTGTGCTAAAATTTAGGTGAGTTCCGAGAGCTTCATGAAGACTAGTCCAGAAATGTGAGGTAAACTGAGAACCTTGATTTGAGACTATCCTCTTGTGTATTCCATACAGGCATATAATACAAGACATATATAACTCTGCCAAGTAGTCTCCTTTGAATGTGGTTTTGACAGGAATAAAGTGGGCGACTTTTGCTAGTCGATCCACTATGACCCATACGAATCATATCCCACCTTTGTTCATGGCAAGCCGGTGATAAAGTCCATTCCTACTTCTTTCTATTTCCATTAGAGAATTGGGAGTGGTTGTAGCAATCCTACTAGTTTTTGATGTTCAGCTTTGACTCTCTATCACACATCACATCGTGCCACATATTTAGTGATGTCCCTTTTCTTGTGAGGCAACCAGTATCCATTACAACAAATATGAGGTTCAGTGATAAATACTCCTTGACGGTTGGGAAAATGTCATTAATAAGCAACTTTGTGTGATACACGTATGAAATTTGTCATTGTACGAAGTAGGGGTAGTTCACCCTAGAAATTTGTGAAGTTCAGAAACATTTTGTTATTGAATGCAAGGGAATTTTCATCATAGATTGTGGTGGCAAGACCCTGGCTGCGCGACAAGTGTTTTGTGACAAATTGTTTTTTTGTGATGCATGAATTTTGTCATGTATCTTTATAATTTTGTGTGACTAATTGTTATTGTCACAATGATACCTGATAGGATTGCATTAAAGCAGTGATGTGGAACATTTTCGTCACCTAATGTACAAGTTGTTAGAATTGTAGTTCTTGGTCTTCGATGACATTAACAAAAGTTCGCCGTAAAGTTATGGGTTGTGTTAGGATCTATTAGTACTAAAAGTTAATAAGTAACTTAAACATAATCCTAAACACTACTTGGTACCTACCCGCATTTGCATCTAGCCTTATCGCCCCGCAGAAATCTCCACCGTTTTGTAGTTTGTCTTCCTCCATCGGCGATGGCTTCGCCAGCCACCAGCGGCTCCGATCGTCGTCTACTCTGGCCTCGCCCGCTCCGCCCTCTGCCTCGGGCCTCATCTGCAACACCCCGCCCACTCTCTGGGCCAAGATGCTACCACCTCTGCATACTCTTACCATTTCATCAACACTAAGGGAATTTAAGCCAACATTAAATTTATTTATATTACTGCGTTCAGATACATCATAGCATTTCTTAGTGATTACTCTAGCCTAATAAAAGCTAAAGTACACTGACAAAAGTGGTACAACAGTACTACTAGTTTGTGCCGATTATTCATGTGCTACTCCCGCCCGTGCTTGACTTCCTCAACGGTCACCTAAAAACAACAACGAAGCAAGGGTGAGTCCACCGACTCAGCAAGTACAAAGCAAAACAGCAAATAACAAGTTCATTCATTAGACCGTAATCATTCCAGTTTCATTAACCTCTTTTCCATTTAACCACTTTACGTCCCGATGAACTATTCATCATGCACATGCACCTTTCTCTTACCTCTTTAGGTTCTCATCAACCGATCATTATGCATATGTCCATGCACATGCTCATGCACTTCTTTCTCAACTCTTTAGCCTATACCGGTATAGCAGAGTGTGCACCCGTCGATGCTCACCCAAGCCCACCCTATTTCATGCGGGGACCTCAAGCCCGTCCTGTTTCATACGGGGACCTCAGTAGCCCGTAACTATCATACGGGGACCTCAACTCCACTCCCGTGGAGCGTCCACTCAACGTGGACCTACACTATCTCCTTTTATGACATGCATGCAATGCAAGTTTATTTATGTATATCAACATGCCATGTCTCAATCTTTATCGTGCACCATTTCTCAGTATGCATTCCAAATAAATCTAACTTACTCCAACATGGTAAGCAGGACATTGTCCGAAAATTTGTAAACTTACCCCAACATGGTAAGCAGTGCATCATTATTCAATTTTAACCGAAATCACTACCCGAATTCACCGCTTTACAAAGCACTTGCCTGGTTAACCTCGGGAATGACGCGTGGACGGCTCCGACCCGGGACCTCCACCTGCGTACATGTCAACCCGACTCAACGGCAAAACAAAAATCCAGGGTTTAATCGGAGTACGACAACTCTATGCGCTAAACCCCGATCTTTGGCGTAACTGCACGGGTTTTGAGGGACCTGTCGCGCAGGTGCCGAACCCATTTTTTCTCTCTCTTTTTTCTCTCTCTCTCTTTTCTTTTTCTCCTCTTTTCTTTTCTTTTTTTTTCTTCTCTTC
Source organism: Dendrocalamus latiflorus (assembly GCA_017311315.1). Classification (NCBI taxonomy): domain Eukaryota; kingdom Viridiplantae; phylum Streptophyta; class Magnoliopsida; order Poales; family Poaceae; genus Dendrocalamus; species Dendrocalamus latiflorus. The sequence continues at coordinate 20,896,784 of CM029623.1, forward strand.
TCTTTCTTTCTTTTCTTTCTCTTTTCCTTTCCTTCTCTCTTCCCTCTTCCTTTTCTTTTCTCCCCACCTCACCTGGCTCCTTCTCTCTCCCCTACTCCCAATCGGCCGAATGGCCTTCCCAGGGGCGGCGCGGCGGCGTGCAAGGCCAGCCGGCGACCCCCTCACCGCCGGCGGCCCCTCCCGCCGCCCCCCTCTACCTTCCCCTCTTCTCCTCCCTAGACCGCTCCTCCCTCTATCCCCTCTCTCCCTCACAGCACGGCCTCCCGTGCGGATGCCCCTCCAGCGGCGCCAGCCCGTAGCCACCGCCGGCGGCTCTGCTGCCGTTCCCGCCTCCGCCTTCTCCTCTCTCCCCTGGTGGCTCGCGGCGCGGGTGTCTCGGCCCGGCGAGCGCCGGCGTCTGTGGCCCCTCCCAGGCCGGCCGACTGGGCCCAAATCCGGCCAACTCCCCCTCCGGCCACCCTGCCCCTCCTTCACTCTCTCCCTCTTTCTCTTGGTGGCTTGCGACATAGAGGGGTCTCGGCCCGAGAGGCGCTAGCGCCACAGCTTCCCGCAAACCGGCCACCGCCCTCGGCTGCGCCTCCACCCTCAGTTGCCTGTGCCACCACACCACCCTCAGCTCACCGGCCCTAGTTCTACACCAGCCGGCCACTTTATATAATTGCTTGCTATACCTCTACCATGCGCATGATTGGGGAAGGGAAACCTCACTTGGCTCGAGTTGGATGGGGTGACAAGGTGATGACGAAGTCGAGGGTGCAGTTGATTCCTCCTCTTGTCGTCCGGGCCGGCCGCTCCCCTTGCCTCTCCTCCTTCGGGCTTCCTCTTCTGCTCCTACTCATTGTGGCAAGCTTTGGGGATGTGCTTGTGTTTTGGCTTCTTGGTTGTCAGTGAGAAGGAAATGGAGAGTGTGTTGTTACTGGCTTTGTCCTCTTTGCTATGCTCTTACCTTGGTTGTTGCTCTTGGTTGGGGAAAGGTTGGTGAAATGAGGCATTGGCCTCACGGTTGGGGAATGAAAATGGCTTTGCTATGAGGTGCTGGCTTTATATGGGGGCTACCCTTTGCATTTGCGAAATGACCGAAACACCCTCGCTTAATGCCCATGCCCCTCTCACACACTTGGCTGCCCAAGGGCATTTTGGTCCACGGCTGTTGGCTTTGGGGTCTTTACCGTAGCGGTAAGTCGGTAAAAGGTAAGATAAAATTTGCTGGATGATGAACACCCGAAACGCGAGACGGTGCCGACTATCCCTAGGCGGTCTGGGAACCTTTGAGGGCGCTACTCAGCTCTCCAGATGGTGCCGACCGTCTTGGGATGGTCTGGGAACCTCTGCGCGCGATACTAAATCGACACTCTAAAAGGTCGATGGGTCTGACGGCAAACTTCGCCCTTTATCCCTAATGTTTCCCTTTATGCAAAATTTGGGGTATTACATCAGTGCAAGCAGAACACCCTCCAACCTCTGCGGCCCCATTGTCTGCCTTGACGCCAATGCCAGTCCACCACCTGGTCTGGTTATTACCTTGAATTGCCATTCAAATTGGGAAGTACTATGATTGATCATAAAGCTTAGCAAGTCGAGCTGTTCATTTAGCTCAATTAATGCAGCCTTCTTGCAGCCTTGTTAATTCGGTAATTAATTAATGGAACTCTTTGTTTCAGCATGCATGAGGATATGTGCATTTTTTTTTGCAAAGTGTGACATTGAATTTTTTTTACATGTATTGTGACAGATGGATAGATCTCAGATAAATGCTACACCATATACCACCACATATATCAATGATGTCAAAGACTTCATGAATTTTGTTTAAGAATGATTTGATGGAAATGATGAAATATGTTGTCTATGTCGTCAATGTCTTAACCAAATTGTTAGGCTTCAAGTGCGTGTGGAGGATCATATATATCATGGCGAACCACTCAATGGCGAAGTTCACGAAGATATTGAGCATGACAATGAAAGTGTTGATTATATCGAACAATATACTCGTGATGGGTTTGGCGTGAACGAGGATGAGGATGACGATGTTGATGGAATTCCACAGTAGTTAGGAGATTGTACACATCTGCAGAGCAAGGTGGAAGGCAGTCAATGTTTGTAACTATTTTAGAAGAGGCCAAGCATGAGCTTTATCAAGTGTGTAGTGACTTTTCAAGATTTTCATTTCTTGTTAAGGTGCTTCATATCAAGTCATACTATCAGATCACGAAATCTACAGCTTTTAATGCACTTCTACAGGTATTTTCATTAGCATTCCTATGTTCCAATATACTTTTGTGCTCATATAATAAAGCAAGGAATTTGCTTCATGAATTGGGACTTGGATATGAAACAATTCATGTGTGCCCTAATAACTGTGTTCTGTTTTGGAAAAAGTACACAAACAGTGAGAATTGCTCTATATGAATCAAGATGGAAAGATGGAGATGGAGAAAAGTGGGTTGCGTAGAAGGTATTGCGCCATTTTTCATTAATACCAAGACCGAAACAATGTTTGTTTCCAAAAAAATAGCAGAGAATATACAATGGCACAAGTTGAAGCGACAGTCTATCGAGAATGAATTGAGGCATCCTGCTGATGGTGAGGCATGGAAAGACTTTGATCGAAAATATCCGTGGTTTGTACGATATGCAAGAACTTGAGACTTGGTGTTGCTACAGATGGTTTTAATCCATTTGGTGACATGAGCAGCTCGTATAGCATATGGTCAATATTTATTGTGCCTTATAACTTGCCACCATAGGCATGTATGGATCAATGTAACTTCATGATGTCCTTACTCATCCTAGGTCCTAAAGCTTCAGGAAAATATTTTGATGTATTCTTGCAACTTCTCATAGAAGAATTGGTTGAACTTTGGGAGGGTCTTAGTACTTATGATGCTTTTACCGGAGGAATGTTTGTACTGCATGCTGTAATTATATGGTGTGTCCATGATTATCCAGCATTGAGCACCTTATCAGGTCGAAGCACAGAAGGTTATTTTGCATGTATTCATTGTGATAAAGGTCCTTTGTTCACAGGCACTGAGGCACAAAATTAGTTTTCTTGGCCATCATCGTTTTCTTCCAGTGGACCATCCTTGGCAAAAAAAAAAGCAAAGCTTTTAATGGTAGGCATGAAAACTAAGAGAAGCCAAGAGAATTCTCTATGGAGGAGCTTCTGGAGCAGCTAGAAAAGGTTAGAGATGTTATGCCGGGAATGCATCCTCATAACAAGAAAAGAAAGCGTACAGAGAAGGATGTACCAATTTGGAGCTGAAAGGTTTGTTTGTTTGACTTACCGTATTGGTGAAATTTGAAGCTACGACATAGTTTGGATGTAATACATATTGAGAAAAATATATGTGATAACCTTCTTGGGACATTTCTTAACATTGACGAGAGGACAAAGGATACGATTAATGCTAGGATTGATTTGGAGGATATTGGCATAAGAAAGGAGTTACACTTGCAGCAGAATGGCGATACATATGTCATGCCACCAGCATGCTACATGATGAGTAAAGATCATAAAATTACTTTTTGCGAATTCCTAAGAGATGTGAAATAGATGGTTATGCTTCTAACTTAGCAAAATATGTTATGGCTGATGGATGCAAGCTGCAAGGACTGAAAACTCATGATTGTCACATCCTTCTTCAACGAATTATACCTATTAGGATGCGGGAATCATGTTTAAGGATATATATGAAGCAATTGCTGAGTTAAAAATTTTCTTTAGAGAATTGTGTTGTACAACTCTGAAGTTAGATGCATTGCAATGAGTGAGAACAGACATTCCAATCATCTTGTGCAAGCTTGAGAAAATATTTCCTCCGACTTTCTTTGATGTGATGGTTCACTTACCTGTTCATTTACCTGAGGTGATCCTTAGAGGTTTTGTGCAGTATGGATGGATGTACCTAATTGAAAGTTGACTTTGTACTTTGAAGCGTTTTGTGAAGAATAGGGCAAGACTAGAAGGATGTATTGTAGAAGCATATGTAGCTGATGAGTGCTTGACATTTTGCTCAGTATATATGGATGATATTGAAACCAAATTTCATCGGAAGGGAAGAAATAGAGATTGTTCAGTTCGAAATACTATTTCTTGTTATCTTTATGTTTTCATGTGTGATGTTAATTACTTGGATCCTCCACCCTTACATATCTTCCTAGCGAATATGACAACATGGTCTAGTATGTTCTGCATAATTGTCCCGATGTTGACCCATATATGAAGTACGCACTGAGTTGTACACTTGTTTTATATGGAAATGCATACTATTTACCTCTAATGGTGAAATTGAACAATGCTATGCAATTTGTTCAAATAAGAGCTGGAGCAAGAAGGTACTCATGTTGTTGACAAAAGGCTTGAGGAGGGACTCATGAATCGGTTCAAGAGCCATGTGAGTTTTCTTTACAAATTTCAAGTAATGTTTTCTATGCATTATATGACCCTACTGCATATTTTTTGTAAGAGATTGTGAGATTGCGTCGTGAAGACGCAACACAAGATAGTGATGACTTGTATACACTATCAAGTGGTCCAAATAAGAGACTCAAGATTCATTCAATATGTAATGTGAATGGTGTTCGTTATCACATGATCAATCATGAGAAACATAGAAAGACACAGAATAGTGAGATCGTGACTGAGGGTACACATAATGTAGAATACATTGATTTCTATGGCTCCCTTCTAGAAATTATTGAGCTGCAATATAACTCTTATGAAAAAGTCAATTGATCAGTTGTTTTGTTTCAATGTGAGTGGTGCTGTTAGCAAGGCAAGAAGATAAGAATTGTAGATGATGGATACTTCACAAGCATCAATATTGTAGGTTGATGGTACAAAAACGAACATTTTATTTTGGCAAATCAAGCGACAATGGTAATTTATTTGCAGGATACAAAGTTAGGTAACGATTAGAGAGTTGTGCAAAAATTTGGCCATAGGCATTTGTATGATGTGAATGAAATTGGCATTGCAAATTGAAGTATTGGTACAAGCTATGAATGCAGGTCAGCGATGTTGGTCATGGGAGTGTGCTTGAATTGTGTGTAGACTAGTTCTTAGTGCTATTTAGGTTCTATTGAAGCTGTAACCTTCAAACCTTTACATTCAAATTTATCTATAATTTGAGTTTGAACCTCGGTAATGTACTATTACGCTGGACATTCTTTTACTAAATTGCTTGGAGTTGATAACTGATGAACCTTGTCTATGAATCAAATGATGAATTAATTTGAGTTTGATAACCGAGGAATTGTTGTATGCAAGACATGTGGTGTGAAAGCACTAATAAACAAAATTTTTGTAATGAAAGTGTGGAAGAATGTGTCCTGGATCATTTGTATATGCCTTGTGTCATGATAAATTTAATGTCAGTTTATGCTTTTGTGTATGCAAGTGTGCAAGAATGTGTAAGTAGATTCTTGCAATAAAATCGTTGTTAAACTAGGCAAGATACGTGTAAGCAGATTCATGATATAGTTCTTGCTGTTGCAGCTAAAGCAGCTTGTCAGGCATTGTCTGATCTTTACAACTTATATGCCAGCCCTGTACATTTTGGCTTAACATGGGACTTTTGGTGCAAAATCCAGGACCAGGAATTCTTGGTGGCATTATCAAGGGATTCTAGTGCAGAATTCAGCAGCAGATAGATAATAACATGAAACAGATACCAACATGAAACAAATAATAACATGAAACATGTGATTGGTGTTAGACCCGATGGCATGGTGACAACAAAATATTATAATATCATCTGGGAACAATAGGAAGCAAAATATACTATGCATTTTTCTCCTTGTAGTGTGCTGAATAGTATGAGATTCAATAGTCATCTGGGAGCAATAGGAAGGAAAATAACAACACCATGTAGTTTTCCCTTGTCAAATTCTGAATAGTATCAGGTTCAATTTTGAAGCAATAGTATCAGGGCTGCATACAAGTTCAAGCATTCAAAAAGAAGATTGCAAACTGACATTCAAAATGAAGATCGCAAACTCCGGTTTCTATTTGAATGTCAGTTTATCATGACGTTCAATTTATCAAGACACAAGGCATATACAAATGGTCTAGGACACATTCAATTTATCATGACACAAGGCATACACAAATGGTCCAGGACACATTTTCCCCTACTTTCATTACAAAAATTCAATTTGTTAGTGCTTACACACCACATGTCTTGCATACAACAATTCATCAATTCACATAATCAAGGTTATTGATAGAATCAAGGCATACAAATGCTTGCATACAACAATTCTTGCACACACATTCAGTTCATAGAATCAAGGCAAAAAATGCTTGTCATCTTGCTGGCAAACAAATGCTTCTGCTGCTCCCTCCAATTGCTATTGACTGAAACTACAAGTTTGGGTTTCAATTCCTTTGCACACTCGAGTGTGAATGATGAAGACTGCAATAGCAAAAAAATTCATTGAATTAGATTCACAACTTCATTGATTGATTCACACTCGAGCTTCAATTGATTGGTTCACAATCGGGTGTGAATGACCAAGCCTTAAGCATGTGGAGCACATAACTTAGGTGTGAATGACCAAGCCATAACTTAACCAGTCCCTCGTCGAGCTCTGCCGTGCCACCAACTCCCACATCGTTGTCGCTAGAAGCCAACTTGAGCATGCGCCACGAAGTTCAGTCGGGCAGCCGACTCCCTCGTTGCCACCGTTGGCCACCGGTTGTCTCCTAAGTTTTAGCCATTGATCATGTTTGTATGGTCTACCTTAGTAAAGTAAGTCTTAAACTAGGAGTCATCTACAACTGCCCCTGAGATTCAACCAAATTGTATTTTTTATTTTAGTTAATCTCAAGCCATTATCGACCATCTCAAGCATTACACTTAAAAATTGATCTTGGTCATATAAAACTCCCGCTATGTTCATGCCAAGAATGGCAAGCAGTCTCATGAAGAAGAATTGCTGAGATACCAATTTTAGAAATTCATGATTTAGCACAAAAGATATCATTTTATCAAGTTAGACACTAGATCAATGAGCAAGACATGATTTTCCAAAGAACTAGCAAAGCACTAAATAAAGCTAAATACAGGATTCAATAAAGCATTTTTGACATAGCATATATCATGAAAGAATCACTAGAGAACAACTAGTCAAAAGATCCATCTTAGTAAACTTAAAAGATAACAACTCTGAAATTTGATACCAATTGTGCAATTATCTTCAAGTTGACAAGTTAAGCTAGCATAAAAAGATTTAATCATACATACAAAAGCATGATAAAGCTAGCTAAGTAGGTATAATATGGCAAAGCGCAATATCAGGTCAAGATTATATCATAAATGAGTAATAGTCAAAACTCACATCTAAAATACATAATTACAATGCAATACCATGTATGCATGATACAAAAAGAAATAAGACATGCAATACCATGTATGCATGATACAAAAAAAAGAACTAAAACTCCCCATGACTACAAAACCACTTGCAAAAGAAAAATAAGGGGCTAAAAGCAAGAAAAAGAAAAACTCTTGCAAGAAGAGAAAACCTTTCCACCACATGGTCTCTAACCTATGAAAAATACACCGTTGAGGAGCAAATCCATTACTAGACGCTAGCGAAAAAAAGAAGAAAGCTCAACCTAGACAGGATAAGAGATAGTAGAGAAGAGAAGTGCCTAAGAAAGACACAAGATAGAAGGTGATGTTGATCACACCTAAAGATAAGATTGAATCCATAGTTGACCTAATCTTTCACGATGGTAGAATAGCTAGATACAAGTGGAGAACGAATTACAAGATGTAATTCACACTAGGATACACACCACAGTGCATGATCAAGAAATAGAGATCAAAGATCAGCGAACAAATACCTAAACCACAGTAGGAACCAAAACGCTAAAAGAAATCCTCGATTGGAATTCACAAGAACATAGTAGAATAGGGATGAACCCTAACGGTCGAAGGCCAACACGCACACGCATTTTAATTCAAAACTCAACTATAAAAATTACATGGAACACACCTAGCTTTATATAGCCCTAAGACATGCGCGGCCTAAGGCCTTGACTCGAATACGCTATCGATACAAACCAACCAACGTACATGTGGTTCAACCAAAGAAAATAGGCATGTAGGCCCAATGACATAAACGTGTAGAATTAAGTTTCTTATCTAGTTTTGTTGAGAACCTCCAAAAAACTAGATCAATTTTCTTAAGGAAGAAATAAACCAACCAACCGAACAAAACACAATCAACTCACTTAATTCTCATACGGCACCTCACTTCTCATGCATTGGCCCAAGCTTGGATGCGTAACAACAAAAGAAATTCCTCCAGTCTTCTTGTCCCTTATGCATAAAATAGAACAGCTAATCCCATTCTATATCTTGGCAATTTTGAAGGAAATAGATCCCTATTCCATTTGGAAAGTTTGGTGCAATATCCTAGTTTTTGTGGTCATCATGATCTCCTAGACTTGTATCATGATCAAACTCATCCTCCCTACAGATGTACATGGAATTTGATTCAGATCAATCTGCTCCTGGCTCCCATGCAAATCCATGCTCACATTCATTAACTTGACACATGCATGTACATGGTAGGATTCCTTGTTCATGCCCAAAGCTAACTAGCACTTCTAGATTCATGCACCCGTGCAGCTGTACACGTGACCTACAAGCTAAACCCTCTGTGCATAGTTGCTGCTCCCCATGCACAAACGTCTTCTCTTCTTCTTCCTTCTTAACAAATTCTGTAATTAATGTGAAAATATTTGCAGAGAAGAATTAATATTAGAAACTAAAATAGTAGGTCTGCCGCATCAGAAGGTGTGACTCAAACCACCCGAACTGACCTAAAAACCCTGACTCTCCTAAATGCTAGGCAATACTGAATATGGAAGCAAAGAATTGAGAAATCTCAAGTTTGAACCTACGTCACACCGCTTAGCAGTGAGATGTAGTCAAAGTAGCCAAAACTAAGCATGATGCATCTTGAGAAGTGATATCCATCACTAGATGCCTAAAGTGAGGTAGATGACCCAAAGGAGTTGACATGATCCACATTATTTCCTCCTCACATGAAAAGCCTACATGAAAGATACAGAAGAAGTTTGTGCCTCGGTACTGGGGTTAGTGAGACAAGATTTAGGTATGCAGTACTAAGACACACAACCTGTAGGAAAAGCTTCGAAGCAAGGGTTAGCATGAGAATGCATCCTAGAGCTACCATGACCCTTATCAAATCCTCATCGTGGACCAAAACAACAAAAATCCTATCTAGAGGAAATTCTAGATCTAAATCTACCAGCTGGAACCTAGGGCCATGTCACTCTCTAAAGCTATCAAAGGAATCAAAAAAATACATCTACAAAAGCGAGATCTAGAGGCAACTCTAGGGATATTAGCTAGACGGGATTGATCCTAAAAGCTCTGTAAGGCTCTAATACGGTCATGACGTAATTTCTTATCTCATCTAAAGCAGAACTCTATGATGTGGCTATCATTCTGACAAAAAGGTGTGATAGTATTTGAACTTTTGACGAGTTGTACCTAATGAAATAGAAGCACCAATAGTGTTTGGAGGATTCTGGGCAGAACCTATAGAGTTGAACACAATCTTGGTAGGTTAAAGAGGGGTAACATCTATCTTCTCACTCTCGGCTACTCTCGCTACCTTAGAAGAATGACTCTTGGAATACTCATAGTGATTGAAACATAAAAACCTCTATTGGCGTTGCTAATCTTGGATTGATCTAGAAGCACGTTTAAGTTCTTTTTCTCACTAGAGAACCTCTAAAGGGTTTTCTACAAATAGTCATTCTCCTTGGCTAGGACGACATAAGATTCACAAGCTTGGCTCTTAACAACTCTAGTGTATCACTTTTTATGTACAGCCTCACAAGAAACATAAGACATATTCTTGATTCTATGCAACTGTTCATCAAATTTAACTTTAAATGCTTCATTCATATCATTATAATCCTTTCTAATTTTAGCACAAAATGCACAAGCTATTGGAGTAATATATTCAACATTTGAAGCATGAACAGGAGCAAGAGATTCTTTATCATGTTTTTTCTTGCAAAAAATTAGTGAGAACTTCAATTTTAGAAGTGTGCTTAGGGCAAGTATTATAATGTTTAGATCTAATAAGATTAAGCTTGTCAGTTAATTTTTTCAATTTTTCTTTCCTAAACTCACAATAAGTACAAGAATATTTAGAACTGAATTGGAGCAATTTTTTAGTTTGGATGGCAAGTTTCTTCTCCAATTCATCATAATTCAAATATGGCAAAGCACTAGATCTAGAAATATCACTAGCTCCTAAGCAACTGGAGCATTAACTAGCCTGGATGTCAACAATTTCAGATTTAGCATTTTTTCTAGTTGTCCTATCAAAAATGACTTAGAGGATCTCAATTTTTCAATTTTAGCATGCAAAGTAAGGCAAGTATCACAATGTCAAAACCAAGCATAGAAGATCTAAGCCTATCAATTTGTAAGTTCAGAAACTCATTTTTAGATTTTAATTTGCCATTTCTCCTCATGACATATTTCATGCACTCAATTTGCTTCAAGTGATCCTCTACAACTTTATTAATCTAACCATGAGTGCATCATAGGGATCTACCTCATCATGCTTGATGTAAGGACCATCCATGTCACACTCGATGATGCGATCATCCTCACTTGTGGCCAAAAAGCACACGCCAGTGAAGTCGACGGTCTTCTCCTTGTCCGTTTCCTTTTCCTTCTCTATTTTCTCCTCATCGCTTGAAGTCGAAGGATTAACATCGTTCAAATCTTGACCAGTGATGGATGTGTCAGACCCCAAGTTTACCAACCTGGAATCCTCTGTGATAACACTGCATTATTCCCTGGATCAGTAGATAATGCTCACAGATACAACGCTGCATCATTTCATACACGATAAAGCCATACATTACAATACCAGAGTTCAAATAGACCACGTCGGGCCAGGGTTACAATAGGGCCGTCAGGCCAAATGTCTTACAATACATAAAGAGCGAAAGCGGAAGCGTACATAGCGTAGGGGCACAACTCGCCACAGGCAAGCGACTGGGACAACCTGGGTACCATTGCTATTAACCAGGAACCCGGCTAATAACGAAGGCATCCACCAAGACTAGCCTGGTCAACTGGACTGAGACGAGAGGCAAGACTACCGAGGCCTAATCTAATAACTTCCATCTTCATTTCCTTCGGCATCCTGCTCCTCATGGTAGGCGTAATGCTCTTGATTCCCAGTTTCTGAATGGGGGTTAAGAGCGAGGTGAGCACAAACAACCGTGCTCCGCGAGCCAACACACAGAATGCAAATAATTATAAATGCAAGGCTGAACAAGGGAGGCTCGGGTTCTTTTATTTGCTTAAAGCGACTTTTGAAATAATCATAATACAAAAGCTCCTACGACCTAGCAATTTTGCAGAAATTCTAGTTTAGATAATTTTGAATGTGTGCAGCAATTTATGACAGGGTAGGTTCCATCCACCGTTGTTATTATTCATCCACCAATGCTTACTTTTATTTAGACGGTTACCTCCATCTTATTTTCAACACTGGAGTACATCCCTCCAGGAATAATTACTAAAGCTAGGTTACATCCACCTAACAAATTCTTATTCCCAACCTCAAAAGTTTTGAAATAGAACTAACTGGAGGAGGATTTCCATGTCTGCCCTTGACCGTGGGCACGACTATTCGAATAGTTTATATTTGTACTCTGTAGAGACTGTATATCTTTACCCACAAGAGATAATCGTCCCGATGGTTCTACATGATTCCTTTGACATGCAGATCGAGAGAATATCACGGGGCCTTTACAATACCTCACACTCTAGCATATCACTCCTATGGGGTTACTTCCATAGGTTGTGCGGGATGTCCACCATAAGTTAGCGCAGTCGGACTCCACTCTCCACATACGCTATCCTAGGCAACGTCACCTACATCCGGTGTCCCATTCCAAGTGGGGTTTTCATTACCCACCTACACATGTTCTCCATGAAATGACTAGAGGGTTCAGTAAATTATTTAGCCCAGCCTACAATATGCCAGCTTGTGGTTGTACTGTTATACACGGAGGGTCCACACAGGATTAAGTCCTTTGGTTGTCTGGGCGGTTCATTCCACATTCCCTGTGTTACATCCACACCCACCACTCTTACCACCCGCCCAAACAGGTTTAGCAGATTTTTGAGGGTTTTGAGAAGCATAACACAAATCCACATAATTGTTCAGCCATGTACCTCCCATGACTATCCCAAATCTAGCGTTCATGATTAATGAATGATTATCAGGGTTACTAGAACCCTGGACTTGACAAATTTAGCATGGCAATATTAAGACATATAACTACCATAACTAGCGTTTATACCCTAGGGCGACAATGGTCATGTGAGTCAATTACTGGTGGGGTGTATTATTATTAGGTGGAAATATGGTTATTAGCTACCTTAAGGGTTACATATTTTTAGCACATAAAATAACGCATGCAATTTGTAACAGTTGAAATGAACATAACTTCACATAAAATATAGGCGCAAAATGATCAAAGTATTGACTCGCCTGGATCGAAAGCTTGGGGGTCTTGTGCTGCTTCAAGCGGGGGCTCGTTCGCGTCTTCAAACTCTACTCGGGAGGTCGAACCGGAAAAACAACACAAACAAGAACGGAAGCAAATAAATACCAAATAAAAATACAAACAACCTCAAATTAGCTCAAAACTGAACCAAAATAGAACCACCAGATAGATCTCAATTTTAGAAAAATTTAGAAATTGGTTTCATTAAATTCGGAGTTAAGGTTAGCAAGTTATAGTGCTTCAAAGTTTTAACTTCTGGAAAAACCAAAAAAAAAATAAAAAGGGAGAGAGAGACCGTGTCGCTGGCATGTGGGGCCCGAGAGGGATTAAATGAGGGTTCGGTTAAGACATCAATTAATTAGCTGGTTAAGACATCAATTAATTGAGCTGACTGCTGCTTCCTCAGGTGTGCCTCGGCCGCGAGGAGGACGGAGCCCACCGGCGGCGAAGGGAGCATGGAGGCGCGGCGGCTTCGGCCGAAACGGGTCGGCCAACCAGACGCGCACCCCGGGGAGGGGGAGAAACGGCCGGACTTTGGCCGGGTGGCGGCTAAAGCGGCGGTGGAGCAGGAGATTTGGGCGCCGGCGCCTCGGGTCATGGGGACCCAATTGCTCGCCCAGAGAGCAACTACGGGTGGTTCTGAGCCTACCTCGGGTCCGGGCGGCGACTGGTGTGGGGTCGGTTGAGCTGGCGGCGAGGAGGGGCTCGGCGGCGAGGAAGGTGGCAGCGGCGGCGGCTCGCTGGGGAGGGAGGCGGGGCCCAGCGGGGTGGTGAGGGTGTTCACGGGGTCCGGGCGACGCTCCACGTGCGGTGAATCGGCCCGAGACTCGGTGGTTCGCCGACGGGGATCCGACACCGGCGTCGGTGGGGAAGGAGCTCGCCGGCGACCTACAGGGGATCAGAAGTCAATTAGCCTGGGAGGATGGGAGAGGGAGGAGAGATGAACTCAGGAAAAGGCTCAGGAAGCCCGGATGTTGACCGGCGGTGCGTGACGGCGAGGATTGCCGGGGGTACCCCTTCGGCAGAGGAGGCAGTGGAGCGTAGGTGCTTCGGTGGGGGAGATTGAAGGGGAACACCGGCGCCATTTATAGGAGATGGGGGAAGGGACGCCGGGGAGCAGGGCGGCATGGAACCGTGCGACCACAGTGCGCGCGAGGGTGACCGGTGGCAGAGGGGTACTACGACAGCTCTTGGAGTGGGGGGATGGCGCACGGCCGGGCGCGAGCCGACGCAATCGGGGACGCGCGGGAGTTGACCACGGATGCGACGGCACGGCAGCAGCGGCTTTGCGTCTGGGCAGCTGCACGCGGTGAGGACGGCGAGGACTACGGCGAGGTGTGGTCGGCGCGAGCGGGGGTCGCGCGGGAGGTGACCGGAGACGCTGCAGTTGCCGGGCGCTGAAGGCGAGACCCCTGGTGCTGATAACGAGGATGTCTCCTCCGCATTCACTCGCTGGTGCCGGTGGTTGAGGGGAGGATGGCGAGCGGCAGATGGTGGGGGAGGCGCCACGATTTAGAAGGAGAAGGGGGAGGCGCTGCCGCTGGGAGGAAGAAGGGAGGGGAGCACTGCTGCCAGAAGAAGAAAATAGAGGGGCGGCTAGGATGGAATGGAGGATAGGATGAGTGGCTAGGAAAAACTTTGCAATAATATATATATACATATTCCTCTCTTTTCTCAAAAGATTAAATGTAAATCTTCTCTTTCTAAAATCTTCCAACTTTTGAATTAGATCTTTAGGTTCTAGACTTTTAAAATATTAAAATTGATTTACTTCCTTGGAGATGAAACAAGGCTTTCAATTTAAATTATTTAAGCACAACTTGAATTTTCTTTTGAAAACCAAAGAGGAATAACCAACTGAGGATAAATGCTTTTAATTTCACTATCATACATTTGAAATTTACATTGATACAAAAAAAAATTAAAAAAATGGGATGTTACAGGATGTGTACATTGCAAGAGCTGCCTTCTTGAGTGCTTCATCGTGCTTGGAGAATCAATGAGGCTTCATGTTGTAATCTTATATTCCATCTTGTAGCCCATCTTGTATTCCTTCCTCCCACGATCATCTCCATCCCTGTTCTCTTAATTTGCTCATTGCTCATGGCTCAAAAAGCGGACAAGGAAAATCCAGAAGAGGCATCCATCGTCTTCGGACTTATAAACTTCTTGGCTATGACACCCATCTCATGAGTCTTAAGCCGAGAAAATAGCTTATCCATAGTCATAGTTTCCAAGTTCACCTTGTCGCTAATAGATGTAACTTTAATCTCGAAAACACTCATGTCAAGAGCATTCAAGCCGCATTGTCCGCTTTCAGGTAATTGATCCCCACAAACCTCAGACCACTTAGGATCTTGTGGAATCTACCAAAGAAGAAATTGGTAGACACTCTAGGTTCCATACTTGGTTTCTAATAGTCCTTCTTGAACTAGGTTTCACACACTTTCTTGATTGTCAACGTCCCCTCATGGTAATCAGATAGGGCCATCCAGATCTCATATACGAATGTAAGATGAGTTTCCGATTAAACTAATTTCTCACTAGGGCTTAGATCAATAAATTACATGCCTTGGCATTTACTTCAACCTCAGTTGACTAAAAAATAGCTACCACCAATAGAGGGCCAGTACTATCGCTCACCTGTCTGACGCCAAGCAGTGGCCAGTCAGACCGCCAACTCCAAAAAGCAACAGTTCAAACAGCAAATTCTCAAAAACAAACTCAACCAATGAAAGTAAGACATAAACAGTATCAAATACTCATCACTCTCATAAAGTTACCATCATATGGTCTTAAACAATATAATACTATCATGCAGCATGAGGGGCGAACATAATTGGTTCCCATGTTAATCAGATTGCTTCATACCTGCCTGTTAAGGCCCACATAATCAACTGGTAAGTTCTAGGGGATCATTTATTCAGGGAACATGTATCTCGAACTTATTTTTGTGAGTTTCTATTTGGCCAAACAGAAGTAAGGTACACACGTAGTGTTCACAGTGTGTTCGGTAGAACATACCTTCTAGAAGGCCCAAACAGTATTTTCTTTTCCGTAGCCTTCTTGCAATTTGCGTACTTGGTCATGCAGAAAGGTGAAAACTATGTTGCTTTCGTTCGTTTTCCTTTTCGTAATAGACTAGTAGTTGTGGTAGATGTTCTAGAATTTTTTTATGTGTCTGAACTATTGTGCCACCGAAATTTAAAATCTAACCCTCGTGCTCCCGCAATTGCAGCGCGGAAGTACGAGGCGCCGACACATACCACATTCTGCACTATGTGAGCGCGGAATTTTAGGGACCACGGCGCAGCGCGGGTCTTCATGCCCGGCCTCAGGAAGTGGCAGGCCCCGACATGATCCCGCGCACCAGAGCATCTCCAACAGTATGAGCTACTTACTAACTCTAAGACAACTTCTTCAATAGTACTATTTTTAGCACATAGCTCATAACATAAATAGTCTCACATGACACTCTTACATAATCTTGGAATGTGTGTATGAGACTAGCTCTTGATCAAGAGATAGCTTTTCTCTCTCTTCTATTAAAATATAAAATAATATGCTTAGAGCTAGCTCATAAGTCATCATTGGAGATGCTCTGAGCGAGAAGGCTTGCACCCCACACAGCATGGCTGCGGAAGGACGTTGTGTGCTACCCCATACTTGCATGCATGCATTCATTCATTCATCCATCCTTTCATATTTTTTGTACAGTGAATCGTACTACTCATTTTCTAGTAACGCTTGAGTAATATCTCCATCTTCTATTAAAAAAAATAAGCACGACGGAAGGGCGCTATGTGTTGCCCCATGCATGTATTCATTCATTCATTCATCCTTTCATATTTTTTGTGCAGTAGAGTCGTACTACGCATTTTCTAGTAACGTTGTTGTAAAATCTCCATATTCTATTCAAAGCAAAAAGCAGCGAGTGCTCTTCCGTGCCTGTGCTGCGTTGGACGCTGGGCCACCACTTCCCGTAGCCGGTTACGAAGACCAGCGCTGTGTCATGGTCCCCAAAGTCTGCCCTCATATAGTGCGGAATGTGGCACGTGTTGATGTCCCGTGCTTCTACGATTGGGAAGGGACCAAATCTGCAATTGCGAAGGTACGGGGCTAGATTTCAAAATTCGTGACACACCGCATACATAAAAAATTCGGTGTTAAATCTGCAATTGTGAAGGCACGGGGCTAGTTTTTAAATTTCGTGGCGCACCACATACATAAAAAAAAATTCGATGTTTTAATTAAGACCTACGTACGGTATGACTTCATTCCGGTGAAGGCCTGTTTGACCGTTTGGACACTATAGCATCTGTACATTAACACAGTGTTATAATTAATCATCTCTGTTTCAAGTACAGAGTGACAGTGATGTTATTATGGGTTTTTCTTTTCCAACAATACACAAGATGGATAACCTATTCAAGATTTTTTTTTTGGAACATGCTATTCTTTTCTTATCCTTTTTCTATTACAAAGGTGTGCACACAAGTATGCGTGCATCTACTTAATGCCTCCTTTAGCACACACCTAAAATGATGAAGGCCAGAGATAACTTCACGAGCTGATACTACTGTAATACTCTACATGTGCGTACCACTGTACTATCATAGGATTTCATTCGAGTCATACAGCCTGGAGGGACAAAAACCGTGCTAGAGTACGTAGCACAGACACACATACATACGTGACGCGCGGCCGGTCACGGGAGATGGAAACGGAGCCCGACCGGAGGCAGAGACGAAGACCCTCGACAAAACAGAATGGCGTTGCTTGTTGTTTTCTGCCGCGCGCGCGCGCTTTTCTCTGCTCGCTGTCGTTTTCGGAGCACCACTGCAGCACATTCTTAGGACGACACAGTGGCAAGAAAGGAAAAAGACGATGAACTGGGGCCTGTGCTGTGTGCAGGACGCAGTACAGGTGATTGTATAATTTGCGTACGTTTAGCACGGAGATGGCTGGCTATCACGAAGCTCGGGTCAGCTTGGCTGCGTGCACGCCGGACAATAAAGTATAAAGGCAGGTCGATCGAGGTGGCCATGCATGTCCGCCATCATCGATCCAGTCGTAGGAGTAGAGAGCAGTGGCGAACCAGGTATTATATAGAGCTGGAGCGGTTTTAGTGGCTCACTTGTACTGCGTCTCTCGCTGCTACCGCCTTGCGTCGTAGCCCCCTTGTCGTCGTCCCCACGTGTCGCAACCCCTTTCGCCGCCTCACGCCGCACTGCCACAACCCCCTCGTAGTCGCCGTCTCGTGTTGCACTGCCACAGCACCCTCGCCGTCACTACCTCGCGCTGCAGCCTCCTCGCTATCGCCTTAGGGCATCTGTAGTACATGAAAATAGAGAGTCTTAAGCCACCTTAAGGTTAACCTTATACATTACAGGGGTGACCTTAAGTAGGCTATAAGCAAAAAAGGCTTAAGGCTGGTCCTCAAGCTAAAGATCTGGCCACAAGTATTAAAATACAATTTTTCTTTATCTGCCAAGTGGGACCGTCTTAAGGCCCCTTGGGTTATATACAGTCAGCCTTAAGGTTTAGATGGGACCCACCTTAAAACCCCTTGGGTTATATACACTACAGATGCCTAAGCGCGTCACAGCCCCCGTGCCAACCCCTATGCGTGCTTGGTTGGGGGCATCGACAGGCTGGCCGCGGGGGGTGCGGGTCTTCCATCCAAGAGACCCGGGGCTAGGGCTGAAAACGAAAACGGTAATTCTCGGTTACCGAAAATCGTTTTCGAAAAATTACCGATTTTCCCTCCTAAACGGAAACGGTGACGGTAACCGATAAAACGGAAACGAAAACGGTAAAAATATCCGATAACGAAAACGAAAACGATTTAGCTCTCTTCCGATCGTTTTCGAAAAATACCGTATATAATCGGTAATTACCGTCGGTAATTACCGATCAGTGAGCTGTGAGCACCCCAGGCCCAGGCGGCCAGGCCCATTAGTCTCCCCAATCCGGCAATCCCCAATCCGTATCGGCGTCTCTCCAGACGACCAAACCTCCTCCACCCATCCGCATCCGGCATCTCCAGCCGCCGCCGCCTCCATCCCCACGCACGCCTGACGCCTCCATCCGGCCATCACAGATCCACACACATCACAAATCAACAATACTGCTAAATTTAAACAAAGAGATCAACAATTTGACAGATAACAAAATTAGCATTCACAATCTCATCGACATATATCACATTCACTCCAATTCACAGTAATCCAGTAGCAGTAGCAGGGGAAGCAGAGGGGAGGCTGTCGGTGGAGGAGAAGAAGCAGGCGGCGGCCCTCGTTGTAGAGGAAGAAGCCGGAGTCGGTGAAGAAGTTGCTGTCGGAGATCGCCGGCGTCGGTGGCGACGGAGCAGTAGAGGCAGTGGTGGGGTGAAGCACCAACGAAGAGGAGAACTGGAGAGGGAGGATGCGGTTGCCGGAGAAGGGGATCTGGCGGTGGAGAAGAGAGTGGTGTGGTGGAGCAGAGCAAGAAGGCGGCGGCCGAACTCAGGTGAGCGGCGGCGCAGAGATGGAGGAGCAGCGGCACCGGAGGTGGAGAAGAAAGGGAGAGGAAGGCGGCCGAGGTGCGCGGTGAGGAGGAGAGCCGGGAAGAGGTGGCGAGGTGGAGACGGGAGGTGCTGTGGAGAGCGGCAAAGGAAGAGGAGAGAAGTGGTGCGCCAGAGGGAGAGCAAGGCGGCGGCCGGTGGAGGAGAGCAGAGAAGGGAGGAGAAGTGGTGAGGCGGCCGGAAAGGAGAGCGACCGAGGGAGAGCAGCGGGGAGAGGCAGAGGCGCACCGGCGAGATGCGGCCCAGCGCTCGCCGGCGCCGGAGAAGAGTAAGGGGGAGGAGAGAGCAAAGGGGATGAGAAGAGAAGAACCGGGCTCGAGTTGTTCCCAGGCGGCGGCGCTAGGGTTATGAGGGAATTGGGGGTTTTCGGCATTTTTGCAGTTTTGTCCTCCCGATTTCAGGAATTTACAATGAAGTCCTTCCCTCATTTGATTTCTTCTGATTTAGACCTCCGGAGCTCCGTTTTCTTCGCGGAAAGATCCTACGTGCCCGAGATGACACGTACATTTGTACAGAGCAGTTCCGGAATGCCAATTTTGCTATGTTTCTTTGCTATATTTCTTCCGCACCTTCTTCCAAGAGTACAACACTTGTTTCATCAACTTCAGTTGTAGATCAGTTTATGGATAGTGTGGATGAAATGGGCGGTGATTATGTGCTTGGAGATGATGATGACATGCCGGAGGTTCAGCTATAGAAATCCTGCTCCTATCCTTTGTTAAGTTCAATTAAGAACTTGATTTAGTATTTTAGTTACTAGTGTACTAGTACTTTCTAGTTTGTGAGCTTGTGACTACGCCTATGTCATGTGGTTGTCAGCTTTGTGTGCTTGTGAGACCTAACTAAGTATTATTGTATTAAGACCATGATGTCACTTGTGGTTGTGGGTTTATGGCTTTGTGTCGTGTCTTTTTATTGCTATATAATATATGCGTCTTGCCTCTTGTGCCATAGATCATTACTACAGTATTATTTTTCATGTGACCTAGGTCAATATATACAGCTATTGTCATGCTGTGCAGATTGGTGTGTAATGTGTTTATTGTATTTTAGATATCGCTTTCATGATTTTCGATCGTTATCGATACACTTTTGATCGAATAGTTTCGTTTCCGAATTTACCGGGATATCGATGTCGTTCTCGTTTCCGACAATATCGTATCGATTTCGTTTTCGAGAAAATAATGTGAAACTGAAAGTGATTTGACCTCCTACCGATCGTTTCCGACCGTTTTCAGCCCTACCCGGGGCAGCCGCCTCAGCTTGTCCCAATGGTAGTTCCGCCACTTATAGTAGGATTGTAGGAGTAGCCTGCATTGGGGTACATTGTCAGCCTTTGTTGGCCCTGATATGGCCCGTGTGCTAGGGGTGGAAACGGATCGGATACGGTCGAATAGTCTCAAATACGAATACGAATCCATATTTTTAAAACGAATACGAATACGAATTCGAATATTTTCAAATACGGATACGAATATTCTCGAATACGAATACGGATATTTTCGAATACGGATTTTCTCGGATACGAATATCGGATAAAACAGATTCCTAACGGTTTTGCCGATTTTTCATCAGTTTTTGACCGGTTACCAGTTTTAAACCGCCTAAATTCAAGTTTTGAATCACAAAAATTGTACGGATTTTTCATGGGTTCTAAAAACGGATCGAATACGAATCGAATAGTCTCGAATACGGATACGGATACGAATATTCTCGAATATGAATGCGAATACGAATACTCTCAAATACGGATACGAATATTCTCGAATACGAATACGAATATTTTCGAATACGGATTTTGCTTACCAAATTCGGATTTCTCTCGGATACGAATATCGGATAAAACGAATTATCCGTTACCGTTTTCCACCCCTACCGTGTGCTGCGCATCCAGTGCAGCTCTAGATTGTGTTAGTTACTCCATTTTAAAATACTCCATCCATGCCACAATATAAATTTAAGCTCATCTTACACATCAATCAAGAAAGCATTGAATAAGAGAAAATTAGTGTCAGTGTACTATATATATCACTACTAAATGGCCTAATACAACTACTAATTCACTATTTCTATATTGAAGTAAGGATATTAAATAAAAATATTGTAATAATTATACTTCGGTCTTTTCAATAGACTTATCTTATGGGCCAATGGATGTTATAGGATGGAGTGTTTGGTATTTTAGTACTTTGGTCAAATCACACATACCGAGCAAGTTATGGTTTCAATAAATTTGGACCGAAATACTTTCGAATAATACCCCTAAGCACGGAAAACGAGGTATTGAGTGGAGGACGATGAGTAGGATTAATTGGGTTTTTTTAATCTTACCTCAGGGTTAAGAAAAGTTACGAGCATTCAGGGAATACCTTTTCTGTTGAGAGTGGCAAGCGTTCACAAGGATGGAGTATATGTATATAGGCAATTTGTGTTTTCGGCTGTCCATTCAATCAAGCATAGTCGATATGTCAGTCTTACTTTTCCACCATGGCTATCTCGGGATCCAGGTTTATAGCACTGTAGCATGTGCCATGTGGTCGAGCTGTTCATGTATTTAGCATTGTAGTCGCTTTTTTTAATTTTGGCTTTTGAACATTCGTTTTTGTAAAAATGACCTCTTCCTTAAGTTCGGAAGGCTCCACATATGATATGGTCACCTGTCGTGTCCCCCTTACTCGGCAGGACTAATGGCGCGTGGTAGGCGGCTCGAGCGTGGGAGGCGACGGTGAGCGTGCTGAGCGCCAGCAACTTGGCAGCTGGACATCGCGGGCAGGCGCAGGGGGCCGAGGGCAACGCGCTGTCAGGGGGCAAGGGGACCAATGGAATCACAGGCAGGGGCAAAGCGCATGCGGTTTGGCTTATGGCGCAAAGGAATCACGTGGATGATGATGCGACGTTAGATTTTCATTTTATTCGCACGTTAATTGCACTGGCATTCACACGCATGTATAAAATGTGAACCGCAGTCGATTTCCTACCTAGCAAGAGTGCAGTAAGGGAGGGGAAGGAAAGAGAGATTCTTGCCGAGCAAGAGCGTAGGGGGGAGCGTAGCTATGATTTATGATCCTTCGCAATTGGAAGTATTGTGGAGCGGGTGAATACCTTTGGAAAAAGGATTCATTCATATATGAGCAACACGCTTAATATGTCATTAGCGTTTCAATGGAGTAACTATGGTTTTGTAATATAGAATACGCTAGGTAGTCATGTTTAGTTGATGGATGCGTTTATGTAATTAGCCATGTTTATTTACTGTAAATAACTACAAAAATATGAACCAGAAAATAGCTAAAATAATTTTATGTATGTCCGTGTGTATATATTTATTACTGTCATGCGATTACAGAAAGTTGCAGAAAAGATAGGTTGGTACGCACTGTGCATACCTAATTAGCATTATAATTAGCGCTAATTGCAATTAATTAGTACTAGTTGCAATAAATTAGTATTAGTTGCATTTGATTAGTGCTATTTAAAGCATTAAATGTATCACATTTTATTTAATTGCATCAATAAGCTAGTATAAGAAGAAAAATGCAAGTAGTACTAATTAAATATGATTTGCAAAAACGTACGCTCAGGGGGGTAAATTTGGGGAAAAAAAGTGGCTACAATGATATTTCTGTGAACCATTCCCCTTTTTTGTGAATAGCTAAAGAAAATATGCAGCGTTGTTTGTAGTGTTCCTGGTATGTGCGTAATTTAGGAAATATGTACATATGTATACGGCGTGATTATTCTCGGTTATGGTTAGTTGTATTCAACACTATTTGGCATCAACACATCATTTTCTGTACTGCAGGGACACATTATTATGGTGGTCTCGAGCGTGATACGTTGCTGGACCCATGCTAGAATGAGTAGCATCGTTATTGGATGTGGTCGAGGGGTGACGGACCGCACCATTGTTCTCCGGGGAGCTTGGGAGGTTCGACCTCTCGATGGTCAATATGTTCCAGTTCTATGGCGGGACGGTTGCTTCTTATAGCGAGGATAATGCACATTGAGCTATCGTTCGCACTGGACTTGCCGCTTCTATCAGCACTTGTTGACTAGTGGAGGCCAGAGACCCACACGTTTCACTTTCAGTGGGGGGGGGGGGGGAGATAACCATCACTTTGCTATTATCGAGCTTAATGAACTTCTTTCAAAATTGACATAGTTTGATATAAAATTATTTTATATATAGTTTAAGTGGTTATTTTAAATTTGACCTAACGAGCCACTATAGAGCTGAGCCTCGTTAACTTTTTTCACTTGAAATGAACTCATTTCAATTTTGAACCCATTAACTACGATAATCGATGCAATTTTGATTCAAGCTCTAACAAGCTTTTTTGTCAGCCCTAACCGCACTGCTCCGCCAATAATTGAGCACGATCAAACGACTGTTGGGGTCCGTCAGCAACATGTACAAGGACAGCAAACATGCACTGGGGGACATCGGCTGTAGTTGTGCTAGCAACGTGTTCCCCCAGGGGTGACGAGCTGCTACATGTCTGCACATTCTAGCTCGTCAACGTTCCCAGTCCGTGTAGCGTACTTCCCAGGTTTGATGATTTCATATTTTGCTGCAATCCATAAGATACCTTTTTTCGTTGTTCTTCATACACACTACTACAATATTGGATGCCTCATCACAGATGGTTGATAAAAACCATTAGTATTAAATATAATCATAGATGGTTTTGATTTCGAGACTGTCTGTATTGCTGCCAATGCTAAAATCATCTATGAAGAGATAATATCACAGACGGTTCATGTCGTACACCGAAAAGAAATATCTGTGATATTACTAAATATCATAAACGGTTCTTCTTAAGAATTGTCTGTGATAATTTCTCTTATTAATTGCAAACCCGATTCTCACAGATCTATCTTAAATTCCATATTTGTTCTCACAGACTGCTGCTTTGAGGAAGTGGGACTTTGAAGACATTTGGTAAAAGGAGACCACTGATTTGGGAAGAGTGTGATGAGGACATCACTTCCTTGGATACACACAATACTCATCTACAAGAGATAGGCAAGGAACTATAATGAGGGCACACGCGCGCAAGTTGAATTATCATGTGAGCTCGTTCCTAAGGATGTATAATTCAGCTTCTGAGAATGGGTTGCTACCTGATGCTTATGATGTGATTGTGCTTAGAAACATGGGCAAGGACCAAGGAGAGGCACATGGAGTAACGGATATGCTTGGGATGAACATTGAAGGTCACCACGCTACTTTGTGGTCAGGATGACCAAGAATGAAAGCTGGGCATGTTAGAAAATGCATACGGAGTCCAATGAGGTGATCTTAGACTTGTTAGAAAACTTTTGATGCCCTCTTTCCAATAGTTCTAGTCCCACCTTAAAATTCCACCTGAGCATGGCATAATCTATAAAACAAATCTGAATCAATTCCAAACCTGGGTCGTGAGCCTTGTATCAGTTTGAGCCCAACTGGAGAGTTGTAGTGGGATGTTCCCCCACTCTCACGAACGTGCCCACCCCCATGTCCCTAGTACCATAAAAACTACCAGGGACACCATTTTTAGGATTTAGGCTTGTTTAGATTAATTTTCATTCAGAAAATATTAGTTGTTTACTTGTTTCGACTAGACCAACTACGGCAACTTCAGCCCTCTCCATTGTTCAATGAAACATCGTATTTCATTCGTAAATTCAAATCATGCTTATTTCTTTTTTGCTTGATTCTCGATTGCTTGTAGGAAAGATCATTCAGGTTGGGCACGGTTGGTAACAACAAGGGTGTAGTGTAGTGATTGCAGGATGGACTTGGTCGTTTTGGTCAACTAGCCTTGTCATCAATGTCATATCAAATGATCATAGTTATCATTCTCATCAGAAGATCAGGCATGGTTTAGGGTTTAACCAATTCATTAGTCTATTTCTACTTAATTGATCATATATATACTAATTAATTAATTCAATATTTAATACTAAATTATTATATGCATAGCGTAGGACCGAATGCATATTAGCATAGGACCGAAGCTGGATGTACATTGAGAACTGTGTGAGTGAAGATTACATTAATGACGGGTCTACTTTTACAAGAGATGCTGAGGAGGATATGTTGAATAAGGGGGTTGAATATATATATTATCCATACATTGACTGCAAGAATCTGAAAATATTTAAGAACCGATCGTAGATCGAAGCACACTTGATTTGAAGGGGTTTCAAAAGGGGTATACACATTGGACTAGTCACGGCGAAGAGAATATTACACATAAAGGTAGTAATAACGACATCACTGACGAAATTAATGATATGCCGCTAGAGGCTGCACGATGACAATCTAGAGTAGATGCTTAATGATGCAGAAGGGAACTGTGATGGGAGAGAGTATGTTAAATTCTAGAGCTTGATGGAGGACTCAGAGAGACCTTTGTTCACATGCTGCAAGTCGATGTACACGAGGTTGTCAACTGTGCTTGAACTACTAAAATTGAAGGCAAACAAAGGTTGGTCTGACAAGAGTTTCATGACGCTGTTAGGTCCCTTAGCGAACATACTTCCACAAGGAAACAAGTTGTCTAAAACCACCTATAAAGCCAAGAAGCTTCTTTGTCCATTGAGAATGGAAGTATAAAGAATACATGCATGTCCCAACGGTTGTATCCTCTACCATAAAGAGTAAGCAAACATGCATATATGTCCGGTGTGCAACGCATCCTGATACAAGCATAAGAATCAATCAGATAATAGCAAGAGAATCGATGTGAAGAAAGGAGGTGAAGAAAGGACATCTTGCTGAGGTGGTATGGTATCTTCCTATAATTTCCCATTTGAAGTGGTTTTTTGCAATCCCCAAAAGAGGCAAAACTGGTGTGTTAGCACTCAGAGGAGTGTAAGGATGAAATGCTAAGACACCTTACTGATTTCGCCCAGTGGAGAAACATCGATAGGAGGTTTGCAAACTTCGGTGCAGAATTGAGAAATATATAGTTTGGATTGAGTACAAATAAAATGAATCTTTTTAGTAACATGAGCAGACAACATAACGCTTGGCCCATGACTCTCGGTATCTACAACCTTCCTCCTTGGTTGTGTATGAAGTGGAAGTATATTTTGCTGTCAATATTTATCCAAGGGCCGAAGCAACCTGACAATGATATTGACGTGTACTTAGCACCATTGATGGAAGATCTAAAAATACTATAGATCAAAGGGGTAGATGTATGGATACGTACAAATGAGAGAACTTCAATTTACGCTCCTTGTTGTACTGCACCATAAATGGTTATCCTGCCCTTTCTAACCTGTCGGGCTAGAGTACAAAAGGGGCCAAAGCCTGTACTCACTACTTAGATGATACCGAGAGTGTGTGGCTAAGGACTCGAGCAAAACCGTGTACTGACATGCGTCATTTTTTTTCATATATTTAGCCCTCATTTTGCCCTCACATTTTTCATATTTTGGGACCATTTATCATCATTTGCACTATTTTCTATATTTAATTGCTCAAAATGGACCATTTTACATTTTTTCATATTTTTCTGCAGGCCGGCGCGATCTAGGCGCATAAACGACAAATCTGGACCTTCGGGCTGCTCCGTGCAGAAGTATGCGTCATCACGAGCGTGTAGGATTTTTCCGCGCTGAAAACGGATCTCCGGAGGGCTAGAACAGAAGAAAACAATAGGAAAGGATCTAACTGCAAACCCTAGCTTCTTGGAGGACTAAATCGCAAAAATGCAAAAATCCCCATTTCCTTAAGCCGCCGCCTCCTGTGGAACCCTTGAGCCCGGTATTCCTTCCCTAACCTCGGGTTGCTTCCTGCCCCCCTTCTCTGCTTCGGCGCCGGCGAGGCCGGGCCATCTCGCCGGTTGCCGCCCCCTTCTCTGCTTCTTTACCCTCCTCCGCCTCCCTTCTTGCTCTCCCTACGGCGCGCACCTCCTTCCCGCTCCTCGGTCCGCCCGCCGCTCTTCCATCTCTCCCACCTTCGGCTGCCGCCCCTCTCCTCTCCTTCTAGTGCATCCCGTCTCCCCTCTTGCCACACCTCATCACCGGCCGCAGGGCCCCTCCTCCTTTCCCACCAAGCGCCGCCATCCTACTCCACCGCGCCTCCCTTCTCGGCTGCTTCTCCATCCACACCGGCGACCGCCCCGTTGCCTTCTCCACCCTGCGCCACTTCCCCTCACCTCTACGCCTCCCCTAGCCACCTTTCTTCATCTCCTCCATTAGCCCATCTCCTCCATTAGCCCCGCCACTTTCCTGCTCCTCACCCGCGCCGCCTTCTTCCGGTCGCCACCTCTCTCCGCCTCTCCTCCCTTCTCAACTCCCACCGGCCTCCTCCACAAGGCGCCGCCTCCTCCCGTGCGCCGCCGCTCTACGGCCACCACCGCACCGACACCAACGGCGTCCACATCGCCGACCTCCATCAGCGCCGCCATCCCGACGCAATCCTCGGCGACCGCAACTCCTCCTTCCTCGGCTCCACTCCACCGACAGCAACATCTGCACCGGCGACCTCTGCTCCGACCGCCACCACTTCATCGACGTCACCGGCGACATCACCACCAACCTCGGCGACCGGGACTTCTACGGCTTCATCTGCACCAACCCCCCTCCTCCTCTGCTACTTCTCCTTCTTTGGTTCATCTCTAGATTCTCTCCCATTATCTCTTTGCTACTCTTAATTACTGCTCAGTATTTGCTCATTATTACTGCTATCAATTAATTGTTAATTGTGCACTTTGATTTTGAGATGTTTGATCTGGAATGCACTGTGATTTTTAACTTGTGAATGCACTGTGATTTTGATATTTGGGCAGCAATGTTATTGTGTTCTGTTATGTCTCATTGTGATGTATGCATGTGCCCAGTTAATTTGAGTTCTGTGATATGTGCTCTGTGATAATTATGCAATTTGTGATTTGTTAGTAGTTAGTAGTATTTTCAGTAGTGTTAATTGTGAGCTGTGTTGGTAGAAATTATAGTATTAGCTTGTGAGTTCTTGTGTTTAATGATTAGTCATTTCAGCTTCTGAGTTAGTTGTTAGTGTTAGTATCTGTGGACCTCGTTGTGTTTGTTTGCGCGATTTAGCATTTTGGCGACCGTCTCCCTTTCCTTGCTGTCTCGACCCACCTAGTGCTTCTAGATCCTCCCTTGTGCTTCTCGATCTCCTTCTTCACTTCTTTCAGCGGTCGTTCAATAGTTAAGTCGTGCGTTCGTTTGTCGTAGTCATGTGTTTGTCGTGTGCCGTTGTCGTCTAGTTAGCGGTCGACCGTCTTCTCCCTCGTTCTCTCTTGACTCCCTCCTTGCTTCTAGACTCCCCCCAGTGCTTCTCGACTACCTCAGTCTATCTTGCGGTCGGTAGCTAGTTAGATCGTCGATCGTTAGTCGTGTTTGTCCATTTAGTCGTCGTGTCATTCGTGTCGTCGTTTGTGCGTCGTTTGTTTAGTCTATCGTCGTATTGTTCGTTCGGTCGTACGGCGTCCATTCGTACGGTCGTTCGTCCAGTCGTTGTTTAGTTCGTTCGTTTATTTAGTTCGTTCGTCGTTTCGTCCGTGCGAATTAGAGTTCGTTCGTTCGTCTAGCTTGGTAGTCGTTTTAGGTTTAGTTTCCTCCCCCGTTTTGTTTGACCTAGCTTTAGCTGAGCACCGGTAGCCTCAGTCTAGTCCCTGTGGAGAACACGACACTCGCCGCTATTTCAGTGGCAACCCGTTCACTTGCGGGTGTGCTATTTTTGCACGATCAAGCATGTACATGCATCACCGTAGGTTACTTTGAAGGGCTCACCCATACCGCAGATAAAGAAACAATTCGACAGAGAGAAGGAGGATTGTTTAGCTTAGCTCCAAGGCATTTATGTGGAAAGGAGATCTATGATATGGTTATGGATTTAGATGTTGTGCTCAGAAAGGGACGTAAATTGAGGATCTGTGATAAGAACATCTAGAAGAAGAGATCTATATTTTGGGACTTATCTTGTTAGAAGCACCTAGAAGTTCACCACTATGTCATGCACATAGAGAAGAATACATGTGGCATCTTGATTGGTCTCTTACTGAACATTCGTTATAAAATAAAGGATGGTATCAAAGCACAGCTTGACTGGGTTGATATGGACATCAGACCTGAGTCACCACTAACAAAGATCAATAAAGCATGAACGTACCTTTCCCCTAGTTGTTATCCAAGGCTAAGAGAACTAAACTGTGCCAGTGCTTGCATGGTGTGAAAGTTTCATCTGGTTACTCTGCCAACATGAAGAAACTTGTTTCGATGGAAGATTGAAGTCAATTGGCACAAAGTCTTATGATTGTCATTTGCTGATGACACAGATGCTCCCTGTTGCAATTAGAAGTATTTTGTTGATCAAGGTCTTATAGGCAATCATGAGGCTATGTTAGTTTTTAACACAATTACTCAGAAGGTTATCAATCTCGAAGGACTAGATGCTCTGCAGAATGACGTGATGATGACTCTATGTCATCTTGAGATGTATTTCCCTCCGTCATGTTTCGATATCATAGTCCATCTCATTGTTCACATTGTGTGTGAGATAACGATATGTGGTTCCATGTTCCTACGTAGCATGTATCCATTCGAGAGGTTCATGAGAATTCTTAAGTCCTATATACGGAATTGATCTTGGCCACAGGGCAGCATCGTAGAAGGTTATGCAACTAAAGAGGTCATTGAGTTCTATGTTGGTTACATGGTTTAGGTCGAACCGATACGTGTGCCTCGATCTCTCCATAAGGGAAGGCTCGAGGATATCAGAACCATCGGAAGGAAAGAAATCGCTCCAAATATGGATGTGTATACTCAAGCCCATTTCACGGTCTTGTAACACATGACTGAAGTGTCCCCATATATCGACCAACACAAGGACATGCTTCGGCAATAGAATCTGGAGCTGTCAAATGTTTGGATCATGAGATAGTATAACAGTCGGTTCAACCAATAGTTGAAAAAGTGACTCGCTAGGAGCTCGTCAAGTGATATGCCGACATGGTTGGCAAAAGGACTAATATTTATAGTTGTGACATGGCAAGTATATGGCATAAATGGGTACATATGCTATAATAGACTCAGGATATAAAGAGCATTGTCTAGAATAACATTGTTCGCATAGATGCGTTCAGTACCGATGGGTTGAGGAGCTCGTACTATGGGTTCATAGAGGAGATTTGAGAGCTCGACTACGTGCTTTTCAAGATCCCCTATTTTAGTGCCGTTGGGTCCAACTCCCACAGGTGAAGGTCAACAAGTATGGTGTCACTACCGTGGAACTCAAACGTGTCAGATATAAAAATGAACCATTTGTACTCGCTAACCAAGTTGTTCAATCTTCCATGTAATCGACCAGGCAAATAAGAAGTGCCACGTAGTTTTTCATGGCAAATGGAGAATTGTAAGAGTTGAGAATGTAGTGGACAAGTAAGAATACAATCAATTTGACGAGTTACCTCCTTTACAAAACGACATAAGAGTCGAGGAAGAATAATGTGACAAAACTAGCTATATACGCATCGATCATTATGAAGGGCTAATTTTTAAAGAAAATAAACAAGTGAAATGATGAATGAAATATTTATGTGTCATATGTTCTGAATTTATATGTATGTATTTATATGAGAATGTGTCAATTAATATATGTGAATTTGCATTTATATATGTATATGATAATGTGTCAATTAATATATTTGAATTTGCATTTATATATGTATACGAGAATGTGTCAAATATATGCGAAGATGCATTTATATATGTATATGAGAATGTGTCAAATATGTGTGAATTTGCATTTATGTATATGATAATGTGTCATATATATATATATATATATCTGAATTTGCATTTATGTATATGAGAATGTGTCATATATGTGTGAATTTGCATTTATTATATGAGAATGCATTTAGAATTGTCCATGATATTTATCATAGACGGTTCTCTTTAGAACCGTCTACGATGGTTATTTATCACAGACAGTTCTAAATTATAACCATCCATGATGGTTATTTATCACCGATGGTTCTACTTTAGAACCATTTGTGATGTGTATTTATCATAGATGATTCTAATTTAGAACATTTTGTGATATTCGAATCTAGGGTTTGCCCACGCTCCCACTCAAATGCATAATACTCTCTAATTGCCCCGAGCATGAGCCACCACCTCCTTCCTGAGCATGAGTCGCTGCCTCCTCCCCGAGCCCGCCGCCTCCTCCCTGTTGTGCCTCCTTCCCGAGCATGCCATATGTAACTCTTCTTTCCTCTTTATGATATGGCAATGAACAATGTATCATCATGGTTACCAATTATCCCTTTTGCTCTGTTGTTATTTCGTCTATACACGTCTTGAGGATGAATGCTTGGACTTAAGTTTCAATTATGCCCTTTCGATGTCAATATCCCAAAGATGAATTGCTAATGCTCTTAAACATCAATCCCCTAAATAAAAGATAAGTCATATTTCAGTTCTCTTTAGTCCAAATAG
Source organism: Dendrocalamus latiflorus (assembly GCA_017311315.1). Classification (NCBI taxonomy): domain Eukaryota; kingdom Viridiplantae; phylum Streptophyta; class Magnoliopsida; order Poales; family Poaceae; genus Dendrocalamus; species Dendrocalamus latiflorus. The sequence goes on from CM029623.1 coordinate 20,928,406, forward strand.
AAATAAAAGCAATTATATAATAATCATTAAATATGATAGTACTTGTATCCACACTGCGGTTTCATTAAGGGCCTGTTTGGTAGAGCTCCAGATTCTCATTTTTCAACTTCTGCTCTGGATTCTCCGAGAATCTACTTCTCTGAGAATCTGGAGCTGCCTCTGAAAAGCGTTTGGCTAGTGAGTTGGCTCCAGATTCATAAAAGAGGAGATTTGAGGGAAATAGACTATGTTACCCCTAGTTGTAACCCTTTTATTTTTTTCACAGTTCTAAACAGGAATTTATTTCAATGACTATTGCATCTTATTTCAATGTCCAGTGCAGGGAAAATTATATCCGGCTACGATACAGCTGGTAACCGCCGATTACCAAAAATTTCGGAATTTTTCGACCAAAAATATAATTTTTTTCGAAGCTTTTAGATGAATTTTGTTAAATCCGAAATTTTTTAATGATATAAAATTTTATGGTGCCTGCCGGCAACTGCAATTTCGCCGATACGATTTTCCCTGGTCCAGTGTTGTGGCGTTCGACCTTGGGTTCTCTTTAACAGTTTCACCAGTACAGCAATTTGAGAAATTATTGTAGACGAACATTAAGACACCAAAAGTAAGGTAAAAGGCATTCTATTTAATTTAATCTTGCCGGCCATCAGTACATTGATGTTCTTCGAAGTTACAATCAACGCATCATTGGAATGCATACAATTTACAATGCATCCTAGAAGATACACAATATTCGTTCTTGGTTTTCCACTGACCAGGTCCAATCTGAGAGCTGATGTTCTGTTTCCTCCACTGTTGTTGCAACCATTACGAGAACAACTCTGCATCACGAACATCAGACGCAGAATCGACCAACTACAGAAACAACACAAACTTAAAAAGAACCTGTAGATTCACGCTGCTGGCGACCAGAGGGAGGAAGGAGGCAGCGGTGGCGGTCCTGAGGGGCAGAAGGAGGCGGCGGTGGCGGTGTTGGGGGCGGAAGGAGGCGGCGGTGGCGGTGCTGGGGACCGAAGGGAGGTGGCGTCGGAGGAGATCTGGAGGGAGGCGGCGGGGCGAGAGGAGGGCGGCGGCGGGCGAGATCTGGACCGAAAGAAGGGAGGGAAGCGGCGTGTCGGGCAGCGGCGGGGCGAGAGAAGGAGGGAGGCGGCGGGGCGTGAGAGGGGAAGGGAGGAGGCGGGATGGAGGCGGCGGGGCGCGAGAGAAGGTAGGAGGCAGACGACGCGAGAGGAGGGGTGAGGCGGGGCGTGAGAGGGGAGGGGAGAGGGGAAGGAGCCGGGCGTGAGAGGGGGAAGGAGGGAGGCGCCCGGGGGGGGGGGGCGAAACGGGATTTGCGGTTTTTATATGAGTGGCATTTGCAGGTAAATACTATGAACTTCAATGGGTAGGTTGGATAGCTCCCCACGAGAATCCACCTCAACCCAGCTTCTCCTGGTTAGTTCATTTTTGATCCTGCTCCACATAAGAAGCAGAATCAGCTAATTTTGAGAAGCGGGTTGTTTGGCACAGCTCTACAAGATTCAACAGAGAAGCTGGGAGCAGGAGCTGTACTAAACAGGCCCTAAATCTCACATGTTGTCAACAAGAAAATGGATAAGATAATTCACATATGGAGGTGTTTATGTTGAGAAATGGGTACACTAAGTCCTTCCTCATTGACAGTGCTTATAGGGAAAATGAAGAATGGAGTAAAAATGAGTTATGCCATCACCTCATGATGAATGCACCTATTATCTATTTTGAATAGACTATTCTATTCAAAAAGTGAATCCTTGCACTATTAATTTCTTGATTTTCTGTCAAAAGATTATTGGATTATTGTTAATAGTATTCTAAAGATGTTGTCTACTCATTCTCCATCATTATCGTCTCATGCATCTGATGCACCATCCTTTAGAAAATCGAAGCGCCATGGAAGAGGACTATCGAAAAGGCCTGAATGCCGATTTACCATCACACATGTCGATGCGTCTAGACCCCTCTCAATCCTCACTAAGTAGCATTCACATTTTGGAGAATGGTCAAAATAGTTGCATGGCAATGGGTCGAGATCACCTATGATTCATAGAAGGACTTGACCAAAGATCGAAAAAATGAGCTAGTGATAGAATTTTATCGATCGTTCAAGATCCTGGAAGAACATCAGGCCTTCGTGTGATGACACGCATTGCTAGCAGCATGCAAAGTATGGAAGAACTCAAAAGCATGCTTATAAGCAATACATGGAGAAGGATTTGACGCCCTTTGATAAGTATCTATTCCTGGAACCATGTTGGCAAGAATTTGTGGCATAGAAGATGACAGATAATTTTAGGAGTGAAAGTGTAGCGCACAAGGCCCTCTAGGCAAAAAACACGTACCCCCACAGACTCAACACAGCTGAGTATGTAGGTAAAATCCAATAATGGAGGTGCGGTAAGGCTAAACTTTTAGAATCACATAGGTCGTTCATCAAGTACATTGCTATTGTATAGAGATCTAATGGAGGGATCAGCGTCCAATGACACGATCAAGATTTCTTACACTACTTTGATCATCCTACCGACAGATTGTAGCCATCGCTACAACTTTGTTGGAATAGACCGATCTCCAGAAAATTTGAGGACAGTGTGTGTACTTCTTGATGTCTCAAGTCATAAACAAAGATAGGGAGTTTCACAATGTAGAATGAATTTGAATTGGGATGAGATTGAACTTAACTGTACATGTCTATATTTGTTCATGAATGGTTAATTTGTTTCATTTGAGTTAATTGATTTGTGAAATGGATGTTCTTGTTTCTGAAATGAATGTGAATTAGATGTGTACATGTACTTATTGTATTTCTGCTTGTTTTAGAGTGTATGGCTAGCATTTCCTGAGGCTAGCCAACAAACAGAAATAGATTTAGCAATACAAAGAAATATCTCATACGGTTTCATCTACAAACCATCTGTAATACATGTATATCACGGATGGTTTCATCTACAAACCTTCTACGATACATCATATATCATAGATGGTTTCAACTACAAACTATCGATGATAGTAACAGACGCTTTCTAGTACAAACCATCTGTAATAGTCAACTATCACATACGGTTATGGATTAATAACCATCTATGATAGTCTATATCACAGACAATTTAAAAACCGTCGATGATGACCTACTAATCCATAAACTCAGATGGCTCACGAAATCATCCATAATTTTCACATTTTCATCCAAATGAGACAAAACAATATCATAATCAACATACAAGTTAGTCTCACAATTTCATTTGTCATTATTACCAAAACCAACTTAATGGAGTTTAAATTTACAACAGAGATAGCCCGACACACAAGACATCGCAGACACTTACAGCAACTCCCCTGTCCGAGACTGCGAAGTGCAGTATTGCATGAATGCACCTACGGACCACCCGCATCTCCGATAGTGTGACGAGTGGTATGATCGAACATACGATAGCTACATAATCCACCAGTATAGTGCGGACTACATAGCGTCGGGCTTCGTTAAAATAGACTACTGTGAACTGGAGTACCCGAGAGGTTTATCGTCTGCAACACGTGACACCAGTGCTTACAATTATGGGTTTCATTGCAGTTCTACCTTACGTCGGCCTAACAAATCTTGTTTCCCTCTATAGGATGCCAGCAATTACGTGAAGGACTAGGTGTAGCAGATGTTCAACGCTTAGGAGATTGTGACCAGTCAATTGTTCGATGCATCGGTTCCCACTTGGCCGCCATTGCAATATGATTTACGCAACGTACGACGCTCTCCAGACATGCTAACCTTCCCTCAGGACCAGCTTCGCCGTTAGAGAAGCGAGTAGTAGGCAACCCTTGATCTGGTACTATGTTCGATACCAACTCTTCAGTCCAAGCAGGTTGAACTTAATTATGTACTCGTTAACATTTTGTTCCCATTGTAGCAATCTTAAATGGAATTTGTCCTTGTACAAAAAGCACGTGTTTTTTAGCAATCTTAAATCAAAGCACGCATTTTTAGTAATTTGCATAGGTATTCACCTAATTACAAAAATACTAAATTTATCACAAAAAGAGTGTTTAGAGGCTAAAATTAAAAAAAATAACTACAGTGCTAAATACATAAACAATTCATATGGTCAACTCCTACCTCGCGAGCTACAAGCGTATGTCTACCGCAGTCTGCATGAGCAGATCATGTTGTACGCGAATCTCCCACTTACTAGGTGTTTGGTTAGCTATTTGGGAGTCGTTTCAGTCTTAAGATAACACTGTCTACTCCCATTATTCGCACCCCATGGCTTAGTGCTCCAAGAACAAGACTAAATGCTCTACTAATACCTGAACCATCATATTTTGGGTCTTTTTTTTTCTGAAGCTTAAGACTTTTGACTGTGGCTTGTGACTTTTGAACTGTTTGTGTGAGAAATTACAGAGTAATAAAAACTCACATGCGGTTTTTGCCAATATAAATGAAGTCGGTACAATATGTACTATAATTAACTAGTAAACCCTATTTTCAAAAGATACTCTCTTTAAAAACTAATTATTGTAGAAAAGTCGAAAAACAATTTTTATAAGCGGAAAAAAACATGCCCTTTAGCTGGCTAAAGGTACTTCGTGTTACTCAGAGTGGGTAGAAGCTTGACAGGCAAGACTTCGATGGTCTTGGTTTGTTGCCACACTTTACTAAAGAGTGACATATTTGCAATTTTGTATGGAGAAAGTGTGCATCTCTTTTCTCTTTACAATAATACCAATCATATATAGTACTCAACACTTATTTAAAATTTCCAGGAATTTCATATATCATGGAAACACTACAGTCCTATAAAATATTCTTCTAGAAGGGGCCGACTTTTACATAGTCGTCTGAATTTATTTTAAATCAGTTGATTTTTTTCTGTCATTGGATTAAGATCTTATGACTAAGTACTCCTCTATCTTACCTATATAACTCACCCACTCCACATCCCACCCTAGCCGTAGCCCACTCAATCCAATTGCCCCCACTGCCGCCCCAGCCCCCGTGCCGCCTCCCGCCGCCTTGCTAGCGCCTCCTCCATTCGGTGAGCTCCTCCTGTCCCCTTGTCCTCCGCCCCATCTCTCATTCCCGCCACCATCGTCGCCTCCCGTCTTCCTCTCCGGCGAGATCCCGTCATCACTACCTCCCTTCCTCATCACTACCACCACCTCGCAACGCCTTCTAACCACTCTGATCGTCGCCACCCCCCCACCGACCTTGCCCACCAGTGGCGGAGCCAGGATTTATCGGAGCCTCGGGCTCAAAACTAAGGACCTAAGTCTATAACTAGTATAAAATACTATCAGTACAGTAATAAGGACCTCCAATTTCTATTGCTTCTGGGGTTTGATTGGAATTGGATTGCGATGGAAAATAAGATGCCAATATCTTGGTCCTCTTCATCATGTATTTATAATTCTAGTATCGCAAAAATTTAAATAGCAAGTTAATAGACTGCTAGTCTGATAAACATACTACACTAATAACACTATGATACTGACAATCTCACAATGAACTATGAACACATACAGACTAACAGACTTACAGACATACAGACAAGTGAGTCAGTGACAATCTCACAATCATACTGATTATTGAATTACTCACAAGTCACAACAAATCAACAATGAACAATCAGTCAAGTCAATCACAAATTCACAGTCACAGTCTCACAGAATGACAGAAGCTCACCGGGAGTGGCCAGTGGGGCCGGCGTCGCGGCGGACTGCCGGAGCCGCTGAGAGGAGGCGCCGGCGGAGTCGTGGAGAGGAGGGGAGGCACCGAGCAACCGAGGCGAGGGGCGGTGCTGCACTGCCGCGCCGCCGCTGGCCGAGGCGGAGAGGACGGCTGAGGCGGAGATCCGCTGAGGCTGAGGAGGCAACGGCGGAGTCGCGGAGAGCCGGAGAGGAGGCACCAAGGCGCCCGGCGGCCTCGGCAGAGAGGAGGCGGGGGGGGGCAGGGGGGCGGTGCCACGGCGGTCGGAGGAGATCGGCGGAGAGTCGGAGAAGAAGAAGCGGCCAGCGGGGATCCGAGGTGGAGAAGAAGAAGCGGAATCTGCGGGCCGAGGCGGGGGGGGGGGGGGGGCGGTGTGGGGCTGGGGGCAGCGCGGCGCTGGAGGCGCGGAGCGGAGTCGAGGAGATGCGCTGGAGGCGGCTGGGTGCGAGGCTGAGGGGCTCCTCCGCGCAAGCGCGACCGTGCGGTTAGGGTAGGCCGGGCACCCGGGCGTGATGGGCTGTGGAGGCGTGATGGGCCGCGGGGTGCGCTCGTCTGACTGCTTGGGCCGGCCGAAAAAAAGTGTCGGGCCGTGGAATAAGGCTCAGGCCCAACTAATAAACAGTACTTTTTTAGGTATAGTATCTAAAATTTTATACTATAATTTTTTCTGGGCCTCGGGCCGTTGCCCAACTGGCCCGAGGCCCATCTCCGCCCCTGTTGCCCACTGCTCTCCTCCTTGCTGCGTCTAGCAGCGCCATCACCGACTCGACACACCGCCACCTATCATCGGTCTGCTGCCACCCCGACCTCCCTCTAAGCCTAGGGGTACTTGTGAATCAGAACCCTAAATGACCGCTGGCGTTACCACTACTGTCGCTGGGTGTTGGAGAGTAGGAAGACGAATTTGCCTAAGCATGAATCTCCACACTGATCCATATGTGGGAAAATCTAGTGTTGTAGAATTTTAGGCATATGTGAAATAGCAAATCCGCTTTCAGAATCACTTTACAAACCCTAGTTGTAGCACAACATTTTTTTTTTTGGAAAAGAAAGGATGCATGGAAATCTACTCCGGCGGTCCTACTTGCGAAATTTGTTGTCCAAACAAAGTACTCCCAAACATGTACCAACAATCGGTGGATCTCCTTGAGCCATACGCACATTAAATGATCTTTGTCAGATGGTGGTCAGGATTGAGGACAGAGATCTCCGGGACCAACGCATTGCTTGCAGTGACATAAAATCGATGGAGGAAGAGGGCCATCTCCTTCACGGGGCAGCAGCAGCCGCCGCTAGCAGAAAAGAGGAATGGTTCACGGGATGTCGTTGTAGGGCCCTGCCCTTTATTCCCTTGTCAGAAAATCCCCCCCGTGCCTCGTCTCTCATGATTACTGCCCGTCCAACGTATTACACACACAGAAATAAAAAAAAATCAATCGATCAATCTGTAAATTGTGTAACGGGTCTTAGGATACAGGTAAGCTATACTAACGTAACTTAAAATTTCCTACTATGTAAATCAAGAAATCATGTGACTAAGATATCATAGATCGTTACTACTAGATGTGTAGTACAGTGAAAGTAGAGTTGAAATGGTCAGTTCAACGTAACGTACGTTGGTGTAATAGAAGTAGTCGATCATCTTCTGGCTAACCTTCTTCTCCTCGCGATCGTCCTGATCAACGCCACAGTGGTAGAAGCGCCCCTACCGAAGTCCACATATCCAGAGATAGAACGTCATGCGTTGGTATGCTAATACCAACGTGCGCGGCAGGTAGGGGTGCAATCGAAGCGGATACAAATGGATATCGCTTATCATGTATCTTATTCATATTTTTTCCTCAAAGTCGGAATCAGACATGGATAATACCGGATATCCATTTCTCCATTCTGTATCCGTTCCATAATCTTTCGGAGAGTTGATTGGACGGAAATTATCCACTTCTTTGCACAGGACATTGGACATATGGTATAATCAGAGCGAACATGGAGAACTGAGATGTTGAAGGAAGAATACTCAATACTCACGCCTATTTAGATGTGACAATTTGTCTATTTGTTATCTTGTTCCTAGGTGAAGTCGCAACAGACTTCTTCATATCACTTGACATACGGATATATACAGACGGATATCACTTATCCCGTATCCTATTCCATATTTTTTCCTTGGAGTCAGACTCAGACACGGATAGTGCCGGATATCCATCTACTCCTTATGTATTCGTTCCGCAAGCCTTCGATCGATCGGACGGATAGAAATTATCCACTCTGTTTGCACCCTTAGCAGCAGGGGTTTTGAAAGGTGGCGGCTAGGGTTTCGATTGATATGTCTCAAGAGCATCCCTCAGCCCCGTGCCTATCTTAATATATATAATCACCAATCAGATCCTTATCCGATATGATTAGATATCGTATTCAACTTAGAAAGCCTCTGACTGGATCTTTATCCAGCATGAGTAGAGATCGTATCCACTCTAAGAGCCTCCGACCGGATCCAATACGAGTAGAGATTGTATCCCATTGGAATCTATCATCTAGACCCTTATCGTTTCAACCCGTTAAGTGTGTGACCCTGTAGGCTTATGTATATTTGCCTATGGTCTGAAAACTTCTTTCCAGTCTATAAGTCAGTAGCAGTCCCTAGTAGAAAATAACGACTCCTAAATATACATAAAGATCATATCGGGCGAATCTATATAGTGCTTACATACCGACCCCCTTGCCTCACGATACCATATTGAACTTAGGCGATAAGCGTACTATCCTATGATAACTTAATCCTTTACTTGAAACTGTAGTGGATTACTCAGTTTGTGATTGACTCATCAACCACATTCAGTATGGACATGCATTTAATCCAACCACATTGGGGGTGTCTAAAGGTATCTTTTCTATTATATAGGAGAGACAAATTTCATCTTGATTGCTCACATCCCTCTGTGTCGTAGGGATGGCCCCCACCTAAACCCAGCAGGCCTGGTAGGAAATTATAAGGCCCAGAATAGGCCATGTGTAATGACATAACTGCCCCCAGAGGGGATAACCAGACGTAAGGGTATATCTGTAAAAGCACTCCTCATGTGTATATATATATGAGTAAGCCATGGGGAGGACCCAGGCCATTACACTTATCTTCATCACTCTCCACTACCATCTCTCTCTCTGTTTGGTCCGTAGCCACAACAGTTGGCGCCGTCCGTGGGGAGGACGAAGACAAGCCTGAAGACCGAAGGAAAAAAGATGGCACCGAAGAGAGCTTCACCAGCGGCGGCGAAGGGAAAGAAGACGGATGGGTCGGAGCAGCGCGTGAGCACCAGGGCTTCGGCATCGGCCGCCGAAGGAGTTGGCGGCGGCGTACGCGCCGTGGTCGCGGGCGTCGACGCCCGCGCGGCAACAACCGACCCCTCCAGCACCGCTACGACGACACCTAACCCCGTCGCTGGCACTGCAACTACAGCCCCCGCCACCCTTGCCGGTAGCGCAGATCCGACGGCCGGGGGTAGCCGCAACGAACCATCCGGCGGATCTGGAGATCGTGAGGCGATGGTCCCTGCACCAGCCCGTCCACCGGGCGTTCCGGCGGCCCCAACGACACCTGCGGTGGAAAGCGCCCTACTAGTAGCCCTCAACGCGTTCCAGCGAGAATTCGGGGACCTTCGCGGGGCCGTCCGAGATATACAAGAGGCTCGGAGCCAGCAGGTCGCGCCGGTAGTCGCGCCCGAGCCCACGCCAGAGAAGGTGGACAGCCGCGAAGCCCCCACGTCTAGCCGTGTCCCGCTGAGACGCGTAGATCCGGAATCTCCGCTTTCGGCGGGGCTGCAGCAGGCGGCGTGGCCCGAAGACTTCAAGTTCCCTCGCATCACCGACCCGTACAAAGGCGACACAGATCCTCGCGAGTTCGTGCGCGTGTACGAAACCGCGATCGAGGCCGCGGGCGGAGACGACACCGCGAAGGCGAAGGGACTCCCCCTCGCACTGCACGGAGTGGCGCTCTCTTGGTTTTTTACCATAGAGCCGGGCTCCGTCTACGCGTGGAAGCAGCTTCGCGACCGGCTTCGTAGCAACTTTCAAGGACATTATGTCGAGCGGATCAATGCGGACCAGCTCTTCGCTGTGAAGCAAGGACCCTCGGAGACGCTCCGGGGCTACTTCAAGCGCTTCGACAAGATTCGAGGCCAGGTAAACGGTGTTAATGAAACCACAGTCGTTAATGCAACCATACAGGGCCTTCGCCCGGGCCCGATGGCCGAATACAACGCGCGGAGGCCAATCACGACAGTTGCCAAGCTCTTCGACAAAATGGACGAGTATGCGCGGACGGAGGAGGATGCGCGAAGACGCAGCATCACCGCCCCCGGCCTCGCCCGTGAGGAGCACCCCCTGCGCGACGTCAGGGTGGGTGGTCCCTCCTCGAACCTGGGCCGTAGCCGAAAGCCCCGAGGAGGCCCTCCCCGAGGCAGGGAGGCCGAGGTACAGGAAGGCTCCTCACGGTGCAGGCCTAAACCTCGGCGCCGCCAGCGTCGGTCGCAGGCGGCCCACCATGTCCTTGCCACCGAGAGCGCCCGCCAAGGACCCGACCCCGCCTCACGGAGGGGAGACCGGGGATCGGAGGGCGGATTTGACTACGGCAGCCAACCCCACGCAGAGCAAGAGCTCCTGCACTATGGCAAGTGGTGCGAGGTACACGGCTACGGCGATCATTACACAAGGGCATGCATCGCGGTGATGGAGCTGCGGAGGGCGACGGCCGGCTCCCGGGCTCCGCCTACTCGTCCCCCCGCCGAAGCCCACGTAGGGCACCCAAGGGATAGCCCCATACGGGCCACCGCAACGGAGGGCGCGCTGCATCGCACCGTCAACGTCATCACCGGAGGCTCCTCTTCAAAAGCCCCCGGGGAGCAGCCGCAACTGTGGATGCCGCCCCGCAACATCACCTTCGACTTGAACGATGCCAGGGGCGTGGAGTACCCTCACCAAGACCCTCTAGTCATCCAGGCCCACATAGCACGCTGTGAAGTCAGGCGCATCCTTGTCGACGGGGGAAGCTCCGCGAACATCTTATTCGCAGAAGCCCTCGACCGCATGGCAATCCCCCGAAGCCGGCTAGAGTAGCCAGGAGCTCCACTTCAAGGCTTCGGGGGTCAACCGCTGCAGGTCCTGGGGCACGTGTCCCTTCCTGTCACTTTCCGTCAGGAGGGCAACAAAGGTAACATCCGGACCGAGCATGTCACCTTCGATGTCGTGGATATCCCGCACCCCTACAACGCCATACTGGGGCGACCCGCCATCAACTCTTTCGAGGCAATCCCGTACCACGCCTTTTTGTGTGTAAAGCTCCCGGGCCCGGAGGGTGTCATCACCATCTTCGGCGACCAGGACTTGGCCAGACGTTTCGAAGGCAGCAGCCGCGTCCCGCATCGCCCGGTGCATGCCCTCTCCGGCGCGCCCGGTGATGGGCCCTCCGCTCCCGGGTGGACGCCCAAGCCTCGGCCCGAAGGCGGCGTCAAGAAGGTGCCGCTCCAGGCGGAGGGGCAGTTTGTGTCCATTGGCGAGGGGCTCCCGCCGGGGGTCGAACGGGAGCTGCTTCGAGTGCTTCAGAACAACGTTGACATCTTCGCATGGTCCCCGGAGGACATCAAGGGCGTAGACCGAGCAGTAATTGAGCATCGTTTGGTGGTCCGCCCCGACGCCAAGCCGGTCAAGCAAAGGCTCCGGCGTATGTCGATGGATCGGCAGCAAGCGGCCAAAGCAGAGGTGGCGAAGCTTCTTCGCGCCGGGGTCATCCGCGAGGTCCACCATCCAGAATGGCTCGCTAACCCGGTGCTAGTCAAAAAGGCCAGCGGGGCCTGGCGCATGTGCATCGACTTCACGGCACTCAACAAGGCGTGCCCGAAGGACAACTACCCCTTGCCGCGCATCGATCAGCTGGTTGACGCCACTGCTGGGTGCGAACTCATGAGTTTCCTGGACGCCTATTCCGGCTACCACCAGGTATACATGGCCGAAGACGACAAGGAGAAGACCAGTTTCATCACACCACTTGGGACGTTCTGCTTCGTCAGAATGCCCTTTGGCTTGAAGAATGCAGGCGCTACCTTCACCCGACTCGTCGCCATTGCCCTGGCCGCCCAGCTTGGGAGGAACGTCGAAGCCTATGTCGATGACGTGGTGGTCAAAACTCGGCAACTTTCTCTACACGGCTGGGACCTCCAGGAGACCTTCGACAACCTCCGGAAGGCGGGCATCAAGCTCAACCCCGACAAGTGTGTCTTCGGGGTACAGGCGGGCAAACTCCTAGGTTTCCTCGTGTCCGGGCGGGGCATCCAGGCGAACCCCGACAAAGTAGACGCCATCCTGGGTATGGAGCCACCCAAGACAACGAGGGAGGTTCAGAGGCTCGCGGGCCGCATGGCAGCATTAAGCCGCTTCCTCTCCAGGGCGGCGGAGCGGGGCCTGCCGTTCTTCAAGACACTCCGCGGGTGTGATGGATTTCGTTGGGATGGAGACTGCGCGAAGGCCTTCGATGAGCTCAAGCAGCACCTGGCAAGCCTCCTCACTCTGGTCGCCCCAGCACCAGAGGCTCCCCTCCTGCTCTATCTGGCCGCGTCAGCCACCGCGGTCAGCGCCGTCCTCGTCTTAGAGGAGGGCGCCATTCAGCGGCCCGTCTACTTTGTCTCCGAAGCCCTTCAAGGCGCCAAGACAAGATACACGGAGCTTGAGAAGCTCGCCTACGCGCTGGTCATGGCCTCCAGGAAGCTTCGGCATTACTTTCTGGCTCACCCGATCACAGTGCCTTCCTCATTCCCCCTGGCAGAGATGCTACATAACAAGGAGTCCACAGGGCGTATCGGTAAATGGGCCGCCGAGCTCGCTCCCTTCTCCTTGACGTATGCTTCGCGGACGGCAATTAAATCCCAAGTCCTGGCGGATTTTCTCGCCGAATGGACCCCGCCGGCCCAACCCGGCCAGACGCACGATGATCCTGGCTGGACGCTTACAATCTACGGAGCTTACAGCGTCGCCGGCGCGGGCGTAGGGGCGGTGATCATCACGCCCGAGGGACAGTGTTTGCTGTACTCAGCGCGCCTTGCCTTCCCCGCCACCAACAACACGGCTGAATACGAGGCACTGCTCTTTGGCCTGGCAAAGCTCAAGGCGATCGGCGCGAGATGGGTGTTGGTCCGCACCGACTCGCGCTTGGTGGCCGGCCATGTGGACAAGTCATATCAAGCCAAGGACCCTGAGTTGGCCAAATACCTCGCGGCGGTGAGGGCGAGGGAAAGGCACTTTTTGGGTGTCACCGTCAAGGCCATCCCCCGGGCGGAGAATGAGCAAGCCGACGCCCTCGCCAAGGCGGCCAGCCAGCAACTGCCACCCCGAGGGGGCATTCTACGAGGTGTTAGCAAAGGCGGCCATCGCGCAGGACAACCGGGACGCGGCACTTGTCCACCGCATTGATCGGCCAGGAGATTGGCGAGAGCCCATTTTCAATTTCTTACAAGGTCTCACCGAGCCAGAGGACCCTGCCGAACTGCGACGCTTGCAGCACCGCGCACGGTCCTTCCAGGTGTTCGAAGGGACACTCTACAAGAAAGGGGTTTGCGCGCCGCTCCTGCGCTGCCTCTCGACTGCGGAGGGAAAGGAACTCTTGGCGGAAATCCACGCGGTCGTGTGCGGATCCCACCTGGCGCCGAGGTCATTAGCCGGCAAGGCGTTCAGACAAGGCTTCTACTGGCCGACTGCCATCACCGACGCCCAGGACCTCGTCCGTCGGTGCCAAGGGTGCCAGTGGATGGCGCGCATCATCCGCAGGCCCCCGACAAGCCTCAACCCAATTCCCCCGGTGTGGCCACTGGCGCGCTGGGGTCTCGATATAGTAGGACCACTCGCCCGAGCTCCAGGGGACCTCCGGTTCGTGGTAGTCGCGCTGGAGTATTTCTCCAGATGGCCGGAAGCGATCGCTCTGGCCAAAGTAACTTCTGCGGCCATACAGCGCTTCCTATGGCAAAACATCATATGTCGCTTCGGTGTGCCTCGGGAGCTCACGGTCGACAATGGCCTGCAATTCGACGCCACCCTCTTCAAAGATTATTGTGGCAGCATGGGCATCACCCTCCGATTCGCCTTGGTGGGGCATCCCCAGTCCAACGGGGCGGTCGAACGGGCGAATGGCGCCATTTCCGCCGCCATCAAGAAGCGCCTGGTTGGATTGCCGAAGGGCAGGTGGCCAAGCGAGCTTCACAGCGTTCTATGGTCGCTTCGCACAACGGTAACACGCCCGACGGGATTCACGCCGTTTAAACTCCTTTTCGGTGACGAAGCGGTGACGCCCGAGGAAATCAAGGCCGGCTCGCGAAGGGTCCTCGTCCAAGCACCCGAAGACGAGCGCCGTGTGTCCTTGGACCTCCTCGACGGGATACGGGCAGACGCAGCCCACCATGTAGAGAAGTACGCGCGGCAGACAATGCGTACTCGGGACCGCTCTATATGCCCGTGGGGGTTCAAGCCTGGGGATCTCGTCCTCAGAGTGGCACTCCAGGCCGAAACCGTTGGCAAGCTGGAGTCCAAGTGGGAAGGCCCGTACATCGTAACGGAGGCATTGCCGAAGGGAGCGTAACGCCTCGCCACGCTCGAAGGACAAGCCTTTCGGCACACATGGAACGCGGACAGGTTGCGGCGGTACTACGCCTAGAAGCAGGACAGCAGGCGTAGAGCCACCAGCCCGTTGTTAGGCGATGCTCGCCCGCGCAAACGGGAGTTCAATAAAGGTTGCTGTTCCCAGAGCATCCCCTGTCCGCGCTGAGCAGAACAAAGTCCACAGACTTTAAATAAGACGTAGCGTCGAGCCTAGCTCCGCACGCGAGAGTCTGCGGACTTTAAATAAGACGTAGCATCGAGCCTAGCTTCGCACGCGAGAGTCTGCGGACTATAAAGAAGACGTAGCGTCGAGCCTAGCTCCGCACGCAACAGTCCACGGACTTTAAATAAGACGTAGCGTCGAGCCTAGCTCCGCACGCGAGAGTCTGCGGACTATAAATAAGACGTAGCGTTGAGCCTAGCTCCGCACGCGAGAGTCTGCGGACTATAAATAAGACGTAGCGTCGAGCCTAGCTCCGCACGCACCAGTCCACGGACTTTAAATAAGACGTAGCGTCGAGCCTAGCTCCGCACGCGAGAGTCTGCGGACTATAAATAAGACGTAGCGTCGACCTAGCTCCGCACGCACCAGTCCACGGACTTTAAATAAGACGTAGCGTCGAGGTCCGCCTCCGCACGCACTCTACGGAGTATAAATAAGACGCAGCGGGGGGACGCCTCCGCGCGCACACTATGGAGTATAAAGAAGACGTAGCGTCGAGCCTAGCTCCGCACGCACCAGTCCACGGACTTTAAATAAGACGTAGCGTCGAGGTTCGCCTCCGCACGCGCGAGTCTCCGGACTATAAAGAAGACGTAGCGTCGAGCCTAGCTCCGCACGCACCAGTCCACGGACTTTAAATAAGACGTAGCGTCGAGGTTCGCCTCCGCACGCGCGAGTCTCCGGACTATAAAGAAGACGTAGCATCGAGCCTAGCTCCGCACGCACTAGTCCACGAACTTTAAATAAGACGTAGCGTCGAGGTTCGCCTCCGCACGCGCGAGTCTCCGGACTATAAAGAAGACGTAGCGTCGAGCCTAGCTCCGCACGCACCAGTCCACGGACTCTAAATAAGACGTAGCGTCGAGGTTCGCCTCCGCACGCGCGAGTCTCCGGACTATGAAGAAGACGTAGCGTCGAGCCTAGCTCCGCACGCACCAGTCCACGGACTTTAAATAAGACGTAGCGTCGAGGTTTGCCTCCGCACGCGCGAGTCTCCGGACAATAAAGAAGACGTAGCGTCGAGCCTAGCTCCGCACGCAACTGTCCACGGACTTTAAATAAGGCGTAGCGTCGAGGTTCGCCTCCGCACGCGCGAGTCTCCGGACTATAAAGAAGACGTAGCGTCGACGTTCGCCTCCGCACGCGCGAGTCTTCGGACTATAAAGGAAGTCGTAGCGTCGAGGTTCGCCTCCGCACGCGCCACTCCACGGAGTATAAACGAGACGCGCAGACCTGCCCTCCGCGTTCGGCGGCAGGTAACACCAAGAAAAAGGTACTATTTGGTTCCATTATAAACGCAAAGGGGTTACATGGTTACAAGCGTAGGACCCAGTGCGTCATCCCCCTGCCCTCCCGACCAACCTCTCAGCCTTGGTGCGGCACGGACGAGCCCGCGCCGTCGTCATCACGGCGCTGAAGGACCCCTTCAAGCCACTGGAGGAGGTCCCCCTCCCCATGCAACGTCTGCTGCACGGCGACCCTCGCTGCAACTTCCCCGAAGCGGCCCCAGATCCGTTGATGGAAGTTCTGCAGGCTAGGCCCGATGGAACGGATGGCGTCCGACATAACCTCTGGGCGGTCGGGAGGATCCAGTTGAGGGTTCGCTAGCTCATGGGTATGCCTACACCCACGAGTGTAAAGCAGGGTGAGGGCGAAGCACGCACCAACATAGCTGCAGTGCTCGCCAAAGGTCCTGGCGCCACGAAGAGCAACGTCGGCCCCCTCCTCGATCAGCCCGAGCGACTCCGACAGGGCCTCCGGCCTGTGCGTAGTGTCCGGCACTCGGACGCACAGATCCCGGAGGGCCTGGTTCAGAGCATCCATGGCCCGCCATGTCGACAGGGACGCATTTTCCAGGACACGGCGGTTCTCGGCAGCAGACTCCGCCAGCTGGGCCTTCTCCCCTTCTAGGACGGCGATCTGCTGCACGAAGGCGGCGCGCTCCCCAGCCGTGGCGATCTGAGCTTCCATGGCCTCGAGTTGTGCGGCCACCAGGGCGTCCCCCAGCGCGCGAAGTTCTTCATCCTTTGCGGCGAGAGCAGTGTTTGCTTCGCGGAGGCTGGCTTCCAGAGCCCTCCGCTCCCGGACGCGGGCCTCGTCAAAGGACCGGCCGAGGGCAAGCGTCTGGCAGAAATAACAAATCAGCAGGCGTCCAGAAATACCTTACAAACGGAAGCGCACGTATTTACCCTCATCTCGGAGGCCTGCAGCGCGAGCGCTAGGAGGTCCCCCGCGCATGACGACAGCGCCTCTCGGTTGAGGCCGTTATCGGCACGCTCTGCGGCTGCGGTGAGGTCGCAAAATACCTCCGGGCGAGGGAGGAAGTCTGAGCGAGCGAGCCCCGGCCCCAAAGCGCCCAGATTTATCGCGGCCACGGCCACGTCAGCAGCAGCGGACACCTGCGGGGCATCCTGCACAAGGCTCCCAACTTCGCGCATACCTCCGCTGCTCGATCCTTCGCCACGTGCGGGAGACGTCGTCTCACCTGATGTCGGCAGAATGAGCGAGCAGATCGGAGAGAGTCTCACGAAGTCAGGTGAAGAAAGGGACTCACACCTACCTCCTGCGCCCCTCGTCGCGGTCGGAGGTGGCGCCGGTTCGACCGCCCAGGGGGAGGCAGGCGCCTCGACGCTCGGGGAGAACGTCTTCTCGGCCGTGCCAGACGCCGTAATCCCGCGGCAAGGCCCCGCAACAGCGTATCGATCCCTAGTTGGCGGCGGGGACTGCATCCGAGGGCGTTTCACCTGCGGTGGCACAGGCGATTCTTCCACGGTAGGACCAGCTCCAGTCACTGTTGCCCCCACAGCTTCCTCTGTAGGGGGCACACCCTCGTCGGCCGCTGCGGTTGATAACGCACCTTCCATCGTGGTTGGCTCGCCAGGAACTGCGCCACCCCCCGGGTTGATGAGTTCCAACTCAACGACGGCCGCGAGCCCAAGCACGGGCTCGTGGGCGTTGGCAGAAGGTGCCGGGGGATCCGCGGCGGTGCGCCCCTCCGAAGCAGTATGGCCAGGCCCACCGCCGGTCGCACGCCTCGTCTCAGCTGGGCTAGCCGCCGGAGGGGCTGCAGGGTCGCGTATGGTGGCCGGGGAACGGGCCCGGCGTCGCGAAGATAGCACTCCCGAAGGGCTACCACCGCCCTGAGCGCCCGGAGTCCCGGCGGGAAGCTCTTCCGGCACCGCACGCTCGGGCACGGCAATGCCCACAGCCTCGCAGGTGCGGTTTACCCGCCCCTGCTTAGCCGCCTTGACTGCGGCCTCGCGAGCCCGGTGCTCCTTAAGCGTGTACGGGCCGAGGAGCGCCGCAACCGCGCGCTCCGCATCTTCTAGCCGGGCCACTGCGCAGGAGATCACGTCAGTCAGGCGGAAGCCAAACAGATACAATGGCGCGCGTAAAGCGTGCTGGGCGACTTACAAGGGGCGGACGGCGGCAGCAGGCGAGACACAGATGGGTCGAACCCGTCCTCACGGGGGCCATTCTGTCCAACATACTTTCCCCGGGAGGAGAGTGGCGCCGCCCCATACATCGTGAACTCCTCGGCTAGGTCGCGCACGCTCATTCGACGGGCGACACCGACAAGGCTCTGTAGCTTTTGCGTGTCGTCGACCTCCGCCTTCAGACTCGGCGTGCTGTTAAACGAGATCGGCCCACCTCGGCAATGCATTCTGCTCTTGTCGGTCACGGTGTAATAGAACCACCACCGCGTCCAGCCGGCTGCCCATTGCCCTGACAAGGCTGGCACAGGGAACAACGTCGCGCATGACGCCCGGAGCACGAAGTCCACACCGCCGAAGTTGGACACCGCCCCGTCAACCTTTCTGGGTCGACAGTGTGCGTCGTGCAGGGTGGCGAATAAGCTCACGCTGGGACGCCACCCCTCTGTCCGCATCGCCCACGTGAAGACGGCTAGGCGGAGTATCGCGTGGGGCGTCAACTGGGCTAGCTCCAACTGGTAGGCCCGCAGGACTTCGCCCACGAATAGCGTGCAGGGCATTCGAAGGCCGGCATCGAAGAACGCCACGAAAACAATAGCCTCCATGGCCCCGGGCTTCGGCTCCGTCTCGTCCCGACGGGGTAGGCGAGCCCCATTGCGATCCACGATCTTCCCCTCATCCACAAGTTGCTGCAGCGTCCCTTCAGTCATGTGGCTCTTCCCCAGCACACGGGAGCAGGAGCCTCCCGAGTGCTCCATGGCGTTCCACCACTTGTTGGCGCGCGAGCTCCCCCGCGGCACCAATTTGTACTCCTGAGAAGGATGGGTCGCCTCGCCCTGGCTAGGCAAGGAACCACTGCGGGGGTGGTAGGCGGCGTCGTCCTGGCTGGCCATCGCTCTTTGCGACAAGGGAGGAAGGTGCAGGCAAAGGAGCAACTGGCGTGAAAATTAGCACGGGTGGAAGCGAAGCGGCAGATCAAAAAGCAAAGCAAGAAAGGGTGCCTCCACCCCAACACTAGCACCATATAAAGGCCGCTCGCCTGCCTTGTCGCTCAGCGCACAGACGGATCAAATTCCCAGCGATTCGGCTATCCAAGATTTGGAACGAAGAACCGCCAGGACCTAGAGGGCCGTGCCAGGTAGGTGGCCAAGCAGCGCACAACGCCCCTACATCTTCAACACGCGTCCAACTTCTCGGGGGACGAGGCGAACGGCCGCGGTCACGCAACCGCTCACATCCCACGACGCACCAGTCGTGAGTCGCCACGTGCCGCACCTGCAGCAGGGCAGACTGCACGACGCGACAGCCTGACTTCTACCAGGTCAGGCGTCGGCGCGATTCAAGCCGCCATTAAAAGCGCACTACCAGACTGCAAGGTCACAACAGCCCCGGAGCGCGCTCGTCTACTTCGACATGGGCGCCAGCTTCGCTGCCCACCCGTTCGAAGGGTAGGGGACGGAGCGCGCGCGTCTACTTAGACTTGGGCGCCAGCTTCGCTGCCCACCCGTTCGAAGGGTAGGGGACGGAGCGCGCGCGCCTACATCGACTTAGGCGCCAGCTTCGTTGCCACCCGTTCGAAGGGTAGGGGACGGAGCGCGCGCGTCTACTTCGACTTGGGCGCCAGCTTCGGTGCCACCCGTTCGAAGGGTAGGGGACGGAGCGCGCGCGTCTACTTCGACTTGGGCGCCAGCTTCGCTGCCCACCCGTTCGAAGGGTAGGGGACGGAGCGCGCGCGTCTACTTCGACTTGGGCGCCAGCTTTGCTGCCCACCCGTTCGAAGGGTAGGGGACGGAGCGCGCGCGTCTACTTCGACTTGGGCGCCAGCTTCGCTGCCCACCCGTTCGAAGGGTAGGGGACGGAGCGCGCGCGCCTACTTCGACTTCGGCGCCAGCTTCGCTGCCCACCCGTTCGAAGGGTAGGGGACGGAGCGCGCGCGCCTACTTCGACTTAGGCGACAGCTTCGGTGCCACCCGTTCGAAGGGTAGGGGACGGAGCGCGCGCGTCTACTTCGACTTGGGCGCCAGCTTCGCTGACCACCCGTTCGAAGGGTAGGCGACGGAGCGCGCGCGTCTACTTCGACTTGGGCGCCAGCTTCGCTGACCACCCGTTCGAAGGGTAGGGGACGGAGCGCGCGCGTCTACTTCGACTTGGGCGCCAGCTTCGCTGACCACCCGTTCGAAGGGTAGGGGACGGAGCGCGCGCGTCTACTTCGACTTGGGCGCCAGCTTCGCTGCCACCCGTTCGAAGGGCAGGGGACGGAGCGCGCGCGCGCCTGCTTCGAATCAGGCGTCCGCCTCCGCTAACACCATCCCAGACTTCGGGCTCCCCAACCACAAGCTTGGAGGAATTCACAGGCCGCAGGGGACGGAGGGGGCCAAAGGACTCGGTGACATGGCTTCGGCCCTGTGAAGCCCTTCACCATGAGAGGCTCCTGTCGTAGGGATGGCCCCCACCTAAACCCAGCAGGCCTGGTAGGAAATTATAAGGCCCAGAATAGGCCATGTGTAATGACATAACTGCCCCAGAGGGGATAACCAGACGTAAGGGTATATCTGTAAAAGCACTCCTCATGTGTATATATATATGAGTAAGCCATGGGAGGACCCAGGCCATTACACTTATCTTCATCACTCTCCACTACCATCTCTCTCTCTGTTTGGTCCGTAGCCACAACACTCTGCATATTTCATAATAAACCCGAAAGCTACCTTTGTGATCACCCAGTTACGGAGTAGTGTTTGGTAACCCATAAGTAAACTATTATATATATATAGAAAACTATGACAATCTTAGATCTAAGGATCCTACATATATCATATATGAAACTAATTGATGACACTTAGGAATATAACAATTCCCGCAATGTCTCATGGTAGGTTAATCCAACACCATATTCTCTAATATGTATCCACATTATTGATTTAGTATCCCCATATCCATGATCCGTGAAACATGATTATCAATCAATATATGTGCTGATCTATAAATCATAATTGTCCCACACAATGATATAAGATTAGGGATAATTTAAAATAACATTAAAACATGAATAAAGAGTTCCACGAACAAGTTACATACTTGTTGATCAATTTGAAAGACATTTAGTCAAGGGACAAAATATCATATTATTGAAAAGATCATAAATATATAATTGATACAATCACTCTATGATCGCCTCTAGAGCATATCACTAACAATCGTGTTGCATTACCGACCAGCAAGATCACATAAACACGACATCATAAAAGAGACAACAGATGTAGATCCTACAATTCTCTCTCTCTCTCTCTATTGATATTTCTAGTGTGTGTACAATATTGCTTCATACCCTCACTTATATAGTAGGAGAGGAGGAGATTTTTCTTGCAAGCCAAATAAGGATCTAAAGTAATGTGCTAAGACTCCCCCTTGGACACTTCATACCCTCATTAGGAAATTATCATGAGTTCCTTTAGGAAACTTCTAGGAGTTCATTTAGGAGAGTGTCCACACATATATGGAATTGGAATATTTCACAGCACTCTCCCTTAAATACTTTTTCAACATCATGATCATACTTCATCAAAAACTCCTTCCAAAAATTCCAGTAGAATAAATGGACCGGAGAAAAAGAGTACATAACTCGCGTTCTTGTCATTGCACATGTTGCATCAGTAAAAACCTTCAATTGAGAAAGCCCAGTAGGATAAAACTCAATTAAGGGACAAAGAGTACAATATCAATCCTCTCATATTTGATTGTGTCCTTTCACAATCCCACAATTTTGATCTCTGAGATCGTTTTCAATCGAGTGGTATACCTTTGTATAAACCTTTAGCAAAGTTAAGCAATTAAGCTCCTCTGTTACATCATGGTAGATATAGGGTATTTAACTTGGACTTTCTGGATTTCACTTATGCTAAGACTTAGAGCCTTTAGTATGATAATCTATATCCGCTCCCCCCAAAGACAATAACCATTTATGTCTTCTCATAGCATTTGCCTCAGATACATCCCATAGATGTGGGCAAATATCCTGTAAATATGTTCAACAGACTTATCATAAGTTTTATTTTGCCAAATTCATACCTCACTATCCTTATAGGAATCATGAGCGTACATAATCTTTGAGCAATATTCTTTCTCATATTTACCCTTTTACATTACCACATACTTGATCATCTGCAATACAAGTATTCATGTCATCTCTTGAGACTAGGGGGGTACTAGTTGCATTACCTCAATATTGCTAGATAATCATTCCAGTGCTTCAATTATATGAGGTTTTATTCATTACAACTATCTCTTGGTGGTTCCCTCCATATTTACGACCAATGTCTATCCAAATAGACTCATTCATGGTTGTACCACCTCATAGTATATTCAATATGTGACTTGGCTAAGTGGGGATTACTTACGTTGCCAGAATGCAAATGATCACCATTGTCATCAATTCCTTCAAAGAACTTTTAAGAGTACGTAACGACCATTTCTCTCATATCCTTGGTATGTGAATGCACTATATAGTACCAATAAACAATCACGAATACAATTAGTGAATCATACTAGTTCTTTTAAGTGTATTCTACACTTTACGGTCTTATCTCTTTCCTTTGAGGATGTGCTAAATACCATATCATGGTCTAGCACTATATCTTGCCAACACATATATGTCCAATTGACATAATTTGCAAGATATAAGTATGAAAGCACATGTTCCAATACTTGGTCTATATGGGTCTTAATCCATTTCAAGGATTATATGTCCATTTGTGTCCTTACCAGATGAGATAGTTACTATTAACCTTCCTATGCAATCATTATGGTGCATTCAACTAGTAATTATGTGATTCATCATGATCAACTCTATCTCTAGGTAGATACCATCTTGCAGGTAATATTTCTACCTCTATTTCATGGTTCCATCAAACTCACAAGGATAAGTCAAATATATCATCAATGGTGATCTATACATGTTGCCTTCTTATATCCTTATCGCAATAAGGACTTAGAGCTCTACCGATCCTCAATTAACAATATTATCAATTTAATCATTTGCTGCTAGAGATATCATGTAGCAGAAACATTATTTCATTAACAGCAGAAATAACACGTTACTTTTCATGACTTACAAACTATCGCTTTACACCACCTTATGATAACCCATCATATTCGAATTCAAAGATTCGATTTTAGCGATATTGGTTTGACCTCAATTTCTTTCATCCCTTTTGATGCTTCATCTATGAGTATCATTAGTGCTCTACTGTAGACTTTAGATTTTGGATCCACATAAGCAATTATAGAGGCACAATTGTCCAAAATATTTCTATTGTTTTCCCATATCCATCTCTCATGTGGATATTTTAATATTAAACAGATCTTTCATCATTTTCCGATGGTGGATTCTTGGTTATTCCACAATCCTAGTGCTATGGGGTGTGTGTGCAAAAGTGATGGGTTGTGCATTCTCCTGATGAATGTTTGGTGAGACAAATCCTATCATAGGAGTTTTATGTAGTGATTCATCAATCACATGACTTTATGTGAATAGATCATAGATCCACAGGCATCCCCGTAGATCATAGATCCTAAATCCGCGGGCATCCCCGCAAATTCTTTTAATGATATAAGTCCTCTTGCATAAGTGGGAGTACATTCATCCCAGCATATCTCCACTTCATGCATATTTACTCTTTTCATTATATCTGGTAGTCTCTCTACTCATCAAGTGTGAGAGAATCCTCTGAGCTCTTAGTTCAACTTTTGCTAGTGCGTGATTCTGCTCATCATGGAAGTCTTGAATTTAATATCATTCATCCCATCACAACATTCCAAATATGGGCTCTATCCTCCCCTAATATCGAGATGACATCTTTAATGAATAGCTAATAAAAAATCCCCTATCATGGTTTTTCGTGTGCCCATGATATTATGCTATGTTGATGATTTATGTGAAAAATATTCCATTTCATTCTAAATGGACACTTCTCATCTCTTGGACTCCATGGACCAATGTCTCATGGATGATTTTCACACACGCTAGTCGCTAGGGGTATATGCAGTATATTGGACTCATTCTTAATGCATCATTATGAAAAAAGATCCCAACTGGGTATTTTCCTCTCTTCTTGGGTGAACAATTGTCACATTTCCTTTAGAATGGACATTCTCATCTCTCAACTTCTATTGACAAGTGTCTCCTGGATGACATTTCTGCTAGTTAAGGCTTCTTACAGAACCATACCAATACTCCACTCTTATACCTAGAATCCCAGAACTAGGTTCTTAACTCTGCGAGTTACAACAATTTCTCTCCCTAGGAGTATAATTGTTAGTGGATAATATCCACTTTGGTGGGAGCACCTTGCTTCCACCTAGGGTGTGTTTGGTTTGCTGAATATGGACGGCCGGATCCCAGCTCCACCGTATATTGCGAAAAATTTGGGTGTTTGGTTGGACGAATTTACTGTGGAAGCCTGGATCCGCTCGTCCCCGCATACGGTCTCATCCGGGACCGGGAGTGAAGGCCATTTCGACCGAATCTGACCGTCCAGGACCGAGGGAGTCGAGCAAGACCTTCATACAACCTCATATACAGCCTACCAATCACATACTCATTCAGCCTGTATCCACAGATAGATCGAACCAAACACTCTTCTTTTTCCAAATATGGCCTTCCTCATCCAGCTTCCCCTCATCCAAAATATACGATCCCACTACCCAAAAGCAACCAAACACACCCCTAGTGGAGGCATTAGTCAGTACCACAAAAGTACATGTATAAGCTCATCATGGGCTTAATTGGTTCTTATCTGAATCCACCCAAGGGAATCAGGCAATTTGTCCCTAATGATAATCATTACCTTTAATAGTGGTGTTACACTTAAAGTGAAAAAATATTAGGGATCCTCTTTTAGCCTCTTAAATCATAGTACACAAGATGTCCCAGACATTCATATCAACATTAAGTCCTTTGAATGATACTTTAATGAACAGAAAATATTCATAGTCTAGTCTTGTTTTATCAATGCCCAAATTGCCTCCATCTATCATATCACACATGCATGATTTGAGGTCTTTCCAATGCAACATGTTTATATGTGAGCAATAGAAATATGTTCTAATATAACAGCATGTAAGGTATATCATTTAATACCCTAGCTTCTCAAAAGCTCAGAATGCCACCCACAACTACAATTGTTATCAATTTAAAACCATTATTTAATCAACACCAACAGGTAGGCTTCAGGAATACACATACAATGTTAGCATAAACAGAAGCAGCATCGATAAGAACCACAAAGAACCAAGAGAAACCATTAAACATCTAATTAATTCATAGATAGTACTAAAATGATTATGATAATAAGTTATTGATCATTAGGTGGAGTGAAGAGTTACAAAAGTGCAAGATCTCATGTTCTACTTCCACCCATGCATGTCGCCTTCAACTTTCACCTAAAAACTACAATAAAGTAAGGGTGAGTCCACGACTTAGCAAGTACACAATAGAATAATAAATGAGACAACATCAATAATTAACATTTCATGTCTATTGACCATTAGCTCAATTTCATATATCCATTCTCATCAAATTCCATTCCCGAGTCTCAATATCTTATTTCTCTTTTTATAAATGCAATGCACATGTCTCAAATCATCTTTTGTTTATACCGGTATGGCGGAGTGCCACACCCGTCGGTGCCTACTCAAGCCTGCCCTTTCATGAGGGGATCTTAAGCCTGTCCTCTGTCATACGGAGAGCTCATCTCCACTCCTGTGTAGTGTCTAGCCCATCATTTTTCATATTTGGATCTCATCCCCCTCCCGTGCGTCATATCTTTCCATCATAAATGCTTAACATACAATGCAATAATTCTATTTTTCTTTAGTTCATTTTTAGCATTGAACAACTGCTATAATTATCATTCTACCATAATCATCATCACTTTATCAAAAGCATTTGAGCAATATAAAATAGGCACAGTCATATGAATTATCCTTGTAAGTATTCATTTAACAAAACAACAATTTTAAACACTCAAATATGTTCTACGATGCACTTACCTTTTCTAGTTGCAATGACCGAGTTGATTAGAAGACAACACTAACCCCGATACTACTCCTACAATAGGTACCCAATTTCAATACAAACCACAGCCATACAAGACAATAAATAAATGTCAACGCTCCTACATGCTTCCTAAATCCACAATTCTCCCCTTTACCGGACAGTCACCCCCACTGTCTACAAAAGGCCATCATAACTTTTGACTCCCAAGCAAAATCTACCAAACCATACCAGTTATGAAATCTACACAAAATTTTCTATAATTTTCTAGTTGGCCACATGTCCAGATTAAATCATCTAAACTCATATTCTTAACCCAGAAGCCAGATTTGTCATCTTCTGGATAGCTGACTTAATATTTTCATATATATTAATCTACTCATGCAAATATAGTAAGCCATGATATTTTCAAAACTATGAAAATTATATACCTTTCCTACTCATTCCCAAAATTCAATTCTACGATCTACCAAGCCAATTTTATAATTTTCCACGATTGTGTCTAGCACAACTGTTTTTAGACAGTAGTCTTTCAAAAATCATAACTTCTGTTATACCCATCCCGAAAACATGCTCTTGGATTCTCTAAAATTCTTATATAATTATCTACACTTTTCATGTATGTCAAATACCCTAATTATTCCATTTAATAATTTTAATCTACAGATAGCCAAATGGTGCTGAAAGACGATAATTTTTCAGACAACAAGCTTACAAAAATCATAACTCAAAATTTAACCATCCAATCGACATGTTTAAATATTCTACTGAAAGCTACCAGAATTCTCTAAAATTATCTAGTAGATGATATTCTCAAATTATACCCATATAGCATGCAAAACAACAATAGAAATTTACCTCAGAGAAAACCGATCTACTATTTGATCCCCTGGCAAACACTTGCTGCCTCTATCTCTAATCTGGGCATTAATCTCTACTAAAACAATAGCAAATTGGAGAGAAAATATTTATATCATTACCCGGTGAAGAACAAAAAGACCATGATCTCTTTCTCATATTTTTTCTTCCCTTCTCCCTCCTGGTCTTTGCCTGGCTACTCTTCTTTTCCTCCCTTTTTCCTCCTTACTGGTGTTGTGCACCCCATGTCAACCATCGGCCGTTCACCTGAAATGTGGCTACACGTGTGTGCCAGTGGTTGGCGCGTAGCACACTATCGCACGAGTGAATTAGCGTGCTGGCGATGGAGCCATGCAGGCAAAACCATATTGGATGCAATGCTAGAGCAACTGGGGTGTGGCATGCGTGGTCGATGGTGTCACACGACAGGTGCTGGCAAGCTCTCATGCAGGTGATGCAGCATGCGAAAGTGTTGGCGATGCGTGGGCAGATGATGGTGATGCAGGTAGCTGAGCAGACACAGGCAGTGGCATGGTGTGCACAAGCGGCTGACAACTATAGCAAGTGCTCGATGTGTGGCTAAGCGCGATGGAAGTAGTTGATGTCGACACAACAATTCTAGCACGTGGTGAGATGGCATGCGGCACTGCCAGGGAAAAAGAAAGGCTAAGGTAGCTTGGGTTTTCTGGTTTTGGGTTCTCCTCTCCCCCATGACCCCTTTTAACACAGCATGACTTTGATTCCATCTCTAACTCCTCCCATACGAGCTGTTCTAAGAAAACAACTCCTCAAAAATTTTGAGGCATCCCGTTTTCATATATCCCTTTTTCTCTAATGATGAATAGGTCCTTAAGAATGTTACTTTTAGAATATTACATATCACACAGTACTACATACAACTATAATCACATGTGGATGTAGAACATCAAAGATTGACCACTTAATGCTCAAAGATTAAACAGGAGCATGGAATTAAAAGTTCTTTCAGGACATCAAACTTGATCACCCAAAGTTCAATGCTGTTTCAACATGAACACACATCTTAACCAAAAGAAGGTGATTCATTATATGCTTGACTAAAAGCTAAGGGCATGATTCTTAGTATACTTGGGGGAAATTAAGATCACTCATGGTCAATATCATCCTCAAGGTCATTAACTTTTAATTGAGAATCAAGATTGCTCTAAGCAAATCTTGTATAGCATAAATACCAAAAAAACATTCAATTTGATGACCTCCCAAATGCGTGAAAATCATTCAATTTGATGACCTCCCAAATACGTGAAAATCATTCAACTTGATGATTTTCAAATATCCCATTGTGTGCTTAAGCAGTTCCACCACTGATATGCTTATGCTTAGTAGGCCAATCACTGCCTCAGGCAATATCACCTTTCCTTTGTAACATCCTGATAAATGTAAATATTGAATTATGAAGTTTTTGGATGATTTTATTTGCTTTTTATTTGAATTTGGAGTTTCTGGTGTTGTTTCGAAAATTATGATGAAAGTTCCAAAAGCTAAAGAGGAAACAAACATGTTTAAATATAGAAAATTTAAAATTTTAAATAAGAATCTGAAAAGATAATCCAGAAAGGAATGGAGGAAATTTTTGGTTTAAACATAAAGCCCTCATTTTAAATAATGACATAAATAACAAGGAAAGCAAATAAATTATGTACCAACAATAGTTGGAAATATTTTTGTTAAGTCCAGAATGTCATCAGGAACTTCTGTGAATTTTTCCTGAATTTTTGGATGTATTTTCATATTTTTCTAAGGATTATTCAATTAACTACATGTTTCTGAAAATTCTTAACGAAAATTCCCCTCCCCTTATTCTCGGGCCGACACCTGGCCGGCCCCGATGCTCGACGCGTAACCCGCGCCTCCATCGCGCGGCCCAGCGCGCAACCGTACGGCCCAGCGCGTCCGCGCCACTGCGCGGTGGACTGACCACGCCCCGCGCCCCGCTGCCGCCTGGGCCCGTCCCCTTGCGCGCGCGACGTCTCTGGCCGGTGGGCCTGCCTCCCAACCGCGCCTCCCCCTCTGCGTCACGGGCCCGCGACCCACGCCACTCTCTCTCTGGACGGTGGTCCCGCCCGCGTGCTCTTCTTCTTCCTCCCTCCTTCTTCTCCACGCGGCCGCGCCCCTCGCACCCGTTCTCTCTTGCGATGGCCGCAGCAGATCTCTCCCTCCCTCTCTCACACACCGCGGGCAAAGTTCAGCGCACCCCTGTGCTCTCTCTCTTACACGAAATCTCGGGGAGATTTGATTCATCCCCTCTCGCCGGCATGAACAGCGGAGGGCTGAACAT
The DNA here is from genome assembly GCA_017311315.1 of Dendrocalamus latiflorus. Classification (NCBI taxonomy): domain Eukaryota; kingdom Viridiplantae; phylum Streptophyta; class Magnoliopsida; order Poales; family Poaceae; genus Dendrocalamus; species Dendrocalamus latiflorus. Next base: position 20,957,647 of record CM029623.1, read on the forward strand.
GGCTCTCGCCGTACGCGCCTCTCCTGGCTATAAAAGCCCCTCCTGGGAGTGTAATCACGCCGCAAAGCTTCTCTCTTTCCCTCCCGTGCCCGCAATTGCGCTGTGGTGCCTTAATTCCCCGCCGGCCCCTCCTTCTTCCCGAGCTCCGGCGCCACCCTCCCCGCCGCTCCCGGCCACCTCCGGGCAATCCCCAGCTCCCAGAGCTTCGCGGGAGCCCGGCGAAGCCAACCGCCTCCCTCACCGGACCTCTCGTCGCCTGAACATCGCCGGCCTCGGCAGTCTTCCCCAAGCCGCCGCCGTCGCACGCCGCCGGCCCGCCACCGTGCTTCTCCACCTCGGCCGACTACACCCGAAGACTCACCGTCACGCCAGGATTGTATTCCACGGACAACCCGAGCCTCCCGACCACCGCTCGCCGCCGGCGCCGTCGCCCCCGACTTTCTCTGCCCGGCCGCCTCCGCGACATCCCTCAAAGGGATTTATTGCCCATATATGGTAGGCAAAGCCTCCCCGCTCACTTGGTTATCAGCGCTCGTCTCTTCTCCCCCTCGCTCCCGCGGCGCGCGTTCGAGCCCCCGGCTCCGCGCCTGCGGTCGAGCATTTCTTTTGAAATGCCTCCCTGACAGCTGGGGCCCGCCCGTCAGCTGCTGTGGCCAGCGGGTCGGCTGCCTTCTGGGCCCCGCCTGTCGGCGTCACCCGCTGACAGATGGGTCCAGGGCCCTTGGGTCCCACCTGCCAGTGGCTCAGCACCGCCATGACCACTGACAAGAGGGTCCCACTTGTCAGTGACCGGACAGGCTGACATGTGGGCCCTACCGGTCATAGAGATAGAGAAAAAAATGATAAAAGAAAAGATAAAAATTAAAATATGACATGTGGGTCCCATTGTCAGAAATTTAATATTTTTTGGATTTAACTAAACTGAAATATTCAAAAGGGCATAACTTATTCATTTTAACTCCAAATTGAGTGAGGCAAATTTCTAAATTCATCTAAAATCAAGATCTATCCAATGGAACTGAAATCATAATTTTTAGAGTTCATTTGAATTTCTGGTGTTATTTGGTTTGATTTGCTGCTTTCTTTTTATACAAATTTCGGCGTACGCTAAAATAGCTTACGAGGCACAAGAAGAGGAGATCAAGGCAACAGCACTAGAAGCACCGGAGAATCCAGATCCCGACCACTGTGACCAAGGCGAGTCAATACTTTGATCATGTTGAACCTACATTTCTACAAATTACATTGTTTTAAAGTAACAAATTGCATTGTTGTTATTTTTATGCAAATGCATGCTAAATTTGATATTCTAGTTATATGCCGTTGTTTACCTTGAATAATATTACCCCCTCCTTTGAGTATTTGAATGTGTGAACCTTGTCGCCCTAGCAAAAATATAATAGTAACATTTCGAAAATAAGTCCGTAACCATATGCCATGCTTAGCATTGAATAGGAATCCGGGGCAAGAAATTGTCCCGAGCATCACATTTATTCATGAGAAAAATTTGGTTGGGTCAGTCATGGTGGTAATGACTGATAAATGTTGGATACGATTATTTTATGTCCCCAAACACCCCAAAATGCTTAAATATCTGGGCGGATGGTTCGGAGGTGTGGTGCAGTGGAAGCACGGAATGGGTTAGTGGTAGACCGCCCGGATACCAATAAGGACCGAATCTTGTCATGTCAACCCGTGTACAACAGTACAACCACAAGTCTGTAAAGTATAGCTTGGCTTAGTAGATTTACCGGACCCTGACAGTCATCCTTCCAGGAGGTGGTGTGAGGATGTGCAAGTGGCGGTCTGTGAGACGGCTTGAATGGGACACTTGTAGGGAGTGAAGTTCTGCTGTGGCGGGCTAGCAGGGGTGGGGAGCCAGCTGCTAGACGTTCAGAAGGAGGACATCCCGCACAACGTATGGGACCCACCACAAGTGGGAACGACCCATAGGGTGAAATGATGGAAGGGGCAAGGTACTTTGAAAAGTTACTGTGATGGTCTGCTCAACCACATGACTAAGGAATTGTGTGGGGCAACGAGTTGATTGTCTCTTGTGGTGAAAGTGTACAAACTCTGCAGAGTCAAAACTATTCGAATAGCCGTGCCCACGGTCAAGGGCAGACATGGGAACTTAACTGGATATAGTTCTATTTCAAAATGATTCATGAATGGAAATGGAAAAGTGAAGGACGAAGGACTGTCCTGATTTGAATTGTCCTGGGTGTCGTCCCAGTGGTAAGTTAAGCGGTTATAACGCTGAAAGATGTCATATGATGTGATGCCATATGTATGGAAAAATTATGGTAATATCAGGCATATGGTGTAATGCCATATGTATGGTAGATCAAGTTAATATCCCTTGAGCATTAAGATTTGTTCCAAAACTGCTAGGTCTCAGGGAATTTTACGTATTGTATTTCAAATAGTGGCATTACTAATCTTATAACCTAAATTATGGGTAGAATAAACAGGGTTGTAAGAAAATAGATGTTTTTAGTATATGTATAAAGGTATTAGTGGATTCAGGTCGATTATGATAAGAAAATGCTAGTGTGGGTTGTGGTAGAAATAAATTAGTGGGGCTTAGCTGAATAGATAAGCTAGATAAATGATCAAATTGAACTTTCAGGAATTTGTGAAAATAATACAAGTATTGGAGTATAATTCTTGATTGGTGATATTCTTGGTGGATATATAATAGTGAAGCGATTTTGGAGAATTAGAGATTGCAAAGTTAAATTGTTGGATTGCTACTGATTAATATACATTCTTAGAAGATATTGGCGATAACGGGAATTAATAGAAATTGATCAATTACTCGAAGGAAAAATTGAATCTCTGAGAAGATTGGTGGATTCATAACAATTAGTGGATTATAATCTCGGTAAATTGAATTCTCGGTGGAGATACATTTGTGGATTAGCTAGTGATAGGTAATGGAAAACGAGATTGATTATGGGAGTATGGTTTTGAAGCAACGACAAAAAGGATTAAATACGAATGATATCGGTGGATTTGAAAATAGATATCATTAGAATTCAGAGGTGAAGAGCTAATGAATAGTAATGACCAGATTGGATTATTAGTAATTCAAAATACAAGGTATGATCGGTGGAATAAATAAAGGATGACACTTGCTGTTTGGAGTTTTAGACAACAGTCAATAAGGAAGGCGCATTTTCGGTGGATTAAATCAATTTTGGCAATCGTAGTGTGGAGTTAGATAGCAAAAATAACACTCTGATTAAATAAGAGTAATAATGCCGCTAAAAGCGATTTTTGGCAAATAAATTAACCCGAGCCTCTCCTTTGTTAAGCCATGCATACTATTTATTTGCATTCTGTGTATTGGCTCGCGGAGCACGGGGTCGGAGTGCTCATGCTCGCTTTTGCGACAAAAATTCATAATCAAGAGTCACCTCACCGCGCCTCAGCAACAAGGTTGGACAAGATGGCAGAGAAGATGAAGATGTCAAGAACTAGGCCGCGAACCTCCAGTTGGCTGCCTGTGGGCATGTCCTGAAGGTCCCACCTGTGTGCTTCGTTCTTCCGCTGCTGCAATTTATTGATTTCGGCCTAATCGGCCCCTGAGTAAGTTTATTATTATATTTACATTTCCGCATGATATGTACTTTGATATTCAGAACTGTAACTGTGTGCACTATCTACTGATCCAGGGAATAGTGCAGATAAACACAGTAGATTCCAGATTATAAAATCTGGGTCTGACAGGTTTGGTATCAGAGCATATCGACTGCAGGTCGTGACCTAGTTAGCCTGGTCGATAGTCCATAACTAGAATTATTTTCTCAGTATCTATTTTCACAAAACTAAGTGGTATTGCTCAATCTCAACTCTCTTAGATAATCCCCCTCATCTATATGCTGCCCTGACCATTTATACTTCTGAGGCTCTCTTACCCCGAATTCAAAATGATAATATAAATGTGAGTGTTGATAACAATCAAATTACCCCAAAATCTTCCCTCCTCTGTCTATTGATTCCAAAGGAAAATTTCAATCCTCTTCTCGTACCTTTACATCAAAAATTTAGGGTTAAGAACGTTGAAGATGGTCATGAAGATAAGGTGGTCTCGTTTTAAACGGACTATGCATATAAACCTTATGTCTACTTATGTGTGCTTCCCCGAGTAGACGCTGTACTGTCGCAAGATTTTCGTTGGGCCCTGTGCACTGCCTTCTTGCCCTCGGGCGCCCTATTTCGCGGTCACAGGAAAAGATTGTTTTAAAAGAACCTGCAAGATTTGTGTGCCACCCCAGCTTCTCGGGTGTGCTCTTTTAAAATTTAGGATGGGTTTGGATTACCTTATCCCCACGACTCAATCCTCACCTCATGCTGTTCCCTCTCACCTCTTGCTGAAAACCCCATCGGAAGCAAGGAGTTACATAGCCAAATCAAGACAATCCAAGATGAGTGAAGCATTCACAATTTTCCAACTAGAAGACTTAATTGACACCTGGACCAAGACTCGAGACTCTGCCCTACTAACCCTCTCTCCTTACCACCCAGAGGAACCATAGATCAAATCACCACTAACTAAACACCATAACAAGAAGCGCGTCGACAACGTGAAGAGAAAAGACATTACGCATACCAATACCCCGTGAACTACCCCAATTACGAAGACGACCATCAGCCTGGTGAATATCCTATGAGCAAGGCCACATATTCTCTCTGTGAAAGACACAGACCATTGCTACCCACCTATTAATATGAAATTCTACAACCGTATGTTCAATAGATGATGCAACTACTCCCTTCTACGATGGCGTGAAGACAACAATGTTAAAGGGGCAAGTACTTGGAAGACTACGACCTATCCAGGAAAACAAGGTTTCTCTCTTTTCTTTTGACCTCTCCAAGTTCTGACCCTTATTGTGCAGATTCTCGTCTCTTTGGGAGGCTAAGGAATTATACTTCGAGCAACGCCCCAAAACCTATTGCTAGCCAATATAACTCATCTCCATTCCTTCTGCTCTACCGGAATCTCGGGGTCGAGATTCTTTTTAAGGGGGGTAGATTTGTAACATCCTGATAAATGTAAATATTGAATTATGAAGTTTTTGGATGATTTTATTTGCTTTTTATTTGAATTTGGAGTTTCTGGTGTTGTTTCGAAAATTATGATGAAAGTTCCAAAAGCTAAAGAGGAAACAAACATGTTTAAATATAGAAAATTTTAAATTTTAAATAAGAATCTAAAAAGATAATCCAGAAAGGAATGGAGGAATTTTTGGTTTAAACATAAAGCCCTCATTTTAAATAATGACATAAATAACAAGGAAAGCAAATAAATTATGTACCAACAATAGTTGGAAATATTTTTGTTAAGTCCAGAATGTCATCAGGAACTTCTGTGAATTTTTCCTGAATTTTTGGATGTATTTTCATATTTTTCTAAGGATTATTCAATAAACTGCATGTTTCTGAAAATTCTTAACGAAAATTCCCCTCCCCTTATTCTCGGGCCGACACCTGGCCGGCCCCGATGCTCGACGCGTCGCCCGCGCCTCCATCGCGCGGCCCAGCACGCAACCGTACGGCCCAGCGCGTCCGCGCCACTGCGCGGTGGACTGACCACGCCCCGCGCCCCGCTGCCGCCTGGGCCCGTCCCCTTGCGCGCGCGACGTCTCTGGCCGGTGGGCCTGCCTCCCAACCGCGCCTCCCCCTCTGCGTCACGGGCCCGCGACCCGCGCCACTCTCTCTCTGGACGGTGGTCCCGCCCGCGCGCTCTTCTTCTTCCTCCCTCCTTCTTCTCCACGCGGCCGCGCCCCTCGCACCCGTTCTCTCTTGCGATGGCCGCAGCAGATCTCTCCCTCCCTCTCTCACACACCGCGGGCAAAGTTCAGCGCACCCCTGTGCTCTCTCTCTTACACAAAATCTCGGGGAGATTTGATTCATCCCCTCTCGCCGGCATGAACAGCGGAGGGCTGAACATGGCTCTCGCCGTACGCGCCTCTCCTGGCTATAAAAGCCCCTCCTGGGAGTGTAATCACGCCGCAAAGCTTCTCTCTTTCCCTCCCGTGCCCGCAATTGCGCTGTGGTGCCTTAATTCCCCGTCGGCCCCTCCTTCTTCCCGAGCTCCGGCGCCACCCTCCCCGCCGCTCCCGGCCACCTCCGGGCAATCCCCAGCTCCCAGAGCTTCGCGGGAGCCCGGCGAAGCCAACCGCCTCCCTCACCGGACCTCTCGTCGCCTGAACATCGCCGGCCTCGGCAGTCTTCCCCAAGCCGCCGCCGTCGCACGCCGCCGGCCCGCCACCGTGCTTCTCCACCTCGGCCGACTACACCCGAAGACTCACCGTCACGCCAGGATTGTATTCCACGGACAACCCGAGCCTCCCGACCACCGCTCGCCGCCGGCGCCGTCGCCCCCGACTTTCTCTGCCCGGCCGCCTCCGCGACATCCCTCAAAGGGATTTATTGCCCATATATGGTAGGCAAAGCCTCCCCGCTCACTTGGTTATCAGCGCTCGTCTCTTCTCCCCCTCGCTCCCGCGGCGCGCGTTCGAGCCCCCGGCTCCACGCCTGCGGTCGAGCATTTCTTTTGAAATGCCTCCCTGACAGCTGGGGCCCGCCCGTCAGCTGCTGTGGCCAGCGGGTCGGCTGCCTTCTGGGCCCCGCCTGTCGGCGTCACCCGCTGACAGATGGGTCCAGGGCCCTTGGGTCCCACCTGCCAGTGGCTCAGCACCGCCATGACCACTGACAAGAGGGTCCCACTTGTCAGTGACCGGACAGGCTGACATGTGGGCCCTACCGGTCATAGAGATAGAGAAAAAAATGATAAAAGAAAAGATAAAAATTAAAATATGACATGTGGGTCCCATTGTCAGAAATTTAATAATTTTTGGATTTAACTAAACTGAAATATTCAAAAGGGCATAACTTATTCATTTTAACTCCAAATTGAGTGAGGCAAATTTCTAAATTCATCTAAAATCAAGATCTATCCAATGGAACTGAAATCATAATTTTTAGAGTTCATTTGAATTTCTGGTGTTATTTGGTTTGATTTGCTGCTTTCTTTTTATACAAATTTCGGCGTACGCTAAAATAGCTTACGAGGCACAAGAAGAGGAGATCAAGGCAACAGCACTAGAAGCACCGGAGAATCCAGATCCCGACCACTGTGACCAAGGCGAGTCAATACTTTGATCATGTTGAACCTACATTTCTACAAATTACATTGTTTTAAAGTAACAAATTGCATTGTTGTTATTTTTATGCAAATGCATGCTAAATTTGATATTCTAGTTATATGCCGTTGTTTACCTTGAATAATATTACCCCCTCCTTTGAGTATTTGAATGTGTGAACCTTGTCGCCCTAGCAAAAATATAATAGTAACATTTCGAAAATAAGTCCGTAACCATATGCCATGCTTAGCATTGAATAGGAATCCGGGGCAAGAAATTGTCCCGAGCATCACATTTATTCATGAGAAAAATTTGGTTGGGTCAGTCATGGTGGTAATGACTGATAAATGTTGGATACGATTATTTTATGTCCCCAAACACCCCAAAATGCTTAAATATCTGGGCGGATGGTTCGGAGGTGTGGTGCAGTGGAAGCACGGAATGGGTTAGTGGTAGACCGCCCGGATACCAATAAGGACCGAATCTTGTCATGTCAACCCGTGTACAACAGTACAACCACAAGTCTGTAAAGTATAGCTTGGCTTAGTAGATTTACCGGACCCTGACAGTCATCCTTCCAGGAGGTGGTGTGAGGATGTGCAAGTGGCGGTCTGTGAGACGGCTTGAATGGGACACTTGTAGGGAGTGAAGTTCTGCTGTGGCGGGCTAGCAGGGGTGGGGAGCCAGCTGCTAGACGTTCAGAAGGAGGACATCCCGCACAACGTATGGGACCCACCACAAGTGGGAACGACCCATAGGGTGAAATGATGGAAGGGGCAAGGTACTTTGAAAAGTTACTGTGATGGTCTGCTCAACCACATGACTAAGGAATTGTGTGGGGCAACGAGTTGATTGTCTCTTGTGGTGAAAGTGTACAAACTCTGCAGAGTCAAAACTATTCGAATAGCCGTGCCCACGGTCAAGGGCAGACATGGGAACTTAACTGGATATAGTTCTATTTCAAAATGATTCATGAATGGAAATGGAAAAGTGAAGGACGAAGGACTGTCCTGATTTGAATTGTCCTGGGTGTCGTCCCAGTGGTAAGTTAAGCGGTTATAACGCTGAAAGATGTCATATGATGTGATGCCATATGTATGGAAAAATTATGGTAATATCAGGCATATGGTGTAATGCCATATGTATGGTAGATCAAGTTAATATCCCTTGAGCATTAAGATTTGTTCCAAAACTGCTAGGTCTCAGGGAATTTTACGTATTGTATTTCAAATAGTGGCATTACTAATCTTATAACCTAAATTATGGGTAGAATAAACAGGGTTGTAAGAAAATAGATGTTTTTAGTATATGTATAAAGGTATTAGTGGATTCAGGTCGATTATGATAAGAAAATGCTAGTGTGGGTTGTGGTAGAAATAAATTAGTGGGGCTTAGCTGAATAGATAAGCTAGATAAATGATCAAATTGAACTTTCAGGAATTTGTGAAAATAATACAAGTATTGGAGTATAATTCTTGATTGGTGATATTCTTGGTGGATATATAATAGTGAAGCGATTTTGGAGAATTAGAGATTGCAAAGTTAAATTGTTGGATTGCTACTGATTAATATACATTCTTAGAAGATATTGGCGATAACGGGAATTAATAGAAATTGATCAATTACTCGAAGGAAAAATTGAATCTCTGAGAAGATTGGTGGATTCATAACAATTAGTGGATTATAATCTCGGTAAATTGAATTCTCGGTGGAGATACATTTGTGGATTAGCTAGTGATAGGTAATGGAAAACGAGATTGATTATGGGAGTATGGTTTTGAAGCAACGACAAAAAGGATTAAATACGAATGATATCGGTGGATTTGAAAATAGATATCATTAGAATTCAGAGGTGAAGAGCTAATGAATAGTAATGACCAGATTGGATTATTAGTAATTCAAAATACAAGGTATGATCGGTGGAATAAATAAAGGATGACACTTGCTGTTTGGAGTTTTAGACAACAGTCAATAAGGAAGGCGCATTTTCAGTGGATTAAATCAATTTTGGCAATCGTAGTGTGGAGTTAGATAGCAAAAATAACACTCTGATTAAATAAGAGTAATAATGCCGCTAAAAGCGATTTTTGGCAAATAAATTAACCCGAGCCTCTCCTTTGTTAAGCCATGCATACTATTTATTTGCATTCTGTGTATTGGCTCGCGGAGCACGGGGTCGGAGTGCTCATGCTCGCTTTTGCGACAAAAATTCAGAATCAAGAGTCACCTCACCGCGCCTCAGCAACAAGGTTGGACAAGATGGCAGAGAAGATGAAGATGTCAAGAACTAGGCCGCGAACCTCCAGTTGGCTGCCTGTGGGCATGTCCTGAAGGTCCCACCTGTGTGCTTCGTTCTTCCGCTGCTGCAATTTATTGATTTCGGCCTAATCGGCCCCTGAGTAAGTTTATTATTATATTTACATTTCCGCATGATATGTACTTTGATATTCAGAACTGTAACTGTGTGCACTATCTACTGATCCAGGGAATAGTGCAGATAAACACAGTAGATTCCAGATTATAAAATCTGGGTCTGACATCCTTTGACCTGAGATTTCCCATGTTATTTGCCATCACTCATTATTATATCCATTGCTCTTTATTTGCCACACCCTTATTCCTCCCTCTCTCCATGCCAACCTTAAAAGATTCCGAGTGCATATGCCCTAGACATATGTGGGAACCAACTCGAATTATATCATAGTGCATACTCTCAAGGTACCACTTTTTGCTGGTGTGAAGCTTAATGGCTGGAGGTGGCAAAGTATACCTTAAAGTGATCTTCCTTGAGATCATGTGGATTTAAGTTTGAAGTGTCTTTCCTGGAGTACCAATTCCCTTGTCTCCTTTGGCCACATTGCTCTTAAGAACTTAAATCCACTAAAAATAGTTTAAGGCTAATTGGATATCAAGAGTATATGAAATCATCATATCATGTGGCAATTTATCTACAATGTCATGCATATCTTCCACTTTATTTTATTCCATGCAATAAATAGCAAAATATTCTATCAGCAGATCAAATCATTATGCTAAAAGCAAATGGGCTTCATAAATATATCTAACATCAAAGAAATAATTTTCCTCAGCTTTAGATATTTTCTATGAATTTCTAGCAAGTTCCATAAATTTTCTACAATTTTCTAATTCCATAAAGTAATTCTCTTTATTACTTCTTATGTAGAAAATAATTATGGAATAAATTAAATATCAGGAACGTATTTTTGTAAGTTAATAAAACTTAAGAATCATTTTCACAAAATTTCCAAATTTGGAATTTCTGTTTTTATGATTTCCTAGAAATTTGATGTCCTTTTGGTAAAAATTACCAATCGGGCAAGGACTTTCTCATTATTCACAAAAATTTTGCAAAATTGCTCAACTATTGGTTGGCTTGCCAAGCCTTTCTTGGGCTCTACTGGGCCCTTGGCCCAATCATCCACTAGGTAAATGGGTATTAGGGTTTCCCCTAATCCCCGACCTCCCAGAGCACCGGGTGGCTTATGTGCGCTAGATGGCTTCGGGCTCTTTGGCGATGTCACTCCCTATGGAGACGATGTGGCTCGATGTTGGTGAACGTCCGGTGGAAATTGCGTGGAGGCTCTGCCCCTAGGGGTGAAAACGGATCGGATTCGGACGGATATTGCTGTTACCATATCCTAACCCATATTTTTTCTCCGGATTCGGTATCAATCGGATTCGGTACCAATCGGATTCGGTGTCGGATCGGTCGGGATCAACCCAATTCGTTTGCACCCCTACTTGTTTGTAAGGAATGCATACAGTGCAGTAAATGGAGTAGGACGCACTGACTTGATGTTACTATTTAATAGCTGATGTGGAAGATTTTATTTTACCATTACAAAAGAAAATGAAACGTCAAATAGTAGCACTAACCTGAAATCATACTTGAAGACGTATCTAATTTGGACGGATATTCGAATTCGGACGGATATTGCTGTTATCGTATCCTAACCCATATTTTTTTCTCCGGATTCGGTACTAGTCAGATTCGGTACCAATCGGATTCGGTGCCGGATCGGTCGGGATTAACCCGACCCGTTTTCACCCCTATCTGCCCCCTTGTTTCGATGAATCGGCTTCATCTTGGAAACCTAGCCTCCCCTAAGAAAAGAAGCTTTGGATGGTGGTCATGCCAGCAACATCTAGCGGGGTGGAGAGCCCAGTAGCAGTGACGCCAAGCGAACCTAGTGGCTGCCTATGTGAAGCCAGTGGGGAATCCAGTGGTGGCTCCACCCCTCGCCTTTTTGCCTTTTTTTCTTTCTAGAGGAGGGGACTTTTCTTGCAAGTCAAGTAAGGATTAACGTATTCTACTATGACTCTTAGTCCTCATTAGGAAACTCTTATGAGTTCCTTTAGGAAACTCTCAGGAGTTTGTTTAGGAAAGTGTCCACACATATATGAAATTAGAATATTCCACAGCATAATCAATCCTACTCCAAAAAGTCGCACTCGCTTGTATACACCGTATGTACGTGTAGTCAAAGAATTCCCACAGAAATAGAGGAGTTACTAGAGTAGAGGAAAAGTTTCTTTAATTTACAATCTTCTATCATTTTACTGTGGTACTACCACCGTGTCAAAATATAAGATGCTTTAAGCCCTGTTTGGATCAATTTCGGATTCTTAAAAACCAGCTATTACTTCTAATTTTTAAAAGCTGGTTTCTAAGCAAAAACTGATGGGGTGTTTGGATCCCCTAGTTTTTAAAAGTTAGTTTCATTTATGATTGGTGCTAATAGACCATTATACCCTTACATTTATGATCGGAAGCGTCTGCGCGTGGTCTTTAATGAGAGTAAATGGGTATTTGTGCAAAAAAACTGGCAAAAACTGGGTATCAACAGCTTCTTGGTTTTTAAGAATCTGGGTAGGTAGATTTTAAAAACTGCCCCAAAAATTGGTCTGTTTGGATCCCACCCAGTTTCCAAAAGCCAGATTCTTAAAATCTGGGTGGATCCAAACAGGCCCTTAGACTTGTGCACAAGAATTGAGCTGGTTAAGTGTGATCTCGAATATTTCGCTTGTCCAACATCTTACTTGGTTTATCCATAACAAAAGCCACTCCACAGTAGTAAATGACTTGGTTGCCCTTCAATTATTCCACATTGGAAAAGATGTCTCATTTATTGATGATAGATAGCATTCATCTAACAAGGGCATAATAGGAAAAATGGTGCATAAGTGTCTCGAAATTGTAGAACGATTTATATTTTGATAAGAGCTGAGAAGGCTAAAACTACCTATACTATGATACGGAGGGAATAAGTAGTAATTTAAGGACAACCATAAGAAGACTACGGAGAAATTTCTTTACGAGAAGAAGAAATTTGCAGATTCACTTTTGTATCACTTAGTAGAATAATTACTGTTCTTTTCTCCTTTCATATAAAAAGTATAGCTAAGAAAAACTAGTGATGACAAGAACTAAATATGTCGTGTATTGTATCCGCCCATTTGAGCACCAAAAAATTCTTTTACCTGAATCGGGTACAAATTAGATCACTAGATATCTTTAAGAATTTTTTTTGAACTGAGATATCTTTAAGATTCGTAACCTGACGACGTGCCACTGCCCTCCTCTCCGCCCCTCCACAGCCCACAATGCCACTGCCACCTCCCACACTCCCCTATCATACCTCCACACATGTCCTACTTGACCACCTCCTACTGCAAGTACTACCGCTACCAGCCCCTCTTTTAGAGTTGCCACCCTCCTTGATCTAGTAAGCCTCTTCATTGCCAAAGATGCCGGCAGCCTCTCATGGTCACCGGTGCAGCATCTGTGCCGATCATAGCCTTGCTAAGCCAACCGTCTTCTTCATTGTCTATAGTAGCCTCTCCTAAGCCTATCCACCACACTAGAAAGCAGAGAGTAGGGACAAATGCCAACCCCTTAATTACAGTTATACCGCTGCCACTGAGTGGAAAAAATTCAGGAATCCCTAAGTAGGATCATTGTTCTAAAATTGCTTAATATTTAAGGAAAAAATAACTCCTATACATAAGATAGGTTCTTTTGGGCTCTGGCTTATGGCTTAAATTTTTGAATTCTGGCTGTTCGTGAGATGCAGTACGTAGAGGAAAATAGTCAAATACGATTTTGGCCGATACATCTGAACTCAATATATATTTTACTACAATTTTTCTGTTGACTCTGCCTTAAAAAACATACTGTTTAAAAACTAGTTACTGTAACACATACAGACCAAAACCAAAGGCAAAGCAAAGCCAAATCAAACCCAGCCATAAGCTATCTTTTGGCCATTCTAGAGAAGTAATCCATTTATCTCCATTAACATCAAGGCTGAAACACACTAGTTTTTCATAAATGTTACAAGGATTATTCAAGAAAGCACGGGGCTGGCTCTGGCTCTGTTGAATTTTTTGTACAAATAATCTATTTTTTATTCAAAATTATAGAAATATACCCGCGGCAATATTTTTTACACAAATAGGCTCCAGTCGCCCAACGGGAGGGGGGACTGGAGCCAATCGCACAATGGCTAGGCAACATGCGGGTAATCCGCCAACCGTTGGGCGAATAATTGCTGTCGTCCAAGCGTTGGGCGACTGGAGCTCGAGTCGCCCAACAGACAGGTGACTGGGGGTTAAAAGGCTGAGCTCTCTGCCGCCGCCACCATAAGACAGAAGACGAATTCAGCCGAGTAGAGGAGAAGAAGAAAAAAGAGCAGAGAAAAGGAGAGGAAGGGGAGAAGAGAAGAGGAGAGGGACGAGAGGGAGGAGAGAATAGGAGAGGGAGAGGAGGGAAGGAGGAGAGGAAAGAGGGGGAGGAAGGAGAGGTGGGAGGAGAGAAGAGGAAGAACCAAATCCAGGTATTTTTATTTGCAATATTGTATTTATAGTATATTTTTTATTTAATGTTAGTGTTAATAAAAATTGTAGGTGTAGATATAAATAGTTCAATTTTTAGTATATAAAATTTAGTAACGTAGTTCAATTTCTAGCAGGCGTAGAAGCGGAGAGGAGAGGAATAAGCAGCAGTAGGTATTTTTTTGTATCTGGAATTTTATATATGATTGTTAGTGTTAATAGAAAATTGTAGATGTAAATATAAATAGCTAAATTTTTGGTATACAATATGTAGTTAAAATATTGTTTTAGAAAATTAGCAGCCATAGAAGCGTGTAATTGTGTATAAATTAGGGAACATAGTTTTACAAAATTAGCATCATTAGCAAATTGGCATACGTACAAAATTGTAGTTGTAGAAAATTCAGTCACTGTAACGTACAAATTAATCATCCGTAGAAATTTGTATGTATTACAAAATTCAATAAATATTTATGTTAGAATTTAATAATTTTGTATGGAAAAATGTTGGAAAAATCGATAAGAAGTTCATAGTATGAGGTTACTGTAGTGGGTTACGATAAGCGAACGATCGGTGAAATGTCAATTGCAATACGTCGGTACTTTGGTATTGTGCGATGCGATTTGACATGTTGCAAAATTAAAACATATATCCAGGCCAACATCAGCAATGGCAATACCCACTACATTGAGAGTGCATTACGGTGCTGGAACCGTTTGTGAAGGTCCGAATGGTGTGGATTTGAGCAGTTTTCCGCAAGCCACTCTAGTACATCTGGATGGCAAGAATGCTCGAATCTCAGATGTGATACATTGGCTGACCCAGAGTTTTTCGTTAGACCCTGAGGTGTGCAGCGTCGTCGTACGAGGGCTTTGGAGCCGGTCTCCCACAGACATCAGATGGGAGTTTAGAACATTGCTGCACACAGTTGCGTGGAAGGGGTTTGTGCAAGGGTGCCGACACTGTGGATATGAGTGTGTGCTGCTTGTGCAATCGTGTGCATTACAAGCTGTGTAAGGTCATGTCGGGACCCCGGATTTTCGAACCCGGACCCTCTGTGTATTACTGCACTAGTCCCAGATCAAAGCTAGTGCACACAGTTAAACAGAAATGAATACATAACCAGCAACGCTTTATTACAATATTAAAGAGTACAGACCGAAAGGTCTCATTATTACAATTGAGGTTTCAAGACCTCGCACACACGAAACACAGCGGAAGCAAAAGATAAACTCGGTGAAGACCCATCAATACGCCATAGGCAATTGACTGGGGAAGCGCGATCTAGAACTCCTGGAATCCTTTGTCGAATCCACCCGCGAAGAAGTCGTAGTCGCCTTCTTGAGCTTCATACTCCTCTGGTTATTATTTTTGAGTGTAGCATGTGAGTACATAAAGTACTCTGCAAGTCTTGGGAAAAATGCAATAGATGCAAGGCTTGACAAAGGAAGGCTATATGGTTCTTTTGCACAAAGCAACATTTTCATTCAATTACTTCTAATTATTTTCGAAGGCATCAATTTAATAAAGTAAATGTTTTAGCAGAAACTATCATTAACTTTCTAGTGAAGGTTCCATCTACCAACACTAGCCAACCAATTACAATTGGTCAAGTTTAAAACTGCGGGTTCCATCCACCCTCTCTGGCTCCAACTGCCAGGATACCCTTCCGAGAGTTCCCTCCACTCTCGGAATACAAAAATTTTGATTTTAAACCAAAACCAAAAATCTACCATGTGAATGCATTCCTTGCCCGCCCTTGACCGTGGGCACGGCTATTCGAATAGTTTTACACTCTGCAGAGGTTGTACAACTTTACCCACAAGAGATAAATTATCCTAAAAGTCAACACGCTTCCTTTGGCATGAGACCCAGATAAAATATCACAAAGCCTTTACCTTACTCTAATCTAGCTAGATACCACCCGCTGAGGTTTCACCGCAGGTAGGCTAACTGCCCGAACCGAAGCCCCCTCTTGCGCCATATAAGTACAGTAAATCCCTGTCCCTTACTGTGAATAACCAGTCCATCCCTGGCACCCACTTTCCACTGGTGGCACCTAAACTAGACTATCATAAGTTAGTCAGCTAGGTCGTACCCATATAGACTTGTGGTTGTATGGTTGATGCTCAGTCTGGACAAACACAAGCGTCGGTCCTTAATTGACTACGGTGGAACATACACTTAACAAGATCTTATGCTTGCTGCACCAACCCAAACCAACCATCCACCCTAATCTAAACAAATTTCCACATTTTATTTTATTTTAAAAGAACAGTGGCAACTCCAATTACCACTAAATTTATAAAAACAAGGGTATTACAATAATTCATAATTTCCCATTTGCAAGATTTATGAGGTATTCAATAGCATGGCTAAGCATTGTACTACCATTCTAATACCAACAATGAAATATATTACTCTCATTAATGAGTCAAATGAATTTCTAGGGTTGCAAAGGTACATGGCAATCAACTTCAAGTGAGGGCATAACAAGGTTGGATTAACTATTACCTTAAGATTTGAACTAATGTTTTATGTAAATAGCAATGCACATAATTTAAAATAATTAAAACATTTCAAAATTATAGGTTCAAGATGATCAAAGGAGACTTGCCATCTTGCACGCTCTCAAGGTCTTCCTGCTGCGGAGTGGAGAGGTCTTCGACAACGTTGGAATCTACGCGAGAAAAGATGAAGCAACAAAACAAATAAATACAAACAAAAAATTCAAATAAACTCAAAAATTCAAATAGAGGCCATATTCGGATAGATTATGATTTTAGACAAATTTAGGAGAAAGGTTCAGCAGATTTGGGGTTCACACGAGGGAGAACGACTATCTGGAAGATCGGTTGGGAAAAGAAATTACTGAGACAATATTTGGACCAAGAAAGATAGAATGGATTTTATGGAGATTTTGCAAGATTTGAATTTGAATTTTGAACGCGCACCGAAAATTTGGAATGGAACTGAGGCTTTGAATTTAAACTAGGCATTGGAATTTGAAATTTAAATATTTGAAATATCAAATAAATTTCAAATATTTTAAAGGATGGAAGAAAAAGATAGTTTGGAATTTTTGAGAATTTAGAAATTTGAATGGGCTCAAACGGAGTTAGGACGAAGAAGAACGGGCTCCGGGAAGTTTAAATTCAGAGAAAAAGAAAAATCTAAAATTTTGGAATTATTTTCCTAAAGGAAAATATGAATTATTGCGCCAGCAGGGAATTTGATTTCGGCTGATTTATTTTTCAACGAAAAAATCGGTTTACTGTGCCACGCTGACGTCAGCCCTGAGGGGGTCTGACTGACCGGTGGGCCCGGTCCATGTGGACCAAGTCCACGGTCGGAGGGGCGGCTGAGGTGGTGCAGGAGGGGGGAGTGGCGCTGACTAGGCTGGAGGGGCCGAGGTGGCCGAGGACATTGCGCCACGTCGGCTGCCACGCAGGCGCGCCCCGGCGACGCGGCCGGCCGGCAAGGGGGTGCTCGGGCCCGGCGGCGACAGCGACACTCCGGTGGCTGGCGGCCGGCGACGAGGGTGGCAATGGGGAGAGGGGGCGACGGGGATCTCAGAAGAGGGGCGCGGGCTCACCGACGGTGGCCGGAGACGGGCCGGCGACGAGGGAGGAGGCGGCGGGCGCTCGGGTCCAAGCGGCGGCGGTGCTCCGGCGGGGCTAGGCCACGGCCGAGGGGCGCACGGGCTTCGCGGCGAGGCGAGGAAGCCGGAGGGGGCGTCGGCGGGGCGCGAAGAGGAGCGAGGCGATGGCAATTGCCCGCCGAGGTTGGTGGCAGCGGCGGCGAAGACGCACGGTGCCGAGGCGCTCAGGGGCTCCGGAGAGAGGAGAGGGGGCAAGGCGAGGTGGGACGAGGGACGGGGTAGCTCGGGGGGTTTTATAGGGGTCGGGGAGGGACACGGCGCAGGGAATCGCTCGCCGTAGATCTCGGCGGCCGGCGGCAATTGCAGGGAGAAAAAGGGAAAGCGGCGCGGGGGAAGGGGGATTCGGGCGCGGGGATGACGGGGTCAGGTCGGGGAAGAAGAGAGGGGAAGAAAGGAAGGGAATCCGGCGATCGAGGGGGCGGCGGGAATGGCGGCGGCGATTGCGCGGCCGAGCGGGAGGAGGAAGAATGGCGCGGGGAAGAAGAGCGGGAGGGCTGACTGGCGGGCCCGGGCGGTAGCAGGAGAGAAGGAGCGGGTGTGCCGACAGGTGGGGCCGAGAAGCAGAGAGAGAAAGGGAGGGGGAAACGGGGCGTTTGGATGGGAATCGGGCGGCCGAGGTGAGGGCGGGGGTGGACGGTGGATCGGCCAGCCACGTGGCGGTCACCGAGAGGGGGTAGGCTGGATGGGGTGAGCGGCGAGGATGGGCCGGGCGCGTGGGACGTGGCTCCATCCGGGCCGTCCACGCATCGGCCAGAGGGAAGGGGAGGGATATTTATTTTTGATTTTTGATTTCAGATTTTCAGAAAAGGCTAGGAGATTCAAATAAGCTCAAAAAAATATGAAATAAATTCTAAAAATTCCAGAAAAATTCACAAAAGTTCCTGGAGATATTTTGGGCTTAAATAAAATATTTCCAACTCAAGTTAGTATTTTAATTTTCATACTTTAAAATACTTTTTAATTTCAAAAATACATTTTTAAACTCCAGAAAATCCAGGAAACCAAATAAAATGCAAATAATTAATTTGAATTAGGATTTTTATAGAAATTCAAAATATCTTTTTATTTAACAATATATTTAGGTTTGACTTAAAATATTTTTCAAATCCAGCTTTTTAAAAAAAACAGAAATTCAGGGCAAATCCAAATAAAACTCAAATACTTTAAAATAATTAATTTGAATTTAAATTTTTCAGAAAGCAAATTTTTGGGATGTTACAGGTCATGCGTACGATCGTGCATATGGCCTTGCTCCAGGAGGTGCTAACAGCTCAGGCGGCCCACATGTTGGCAAAGAAGATCAAGTTGCTCGTGATGAAGCCGATGCGGTACATAGAGGAGAGGTGCAATGGTTAAGCCATGGAGAGGGGACAGGACAAGCTGATGAAGGGGAGCATATTGAGTACATAGTGCAGCAGATGGACTGTGATGACCAAACGGCATAGGTTGAAGAGGAAGCTGTACAGGACAATGACGAGGACAGTTCGGATGAGGACGAAGCTCCCGTCCCACAGGAATGGAACTGGTTTAATGCTGAGAGTGTTTCCGCACATGATGAGCATGAATCAGTGTGGGAGTATTATGAGACAGAGGTTCGGTTGCATTCAATGTTTGCTGACAAGGAAGCGCTGTAGGATGCCATCAAGCTGTGGGCCCTTTCAATGCAGTAGACTTTTCGAGTCATGAAATCTAGCCAGGAGCAGTACACCGTGAAGTGCGAGCAGGCCGGTTGTCCTTGGAGGGTGCACGCACATAGACCCAAGTATGAGACCCACTGGATTATGTCGAAGGTGGAGCCACACTCTTGCATTCTCAGCAGTGTTTTGGCGAGGCATCATAACCTAATATCAGCCTTTATAGCCAATTTAATGTACGGAGAGATAGTGGAGAAGAAAGACATGGAGGCCACGTATATCATGATAGCTATCGAGAAGAAATTCATGTACAAGATTAGCTATGTGAAGGCGTGGCGTGCCAAGCAGAAGACGTTGGAAAAACGTTTCAAGTCTTTCGAGGCAGTGTACGATAATCTTCCTCGTATGCTTAAGGTGTTACAGGATAGGAACCTAGGCACGTATATCACTGTGCAGGACACGCCATCCACAAGTCCACTAAGATATGCGGTGTTGCAGAGGGCCTTGTTAGCATTTGGTGCTTGCATCGAGGCATTCAGGCACATGCTGCCAGTGATCTCAGTTGATGGGACCTTTTTGACCGGCAAATACAAGGGGCAGATCCTGACGGCCATAGGCATTGACGGTAATAACCAAATATTATTGTTGGCCATCGTATTCGTGGAAAGTGAGAATTATGAAAGCTGGTTGTGGTTTCTCAGACATGTCAGGGTTGGAGTTGTCAGCGCTCGTCCTGGTGTGTGCGTAATCCATGATCGCCACACCGGGATTGTAAAGGCCATAAGAAAACTTCAGGAAGACCTCGAAGAGCCCTTTTCTTGGCCGGATATGAGGAACAAGTGGTGCATTCGTCACTTAGGGGTGAACTTTTTGAAACAGTTCCCAAACAACCATTGATGAAGCTATTCAAGAGGCTGACTATGTAGGACCAGCAGAGAAAATTTGATACTTTGTGGGCATTGTTGGATGAGCATAGCAGGAAACACGTTGACGAGAGGAGCAAGAGGATGGTCATGCCTGGGGCGGCACAACCGAAATACTTGCCAGCACTCAATGAGCTTAACCCAGCTGGTTCAAGGAGGAGCTCACGAAACATCAAGTGCTTCTCGCAGTGCATCGAGAGAGAACCATTGGAGAAATGGTTGTTGCTGCACGACACAGACGGTGCAAGGTACGGCATAATGATGACAAACCTTACAAAGGTGTACAATTGGGTTCTCAGGGACCTTCATTCTTAGTCCCTTGTCACCATCGTGAAAGGTGTTCTTCACAACACAATCAGCTACTTCAGGGAGAGACACGCGAATGCCACACTTCATGCAGCTAATCCCCGAGCATTGTATTCGTCGAAAATTACAGCATACATGGAGACGAAGGCACAGAAGGGCCAATTGCACACAGTACACATCATGGGCAACAGGGAGCATCGTTTTGCAGGTATGCCATAAGTAGGTTCCGTGCTGACCTTTACTTGCTTTGCAGGCTGCAGGATGCCGGGCTACTCCCTCTCGCTCGGATGGTGCATGCCACTGATGAGGATGGACCCGCCGTGGCAGTGGGTGGGTAAAGGATTGCGCGTAGGCTACAAAAGCAGAAAACAAAACTTTTCTACCGCACACACAAGGACATCATGCTTAAGGAGGGATCATGGATCGTTACCACTAGACGCGCAGCGCAGCGGAAGAAGAGTTGGAGAAACCGATCCAACCACGCGCGTCGAGGTAGTAGTGGAATTAGCCGATCGTCCCGAACAGATCGTCTCCTCCACGCGATCAACCACACCACGAGCAGATCCAATCTGTAGGTTGTTGATGCCGATCAACACCGCAACGAGTAGTGCCTCCACTGGTATCCACACGTCCGGGGCTGGAACGCCAATCGCGAGTGTACTAGCACTCGTGAGCGGCTAGGGTTTGGCTCGGGAGGTGGCGGCTAGGGTTATGCTAGAGGTTTTTTAGAAGCATGTACCCCTCAGCCCCTCGCGTCCATATATATAGACCTCCTCACTTGGACCTTGTGGACCGAGGCCCAATAGGAGTCTATTCGGATCTCTATCCGAATTGAGCCCATATCCGAATCATATTCGAATTAGTGTTCCAACCCGTTAAGCATGCGACCCTGTAGGTTCACGTATACTTGGTCGTGACCCGGAAACGCCTTTCCGGTCACCCTGTTAATAGCGGCCTCTTGTAAGACATATTAACCCTAAAGTATACGTAAAGATCATATCGGCTGAACCTGTAATGTTCTCATGTACGAATGCCTTTGCCTCACGATATAGATTGAGCTCAAGGCGAGACCTGTGTCATCCTCTTAATAGCTCAATCACTCTCTCGATTCCGTGATGGATTATAAACTTGTGATTGACTCCTCAATCACCTTGGCATGGCCATGCACTTTCATAATCCATTACATCGAGGGGCCCAGAGATATCTCTCCCATAAGGAGGGGCAAATTCTATCTTGACCATTCACATCCCACTACATGTTTCATGGCAAACCCGAAGACTACTTTTATAACTACCCAGTTACGGAGTAGTGTTTAGTAGTCCCAAAATAAGCTACTACGCATGTTGGGAACCATGATGATCTCAAGTCTAAGGATTCTACATAAACACTACTTGAGACCAACTGATGACACATGGAATCTCTGCAGTGTCTCATGGCGGGTCTATCCAACATATGTTCACTAACACATGTCCATATTATTGATTTTGTATCACCATACCATGATCCATGAGACATGATCATCAATCAATACATATGCTAATCTTTGAATCATATTTGTTCCTCATATGATATATGATCAGGGATCATTTAGAAATAGCAACATTTTAGCATTAAGAGTCTCATGAATAAGTCACGTACTCATTGATCAATAATGATAATGTCTATTTCAAGGAACAAAGTAATGTATCATAAACATAGTATGTGATATATATAACATCTCTATGTTGCCTCTAGGGCATATCACTAACAGTCTCCCACTTGCACTAGAGTCGACCATGTAGGTATCTAATACCCATTGCCCTAGTGTGAGCCTCATGCTTTGGCTGGGGAAGTGGCTTTGTCAACGGATCTGCAATGTTCAAATCCGTTTGTACTTTGCATATCTTCACATCGCCTCTCTCCACTATCTTGCGGATGAGATGAAATCGCCGTAAAATGTGCTTGGACTTCTGGTGCGATCTAGGCTCCTTGGCTTGCGCAATGGCCCCACTATTGTCACAGTAGAGGTCCATTGGGCTGGAGGCACTAGTTATCACACCAAGCTCAAAAATAAATTTCTTGATCCAAACAGCCTCTTTAGCAGCTTCAGAAGCTGCTATGTACTCGGCTTCTGTTGTAGAATCAGCAACCGTCTCCTGCTTGGAACTCTTCCAGCTCACCGCACCGCCATTTAGGCAGAACACATCCAGATTGCGATCTAAAATCATCTTTGTCAGTTTGGAAGCTAGCATCGGTGTAACCATTTACAACGAGCTCTTCCTCACCCCCATAGGCGAGGAACACATCTTTAGTTCTTCTCAAGTACTTCAAGATGTTCTTTACGGCAATCCAGTGACCTTCACCTGGATCTGACTGGTATCTACTCGTAGCACTTAAAGCATACGAGACATCTGGATGTGTACAAAGCATGGCATACATAATGGACCCAATAGCCGAAGCATATGGAATCGCATTCATTTTATCCCGCTCATCAGGTGTACTAAGACATTGATTCTTGCTAAGATTTATACCATGTGACATAGGTAGAAATCCTTTCTTGGAATCCTGCATGTTGAACCTTTTTAACACCTTGTCAATGTACGTATCTTGGCTTAATCCAATTAGCCTTTTTGACCTATCTCTATAGATCTTGATGCCCAGAATATATGCCGCCTCTCCTAAGTCTTTCATAGAGAAACTATTTTTCAATGAAGACTTAACAGATTCGAGCATAGGAATGTCATTTCCGATCAGTAATATGTCATCCACATATAAGACCAAAAATACAAGGGTGCTCCCACTAGCCTTTTTGTAAAAACAAGGCTCTTCTTCGTTCTTGATCAAACCAAACCCTTTGATTACTTCATCAAAACGAATGTTCCAACTCCGAGATGCCTGCTTTAATCCATAAATGGATCTTTGCAGCTTGCATATCTTTCCAACTGATTGCGGATCGACAAAACTCGTGGGCTGTGTCATGTACACATCCTCACTCAGATTTCCATTAAGGAAAGCTGTTTTGACATCCAATTGCCATATTTCATAGTCGAAATATGCATCAATTGCTAGAATGATCCGAATAGACTTTAGCATTGCGACGGGCGAAAAAGTTTCATCATAATCAACACCTTGAATTTGTTTGAAACCTTTGGCCACCAATCGCGCTTTATAGATGTGAACATTTCCATCTATGTCTATCTTTTTCTTGAAAACCCATTTGCACTCAATGGTTTTAACACCATCAGGTGGATCAACCAAGTTCCAAACTTGATTACTGTGCATGGATTCAATTTCGGATCTCATGGCTTCAAGCCATTTCTCAGAGTCAGGTCCCACCATCGCTTCTTCATAGGTCTTAGGCTCATCATTGTCTAACAACAATATGTCCCGTTGTTGAGTAGTCAAGAACATGTACCTCTCAGGTGCACGACGTGACCTCTCTGACCTACGTGGTGCCGGTGTGTCCACAACAGGTTCTTCAACAGTTTGTTCATCCTGTTGTGGTTCTGTAGGAGCTGAAACATTTTCAGGTGTTTCTCGAATTTCTTCAAGTTGCACCGTGCTCCCGCTATCCCTTCTTGAGAGAAACTCTTTCTCTAAAAAGACACCATGCCGGGCGACAAACACTTTGCCTTCTTCTTGATTATAGAAGTAATATCCTTTTGTTTCCTTAGGATACCCGATAAAGAAGCATTTAGCAGATTTAGGAGTGAGCTTATCAGATTGTCTTTTTAGATACATTGGAGGAGCACAGGGACCTTTATATCTTTGAAAGAAATTTTAGAACCATCATCAAAGCACATTTACAGAGGCTTCTGCACATGCAAAATGAGTACTGGAAGCAAAGATTCACACAGAGGTTCATCCAGTTTGGAGACGAAAACACTAAATTTTTCCATTCCATGGCTACTGAAAGATATAGAAGGAATACCATCTCCCAAATTCTCAGTCCTGAGGGGAGAATGGTTACTGATCATCAGGAGAAAAGTGCTCTGTTCTAACAAGAGTTTAAGAACAGGCTGGGCATGTCTTTGAATACTGAAATTCTAATTGATCTTGAGGACCTTATCACTCCTGTTGATAACTTGGATGGACTAATCTTGCCTTTTAGTACTGAAGAAATTGACTCTGTTATCCTGAGTATGCCAAATGATAAAGCCCCAGGTCCTGATGGTTTTAACAGTCTCTTTTTTAAAAAAGCTTGGCATATTATTAGAGAGGATATATATTCTTTGTGCATGGATTTCTTTAATCACTGTGCTGATATCAAGAGCATCAATAACTCTTTTATCACCCTGGTCCCCAAGAAGAATAATCCTGAGATGATCAACGACTTTAGGCCCATTTCTCTGCTTAATACTTCAGTGAAGATATTGACCAAACTGTTAGCCAACAGATTACAGAAGGTTATTCTTAGGATCATACATGAAAATCAGTATGGCTTTATCAAGGAGAAAACCATACAAGACTGCCTTGGATGGGCATTTGAATATCTTCATCAGTGTCATCAGTCAAAAAGGGAGATAATTATTCTGAAGCTTGACTTTGAAAAAGCTTTCGACCTAGTTGAACATCATATAATCCTCAGAATGCTCGAAGCTAAAGGTTTCCCTCCAAAGTGGATTGCTTGGGTGAAGGACTTGCTATCTACTGCAACTTCAGCAGTTCTACTCAATGGAGTAGCAGGCAAGGAATTTAAATGCAAGAGAGGGGTGAGACAAGGAGACCCTCTCTCCCCATTGTTGTTTGTGCTAGCAGCTGATCTCCTGCAGAGTATGATTAATAGAGCATATCATGATAATATTTTGCAGCCCCCTTTTCCTCAGCATCTTAATAATCCCTTCCCAATTGTCCAGTACGCTGATGATACGCTACTAGTTATGCAAGCCAGTGAGACTCAATTGCACAGTTTGAAAGACATTCTACATGTTTTCTCTGAATCCACCGGGCTGAAAGTAAATTATGGGAAATCATGTTTAGTCCCAATTAACATTAGCAATGATAGGGCAATTCAGTTGGCTGATGCCTTTGGTTGTCTGGTGGGAAGCTTCCCATTCACATATTTGGGCCTTCCTCTAGGCATCACTAAACCTCAAATCAAGGATTATGCTCCCTTGTTGTGCAGAATTGAAAGAAGGCTCTCTGCTAGCTCCTTGTTTTTATCCTATGCCGGAAGACTGCAGTTGGTTAACTCTGTCATCTCCTCACTCCCAACTTATTATCTTTGTTCCCTAAAGATTCCTGTTGCTGTAATTGAAGCTATTGACAAATACAAGAAAGATTGCTTGTGGAGAGGTTGTGACTTCAAAAAGAAAGGTTACAACCTAGCTGCGTGGAAGTTGGTAATGAAACCGAAAGAAAAAGGAGGCCTTGGGGTTATTGATCTCACCTTGCAAAATGAGGCCCTCCTTCTTAAACAACTTGACAAATTCTTCAATAAAAAGAATGTTCAATGGGTCAATCTCATCTGGAACAAGTATTATAGTGATGGTGTTCCTCATCTTAGAAGGGAGAAAGGTTCTTTTTGGTGGAAGGACATTTTAAGGTTACATATAAAATACAGAGGGGTTGCCGTTTGTAATCATGGAGTAGGGGACACTATTAGCTTCTGGGATGATCTTATTCTTGGAAATGTGATGGCTCTGAAGTATCCAAATTTATATGTTTTTGCAAAAGATGTTGTCATCTCCCTAAGGAAGGTTATCAATACTCCAAACCTGGTAGATCTCTTTAGAATCCCAATGAGTCGGCAGGCCTTTGATGAACTGCAAATGCTTCAAAATGATGTACTGTCACTTGCCATTGACTCTTCTGATGAAAATGATTACTGGACTTTTATTTGGGGAAATAATTTCTACTCAGCCAACAAGTACTATCATTATCATTTCTCCAGCATAGCTGTTCCTCAACCTATTCGTTGGATTTGGAAATCTAAATGCTCTCCACGCATCAAGTTCTTTACCTGGCTGTTATTGAATGATCGACTCAACACACGAAATATTCTCAGAAGAAGGAAAAAATTTCTGCAAGAAGGATACAATTGCATTCTATGTTTGGATAATGTTGAGGAAACAATGGAGCATTTATTTTTTGACTGTCCTGCTGCTATCAGTAGATGGTTCACCTTGGGTATTACCTGGACAGATTTAGTTCATCCTTTCCAGAAATTGATAAATGCAAGGGCTGCTTTTCCTCACCTATTTTTCATGGAGATTTTCAAGATCTCGGCGCACTGTATTTGGGTTGAACGTAATGCTGTGATCTTTGAAGGAAAGGCCCCTAGTTTGAGCTCCTAGAAAGTCTCTTTCAGACATGAAGTTTCTAATCATCTGCACAGAATCAAGCCCTCCCTGCACTCTGCAATTTGGTCTTGGCTTCAGAGCCTGTAGTTATTTTTCTTCTTTCCTTGTGTGTTAACTTTTTGTTAGCCGTCAGGTTTTTTTTGGTGGTGTGGTTATCCTCTGGGTGACCTCCTTTTGTACCTGTTCTTTTTTATTGCAGTTCCTTGTTGCCGGGGGGTTTTGCCCCACGGTTTTCTTTCAAAAAAAAGATTGTAAACGTTTTACATAAGCTTCACATCCCCAAATCTTAAGAAAAGACAAGCTAGGATGTTGTCCTGTCCACATCTCATATGGTGTCTTTTCTACTGATTTTGATGGAACCCTGTTTAGTGTGAACACGGCTGTTTCAAGAGCGTACCCCCAAAAAGACAACGAAAGATCACTTTGGCTCATCATGGAGCGCACCATATCTAATAAGGTGCGATTTCTCCGTTCAGATACCCCATTCCATTGAGGTGTTCCTGGCGGAGTCAATTGTGGAACAATTCCACAATCCTTCAGATGATTGCCAAACTCATGGCTCAAATACTCGCCTCCACGATCAGATCATAGAAACTTGATTGTCTTGCCTAAATGATTTTGCACTTCATTTTGGAATTCTTTGAACTTTTCAAAGGATTCAGACTTATGCTTCATCAGGTAGATATACCCATATCTACCAAAGTCATCAGTAAAAGTTATGAAGTACTGAAAACCACCTCTGGCTGTTGAGCTCATTGGTCCACATACATCAGAATGTACGAGTGCCAATAAGTCACTTGCCCAATCACCTTGACCGGTGAAAGGTGCCTTTGTCATCTTGCCAAGTAAACAAGATTCACATGTCTCAAATGATTCAAAATCAAATGAGTGCAGAATACCATCTCTATGGAGCTTCTCCATGCGTTTCTCATTTATGTGACCTAAGCGACAGTGCCAAATAAATGTGGGATTCAAATCATTCGGACGTTGCCTCTTTGCATTAATGTTATAGACCGGTGACCCTTCAAGAGTAAGAACGTATAACCCATTCACCAATGGAGTATGACAATAGAACATATCTTTGAAATAAAGAGAACAACCATTGTCCACAGATCTAAAGTTATAACCTTCTGCTTGCAAACATGAAGCAGAAATAATGTTCTTGGAAAGAGATGGAACACAATAACAATTATTCAATTCCAAAACTAATCTTGAAGGTAAAGACAATGGCATGGTGCCAACAGCCACCGCAGAAACTTTTGCTCCATTGCCAACGCGAAGATCCACTTCGCTCCTCCTCAAACTTCTACTTCTTCTTAGCCCCTGCAACGATTTGCAAATGTGAGCAACCGATTCGGTATCAAATACCCAAGAATAAGTGGATGAAGTAGCAAGATTGATCTCTATAACATTTATACCTGGAGTGGAAGTCGTACTTCCCTTCTTCTTCTCAAGATCCTCCAAGTACTTTGGGCAGTTCCTTTTCCAATGTCCTGATTGCTTACAGAAGAAACAATCTGCATCAGGATGAGAAGCGCCCTTCTTGTCTTGCTTGGCCTTAGAACTGCTCGCGATCTCATCGGGAGCTAACTTTCTTTTGATCGTACCTTTCTTGACATTGGGCTTGGCCTTGCCTTTCTGCATCATCATCACATGATTGCTGCTTTTCTTAATGCTTTCCTCGGCAGCTTTTAGCATCCCATGCAACTCAGCCAGGGTCTTGTCCATGTTGTTCATGTGATAGTTCAGTATGAATGGCTCAAAGCTCGGGGGAAGCGACTGGAGAATCACATCAGTAGTCAACTCTTGGCTAAGGGGAAAACCAAGCTTTTCCAGACTCTCAATGTAACCAATCATCTTAATCACATGAGGGCTGACAGGATTCCCTTTTGCAAGCCTGCACGCAAACAAGGATTTTGAAGTGTTGAACCTCTCAGCCCTTGCTTGGTTCTCAAACATACCACGCAACCCCACAATGATATTGTAGGCATCTGTGTTCGCATATTGCTTCTGAAGCTCAGAGGACATTGTGGCAAGCATGAGACAGCTCACATCAAGGTAATCATTCGTTTGCTTCTCATAAGCTCTCCGTGCAGCCGCAGTAGCATTATCAGGCAAGTCTTCGGGGTAAGGAGACTCAAGGACATATTCCTTGCACTCTTACTTGAGAACAATTCTCAAGTTGCGATACCAATCTATAAAGTTCGTTCCATTGAGTTTTTCATTCTCAAGAATAGATCGCAAATTAAAAGAACTGGATGCGGCATTAGCTGACATGATCTACAACGAAAGAATATGCAAAGTTTAGCACTATGTTTATGTTCATCTTTTATTAAACTATTTAACAAAAGACTCCCACTATGTGTTTTGCAACAAAACTCCCTATAAGTTACATAGTGGGTCAAGATCATCATTAATTCCTAGTGAGCTTTGGCATCACAGCTAGAAAACTAGTGACATGGGTAAGCAACACCTTGCTAATCACATCCCTATGTGACTCTTGCCTGTTGGGTGACATCCGTATGCCCCGGCCCCAACCTATGTCCCAAGGTCCAAAACTATTTTGATAACCTTGTTAAGTAAACCAAATGCTTCCGCATGTAGATGTCCGACATCTACCCCAAATAATGATGATAACCGACGACACTCTACTTTGGTAGACCTACCATACGGTGATCATTATCTTTTGGTGCAACATATGGAAGGGCATTAACACCTAATTTTATGAGGGATTCTATCCTACCAAAGCAACATATCACATATATCATTGCATAAGAATAAGATAGATAACATCACAGATAAACACATTTAACTGTGAAGTAGTATGGCCCAAAAATGGTGATATCCATCTCCATGTAGGTGTAGACGATCTCCATCCTCCACATCACTCCTTTAGGCCACCATGCTTGAAAGCTTGCACTACTACAGAAAAGGACATCACAGACGGTTCAAAAACGTCATCACAGACGGTTTTCTGAACCGTCTGAATTTATGGGTCAGTGATAATCGAAGGTTATCACAGACGGTTTGACAACCGTCTGTGATATATCAATATCACAGACGGTTTTTAACTGAAAACCGTCTGTGATATTTGATTATCACAGACGGTTTTTAACTAAAAACCGTCTGTGATATTGATATATCACAGACGATTTTTTTAACAAACCGTCTGTGATATGTCACCTATCACAGACGGCTTGTAACTAAAAACTGTCTGTGATGTTCTTTTCTACCCATAAATCTATTTCTGTTTATTGGCTAGCCTCAGGAAATGCTAGCCATGCCCTCTGAAACAAGCAGATAAACAAGTATATGTATACATACAATTCACATCTCAATTCATTTGACAAACATAAAACATCCAATTCACATCACATTTCATTCACAGACATAAGGCATCCATTTCGCAAATGAATTAATTGAAATGAAATAAAATATCCATTAACAAATTCACAATTACAGAGTGATAAGAGCAATAAAAAATCATTTTGCGCAGTGGAACTCTCCATCTGCTCTTATGACTTTAGTCCACAAAAACCAAATGAACTCTCCTCGAATTTTTCCAAAGTCCGGCTGTTGCAATGCAGATGTAGAGATGGGCGCAGCCTGTCAATAGGAATATCAACGCACGTACATATAAAACCTGACATGTATGAAATAAATGTGGAAAGATTGACAAACCTTAGAATTGGTGATCTTGGTGGAATCGAGGAGCTGCTGCTGGTGGCACTGCAAAAAATAGAATGTGTTAAATCAAGAGGCATTACTACTAAGTGTTGTATATGATTAATTAATGTGTAGCTAGCAAATACCCGAAAACTGCGAGCATGTTTCAAGGGCTTGGCCCCTGTCGTCGAGCCACATGTTTGTGCAACGTATGTGGCGAACGACCTTCGTTATTCGAAAAGGTTATATTAGTCATTCGGAAGGAAAGAAAGAGTACAATGTACAATGTACTTACCTATCAAGTATTTGGGCGATAGCTGTGTACTTGGATTTGTTCTTACTTAAAGAATCAAGGTATATAGCCTTGTTCCATTTTGGTATAATTACAATTAAAATCCAATGGAAGTGCTCATTGTATGGCATAAGAACATATTCCTTATCGCGGTGAGCCAGCAGTGCTTTTGTAATATAGTTCTCGACGAAGGATGCATCCTCGTTGATGGTATCAATGGCGACCAAGCGTGGGTCCAGGAAACCAATTGGTGATTTCGATGATCTAGCTTCGATCAGCATGAATCTATATATATACACAGAAAAGCAACAAATTGTGACATATATCGGTATTACGTGAACAGAGACTGATTGTACAGACTTATAGCATCCAACATCGAACGAGTGAGGCGTCGAGAGCATTGAGCGTGAAAAGACCAAATATATCGTCAAAGGTCACCGCGAAGACACATTCCTGAGCTTCATGCACGAAATGTTCCGGCTTGAATTTGACAGTGATACCTGAGCGCCGTTCTGCCTCTGGCCTATTGGACTGTTCCATATACCAAGCGTGGAATCTTTGGCAACCAAGTCCTAGGTTTAAGAGCTACTCTTCCGGGAATATCATCGGCTCGCCTAGCACGAATTTGCGGGCCAATGGCAGGTACGGGATATTGTCATCATCCTTCGTCTTTGATTTGCCCTGGCCACTGCCTTGACTGTAGGCCGACTTTATGGTAGTCGACTATAATGGTACATACGATGCAAGTTGCTTTGGCGAGAATAGCACCCGTGGAGATAGCACCGATTCAGGTAGCTCTGCTTCGCACTGCCCTTGTGGAGATGGCACCAGTGCATGTTGCTCTGGTTCGCACTGCCCTTCTGGTCCTGCCACCGGTGAAGAAGCCTCCAGGGAAATGTCGCTTTTGGGCCACTGGATGAATGTTCCAATGGCCTGCCCTAGAACCACGATCTCGTCGTTGGGGGGGGGGGCTTCGGTAGCGGGACGACCTCAAAATTGACATGCACACCATCCACATTAACTTTTGCGAAGCCTGGCGCTAAAGCTTGACCGTGCACCATGGCCCCGATACCAGACGAATATGCCTGGCCCCAAGCAGCGTACAAGGGAATGGAGCCATATCTCACTTGGAGCCTGCACTTCGTAGGCTCCTACATAACGATACAAATTAGCTACACGAATAGGCCTATCAATGGAGCAAGCATTCGAGAGATAATAATTATTACCAGGATGTCGTCCACAGGAAATTTGGCCTTGGTTTGCGTCGGATTGGACGCGCAGCTACTCGGATGGTTGTGCGGGCTAGCTAGCACAGGAGCGGCAGTAGCGGCCTGCTGACTTTCTGTTTGTTTCCGCACCTCATCTCTGATTACATCAGCCATCTGAGCTAATAGCTCCTCTCTAAGAGATGCATTGATCTCTTCTCGTAGCTGTTCATCACGCTCGGCTTTGTTTCTCTTCCTACGCCGATACATTCCGGAGTCATCTTGGAAACCATGTTTCCAAGGAACGTAAAGCCCAAGGCCTCTCGTACGACCCGGGTGCTCCTTGTTTCCCAGGGCCACGGAGAGCATATCATTCTCCCTTGTTTCCTGGAATGATCCTAGGGTAGATTCAAAACTCAGCTCTTCTTGCAAGAGCACGACATGTCATTTCAATTCGTATGAAGTTGTGGAGTAATTACAAGCTACGTAGTTCGATCGATATCTTACAAGGCGCTGGGATACTTGTTGGTCTGCAGGGTTTCGAAAGGAGACGTCCCCTGATGTCATTGTAGATGACCTTGCTCTAATCCAATTTCGAGCGCGCTCATCCGGGATATTGGAAAACGGCGGGGCGATGTCCTGTGCAGCTGCCAGGTCATCCTCCTTCCTCCACTACGGGATTTTACCTGCATACCTAGCTGTGCCAAGTCTATGGGGGGTGTGTTTTTTGCCTGGAGGGCCTTGTGCGCCACACTTGTACTTTTGAAATCTTTGGTCGTTTTCATCGCCTTGAACTCTTCCCATTGTGGTTCTAGGAATGGGTATTTATGAAAAGGCATTTCGTCCGTCTCCACGTATTTCCTAAGAAGCGTGCTCTTGAAGTTATTCCATGCTTTGCACGCCGCTAGGTAGGTTTGTCGTTGCACGGCGTCTTGGTGTTCTTCTGCGATCTCGAACGATGCCAAAATTTCGGTCCACGGCTCATGTTTCCGAGTGTCAGGCACGTTCTTCCATGGATTGTATGTGATCTCAATTCGTTCTCGTGCAACTATTCCGACCATGCTTCAGAATGCGTTTACTGCTTTCTGAGGAAGGATAGGGACCCCAGATGCATCCACCGCTGTGATGGTCTGTCGGCCCTCAGGCTTCTTTGATAGCCCTCTTCCTTGGTGTCTTGATGTTGGAGCGGACGCCTCCGGCGATGATGTTGAAGAATGCGCGGGTGACATGTTGCTCATTTTTGTGGGTCTATTAGGATAAGATGAGAAAGTGCCATACCATAAGATAAGAAAGTGCAATATCTATCTATTTCGCTCAATATTGGTGATATATACATATATAAGGTAGCAATATGAAGCAACAAGCAACAAGCATCAATAATAGAATCAATAACAACAATATGAAGCAACAAGCAATATGTAGCAACTAGCAATATGAAGCAACTAGCAATATGAAGCAATATGAAGCAACAAGCAATATGAAGCAACTAGCAACAAGCTCTCAAAGTTTTAATTGATTAATTTGTGCTCTCGAATTGTAGGGTTGCACAAGATTAATCTTAGCCGTCCCGCTACTGAATCATATACTCTTCCTTGATTGGTTATGCCAAATAATGAATTAAGTCATTTGAGCTCAGATACAAACTCTACAATCTCAAGATCAATATATCCAGCATGTATATATTCAGACAACAGTATGTAATAAAGCAAATCCATGCAAATACAAGTTAACTTTCACACAATGAAATAGTCTTTAACTTGTCAAAATTAATTCCTAACAGATCAGTATATGGATTTGGTATGATATGAAAACAGCAAGAACCGAATGGCACAAGAACAATATATCAATGTCTAGAGAATGTCTTCCAGAGTACAAACTTAATTGTGATAACAGAGTTGACAGTAATTAGAGCTCAAAGACTAATTCAACCAATCTCAGTATATGATTTATATCATCATCGAGCAACAACCGATCCCACAAGCAATGTATGTCTCCCAGTGCCAGATAATATATGGAAGATTAACAGACTTGCACGACGACAGGGGGCTCGGGGAGGTGGCCAGCGAGGGCTCGGGGAGGCGGCCAGCGAGGGCTCCGGGAGGTGGCCGGCGAGTGCTCGGGGAGGCCGCCGCGACGACGGGCTCAGGGAGGTGGCCGGCGAGGGCTCGGGGAGGCGGCCGGCGAGGGCTCCGGGAGGTGGCCGGCGAGTGCTCGGGGAGGCCGCCACGACGACGGGCTCGGGGAGGCGGCGGCGACGACGGGCTCGGGATTTAGATGTAGATCGAATAACTGCAACGCACACGGAAAACCCTAGTGAGAGGGTATATATAGGAAGGTTATCACAGACGGTTCTAAACTTAGAACCGTCTGTGATATCAATATCACAAACGGTTCTAAACTTAGAACCGTCTGTGATATTGATATCACAGTATCACAGACGGTTCTAAGTTTAGAACCATCTGTGATAAGCCTTTGCTGCCTGTTGTTATTAAGACAACACCAATAACTACACAGCTGCATTAATTCATGATCAACCACCAAACAGCTGCATTCATATACAACACCAACCAGCTGCATTCACACAGTGTATTTCTTGATACATTTTGTCACACATTTTCACATATACATTTTGTCACACATTTTCACATATACATCTCAAAATTGACTACATCTCACATTTTCACATATACATCTCAAAATTGTCACACATTTTCACATATACATTCTTATTGTACTTGCTTATTTCCTTTAAAAAGTTAGCCCTTCATCATGATCAATGCGTACGTAACTAGTTTCGTCACGTTGTTCATCGTCGACCCTTATGCCATTTCCAAAAGGAGGTAACTCGTCAAATTGATTGTATTCCTCCTTGTCCACTACATTCTCCACTCCGACAATTCTCCTTTTTTCATGAAAAACTACATGGCGTTTCTTATTTGCCGGGTCGGTTACATAGAAAACTTGAACAACTTGATTGGCGAGTACGAATGGTTCGTCTTTGTACCCGACACGTTGGAGGTCCACGGTTGTGACACCGTACTTGTCAACCTTCACCTGTGGGAGATGCACCCAACGGCAGCGAAATAAGGGGATCTTGAAAACCACATAGTCGAGCTCCCAAATCTCTTCTATGAAGCCATAGTACGAGTTTCTCGACCCATCGGTACTGAATGCATCTATGCGGACACCGCTGTTCTGGTTAGTGCTCTTGACATCCTGAGACTGCGTATAGAATGTGTATCCATTTATGTCATATCCTTGCCATGTCACAACTGTAAATGTCGGCCCTTTTGCCAACCATGTCAGCGTCTCACTCGGCAAGCTCCTAGCGATTTGCTCCTTCAACCATTGGTTGAACCGACGGTTGTGTTGCCTCATGATCCAAACATCCGGCCGCTCCGGATTCTGTTGCCGAAGCACATCCTTGTGCTGGTCCACATAAGGCGCCACTTCAGTCATGTGTTGCAACACTGTGAAATGGGCTTGAGTATACGTGTCCATATCTGGAGTGATTGCTTTCCTTCCAATAGTTCCGAGACCCTTTAGCCTCCCCTCATGACGAGATTGAGGGACACCTATCGGTTGAATCTGAGCCATATAATCGACACAAAACTCAATGACCTCTTCGCTTGCATAACCTTCGACGATACTGCCCTCCGGCCGAGAACGATTCCGTACGTAGGACTTGAGAATTCCCATGAACCTCTCAAATGGGTACATGCTACGTAGGAATTCGGGCCCGCACATTTTTATCTCCCACACAACGTGAACAATGAGATGGACCATAATATCGAAAAACGAAGGAGGGAAATACATTTCAAGGTGACATAGAGTCATCACCACCTCGTCATGCAGAGCATCTAGTCCTTCGGGATCGATGACCTTCTGAGCAATTGTATTAAAGAAATAACATAGCCTCATGATTGTCTCTCGGACTTTGATCGGCAAAATATTTCTAATTGCAATAGGGAGCATCTGTGTCATCAGCACATGACAATCGTGAGACTTCATGCCATTTAACTTTAAATCTTACATCGAAACAAGTTTCTTCACGTTGCCGGAGTAACCAGACGGAACTTTGACACCATGCAAGCACTGGCATAGTTCTATTTTCTCAGCCTTGGACAGAGTGTAACACGCAGGGGGAAGGTACGTTCGTCCATTATCAGTGCTTGTCGGTGCTAACTCAGGCCTGATGTCCATGTCAGCCAAGTCAAGCCGTGCGTTGACGCCGTCCTTTGTTTTATCACGGATGTTCAGTAAGAGACCAATCAAGCTGTCGCATACATTCTTTTCTACGTGCATGACATCGATGCAGTGTCGAACATCTAGGTACTCCCAATAAGGTAAGTCCCAAAATATTGATCTCTTCTTCCAGGTGTTCTTCTCATGAGCCCTCAATTTACGTCCCTTTCCTAAGACAACATCTAAATCCTTAACCATATCATAAACCTCGTGTCCCCTTAAATGCCTTGGAGCTGAACCATCTTCCTTCTCTCCATCAAATTGTTTCTTCATCTTGCGGTATGGGTGAGCCCTCCGAAGGAACCG
Source organism: Dendrocalamus latiflorus (assembly GCA_017311315.1). NCBI lineage: Eukaryota > Viridiplantae > Streptophyta > Magnoliopsida > Poales > Poaceae > Dendrocalamus > Dendrocalamus latiflorus. The sequence goes on from CM029623.1 coordinate 20,994,179, forward strand.
GCGGTGACGCATGTAGACGGTTTTGCGTGAGTGGTTCAGCCACATACTCTCGGTACCATCTAAACAGTGAGTACAAGTTTTGGCACCTTTTGTACTATGGCCCGATAGGTTACCAAGGGCAGGATAATCATTTATGGTGCAGAACAATAAGGAGCGCAGAGTGAAGTTCTCTCGTTTGTATGCATCCCATACCTGTACCCCTTCGTTCCACAGTACTTTTAGATCTTCCACCAACGGTGCTAGGAACACATCAATATCATTCCCAGGTTGTTTTGGGCCTTGGATAAGTATCGACAGCAAAATATACTTTCGCTTCATACACAACCAAGGAGGAAGGTTATAGATGCAGAGAGTCATGGGCCATGTGCTATGTCGGTTGCTCATGCTACTGAAAGGATTCATTCTATTTGTACTCAGTCCAAACCTTATATTCCTTGGTTCTGCACCGAAGTCTGCAAAACTCCTATCGATGTTTCTCCACTGCGCGGAATCAGCAAGGTGCCTAAGCATTCCATCCTTCTTGCGCTCCTCCGAGTGCCAACGCAGCAGTTTTGCCTCCTTTGGATTTGCAAAAATCCTTTTCAAACGGGGAATTATAGGAAAATACCATGCCACCTTAGCAGGAGGTCCTTTCTTCGCCTCTGTTCCGTCCCCATCATCTGATTGATTGTTACGTTTGTATCGGGATGCGTTGCACACCGGACATACATGCATGCTTGCATACTCTTTACGGTAGAGGATACAGTCGTTCGGACATGCATGTATTCTTTCTACTTTCATTCCCAACGGACAAACAACCTTCTTGGCTTTATACGTGGTTTTAGGCAACTCATTTCCCTCCGGAAGCATGTCCGCTAAAAGACCTAGTAGCGCCGTGAAACTCTTGTCGGACCAACCGTTGCTTGCCTTCAATTTCAACAGTTCAAGCACGGCCGACAACCTCGTGTACTTGCAGCACGTGAACAAAGGTTTCTCCGAGTCCTCCATCAAGCCCCGGAATTTAACATACTCTCTCTCATCATAGTTCTCTTCTACATCGCGAAGCATCTGATCTAGATTATCATCGTGCAACCTATCCGAATCCGAACGACAATCGACATCATCCGGCGGCATGTCATTCACTTCACCGGTGATGTCATCCGGTGGCATATCATTCACTTCACCGGTGATGTCATCCGGCGGCATATGATCATCCACTTCGCCATGACTGGTCCAACACGTATAATCCTTTTTGAAACCCCTCCAAATCAAGTGCGCTTCAATTTGCCCTCGGTTCTTAAACATCTTTAAATTCTCGCAGTCAGTGCATGGACAGTACATATATTCCACCCCCTTATTCAACATATCCTCCTCGGCGGCTCTTATAAAAGCAGACACGCCATTAATGTACTCTTCACTCACACGGCTCGCGGCATACATCCAGCTTCGGTCCTACGTTACGTACATATATAACAACTTAGTATTAAAAATTAGATTAACTAATTATTACTACATATATACCGGCCACATTTATTATATTGAGGCTTAATTTGCTAGCTCAATTCATATTATAAACACAACAGCTATTATATAACCAACAATTTTGCAAATTAACCATCTTCAATAACACTCATGGATTACTTAGACCTAAATTGTAATGCAATTAAAGAAAAAATAAATTTCATTACTAACCATATCTAGAGCAACCAGGAAAGTATGAATCTTCAAAGCTCAATCTCTGCCTCTTCCCACCAAATTAACTGGCCTGAAATCGCCTAGCTTTCTCCTGAGTGAAAAAGTGCGCAGCAGTGGCTAGATCTAGATCGAAATGAAGACGATGCGGTCTGAGCAGCGCAATAAATGCCTAGTGCCATTATCACGGATGGGTTTTAAATAAAAACCATCTGTGAATTATCATAGACGGTTTTTAATAAAAAACCGTCTGTGATAAACAGCTTATCACAGACGGGTTTTTATTAAAAACCGTTTTTGATAATCTGGGATTATCACAGACGGTTCTTAATATAGACCGACCGTCTGTGATACTCCTTTTTCCCGCCACAAATACCACAGACGGCCTCCAAATTACAACCGTCTGTAATAGTGTACATCACAGACAGTTTAACAAAATCGTCTGTGATTTGCCGTCTACTATTAGCCTTTCTGTAGTAGTGTTGTAACCTTAAAACTAGGCTACTACCTATAATAGCTAGAAATTGAAGATTACAAAGATCGATTCAAGCATTAAGGTCGACACGCAGGTCGTTAAATACAATATAGACAGCTAACAATACCTAAAATAATCATGACACGCAGGCCATGAACGAATGTTACATGCATCACATACATCTCATACATTCCAATAAGCTATAGGGCAATACTATTCACACCATTCCCTACAAAAACAAGTTAGACGTAGAATCGCATTCTACCTAACGATGTGAACCCATGATGCTATACAAGGGGGGTAACACCCTACGAAATTTACAGATCCAATCTATGAAATCTCTATGGAAAAACTATTCGGCACAACCACCTTATGCCGATCCGAGACATTCTCTAGGACGCTAGTTTTTCCACTGGGCCGAGGCTATCAGATCCGTAACCTACTAGTATTCGACATAACCACCTTATGCCGATCCGAGACATTCTCTAGGACACTAGTTTTTCCATTGGCCCGAGGCTATCAGATTCATATCCTACTAGTATTCGACATAACCACCTTACGTCGATCTGAGACAATCTCTAGGGCACTAGTAGTGATACAATCTGCACCTCATCTAACCCATATTCACCGATTGATCTCATCAACCTGTGCCACCACCGATTCATCACATGAACCAACTGATCTAGACTGTAATAGATCCAATCTACTACTACCGCATATCAACATATACGCTGATCCAGATCGCAAACTAAGCAAGATGGCTCTGATACCACTAAAGGATTGCGCGTAGGCTACGAAAGCAGAAAACAAAACTTTTCTACCGCGCACACAAGGACATCATGCTTAAGGAGGGATCATGGATCGTTACCACTAGACGCGCAGCGCAGCGGAAGAAGAGTTGGAGAAACCGATCCAACCACGCGCGTCGAGGTAGTAGTGGAATTAGTCGATCGTCCCGAACAGATCGTCTCCTCCACGCGATCAACCACACCATGAGTAGATCCAATCTGTAGATTGTTGATGCCGATCAACACCGCAACGAGCAGCGCCTCCACCGGTATCCACACGTCCGGGGCTGGAACGCCGATCGCGAGTGTACTAGCACTCGTGAGCGGCTAGGGTTTGGCTCGGGAGGTGGCGGCTAGGGTTATGCTAGAGGTTTTTTAGAAGCGTGTACCCCTCAGCCCCTCGCGTCCATATATATAGACCTCCTCACTTGGACCTTGTGGACCGAGGCCCAATAGGAGTCTATTCGGATCTCTATCCGAATTGAGCCCATATCCGAATCATATTCGAATTAGTGTTCCAACCCGTTAAGCGTGCGACCCTGTAGGTTCACGTATACTTGGTCGCGACCCGGAAACGCCTTTCCGGTCACCCTGTTAATAGCGGCCTCTAGTAAGACATATTAACCCTAAAGTATACGTAAAGATCATATCGGCTGAACCTGTAATGTTCTCATGTATGAATCCCTTTGCCTCACGATATAGATTGAGCTCAAGGCGAGACCTGTGTCATCCTCTTAATAGCTCAATCACTCTCTCGATTTCGTGATGGATTATAAACTTGTGATTGACTCCTCAATCACCTTGGCATGGCCATGCACTTTCATAATCCATTACATCGAGGGGCCCAGAGATATCTCTCCCATAAGGACGGGCAAATTCTATCTTGACCATTCACATCCCACTACATGTTTCATGGCAAACCCGAAGACTACTTTTATAACTACCCAGTTACGGAGTAGTGTTTAGTAGTCCCAAAATAAGCTACTACGCATGTTGGGAACCATGATGATCTCAAGTCTAAGGATTCTGCATAAACACTACTTGAGACCAACTGATGACACATGGAATCTCTGCAGTGTCTCATGGCGGGTCTATCCAACATATGTTCACTAACACATGTCCATATTATTGATTTGGTATCACCATACCATGATCCATGCGACATGATCATCAATCAATATATATGATGATCTTTGAATCATATTTGTTCCTCATATGATATATGATCAGGGATCATTTAGAAATAGCAACGTTTTAGCATTAAGAGTCTCATGAATAAGTCACATACTCATTGATCAATAATGATAATGTCTATTTCAGGGAACAAAGTAATGTATCATAAACATAGTATGTGATATATATAACATCTCCATGTTGCCTCTAGGGCATATCACTAACAGTGGGGACGATGTCGTGGAGCGATCATGACGCTTCCCATTCGACTGTTCCTTGCTGGCGGCTTTGGTGGATAGTTGGCGGCTAGAGACGCACACTTTCACCTCCCATTCGGCGAGATGATGCCTACCCTGCAGGATATGTCCTTGTTGCTTGGCCTTCTGATCGTGGGAGCCGTTGCCTTCCTACCGGAGGCCCCGGCCGAGTGGCCGCAGACATGCTCGGCAGATTCGAGGGGGTCCTTTCACTGGGTGCTGCGGATGACTACTACATCTTCCCAGCGGGTTAGACACATGGGCCGTCCCTGAGGTGGCTCGCACAGTTCCGAGTACGTGCTCTTTATAATCGGTATTGTAAGTTCTTATTTCTGCTATTACGTACAAATAACTTCTTGTTTGAATTCAGGTGGAGCGGATGGATCCATATGCGGATGATCATCAGGTCTCGCGCCACTTGGAGGTGCACTTACTATGGCTGTTTGGTTGGGTGCTCTTCACCACTAGCCACGGCAACACCGTTGACACGCACCTCATCGCTCATGCTAGGGCGATTGCCAACGGCGAGGCCCCCCAAGTCAGCTGGGGATTGGCCGCACTTGCCACGACCTACCGTGGCCTATGCGACGCGTGCTCGAGGACCAAGGTGAACTCGGTCCTCGCGGGCTATCCGCTGCTATTGCAGTTGTGGTCGTTCGAGCGCTTCAGCCTCGGATGACCTTTGCTAGAGGACATGAGTCCGTACGGGGCAGAGATGTACCCCGGGGGAGACGTCGACCGGCCGATGATGGGTTCTCTCTGGTGTCGTCGACGGGTAAGTAATATGACAATCAACTATTTCCTTCATATTAACAATGGTCGTACATAACAGTTGTTCTTCCTTGCAGGTGCAATTCATGCACATCCAGGTCATGCGGGCGTATCTGCCCTTTGTGGAGCAGTTCGACCACCTCACAGCTGATGATGTGCGCTGGGAGCCGTACTCACCTATGACACTACAGGACCGTGCTCCTAACGGGTTGTCCACGCTCTGCTGGTGCGACCGGGTTTCTGGCTGACGCACCGGAAGCTCATGTACAACATCTTCGTAGAGGACTATGTGTTGCAGCGTGTGATGCGGCAGTTTAGCCTATGTCATGCGCTTCCGGTACCAGTCGGACCACCGCTACCGTAGAGTGCAAACTTGTAACTCGGAGTATGGGCATCGAAAGAAACGTCGACCGCCATCCGTATGGCCTTTTGCCACCTGCGCCACCGCGTCCTACATGTGTTTGTATTTCGGCCACATTGACTGAGCGCGTCTATTTGGCAACAAGCGGTACGTAGCGCCGAAATCCTCCTTCCTTTCGAGTGGAAGGTCCTTCTTTGGTGACCCATGTTCGACTGGCCCCTCGGCATCCATCATGGTGGCTTACTTGTTCCGACCAGCAATGCCTCGTCCATTCATTTTATAGCGTAACTGCAGACCAACTTTGCTCAGTGACATGACATGATGGCCCAGCTTTTCGCAGTCACATGACAGCACAGGCTAGCTTTGCATAGTGAGAAGACCGCACACGCCAGCTTTGCGCAGCGATATGACTGCACGGTCCAGCTTTCTGCAGCGACATGACCACACAGGCCAGCTTTCCTCAGTGACATGACATGACAGTGGGGTCTGCTTGGGGATGGCCTCGTACACCGCCAGGCCAACTTTGCGTAGCAATATGACCGCACAGGCCAGCTTTCCATAGCAACATGACCGCGTGGGCCTTCTTTTCCGCAGTGACATGGCATGATGGCACAGCTTTTTGCAGTGACATGACGGCACGGTCCAGCTTTGCGTAGTGAGAAGACCGAACGCGTCAGCTTTATGCAGCAACATGACCACACATACCAGCTTTTCACAGCGATAATACCTCACGTCCCAACTTTACCAGCTTTGTTGAGTGACGGGACCACACAGGGAGCTTCATGTACCGACAGGGCAACAAGGGACCCTATAAAAGGAGGTCGAACAGATTTCTCAGAGAACATTGTGCAACCAAACCCCATGCTACACCGGCACTTCCTTCACCACACCGAGATGGACAAAAGGCAGAAGATGTAATGGGACAAGATGATGATGCAATGGGAGGAGACCCGCGACCAAGCATGGTCAGCTGCTGCCTGCAATGAGAAAGTAAGGGCTGCTGCAGCCTGGGTAGAACAAGCCTAGTGTGCTACAAGGTCAGTTCCCCGCAATGACGCACCCCGTAGCAATAACTCCCACCCGAGGGGAGACGCCCCCCTTTGTTGGTGACATGACACATGCAAGTTCTTCAAGTCTAAGTACCACCTCAGCCTAGATATGCGTTACTGGAGTTACGTAAACTACTCCAGTGACTACCCCGACTGCCGTCTAGACACTGAAACCTATCGGCAGCAGGTAAGAACCAGATGTACCATTTTTCCCTACCTTTTCTCCTTCACAGTATGTACTAACAACCTCTTCCATGTAGTCACAGTCCTCAGAACCCCTATGTGGCTACCACAAATGGATCGACCTTGAGATCCACCCAGAGGACCAGTGGGCTCTCGACTTCAAGGAGTGGAATGTCGCAAGGTCATCGGAGATCCGGGAGGAGGAGCGCCGCAAGAACAAGCAAACCATGCGTATACAACGCAAGACGAAATCTCGTCTCGAGGCGTGCACGCTTTGGGAGCAAGAGGCTTGTGAGACGGAGCACGAGAGAAAGAGGGAAATGGCGACCAAGGCAAAAGAGGCCGCCGAGGAGTTCAACACCGAGCTGACAAGGAAGGGAAAATGGCCCCTGTTGTAGGGGTGGCCCCCACCTAAACCCAGCAAGCCTGTTAGAGGAATGTAAGGCCCAAAACGGGATATGTGTAATGACATAAGTGCCCCCGAGGGGGATACCCAGATGTGAGGGTATAACTGTAAAAGCACTCCCGATGTGGATATATATATACAACACAGGCCATGGGGAGAGAGCCGGAAGCCATTCACTTACTTAACTCTCCACTACCACACTCTCTCTCTATTTGGTCCGTAACCACAACAGCCCCGATCCACACAGTAGGTCCTACGAGCAGTTCGGTGGGTTAGTCGCACATGATGCTATATGTTATGCATGTAATCAAAAAGTATGCGGCATAGTACTTCCAACTGTATTATGAAGTCTATTTAAATTCAAGCAAGCTTATTTCCTTGTCTTTTCACATTCAATTATTCACATAGCAAGTCATCTAACAATATTAACATACCAGTTTTCCTCCGTATACAAATTCCCAGTAACATTACAATATCACTTACCATCGTACTTACCGTTCATTCTAAGGTCAATCGTTCCTAAAAAATTTTCACAAATTTTTTTACGCACCTACAACATACAAACAACCATAACTTTTATTATAAATCCAGCAGATTATCTTCCAGTTATAATCTACCAAATTCACAAAATCTAAAAAATTCACGGAGTCTGTTTGCAGTTGCCCTCTGTGTGGGCAACTCCATATGCAGTTGCCCTTTGGCTAGGCGATTTGTTTCAGTCACCTAATGGTTGGGCGACTGGAACCTATTTGTGTAAAAAAATGTTGCAGTGAAAATATTTCTGTAATTTTGAACAAAAAATAGATGGGATAGACTATTGCACAGGCGACTGAAATTTTTTTATCTTTCAGTCACCTAAAGTTGCACTTTGAATCACCTGAAGTTGCACATGTTTTTTTTGGAGGGGGCTGCAATTTTAGTTGATTGAGAGTGCAATTTCAGGTCACCTGAAGTTGCACTCTGAATCACCTAAAGTTGCAGCTGTTTTTTTGGAGGGTGGCTGTAATTTTAGTTCATTAAGAGTGCAATTTCAGGTGACTGAAACATAAAAAAAAATTTAGCCACATGTGCAATAGCAAAACTGAAAATAGATTATTGCTAAAAAAATCTGGCTCCGTTTCCCTCCCGCTTCCTCTTCCGATTCCGATACGGTACTACGGTATCCAGTATCCACCCCTATCGCCACTTCCTCGCCCACACCTTCTGCCGCGCGCTCCCGCCACCTCCACTGCCATGCCTTCCCGCCTTCTCCAGTCACTGCCACCACCAACACCGCCTCCCCCTCCTCCTCCCCTCCCCGCCAAGAACCACCGCCACATCCACCTCGCCGTCACCGTCGCCTCCGCGGCGGCCGCGACAGCGGGGATACTTTTCCTCCTACTCGTGCTCCACCTCCGCCGGCGCCGGCGCCCGCACCCCACGCTACCGTTCTCCCCGCCACCGGCGCCAGCGCGCCAGCTGCGGCGCTACTCCCGCCGTGCGCTCCGCCGAGCCACCGGCGGGTTCCACCCATCCCGCCTCCTCGGCCGCGGCGCCGCCTCGCCCGTCTACATCGCCACGTTCCCCGACGCCTCCCTTGCGGCTGTAAAGACATGCTCGTCGCCGCACGAGCTCCACCTCCTCGCGTCGCTCCCTGACTCCCCGCGGCTCGTCTCCCTCCTCGGCTACTCCAGCTCCGGCGCCGACCACCCCCTCCTCCTCGTCTTTGAGTACATGCCCCACGGCTCTCTCCAGGGCGCGCTCTTCGGCGACGCCCGCGACGGCTTGTTCCTGGACTGGACGAGGCGGCTCGCCGTTATCCGCGACGTGGCGCGCGCGCTCGCATTCCTCCACGCCGAGTGCCAGCCGCCGGTCGTGCACGGCGACCTGAAGCCCAGCAACGTCCTCCTGGACGCAGACTTCCGCGCGAAACTCGCCGACTTCGGCCTCGCGCGCTTCAAGACTCCCGATGCCATCGCCGCCTCCGGTGCCGCCGTGGACGACTTCATGAGTCAAGAACTCGGCGAGGCCGGCGACCTCTCCACCACCGCCTCCGCCGCCGGCGGCGCCAAAGCGGATGCTAAGGAAGACTCTGGCCCGGCTGGAGCGTGGGGGAAGGAGTGGTGGTGGAAGCAGGACGGCAGCGGCGAGCTGGACTCGCGGGACTACGTGGCCGAGTGGATCGGCAGCCAAATCTGCCCGGAGAGGAACCCGGACTGGGCCGACGACAACGACGGCGACACCAATGACCACAAGAACTCACCCTCCCGCACTGACGAGAACGCCGTGTTAGCCTCGCCGGAGGACAAGAAGAACTCCGATTGCAACGGCAATGCCGATAGCGCCAGTGGGGGCAACGCCGGCGACAAGGAGGCAACCAAGATGAGGGAGTGGTGGAAGGAAGAGTTCTTCGAGGAGATGAGCAAGAAAGGCGGCAGCTTCGACAAGCGGCGCGGCAGCGGCAAGCCGTGGCTCCGGTCGATCAGCATGAACACCGGCAACGGTAATGTCAACGGCGACAGCAACGTCGAGCCGAGCGCTCTGGACATCAGCTTTCGGAGGAACCGAAAGAGGAGCCGGCGGCGTGGCCGGTCCGTGGGCAGCGACATGCACAGCGGCGACTTCCTCAGCCGGGAGCTGAGCACAACGACGAGCATGCGCGGCACGGTGTGCTACGTCGCGCCGGAGTGCGGAGGCGGCCCGTGCGAGCACGGCGGCGACCTGCTGGAGAAGGCTGACGTGTACAGCTTCGGCGTGCTGGTGCTGGTGATCCTGTCGGGCCGGCGGCCGCTCCACATCCTCTCGTCGCCGATGAAGCTGGAGAAGGCCAACCTGGTGAGCTGGTGCCGGCAGCTCGCGCGCGCCGGGAACGTGCTCGAGCTCATGGACGAGAGGCTGGAGGGCGGCTACGACAAGGACCAGGCCACGCTCTGCGTGCAGCTCGCGCTGCTGTGCCTGCAGCGGCAGCCGGAGAACCGGCCCAACAGCACGGACATTGTCAAGATCCTGGCCAGCGAGATGGAGCTGCCGCCCGCGCCGGTGGAGTTCTCGCCGTCGCCGCGCGTCCGGCCGTTCCCACGGTCGTCGCGCCGAGCGCAGCCGGACGCCGCTGAGTGATGGTAACTTTGCTCCTGCAAGTTTGCTGTTAATTCGGAGATCAATGGGCAAGTTGCCATGCTTGTGTTCTTGCAATAGATTTGACAAATTTGTGGTGTTGCCATTGTTCTTGTACATAGGAGCTATTCTTCTTCGCCTAATTCTTAACAAGGAATTCTTTCTATGTGGATTCTAACAATTGATCTTGCTCTTGCAACAGTTAGCGATAGTTCTTTAAGATTTAGCTGTTCATTTCTCTGTCAGTTCCAAGACACATTCATATAAAAATTGTACTAGTGTTTGGCTGATTTGTTATTTTTGTACATAGGATGTCTTCACCTGATTTAACAAGGAATTCTTTGCAGATTTATCTTTCTTGCAAGAATCAATAACAATATTTTAGGATTTAATTGATTTGTTTTCTAGTAATTTCTCACGAGCCTCTTAAATTAACCATGGTCTCTGTCGAAAGAGGAGGAGGAGGAGAAAGTGAACCAAGTGGCCAATGAAATCGATTAGATATTTCAGGTTTGTGTAGCCAATGAACATATGCATCATGTTATTTTCAGTGATAAACCCAGATGCCATAGAAAAAGTTCTTGTGTTAAATTACCAAAAAATCGTCAAACTTGTTGCGTCTCTTTCTCTCTTTAGCAGAAAATGATTTCTTGCACAGAGGTTAACTCTACGTAATTGGGAAAAAATATTTGGATTTGTTTCTCTTGCGAGAAATTGAACGACAAAATTTTCCATTCAAGCTCAATTTAACAAGTTATTTTAGGCCTTTTAGTTAGTAAGATAATTTCTTAACAACTTCAGAGGATCTGCGTCTCTGGAAAATACTTTTGGTCATTGTTTTTCATGCCATAAAGCCACCATATAAATTCCTTTACTGCATCAACTGAAGGTTTCTTTACAGCAAGTGGCCTGGCTGTATCTTCAAAATCATAGTGAGTTCATACAAGAAGTTTCAGAATCGAAAAGGGTGAGCTCTATGCAAGAAGTTTCAACAGGCTTCATAGTGCCCGGCATACATCGTCGTTTTCTTGTGGGAGTCAACATTTTCACCAACCGTGGTTGCCTGGTTGGTGTTTTCCCCTACCATCTTTCCTTTGATAAAGTTTCTGTTTACTTTTCTTCAAGGATAACTACCACCTGGGAAAAAAAATCAGTAGAATCAGTTTGTATACTATATGTAAATGTCATTCCTCACACGGAGTCAAAAGAATCTTCTCAGAACCAACTCTGGTTCCTTCCCTGAAAAAGGAAACAAAAAGGCTGATGTGGAATTTCAGGGAAACCAAAACTACTGTCTTATGTTATCCTTTTTCCACACATCTTTAGTGGAAAGACTACGCGAAAAATTCATTCATATTCCTTTGAACACAACCGTGTTGGTATGAATAAAATTCATTCATACGCATATCGGCGCTCCTATCTTTAGAAGCCTTTTTTTATGGTTCATACTTCACACTGCATAGTTTCCACAAAGGCCATTCAGTGGGGTTGTCCGAAAGTGCCATTGTGCCCTCCAATAGATCAAGACCTTTCATCATGTGACCCTTAATCTGCAGCAGCAAATAGTTCTGTTGGAAATGGTGTTGGTGATTGGTGTGGTGACTTGTGGATTTTTCAAAATGCTTCCTCATTGTGCTGTTGCACACTGGCACTGGCACTGGCACTGCCCTATCATTCCTCTGCCCACATGACTTTCCAGCTCCCAGTGCTGTCCATCTCCAATAGTTTATGGGCTCCGTTTGGTTGATTAGGGTGTGAGATGTCTCTGCACTCCATTTTATAACCACTCTTTCAGTTTGGTAAGGCAACTATTTTTTGTTATTATTGGTCAGTAAGTTTAGTGCTTGCTTTGCGTAAGATATCATCAGCTCTTGAAGTTGATGCCTTTGTCTCCCTGAACTGACCTGCTGGGTTATCTCACGAGCAATGCTACGGATAGCAAGATGAAAAAATTTCATAGATAATCAATGGATGCAACTCTTCTCGTATGGAGTGTGGGAATTTTACCAGATTCCTGTTATAACCAGGGTTCGGATATCCGGTTTCAAGATTTTAAAACCCGGGGGATACGAACTAGATATTCACAGTTGAAATTTGATGTATCTTTAGACTTAGATGAATTTTATTTGAAGAAGTGGCCTCACTGGCGATTTCAGCTGGTATAAAACGTAAGGGGTCTAATACTACCGATATTTCTGGTTTTCGGCCGATTATCAAAACCCTGACTGTACTTAAACTGTTTCATGTAAAAATTCCTGTTAATGATTACTGTTCCTCGTTAGCACTAGCAGATCATTTCTGCAAAGGAAAGCGAGAAGGAGTGTTCAAACTTGTGGAATGCCGTGTACTGGTCAATGCTTCTAGGAGACAGCAACTGGACAGATAAGCCAGTCAAATTTTTGTTAAAAGACAAAAGTTACCTAGAATACGTGACCTGTCTTGCTGCATGATGGACCAGGTTGACCTGCAACGCTGTGAAAAAGCCTATTTGCAGCCAATTTTATTTCCAAACCATGAAAAGGAGGAAAAGGTTGCATGGTCCCTAATCTAACAAGTGATGTAAGGTTGCAGGAGTGCTGCAATGTGATTAATTATGCTTCCATTTTTATGAAAGAGGTAACTTTTCGAGAAAAAAAACATAGCTGATATATAAAACTCTTCTTATGTCACATTTTGGATCTCAACTTTGGTTGGAGTCCTGAACCAAAAAATTAAGGGCCCTTTTAATGTTGAAAGCTTTCTTATAAAGTATGGTATGTATTAAACATTTAAAGATGAGGTTTAAAATAGGATTTCAGACCGAGGTTTGAGAGCGAAAATAGACCTTTTTCCCGTAATTAGTAAAGTTCGGGTTACTCATTTTTGTGCGACGCATCCATAGCAATCATAAACCTTATTTATTATTACTAGTGATATATATGATACTTTGCTCTCCTGTACATTATAAAAAAAAGAAGAAGAAAAACTATAGCGCACTACCCCAAGAATGCTTGCACTATCATTTTACCGTACTAATACTGGATTTATTTACTACTAAGGAATGGTTTGGGGCTATGACACTACTACAGAAAAGGTCATCATATACAATTTTATGAGTCATCTGAATATATGGGTCAGTAACGACATTAGATCATTCGAACCGTTTGTGATGCAGACTATTACAGACGGTTATTAACTCAGAACCATCTGTGATAGTTGAATATCGCAAACAGTTTGTAGATGAATCATCTATGTAGATTATGTATCACAGACGATTTGTCCTAAGGAACCGCTGTGGTATTCTTTTGTATTGCTAAATCTATTTCTGTTTATTTGCTAGCCTCAAAAAATGCTAGCTATACCCTCTAAAACAAGCAGAAACGTAATAAATACATGTATATATCTAATTCACATTTATTTCAGAAACAAGTACATCTATTTCACAAATCAATTAACTCAAATGAACTAAAATTAACCATTCATAAATAAATACACACATATATATCATTAAATTCAATCTTATCCTAATCAAATTCAATCTACATTATGGAACTCCTCACCTGGGTATATGACCTCAGACAACAAGAAGTATGCAAACTGTCCTCGAACGTATTTGAGCTCGGCCTGTTCCAACGCAGTTGAAGAGATGGTCACAACCTGTCACTAGAAAGATTAAAGTCATGCATATATGTAAATTGATAAATATGAAATAATTATTGCAAGATTGACAAACTTGAGGATCATTGGTTATCGCAGAATCGAGAAGTAGTTGCATGTTATGACAAACATAGTATCTATAGGTATTGACCGGTGTCTGTTGATGGCATTGCAAAAATAGAATTGGTTGGTTCGAGAGGCATTACTACAAAGTGTTATGTAGAATTAATGTGTACTAGTGAATACTACAAAATTTATATCATGTCACAGGGCGCTAATCCTAGGGCTGTAAAAAAGCTCAAGGCTCGCGAGCTGCTCGAGCTCGGCTTGCTCTGGCTCGATTTGAGCTCGGTTCGAGCTCCAAACGAGTCAAGCTCGAGCTTGATCCCAAGCTTGTGAGTTTCAACGAGCCGAGCTGGAACAGCTCGCAAGTTTCTAGCCATAAGCTCTAATTAGTACATAATTGCCCTCAGGGCGCTAACATGTAAGGCTCAACAAAAAATCCTACCTCGGTCGCATCCCCTCACCGCCCCCCAAAATATCCTCTCGGCTCATCCCACCTCCCCTGCACCCAAAATTTCCCCTTGCCGCCTCCACTTCTATTAGCGGTAATCCCCTTCCCCTTCGACCTCACTGCCTCCCTCCCTCGTTTCTCCAACACTGGCTCGCCACTCGTGCCTCCACTTCTGTACTACGTGTCTACGCCCCTCCGACCTCATCGCCACTCTCCCCCGCCGACAACCCCTATCGGCTCACCGCCTTCCTCCCCCACCAATGTCACCTACCAGCTCACCGCCCCCTTCCCCACTGGCTCCCCTACCGGCTAGCCTCCTCCTCTGACCAGCCCCACTGGCCACAGCCCTCTTCGCTGAGATCTATAGGAGGAGGCAACCGTGGGAGCTAGAAGAGGGTGTCACTGCATCTACAGATGAGTACGCCACCATCTCTACTAGATGCGGCGGTCGCCCTACTGCTGCCCTCCACGTTGACGGTGTACACAGTGGTAACCGATCCCAGTGCGGTCGACACCCCCGATGTGCGCAGCTACCAGCCCTACGTGTAAGGCCACCTTGACCCACCCGCACTGATCCCACTGTAGATGAAGGAGGTCAACCTGGCAGTAGACTGCACACTGGATGTGGTCGCCATCACCATCGCGCGCGGTGGTGGCTTCACTGCACATGTGTAGTCGTGAGTGCGATGCCCAACTCATCGTGCCCATGGGCGAGCAGGTGAGCCAATAAGATTCTGCTGCTATGGTTAACAACATTTTACATTTTATTTTGGTTTGTGTTGACTTGCCTCGTTAGATTCAGTTCAGTGCGGGTTGAAAAAATGATTGTCGTTGTAGTATTATTGGTGCTGTTTTTGCTGATTCTGTGATGCATATGCTACTGAGCCTTATGCTACTGAGCCTACACAAGCCGAGCTCGAGCTCATGCGGTTTTTGCTAATTCATGCGCTACCAAGCCTACATGAGCTGAGCTCAAGCTCAGCTTAAAGCTCAATGGCAATCTTAAGCTCGCTCGAGCTCGACTTGAGCTTGCCAGGGCAGGCTCGCTCGAGCTCAGCTCATTTATAGCCTTAGCTGATCCCTCCCTTGGATCTCCCTCCAGTAGCAACGTACGCAGCAAATGACCTACGTGATTTCAAAAAGTTAGCCTTACCCATTGCAAAGGAAGAAAAGACTACAATAGAGTTATCTATGGAGGAAATATGTTTACCTGTCGATTAAATGTCAGACAACTGTGAAGTCGTGCTTGGTCCTCTTTAGGGAATCAAAGTATATTATTTTGTTCCATTTTGGTATAATTACAATTAGAATCCAGTGGAACTTACACAGGTGTGTCACCATAGTCATTAAATCAAGTTCGTGTTGCTTATAAAGTACAAATCAACAAGCATGGCCACTAGCGCAGCACTTACCTCTAACTGTAGGGCAAAAGTATGAATTTCTTATTACAGTGAGCCAGCAATGACGTCATCATGTAACTCTTGATGAAGGATGCATCCTCTTGGATGTTTTGCATGGAGACCAAGGATGGATTGAGGAAACCTACCGATGATTTCCTTGATCTAGCATCAGAAGCCATGTATCTATATACATATACACACACACACAAAAATAAGGATTATATATGCCATTTATCAGTATTACATGAACGTAGACCGTGATTGTACACACTTACAGTATCTAGCATCGCACCATTGCAGGACTTTCCCGTGAAGTTGACACCAGTTCAGGTAACTCTGGTGCAGGTAGCTCCGGTCCAGATAGCTCCTGTGGACTTAGCACTATTGCAAGACTTTCCCATGAAGTTGACACCGGTGCAGGTAGCTCCAGGCAGATGTCACTCTTGAGTCACTGGATGAATGTTCCAATGGCTTACCACAACCTCATCGTTTGGGGACATTGCAGTGGGACAACCTCAAAATTGGTATGAACACCATTCACATTCACTTTTGTGAAACCCTGAGCTAGATGTACACTATGCACCAAGGCCCAGCACCAGATAGACACGCTTAGCCCCAAGCAGCGTACAAGGCAATGGAGGCATATCTCACTTGGAGCTTGCACTTTGTAGCCACATACATAATGGTACAAAATTAGCTACTCCAACAGGCCTATCAATGGATCGAGCATTCTAGATATAATAATTATTACCAGGATGTCATTGATAGGAAATTTATCGTCGCTTTCTGAGGTAGGGTTGGATGCGCAGCTACTACGACAGTTGGGAGGCTGGTTAGCATAGTAGCAGCGAGGGCTTACAACTGATTTCCCCTAATCCATTCCTCAATGCTCTCTATCTACCATCACATCTCATCTCTGATGGCATCAGTGATCTCCTCTCTAAGGGATTCATGAATCTCCTCTTGTAGCCATGCATCGCGCTTGGCTTTGGCTCTCGTCCTAATCCGTTACACTTCGGGGTCCTCTAAGAATCCTTGTTTCCATGGAACATCAAGGCTAAGGCATCTCATGTGACCTAGGCGCTCCTTATTTTCTAGGGCCGCGGAGAGTATATCTCTCTCCCTGATAGCCTAGAATGAGCCTTGGGAAGATTCTTGGTACGGGGTCGCCCGATCTTCTTGATGTAGGATCAAGATACTCACATGGATTTAAAGGACCATAGTGATCCCCCGATGCCAATGCAAGAGTTAGCACTCTATAATTTGCCCAATCACACGTGTTGAACTTCATGACCACCAGATGAAGTCCTATCACGCTCCCAATTCCCAGCGAAAATATTGAATAATCTTGGTTTCAATGAACTCCCAATTCTTCTTTCAAGTTGGTTCGGCCAATAGAAAGAATAAGAGCAATTTGCTAAATCCATCTATTATCAAAGTGGTATGTCTTTTCCATGGGGTGGCAGCTGCCTTATAAAGGATGTTCCCCCCCAAATGCACACGTAATGGGTTTGAAACCGACTCCTACTCCATTCGGTCATTGAAACCGATTTAGATCCTAAAGCAATTCGAAATTGAACACTAACTAGTTACATGGCTGAATTAAGTAATCTCAGCCCATCATTGGCATGTAGACCTGCAAACTTCTCAATTGACAGGTTTGGTTTATCTCCTAGGCCAAGTGGCGTATGGGACTCTTCTTCTAGTCTCGGGCTGCATGGAGCTTCCCCTACTTTTGACATGTGACCACATGGGCCTCCTCCCTTGTGGCTGCATGGCTCTCTTTCTCCTCGAGGCTAGCTGGTTGGTCCTTCCCTCCTTGTTCTTCCATTGCTTCAAATCTGAAAACACACAATATATTTGCATTAGGTAGTATACCATTCTCATCTAAAGCAATAGCGATTTCTCTAAGAAACAAAAGCACCTATTGTTGGAGCAGCTTAGTTCTTGCTCTTATCATAGGACCTGTTGGAGCCTCATTACTAGCTTTATCATGCATATTTGAAGTGGAAGATGAATATGTAGTAGAGATGTCCTCATCATCCTCCCCCTCTTGAAAAGGAGTCGACCTCGACTCTGTACAATCTTGTCCAAAGAAGGGTGATAAATCAGCAACATTGAATGTAGTACTTACCCCATAATCATCTCCTAGAAGCTCAATCTTGTATACATTGTTATTGATCTTGGCAAGAACTTTAAAAAGTCCATCACCACGGGGCATCAATTTGGATCTACACTTCTCCAGAAAACGTTCTTTGTGAAAGTGTATCCACACTAAATCACCTAGTTCAAAAAGCATTTTTTTCTAGACTTGTTAGCTTTAGAAACATAAGCATGTACCTTTTTTTTCAATTACCTCTTTGGTTGTGGTATGGAGTTTTTTTTTACAAAATCAGTACGTTTGGAAGCCTCAATATTAGCACGTTCTTGTAGTGGGAGTGGAAGTAAATCAAGTGGCATGATTGATTTGAAACCATACACCACCTCAAATGGACATAATTGAGTTGTAGAATGTATTGTCCTGCTATATGCAAACTCCACATGCGGTAGACAATCTTTTCACTCTTTCAAGTTCTTCTTTGTCATGGTACGTATAAACATTGAAAGTGTGTGGTTCATCACCTCCGTTTGTCCATCTGTTTGTGGGTGATAAGTTATTGAAAACAACAACTTTGTCCCAAGCTTGGCCCACAAATTCTTCCAAAAGTAGCTCACGAACTTGACGTCACGATCAGAAATAATGGTTCTTGGTATTCCATACAATCTCACAATCTCTCTAAAAACAAGTCAGCTACATGCAACGCATCGTTGCTCTTATGATAGGGAATAAAATATTCTATTTTAGAAAATCTATCCACAATAACAAAGACTGAATCTCTCCCCACTCTTAGTCCTAGGCACTCCTAACATAAAATCCATGCTAATATCTTCTCAAGAAGCACTAGGAACCGGAAGTGGAGTATACAAACCATGTGGATTGAGTTTTGACTTCGCCTTATAGCTTGTGATGCATCTTTGAATGAACCTCTTGACATCTCACCTCATCTTTGGCCAATAGAAGTGATCAACTAACATTTAAATTTGCCCAATCCTCGAATCGATCAGTCGAGGTAGGAGACTCAAGCAAGGCAACATTTTGATGGGCTCCATAAGTCAAGGGAACTAAATAGTAATTTGCTACATCATCAGCATGATAATACAATGGACTCCTCTTGTTAATAAGTATATGTCACTTCAAGTTTTCAAAAATATATTTCACAATATTTTCTTTTATACTCCCCTCCTTCTAGCAGCTTTTCACCTATAGTAAATACTGCAATCTACACAGATACATTTGTTCAATGTATACATCTTAGAATTGTTTTGATCCACATTTTTATGGATCAACATTTTTATTTTTCAGTCCAATTAGGATTCATTCCATTCTCAAAATTGAAAATGTCACTTAAAATGCATGGTTTGGTTTGTTCTTGTCACAAATTGAGTAATTTGTGCAATTGTGCCTCATTTAACATATTTATGATGCCACAACTCAGAAGCTAGAATTGGCACACAATTTGAATTTGCCCAATCCTAAAATCGATCAGCTGGGGTGGGAGACTTAGTCAAGGCAACATTTTGATAGGCTCCTTAAGCCAAGGGAACTAAACAGTAATATACTACATCATCAGCATGATAGTACTAGTTGGTGAGGTATGTATTACCTTGATAACCTATGTTGGGAGCGGGTGTGGATTGGGCCCTCAGTGGTAGGCGTTAATGAACATTTTAAGGTCCGTGTTGAGAAACTCGAAGATGAGGCAGAGGACGGGCTTGCGTTCTTGTAGTCCTGCTTGACAGAGAGGAGGCAGATGACATGAGGGAGTGGGAGAGGACCTGAAGGAGGGAGATCTCATGGAGGGCTGTGGGGGGAGGCGGCGGCTCATGCTCAGGTAGGAGGCGGTAGGCTCAAGGAGGAGGCACATCGGGCTTGGGGGAGCAGGGGCACCGGGTTCGGGGAGGTGACGGCTCATGCTCAGGGTGGAGGCGACGGGCTCAAGGGAGGTGGCCTGCCGGGCTCGAGGAGAAGGTGGCATCGAGGATGGAGGCGATGGGCTCGGGGGAGGAGGGAGAGTTAGAGAAAATTAATCATTTGAGTGGGGCGCGGGCAAACCCTAGAGTCCGAATATAAATAGGGTTGGACATTACAGATGGTTCTAAAGTAGAACTATCTGTGATAAATACACATCATACATGGTTCTAATAAATAATTGTCTGTGATAAATATGCATTCTCATATATATATATATACAAATTCATATATACATGATACATTCTCATATACATAAATGCAAATTCACATATACATGACACATTCTCATATACATAAATGCAAATTCAGAACATATGACACGTGTACATTTTATTCATCTTTCCACTTGCTTATTTCCTTTAAAAATTAGCCATTCATAATGATCGATGCGTATATAGCTAGTTTCATAACGTTGTTCTTCCTCAACCCTAATGCCATTTCCAAAATGAGGCAACTCGTTAAATTGATTGTATTCTTTCTCGTCCGCTACATTCTCAACTCTAACAATCCTCCTTTTTCCATGAAGAACTACGTGGCACTTGTTATTTGTCTGGTTGGTTACATAGAAAACTTGAACAACTTGGTTAGCCAGTACGAATGGTTCGTCTTTGTATCTGGCATGTTTGAGGTCCACAGTAATGACAATGTATTTGTGAGACCATGAGGAGGTCACCCCATGGTTGTGATGAGTAATTGACTCTTGTTCTAGTGAGAGTGAGTTTGGTTTTTGAGGTTTGAGTAGCTGTTGGCTCGCTGTCTGAGTCCCAGAGCTCTTGCTATTCTGTCTTCGGCTCTTCGGCTTTGCCATTCGATCGCTGCTGTGTGTGGTCGGCAGTGCCTACGACTTGGTAGTCATAGCCAGTCTTCGGTTGAGTAGTCAGTAGGTCGTAGGCGATCATTTGGTGATCGGTGAGGCCTTACGACTTGGTACTCGTAGGAGCTGGTACGACTTTGGTAGTTGTAGCGATCGATTGGTTGGCTGTAGCAGTGGTAAGCGGTAGTTGTAGTTGCTGGAAGTATTAGTCGTAGCAACCTAGCGTGTGGTCGTAGGCTGCTGACACTTCATGAATTGTTCATTCGACCGGTCATAGGAGGTTTACGACCAGGGGTTTGTGCTATGTTTATGCACTGGAAAACTTGTTGGTTATACCGATTGTTGGTCTGCTTGTTTCGTGCGGTGCTATGTGACGGTTTGCTTGTTTGTGTGGTTGTAGGACTTCGGAGCTAGGTCATGGTGAGGCGTGGGAGAACCGGAACTAGGCACAGGAGGTGTTGAGGTCCAGACGGTCGGAGACGCCGAAGATGATCGAGGCTGGTAAGGTGGTTGCAAGCCAGGGAGACAAGCAACTGGAGCTGGAGCAGCCAGAGGTGGACATGACGGGCAACGGCAAGGTGGACTAGGACTAGGCTCAGGGAGAAGCTGAGGTCCAGTCGGTTAGGTGCCGGGTGCGGTCGTGTGCGATGGAATGGACCAGTACTAGGCTCAGGAGGAGTTGAGGTCCAGTCGGTCGAAATCGAGGCGTGATCAGCAAGACAGAAGGAAGCTTCCGAGAAGGCGCGTGAGGGGCAATTTGGTGAAATTGACTCAGGCCTGCAAGGGAAGTGGATTCTGTTGGGAAGCACGGTGATGCTGTATGTGTTTGGAGGATTGCGCGAAGGCTACGAGAGCAGAAAACAAAACTTTTCTACCGCGCACACAAGGACATCATGCTTAAGAAGGGATCATGGATCGTTACCACTAGACGCGCAGCGCAGTGGAAGAAGAGTTGGAGAAGCCGATCCAACCACGCGCGTCGAGGTAGTAGTGGAAGTAGCCGATCGTCCCGAACAGATCGTCTCCTCCACGCGATCAACCACACCACGAGCAGATCCAATCTGTAGGTTGTTGATGTCGATCAACGTCGCAACGAGCAGCGCCTCCACCGGTCTCCACACGTCCGGGGCTGGAACTCCGATCGCGAGTGTACCAGCACTCGCGAGCGGCTAGGGTTTAGCTCGGGAGGTGGCGGCTAGGGTTTGGCTCGGGATTAACAGAAGCATGCACCCCTCAGCCCCTCGCCTCCATATATATAGACCTCCTCACTTGGGCCTCGTGAACCGAGGCCCAATAGGAGTCTATCCGGATCTCTATTCGAATTGAGCCCACATTCGAATCACATTCGAATTAGTGTTCCAACCCGTTAAGTGTGCGACCCTGTAGGTTCACGTATACTTGGTCGCGACCCGGAAACGCCTTTCCGGTCACCCTGTTAATAGCGGCCTCTAGTAAGACATATTAACCCCAAAGTATACGTAAAGATTATATCGGCTGAACCTGTAATGTTCTCATATACGAATCCCTTTGCCTCACGATATAGATTGAGCTCAAGGCGAGACCTGTGTCATCCTCTTAATAGCTCAATCACTCTCTCGATTCCGTGATGGATTATAAACTCGTGATTGACTCCTCAATCACCTTGGCATGGCCATGCACTTTCATAATCCATTACATCGAGGGGCCCAGAGATATCTCTCCCATAAGGAGGGGCAAATTCTATATTAATCATTCACATCCCACTACATGTTTCATAGCAAACCCGAAGACTACTTTTATGACTACCCAGTTACGGAGTAGTGGTTAGTAGTCCCAAAATAGGCTACTACGCATGTTGGGAACCATGATGATCTCAAGTCTAAGGATTCTACATAAACACTACTTGAGACCAACTGATGACACATGGAATCTCTGCAGTGTCTCATGGCGGGTCTATCCAACATATGTTCACTAACACATGTCCATATTATTGATTTGGTATCACCATACCATGATCCATGAGACATGATCATCAATCAATACATATGCTGATCTTTGAATCATATTTGTTCCTCATATGATATATGATCAGGGATCATTTAGAAATAGCAACATTTTAGCATTAAGAGTCTCATGAATAAGTCACATACTCATTGATCAATAATGATAATGTCTATTTCAAGGAACAAAATAATGCATCATAAACATAGTATGTGATATATATATAACATCTCCATGTTGCCTCTAGGGCATATCACTAACAGTGTTAACGGGTAAAGCACTGAGATTGTTGTTGCTAGTGGACAAAGCAATGGTAAAACCCGGTGTTAGGTGGGGTTAACAGGTGATCCCCAGTGTGGACTAATGGATGGATCCATTAGGTCAAGGTTCGCGTGTGAGTCTATAAAAGGAGAGGGGAGGCAAGTGTTAGAGTTGAGTTGTGCGGCCAAACCATGGGCGCTGGCGCCTCTCCCTCCTATGGGAGTCTATCTGTGTGAGTGTAGCTCTAGGGTTAGAGTGTGTCCTCCCGAGGGGAGTGGCTTTTGGGAGTGTCTGTGAAACTTTCATATATGCAATCATACATCTCTCTACCTCTATTTGAGTTGTGTTCTCTATTTATTGCTTGGATGTCTTGATTGCGGTTTCTTTGTTCGCTCTCTTTTCTGTGTTCGTGGCTATCTCTTGTTCTTGGTTTCATCTCGTTGATTGTTCTGAATTGCAGTGACATGTGGATTGTGCTCCAAGCTAACGAGGCTAGCTTTGACCCACGAGCGATTCTAATCAACGATTTCGGCTCATGAACTCGGTTCTTATGCGCTCTCGAGCAAATAGCAAAAGGTCTCAATCTGATTAATAAGATTTCAATTCAAGATTGGAATAGCTTCTTGAGACCTTAAGCAACGTGCGCACAAAGTTTCTTGACTAGACGAACTCTTAATCAAAAGTTATTTGGAGTCTGGCTCTTGCGGTCGTGTGCCTCACTGCCTCCTCTGTTTCATTTTTGATCATGCCGTTCTCTTCGGTCACGACAGAGAGGTTTCGACCGCCCTGGTTTTTCTCAGTCCGAGGACGTGGTCTTGCAGTGTTTCAAGTCTCATGACCAATCGATTTGTGAATCAAAAGATATTCGCAAATTGAATCTTGCGGTCGAGCGCTTCACTGGCCTCCTCTGTTTTGTTTACAATCACGTACTTTTCGGCCGCCTATCTTTTCAACCAATCAAGACTTAGATCGCTTGCTTTCTTTTGTGCTGGTTTTCGAGTGCTTGATGGTCGTAGATCTCATGGTCGTGTGTCCCCACGGTCTCATGAGGTGTCTATGGCCGCAGTCGGCTATAGGTGCTAGTCGGTCTTAGACCACGTTGATCGTAAGACCATGTCATTGGCTTACGACCACGTCGGATCCGACCGCACTCATCTTTTGATCTCGCTGGTCTTGATTTTGGTGGTTATCGACTACAATGATTTATGTTTGACAGTCGATCTCCAACCAAGATGCTTTTCGGTTGAGTGGTCGAATTTACGATCACTATGCAAGCTATCGACCACGTTGTCGGGCTTACGACCACGGTGTAAGCTTTGATCACATTGTCGATTTGGTTTCTCGATAATACTGCTTGCTGTGACATGTGGGATAATGTTCAGAGTCATTTTCGTTACTCTCTTCCCATGAGCAAAGATCATCATCATCCTTGTTTTCAGTTCTGGTAGTCGTGCGCCTCCTCTGGTTCTTCTAGTCGATTACGACCACACTTCCTTTCTATAGCTCAATGATTCTAAGTCGTGTGGTCACTGGACTTCTCTGCAATCTCTTGTCGTTCACAATCGCACGGACATCGACCATGTTGTGTGTCGTCTGAGAGGTTTACGAACACATTGGGCGTGGTCGGAAGTCGGCAGACAGGCGTTCGACCACGTTCGGAAGTCGGTAGACTTCGACCACACCGATTGCAATCGGAAGTCGAAAGCGGGTCTCCGACCATGTTGGTTACGACCATGGTCGTTACAACCACGTTGGTTCGACCACGCTGGTTTCGACCACGTTGGTTTCAACCACATTGGTTTCAACTACGTTGGTTCGACCACGTTGGTTTTGACCACGTTGGTTCAACCACGTTAGTTACAACCATGTTGGGTTCGACCACGTTGGTTTGACCACGTTGGTTACAACCACGTTGGATTCGACCATGATGGTTACAACCACGTTGTGAGTTTCGACCACGATGTAGATTTTGACCCCGTTGTTGGCTTCGACCATAGTGTCTATCCCGACTATGTTGTCTGTTATGACCACCTTGTATTTCTACTGAATGGTCGTATTCGACCACGTTGTGCTTCCGCTGAGTGGTCGTAATTCGACCACACAGTACTCTGAACCGGTCGTACGGTGGTCTATGTTCCTCTGCTTTCTAGTAGACCTCGTGTCCTAATCTTCATAGCTTTGTAGCTATTGGAGAAAAGGAATATGTGATTATTTGGAGGAAGAATCTTTAGGCACCATTCACCCCCCCTCTATTGCCTCATCCGATCCTACAAGTGGTATCAGAGCAAGGTTGGCTCTGTATTTGATCTTAACTGATCGTGAGCCTGGCAACTAGTAGGGAATCTTGTGAGCTTTTCTTTGAATCTTATTGGGGTGTTTTTGCCAATGATGTCCTTTGAGACAAGTGGCTTGATTTCGGGTAGAGGGTGATTTTATTTGCAAGAAACCACAAGTATGAACGTTGTGGTACATTCTTTACCTTTGGTTGTTCAAGTGCTAGAGAGGAGAAAGTCTTGGAGAACACACTGATGATGATGGTAAGAAGGATGAACGACCACTCATCATGAGTAAGGATGGCGATCAGGCGGAGTGCGACCGCTAGAGCAGAAGCTGTGGCTCTCTGTTCATTGGCCTGGCTTGTTATACTCTACTCTTCGACCATGGCAGACACAACTACGACTTCTGAACTGAAGATAAGAATACAACTCAAACACTTGCATTTTTCATCTCTAGCATTTATTGTCACTCTTTTTGAGATGATGAAAATTCTTTGAGGAGAAGAGTGCAATGATACGAGCACTGCATCTTGAGACCTTGTCATTTCCTTCAGCTCGGAGATGGATCTTTCTTGTAGTGAACATAGTCTCTTCATTGTTAGCACTTGTGCCATGTGTTTAGTTGCTCCTATTTTGGCTAGTGCAATTCTTGTTGGCTCTCTCAGTTGGTCGAAGGGACTTCTCTTTTTGAGCAAGGATGGTGCTTTGTTCATTTGGATCAGTCTCGTAGTAGACACTTGCACCATTGCTCATTGTGTGAGAAGGATGGGCATTTTTAGCATCGCGGACCTATTTCTTTTGATGTTGATCTTTGTCCACGTGCTGTCCCGAGGAAGGATTTCCGCCGTTTTTATGGTAGACCTTGTTCGCCCAAACGAGGAGCGCACCTACGGCGATGAGAAGTTGTGAGGTTCTTTGGTGCTTTGGTTGGTTCTCTTCTTGGTGCTTTCAAGAAAGGTATTCACAACTTTTTCGGTTATGGGACTCGTTTCACCTGTCGAGTTGTCCATTTGTCGTGTGCCTCAAGGACTGATCTTCTTGTTGGACCATCCATTGCATCTTGTTATCTTGCATACTTCTTTTGTGAGTGTGTCAAGTCTTGGGTTCCCAAATACATGTCTACTGACCCTTTGGAATCCAAGACTTGGGCACTTTGTTCTTGTCATTTGTAGGTATCCAGATGCTAGTTGGAGAACATGGGATTGATTGGGTTTTAGTCTTTTGCTTCATCATGTGACTAGAACATGCATTGGTTCTCCACTTCATGGCCTCCAAGAGGCATATGCTCTCATGTTAGCGTCCTCACCTACTTTGTGAGCTACTCTTTACCTTCATGCCTTTATATTCATGTGTTAGTCATAATTGGCATGATGTGCTTGTTCATGTGCTCACTTATACCATACTGGCATGTTCTTCTTTCAATACTTTCATGTCATGCCTTTATGTGTATGTTGCCTAAGTATCCATGTATCTTGTCATATTTGTTAGATGCTTAAGCTTTGACTTGACTTCATGAGCTAAGTTGAATGTGTGTGTTAGAAGTCAAGTATCATCGTGACTTTGTAGTATCTATCATGTTTTATTAATTACATCCTGCTCTTTATGTCCATTTACCATTATTTATACATGTTAGCATACTTTTCCTTGATTCTGGTTTGTCATGATGTATGCCTACATAATGTATGCTTGTGTATGGACAATATGAGCTTGATTATATCTTGGATAGTTTCTCTATGTCATGATGCTATGTTTATTCATGCCTTCTCATCTTTTCTGGTATACATGCTTACATCCATGCTAGCATATGCTTCTGTGATTTTCCTTGTCACCTGTTATGTGTATGGTTGTGATTCATTGAGATACATGTATACCTTGATCTTATTCATTTCAGTTCTGCCATGAAATAAACTATACGACATCTTGGTAGCATTAGTCTGTGCTTATGCTTAGACATCATGAGAACTGTGGATAGGTCACAAGCTTCTTCTAGAATTGGGTGGCTCTAGGCTTGCTGTTCTAGATGCTTTTGATGAGGGCTAGATTGAGCTTGTGTGAGGTGTGTTCTCATGCATTAATATTTGCAATGCTACTATTTGTGGTCATTTGTCTCAGTACTGGATCCATACCTATATATCATTTACCCCAGTACTAGGACACTAGTTATTCCCTGTGTTTGAACTGCAGAATGTGAAATTGAGGGGGAAACTGGTACAGCCTTTACGACCGCTCCATGGTTTTTGCAACTACATCGATTGTGGAGTGAAGTCGTAAACAACCATGGTCTGGACTCTCGGCCAAACTCGTACACGACATGAGTCAGACTCATTTTATGACCACCGCCAGGACGTGACGACCATGGACTGGACTGGACTACAACCATAAGCCGGACTCAACCACGACCACAATTCGAACTCGACTACGACTGATCCTTAGACGCGACTACGACCACAGGCCAGACCAATACGCAACTTCGATCACTCCACCACGGTCTGGACTCGGATACAACCGTGACCCTGGAATCATCTTCGACTACGGCAAAATCTACCGAGCAACTATGACAGAGGTTTGTTCTCCCTTGTGATCTTTCAGTGTTCTGCTTCCCTCCACTTGGCTTTGCATAGTATATTTCTTCTAGTGGTAGGAAGGGTATGTTTGGACAGTAGGAGCCAACTCTAGGTGATGTTGTCTCATTCACACCTCTCATCCAAATGGTTCTCTAGGATCATTTACTTACCTAGTTTCGGCTTTGATTCTCTAAGATTCTCTTCTACCTAGATTGAACTTCTTCTTGGCCACTAAAGTCTTGTGAGTTGACATAGTGTGCCTTTGCTCCGTGGTATGAGGTTACAGGCTAGGGACCATGAGGAAAAGGTGTGTTTGGGAATCACCTCATTGAGTTAGAACCTTCTCTTTCTAGATTTTGTGCCGAATTTCCTGGTTTTCTCAATTTGCCTTCTCTAGGGGGAGTTGGAGCTTCTCTGTCTGTTCGAACTATTTTTCAGGGGGAGTGCATCTCTTGTGCATTCTTTTGTCTCATATTGCATATCATTCACATGAATGCCTGTACAAAATTTGGAGTCCTGACTATTATTTTTATGTGACATGATATCATGCATTACACTTTGCCATGTCTTGTGATAGCTTGCTAGATTTATCATGCCTTTCTATGTGTTGCTTTGCTCTTGCCATACTAGCCTAATTAAATGTGAACAACTTGAATTAAATCATGTCTTGTTCAATCTTGTGACTAGTCTGGTTTTAGTGATCCTCTCTTGATTCATGCCATGTCAAATAGGCTAAGTTGAGCCTTGAATCTGTTTTTGAGGTTTAGATTGAGCTAAGTTAGTTCATTAGTGAAACATGAGTTAGTATTAACTCGTTGTTCTTGAACTAACTTAACTAAATGCAAAAAGATCTCTATTGTGCGAAAAAAACTGATCTCTTCAATTTTTTTCATGAGATGGCTTGCCATTGCACTAGGCATGAACTTAGGGGGAGTTTCAGATGACCAAGATTATTTCCTTAAGCTTATTGCTTGGAGTGATCGTATAAGGCTTGAGATCTAGTACATGGTTTTGAAAACAAAAACTCTTGTGAAAAATGGTTGAAACCAACCATGAATTTCTGATAAAAACCAAATGCGCTAATTTTTGCTCAACTACAAGTATCCTACAAGTGGTATCCAAAGTGCTATACAAGTGGTAAATTACATGTGATACCTAGTGCTTGAACAAAATGTCTCATTTTTGAACTTATAGCACTCTAAATTGACTCAACCATAGCTTCTTGGTTCCACTTAGAATATTGACATGGCTTGACTCACATTTGGATACCTTCTTCTAGACTATAATTTTGAGTGACTTGACATGCTAATCAAACCATTTAATTTAAAGATCATGACTTATTTGGCTTGAGCTTGGCAATACATGGTTTGTTATGATCTAGATAGCATTGTCACCTTTTATGGCTTGGTATAATTTTTTGTGAAGTCACTTAGGATAATCTTCATGGCTCCCTTTGCTTACAATGAATCAAACCCAGTCACCCCATTTCATTCATGCTCTTTTTTCTTCTTCCTTGCATCTTGATGACTCTATTGCCAAAAGGAGGAGAATGATAGAGAAAAAGGCACTAAGGGATGCAAAAGGGGGAGAGTGATGAAACATTAAAGGGCATTAAAAGGGGAGAATGCTTGGTCATCTTGCTATGAAAATGGTCATGTGAGCAACTGCTCTTTGGACCACAAGCAAGATTGGACTTTTAGGTGTGATCTGGAGTTTCTGTAGAAAACTTGATTGTTTGCTCCATTTCACACTTTGTCAACATGGTCATGGGTTCATTTTTCTCTTCTGTAAGACCATGCGTGGCTTTTGGATCTTCTTTCTTTTCCTTCAAAAATAAACTCATCTGCATGCCTTTTTTGGGTTTGTCAATATACTCATCAAGGGGGACATTGTGAGACCATGAGGAGATCACCCCATGGTTGTGATGAGTAATTAACTCTTGTTCTAGTGAGAGTGAGTTTGGTTTTTGAGGTTTGAGTAGCTGTTGGCTCGCTGTCTGAGTTCCAGAGCTCTTGCTATTCTGTCTTCGGCTTTGCCCTTCGATCGCTGCTGTGTGTGGTCGGCAGTGCCTACGACTTGGTAGTCATAGCCAGTTTTCGGTTGAGTAGTCGGTAGGTCGTAGGCGATCATTTGGTGATCGGTGAGGCCTTATGACTTGGTAGTCGTAGCAGCTGGTACGACTTTGGTAGTTGTAGCGATCGATTGGTTGGCTGTAGTAGTGGTAAGCGGTAGTTGTAGCTGCTGGATGTATTAGTCATATGTCGGAGCCCAGATTATACAATCTGGAATCCTCTGTGATTCCACCGCACTATTCCCTGGATCAGTAGATAGTGCTCACAGATTACAGTTCTGAATATCAAAAGTACATATCAAGCGGAAGCGTAAATATAATGGTAGACTTACTCATGGGCCGATTAGGCCGAAATCAATAAATTGCAGCAGCGGAAGAACGAAGCACACAGGTGGGACCTTCAGGACATGCCCACAGGCAGCCAACTGGAGGTTCGCGACCTAGCCCTTGACATCTTCATCTTCTCTGCCAGCTTGACCAATCTTGTCGCTGAGACGAGGTGATTTGATTCTTGATTCTGAATTTTGTCGCAAAAGCGAGCGTGAGCACTCCGACCCCGTGCTCCGCGAGCCAATACACAGAATGCAAATAAATAGTATGCATGGCTTATCAAAGGAGAGGCTTGGGTTATTTTATTTGCCATAAAACGCGTTTAGTAGCATTTCTATTATTATATCATATTGTTGCTTTTGTGACCTAAAGACTCCTCACTGCAAATGACATCATTGACTTAATTCACCGAAGATTCACTCTCATTATTAGCTACTGTCTAAGACTCGCAACAGCGATTGCCATAATTGACTTAATCCACCGAAATTACACTTTCTTTAGTATATGCTGTCTAAACTCCAAACAGCATGTGTCATCCTCTATTCAATCCACCGATCATATTCTTTCTGTAATGGTTGATGTCTAAGACCCCAAACAACGAGTGACATCATTTAAATGATCCACCGACTACACACATTTTATATTGATTGATGCCTAAAACCCCAAATAGCGTGTGACATTATTTAGATATTCCACCAAACATACTCTTTCTAAATTGATTGCTGTCTAATCTCCAAACAGCGAGTGACATCACCTAATTAATCCACCGAACATTCTCATTAAGATTTTCTAATAATCCAATCTTTTTTCTTATTGATTCCAATCCACCAAGACTATCATTGATCAAGCCTACGATTCAATATTATATATCCACCAAGAATATCATTGATCAATTCTACGATTCATCATTATATATCCACCAAGAATACCATTGATTAATTCTACGATCCACTAGTATTCTCCCACCAAGTAAATCACTAATCAGGAACTATAATCCAATACTTGTATTACTCCTCCAAATTCCCGAAAATTCAATTAGATCATCTATTTAGCCTATCTATTCAACTAGACTCCACCAATTTATTTCTCCTAGAACCCACATTATCATTTTCTATTTATGATCGACATGAATCCACCAATACCTTTATGTGCACACTACAAACATCTATTTCCTTTACTCCCGACCCTGCTTATTCTTTCCATATTTTATTTTGTAGGAATAGAAATGCCACTATTTGAAATACAACACATAAAATTTCCTGAGACCTAGCAGCTTTGGAACAAAACATAATGTTCAAGGAATATTAACATGATTTTCCATACATATGGCATCACACCATATGCCTAACATCACCATAATTTTTCCATACATATGGCATCGCACCATATGACATCTTTCAGCGTTATAGCCGCTTAACTTACCACTGGGACGACACCCAGGACAACTCAAATCAGGGCTTTCCGCTACCCTCCACTTTTCCATTCCCACCCACAAAGTTTTTGAAATAGAACTATATCTGATTAAGTTCCCATGTCCGCCCTTGACCGTGGGCACGACTATTCGAATAATTTTGACTCTGCAGAGTTTGCACACTTTACCCACAAGAGACAGTTCACTCGTTGCCCCACACGATTCCTTAGCCATGCGGTTGAGCAAACCATCACAGTAACCGTTCAAAGTACCTCGCCCCTTCCGTCATCTCACCCTATGGGCCGCTCCCACTTGCGGTGGGTCCCATACGTTGTGCGGGATGTTCTCCTTCTGAACGTCTAGCAGCTGGCTACGTCCCCTGCTAGCCCGCCACAGCAGAACTTCACCCTCCGCGGGTGTCCCATTCAAGCCCGCCACACAGACAGCCGCTTGCACTACTTCGCTCCTCCACCGATGATGATGACTTTCAGGGTCCGGTAGATCTACTAAGCCAAGTTGTACTTTACAGACTTGTGGTTGTACTGTTTTACACAGGAGGTCATGACAAGATTCAGTCCTTAGGGTTATCTGGGCAGTTCTACCACAAACCACACTCTCGTGCACACCTGCACCATACCCCCGAACCATCCGCCCAGACTAATAAGCAATTTGAGATTTTTGGGAGTATAAAATAACCATATCCAACATACACCAGTCATTACCACCATGACTGCCCAACCAATTTTTCTCAGGATTAAAAGTGATGCTTGGGCGCTCTCGCGCCCATGAGTATCTAAGCAATACTAAGCATGGCATATACTTACGGACTTATTTTCAAAAGGTTACTATTATAAGTTTTGCTAGGGCGACAAGGTTCACAATTCAAATATTCCAAAGTGATGGGAACGGGGTCCCGATCTTCCAACAGGTTCTGGATATGTTCGATTTGGTGGAGGCGCGACACAAATCGATCCGGCTTCCGAACAACACGTCCCGAACCCCGCAATCGCAGCACCACGTCTCCTCAGGTTATCAACCGTGCGCAGCCCGGTTGACCTCGCCAAGAAGGCTAATCCTCGCCTACGAATCGAAGAACACAAGCAAGAACAAGGAAGAACACAACTGAATTGCAGATGTATTGATTTAGCACTCGAAAGTTGGGCTCTCACAAACCGATGAACGGCGAAACTGTTCAAGACAGAATTAATCTAAGCAAAACCCAAGCCCTAATGGTGGGGGTGGCAGCTGGATATATAGGAGTTAGGGGCGTGCAAAACCCCTGGACGCGCCCCTAATGGGCTCCAACACGATACAAAGCCGAACGGCCCAAAAGACGGTGGCGCAGCACCCTGACAGATTCTAAATGTCCAATTGTTTCGATGATTCCCATTGAATCAGAAGTAATTTTGACATGGGACTAGAGCCATTGGAAAGGTAGTCTTTTCAGCTTTCCATACATATGTGGAACGTCCAAAACGGAGTCCGGATGCGATCTGGGCGTCCGTTTTAGTGCGGCCTGGTCCTGGACTCCGAATTGGATTCGAAGTCGGCTTGAGTCCACTTGTTTCGACGATTCCTGTTGACTCAGAAGGAATTTTGATATGGGACCAGATCCATTAGAAAGGTAGTCTTCTCAGCTTTCTATACATATGTGGAACGTCCAAAACGGAGTCCGGATACGATCTGGGCATCCGTTTTAGTGCGGCCTGGTCCTGGACTCCGAATTGGATTCGAAGTCGGCTTGAGTTGGACCTCTAACATGATTCGACCACCCTTGCTGAACTTGTGCGCCTCGTAGCCCATCTCCAAGTACTTCTAGGTCCTCTCCATGGTTCCTAATCATAATTAAATCATTAGGTAGCAATCGATTCTCAAATGAACAAAAAGAAGTACTTAGGAACAAGCTCACCTGTAAATTCAATTGTCGGGCGCGAGCTCTAGTGATTGGTCCTTGAATATCAAGTGGAGGAGTGTTGTGTGTATCCGAAGAAGTGATGTCCTCATCATCCTCCCCCTCTTGAAGCGGAGTTGTCCTCAACTCGGTCTCATCTTCCTCTCCCAAGTATGGCTTCAAATCTGAAATGTTAAAGGTGTATGCATGGTATACGTATATGTCATCCGTTTTAACCGTTCTTCGTTGTTGCACAATTAATGCTATAAAATAGCAATGATCATAAAAACTCGTTGTATTATTAACCCAAGAGTAATCATATTTGTTAATGAGCAATTCAAAATTTCTCACACAGTAATTATTGCAACTTGTTTTACAAATGTAAGTGAAGCATTTATGCAATTCAAATCTTTGAATTTGTAAACTTGTAGTGGTGGCACACATGGGCAAAACTACAACTTTTGGAATCAAGCAAAGTTCATCTATATAGTCATATCTCAATCGAACAATAGCAAATTCATCTAGTAAGAGTGAAGAGCTTTGTATGTTCTGCCATAATTCATCATCTTTATTCAGATTGTCTATACTAGATGGTGCAAAAAGAGATGAACACATAGGCATTGAATGAGTACTAAATTTTACTTCCCTCTCACATTCAACATGATTCAGCATACAAGAATTGTTGTCCCAAACAACAAGTTTCAATTCATCCATGTGATCGCAAGTTATGCATATTCGATATACAAGAAATTGATTTTCCACACCATAATCTCCAATCAAATTAAACTTATATCCAGGGGTGTAGGTACTAAATAAGAATTTCGAACATGCAAGTTCAGAAACTTTCTCCATAGCATGTGACAATTTCATAGGTAGATCCAACATGATGTAACACAATGAATTAGCAGGAGAAATTCTAGTCAAAACTTCTTTATGTGTTATTAATTTAATATGTGCAAAATTATGAGAATTTAGATCAACACATGGTTTATTTAAGTCAACACAAGGAATATCAAAAGATTGCACTACAGCAGGTATATACTCACAAGGTTGCTCTATATCTTGTTGTGGCACCAAATCAATACCGTGAGCGATGATAGTATCATGTTCTTTACCTTTTTGGCTCTCCTCAGATGATGTAAGTGCATCCATCTCCTTATCTTCATTCTCAACCAATGGGGTCAGTGATTCAATCAGCTCATGCTCTTCTTTGGCATGGTTCTCAACTACCTGCAAGTTGTTAGTCACAGAAAATGGCACAAACACAGGTTTGTTCTCATGATCATCACCATTACCTGCAAGGTTAGCTGCAAGAGCATATTCATCCTCAACATCACTAGCACTTACATAACCACCATCTTCTGTCGCAATGTACGCCCGCTGACTTGTGCAATCTCTCATGACGTGGCCCATCCCTTTACAACGGTGGCACACAATGCCCGTCGTACGGCCCGTGGAAGCAACCGATGAAGAGCTCTGTGCTGGTGCTTGCACACTAGTAGATTTTCCCGTCTCGGGTGCGCGTGATGGTGGCGGCAGTGCTGCTGAACGCGCCCTACTCACAGAGGGGGCAGCAGCTCGACAAATAGGAGGTGGGGCTATCTTGGCTTGCCCAGGCGTTGATCTCGATGTAGACGTACCTCCAAAGTTGCTCCTTGTCCTTTGTTGCCTACCCTGCAATTCTTTTTCTGCAAGCATAGCAAGCTGGAACAACTGGTTGACAGTAGTAAAATCTTTATAATAAACAAGGTCCTGAATTTCACGCCGTAACCCCCCGTAAAAACGACAAATCTTATCCTCCTCATCTTCTACAACATTACAACGCAACATGCCTATTTGTATTTCTTGATAATATTCCTCGACAGATTTATTACCTTGGTCTAAGCACTGCAATTTCTTATGCATTTCATGTTTAAAAGCAGGAGGAACAAATCTAGCACACATAGCTTCTTTTAACCGCTTCCATGTATCAGGTTGTAAGCGCATGGTACCCATATCATTCCACCATATAATAGCAAAGTCCTTAAACTCACTAGTAGCTTGTCTAACTCTATGTTGTTCAGGAACCAAGTGAGAATTAAACTTCTGCTCTACCGTCATCTCCCAATCAAGATATATATCAGCATCATAAAGACCAGCAAAAGATGGAATAGTAAACTTAACTTTAGCAAAAGGGTCATCGTTACCATGACGGTTCTGGTTATTACCTCCCATAACCTGTCGGTTTTGCTGAAGACGCCGACGTAGTCGTGCATCTTGTGTCGCCCGCTGATCAATGTTGCCATCCGCATCATACACTTTGTCATCATCACGACGATGGCCGTCATTGACAGGTGGCAGGCGTGCCTCCAATGTGTCCATCCGACCAGTGAGGTCAGCCAACCGCCGCTCCACCCGCTCAATGCCTTCCGTGGTGTTCAACTTGGCAATGGCGGCAACGATGGTGTCCATTCTCGCGCCGAGTGAAGCATTTTGTTTGTCTAGCGCAGCTTGTAGCTGGCCGCGACTAACACACTCGTTGAAATCGACCGGTGTCTCGTCTCCTGCCATGGTTAGTGGAAACACAGGGAAAACAAAAGGATTATCCCTATCAACTAGAAAGGAAGGTAGTGGAAATCCGCAAAGGAAGTGTCTTACCAAGCTCTTACAAGTGTTCTTACCAAAGCAGCAGGTAGTACAACCGGTGGCTGGTTCGTGAAACCATGTCGAGCGTGGGTACGATTGCAAGGGTCAAAACTGTGCTGATCAAGAGTAGGTGTAGCTTGGAAGGCACAATATGGTAGCAATGGAGAACAATCAATTAATTTCAGAATTGCATAGAATTGAATTATAGTCCGTATCTAGCACTTAGCCTATGTTGCTGATCAACCAAGAATGGAAGAAGACTAAAATCAAGTGTATGGCAATGTGTAGGAGTGGTAAATACAAGATAATTCAATCCAATGCAATCTGGAATTGAAGAACACAAGGATTGACCCAAAACTGAAAACTGAAGATTTCTGTCCACTGGACAGTACGTCGGTATTTTGGCCGTAACTTTTTGTCAGATGCCTTTTTTTGCACTAATTATTTTTTCTCTGTTTTCTGATGGATTTTTATACAGATTTTCTTTTGGGGCCAACTTCCAAAACCTGACGCAGAAATTCGCACAAAAATCACAACTGCTGACTGTTGCAGATTCAAAACAGATAATTGGGTCAACTTTCACCGCACATATCTCTTAACTGCCTTGCTAGAATGACGTGAAATTTTACAGATAAACGGATAAGGAATTTTTGAATCTAATGGCGGTGGTCTCACTCAAAAATAATCTCTGAATCAAAAGATATGACGTTTTTGGTGGCGGCTGCAGAGAAAGGAGAAATCAGCCGAATTTAGAAATTAGGGTTTGGGGTGGGGATTTTTTTTTGTTTGGATTTTCAATGGAACAAAGATATGACCAGCAACTAGACAATGCTAATATGAACACAAATTCAATTTAGCAAACCAAAACTAATAGATTGAAAGGCACAACGGGGTTTGGACAGCGGAATTAATTCTTTTTGTGGGGCAATTTTTTTAGGGCTTTTTCTTGAACTCTAGGATGAAAACAATAAAGGTAAGGTAAACTCGAACCTGAAGGAACACCTGAAGCTCTGATACCACTTGATGGGAACGGGGTCCCGATCTTCCAACAGGTTCTGGATATGTTCGATTTGGTGGAGGCGCGACACAAATCGATCCGGCTTCCGAACAACACGTCCCGAACCCCGCAATCGCAGCACCACGTCTCCTCAGGTTATCAACCGTGCGCAGCCCGGTTGACCTCGCCAAGAAGGCTAATCCTCGCCTAGGAATCGAAGAACACAAGCAAGAACAAGGAAGAACACAACAGAATTGCAGATGTATTGATTTAGCACTCGAAAGTTGGGGTCTCACAAACCGATGAACGGCGAAACTGTTCAAGACAGAATTAATCTAAGCAAAACCCAAGCCCTAATGGTGGGGGTGACGGCTGGATATATAGGAGTTAGGGGCGTGCAAAACCCCTGGATGCGCCCCTAATGGGCTCCAACACGATACAAAGCCGAACGGCCCAAAAGACGGTGGCGCAGCACCCTGACAGATTCTGAATGTCCAATTGTTTCAACGATTCCCATTGAATCAGAAGGAATTTTGACATGGGACCAGAGCCATTGGAAAGGTAGTCTTCTCATCTTTCCATACAAATGTGGAACGTCCAAAATGGAGTCCGGATGCAATCTGGGCGTCCGTTTTAGTGCGGCCTGGCCCTGGACTCCGAATTGGATTCGAAGTCGGCTTGAGTCCACTTGTTTCGACGATTCCCGTTGACTCAAAAGGAATTTTGATATAGGACCAGAGCCATTAGAAAGGTAGTCTTCTCAGCTTTCTATACATATGTGGAACGTCCAAAACGGAGTCCGGATACGATCTGGGCATCCATTTTAGTGCGGCCTGGTCCTGGACTCCGAATTGGATTCGAAGTCGGCTTGAGTTGGACCTCCAACATGATTCGACCACCCTTGGTGGACTTGTGCGCCTCGTAGCCCATCTCCAAGTACTTCTAGGTCCTCTCCATGGTTCCT
Source organism: Dendrocalamus latiflorus (assembly GCA_017311315.1). Lineage (NCBI taxonomy): Eukaryota > Viridiplantae > Streptophyta > Magnoliopsida > Poales > Poaceae > Dendrocalamus > Dendrocalamus latiflorus. The sequence goes on from CM029623.1 coordinate 21,032,212, forward strand.
AATCATAATTAAATCATTAGGTAGCAATCGATTCTCAAATGAACAAAAAGAAGTACTTAGGAACGAGCTCACCTGTAAATTCAATTGTCGGGCGCGAGCTCTAGTGATTGATCCTTGAATGTCAAGTGGAGGAGTGTTGTGTGTATCCGAAGAAGTGATGTCCTCATCACAAAGGGAGGTGTAATATTAATCAAGGTAAGCAATGGGCATAAAACTAGAATATTAAATTAAGCATGTATTTGCATATAAAATAACAGCATGCAATTTGATAATTTAAATCAAAGTAATTTGCAGGAAATGTAGGTTCAATATGATCAAAGTATTGACTCGCCTTGCGCGGTTTACCGCAGTCTTGCGCTCACTCAAAGCTTTCTCATTTGTCGACCGTGAGGTTCGGGTCTTTATCTCCACTTCGATCTTGGCCTCGCTTGATCCTTGATTCTTCCGTACTTCAATTTCTAAATACGCGCTAAGCAACTGAATTCAAATAAAAACAAATAACTCAAAATATCCATATAAATCCAAACACTTTAAATACCCGATTTAATTTAAATTATACATTTATTACGATTCGAGAATAGAAGGATGATGCGGTTTAGTGTGTTGCAAACACAATGGTAGCTGGATTTGAGTGAGAAAACGAGTTATCTGAATAGCTTTACCGTGAGGGAAAATTTTAGGATAATAAGAGATCAAAAGTGAGGAAGTATCTACAGGAATTAGTTGCTTTGGGAAACAAGTGGCCAACATAGCTGATGGGAGAAAGGCGAGGTTCGGTCTCTCAGTAGATGCCTTTCTATTTATTGATTTATATTTATTAGGAAAGTTCCAGGAGTCAGGTAAGACTTATGGACAAAAGGGAGAAATTATCTGAGATATTAAAGAGGGATAGAACCTTGTGATTTTAGAATACATGAGATTATTTTTGTTTAGTGCTCGAAGATAACTAGGTACACTGATGGTAGAATATGATAACTTGATCCTTGTATTCATAGCTTCCTTTATTATTTTTGTATTTATCAAGGAAGTTCCATGAGCTCGTCTAGACCTATGGGCAGGTATATGAATTTGGTTGAGTATTAAGTATCGTATTGGTCAATTGTTGTCATTTATGAATTTAAGGCGGGGTTCCAGAGATGGTGTATACAACTTTTATATTGTTGAATTAATTTATCTTGCCAGTAATTTGATAGGTAGCATTTTATGCAACCTTAATTACTCGTGTTATTGATTAAATGTTTACTTTAGAATATTTATATACTGGTTAGGTCATTTTAATGCCCGACGACCTAGGGCTATTATATTTTGGTACCTGTTTATTAATATAACTTTTTAATCTGAAGGCACTATGGAAGTTATTGACATTTTACCCCTTTTACTTAACTTTTGACATAATTTAATCTTGATTTATTTATGACTGCTTGAACCTGCTACACATGATTATATTTTGTTATCATTACTAATTTAAAGCTACCATTTAAGATTTTTACGATCCGCAATAGGGTAATGGTGGTGTCTACATTTTTAGTTGGGTCTATGATGGACACAAGAATTGTACTAACATATTTACTAGTAGGTTACATTCCTATCATCCGTGCTTTTCAAACTATTCCCCCATATACCTATTCGCTTATAAATTTTGTTTATATTGCTAGTGATTTGAGAAACATTATTTTGTCGATCGCTAATATTCAGGGCACATGCTATACGCGTTGTCTACACTTTTTAGTTTGCTGAATTAAGTTTAGAATCCGGGTTTATAGCACTTTATAGTACAGCATGTTATGTATCCTTAGTTAGCATTTGGCTTAGTTTAATTTTGTACTAGGATCTATGTATACTAGTCATTATTATTATTCCTTTAAACCTAATGTTAGGATTTTAATTAATGATACTATTATTATCTTGTGTACACCTTTGTTATTATTAAACTTAGCTTTATTTCTATCTCACATTTCATTTATCTAACAAGGCTTGTCATACAGATTCTTAGATCAATATCGCTATTTATTTAAATCTACCACGGAAATTTCCTTAATGGTAGCAGGATGAATATTAGGGCATATATTGTAATTAAGGGTATTCCTTAGTATGTTTGAATATTTAACCAAAGTCATATTTATTTGTTATTGCATTGGATTTAATAATTTGCCTTTTAAATAATTGCTCAAACCATATTAATGAACTAATCAAAATTCAAATCTTAAATAATCCCATTTATATCCTAGTTAAATTTTTATTAGCTTCTCTACACTATTCCCTTATTTTCCCTGCTTTTTATTAATTAAACTGAGCTACAAAAAGCAGAATAAAAATGTGGGGAAAAAGTGCTGCAGACTGAACTCGAATTCTGGATCTCAGGGCTTGGAAACTCTTGTGTGTGATCGGGTAGCCAATTGGGCAGGATGCCTGGGCTGGTAGTTAATGGCACTAAAACAAAAAGATGTTGCGTTGCTCCTAGGGCAAAAACAGGCCAAAACAGGGGAGAGCCGGTGGCGCACGGTGCCGAAGTTGCCGGCGGCGTACGGTAGCCGAGGAGGGTGTGGCGACCCGCAAAATGGAATGCACAGGAGATGGGGAAGCTAGGGGTGGCGTCGATTTGACCGGAGCGGCGGCGAAGCGAGAGGGCGACGGTGCGGGGCGACCGGCGGTGAGGTGGAAGCGATGCGCCGGCGGCCGGGAAGGAAAGGGGAGGGGATAGCGTGCGCACGAGTGGGAGGGAGGCGGACGGAGGCTTACCGCGCCGGTGGTCGAGTCAGGGAGGGGCTATGGCGAGTCGGCGGCGAGGGCCATGGGCGGCGTGGGGGGACTCATGTCGCCGGTGAGCTAGGGTGAAGGAACGCCGCAGCCAATGCCCGGTGAAGACTCACAGCGCCTTGGTGATGCTCTCCAAGGAAGCAATCGGGCCAGGGTTCACCAGGGAGGGGGTGGCGCTGGCGGCGGCGATTTCGGCCGGAGTTGGGAGAGATGGCCGTCCCGGCGAGCTTGATGCGGCGTTTTCCAATTACTTCGGCCGGGGTGTAGCTGGGGGGTTGAGGCTCACCGTGACGCGGTCGAAGTGGGGGTGGCGTCGCCGAAGCGGCCGGGGCGGCGCGAGGCGGTGGCCGGCGCTCGGGTTGAAGGGCAAAGGGAGGTAGGGGAAACGGAAAAGGGCGCGGAGAAGCAACGGGAGGGGGGGCAAGCTGCTTATAGGAGCGGAGGGGGGGTCACTGCGCTGCCCTGTGGCCGACGACCGAGGGCGACGGGACGGTGGGATGACGATGGCGGCGTGCAGCGCACAGGGGCGGCAGGGCATGGGCGGAGGGGACGGCGACGCGACGTGGGAGCGACGGGGGCAGGTGCGCCAGAGGAGGCGGGGCCGGGATGACGCGAGGGGAGGGACGGGGAAGACGTGCGCGGGGCAGAGGGAGCCGGGGTGTGACACGCGCACAGGAGCTGCCGACGCGGAGCGAGCTCAGCCAGGAGAAGAAAGGAGGAAAGGAAAAAGAAAGAAGGAAGCATGGGGGAAGAAGGCCGGGGGCCCATGCGCAAGAGAAAGAGGGGGTAAGGGAAAGAGTAGAAAAAGGTCAAGGCCATGGTTTTGGTCAATAATGGGGGTGAATGATAATTGGGAAATCGAGTTTCTATTTCACATTTAAGATTATTAATTTCAGTTCTTGCACATTATTTACTACCTAAGTTTTTAGTTTGGATATTATTTTATTGGCATGAATTTGAATACAGGGTGTTGACATTTTGATTTCATGATCTATAGTGACACTTTCCGTTTTATAATTTACAAGATTATTGTTTGTATTTGGGAGTATTCTTGATTATTAATTTGTATGGCACAAAACTCAAGTGATCTTCAATTAAATATTCAGAACCAATCTGAATGCCAGCAAAATGCAAGAAAAGTTTTAAAAAGTTCGTATTTTTGAAGCCTCCAAAATTTGGGATGTTACATCATAGCAGCCCACTGTGTGGTCGTAGGCTGCTGACACTTCATGAATTGTTCATTCGACCGGTCATAGGAGGTTTACGACCAGGGGTTTGTGCTATGTTTATGCACTGGAAAACTTGTTGGTTATACCGATTGTTGGTCTGCTTGTTTCGTGCGGTGCTATGTGACGGTTTGCTTGTTTGTGTGGTTGTAGGACTTCGGAGCTAGGTTATGGTGAGGTGTGGGAGAACCAGGACTAGGCACAGGAGGTGTTGAGGTCCAGACGGTCGAAGACGCCGAAGATGATCGAGGCTGGTAAGGTGGTTGCAAGCCAGGGAGACAAGGAACCGGAGCTGGAGCAGCCGGAGGTGGACATGACGGGCAACGCCGATGTGGACTAGGACTAGGCTCAGGGAGGAGCTGAGGTCCAGTCGGTTAGGTGCGGGGTGCGGTCGTGTGCGGTGGAACAGACCAGTATTAGGCTCAAGAGGAGTTGAGGTCCAGTCGGTCGGAATCGAGGCGTGATCGGCAAGACAGAAGGAAGCTTCCGAGAAGGCGCGTGAGGGGAAATTCGGTGAAATTGACTCAGGCCTGCAAGGGAAGTGGATTTTGTTGGGAAGCACGGTGATGTTGTATGTGTTAACGGGTAAAGCACTGAGATTGTTGTTGCTAGTGGATAAAGCAATGGTAAAACCCGGTGTTAGGTGGGGTTAACGGGTGATCCCCAGTGTGGACTAATGGATGGATCCATGAGGTCAAGGTTCGCGTGTGAGCCTAAAAAGGAGAGGGGAGGCAAGTGTTAGAGTTGAGTCATGCGGCCAAGCCCTGGGGGCTGGCGCCTCTCCCTCCTATGGGAGTCTATCTGTGTGAGTGTAGCTCTAGGGTTAGAGTGTGTCCTCCCGAGGGGAGTGGCTTTTGGGAGTGTCTGTGAAACTTTCATATATGCAATCATTCATCTCTCTGCCTCTATTTGAGTTGTGTTCTCTATTTATTGCTTGGATGTCTTGATTGTGGTTTCTCTGTTCGCTCTCTTTTCTGTGTTCGTGGCTATCTCTTGTTCTTGGTTTCATCTCGTTGATTTTCGGAATCGCAGTGACATGTGGATTGTGCTCCAAGCTAACGAGGCTAGCTTTGACCCACGAGCGATTCTAATCAACGATTTCGGCTCATGAACTCGGTTCTTATGCGCTCTTGAGCAAATAGCAAAAGGTCTCAATTTGATTGATAAGATTTCAATTCAAGATTGGAATAGCTTCTTGAGACCTTAAGCAACGTGCGCACAAAGTTTCTTGACTAGACGAACTCTTAATCAAAAGTTATTTGGAGTCTGGCTCTTGCGGTCGTGTGCCTCACTGCCTCCTCTGTTTCATTTTCGATCATGCCGTTCTCTTCGGTCACGACAGAGAGGTTTCGACCGCCCTGGTTTTTCTCAGTCAGAGGACATGGTCTTGCAGTGTTTCAAGTCTCATGACCAATCGATTTGTGAATCAAAAGATATTCGCAAATTGAATCTTGCGGTCGAGCGCTTCACTGGCCTCCTCTGTTTTGTTTACAATCACGTACTTTTCGGCCGCCTATCTTTTCAACCAATCAAGACTTAGATCGCTTGCTTTCTTTTGTGCTGGTTTTCGAGTGCTTGATGGTCGTAGATCTCATGGTCGTGTGTCCCCACGGTCTCATGAGGTGTCTGCGGCCGCAGTCGGCTATAGGTGCTAGTCGGTCTTAGACCACGTTGATCGTAAGACCATGTCATTGGCTTACAACCACGTCGGATCCGACCGCACTCATCTTTTGATCTCGCTGGTCGTGATTTTGGTGGTTATCGACTACAATGATTTATGTTTGACAGTCGATCTCCAACCAAGATGCTTTTCGGTTGAGTGGTCGAATTTTCGATCACTATGCAAGCTATCGACCACGTTGTCAGGCTTACGACCACAGTGTAAGCTTTGATCACGTTGTTGATTTGGTTTCTCGATAATACTGCTTGCTGTGACATGTGGGATAATGTTTAGAGTCATTTTGGTTACTCTCTTCCCATGAGCAAAGATCATCATCATCCTTGTTTTCAGTTCTGGTAGTCGTGCGCCTCCTCTGGTTCTTCTAGTCGATTACGACCACACTTCCTTTCTATCGCTCAATGATTCTAAGTCGTGTGGTCACTGGACTTCTCTGCAATCTCTTGTCGTTTGCAATCGCACGGACATCGACCACGTTGTGTGTCGTCTGAGAGGTTTACGAACACATTGGGCGTGGTCGGAAGTCGGCAGACAGGCGTTCGACCACGTTCGAAAGTCGGCAGACTTCGACCACACCAATTGCAATCGGAAGTCGAAAGCGGGTCTCCGACCACGTTGGTTACGACCATGGTCATTACGATCACGTTGGTTCGACCACGTTGGTTACGACCACGCTGGTTTCGACCGCGTTGGTTTCAACCATGTTGGTTTGACCACGTTGGTTTCGACTACGTTGGTTCGACCACGTTGGTTTCGACCACGTTGGTTACAACCATGTTGGGTTTGACCACGTTGGTTCGACCACGTTGGTTCCAACCACGTTGGTTCGACCACATTGGTTTCGACCACGTCGGTTACAACCATGTTGGATTCGACCACGTTGTGGGTTTCGACCATGATGTCAGTTTCGACCACATTGTGGGTTTCGACCACGATGTAGGTTTTGACCCCGTTGTTGGCTTCGACCGTAGTGTCTATCCCGACTATGTTGTCTGTTACGACCACCTTGTATTTCTACTGAGTGGTCGTATTCGACCATGTTGTGCTTCTGCTGAGTGGTCGTAATTCAACCACACAGTACTCTGAACCGGTCGTACGGTGGTCTATGTTCCTCTGCTTTTCAGTAGACCTCGTGTCCTAATCTTCATAGCTTTTTAGCTATTGGAGAAAAGGAATATGTGATTATTTGGAGGAAGAATCTTTAGGCACCATTCACCCCCCCCCCCCCCTCTGTTGCCTCATCCGATCCTACAGTATTTGTCGACCTTCACCTGTGGGAGATGGATTCAACGGCACCAAAATAGGAGATCTCGAAAACCACGTAGTGTGCTCCTAAATCTCCTCTATGAACCCATAGTAGGAGCTCCCCAACCCATCAGTACGGAATGCATCTATGCGTTCACCACTGTTCTAGTTAGTGCTCTTCATATCTTGAGCCCGCGAATAGAATGTGTACCCATTTATATTCTTGCCATGTCACAACTATAAATGTTGGTTTTTTTGTCAACCATGTCAGCATATCATTTGACGAGCTCCTAGCGAGTCGCTTCTTCAACCATTGGTTGAACCGACTGTTGTGTTGTCTTGTGATCCAAACATCTGACTGCTCTAGATTCCATTGCCAAAACACATCCTTTTACTGGTCGATATACGGGGTTATTTCAGTCATGTGTTGCAAGACCTTAAAATGTGTTTGAACATACGTATCCATATCTGGAGTAATTGTTTTTCTTCTGATGATCCCGATACCCTCAACTTCCCCTCATGGCAAGATCGAGGCACACTGATCAGTTTGATCTAAACCATGTAATTGACATAAAACTCAATGACCTCTTCAGTTGCATAACTTTCGATGATGCTACAATCCGGTAGAGATCGATTCCGTACATAGAACTTGAGAATTTCCATGAACCTCTCGAACAGGTATATGGTACGTAGGAACACATACCCAGTATATATCAGCTGCTCATGTTACCAAAAGGTTTCATTCCAAACACAGCAGTTTTGCCTCCTTTGGATTCACAAAAAACTGCTTCAAATGGGGAATTACAAGAATATAACACGTCACCTTAGTAGGAAGTCATTTCTTCACCTTGATTCTCTCGCAGTCATCTGATCGATTCTTACCTTGTATCGGGATAGATTGCACACTGGACATATATGCATTTTTGCATAGTCTTTATAGTAGAGGATATAGTCGTTTGGACATGCGTGTGTTCTTTCTACAACATTTCTAATGGACAAAGAATCTTCTTGGTTTTGTAGGTGATTTTGGGAAACTCGTTTATCTCCGAAAGTATGTCCAGTTAAGAGACCTAACAGCACCGTGAAACTCTTGTCGAACCAACAATTGCTTGCCTTCAATTTCAATAGTTCAAGCATGGCTGACAATATTTTGTACTTCGACTTGCAGCATGTGAACAAAGGTTTTTCCGAGTCCTCCATCAAGCCTCAGAATTTAACATACCCTCTCTCATCACAGTTCCCTTCTACATCATGAAGCATCTGATCCAAATTGTCATCATGCAGCCTATCCGAATTGGAACTACAATCAACATCATCCAGTGACATATCGTTAACTTCATCGACAATGTTATTATTACTACCTTCCTATGTAATATGCTCTTCACCATGATTGGTCGAATGTATATACCTTTTTTGAAACCCCCTTCGAATCAAGTGTGTTTCAATCTGCGCTCGATTCTTAAACATCTTCAGATTCTTGCAGTCAATGCATGAACAATACATATATTCCACCCTTTTATTCAATATATCCTCCTCGACAGCTCTTGTAAAAGCAGACACACCAATAATGTACTCTTTACTCACACGGTTTTCAAAGTACATCTGACTTCGGTCCTACGCTACGCATGTAACAATTTAATGTTAAATATTGAATTAATTAATTAATATACTATATATGATCTAAAGTAGCTATATATAGCAAGAATTAATTAAATTGATTTAAGTAGAAATAGACTATGAATTGGTTAAACACTAAACCATGTTAGATGTAAATAATTTTCTCTCCATATCAAGTTAGAACTAAATCATCTTCAATTCTCCATTACCAAGCTAGATCTAGAATATAATGCAATTAGGAATAAATTACTAACTATAGATAGTAAAGAACAAATGGATCTACAATCATTCTTCCTAATCCGCGGTCCATGAGAATAGATCTGGAATTTAAAATAAATCTATAAGAGTTGGATCTGCAATAAGTGAAATTATCATAGACGATTTTTAATACAAGCCGTCTGTGATAAGCTAATTATCATAGACGGGAATAGTTTTTGTTCATAACCGTCTGTGATACTTCACAGACGGTGTTCAACATGAACCGTTTGTGATATTACCTTTCACAAACGGTTTTTAGCATAGCCAATAAAACAGATGGTCGGTGAATCAAAACCGTCTATGATTGTATTTAATACTGATAGTTTTAGTTAATCGTTTGTGATGAACCGTTGAGCATTAACTTTTTTTTAGTAGGGCGAACAAAAGAAAAACCAGTGCCATTATGCACTCTGTAGTCCCTAGTATGGCATCACTTTCAAGAAATTAACCTATGCGCCGTAATGCAATTGTATATCCGTCCATTTTGTTAGTCCCTTTCGCGTAATGGCATTGCTTCTTAAGAACGATATCCTTATCCCTGCCATCGCTTTGACTTTGATTAATTCCTCGCTTTTTTTTCTTTTGGACCATTAGCTAGGTCCAGGTTTCTTGTGCCACACCTGGGGTTCCTTATCAGCTGGTGTACTGTGCTAACTCCCTCTTGATGTCTGCACAGAATAATTGTAGATATGCCTGGATCTGGTGCTGGACAGCATGGGAGGAATGCATGATTAATCTTGGCCTGATTGGCACAAATATTTCGGTTTAAGATATGTGAGACATGCGATGCCCCTCAGCCAGCGCATGGCCATGGGGTTGTCGTCGATCCATGGACCTGGGGATGCGTGACCTGTTGCAGGCTTGCAGCTGCAACCGTGGTGGTAATTTTACGTACTTTTCCAAGGCATACTTTTCCATAGTACTAGGCCCACCTGCGCACCGGCGGAGCTAGAACGAGATCCCTGTGAGGGTCAACACCTCTTTAGAACGTAGGGTAGGATCTCGAAACACAGAATAGAGAAAACGAAAGATTAAAATATCATGGCTTACATTCTACAGGAAATAGTTGCTTAAAAGACGTGTTTGGGTGCTTTACAGAAAAAACGCTGGAAATTTGCGATTAGATGTTACTTGATTAGAGAGAGAGTGTGGAGAGAGAAAGAAAGAGGGTGCATTAGATTTCTCAAAAGAAAAATAGACATGAGATTTGAGCTCATGTTTATTTTCATATAGAATTAGGGGTATAAGAATGCATTCCGTAGTAACTTCACAACTCCATTCCTATGTCCAAACAACCCTCATAGGAAAAATCAAGGATTAGAATCCTCCAAAATTCCTAAGAAATTCCTTGAATCCAAAGAGCCCTAAAATCTTGGATGTTTTACGCATTTTGATACAAATATAAAAAATGCACTGAATAAAAAAAATCCGTGGGGCTGACCCCACAGGCTTGAACATGGCACCGCTATTGCCATCTGGTTAGAAGTACACACCTGAAAGATGTAGAAACCAGACCTTGTGGTGTCAAATCCCAATAATCCAAAATTAACATACAAACAACCCTTAAAATGCGGCTAGCGGGATTTAAACCATGGTGTTCACCTAGGGAATAAGGTGACATGCTAGTTGGACTCAAAATGCTTGACCTGCAGCATATGTTGCAACGGCGGCAATAGGGCTGTATATATTTTAGTTGTATGTGCGTGCAATCAATCAAAAATATCCATCATGCTTGATCCACATTTTTTGGTTGAATGGTCTGCGTGGGAATGTAGTCGTTGCTCTACTGTAGCCAATCCGTATCAAGGTTTTAAATCTCCGGCTATAGCTGTCGCTATAGCCCGCTATAGCTGTTTTAGACTGATCGAGCTATTTGAGTTCCATGTATAATTTAGCCGCTATAGCCTCATTTAGCTCCGCTATTAGCTGTTTGAGAGGTCATCCGCTAAACGTCATAGCCGGAGATTTAAAACACTGATCCGTATGCTGGTTACAACTTCCAAGCATGATCATGGAAGAGAAGGTGAATAACAACAGATCACGGTTAGGTTCTATTTTGGTATTTGAGAGACAAAATATAAGGCATGTGGAGAAGGATGACAAAGGAGGCTATATTATGCCACCAATCATATGTCTCCTTAGGTTGCCAACCATTTGGTTCTTCATATCATCTGATCAAGTAAATTTGAAGAAATGATTTGTTAGAACAACAACCAAATATGCAGTCCTTGTTCATGCGCTGAACAACCTTAATCAACCTTGTAATCTCTTGTATAACAATAAACAGTCCTTTGTGAAGAACATCAGCAAGTACTAATACACATCCTAAGCTGATTATTGTGTAACAATAAGAATAACTAGCTAGAAGATTTAGGTTGTGATCAAAATGGCTTGAGCTTTTGGCTTCAGCTTATTTTTGCACTATTCATAAATTTCGTCTTTTTCTGAACTTTTGGCTTTTTTTTTAGTTTTTTTACCGGTTCTTTTTTCCTCGTATTTGTTTACACTTTACGTGATGGGCTAATATGTTTTTTCTATTTTTAAATTTTTTTAAATTTAATTATGGTAAATAAGCCTCTGTCAGCTACAGTGCTTTTTTCAGCCAGTTACAGTGTTTTCAGCCATAAGCCACGGGCTTTTAAGCCATTTTGATCACCCTCTTAATTAACCTCAATTGGTGAAAAATGTCCTGCTTAGCTTACCCGTGGCGCGTCCGATTGATGCCGATTTGCCTATCACATCGAAAGCTACAAACAGACAACTTTTGTCTAGAAAAGCAAGATTGGCAGCTGGGTATCATTCGACCGTACGTATGGGTTTGCAATTGGAATCCCATTTCGTTTTGTTTCATGTGTTGTTTGCACGCATCGATCTTGCACACCGTCCACATGGGGCGAGCATGTGGGCTTAGAGCAACCCCAACTAGGTATCACTTCATGTTGCTCAAAGTTGTTTGGATCTATGTACACACACATAAGAGTTAAAGGAGTTAGGCTCCATTCGGCATTTTGGTGGCTATTTATTAACAATTTTTTTCTACTTAATTTGGATGTACCAGTAAGCTAGCAGCATCTTCTTTTTTTGCCATAACAACAAAGTCTTATTGGAATTAGTAAAAGTTTCTGTAACTACTAAATTTCACAGTGCGGCATAGCACCACCACCACGAAGTAGCCCTTAATTCCATCAAAATCTTTAGAATGCTATGGACTTATACAGTTCTACTCCAATATCGATAGAGATAGTACTAGTTTGAAAAAAAAAACTGCGGTATCTATGTTGTTTTATGTTAGTGCGTAGCTTCTTGTTACGCACGCAAGTTCAAGATACCGGGCCTCGAAATTCGTGTGTGTGTGTGTATGTAGAACAGCGTTACGTAGAACCTGGAAAAGAAAGCTTATACACAAACATCACGTTTTCATGCCCTTGTGTCGCACAGGGGCCGCTAATGCGTAGTGGGGTTTTAGGACCTACTTACGTCGGGTGGAAACAGATCGGAATATCAATCGAAGTTGTATATTTGTATTCATATTTTTAAACAAAAAAATATATATACTAATATGGGTATACTCAAATACAAATACGAATCGAATATAATGAATACGAATTAAATATCTACTCAATTTGATGGTATCTTGATATACTCATAACTTGTATAGTGTGAAGACATTCATGGCACTTTATCCTCTTGCGGTCACATTTAATCATTCTAATATACTTATTTCACCTAAAGGAACATGAATTCACGTTAACTTAAAAATAGCTTGTCCAATTAATCAAGCGTATTGCAATATTAATGTATATTGTTTTATCGAATTTGAATACAAATAATAGTTTAGATAACATAACATTTTGGATTGGAAAAGTCCTTGCCATATTTCCATCCATATTTTTATGTGAATTCGAATACAAATAGAAGAGAATTTATTAATTGGGTTATATAATCTATACGTATTTGTGTTCTATCGAATATGATGATTGAACAATACAGATAATTTGTATTCATTTCATGTGATTTTCGAGACCCGCATTTGGTTTGTACCATATATCTGTGCCCGGTTATACATGGTTGGAATTTTTTTCAGGCTATATAACCCAAATACCCAATATGTTGTTCTTACCAAAGAGAAATGAGCGGTGTCCAACGACCACTGATATGTAGATCCCACATGTAAAATGTGATGACAGGTGGGGTCCATCGAACTTTGATGCATCTAACAGGATTCGATGGAGATGGAGTTTGCTGAAACATTTATCAAAACAGTCCGTTGTCTACCGAAATACATAGTTAGATATGTAGTTTTCCTTCTTGCAAACAAAATGTATTACTTATAGTTCTGTGTAATTCACTCGTAAGAAGAGGATACGACACACTGACAGAACGCACTTTGGCCATGTTTGGTTCATAGACAACTTTGCCATAATTAAGCTTAGGTTGCGACAAAATATGTGTCCACAGTTTAGTCAAGAAATTGAGTCTATGACACGTGATCCATAGGACTAAAAAATGATATATCACATTTGTGACAATGAACCAAACTACAAAAGAAACTATGGCACAGCTATAGTTAGACGTTGCAACATTAGATGTCAAACCAAACACCCCCTTCACCATTTATTTATATGGAGGCCGAAGCCACTCAATAGTCGAGAACATTTCCAGGCTTCCAGCCGAAGCCCGTGTGGCCTCAAGCCCAAGTCCATCTTATTACTTCCACAGCCCAACATTACTACATCATTCTTTTTCCCTTGTGGGGAAATTTGATATATGCTAGTACAAAGTGACAGTTTTAGATAAATGCCACAGTAAAGTGACAACAGCTAGAAATACCGTTCCAAACAATTATTTCTCACAAAATACCACTCTCTACGTGTTCCACAAATATTTGACAATGGTGCCCTTGTCTTCTTCCTATCACCACCTTTCAAGCTCATCCATGGCTGCCACCCTGTCCACCATTGTCGGCCACCACGACGCCTCCCTCTTCCACGCCCTATCCAGTGACCTTTGCTAACCCCTCCCCCGGGCGCCGTTTGCTAGCTCCATCGCCGCTCTTGCGTTGCCGCCGTCGCCACCTGCGCGCCACGCAGTCCAACGCGCTACGCGCCAGCATTCTGCCCACAAATTTGGCACTCGCGCCCGCCCGCCTACGCGCGTCCTGCGTTCGCTCGGCTGCCGCTCACCCGGTCGTCGCGTGCCAGCAGTCAACGCCAGCATTCGCCAACGCGCCAACGACTAAACGTCGCTAGCACGCACGCGCGGGAGGCGCGGCCTCGTCTTGGTCGCCAGCCGACAGTTGGTGCGAGGGGCGGCAACTAGCTGAGGGAAAAGCAAAGGAGGAACATGAACATAATAGCACGATAGGGAGAAGATCAGGAGGAAGATGGAATCACAATTTTAGCGTCATTCACCATGGCATTGATATGGATTTTCTCTCTCTGTTTTATTAATTTTACTAGAGATTAGAGTCAGAATTAGAGAGATGAGTAGTAAGGTTTCGTTAGGGTGCGATTAGTAGATTGGGTTGCCCAATATAGTTTTTAACTGTGATTTTGGATACTGTTTGGACATAATTTGATAAAGTTATCCATTAGATAGTTGTAGCGAATTTTGTTACCTTTCAGTAGAGTATTTAATCATGTAAATTGTCGGGCTAGATTCAAAGTTATGATTTTTGAAAGCCTACTGTCTCGAAAGTTGTCATCTTTTGGGAGCACGTGGAAAACTATAAATTAAAAATATTAAATAGATAAATTAGATTATTTGCTCTACAAGAAAAGTGTAGGTAATTCTCTAAGGATTATAGAGAGTCCAAGAATATGAATTTGGATAGGTAGAGCAAAAGTTATTGAGTGGTTTTCTTGTGGTTTGAGATTTGATTTCAGGTACCAAGAAGCGGAGGTAATCATTTACCCTTTCCGATTGCGCCATACGATATTACAAGTGGTATTAGAGCCAGTTGATATGGCATCAGAGAGGTATGTGAATCGTCCCCCCATGCTAGATGGTACTGATTTTGCTTTTTGAAAGTGCCAGATGCAAGCGTATATTGAGGCTCAGGGTAGTGATGTTTGGAATAAGGTTTCTAGACTGTATGAGGTTCCTGCTATGGTTACGACTCTAAATAAAATAGATGTTGATCTAAATGCTCAAGCTCGTAATCTGGTTTTTCAAGAAATTTCTTACAAGGAATTTGATCATGTAGCCCATATTACTTTTGCCCACTTAATCTGGAAAACTCTTTGTGATTATCATGAAGGAATGATTAAGATTACGAAAGTGCGTAAAAATCTTTATTAAAAAGAGTACTTAGATTTTTGCTATGAAATCTAGTGAATCTATTGATGATCTTTTTGCTCATTTTGAGAAGATTATGAGTAACTTGCATGGAATTAGTGTTATACCTGCTGATAGAGATAATGCAACTAAAATTTTGAGATCTTTAGGTTCAGAGTGGTTGATGATCGTCACGACTATTAATCAAATCGTCGATCTAGATACTCTTTTCATAGATGATCTATATTCTAGATTGAAAACCTATGAGATAGAAACTTTGCCATCTAATACTAATAAATCTTCATCTTTAGCACTTGTGACTAACCCCATGCAAGTTGCTACGTCTAGTACTTTATCTTGTGTTTCCTTGTCTGCTCTATCCTCTTTTTCAAAAGATCAGTTCGAATAGCTCCCTGAAGAGGACTTGGTCTTAATCTCCTCACGGGTATACAAGGCACTGAACAACATGAGGATGATAAAGTAAGGTGCTGCTCTAGATTCAATCAGGTGCTTCGAGTGTGGCGATCCAGACCACATTAAGATGGACTATTCCAAGCTCAAAGGAAAAAAAAGAGGACAAGAACTTTTGTCATCGACCATCCAAAAATAACACTATTGCAAAGTGGCTGAGAAGGTCCTGTCAGCAATTGAGCGCCTTGATCTGAGTGATGGTGACTTTGAGAATTGCGACGACGATGATGACAACGATGAAGATGATGTCAAAGGCAAGAAATGTGCACTGACGATTTCACAGGTTGTGCTTCATGGCGAGCAACAACAATCATGATGACTACAGTGATCCCAACGAGATAAGACCATCATATGATGAGCTTGAAGAAAGTCTAGTTAAACTTGCTATTAAATTGAAAAAGACTAAAAAGAAATTGAAAGAAGATAATTTTGTAGTTGAAAGCTTGAATTCTGAGGTTACTAGACTTAGAGCATATATTCCTAAAGATGATTCCTGTGAAACATGTTAAGTCTTACACTTTGAGTTAGAAACTGCTAGATCTATTAATGCAACAAGCCTAGTTCAACTTAGAGATGCAACTGACAGATTTGATCAACTAAGATTGCTATTTGATTCATGTGATGGAAAACTAAAACTTGCTAATGATGAAATTGAAAAGCTTAAGTCTAACTCTTCTAAAGCTTGCTCTAAGTGTGATTTGCTGCAAGCTAAACTTAACTCATCTCAAGAGTCAATTCAACAGATGTTTTATTATGAAAACCTGTATTTCTCAAATTGTCCTAAATTAAATATTAAAATTGATGCTTTAACTAGGCAGTTAAACTAGTTTACTAAAAAAGAAAGATTGGCTTAATCTAGTGCTTCCAAAGATCCAGTGATAGAAACTATTAATTGCACAACGTGTCCTGCTTTGGCTAAAAAAATGAGTGTCTTAAAGACACTTTAGAGAGATTTTCTTTTGGCAAGAAAAGTCTAAATAATATGATCCTAGATCAATCAAAAATAGGTGTGAAAAATCGTGGTCTATGATTCAATTTTGTTGAGCGTGCCAAGAATAATCCTTCTAAGATAGTTAAACTTCTGGAACCCAGAAAATTTAAAGTTGAATCTGAACCAAAACAAATTGTCTTCAAATCTGCTGGTATTGAATGATCACTAAATTTTATTTTTCTTTCATAATGAACAAGATTCAGCATACAAGAATTGTTGTTCAAAACAACAAATTTCAATTCATCCATGTGATCACAAGTTATGCATATTCG
This sequence comes from Dendrocalamus latiflorus, assembly GCA_017311315.1. Taxonomy (NCBI): domain Eukaryota; kingdom Viridiplantae; phylum Streptophyta; class Magnoliopsida; order Poales; family Poaceae; genus Dendrocalamus; species Dendrocalamus latiflorus. Next base: position 21,049,003 of record CM029623.1, read on the forward strand.
ATATACAAGAAATTGATTATCTACACCATAATCTCCAATTAATTTAAAACAGTAGGTATAGGTGATAGATAGAGAATTTGGAGATGAAAGGTTAGAAACTTTCTTCATAGCACATTCCAACTAACGGCCTCATTAAGTATGATATAGCACAATGCATCAGCAAGAGATATTCTATCAAATACTTCCTTATATATAATTAATTCGACATATGCAAAATTATGTGAATTTAGATCAGCACATGGTTCATTCAAGTCAACACAAGGAATATCAAAAGATTGCACTACAACATGTATATACTCACAAGGTTGCTCTATGTCTTGTTGTAGCACCAAATTGGTGCATTTGTCATTATCGTCCTCATCAGATACTGTGGGTACCTCAAACTTCTCCTCTAATGATATAAGATACACCAGATCATCCTTCATATCTTCAACGTCTCAACGATATCTGTAGATGGAGTAGGAGCCAAAACAATGTCAGCATTTTCAATTACCTTAGGTTGCACCTCGCTTGTGATCGTGGGTGGTAAAGGTACAAAACGATATCGTAATTTCTTCTTCATCTCCTCCCATGCGTACATGTAGTGGAACTTGATATTCAACCACCAATGTTGAACATCACCAACCAGCGCTGTCCTTGCCATGCTCATCTTCTCAAAAGGATCAAGATCCTGTCTTTCAAAGTAGCTATCCAACATAGTAACCTACAAGAAGTAGTCCGACGACATACTCTCAGCGGTGAGTGGCTACATGTATACTGGTAGTTGTTTCCCTTTGAGTTCAAATCTGCTCGCGATGTCATCGTAATCTACCCATTTTCTCAAGCCTGTCATTGTTAGTAGAAAACAAAAAAATAAATCACAAGTATATATTCATATCAACTACTAGGATATGGATGCTCAAATCAAGTCACACATCTCTCAAGATCTTACCAAATTCTTACAAGTTCTTACCAAAGCAAACAGGTGGTACAACCGGTGGCTGGTTCGTGATAAATCTAACTTAGGTGATGAGTATAGTTATTGCCGGTACAGCGAGACCTATTCAGTTAGTAGAAAAGTGGAGCTTAGATAGGCTATGTATTTTGTTGCAAAGGAAAACAATTAATTAATTTCAGAAATTGTATAGAATTGAATTATAGTTCGTATCTAGCACTTAGCCTATGTTGCCGATCAAACAAGGAAGGATGAAGGCTAAACAAGTGTATAACAACGTATAAGAGTGGTAGAGACCAGATAATTCAATAGAATGCAATATGGAATTGAAAAGCACAAGGATTGACACAAATATGAGAATTGCAGATTTCTGCCACTAGATAGGACGTCGGTATTTTAGCCATATTTTTTTGTCAGTTGCCTCTTTTTCAATGATTCTTTCTTTTATTTTCTGATGGACTTTTCTACAATTTTTATTTTGGGGCCAACTTCTGGAAACTGACAAAAAATTCGCACAAAAATCACAATTGCAGACTGTTGCATATTCAAATCAGAAATTTATGTCAAATTTCACCAAAGATATCTTTTCACTGCCATACTGGAATGAAGCGAAGTTTTACAGGAAAATATATAATGAAGTTATGAATCCAATGGAGGTGGTTTCACTAACAAATGATCACAGAATCAAAAGATATGATATTTTTTGTGGAGGCTACAAAGAAAGGAAAAATTAGCCAAATTGGAATTAGGGTTGGGGTGGGGGAATTTTTTGTTTGGATTTTTATAGGAACAAAGATATGACCAGCAACTAGAAAATGCTAAGACAGATGCAAATTCAATTTAGCAAACCAAAACTAAGAGCTTGAAAGTCACAACGAGGTTTGGACAGTGGAAATTAACTCTTTTTCTCAAACAATTTTCTGGTTATAGGTATGAAAAACAAATCTAGCACTAAAATCTTATCAGGCAATCTATGCTCTGATACGACTTGATGAGGGGATTTGGTCCGATCTTCCAATGAGAATGATAACTACGATTGTTTGATATGACATTGACGACAAGGCTACTTGACTGAAACGACCAAGTCCATCCTGCAATCGCTACATCACACCCTTGTCATTATCAACCGTGCCAAGAACGTGGTTGATCTGATCAGGAAGATCAATTCTTGCAAGCAATCGAGAACAAGAAAAAACAATGATAATGAGCAATCTAAAAATTACTACATATAAAAGTCGTACAAGGATTGTTGAGATGTTATAACACGAATCTGATCTAGTTGACACAAGAGACAACGTGGAGTTTGCACATAGGGCTAAACAAATCTAAACAAAACCTAAAGAGTTCAAATGGGATAGAGGGTGAATATATGAGTTGAAGAAGAGCGAGAGGCGACCAAGGGTCATCCTAGGGTTGGACACACACCCTAAAAAAGTTATAAAGCCCTTGGGCCCAAGTGGATGTGGCGTAGCACCTTTAGACTCGGATTCAGAAATAGTCCTGACTTGTTTTAGTGATATCTTTGCATACAGAAGGAATATTGAGGTTAAGCTGGATCCATTGGAAATAGAATAAGATAAGATTTTCATCAAGTACTCTACCATCCCAAATGGACTCCGGATGCGAATTCTATGCATGTTGGAAGTCGGTCCTATCAGGCTAAATCAGCGTCAGATTGTTTTGACGATTGCGACCTGACCAAAAAGGTTTATGAAGCTGAGGACTTACCATTGGATGGGCCTTAGAATAAGGTTTCCAACAAGCACAAGAACACCCAAATCGCACTCCGTTTGTAAAAGTTATAGCCTTTTTATTGGAGACCTGTTGGGCCCTTCTGAACTAATTCCGAATTGAGTTCTGAGTTGATTCCAAGTTTGATTTTGGTTTGGCTTGAAAAAATTCCGAATTGGGCTTAGAAACTTCATCCAAAACTTGGGTTGTGAGTTCTTGGATCTTCCTTTTCACTCTCCCACTACATGGGCTTCTCCTTGACCTTCTTCTTCCTTGTTCCTCTCCATTGATTTGGCCATGGCTTCCTTATTCTTCCCCTCGGTTCAAAAGTCTTCCGTTTGTCAAACCTGAGAATGTACGAAGTAGTGACATGAGGTAGTACTCCATTATCATGAATAACATTGGTAGGAATAGAGAGAAATTAATTCATCTTTTGTTCAATATTAATATTGGGTGCTATAGTCATATGCGTTTATGGCATGGTCACATCAGGAAGGCCCCTACTGCATCTCCTCGGTCCTAAGATCAGGTGCCTACTGACTTGCTACCCTAGAGGACTCACCACTGAAGCATGCATGGAACGCGGACAAGCTCCATAAGTTTTACAATTAAAACTTTGTCGTATGCCCTCAAGCAGCACCTATCAAGATGTAAACACTATCTTGCTCAATGCAATGAAGGCACAAGATCCCCACATGCTCGCTCCACTTATGTAATTGTGACATGATTCAGAGGTGGCCTCTGAACACACTGTTGTTAAGGGCTAGGCCCATTTTGTGTATGTCTTCCTAACTACATTTTCATCGACGATTAGAAGGTTTGTCTCCTAACACATTGCTGTTAGGAGGTAGCCCTCTAACGCGCTACTGTTAGAAGGCTACACCGCTTCAAGAAATCATCTTGCGAGTACATCACGACTAACTCCAAGGACATGCTCCTACATGCTGCTATTAGGAGACAATCCTATCCCACAAGTCTCGCTCAACTTTTCACAACCCATCCCTATAAAGGGTATCACCTCTGTGGTAACCAGGGCGCACGACCTCTGTGGTCTCCCCTAATAAAAAGACCAAAGCAGCTTGGGCGTCTGTCGCCTCTGCTATGGCAGCTTGCACTTTGCTGGACCTAGAGTGCGAGCGACGGCTCAGGCTTAGCACTTGAGTCTATGGGTGTGCAAAGAATTAGTCCCCCTTTAGCCTCCAGGCCATGCACTGAACAACCTCCAGGTCACCCATCGCCTCACTTTGATGTAGGCAAAAGCCCAACCGCACCTAACACATTTGCATCCATCTCAAGAACACTTCTCTATGAACAAAATGGTTACACAAGCCATGAATTTTAATAGGTTTTGAGAGACATCCCCTCTTGGTGGGTGTGGAAGTATACACTTATTACATTCAAGCTATTAGGGGCCTCACGAGCAAGGACACTACCCCTTTCAAGGGGTGCCTAAAACCCCCTATTTCCTCACCCAGTTAGGACTGAGGTGAAAAAGGAGACTACTCAGTCTTAAGAAGTAGTTCAGCCGCTACCAGGACTTGGTCACATCCTCCTCCAAGCTCATGTTCACCTGGCAAATGACCCTGGCCTTCTCCTCTGAAACCTTCAACTTCTCCTTAGTGGCTCTCAGCTTATCCTTGGCAATCTTTAGTTTCTCCTCTATGGCTCTTAGCCTATCATCCTCCAACTACGAGGCCTTCTACTGAGCCTCAGCGATGGCCTCCTGGAACATCTCTTCTATGATCCGAGGGGATCCATCCCTGACAATGTTGGAGATAGAGGTGGTGGGAAGCATACAATGCTGACATTAGAAGACATGTGATACTGGGCAAAGGAAAGTAGTGACCGTAGAGGTACCAAAAGTAGAGGTTCACAGCAGTGCCCAGTCAATACTTGAGAAGCTAGGAGAACTCTCCGATGTCCCGCGTATCGCTAAAGTGAGCCATGTATGTGTTGACACGCCCCTCAGTGAGGTGACGGATCTGAGCTACTGCATCGTCATCATCGATGAGTGGAATGGCATAAAAGGACAGCTTGCTGGAGGAGTAACTCGTGGCCTCACCACAATTCCCGTGTACCTGAACCTCGGGGCTAGGAAGAGCCTTCTCGCCTCTCAAGACCTGGGCCTCGGGCATCGCCTTCCCAGTATCACCGGCCTATGCTCCCGCCTCCGCAATGCCTAGCACCAACAAAAAATATTGAGCAAGAGGCAACAAATGGCCAAAGGCGCTTGAAAAGGACAAGAAGCTTCGTTTACCCTCATCACCAAAGAAAGAGTCAAAGGCATCACTGTAGTGGGTATCGAGCACCCTCGGGCTGCCAAGAGGGGTTGAGACCAACTCCCCCTCCTCCAAACACTCCACCGCGCGCACAAGGGGCCACATAGAGCTAGAGCCTGTAGGGGATGTGGAGCTGGAGCGCGAGGAGGGAGATGTGGTCTGAGAAGTCCCACGACTTATAGAAAGCCCCATGCCAACTATGTTCCCAAGCGCAGCGATGGCCTCTGTTCCCAACTCGCAATTGGAGCCTGCTGCTTCCTCTTCAGTGGAGATGGCCTCTGAAGCACCTTGGGATCCTGAGGCTTCCCCTTGCGGAGCGAGGCCCGAGGCGACAAAGAGCGGAGGATGCTCTACAGGGGGTTGCGTGGCATCTAGAACTCAGGGCCAAAAGCCACCCATAGGAAGGGGACCTCACTCCTGTAGAAGGAGGCATCACCCTCCCAGCAGGGGGCTTCGCCCTTAGCTAGCTCTTTGAAGGAAGGGCCCTGGCAACGCCCTTTGAGGCTAACACCTTGGCTTTATTCCTCTTCGATGGATCAAAGACAAGTTTGCCCCGAGGGGGCATTGTCAACTTCAGGTTGTTGGTAACGCTGTTGGCCCCTCGGCCACTGAAAATACCAGCCTCCTCAAGAGCCTCATACTCGGTGATAGTCATCTCCCCGAGGATCCAGTTGGCCTCCTCAACTGCCTCCCTGTGGGAGTGCGCTGCACATAGTTAAATAGAGGTATCAAACTCATGGGATCGGGGTAATCCGAAGCGAATTGGCCAAGTCATGGTCACCTTTGCTTTTGGAGACCGTAATGTAGTCACGCTTCTCAGCAACTAGAGGGCTAACATTTGCAAGCGTCATCTCCTCCATCAAGTCCCGGACCCTGCTCCACTTGTGGATCTCGGACGCAGCATGAACAAACTCCCAGTCGGCATCCGAGAGAGGAGGGATCTCAGGATACCCATCCTGAGTGATCCTGGGCTGGCTGCCGATGTACGGAAAGCCCTCCACCTTCAAGTAAAACCACTTCTTCCCAAGACGACTCCAGTTGTACCTGGTTGCATGAACCGGATACAGCCCTGGCTCTGAGCAGTCGATATCAGCATGCCTAGTGGTCCAAACCTCTTGTTCGTCCGCTGGAGGTGGAAAAGGTAGTCAAAGGCCGCGACGATGGGCTTCAGGTGCCTACCCTCGATCGCCGTATCACATAGCCACAGAAACACTCTCACCCTGACAAATAAGTTGGGTGAGAAGTGCGAGAGCTCCACCTGGTAGTGCCTCATGAGAACCCAGATGAAGAGATGGATTGGAAGCCCCAGGCCGACCTCAAACCAAGCCTTAAGAGCGATGGTGTATCCCTTCGGAGGGCTAGGGCATTCGTCCGGCTCCGGCCACAGGACGTCTCCCGGTGTGATGCGGCTCCCAAGTGCCACCAGCACCGCCTTCTCCGCCTTGGTAAAGGAGGAAGGCTCGACCCCACGAAAGCTTCCTTGTCAGAGGTGTCGTCCAGGATTGAACATACTTGTCAAGGTCCCATCTCGGCCTGGCCTCCTTCTCCCTTTCCCAGCGAGAGAGGTGGCAGTCCTTGGTCATAGCGGTGGGGCGGTGAAAATCTGTAATACCAGCAGCACAAAAGTGGGTCAGTACTCAGAAGAGGAATGACCATATACACGTACATTACGCGAGAAGGGAAAATCATAGCGCCAACACTGACAGAGAAGGCTACGCCAAAAAGTTCTGCGTGCCCTGCGCACTTCAGCGCCCTGGCCATGCGTGCCCTATGCCCGGCACCCTCCATGACATCTGAAGGCCGATGCCTGGCACCCTAAGGTCCCTAACGCCCGCATGCCAGCACTCCAGGCCGGCTCCCAACAATGGCCATTGTCCCTCTCAAGACTGCAACAAAAATCCACACCTAAAGACACCTCTAGGTGGCTGCACCTGCTTGTCTCTGGTAGAAAGCAGAATGTGAGGTGTAGTTTTTGGTAAGAGTCGAACTCAAGGCCACCCACTCACCGAACGAAGGCACCAATTCACTAAGTCACAGGATGTCTGGATCCCCCGCACGCGCGCTGGAACTGGCCAGTGGACTGAAAGTCCGGCCACGGTGAAGCAAAATACTTGCCGAAAGACCCTGCTAGCCGGACGAACGCACGTGTCTCCTATCGTCCACAGAATGCTCCTCGGTTAACCGCCCTACTCGCATGCACGGGGATGGCATGCTACACTGGCAAAACCCCAACAGACGTGCAAAGTGTGTACTACCCAAGTGCAAGCGCCCTGTCAAAAAGTGCTAGCGTCCTCTCGAAATGACTCACGCCTAGCGTCCTCTCGAAACCACCCTGGCTAGCACCCTGTCAAAACTACTCACGCCTAACGCCCAGCCAAAACTGCTTATAGCAAGCACCTCGGCGCACGAGGAGATCGTGGTTTATAGTAATTATGCCATTACTAGCCCATAATCCAGAGATTACGGTCAATCGTTCCTAAAAAAAGTTTAAAAGAGGGCAGCATGTGCAATGAGGGCTTACTTTAAAAGAGATTTAAATTCTGAAATCACTATTACTGTTTGTTTAAAATATAATGATAGTATGTAGAATCTTATAAATTATGCTATAAAGGAGGAGAGGAGAATTATAGGGGGACGTACACCATGGTTCAATATGAGTCCACATCAGTTCGTATGCCATAACCAACACGTCACATGAGAAGAAGATTGAGCATGGAACTTTTCCTTCGGTCAAGATGTTATGTAGTATTGCTCTGTTACTACATAAGGAGATCGTGGTTTATAGTAATTATGCCATTACTAGCCCATAATCCATAGAGGATGAGATGTTTCAAAATCCATGTGAGGATAAGAGCCACATAGCCAAATTGAGTGAGAGTAATAAAAGCAGTGAGTTGTGTGATTTTACCATACATGAGGTTGAGATAGAGCCTCCAAATTGAGCGTGAGAGATGTACACAAAAATAAAAGAAAAAGTAGATGATACAAAAAGTGAGGTTATTTTTTATACTAACGATGTATACTCTACTTCTAGTGTTGTTTCCCACTTTGTGCAAGTTAATAAAGAAGAGGACTTAAATGCTAAACAAACCGTACTACTTGAAGATGAAGCTACACTACCTACATAACCTATATCAACTGAAGAGAACATAAGGTAACAATAATAGTGATAAATTGGTAGTTCATCAAGAAAAAATGAGTCAAAGTGAGAACCCTTGTGCCCAATTAGAAAGCCCATATTCTAATTTAATGTGCATAATTTACATACTGTGGAATTGATTACTTATGAGGAAGCTCTTAGTAGAATATCCCCTGATGATTCTTTATGTTATATCATATTCGATGAATCTGTTGAACTATCTAGTGTGATTGAGAAGGTTTCTGAAATTTCATGTCAAAAATCTCTTGTTAGTACCTACGGCTACACATATAAATTCAATTTGATTCGAAATTATTGTTACCTATTTTATGTTTATCGAATATGCATTACTGTGATATGTCTATTGAAGTGAATTTGTATGTTTTGGACAAGCCATCTTTTGAGCCATGCTTAAGTAATCAGAGTAGCATAGTTGAAGTATGAAAGTCGCTAAAATTTTTCTTACCCATATTTGAACAACTTAGTCTAGTTTTGTCTATTAATATCTTATGCATGTACTTACAAAAGTCGAAGATGACTTTTTTCTCATGGGAGGGAGTATGATATGGACAAATTGAGATATTAAGTGATTGGTCATTAAGTGATTGGTCAACATATACACTGTGTACATCCTATGGTTTTTTTATTAAACAAATTGTGCATAATATGGGGAATAACAAAATAACTTGTGACAAATATATGTACAATGCATATACATTGTTTTCTTTATTTAGCATATTTTCATATTATCAAAAGTCGAGGACGGCTTTTCTTGAAGAAAAGGAGGATGATGCAGATATGCTCATGTCTTGTGCTTTTCGGTTAAATATTATTTAACTGGAAATTATTGAGCCGCATTATCAGGTGAAGTCGTTACGTAGTGAATTTAATTTTTATTTATGTGAGAATTGTTTACTACCTAACAAGGATGTTTTATGTAATTTCAAGGGTGCACCAACCAATGATGTCCATGTGCTAGAACTAAGTAGAACCAAAGAAAAAGAAAAGGGACGCTACTGGCCACGTATGGAAGGAGAAGAAATTGCACCACACGAAGGCATAATGCATGCTGCCATTGCATGGAATGTGCTAGCGTGTGCAGCAAATAGGAGTGCAATCGGATCGGATTCGGATGGATATTGCTCATACCATATCCTAACCCATATTTTTTTCTGGATTCAAAATCAGACATCGTAAGGCGGATACGAATACGAATTCGGAACATTCGGAGTTTCAAATACAGTACTGTCAGGATGGATACATGTTGGTTTCGGATCGAAAATTGATAATATAGGCGGGTAGTCTGTGCATACATAAAAGAATATACACTGAACCATACCACCATCACTTCAAGCCTTCAACTAGCAATAAATTCATCTAGATTACTTAAGTACGATAGCCAACGTGACACAAGTTTAACATAAGCTATAAATTTATACATAAATTCAAAAACTGATAGGTTCATACATAAGTTCGACAAACGATAAATTTATACACAAGTTCAATATAAGCGGGGAGGATTAGTGGTGGCTGGCTAGAGTAGCTAGACTCTGGAGTTAGGTTAGAACTTGGGTAAATCTAGGCCGGTTGGTATCAATGATGGTTGATGAGTTGGACCGACTAGGGTACTAACTTACTTGTCGGATATGGAAATGGAGTTAGATATTTTTTGTCGGATACGGAAACGGATTCGGAAAAAGCATGATCCGACGGATACGGAACTATCTGGATATTTTTTCGGATAGTTATCGGATACGAAAACGGAGTCGGATACCTAGCCTCTCTGGATACCGGATACGAAGGCGTTGTGGAATCATTTGCTAAATGTAATAAAGTTAAATGAACTAGTGATGTACTTGACTACTTGGTTATGGGCAATTCGTACTTTTGAACCATGTGACCTGTAGCTAGTTAGCTACTATTTGTTTAACTAGTCTCTATCATTTACTTGCTACTTTTCTAACTAGAATTTACTAGTTGTTTAACTTGTCCCTGTCACCATATGAAATTTAATTTTGCGCATTATCCGATTAAATATTCGTGACCAAAACTAACCGTATTCGGAGAGGCATATATTCGCTCCATATTCGTGACGGAGAATATCTGCATTCGTATTCGTATCTGACACTATCCGTGTCCAACTTCGACTCCGACAAAAAATATAAAAAAAAGATACGAAATGAGTAATATCTATCCGTATCCACTCCATTTGCACCTCTACTCGTGAGTCACGCGGCTCCTAGGAGAAAACGCGTGACGCGCGCACGGAAAAGAGCATGGGCCGTGCGTGAAACAAGGGAATCCGATAACCAGAGGACAAAAGCGCATGAGGGCCAAACGATACCGAATCGGATTAGCATGTAATTAGTGTTTCTGTTTTGGGCTGTTAGACTGTTCTGTTCGGTTTCTTTGGCCGAACTAGATTGTGAGTTGGCGTAAGGCCTTTTTGAGTGTGAGACTTTGTTCGGTTTCTTTGGCCGAACAGAAGAATTTTTTTGTGCGAATAATCTATTTTTTATTCGAAATTACAGAAACCAAGACAAAAGGCAAAAACAGAAACCAAAAACATGCGACGCAGGTTTAAGTCCAAAGATAGCCGATTTTCGGGGTCTTGGAGGGCAACTAGCGGAAGCTTGTCATTTTCTTTGGATCGGGTTCGTCGTTAGTTTTCCAACGAGTACAAGAACATCAAAAACAGACACCGTATGCAAAAGTTATGCCTATTTTACTGAAGGTGTCGGAAACGGACTCAAATTCGTTTCGGCCTCGATTGAAACTGCTATAACTTTTGATCCCGTGGCCGAAATTGCTCAAATTTTTTTCTGAAGGCTTTTGGACGTATGAAGAATAGCTCCACCAATTTTCACTATTTTTGGCGAGGGTTTGATGCACTTTCCAAATTTCGGCAAAGATGGACTCTTTGCTCTGTTTTTTCTCTTTCTTTCTCTGTTTTTTTCTAAACAGCCAAAATCATCTCTCGCTCTCTCTCTCTTTTCCTCTGAGTTCGAAACCAAAATCAATGAATTCTCAGTGACATCAAAATATCACTTACCATCGTATGTACCGATCGTTTACGGTCAATCGTTCCTAAAAAAAGTTTCCCAAAATTTTTTACGCACCTACAACATACAATAAACATAAACTTTTATTACAACTCCAGCAGATTTTTCACCAGCTTAAAATACAAAATTAATAAAATTTAAAATATTCACGGGGGCCTAAGTGCAGTCGCCCAACCATTGGACGACTGCATGAAAGTCGCCCAATGGGAGGGCGACTGGATGCAGTTGCCCGAGGGTAGAGCGACAGGGACTGTCGGCCCCTGGCTGCGCGATTTGAGCTTATTTTTGTAAAAAAATTTCCCACAGGTATATTTCTATAATTTCGAATAAAAAATGGATCATTCGTAAAAAAAATTCAACAAGGAAGGGCGCCCTTAAATAGTCCGGTACCCTCCTCAATGTACAGGGATTACCTTATTCAGATTAAAAACTTTGCTCTTAATTCTATGGTTTATGCTACAACGTCTCTAATAGAATAGAAAGTTTTAATCCGAATATTACCGCCATTTTTCTATGAATCTTCGCATGTTTTTGCAGGAAAACATATCTACTTTTGCGTGGCCAAGTAGACGAGGATTGGAGCGTGTAGTTGGACGAATTCTTTTATTACAAGTTATTGTATTAAGACAGTGGTTAACGTCATTGGTCCATTATATTACACAGATCTAAGTTATCAATATTGATTCTACGTCGTGAAGATCGGCACCCTGTATCAGCAACTATTGCACCCGTTCATGTGAAAGGGCGACATGCCATGTCGGCGAGCATGATAATCACAAGTTGAAAACTGCTCCAAGTACTATGGCGATCTGATGGTCGTATGTTAATATGAAATGCATCGAATGGTTAATATTTTGTTGATGATGCGGCTTAATTATAGAAAGGCTTCCTTTGTGGTCAATAATATAGGGGAGTAAAGAATATACGAATTTCACATGAATCAGTTCCCGTGTTCAAAACAGGGCTTATTCGGAAAAAAAAAATCACAGACACAAAACATTTGTCTAACAGCAAGAAACCCCCATCTTTCTTGCAAACAAAACAAAAGGCTAATATAAATACATAAATGCCACAAGGAGTTTCACAATCAAATAACCTTTTAAAAAAATTCACAATCAATCCAAGAACTAGTTAATACGAGTGAAGGTTTGATCTGTTATACATCCATCCAAACGTTTATGCACTACGCGTGCCATTAAGTAGTTCATGAATGAGCCTTCACTGAGATGGAAACGTTTGTTCTTAACATATACTCAACCCCTCTTCTCACTACCATTTACTCGATTAGAATGTAACATCGCTGTCTAACCAGATTACGTCGAGCCGTCGAGGTATCGTTCGTCTATCACCATGGACTAAAAGTAGGCCGGCCGCCTGATAAAATTCCCTGAAGGTAACGGCAAATGCTTAAAACTAAGTTAACAGCGTGTGTTAAACGCTGAGTGTAACGCCGCTATTGATTAAATAAAGAGTACTGCTATATCTCCTTAAGCGTTTAGTGCAATCTGTTCAGAGAACTACTCAATAAGACTCAACAATATCTCAGTTGCTCCCAACGTAAACTGAAACTGCCTCCCTCTTTACAATGGCGGGCAGACATCTATAAGTGTCTCATTCTCCTCGTCTTCTCCAGCAAACCATCAAGAGACCGAGCAAGACGCATCTCAAGCATGGCGTGCAAAGCGCTACTCCTGCCCTTCACCCTACTCTTTGTCCTCCAATTCGCCACGGCCAACCTCCTCGGCGCGAACGTCATCGACCGGTGCTGGCGCGGCAAAGGCAACTGGGCCGCCGACCGGCAGCGGCTCGCCGTGTGCTCGGTGGGCTTCGCGGGGAAAATGCGGCAGAACCGTGGCCCCGGGGTGATCCCGTACACGGTCACCGACCCGAGCGACGACCCGGTGCGTCCGCGGCCTGGCACGCTGCGCTACGGCGCGACGGTGCTACCGGGGAAGGTCTGGATCACCTTCCAACGCGACATGCACATCAGGCTGGCGCAGCCGCTCTTCGTCAAGAGCTTCACCACCATCGACGGCCGCGGCGCCGACGTGCACATCGCCGGAGGCGCGGGCATCGTGCTCTACGAGGTGAACAACGTGATCATCCACGGGCTCCACGTGCACGACTGCCGCGCGCAGCCTGCAGGCCAGGTGGTCGTCCCCGGCGGGGCCGTGCAGGAGGCCGTTGGTGACGGCGATGCCATTCGGCTGGTGGCGAGCTCCAAGGTGTGGCTCGACCACAACACGCTGTCCCGGTGCGAGGACGGGCTCCTCGACGTGACGCTCGGCTCCACGGATATAACCATCTCCAACAACTGGTTCCTCGACCATGACAAGGTCATGCTGCTCGGCCACGACGACAGCTACTCAACGGACCGCCGGATGCGGGTCACCGTCGCGTTCAACCGCTTCGGCCCCAATGTCAACCAGCGCATGCCAAGGTTTGTATACGACTACACGTACATTACATAGCCATGATATGACATACGTGGTTTTTTTTATCTGAAACACAACTGCTTGCTTGTACATGTGCCTAAACGAAGTCTCCTTAATTTTTGTTGTAGGATAAGGCATGGTTATGCTCACGTCGTGAACAACTTCTACGATGGATGGAGAGACTACGCCATTGGAGGAAGCATGGGACCAAGTGTCAAGAGCCAGGGCAACCTGTTCGTAGCCTCCACGCGAGACAACAAGAAGGTAGTCTCTTGCATCGACTTATACAATCTGGTAACGGTAACGTTTTGCTGTCGTTGGCAGCTCTAACATGCTGTGATTTCAATCTTTTTTCAGGTGACGAGAAGGATGCCGGTCGCGCATGTCGCAGCAAAGGAATGGAATTGGCACTCCGTCGGGGACGAGTTCCGAAACGGCGCCTTCTTCAAGCAGATGGGCAACAGGGTGCGGCCCAATTACAACAAGCACCAGGTGTTCCCGGCGGCGAGCGCCAACGACGTGAGGTCGCTGACGAAGGACGCCGGTGCTCTAAGGTGTTCCGCCAGGTCCGCGTGCTAAACGGAAAAGAGGAGGAAGGCGTGCAGTGTTATCGGTGCGGCTGCTGCTTGCTCTGCTCCGCTGACACTTCATATGTATACTTTGGTCTGTTGCCTCACTGTGGATCCTTGGGTCTCTAAATGGACAGTAGTACTATTTACATCCTGTTGCAAATAATACACAGAAAAATAGAAATAAAAGATACAAATTTTTTACGTGAAAAAACCTTACGGAAAAAAACCACGGACGTTCAAAGGCAAATCTTTACTATTAAAAAAATATAAATTGGTGGTCGTCGGTCCGTTCTCCCTTATCTCTTCTCAGTTATCCGATCAAAGATCAGCCGTCCAGATCCGCATGTAGGTAGTTCTTCCACTCCTCACTGAAAAGGTCAGGCCGACGCGTGGACCGTGCTCCTCCTCTTCACTTCCCTCACATCCTACGCCTCCCGCAACCACTCCACCTCCCGCAACTGTTGCTCCTCTCTCCCGAACCCTCATGCCGTGCCTCCTCCTCCTCCTCAGCGCCGCCACCAATTCCTTCGCTGTACGACAGCACCTGGCCGCAGTCCCCCAACTTCCCCCAGCAGTGTCGCATCCCCTCGTCGTCACATCCCAAAGCATTTGCCCGTCACCTCCTCTCCCCATTTGCCCGCTGCCGCCTCTCCACCACCACCTCCTGCAACTACCGCCTCCTTCTCCCCCGATCCCTTGAGCTGCACCTCCTCCTCCTCGACACCATGGTCGAAGTGGGCTATGGTCGAAGGGAGAAGTGGTCAACGTCGAAGGGTTGTGGTCGAAAGGGACAGTGGTTGAAGGGGGCAGTGGTCGAAATCGAAGGGGCAGTGGTTGAAATCGGGGCCATGGTCGAAGTCAAGGCCGAGCAGACTGGCACCAACAGTTGGGCAATAGGGCACAAGTGCACCGAAGGCCTGCCAACGTACGACCACCAGTAATTGTTGACCGCTCCTGACCTACGATCACACACGATGGTCGACGGTTTCTAACTTATGACCACGAGGTGTGATCAATAGCTTCTAATTTACGACTATGAGCACGGGTCAATGTGTTTCGACTTAAGACCACAAGGTGTGGTCGATATCTTTTGACTTACGACTACGAGCGCTGGTCGATGTGTTCCGACTTACGGCCACAAGGTATCCTCGATGGCTTCTGACTTACGACCATGAACAATGGTTGTCGGCTTCCGATGTACGACCATGAGCCATTGTCAAAGGCTCCCGATTTAGAATCATGATCGATCGTTCGCCGCTGCCAACTTACAACCACCAGCGATGGTTGACTGCTCCTAACTTACGATCACACGCGATGGTCGACGGCTTTCGACTTATGACAACAAGGTGTGCTCCAGGGTTCCCAACCTACAACCACGAGGTGTGGTCGATGTCTTCTGACTTATGATCACGAGATGTGATTGACGGTTTCTGACTTACTTGATAGATTTAAAAACTTTTAGAACATGTTTGTATGCATATTCTAAAAATGTTTACCACCCGTTGGTTTTAAAACATGCAGTATGATAAATTTTAAAAATCCGTAGCAACACACGGGCATTCAACTAGTCACTATAATGAGAAGAGATTACAATGGAGCGTTTGCTCCTGAGTATATGTAACATCCTGAAAAATGACATTATGGAATTGTGTAGTTTTTGGATTATTTTGCAATATATTTCCATCTGCATTTGAAGTTATAATGTTTTTCCTAAAAATTGGCAAAAGGTTTTAAAAAGTTAAAAGGATCAAAAGAAACAAATATGATTGAACATTGGAGATTTGAAAATCTAAAATAAGAATCTGAAAAGATGATCCAGTATACGAGGGAAGAAACCGGGTTAAAAGTATACAGCCTCATCTTGAAAACAATGGTATAAAAGAGAAATACAAAAATAAAATAAAAATAAGTATGCATGTAAATACCCCAGGGTATATATATATATGCATATATACATATTCAAATGCAAAAGCAAAATAAAAAGAAACAAAAAAAATGGATGGGAGCCAGACCAGGCCGCTCGGCCCAGCCCAGCCCCCATCTCCCTCTCCCCACGGCCCAACTCCCTCCTCCCTCTACCGAACACCCCCCAGCGCTACTGTGCTTCTTCCCCAATTCCCCTTCTCCCTCCAGGCCGAAATCACCCTCGCGCGCGCACTGTAGCCCGGCCCGCCTGCACCCTCTTCGGACCGGTGGGCAACCGCAAAGGAACCAGCGGACGTCGCCGCCCCCGCCCGAGGAACGCCGCGCCCTTATCCTCTGCCCCGCCCCCTCTTTTTCTCCCCACTGTCAAGCCATCCCCTCGCGCGCAAGGCTCGAGTTCCTCCCCTGGCACGCGCGGAAAAAGGGGCATCATGGCGAATCCATTGCGTGGATATGGGCCTCTGCCGCTCTCTGCCCTCGCCGCCTGCTCCGCCGCGCCCGGACATGACCGAGCGCGCAGACGCCCGTTGCCAGCCCCGCTCGGCCCCCTATAAGGACCCCCGAAGCTCCCAATGCACCCCTTACACTCCCAATACTCTCCCCCTCCAGGTAATTGTGCTGTAAACACCCACCCCCGCCGGCGCCGCCCCTTTCGTTCCCATCTCCGGCGACGCTCTCCCCGTCGGTACACGCCACCAGAGGTCAATTCCCGACGCCAACACCATCTCCGGCACCCCACGAAGCCTTCCCCGGCCTTCCCCGAGCCTCTCGGCAGCCGTACCTCGCCGGCCCCGACGCCCTCTCCGGACCGCCGCCCCCGCTCGCCGCCGGCCTCCACCGTGCTTCCTCGACCCCAGCCGACCCCACCGCCGACACCATCACATCCCCGGGAACGCGTTTAGACACTCGCCCGAGCCTCCCCGAGCACCGCTCGTCGCCGGCGCCGCCGCCCTCGACCTCCTCCGCTCCACACCTCCGCCAGCTGGTTCATCAACAACTACTCCTCCCTACCGGTCAGGTAATACCCGTAGCCCGACCGGTTGCAATCTCACGCCCTCACCCCACACGCCCGCGTTCGACCCCCCCCCCCCCGGGTCGCAGTACTGTAGGGGATTTTACCCATTTTTGGCCGTTCCGGGAGTAGAGAGGGTTAGGAGTTAATGATGATTAGTTAAGGGCTAATGATGATTAGGGGTTAATGGTTCATTTAAGCACTGTTAACCGAAATTACTTAACGTCCCCCTGACGCGTGGGCCATGCTTAAATAATTAATTAACTAGTGGCCGGGCCCACCTGTCAATGACACTGTGCATAAGGAATAAAATAATAGAAATGAATTAAAAACACCAGTGGGACCCACCTGTCATACATACAAGTATAACCATTAAAAATAAAGAAATAAATTAAATATTAATGGCTCCACGTGTCGAAGATTTTCTATTTTGTTTGAAATTTCTGTGAACTAAAAACTTTGAAAATGCATATCTTATCCATTTTAACTCCGATTGGGATGAAACAAACTTCCAAATTCGTATAAATTCAAGGTCTATCAAATGAAATCAGAAACATGATTTTTAGAGTCCATTTGAATTTCTGGTGAATTCTTGAGTGATTGTTGCTTTCTTTATTTGGGTTATCGCGCACGATTAAATAGCGTACGAGGCTCAGGAAGAAGAGGCTGAGGTTGCCACCCTAGACGCTTCAGAAGACCAGGACCAAGACCCCCCGAGACTGAGGCGAGTCAACACTTTTTGATCATTTTGAACCCATGTTTTTGGCAAAGTTAATTTCTTTTAAATTATCAACATGCATGCTGTATGTTATGTGGTAAAATATGTTCATTTTCAGAAGTGGTAGTTATACACCTAATAAAATGCTTGCTAATAATAATCCGTTGAAATGTTTGGATATGTGAGCCTTGTCGCCTTAGCAAAAATATAATAATAACATTTCGAAAATAAGTCTATAATTATATGCCATGCTTAGCATTGATTAGGGATTCGGGGCAAGAAATTGTCCCAAGCATCACTTTTATTCCTGAGGAATTGATTTGGGCAGTCATGACGGGAATGACCGGTATATGTTGGTATGATTACTTTATGTTCCCGAAAAACCCCAACATGCTTAAACATCTGGGCGGATTGGTTCGAGGGTGTGAATGTGTGGTGCAGTGGAAGCACAAAGTGGGTTAGTGGTAGACCGCCCGGATACCAATAAGGACCGAATCTTGTCATGTCAACCCGTGTACAACAGTACAACCACAAGTCTGTAAACTATAGCTTGGCTTAGTAGATGTGCCGGACCCTGAAAGTCATCCTTCCAGGAGTGGGTGTTGGAGTAGTGCAAGCGGCGGTCTGTGAGACGGCTTGAATGGGGCACTCGTAGAGAGTGAAGTTCTGCTGTGGCGGGCTAGCAGGGGAGTAGCCAGCTGCTAGACGTTCAGAAGGAGAACATCCCGCACAACGTATGGGACCCACCGCAAGTGGGAGCGCCCCATAGGGTGAAATGACGGAAGGGGCGAGGTACTTTAAACGGTCACTGTGATGGTCTGCTCAACCACATGACTAAGGAATCGTGTGGGGCAACGAGTTGATTATCTCTTGTGGTGAAAGTGTACAAACTCTGCAGAGTCAAAACTATTCGAATAGCCGTGCCCACGGTCAAGGGCAGACATGGGAACTTAACCAGATATAGTTCTATTTCAAAAATCTTGGTGGGTGAAAATGGAAATGAGAAGGGCGAAGGACTGCCCTGGTTTGGAATTGTCCTGGGTGTCGTCCCAGTGGTAAGTTAAGCGGCTATAACGCTGAAAGAAATGATATGGTGCAGAAGCCATGTAATGGTGGATGGATTCTGTAACACTGATATACCTGAGTATTTCTTTAAAAAAAACTCAGTCATTTCCAAAATGCTAAGGCTTAGGAATTCTTTATATAATTGTATTCAAAAGCACTCCTGCAAATAAAAGAACCCGAGCCATCCTTTGTTTAGCCATACATGTTAGATATTGCATTAGGTGTGTTGGCTCGCGGAGCACGGGGTCGGAGTGCTCACGCTCGCTTTTGCGACAAAAATACAGATACAGCGACACAGGATCATTATGCCTACGAAGGAGCTCCTGCCACAGAGGAGAAGGACGACGAAAGAAACTAAGGCGTAGGCTACGATGTTTTAGCATAGACAAGTGAACTCCAGGCTTTGTGTGCACGTATGTTGCTGGTCATCTGGTGGCATATAATGCACACAATACCCTTCCAGTCGCTTGCCTGTGGATTTTGGGCTTACTTTTGCTTTCGTTTCCGCTGTGCGTTTGTAATAATGACTTTTGGCCTAAGCGGTCCTTATTGTAAAACTCTCACCCGATGTGGTGTATTTCAATTTATGTAAATTAATGAATGATTATGCGATGTATGAAATGAATCAGCAATGTTCCTGTGTGCATTATCTACTGATCTAGGGAATAATGCAATTAACACAGTAGATTCCGGATTGAAAAATCTGGGTCTGACAGTATACCTCTTCCTATAAACTACTGGGGTATATATAGAGCGAGGGAAAAGAGTCCCACACAGAGAGAAAACCGAATCAGAGTCGGTTGCTACAAATTGACATCACGTCTGATACAACATGTGCATAGCCCAGACACCTTTTATGCCATGTCTGGCTATCACGGACTGTTTTTTCTGTGTGCTTGTTGATCTCTGGAACCGAGGACGACACGACTATGCATGCGAGACATGCCATGACCGAGGAAACAAAATGCACTCTAGTGCTATCGCACGGATGGAGACATGAAAGCCTTGGGAGGTGCTGTTTGTGGACACGATCTGCTATCGCACACGGACGAGACAAAGCCTCCCGGGTTTGATGTGACTCGGAGACGAAGACGATTGCTTTGGAGATGGCATCTGATGCGGCTCGAATTCAGCGATTCGGCGCAATCGAAACCAATGGGCCGCGTGTGCTGCACTGGGATGGCCGCCCTGGGAGTCGAGATTGCTCCTCTCGGCGCAGCGGCTTGAATCTTTAAACCAGAGCTCTAATACCACCTGTTGCTTGCTGTGTTTTGCTTTGACTGCTATGCGTAGCGTTGTACGCCTCGTGTGTTGTATGTTTGCTTCTACTCTGACACCGAGGATGAGACCTGTGTCATCGCTTGCTTCCTTTCTTGTGCTGGCACAAGATCATGAGCATGGATCCTCAAGATTGTTTTTCCCTAACCCTAATCTCCTGTGCTCTGATACCACTTGTTGCAAATAATGCATAGAAAAATAGAAATAAGAGGCATGAATTTTTTACGTGAAAAACCCTTGCGGGAAAAAACCACGGACGCTCAAAGGCAAATCACTATAATAAGGAAAGATTACAATAGAACGCTTGCTCTTGAACACACATCTTCCTATGAACTACTGGGGTATATATATAGAGCAAGGGAAAAGAGTCCCACATGGAGAGAAAACCGAATCAGAGTCGGTTGCTACAGATTGACACCACTTCTGATACAACCTGTGCATGGCTCAGGCACCTTTTATGCGACATCTGGCATGAGGCAATGAAGTGTCCTACACGGACATCATACAAATTTGGATCAACTTTTAACACATCCCTAAACATTTTTTTTCCAGAACACGTCCCTTAACTTAAGATTTAGCTCAAGGATTTGCTAACTATCAGGTATATGATTTTTTTTTAGAATCTAAGGGGAAAACCATTGTTCCATTTTTCATTCAAACTGAAACCACATAATTGTGCAAGACAACCATGCATTCCACATGTAGGTTAATCAATGGCTTCCCTCCATATCGAAAGTCTCTCCCATTTCCGGCTCCCCTGGACCATGCCTTACTTGAACCGAGGAAGCTAATTGATTCAATCCATTGCTCGAATCTTCCCTCAAACACATCCCTTGACTCTTCTATATGCCTTACTTGAGCCCAACAATCCCACACAACCTCCTTGACCACTTTGAACCTTAGTTCCCCCTAACCAAGTCCCGATCGCTCATCATTGACCATAGTTGCCTCTAAGCATCCCTACATAACCAAAGACCAAAAAATTATTTTTTTAGGCATAAATTCTTCACAACTTACCCATGTCAGTATAAACATGCAACACAATTTAATCATGACCAGAGTTCCAAGATCATCTCATGATTAAATCTCCCGAATTTCCTAATTTTCTAGGAGTTCCCTCTATAGCTAGTCTGACAACCAGCCACAGGCCGGTTAGACCACCATAGTGGTTTGACCGCCGGCACCATGCCGGTAAGACCATGGCGATCTGACCGCTTAACCGCACCAAAAAATATCATCTCTGAAAAATTAAGTCAAACCCTATCTAGTTGCACACCCCAATCTCCAACTCTAGTGAAAACTAGGGCAAACTCATATCCGAACATCCCTACACAAGTGTTTGGTGCCCAGCTTCCAACTCCCACTGGGCCAGTCAGACCAGACACCTGGTAGCAAAACTGAATTTTCTCAAACTTTTGCAAAAAATCAATTACAACTCAACAAATATGCTAATTGTCCATCATAAATTGACCATTGGTCTTCTCACATGATCTCTCATTCATTAAGAAAATTGTAAATTTCCTAGTATTGTAGCCAGGCAAAAATTACCAAACCATGTGTCCTCCTAGAATTTAGACCTATTGCCATTGCCAAATTTCCAATAGTAACCGATTTTAGCAGCTCTACTGTTGGCAACGGTACGGTAGAACTAATGGTGAAACTAAATGAGGTGCTAATTAGCAAAGGTGTTACCATGAGTTATTGTTGATAGTCCATTTGCTAGGCTGTGTTTCTACAGAAGGACATGCATGTTCTTATGAATGAGGTATTACTCTTTAGAGTTTTCGCTTTGGGAAAACACGAGGAAGAAATGCATGAGGTGTTGTACACTTTATTGTTCTCTCAAAAGGAAATGAATGTGCTGTTAATGGTTTTTACTTCATGGACGTTTCCATGAGAAAAGAATGCGCGATGGGTTACTCCCTTTGGCATCAGTAAATACTCCTAATTCTTGTGTGTAGTAGATCAAGCGAGAGCAAAACACCGCAACAAAATGAAAGCAAAAATAATCCTTCTCTAGCTGAGAGGGATGGGTTTCCTCTAATTGAAATCCTAGAAGCCAAGGCTCACTAGTGCACAACAGGTCATCACAGACGGTTCAAAAACATCACCATAGATGGTTTCATGAGCCGTCTGAGTTTATAGATCAGTAATAATATGAGGTTATCACAGACGGCTTTCAAACCATCTATGATACAGACTATCACAGACGGTTTTTGTAGGACCGAACAGGCAACAGAGAGGGGTGAATGGTGCCTTCAAATCTCCCCAAGTATTCTCACAAACCTTCTTCAATAGCTACAAAGCTATGAAGATGAAGATTGAATGCTCACTGGAAAACTGGAAACCAGACCGACAACAGAACAAGAACAGACCCAGTCGAAAACAAAACAGAGCAGTCAAAACGTTCTATTGTAGTCGATCTGACCAAGAGACAAACCGTCTGCGAAAGAGAGGTCGAACGCCAACTCGTGGTTGATCGAGTCACTCGGTCGAAGACAGACGATCCACTGGAAACTGGGGAAACAGACCGACAACAAAAAGAACACAGTCACGACCGAAAACAGAGTGCACAGTGTTTACTACGTGGTCGAAGCTAGAACAGAGGAAGCGGAAGTGCTCGACCGCAAGAACCGATTTCCGAATAACTTTTGATTCACGGTTCTATTGGTCATGAGACTTCAACCACTGCAAGACTACATCCTCTGGTTGAGAAAAATCAGATCGGTTGAAACCTTTCCACCAAGGTCGACAAGAACTGGGTAGTCAAAGATAAAACAAAGGAACAAAGAGTGCACGACTACCAGATCAAGAACTCAAAAATCTTTCGACCAGACTATGCTCTCGGGATTGAACTTAGCCAAGATGGCTTTAATAAAGATTCCCAGTTCAGAGCAATCCAAATCCGAAGCAACCAGAAGCAAAACAACCTCAAACAGAAGAGAGGTGAGGATAAGACAGATCGGAAAGAACATAATCAAATCATCCAAAATATCACATAGACAAAACAACGAAATAGATATAGAGAGTGAATGATTTCATTAATGGAGGTTTCTACAGCCACTCCATCCGAAGGTACACGAGCAACCGTGCTCTACCTAGAGACAACTCACGCAAAATAGAAACAAAAAACCCAAAACGACTCGGGAACAACCTCGCCGAGTGCTGGTGCTCTCCACCTCTATTTATAGCCTCAAGCTACCGGGGAAACCCGTTAAACCCCCAACTAACACCGGGTATTACACGTTGCTTTGCCCGTTAGCACCAACAAACTCAGCGCTTTGCCCGTTATCTCCAACAAACTCAGCGCTTTACCCGTTATCTCCAACAGAATCCGCTTCCTCAGGCCTGAGTCAATTTCACCGAATTGCCCCCTCACGCGCCTTCTCGGAAGCTTCCTTCATCTTGTCGTCCAAGTCTCACAGCCACGTTGCAAGTCTAGTCATCTTCAACACCTCTTGAACCGTTCTGGACCTTAACACCTCCTGTGCCTAGTCCCGGCTCATCCATGCCTTGCCATGACCTAGCTCCAATGTCCTGCAAGCATCACAGATAAGAATATATCACATAGCACCGCACAAAACAAGGCTCATCAATATTCATCAAAAGAATGTACTCGAACACAATCCCTGAAAGTCGTATACACCCTACGACCGGTCGAAACCATAGATCAAGACTTGCACAAGTTCTACGACCGCTCTACACGTCGATACGACCGGCTCCGAAGTCGTTACGACCACTCAGATAGAAGAAACAACCTTCTCAGCGAGTTCCAACATGATCGCAGCCCTTCCGACCACATCCGGCCGCATTACGACTTCATTCGAGCACTTTCGACCCTAACCGACCGCATCCGACTGCGCTACAACTGCTTTCGACCACTACCGACCACGACCGACTACGTTCGACTTCATCCCAGCGCTTCTAACCGCATCCAACTGCGTCTCGAGCACGTCCGACCGTGTTTGACCACTTCCGACTGCGTTCGACCACAACCGACCGCGTCCGACTGTGTTACGACCAGGTCCAACCGTGTTCGACCACTTCCGACTGCACTCAGAGTTCGTCTGACTGCATTCGACCATAAACGACCACGTCCGACTGCAATCCAACCACATTCGACCGCTTCACAACATGGTCGAAGTCTACCGACTTCCCAACGTGGTCGTGGTTGAAGTCTGCCGACTATCGACCGCAGCGGTCGTGACTTCGACTTCCGACCGCAGTCCACGATAACATGGTCGTAAATCAATTTGTTGGCTTCTGACCACGGCCAACGTGGTCGTAATAGCTTTCGACCATGGCCAACGTGGTCGTAGAGGCTTTCGACCACGGCCAACGTGGTCGTAGACAATGAACCCAGCTTCCGACCACGGCCAACGTGGTCGTAAAGCTGTCTAACGACCTCCGACCATGGCCAATGTGGTCGTAAACCCGTCTGGTGACCTCCGACCACGGCCAACGTGGTCGTAAACCCTTCCGACCACGCTTAAGGGCTACGACTTTGTAGAATTATCACAAATCAAACTCAAACTTTCTAAAACAAGTATCAATTACTCATCACAAATATGGGGTCACCTCCACATGGTC
Organism: Dendrocalamus latiflorus; assembly: GCA_017311315.1. NCBI lineage: Eukaryota > Viridiplantae > Streptophyta > Magnoliopsida > Poales > Poaceae > Dendrocalamus > Dendrocalamus latiflorus. The sequence goes on from CM029623.1 coordinate 21,073,741, forward strand.
TCTCAGTTTTTAGTAAAAACTGTCTGTGATATATGGTTTATCACAGATGGTTTCAACTACAAACTGTCTATGATAAACCATACATCACAGATAGTTTCTACTACAAACCGTCTATTGTAGTCAACTATCACAACTAGAGTTAATAACCGCCTATGATATTCTTTTCTATTCTAAATCTATTTCTATTTGTTGGCTAGCCTCAAGAAATGCTAACTATGGCCTCTGAAATAAGTAGATCAATATAGTATATATACATCCAATTCACATTCATTTATTTCAGAAACAAGAACATCCATTTAACAAATCAATTAACAGAAATAAAATATAAATACGCACATGAACAATTAAGCTCAATCTTATTCCAGTGAAATTCATTCTATATTGTGGAACTCCCCATTTTCTTTTTTGACTTTAGACATCAAGAAGTACGCACATTATTCTCGAATATGTTTAAGGTCGGCCTGTTCTAATAGAGTTGTAGTGATGAATGGAACCTGTCGGTATGAAGATCAATGTTGTGCACACATATATAAATTGATAAATATGAAATAATTATCGCAAGATTGACAAACCTTAGGATTGTTTTTTGCGGAACTGACAAGTAGTTGCATGTTGTGGCAAACATAGAATCCACATGTGGTGTTGCCCAGTGGATGCTGGTGGCACTGTAAAAATAGAATTTGTTACTTCGAGAGGCATTACTACGAAGTGTTGTATAGGATTATTGTATACTAGCGAATACTGGAAAATCTAGAACGTGTTGCAGGGCGTCGATCCCTCTCTTAGATTTCTATGATGTGGCGTCTAATATACGGCTTTTTGTAGTAGTGGCTCTTGGGTTATGGAACCGTGGAATTGTTAGCTATGCAAAAATATTGCAGGAAATATACTAGATAAATTCAAAGCAAAATATTTTCACCATTTTTTATAACAATTAAAGATCATACCCTCAAAAATTTGGAACCTGACACTGATTATTGAAACAAACAAACAAGAATATAAAGCAAACTTTTATCCAAGAAGTGCTTTTGAAGGTCATTAACTCGTCCTCGTTACCTTCATCAACTAACGTTATAGTAGTGAGACCATGGTAAGGTGTCACTACCGTACTCACCGATTTATGACGATGGGTTCCTCAAACTTCTACTTCTTTCTAGGAAAATGCACGACAAAAGCACGGCCAGGTAAGCTATATCTTGACGTTCCCTTCCTTCATATTTAGTGCTCCTACAGTTTTCAAAAATGGTCGACCTAATATTACAGGGACTTCAGGGTCCTCTGGTGTATCAACTACAACTAGGTCTATAGGGACAGGGCAATATTTAAGTTGAATAATAACATTCTACTTCATGCCTATGGCTTTTCTAAAAGGTGAATCGGCCATATTAAGGGTCTCTTCTAAACGACTTTTAAAATCAATTTTTAGGTTTTGTTATAGTATTTAACTTTTAAATAAAATATTTTTTTCAAAATAAGATCTGCAGGTTAAATATAGTACACACTATAATGACTTCATTTATATCAGTTAAAACCTCATGTGAGTTTCTGTTACTCCGTATTTTCTCTAAGGGCATGTACAATGGTATGAGCTAGTTACTAGCTCTAAGATAACTTCTCCAATGATATTAACTTTTAGCACATAGCTCATAACATGAATAGTCCCACATGACATCCTCATATAATCTTGGAATGTGTGTATGAGACTAGCTCTTGATCAAGAGCTAGCTTTTCTCTCTCTTCTATTAAAATATGAAATAATATGTTTAGAGCTAGCTCATAAATCACCATTGGACATGCCCTAACAAACAGCCCAAAAACTATTAGCTATAGCCAAAAACCATGGCCACAGTTTCATCTCATTAGCTTTTAAAGGGCCGTGGTTAAGTCTCAAATATAAAGATTTTGGGACAATGGAAACACTTGCACCAAGGTCACATAAAGCATTAAAAGAACGAGAACCCATACAAATATTGATAGTAGGTTCTCACAAGACCTCTAATTTAAGTGGTAGCCTCTCCTTCATTTTCGTTTCTTCCAACTCTATTTCTCTGATTTTGAGGACAACCTTGCGAATAAAGTCCTAATGGTTAGGATTTATAACTTGTGCGTGCGGAAGACTTGTGCGCATGACTTCAATTAGTTCATTGATTGAATAGTTGAGGGCTATTTGGTAGTGTTTGTTGAACTCATTTTCTATCTCTAGATCATCTTCCTCGTCAGTGCGAAGAACACGAACATTCTCTATGGGATTGGATTCTGGGTTTATGGCAAAACCTGAGGTTTCTAGTCTGGCCTTCGGCTATTTTAGCAACTTGTAGTTCTATATATGTCCGTAGTCCTTGCATCAAGAGATTGAACATCACTAGCCAAAACTCCAATTTTATTAGATAGTCAAATTGACATGTGTCATGCTCTTGCAACTTTTCCGTGAAAACTATCTTGTTTTGCTCAATTTGTGAGCTGGCAAATTGTCTATAAGCATGTTTTCTAGAGAAAATAATTCTAAATCTTGGGAACGGTTAGCTCCGAGGAAGCGCTATTTTTTTAGAATTTTTAGATCGATTGGGATGGTTTCTCCAAGATAGACTGTATGTGGCATTTTTACCAAGAAAATTTACATCATTGCTACCTTCATCAATTATTGCATTTGTGGAATGGTAAAAGATGTATCACCATGCATAAGGGCAGTCCCAACCCTCCAACTAGGATAGTTTCCATAGCATTAAATACCCTGCCACGTAGGCAAAAAAATCTGATGTGGTATCTTATTTAATGAGGAAAGAGGAGAAAAACACAAGAAACCGTTTCTCATATGAGAAACGAAGTTGGCGCGTAAACCAACGCACGAGGAAACCACGGATTTCGCGATGGGGAGAAACGGGTAGTTTCTTCCTCCGCCGTGACATCAACGCCCTCGCCGCCTCCGCTCGCCACGCGAAGCCCGTAGACGCGGCCGCCCACACGCGCTGCCCCCGCCGCACCACGCGCCCATTAGCACCGCCGCCGCCTAGCCGAGCTCGCGCCTACGTGCTACGCGCCGCCCGCAGCCGTGACGCGGGCCTCGCCGGCCACCACGCTGCACTCCCGAGTTCCGGCTCGCCGCGCCGCGTGCCCCACCGCATCCGTGACGCGGGCCTTGCCGGCCACCACGCTGCGCTCCCGGCCGAGCGCCCTGGTAGCAGCCGGGATGCGGTCCTCCCAGCCACCGCTCCGCCTTGCTGGCCGCGAGAACAGGAGGCTCCGCCATGTGCTCCTGCCGTGATGTGGCCTGTGGAGAGAGAAGAGGATGGGGATGGGAAAGAGAGGAAGAATCGGATAAAGGAGAGAGAAGATGAAGAATCGGATAAAGGAGAGAGAAGATGCATCAGAAGATTTAATGAGGATGACCAGAAGAAACTAGTGGCGTTGGGAGAGATGATTTCTTTTAGCAGTGTCTTGCTGACATGGCATCTATGGAAACTATCTCATAGTTTCTGGGTTGGGACTGCCCTAAGGGAAATCAACTTGTCTAGCTTTGAAATTATCATACCCTTCAACTAAGTGAACTTTGTTCATTGGTGGGTGGGCATGCAGCCAGAGGCGGAGCTGGGCCTCAGGCCGCTCGGGCCATGGCCCGAGGCCCAGCTGAAAAATCCTATGCATTTTACTGTAGCGTGTAATAGTAAATAGTTTGGAATTTTTTTTTTGCAATGGGCTGGGCCGAGGTTTTGCAGTGGGCTGGCTACGCCCCTGCATGCAGCTCGCTCGTGGTGCCATTGAGAACGATTTGAAGACGTATCTTTTAGCAATTGCATCCCTTTGGTGACGCTTTTAGACATATCCCAGCAGCTGAATCAAGATCCATTTTGCACTAATAATTTAATCCATTATAAAATGTGTGGAGATTAGCCAATCTTCGAAACTGTGATTGGGACAATTACAAAAGGCGTCGTTGAATCTCGCCCAAGCATCGCTAAGAGACTCATTATCATTTTTCTTAAAACCCATGATTTGGTTTCTAAGGTAGACAATCTTAGCTGGTGGATAACATTTTGATAGGAATACCAGTGTAAATAAAAGCTACACTTACAAACTGCCTCACCCGAAACACTACACCTTTCACGCGCGGCGTGACTAGCGCATGTGAGTTCTTTTTTTTTTTGTATGCTTCAACTAGGTATGTGCATCTCTCACATAAATGGGTTCTCCACCTAAAGTAGCAATGTAGTACTCAGTCCCCTCACAAATACATATCGTTTTAGATGATACGGTCTCCAAAACATAATTTTGATCACTAATTTTTATTAAACATATTTATAAAATCCAATAAAATTATAATATCATGAAAGTTATTTTTGAGATAAATATACACATATAATTTTCATGTATCTAATTTAAATATTTAAAAAATATTAATAGTCCAAGTTTTAAACGTTTGAGCGCAACTAAGGGCCTGTTTAGGAGAGCTCCACCAGCTCCAGATCCACGAAAAACAGCTCCACTCCACGAAATTTTACCCAAACGCTCCAGCTCCGCGAAATCTAGATCCACCAAAATTCTGGATCTGAGGGCCAAATCCATGGATTTCATAGAGCTCCTCAACGGGTGCTCCACCGTGGAGTTGGGTGGTAATTACCCACCAATGCCACTGGTTACACACCCCATCCCACCAAAAGTGGTCATTCCCACTAAAACCTCAATTTCGTGGATCTGGAGCTGCTGTACAAGCCAAACACTCCATGGTGGGATCCTAGATCCACGGTGGAGCTGCTCCATGGTGGAGCTGCTTCTCCAGACCCACGTTTTTAGTGGTGGAGCTCTCCCAAACAGGCCCTATGTTCAAAGCTGCATGTATTTGTCACTAAAGGAGTACTAATTTTCCACCCTCCACCGTACATAATTGTGCCTTTGAAATTTTACAAGATTTACGAAGAATTCTCATTTGGGCGAAGCCCATATAATAATCCAACAGCCGTCACCGTAAGTCGAGAGTCATATGCAGTTGCTGTCCGCGTCCTCTCGCTTCTCCTGCGCGTCCATCTTCCACAAGGAATAATTAAGGACCGCTAGCTCTTTCTTCTTTGGCTGCACCAACCTCGACGACATAAGATTAGGTAAGTGTACATGCACCTAACTAGTTCTCGGTTCTCACAGCACGTCCACACGTCCTTCGTGCATGCTGCGATGCTTTCTGTTCCCTTTGATGATCGACTTCGCAGGATCATGCCTCATGCCATCATCTCGATCGACTACTAGCTATTTTAGCTTCTAGCTCTGCGTGTGTGGAGATCGATGGCCGGCGTGCTCGTGTTCTAGATTGGGCAAGTTTGATCAACTCGTATGATACACATGCATGTTCTTCCACGATTTGAGACTCCGAGCATGCATGCAGCTAACTTCGTTTTGGTGTATATTACAAATAATCTTGACTTAGGGTTCAAGATGTAGTAGAGTCTATCTCTGTGTGTAACTTAAGTTGAAGTTGTGTCCAACTTAAAGTCCGAATATATATACTAGTAGGAGATTATTAGCCTATATATTGAGAAGGTTTGTAGTCAATTTTGTGAGAGAAAAGAAAAGTAAGAAAAAGGGGAGTAAATAAGAGAATAGAGAAATTCAGAAATTCTCTTGTGTTTTTTCCGTTTATTTCAGATGTGTGCGTTTTCTCCTGGAAGAATTTTAATAATTGGTATCAGAGTCTAGGCGAGAATCGAGTTGCTGAAAAAATAAAGAAATTTTCGCAAGGAGCAGTGCGGCTGGACAATAGCAAAAGCCAGCGTTGAAGCAAGTTTTTGGTTTCCATCAGATCTCGATTTCCGTGCCGTCCACAATCAGGCAAAGCAACACATTGCATGTGCTTTCCTCACGTCAGAGTAGGGAGGCCTTGGTGCTGTGCTCTTCACATTTGAAAGCAAGGACAGCAGGAGAGAGAAAAAAGTATAGCATTGTTTTGTTCGTGCCCAATGCATAGAGATGGCAATGGATACCTGATACCCGAATACCCGACAGATTTTACCTGATAAAGAGACGGGTATAGAAAATTTTATGTACCCATAGGTATGTTATTGGGCGAAATCCTCTACCCGCCGGGTAGACGGGTGCGGGTGTGGGTATATACTACCCATACCCGCCTACCCGCGGGTAATGAATACCCGCATTAGACAACTAGACATCCCACTCAAATGTTAATTTTATTATCTACTTGTTGTTGATTGTTTATTTGTTTGTCATATGTTGATATGGTCATGTCAAGTATGTTTATGTGATGTACTAATTTTGATCATTAGACGCTTTTGTGCTTGGCATGTATGATTAATGAATGTCTAAATTGATGATATTCTTATGTGTTGAACCGGGTATGCTTGCAGGTACGGGTTACCCGTCGGGTAGTAATACCCGCGCGGGTACGGGTACGGGTAAATTTTCCTACCCGCGTGCGGATACGGGTAACCCGACGGGTAAATTTATACCTAGCGGGTACGGGTATGGAATGGCAATACCCGATGGGTATTTACCCGTTGCCATCTCTACCAATGCATGAAAAAAAAGTGCAGCAAGCAGAACTATCAGGAGAGAGCTCTCTTTCTCGGTTGCATCAGCCAAAAAGGAAAAATGCTTGCGTAGGAAAGAGGAGACAAGACAAGACACAAAAGAAAGGAAAGAAAAGGTCAACAGCTTTTGGTTGCTTTCCGTCTTTCCTGGGTCTGCACGGGGGTGCAACGTGTCCGAATCGGGTTTTGTCCACCGGATCTGAGTCGCACGCAAGCAACGCAAAATAAAAGGTGTCCCAAGGACAGAGCGCAGAGAAAGAAACAGAGGGCAAATCCAAGCAAGGAAAAAAAGAAAAATAGTGCAGTTTTTTCTTCCGTTTCCTCGGTTCAAGAGCCGCTTCAAAGTAGCCCGATGTCTTAATACGTGCTCAAGATCATGTCTCGTTCTTCGGAAAGTGGTGTCACCAGTGATGAGGCATCATCCAGTATGATGGCGAAGGAGAGTTCCACTGTCTCGCTGCATTTTTCGATGCTCACGACGAGTAATTATGCAGCATGGGCAATCAAGATGAAGGTGTACATGAAGGCTGAAGGAGTGTGGGACGCGATCGAGAACGGCAACGTTGATGTGTGCAAGGATCAGATGGCATTGGCGGCCATCTATCAGAGCATCCCAGAGGAGACGCTCTTCCTACTAGCCGAAAAGGAGACGGCCAAAGCTGCGTGGGAGGCGTTGAAGACGATACATCTTAGCGCCGGTCGTGTGAAGGAAGCAAAGGTACAAACTCTAAAGACCAAGTTCAAGGTGTTGCGTATGAAGAAAACAAAGTCAATCAATGACTTCATCGTCCGGTTGACGGTCATCGTCAATAAGATTCGGGCCCTTGGCGACAGCGCCGGGTGGAAGTCCATGTCATGGCGCGCGTCGTGCGTCTTCCCAGTCATCGGGTTCACCGTGTTCACCGCCCTCAATTGTGTGCTCTGGTAAAATGGCAGCACCGGCTCCGTGCCGGTCGTCTTGTTCATCGTCCTCATCCTCATGTGGTTCTTCGTCTCCATGCTGCTCACCCTCGTCGGCGGCCTCATTCCCATGTCCGCCACGTCGAGTACCCTATCAAGACCAACAAGATTGCACGCCTATGCGTGGAGGACTAGCGGTGGTGGTGGCGCTCCTTCTTCGCGTCCGGCTCTGCCGCGGCCTACATCTTGGGCTACGTCATCTACTACCTCGTGTTTGACCTGCACAGTGTGACGACCCGCGTTATTACCATGGGGTAATAAGGCTAGTCAACGGATTATTATTCGTTTTAGCCGATAGAACATCGCTTTAATGAATAATAAGTCATCAGAGTATTGCAGCTGAACAATAATTAGAGACAAAACACGATATTACTAGAATATCGCCATGTAGGACTAAAGTTTATTAGAAAGCCTCAAGGACTCGAATATCCCATTCTTCACCCAACCTTCACACGGGATGTCCGCCTTGTACCCGTTGTAATCCGAGTCCACGATATTCCATCTAGGCTGAACTGACATACTCCTAAACAAGGGAAGATAATAGCAAGGGTGAGTACAGAAGTACTCAGCAAGCGTTATTAGCAAAATGCACAGAATGCTTATCCTTTACACTTTTAGGAATATCAATTTCTATCCTCAATCTCTTGCCCATTCTTATCCTCTTTTTCCTTCTCAGTTTCTTTCCCATGACTTATAGAAAATAAGATTTGTTTGTGTTGAAAGAATTCCATATTATTAATTTAGAAAACTACTAAACATTCGTATGAACAGCAAAACCCCGATAAGTTTCCGTAATTCTCCTTTCCCGAAGACAGGCATGAATTCATAATTTGTAAAGCATTGCGCAAGCTTGTATCACTTTACCCATCATCACCCTGCTCATGTTGGCTCCCAGATATCCTCAATTCCTTTGATGCGGCGCCCAAACCAGAGTATAGTGCTAATACATCTATCTCAGAATATTATATCTCCACCTGGTTACTCACAAACGGCAGCCTGGAGCGGTGTACCACCCTCACTCAGACGCACCAAAAGTGACATAACTGTTGGCTGGGGTGGTTTCTGACCCTCACCCAACACCCATCTGCGTAATATATCGCCTTCGCGTACCCCGCTTCTGGTCTCTGACCAGTCCTGGGTTCTTGCGATCCGCCTCCCCCACTTCTGGCCTACTTACCAGTTCTGGATTCTGCGCGGCTGTGGATCCCCCACTCTGGTGCTGGACCGGCTCTTGTGGGTTCCTCCCCTAGTTAATACTTACCCATGTGGAGAATATAATACTTCAATAGAGTACAGACTATCCGTGAAAAACGGGATGTTGGCTGATACGGTTTAGTACGGTCTGTTCACACGAATGAAGCTTGTAATTCCTTATATTCTATTCCTATGCTGAGGTCCCACACCTACCCACTTGTCACCTGCCAAGGCAACCTCTGCCCACCGTCTTAATTACCTAAGTGGCCCACTGCTCCATCAGTTGCCATCTCTCTATTCTCGTATCTTTTATAGCCCTTGCTCGCTTGAAACTTTCTTTATTTCTTTCATGCAGGTGATACTAGACTAATACCAAAATACTTTTTTACGAAATATACTCGAGAGATATGGTCAAACGAATGCTTGCCTGCTTTTACGGCAAGGTGCTGAGTCTCTTCGTTACCCTGATATAATTCCCTTTGAAGAGTCAGCCTTTCGCCTGTAAATTATATTAGGGATTAATCTATGACGTTGAATAGATACTATGGCTTAATTAATTAAGCGAATTCTACTAAAGGTGCTTGCGGTTTTCTAGTTTCTCAATCAGCTTCTAAAAGAACTTCTATCACGTTGATACGGCTACTATTCTAGTCCTTTAATTAGTTTATTTAATTGCGACAAACTCTTTTATGATAAAGTTTCGATAATGCATGCTCATGTGCGAGTATCCCTAAATTTAGTAATCTAATCTGCACATTTTTATTTTTCCTATTTTCTCTTATTTTTCTCTTTTTCTTTTTCTTCTTTTCCTTCTCTTTCTTTTTTCTTCTTTTCTTTCACTTTCTTTTTCTTTCCGCCCGTTCCCTTTTCTTGTGCCTTCCGCCGGCGCCTCATCTCTTCCTCCCCCGTTTCCTCTTCTCTCGGCTCTCTCTCTCCCCTCTCCAGATTTAACTTGCCCGGGCACCACACCTTGGCTCTCCCGTGCTGCACTGTCTCGGCTCTCCCTCCACTGGGCTTAGCGCCTCCACTGCCAGCTCTCCCCTGCGTCGCCTTCATCCCCATGCGCCGCCCCTCTTATGCGCCTTCCCCTTGCGCTGCCGGTCCCAGCGGCGCCGTGCCGTGCCGCCTGGGCCATCCTCGCCTTGTCGTTCGTGTTTCGCACGGTGAGCTACGGTTAGATCCATGGCCTAGGGCCCGGATCCGACGCGTCCTCCCTCGAATCCGACCCGGTCTGAGGTTGATTTGGTCACTATTTTGTTTTGATTCTACTGGGTTTGCTCAAAATGTGCTAGGCATGGAGGTAGACTACCCTGGGCTAGTCACGGCCGAGCTGGAGCCACCCGCACGGCGGGGGAGTGCGCGGTGGCGGTTGGGTGCGTGGCTACGCCGATGCTAATGCGCCGCCGCCGGTCTACGTCTGCGGTAAACCTCGTCCTGTTACTCCCTCTATTCTCCTCGTCTATCTCCGGTTGGTGCACTTGTGATGGTTCTCTGGTGCTCTAGTGGTGCTTGTGACAACTAATGGTTGCTTATTGTCTCTAGCTATCAACTGTTTACTATTCATAAATGGATGCTATGGTTGTGCGCACTTTGTGGGTTACTGTTGGATCGAAATCGGCGACAAAGAGGGGGTGAATGTCGACTTAAAAAAATTTTGCTCCCCCAGAATACTCACAGAATGATCCTCTCAATAGCTATGATAGCTATGAAAAAGGTTTCAAAAGCTCAGTGGGATCTTATACTAACAGAGAAGAAGGCCGGGTAAATAAAATGAAGGCTAGAAAAAAAATGCACAGCCAGAACAGGGGAGGTCGGTCAGACCGCAGACTCTAGGCCGGTCTGACCGCACCCTGGCCGGCGGTCAGACCACACAAGCCATGCCGGTCTGACCGGCCCTGTAAGTCCAGTCTAACCGCCCAATGAAGTCTGATCAGACCGCCCATCGAATTCAGAGCACATAAAAGCTGAGAATCAGACAGCCCAAAAATGAGACTTCAAACTGCAAATCAAATTGAGGTTTGTCTTTGGTTTTCTTTGCCCAGAACAGTGAGAATACAACCTAAATAGCCAAAGGAGCCTAGGAAAACAAAAGAAACTAACTCAAAACCAGGAATTCAGGATTTGGGCTAAAATCTGAAAAAAGTACAGAGAGTTGCACCAAACACCAATTCCCACCTAACCTTTGATTCTCTGATCATGAAACTCAAGGATTAGCAAGGGAATAGCCTTGGGATTCTGAGATTCAAATTCAGGCATAATCTTCCAAGGGAAAACGAAAATAGCACTAAACCCTAGAATAAGAACACAGAGGAAGAACAGGGCACATGCTGAAAAGAAATGGATTCCCCCGATTCAATCATTTTGCTCTTGGAACTAGCTGACCAAAGGGTCTGGAAATACAATTCCACCACAGAGCAATCCATTTTGCATCTCCTTAGCAAGAAACAACCCAAAAACAGAAATCTAAGAAATCAAGCAGAGAGAGTATTGAGAGACAAAAACCAACAGAGAGACAGGAACTCCATCAAACTCAAACAAGGCCATCTCAGATTGATATTGAGGATGAGAGATACACGATTACAAAGGATTACAATCTCTACGTCCCCATATGCGCTTGATATGGGCATCAACTCACCCCCTCCCTCTCACAAGATCAAGAACTTGAGAACACTACCTGCTTGGAGAGGAGCACGGGAAAACACACAGAGAGGAGACACACCCCAACAGCACTCTGCCTCTTTCAACCACTAAAGCCCTAAAGCAAAATAACCTCTCCAAAAGCCATTTTGACTAAAGCAAAACCCTAACAACCCCTAGAATCCATGCATACAACCAAGAACCTTCTCCTATTTATAGCCTTTGGCTAACGGGTCTCCAACCCGTTATGCCTGCTAAATCCCGAACGGAACCGCTTCCATTTGTGCAGCTTTGCGCTTTTACCAAAACACTCTCCTGCACCTTCCGGGAAGCTTCCACGTTCCTTGTCATCCAAGCCTCGCAAGCACTTCGAGTCTCCGTCGTCTTCGACACATCCGACCATTCTGACCTCAGCACCGCCCGCGCCTAGTCCGGTCATCCCGTGCCTCGCCACGACTCCGCCTCGACGTCCTGCAGCCATCATAGACAAGAAACACATCACATAGCACCACTCGACATATGTAATCACAATTAGCATCAACAAAACGAACTTAAGCATGAAATCGCCCAAATGACCAATTGGGAAGACGAATATGCAATAAGACCGTCTAACCATACCTGACTGCGCCAAATGCCGACCTGGCACAAATCACTCAAACCAAACTCACTCTTTGCAACATACTTGTCAATTACTCATCATAAACATGTGGTCACCTCCACATGGTCTCTCAATCTCCCCCTTGATGAGTATATTGACAAATCCAGACAAAGCACAAAGTTGAGTTTGAAAATGAAAGAAAGTCAAACATGGTCCAAAAGAGATCAAAGAAACTCATGACCATGTTGACAAAGGAACACTAGAGCTACAAAAGAAAGAGCAAATTGTTCTCCAAGGCTCTAGAAAGTTCCCAAATGGTTTTTTCTCCGCTATTCTCCCCCTTTTGGCAATAAAATCATGAAGACACAAGGAAGAGAACCAATCATGAGAATGGATGGAATGGCTGATTGTTATTCAATCTAAGCATTTAGAACCATGAAGATTATCCAAAATGACCGTGGAGTATTACATCAAGCCATAACATATAGGACTGCTATCAAGATCAAACAAGACATGTGTAATGAAACTAAGCCAAATAAGTCACAATCTGAAATTTAGTCGAATTTCTTAGCATGTCAAGTCAACCATGATTCTAGTCTAGCTAGAGGTATCCAAAAATGATGCAAGCTATGTCAATAAGCTAAGTGGAACCAAGAAGCTAGTAGTGAGTCAAATTAGAGTGCTACAAGTTCAAAAATGAGACATTTGTTCATGTACTTGTAAGTCTTGTAATTTTAGCAAATTGAGCACAATTGACATGTTTTTCTTTAGAAATTTCATAATTGTTTTCAACCAGATTTTTGTTTAGTCATGTGCTAGATCTCAAGCCTTATGCGACCACTCCAAGCAAGAAGCTTAAGAAGATAGTCTTGGTCATCCAAAACTACCCCTGAGTTCATGCCTAGTACAATGGCAAGCAGTCTCATGAGAAAGCATTGGTGAGATCAATTTTTTCGCACAAAAGAGATCATTTTGCTTTCTTAAATGAGTGTACTAACTCATGCTTCATCAAGAAAATAATATAGCTCAATTTAAAGCTCAACGAAGATTCAAGACTCAACTCAGCCTATTTGACATGGCATGAATCATAAAAGGATAACTAAAGAGAGACTACTCTCAAAAGTTAAGATGACATGAATTAGTTCAAGTTGAGCATTTTAATCAACCTATCATGGCAAAGACTTGACTACACATATAAAGTCATGATATATCTAGCAAATAAGCGCAGATCATGGCAAGATGTAAAGCATTATAAGCATCTCATAACAGGATAATAATCAGGGCTCCATGTAGGTATATTACAATGCAGAATGACATGCAAGAAAATCTAGCTCCCCCTCAACATGTGATGCAACTTTAGTTCAGGTTGAGTTATAGCAAAATTAAGATCTAGAAGCTCCCAAATGAACTCCCCCTGAACCAAAGCAATAAGTTCGAGAAGCTGGCAAGAAAAACAGAAAAGGGCAGTCCTTAAAGCATAGACAAGATATAGAGGATACTATGGCTCAGACTGACTCTCATCTACCCCATATGACTCTAGGACTATCAACTGATCATCTAACACACTAAGGAGCAAACACGTACCCTGTCTACCCGAGGGTGGCCCAACCCTCGCTAGAACCTATAAGAAGTGAGTGAGCTCAACCTAGTGAGAAGAGAAACAGCTAATAAGCAGCATCCTAGAAACACAAGATTAGAGGAAGAAGTCTAACCAACTAGACATGAGAAACACTCTAATCTATGCTAGAAGGACTAAACCCAATGCACCCATATGCAATGCAACAGAAAGGAGTAAGAGCATAATAAACATGATAAAACATGAAGCACAAAACTCCCCCTCACAACAGTCCATAAGGACAAATCACCCAAGCTCTCCCCGCAGAGCTGAAAACCTAGAGCTATCCAGAGGCTTGGTAAAGATGTCAGCCAACTGGTGGTCATTCTCCACAAACTGGAGAACTATGTCACCCTTCTCCACATGGTCTCGAAGGAAGTGATATCTAATATCAATATACTTGGTCCGAGAATGGTGCACTGGGTTCTTAGCAATGTTAATTGCAGAAGTGTTATCACAAAAGAGTGGAACACTGTCGATAACTAACCCAAAGTCCCGCAGAGTCGAGACCATCCAAAGCACCTGGCTGCAGCAACTGGCGGCAGCAACGTACTCGGCCTCTACGGTGGACTGTGCAACACCGGACTGCTTCCTCGAAGACCAGGAAACAAGAAAAGTGCCAATGAATTGGCAGGTGCCAGAAGTGCTCTTCCTATTTATCCTACAGCCAGCAAAGTCTGTGTCCGAGTAAGCTCTCCAGGAAAAACAGGACGAGGAAGAGTACCAGATACCATAGTCAATGGTAGCTCGAAGGTACCGAAGAATGCGCTTCACCGCCTGGCGGTGAGATATGCGAGGAGAAGCCTGAAAACGAGTACACAGACACACGGAGAAGTGTATGTCCGGCCTCGAGGCAGTGAGGTATAAGAGGGAGCCAATCATGCTGCGATACTCCTTCTGATCAACTGGCTCGCCGTCCTCATCTGGGCCAAGAGAAGCTGTGGATGCTATGGGAGTTGACACGGGCTTACCATCACTCATGTCAAAGCGTCTCAGGAGGTCATGAGTGTATTTGCCTTGATGCAAGAATGTACCCTCCCGAGTCTGCTTGATCTGGAAGCCAAGGAAGAAGGTCAACTCACCCATCATACTCATCTCAAATTCGGTGCTCATGACATCCGAGAACTGTGACATAAGAGTATGAGAAGAGCCGCCGAAGATAATGTCATCCACATAAATCTGGACGAGTAGAAGATCAGTGCCATGCCGGCGAATGAATAATGTCTTATCTACCTTACCTATCTCAAAACCATGACTCAACAAATAGGACTTAAGCCTCTCATACCAAGCTCTAGGGGCCTGCTTAAGTCCATACAAGGCTTTGGAAAGCTTAAAGACATGGTTTGGGTATTTGAGGTTCTCGAAACCGGAGGCTGTCTCACATAGACCTCTTCCTCAATAAAGCCATTGAGGAAGGCACTCTTGACATCCATATGGTAAAGCTTGAAACCCTTAGAAGCTGCAAAGGCAAGCAGGATTCTAATGGCCTCAAGTCTAGCTACAGGAGCAAAGGTCTCCTCGAAATCTAGACCCTCAACCTGGGAGAAGCCTTGAGCTATCAGTCTAGCCTTGTTCCGAATGACAACCCCATCCTTACTCTGCTTGTTTTTGAACATCTACTTAGTCCCAATGATATTGTGACCTCGAGGGGGCTCAACAAGCGACCAGACCTTGTTTCTCTCGAAATTTTCTAATTCCTCATGCATGGCATTGACCCAAGACTCATCAGAAAGAGCATGACAAACATCCTTGTGCTCGAATGAGGCAACAAAGGCAGAATGGAGACAGAAATATGATATGCCAGATTTTGAGCGTGTGACTCGCTCAAAAAGGTCTCCTATCATCTGCTCGGAAGGATGGTCTTTCCGGATATGTCGGTAAGGTCCTGGATGAGATGAAGAAGTGGCCTCTACCTCATGAGCTGACGAGGTAGGAACAGAGCCACTAGCTCCAGAGGAAGCAGAAGGCATGGGCTAATCACCTGGAGGTGCAGTGGAAGAAGGCACCTCAAGGGGAGGATGAGGGATTGGATCGGGTAGACAACCCTCATCTCCATCATCCTCATCATCCACAAAGATGGGCTCGGACTGCTCTAAAAAACCTGAGACATCAGGCCTAGTCCCCGGACTGGCCTCGTCGAAGGTCACCTCACAGGTCTCTACCAACTTGCTAGACTCGCAGTTCCAAACCCTTTATGCCCGCGAAGAAGTCGAATAGCCTAGAAAGATACCATCACAAGAGTGTGACTCGAACTTATCTAGATTCCCGGACTTCAAAGTGAAACACTTGCAACCAAACACACGAAAATGCGAGACACTGGGCTATCGCCCGTACCTCAACTCATAAGAAGTGCGATGCAAGTGTGTCCGAAGAAAAACTCTATTCGAAACATGGCACGCGATCGCAATAGCCTCAGCCCAAACTTTCTAGGTGTAGAATACTCATCAAGCATCGTTCTGACCATCTCGACCAAGGTACGGTTCTTCCTCTCCACGACGCCATTCAGCTGTGGGACGTGCGGAGAAGAGAACTGGTGCTCTACACCTGTCTCATCGCAAAACCTCTCAAAGTAGGAATTCTTGAACTCCGTGCCATTGTCACTGCGGATCGCTCGTAAGGCACCCGGGAGCTCAATAGAAAGCCTACTAAAAAGACCTCGAAAATGTGTAAACGTCTCATCCTTCGAGGCTAAGAAAAACACCCAAGAGTACCTCGAGAAGTCATCGACCACGACAAGAACATACCACTTCCCTCCTGCTGACTGCACTCAAGCTGGTCCAACTGTGTCCATGTGGAGCAGCTGTCCTGGTGCATCGGTCATAGTCACTGTGACCGGAGGGTGAGAAGCGGCAACCATCTTGCCATGCCGGCAAGGAGCGCAAACAATATATTTGACCATCTTGAGTTTCGGTAGACCACGAATGAGATCGTGGCCGCTAACTCAAATCAAATGGTCAAATCCAACATCACCAAGTCTTCTATGCCAGAAAGTCAGGTCACGGGACTCAGAAGCAACCAAACACCGGAGAGGATCACCAGAAGACTCAGAAAAATCAGCTCGAAAGATCCTCTCATAATGAGAAATCCCGCAAACCAGACTACCCGAAGAATCAAGAATTTTGCAAGCGTTTTTCTTAAAGCTCACCTCAAAGCCGTCATCGGTAAGCTGAGAAACAGAAAGCAAATTATACTGCAGCTTACTAACCAAGACAACATCTTTTAAAATAAAAGACTCATTGACGCGCACTATACCTTTGGCGATGACGCGCTCAGACAAAGCGTCTCCGAAGCTGATCGTCTCATCACCTGGAGCACAGGCTAGGGAAGAGAACCAACGAGAGTCTCCGGTCATGTGTCGAGAACACCCGGAGTCAACAAGCCAAACCTCTTTCTTTCCTGCCCGGTGAACCTGAGTCAACCCAGAGTACAATAATATTTCACCTTTTGAGAGGTAGAAGTAGCACGAAGAGGCTTCGCCTTCTGAGAGGCCGAAGCAGCAGGTGAACTCACCTTACTGTCAGAAATCCCTTGGACAAATCCCGCTGACTTGAAATGAACTTTCTCAGTACTGGCCTCAATCTCGATCACACCTGGTGCTATGGGTCGAAGTACAGCAGGTGGATACTTCCTAACATCCTCAAGAATATCATATCCTAGACCTTGATTGAACTTGCAAATCTTGGACTGGTCTAGAATAAGATTTAGCTTCTTCTTGCCTCCTACAAATCTCTCGAAAGTGTTCATAAGATGCTGACACTCCCGAAAGAGAGATGTGCAAGAAGAGCAGGGGGAGAAGGGATAGCAGCAGGTAAGGGAGTAGAAGAAGAACTAGTAGCAGAAGAGCGAATGGCTTGTGCATGCACAGCCAACTCAGAAGGGACAGTCCTACTGCTAGCTAGTTTGTTCACATCGCTAAGCATCTCTACCTTACCCTTGGGCTTCTCCCCCACATCCGCACACACATTACAAGCAACTGACGGTGGCTTCTCTAGAAGGTCCTTAGTTAGCTTCACACTTTTTTCATCCAATACAATTAAGTCAGATTTTAGTTTATCACAATTTTTGCATGGTGAGCTAACAGGGTCCTTAGAAGCATACTGAGCCAATTTCTTATTGTAGTCAATCATTTCTTGAAACTGTTTTGAGACAGATTCAAATTCAGCAGTTAATTTAGGACAGTTCAAACATGAAGTAATAGGCTCAAGTAATGAAGCTTGTAGTTCAGCAATTTTATGATCTGCCCTTTTTAGATTCATCTTCAGATTATTACAATTTTCACAAGACTCGGACAGATCAAGGAGCATGGTATAAAGACCTCTAAAAGCATTGTCCTTATCCTCGCATGAGGTGCAAGATGTAGTCTCAACAACAGTAGATGAAGGAATAGCAATCCTACTCATCTCTAGTTCAGCCAAAAGACTAACATTCTCCACCTTAAGCATGTCAAGCTCAGAAGATAAACTATCATAAGAGATCTTTAATTTCTCCATGTCACCAAGCAAGGCAGTGCATACATCACAATCATCACGGGAGGGAGCAGATCTAAATGAAGTAAGCTCCCGTGACAAGCTCTCTACTTCCTTCTCCAACTCGCTAACCCTAGCTCTAGATCTAGCATGGAATTTCCCTAGCTTAAGAAATGCATCATTAAGCTGGTTGTAGGAAGGGTATACCTCGTCGGAGTCGGAATAGAGCTCGCTGTCGCTAATCGCGCCCTCAAGGGCCATGAAGCACATGCCAGACAAGTCGTCGCCGCCCTTGGGGTCTTGCTCGTCTGTCCCATCGTCATCGCTCCACCCCTCCACATTGGAACTTTTTCTTGCCTTGGGCATGAGCTGAGGGCTTCTTGTTGTGGTTCTTGTCGATGTAGTCGTTCTTGCTCACACCGCCGTAGTCGCCCTTGCCCTTCTCCAGTTTGGGGTAGTTTTCCCGAATGTGGTTGGGGCCACCACACTTGAAGCAAATCACGGGTCCTCCTCTCTTTCTGTCCCCCCTTCTCTTGTAAGCATGAGAAAATTTTCTGGCTAGGAGGGCCAACTGGTCATCTGCAAGCTGCTCTAACTAATCATCAGTTACATCACAGAGAGCAGCCAGAGATAATCCACAAAGCGACTCGGAAGAAGATCTATGAGCTAAAGTGGGATCGGTGACTAAGGCCATCGACTGCGACTTCAACTTACGAGAGACAATGTCAATCTCGTGAGTCTTGAGGCGTGAGTACAACGCGTCAAGAGTCAAAGTCGAAAGATCGGTGGTGTCCTTGATGGTAGTCACCTTCATCTCCCAAACACGCAAGTCAAGAGCAGATAGCATCTGTCGAACATTATCCGAGTCGGGGTATGTGAGACCGACCGCTCGGAGATTGCTCGAAATCTTATGAAAACGCGCAAAGCACTCATCCAAAGACTCACCAGCGAGCATTTCAAACTTGTTGTAATCTCGCTTGAACTGGTTCTGTCGAACCGTCTTAATCTGGGTAGTGCCCTCATGGTATGCATCGAGGGTCTCCCAGATGTCGAAGACCGACGACAGATGAGAGATGCGATCGAACTCGCTTCTGCTCAGGCCCTGAATTATGATGTTCCTCGCCTTAGCGTTCGCCTCAACATCAAGCATATTTCCAGCATTGATGTTCTCATCGGCAGGAACAACATATCGTACTTTGACCTTGCGCCAGATGGCGTAGCCCTGAGTCTGGATGTAGGTCTCCATCTGGCTCTTCCAGAAGGAATAGTCGATCCCATCGAAGACCGGGGGCTTGGTCGAGTACTTATCTGTCGCCATGGCTCTAGAGACCGGTTAAAATTTATGAGGAAGAGCTAACCGGCTCTGATACCAATTGTTGGATCGAAATCTGTGACATAGGGGGAGTGAATGTCGACTTAAAAAAATTTTGCTCCCCCAAAATACGCATGAAATGATCCTCTCAATAGCTATGATAGCTATGAAAAAGGTTTCAAAAGCTCAGTGGGATCTTATACTAACAGAGAAGAAGGCCGGGTAAATAAAATGAAGGCTAGAAAAAATGCACAGCCAGAACAGGGAGGTCGGTCAGACCGCAGGCTCTAGGCCGGTCTGACCGCACCCTGGCCGGCGGTCAGACCGCCCAAGCCATGCCGGTCTGATCGGCTCTGTAAGTCCAGTCTGACCGACCAATGAACTCCGGTCAGACCGCCCATCGAATTCAGAGCACATAAAAGCTGAGAATCAGACAGCCCAAAAATGAGACTTCAAACTGCAGATTAAATTGAGGTTTGTCTTTGGTTTTCTTTGCCCAGAACAGTGAGAATACAACCTAAATAGCCAAAGGAGCCTAGGAAAACAAAAGAAACTAACTCAAAACCAGGAATTTAGGATTTGGGCTAAAATCTGAAAAAGTACAGAGAGTTGCAGCAAACACCAAATTCCCACCTAACCTTTGATTCTTTGATCATGAAACTAAAGGATTAGCAAGGGAATAGCCTTGGGATTCTGAGATTCAAATTCGGGCATAATCTTCCAAGGGAAAACGAAAATAACACTAAACTCTAGAATAAGAACACAGAGGAAGAACAGGGCACATGCTGTAAAGAAATGGATTCTCCCGATTCAATCATTTTGCTCTTGGAACTAGCTGACCAAAGGGTCTGGAAATACAATTCCACCACAGAGCAATCCATTTTGCATCTCCTTAGCAAGAAACAACCCAAAAACAGAAATCTAAGAAATCAAGCAGAGAGAGTATCGAGAGACAAAAACCAACAGAGAGACAGGAACTCAATCAAACTCAAACAAGGCCATCTCAGATTGATATTGAGGATGAGAGATACACGATTACAAAGGATTACAATCTCTACGTCCCCATATGCGCTTGATATGGGCATCAACTCATCCCCTCCCTCTCACATGATCAAGAACTTGAGAACACTACATGCTTGGAGAGGAGCACGGGAAAACACACAGAGAGGAGACACACCCCAACAGCACTCTGCCTCTTTCAACCACTAAAGCCCTAAAGCAAAACAATCTCTCCAAAGGCCATTTTGACTAAAGCAAAACCCTAACAACCCCTAGAATCTATGCATACAACCAGGAACCTTCTCCTATTTATAGTCTTTGGCTAATGGGTCTCCAACCCGTTATGCCTGCTAAATCCCGAACGGAACCGCTTCCATTTGTGCAGCTTTGCACTTTTACCGAAACGCCCCTCTTGCACCTTCCGGGAAGCCTCCGCGTTCCTTGTCATTCAAGCCTCGCAACCACCTCGAGTCTCCGTCGTCTTTGACACATCCGACCGTTCTGACCTCGGCACCACCCGCGCCTAGTCCGGTCATCCCGTGCCTCACCACGACTCCGCCTCGACGTCCTGCAGCCATCACAGACAAGAAACACATCACATAGCACCGCTCGACATATGTAATCACAATTATCATCAACAAAACGAACTTAAGCATGAAATCACCCAAACGACCAATCGGGAAGACGAATATGCAATAAGACCGTCTAACCATACCTGACTACGCCCAATGCCAACCTGGCACAAATCACTCAAACCAAACTCACTCTTTGCAACATACTTGTCAATTACTCGTCATAAACATATGGTCACCTCCACATGGTCTCTCAGTTACCTCCGCCAGTCGATGGTTGGTTTGCTTTGAGAAGGAATCAAGGGTTGCTTGCGACTATCGCCTTCTTGGTTGTGTGGATGTCGCTTGGTGGTGACCTCCTAGGGTTGACGGATTCGTGGCTTGCAGTCTGGCCTCTTGCCGTCGCCGTCGCCTTGCTCCTGGTCGGCTCGCCTTGCCTTCGTCTTGCGATCGGGTTTCTACTCAATGGCTACTGTCTCTCTGTTGGCATGGAAACGAATGGGGTAAGGACAAAGAAGTGTGGTGCTGTGCGACTTCCTTCTTTCTCTTTTCTTTGGTTGGTTGTGTTGTCTGGCTGTGAGTGCTTTCTCGCATATGTGCGCTATCGTTGCTACTGTGGCCGTGCTGGCCCTCTGGTTGCGGTGTGGCTTGAAAAATGGTATTATGGCCATTTGGTTTATATGGGCTGGTCTCTATATTAAATCAGGTTGGTTTGTGCCGGGTGATGACCCTACGGTTGTGAGAGGTGCCGATTGGACCCTGGACGGTCAGGTATCTCCGTGAACGGATTGCCCCGCCCGAACATAACCTCTAGGGCTCTGACGGCTATTTCTATTCTTTTTCCTTACTTCGCTTATTTTTACTCGTTCTTTTGTTCGGTCTTTTTCGGTATTGTAATTACTGGCTGGATCACAAATGGAATAGCGGTGTGATGGCAATTCGACGGCAATTTCTAATGTATGAGATGATCTAAATGTATTCGGACTTTCTCTTAATATTGATGTACACAGAATAATGTAATCTCTAAATGTAATTTCTATCCTCAATTAACCTGAATGAAATGTTTAGGTATGAGATGAACCTCTAATTGTAATTGTTGCTCTGTATTGTAATGGTGTTAATGAATAAACAATTGCTATTGGTTTGGCGATAATCGAGTGTAAATAATGTAATCCTAATGCTACTTTGGTCACTTAATTGTTATTAGGAACCCTAATAACGGCGTTTAGATTATTTAGAAAACGCGGCGTTACATCCAGCCTCAGCGGGCCCATGTCCGCCGCGCTTTACGTCGGGTACTCGGTACTCGCTGCGCATGGTGCTCGCCGTCATGCTCGCCACCGGCGCCGTCGGGCTCGGCGCGTCCTTCTGGTTCGTCTACGACCTCTTCTGCTGCGGAGGCCGTGCATGCATGGATCACCATCATTCGCGCTGTGGTTTGTGTTGTTTTGTTATTTTGGTTTTATCATTTAATGTGAAATGAAATAAGAGATTGTTCATGATTCTGATTTTTTTTTTGTGTATTGGCTACACCGTGTAATGGTATCAGTTTATGTTTATGGCAGTAGACAATGAAAAAACTTTTTGCAGAACAGGATCTCAGATCATGTTTACAAATTACAATACAACTAGTTAGAGACCCATACGTTACAACGAAGTCATAATGGTGAGACGAAACTTATTGTCTAACCAACTTCACACATCAAACATTGGAGAGCAAGCGATAGAAATAGAAGGGTGGCTAGAATGTGCGAGAAGATGGGGAAAGTGGAGGAGGTGAGCGGTTGTATCCTGAAAGAGAGGAGAAATGAATAGTCCAAATCAAATTGGATGGCTAAGAAGAGATGAGGGAGAATGGATCAACCACTCAACGGTGTTTGCCTGCATGTGGCAGTGCGACTTCTGTTACCTTGTTTTAGATCTATGTATACGTCAGTGTGACCTCGCTTATCTTGCTTAAGCTTTAGCTAACTTGTTGCGAGCAGCAAGCATCTCAAGGTCTTCTCACTCTTCTTTAAGCAAGAAAACTCTTATTTGCAACTCACAATATATACAAGGTCACTGACATGACCCATGCGAAAAAAAGTATGTATTTCCACTTTCACACAATATTCTGTAACACCATATCTACTCCCCTACTGACATACGGCGACCGACACGTTCGTTGCGTTGTAAGAACGAGTAAGATGAACACGACACACAAATCCCGAGGTAGAAACTGTAAAACAAAAGGGAATTGAAAAGTGCCATGAGATAAAGTCATAAAACCGTAGTGAATTGCTGACGGCCTGCTACAGGGCATTACAATTTCTAGAAAGGCAAGATAGCGAAGACATCACGGTGTACAATATACTTCGCAAACACACGTTGAGAGGGAAACATAAATAAATAAAATTTCCTTCAGAGGATGAAAGAAACAACAGAACATGAGAATGTCATGCCGCAATGTAAACATGATAAATCCTAGTGCTACTGCAAGGGGCATCAAAACCCGTGGTTTCGCCTGCTGTCACAGCGACCAACGGGTTACGCTCTCCTAGCATGCACCTAGATGATCTAAGACGAGCGGTTGCAACAAGTACATGACAAGATAGATATAAAGCATACGATTTTATGTTAATACTTATCCTTGGCTCCCAGCCCCCGTGACCTGGGTCGCCTTACCGCAGTTAAGGGAGTGACAATGCCCTGGCCATCCTTCCCCAGGCCGGAGCCCGGAACAAACCCCATTTTCGACATCATTTTGGATCCAAAACCCTTTGTATGCCTCTCAAAAGAGCCGACACCATTCATCTCCAGTCGCCGTGCATTGCGCCTCGGTTCTGACCTTGCTTTACTAGGTTCCGGCCTTGCTTTAGTTGGCTCTGACATTGCTTTGATTGCCTCAGCTTCACTGTCAAATTCCACGCCTAGCCCGAGAGATTTGGGACGATGAATGGCTTGGATGGGCTGCACTATACCTTGGCCATCTTTGCCAAGTCCAGTGCCCTCGATGAATCCCATCTTAGCCATCATCTTGGAACCAAAGCCCTTGGTGTGTATCTCAAAGTTGCCCAGTTTGGTGGTGTTGTTTTCGATGACAACTTTATCACACAAGGCATCACCGCTTGTTGAACCAACTGCTATTGTCTCGGTAACAGATTCCGCCATAGTGCCAGAGGAGACAAAGGATACAGGACGCTCTGCAAATGAGGCCTGTTTCTTGGAAGATTTCTTTCCATGTGGATCCTGATGCCTTGCCAATTTTGCTGGAGCAGAAAGGCCCTTCCCTCTTGCTGGGCCTTTAGCGTTGTCCCAATTGACAGCAAAGTCCTCAGGCTCAGTCCCCAAGAGCTGAATTCGATGTATTAAAGCAATTTAGATGGAAAATTGAAACAATTAAAAGTTAGCAAGGAGATAGCATCAAGAGCGAAGCAACAATTGTATATTTTTCAGTACAGCAAAATAACAATATGGTTTGATTGCACATCAAACCCTCAGATGTATATCATACAAGTTAAAGCACTGCCATCTTTAGAAGGATTGAGAATCAACAAAATATAATGGCACATAAAAGAAAATTGAGTTCGATTACCTTCACAGAATACGACTTAAGGGTTGAAAGTAGAAGATACAAAAGCTAAGAAATAAGCAAAGCACTTCAAAACAGAAAGAACAGAATTGTGTCCAAACAAGATGAACACAGAGTACCTACCTTATCAAGTCGGACTTGGCCATCTGCGGATGGCAAGGAAGACTGTCCAGTTAATGCCACAGTAACAAATCTGCAAAGCAGAATTACTGACTTTACAGCAAGTACAAGCTATTAACACATTTCGCAAGTACAAGCTATTAAAAAACATGGCAGAATATTTGCTAGTTCAAACCATAAATATATGATACTGAATAACAAGAACATTGTGTTAACATTTGACCCAAGTCCATTGAAATCAATATATCAAAGAACATTCATGTAATGTAATTTTTAATTACTTGAAGTAATTAGAATGCAAATTGCTGGAGATGTGGGCTTTTATTTACTTGCAAATTGTTGTGGGCTTTTATTTACTCAACCCCACCACTAAATTTTATTATAGTGCACAACTACATAAGCTGCCAATTTTTACCTGATCATGGTGGTGACCAAAGGCACCTGCAATAACTGATCTTAACCAATAAGTACATTGTTTCTACATCAATCTCAATCGCATTTCTGTATTTGATATCAAAAAACTTGGCAAACACTAGCAACTCAACATAGCGTAAGTGATTAAACATGAAAAGCACAAAAAAAAAAGAGATGCAATGCATCACAAGTGTATGGATGGGAGGTGCAATGTCCTGCAGCTAACACATAACCATTTTGGTAAGACAGCCAGGTTATGGTAGTTGCTATATGCACAGACACATCGCTTACGCATTTGTCTTATCAGACAGTATTTGCATTGAACACGACAGGCGCACATGTCAGTGTCATCCGTCTCTCGTATCAGTGCCCATGCAATACAGGGCAGTGGTTAGTAAGCCACTAAGCCCTTTACCATTGTCCACAATAGGACTAATGGTTCATTGCAGGAGAGGTCATGCACCTTCCTATCCTACCTCAAGATTAAGATAACATAGAAAATTCAGTTAAACCAGTAATTTGTGTCAATGACTATATTTTGGAGAAAAATTAAGGATGATCTGCCACAACTGCACAGGCATTGGAAAGTAGAAGACCCTAAAACTATTAGTGCTTGTCCACTTGGCATGGTGGCAATGATGCAAAGATGTTTGCTTAAGCACTGTCCTCGCAGGAAATCCCAGGCACTCCGACCAGGACATGAACTCGCATCAACACATGCATAATGATAAGTGCAATCTGGTGTTCTCCTTACTGCGCTGCAACATAAATATGTTAGTCGCTGGACTCTTGCTCTTGGTGATAGCAAGATCCTTACTCTCATGGAGAGGATGACACTAGGAGATGGGGCAAGTTTTCTTGTTTATTGCTCACACAATGTCATGCCAACCTGAGGGGTTGGAGATACATATTTATAGGCTGAGAACCAGCCGAGCATATGCTAAGATGCTATCCTAGATGCTGTCCTAAAGCGGTCAATATGCTGTCCTAAAAGCAGATGCTGTCCTAAAAGCAGATGCTGTCCTAAAGCAAAAGCAGATGCTGTCCTAAAAGCAGATGCTGTCCTAAAGCAGTCAAAAAACAAAAACTACCACAGCATCCCCCACAAAGACCACAGTACAGGGACTTATTCATCAAAATAAGCATATATCAAGGATATTTTGCCTACTAAACCATGGCCATCATCATCCAACAGATAGGAAAATGTGTTATTATGAAAGTAGTCATGCAAATGTGTTAATAAGTATCAACCAGGTGTGTCAAGATTCAAGATGGTATGAAGTGTTATTAGGGATGCTAATAATTTACTTTATGGAAAGTTCATATATGACAGTTAAAGCAATTACCTTTTCTTGCCTGAACCTTGACACCCGCTCTTCAAGTGATAAATGGATGCAAGGCGTTGTACCTACAAAATTCAACAACATAATATGTAATATGAATAGGCATGAGAGAGTATAATAAATAATTAAATTTGTGTAGCATCAATGTATTAGTGTTGTGATTGTGTCCTATCCAAAATGGCCTTAATTGCTTCATAATGCATGTTAGTTAACTGTCGTCCACCGGTAACCAGCTAATGATGTACACTAATGCTCTATGTTTGTTGTGAATTCAAAAAATTACCACTTCTTACAGAGACACACACATAAATTGACTTGAGATTTACTTAAAGTAATTAACTATCAAACTGTGTCCTCAAAAAATTAATTATCACAAACTGCTTCAAGCAACCCGCAAAATGAATGATAGATTACTATACCCATACACCTCATACCTGAGAACAGTCTCGAGAGTGCATTGGTTGAAAGCATAACATATCTACTTGATCTACAACCATCTTCCTCAATTTCTGCATATAGGAAAAACAACCAGAACACCCATCATGAAAAAGCTTTTGGCTTTTAGTAATAATAAGGAACTGGAAAAGGAACAATGGATAGCAAAATCCTAGAACAGAAAGTAAAAGTAACCCCGATTTCAGAAAATAAGAGAGCTCAAAGTTCAATAATAATAACATAACAAAGCTACAGTGGACATGTATTTTCAGCTTGGCTTCATTATTCAACAACAATTCAATTCTTTGTACTCTGTATGTTGAATAAGAAATCTGCACATAAAATTATACAGAGGCACCAATGCACACAAGAGCACTACTGTGGCAATAGTTTGAAAATGCAAAGATGGATGGCTGACAAGATGTGAAGGGGTTAGAATGAAAATGTCTTGATAGAAGCAGTAACTACTACTGCCTTCCTGTATTTATCACAGAACTTTGTAAAAGCCCCAATATTTATTTGTTTACTCCTATTCCGTAACTTGACCTATAAAAACATTAACTAATTATATCACAGAAATTAGCAAAAAAAAAAGGCTCTCATAAATGTTTTGTTGCACACCTTGGCCTGGACAAGCACTAGCAAATTATAAAAAATAGATTCCTGTTCTGATGCTTTAGGGGAAAAAACAAATGGACAAAACTTGCAACCATCTTCACAATAAATTTTGCTAATACAAAAGCAATAATTTGACTCACAGTATTTATTTGCTTTAAATCAACTCCTCTACTTAGCATCCGCTGACGGCGCTTCTTTGCAATGAGTTCCTTCCTGTGCTTCTTTTTTTCACCTGAATCACGCCAACCAAATGTTATGACTCCATCTCAAAACAAATGAAACAAGACAAACACATTAATATAGTGATAAAAAAATGTGAACAAAGAAGGCCAAGTCATCTTGCATCAAGGATATCCACCTTTCCTGAAGACTTTCATATTTTTTTATAGTTTATATGAAAATTTGCATGCAACCACAGACAAATCACAAAGTGCACACCACATGCTCAGCTAGTTGTGTCAAATGTACCGGGATAGAAAATCATGTATTTCAGGCGGAGACATGGCAAATTGGCAGCATATACTAGAATCATTATGAGGAAAATTGGCTGACCAACCTAGTGCCCTTTATAAAAACTAATGCAAATCACCTGCCATGACCTCTCCTAAAAGGTGAGAATGGGAACCGAGTTACAATACTACAAGAACCATCTCAATATATGATAGCGAATTACCAAAAGTTTACATTTTTATTCTGCCAACTTTTTACAACAGGGGGAATTATATAATCAAATTCGAAAGTAAGCTTTCAAACAAACCACGTCTGGATTTTACTCTCCTATAGTTCAAATCTGGCCCACTCTTTTATATTGAAATAGCTTGGCACAACCTATAGACCTATATATTTGATAATTTGATTAGATATATGAGGTCCTAATTTTTCAATTTACTAAGCCCCATGAGCTTCTCGCTTTCAGATAGACTACTCACTACTGTATCTAAGAAGGTTTCTACAAGGCATGTGGGGTCATGGTCATTCCAATTTTTCCATATTTGGTTTTCGACTTCAACCTAAAAATTTACTCCAGATAACAAAGAAAAAGAAAAATAACAGAAAACAAGGAAGACTTCATACCTGGTACACTGTGATACTTCTTGCTTTTCCTACCCTCGTTAGGCCAGGACCTGGAGAGCTGAGACGATGATGACCCTGCCTTCGCCCCCTTCCTTGACCGGTTTGCCATCCGTACATCCTTTAACATCATCATATCCTCCAGCCCCATCACTCGCATGCTTGCCAGGTCCCTGTCACACACCCTGTCACCAGTGCCCTTTCCCTTTCGCCGTTCAGCCGAGTTTGGCCTCTTCATCCCGTACAGCTCAGATGCACTCATTAGCGCATAACCTTCAAGCTTTTCCTTCCCCTTCCCCTTCTTCACGAACCCATCTTCATCCTCATCCGTATCCATCTGATCTTCATCATCTGAATCAGCCAAATTCATACCAGCCACCCACTTACTGCTCAACAGCTCCTCACTCCCGCCGATCCCCTCCATGTAATCGGCAACAACCTCATCATCAACCGATGAATCCCCAATGCTCAAATCCTCCTCTGAATCTGACCCTGACGACTCCTCAGACTCAGAATCTCGCTCCTCATCATCAGTATCTTCCGCGTCACTGTCACCATCACCATTGCCATCTCTCGCCTCGTAATTGGAATCCGATTCCTCATCGGAGCTGCCCATCCCCTCTGACTCCGGTGATGAGGTGTCCACGGTGTAGATCCTAATTCCCCCAATTGACAAAAATCCCCCATTCCGCCTCCCCTTAGGCTGCCTCGGCGTCACGAAGGAGGCCTCCTCCAATTCCTCCACCTCAACTTCCATCTCTTCGTTGCCGCCATCCCGGAATCCTAACCCGAGATGCAGACCACTCTCATCGGCTTCCTCCTCGTCCGCGTCCTCCTCGCCGTGGAACCCCAGCCCGAGACCTCCGACCACATCGGGGCCGTACGCGTACAACGGGACGGAGGAGGCCGGGTCCGCGCAGGGGGCGGTGTCGATGGTCACCTCCAGCGCCGGCGCCGCCCCCTCGGAGGAGGCGGAGCAGGGGCGGAGGGCGGGGTAACTGAAGGGAACAGCGTGGGAGGAGGAGTCGGCCGCGGCTAGCGAAGCCCCAGCGCGCCGGCCGCCTCGCCCGCGGCCGCGCCCGCCCGAGGAGGACGAGAACGCGGCGGCGACGGAGGTGGGGGAGACGAAGGACGGGAGCTCAGGGACCGGGCGGCGGCGGCCGGCGCCCGCGCCGTGCCGGGGCCCGCCGGCGGTGGGGTTGCGCTTGTGGCGGCGCTTGCCGCCGGCCATGGCGGCTAGGGTTCCGGGCTGCTCTAGGATTCGTGCGGTGGCCGGTGCGGTCCGCGTGCGCTGCGGAGCCCGACGCGTGTGGTGTTTCGTTTTTGTAGTTGCGTCGTGGGGGATCTGGAGAGCTTGCGCCTTGGGGGAGCCGGGATCGGGTTGTGGTGTGGTGTGGGTTTCGTAGCGGGCAAGGCGGTTTTCATGCCGCGGAGCGGTGGGATCTGCGGTTCCCGGATGCTGCGCGGTTGGATGGTTGTCTCGTCGGGTGGAATGGACGGTGGGGATTGCGGCGTTACGACTTACGAGGGAGCAAAGGGTCGTGATCTGAGGGTTCAGATCCGGATCGTTTGGTATGCACGTTGACGGCTGAGATTGCGCGGCAGTGCCTTGCGTTCGGAACTGGGGATTAGGGGTGTGTTTGGTTGCCTGAATCTCTTTCGTTCTGGTTGGGTGGATCCGTATAATCTGAGAAAGAGCATGTTTGGTTGCCTGTATGAGTGGATGCAGCCTGCATAAGCGGATGCAAAAATACGCCCTCATCCTGGATGGGTGGATACGCTCAAAATGAGCTTCACTGGCCATTCTGGATGGGTTGATGCAGTGTATCTTATGCGGTCCCACGTGTCAGCCTCTCAGGTTTGGTAGACTGCATCCGCTCATACAGGCAACCAAACAGCATCTCAGTTTTTTTGCATCCGCTCATGCAACCTCACCAAACATCTTCTTTTTCTGAAATACGATTCCACTCAGTCAGGATATACGATACAACCTCCATCCATGAACCAAACACACCCTAGGGCATCAGCAGCGTAGGGAAAAAATGGCATGGGGGAGGGCCTAAGGGGCCACGTGACAGCATCCATAAATTTTGCTTTGTATGGAGCGGACTGCATGTGTTCGCTATTTTTCTTCCCTAGCATGTGATAGTCCTTTTAGTTAATTTAATTTAATGGTCCACTCAATAAAGACATGTACAATATATGTCTTATAGAATTTTAGGTGATGAGAGGAGAAGGAGAGAGAAAGATGTTATTTAGTATTTAACAGACGGTTTTATAAACAATTTTCTACTGTCTACACTATTATATAGATAACTATATAGACAACTCATCAATTGTATAAAATCATTATAAACAATTATATAGACAACTCATTATCTGTAGATGACATGGAGAAGTATTATAGATAACTACCGCTTATATTATTGTACATGCCCTAATTATGATCGTAATAGACACGTCTATAGCATGGCAACTAGAGCTACTACTAATTGCATGGCCTTCCTCCCTTTGTTTGTCGATTCTATTGCTGCCCCCACTCTGTACTCCGTAGAGGCGTAGATCCCACCCTTATGGTTTCCAAATGCGCCTTCATTGGGTGTGGTTATGGTCGAAGGCTAGGATCTCCATGTATATGTAACGAACTACTCTTGGCATGGCCACAACAAAGGAATCACTTCTCATTGAGCAAAGGCTTTTAGCTTCCAGCTATAGGTTTCTGGCTTAAAATGCACTATAGAGACTGAAAAAATATTTTTTGTAGAATTAAAATTTTAAAAAAGTTATATCATCACGGATAATACAAATGAATAAAGGAAATAAAGAAAAGTAAAAAAACTAAAAAAATAAAACTAAGAAGCCGACACGTTCTAGAAGCTAGAAACAAAAGGCGTTTGGAGTAGGGCCTTAAGTGGACTAACATGAGGCCCTTTTCATTCAGTTCCATTTTTTGACTTTAGCCCAAACCCTTTTTTTGGTAATTGTGCCCCAGTTTGACAAATTGAGATTGGTCCCACCCTTTGGGAAGAAACATAAACATACTTTTTTTTCTCAAGTGTGTGTATCCTGCACATGCGCTAGCTCATGAGTTTGCACACATTGTGCCCTCCATTCATACTACAAGGCTTCCAACTTAGACCGGTCGCTCCCCTGCCGCCAAAATCAAACTTTCTACTCTGGAAATCAACCTTTCTATTATAAAATTTTGATTCACAAAAAATCACTTTCAACTCAAAGAAACTTCATTGAATTTCGCAAATCAAACATTCAATTTGGGGATCAAATTTTCTATTAGAAAATTTTTCACCTTTCAATTTGCAAGGAATCACTTTCAACTATAAAAAACTTCACTCGGTTTTGCAAATCAAACTTTCTATTAGAAAATTTTCATCTTTCAGTTTGTAAGAAATCACTTTCAACTGAAAAAACTTCACTCAATTTTGCAAATCAAACTTTCAATTTAGGGATCAAACTTTCTATTTGAGAATTTTCACCTTTCAATTCACAAGAAAGCACTTTCAACTAAAAAAACTTCACTCGATTTTGTAAATCAAACTTCCTATTTGAAAATTTTCACCTTTCAAATCACAAGAAATTGCTTGCAACTTGAAAATGGATTTTCAACACCTTTCAAATCAAACTTCAAATCTTTCGAATTGGATTTTTGAAAGAACTTTCAAAAAGAGATCCTAGAGCTTTCCAGTGGATTTCATAAAGGGGATTTTGAACTTTTACATTGAATCTAGGAACTTTCAGGCAACTTCGCCACCTAGTTGATGGTGAGATCATATCGGGCAGAAACTAGGGTTTTCGCATAGTTAAGCGGTTGTTGGGTTTTCTTCAAATCCTAAATTGATTTTGTGGGAGCTATGCAGTCTACCTTTTATATCCTTGCCTTTTCCGTGGTGCTGCTCACAATTGCATTCTGAGGCTAGAGGGTAGAGACCTATTAATAGACTTCACTTTCAAGTGTTACAAAGTGACCCACCTATTTCTGGTGCAGCATGAGACTCCTGAACCATGTCACCAACCATGATCAGATATGCCAATTTTATGAGTATAAAATATATTAGTCCCTAGCACGCATGTGTGAGTCATACGCTATAATCAGATTGTTTATAGATCAATTCCAAGTTGATTGTGTGGGTCAATAGCCTGCAGAGCCAATTCTGCTAAATAAACACAACTGTTCTACCCCGTGTTGTACCCAGGTTAAACATATACATATATATTAAATACTATTAGACTCGATCTCAATAAATGTGTCTACCATATTCCAGCACAACCGCCCTCGGCACCTCAACTTAAATTTTGTATCAAATTATTCTCTACCACATACATCAATGATAGGAACAATTCCATATTGAGTTAAACTATCAATAACCACAATAAATGTTGGCAGCCATATAAAAATTCCAACAGTGGCTATTTTTTTGGGAAAAGAGAAGTGGAGGTGTTCTGGGAGTATAAGGATGCATATGGAAGTAGGATTCGTTGGAATCTCGCTAGAAGGAAAAGGCATAGCCGTAGCTATGGAGGTGGTAGTGCACATGTCTAATGCGGTGGGCAGCATTCATGAGAGACACTAAGGATGTGTTTGGTTCAATGAATCAACGCGTACATGAATCAAATGGTCCTACATATAATGCTATCCACGTGTTTGGTTCAGTGAACCAAACGAATTTGTCCCAAATGGAGTGATACAACTTCCTAGAATATTCTCCCGATATGTTGTACCGTTTGGTGCAACCAAATCAAGCGAACCATGTGGTTCCAAATGCTCTTGTCCAATAGCGAGGTGCTTCAATCACCCCTCATTCCCCCCATCGCCTTAGTCCCTTCCTGACTCCCTTCACGTCACCACCACCTCACCTCCCTTCTCGTCGCCGCCACCACACCTCCCTGGTCACCACCTTCCCTCTCATCGCCACCGCCTCACCTTCCTTCACTCTGCTACTGCCTTGCCTCCTTGGTCGTCGCTGCCTCGCCAGGTGCATCTCTTTCTCTCTTCTCACTTTTCTCTCTTCGCTAGGTGTGAGAGCGATGACTAGATCTGAGCTGCCACCTCCCCTTCTTCCTATCGACTATCGCCTCGCCTTCTTCTTCATCCATTCTTCCCTATTCTTGCGGAAACCAAATGTATGGATCTGTGAATAACCTTGTTTTTCTTGCAACTTTCCCTTGAGATTTCATCCAAACTCTCAAGAGAAACATATGTGAATAACCTTATATAGGGAATCACACAACAAAGGCGCATAGAGATAGAAAAGATGGTGAATACAACACAGCGTTGGGTTGGCCTTCCTATTCTGTGCTTTCTATTTTGGGTGCTATTTCTATATTGGGCCCCTGACAGAAACGGGCAATGCCACAAGCACCCACATTTGAGCGTTTGCATTTTTTCTCCTATCTCGGGTCTATTTGGTAGAGCTCTAGATTCTTATTTTTTTAGCTTCTGCTTCTAATTCTCCGAGAATCTGGAGTTACCCCAAAAAAGCATTTGGCTAGTAGATTGGCTTCAAACACCCTAAAAAGGGGGGGTGATTAGATGTAAAAAGACTATGATATCCTTGGTAACACTTCAATTCTATTTGTAGCTTATAACTTTCAATTTGCATATAAATTCCTGACCGCCATTCATGAATGGATTTGTAGAGCCTGGTGTTGGACTACGTGACGAACGCGATGATCCGGGGGGTGACGCTGCTCAATAGCAAGTTCTTCCACATGAACTTCTTCTAATGCAATAATGTGCTGGTTGAGCAGGTGAACATCACATGATTGATAAAAGAAATGAGAATAGGGCAATTGATCAAGGGGTTCAAACGAAGAAGAAAAAGAGATAAACAAAAACACCTTTCCACGATTATTAATCCAGTGCATTGTTCTTTGATCCAATAGTTCATTCCAAGATCATTTTCACATCAGTAACTGAGCCATCATTGTAGAGGGCACTAGAACAGAATTGTTGGAGAAACAGAGAATGATGCAGCATTGATCGCGACATTATGAAAAAATGACTTAAAAATCAATTTTATTGTCACCGACGAACATTACATCCCTTTTTCTAAAGTTCAGGAAAACACATGCCTTATTATTTATCATCACTATGACCTTAAAGATACATTGGTGATAGCTAAGATAAAATGCATGCTTTCTTTTTAGATTATTGATACACTAAAGAATTCAAGATATGTAGATCATCCTCCATCTTGGCTCATGGAAGTGATGGCAGAACCTTTGAACTGCAAGTTCCGAATCCAATGTTGTAGTCTTCACCCTGGAAACCAGTATATGGCATCAATATACAACATAGTATCTTCAACGAGATCTAGATTCGATATAAAGATGAGTTTACTATACCTTGCAACAAGCTGTCAAGATGACCTCATCCCCATCTTCTTGAAACTTGCAAGTTGAATTTCCAATTGATATCTCCTTCTTGCCATTCCATGTTAGCTCCAGCAAACATGCCAAAGAGTCTGGTTCCTGAAAGAAGGCTAGATATTAAAATTTAAATATGGACAAGAATTTCTAAATTGGCATGTTTACAATGATATTTGCAATTATTACACCATACAGGTACATATCCCTAGGCTCAGATTGCATCCATTAACAGTGTGGTGTGCTAGTTACTACGTCAAAAATCAAATATCTGTAAAAATTGGAATCAAAACCAAGGGAAACCTTACAAATATATTTCCCTGATTACTCAAGAACAATAGCATGAATATATGCCAGCCATAAATGCATTACATAAATTATAGAAGATTTCACTTAGCACTTTTACAAGCCACAACAGAAATACGAAACTCAAAATTAAAAAAGTATAGAAGCATCCTTGAATTGATTATGAACATTTGTCAAAAATAAGTAAGATACGTGCAGGACTTCAACTTTGCTACAAAGCATGTTTAAAGCTTATGTTATAAACAAAATGATCTATTAATGGTGTCAGATTTCTTACTAAAGCTTTTCCCAAGGGAAGGTCCAAGAGGTATAGTCTCCTAGGATTGAATATCTCTAGTTGTAATTCGAATTTCTTAGACTTCCAGCATAATGACTTTTAGCAAGTATCTCAATGCAAAGGTTTGTATTGCATCTAACAAAAGTGCTTCCTTACTACATTTGATTGCATGGCCTCATCCGCATTTTGGGGCTTCTTCTGTGCCATGCTGCTAGTGTAGATTGCATGGATGGCTATCATACTGCACTTCTGTTAGGCTAGTTGTGCTCTAGTTGGTTGACCTATTCAGTCATTTGATGGCATCTATATCAATTTATCAAGTATCATGCACCAATTACCCTTTGGTTGAATATGTATATAAGTAGGTAAGTAGAGCCTTAGTGCCTTTTAAATTCTAAACGCTACTGCAAGCAGTATGTATGCAGGGTGCGAGGAGAGCTAAGGGCGACGAAAGCTAGGGTTGGGGGTGGCGACGGTGGCTCAGATCTAGTGGGGTGTGGGCTAATTGGGGTCCAGCGGATGGCGAGAAGAGGCTGGTGGACGAGGAGACAAACGCAGGCGACGACAATTGGAGGTGGCAAAAGCTAGGGTTAGGGGTGAGAGCTTACCTTGACGGGAGCAGCGGATGACAGGGAGTCTTCTGTGGTCACTGTGGAAATCACCGATGCCGCTAGTGGATCTTGTGCAAGTCGTCAAGGTTGCCTACTCCAAGTCGTCGTGTTCGCCCTCTCCACTACTCGACCCGACGCGCACACGAGATGCCCGACTACCAAGAGAAAGGGTGGGCGAGCACAGGGTTTAGCAGTGGCAATTGTGGGTGATAACCAAGAACTTCTAGGGGAAATTTCACTTCGGGTGTGTTGGCTCCCTACGAGAATCCATTCCAAGTCGC
This sequence comes from Dendrocalamus latiflorus, assembly GCA_017311315.1. Classification (NCBI taxonomy): domain Eukaryota; kingdom Viridiplantae; phylum Streptophyta; class Magnoliopsida; order Poales; family Poaceae; genus Dendrocalamus; species Dendrocalamus latiflorus. Next base: position 21,110,055 of record CM029623.1, read on the forward strand.
TTCTGCTTGCTAGTTCATTTCCCACCTTGCTCCTCGTAAGAATCATAATCTAGTTGTTTTGGAAAGTTGGGTATTTAGCACAACTCTACTAGATCCGGACTAGAAGCTAAGAGCAGGAGCTCTACCAAATAGTGGCCTAATAAAGAGAAGTGCAAACGAAGCTCATGTTGCGTCACATCCTCAAACTAATTGCAATCATTCGATTGAGTATGAACAATATAATCCAACTGTTGGACTTGTATTTTTTTAGATGGGCTAAGCTCGAGCTTGTATCAGGCTTGGGTGGTCGGGTGAAATTCGGCCTGGCTTAGACTTGGGCTGGAATTGGGTTTGGGTATGGCCTAGCTTGGCCTTAGGTTGATCAAACTAGGGTTGGGTAGTGCGGCAAGATGGCCAGTGCCTGGGTTGGGACAAGCTAAGCTGGATTTAGTTACGGTAAATGTCAAGAAGTGAGTATTACATCCGCTGTAAGTTATATAACACGGGCTCAACCCTAGCTAGTTTGCTCAAGTTTAAAGGACACATAGCTACATTACCCAATGACATCTAAACAAGCAAAGTTGGCCCCTTCTCTTGGCCCGGTCCAGCCCAATATGTCGGTCCAAACCATGACCACAACGCAAGGGGCGGGCCGAGCGGTCCTTGTCGTCCGCTCAAGGTTAAAAGTGGGGGAAAATAGCCGATCAGACTGCATGCTCTCAACCGGTCTAACCACCATCTGTCCACCGGTCGGACCGCCACAACACCTCCGGTCTGACCGCCGGTGGCCGAGGGGTTGGACCGCCAACCCTAGCGGTTTGACCGCCACAGGTCGAGCGATATGACCGCCATGTATTTTTCGGTCAGACCGGCCCCATGAGAGCAGAGCCTGCAACGAGCAGCCGACTGAACCTCACTGCACAGTAAATACTGAGAATGCAGATTCTAGAGAAATTTGTCAAATTCCTGCTGTTCTTCTCTGTCCAAAGGATCAGGACTTTGATCTAAACTACCACTAGACCTCAGGAACAAGAGAAAGCATATCAAAAGAGCAAGAATCTAAAACCTGACCAGAATTCTGAAAACTGACAGAGAATGGAACTGTTTTTCAATTTTCTTGCCATTCTTGAGTCTTTTGCTCATGAGATTTTGAGTTCAGCTAAGCAATGATCTCACAACACTAAAACACACACCTAGAATAAATATCTAGCTGAGAATCCAAGAACCCAAGCACCCCCTGCCTCCCAACCCTAGAACAGTGAGAGCAGAGGAAATGAAGAGCAAGAGATTTCCAGGAAAGATCATGGCTATTAAAAGTTTGCTCTCAGAGATAAACTAGCCAAATGGCTTGGATGAGGATCCCCAGTTTAGAGCAAAACAATTTCATAGCTACTCAACCCAAAAATCAATCCATACTCAAGAAATCAGGAAAGAACACTGAGAAGAACATAAAGCAGAAATGAATTGAAACTCATGATAACTCAAATGGATTCATTTATAGGAGATGAATGATTACAAGCAAGTGTTCTACAGCCCCATACGCAATTGAAAAAGAGTGTAATCTATCTCACTATATGCTTCTCCACCGAGAAGAACACACGCATAGGAGAACACTCTCCAGAATACAATGCTTGCTCTCTTCCTTGCTTGCTTATACTACTGCCTCCACCTCTCCACATATGTAGGCAGGACTCTTACTCAAAGAAGAAAATCAAGAAAGGTCAGCCCCTTTCCACTCACAAGCCTCACATCATATGAGGCAAATGTCAAAGCAACCAATTTTGGAGGGAACCAGCCACTCCACTCATGGCTTGAGTCAATTCTCCAAATTGCCCCTCAAGCACCTTCCCGGAAGCTTCCCGCAACCTGTACCTTGACCGTTTGGACCTCGACTCCTCCCTGAGTCTAGTCCCGGTCCGCTTCGCTGCACACGACCGCACCCAGCATCCTGACCGTTTGAACCTTCGACTCCACCTGAGTCTAGTCCCGGTCCACCTCGCCACTGCCCGTCGTGTCCACCTGACTCCGACCGATTGGACTTCCGACTCCACCTGAGTCTAGTCCTGGTCTGTTCCATCGCACACGACCGCAACCGACATCCAACCGTCAGGACCTCCGACTCCTCCCTGAGCCTAGTCCCAGTCCACTTGTCGTTGCCCATCGTGTCCATCACCGGTAGTTCCATCTCCGGTTCCTCGTCTCCCAACTCGCAACCACCTTAGCAGCCTTGATCATCTTCGGCATCTTCGACTGTCTGGACCTCAACACCTCCTGTGCCTAGTCCCAGTACTCCCTCGCCTCACCATGACCTAGCTCCAAAGTCATGCAGTCACATAGACAAGCAAACCGTCACATAGCACTGCACGAAACAGCGTAATCAATCATTAGCATTAATAAAAGTACTCAAACCTGGAATACCCAAAACAAACTCAAACTCTCTAATACAACCGTCAATTACTCATCACAAACATGGGGATACCTCCACATGGTCTCTTAATCTCCCCCTTGATGAGTATATTGACAAACACAGAAAAAGCGCATAAAGTTAAGTTTGTTTAAACTGAAAAAGAGTCACACATGGTCTAAAAGAGAAGCAAAGAGATGCAAGACCATGTTGACAAAGGAGCAAAAGAAAAGGCAAGTTTTCCTCAAAAGCTTCCAAAGCTCCTAGAAAGTGGCTTTTTCTCCAATATTCTCCCGCTTTTGGCAATAGAATCATTAAGATGCAAAAGAGAGAATAAGGCATGGTGTGGATGAAATGGCTGAATTTTATTCAATCTAAGCAACTAGAGCCATGAAGATTATCCAAAATGACCATCTGAGTATTACACCAAGCCATAACGCATATGAAAGCAATCAAGATCATGACAAGATATGCATAATCAATCCAAGCCACATAAGTAACAATCTGAATATTAGATGAATTTTTTTAGCATGTCAAGCCATCCAAGAGTATAGTCTATCTAAAGGTATCCAAAGATGATGCAAGCCATATCAATAATCTAAGTGGAACCAAGAAGCTGAATTCAGTCAATTTAAAGTGCTACAAGTTCAACAAAGAATCATTTGTTCAAGTACTTGGTTCTTCTTGTAGTTAAGCAAATTTAGCATAATGGACATATTTTTCTTTAAAACTCATGGTCGTTTCCAACCAAAATTTTAGTCATGTGCTAGATCTCAAGCCTTATGCGACCATTCCAAGCAAGAAGCTTAAGGAGATGATCTTGGTCATCCAAAACTCCCCCTGAGTTCATGCCTAGTGCAATGGCAAGCAGTCTCATGATAAAGAATTGGTGAGATCAGTTCTTTCGCACAAAAGAGATCTTTTTGCTTTTACTGAATGTAGTGCAAGAACAATAAGTTATAAAGAACTAGCATAGCTCAATAAAGGTTCAAGACTCAACTCAGCCTATTTGATATGGCATGAATCATAAAAGGATAACTAAAGACAGACTAGTCTCAAGAGCTAACATGACATGTCTTAATTCAAGTTTGTGCAATGTTAATCAACCTATCAATGGCAAAGGCTTGACGACACATATAAAATCATGACAAATCTAGCAATTAAGCACAGATCATGGCAAGATATAATGCATTGTAAACATGCCACATAAGGATAATAGTCAAGGCTCCATGTAATTATATTACAATGCAAAATGACATGCAAGGAAATCCAGTTCCCCTCAACATGTGATGCACTTTTAGTTCAAGTTGAGTTATGTCAGTATTAAGATCTAGAAACTCCCAAATGAGCTCCCCCTGAACCAAAACAATAAAAACAAGAAGCTGGGAAGAAAAACAGAAAAGACAGTCCTTAAAGCATAGATAAGATGAAGAGGATACTATGTCTCAGACTGACTCTCATTTACCCCATATGACGCTAGGACTATCAACTGATCATCTAACACGCTAAGGAGCAAACATGTTCCCTGTCCACCCAAGGGTGGCCCAACCCTTGTTAGAACCTATAAGAAGTGAGTGAGCTCAACCTAGTGAGAAGAGAGACAGCTAATAAGCAGCATCCTAAAACTACAAGAGATACACTCTAATCTATGCTAGGAGGACTAACCCAATGCACCCATATGCAATGCAACAAAATGAGAACGGGAGCATAATAAATAGGATAAAACACAAAGCACAAAGCTCCCTCTCACTACAATCCATACAGACTAACACTGCTACAAAAGAGGCTATACTAGATGGCTACATCACAAACGGTTTAACAAAACCGTCTGTGATTGACACTAACACAAACGGTTTTAATTTGGACACCGTCTGTGTTAGTGGTCGAGTATCACAGACGGTCCTTACCAATGAACCGTCTGTGATACTTTAGTATCACCGGCGGTTTAAAAATAAAAAACCGTCTGTGATAATCTGAAATTATCACAGACGGTTTTTTATTAAAAACCGTCTGTGTTGTGTAGACTATCACAGCCGGTTGTTGTTAAGAACCGTCTGGGAATGTTCACAGACGGTTTTTTACAAGAACCGGCTGTGATGTCCCTTTGTCTGTCATATTCTAGATCAGAGGTTAATATATAAGTACACATTGCTTCTAATAACTTAACTACAGAACTACTGAGACAAGAGGTCACAAATTAAAGGCAAATTTATTAATTTCAATTAGAGGGAAATTCATTACATAAGTCGCACAGGTAAAGAGTTTCCCAGATTGTAATCTTTTGGGCTTCGTACGCTTCTTCTTCGACTTTGGGACTTGGAGGATCAGCCGCTGAATTCTCGAACGCTGTTAAGATTGCCCTTGTCCTCTGCACTTCCTCGTGCAGCCTGGGCAAATGATCAGCAGCATCCATCATGTCGTACAGGATAGCATTAAAACATTCCTCACAATCTGCCATTTCTGCATGAGCGGCAAGGCTATCCATCAGTCTGTGCAATGCGAGTAGAGCTTCTTCCGCATTGCGCAAATTGTGGAGAAGAACCAGGGTGAGAGCTGTTTCCCTTTCTTGAGCGGCAGCGAGACGCCTCCGTCGACGGCGGAGGATCAGGTCAAGCAAGAAAGTCGGGGAAGGAGAGCAGGGCGGGTGCGGAGAAGCTGCTCCAGATGCAAATTGCTGGCCGCCTGTGTAAGGTTCCGGCCGAACAATTCGTGATGAACAGATGAGAGGAAGGAGATGATCACAAGAATAGTAGAAGGCGCCATATTGTATGTACGTAAAAGAGACCTGGATTAGGCGCGCATATTTAACCTTTAGCACAGACGGTTCGTATACCCAAACATTAATGATATAGATGCTTTGTATAACGATCGAGAGACGTTAATTAGACGATCGAAACCCGAAGCGTTCTGGCAATCGAAACACGAAGCGTTTTGGCAATCGAAACACGCGCGAAGCGTTCTGGCAATAGAAACACGCGCGAAGCGTTATGACAGACGGTTTTACTGGCAACCGTCTGTGATATTAACTTTCACAGACGGTTCTTAATACGAACCGTCTATACCAATCGAGATAACACAGACGGGTCCTGTTAAGAACCGTCTGTGAAAAGCCAGATAACACAGACGGTTCCTGTTAAGAACCGTCTGTAATAATCCCATGTCACTGATAATTGGTGTGTAATAATCATATGTCACCAATAATTGGCGTATACACAGGATTTCGATCTCACCCGTCTATTCTCTCCACATCGAATGGCTGGCACCAGTTCCTCAACCTTTCCACCGGTACTAGTCACGCGTGAGTTCATCCACTAGCTAGCTTCCTGCATGCATCTCCCCTCCGCTGTGAGCTAGCACCTCCATCGCGGCACGACCGGTTCATACTAAACAACACACTCTTGCCGTAAGTGTGTCTTGTTTAGTGTGAACCGTCGTGCCACGAAGGGTTTGTTAGCTTGTTATACTGTAATAGATCGATCTGAATGTGTTGTTGAGTTTTTGTGCTTGCCTCTGTATTTGCATGTTCCTCGACCAGCTCAACCAAGAATCTTGAAATGTCTTTTCTTTGCACTATTGTAATAAAATTGCCTTGAATTTTGTCGGGAAAGATGAACTGTTTCGTCAGGGCATGACTGCCAACTCGAAGCATATATAGCATAGCATTCGAGGCACATCCGAGGCCTGCAGCTGTGTCTTGAGGAATGCCAAGAGCTGGTCTTCAGATGTGGCAGCCACACTGGTCTTCAGATGTGGCAGCCACATCTGAAGACCAGCTCTTGGCATTCCTCAAGACACAGCAGCAGGCCTCGGATGTGCCTCGAATGCTATGCTATATATGCTTCGAGTTGGCAGTCATGCCCTGACGAAACAGTTCATCCCCGTGTAACTATCACAGACGGTTTGTAATGTAAACCGTCTGTGAAGGACTATCACAGACGGTTCTATACACGAACCGTCTGTGATACGCATAAATCACAGACGGTTGATATTTAGAACCGTCTGTGATATTATGTACATCACAGACGGTTCGTGTTACGAACCGTCTGTGATAATGAGACTATCACAGACGGTTATTGATGCGAACCGTCTATGATAGGCAGAAATCACAGACCGTTTGTAGTTGGAACCGTCTTTGATATTCTGCGTAGTATTAATTACTTGGCGTACTTGCTTGAAGGATGTCGACACCGATCTGTCTTCATTGCGCTGCATCGGTGGAGCAAGGCGGCCGGCTTTAGGGAGTTGGGGGTGAAAAAATATCACCGTCTTCTTATTGATCTGATCAGAGGTTAGCATACTCAATTACTTAACATTCTTAGTGATCTGATCAGAGATTAGTATTCAATTACTTAACATTCTTAGTGATCTGATCAGAGGTTAGTAGTAGAGGTAATAATCATTTTTGACACCCATTTTTCACTTGTGTAGCGTAGATGGACCGAAGCTGGATGTATATTGAGAACCGTGTGAGTGAAGAGTACATTACTGGCGTGTCTGCCTTTAGAAGGGCGGCCGAGCTGGATATGTTGAAGAAGGGGATGAAATATATGTATTGCCCATGTATTGATTGTGATAATCTCAAGATGTTTAGCAACTCAGCGCAGATTGAAACTCACTTGATTCGAAGGGGTTTCAGAAAAGGGTACAAATGTTGGACCAGTCACGGTGAAGAGAAGAGTACACAAGAAGGTAGTTATGACATAGTCGAGGGAGGCAACGATATGCCAGTTGTGGACTGTTCTTTCGATCATGAGGAAAGGGCGCAGGATGACAATCTGGATCATGACGATAGTCGCAGGATGACAATCTGGATCATGAGGATAGGTCGCAGGATGATAATCTGGATCAGATGTTACGTGATGCAGAAGGGAACTATAGTGAGAGAGAGTTTGGTAAATTCGAGGGCTTGATGGAGGACTCGGAGAAACCTTTGTTCCCGGGCTGCAAGCCGCAATACACGAGGTTGTCATCAGTTCTAGAACTGCTAAAATTGAAGGCAAGCAATGGTTGGTCCGACAAGAGTTTCACGGCATTATTAGGTCTCCTAGTGGACATGCTTCCAACGGGAAATGTGTTGCCGAGAACCACCTACCAAGCCAAGAAGATTCTTTGTCCATTAGGAATGGAAGTAGAAAGAATACGTGCATGTCGGAATGATTGTATCCTGTACCGTAAAGAGTATGCTAGCTTACATGTTTGTCCGGTGTGCAAAGCATCCCGATACAAACGTAAAAATGACTCTGATGATGGGAAGGGCATCGAGGTGAAGCCAGGACCTCCTGCTAAGGTGATGTGGTATCTTCCTGTAATCCCCCGTTTGAAGCGTTTATTTGCAAACCGCAAGGATGCAAGATTGATGCGTTGGCACTGCGAGCAGCGTAAGAAAGACGGAATGATAAGACATGTTGCTGATTCTGCCCAGTGGAGGAACATCGATAGGATGTTTGTAGATTTCGGTGTGGAACCGAGAAATATAAGGTTTGGGTTGAGTACAGATGGAATGAATCCTTTTGGTAACATGAGCAGTCGACATAGCACCTGGCCCGTGACTCTGTGCATGTACAACCTTCCTCCTTGGCTGTGTATGAAGCGGAAATATATTTTGATGTCACTACTTATCCAAGGGCCGAAGCAACCTGGCAACGATATTGATGTGTTCCTAGCCCCATTGGTGGAAGATCTTGCAACACTGTGGAATGAAGGGGTACATGTATGGGATGCGGACAAACGAGAGAACTTCACTCTACGGGCCATGTTGTTCTGCACCATTAATGATTTTTCTGCCCTTGGTAACCTGTCAGGGTTTAGTATAAAAGGAGCCAAAGCGTGTCCGCACTGCTTAGATTATACGGAGAGTGTGTGGTTGAACAACTCCCGAAAAACTGTGTACATGCGTCACCGTAGGTTCCTTCCAAAGTATCACCCATACCGCAAGATGAAGAAACAATTTGACGGAAAAAAAGAGGATGACTCAGTACCAAGACCTTTTAGCGGGAAAGAGGTGTATGATATGGTCAAGGATATAAATGTTGTGTTTGGAAAGGGACGTAAATTGAGGAAGAACATGTGGAAAAAGATGTCAATATTTTGGGACTTGCCTTATTGGGAGCACTTAGAAGTTCGCAATTGCATCGATGTCATGCACGTAGAGAAGAATGTATGTGGCAGTTTGATTGGTCTCTTACTGAACATTCCTGACAAAACAAAGGATGGTGTTAACGCAAGGCGTGACTTGGTCGCTATGAACATCAGGACCGAGTTATCACCGATAGAGACCGATAAAGGCCGGACGTACCTTCCCCCAGCATGTTACACTCTGTTCCGAGAGAACTGAATTGTGCCAGTCCTTAAATGGTGTGAAAGTTCCATCCGGTCACTCGACAAGCATGAAGAAACTTGTTTCCATGGAACATTTGAAATTAATTGGCATGAAGTCTCACGACTGTCATGTGCTAATGACTCAAATGCTACCTGTTGCAATTAGAAGTATTTTGCCGAACAAGGTTCGAGTGACAATCATAAGGCTATGTTATTTCTTCAACGCAATTGCTCAGAAGGTCATTGATCCGGATGGACTAGATGCTCTGCAAACCGAGGTGGTGACAACTCTATGTCATCTAGAGATGTATTTCCCTCCATCATTTTTTGATATCATGGTCCATCTCATTATCCACCTTGTGAAAGAGATAAAAATATGTGGCCCCGTATTTCTACGTCATATGTACCCTTTCGAGAGGTACATGGGAATTCTGAAGTCCTATGTACGCAATCGATCTCGACCGGAGGGTAGCATCATCGAAGGTTATACAACAGAAGAGGTCATTGAATTCTGCATCGGCTACATGGCTCAGGTAGAGCCGATAGGTGTACCTCTATCTCGTCACGAGGGGAGGCTAGAGGGTATCGGGACTATCGGGAGGAAAGCAATAACTCCGGATCAAAATACGTATACTCAAGCCCATTTCATGGTTTTACAACACATGACTGAAGTGACCCCATATATTGAAGAGCACAAGGACATGCTACGTCAGGAGAATGCAGGCCAGTCAGAAGTTTGGACCACGAGACAACACAACCGTCAGTTCAACGAATGGTTCAAGGCGCAATTGACTAGGAGGTCGTCAAGTGAAACACTACAATGGTTGGCAAAAGGGCCAAAATTTACAATTGTGACATGGCAAGCATACGACATTAATGGCTACACATTTTATACAACAGATCAAGATAGAAAGAGCACAGTGCAGAACTCAGGTGTCCGCATAGATGCCTATGATGCGCACAGCAATACCGCTGGCCCAAGCTCGTACTACGGGCTTGTAGAGGAGATTTGGGAGCTTGACTACGTAATTTTCAAAATTCCTCTATTTCGGTGCCGTTGGGTCCAACTTCCACGGGGTGTAAAGGTTGACAAGTACGGCGTCACTACCGTGGACCTCGAATGTGTAGGATACAAAGATGAACCATTCGTACTCGCGAGGCAAGTTGTTCAAGCATTTTATGTAACCGACCCGGCAAATAAGAAGCGCCATGTAGTTCTTCAGGGAAAAAGAAGGATTGTCGGGGTTGAGAATGTTGTGATGAGGAAGAGTACAATCAATTTGATGATTTGCCTCCATTCGGACAAGGCATCAGGCTCGAGGAAGAACAAGGCGATGAACCAAGCTATATGCGTGTCGATCATCGTGAAGGGCTTTATTTAAAATGATATAGCCAAAGTGTAATAAATGATATTGGTTATGCTTGTGTTTTTCATAAATGTATGTATGTTCCATTGTAATTGTAAAATGACTAAGGAACTAAGAAATAGTTATATCTATGGTTATGCTTGCGTTTTTCATAAATGTATCTATGTTCCATTGTAATTGTAAAATGACATAGGAACCTAGCTAGCTACCGGTATTTATAGTGAAATATCACAGGCGGTTTATCAAAAGAAACCGTCTGTGATAAAACATCACAGACGGTTCTATAGATATAACCGTCTGTGATAATATAAATATCACAGACGGTTATATATATAGAACCGTCTGTGATAATATTGATATCACAGACGGTTATATTGATAGAACCGTCTGTGATAAGTGCATATCACAGGCGGTTATATTGATAGAACCGTCTGTGATAGCTCATCTTTAAATACCCGCAGCTAGGTCTGCGGAGTCCGCTCTGGCGCAGTCTCTTTTCTCCACCCTGCAGCGCCCCTGCTAGCTAGGTTTTGCTCCCTCCCGACGCCGCCGCTCCCTCCCGCCGCCGCCGGTCCCTCCCGACGCCGCTCCCTCCTGACGCCGCCGCTCCCTCCCGACGCCGCTCCCTCCCGACGCCGGTCCCTCCCGACGCCGCCGGTCCCTCCCGACGTCGCTCCCTCCCGACGCCGTCGGTCACTCCCGACGCCGCTTATTTTATGTTATATGCTTCACATGAATTTTATGTTATATGCTTCACATGTTATATGCTTCACATGAATTTTATGTTATATGCTCCACATGAATTTTATGTTATATGCTTCATATGAATTTTATGTTATATGCTTCACATGTTATATGCTTCATATGCTTCACATGTTATATGCTTCACATGTTATATGCTCCACATGAATTTTATGTTATATGCTTCATATAATTTTATGTTATATGCTTCACATGTTATATGCTCAACATGTTAGCTTTATGATATATGCTTCACATGTATTTTATGTAGCATATAATATATGCTGCAGGTGTTTAGCTCACTATAGGCACTTCATAGAACCTTGTAACAATAATATATGCTGCACTTGTTAGCTGCAAGGTCTATTTAGAAGGCCCATAGCTCACTGCAATTAGTTAATCATTAGAACTTTGTCAAAGAGCATAAAGCAAGTGACACACTCCAGTGTATCTTGTTCAATGAACTTGATGCACTGGTTTGTGTCACTTGATTCATAGAACTTTGACAAGCTAGGTCCATAGCTCACTGCAGTTAGTTTTTTCTTAGAAGAGAGATGGCGTCCACACAGTCTTCATCGTCGTCATCTGGGTCTCACGCTCCCAAGATTGCGAAAAGTAAACGTGGCCGAGGAGTATCGAAATGGCCAGAGGCCCGAATGACCATCACGGTGGTCTCTCCGAATGGGACTCCTCTGGAACCGTCGAAAGCAGCGTCATCATTTCGGACTACCTGCGGGATAATTGGAAGGCAACGGGTCCCCATCACCATAGCAAGCTGGAAAGATTTGACAAAGGATCACAAAAATCAGCTATGGGAGGAACTTACAAATTCCTTCGAGTTCCCAGCAGAAGCACAGGGACTCGTGCAACGGCAGGCGCTTTTCGCGATGGGAAAAGCATGGAAGAATTTTAAGAGCATTCTTGTGACGAAGTACGCGGCCGAGGATGTCACGCCCTTCACGAAGTATCCTTTCGTGTCGCCGGAAACATGGGAGGCCTTTGTGCAGATGAAGACGACGCCTGAATTTGTACAACAAAGTGCGGCGCACAAGGATCTCCAGTCACAAAACACGCACCCTCACAGACTCGGCACTGCTGGGTACGCGGGTAAAATCCCGCAATGGAGGATGCAGGATGAGGTCGCAATCCGATCGGAGGCCTCTCCGCCATTTGCCGGGATCGCAAACGAGCGCGCTCGAAACTGGTTAAGAGCGAGGTCATCAACCACATCTTCGGGTGTCTCTTTCAAAAACCCCGCAGATGAGGAAGTGTCCCAACGCATGGTAAAATATGTTAAACAACATAGTTGTTAACACCTCTTGAACTTCATGGGTTCAAAAATAACATGATTAATTGCCTCTTGCAGCAATCATTGACTACCGAATCTTCTCGTGGCTCCTTTGAAGAATATAGGGAGATAGATTTACTATCACAGGCCTTGGGAAACAAGGAGCACCCAGGTCGCACACGAGGCATGGGGGTTTATGTACCTTGGAGGAAAGGATTTCCAGATTACTCCGAGACATATAGGAGTAGGAAGAGATCCAAGGCGTACCGCAGCGAACAAATAAAACAGGAGCTTCGTGCTCAACTTGAGGAACAACTATCTGCCTCACTTCAAGAGCAGACTGCCTCACTTCGAGGAGAGATAGATTCGTTGCGGGAAGAACTGAGACAAGTCCGCAACCATTCGCAACCCACTCCTAGTACTGCGGTACCCAGTCCCCCTCAACGTCGCAGTAGCTGCGCGTCCACACCAATTTCTGAACATAGCGACGACCACTTACGTATTGATGACATTCAGGTAATGTACCTCTTTAGAATGGTACATAGATCTCTCTGGTGGACGCCTTAACTCAGCTCTTGTATCGTTATGTAGGAGCCCATCCCTTGCAGCCTCAGAGTCAGGCTTGTTGGCTCTATTCCCGTTGATGCTGGGCGCGGCATGGTGTATCCATTGCTGCCAGGGACGCTGGTGCACGGTGTACAAGTAGACACCGGTTTCATAAAGGTCCAGGTGGACATGATTAATGATATTTTTAAGTCCGTCCCTCTTGAGAAGCCCCCAAACGAAGAGATTAAGACATTAGGGGATGCCGTCCACACATTCATTCAGTGGCCCAAGAGGGACATCGTCCTCGACATGTCCGTGCCACAATCTTCACATCCAGTGGCCCAAGAGGGACGTCGCCCTGGACCTGGCACATCGGCTCCGGTGGCTCCACCTCCACCTCCAAATCCAGTAAAGTCTGTTGCATCGGCTCCCGCCGAGACGCCACCGAGAACATATCATAAGCGAGGCTCCAAGGCCTCCAAGGCTCATGCGAAGAAAATTAAGCCGGGTCCCGTGCCATGGAAGTTTATTCTAGGAGTGTCGTTGGTGCCCGATTCACAATTACGCCAAATTGGTATGATTTGCAATACATTGCATGCCTGGTACATGGAGAAGTCCAACATGAAGCCAAACCGGCAGAGTGCATTCACTGTGAAATATAACGAGACGCATTTCCTCCATGACTTGGGCTACATCGTCGTGACATTCGAAGATTTATTCTTACTATTCAATCTCGACGAACTCGACGCCTCACTTCTACGATGCTGAACACTGTAAGTGTACTGTACAATGAAGTTCTACATTCACGTTATACAGATAAATGTCATTACTCTTTCTTTATGTATAGATACATGATCCAAGAAGCCCGGAAATCGCGACGACCGGTGGGTTTCCTCGACCCTCACTTGGTCTCCGAGCAATCTATCAACGCAGATGCATCCTTCGTGGAAGGTTACATAACGAGGGATTGATTGCTCACACCGACAAGGAGTACGTCATGGTACCCTTCAACCAAGGGTAATTGCTTCACTAGTTGCCACACATATGTTTCATTTGTACTTTACATGCAGCATGAACTTAGGATTAATCACTGTGGCGACACATATGACTAGGAATCACTGGATTTTGATTGTGATTGTACCAAAGTGGAGCAAGGTAATATACCTTGATTCCCTCCTTAGGAGCAACCACGACTTCAGTCGTGTGCAAGAAGTACTTAACAGGTAAACTCATTTCCTCCATACATAACTCTATTGTAATATTTCTTTTGTTTGCCACGACCGAGGCTAAGTTTTTTGAATCACGTAGGGCGTTTGCCGAATATGTTGCCCAAGGAGGAACACACGACAAATCCAGTGACACGCTACGACACAACACGCGATTTCCGGTACCCACTACAACACAATAATCCTATATCATACTTTGTAATGATACCTCTAGAATTGACAATACCGATGTATGTAATTCTATTTTTGCAGTGCCACCAGCAGCTACAGGGCAACGTATGTGGATTCTACGTTTGCCGCCATATGATGGAAATCATGGGTACTAAGATCAATGATCCAGAGGTTTGTCAGGTCCTTCCAATAATTATTATTTTCTGATTATATTACACACACATGCTAATTAATGACTTAACATTGCTCCTAGCGACAGCGGGTGAACTTCGACGGAAGTGCATATGATCTTGACAATCTCGTCGATATTCGTGCAATCATCTCCCAATTCTTGATAGCAGAGGTCATAAATAAGAGGGGAGAGTTCCACGCCGGCGATGATGATAATTAGATGTTGAAACATTGGATTCAACTGTACAAATCAAACAATTCCTTCAATTGAATACATTTGTCAGATTTTGTGTAACAATTTTCATTCTATATATGTGATATTGTTACATTCATCTGTGTATCGAATTTTGTTGTAATTAGTAATGAGTTGCAATTAACTTATATCTGTCATTTATCTGTAATCTGTTTGCTTTCAGAGGGCATGGCTAGCATATCCTGAGGCTAGCCAAGAAACAGCATATAAAATGGATGATGCACTTGGTATCACAAACGGTTCATTGTTAAAAACCGTCTGTGATACCATATCACAGACGGTTTCAAAGAGTGCCGTATGTGGTGTGACTGCTATCACAGACGGCTTTACTACTGACCGTCTGTGATATACACAATATCACAGACGGTTAGTAATACAAACCGTCTGTGATATTGTGCATATCACAGACGGTCTTGATTACTAACCGTCTGTGATAGGCGAGTATCACAGACGATTTTTTATAAACAACCGTCGGTGATACTCGCCTATCACAGACGGTTAGTAATCAAGACCGTCTGTGATATACAGAATATCACAGACGGTTTGTATTACAAACCGTCTGTGATAAAAAACCGTCGGTGATACTCGCCTATCACAGACGGTTAGTAATCAAGACCGTCTGTAATGTTTTTATCACAGACGGCTCGGGAACCGTCTGTGATAACCACCAACTATCACTGACACCTAAACACTGACGGTTCAGGAACCGTCTGTGATGACGGTTCCGAACCGTCTGTGATAGGGCTATCTGTAGCAGTGCAACCACCCCAAGCTCTCCCCGCAAGGCTGAAAACCTAGAGCTATCCAAGGCTTGGGAAAGATATCGGCCAACTGGTGGTCACTCTCCACAAACTGGAGCACTATGTCACCCTTCTCCACATGATCTCTAAGGAAGTGATACCTAATATCAATGTGCTTGGTCCGAGAGTGCTGCACTGGGTTCTTAGCAATGTTAATAGCAGAAATGTTATCACAAAAGAGTGGAACACTGTCTATAACTAACCCAAAGTCCTGCAGGGTCGAAGCCATCTGGAGTACCTAGCTGCAGCAACTGGCAGCAGCAACATACTCGGCCTCTACGGTGGACTGTGCAACACCGGACTGCTTCATAGAAGACCAAGAGACGAGAGAAATGCCAACGAATTGGCAAGTGCCCGAAGTGCTCTTCCTATCTATCCTACAGCCAGCAAAGTCTGCGTCCGAGTAGGCTCTAAGGGAAAGACAGGAAGAGGAAGAGTACCAGATACCATAGTCAATGGTAGCTCGAAGGTACCGAAGAATGCGCTTCACTGCCTGGCGATGAAATACGCGAGGAGAATCCTTAAACCGAGCACATAGACACACAGAGAAATGTATGTCCGATCTCGAGGCAGTGAGGTATAAGAGAGAGCCGATCATGCTTCTGTACTCTTTTTGATCAACTGGCTCGCCATCACTCATATCAAAGCATCTCAGGAGGTCTCGAGTAGATGACTGGCATCACGAACCGAGAGTTGAGGAGCTGGCCCAGCATGGCCAAAACTATCTGACATGGGCATCCGATGTCGAGATTGTGCATGAAGCCAAGAAGCTCCACACAGCTATTGGGATTGGTGGACAGAATGACGCACAAACCACACCTGAGGAGAATGATCAGGCACTTCATTTTCTCAGGCACCACCTTTGCCTCACTCTCAAAATGAGTATATGGCGGAGAAAAGCGTGCTAGCACTCTGCACCGCACTCAAGAAGCGGTTTGAGAGACTAAAGTACACCATTCTTCCTCAAGTAGAGCAGAAGTGGATCAGACTGAGGTTTGCCGACTTTAAGACGGTCGAGGATTACAATTCTGCCTTGCACAGGATTTGTACCAATCTTCAACTCTGTGGCAAGAAGATCACAGATGAGCAGAAGATCGAGAAGACCCTGTCCACGTTTCACCCCATGCTGTACAATTCGCCTGCAACTATCGTCAAGACGGCTACAAGGAGTACGCCGAATTGCTTGATATGATGCAGGTTGCGGAGGCTCAGCATGAACTTCTCCGCAAGAATTACGTCACTCAGCTACCAGGCAGCTCCGCTGGCCGTGAAGCCAACGTTGGGAGCTACAAGGTGAGAAAGCCCTTGATGAAGAGAAGGGGGAAGAAGAGTAAGATCGTTGCCCAGAAAGGCAAGTCAGATGCTCCAATTGACAAAAAGGCTAAGAAGAGTGGCAAGACCTATGGCCAGCAAAAACAGGGTTGCTACAAGTGTGTCAAATGGGGACATTGGTTGCAGATATGCAAAGAACCGCAGCATGTCATTGATGCCCACCAAGCTCAGAAGAAGAAGGATGGCAAAGGGTAGCCTGAAGCCCACTTTGCAGCCGTTGAGGGGGAGCATCCTGAGCAGCTACCTGAGTTGATGGATGTTGAGCCCATCCCAGCAGCAGCACCCCCTTACGACCTAGAGGCAGCCACCGCCATGATCTCTCTTGAAGAGAATATAACTTCTGAGAAGATAGCCGAAGAAGTCTCTGATTTTCTAGTTGATTCAGTCTGATGCACAGAATGCATTAGACTTTAATTGTAATTTATTTTGCGTTAAAAAACAAGTTAGATCTTGCATGGATGGTACTTTAGTTTTGTTTCTCGTGATGGTTGGATGATTTTGGAATAATACATTCATTTATTCAGTGTATGATGGCATGATATGTTTTGATATTGACGTATTTTATTTATATATTGAATGGCTTCTAATACATGTTAATTAAATACATTATATTAGAACACGTGTGGCGCCCTATGGAGGAAGTGTGTCTTGCCGACAGCGGTACAACGAATACCATCTTAAAAGAGACTAAGTATTTCCTGTCGATCCGTAAGAGCACTGGCAGCCTTACGACAATCGTCGGAAGCGATGCATGTATAATCGGTTCCGAAGAGCCACAATTATACTTCCAATTGGCACAACTTTGGTCATTGAAGAGGACATTCGCGCCAATGGTTTCCACGTTGAGACTGAAGAAGAGTACGGTAAGAAATACCAGCTCATCACGAAGCGCGAAGAGAATGGCATAAGGGTATTAGAAAAACTTGCTTCACTAGAAACTAGGCTATATTATACCAACATTAAGGCACCTGCAGCTTACACTGTCCTGAAGATAGCATTTAGAAGCTCTAAACTATTCTGTCTCTAGCATGATAGATTAGGTCACCCAGGTCTTAGGATGATAAGAAACACAATCAACAATTCCAAGGGCATAATATTAATGTGAAGAATTTCCCGAATCATGAAGATTTTGTGTGCCCTGCATGTGCCACCGGGAATTAATTACTAGACCCTCCACTCTAAAAGTGAACGATGAAGTCCCTGCATTCCTGAAACGCATCCAGGGAGACATATGTGGTCTCATTCAGCCCATCTCAGGACCATTTAAGTATTTCATGGTGCTCATTGACGCTTCCTCGAAGTGGTCATTATAGGTTTGTTGTCCACAAGAAACCATGCTTTCGCAAAATTGATCTCGCAGATCATTCGCATCAGAAATATGTTCCCTGATCATCACATTAAGTCCATCAGAATGGACAACGCTGTAGAATTTACTTCAAAGGCGTTTGATGATTATTGCATGGCGATGGGGATTGCAGTTGAGCACTCGGTACCGCATGTCCATACCCAGAATGGTTTGGCAGAGGCTTTAATCAAGAGAATTAAATTTATTGCCTGACCCCTCTTACATAATTGTAATTTGCCTGCTACATATTGGGGACACGCAGTCCTACATACAGCGAATCTCATCAACTTTAGACCTTCAGCCTACAACATCCACTCACCTATGCAACTAGCGCAAGGGTCACCACCGAAAATTTCTCATCTCAGGAGGTTTGGATGCAAGGTTTATGTACCTATACCTACTCCGCAGCGTACTGCAATGGGCCCACTGCGCAAGACTGGGATATACGTTGGTTATGAGTTTGCATCCATAATCAGGTATTTGGAACCCATGTCGGAAGATTTGCATACTGCCCGCTTCGCTGACTGTATTTTTGATGAGGATAATTTCCCGTCATTAGGGGGAGGAAATCAACCCCTTGATGAAAAATGTCGGGAAATTACGTGGGAAGCCACGGGAATTCATGCACATGACCCGCGCACTAGTGAAACAGAGAAAGAGGTCCAGAAGATCATCGACTTACAAGCATTAGCAAACCAACTGCCCGATCACTTTAGTGGTTTGAAGAGCGTGACTAAGTCGCATGTGCCTGCATGCAATGCACCAGAGAGGGTTGAAATACCAAAGAAAATTGAAGGTATCCCTAATCCCGTCCAGAGGCCTCGGAATAAAAGGACGAGAACTCCGGTTCCTCGAGTCCAAAGTAACCGGGGACGCCCGGCGAAAAAGGATAAGAAGGACTTATCACAGCTGATCACCGAAGTTCCCTAGAATGAGAAGGGGGGGCCAGCTGAGACCTTCAGAAAAGGGCATACCGGATCTGAATATCCCCATCAGCATGGATGTGTGCGCACACATCGGAGCCGAAAAACTAAAGGGACTTGCCACCGCAATTGAAAGAAGCAATGCGCAAGGTGAAGCTCCAAAAGAGGCAATCACTCCAGAAGAAGCAACTCATGAAGAAATTGCTATAAATTATGTGCACACGGGAGAGTCCATGAACAGGACAACAGCCAATATCGATATCTACTTCGCAAAGAAAATTGCCACCATCATCGATCTTAATCCCAAGCCTGCATCACTCGCGGAATGTAAGAAAAGATCATATTGGGAAGATGGAAGAAGGCAATAGCAACTGAATTGCTATCTCTGAACAAAAGAGAAGTGTTTGGACCCGTATGCCGCACACCGCCTCATGTGCACCCTGTAGGGCACAAGTGGGTATTTGTTCGAAAGAGGAATGAAAGAAACGAAGTAGTGAGATACAAAGCAAGGCTAGTGGCACAAGGTTTCACTCAACGTCCTGGAGTTGATTATGAAGAAACCTACTCCCCAGTCATGAGTGGAATTACCTTTAGATATTTGATCTCAATGGCAGTGAACTTGAATTTAGAAATAAAACTGATGGATGTGGTGACTGCATACCTCTATGGTGACTTGGATTCGGAGATTTATATGAAAGTCCCTGAAGGAATCTGTCGGAACCCCGGATTTCCGAACCCGGACCCTCTATGTATTACAACACTAGTCTAGATCAAAACTAGTGCACATAGTCAAACAGAAATGATTACATAACCAACAACGCTTTATTACAATAATAGAGAGTACTTACCGAAAGGTCTCATTATTACAACTGAGGTTTCAAGACCTCGCACACTCACAAAACACAGCGGAAGCATAAATAAATCCAGCGGAGACCCATCAATACGCCACAGGCAATTGACTGGGGAAGCGCGACCTAGAACTCCGGGAATCCTTCGTTGTATCCGCAAGCGAAGTAGTCGTAGTCTCCCTCTTGAGCTTCATAATCTTCTGAGTTTATTTTAAGTGCAGCATGTGAGTACAAAAAATACTCCGCAAGTCTTGGAAAAAATGCAATAGATGCAAGGCTTAACAAAAGAGGGTTATATGGTTCTTTTGCACAAAGCAATATTTTATTCAATTACTACTAAATATTTTCGAAGGCATCATTTTAACCAATTAACTGTTTTAACTGAAACTAATAAGCATTTTACAGTGAAGGTTATATCCACCTAAACTAGTTAACCAACTTTAACCGATAAAGTTTAAAACTGCGGGTTACATCCACCCACACTGGCTCCAACCGCCAGGACAACCATCCGAGAGTTCCCTCCACTCTCGGAATACAAAACTCTATTTTTAAAAATGAAAACCAAGGATCTACCATGTGAATGCATTCCTTGCCCGCCCTTGACTGTGGGCACGGCTATTCGAATAGTTTGACACTCTGCAGAGATTGTACAACTTTACCCCCAAGAGATAGATTATCTTAATAGTCACCACGCTTCCTTTGGCATGAGACACAGATAAAATATCACAAAGCCTTTACCTCACTCTAGTCTAGCTAGACACCACCCACTAAGGTTTCATCGTTGAAGGGTTAAATCCACCCAGTCAGAAGCCCCCTCTTGCGCCATATGAGTACAGTAAATCCCTGTCCCTCACTGTGAATAACCAGTAAATCCCTGGCACCCACTTTCCACTGGTGGCACCTAAACTAAACTATCATGATTTAATCAGCTAGGTCATACCCATATAGACTCGGGGTTGTACGGTAGTGCTCAGTTTGGACAATCACAAGCGTCGGTCCTTAATCGACTAGGGCGGAACATACACTTTACAAGATCTCGTGCTTGCCGCACCAATCCAAACCAACCATCCGCCCCAGTCTAAACCAACTTTCACATTTTATTTATTTTTAAAAGAACAGTGGTAACACCAGTCACCACTTATTTCTACATACAAATACCAGTTGAATGAAATATGATTTCCCATTCCAAAGTTACAAAAGAATTAAATAGCATGACTAAGCATTTTACTACCGTTCTAATATTACCAAAGAATTATATAATTCTCATTATTGAGACAAAAGAAATCCTAAGATTACAAAGGTACATGGCATTCAACTTCAATTGAGGGCATAGCAATGATTGGATTAACTAACTTGCTAAAACAAAATTAAGATTCTATGTAAATGGCGATGCACAACTTTAAAATAATTTAAAACATTTTACAAACATAGGTTCAAAATGATCAAAGGAGACTTGCCTTCTTGTGCATTGGTTGGTCCCTCTTGCTGCGGTTCGACAAACTCTTCGGCGACGTCGAATTCTACGCGCAAAAAGATAAACGAACAAAGCAAATAAATACAAGCAAAATTCAAATAAAATTCAAAAATAGGGTATATTTGGATAGATTATGATTTGATAAAAATTTAGAAATTTGAACGGCTCGATTTGGAGTTAAAATGAGAAAGTTATGCTTATTTAAAGATCTCAGTTCAAATAAATCCAAAAATTGTTAAATTTCTGACAGGTGGGGCCCACTGCAGAATTTACATTTTAATCTTTTCTTTTATTGCTTATTCTCTGTGTCTATGGCCAGTAGGGCCCACATGTCAGTGAGCCTATTGCTCAGCCACTGACAAGTGGGACCCCTCTGTCAGTGGCCACAGGAGCTATTGGCCACTGACGGGTGGGACCCTAGAGGCTCTGGACCCACATGCCAGTAGAAGCAATGACAGGCGGGGCCCAGATGTCAGCCGGCCCACAGACCGACAGTGGCTGACGGGTGGGGCCCAGTTGTCAGAGCGGAAAATAATAGAAATGGCTCAACCTCAGCGTGCGGAGCCGGGGGCTCGAACGCGCGCCAAGGGAGCCAGGGGGAGGAGATAGCGCTGGTAACCGTCTGAGCACTCGGGTGTTTCTTACCCATATAGGGTAAGTATACCTTTTGAGGTATCTGCCGGAGGGGGCCGGGCAGAGGTAGACGGGGACGACGGTGCCGGCAGCGAGGGGTGGCCGGAGGGGTTCGGGTGCTCCGGTGTAGCGGCGTTCCGATGGCGGGGAGGTTTGGCTGAGGGGCTGAGGGTGGTCGCTGGCGCACGGGGAGGACGTTTGAGGTGGCAGCGAGGCGAGGCGTTGCCCGAGGCGGCGGCAATTCCTCGCCGGAGGAGCTTTGGCGCTCGGGAGCTCGGGCGCACGGCGCTAGGGCGGTGGGAAGCTCGAGAGGGGCAAGGGAGCGCGAGGCGAGGTGGTGCGGAGGCCATGCCTGCTCGGGGGCCTTTTTATAGGGGCCAGAGAGGGGCGGGGGCACTTTAATTGCTCGCCGGTGATGGCGGCCGGAAAAAGGAAGGGGAAGGGAAAGGAAGGAAAGAGGGGGTGCGCGAAAGGAAAGAGAGGTGTGGAATTGGGGGATTCGGTCCCAGCGGTGCAAGCGGTTTCCAAAACTGGAGAGAGCGCGGAAGGAAAGGCCAGATACGGCGCGGACTCGGTCGGCCGGTGAAAGAAAGGAAAGGGGAGGAGAGAGGGAAGGAAAGAGGCGGTGCGGGCCCGGGCGGCAGCACGAGTGGGGTGCGGGTGGCTGACGGGCGAGGCCCGCAGGGCAGTGAGAGGAGAGAGAGAGAGCGGGGTGCGGACGGCGGGATGGGCTGGCGCGGGCGGCGTGGCGCGCATCGGGCCGGCCAGGTGGCGGCCCGAGAGGAGGGGAAGGCGTGGGTGGAGCGAGTGATGTGGGCGGCATCTGGCCGTCCACGTGGCGGCCAGAGCGTGGAGGAGGAGGTTTAAAATTTTATTTCTGTTTTTAAGATTTTCAGAAAAGGCTAGGAAATTATTTAGGCCACAGAAAAATATGCAAATACTTCCAAAAATTCCAGGAAAATTCACAGAAGCTCTTGGTGACATTTTGGACTTAATAAAAATATTTCCAATTAATGTTGCTATTCAATTTTTAAACTTAAAATTCTTTTTAAATTTTAAAAATAGGTTTTAAACTCCAAAAAAACTCAGAAAACCAAATAAAAACCAAATAAAACCAAATAAAATTCAAATACTCTTAAAATAATTAATTTGAAATTAATTTTTTCAGAAATAGGATTTTTGGGATGTCCTTGTGTATTTATACGGCGATCCCAGAATGGATTCTGTATAATCTCTGTTTATGTAAATGATCTGAACATCATCGGGACAGTAGAAGACATAAAAGAAGCAAGCTTCTACTTGGAGTCAGAATTTGAAATAAAAGATTTGGGCAAGACCAAGTTCTATTTAGGCCTGCAGCTTGAGCACATCCCTGAAGAAATATTGGTACATCAGTCGACCTACACCCAGAAGGTGCTAGAAAGATTTGGTTTCAAGAAGTGAGAGACCATGTGGAGGTATCCCCATGTTTGTAATGAGTAATTGACGGTTGGTTTACAGAGTTTGAGTTTGTTTTGGGTATTTTAGGGTTGAGTACCTGTTACTTATGCTATTGTTGATATGTTGTTTCGTGCGGTGTTATATGACGGTTTGCTTGTCTGTGTGACTGCAGGACTTCGGAGCTAGGTCATGGTGAGCCGAGGAGGACCGGGACTAGGCACAGGAGGTGTTGAGGTCCAGACGGTCGGTGATGCCGAAGATGATCGAGGCTGGTGAGGTGGTTGCGAGTCGGGAGACAAGGAACTGGAACTAGAGCTGCCAGTGGAGGACACGACGGGCGACGACGAGAGAACCGGGACTAGGCTCAGGGAGGAGTCGGAGGTCCAGACGGTTGGAGGTCGGTTGCGGTCGTGTGCGACGGAACAGACCAGGACTAGACTTAGGTGGAGTCGGAGGTCTCGGTCGGTGTCGGGTGGACACGACGGGCAACGGCGAGCAGATCGAGACTAGGCTCAGGGAGGAGCTGAGGTCCAGACGGTCAGGATGCCGGGTGCGGTCGTGGGCAGCGGAGCGGACCGGACTAGACTCAGGTAGGAGTCAAGGTCCAGACGGTCAAAGTACCGGTTGCGGGAAGCTTCCGAGAAGGCGCTTGAGGGGAAATTGGAGATTTAACTCAAGCCATGAGTTGGAGGTTGATTTTTCCCTCCAAATTGAGTGCTTTGACTTTCTTGCCTCATGGGTGTGAGAGGTGAAAAGTGGAGAGTGTATGCCACTTCTTGATTTCCTTCTTTGGGGATGAGTCCTGTTGTTAAAAGGAGAAGGAAGTGAGTGAGCAGGTATGCATTCTGGAGAGCTCAAGAGAGGTAGTGAGCAATGAGCTAAGTGTGTACTGCGTGTGTGTGCTCAAGTGAGCAATCATGTAGTGAGAGGGATGTGAGCTAAACCTTTGTAATCATTCATCTCTCTTCCTTAATATCAATATGAGAAATTTCTATGCTTGAAATGATTTGTGTTCTTTTATGCTCGTTGGCTCAGTTCATTTCTTTCTCTGTCCTTCAGTTTCCCATTTTGGTTGATGGAAATACTTTGAGTTAAGAAGCTGAAAAATGGGTTGCTTTGAACTAGGAGATACTCCAAAGCCATTTGGCTAGCTACTCCTGAGAGCAAACCATCTTCAATTTCATTTTTCTGAAAAATTCAATTTCCTCTGTTCTGAAGATTCTAGGATTTCATGTCAGGGGAACCTTGGCTCTCTTGATTTCCTTTATAAGATGGCTTGAGGTTTGCATTCTCAAGTCCTGAGTTCATTGCTAAGTGAAACACAAAATTTCATAAGCTGAGAGATCATTGTGATGAGTAATTGATTTTTGTTTTGGAAAAAATTGAGTTTGATTTGAGCTTTCTCTGCGTCGTTGGATCAGACGGGCGCGGGAACGATCGGACGCGGTCCAAACATTCTCCTCGTATGCAGTCGGACGAGCGCAGGGATGATCGGCTTGGTAAGAACGCACGCGGGAACGATCGAAGCCGTCCGAATGATCTCATATGCGGTCGGACGGGCGTGGGGAGTGATCGGCTCGGTCCGAACGGACGCGGGAACGATCGGAGCAGTCCAAACATTCTCGTATTCAGTAGGACGGGTGCGGGGAGCGATCGGAACAATCCGAATGTCCTTGGTTGCGATCGGAAGGGTTCGAACGCACAAGGCTGAGGTCGTAAGCGGTCGAAAGCGTCCGAAAATCGTGAATGTGGTCGGACCATGTCGTTGCGTGGTGCAACGGATTCGGTCGGACTTGGTCAAACCAGGTCAATGTGTTTAGGATGCATATTCTGTTGATTTAATAGGTTTGGACTTCATCTTGAGTAAGTATGACTCTTTGATGCTATTTGTGCTTTCATGTATCGAGCGGTGCTATTTGATGTGTTCTTGTCTGTGTTGGCTGCAGGACATCGAGGTGGAGTCGTGGTGAGACACGAGGTGACCGGACTAGACGCAGGTGGCGTTGAGGTCAGAACGGTCGGAGATGTCGAAGACGGCGGAGACTCGAGGTGGTTGCGAGGCTTGGACGACAAGGAATGAGGAACCTTCCAGGAAGGTGCAGGAGGGCGTTTCGGTAAAAACGCAAAGCTGCATACGTGGAAGCGGGTTCCGTTCAAGTTGGCGGGCGTAACGGGTTGGAGACCCGTTAGCCAAGGCCTATATAAGGAGAGGGTGTCTCCTTGAGGGTAGCATGGATTCAATGGCTTTGGGAGAGAGTTAGGGTTTGCTAGAGTCAAAAGAGGCTTTGAGAGTTTGTTTTGGCTTTAGACTTTAGTTGTTGAGGGTTGGTAGGAGAGGCAGAGAGGTGTCTGTACTCATGTCGCCTTCGTAGTTCCTTCTCTGTGTTGTGTTCCTCCCAAGAAGCATGTGAAGCTCTTGGTGATCTTGAGGATTGAGAGGGAGAGGATGGATTGAGAGTCTTGTAACCATTCCTCTTGTTCTAATGTCCATGCGTATCGGGACTCCTCTGTATTCCTTTTGCTCCAATGAATGAAAATCTGAAGTTTGATTCTCTCTGTTCGTGCTCTCTGTTCTTCGTTTCTCCCTTTTTGCATGATTTCTTGACTTCCTTGGTTTCTTGTTCTATCTTGCTGGGAAGACCCAAAATGGGTTGCTCTATGTGGGATGATGCCTCAAAAACATTTGATCAACTTTTCCCATGAGCAAATCGCATTTAATCTCAGATTTGGTTTTTGGGTTTGCTCTATTCTTCATGTTCTTTTCTAGGATTTTGATGCATTTCTTGATTCCCTTCATAAGATGGCACGAAACTTGGTACGTTGAGTCTCAAGGCTATTAATTAGCTATCCTCAAAGTTTCGTGGCCAGAGGATCAATGGTTAGTTGGGAATTTGAGTTTTTGGGTAGCTCTCTGTATTTTTCAAGTTCTTGGTTAATCTCTGAATTTCTTGTGTTCTTGCTTAATTCCCATGTTGTTTGAGGCTCTAAAGGTATTTGGAATAGTCCCTCGGGGTCTCTCTCTCTGAAAAGATCAGAAGTTTTCCTTTCGTTTCCTTGTTTTAGCCAAAAATCCGAAGTTTCAGAACTTCTATCGGCCTGCTCTGTTTGCTGATTTCTTCGTGAGGTACTACCGCTCCTCGAGAGGTACTACCGCTTGGCTCAGCGGTACTACCGCCCAGAGGTACTATCGCTCGTCTCAGCGGTACTACCGCTTGCAGTCAGACCTGCTCTGAAATTATTTTTCTTGACTGATTCTTTCTGGATCTGGTTTATCCTTGTTGCTGTGACTTCCAGTAAGTGCATATCTTCTATCTTCATAGCTTCCATAGCTATTGGAGAAGAAGCATAAGTGTGGATACTTGAGGGGCGAATTTAATTTTTAGAAAGCGACATTCACCCCCCCTCTATCGCCATTTCGGTCCAACATAAGCAAAGGTTGGATGAATCATGAGAAATCTGAAAATTAGCATTTCTCTCAACACCATTTTCAGATTTCAGTCTAAACCTTGATTCCTTGATCTTGTGATGAATTCCCTTGGTTTCTCAAGCCCCAATGCTATTTAGTTTAAGTCTTTGACCTGGTGGCCTGAGAGTTTTTAGCAAAAGTTTGCAAATTTCTCTGCTGTGTGGAGTCTTCTGTTTTTGCTGTCTGAAATTCAGCCTTCACTGCGCTCTGAATCGAAGCCCGGTCAGACCGGTTCTATACCGGCGGTCTGACCAGAGGTACCAAGGCGGTCTGACCGGCCCTCGAGAGGCGGTCTGACCGGCCGCACCAAGGTGGTTTGACCGGCCTTGAGTAGGTGGTCCGACCGGCCTTACCCAGGCGGTCTGACCGGCCTTGAGGCTATGCAGCATGTCAGCAGTTCTTGTTCTTGCCAAAAAGAATTTATTTTTACTTTTCCTAAGTTATCCTTGAATTATAGTAATTTTTGAGAATTTTCTGGAATTAAAAATTAATTTTAAAAGTTAAAAAGTATTTTATAAAATTATTAAATGTAAATATGAAATTAAAAATATTTTTCCTAAGTCTAAAATAGCTCCAGGAATATTCTATGAGTTTTCTGGAATTTTTAAACATTAATTATTATTTTCTAAGTATTTATAAAGTTTCTAGTATTTCCTGAAATTTAATCCAAAAATAAAAATCAAATTAATGCTAGCTTGCCACGTGTCGCTCTCAGATTGAATCAATCTCTCTCCACGATTTAATCCTAGCCATACAAAGTCACTTACCCTTTCATATCCATCCAAAAGTCATGAATCACTCACTTGCCACGTGTCGCAAATCCGACGGCCCGTACCCCTTCACTTCCCCTCTCTCTCACTGACGCATAGACCCCACATGTCATGTGTTTCTTCAACCTCTCCTCCTTCCTCCTCTAACTCTCTCTCTCCTCCACCATTAGAGCCGAAATAAAGCTTTGATTGCCGTCCGTTTCCTCCTCTTAACTCCCGATTAAAGCATGGAAACGAATGCCCTAATCACTCCCACTAATTCACCAGCCGTTTTCCCCTTTAATTCGCTCTCAAAACCGCCGGCCCCTTCCTCTCCTCTCTCTTCCTATAAATTCCCGAATGCCGGCTCTTCTTTCTTCCTTCGGCCTTCTTTCACCGCCGCCCTCCCCTCTCCTTCGGCCGCCGCCCCAACGCCGTGCGCTGCCGCCCGGTCGCCTCCCGCCGGCCGCCCCGCACCTCCCCCCCGCCGCCACCATCTCCCGCTGCCGCCGGCCACCCTGGGCCCCGCCGCCGCTGTGAGAAGGTGCTCCGCCGCACTGCCTCCGGCCGCTGGCCGCCGACGAGGTCGCCGGCTGCGCGCCCCGTGTGTCTCCTCTGTGATTTTCCTCTCTAATCATTTTCCTCCTTGTTTATTTTGTCTTGTTGATGCTTCCTTGTCATGAAAGATCTAGAGCTCACTTGGCTAGGGGAGACAAGTTAGTGCACGCATGTGTGAGTTTGTGGGTTCAAATCGCATTTTCGGTTAGCCTTGGTTATTTTTGTCTCTCTCAATGACAACCAGGCCACACTCGTCATACACTCAAATATATCCAAAAATCAGCCAAAAATAAGATTCCAGAGAATATTCCCTCGGTTTTGCATTTTCTAGAATTTCCAATCCGTTCAAACTTCCAATTGCTCGTTCTCCGTCGTCCGAACTCCGAATCCAGTGATTCAAATTTATAAATTCTCCTAAAATCATAAACTATACATTTTTGGACTCTTTTTGAATTTTTGAATTTAATTTGAATTTTGTTTGAATTTCTTTTGGTTCTTCGCTTGTAGATTACGACGAATCCGGAGAGTATTTCTTCGATGAATCACAGCAAGACTTCGAGCAAGGCAAGTTACACCTTTGATCATGTTGCTCCCACTAATTTAAATTATTATGTTGTTTTTAAAAATTATTATGCATGCGTACTTTTATTGAAACCTAGTTTAAATTCGATTTAAACTCTAGTTATGCCCAATTCCTTTGTGTATAGCCAAATTTGACTTTGAACAAACATGCCTTGTCACCCTAGATGAAAACCTAGTTAGTACATTAGTATTAACTGGGAATTTTATAGAAATGCTTAGCCATGCTTAAGATTGATTTAGGTTAGGATACCTTTTTCACATAAAATGATGTACTTTAAAATTGGATTCTTGACTTTGGTGAGTCAAGAATGTTTATAAAATTATTTCCAAACAAAATATAAAACTGGTTTAGACTTAGGCAATGGTACGGTGGTGGGTGCTTGCTGGCATGCATCGTAGTTTGGTGACTCGATGTTAATTGCCAGGCACAAGGGGTTTGTGGTTAGGCCTAAGTCATGTTAAGGACCGGTCTGTGAGCTACTATTGCAAAACATTTTCGTACTACCACAAGTCTGGTATGGGATAGACCTGGCCGAATAATTTGTGAAGTTCCAACATGATCTTGCTATAGGCTGAATGTGAACGCAGCGTAGGCCGTGAGAAGTCTCACACGGCACAAAAGGGGGCTCCAACATGTGGATTCATGTTGTGGTGAAACCTTAGTGGCGGCGTGATTATGTTGACAATGGATCATTATAAAGGCCTTGTCATAATCTCCCCGTCGCACACCTAAGGAAGTGTGTAACTCGCGTGGCAAATCGGGATGATCATGTCTTGTGGGTAAAGCTGTACAACCTCTGCAGAGTGTATAACCTATCCTGGATAGTCGTGCCCACGGTCATGGGCAAGCTGAGTGAAGTTTTTCATGGATTAGACTTTGGTTGTCAAAATGGTTTGCAAAAACCTTGTGGATGGAGGGAATCCATGAGAAATTTTAAAAGTGTATGGGTGGATGGAATCCATATGATATCTTTTGGAAAGATGGTCCGGGTGGCATGCCCGTGGTTAGGTTAGTGTGGGGGATGGACCTGCTCTAACGGTATCTATTTTGCTTACAACATTGTTTTATTTAATGTATCAAATTCAGCTTTTGCACTTACTTATGATATTTACTCCAATGATCGCCTTTTATGCAAATTAACCATATTATGTCTTCCTTTGATACTCCATATGCATGCATCAATTCTGTTAATCTCCTGGTGTAACTTGTGGAGTACTTTTTGTACTCATGTTGCTCAATTTAACTCTTTCAGAGGAAGACTTCGACGACTTCGGTGAGGATTGCGACTAGGCCACGTCTTACAATCATTCGCTTTGTGGGAAGGCTGGATGGGCTGCTACTTTATGTTTTCCTTCCGCTGTCTTCTTTTGCTATTATTGTAAACTTTGGCCATTAGGCTCATATTAGTTAAATAAAGTTTGTCATTACGCATGATATTTGTCTTTGTGATACTGTGTGCACTAGCCTTTCCTGGGATAGTGCGATTAACACAGAGGGTTTCGGAGTTGTTGCTCCAGGTCCCGACATGCACTAGACCGGACATTGCATTTGCCGTGAACCTCTTAGTAAGGTACAGTGCAGAATCTACCAAAAGGCATTGGCAGGGCAAAGAGGACATCTTCCGATACCTCCAAGGAAGCAATGATCTTGGATTGTTCTACAAAAAGAATCAAGATCTGAACTTGATTGGCTATGCAGATGCTAGGTACCTGTCTGACCCGCATACCGCAAAGTCACAAACAGGCTATATATTTCTGTGTGGTGGAACTGCAATTTCCTGGAAATCGTCTAAGCAAAGCCTTATAACTAACTCGACAAACCACTCAAAAATTATAGCACTGTATGAAGCCGCACAAGAGTGCGCTTGGCTCCGCCGAATAAGTCATCATAACCAGCAGTCATGTGGGATGAATATTGTGCAAACCCCCACAATTATCTATGAAGATAATGCCACTTGCGTTGCACAGATGCAAACAGGCTATGTGAAGAGTCATCTCACAAATCATATCAACACCAAGTTCTTCTATGCACATGAATTGCAAAAGATAGACGAAATCAAAGTACTGCATACTAAGTCCTGTGAAAATCTAGCAGATTTGTTCGCTAAGTCACTCCCCGCATCTAGCTTTGAAAGATGTGTGCGTGGAATTGGAATGATGAGACTTAGAGAAGTGCAGAATTCAGGAGAGAATTCTCTCAAGCCCGCTAATAAATCTTGATCATGAAGATTAAGTACCTAAAAGAATAAAGTCCTGAAGACCAAATGAAATTGGATGAATTGTACTCTTTTTCCCTCGACGAGTTTTTCAGAAGTTTCTCGACCAAGGTTTTTAATGAGGCAATTCGTGCATCGCAGCATAACATGTATCATGTACTCTTTCTCTAAATTTTTCTCACTGGGTTTTTATGGAGTTTTAACGAGGCATGAACGTGAAGGGGGAGTGTTAGGAAACCTAGGCCTAGACCAGCAATCCTGGCCCATGATGGACACCCCACCGGAGACTATAAATAGGGAGCCATACCGGTATATTTTGTACATACATGCAATTGAAAGCAATAAAGAAAGACCAGAAGTTCTCTCTATCTCTGTGTTCAATCTATTATTCTGTCTTCTATGATATTTAATTTATTCTAAGCAGAAAAATCGATCAGACTTATCACCAGCGATGTTCCTCAACCCAAATAACTAGCTCGCTATCGCAGCTGCAGCAGAACGCCATCACTGCCCGCCCTGCCGGTCAAACGATCCGTACGCCTTGCCCATGCGCTCACTGGTAACCGCCTGGTTCCTTCTGAAAGTTGCATAGGTAGTACTCCTAGCATAGCTGCGTGCAGCTGGCTGCAGGGCAGGTCTTTCGCGTAGACTGTAGTACACGCATGTGTTGCTACTGTGCTTTGCACGAGAGCAACTGAACGTCCCCTTGCGGTCAAAGGCTTGGAAAAGAGAAAAGGATCGTGGGAAAGAAGATGCTCTCGCTCGCCCTACCGTCCCACCCAGACCCGGAACGGTGAAAGGTTTTGGTGCTTTCTCTGCTCGTGCAGCCGTGCAGAGGCAGCGCCGCGGTGTCGGTGTACCGGGTACTGATGCTGTCGCCGCCCACCACGGTCACGGGACGCTCCTTCAAATTTACAGTTTGTTTACGCACCGAGGCATGGGTTGATCCGTGGTCTGGCT
This sequence comes from Dendrocalamus latiflorus, assembly GCA_017311315.1. NCBI lineage: Eukaryota > Viridiplantae > Streptophyta > Magnoliopsida > Poales > Poaceae > Dendrocalamus > Dendrocalamus latiflorus. The sequence continues at coordinate 21,141,845 of CM029623.1, forward strand.
CTTTTTATATTATTAGTTATGTATCTATACCTTACAATAGAATTCATTAAATGTATAAAGAATCGTGCTATAGAATAAACTTGCTTGGATCGATTGAAAAGTGAAGAATGATGAGAAGTTGAAAGAATAAAGCAGTTAAAGAAGAATGGACTTACAACTACCAACTCATTCTTTTATAATAGTAATTTTTTATAATAGTAATGATAGTTTATGGCTTATAATTTATTTTAAATAAATAAATAGAAGTATTTTTTAATTTTCTAAAACGGGTTATCGAAATAATTTTTTCGAAACTATTTATCGATTTATCGGTATTCAATTTGTTCATACAAACGCTCACTCTAGGAACAAAAATAATCAGTAACAACTATAAACTATCAGACATAGTCGAAAAGAACAGATCTAAGATAAGTGAGCCCTAGAGAGGGAGAGAGTTGAGACTCTACTCCTCCATCAAACAAATCATCAAGCTGAAGGACAGCAATTAATCCCTGTGCAGCTGGTGATTCATCGTGCCACCGAGGCATGGAGCATGAACGAAACTAACCGAATTGGGTGGTTGCGGGATGGACGGATTTGTCGCAGATCAAACAACGGAGGGGTTGGCGCTTGCTAGTGGACTATGCTCACGTTGGAATGGAAAGGAGTGTGCGGTTGGGTAGGTGCTTTGGGGTGAGGGTTGCGGTTGATCGAGGAGGCTCTCAAGCTTAACCGTGTAGGCATGCAAGGGCTTTTTTTTTAAGACTACAGCTGATAATTTATAACTATGGTTAATAGATTTTAGTTTTAGCATAAGTGATTGTATGAGCAAGTCAATAAACTGCTTCAAAAGACTGTCCCGATAAGTCGCTTCAAAAAAAGCGACGGAAAAACTGCCTCGTTTATTTGTTTAGAGGAAAATTGATCACTGTTTCTTAAACTTTTGTAAAAGAAATTTAGCATCAAAAATAGTAAAAGATATCTTACATTTAGCGACATTTTGTATAAAATAGTTGGTGTTAAGTTATTATACTATCATCCTACATTTAATTATAGCATCACCATCCTACTACGGACACGACTCCTACATGGTTACTTGTGTAATCGCAACTTAAGCGGTTGCACTATTAGATCCAAAACCAATGGTCAAGATCCACGAGGCACCATAGTGAATGCGGTGTGGCGCCATATTTCTTTACTATTAGTTCAATATACATGCTTTGCTACGAAAAAACATATTATGCCAAAAAATTGATCATCAACGTCAGACTCGTCTTACTGCATGCCTTCGACTTCGTTGCTACGCTTGGTCGAACTTCGCCTCAAATGGCGTCGCTCCTCCGCCGCTCACGCTCCTGGCCGTGCTGCTCACTCTCTTGACCACACTCTACTAACCACCTCGCCCACGCCCTGGCATACACTCATAGCTCTGGACTGGTGGGCTGACGTGTGCCCTAACTGGTCCCTTGGTGCACACTAGCATGCCGCCACCTCCTCGCGGCCTACTTTGCCACCCGCTCACGAGGCCACGATGCTGCCCGCAAGATCGCACCCTGTATAGTATACTTTTTTATTGTCCAATATATATTGAATACATTAAAATCATATGATAGACTAGAGATAAATTTCTCGATCTATTGGTGGGTCCTAAATTTTTTAGCCAACCAAAAGCTTGGGACGATGAGATTTGCGAAGCTGGCATTGTTGCACCATTGCATGCATCTATGCATTACAGCGATGAGATCAAATTATTACTTTCATGCCTGCACAACTACAGACATGCATTTGTTAACTAATAATAGATCCTAAAAGTCATGGACATCGTGTATGTGGTTAATGCCTCAATATCTAAATGAAAGAATAGGCAGATCTCATGCAAGCTGTTGTGTATGTCGTCCCCAAAGAACATCTATATGGGATAAGGACATGGTGTGGGAATACCTGATCTCTGCCAGACTGCCAACATGCACCATTGGTTGCATCTACACCATGTCCCTAGCCGTGCTACCTACACCCTAACTACTAGGCTCATCACCTGCCGCACCTCTATGCAATTGTAAGTGCTATGCCAGGATAACTCCTTTGAGTTGTTCCACTCTAGTGATGGTAATGATGATTGTGTGTTCCACGTTAGAGACCTATACATGCTTCGATACAGCCACTGCATCACAGCGATTGCCTAGCCCTGGTCGACCTGCCAACTAGAGGGCATAAGCATGAAAGTGTTGTTCATCTAGATCAGCATCAAACAAGTTCACAGGGGGCACACTATTCATTCACGGGGCGCACTGCCATAGGGGACGTGGCACTGTTCACCCGGGGGTACACTGTTCACCAGGGGACAAACTGTTCACCCCAGGGAGGTGGAACTGTTCACCTGGGACATCACTGTTCATCCAAGGGGGCGCACTGTTCACCCTAGGAGGTGGCACTGTTCACCTGGGGTGACACTATTCACTCAGGGTGGCATTGTTCACGGGGGGTGCACTGTTCATCTAGGGGCGCGCTGTTCGTTCGGGGGCAGTGTTCACCTGAGGCAACATTGTTCATCTGAGGGTGGCACTGTTCACCCGAGGGGTAGACACTGTTCACCCGAGGTCGGGAGTCACGCGAAGACTTCGGGCTCGGCGTTGTTCACCCCAGGAGCAACACGGTTTACCTACAGCTCGTGAGGCCCACCCTTGGCCTCGGTTCCCATGGGGTGGCTTGGCCTCGGCGTGGTACACTGTGGCCTCGATGGCTTTTGCCTCGGTCGAGCTTCGCTTCGCCTCGACAGCGTCTCCTTTACTAGGGGCTCCCTGAGCTCAATGGATTCACCTCGGCGACCTCCAACGTGCCTAGATGACCTAGCCTCAGCGTGGTTCACATCAGCCTCGATGGCTATTACCTCGGCCAAACTTCGCTTCGCCTCAACGATGTCTCCTCAACTAAGGGCTCCCCCTAGTTCGACGGACTCACCTCAGTGGGCTCTAACATGCCTCGACAGCTTGGCCTCGGTGTGATTCACTTCAGCCTCGATAGCTTTTGTGGTTCACTTTGGCCTTGATGGCTTTTACCTCGGTCGAACTTTGCTTCACCTCATTGGTGTCTCTTCGACTAAGGGCTCCCCTAGTTCGATAAACTCACCTTGGTAAGCTCCAACATGCCTCGACGGCCTAGCCTCAGTGTGGTTTGCTTTGGCCTCGGTGGCTTTTGCCTTGGTCAAACTTTGCTTTGCCTCGATGGTGTCTCCTCGACTATGGGCTCATCTTAGATCGACATATTCATCTTGACAATCTCCAACACGTCTCAACAGCCTAGCCTTAGCATGGTTTAACTCGACCTCGATGGCTTTGCCTCGGCCAAGCTTCACTTCGCCTTGATGGCATCTCCTCGACTAGGGGCTCTCCCTAGTTCTACAGACTCACCTTAGCAAGCTCCAACATGCTTCGATGGCCTAGCCTCAGCGTGGTTCAACTCGGCTGAGTTTCGATTTGCCTCAACAGTGTCTCCATGACTAGGGGCTCCCCTTAGCTCAACAGATTCACCTTAGTGACCCCCAACATGCCTCAATGACTTGGCCTCATCATGGTTTGACTAGGCCTCGACAACGTCTCCACGACTAGGGGTTCTCCCTAGCTCGAAGGATTCACCTTGATGATTTCCATCATGCCTCGACGGCCTAGCCTCAACATGATTCAACTTGGCCTCGATGGCTTTGCCTTGGCCGAATTTTGCTTTGCCTCGATGGCATCTCCTCGACTAGGGGCTCCCCTAGTTCGACGGATTCACCTCGACACGCCCCAACATGCCTCGATGGCTTGGCCTCGGCGTGGTTTGACTCGGCCTTGATGACTTTGCCTTAGCCAAGCTTAGCTCCGCCTCGATAGTATCTTCGTGACTAGGGGCGCACCTAGCTCAAAGGATTCATCTCGGCGAACTCCAACACGCCTTAATGGCTAGACGTCGGCATGGTCAACAACTGATGTCCCCCTCTCCATGGTTGAGTTGGTGGTATCCCCCTCTTTGGGGTCGAGTTGCTGGTATCCCCCTTTTCGGGGTCGAGTTGGCGGTATCCCCCTTTGGGTTGAGTTGGTGGTATCCCCCTCTCCGGGGTCGAGTTGATGATACCCCCCCCCTTCTGAGTTGAGTCAACAACATCTCCTCCTTTGGGGTCGAGTCTTCACCATCTTACACACACCCTCTAGGATCGGGTCTCCAAGAAGCACTAACTCTTTCTTTCAGATAGGGAGACTCTGATGTTCCCACTTCCCCGATTGACCATATGAAACTAACATTCCCGATGAGAGACTAATGTTCCCGCTTCCACGGTGGTCGAGCTTACTCCCCCCTGTGGGTAGGACTGTTCGTTTGGTTTTTTCGGTTTATACGGTTCGGTAAATACGGTTTGAATAATTCGAGAAATACGGTACTTTATAGAATACGGTACGGTATCGGTAAATACCATATTATTTCGGTACGATATTGGTAAATACCAATTTTACCAAAGTTTGCGCGAATTGCTAAACGTTAAATAATCTCCATAAGACCATAACTCACTCCATTCTAGAATCCAGACTAGCTCTGGCTGGCACAAGCACAACTACAAGCACAAGCAGTCGTCAAGCACAAGCTGACAAGCACAACTCTCTTTCTCACCAGTTCTGGCTGGCACAAGCACAAGTCGCACAACCACACGACATCAAAAAAGCTCATCAATTCATCATCACATTCACAAATCACTCATTCATCAATCACCAATTTTACCAATTTAATCTCATCTCCAATTCTCCATTCTAGAAGCAAAAACCTGCATAATGCATATAAAATAGACCCAATTATCATGAGCATAATGCACAAGGAAATAAATAGGAAAAAGGTAAGGCAAAACAAGGAGCTAAAGCCATGCAGAATGAGGAGTTGGCTCAACGGGAGCTCATCGGAGCGACGCGGTCGCCGACGTGGGTGAAGAAGAAGCAGAGCCATGGTTGGATCTAGGCGTTGATGTGCGCAAGAAGCAGCAGAGTGAGAGGGGGGCCGCTGCATGCAGGTGGAAGCCATTAGAACTCAGAAGGGCAGGGATACAGCCATACATACAGGGTGCCCGCGGCCGGCAGAGGCGATGGGGGAGAGGAGGATCATGTGGACGGCGGAGGCGGGATCCGCCAAATGCGGCGACGGGGGAGGAGGCGGGCAGGGGGCGATGGTGGAGGATTGGGGTGGGGGTGGTGGGGCGACGGCGGAGGGGGGTGGGGGTGCGACGGCGGAGGATTGGGGTAGGGGCGTGACGGCGGAGGCAGAGGATGGGGATCCGAGGCTGCGGTGGGCAGGGGAGCAAGGGAGGGGCGGTGGGGGATAGGAAAGCGGCGGCCGGCGGGCGGAGGCAATGGGGCAGGAGGATCTCAGCGGCTGAGACGGATGGAGGTGAGTGGCGTCTGCGTCTACGGGAGCCCGGCTAGGGTTGAAGGCGTGACCGCGTGAGGCCGCCTGGTGGGCCGAGACGGAGGCGCCAAGCTGAGTTGGGCCGTTCGGTTTAATCGGTAAAATCGGTTTTCCCTCGGTTTATACCGGAAAAACCGAATCAGTGAAATGCCGCTTTTCCAGAAACCAAACCGAATACCGAATACCGGTCAAACCGAGTTGGCCGGTTTGGTTCGGTTTTTTTGGTACGTTTTTTCAGTTCGGTTTTAATCTGCACAGTCCTACCTCTGGGAGTGGGGGTCAAGCTTACTTCTCCCTCTTTGGGGTCGAGCTAATTTTTCTTCCCCACTAGGGTTGAGCTAATTCTTTTCCCCCGCCAGGGTCGAGCTAATTCTTCTTCCCTTAGGGGTCGAGATAATTCTTCTCCACCAAGGTTGAGCTACTTCGTCCCCGCTAGGGTCGAGCTAATTCTTTCTCGCTAGGATCGAGCTAATTCTTCTCCCTTCCAAGGTTGAGCTAATTCTCCCCCACCAGGGTCAAGGTACTTCTCCCTCGCTGGGGTTGAGCTCATTTTTCTCCCCTCAGGGGTCAAGCTAATTATTCTCCTCCTCAAGGGTTGAGCTAATTCTCCCCCACTAGGTCGAGCTACGTCTCTCCTATCAAGATTGAGTTAATTTTTCTCCTCCTTAGGGGTCGAGCTAATTCTTCTACCCCACCGAGGTCGAGCTAATTCTTCTCCCCCTTGGGGGTTGAGCTAATACTTCTTCCTCTTAGGGGTCAAGCTAATTCTCCCCCACCGGGGTCGATCTAATTCTTTTCCCCTCAGGGGTCGAACTAATTCTTCTCCCCCTTAGGGGTTGAACTACTTCTCCCCTGCTAGGGTCGAGGAAATCCTTCTCCCCCCTCAGGGGTCGAGCTACTTCTCCCCCTCAGGGGTCGAGCTAATTCTCCCCCTCTGGAGTCGAGCTTCTTTCTCCCCTCAGGACTTGAGCTAGTTCTCCCTCCCTGGGGTCAAGCTTGAGACGGTGACACTCTTGCTTCCCTAAGTAAAGTGTTGCTCGTGAGTTTTGCCCTGAGTGCCAAGTTTTTCTGATGAGAGGCAGTGATGCTCTCATCCCCCAAGTGAGGTGCCGCTTATGAGTGTCATCCTGAGTGTGTCCCCAAAGCAAAGTGCCATTCGTGAGCTTCGTCCTGAGCATCATGTTTTTTTCCAATGGGAGACGGTAATGCTCTCACCTCCCTAAAGCAAAGCGCCGCTCGTGAGCTTCGTTCCAAGTACCAAGTTTTTTCGATGGGAGATGACGATGTTCTCGCCTCCTAAGTGAAGTGCCACTTGTGAGTTTTGTCCTGAGCGCTAAGTTTTTTTTCCAATGGGAGATGAGGTAGCAAGATACCCCTAGTAAGAAGCTGTGGATGAACTTCGTCTCAACATTAGGCAGGCAACAATAATACAAGCTTGGTAAATGACTCAAGCAATCGCATTCCCTTAGCATCTTTCTCAAAGAGCGTCGTGTGGCCACTAAACGAAGCAAAGGCGTGTCGACGCCGCACCACGTCGGTCAGTGCTCGAGCCAACATCATTCCTCGCATAAAAATGAGTCCCAAGCGCTAGATTTTTCCCGATAGAAGACATGCGCTGTCGCCTGGGCTTGATGTCCGCCACGCACCACCATCCTGGCTCAGGTTGACTCCACAACCACTACTATTATTTGGGCTTGACCCAGTGAGATCCACCTTCAACAGTCTTGGGCACTACCTCAGCTTCAACCCTACCATGCATTGGGTGCAAGTCTAGGCTAGAGATAGTAGATCTAACTATGGTGTCATCGCCTTCCCTGTTCTCTATGATGCCAACCCCCAAACTAAGTTTGTGCATCGCCAAAGACAAGGTCGGCATCGCTCCTGTGAGGGTGGTTCATTGCGATCGCGGCCTCGATCCTTCTAGTGCGTCGGTGAAATTTTTCGGGGTGTTGAGAGTGATGGCTTGACCCTGACATGGCTTGATCAGTCTTGATGGTTTTCCCTCAACTAAATTTTGCTTCACCTCGGTTGTGTCTCCTCAACCATGGACTCTCTCTCTAGCTCTACGAATAACCAAATCACCTCCTTTTGTCGAGGGCCATGCCCCGACTTGTGGAGTAATAATAATAGTTTTATTTTATTAAGCCGATAGAAATAATTGTGGGGGAGTAAATGGCAAATTTTATAGCTAATACATTTAGCAAACCTTGTTTATAGGTCGTTATTTTTTCAAATAAAAGGACAGACAATGTCGGTTTATCCGTTTGTGATTTTTGTAGACTATGAATTATAGCAAACTTACACAATCAAGTACACTGTGTCGGGAGGCTCCACAAAAAAATTTATAAGTTTTTGAACTCGTTTATTGTATTTAAAAATTCTTATAAGCGGTACACCTAAATGAATTTGCTAATTACGAATTAATTAACACTAATGGCGATGAATAATGGCCACCGCACGGTGGTCGTGCGGGAGTGGGCAGCAATGCATGGTGACCGTGCGATTTTGGCTCCACCACACGGCAGCCATGCAGTAGGGGTGCGTATCGGCCGGGAGGCATCTCCGCGCGGTGGCCGTGCAGATTTTGGTGCCAAAGCTGCAAATTCTTCGCGGCGGATGGTACTTCTGTAATTACCGATTGTAATAGTGCTAAATCGGCCAGAAGCTGAAATAAGTTGAAGCAGGGCGAAAATTGTTGTATATGAGAGGGCATATTGGGAATTTCCCAATTGAATAAAAACGAAAAAGAAAAAGGAAGGCGGGGCCCACCTGTCGGTGAGCCACGCGAAGGGATAAGGAGGAGACTTTGTCTCCTCTTCTCCCGAGCGGGCGGATCGTGCGCGATGGCTTTGGGGCGGTTGGGCTTCGGCCGATTCTTCGGCGGAGCGTGGAGGCGACGCGGAGAGGCGGGCGACGGAGGCGCGGGCTGGCCCGGGTTCCTCGGAGCCGGCCGCCCACGCCACCTCCTTGCAGCCCTCGTCTCCCCTTCTTATACCCGAGCTCTCCACGGTTGGAGCTCTGAGTTTTTCCGATCTGGATTTCCTCTCTTGATCCTCCTTCTTTGACTCGGTTCTTGGTGTGAGTGGAGGATTGGTGCTTCGGCTTCGCCTCCGATTGAGGCTTTCCTGCTCTGGTTCCCGTGCGCCTCTCCTGGTGTGAGGGGATTCGGAAATCGGAGGTCTACCCGAGGCGGACAAAGAGGCGGCGACGTTCTCCTACTGTGATTGAGTACTCTTGGCCGGAGTGCTTTGTGGTCTTGTGCGGCATATCTCTGAACCTCGACTTCGTTTCTTGGTTGCGGCTGAGAAGTGAAGAGCGGCATTGTATCTCCGTGAATCATCTACTTGCACGTGATAGCAGGTTGATAGATTTTCTGGGTGAGCGACTTGTCGTGCCTTGCCGCGTGAATTGATTTCTCCTGCGGCCTACGCCTTCTGGACAATTTTGAGTATTGTCCGATTTGTGAGTTGTACTGTCTCTTTGTTATTCACTGCAGTATTCCTTGATCTGTATTCCTGTTCAAATATTGAGGATTTGCTGTGAATACTTGTGGGCGCATATACTTGCTCTGTGATGATTTTAGTCATATACTGATGTTAATCCAGATAACTGATTTAGGCTTGAGCTCTAGGGTTTTGATATCTGCTGGCTGTTCTGTAGCTTTTGTAGTTCTGACTATAGATCTGAATCTGGTTACATGCAATTGAATTTGAGAGTAGTGTAGTGATTTGTTATCCTGGTCAGATTACAGTGTTAGAGCAGTATTTATATTGTGGTTCAATTCTGTTTGTCCCAGTAATTCTCTATAATTTGTCTAACTCAGACTGCTGCTTGTTATCAGATTATATTGAGATCACTGTCACGTATTTCATTGCTTGTAATCTGGTAGAGATACAGAACTGCATAGAGGTTTAATCTCTGTTTATTCAATCAGTTGGAAATCAATTAAGTAGAGCTCAAGTCTTATAATCTAGTTGTTGGATTAATTATGAAGAGTTATGACATGTGCATGGGAAGGCCAAAATCTATGATTTTGTGCAACTCTGTTCTGAGAGCAATAATGAAACAATTAATTTGTTATATGCTGGAATTAGTTGTTTTAATGTTCTTAAGACTGTTTACCATGTTATTTTCAGCAGCATCTAAGTTATATTCTTTGAATATATATGTGGAGTTGAATGACATGTTAGAATTCCATGTTTATATGCAATTAATGTCATTCTTCTTATGCTGGAAATATATTGTTTATATTATGTTGGCTGGAATTAAATGTGGAAATATGCTTATACCGCAATATTTACAACAATCCAGAAAATCTATATTGAAAGAAATGGCTTCTTCATCTGATGTCGTGAAACCTGAAGTGTTTGACGGAGTCAATTTCAAGCGCTGGCAGGCAAAGGCAAAACTTTGGCTGACTGACCTTAAGCTCTTCTGGATCATCTCAAATCCACCGGCGTTTCCGCTGGAGATCCCTGAGACGATGAAATGGGAAGATGCTAAGGGCCTGTTTGGCAGAGCTCCACCACTGAAAAAATGAATCTGGAGCAGCAGATCCACCAAAAACAGCTCCACCGTGAATCTGGGATCCCACCATGGAGCTAGACAAAACTGTTTGGCTTGCACAGCAGCTCTAGATCCACGAAACTGAGTTTTTGGTGGAAATGACCTGTTTTGCCCATGGGTTTTATGGTGGTATGGGATGGGGTGTGTAACCAGTGGCAAAAGGTGGGTAATTACCACCCAACTCCACGAGTAGGTACGAAACAAGGTTTCGTGGAGCACCCCTTGAGGTGCTCCATGGATTTCATGAATCTGGAGCTAGATTCAGTATTTTAGTGGATCCAGATTTCGTGGAGCTGGAGCGTTTGGGTAAAAATTCGTGGAGTGGAGCTGTTTTTGGTGGATCTGGAGTTGGTGGAGCTCTGCCAAACAGGCCCTAATAATGCAGTCTTAGCCCGTTTGCTGGTCATCCTGTCTAATCGCTTGTTTGACGTCTATGTCTACTTCACTAATGCCAAACAACTTTGGGATGAGCTCGAGGAGAAATACTCCGAGGGAGATAATGGAAATGAGTCCTTCATTACAGCCAATTACTTGAACTATAAGATGGTTGAGGGCCGGTCGGTGATGGAGCAGCTCCATGAGCTTCAACTCCATGTACGTGACTATGTCAGTACGACTGCGCTCTGCCTGTGAAGTTTCAAGTCAATGTCATTTTGGCTAAGTTATCGCTCTCGTGGCATGACTTTGTGACCGCTCGGAGGCATATAAAGGAGCGCTTGACGCTCAATGAGCTGTCAGCTGCTATTAATGTCGAGGAGCGTGCCCGAGCCGGTGACGGCTCGGGAAAGGCTCAAGTTCAGGCTCATCAAGTTCAAGTTAAGAATGGTGGAGGACCTGGGAAACCCAAGTTCAAGAGTCAGCCCCAAGTCAAGCTACAACCTAAGAAAATGAAGAAGAAGAAGGAGGACATCGTCTGCTTTGTTTGCGGTGAGGCTGGCCATAAGGTCAATCATTGCCGCAATCGGAAGGGCAAGGGTCCATCTCTGGGTCAGCACAAGAGCCACAAGGCTGAGGTCCATGTCGCGCTGGCTAGCACCAGCTCAGAAGAGTACGTACCTATGGCCTTTATGGCAAGTCCATCTATTGATTGGTGGATTGATACAGGTGCTACTAGACATATATGTGCTGATAGATCTTGTTTTTCTTCATTTCAGGGTGAAGGTGGTGGATCCGTCCTAATGGGCAACGGAGCCGCCGCAACAGTACGTGGGATTGGACAGGTTTGCTTGAAGCTTACTTCGGGTAAAACACTCATTCTAAGAGACATGCTGTACGTGCCTGCAATGACGCGCAATCTCCTTAGCGGGTCAATGTTATGTAGGCAAGGAATAAAGCTTGTGTTTGAGTCAAATAAGGTCATTTTGACCAAGTTTGGTAATTTTGTGGGCAAAGGCTATGATAGCGGAGGCATGTTCCGCTTATCCATTCTTGATTTGAATAATGTAAACGTTTACATTGTTTCCCATTGCAATAAAGTTCATGATATTTGGCATTCACGGTTGTGTCATGTTAATTTTGAAGCCATTACACGGTTAAGTAAGATGAGTTTAATTCCGAGCTATAATTATGAGAAGGGTTCAAAGTGCGAAGTGTGTGTGCAAGCTAAGCAGCCCCGAAAACCTTTTCATAGCGTTGAAGGGCGAAGCACTTCTCCACTTGAACTAATCCACTCTGATCTTTGTGAGATGAATGGAATATTAACTAAAGGTGGCAAACGTTACTTTTTAACTCTCATAGATGATGCGACTAAGTACTGTTATATTTATCTACTTAGATCGAAAGATGAAGCACTTGAATACTTTAAAATCTACAAAGCTGAAGTTGAAAATCAACTAGAAAAGAAAATTAAACGGTTAAGGTCGGACCGAGGCGGTGAATACGTCTCACATGAGTTCTCCCAATTCTGTGAAGAAAGTGGAATAATTCATGAAGTTACTCCACCATACTCCCCCCAATCTAATGGAATAGCCGAAAGAAAGAACCGAACTCTTTGCGACTTGGTTAACGCCATGCTTCAGAGTTCAGGTATGTCGGACTATTGGTGGGGTGAGGCAGTTCTCACAGCTAATTATGTCCTAAATAGGGTTCCGCCTCGCAATCAGGAGGAAACACCCTATGAAGGATGGAAGGGGAGAAAACCCAACTTATCCTATTTTTGAACGTGGGGATGCCTTGCAAAAGTGCATGTACCGTTGCCGAAGAAAACGAAGCTTGGTCCTAAGACCGTTGATTGTGTCTTTCTAGGATATGCTATTAATAGCACGGCTTATAGATTTCTAGTGGTCAAATCCGAGGTGAGTGACATCGCTACTAATATAGTGATGGAGTCTCGTGATGCGACATTCTTTGAGCATGTGTTTCCTATGAGACCGAACGAAGACAGTGGACATATCGGTGAAGATGATTTCTCTATTCTTCCTAGTGTGGATAACACCGCTCCAGATTTGGAGTTGAGGAGGAGTAAGAGACAGAGGACCGAGAAGTCACTTGGGGATGACTTTGTCACCTATGTCGTGGATGATGAACCACGAACCCTTTCAGAGGCATACGCATCTCCGAATGTGGATTACTGGAAGGAGGCGGTCCGTAGCGAGATGGATTCCATCATAGCTAACGGAACTTGGGAAATTGCAGATCTCCCGCCTGGTTGTAAACCAGTAGGTTGCAAATGGATCTTTAAAAGGAAGCGCAGACCTGATGGTACTATTGAAAAGTACAAGGCCCGGTTAGTGGCAAAAGGTTTCACGCAAAAGGAAGGTGAAGACTATTTTGATACATACTCTCCTGTGGCTCGTTTACCCACAATTCAAGTGCTTTTAGCGCTAGCCGCTGCATACAAACTCCTAGTACATCAAATGGATGTAAAGACCGCTTTCCATAACGGTGAGCTGGATGAGGAGATTTATATGCAGCAGCCTGAAGGATTTGTGGTTGAAGGGCAAGAAAGGAAAGTATGTCGATTGATTAAATCTTTGTATGGTCTAAAGCAAGCTCCTAAGCAATGGCATGAGAAATTCGATAGTACAATGACGTCGGTCGGCTTTTGTGTAAACGAAGCCGATAAATGTGTCTACTATCGGTTTAATGGGGGCGAAGGTGTCATTCTGTGTCTTTACGTAGATGACATACTGCTATTTGGGACCAACATAGATGTGATCAATAACACAAAGTCTTTCCTTTCCCAGAATTTTGATATGAAAGATCTGGGTGAAGCTGATGTTATCTTAAACATTAAGCTTATAAAGGGTGAGAATGGGATTACTCTTTCGCAATCCCATTATGTGGATAAAGTCCTAACCAGATTTGGGTTTAAGGACTGTAAGCCAGCAGCTACACCCTATGATCCAAATGCAAAGCTACATAAGAACACCGGACATGGGAAGGATCAACTTAAATATTCTCAGATCATAGGATCCCTGATGTACTTAACAAGTGCAACGAGGCCAGACATCTCATATGCTGTATGCAGATTGAGTCGTTATACGTCCAATCCAGGAGATGATCATTGGATAGCACTAGAAAGAGTACTGCGATACTTGAAGGGAAATCCTAATTTGGGAATACATTACTCCGGCCATCCGTCAGTCTTGGAAGGATTCAGTGATGCTAACTGGATCAGTGACTCGGATGACATGAAGGCTACGAGTGGTTATGTATTCACTCTAGCAGGTGGGGCCGTGTCGTGGAAGTCTTCTAAACAGACTATTCTTACACGGTCCACCATGGAGGCTGAATTGGTAGCGCTTGATTCAGCGGCTGTAGAGGCAGAATGGATTCGAGAACTCCTTTCTGACCTACCTGTGCTGGAAAAACCTATTCCAGCAATTTTGACCTACTGCGATAACCAAACCGTTTTGGTTAAGGCGAAGAGTAGGAAGGACAATATGAAGTCTTCAAAACATATAAAGCGCCGACTTAAGTCGGTAAGGCATGCCAGAGAGACGGGTGTTATTTCTGTAGAATACATCCAGTCTGAAAGGAACTTGGCAGATCCTTTCACTAAAGGATTGGCGCGGAAGGTCATCCAAGCAGCGTCACAGGGGATGGGGCTTATACCCGTATAAAGGCTCACATTGGTGGTAACCTATCCTAGGAGATCGGAGATCCCGTGAACTAGGCTCTAGGACAACAAACTGTGTGAGATTAAAGAGCACATCTAACGGGTCCCATTAGCTGCAGTGCTCTGTCTGTATGGAAGGTTGAGTTTTGACTCTTAATGAACTCTAGGTCCATATGACATATGGAATCGTCCTACAGGATTCCTAGAAGAGTTCACCTATGTGAGTGTGATTGTGAGGTCGCAATCAAAGAAAGATAAGGGTATACTTTCTTAAACACTCATGAGATAGATACGGGGACATGACCGGAACGTCCCAACCCGAGAGGGAAAGGGCAAGCCGCCCAGTACAGAATGTGATTTGGGCGAAAATTCTCACACCAAGGCATTGGATCAAGGCGTAGTCCTCCTTTGTCTGTGCAGAGTCGTAGTCCCTATCGCTAGACATTGGGTTCAAACCCGCAAGGTACCCATAGTCGAACAGCTGTATATCAAACAAGACATTGACATCTTTTATCAATTGATAAATTGGTGGGGACTGTTGTATATGAGAGGGCATATTGGGAATTTCCCAATTGAATAAAAAGGAAAAAGAAAAAAGAAGGCGGGGCCCACCTGTCGGTGAGCCACGCGAAGGGATAAGGAGGAGACTTTGTCTCCTCTTCTCCCGAGCGGGCGGATCGTGCGCGATGGCTTTGGGGCGGTTGGGCTTCGGCCAATTCTTCGGTGGAGCGTGGAGGCGACGCGGAGAGGCGGGCGACGGAGGCGCAGGCTGGCCCGGGTTCCTCGGAGCCGGCCGCCCACGCCACCTCCTTGCAGCCCTCGTCTCCCCTTCTTATACCCGAGCTCTCCACGGTTGGAGCTCTGAGTTTTTCCGATCTGGATTTCCTCTCTTGATCCTCCTTCTTTGACTCGGTTCTTGGTGTGAGCGGAGGATTGGTGCTTCGGCTTCGCCTCCGATTGAGGCTTTCCTGCTCTGGTTCCCGTGCGCCTCTCCTGGTGTGAGGGGATTCAGAAATCGGAGGTCTACCCGAGGCGGACAAAGAGGCGGCGACGTTCTCCTACTGTGATTGAGTACTCTTGGCCGGAGTGCTTTGTGGTCTTGTGCGGCATATCTCTGAACCTCGACTTCGTTTCTTGGTTGCGGCTGAGAAGTGAAGAGCGGCATTGTATCTCCGTGAATCATCTACTTGCACGTGATAGCAGGTTGATAGATTTTCTGGGTGAGCGACTTGTCGTGCCTTGCCGCGTGAATTGATTTCTCCTGCGGCCTACGCCTTCTGGACAATTTTGAGTATTGTCCGATTTGTGAGTTGTACTGTCTCTTTGTTATTCACTGCAGTATTCCTTGATCTGTATTCCTGTTCAAATATTGAGGATTTGCTGTGAATACTTGTGGGCGCATATACTTGCTCTGTGATGATTTTAGTCATATACTGATGTTAATCCAGATAACTGATTTAGGCTTGAGCTCTAGGGTTTTGATATCTGCTGGCTGTTCTGTAGCTTTTGTAGTTCTGACTATAGATCTGAATCTGGTTACATGCAATTGAATTTGAGAGTAGTGTAGTGATTTGTTATCCTGGTCAGATTACAGTGTTAGAGCAGTATTTATATTGTGGTTCAATTCTGTTTGTCCCAGTAATTCTCTATAATTTGTCTAACTCAGACTGCTGCTTGTTATCTGATTATATTGAGATCACTGTCACGTATTTCATTGCTTGTAATCTGGTAGAGATACAGAACTGCATAGAGGTTTAATCTCTGTTTATTCAATCAGTTGGAAATCAATTAAGTAGAGCTCAAGTCTTATAATCTAGTTGTTGGATTAATTATGAAGAGTTATGACATGTGCATGGGAAGGCCAAAATCTATGATTTTGTGCAACTCTGTTCTGAGAGCAATAATGAAACAATTAATTTGTTATATGCTGGAATTAGTTGTTTTAATGTTCTTAAGACTGTTTACCATGTTATTTTCAGCAGCTTCTAAGTTATATTCTTTGAATATATATGTGGAGTTGAATGACATGTTAGAATTCTATGTTTATATGCAATTAATGTCATTCTTCTTATGCTGGAAATATATTGTTTATATTATGTTGGCTGGAATTAAATGTGTAAATATGCTTATACCGCAATATTTACAGCAAAAATGCACAAACATTTACCGCCTGGCTGCCACTCATTCTGTCATCCCCACAAGTTGCTAGCTGCCACACCAAAGAAATTTTCCAAGTGTTTTTTTGTTCACAATTTACAAAAGTTTACTGCTACAAGAACAAGAAGGGTCGGTAGTACTCATTTGCGCTTAAGTTTATGACTTTTAGGGTTTTCAATTTTTGGCACTATTTAAGGTTTTTTTCTACCGTAGTTGTTGTAAACTTTTTGACGTAATTTAATTTAAAATTTTAAAAATAGAAAAAATATTCTGTTATCATAGACAACGCAAACGAACATGGAAAAAAAAATCAAAAGCTAAAAAAAATCAAAAGCCAGAAAAACAAAATTAAAAAAATAAGATGCTAGAAACCAAAAATTTAAGCCCCAATAAGCAGGTACAAAAGGAAAACACAATCCCATCCGGATCCGGCCATCCCAATTCGACTCGGACGCCCTTAAAATTGTTTTCGTACTCACTTGATTAAGGCCCTGATCAACTCGGCTTCGGCTTCTGGCTTTTGGCTTATTTTCACTATTCATAAGTTTCGTTTTTTTCTGAACTTTTGGCTTTTTGTTGAGCTTTTTTGCCGGTTCTTTTTTTTCCCGTATTTGTTTGTATTATACGTAATGTGCTAACATATTTTTTATATTTTTAAATTTTTTTAAATTTAATTATGCTAAATAAGTCTCTGTCAGCTACAGTACTTTTTTCAGCCAGCTACAGTGTTTTCAACCATAAGCCATGAGCTTTTCAGCCGAACCGATCACCACCTAAGAAACTAATTTCTGATCGGAAAAATAGCTCCACCGCAACGCAAAAGTCCAGTTTCCGGCGGCGCCGTCTATCACGCGCACGGGCACGGGGCCCACCTGCCATTCAATAAGTAGTACAGCACACAGTACAAACCAAAGTAGGCATTCCTCTTCCTCCTTCCCCAAATCCCCCGAGGCAAGAACCCACGGCCCCACGCGGCCACCGAACCCACCCTACCTAGACCCGTGCCACCAAGACCGTGACTATGGCTCAACTGGCAGGGTGATGAGTCTACGAACACCGGGTGCATGCAGTTCACTGACCCGTCCGGCCTCGATCTAACCCACCGGGACCGAAAGCGACGGGCCCCATAGCCAGTTAGATAAGCCCACCAACACCGGGTCTAGGCTGCGGCCACTGCAGTCCGTCTTCTCCGCCTCACCCAATTCGCCTTCGCCTCCCCACCTCCGTCTATAAAAGCATCCTCTCCTCTCCTCGCCACCCTCTTTCCTCTTTCTCTGCAAGAAACAACGCCTCGCCGTCTCTCTCTCTCTCTGTGCAGAGACGCACCTCCATATACAGAGCTCTGAGGCGGCGGCGTGCGCGTGTTCTTGTCTTGGGGGGGTTTCCCATGGGGGCGTACGACGAGGAAGGCTTGACGGTCGCGGCCGCCAATATTTTGCTCAGCCTCCGGAACAGGAGGCTGCGGCGGTCGCCGGAGTGGGCCCCGCGGGCGTCGGAGGAGCCCGGCGCCGCGTCGGCGGAGGCGGTGGCCCTGATGCCACTAGAGGTATGGCCGAAGCGGCGGCGGTCGCCGCCGCACGCGCTGGCGAAGGTGAAATCGAAGGCGGCGACCGCATGGACGCTGGCGGCGCAGAACCTGGGGGCACCGATGGAGTACGGCCCCGGCGCAGTATCCGGCGCGTCTTCCAGCGGGGAGGACGGGGCGCGGTTGCTGCCGCGCGCGACGGAGAAGCCGATGGTGAAGGCCGAGTTGCTGGCGGTGCGGAGGCCAGAGACGCCGCTGTACTACGACGCGGCGGCCGGATCCGGCCCTTCGACGAGCGGCGTCGACCGGGCACGGTCGCAGCCGCGGCCGTGTGCGAGCGAGAAGGCGCAGGCGGCAGCTCGTAAGGAGACCATGGCGGCGCCGAGCCCCGAGACCCCCCTGGACTACGCCGCCGCCACCGGATCCGGCGCGTCCTCGAGCGGGGAGGACGCGGCGCGGTCGCCAGCGAAGCGGAAGGCGCCTGGGGCGGGCGGATCTGGAGGCGCGTCGAGCGGTGACGAGAGGTGCATCTCGCCGGCGAAGCGCGCGCGGGCATACGCTGCCGCCGTTGACGGCGGGGGCCAGGCCACGGCGGCGGCGGTTAAAGAGATGACGGCTGCGGTTAAAGTCGAGGTGAGTTTTCCCGTTCTTTTTCCTTTTCCCATTTGTTT
Organism: Dendrocalamus latiflorus; assembly: GCA_017311315.1. NCBI lineage: Eukaryota > Viridiplantae > Streptophyta > Magnoliopsida > Poales > Poaceae > Dendrocalamus > Dendrocalamus latiflorus. The sequence goes on from CM029623.1 coordinate 21,160,224, forward strand.
CGGCCTTTAGCTTTTGTTTTGTTCTGGGTTGAGTGCGCGATCGTCTCGCTTTGGACTCCGAGGCCTTTCTTGTGCGCCAATCTTCTTGACGTGTGTTTTTGTGCGATGCTGTGCACAAAGAAATTCCTTTTCCACTCATGGGTTCTGAGACTCCTGCAGTATTAGCTCCTATTTGATTCGTAGAATTTTAAAAACGTAGGAATAGGAAAAATTTAGGATTACAATGTCATTGACTTGAATTCTATAGGATTACGCAGCGTGTTTAATTACATCAAAGAAAAAAATACAAGAATTTTAAGACTAAATGTTAATTGATTAGAGAAAGAACACAGAGAGGAGGAACGTGTATTTGAACTCTCAAAGAAATCGGTAATACCTTACTTTAGAATTGCACTAAAATTTTTAGGATTTTTTTATCCTATGAAATTCCTTTGAACCAATCTAGGAATCGAACTTCTCTCATATGAATTTTTTCCTTTAGATTGAATTACTCCATTTTTCCTTTGAAATTCCTTGGAATCAAGCAGACCCTTAGTGTTGAATCTGTCAAAAATAATTCTTTTATTTAACTGTAGATTTTGTTGTTTGTCACATCTCGTTGATGTGTCTACACGTGTGATGCTGTATTTTGTAGTTTAAATCTTACGGTGTTTTTTTTCCAACTCTACCAGTTCTGATGATTTCTTTGCCATTCTACTTCCACAGTACCTTTTTAATGCTTTCTGCTTTTGTGAATTCTGTGCGTAAGTCTTTTTTTTGGGGCATTTCGTTAGGATTCAGATGGATCTGCTTTTGTGAATTCTTGACGTTAGTCTAGCTCGCTAAAAGAAAAAGTTCTTGTAAGGCTTCGTTATTTGGTTTATTCAAGTGAAAGTGGTATTGTTTTTAATTTTGACTTATTTTTATTATTTTTATTTTCTTAAATGATTTCTTTGTACTTTTCGATACGACAGTCTTCTCAATTTTTTCTCAGTCTTTTTCTCATTTTTTTTAAAACTAATCACCTATAAAATAATTTCAGCTAAAATCCAAATAGCTGTCACAGCCAGAAACTTTTGGCTCCCCCATTTTCGGTTGCTCCTACTTCATCCATCTAATACCAATTTTTGCCCACAACCAAAAAAGGAAAACTTTGCGATTTATGCATTTTTTAACTATAATTCAGGAAACTGGAAAAAGAAGAAACTTTTTTAGCTCATTGAGTGTATTACTAAAAAGGAAAATAATCTTGTGTTACCTTGTTAATTAGTATCATTATATGGATCTGGAGGGATGCAGTGTGCGCGTTGCTTTCCTGCCGTGGGGCCCGGGTGTCAGCTCGCTGCCCCCTGTTTCCCTTACCTTTCCACCTTTTCTTCCCTACTCTTTTACTCGAGATTGACTTGATTTCTTCTCGGGGGTAATCTGTGGGTTTTACTCTTTGTACTCGAGATTGATTTGATTTCTTCTCGGTGTTAATCTGTGGGTTTTCCAGTTTTTACTTGCGCTGTGTGGTGACTAGGAGTATTTCGTTTCCTGCTCTTGCGCGCTCTGACTTGCTTTGCAAGATTGGCTGGCTCTCTCCCCCTTCTTCGAGATTCGATGCAGTTTCCCGGGCGGTTCGCGTGGGCCCTAAGCTGCCGGCCAGTCCGCAGTGGACTGGGTCCAGAGGGTTCCACCGTCGGCACGCTCGGGTCCGCGTGTCATTGACCTCACTCTAGGGTTTTCATAAATTCTTTCGAATAGTTTGGGTATAAAAGATGCGAAAACCAACGGAAATCCACTCATAAATGCATACGTCCATGTTTAAAACTAAAATATTTAATTCTTTCTTTGGAAAAGAAGTCTTTTTTCTTTGTCCCGGTTTGTGAAGTGGTTGCTGTAAAGGTAGTGCTCTATATTGTACTGTAATAGCTTGTAATAGCTGTTATCTTTTTTTTATTAAAAATGAGAAAATAATAATAAAGAGAAATGAAAAATATTGTTATTTCTTTCAGGATAATATAAAAAAACAAGGAGGAAAAAAGAAAATTAGAAAAAGCCAAAAATAAGAAGTCGACGGATTTTAACTAACTTGCCGAAACCGTTTAGAGCATGTCCAAAGTGGACTCGGCTTTTATGCCGTCTAGAGCATGGCCGAAGTGGACTCGGCTTTTATGTGTTAGTTTGGGGCTCTGGGCCATGGGCCCCGCTTTAGACCAAACTGGACGCACACAGAATCCGGCCCAGTGGTCGGGCTACGTGGCACGCCTCGATTGGGTGACCAGGCCAGGTCTGCGGGCTCGTGACTGGTGGCAGGCAGCATGCAACCACGTGCATGGGCGCATGGCTGCGAGATCTTTTTCCTATCACTTTTTTTCTCTCGAGATTTTCGTTAAATAAGGAATTCTGGAGAAATATGTTCGCTAAATTATTTGTCAGCAGAAGTCCGCTCGCTCGATTCCTTGGAGAAAATGTTTTCATCCTTGATGATGGCATGTCATGGGTGTTGTCTGATGGCATTAGCTATTCTTATTCTGCTGTGAAAGATAGCTGTTTTATTCCTAAGTTTTCTTTTCAGTTCTCACAGTGTGATGGGGTCACGTGCTGTCCTAGTCATCGTGATTCTGTTGCTAGCCTTCTCTGGGGCAAGTAGTGAGGTCCACTCACACCTCACAGTTCAGTTCACAAACGCTGCATCATCTGTTCACCTGTTCGCTGAACAAACTGCTGGTGCTGGCTTGCTAAGGATGGACATAGCAGCAAAGCAGAAACAATGTGGTGCTAGTGAGAGGTCCTTAGCTTGCTATAGAACTAAGTTCGCAACAGCATCACCGTTTGTTCCCATCCCGATTTATTCTTGTTGCGGCAAAATGACCCCCCGTTGTTTGGTCCCCTGCAGCTCTGAGCCCAAACTATTCTTGCTTCTTTTTTTATTCAGTACAGTCGTGTTGTAATCACTAGCGAAGTTCCTGAATTGGATTTGTCTACTTCCCTTTCAGATTGTTGTGGCATAAAATACTTGTGCTGGATTGGTGTACTTTTGTTCATGCATTTTCTTAAACAATGCATAAATTCCCTAGCCCAAATAATTATCGTTCTTTCTTTCCCCCCGTTGCATTTCCGATCATTTGAGTTGTCTGTAGTTTTGCAATTCTTATGTTGCGTGGTTCTAACTGAAAATCATTTTGCTTGATGTTGCGCAGGAGCCAAAGATTCAGAGCAGGTCATCTCCATACCGTGACGAGAACGGGATGTTGTTGTTTGACCTCAACGATGATCTAAACATTTCGTGGGAAGACTGATGGGGACATCTCTTGTTCAAGGCGAGAATTTCGCTAACAAATTCGTGCTCATGGGAAAATAATCCCAACTGTGTACATAAAGGGTAAGCCAGTAGAAGGGCTGATAAGGAGAGAAGCCATTCTGGATTATTAGGTGAGATGGAGAGGGCTTAGGAGGTATAACTGAATTTGTCAGGTTAATTTAGTCAGTTTTGTTCGTTTGCACTGCGCTGGTGTGCCGCGTATTAGTGGTGCTACTGGCTGGTTCAATGCCCTCTCTGCTTCTGTCCCTTTCTTTAGATTGTACAAGGCATCTGTTTGTCTTCATGCGGAACTGATGCGGTGCAGGAACAATAATACATACATTAGTTTTCGCTTTTGTTTTTATGTCAGTGCTGCTGGTTTTCACTGGCTCTCTTGCTCAGCTGCCGCTTATGTTCTATACTACTAATGTGATGGTGTGTTGCAACGATATCCAAAAAAGATACTAGATATAATCAAACATGACATTGATGATTTATCTTAGACCTTATGCTATGAAAAAGTTTTTTCCTCAACAAAGTGTTTTGTGAAACTGAAGATAATTTACCTTGTAGTAAGTGATTTAATCAAAAAAATTAAACTATAGTTTCTTTTGGATTTTCAAATTTCTGCAAGAATATTTGAACTATTTCTTAAGGTACTCCTACGTTCAAAGTAGACCTTAAAAAGTTTTACTAAAAACAATTGATATGCCTGATCTAATACTATCCGTGATGAGTCATATCTTATTCTCATGTGAGGGTGAAAAGGAGTTGGTGAATAAATAAACTCTCCTTTTATATTAGTAGAGATATAAATTTATAAGTGTTAGAGTTAGTAATCTTGTTTTAGTTTGGAAGTCATAGTCGTAACAGATTCGGAAGTCGGAGTCATGTACGAGTTGATAGTCGAGTCAATCTTGGTGGTCGTGTACGAGTACGACTCTATCGTAGTTAGAGTTAATGTCATAGTTGTAGTTTGAGTTCGAGTTGTAGTCGTAGTCGAACCCGAGACGAAGTCGTAGAGCAGGGTATAAAAGGCAGAGTCATGTAACCGAGACAGCAGCGAGTTAAGGCCAACGCGATCAGTGTGATCGAGAGGCAAGAGAGAGCGATCAGTGTGATTGAGAGAAAGAAATAAAGAAAAGAAGAAAGAACGGTTTGGCTCTAGGAAATTATCGAATATCGAGTTCATCGTGCATTCGCAGACGTGGTCATAAACGACTTATGACTATGATGAGCGGAGCATCGCAGACGTGGTCGTAAATGGAGTTACGACTACGGCGACGAGCGGAGGTGTCCACATGTGCAGTAGATACCTTGTGGATTTCACTTTTCATTGTTCCAGAATTAGTGGCGTTGTTTGCTTTTTAATTCCGTTTTGGTGCATGTTAGATGCAGTGGTGATTACATGTGCGGAACTCTTCAGCTAGCGAAAGACATCAGCAGAGCAAGGTACTGGTCGTCGTGTTGTCTGCTGTGGTGTGATAGCCTCGCTCGATTAAAGCACTTCCTTTATTTCATCTTTTCTAATTTTCTAATTTTTTATCTTTTCATTTTTCAGTATTATTTCGTATTATCTATGATGAGCTAATATATTTTTCTATTTTTATGCTTTAAAATTTAATTATGTCAAATAATTTATTATCAGTTACAGTGAAAAATAAGTCAGGTATAACAAAAAAAAAATCATAACTCATTGTCAAACTGAGCACCATCTAAGGCTTTTCTTGGCTTTTCTTTTGAAGCGTGACTTATGGTTTTTGATTTCTACATGAGTATGAAAAGATATAGTTACACGCTATTATGAAAAGATATAGTTACATGCTATTTTAATTGATATACCTAAAATTGGCATATTATCTACCATAATTAATTTATAGATTCTATCCTTAAACAATACAATATTTAAAAATTAGTTATTATAGGAAAATGAAAAACCGAAAGCACTAAGTCCATTCGGACCCGCCAGTCCAGGTGGTGTCTTGGTGACGGCGTATTGTGTTGTTTGAATTGGTGTTGCTTTCGCGCGTCCAAGTTGTACAGTAGCAGTGGTTTGCAAATTGTGCTACCCCGTTTCACTATATTGTGGTGATCACTTGGGCTTTTTTTAGTGGCTTATGGTTGAAAGTACTGTCGCTGTCTGAAAAAAACTGTAGCTGACAGAGACTTATTTAGCATAATTAAATTTTAAAAAAATCAAAAAAATATAAAAAATATGTTAGCCTATTACGTATAATACAAACAAATACGGAAAAAAGAACCGGCAAAAAAGCACAAAAAAGTCAAAAATTCAGAAAAAGACGAAATTTATGAATAGTGAAAAATAAGTCGAAAGCCAGAAGCTAAGCCAAATTGATCTGTGGAACAGGTTAGAGCTGCTCGTCTGCCAGTCTAGAAGTACGGGTATTCATTAAACATGAAAACTAGGCATCTCCAATGCGTATCGCTAGTAACTGAAATTCTGTGCCAATGTTGGTGTTTGATCCCTTGCGCAATGCTATCCGGACATGTTGCTGGAGTTTTCTTTTTAGAGCCGTTTATTTTGGTTTTAGTTTTTGTCTTTTGATTTAGTTTTAATTATTTCTAAATTTTATCCTTTTCTGACTTTTTGCCTTATTTTGAGCTTTTTTGTTGATTCTTTTTTTGGATATTCGTTTGCATTATTCATAATGGGTTAATCTGTTTTTTTATTTTTAATTTTTTAAAATTTAGTTACACCAAGTAAGCCACCATAAGCTACAGTGTAATTTTAGCCAACTATAGTTCAATTTCAGTCATAAGTCAGCTTATTTCAGCCCAACCGAGCGGCACCTAATTTGCCTCCTTGAAACAGTTGTGCAGTCTGTGACCCAAGTTTTCTTAAAAGCATCATGTGATAATGTCTTAATTTATGATGTGTTGAACCATTGCAATTTAGAAGATTTAAAAATTTGGTTGATAGTGTTGTCGGTCGATCAGAGGAAGGCCAGTCTGATCGGTTGGCGTCAGTGGTCAGACCGCTTGGGTGGATCAGTCTGACTAGTTGGTGTTAGTGGTCGACTGTTTAAGAGTTGGCGGTCTGACCAGCTGAGGAATGTCCAGATGGGGACTTTTGGCTAGAATTTATATTTATGGATTTTGAGTTGAAGAATGGGTTTTGATGAGTACGGTCAGTGGTTTTATGTTGTATGAGCTATGTTACAGCTAATGTGGGTCAAATTATGGAGAACTTGCACTCAAAAATATTTTCTTTGTCTTTGGATGTGTAGGGTCGCTTGGAGTCAACTGTAGTTAACGATAAGAATCGAGGCTAGGCTCATGGAGGAGCTGAGGCCCAGAACGATCAAAGATGCCGGGTGAGACGGTGAGCTCAAGCATGGCACGAGAAAGGTGAGAAATATAGACAGCGAGTTCAAACAACAGGATTGCAGCATGTGGCTTGGACGGGTTAAGTGAGTCATGGTTCGGTGGAACCGGGATGTGAGAGACTTGATGACGCGCGACAAGCTAGTGGTGTATTTACACGTGGCAAGCATGGTGATTGCTTGCAATGGAAGCGAAGGGTATTTTGGTTATTTGGCCAAAATATCGGAAAGTACCTTGGATCAAAACCGTGGTGCATGTGTGGTGCTTAGGAGAGCGGTTTGGGTCAAGGTGGAGCTGGTTTGACTAAGATGGATACTGGCTAATGATTTAATGGATTCAGGCTTATGCACTTTAAAAAGCATGCATAAGTGAACATGCATGAGTAAAATCCGTGGGTGGGGGGTTAACGGGTTTTTCCATTGTGCTAAATGGATAGTATCCATTAAGGGGTGGATATGGCTGGCTAACCCATCTATAAAAGGGGATTGGGTTGGAGACATATGGTTAACTATCCAACCCACTTCTCTTGTGCTTGTGCTTTGTTATTTTAGGGTTAGGGTTTTGAGTACGTGGTGTGCTCTTTATTCTCCAAGTAGAGTGGCTATAAAACTTTCTTTCTCAAGTAGCAATAGATTCAATTTTTTATTATACTCATGTCTATCTATTTTCTCGATTGATTTGCACTTGATTTAGTTGGTTTTTCCTCTCATACTTCCCTTTTTTGATCTTGTTGTGTCAAGGATGTTTAATAGATGGAGAGAACCTCTAAGAACCACCCTCCACCCATCTAGACATGTTGGTAGTACACCACCCAAGAAAGAGGGAATTGGGAAGCATAAACAACACAAGAGAAAATAACAAAAAAGAGAAATCTCACCTCTTGGGCTTGTAGTTGAGGACGACCTGCGGGAAGAAGCTGAAGGACCAAGCGAAGAAGGTGATCCACCCAAGGACCTGGTACAACACCTCCAGCCCCACCAAGTTCCACGACGACGACATCACCGGTGCCCAACTCACTCTCCTTCCCCTCTTCTTGGCTTCTTTCACCTTCTGGCCGCAATTTCCAATTTTTCTACCACCCCAATTAAACCAACTCCAATTATGTGAGAATCACCTATTCACTGTAGATTTTTCTTCTAAATTTGTTTGCATATAAGAACATGGTATAAACAATTTCATCTGTTTTGTAAGTTTTTAGTTACATAAATAACTCTGGAGGTTACCCAAAACTGAGCAATCAGATTGCGAAGTTTGGAATGAAAATGAGATGAATTTGCCAAAAATTTATGCAAGATATGAACCCCCACAAAAAGCACTTCCTAGTGGATGTAAACCAAAATGGAGTTACCACATCCAAATGCATCATTGAACAAAAATAATTCTTCAAATGCCATAATTTGAAAACATCTTAAACATTCTAGAATTCTAGTTTTAGTTTGATCTGAACTGCATAAATATATTTCCATAATCTGCATAAAGGAATATCTTGAGATATCAATGCTCACACAAGTACAACACCATCTCCTAAATATCAATTCCCAACCAATTCACCAATCTGACAAACAAGGGGAAAATTTAACTTGAAAGCTACTTCAAAAGTGAAAACGATGATCAAACTAACTCGTAAACAGAAAACCATGAAACAAGCTAGCTATCTATAAGTCAATATATAGCTTACATACGTTGTCAAGCAAAGAATAAGAAGAAAACAATTAATTGGTCTATACGACATATTAACACAATAAAGTAGATGAGTCATTCAACAAGAGTGGTTTGCATGGTCAATTGCTCACAGGTGGTACTTAATGAAAAAGCATTTTTTATCCCCAACATTAGGAAGGAAGGCAACAAAATAATTTTTCTTTACAGTCCACAGACACGTGAGTTATCATAGAGGTGATAACCAATGAGGTTCAAGATTAATAGTTGCAATTTTCTACATTTCAAATATGACATTCTCATGGCACAAAATAACTTCAATTTAACCAGATCAATACAAATGCATACTATTATATTTTCTTCTTTGACGGAATATCGCTCAAATGTCTCTAGAGCACCTTGCAGTAGCAAGTTTGTTACTATCTCATTGAACTGTGCCACCACCTGGAGGTTTATAAGGTACCACAAAGTCAAACAATTAAAAGTTAAATGGTGTTGAGTAACAGGAAAGCAACGACTTTCCAGTAAAACAACATCTCATTTACCAATTAGCATTACCACAAGAAAGCACTAGCTTTTGTTTAGTAAAAATCTCATCAATGCTCCACTGATTCTAGGTCACCACTAACCACTATTTCTTGATTAAGCACAATCACACACAAACCAAGAAGAGGTGACAAAAGGAACACTCACTCAATACACTCTTTGCTATTGAACTGCTGCTACCGTCAAGAACCGAATAATGATTAAACTAAGTTAACATTCTAACAAAACTAGCTGAATGCCCGTGCGTTGCAACGGAAATAAAATATTATACTATGTGAAGCTTACAAAAGAATTAAAACACTACATTGTAATATCTTCTTCGTAAAAGCAAGATTGAAATGAATGATGCAAATGTTACAGCGAATAAAGTTGAAACTGCAAAGGAAAGAATTCCGTGGTTGACACTATATGGTATTTTTCTTGGATGCAAGTACAAATTTATACTTAAAGAAAATTATTTCTATCAATACTATGAGAGGTTAACAACTGAAAATCATATATGCTTCACTTGCCCTGCATACGTTGGCACAGAGATATGGAAAAGGCACCTGAAATGCTGATCTTGGACATGGAGGCATTCTTGCATGGTTTGGTCATGCCTTCGTTTAGTTATATTGCATAAAGTTGCTTATTTATGGGTGTTTGGTCGCCTTGACCATTTTGATCGCTTTTAATAGGAAGTGACAGTCATCTCAATATAATAATATATTAGCTTGCAAAGTTTACATGTAATCAGAAATGCACGGAAGTAGGAAGATACTGAAAAATTGTCTAAACTCTTCAAAAGTATGAGCTATAGGAAACACTGGAGTCTGTTAAATGTTAATCTTAAAATTTGTCAATTGTAAACGTTCCTAGATATGCTAAATGGAATCATACAACTGTAGCATAGTATGACAAGATACACAGTATTTTATCCACTTACAAAGCCAGATAATTGCCATCCATGCTAACAGAAAGTGTGGATAGGTTTTCCCAGAGGTCTTTTGTACCCAATTCTAGTCCAATCACTTATGTTCCAAACAACAGTTACAACTTTATTACCTGTTCCAATGATGAATACAGATCTAGTTAAAATGGGCTCATATGCATACATTTATGTCTTGACTTCAATAGAAAGCATACCTTTTGCAACTGTGCAAAATAGGAATGGTTTCATGCCATCCCTAGAAAAGCAGCAACACTCAATTTTCTCATCCTGCATAGAAAAATAAAGGGACAAAAAGTTGTTTCAGCCATCTCAACAAGGAAACATGAAATGCAGAAGTTTATCATAGCATACCGAAGATCGAGTCAAATTGACAAATGACAACTCCTCGTCTATCTTCCATATTCTTGCAAAGCCATCAGTGGTCGTTGAAACTAAAAACTCCGAGTGTAAGCTACAAGAGAAAAGGCAGTAGCATTATATCAGTCGGTGTTGAATAAAGCACAGGGACAATAGCCAAGAACCATAACACCTGACATATAGATTTGGGATTACTGCTACATTATTAATGTCCTTGGTTCCTTTTGTAAGGCAATGCCTAAGCGGCTACATGATTGTGTCCATTTACATCAATACTTTAGTTCATCCAACTATGAAATATTATGTTATTCTTTTGCAAAACATAAAGGTAAAAAATTGCGCTTTCACTTGCCCTAACTTGATATCCATGTCTCAGAAGGACTCATGAGCTTTGGGTTCATCTAAGAGCACATTCATGCTTGGCCAATGAAATATTCAAAGATGCCCACCCTATAGTAGTACAAAAAAAATATATGAATCATAAGCAGTAATAGCGTATCAGAAAGTTTTTCTAGAAGAGTAGTGCTATCAGACAAGAAATATATTGGACATTAGCATTAGACCGCAAACAGTGAACCAGTTGGAAGAAATAGTTTTAACAGAATGATATAACAATAGATAAGGCTAAGAAACTTACACGGCTAACAAATGTCCTTACTAAAATGTATAATAGAAAAAACATAACTACGCAATAGAAATGGGAGAAAAGAAACAGAAAAAATGACCCTTAGAAGTAAATATCAACATAGTACAATCTGATACCTCACCACCAATGGCAGATTTAGCGCCATCTATGCTGAAAGCAAGACATTTTTGCGGTCCAGCAGATTCAAGTGGTGGAGCATCTCTTGGAATAAGGTGAACAGTAAACTCTTCAAAAACCAGTTTGAATAGCCCACAATTTTAGTATACGGTTTAATTATGAAGCCCTATACTTCATGAAAACAAACAGAAAAAGGAAAAATAAAGTGCAACAGTGTAGATAAGATTTAACTAAGAAAGTGAGGAAGCATATGTGTGCTACTCGAATGATCATTTAACCAGTGTAGTTAAGCATACTTTGAGTTAATCAGAAAAATATAACAATAGAAACACCTATGCTAAAAAAAATATCACCAATTGGATGGCACATAAACCCTGTATAGCTATAAAGTGTAAATCACATGGATACTATTCCATTCTTTTAAGATTTTGTACCTCGTTATCTTATGAATCTATAAATAACATTTGTTATACTAAATCCTGAGAAATTCAAAGCGCAAATATTATCTTTTCTCCACAAGTCATGAAACATGTATTTGTTACTATAATCCCATTCCTAGGAGGGGAAAATAATTCTTATTGTTGGACACTAAAGAATTGCACTTTTAGAAGGCTTCGTAGATCTTTAGAATTTATAAACCTCAACTGAACTAACACAATCAACTGTACAAAACCCCTCACTCAATTGTATAGGGGTTGTATTTGAGCCTTTTGGGTGTCTGGGAGAATCGTACACAATTATTTTTAAACAGAATTACCCAGCCCAGCCAGCATTTTGCATCACAATTAACCCTGGGCATGTAAGCTGAATTCAACAAATTTGGATCAGGGCACGAGGGCACGAGCATCCAGCTCAGAATCTCCCAATCCATCGCTGAAGTGCCGAAGCAGCCTCAAAAGTTCATCACCAACAAGCAGTCAGTTAGTCAGAGAGGAGCAGGATCTCGCACCTGCAGCCATTGGCTGTGGTGCAGATGAGCTCATCGCCGCTGGGGTGCTCCACGATGCCGCGCAGTGCGTCGCCTGCCCCCTCCCCGACCACAATCCTCACTTTCAACACAAAGCCCCCAGGTCAACTTAGTGAACTAATCAACCTCAAAGCACCGCGCAGCAAGCCGTGTGGATTGGAGGGCCATGGAATCATGGGCGAGCTTGTAGTCCTTGTAGAGGAAGTAGCCGTCGGCGTCGGAGGCGGCTGCCGCGAAGGCGAAGAAGGAGGCTAGTCTCACCCGCAGCATGAACCCCATCGTTCTCCAGTTCTTGTGGAGTCTAACCTTTGCTGCCTCTTGCCTATGCCTTCCTTGCTTGTTCCCCTTCCTTCCGCCGCTCGATGCTGCAAGGCTTTCTTGTTTTTACCAAGCGCCAACTGCGACGTGCCCTCTGCCTCCTCCCCTCCGTCGCGCTTGTGGTGGTGGTTGTCGCTGTCATGGCGGCGGCGTCGATGATGGTCGTCGTCACGGGAGTGGTGGTGGGTGCGACGAGAAGAGCGGTTGCAATCCATGGACGGGAAGGGGGAGATGGGATGGGGTTAGGGTTTGAGCCGTGTTCTAGAATGCAAAGAAGTTCTTATGGACGGACGATGGCGGCGCGAAGAACCGGGAGAGACGGGGGAGAGGATTCGGTGGGGGGAGAGAAACTGGCGCACGGGATTCGGTGGGGGAGGAGCGGCGGAGGACTCTTGTGGGGAGGAGGTGAGGACAGAGGTCTCGGCAGAGGATCAGTGGGGAGGAGGCGAGGACGGAGGTCTCGGCGGAGGATTTGTGGGGAGGAGGCGAGGACGGAGGTCTCAGCGGAGGATTTGTGGTGAGGAGGAGAGCGGCGGAGGATCTGTGGGGATGAGGCGAGGACGGAGTGAGGTCTGCGGACGAATCGAGACGGAGCGGTTTGCGGGAGAAAGAGATGCGGAGAACGAGGAATCGAGGCGGAGCGGTTTGCGGGAGATAGCCTGTGGAGAACGGACGGGCTGCCACCAACTCCAATTTTTAAGTAGTAGAGATAAACAAAGAGCTCTAAAAAACAAAATAATCAACCATGTTAAAACTCCGCGACCAAATGGGAAGGTTCGCAATGCCCATTCCCAATCGACCAACACAACCGCCAGTAAGGTAGATTCTACAACCCCCACAATTTGCAACAGGGAAGAGCAGAGGCAATGGAGATAGATATACGGTGGATATGAGCAACAAAAAGCCCAAAAATTGCCCGTGTTCTGGGTGGCTGGCGATGAGACTTACACGATGGGGAGGAGGCGAGATGGCCCGGTTAGGTTGTAGTTGAGCAGTGCCGCCTTGGCCGGCTTCCGTGTAAGAGGATGGCGATTAGTTAACAGTGAGAGCAGAAGGGGTTAAGAGAGCTACAAGAAGTGAAGTGGGAGGGAAGAGGAGGGGAGACCGGAAGGGCCGACGTGCTTCCCGAGCCACTTCTCCCATGCCCAGAGCGCCTATGTCCACTCTACAGCCAAGCGATGATGGGAGTGGGCTCCGGGAGGAGCTACCGAGGGAATAGGGAGCGGAGAGGCGGAGGAGCACGCGGGGCGGCGCTGGAGGAGGACGGATTTAGGGGTAGCGCCGGGTAGAGGGCGCCACCGTGTCGGCACCATCGCGGTCGGTCGGGTAGAGGCCGTGGGGGCACTTGTAGACGAAACAATCGTCGTTGCAGATCTCCTACTTGCCGCCTCACCAACAGCGTCCGCTATCGGCTGGGGTGGTCGCGTGAGGAAGGGATGCCCATCTCGTGCGGGAGTCGACAAGAGAGATGAGGCACCACCTGTGCCGGCGGCGTCCACCATCGGTTGGGGCGGTCGTGTGAGGAGGGAATGCCCGTCTTGTGCAGCAGCCAACAGGAGAGAGAGAGAGAGGAATGCGAGAGAGAAAATGTTGGGGTAGCTCTTGGCTGGGCTCGCCTGTCGGCGCACCAGGGCTGTGAGGAGGGCAAGGGAGAAGCGGAAGAATTAACATGCATACTATCAACTTCTTTTTTAAGTAGTTGATAGAGATTACGTCAAAAAAGCAACCAACAGTTACAGTGTAAAATAAACAAGCTACAATGTCAAATAGTGGAAGGAAGAAGACTCAGATGGCAGGGGGACCTTGATCCGTTTGAGGAACAGAATACTATCACGGAAGGATTAATTTGAGAGTTCCTTTAAGGGACTACCCATAGAACTATGAGCCTTTGCCAAAACGTCAGTGCATAGAGACGAGGCATTGGTCCATGTTTACGAGGATTAGATGAACCGAGAACGCTGACTCCTCCGCTAGGCAAGTTCATCGTCTGGTTCATCAACTTTCTTTCGTGCAATGATATTACCATAAATGTCCGTTTCCACAGCCAATCCAATCCATCGTCTGCCATTTTATGCAATCAGTATCAAGTAGAGGTGGTAAAAAAGTTCATTAGTGAGGCTCGTTGGCTCGGTTTAAAATTATTTTAATTATATTTGTTAATTAGTTAAACATTGCAATTAGTTGATTTCAAATGAATTTGAATTTTGCTCTATCTCAACTCGACTCAGCTCGTTTCTAAAAATACTTCCAAAATATATATAAAATGATATTAAAATAAACTATATTAATTTTAATAAAAACTCGATAAAACGAATACTTAGCTTAATATCCACCCCTAGTAGCGAGCCAACTGTCAGCAACACCCCACCCCTTCCAGCCGGACCCCACCGGGCGCCACGCCAGCCACCCCGCGCACGTGCCCCGAGGCGACATTCCTCCGGGCGGAGATTCCTACAGCAGTGGCGCGCACATACACACGGCGCCTTTCCAGTCTCCCCCCCTCACGCGCTCCCCTCCCAAAACCACAGCACAGCACAGCGCCTCGCCTCTCCGCGGCGCGCCGCTGCCATGGCCGCCGCCGGGGGGGACCCGCCGGCGCCATCCTCTGGTGAGCGCCTCCTCTACCCGCTTCCTCCTCCCCACTCGCTCTGATCGCGTGGTGGCTCCGTCCGTGCGACGATTGGCTCCGGCATGGGCTTTGGCTTTGTGCGTGGTGGAAATGTGGGATCTTGGGGGGGGGGGGGGGGGGGGGGGGGGCTAGGGCTGATGCTACATTTGCGTGGTTGGGCAAGGGCTTGGATTGGGATTCATGGGGGTTTGGGATTTAGGGTTTTGTTGGGGGTTCGATTGGGGGTGAAATTCCTTTCCATTCTCGTGGGATTGTGTGTGCACATGAGGCCTCTTACCCTATCGCCTATCAAGCATTGGAAAATGCTCTCTCTCTCTTTTTTTTGCTGCTCCCTAGTCGTCGCCTAGTCTCCAGGTGTTTGGGGTTTTGTCTCGGTGATAGCTGGGATGATTTTGTCGGCCGGCCTCCTCTTGCTGAGACGCAGTGTTTCCTTGGGGATCACCGGGCCAGGGCTTGCCTCCGTTGATTGAAATCTCCTGCGCATTCGTTGGGATCGTAGGCTGCAAGTTTTATGTGGCACCTGGGTATGGATATCTGGATTCAGTTGGTCAGGTTTTGTATTTGTTGATCAAACATAGGTGCAAATGCTGAAGTTTAGAAATGGTGGGAAGAGAGTGACTTACTAGGTCCATGCTCCTGGAGAAAAGAAAACAATTTATGAAATTGATGACATGCCCAATGAGGAAGGACAACTGTTTGTCCTACCCCTTTTTGTTTGGAGTGAGCTAGGTTCCAGGTTGCTGTTTTTTCGGTTTGCTTTGGAAGAATACCTCTATAATGTTTGCTAAAACAAAACTCTAGGAAGTGTAAGGATGAAGTGATGAACATCTACTTGATGTGAAACAGGTGAAGCAGAGATAACGCCTGTTGTGATTTAAGCTTCTGTTGTAGTCTGCGCAGTTGTTGTTTCCTGTAGGTGGCATTGATCTTACGACATGCACTCTATTTGATGTTGGTTTGTTATGCCAAACGATAGATAAGAAATATGGGCATGTACTTTATGTGGAGTACTGAAATAAAGTTAGCAGACGTGTAAGCAGTAATGTGACCATTATACGTATCGCTTACGCAGATGGCCTGCTTGTTTGTTTGTGGTACGTTATGTGTGATGTTCGGCTCCTATTTTCACCATTTGGTAGTCAGTTTGACTCATAGTTGTATCATGAA
The DNA here is from genome assembly GCA_017311315.1 of Dendrocalamus latiflorus. Classification (NCBI taxonomy): domain Eukaryota; kingdom Viridiplantae; phylum Streptophyta; class Magnoliopsida; order Poales; family Poaceae; genus Dendrocalamus; species Dendrocalamus latiflorus. The sequence continues at coordinate 21,176,171 of CM029623.1, forward strand.
AAATGTTGCTTAGGCATGTTGCAGGGGCTGAAATTGGAACCATTTTCAATATTTAGTAACTTTAGTGGGCCTTTCTGCAAGTATGCATTTAAGCTCTTTCCCCAACCCATGCCTGCTGTTCTTCGACTTGTTTTGTTTCGCTTGAGTGTTGAGAGCAAGGTTGAGGGGATTATAGGGGAGAGGTTGAGTGCCACCAAATTCATCCATTTGAGAGTGAAATTTGGGGAATTTGGAGCCTCACCTTGCTTGTTGGCTCCTACTTCTTGTAACTAGTCATCTTTGTGGTGAATTGCTCGTCTCGCTGCTGCTCGTTGTTTCCCTGTTTACACGTCATGTCGATTTTTATGGTTGGTGTTACATATAATATAACACACATGTTGTTCTTTGCTATGTTGTATGTGGTCATGGAGTGTTGATTGTTGTGGTGAGCTACTTGCAGGTATATTGTCGTTTGGAAGCTTGGATAGTTGATGTGTGAAGGTGTTCAAACAAGTTTGCTCTTTTGTGCATGCACACAAGTTGTTTGGTGAAATGCTAATGTGTTTCTGCTGCCTGTTGCACTCTATTTTTTTCCTACTTTTTTTTTCCTTTTATGTTACCTTTTTATGGGTAGTCTGTGCATGATTGGAAGGCAAGAACAATATTTGGGTTTGACCTAAGATATTATTTTAGGTTGTACTAGCTTTGTACGAAACAAGCTTCATTGTTTAGTATTGGATTTGGATTGTACCGAGTGAAATGCAGAGTTCGCCAAAAATAAGGAAGTAAAAAAGAGAGTTAACCTACAGTGATGAATAATATTGCTTGTTTGTTCATTGATTGCACTGCTTGTTAAATAAGTAGTGGGTTGGCTTACTGCTTGTTGTTCACTGATTTTAGGATCTATTATAGTTCCATGGAACTGCTTGCGCTTCTACTTATAGTTGTCTTGTACATTTTCTAACACTTTTCTTGTTCACCTTCACAGTGAAGTCTGCATTATGTTAACAACCGGAAGAATTGATTTTGCGTAGAAATAAAAAAAATTGAAAAGGAATAATGCATTGTATATGGGGCTCATTTAACACTTGTATTTTTTATGGAGATATAGAATATCAGCAGAATTTCTGCCTCCATTGTTGAATGTTGATGCAAATTTACTTGGTCTCTCTCTCCTGTGATGTGTAATCAATCTTAGTCTCTGCAGGCATGTATTACCGCAGGCAAAAGAAGGTTTCTGAGCCCAACAGCAATCTATTTGCACCTGGAGTTGCAACTTATTCCAGTGGTCTTTCACTTCCTGCTGCAAATAGGAGTCATAGTTGGGGATGTGGCAGTGTTAGCAAGGATTGGGAAAGTATCTATGCCCGCAAGGTCCAATTGTTAAACTTCCTTTCTACTCTGCATCACCCAACTGGGAGTTCTGTGATAAGCGGTAAAATTCTAGATGCTAACATGACCAATCATTCTATGGAGCAAACAGAACAAAAAGAGAGCACACAAATAATAGTTCTTGATTCAGATGATGAGGATGCAGGAACTGCAGGATATGAACATCTGGCACCTGATAAAAACAAACAACTGATAATATCTGGATTGTCTGGTACTTTCACGACAAGGGTGGCATCCAAAGGGAAAGACCAAGTAAATAAAACCTCACATGTGGAAGGAGACCTAAACAATCAAATTGTTCCATATGGTCACAGTGCAGCTTTAATGAATCAGTTTCCTTTGCAAACCAGATGGCAACCATCTGTTCAATTCGAGAGAGTTATATTGCAGAAAAGGCCTGAGGAGGCGCGTATTCAAGATCTGGCGGTACGTGACTTTCATTTGCAGTTCTTCGTCTGAATATTCACTTTTACATATTGGTACTCTTTTTTGCTTGTTCTACATGCCTGTACTGAAAAATCAGTATATTGCAGCAAATCTTGTGATTGTACTTTGGTATCTCTGAAGAGCATTGCGATCTTTGTTTTCGGTGTCATTTATTGTTTTTATGTTCATCCATCAAGATGTTCAATACAGCTTGGTTGCATGAAATAGTCCTCTCTTGTAGGGATTGCTGGAATGCAAATGTTTAATGTTTGTTGAATCTATTCCAGTTCCAAGCTGAAAGTTTTCATATTTCAACTGTAACTCTTGTTGTTCACTGTAGGCTGCTAGCCATGCTGAGAAGATAGCAGAAACACAAGTTTTCCCTGCTCTTCCAAAGGAGAGAAAACGAAGGAAATCGGACCCCAGCTCCCAGGTAAATGGAGATGCTGCAACTACCCCAAGAAAAAGAAAAGGAAAAAACGAGCCAAATCCAGCAGCAGTTGATTTACCCTCAGAAGCCTACGTGCCTATGGAGGAAGAGGAGCAACCAGAAAAGGAAACTGATGATCTTGATGATCTTTGGAAAGACTTCTCGCTAGCTGTGGAAAGCACAAAGGTGCAATTTTTAATCACATAATTTTGACTTTTATTGAGCACATTCCAGAATTGGTTCTTTTGCCAGTTGACTGCTAGTTGTGCTTGCAAATGCATGCTATGTTGTTTGTTATTTTTTTTAAGATTGAACACTGCTTTGCACAACAATTTTCGGCTAGTATATTTTCTACTAAGCTAGAATGTTAAAAGGGCATTCATTTGCCATTTTAAAGTTTCATATCTGTCATGAAAATTTTGCTTACTTGCTTCTCAGTTCAACTGTTGTTATCCAATTTGTTTTGTTTGCCATTAATGATTTAGTTATATTTATTGGCCAGCTTGACACACTTGAAGAGGTAGCCAATGAGAAAGAAGTGGATGAAAAAGAGGTGGACAATGACTGCAATCATGACATTCGGGTTCACGAAGATCTGGGCCATGTATGTCGTGTCTGTGGTATGATTGTGAGAAGGGCTGACACAATAATTGATTATCAGTGGAAAAAGGTCTGTAATTTGTTTAAGATATGTAATGCTTTTGTAACTCCAGGTTCATTTAGCAACAAAATGAGATCTGTATATGCATGTAGTTTTAATTCAGGGGAATTATTTAGTAATAGTCCTCTTAAGCAGTGATATGGCTTTGTTGCGAAGCTGATTCATGAGTTAAGTTGGGGCACACTGTGCAAGACATCAGTTTAGTAACAGATATGGAACATTTGCATAAACTATTTTCAATGTTTTACATGGTAATCATGAAATACAAATGTGTAACAATTTCGTAGAAGCATAGGAAAATTTGAAGTGACCTTATTGCTTACTTCATATCAGGCTTCAAGAACGAGATCGAATTTCTGTGAATCACGTTCGAGGGATGCTGATGAGATCGACATTGGTGCTATTACAGTCTCTGAAGATTTCATTGTTGCAGATATCGCCATCCATCCAAGACATGCGAAGCAAATGAGGCCGCATCAGTTGGAAGGATTCAACTTCCTGATTAAGAATTTAGTCAGTGACAAACCTGGAGGTTGCATTCTAGCTCATGCCCCTGGTTCAGGGAAAACATTTGTGCTCGTAAGTTTCATTCAGAGCTTCCTGGCAAGGTATCCCTCTGCAAGGCCCCTTGTTGTGCTTCCTAAAGGGATATTAAGTACATGGAAGAGGGAATTTCAACGGTGGCAAGTGGAGGACATCCCACTGTATGATTTCTATTCTGTTAAGGCTGACAAAAGAGTAGACCAATTGGAAGTCCTCAAGTCTTGGCAAGCCAAGATGAGTATACTATTTCTTGGATACAAGCAGTTCTCCCGGATCATTTGCTGTGATGGAGGTGGCAATGTTGCATCTGCATGCCGGGACATGCTGCTTATGGTCCCCAACCTACTGATACTGGACGAGGGTCATACACCTAGAAATCGGGAGACTGATGTACTAGAATCACTGAGCAGAGTGCAAACACCACGCAAAGTGGTCCTTTCAGGTACACTTTTCCAGAATCACGTCAGGGAAGTGTTTAACATCTTGAACCTTGTACGCCCAAAGTTTCTCAAGATGGAGTCATCCCGTCCTATTGTTAGACGTATAATGAGTCAAGTAGCAATATCGGGTAGCAGGAGTTCAAAGGGGATTGGTGACAGTGTATTCACTGAGTCAGTAGAAGATACACTGCTGCATGATGCTAACTTCACAAGAAAAGCTCATGTAATCAGAAGTCTTAGAGAACTAACAAAAGATGTGCTTCACTACTATAAGGGTGATATCTTAGATGAACTACCTGGCCTAGTAGACTTCAGTGTGTTCTTGAAACTCACTCCGAAGCAGAAAGACATTGTTCACAAGTTAGAAGCCTATGAGAAGTTCAAAAGAAGTGCAGTAGGGACTGCAACATACATTCATCCTTGTCTGTCAGAAATTTCAGAAGTTGATGCTGTGGATAGGGCTAGCAACTTGACAGATGCCTCGGTTGATAGCTTCATTCAGTCTGTCAATGTGAGAGATGGGGTGAAGGCCAGATTTTTCCTTAATATCCTGTCTCTTGCTAATTCTGCAGGAGAGAAATTACTTGCTTTTAGTCAATATATACTTCCCATGAAGTTTTTGGAAAGACTGTTGGTTAAGATGAGGGGCTGGCATGTAGGAAAGGAAATTTTTGTGATATCTGGTGATACTAGTCCAGAAGACAGAGAACTGGCAATGGATCTGTTTAACAACTCTGCCGATGCAAAAGTTCTGTTTGGTTCTATCAAGGCATGTGGGGAGGGCATCTCCCTTGTGGGTGCATCAAGAGTCGTCATTCTAGATGTTCACTTGAATCCGTCTGTTACCCGTCAAGCAATTGGGCGCGTGTTCAGGCCTGGACAGCAGAAGAAAGTGTTTGTATACAGACTTGTAGCTGCTGATTCTCCAGAGGAAAAGTTCCATGAAACTGCATTCAAGAAAGAAGTCATACCAAAGCTTTGGTTTGAATGGAGTGAGCACTGCACTACGGAAGACTTCAAATTGAATCAAGTTGATATTGATGACTCTGGAGACGAACTATTGGAGAGTAATGCAATGCGCCAGGATATCAAGGCTTTGTTTAGAAGGTAGCTCTCTCTCTCTCTCTCTCTCTCTCTCTATCGCTCTGTGTGTGTGTGTGTGTGAGCGTGCGGTCTCATCCAGAGTTTCTTTGTAGGTAACAAGCTGGCTGGCTGCTGTACACCATGTACATATTGCAATGCTGATCTTCTAAGATGATCATTTCTCTGAAGTAAGGGGATTTCTTCTAGAATTATTCTATACATCACGATACCTATGCTCCTTGTTCTATTTGATTTTACGACCTTCGTCTTTTCTTTAACTGATGCATGCTCTTCATAAGGGTGTTACAGTGGTTCCATTGTGGTGGCAGGCCTGAAGCTGCAAGCTAGGATTTTCCCTTATTCAAGTCATTTTCCAACCTACGTTTATCGAATGACCTCCGTTGTAATATATGCCGACATGCGACAGCTATTAGAGAGCTGATCCTCTTGTCTCATTCCAGGAGTAACAACTATGGTTTCTCCCCTTTGTGTGAAACAAAAAGAACTAAATAATATTACTGCTTTCTGACTTGTCTTGCGCCCACATTTGATTTACGCATGAGCTTTGGAGGTTACCCTTTGCCACGCTTTGTAGTAGGGTATGAAAGTGTTATCTGCACAAAACAGAATGCAGGTACTCTCGACTCGTTTGGGTGCATGACGTCCCCAATAGCGAAGAACTCAGAAAAAAAAACACAGGTTTGTACTTGACAAATTTGTTTGTATTTTAGTTACTACTGGGTTTGTATTAACATGCAATTTGTGGCTCCCATGATGTGAGTTTTAAGCCGCAACAGTGAAACAATATTGGACGGAATGCTCACTTGTTTAGGTGGAGATGCATCTGCAGGTTCGGGCCGTTCGGCACCTGTTAGATGCTGAATTGCTGATCGATTATATGTTATTTTTTTTAAGTAAATTGCATCATGATCACTAGTGATGCGGGGAGATGGGGTGGCCCGATCTTCACGATGTAGGATTATGGATAATTAGCCTGTACAACCTAACAATTGATGCGGCCAACCACTGTCTCTATACAGCAACCTGTAGCACTCAAATTACTTAACCACACGATATGGCCTTCGTCTGCTCGCTATCATGGAGTAGACACGTTCAAGCAATCCCAAGGAATCACAAGAACAACGTAGTGGCAACTCATAATTAACAACCAATTTCAATTGGTGGTGGAAATAGCTCACACACAAAAAGGAACAAGTGTTCAACTATTTTCCAAGCATGACCTATGTTTTACATGGGGGTACCACCCTATTTATAGGGTGTTTAGGTCGGTGCTACAGTGCTTGCTATAGTACTGCTACAGTATGCCGGTTTGCTATAGTACACAAATAAAAAAAATATGATTTGTCTACATGCAACAAGAGGAATGCAAATTGGTTTTCTCCTTATGGATGTCCTCATCATCTTTCCAAGGGAAAATGCATTTTGGTTTCCGTGACCATGCTCTTGGATTCTTCCTCTTGGACTAAGCTCTCCGTGCTCTAGGATTCTTCCTCTTGGATCAAGTTCTCCTTGGCATCAAATGCTTCTTCCTTTTCAAATCTAATAATACGTAGAGCATATATATTAGGTAGCAGCCAATTCTCATGTAAATTAATCCTTAACTTAGTCAGGAGAGGATTCACCAGTTGATTCGATATTTTAGCTCTATCTCTTGTGATTGATCCAATGGAAGTTTGCATGCTTTGCGTTATACTTGATGAAGGAGAAAATGGGTTAGTGGTAGGGTTATCCGCATCCTCCTCATCTTTAAGAAAAGCCGTCCTCGGCTTTTGATAATCTGAAAGTGCATTAAGCAACGAGAAGAAAGTATATGCATGGTATATGTATTTGTCACCTGTTTTTGTATTCCTTTTATTTTGCCCAAACAAATTAGTGCAACAATAATCATAGAGCATATATATCAATCCAGCACCTATAATATCCATATCATTCCCTCTTACATTGAGGAAAGTCGTCCTCGACTTTTGTAAACCTGCATATAAGTTAGTAGTGGACAACATCATTTCAAATTGTTCTATTATGGGTGAGAAAATTTTTAGTTTCTTCCATGCTTTAACTGCACTACTCTGATTACTTAAGCATGGCTCATAAAATAACTTGTCTAAAACATGCGAATTCATTTCAGTAAGTTTGTCACATGTAATGCATATTCGATAAATATGAAATTTCTTATCTGCATCATAATCTCCAAGGAAATTAAATTTGTATTTGTACCTGTAGGATCTAGGCAAATAATTCAAGGATGTTACTTCAGAAACTTTTGCAATTATTCTATCAAACTCAATAGGTTGATCAAACATGATATAACATAATGAGTCAACGGGGGATATTCTATTAAGCACTTCCTTGTGAGTAATTAGTTTTACATGATGAAAATTATTTGCAATTAAACTATCACATGGGTCAATCAAATCAGCATATGTAATTGCACATGGTTTAATTGCAGCAAAAATATACTCACTCTTGCTTACCTTTGCAAGCTTCTCATTCAAATCATCACTATTATTTCCTTTTTCGACCTCGTTAGAAGATGTAGGTGCCATAGGTTGTGTTTCTTCATAATGTAACCATGAGGCAACTAGCATCCCTTCTCCATCTGTGACTATTTGCTCAACCTTCTTTTCATCTAGTGTTGGTTCTTCATCATTTAACTCCAAAACTTCATTATTAATCTGCATACCAAGAGAAACACAACTAGAGGTAGAGATTAAGTTGTTAGTTTTAGGAATAATCTTACATTTGCTATCATCTACTTCTCTCATTTTCTTTTGTGTATCTCTCTCACTCCCATTTATCGGTGACATGAGAGCACTTTGTATGCAGAAACAGGAAACAACAACTGGAGGTGTATCTTGCTTGACTGGAGTTTCATCTTCATTTTGTTGAACTGAATGGATGACCTTCTTTGATGAGACTATAGCAGGGACTGCTCTTTTATCAACTTTAGGTAACCCAAGAGTAAACCTAACTGATGTAGTAGAGAAGAAGTAAGGCTTCGGCCTAAATTGAATTGAGGTGTATGCTTCTCCTTAATTCTCTTCTCCTCTATAGCATAATTCACAAGATCTTGCATACCACCATTATATTTCAAATAAACAGTAGCAGCGATTTCAGGATTCAAACTTCTTTTGAAGTATGCCTTTGCTTCAGATACATCTGTGATGTTAGCACAATGCATAGCATAATCCAGCTCTTCGTAATATGATTGGATAGTTTGAGATCCTTGTTTAATGCTCTTTATTTGATGAAGCAATTCATCCTCATATTCATATGGTACAAATTCTTCGCTCATGATCCTCTTTAATTGTTGCCAAGTTCTCACATAGTGTCTTTTGGGATGTTGCTTCCACTAATTGTATGCATAATCTTCGAATTCTATGGTGGCTCGAATCAATTCTTTGGCTTGGGAAAGTTTTTGGGAATTAAGTTCCAACTCCATGTGTTGTACCCATTTAAGGTACTCCTCCGGATCATCACTTCCATAGAAAGGGAGTTCCACATACTCGTGACCTGCCATGGTTAGTTGCACCAAATACAACAAAATAGATATTATTTATGGGAAATTCACTCCCTCATGCCTTGCTTACCGAAGTTCTTATGAATGCTTGATGGATTGGTGAAGTGCTCATACTCTGGTAGCGGTAGATGTGGTGTAGGTGATGAGTTGAGTAATTCAAGGCCCAAGTGCTATAATTTCACAATGGCTATACGTGGAGCTTGGAGGGTTAGGATAGTCCTATGCAATTGAAATTCTAGATATTGTAATGATAAATAATAATCCAAACTAGAAATCCAATGCCTAGTTGCCAACCTCAAGATATAAGTGAAGATTATAGACAACTCACACACACAATGATGATAGAACTTAATGCAACCAAGGAATGAGCTGTAACACCAAGTTAAGTGAAGAACAAAACAGCTCGTGTTGCACAAGTTATGGAAAGACGCTAGCTTGATTGTAATTGAGGTAAACAGGGTATAGATTTGCACAAAAGAATAACAAACTATACCGAACTTTAGAATGGAATTTTATGCTTGATGAAATACTGACCACGGTACTTCCTTCTTTTCTTCTTCTTTTTGTTTTTACTATTTTCTCTTTGCTTTTCTTTTACACCAAGGTTAGCAAATATACCAAGATCTCACAAGATATCCAATAATTCAGTTTCAAAATTCAAGACTGATACAAGTGTGCAAAGCCCTAGCAATACTCAAAAGCTAGTATTTAAATAGGATCAAAGCTTTCACAAAGGATAGATGGGGGTTCTCAAAGGAATATAAGTGATCCTCTGATGACCAAGTTGCACAATTTCAGATTTGTGTGAGGTTCTATGCGCAACTCAACAACAATTTTCTATTTGACTAACAATGATTTTTATCAAACAGATTGGCTCAAGGGAAAGCAACGCAAACAAACATTTTGGATCAGCAAGTAAGCAAGGTTCTAATGGATCAAAATCTAGCAAAACTCACCAAAATTTTCAACTAAAACTATAGTAAAGAATAATATTTTTGGGTGGCTTTTTTTTTGGATAGGAAAGAAAACAACAAATATAGTAGCTAAGGGTAAAATCCTACCTGTCAACCTTGAGCTCTGATACCAGCTGATGCGGGGAGAGAGGGGTGGCCCGATCTTCACGACATAGGATTATAGATAACTAGCCCGTGCAACCTAGCAATTGATGCAGCCAACCAATGTCTCTATACAGCAACCTGCAGCACTCAAATTACTCAACCACACGCTACGGCCTTCATCTGCTCGCTATAGTAGAGTAGACACATTCAAGCAATCCCAAGGAATCACAAGAACAACGGAGTGACAACTCACAATTAACACCCAATCCCAATTGGTAGTGGAAATGGCTCACACACAAAAAGGAACAAGTGTTCAACTATTTTCCAAGCATGGCCTATGTTTTACATGGGGGTACCACCCTATTTATAGGGTGTTTAGGTCGGTGCTACAGTGCCTGCTACAGTATGCACCTATTGATTCGGTATTTTAATTCTATCTCTTGTGATTGATCCAATGAAAGTTTTCATATTTGGAAAATTGTTATCTGCAAACTTCGCGTTATACTTGATAAAGGAGAAAATGGGTTAGTGCTAGGGTTATCCGCATCAACTAGACTTGTGTTGCTGGTTCATTTAGGTCACTTCAATTTGCACGCCTACGTCACTAATCAGAAGTGCGTCATTAACGCTATCGCTGATGTTAACAGGTAACGCTTTGTGACGTGGACCACCGACCTGCGCCAGCGTGGCCTCACGTGCCTGCGAGTTGGCATGGAATTTTGACCGAGCCCCCAGGTTCATCTCTGTTCCCATTCCCATCCCCTCCATCCCTGGAAAGTGGAAAGGCGGCCTTCAATCTGCTCGTCCGCATCTCTCGCGCTCCACTGTACCTGCACGATCTCTTGCTCTGCTCCTCCGCATCCTCCACGATCCCCTTCTCAGGAACCGGCGACGTGCAGCTGGGGGGATTGGAGCCTGCAGTTTTCATGGCCCGCAATTTCTTGTCAGAAAGCTTTGTTTTGTCTTGCCGTTGCTGAAGCTTTTCCGCATGAACGTGCTGGAACCTGCCTCTACTTTCTAGTGTATTTGACTGGAAAAGATGTATACTGCAAACTATTCAGAAGCTGATCATCACAAGCACACAGAAATAGCCAAACAAGTGAATGGTATCACTGAGGTTTATTCTAACATGGCGTGTTTATACATGTAGTGTACAACTGTTTCGAAGAATTACAACCTGAGTATGGACAATGTTTGAAGGGAAAATGTTGGAACTATACACTCATGTGACAGCTAGCTATGGCGTTTTGCGCAAAAGAAAAACACAGCTAACTATAAAGTAGAACGAGCAATTGCCTTCCGAAGCAACAAAAATTATGGGCATCCGTTTGACAGTATCTCTACTAGAGGAGTTTGTTCGTTCACCACCCCTCCCCTCCTCGTCCACTCCTCTGTTAAAAACGAGTGCTGACATGCAGACCCGGTCATCAAATTCCCTCCTTCATCGCTCCCTCTTACACAAACTACCCGATCCCCCACATCTCCCATCTTCTCCTTGCTTTTATGCTGTATCAAATGAAGCCAAATTGAGAAACCCTCCCCTCCCCTCCCCTCCCCTCCCCTCCCATCTGGGATATCCCAGACGTTCTCCTTCTACTGAACAATGTAGGCAATGGGTTCTCGCTCAACCCCGACCCGACTGCCTTCCCACCCAATCCTCTCCCTTCCCTTGACAATCTGCATCATCTCAACCCTAAGGGAAGTTACCACCAGCGATAGTAGCCGTTGATACTAAGGGGAGGAGATGGATCAATGGTGGGACTTTGGATCTAGTGCGACAACGCATGAGCCCAATCTGTAGCGGCTCCATTGAATCCCAATGGGATTCGGCATGACCTCGCAAGCTGGTAACCAGTGGCAAGGAAGAAGCAGGGACTAGGGGCGCTCAAAGGTAGGGATTAACCGCAGCGATAGGCACCACTAGGGATCTCCTTAGCCACCACACCTTGGTGGCAGCGACCACTTGCCTGCATTGGATACATGTTCGCCCCATCAACCTCTTTGGCAACACAACAGTTGGAGGAAGGAACCTATCGAGGTCAGGGCTCCCTTCCTTCTCTCGGTTATTGATTTGGTTGAAATCCACTGCTTTAGCCAACATATGTGGTTGTTTCTTTCACCTTAGACTTCAGTTTTCAAATCTTTCATTCATCAATTGATTTGTTCCAACGGATGTCTTTTGAGGATGAGTTCTGATCCGTAAGTCATCCACTAGGATTCCTCCCTTATTATTGTCCATCCTCCCCAAGCTGATTAGCATCACCATCATACACATGCAAGCATGCAAGAACACATCTCTCCTACAACACGTCCCCAAAGTTTTTGAATTGTGATTGTCCCTTCCCCAGAACTATTGTGATGATTCTCTTGCTCTTCGTCCAAAATTGGGTGAAAGATGATTAGGATGAGTTTTATTTCTTACAAGTGTTATGTGCAGACATGATGATAAATTGGGTTATTAATTTTCTATTTTTGTGTTTCGCATGACATGTTTGGTGAATTGCCCCAAACAAATTTTAATTAACTAGAATCTGGTGTGCCCCTTTGTTTGCTCGTGGAGTATGCACCTAATTAACTTGTGTCTACTGTGTAAATCCTGAACAAAATTCTCTCCAAGAATTTCACTCTACAATTTCAATGCATGTTGACTACTAGATGATTTGTCTCAAAGAGTTAGTTCTATTACCAATTAAAGAGAAAAAAATTCCCATCAATTGTCTTTCTTTTCTCTACATTGCTATTGTGTTGTAGGCATAATATTGAATTTCTATTCAAGTAGCAAACTCGCTAGGCTTGAACATAGTATCTACACAAAGTGTTCTATTTATTTGGCCAATGCTACAAAATATGTTGTGCCTATTACTTTGTGGCATCTAACGACGAGGTAGTTTTCTATAGTGTTTGAATGCGTCATATTTACTTAACTAACACAAATCCTTAGACTTAAATCTGCATATTGTAATTTAGATTCTTGCAATGCATCTAGGTCATAAAAGAAGCTATTGTTCTACATGGAGAATGCTCCTATTTTGTAAGTGCACCTATTCATCCTTTGTTCTGTGATTTATGCTGTATCCGAAGGAAGTGGAAAGGAGTGGTAGATCACATTCGACATGGCATAACATGTCTACCAGTAAGGAGTAACATCCAGAAATGAAGAAATGATTAGCATCAATTTCTTTGTTGAGTAATCTATGCCCTTCCTGATTTGATGAATTCCTTGAAAAATACAATTTATTAACTTACTATGATTCCCTTGTTTGTTTGCTCACCATGAAGGTTAGTGTAGCTCAGTGATTTTCTACGAAGCTAACACCCATATTATAGACTTAGTTAAGTATTATTCTCATTGTATGGAATATTATGAAAGTAACTTTTAGTAGATAGCTACCGACTACCGCTATTGCAAGGAGCAAGGTTAGAATAGTTGCTGCGCTGAGAAAGGATAGGAGCTTCAATTCATCTGGCACATTACCAATAATATTATCTGGAGATGATTTTACGTCCCAAGTATTTTATGTATTTTGTTTGTACTAATGTTGGACAAGAAAAAATATGGATGCGAATATGGTATGGATTTTTACCATCCAAAATGTTATTTTATCCAGATTACCTATATCCGTATTCGTATTCGATGAAGCAATATACATATTTTATTACAATACGACTAATTAGTTAGATAATTTTTTTTAATTAAATATAAATTCGCGTTTCTTTAGATGAAGTAAATGAATTAGAATGATTAAGCGTGATTATACAAGATAAAATGTCATTAATGTCATCATACTACATAAGTTATGAGAATATCTGAATCTGTAACATCCCAAAAATTTGAAATTTGAAAATGTGAAGCTTTTAAATTATTTTTGCAATATATTCTATTTGAATTTGGATTTTACGATGTTTTCCTGAATTTGGTTGAGGTTCTAAAAATTGAAGAATTAATAAAAGAGAAAGACAAACATTAGGAATACCAAAAAGTGAATATGCAAACAATAGAAAATTAAAATTTGTAAATACGAATCTGAAAAGATGATCCAGTATAAGAAAAGAGAAACCTGAGTTAATAAAATATAAAAATTTCATTTTGAGAATGATAGTACAAGGGCAACAAAAATAAATAAATAAAATATATGCAATTATATACAAAAGGACTAGTATGGTAAACAAAAGCAAAAAAATGTATATATATACCAAAATAATGGTATATATATATATACTTGTACACATGTATAAACAAAAACAAATGAATAGCAATAAACAACAAAAAGAAAAAGAAAAAAAATGGGGCCAGGCCGGCCACCACCCCGGCCCGCGCGTGGCCCCGCTTTCCACCCGCGCCTCTCTCCCTGCCGCTGGACCACGCCCGCACTTCTTCTTCCTCCTCCCCCTTTCTCTTTTCTCTGCGCTGCGCTCAGCTCTCGGCCTCCGCGTGGCAGCCATGCTCCAGCTCCCTCCTCTGCCACTCGGCATGCACGGCTCCAGGGCATCATGCCGAAGTGACATCCCTGCCCTGCCACCGCCGCCTGCGCCTGCCGTTGCTTCCGCCGCTCGCCAACGTGACAGAACGGGCGGCCTCCCGACGCCAACTCCGCTCGCCCGCCTATAAGAGCAACCGATGCCTCTCGTGGACTCCCCAAGCTCCCTACTTCCTCCCACGGCGCGCAATCTAGTTCCCATCCCCAGTAGCTCGCCGGCGCCACTCTTCTTCCCCACCACCGGCCACCGGGCTCCCTGCCGATTCCCACTGAGAAAACTCAATTTCTTCTATCCACACCATCCCCGGAGCTCCGCGAGTCTATTCCCGGCTTTCCCCGAGTCTGCCGTGGACTGTACGTCGCCGGCGCCGTGCGCAATACCATGCCGCCACCCGTGCTCGCCGCCGGCCCGCCTCAGCGCTCCCCGGTCCCCTCCGCCACCTCCCTCGGCATCCCCTCAACCCCAGCGTTCCGTTTTGCACACCGCCCGCTCCTCTCCGGCCGCCTCTCGCCGGTGACGCTGCCTCCCGACCGCTGCCCCGGACTTCCCCTGCTCCAGCACCTGCAAGCACGGCATAACTGCTTCTTCCGCTTCCACTAGTCAGGTAACACCTGAGAACGGATTGGCTACCCGAGCGCATAACACACATAGTCTACTGCCAAGTCCCGAGTTCGATTTCAGTCGGCCGCACCCTTTTCTTCCGTTTTCATTTAAATTTTTGTAGCCCATTTTGAGAAAGAAAAATTAGAGAAAATATGAGAGTAATTTAGAAAAGCTAATAAATTTAATAGGATATAGAATAAGGTTGCCTGATAATTAATAATTGATTATTTTCTGTATGAGCAACCAATATAGCTTAAATATTTATTTGAGGGCTAACTATCAACTAAAGGCATTAATAAAAGATGGTTATACTTAAAATCCAAAGATAATGGAGGTATGCACAAATAGAATTTAAATGTACATCCGAGTATAGAGCTATATGTAAACAATCAAGTGGCTAATGGAAACTAATTTAGTAACACATAAAACAAGATGCAATATTAATTGTACCTTTAAAACCCGAGTTTATGAATGTCTAGAAATGTTTAAAGACCAAATCCGGACTAGCTACTTGTAAGAAAGAATTTATGTACGATAATCACAATAACACTATAATAGTAACTAAAATGTACTTAAAATATTTGCGATACCTAAACCGAAGGGCATCTTTAACTAAATTCATGTTGGTATGTTTATTAAAATCCCTAGGTCATTTGTAAATAAAATGATCTCACCACTTGGCATTATTAGCACAACCTAAAATAATACATCTTGAATTACTAAAAATGTAAGCTATAAGATTAATACGGCAAGCTAGAAATCATATACAACGTGTATATAACTCATGCCCTAACATTTAACATACCGTTGTTAAATATATTTCCATGGTAGATTTAATTAAGTAGCCACATTAATATATGGACCCGTAGGACCAGCCTTAATAAATAAATTTGACTAGAAATAACGCTAAGCCTAATAATAGCTAAAGTATGAGCAAGCTAATAATAGTGCCATTAATTAAATCTTATTCCTATCACTAGCTTTAGTACATAATAGTATTGAGCATAATTGTATATATAACAAGTTAGGACCCATATGAGTGGATCCTAATTCAACTTAAACTTAGCTTAGCTATGAATGAAGATACATAAAATATGATAATGGGATTATTAGAGATTTAAATTTTAATTAATTACCATATATGAATAAATATCGAGCCTTTGCTATTTATCTTAATCTAATTAGTAAGTAAAGGCCTATACCAGAGATTATTCTAAAACTTAATAAAGATATCCAAGTGTTATAATACTTTCGACTAAAAGATTTATAGAATAAGTACAGATCTCATCCATCAGTCCAGTTTGCCTTTACCATAACCTAAGTTACAAGGAATACATACCCAGCCAGACTCGCACTTTGATACATAGGTCTAACCTAACTCATGGAACTTCCTTGATAAATACAAAAATAATAAAAGAGGTGATCAATAGAAAGATCGAACCATTATATCCTTCCACCGACCCTGTCTCAAATCACCCGAATCACCCATTAGCTCATAATGAAACTAAATCGAGTTTACTCGGATTTATTTGAATCCTTTGAGTTATTTGCCTTTATTTGGATTCAGTCGTTTATCGCGTAGTTAGAAACTGGAGTCCCAAAGAATGAATGGATCAAGCGAGATCGAGATCAAGTTGAAGATAAAGACTGGAAGCTCAAGACCATCAAATGATATAGCTTTGATTGAGCTCAAGACCGTGGTAAACCGCGCCAGCCGAGTCAACACTTTGATCATATTGAACCCAGCATTTCAAAGCTATTTCCTTTTAAATTATCAACTTGCATGCTACTATTTCATGAAATATGATATGTTTGATTTCAGCAAGTTAGATATACCCTGTTATTGCTATTGTGAATTATTCTCCTTGCCATACTTGGAAATGTGAACCTTGTCGCCATAGTAAGAATTAACATATGATTTCACAAATTAAGTCCCTACTTATATGACATACTTAGGAATGCTAGCTACTTGGGGTGACACTAATGCCCCAAGGTATACCCTTCAAAATATTATGATGGGAAACATATGGTGCGATGCCATATGTATTGTTGGTGCGATGCCGACAATTAGCGTATGGTGCGATGTCATACGCCGCCCTTGGTGAGATGCTAAGAGGCAACTTATGGTGCGATGCCATAAGGTTAGTTGGTGTGATGCCAACGATAAGCATATGGTGCGATGTCATATGCCGCCCTTGGTGCGATGCCAAGAGGCAACTTATGGTGCGATGCCATAAAGTTAGTTGGTGTGATGCCAACGATAAGCATATGGTGCGATGTCATATGCCGCCCTTGGTGCGATGTCATATGCCGCCCTTGGTGCGATGCCAAGAGGTAACTTATGGTGCGATGCCATAAGGTTAGTTGGTGTGATGCCAACATGTTTACATGGATTATTTCAACTAATGGTTTAAAAATGTGATTGCAAACCTGCTAGGTCATAGGAAATTGTAAGTAATTGTATTCAAAACCACTCATTGGCAAACAAAATAGCCCTATGCCTTTCCATTGACAAGCCATGCATGTTATATATTTGCATTCTGTGTGTTGGCTTGCGGAGCACGGGGTTGGAGTGCTCACACTCGCTTTTGCGACAAAATTTAGAATCAGGAATCAAGTCACCTGACCTCAGCAACAAGATTGGACATGTTGGAAGAGAAGATGAAGATGTCAAGGGCTAGGTCGCGAACCTCCAGTTGGCTGCCTGTGAGCATGTCCTGAAGGTCCCACCTGTGTGCTTCGTTCTTCCGCTGCTGCAATTTATTGATTTCGGCCTAATCGGCCCATGTGTAAGTTTACTATTATATTTACGCTTCCGCATGATATGTATTTTGATATTCAGAACTGTAAACTGTGAGCACTATCTACTGATCCAGGGAATAGTGCAGTGAATCACAGTGGATTTGGATTGAAAAATCCGGGTCCCACAGCGCTGGTATCAGAGCATATCGACTGCAGGTCGTGACCTAGTTAGCATGGTCGTTAGTTTCATAACTAGAATTATTTCTTCAAAATCTATTTCGAAAAATATAAGTTGTATCACTCATTCTCATCTCTCTTAGATGATTCTCCCTTATCTATATGCTGCCCTAGCCATTTTACTTCTGAAGCTCTCTTACCCAAATTCAAAGTGATGAAAATCCAGTACTTCTCTTGTAAACTTTCTATGAAAACGCACATAACGCCAAGAGTCATGGTGCGTAACCTTGAAGCTTGATATCAAAGATTGTTTTACTTTTGGAGAAAACAATAGAGTGAAAATTGGAAGAAAAAAAAAGAAAAAAGGAAAAAAATTTTGGTGGAGCCTAACGGAAAGGATTAGATTGACTAGAAGGATGAATTGAGTTATTCTTGGAAAAGAAATAGGAAATATGAAAATAATTGCGGGAGTACAACATTGATAAATAACATAATTCTTGGGAGATATTTACAATAGTGGGATAATGGAATATAATCGATTGCTAGATAAATTGATAGAGTTTTGAGAAATTGGAGAGATGATAACAATTATCAGAGTACATGCTTGATTAATAACATTATTCCTGGAAGATGTTCATAATAATGAATTAATTCGGAGGTTGTCGCTGAAGATTTAGGTGGTTACCCGAGGAGTAATTATGATTTTGAATACAATCTTGGATTATTAGGATGTCCTGATACACATGACACTAGTGGGCTTAAAGGTAATAATGTTTGATAATCATCAGAATTCAGAATTGAGGAGTAGATAGACAATAAAGATTCAGGTTGATCATTGGAGAAGCAAACTATGGATTTGGATCAATGACACCAGACTGGATTATTAGGAGGTCACGATACGAAAGACATCAGTGGATCCAAATAAAGAAAGTTAGATCTTCATAGGATTGGAAAGCTGATAAAACTGGCAATTGACGAACCTGAGATTGGATTTATAAAGATGTGGTGGAAATTCAGGCACATATCAGAATTTGGTAACTTCGTTTCGATTAATAAAATTTTAAATGGAAGAATTAGATTGGTGGATCTAAAGTGAAGGCGTTGGATTTTCATTGGATTGTAGAGTTAATAAGTTGACCAATAGTGGATCCGAGATTTTGATTATACAGTCATAGTGAAAATATGATATTTAATCCACAAATATATGATTGAAAGTCAAAGATTTATGCGAGACTTAGATAACCATGACTAGATTAATGAAATGATGGATGATACAATAAGAAGAGTATGATTGGTGGATCAAATAAAATAAATAATCTCTTTCGCTGTTTGGAGTTTTAGATGGCAGTAATACCATGAACAATTAATGAAGAAGGATAGCCTAAGTGCAGTTTGCAAAAGTGGAAGTTAAATTATAAAGGCCATTGAATTCTAAGCCTTATGTAAAAAAAATCATATGGGAGTGAATTGATTCAGTGATTGATAGTTGAACGTTGGAAGAGATTAGGATACCAAAAAAAAAATCTATTTAGCCACAAGGATCATTTATAAAAAAAATGAGTGCCAAAACCATTGAAACTACCCCAAATACTTTCCACTTCTTTCTATTAATTACAAAAGGAAAATTTTGATCCTTTTCTCATACCCCTACTCCAAATATTAAGGTTAGGAACGTCGAAGATGATCATGAAGATAAGATGGTCTCGTTTTAGACGGACTGTGCATATGAACCCTGCACCCTCCTATGTGTGCTCCCCGAGTAGACGTTGTATTGTTGCAAGATTCTATTTGGCCCTGTGCACTGCCTCTTGCCCTCGGGCGTCCTATTTCGCAGTCACAGGAAAAGTTTGCTTTTAAAATTTTTGTGGTTCTGTATCACCCCAGCTTCCGGGGTATTTTCCTTTAAAGTTAAATGGGTTAGAACACCTTATCTCCGCGATTTAATCCTCATCTCATGCTATTCCCTCTCACCTTTTCTAAAAACCCCATCGGATCCAAAGGAACGAAATAACAAGTAACCCAAAACCAGTGCAATCAAGAAGGTGTGAAGACTCTGCAACCTTCCAATATTTGAGGAGAACAACATCACTGTGAAGAAGACCACCCGCCAATCTCGTGACGACCAAGACAGCTAGAGTACAATGGATGAATAATGATAATCATCATTTATTTAAGGGGGGTAGCACTACGAGATATAATGTCGGCAAAATCAAGGAGCAAGTACCCTGAAGACGACGACCTCTCCAAAAGAATAAAGATCTCCTCCCTCCCTTTTTGCCTCCTTTAAGTGCAGGTCCTCTCCCCTTCTGTTTACCCCTACGGCACAGACCATTGCTACCCACCTATTAGTAAGGAAATTCTACAACCATACGTCCAATAGACGATGCAACTATTCCATTCTACGACGACGTGAAGACAACAACGTCAAAGAACAAGTATTTGGAAGTCTACGACTTATCCAGAAGAACAAGGTTTCTCTCTTCCCTTTTGACTTCTCCAAGTGTTAACACCTAATGTGCAGATCTTCATCTCTCGGTGGAGCTAAAGAACTATACGTCGAGCAGCACCCGGAAACCCATTGCTAGCTAGTATAACCCCACCTCCTTTCTTTCAACTCTATCGGAATCTCGGGGTCGAGATTCATTTAAGGGGGGCAGGTTTGTAACATCCCGAAAATTTGAAATTTGAAAATATGAAGCTTTTAAATTATTTTTGCAATATATTCTATTTGAATTTGGATTTTACGATGTTTTCCTGAATTTGGTTGAGGTTCTAAAAATTGAAGAATTAATAAAAGAGAAAGACAAACATTAGTAATACCAAAAAGTGAATATGCAAACAGAAGAAAATTAAAATTTTTAAATACGAATCTGAAAAGATGATCCAGTATAAGAAAAGAGAAACCTGAGTTAATAAAATATAAAATTTTCATTTTGAGAATGATAATACAAGGGCAACAAAAATAAATAAATAAAATATATGCAATTATATACAAAAGGACTATTATGGTAAACAAAAGCAAAAAAAATGTATATATATATACCAAAATAATGGTATAAAGATATATATATATATATATATATACTTGTACACATGTATAAACAAAAAAATGAATAGCAATAAAAAATGGGGCCAGGCCGGCCACCACCCCGGCCCAGCCCAACCACCGCGCGTGGCCCCGCCTTCCACCCGCGCCTCTCTCCCTGCCGCTGGACCATGCCCGCACTTCTTCTTCCTCCTCCCCCTTTCTCTTTTCTCTGCGCTGCGCTCAGCTCTCGGCCTCCGCGTGGCAGCCATGCTCCAGCTCCCTCCTCTGCCACTCGGCATGCGCGGCTCCAGGGCATCATGCCGAAGTGACATCCCTGCCCTTCCACCGCCGCCTGCGCCTGCCGTTGCTTCCGCCGCTCTCCAACGTGACAGAACGGGCGGCCTCCCGACGCCAACTCCGCTCGCCTGCCTATAAGAGCAACCGATGCCTCTCGTGGACTCCCCAAGCTCCCTACTTCCTCCCACGGCGCGCAATCTAGTTCCCATCCCCAGTAGCTCGCCGGCGCCACTCTTCTTCCCCACCACCGGCCACCAGGCTCCCCGCCGATTCCCACTGAGAAAACTCAATTCCTTCTATCCACACCATCCCCGGAGCTCCGCGAGTCTATTCCCGGCTTTCCCCGAGTCTCCCGTGGACTGTACGTCGCCGGCGCCGTGCGCAATACCACGCCGCCGCCCGTGCTCGCCGCCGGCCCGCCTCAGCGCTCCCCGGTCCCCTCCGCCACCTCCCTCGGCATCCCCTCAACCCCGGCGTTCCGTTTTGCACACCGCCCGCTCCTCTACGGCCGCCTCTCGCCGGTGACGCCGCCTCCCGACCGCTGCCCCGGACTTCCCCTGCTCCAGCACCTGCAAGCACGACATAACTGCTTCTTCCGCTTCCACTAGTCAGGTAACACCTGAGAACGGATTGGCTACCCAAGCGCATAACACACGTAGTCTACTGCTAAGTCCCGAGTTCGATTTCAGCCGGCCGCACCCTTTTCTTCCGTTTTCATTTTAATTTTTGCAGCCCATTTTGAGTACGAAAAATTAGAGAAAATATGAGAGTAATTTAGAAAAGCTAATAAATTTAATAGGATATAGAATAAGGTTGCCTGATAATTAATAATTGA
Source organism: Dendrocalamus latiflorus (assembly GCA_017311315.1). Taxonomy (NCBI): domain Eukaryota; kingdom Viridiplantae; phylum Streptophyta; class Magnoliopsida; order Poales; family Poaceae; genus Dendrocalamus; species Dendrocalamus latiflorus. The sequence goes on from CM029623.1 coordinate 21,197,882, forward strand.
TTATTTTCTGTATGAGCAACCAATATAGCTTAAATATTTATTTGAGGGCTAACTATCAACTAAAGGCATTAATAAAAGATGGTTATACTTAAAATCCAAAGATAATGGAGGTATGCACAAATAGAATTTAAATGTACATCCGAGTATAGAGCTATATGTAAACAATCAAGTGGCTAATGGAAACTAATTTAGTAACACATAAAACAAGATGCAATATTAATTGTACCTTTAAAACCCGAGTTTATGAATGTCTAGAAATGTTTAAAGACCAAATCCGGACTAGCTACTTGTAAGAAAGAATTTATGTACGATAATCACAATAACACTATAATAGTAACTAAAATGTACTTAAAATATTTGCGATACCTAAACCGAAGGGCATCTTTAACTAAATTCATGTTGGTATGTTTATTAAAATCCCTAGGTCATTTGTAAATAAAATGATCTCACCACTTGGCATTATTAGCACAACCTAAAATAATACATCTTGAATTACTAAAAATGTAAGCTATAAGATTAATACGGCAAGCTAGAAATCATATACAACGTGTATATAACTCATGCCCTAACATTTAACATACCGTTGTTAAATATATTTCCATGGTAGATTTAATTAAGTAGCCACATTAATATATGGACCCGTAGGACCAGCCTTAATAAATAAATTTGACTAGAAATAACGCTAAGCCTAATAATAGCTAAAGTATGAGCAAGCTAATAATAGTGCCATTAATTAAATCTTATTCCTATCACTAGCTTTAGTACATAATAGTATTGAGCATAATTGTATATATAACAAGTTAGGACCCATATGAGTGGATCCTAATTCAACTTAAACTTAGCTTAGCTATGAATGAAGATACATAAAATATGATAATGGGATTATTAGAGATTTAAATTTTAATTAATTACCATATATGAATAAATATCGAGCCTTTGCTATTTATCTTAATCTAATTAGTAAGTAAAGGCCTATACCAGAGATTATTCTAAAACTTAATAAAGATATCCAAGTGTTATAATACTTTCGACTAAAAGATTTATAGAATAAGTACAGATCTCATCCATCAGTCCAGTTTGCCTTTACCATAACCTAAGTTACAAGGAATACATACCCAGCCAGACTCGCACTTTGATACATAGGTCTAACCTAACTCATGGAACTTCCTTGATAAATACAAAAATAATAAAAGAGGTGATCAATAGAAAGATCGAACCATTATATCCTTCCACCGACCCTGTCTCAAATCACCCGAATCACCCATTAGCTCATAATGAAACTAAATCGAGTTTACTCGGATTTATTTGAATCCTTTGAGTTATTTGCCTTTATTTGGATTCAGTCGTTTATCGCGTAGTTAGAAACTGGAGTCCCGAAGAATGAATGGATCAAGCGAGATCGAGATCAAGTTGAAGATAAAGACTGGAAGCTCAAGACCATCAAATGATATAGCTTTGAGTGAGCTCAAGACCGTGGTAAACCGCGCCAGCCGAGTCAACACTTTGATCATATTGAACCCAGCATTGCAAAGCTATTTCCTTTTAAATTATCAACTTGCATGCTACTATTTCATGAAATATGATATGTTTGATTTCAGCAAGTTAGATATACCCTGTTATTGCTATTGTGAATTATTCTCCTTGCCATACTTGGAAATGTGAACCTTGTCGCCATAGTAAGAATTAACATATGATTTCACAAATTAAGTCCCTACTTATATGACATACTTAGGAATGCTAGCTACTTGGGGTGACACTAATGCCCCAAGGTATACCCTTCAAAATATTATGATGGGAAACATATGGTGCGATGCCATATGTATTGTTGGTGCGATGCCGACAATTAGCGTATGGTGCGATGTCATACGCCGCCCTTGGTGAGATGCTAAGAGGCAACTTATGGTGCGATGCCATAAGGTTAGTTGGTGTGATGCCAACGATAAGCATATGGTGCGATGTCATATGCCGCCCTTGGTGCGATGCCAAGAGGCAACTTATGGTGCGATGCCATAAGGTTAGTTGGTGTGATGCCAACGATAAGCATATGGTGCGATGTCATATGCCGCCCTTGGTGCGATGCCAAGAGGTAACTTATGGTGCGATGCCATAAGGTTAGTTGGTGTGATGCCAACATGTTTACATGGATTATTTCAACTAATGGTTTAAAAATGTGATTGCAAACCTGCTAGGTCATAGGAAATTGTAAGTAATTGTATTCAAAACCACTCATTGACAAACAAAATAGCCCTATGCCTTTCCATTGACAAGCCATGCATGTTATATATTTGCATTCTGTGTGTTGGCTTGCGGAGCACGGGGTTGGAGTGCTCACACTCGCTTTTGCGACAAAATTTAGAATCAGGAATCAAGTCACCTGGCCTCAGCAACAAGATTGGACATGTTGGAAGAGAAGATGAACATGTCAAGGGCTAGGTCGCGAACCTCCAGTTGGCTGGCTGTGGGCATGTCCTGAAGGTCCCATCTGTGTGCTTCGTTCTTCCGCTGCTGCAATTTATTGATTTCGGCCTAATCGGCCCATGTGTAAGTTTACTATTATATTTACGCTTCCGCATGATATGTATTTTGATATTCAGAACTGTAAACTGTGAGCACTATCTACTGATCCAGGGAATAGTGCAGTGAATCACAGTGGATTTGGATTGAAAAATCCGGGTCCCACAGCGCTGGTATCAGAGCATATCGACTGCAGGTCGTGACCTAGTTAGCATGGTCGTTAGTTTCATAACTAGAATTATTTCTTCAAAATCTATTTCGAAAAATATAAGTTGTATCACTCATTCTCATCTCTCTTAGATGATTCTCCCTTATCTATATGCTGCCCTAGCCATTTTACTTCTGAAGCTCTCTTACCCAAATTCAAAGTGATGAAAATCCAGTACTTCTCTTGTAAACTTTCTATGAAAACGCACATAACGCCAAGAGTCATGGTGCGTAACCTTGAAGCTTGATATCAAAGATTGTTTTACTTTTGGAGAAAACAATAGAGTGAAAATTGGAAGAAAAAAAAAGAAAAAAGGAAAAAAATTTTGGTGGAGCCTAACGGAAAGGATTAGATTGACTAGAAGGATGAATTGAGTTATTCTTGGAAAAGAAATAGGAAATATGAAAATAATTGCGGGAGTACAACATTGATAAATAACATAATTCTTGGGAGATATTTACAATAGTGGGATAATGGAATATAATCGATTGCTAGATAAATTGATAGAGTTTTGAGAAATTGGAGAGATGATAACAATTATCAGAGTACATGCTTGATTAATAACATTATTCCTGGAAGATGTTCATAATAATGAATTAATTCGGAGGTTGTCGCTGAAGATTTAGGTGGTTACCCGAGGAGTAATTATGATTTTGAATACAATCTTGGATTATTAGGATGTCCTGATACACATGACACTAGTGGGCTTAAAGGTAATAATGTTTGATAATCATCAGAATTCAGAATTGAGGAGTAGATAGACAATAAAGATTCAGGTTGATCATTGGAGAAGCAAACTATGGATTTGGATCAATGACACCAGACTGGATTATTAGGAGGTCACGATACGAAAGACATCAGTGGATCTAAATAAAGAAAGTTAGATCTTCATAGGATTGGAAAGCTGATAAAACTGGCAATTGACGAACCTGAGATTGGATTTATAAAGATGTGGTGGAAATTCAGGCACATATCAGAATTTGGTAACTTCGTTTCGATTAATAAAATTTTAAATGGAAGAATTAGATTGGTGGATCTAAAGTGAAGGCGTTGGATTTTCATTGGATTGTAGAGTTAATAAGTTGACCAATAGTGGATCTGAGATTTTGATTATACAGTCATAGTGAAAATATGATATTTAATCCACAAATATATGATTGAAAGTCAAAGATTTATGCGAGACTTAGATAACCATGACTAGATTAATGAAATGATGGATGATACAATAAGAAGAGTATGATTGGTGGATCAAATAAAATAAATAATCTCTTTCGCTGTTTGGAGTTTTAGATGGCAGTAATACCATGAACAATTAATGAAGAAGGATAGCCTAAGTGCAGTTTGCAAAAGTGGAAGTTAAATTATAAAGGCCATTGGATTCTAAGCCTTATGTAAAAAAAATCATATGGGAGTTAATTGATTCAGTGATGGATAGTTGAACGTTGGAAGAGATTAGGATACCAAAAAAAATCTATTTAGCCACAAGGATCATTTATAAAAAAAATGAGTGCCAAAACCAATGAACTGTAAACTGTGAGCACTAATCGGCCCATGTGTAAGTTTACTATTATATTTACGCTTCCGCATGATATGTATTTTGATATTCAGAACTGTAAATTGTGAGCACTATCTACTGATCCAGGGAATAGTGCAGTGAATCACAGTGGATTTGGATTGAAAAATCCGGGTCCCACAAAATCTGACCGAATTGAGTAGATATTCGATTCGAATTCGTATCTGACATTTGTCTGGTCAGTATTCGTATCCAACGTTTGTTTGATTCGTATTTGAATCCGAGAAAAAATGGATGCGAATATGGTTTGAGTACTATCCAATCCGTATTTGATCCGTTTTCACCCCTAGGGACGGGGCGAAGACCCTATATGGGCCCTACGGGGGCTAAGAATTTAAAATATATTATTTTATTACTATAACGTGGATTTTGAATATGGAATGTATATTATTTTTTTATGTACTTAGATAAAAATATGTATTTATACATTATAGGTTATATTTTAAAGCTATATTTTCAGTAAAAGTATACACATATAATTATAAAGTAATTAATATATATAGTTTAACATTTTTAAAAATGTATAAACACTATTTTTCAATCTTTGCGGAATGTAGAATTATTTTAATAATCCATTTTTAATCAAAATTAAAAAAATATACTCGTGCCTAATTTTTTTTTATAGAAATGGGTTTTAGTCGTCCAACCATTGGGCGACAGGGTTGGGCGATTGGAGCCTGTCGCCCAAAGGCCGCATGACACGCAGCAGTCCGTGGACCGTTGGGTGATAAGCTCTAATCGCCCAGTCGCCCAACGGTCGGGCAACTACATCCTATCGTCGAATGCGACTGGAGCTTGTCGTGCAACCATTGGGCGACTGCCATGTCCGCCCAATTTTTGCACAGTTGTCCCCTCCCTCACTGCGCATGGGGGTAAATGACAATTGTTGTAGGTAAGTAACATTTATCAATTTTTATTTGTAAGTTGTATTTTGTAAAAAATAAAAGGGCAGACAATGTTGGTTGATCCATTTGTGATTTTCATAGATTGTGAATGGTACAAAATCTGTTAGATTCGCAATAACATTTTGCGATCGTCATATTTTGTTGTAATGTAAGATGATAGCTTCGTCCTCATCGGAACTATAATCGTTGTCCTCCTGTACAGCTTCATCTTCAGCCTAGGCCACCGGTTATCACTCTCTATTCGATACACTATGTTCTTCACATGCTTCCCTTCATCAGCTTGTCATGTAGGCTCACCATACAGTGATCGATCTTTCTTTCCTACATGTACCGCATCAGCCTCATCACGAGTAACATCCTCCGTAACCTCTGTGATACCAGCCTCTGGGTCCTCCTCTTAACAGATGATAGCTATCGGTAGGGCCTTGTACAGCTTCTTTTGGGCATGGTTGCACAAGCAGCACGCACTCGTATCTACGGCGCTAGCAGCCTTATACAAAGCCCTTCTACATAACAGTGAGCATCAATTTTTTGAACTCCCATCTAATGTGCGTGGGAGACCAGTTTTAAAGCCCTTGTATGACGATGTTGCACACCTCAGGGTCCAAGGAGAACCTACGAGTGAACTAGTGCATCACATCTCTGATTCGAGCATTCTTGCCGTCTGAGTGTACTAGAGTAGCTTGTGCAAAATTGCTAAAGTCAATACCGTTTGAACCTTCACGAATGGTGCCGACACCGTAATGCACTTTCAATGTAGTGGGTATTGGTCTTGCTGATGTCTGCCTATAAATATTTTTAATGTTGCAACTAGTCAAATCGCATCGCACACTATAAAACTACTGCTATACTATAATATATATTTCTATGACCGTTCGCCTATTATCAACAACGGCACTACCCTCATAGCGTAACCCCTCCTCATTCGCATCGAAACCGCTCCCTTTCCTCCACCTCAATACGCATCAACTCCCTATTTACTCTTAAGCACACCAACATCGCTTCTCTAGCTGCTTGAGCTCTCTCCTACTATAAATATTTCCTAATGGCTTTCGAGAATTTATATAACATACTGATTTAAATGCCATTATACTAGTTCTAACGGTACACGTGAATTTTCAATGTACTAATGGCATTAAATTCATTCCTAATTAATCAAAAATGTTATCTAATAATGATTAGCACAAAACCAAACTATTTACTTCATACAAAAATATTGACTAACGTTGCTACAACTATAATTTTCTACGGATGCTAATTTTGCACATAATATTGACTAAATTTTCAACAAATAGAATTTTCTACGGATGCTAATTTTCTACAGATGCTAATTTTCTATAACTATAATTTTTTAGTATGCTAATTTTCTACAATTATATTGACTAAATTTTCTGCATCTATAATATTTACTAAATTTTCTACAAGTATAATTTTCTACTGATGCTAATTTTCTATAACTATATTAACTAAATTTTCTATAACTATTTACTTCATACCAAAGTTATACTATTCTTTTCTACAACTACAATTTTCTATGGACCCTAACTTTACACTAAACAAACTATTTACTTCATACAAAAATATTGAATAAAATATAAAAAATTTATCTCGCAGAAGTAGCTGAACCTCTCCTCCTCTTCTTCCTCTCCCATTCGCTCTCCTCTCCTCACCTCTCCTCTCTTCTTCTTTCTTTCCCTTCTCTTCTTTCTCTTTGCGCAGCGTTGGTGGATTGAATATGCCGGGCGCTCGAGTGAGCGGCCGATTATATATGAGTTTCAGTCGCCAAACGATTAGACGATTGGAGCTGCAGTCGCCCAACAGTTTGGCGACAAGGTTCGGTCGTCCAACCATTCGGCGACTGCAAATATGTCGCCCAACAGTGCACGGACTGCCTGCGTGTCATGCGGCTATTGGGCGACAGACTCCAGTCATCCAACGGTTGGGCGATTGGAGCCCATTCTTGTAAAAAAATTTACGCACGGGTATATTTTTATAATTTTAAATGGATAGTTTTTTAAAAAATTATTGTGATGCAAGGGCGTATGATTGCCCCCATGATACCCATCTTGTTGCCATCTCTACTTTTGGAAAGAAATGCTACAAGAATGCCGGTAACAAGAACTGTTCTGGTGTGAAACACTAGGGAAAATATGCACAACGTGGAATGCTGTTTGATTTACACGTGTCCACTATTTTCCAATATAAGAACGGCACCGAGACGAGAAATAGTTCCAACTTCCAATGCAACATGGACTGTTTTTATTGTACCATACGTCTCGACCTGCCACACACACATGTCACCAATTCTCGTGTTTCCACGTGCTTCATGCACGTCTTTTGAACGCACACGGAAACAGACCAACACCGAAAAAAATTCTATATGACGGGGCTCAAAAGCTACCTGCCTACCTCTAGAGACCCTTTCTAGGATCATGGCACCTGTAATCGGACTAATCTCGAAACAAGTTCTATCTTCTTCTGTCTCCTCTACTACGTTGACCCTTCGTCTTGCCTTTACTTTCCTTGGTGGCGCCGGTGAGCTCTTGCTGAACGCCCTCATTCTTTGTCCTACAAGTACTTCTTGGCATTCTCCGCCTTGTCTCGTGGTGTGTCCCTGGTGCCTTCGCCTTGTCCAACGCCGCGGCCTTCCCCACGGCGGTGTTCAAGATCTCTGTCATCCAGTCCTTCGCCTCCTCGGCCTTCTACGAGGCATAGCCCTTGTACTCACCGAACCTATGCCCTGTGATTGCCGTGGCTCTGACGCACTTGCTGTTGTGGGTGGTGGTGTTCTGGAGACGGTGTCGTGAGTGACACTTAGGATGGACCGCGTGATCTCCTGCACGCTGCCCAAGATGCCGCAGCGCCAACCGAGGCTGCCATCCTCACGGCTCGTGGGTTCATGGTCCTGTAATAACCCTCATATCAAATTAATCAAAAACACGTAGTTGAGAAGTGATTCACACATTAAAAAGAACATTAACATTTAAATAAAAAAAATTAACAACTAAAACATTCAATACTAAATAAAATAGGAATTTATTAATATCAAAAGCCTGAATTACAGAAAACCTAATTACAAAAATAAATCCCGCATACATTCAACTTTACCACATACATTTAACTTTAGTACATACAAGCCCAATGTACATAATCTCAATATCAAGATTTACAAAAGAATAAAGTACTACAACTCAATGTTACAAACTTCAATTTCATACCATACAAGAATAAAACTATACAAGTATATTTTCAAAATATACAACATATATCGTTACATTTTCAAAATTTTGTTGCTAGCATATATTTTGAAAAGTGCATCTCTCCTCCCGTCGTCCTAGAACAACAGTTGTCATCCTCTTATAGAACAACGCGGAAGGCGATTTCCACGGTTGTCATCCTTGTATGCTTGTAACATTAGAGGTATGGAAAAGAACGAAATGCATTTGCCTTCCGACAAGTCTCGTCCACACGCCTACAGCACTAGTGGCTAGGACGAAACGGGAGGCTGGTGCTGGTCACTGGCAGGAGCAAAGCCCCCAACAAGCATCCTTCAGCTTAGCGTTTAGTATCGTGTCCTATTCTTGTCAGGGTTAGTTATCTTTGTCCCTCTGTATAATATATGACATCTCCTTACTAATATGATTGGCAGTTCTTCTACTGGTTTTGTTTCGAGAGAGAGAGAGAGAGAGAGAGAGAGAGAGAGTAACCGGCAAAGGTGCATGTGCATTGGAGACTCTGACGCTATCCAAAATAATGAATAGAGAAAAGAGTCAAGAGACAATGGAGAGTGTATCCAGCTAGCTGCTCATGAAATCACTCAATTAGAGAAGAGTTACATGTCCTCCGTAGTCCGTATATTTACATATCCGACTTGACCAATCAACGGGGGGGGGGGGGGGGGGGGGGGTGGATTACATTGTCCGGCACGCACAGCACACCATGCGATGCGATATGCGCGTGTGCACAATCGCACATACAGAATGCGGCTTAATCAGGTCCAAACCGCGGCAAGTCGCAGCGTCTCGAGTCCATGATGCAGGCTCCCACAAAGAAACCACCAAACGCAAGTATACTCCCAACCATACAAAGAGCAGTCGCGGCGCGGCCCCTGGGGGTGTCCTCATCCCCGACATGCACAGACATGCCCAGCTTTATGCCCACGACTGTCATGGCGACGCCGGCGAGGACGACCACGATGAACAGGGCCGCCTCAAGTCAGGAGAACGACGCCGGCTCCTGGGTCTGCCTGTCCGCAGGGTCGGGCCGCGCGGCCGCGGCGTTGTTGCCGTTCTCAATGTCGTCCATTGGTTACCCTTCTAAGGGAGAAGCGGACCTGTCCTCTGTATACGCTTAATATTATATGGTTGCTCTGTTCGAATCCTGCACGGAAACATATTATGTGGTTGCTCTGTTCGAATCCTGCACGGAAACGTACGTTAATCCTGGTGCCCGCTATATCTTGTATATCTTGCACTATTTGAGTAGATACAATCACTCGGGTCCGTCTTGGTGTCAGAAAGGAAAAAAGGGGTCCGATACTCCGATTTGTACTTGCAAGATGATCAAACATGATAGCGGGACAAAGATCCACGAGTCCAAGATGCATGCCACCCGTGCCAACCCATGGCACCGATTGCAGACCGACGGTGACGTGCAAAAGCACACAGAAATTAATCCAATACTTTCAGAAGCATGGGAACTAGTGTATTATACAGGGCTGCACGGAGTATTCAGCAGAAAGCTAAGGCCGTAGTAACCTAGTCTAGCAGGAAAGTATTAGCACCAGCAGCGCTGGCGCTTGAACTTCAGCTAGCGCCTTACTCCTGATGAATCAGCTCCGTGCCTTGTTTCAGTACGTGTCCGAGTACCCCCTCCTGCTGCAGTAGCGGAGCTTCACTGCTTTAGTAAAGAGGACGGGCTAGCTATTGCCTATTCTACTACATCCGTTCATTTTAATCTGACGTACTATAATCGGTGCCATAAATTGGTTTAAAACTCTTTAGATTAGATATGTAAAAATTATACCATTAAATATATCATGAAAAATACTTTCATAATATTTTAATTTTATTAGTACATCTTAATGTAAAATTATAAAAAATAATTATCAAAGTCGTATATTAGAGATAGTAGAAAATAACAAACATCAAGAACGGAGGGAGTAATAGTTTGTGCGCTTGCCAATGGTTAAAATTCAAATTTTATTCCTGAATCCTCCTCATACTCCCTAGAGGCATATATGTCAACGCCAGCAAAACCAATCAAATGGAATTTGGTGTTGTAACTTGTAAGGGAGATACTGATGCGCTGAAGTACTAAACTGAGAAGGACATGGGGCTCCCCAGTTTAGGTCATAGGGCCTGTTCTTTTTAGCTGAAGTTTATTGCTTTTGACTGCGGCTTGTGACTTTTGGGTTATTCATGTGAGAGATTACAGAGTAACAGAAACTCACGTACGGTTTTTGCCGATATAAATTAACTAGTAGACCCTAATTTGAAAAGATACACCGTTTAAAAACTAGTTACTATAGAAAAGCCGAAAAATAGTTTTTAGAAGCTGCAAAGAACAGACCCATAGTAGTAATTCAAATATGAATACCTGATCTATTTTTCCTTCTGCTTAGTGCCGTAGGACATATTTCAGGTTATTTAAATATATGCCACATTTGCCTTTCAGATATGCCACTTTTGACATGCTCGCTGACTGTGCCGCAGCTTACCGTTGACACCAGCCCTCGCCACATGCCAATGCATGCCGCCTACCCTGGCAACACACGCGTGAGCGAGCTCCCACTCTGCACTCGCCGTGTTGGGTGTACCAGCGCCAGCAAGTCGGAGATATCCGGATCTAGCGGTAGCGAGTCGTGGGTGCGTTCCTCCATGTCACCGCCAGACTACCACTTTCTTAGGCCACTGGCCGAAGCCCAGTCGGCGCGCCCTTGTGCCACGGAGGCCACCCAGCCACGAGCTCCATGCGCCCCCAATGGGGACACACCACGTACGGCCGTGCTACCACAAGCTTATATCCAGTGTTAGGGACGATGGATTGAGCGGATCAAGTGGCAGGGACTTCTTTGCTTCTAGTGCATAACGACGGAGAAGGGGAGGAGGTGGGCGCCGGTCAGGTTTGTTGGAGGTGAGAACTGAGAAGGTAGGAGGAGATGATGGAAAGGTGAAAGCTAGGGGAGTGAGAAGGTTGTGGCCATGGACATTGGAAAGGTGAAAGGGGAGTGAGAAGGTTGTGGCCATGGACATTGATAAGGAGGGATGAGAAAGAAGGCAGGGGCATTATGGTCCTAAATTGTCTATAATGACATATCTCAAATAATGGGCACTTTGCAGCAGCATTTCTTGAAGAAAAAACTTTGTAATGGCATGTCTCAAAAATAGAAACTCTATAGTGTCATATATCTAGATAACCATATATTTTGTGTCCATTCCGAGGAAAACATTCTCGGTGAAAGCAAAATTTCGGACCCCTAATTTCATGAAAATCAGAAACTTTCATCTGAAATATACAAAACGTGCAACTCAAACTCCATTCGATGTTGCCTTCTTACAATGGTGTCTTTTGTTAGGGTAGCCATCCTGCTATGCAGCCAAAGAAATATCTGTATTTTAAACTTTACAAAAGTTTAGACCATCACAACAATTTGCTATGTTTAAATACCTGCCCAGCATTAGTCCTTTCTCACGGAACAAATTGGTGATAGAGCTCTCACATATCCCTAGTTTAGAGGACACTTTCCCCGGTGCTTGAAAGGTACCTAAGGTATCTTCTCTCTAAAAATAATCAATTGTTGATTTGCCCAGGGACAACTTAGGAAGAGGATGTAATGTAAACAAGGGTAATTTAGTAATTATTCTTTGACTTAACCCAGTATGTTAGTCCTAACCCTCGCCTTTTGCTTGGCTGTCGCCGTCTACAATCTTCTACATTGACGCTCCTTTAGACAAGTTGTAATCAGCCATACTCTTCCCCCTTCCCTTTCTCCATTGTTCGTCTTGTAGACTCCTCTAAAGTGGATCGGGTGCCTAAGGGGGGAGGGCATGAATTGGGATTCTTTTTCACAAAGGCTAAATTAATTCTTTAGTTTTTTTTTCTAACCCAACCTATGTGCCTAAGGTTTATAGTGTAGTTTTGCAACCTAATTCCAATCATACACGAGGCTAGTAAGCTAGGAAAATAAGACAATGAATAAATGTGGAAAAGTAAAAGAGATAAAGAACATAACTGATTTTTTATTGAGGTCTCAGAGATTCCGGAGATCACCTCTACTCCTTGTTGGAGCACGCTCGCAAGAGTATAGCTCCGACTTGAGACCACACAAGGAATCAAGCTATCTACTCATGGTAGCCCTTCACCATTTCGGATAGGTGGATTCCAAACATTCACAATCCTCCTAGTGCCTCGCACAAACTCCTCTAAGGAAGGTTACCGAGCCAACACCTCCAAGTTGTCTAGGAGACACTGATCTCCAAGAGTAATAAGTTCAAAGAGATCATTTGAACTAGCAAAGTCTAGCAAATAGTAGAGATGCACAAACTAGGAATAATCTACGATCTCAATCTCTCACAAAAGCACTTAAGATCTTCAATCTAAGCTTCAAAGTGCCCTTGAGCTCCTCAATTGGATGAAATCTTAAATGGAGTAGTCCCAAGAGAGCTAATGATGTGGATTCAACTAGTAAGCTAGTGGAATTGTGTCGTTTGGCCTGATCTTCTATGGCACATTTCACTGAAAGCTCCCACCTTGCCCTGGGTTCTTGTGCACCACAAGAACAACACCTCCTTGATCGTACTACCACAGCCTTCATAATAGCAAACAACACAATCCAATGGCAAAACATTGCATTCCACTTGATCAACATAGGCTCAAACTAAAAACAGCACACATATCTTATGTGTTATTTTTAGCTTCCAAGCCTTATTCAACCACTCTACATAATGCGGTTCAGAATGCCTTCATGTAGACAATCCCAACACATACACTAAATCCTTTCTAATCATATTGGTGAAACTTCTACCATCGATGATCAGTATGCACACCTTGCCCTTGTCCTCACATTGGGTTTTGAAAAGACTCCAACTCTACCCCTTTGTCAACTTGTAGATGTCATCACCTTACACCTTCTTGACTTGGATGTTTAGCCCAATAGACGGTGCATCGTCCTTCTTTTGGTCAGGGGTAAAAAAATGTCCAGAACCCTCAAGCATGAGCTTCACATCTTATTTTGTGGTCGAACAACCTTTAGTAGCATCAACATCCTCATCGTGTTCCTTATGGGTTTACATGACAATCATGCAAATTGACATCGTATCAACACCTTCATCTCTTCCCATGTCACAGATTGGAAGGCCTTTTCGGTCCTGATTCCACTTCATATCAGTCCACCAATGTAACATGTCACCGAGCAATGCCATCCGGGGCAGTCGCATCTTATTGTTAGAAGATAGTCTCCAGCCATGAAAGATTTTCTCTAAGTCTTCCACCCATATGTAGTAGTCCCCTGGAGTGATCTTAGCGAACATCGGCAACATGTATGTTGGTAGCCTCAACACTCACCAATCATGTTCCATCATCATCCATGAGCAACAAAAACTTTAGCATGTACTATGATCAATGGGTGCTCTGATACCACCAGATGTGGATCCAATTATAAAGCTAGTGGGATCATGTTGTTTGGCCTGATCTTTCATGTCACACCTCGTTGAAAACTCCCACCTTGCCCTGGGTTCTTATGCGCCCACAAGAACAACACCTCCTCTGTGATTGTTCCTTCTCCCACGCACACAACATGTGAACGAGGGATGGTAGAACCAAAGTTCCAATGAGTAAAACCCAACACCACAATTGGATTCAACACACCCTAAGCAATTCCTAGATGGAAATCTCAAGAACACATGCTAACAATGGCCGCCAAATCCATGGCGATTTTCTGGTGTTTACTCATCTCAATTTAATATCATAGATAATACATCTGGCCTCCCCCTTGGTTCAGCCCCTTGGGGTTTATATCCCTACACGCACGCTCATTTGGCATGTACAACTTGGACACATAATTGAAACTAACTCTCTTTTCTCCTAAAAACTGGACTCCTCAATTAAACTAACACTGGTTTTTGTAAGGGAACTCCCAAAAACCAATTACAACCTTTAACCCACACATGGATCAGATAACTTAGACTCAACTAATTTAAGTAACAAACGTAAATATAGAAACCGAATCAAATATAGAAACTTAGATTGGAATTCATTTAAGGGTTGAGTCCTATCCAAATATAACCAATGTAGAATCCATGTGAACCTCTCAATACAGTTCGTGGCTCCTCCCTTTCTGGCTTGACATGCACATGAATTCCCTGGCTCAATTTGCCTTCCTGGCTTGATCTTCTTTCTAGCTTGGCTTCTCTCACATTTTCTAGCTATGCATGGCTTGAGATAGGAGTCCTACTTGGATTGCCCCTTCTTTCTTCTCGCACAAAGAAATCTAACACTTAGTCTCCTGGCTCCTCACACACTAGGCCCTGGCTAGGACTTCTTTTCGTGGCTTTAGCTTGGCCTCTACTTGGTTACCAACTCCACACAATCCTTTTCTTTCCTCTTTCTTTCCAAGGCAGCCAACTGATCTCCTAACCGATCTCCACATGACTCCTTTTGGATCATGCACTTCCCATGCACTCCCCCACATAGCCAGGAACCCACACGTTCATGCCCCCACGTGCCATGCACCCCACGCTCCCATGTGGTCCATGCTTCTTGTGCCTCCCATGCGGTCCAAGCTCCATGCATCGATCCCCATGCACCCGACCACTTGGCTTCTCATGTGCTGCATGGACTAGGTATTGCCTCCATTGGCCAGCCTCCCTCTCGGCCAAACTTGATGTCTTCTTCTCTTCACACAAAACAACACTACGTTACAAAGTAATTTCAAAATACAATGCTGAATCACAACTCAAATTAACAATGCTACTTGGTGCCGCATCATTTAACTTGAATTCCCATAGAATATAGCTCCCTACCATAGAAAATAGCTGGTAGACATTGATATTTCAAAATATCTCCTTGAGTCAAATCATCTGACCCACTCGGATTATCTGACGTAAACACTTCCAACTACCAAAAATATAGCTGTTGAACACACTTGGATCATGCAACTCAATTTGGATATCCAGCCCTACTTAGATTATCTACCTAGCCTGGATCATATGGGCTAGTGCAAAGTCTCAAGAACACTTTTATATGAAAATTGATCTGGGTCATTGCTCTCACCTACTCAAATCGTTTGACCTACATGCACTTTTCTCATACCAAGTCGCTATCAAATTGATCCGACCCATTGTTTGACCAACTCAGATCATCTGTGTCCTATTGAAATATAAGTAGGCACTCCTCCATAAAATTGATCTGACTCATGCTTCGGGTCACTCAGATCATCCAACGCTATTGCACTTCCAAAACATGTCCTTTGTGAAATTGATTTGAGCCATGCTCTGGGTCACTTGGATCGTTCAGCTCCCATTGAAAACATTTGGATATGCTCTCTATTGAATTGATCCAACCCAATTGGATTATTCGCCTCAGTGCAATTTATCTTACCAAGTCTAAAACTTCACACGCAATCCAATTTTTGCATCCACACTTTGGCTTCTTGGCTTTCACTGACTAGATATGAGCTAGAGAGACCTAGTGTTCATCACAACTAGCTACCCAGCCTCACCAAGCTCAAGCTCTAGCTTTGCACTCTCTTAATAGTATGGCCAAAGCAGAAACAAAACCTATAACTAAAATGATCCAAACTCAACTCATCGGATCATTTCTAGTCACAAGGTCCTTAATCTTCATGTTTTGTCATCATTTAAACCTTTTTGTTGGGGGGTGGGGGCGTCCATGAATGCCAATAACTCCCAATATGCCAATGTCAAGCACTAACTCAACATAAAACCTTAAAACATGGTTAGTCTCACCAAATAACCGTCATTAATCACCAAAACACTAAATTCACTGAAAATAGGGGGGCTAGATGCTTACAATCTCCCTGTTTTTGGTGATTGATGACAACACATTCTTAAAGAGAATGAATTTAGATATATGAAACAACCTTTACGCACAAGCATTGATCCAATATATAAAAGGCATGGAGATCATGATCAAGCATATAAGAATATAAGACTACCACAATATGAGCAAGATATATATAGAATCAATAAGAGTAACACAAGCTCTAATACATTAAAAACATGCCATATAGACAAATAGCTTCCCCTACATTCATGCGAACAAGTGAGTTGCTAAATGACGCACAAGCATGAACATAAATGTTGGTGATTCTTATGTCTTACAAATAATTATCTACAAGCACACGAAATTCATCATAGCTTTTCACCTTGGAGTATTCTAGGGTATTGTATTTTTCTCAAGCAAGCTATTGGTTTACAAGTATCATGTTAACAATTTATCTAAATATTGTCCGACCTTTTCGGAATAGAGATAATAGGGTGATGAAGAGAGGGGTATCAATCTAGAGAAAATATGATGGTAGATAGCTATCCGGAGTCTATAGCTAGTAGGGGTAGGAGCGAGTAGGTGGTTCATGTATAGTGTAGGTGGTTCATGTATAGTGTTCTATTTCTTTGTAATACTGAGTAAATTGTTGCCGAACAATGGAAGCAAAATGCAACACACTAGTAATTGCTTTCACAAAAGCTAGGCTAAGTGTTGTCACCAACTTATTCTAACTCTCAAGGAAGTAGCTGGAAGTCTCCTGTAGGAGCTCTCAATATCACCTTATAGTCGTAAGAGACCATGTGGTTGTGATCCCATGTGTGTGATGAGTAATTGACAAGGGTTCTGAAAAGTTTGAGTTTGGTTTGTGCGTTTCGTGCCATGACGGCATTTGGCTCAGTCGGGGTTGGTCAGTCGGACTTGAGGTGTATTCTTTTTCCCGTTTGAGCTTTTGGGCCATTTTATGCTTGAGTACGATCCATTGATGCTAATTGTGTTTACATGTGTCGAGCGGTGCTATGTAATGTATTTCTTGTCTGTGATGGCTGCAAGACATCGAGGCGGAGTCGTGGCGAGGCACGAGATGACCGGACTAGGCGCATGCGGTGCTGAGGTCAGAACGGTTGAGGTGTGCCGAAGACAGTGAGGGCTCGAGGTAGCTGTGAGGCTTGGAAGGCAAGGAATGAGAAAGCTTTCCGGAAGGTGCACGAGGGGCGTTTTGGTGAATACGCAAAGATGCACTAAAGGAAGTGGTTTGTGGACAAAGCACTAGAGTTAGTGGGTAAAGCTAAAAAGCTTAATGGGAAAAGCATGTGGTGAACCCATTAAGAGAGGGTATAAAAGGAGAGTGTTTCCTGCATGATTGTGTGACTTGAGAGATGAGTTGAAAGTATGTGAGAAAGGTTAGAGGCTTTAGAGGAGTGGGTATTTGCTTTGTGCTTTCAGTTTTGGAATTGGTAGGAGATGGCAGAGGGTTGTTTTGCTTGTCTCTCGTAGCTTTTCTGTTGCTTATCTTCTCCTCTGTGTGTTCTTGGGTTTCTTGAGCTTGAGAGAGGGAGAAGATGAGTTGAGACTCCATGTAAACATTCCTCTGTATTCAATCGCGTATGGGGACTCATATGTAATCCTTGGTTGACTGGGAATGAATCACCTGAAGTTTATCTCTTGTTCGTGCCATTTTTCTCTGTTCGTTGTTCTCACTGTCTAATTTCCTCTTTTTGGTGTTTGAGTTGATTTCTTGTCAAGAAGGTGTAAAATGGATTGCTCAGTGATGGGAATAGGTCTTAAGATCATTTGATTGATTTTTTCCAAGAGCATATTGAATGAATCAAAGATTCTCTCTTGTCACTTCCCCTGTTCTCTGCATTTCTAGGGTTTATGTCAGGGTATTCTTGCCCCCTTTGATTTCCTATGAAGAGATGGTTTAAGTTTTGAGTTTCCAAGGCCTCTTGTCTTTGCTAATCTGTTTGCAAAAGATCATGTGCAAAGAATGAGAGATCATTGAGTATTTTGGTTTTTGGCTCTCTCTCTCTGTAGAAGTTATAGTTTTTGTCAAAATCTTAAATTCATGTTCTCTCTTTGTGTTCTTCTGTTTCCTAGAGTCCTGGCTCTATTTAATTCAAGTCCTTGCTCTATTGGTTTGAAAAGTTCAGAAGATTTCTTCGAATTTCAGTGATTTGTCCAAAGTTTGAATTTTCAGTGCAATCTGTAGGTCTATCTTTCGGGAGGCCAGTCAGACCGGGATTTAAATGGCAGTCAGACCGGCATATAGCCGGCGGTTTGACCGGCGGCAAATGACCGGTTAGACCGGCCTGGCTATTGCGGTCTGACCGCCCGGCTTGTTAAGGTCAGACCGGTCTTTCTGTTTTATGTGCTGGTTTTCTGTTATTCTCTTGGGTATCTTTCTTGATTCACTTCCATGTCTTCCTTGAGGTTCCAGAGAGTATAAGTCCTCCTCTTCATAGCTTTTTGTAGCCATAGGAGAGGAGACTCGCATGTGAGTATTTTTGGGGGTGTAATTTTTAAGAGGCACCATTCACCCCCCTCTGTTGCCGAATTCGACCCAACAATTGGTATCAGAGCCGGTTAGCTCTTCCTCATAGATCTTAACCGGTCTTTAGAGCCATGGCGACAAACAAGTACTCGACCAAGCCCCCGATTTTTGATGGGATTGATTATCCTTTCTGGAAGAGCCGTATGAAGACTTACATCCAGGCTCAGGGCTACGCCATCTGGCGAAAGGTCAAGAACCGATATGTTGTTCCTGCCGATGAGAACATCAACGCTGGAAACATGCTTGATGTTGAGGCGAACGCTAAGGCGAGGAACATCATAATTCAGGGTCTGAGCAGAAGCGAGTTCGATCGCATCTCTCATCTGACGTCGGCATTCGACATCTGGGTGACTCTTGATGCATACCATGAGGGCACCACCCAGATCAAGACCGTTCGACAGGACCAGTTCAAGCGAGATTACAACAAGTTTGAAATGTTCGCTGGTGAGTCCCTTGATGAGTGCTTTGTGCGTTTTCACAAGATTTTGAGCAACCTCCGAGCGGTCGGTCTCACATACCCCGACTCGGATAATGCTTGACAGATGCTTGTAGCTCTTGATTTCCGTGTTTGGGAGATGAAGGTGACTACCATCAAGGACACCACCGATCTCTCGACCTTGACTCTTGATGCATTGTACTCACGCCTCAAGACTCATGAGATTGACATAGTCTCTCGTAGGTCGAAGTCGCAGTCGATGGCCTTAGTCACCGATCCCAGTCTGGTTTCTGGACCTTCTTCTGAGTCGATTTGTGGATTTTCTCTAGCCGCTCTCTGTGATGTAACTGATGATCAGTTAGAGCAGCTACCAGAGGACCAGTTAGCCCTTCTAACCAGAATGTTTTCCCATACGTACAAGAGGGTGAGGGATCGAAAGAGGAGTGGCCCGATCATTTGCTTCGAGTGTGGTGGCCCCAACCACATTCGGGCAAATTGCCCTAAGCTGGGGAAGGGCAAGAACGACTACAACGGCGTGAGCAAGAACGACTACATCGACAAGAACCGCAACAAGAAGACCCCAGCTTATGCCCAAGGCAAGAAGAAGTTCCTTGACCTTGGCAAAGCCAAGAAGCTCTTCCACCGCGTCATCACCGCCTTCGACGACCTCAACCTCAGCGAGGTGGAGGGGTGAAGCGACGACGATGGGACGGACGAGCAAGACCCCAAGGGCGGCGACGACTTCTCCGGTATGTGCTTCATGGCCCTTGAGGGTGAGATCAGCGACAGCGAGCTTTACTCCGTGTAACAGCCCAGGTTTTTATTAAAATAAAATAAATAATTAAATAATTAAAAATTGATTAAAATAAAATCTAAATTAAAATAAGTATATTTGTGCCTAAAGTTTAAATTTGGATTTGCCTTGAATTTCTGTTTTTGAAAAAGCTGGATTTAAAAAGCATTTTCATGAAAACCTAAACATTATTATTAAATCATATGATATTTTAATTTTTCAAAAAATTCTATGTCAAAATAATTATTTGGAGTTATTTGGCTTTTATTTGGTTTCCTGGATTTTCTGGAGTTTAAAAATGTATTTTTAAAATTACAAAGTATTTTAAAGTATGAAAATTAAATGCCAACATTAGTTGAAAATATTTTTATTAAGTCCAAAATGTCTCCAGGAGATTCTCTGAATTGTTCTGGAATTTTTGGAGTTTATTTCATATTTTGCTGAGCTTTATTGCAATTTCTCAGGTTTTCTGAAAATCAAGAAAATCAAAAATAAAATCAAAACCTCTCCCCTCTCCTCTGGCCGCCGCGTGGACGGCCAGATGCCGCCCACGTCACCCGCTTCGATCCCGCCTCCCCCTTCTCCCCGCTTGCCACGCGTGCGGCCCAGATCGGCCATCTCCCGCGCGCCTCAGCCCATCTGCCGTTCACCCCTACCCCTTGCCTCGGCCGTTCGATCCCCGCCCCCGCAATCCGGCCCCTCCCCTCTTCACCTCTCTGCCCCGCGGGCCCCGCCCGTCAGCCGCGCCCGCGCCTCCTCTCCCGCTGACCTCCCGGGCCCACACGTCAGCTCCTTCTTCCTTGCCCACCTTCTTCCTCCGCACGCCGCCTCCGTCTTCCCCGCAACCGCCGCCCCTCGCCCGCCGGGATTGATTTCCTTTTCCGCCGTCCGTGCGACCCGCGCCTTTCCTTCTTCTTCCTCCCCCGATTCCCTTCCTTCTACGGCCACCCTTTCCTTTCCTCCCTCCTTCCGCAATCGCCGCCGCCCGTAATCAACGGCGAGCGATTCCCGCCGGACCTCCCCTCCCCGACCCCTATAAAAGCCACCCTCGGCTCCGCCACCTCTCGCCCCATCTCCCTTCACTCTCCTGTGCCTCTCCCGAGCTCCACAGCGTCCCCTCGCCGTGCGCATTTGCCGCCGCGGCCGCCCCTTCCTCCGGTGAGGAATCCCGGCCACTCCGGTCCTCCTCACGCCCCGCCACCGCCTCCGCCAGCTTCGCCGCGCCCGAGCGCACCCCGGCCGCCCCTCGGCCGTGCCTCTCCGCCACCGGAGCTCCTCGCCGTCGCCACCCGAGCGCCGCTGCCGCCTCCCCTCGTCGCCGACCGCCCTCCGGCCGCCCTCGGTAAACATCCGCCCCACCCCCGAGTTCCCCGTCCTCCCCTCTCGCTCCTCGACCCCTCGCCGACGGTCGCCGCGCCGCCGTTCGCCGGCGAGCCCGCCACCCCGTGCGCCTCCGACCGGCCGGCCACCTTGCCCACGTGGCAACCCAGGTGGCAGCCATGTGGCGCCACCTCAGCGCCAACGCGGCACCTCCTCGCCCGGTCAGCACACCCTGCCACCTCAGCGCCTCCCCTCGCCCGTGGACCTGGTCCATGGACCAGGGCCCACCAGTCAGTGGGGTTTACCCCAAGCTGACGCCAGCATTGCGCAATAAACCCATTTTTCAGTTGAAAAATAATTCCAGCCGAAAAGAAATTCCCAGGGCTGACGCAATGCTGATGTCATAATTCATTTTCCTTCAGAAAAATAATTCCAGAAATTTCTCTTTTTCTTTTTCCCTCTTTTAAAACTTCCCGGAGCCCGTTCTCCTTCGTCCTAACTCCGTTTGAGCCCATTCAAATTTCTAAATTCATCAAAAATTCGCCTCTATCCATTTCCAGCATCAATTCAAATATTTGAAGTCAATTTGAATTTATTTTGAATTTATTTGAATTTGGTGGGTTATTTTCACGTGTAGACTTCGACGATTCAGGAAATTTCTTCGACGAAGATTCAAGCCAAGTTGAAGAGCAAGGCAAGTCACACTCCTTGATCATGTTGATCCCAGTTTTAAAAATAAAATTATATTGATTTAAATTATATTGCATGCATAATTTTATTCAATGTATTTCGATTCAGTTTTAACTTTAGTTAATACCTGTTTGTTAATACCTCCTTTGACATTGCAAATCCTTATACCTTGTCACCTTAGAATAAAACTCTAGTTAATACATTAGTGTTGGCTAGAGAGTTTAAATCAAATGCTTAGACCCGCTTAGTCATAATTTTGATTTTGGGGGTACCTTTTCACATAAAATGATAAGCTTTTGAACTGTACTCTTGACTTTGGTGAGTCAAGGAGTGTTATGAAATATTTTGAAAACAAAGTATAAAAACCTGGTTTAGACTTAGGCAATTGGTTAGGTGGTGGGTGCAGGCATGCACTGTTGTTCGGAGACACAGTGTTGATTGTCGGGCACAAGGGGTATGTGGTTGAGCCTAAGTCAGATTTAGGACCGGTCTGTGAGCTACTGTTGCAAAGCCCTAGCGTACTACCACAAGGCTGGTATGGGACAGCCCTGGCTGAATAATCTGCGGGTCCCAACCTGAGCCATTTCGTACGATGAAAGTGAGCGTGGCGTAGGCCATAAGAAGTCTCACTCGGCTCAAGAGGGGGTCCCGGTCTGGTGGATTCCTTACTGGGCTGAAACCTTAGAGTTGGTTTGGCCAGGTTGAAGGCTTTGCATTGTAAAGGCCTTGTCGTGATCTCCCCGCCGCACACCTAAGGAAGTGTGTAACTCGCGTGGCAAAACGGGATGATCATGTCTTGCGGGTAAAGCTGTACAACCTCTGCAGAGTGTATAATCTATCCTGGATAGCTGTGCCCACGGTCATGGGCATGCTGAGTAAAAGTTTTTCATGGATTAGACTTTGTTGTTCAAAAATGTTTTCGAAAACCTTGCGGATGGATGGAATCCGTGAGAGATTGAAATCTGGTGAATGGATGGAATTCATCAGAGTTACGCAGTGAAAGCGTGTGGATGGATGGAATCCATACGTGATCTTTTGGAGAAGATGGTCCGGGTGGGATGCCCGTGGATAGGTTGGTGTTTGGTCGGAGCCTGCACTGACGGTAATATTTTCAATTACAAGTACTATCTTTACGTATTGTATTAAATTCAGCATTTTCAACCTATTTATTATATTTCATTAAATGCTGTTTTACGCAAACTAACCCTATGAGCCTTCCATTGAAGCCTTTATCATTATATTGCATTTCTCTGTGTGACTTGCGGAGTACAAGTTTGTACTCACGTTGCTATCTCCACACAGAGGAAGACGACTTCGACTATGGTGAAGACCAGAACGAGTAGGCCACGTCTTGTAGTTGTTTGCCTGTGGGTAGGCTTGGGCTTCGACTTTTCAGCTTCGCTTCCGCAGTTTCTTTTGCAGTTATTTTTGCCAATGTGCGATGATGTAAACGCTGGCCATAAGGCCGTACTCTTTAAATTAAGTAAATATCATTATGCTTGGTATTTGTCTTTGTTATCCACTGTGTGCACTAGCTGATCCTGGACTAGTGCGATTTACACAGAGGATCCTGGAGTTGCTGCTCCGGGTTCCGACAGAGATGGTATCAGAGCCGTAATGACTCCAAGACGTGACCGTAGATAGAATAGAAAGGTCATACCCTAAGGACTTATTTTTAATAACTACTAATTTCAAAAGTTTTGCTTAATCTTACCTCTTGTTCTTTGCTCACCCTTATCTCTCATCCCTCCCCACCTTCTTGTCATTTTTGAAAACAAAAACCAATTTCTATCTCTTCCCTTATTCCAAAATAACTATAGATGGCAACAGCTGGAATTATTCACTCGGCCGCCACTTCAATCTTCGCTTCGAAGGATCGCGCTTCGTACTCCGAGAGCCGCGAAGGATGACACCAAGGTGACCCTTAGCCCTTTAGGATAAGTTAGGCTAGTTAATAAAACGTTGTTATGAGCTGTCAGTTTTCTTTTTTGTCGGCAGCCATAACTATTAATTAATAAAAGGGTTCTGCTGAATTTTGTTTGGGTTGTGCAAAATATCCCCTATTCCCCCTTTGCCTTGAGTCTCCCCTCTCCTAATTCTTAAAGCACCCAACAGATGGTTAACACAAGGAGCAACAACAACGACAATGGCCACGACAACAACAACACTACTGGCAACCAGGCTGCACCTATCCCTCCACCACCTCCTGCCAATGGACCAGATTGGACTCAGATGATGGCCAATCAGAATCAGCTTATCCAACTACTAGTTCAGACCATCAACAACCCTGCACAACCTGCTCCACTAGTGCCAGCACAAGCTCCCCAACCAAGATTGCCTGATTTCATGAGGTTGCGTCCTCCGACCTTCTCCAGCAGCACTGACCCCATGGATGTAGATGACTGGCTTAGAGTCATAGGCAAGAAGCTGGACATCATCCAATGCAGTGACCGGGAAAGAGTCTTATTTGCTTCTCATCAGTTGAACGGACCAGCGTCAGAATGGTGGGACACTTACACCGCTGCTCATGCCAACGCACAAGCCATAACATGGGATGAGTTTGTGCAGAGTTTCCGCAAAGCTCATATTCCAACCGGCACCATCACTCTCAAGAAAAGGGAATTCCGAACTCTGCGCCAAGGAAGCTGCACCGTGAATGAGTATCTACGGAAGTTCAACCAATTGGCACGGTACGCGCCAGAAGACGTTGCTACCGATGAAGCTAAGCAGGAAAGGTTCCTTGAAGGACTCAATGATGATCTGTCGGTTCAACTACTCTCCAACAACTACGCTGACTTCCACCAACTTGTCAGCAAGGCGATTCGCCAAGAGTCCAAGCACCAAGAAATGGAGAATCAGAAGAGACGTATGAACTCCCAGCACCTGAACACCAGAAGCTTGCCCAGGATCAGAAGGATTCCACCACAGGCCAACAGATTTCAGTCTTCATCTTCAGCCGAAGAACAAGTCCAGACCAACACTTTTCCCAACAACGAAGACAACAAAGCTTTGGCAATTGACTTCCCAAAAGACTCAAACCCTGCAACAGGAGTCACCTGTTTCAACTGCCATGAGACCGGGCATTACGTCAACAACTGCCCTAAAAAGCAACAGGCAGTGAAGAATAGAACACCGGGAGCACCAACTGCCAACCACCTTCAAGCAGGAAGAAAAAGGCCCCAGAAGTTCGTGAAAGGACGACTAAATCAGATCACGGCACAAACCATACAGAGTAAGATCCAAACCCATTTCTTTGCTAGCCCGTGCGAATCTCGGGGACGAGATTCTTTTTAAGGGGGATAGATTGTAACAGCCCAGGTTTTTATTAAAATAAAATAATTAATTAAATAATTAAAAATTGATTAAAATAAAATCTAAATTAAAATAAGTATATTTGTGCCTAAAGTTTAAATTTGGATTTGCCTTGAATTTCTGTTTGTGAAAAAGCTGGATTTAAAAAGCATTTTCATGAAAACCTAAAAATTATTGTTAAATAATATGATATTTTATTTTTTCATAAAAATTCTATGTCAAAATAATTATTTGGAGTTATTTGGCTTTTATTTGGTTTCCTGGATTTTCTGGAGTTAAAAAATGTATTTTTAAAATTACAAAGTATTTTAAAGTATGAAAATTAAATGCCAACATTAGTTGAAAATATTTTTATTAAGTCTAAAATGTCTCCAGGAGATTCTCTGAATTTTTCTGGAATTTTTGGAGTTTATTTCATATTTTTCTGAGCTTTATTGCAATTTCTTGAGTTTTCTGAAAATCAAGAAAATTAAAAATAAAATCAAAACCTCTCCCCTCTCCTCTGACCGCCACGTGGACGGCCAAATGCCCCCCACGTTACCCGCTCCGATCCCGCCTCCCCCTTCTCCCCGCTTGCCACGCGTGCGGCCCAGATCGGCCATCTCCCGCGCGCCTCGGCCCATCTGCCGTTCACTCCTCCCCCTTGCCTCGGCCGTTCGATCCCCGCCCCCCAATCCGGCCGCTCCCCTCTTCGCCTCTCTGCCCCGCGGGTCCCGCCCGTCAGCCGCACCCGCGCCTCCTCTCCCGCTGACCGCCCGGGCCCACACGTCAGCTCCTTCTTCCCCGCCCACCTTCTTCCTCCGCACGCCGCCTCTGTCTTCCCCGCAACCGCCGCCCCTCGCCCGCCGGGATTGCTTTCCTTTTCCGCCGTCCGTGCGACCCGCGCCTTTCCTTCTTCTTCCTCCCCCGATTCCCTTCCTTCTACGGCCACCCTTTCCTTTCCTCCCTCCTTCCGCAATCGCCGCCGCCCGTAATCAACGGCGAGCGATTCCCGCCGGACCTCCCCTCCCCGACCCCTATAAAAGCCACCCTCGGCTCCGCCACCCCTCGCCCCATCTCCCTTCGCTCTCCTGCGCCTCTCCCGAGCTCCGCAGCGTCCCCTCGCCGTGCGCATTTGCCGCCGCGGCCGCCCCTTCCTCCGGTGAGGAATCCTGGCCACTCCGGTCCTCCTCACGCCCCGCCACCGCCTCCGCGAGCTTCGCCGCGCCCGAGCGCACCCCGGCCCCCCTCGGCCGTGCCTCTCCGTCACCAGAGCTCCTCGCCGTAGCCACCCGAACGCCGCTGCCGCCTCCCCTCGTCGCCGACCGCCCTCCGACCGCCCTCGGTAAACATCCGCCCCACCCCCGAGTTCCCCGTCCTCCGCTCTCGCTCCTCGACCCCTCGCCGACGGTCGCCGCGCCACCGAGCCCGCCACCCTGTGCGCCTCCGACCGGCCGGCCACCTTGCCCACGTGGCAGCCCAGGTGGCAGCCATGTGGCGCCACCTCAGCGCCAACACGGCACCTCCTCGCCCGGTCAGCACACCCTGCCACCTCAGCGCCTCCCCTCGCCCGTGGACCTGGTCCATGGACCAGGGCCCACCTGTCAGTGGGGTTTACCCCAAGCTGATGCCAGCATTGCGCAATAAACCCATTTTTCAGTTAAAAAATAATTCCAGCCGAAAAGAAATTCCCAGGGCTGACGCAATGCTGATGTCATAAATCGCCCGCCGATCAATGTTGCCATCCGCATCATACACTGTGTCATCATCAGGACGATGGCCATCATTGACAGGTGGCAGGCGTGCCTCCAATGTGTCCATCCGACCAGTGAGGTCAGCCAACCGCCGCTCCACCCGCTCAATGCCTTCCGTGGTGTTCAACTTGGCAATGGCGGCGACGATGGTGTCCATTCTCGAGCCGAGATCAGTGATTGAAGCATTTTGTTTGTCGAGCGCAGCTTGTAGATGGCCGCGACTAACACACTCATTGAAATCGACCGGTGTCTCATCTCCTTTGTCTCCTGCCATGGTTAGTGGAAACACAGGGAAAACAAAAGGATTATCCCTATCAACTACAAATGAAGGGCAGGGGGAACTCGCAAAGGAAGTGGCTTACCAAGCTCTTACAAGTGTTCTTACCAAAGCAGCAGGTGGTACAACCGGTGGCTGGTTCGTGATACCATGTCGAGCGTGGGTGCGATTGCAAGGGTCAAAACTGTGCTATCCAGAAGTAGATATATGGAGCTTGGAGGGCCAAATATATCAGTGGAACACAAATCAATAACAGATAGTAATGCTGAATAAATGTCCAAAGCACTGGTCCTAGTTGCTGGCCTAAATGTGTCCTATATCAGTGTTAGGATATGATGAACAAGGAATCACGGCCAGAAAGTAAGCGAAGACAGCAACAAAGATGGCCAGGGAATGAGAAACTTAATTCAGCATAAGCACAAAACAAATGAAGCTCTGTCACCTAAAACTGTGCTCTGTCCGGTTTTGCTCTCTTTTTTTTCTTTTTTTGCCACGGATAGCACTTTTCTCTCTCTTCTCTACTAAGCCGAAATATTTCTTTTTTTGTGTCTTTTTAATTTTATTTTTTTCACAGAGCAGAGCACAGAAATAGGAACCACACAAAGTTTCAACTCAATCTGATGTAAGGTGTGGCCTAGAGAAAATAATGAATGTGCTGGAAATTCGGTGAATCAATTTCGGAGCTCGAGTACTGCACTTTCCAGGCCGAATTTGGGGAAAATAAAATCGCCGAACCCGACGAAGTCCGTATGCGAAAGTTATGGCCTGATTTCGAGTCCGTATGCGAAAGTTATGGCCGTTTGAAGATGGGCCTCCGAGTTATGGTTGCTGTGGAGGCCAAAACGAAATCGGGTGAAGGGAATTGGTGGAAATTGGTGGCGGAAGCTCGGGGAAAGGTGGGGGATGATGCTGTGTGATCACGAGACGTGAAGGATGACTCAAACAGAGGGTGGGATATGGGTGGGAAAACAAAAACAGAGGGTTGAATACGCGATGGATGACGGCTAGGGTTTGTATGGGATGAAGCGGAAGCAAGACAACCCGAAATAAAACACAATCTAAACCAGCAACACAACTCGACTAAGGACACGAACTCAACACTACGGACTCTGGAATCAAATTGTGCAAAGGCTAAACGAGATCTAGGACAGGAAACAACCTATGACTACAATTTTTTTGTAGGGCTTTTTCATGGACTCTAGGATGAAACCGAAAACCACAAATAAGGGTAACGCGAACCTGAAGGAACACCTGAAGCTCTGATTACCACTTGATGGGGACGAGGTCCCGATCTTCCAACAGGTTCTGGATATGTTCGATTTGGGGGACGCGCGACACAAATCGATCCGGCTTCCGAATGACACGTTCCGAACCCCGCAATCGCAGCACCACGTCTCCTCAGGTTATCAACCGTGCGCGGCCCGGTTGACCTCGCCAAGAAGGCTATTCCTTGCCTGCGAATCGAAGAACACAAGCAAGAACAAGGAAGAACACAACTGAATTGCGGATGTATTGATGTAGCACTCGAAAAGTTGGGGTCTCACAAACCGATGAACGACGAAACTGTTCAAAGACAGAATTAATCTAAGCAAAACCCAAACCCTAATGGTGGGGGTGGCGGCTGGATATAAACGAGTGAGAGGCTTGCAAAACCCTTGGACGCGCCCCTTATGGGCTCCAACACGATACAAAGCCGATCGGCCCAAAAGGCGGTGACGCAGCACCCTGACAGATTCTGAATGCCCACTTATTTCGATGATTCCCGTTGACTCAGAAGGAATTTTGACATGGGACCAGATCCATTGGAAAGGTAGTCTTCTCCGATTTCCATACATATGTAGAATGTCCAAAACGGAGTCCGGATGCGATCTGGGCGTCCGTTTTAGTGCGGCCTGGTCCTGGATTCCGAATTGGATTCGAAGTCGGTTTGAGTTGGGCCTCCAACATGATTCGACCGCCCTTGCTGGACTTGTGCGCCTCGTAGTCCTTCTCCAAGTACTTCTAGGTCCTCTCCATGGTTCCTAATCATAATTAAATCATTAGGTAGCAATCGATTCTCAAGTGAACAAAAAGAAGTGCTTAGGAACGAGCTCACCTGTAAATTCAATTGTCGGGCGTGAGCTCTAGTGATTGGTCCTTGAATGTCAAGTGGAGGAGTGTTGTGTGTATCCGAAGAAGTGATGTCCTCATCACATTATGCTTGGTATTTGTCTTTGTTATCCACTGTGTGCACTAGCTGATCCTGGACTAGTGCGCTTTACACAGAGGATCCTGGAGTTGCTGCTCCGGGTTCCGACACTCCGACTCCGCCGAGGTATACCCCTCCTATGACCAGCTTAATGTTGCTTTTCTTAAGCTAGGGAAATTCCATGCTTGGTCTAGGGCTAGGTGTAGCGAGTTGGAGAAGGAAGTAGATAGATTGTCACGGGAGCTTACTTCACTTATATCTACTCCCTCCCGTGACGAATGTGATACATGATGTGCCTTGCTTGATGACATGGAGAAATTAAGGACCTCTCATGATAGTTTGTCTTCTGAGCTTGACATGCTTAAGGTGGAGAATGTTAGTCTTTTGGCTGAACTAGAGATGAGTAGGATTGTTACTCCTTCATCTACTGTTGTTGAGACTATATCTTGCACCTCATGTGAGGATAAGGACAATGCGTTTAGAGGTCTTTATACCATGCTCATTGATCTGCCCAAGTCTTGTGAAAATTGTAATAATTTGAAATTGAACTTAAAAAGGGCAGATCATAAAATTGCTGAGTTGCATGCTTCTTTGCTTGAGCCAATTGCTTCATGTATAAACTATCCCAAATTAACTGCTGAACTTGAATCCGTCTCAAAACAGTTTCAAGAAATGATTGACCACAACAAGAAGATGGCTCAATATGCTTCTAAGGCCCCTGTTAGCTCACCATGCAATAATTGTGAAAAACTAAAATCTGAGTTGATTGCATTAGATGACAAATGTGTGAAGCTAACTAAGGATTTACTAGAGAAGCCACAATCTTGTTGTGATGTGATTACTAGTGTGGGGGAGAAGCCCAAAGGAGTAGAGATGCTTAGGCACGATGACCAAATAGCTAGAGGTAGGATTGTCTCTCCTAGTCCTTACGAAGACCTCAATGTTGAGGCGGCTGTGCGTGCACATGCCAGTCCTTTTTCTACTGTTGGTTCTTCCTCTTCTCCTGCTGCTGTCTCTTCTTCCCCTGCTCTTCTTGCACATATCTCTTTCAGGAGTGTCAGTATCTTATGAACACTCTCGAGAGATTTGTAGGAGGCAAGAATAAGCTGAATCTTATTCTAGAGCAGTCCAAGATTTGCAAGTTCAATCAAGGTCTAGGATACGATTTTTATGAGGACATGAGAAAGCATCCACCTGCTGTTCTTCGACCCATAGCAGCGGGTGTGATCGAGATTGAGCCCAGTACTGAGAAAGTTCAATTCAAGTCAGCGGGCTTTGTCCAAGGGATTTCTGACAGTAAGGTGATTCCACCTATTGCTTCGGCCTCTCAGGAGGCGAAGCCCCATCGTGCTACTTCTACCTCTCAGAAGGTGAAGTATCATTGCACCTTCTGTCAGAAGGATGGGCACTTGATCGAGCGAGGCTTCAGGTGCGCCAAGATCGCGCGTAGAGACTGTGTTGAAGCTCTTAGGCGTATTCAGGGTCAACCCCGGAACTTGAGTGCACCTAAGACCAACACGAGGTCTAGGCTTGCTTCTGTTGATGGGTTTGGGCAGCATCGAGGACTTGGATTTTCTGAGTTTTCTGGTTTTCGTCCTCGATATGCCTCTGGTTATGACTTCCGTCGTCCTGAGGGTAGATCTTGTTTCCCCCGTCGAGATGGCTACCCGCGGCGTGGTCAGCATGTTGTCGGTGCTTCGACTCGCTCTCCTATAGCGGTCGGACCCAACAAAAGCTTCAGGTCTGCACACAGACCTTCTGCTTCTTTGAGCGACAGAGAGCGTAGGGTAGTTAGAGGTCAGTCGTGTTTGACTACTTCTGCTACTCGACGTGTTTCTCAGTATTGGGTGCCAAAATCACTCTTGATTTATCCCAGTACTGAGCCTTTACTCTCTGTTTGACTCAGGTTCGCCGGGCTGGGAAGGGAGAGGTTTGGCTCGTAGACTCTGGTTGTTCTCGTCATATGACCGGAGACTCACGTTGGTTCTCTTCTCTAGCCCGCACTCCAGGTGATGAGACGATCACCTTCGGAGACGCTTCGTCTAGGCGCGTCATCGCCAAAGGTACAGTGTGCGTTAATGAGTCTTTTATTTTGAAAGATGTTGTCTTGGTTAGTAAGCTGCAGTATAATTTGCTTTCTGTTTCTCAGCTTACCGATGACGGCTTTGAGGTGAGCTTTAAGAAAAACGCTTGCAAAATTCTTGATTCTTCGGGTAGTCTGGTTTGCGGGATTTCTCGTTATGGGAGGATCTTTCGTGCTGATTTTTCTGAGTCTTCTGGTGATCCTCTCCGGTGTTTAGTTGCCTCTAAGTCCCGTGATCTTACTTTCTGGCATAGGAGACTTGGTCATATTGGATTTGACCATTTGACCCGAGTTAGCGGCCATGATCTCATTCGTGGTCTGCCGAAACTCAAGATGGTCAAAGATATTATTTGTGCTCCTTGCCGACACGACAAGATGGTTGCCGCTTCTCACCCTCCGGTCACAGTGACTATGACCGATGCACCAGGACAGTTGCTCCACATGGACACAGTTGGACCAGCTCGAGTACAGTCAGCAGGAGGGAAGTGGTATGTTCTTGTCGTGGTCGATGACTTCTCGAGGTTCTCTTGGGTGTTTTTCTTAGCCTTGAAGGATGAGACGTTTACACATTTTTGAGGTCTTTTCAGTAGGCTTTCTGTTGAGCTCTTGGGTGCCTTACGAGCGATCCGAAGTGACAATGGCACGGAGTTCAAGAATTCCTACTTTGAGAGGTTCTGTGATGAGACATGTGTAGAGCACCAGTTCTCTTCTCCGCACGGCCCACAGCAGAATGGCGTCGTGGACAGGAAGAACCGTACCTTGGTCGAGATGGTCAGGACGATGCTTGATGAGTATTCTACACCTAGGAAGTTTTGGGCTGAGGCTATAGCGATCGCGTGCCATGTTTCGAACAGAGTTTTTCTTCGGGCACACTTGCATCGCACTTCCTATGAGCTGAGATATGGGCGAAATCCCAGTGTCTCTCATTTTCGTGTGTTTGGTTGCAAGTGTTTCATTTTGAAGTCCGGGAACCTAGATAAGTGATGGTATCTTTCTAAGCTACTCGACTTCTTCGCGAGCGTATAGGGTTTGGAACTGCGAGTCTAGTAAGTTGGTAGAGACCTGTGAGATGACCTTCGACGAGGCCAGTCCGAGGACTAGGCCCGATATCTCAGGTTTTTTCGAGCAGTCCGAGCCCATCTTTGTGGACGATGAGGAGGATGGAGATGAGGGTTGTCTATTCGATTCAGTTCCTCATCCTCCCCTTGAGGTGCCCCCTTCCACTACACCTCCAGGCGATCAGTCCATGCCTTCTGCTTCCTCTGGAGCTAGTGGCTCTATTCCTACCTCCTCAGCTCATGAGGTAGATGCCACTTCTTCATCTCATCCAGGACCTCCCCGACATATCCAGAAAGACCATCCTTCCGAGCAGATGATTGGAGACCTCTTTGAGCGAGTCACGCGCTCAAAGTCTGGCATGTCACATTTCTGTCTCCATTCTGCTTTTGTTGCCTCATTCGAGCCCAAGGACGTTTATCATGCTCTTTCGGATGAGTCTTGGGTCAATGCCATGCATGAGGAGTTAGAAAATTTCAAGAGAAACAAGGTCCGGTCGCTTGTTGAGCCCCCTCGAGGTCACAATATCATTGGGACTAAGTGGGTGTTCAAGAAAAAGCAAAGTGAGGATGGGGTTGTCATTTGGAACAAGGCTAGACTGGTAGCTCAGGGCTTCTCCCAGGTTGAGGGTCTAGATTTCGAGGAGACCTTTGCCCCTGTAGCTAGGCTAGAAGCCATTAGGATCTTGCTTGCATTCACGGCGTCTAAGGGCTTCAAGCTTTACCAGATGGATGTCAAGAGTGCCTTCCTCAATGGGTTCATTGAGGAAGAGGTCTATGTGAGACAGCCTCTAGGTTTCGAGAACCCCAAATACCCAAACCATGTCTACAAGCTTTCCAAAGCATTGTATGGACTTAAGCAGGTCCTAGAGCTTGGTATGAGAGGCTTAAGTCCTATCTGTTGAGTCATGGTTTTGAGATGGGTAAAATGGATAAGACCTTGTTCATTCGTAGGCATGGCACTGACCTACTGCTCGTCCAGATTTATGTGGATGACATCATCTTTGGCGGCTCTTCTCATACTCTTGTTTCATAGTTCTCGGATGTCATGAGCACCGAGTTTGAGATGAGTATGATGGGTGAGTTGACCTTCTTCCTTGGCTTCCAGATCAAGCGACTCGGGAGGGTACTTTCTTGCGTCAAGGCAAGTACACTCGTGACCTCCTGAGACGCTTTGACATGAGTGATGGTAACCTCGTGTCAACTCCCATGGCGTCCACAGCTTCTCTTGACCCAGATGAGGACGGCGAGCCAGTTGATCAGAAGGAGTATCGCAGCATGATTGGCTCCCTCTTGTACCTCACTGCCTCGAGGCCGGACATACACTTCTCCGTGTGTCTGTGCGCTCGCTTTCAGGCTTCTCCTCATGTATCTCACGGCCAGGCGGTGAAACGCATCCTTCGGTACCTTCGAGCTACCATTGACTATGGTATCTGGTACTCTTCCTCGTCCTATCTTACCTTGAGAGCCTACTCAGATGCAGACTTTGCTGGCTGTAGGATAGATAGGAAGAGCACTTCTGGCACCTGCCAATTCATTGGCACTTCTCTTGTTTCGTGGTCTTCTAGGAAGCAGTCCGGTGTTGCACAGTCCACCGCAGAGGCTGAGTACGTTGCTGCCGCTAGTTGTTGCAGCCAGGTACTTTGGATGGTTTCGACCCTGCGGGACTTTGGGTTAGCTATAGACAGTGTTCCACTCTTTTGTGATAACACTTCTGCCATTAACATTGCTAAGAACCCAGTGCAGCATTCTCGGACCAAGCACATTGATATTAGATATCACTTCCTTCGAGACCATGTGGAGAAGTGTGACATAGTGCTCCAGTTTGTGGAGAGTGATCACCAGTTGGCTGATATCTTTACCAAGCCTTTGGATAGCTCTAGGTTTTTAGCTCTGCGGGGAGAGCTTGGGGTGGTTTGTCCTTATGGACTGTTGTGAGGGGGAGTTTTGTACTTAATGTTTTATCTTGTTTATTATGCTCTTACTCCTTTCTATTGCATTGCATTCGGGTGCATTGGAATAGTCCTTCTAGCATAGATTAGAGTGGTTCTCTTGCCTAGCTGCTTAGATTTCTTCCTCTCATCTTGTGATTCTAGGATGCTGCTTATTAGCTGTTTATCTTCTCACTAGGTTGAGCTCACTCACTTCTTATAGGTTCTAGCAAGGGTTGGGCCACCCTTGGGTAGACAGGGTACGTGTTTGCTCCTTAGTGTGTTAGATGATCAGTTGATAGTCCTAGAGTCATATGGGGTATATGAGAGTCAGTCTGAGCCATAGTATCCTCTATATCTTGTCTATGTTTTAAGGACTGCCCTTTTCTGTTTTTATTGCCAACTTCTCGCATTTATTGCTTTGGTTCAGGGGGAGTTCATTTGGTAGCTTCTAGATCTTAATGTTGACATAACTCAACTTGAACTAAAGTTGCATCACATATTGAGGGGGAGCTAGACTTTCTGCATTTTATTATGCATTGTAATATAATTACATAGAGCCTTGATTATTATCCTTTATGACATGTTTACAATGCATTACATCTTGTCATGATCTATGCTTATTTGCTAGATATATCATGACTTTATATATGTAGTCAAGTTTTTTCCATGATAGGTTGATTAAAATGCTCAACTTGAAATAATTCATGTCATGTTAGCTCTTGAGATTAGTCTCTCTTTAGTTATCTCTTTATGATTCATGCCATGTCAAATAGCCTGAGTTGAATCTTGAATCTTTATTGAGCTTTAGATTGAGCTATACTAGTTTCTTGATGAAGCATGAGTTAGTACAACCTTTTAAGAAAGAAAAAAATCTCTTTTGTGCGAAAGAACTGATCTCACCAATTCTTTCTCATGAGACGGCTTGCCATTGCACTAAGCATGAACTCAGGGGGAGTTTTGGTTGACCAAGACTATCTTCTTAAGCTTCTAGCTTGGAGTAGTTGCATAAGGCTTGAGATCTAGCACATGACTAAACAAAAATCTAGTTGGAAACAATCATGAAATCTATAAAGAAAAACATATCAATTGTGCTCAATTTGCTTAATTCCACAAAGAACAAGTACTTGAACAAATGTCTCATTTTTCAACTTGTAGCACTCTAAATTGACTCAATACTAGCTTCTTGGTTCCACTTAGATTATTGACATGGCCTACATCATCTTTGGATACCTTTGGCTAGACTATTCTCATGGTTGACTTGACATGCTAAGAAATTCAACTAAATTTCAGATTGTGACTTATTTGGTTTCGCTTGATTATACATGTCTTGTCATGATCTTGATAGCATACTTGTATATTATGGCTTGATGTAATACTTCAAGGTCATTTTGGATAATCTTCATGGCTCTAAATGCTTAAAATAAACAAACTTCAGCCATTTCATCCAGCATCATGCCTTATTCCCTCTTTTGCATCCTTGATGATTTTATTGCCAAAAGAGGGAGAATAGTAGAGAAAAAGCCATTTGGGAACTTTCTAGAGCCATTTGGGAACTTTCTAGAGCTTTGGAGAACATTTTGCTTTTTCTTTTGTAGCTCTAGTGTTCCTTTGTTGACATGGTCATAAGCTTTTTTGATTTCTTTTTGACCATGTTTGACTCTCTTTCATTTTCAAACTCAACTTTACGTTTTTTCTGTGTTTGTCAATATACTCATCAAGGGGGAGATTGAGAGACCATGTGGTTGTGATCCCATGTGTGTGATGAGTAATTGACAAGGGTTCAGAAAAGTTTGAGTTTGGTTTGTGCGTTTCGTGCCATGACGGCATTTGGCTCAGTCGGGGTTGGTCAGTCGGACTTGAGGTATATTCTTTTTCCCGTTTGAGCTTTTGTGCCATTTTATGCTTGAGTACGATCCATTGATGCTAATTGTGTTTACTTGTGTCGAGCGGTGCTATGTAATGTATTTCTTGTCTGTGATGGCTGCAGGACATCGAGGCGGAGTCGTGGCGAGGCACAGGATGACCAGACTAGGCGCAGGCGGTGCCGAGGTTAGAACGGTTGAGGTGTGCCGAAGACGGCGAGGGCTCAAGGTAGTTGCGAGGCTTGGAAGGCAAGGAATGAGGAAGCTTCCCGGAAGGTGCACGAGGGGCGTTTTGGTGAATACGCAAAGCTGCACTAAAGGAAGTGGCTTGTGGACAAAGCACTAGAGTTAGTGGGTAAATCTAAAAAGCTTAATGGGCAAAGCATGTGGTGAACCCATTAAGAGAGGGTATAAAAGGGGGGGTGTTTCCTGCATGATTGTGTGACTTGTGAGATGAGTTGAAAGTATGTGAGAAAGGTTAGAGGCTTTAGAGGAGTGGGTATTTGCTTTGTGCTTTCAGTTTTGGAGTTGGTAGGAGATGGCAGAGGGTTGTTTTGCTTGTCTCTCGTAGCTTTTCTGTTGCTTATCTTCTCCTCTGTGTGTTCTTGGGTTTCTTGAGCTTGAGAATGGGAGAAGATGAGTTGAGACTCCATGTAAACATTCCTCTGTATTCAATCGCGTATGGGGACTCATATGTAATCCTTGGTTGACTGGGAATGAATCACCTGAAGTTTATCTCTTGTTCGTGCCATTTTTCTCTATTCGTTCTTCTCACTGTCTAATTTCCTCTTTTTGGTGTTTGAGTTGATTTCTTGTCAAGAATGTGCAAAATGGATTGCTCAGTGATGGGAATAGGTCTTAAGATCATTTGATTGATTTTTCCCAAGAGCAAATTGAATGAATCAAAGATTCTCTCTTGTCACTTCCCCTGTTCTCTGCATTTCTAGGGTTTTTGTCAGGGTATTCTTGCCCCCTTTGATTTCCTGTGAAGAGATGGTTTAAGTTTTGAGTTTCCAAGGCCTCTTGTCTTTGCTAATCTGTTTGCCAAAGATCATGTGCAAAGAATGAGAGATCATTGAGTATTTTGGTTTTTGGCTCTCTCTGTAGAAGTTACAGTTTTTGTCAAAATCTTAAATTCCTGTTCTCTCTTTGTGTTCTTCTGTTTCCTAGAGTCATGGCTCTATTTAATTCAAATCCTTGCTCTGTTGGTTTGAAAAGTTCAGAAGATTTCTTCGAATTTCAGTGATTTGTCCAAAGTCTGAATTTTCAGTGCAATCTGCAGGTCTGTCTTTCGGGAGGCCGGTCAGACCGGGATTTAAATGGTGGTCAGACCGGCATATAGCCGGTGGTTTGACCGGCGGCAAATGACCGATCAGACCGGCCTGGCTACTGCGGTCTGACCGCCTGACTTATTAAGGTCAGACCGGCCTTTCTGTTTTATGTGCTGGTTTTCTGTTATTCTCTTGGGTATCTTTCTTGATTCACTTCCATGTCTTCCTTGAGGTTCCAGAGAGTATAAGTCCTCCTCTTCATAGCTTTTTGTAGCCATAGGAGAGGAGACTCGCATGTGAGTATTTTCAGGGGTGTAATTTTTAAGAGGCACCATTCACCCCCCTCTGTTGCCGAATTCGATCCAACAAGTCGTAAAATACTATTAGAGTATAGGTTCCACATACATGTGATTAAAAGCAGTGAATCAGTATTAAGCACTAGTAGCAAAGCCTATAGTGTGCATAGCCCTTAGCATCACATAGTAGGCAACTATACAATGAAAGTGCTCATCTCAGTCCCAAGAGTGCGCTGGTCTTACTACAACAGGGCATGCAAGATTCTATTGAGACATGTCCTATGTTAATCCACAAATATTGAAAAAGGAAAAACAAGGGAATATTCCAAAGGATTATTCCTTCGATGAAGAGCAACAATAGAATATAGTCTCTACTATTTAGCGGTGGCAACAAGCAAAATGGATTGCTAGTGACCTGAGGATCACACGGGTGGTGGCGGCGTAGCGAATAGTGGTCCATGGTAGTGGCGGCACTCGGGGTGATGGTCTGGCTTGTGAGATTAGTGATGTCGAAGGAAATCACATTTCCCCCTCCAATTTCCTTTTCCTTGCTAAACATAGGGCTATTGCAGTTGGATTGCTCCACTACTAGTGTGCTTTATCACAAGACACAACCAGTAGTTGCCCTGTCTAATTGCCTAATTGGTAACTATAGATGAAACTGTCAAATGTATTTTTTGCCATATGTTTGCGTGGGGGCGGATTACCATTCAGGAGTAAATTTGCCTTTTAGAATTTAGACATATCGTCGTGATCTGAGAAAAATAACAGTGAACAGGTTGTTTAAGTGATTTGGTCAAATCCTCGTATAGGACACAGACCGCGCACCCGATAAGAGCAACTCCAGCAGTAGCCCTCAAAACAGGGCCCCTGCTTTTTATTTGAGGGCTCTCCCTACTTTTGAGGGCTCTGTTTTTTGGGCTACACTCCAGCAGGAGCCCTCAAAACAGGACCCTCAAATTCATTCTTAGAGGGGATGACACATAGGACCCACCCTCATCCTCATCCTACTTTTGAGGGTCGAGGGGCGAAAAACTCACTCCAGCAGAGCCCCTACTTGAGCCCTCAAAAGTAGGGGCTCCCTCCAGACCCCCAGGAATGAGGGCTCAAGGGGGAGATTTGAGGGCCCCCTACTGTTGAGGGCTCAAGTAGGGGCCCTGCTGGAGTGAGTTTTTTTGCCCCTCGGCCCTCAAAAGTAGGATGAGGGCTCAAGTAGGGGTCCTGCTGGAGTTGCTCTAAGGCCGGAAAATCTTTAGGCATTGCCAGCTTTGACGCAGAGTGTTGATTCTGATTGGTCAGCTCGCATGAAAATGCTACCTTATATATTGCTCAATTTGATTTCAGGCTCATGTGAACATAATTTGATGCCGCATTATCACCCATAGGTTGTGCTGCAATGTGCCCTCCTTGAACGCACTAGTCTGATACCGCGATAGCCAATGGGTAGGCACCTGCAAATTTTTAAGCGAAGTGGGTTTAGTGATCATTTTTACCAAGTGAAATGAGAGGCTAGGATGAGAAATGACGCTAGGAAAATAAAAGGGTGTAGCAATGTGTTGCATTAATGTTTCCACAATATTTTACTAGTTTCTAAGGTTCTGTTTCAGTGAATAAAATGTAGTCAAAACCTTTTATTTTTACAAGGACACTTTTCTTTCTAGCATAAGCTCAAAAGTATTCCAACATTTATTTCTAGCACAGATAGCTTATACTTGCATTTGTGGGTTGTTACATTAGTGTAGCTTCAAGTAATGATTTGCACTGTAAATTTCCCTACATCACTTTCTGGACTATTTTTTTAGATTCCAATTTTAATTCTATTTGGGTTTCATTAGTTGTATATTTTTCCCATTGTAGTGTTCATAAATTATCTTCCAGAGAAATATCAGTCCAAAGCCAGGAAACTAAATTCGAACAAAATACAATAAGTTTTAAATTTTACACATTTTCCAACATCCTAAATTTTAGGATGTTACAACCAATGCAGCATTTTGAACAATTTCCCATGATTTCCCGACATTTTTCCAAGATAGTGCCAAATAATTTTTAAAAAGGGGGTGGTACATTGTATCTATGATGATACCAAAATACTAGCAGTGAAGGACTGTGGATGGAAAGGAAACAGCTATGGACTGCATGCATTCCGTGATTGCAGCACAACCATAGGAGAAAGGGTTAATGAACCTCCCTGAAGGAGGTTTTTGCTATTAATAGCACATGTTGTGTGCCTAGAATAGAAGAACTTGCTCTATATAAATTGGTCAAAATCCAACACCTCCCTTGGCGTAAAGATGTGGAGCATGACTAAATCCATCCATTTCAATTGCAGTGCCCGCACTGGCCGAGTCACAGAGATCATCGCTGTTTTCCTCCTTGTGGTTATCCTCGCTGCCACCTTTACCACATCCAAGAGTGCAGCTACCAACACAAAGCCACCATCAGTTGTGGATTCCAAGCAGCCATCCGCCGCCGCGACAGAGTTCCTCCGTGCTCGCTGCAACATCGTGGGGGAGGTATTTTCGAACCACTGCTATAACTCTCTCCTTCCACATGCAGACTCCTTCTACGGTAGCGATGTCAAGCTTGCCTGCGCTGCCACCGCCATCCTGGTTGGACGGCTCCAAGCCTCGGTAAGAGAGATGCGCCATGCCAACAGCACGGGCAAAGACCCGATGATTGGTCGGCGAAACGGGTGCCTTTAGTTGTTCGAAGAAGCCACCGATGGCGATAGAGAGGTGTTGGCTAGCCTCCACCGCCTTGAGGCTACGAGCAACGGCGGGAAGTTGAGCGGGCGGGACCTAGAGGATGTAAAGAATTGGATCGATAAGGTGCAGATGAAGGTCGGCGAGTGCTCTATGGATCT
This sequence comes from Dendrocalamus latiflorus, assembly GCA_017311315.1. Lineage (NCBI taxonomy): Eukaryota > Viridiplantae > Streptophyta > Magnoliopsida > Poales > Poaceae > Dendrocalamus > Dendrocalamus latiflorus. The sequence goes on from CM029623.1 coordinate 21,238,753, forward strand.
GGATGCGATTGAGGTGGAGCTACCTGTGACGCTCAAAGTGCAAGATGACCTATATGTCGCAATCCCTCTCTTCAAAGCCATACTAAAGTGAACGAACACTGCCACTTCGGCCAATTGGTTTTGGTATTCTTGTTGCCTAGAATGCATTTTTCCAACTTGTGTCAGGGAAATTAAGCCACGCATGTTTTATTTTGGCATTTATGATTCATGTAATTTGTAAGCAACTATGCTTAATGTTGCTTTACATATTATGATCTTACCATTTTATCTCACCTTAAATATATAAGGATGAGTAGAACAAGCAATGAGATCAGGAAGTGTCTGTTTGTTGCTGAAATTCGCATATATTTGAAAACATGTAAATTAAAATGGGCAACATATCCAGCGAAATCTTGCTTAACAGTGCCTAACAATTTTCTGTAAGTCAGGAAGTGGATTAGGAAGAATTAATAGCATATGAAAATGTCCAATTTTAAAATAGGCGTATAGCCTTTTTTGGAAGACTGTTTGGTGGTACACGTATTTTCACATAATATGGATCTCTGGATCGTTATTCTTCCACACGTAATCACCTCACAATAAAATAGATGTTTCGACACATATATCTGTGGTGGTGCCCTTGGAAAATCATCCTCTTGAGAGACGTTGTTGTCACTCGACTCAAGCATCGGTATTTACAAGCTGAAGGAAAGTCCATGCATTCGGCCTCACGGATGCGACGTTGTTCGCCATGCATCTTCGAGATCTGCCCTTTCCTGGAGCAGCTCCACACCTTGGAACTTCCTGCTCTAGGAGATAAATTTACACGGTATTGTATTACTTGCCACAACAGAATGGTAAAAAAAGTTTGCCACAGCTTCATAAATTTACACGGCTGCTGGGGTCTGCAATGTATGATGGCTCTGCATGCACTTGCTCCCTGGCATACACGTTGATCTAGTACGTACATCCATTGTTTGCATGCATTGCATGGGCATGTACGTACGTACGACTAACATACGTGTGTGCCCATAGAAACCTGTGCATGCTAATCACAGAGCTCGATATGTACCGCATCTGCATGCATTCGTATGGTAGGGTACCCCGATCTATTCCTAGAACTAGCTGGCACACAAGCATACAAGATGATATAGACAGACTAGCTGCTAGTACTCCTACTTACGTACGCCACTACCATGTCGGAACCAGATTTTACAATCCAAAATCCTCTATGATTCCACCGTACTATTTTCTGGATCAGTAGATAGTGCTCACATATACAATATTGAACATCAAAATATATATCTTGCGAAAGCATTAATATATTAGTAGACTTACTCATGGGCTGATTAGGCCGAAGTCAATAAAATGTAGTAGCGGAAAATGAAGCACACAGGTGGGACCCTCAGGACGTGCCCACAGGCAACCAACTGGGGGTTCGCGAGCTAGTTCTTTATCTCTTCATCCTCTTCATCATCATGACCTGGTGTATTGCTATAGCGTAGCGATCTGACTTCTGATTCTGGATTAATTGTGAGAGCGAGGGTGAGCACAACCACCATGCTTCGCAAGCCAATACATAGGATATAGATAATATGCATGGCTTATCAAGGGAAGGCTCGGGTTATTTTATTTGCCATAAATTGCATTTAAAATATGATACATAGAAATTTCCTGAGACCTAGTAGTTTGAACTAAAACAAAATGTGTGAAAGAATGCAATTGTAATAGCAATCCAGATTCCATCCACCGTTACATGGCTTCTGCATCATATGCTAACTTTTCAGCGTTGTAACCGCTTACATTATCACTGGGGCAACACCCAGGGCAACACAAATCAGGGCTTTCCACTGCTCTCCACTTTTCCAATTCCACCCACAAAGATTTTGAAATGGAACTATATCTGGTTAAGTTTCGATATCCGCCGTTGACCATGGGTACGGCTATTCAAATAGTTTTGACTATGCAGAGTATGTACACTTTACCCACAAGAGACAATCCGTTTGTTGCCCCACACGATTCCTTAGTCATATGGTTGAGTAGACCATCACAATAACTTTTCAAAATATCTAGCCCCTTTGTCATCTCACCCTATGGGCTGCTCCCACTTGTGGTGGCTCCCATGCGTTGTGCGGGATGTAACCATGGATACTAGCACATACGGACTCCACTCTCCGCAATGCTAGCACAGCTCGAAACTTCACCCTACTCTCAGTGTCCCTTTAGGCCTCCCATTGCCCTTGCAATATCCACTCCTATCCACTACCGGTGAGATGAGTCCGGGGGTTTCGATAGATTTACTTAGCCAAGTTGCAATTTGCCGACTTGTGGTTGTACTATTTTACATAGAAGGTCATGACAAGATTCAGTTCTTAGTGTTATCTGGGCGGTTCTACCACAATCCACACACCGTGCTTCCACTGCACCACATACCAGCCCCCGTACCATCCGCCTAGATGTTTAAGCAAGTTGGGGTTTTGGGAGCACAAAATAATCATATCAAAATTCACCAGTCATTTCCACCATGACCTCCCAAATCAGTTTCTCATGATTAAAAGTGATGCTTGGGGCATTTTGGTGCCCCCGAATATCTAAGCAGTACTAAGCATGGCGTTCAATTGTAGACTTACTATTGAAAGATAACCATTATAATTTTACTAGGGTGACAAGGCTCAAATATTCAAATGTTCCAAAGGAGGTGTAATACTAACAAGTCAAATAATGGGCATATAACTAGAATCTTAAAACAAACATATATTTGCATATCAAATAACAGCATGCAATTTGATAATTTAAACAAAAGTAATTTACAAAAATGTAGGTTTAACATGATCAAAGTATTGACTCACCTTGGTCACAGTTGAGTTGGTCTTGCTCATCGTAAGTTGCTTTAGCTTAAGCTTCTTCCTCCTGGGCCTCGTATGCTATTCTTACGTTGCGCGAAAATTCGGATAAAAATTAGTAAAACAAAAAACATCTCAAAAAACATTCAAATGAACTTAAAAAAATATGGTTTCAGTTCCATTGGATATATATTGAATTTAGATAAATTTAGAAATTTGTTTCACCCAATTTGGAGTTAAGATGAATAAGTTATGCCCTTTTGAAGTTCTCAGTTTTAGATAAATCCGAAAATAAATAAAAATCTGAGTGGTGGGACTGGTTACTGTTTAGTTTAAAGGGCAGGGTCCACTTGTCCATGAGCCATTTGTTATAAACTACTCATCATCAATATTAATTTTCCATCGTTAGCATTAACTCTGTCTCACGCGGTTATTGACGACAACGTGGTCGTAAACGACTTCATAGTCGTAAGTCCGACTGTGTGGTTGTAAACGACTTCGTAGTCGTAAGTCTGACTGCGTGGTCGTAAGCTCGACTACGTGGTCGTAAGTTCGACTGTGTGGTTATAAACGACTTCATAGTCATAAGTTCGACTGCATGGTCGTAAGCTCGACTATGTGGTCGTAAGTTCGAGTTGAATGTGGTCAAAGGCGCTACGTGGTCATAACCTCTGAGTGCTATCAATCGAAAGCATGGGCGAGTGGTCGAAGACAATCGAGCACAGAGCAGTCAAACTCGGAAGGCGCCAAGTGGTCGTAAACCTCATCTGGTCGTAAACGACTATGAGTGGTCACAAACAACTACGTGCGATCGTAACGACTACGTACGATCGTAACGACTATGTGTGGTCGTAACGACTACCAGGTACTTGTAGTCGCGGGACTGGCTTCAACGAGTTGCATCATCTTCCTCTGGTCGACACTCGGCGAGCTCGCCGCCGGTGGAGGAGACGGCGACAGGAACTGACCACCCCCAAAATGGGTTGCTCACGCCACGCATACCTGAAGACAGAGTCTCACCGGTCAATTCGACCGGGCGTTGGCCAGCGACGATCGTGGGCGATGGCAGAACAGGGTGTAACATCCTAAATTTTGGATGTTTAAAAATTTGAGAAATTTAAAGCTTTTATCTGCATTTTACTGGAATTTGAATTTTGGTTCAAAATCTTATTTGGGTTTTTCTGAGTTTTGTCCTAAGCAAATAATAACTGGAAGTAATTTTCAAACGTAAAATAGCAATCATGGCTAAAATAATAATAATAATTCCGAAGGATAAAAAGGAACAAGAAGAAAACCAACATGTTTAAACAATAGATAATTAAAAATTTAAAATAAGACTCTGAAAAGATGATCCATAAGAGACAGGGAGAGAATTGAGTTTAAACATAGAAATTCATCTTTGAAAAGAATGCACATTAGAATATTAGCAATAAATAAATAGAGGTCAAAGGATATTAAAGGGAGAGGTGCCTAAAGATATAAATATATATATAAGTAAATCAATCAATAAATAAAATAATAAAATAGGCATATACGTAGCTAATTTTAAGGATGAGTATTCATAAGAGAATTGGGCCGGCCAGCCGGCCCTTCCTCCTTTCTCTCCCGCGCCCAGGCCCACCTTCCTTCTCCCCCGTTCCCCATTTCCTCTCTGCTCCATCCGGCCGAAGGCCTCGCTCCCCTTTGGTCAGCCCGACTGCAGCTCTCTCCCCGCGCGCCACCCTTCGGACCAGTGGACGCCGGCACCACCCCGCCGTATCCTTGCGGCCCCCACCGCCGTCCCATCACGCGCCCCGCCCTCGTCAGCTCTGCCGCCACCGGCTCCCATCTCCTCCCCTTCAATGCCCGTCAATCCACCGGGTTGGCCGCCGCGCCCAAGCTCCTTCGGTCAACCACAATGCCCCCGGTCGCGCCGTGCTACGGGTCTGCAGGCGTCCACGCCATGCCCACGCGGAGCCCTGCAAGACTCACGTCGCTGGACGACAGCTCCCAACTGCCGCGCATGGCCACCATGGCCCCTCCTCGGCGCCAGCAAAATCCGCCGGCTATAAAGCCCACCCAAAGCCCCCAAACTCCTCCCCGCACTCCCCTTTCACTCCTCCCCAGAGCAATCGGCCTCCCACCGCCTCTGTCTCGCCGGAGCCACTCTCTTCCCCAAGTCCGGCCGCCGAGCCAGTCCACCAAATCACACCGCCATTTTCCAATTCCCCGCGTCTACACCCTCCTCGGGACGTCGTGAAGCCAACCGCACCCGCCGCCGGGCTCCCCGATCCTTCTCCGGCGCCGGCGTCGATCTCCTCCCTGGACCGCCGCCACCGCACGCCGCCGGCCCTACTCCGGTGACCCCCGTCCACCGCTGACCGCACCACCGGGTTCCTCGATGCGCGAACATTCCATTTTGCCCGCTGCCCGCACCTCCCCGGCCCCTCCCCGCCGACGAGCCCGCCGCCCTTCCCTGGCCTCGAGCTCCTCTGCCCCGGCCCCTGCTACTACATACCTTAAGAGGTAATAGCCCCCCGTATAAGTAAGCAACATCTGAGAAGTCCTCCTGGCTAGCAGCTTCGGTGTTAAAACGTACCCAGGCAGCGCGCGTTCGAGCCCCGCTCCGCTGCGCCGAGTGGGTTTTTGGCTATTTAATTTTTGCCGTTTTACTGTGCGCTAGTGACCCCAGCCGACAGTGTAGGAAGTGGGGGAAAGGTGCAGTGAGGGTATATACTAGCTTTGTGGCAAGCATAGATAGATAGCATGTGCCATAAAATGTCATGTATAAATATATATATACACATATCCATATGTGTATATATGTTTCTATCATGGATAACCCTTTGTAAATCTTTAGCAAATAAATTTAATGAGTGATTAAACATAATTTAAAATGGCACATATAGTAGTAATAAATATCCCATTTAACTTTGTGTAATAGTTCCTACAACTTCCAACTAAGGGTATTTTAGGGACCCTTGATTATGGATATTCATCATATGCTAGAAAACAATATTTGTGTATATGAACAACATAAGAAATTCTTTTAGCTCTTTGTCAAATGAGAGGATTTAGTAATAGAATGATTAGGGTGATTGCTCACATAAAATAATGACCATCAATCAAAGGGTGTAGAAATCAACCATTAGTAAGATAGGCTATAAGACATTATTAGCAACCTAGGATATAACAACCAAATGTAATTAGAGAATATAGTTTACAAAAATGGCTATGGTTAAACTTTAATTAATTAAAGTGGGATTACTTTAGCACCAAAGCAAATGAAACCAATAATTTGATGTTGGAGTTATTTGGTTTTTCTGGTAAGTGTTTATTTGGTTTGCTGATTGCCTTTTTCCTTTTTATCCAAATTTTCGCGCACGTTAAAAATAGCGTACGAGGCTCAGGAGGAGGAAGCCGAGGCAGCAGCTCTAGAAGCTTCAGACAACCCCGAATCCACGCACTGTGACCAAGGCGAGTCAATACTTTGATCATGTTGAACCTACATTTTCTGCAAATTATTTTGTTTTAAATTATCAAATTGCATGCTGTTATTTTATATGCAAATACATGTTTAATTTAAGAATCTAGTTATATGCCCATTATTAACTTGATTAATATTACACCAGCTTTGGAATATTTGAATATGTGAACCTTGTCGCCCTAGCAAAATTATAATAGTAACCTTTCGAAAATAAGTCCGTAATTATACGCCATGCTTAGTACTGCATAGATACTCGGGGGCGTTGAAATGCCCCAAGCATCATTACCACTTTTAATCATGAGAAAATTTGGTTGGGCAGTCATGGTGGTAATGACTGGTATATGTTGGATATGATTATTTTATATTCCCAAAAACCCCAAACTTGCTTAATTATCTGGACGGATGGTTCGAGGGTGTGTGTATGTGGTGCAGTGGAAGCACAAAGTGGGTAGTGGTAGAACCGCCCAGATACCACTAAGGACTGAATCTTGTCATGACCTCCTGTGTAAAACAGTACAACCACAAGTCTGTAAACTACAACTTGGCTAAGTAAATTTATCGAAACCCCCGGACTCATCTCACTGGTAGTGGATGGAAGTGGATACGCAAGGGCAAGGGGAGGCCTAAAGCGACACCGAGTGGAGGGTGAAGTTTTCCAGTCGTGCTAGCGCTGCGGGGAGTGGAGCCTGGGCTGCGCTAGTATCCGTGGCGAACATCCCGTGCATAGATGGGACCCACCGCAAGTGGGCAGTTTCCCATAAGGTGACATGACAAAGGGGACTAGATTCTTTGAAAAGTCACTGTGATGATCTGCTCAACCACATGACTAAGGAATCGTGTGGGGCAACGAGTTGTTGTCTCTTGTGGTGAAAGTGTACAAACTCTGCAGAGTCAAAACTATTCGAATAGCCGTGCCCACGGTCAAGGGCGGACATGGGAACTTAACCAGATATAGTTCTATTTCAAAAACTTTGTGGGTGGGAATTGGAAAAGTGTGGGCAGTGGAAAGCCCTGATTTGAATTGTCCTGGGTGTCGTCCCAGTGGTAAGTTAAGCGGCTATAACACTGAAAGATGCTATATGGTGCGGATGCCATGTAACGGTGGATGGAATCTGGATCGCTATTATTATTGCATTCTCTTACACATTATGTTTTTGATCAAAACTGCTAGGTCTCAGGAAATTTCTATGTATTATATTTTTAAATAATGATAATACCTCTCACAAAATAAAATCTCAAGAAGAATAAATAGAGTCGTAAGAAAAGAACATGGATGTTTGTGGTAAATACATAAAGTTGTTGGTGGATTCAGGTCGATCATAAAAAGGAAACGATAGTGTGGATTCTGAGAAAAATAAATTGCTGGAGTCTAAATGAATAGATAGGCTAGATAGATGATTTGAATGATTTTTGGAGAATTAAGGAGTGCAAAGGTAATTGCTGGATCAATTTTTGGGAGATATTGGTGATAATGGGATTAATAGGATTTGATCGATTACTAGATGAGTCAATTGAATTATTGGGAGTTTGGAGATATGATAATTGGAGTATAAACTTGATCAGTGATATTCTTGGTGAAGGTATACTAGTGGGTTAGTTAGAAATAGATAATGGAAAATAAGGTTGATTATTGTAAGAGCAAATTGTGGTTGTGGATCAATAGCAAAAGGAATGGATTGATAGGAATTTTGGAATACAAAAGATATTGGTGGATTGTATAATTGATGATATTCGCTGTTTGGAGTTTTATACAGCACTCAATATAGGAAGTGTGCGTTCGGTGGATTAATCAAATGATATTAGATAGATGATGTCACTAGCTGTTTGGAGTTTTAGGCAACAATTGATCGGTGGATTATATAAATTATGATAATTGCTGTTTGGGGATTTAGGAAACAATTGATTGGTGGATTGTATAGTTGATGTTATCCGCTGTTTGGAGTTTTAGACAGCAGTCAATAAATAAAGTATATGATCGGTGGATTAATTAAATGATGTCACTCGCTGTTTAGAGTTTTAGACAGCAATCAATATAGAAAGTATATGATCGGTGGATTAATTAAATGATGTCACGTGCTGTTTGGAGTTTTAGACAGCAATCAATAAAGAAAGAGTATATTCGGTGGATTAAGTAAATGATGTCACTCGCTGTTTGGAGTTTTAGACAGCAATCAGTAAGGAAAGTATGTCTTTGGTGGATTGGGTCAATTATGGCAATCGCCGTGTGGAGTTTAGGTAGAATTAATAATACTATGATTTAATAATAATAATGCTACAAAAAGCGATTTTGGGCAAATAAAATAACCCGAGCCTCTCCTTTGATAAGCCATGCATACTATTTAATTGCATCCTGTGTGTTGGCTCGCGAGCACGGTGGTTTGTGCTCATATTCGCTTTCCCCACAAATCCAGAATCAGGAATCAAATCACTACGCTTCAGTAATACTTTTGGATCATGATGGTGAAGAAGATGAAGATGTCAAGAACTAGGTCACGAACCTCCAGTTGGCTGCCTGTGGGCATGTCCTGAAGGTCCCACCTATGTGCTTCGTTCTTCCGCTGCTGCAATTTAATGATTTCGGCCTAATTGGCCCATGAGTAAGTCTACTATTATATTTACGCTTCCGCATGATATGTAATTTGATATTCAGAACTGTAAACTGTGAGCACTATCTACTGATCCAGGGAATAGTGCAGTGGAATCACAGAGGATTCCGGATTGTAAAGTATGGGTCCTGACACAGGGGGATGGTGGCTACGGCAATGCATGGCACCGGAGTTCAATTAAACGGGAGGGGCACATCTATACAAGCTCGGGAGTCTACCTCGGGGGTCGGCGCGGCTCGGGATTGGTGGTGGCGAGCTGGTGGCGTTCGACGGCGACGGGTGGAGGAGGCGCACGGTGCGGGTGATATGCAGGCTATGGGAGGTCTGGCAGAGGAGGGAAATGGTGTCGTAGTTCTCCGGGGGTGCTTCAGGGAGGAGGAATTGAACCACAGCGGCGTTAATCGATGGATTGCTCACCGACGGGCAAGAAAATGTCGCCGTGAGTTGTGTGGCACGGGAGGCTATTTGGTTCGAGTGGGAGAAAGAGTGAAGCACGGCGAAGCGTCCAGGGGTGAGGGCTGGGCTTTATAGCCACGAAAAAGGTGGCGGCACTAGAGGAGCCTTTGGCCGGTCGTGTCCACGGCGTGGCGGCAGCGTCACTACAACACTCGTGACGAGATTGCGGCCAGGGTATGGGCTTGATTGTACAGTGATGGTGTCAGCACAGTTGGTGACACACTGGGCGAGGCAGATGTGATGGGGCATAAAACGGTGGGCGACGGCGGCATGACCGGGGTGCTGAGCCAGGCGACGTGACGGCAGTCACTGTGCGGTGGCACTGTGGTGGTTGTCAGCAGTATGGGCGCAGTGTAACATCCCATTTTCAAAATTATGTGTTAATGCAAAATTTCAAGTTTTGTTCTAAAATTCAAAAGAATTTTATTTTCCAGCCTGGCAATCCTCTTGCCTTTCAAAGAAAAATAAAGAAGTGCATAAATTGTTTTAAATAAAAATTTTGCTTTAACCCAAGGGAGAATTCAAGGTCAACCTTCAAAATCAGAAATCTCAAAATTTGCTTTTATCTTTCAAAAAAACATAAAATCTCAGCCGTTCTTTTCCTCGGTTCCTTCCTCCTCCTCTCCCGCAGCGCCTCCTTCTCCCATCGCCGCCAGCTCATCGTCTTCCTCTATCCCCTCTCACCCACCTCCACCAGCAACTTAATATGATGGCGAACACCTCGTCTTCAACGCTGGCCAAAAATCCGCTTGAATGGAAATGTTGGGAATGAGAAGAGGATCATGTGGGTAGAAGGATTTTTTATAATACCTAACTGATGAAGAGATCGAGCTCGATGGAATTCTCGCTGGAGTTAAGGAAGGTAGTATGGCTGGTGGTGCTCTAGTGGGCGTTGACCAAAACTGCTAAGATACATTGTAGATAACAGTGTGGTGAATCTCCAAACAAAATTTGAGGACTAACAGAGTACGAGAGAGAGCAGGAAAGCTCACCAAAGGCTTCGCCGGAGTTGGGGAAGAAGGGTTGGTTGATTGAGCTCCAGAGGGTTTCAGCCAAATCCGGAAGAAGACATTGTGGGTAATAATGTGAGGCACTTGTGGCTCAATTTATAGACAAAGAGGAGCTACGAAATGGCTAAAACTAATTGTCGAAGTTTGGATAGAATTAATGGCAGCTGATTTCTCTAGAAAAATAGCAAATGGTTTTGGGCCTAAGTGGCTGACTTGTGCAGTCGGATGGAAGCGGTTGGGTTCGGGAGTTAAAAAGTTTTTTAATTAATTAATACTGAAATTAATTACTTTCCTTTAGAAAATCACAGAGATAACAAATAAATCAGGAAAAATAACATATTCCAAAAAATCCGTTAAAATACAAAAAAATCCTTACAACACAAGAAACCCAAATAAAATTGGTTTTGATTTAATTGATGTTTATTTTAGTCATTTTAAAATATTTTCATTTTAGAAAATCCCAATTAAGCTTTAATTGATTTGAGAAAAATCTCAAATGGTTATATTTTTTATTTTGAAGACTTCACCAGAGAGAGATGGTCATTTGTTAAAGCATGCAATTTATTTTGGTTGGAAGAATTGATTTTGGCTTGCAAGTGCAGTTGCTTTGTGGTTGTTCAGTTTGAATAGCAACATATTGTTCGGCTGAAACATAATATGGAGGAGAGAGAGAGAAGTTGGTTGAAAAGGATTGCCCAGGAGGAAACAAACAGGGAAAGAGGAGGGAAATTCTGGTATCAAATCCTTTAAGAATCCTCTAAATTGGGATTTCAAATTCTGATATTACACAGAAGAACGAATAAACTCCAAATTTGAACTAAATTTTTACAGAAAGCCCAATTAGTATATATTATTACTAATATTTCATGCATAAGTTATTATTTTAGCTTCATGAAAAGAAAAAAGCCTTTTTAAATGCAGAACATCAGGGCGAATAAATTTAAACCCAGGAAAACCAAATAACACTTATTATTATTTTTAAATTGAATTAATTATTTTTTTATTCTAATATTATTTTTGAAAAAAAACCTGGGCTGGGACATACTGGTTGCCCTATTTCTAAGCACAAACTCATTGGGACAAAAACCCAAAATTGAGAATCTTGATCAAACCTTGCCCAATGCAACTAAAATTGGTATGGACTTTTGCAAGGATGCCATGAAGCAAATCATATCAAGAAACACGAGGTTCTTAGACTTGATTCCATTGAATTGAAGAATTCACATTCTAGGTCACAAGAATGCACCAAACCCTAAACCTCAAACAACCGCTCACAAGTCCTCATCCTACTTACCATGATCAAGATCAATTAAGATGTATGAAAAGAGCAAACTAGTCTCTGATACCACTTGTAGGATCGAATATGGCAAGTTAGAGGGGGGATCAATAACACATTCAAATCTTCCCCCAAATATCAATAATAACATGCAGCGAAAACACAAATTCAAGGATTCAACAAAGCCCAGGGCACAGGAGGCAAAACTCCCAAAAAGCACTGAAAAACTGGTTAGACCACTAACCAAAACCGGTCAGATCTTTATTTGAAACTAGTTAGACCTGCAGTGATTTGCTATCAAACCACTAGGTCTTTGGTGCCAGCCGGATGAACAGGAAAATCAAGCAATGAACAGTAAAATTGCACTATTTTAAATACAAGAGTTCATGTAACTTTTGATCCGATGATCTAATTATCTTGAAACATGGCATGCACCTTCTCTAGGATGTCATAAACCTATTCCACTCAACAATCAAGAGAATTGTTGCAAAAGCTGTGACCTTTTTCTATTAGAAGGAAGGTTGCACCAAAACCGACAAAAGAGGGAAACATCGATCTACTCTTGCTTGTGAGTCCTAAATGATCTAGGTGACCTTAGATCTCACATATCATAGCTGTTGTAGGAATGGCCCCCACCTAAGCCCAGCCAGCCTGTTAGGAAGTTGTAAAGCCCAAAATGGGACATGTATAAGGACATAAATGCCCTTGAGGGGGATACTTGGCCGTAAGGACACAACTGTAAAATGCTCCCCATGTGAATATATATATAAGCCATCCGGGCCATGGGGAAGTCCCCCCCCCCCCAAGCATTTCTCACCAAACTCTCCACTACCATACTACCATCTCTCTGTTTGGTCTGTAACCACGACAGTTGGCGCCGTCCGTGGGGACGACGAGAGCAAGCTCCAAGATCTGAAGAAGGATGGCACCAAATAAAGCTTCGTCATCGGCAGCGGCGAAGAAGAAGAGGGGTACGAAAGAAGCGCTCGGCGACGTGTCGGCTATGGGTGCGGGCGATAGCGTCGTGCCTACGGGAGCGGGCGGCAACACCGCTGGCACAGCGGTCGGCACGGGTACCGACCGGACGATCGGGAGCACTGACGCCGGTCCCGTCACTGACTCCGGAGCCCTCCGCACTGACGCGCCGAGCAGCTCTGGAGCACAAGCCGCGTTTGCTGCCGGCCCAACGGTGCAACCCGTCACTCCAACGGCCGCGGCCACGTTAACGGCGGAACACTCTCTACTAACAGCCCTCAGCACGCTGCAGCGAGAGCTGGCAGACCTCCGTAGGGCAGTGCAAGGGCGACACGGACCCTCAGGAGTTCGTGCGCATGTAAGAGACTGCTATTCAAGCTGCAGGCAGAGACGACACCACCAAGGCGAAGGGGCTCCCCTCGCACTGCAAGGAGTGGCGCTTTCTTGGTTTTTCACCATAGAGCCAAACTCCATCTACGTGTGGGAGCAGATCTGCGACCGCCTCAACAACAACTTCCAGGGGAACTACGTCGAGCGCATCGATGCGGACCAGCTCTTCGCCATCAAGCAAAAACCCTCGGAGAAGCTCTGAGAGTACTTCAAGCGTTTCGCGAAGGTCCGCTGTCAGGTCAAGGATGCCAACGAGACAACCATTACCATTGTCAAGAAGAGCAGGGGAAGAAGGAACAGCAGAAGGTAAGGGAGTAGAAGAAGAAGAACCAACAGCAGATGAACGAATGGCTTGTGCACGCACAGCCGACTCAGAATGGACAGTCCTACTGCTAGCCAATTGGTTCACGTCGCTAGGCGTCTCTACCTTACCCTTGAGCTTCTCCCCCTCAGCAACACACACATTACAAGCAAAAGGTGGCTTCTCTAGAAGGTCCTTAGTTAGCTTCACACATTTTTCACCCAAAGCAATCAAGTCAGATTTTAGTTTGTTACAATTAATGCATGGTGAGCTAACAGGGTCCTTAGAAGCATTTTGAGCCAATATGTTTTTATCATCAACTAACTCTTGAAACTGTTTGGAGACAGATTCAAGTTCAGCAGTAAGCTTGGGACAATTCACACATGAAGCAATAGGCTCAAGAAGAAAAGCTTATAATTCAGCAATTTTATGATCTGCCCGTTTTAGATTCATCTTCAATTTATTACAACTTTCACAAGTCTCGGGCAGATCGAGCAACATGGTATAAAGACCCCTAAAAGCATTGTCCTTATCCTCACATGAGGTGCAAGAAGTAGTCTCAACAGTAGATGAAAGGGGTGCAACCCTACTCATTTCTAGCTCAGCAAGAAGACTAACATTTTCCACCTTAATCATGTCTGGCTCAGAGGACACACTATCATGCAAGGTCCTTAGCTTCTCCATGTCATCCAGCAAAGCAGAACAGACATCACAATCGTCACGGGAGGGAGCAGATCTAAGTGAAGTAAGCTCCCGTGACAAACTCTCTACTTCCTTCTCCAACTCACTAACCCTAGCTCTAGATCTAGCATGGAATTTTCCTAGCTTAAGAAAAGCATCATTAAGCTGGTCGTAGGAAGGGTATACCTCATCGGAGTCGGAATAGAGCTCGTTGTCGCTGACATCACCCTCAAGGGCCATGAAGCACATGCCGGAGAAGTCGTCGCCGCCCTTGGGATCTTGCTCGTCCGTCCCATCGTCGTCGCTCCACCCCTCCACCTCGCTGAGGTCGAGGTCGTTGAAGGCGGTGAGGACGCGGTGGAAGAGCTTCTTGGCTTTGCTAAGGTTGCGAAACTTCTTCTTGCCTTGGGCATGAGCTGAGGGTTTCTTGTCGATGTAGTCGTTCTTGCTCACACCGCCGTAGTCTCCTTTGCCCTTCTCCAGTTTGGGGCAATTCGCCCGAATGTGCTTGGGGCCACCACACTCGAAGCAAATGATCGGACCACTCCTCTTCCGATCTCTCACTCTCTTGTATGCGTGGGAAAACTTTCTGGCTAAGAGAGCGAGTTGGTTTTCAAGAAGCTGCTCTAACTGATCATCAGTTATGTCATAGAGAGCAGCTAGGGAGAAACCACCAATCAAGTTAGAAGAAGAGCCAGAAACAGAACTGGGATCGGTGACTAAGGCCATCGACTGCGACTTCGACCTACGAGAGAAGATGGGATAATGACTATCGGAATATAGACTTGATCTATAATATTATTCCCGGTGGATGCTATAATAATGAATTAGTTTGGAGGTAAATATACTAAGGTTGGTTACCGGAGGAGCAAAATTATTATTTTAAAGCAATAACACAAGATTGGATTACTAAGAAGTCATGATACAAGAGATATCGGTGGATTTAAAATAAAGGATACTAGATTGTCATTAGAATGAAGAGCTGATTAAATTGGCGAATAATGAACCTGAGATTGGATTTATAAAGTTGTGGTGGAAATCCAGAACCCTGATTTGATTAATAAACATTTTTGGATGATGCAATGGAAATTATTTGATCGATGGGTCCAAAGTAAAGGTATTGGATTTTCATTAGATTGTAGAGTTAACAAGTTGGCAAATAGTGGATCTGAGAGTGGGGTTATACAACCATCGTGAAATTTGAGATTTAATTTACCAATTTATGGTGGAAGTTAGGATTTATGTGAGAAATATATACCCATGGTTGGATTAAAGAAATGGAGGGTGACACAATAGAAAGCGTATGATTGGTGGATCAAATAAATAAGGGTACTCACTGGTTGGAGTTTTAGACAGTAATAATACCGTGACTAAGTAATGAAGGAAGATAGCCTAAGTGCAATTTGCAAAAGTGGAAGTAAATTATCAAGAATGATGGACACATCGTAAAGTTCTGTTTGTTGCATTTTGGGGTGTTTATCAAATTGCTCTTCAAGGAGGAGATTATGAGACCATATGGAGGTCACTGCATGTGTTTGATGAGTATTTGACTTTGCTTGTGCTTCGTTGTCAAAATTTGAGTTTTATTTTGTGCCCTTTAATCTCTGGTTTTGTTGTCCAGTAGATAGCAATCTAACCAGCCTATAGAGGTGGTTTGATCGCTATGCACAATAAAGGCCTTATAAGCGAAGGCACCTTTCTCTGTAGCAGTCTCACTGGCATATATATAGGCAGTCTAATAGGGGTATGGTGTGACCTACTATGGGCAATGGTCCAACTGGAAATGCAACAGTACTAGCCCATAGTTGGCAGTAGCTATTTTCAAGATAGGTGCTTGTTCCATTGCGTGAAGTTTTTTGGAAACAGTGCAACTGCAAGTTTTTGGGAGCAGTGCAACTGCTTGTTTAACAGCGGTCCAATTGAAGGTCATTGGCGGTCTGACTAGCATGGGTGCCGCGGTCAGATTGGTCCCCTGTTATTGGGAGGTTGTAAGTTGGTTTGGGGCAGTTCGATGCCGTTGGTTAGTGGTCCAACTGGCCTTTGGGGAGTTGAGTGAGTTGAGTTGGTTTTGGCTCTGTTAGTCATGGTGTAAGTCTATGTAAGTGTTAGTTATGGCAAGAGTCCATGCATGGTTGGAAATCTTAACATAGGTGTCAAGTGGTGCATGTTTGCATTGATTATGTTGATGAGAGTCAAGTGCATGTCACTTGTGCTCGGGACGATTGCTTGCTCTTTGATGTGTAGGCGCCTAGTGATTGTTGTGATCAACGGTAAGACCAAGGCTAGAGAATGTGTTTTGAGGCCATGCCGTCTCACATAAGTCTAGGTAGAGCATCATCTCAAGCGGAGAAGTACGGGATAAAGACAAGGACCATGATGAGGCAACTGCATGTATGTGATATGCCATTGGACTAGAACGTTTCAATTAGTGACAGCCCTCGGAGTAGGCATGTGATATTAGTGGCAAGTCATTGGGCATCATGAACCTGGTGTGGTGGTTGCTTTGAGAAGTATCGTGAAGATTGGTGGGTGGTACTTGAGGAAATTGTCTAGTACCGGGTGGAGAGGCAGTTTGCGAAACTGTGGTGGTGTCCTAAGTGGTTTAGAACACGTCTTAAAGAATGGAGCATCTTATTAGGCTATTGAAGCCATGTGCAAATTGCACTTTGAAAAAAGTGTGAGTGCATATAAGTGTAAAAATGATTTGTGCATGGGTGTAACACCCTAGCCCAACATAAGCCTAGAATGGTACTAAACCAACAGAACAGAAAGCTATAATTTAAGTTTTTCTCTAAATTTCAGCAACATATCACTTGACATTAACCATTGAAGGGGGTTCAAAAACAATCTAATAATATAAGATCAGGATAACCATATGAAGAAATTTAAAACATAAACATAATAAAACATACGAAGGTACCGACAAACTCTACTACAAGAAAAACAACTTCATCTCGAAGGGTGAACACAACCATAAAACAAATCCACTAGTATGGTTCTTTTGATTTAACACTTAAACTGTTAAATTATTAGGTATGGTGAATGATAAAGTGTAGTGCACAAAACTCTATCCCATCCCCACGCATGACGACTTCAGGAAAGTACATGAAAAATAAAAGCAGTAAGTGTGAGTCCACGACTCAGCAAAGTACAAGTAATGTGATAAACAAAACCACATAAACAGATTTTAAACATAAATATAGCTCATATACAGCCATCCTCATTGGTTCAATAAGTTTTCAACTTGTTCTTTTGTTGGACCGAAATGGCGACAGAGGGGGGGTGAATGTCGACTTTTAAAACTTGTCCCTGATTAGAACCCCGAATGGAACTCCTCTTCAATAGCTACAAAAAGCTATGAAAAGATAAGTTCAAGTCTCTGGAAACTCAAACCCACAGAAGAATAGACTTGATAAGTGAAGATAGCGAAAGAACACGACACTAAAAACTACAGGGCTAAACCAGTGCAAGCCGGTCTGACTTCAATGCTCCGGGTGGTCAGACCGCCGTAGCCAGACCAGTCTGTGTCGCCGGTCAGACCGCCGGCCATATGCCGGTCTGATCGTCATATATATTCTGGTCTGACCGCTTAACTGAAAAACAAATTCAAGCAGAGAGCAACAGGCTGCGCAGGAATTACAAGAAATGCAGATTTTGGGCAAAAGTAGAGATAACTCCAATTCTCCTCTGCTCAAAAGAGTAAGACCGTATTCCAAACAACTAAAGGACCTCAAACAACAAGAGAGAATAACAAAAGCCCAAGAATTTGAGATTTTAGCCAAAAACCTGAAAAGATACAGAGGGCTTTGCTCAAATTCAAATTCCCATTCAATCTGAGATTCTATGATCATGAAACTTTGAGGATAGCTAATTAATAGGCTCAGGACTTAAGACACCAAGTTTCATGCCAACTCATGAAGGGAAACAAGATTTACAACAAACCCTAGAAAAGATAAACAGAGAACTCAAGAACACAGAAAAGAGAAAAACAAGATTCTTGAGATTCAATCAAATTGCTCTTGGAATTAGCTGACCAAGGGGTCTAGAAATACAATCCCATCACCAAGCAACCCATTTTGCTACTCCTCAGCAAGAATCAACACAAAAACGAAAAACTCATAAATCAACCAAAAGGGAGCATCGAAGGAAAACAGGCACAAACTTGAGAAATAAACTTCAGGCCCTTCATTCCTAATCAATCAAGGATTACACGGACTCCCCATACGCGATTGAGTACAGCTAGGGTTAAAACCTTATTTTACATTGCCTTTTGTAACATCCCAAAATTCCCTTTCTTTAAAAAAAATAATTTCAAATTAACTATTTTAAAGTATTTGAACTTTATCTGGATTTTATTTCAAAGCCTGAAGTAAGAAAATTCATTTTAACAATTTTTATTAAGCCAAAAAGAGTTCATTTCATTTTTCCTAACCTTCCCTTAATTTTATAGAATTTTTGAGAATTTTTTGGAATTAAAAATCAATTATAAAAGTCAAAAAAGGTATTTTATAAAATTATTAAAGGCAAATTTGAATTTAATAATACTTTGTCTAAGTCTAAAATAGCTCCAGGAATATTCTATGAATTTTCAAAAAATTTTAGGCATTAATTACTATTTTCTAAGTGATTATAAAATTTTTTGGTATTTTCTGAAAATTTAATCCGAAAATTAAATCCGGACTAATCTCAGGCCAACACGTGTCGCGCCCAGATTCAATCCATCTCTCTCCCGGATCTAATCTCAGCCGTCTACTACAACTTACCCCTTCACCTCATCTAAACGGCCGAGATTTTGCCTCCTTGCCACGTGTCTCAAATCTGGCCGTCTGCCTTCCCCCTCTCCTCTCTCTCACTCACCGACATGCGAGGCCCGCATGTCAGCTCCTCCTCCTACCTCCCCTTCTTCCTCCTCGCGCCGCCGCCATTGCTGCCGCACCCGAGCTCCTCAATGCATCTGTTTCTTCCTCTTCAAGACCCGAGAGAGTGAGCATTAACTGCCCCATTCATTTCCGCCCCCACTCCGGCCGTTTCTCGTGCTTTTAAACCCCGGTCCCACCACCGCACGCGTTTTCGATCACTTTAACACCGACCGGCCGTGCTCGGCCGTTACCCCCTCCCCTTCGCCTATAAAATTCTCCTCGAAGATCCCCCTGCGCCGCTTTCCCTTTCCCCTCTCCCAATTCCTCCCCTCTATGCCCCGAGCGCCGCCGCACCGTGCATCTTCACCCTCGCCGCCGCGCCGTGCTCCGGCGTGAAATTGCCGGCGTCCCGGGCTACCACGACCCTCGCCGCCACCTCCTTCGCCTTCCCCATCCGCCGGCGACCACCCTCCGCCACTCGCCCGAGTCCCGACCCCACCGAAGATCCCTCGCCGCCTTCCCCGTGCGCCGCCGCCTCCTCGCCTCATCGCCGACCGCCTTCTGGTCCCTGCCAAGCGCCGCCACAGGTACCAGCCGGTTCCCTGTCGCCTCCTCTCCCTCGTGCGCGCCTCGGTCGTCGTCGCCAGGCGCCGGCGAGCCCCCGGGCCTGAGCTGCATCAGTACGCGCGTGCACGCGTGGCAGCCGACGTGGCCGCCGCATGGCGCCACGCCAGCCGAGAGCGCCACCTCGGCCTCCATCCTAATCCGTGGACCCGGTCCACGGTAGACCGGGCCCACATGTCCGAAAATTTGACTTTCAAATTCCTGCTGACGTCAGCCTTGCGTCATAAAGTATCTTTTTCTTCAGAAAAATAATTTTAGCCGAAATTAAATTCCTGCTGACGTCATATTTAGCCTTTTTTAGTACAAAAATAAATCAAAAAACTAGTTTTTTTATCTTCTATTTAAACTTCCAGAAGCCCGTAAAACCCCATTGTAACTCTGTTTTGACCCGTTCAATTTTCTAAATTCTTCTAAAATCCTAAACTACCCAAATATACACTCATTTTGAATTTTTGAATTTTATTTGTGTTTATTTATTCGTTTGTTTTTGTCTTTTCGCGCGTAGAACCTGTCGTTGCCGAAGACTTTCCCGATCCGCAGCAAGAAGGTCCAGACAGTGTGCAAGAAGGCAAGTCACCTTTGAACATTTTGTACCTATGTTTGGGAAATGCTTTTTATTATTTTAAATTTATTTGCATTGCTATTTACATAAAACATTAGCTTCTGTCTTAAGGTATTAGTTAATCCAATTTTGTTATGCCCTCGTTGAAATTTAATGCCATGTACCTTTGTAACCTTAGGACTTCCTTTGTCTCAGTAATGAGAGTATTATTAATTCTTTGCTAAACATTAGAATGGTAGTAAATGCTTAGTCAAGCTATTCAATCTTTGTAACCCTGGAATGGAAAATTATATTTCAATGATATAGTCTTTTTATTCAGAAATTAGTGGCGATTGGTGTTGCCACTATTCTTTAAAAATAAAACAAAATGTGAAACTTGTTTTAGACCAGGGCGGATGGTTAGATTGGATTGGTGCGGTTTTAGCACGAGATTTTTTGTAAAGTGTATATTCCGCCCTAGTCGATTAAGGACCGACTCTTATGTTTATCCAGACTGAGCATTACCGTACAACCCCAAGTCTATATGGTATGACCCTGCTGACTAACTTACAATAGTCTAGTTTAGGTACCACCAGTGGAAAGTGGGTGCCAGAGATTTACTGCTTTATTTACAGAGAGAAACAAGGATTTACTGTACTCACATGGCGCAAGAGGGGGCTTCTGACTGGGTGGATTTAACCCTTCAGCGGTGAAACCTCAGCGGGTGGTGTCTAGCTAGATTAAAGTGAGGTAAAAGCTTTGTGATATTTTATCTAGGTCTCATGCCAAAGGAAGCATGTGGACTATTAGGATAATTTATCTCTTGGGGGTAAAGATGTACATCCTCTGCAGAGTGTTAAACTATTCGAATAGCCGTGCAAACGGTCAAGGGCGGGCAAGGATTGCATTCACATGGTAGATCTTTGGTTTTGGTTTTAACATCAAAGTTTTGGAAATTCGAGAGTTGTTGGAACTCTCGGGAGGGTGTCCTGATGGGTGGAACCCATAGTCTTGAACCTTAGCGGTTAAAGCTGGTTAACTTGTGTTGGTGGATAGAACATTCACTATAAAATGCTTGATAGTTTCAGTTAAACAATTACTTTGTTAATTAATGCCTTCAAAAATATTTAGGTATTCGAATCAAAATATTGCTTTGTGCAAAAGAACCATAAAACCCTCCCTTGTTAAGCCTTGCATCTGCTGCATTTTTCCCAAGACTTGCGGAGTACTTTATGTACTCACATACTGCACTTAAAATCTAACTCAGAGGAATATGAGGCATAAGAGGGAGATTACGACTACTTCGCGTGTGGATTCGACGAAGGCTTTCCAGAGTACTAGGCTGCGATTCCCCAGTCAATTTCCTGTGGCGTATTGATAGGTCTTCATCAGAATTACTTTTGCTTCCGCTGTGTTTTGTGAGTTTGTGAGGTCCTGAAACCTCAGTTGTAATAAAGAGGCATTTTGGTCTGTACTCTTTACTATTGTAATAAAGTGTTGTTGGTTATGTAATCATCATTGTTTGACTGTGTGCACTAGCTTTGATCTGGGACTAGTGCTGTAATACACAGAGGGTCCGGATTCGGAAATCCGGGATCCCAACACCTTTGTACAAATTTACGGATGTAAGGCACGTCAGCATTACGCTAGTGTGATCTTGGACTAGTACAGTATATAGTGAGGGTCCGAATTTGCATATTTGGGTTCTGACACATGAGCATGGCGTTTGCAAAAGTATCCAATAGGTAGTGTTATAACATGACTGTTTTATGTGTTCGCTTAGCCTAAACTGGCCCACTAGGCGTTGCGGCCCAAACATGTCCATTAGAGTACTTTAGTCTCGTGTTGCTTATTCCGTAATGAAGTGCGACCTTCTGTCCATGTATCCCTGTATAAGGGGGGACATGAGGCTCTCATTGCACATGCACAAAGATATCAATGAAGTTGAGAAAGAGGCTCTCATTGTACACAGGGCTATTTGGTTTAATGCCAAATTAAATCTTACCGAAAATTGGTAATACCCTTGTATTTTGGCCTTCACTTGGTTTGACGCTAAATCTTGGCTATACCATGCCCACGGGCAAGATTTGGCAAAGACAACTCCATCCCATTAATCATTTCTCCCTCTCTATTTCCTAGGATGAAGAGGCTAGCTATTATTTTCAGCTCTCTATTTGAGTTAGCATTCCAATGGCCTAGCTATTTGAGAAGCGAGTGAGGAGGTGCTCGCCAAATCTAGCTAGCGGCCGGGAGAAAATAGCGACTCGATAAAAATGAAGAGGAGGATAAAGAACCGGTTGGAGTCCATTTCTTGAGTCGTATTAGGTAAATATACAATGAAGAGCAGGATAAAGAACCGGTTGGAGTTGCTCTAACCAAGCTTTTGCCAAAACATTAGGTGACAATTTTGGTAACATCTCCTCTCTCAATGACATGCGAGCCAAGCAAGTTAGCATTTTGTTTGCTACCAAAGATTTTAGTCACGCCCCTAATTTGTTCATGACCAATATTTGATAGTGTAGAGTGTGGCATGAATCCACAAAGCCCCTACATCCTTTTATTCTACTTTCATGTTTGATCACCACAATACTTTAACACATGAAACATAATGTAAACTCATTGATTTGGTACCTACAATGAATTGGAATTTTTTGTACGGATAATCCATTTTTTATTCAAAATTACAGAAATATACCCGCGGGAAAATTATTTACAAAAAATAGGCTCCAGTCGCCCCCCCCCCCCCCACCCCCATTGGGCGACTGCCGCCTTTCGCCCAACCGGGAGGCGACAAAATTTGTGTCGCTCTACGTTCGAGCGACTGCAATTAGTCGCCTTCCTATTGGGTGACTTGTAGTGCAGTCGCCCAATAGAGGGGCGACTTTACTCAATCCCCGTGATTTTTTAGAGTTTTGTCAATTTTGTAGTTTTAAACTGGGAAAAATGTGGTGTAGTTGTAATAAAAGTTTATGTTCAGTGTATGTTGTAGGTGCATAAAAAATTTTGGGAAATTTTTTTTAAGAACGATTGACTGTAGAACGTTCGATACATACAGTGGTAACTGATATTTTATTGTTACTGAGAATTAGTGTACGGAGAGAACTGGTGTGTTAATATTGTTAAATGACTTGCTATCTGAATCATTGAATGTGAACAGACGAGATAATAACCTTATGTGAAATAGAAATAAACTTCATAATACAGTTGGGAGTAACATGCCGCGTACATTTTTATTACATGCATAACATATAGCATGATATGCGACTAACCCATCCAACTGCTCGTACGACCTACTATGTGGACCGGGGCCACTTTCCCTTCCTTGCCCGCTCGGCGTTGAACTCCTCCGCGGCCTCTTTTGCCTTAGCCGCCATTTCCCTCTTTCTCTCGTGCTCCATCTCGCGAGCCTCCCGCTCCCTACGCGTGCACGCTTCGAGATGAGCTTGCGTCTCGCGTTGTATACGCAGGGTGTGCTCGTTCTTGCGGCGCTCCTCCTCCAGCAACTCCTTGTCCCGTGTGACATTCCACTCCTCGAAGTCGAGGGTCCATTGGTCCGCAGGGTGGATCTCAAGATCGATCCATTTGTGGTAGCCACACAGGGGCTCCGGAGACTGTAAATACAGGGGAGAGATTGTTAGTGCGTGCTGTGAAGGAGAAAAGGTAGGGGAAAATGGTACATGTGGTCGTTACCGGCTACCGATAGGTTGAGGTGTCAAAATGGCGGTTGGGGTAGTCACTGGAGTAGTTTGTGCAACCCCAGTAATGCATACCTATGCTGATGCGTTCCTTGGACTTGAAGAACTTACACGTGTCCCCGCACCAACAAAGGGGGTGTCTCCCCCTCAGGTGGGAGTTGCGGCGAACGCTCGATGGGGACGTCCGGGATGGGGTTGTTGCTATGCGGCCGCTCATTGCGGGGAGCTGACCTCGTAGCCGCAGCAGCCCTTGCTTATTCCTCGCGAGCCGCAGCAGCCCTTGCTTGTTCCTCGCGAGCCGCAGCAGCCCTTGCTATCTTGCGGGTCTCCTCCCATTGTGCCTTCTTGCGGGACTCCTCCCTATTCTTCGTAATTTTCTCCCGTATGTTGTCCACGAATTTTTGCCATTCCTTTAGCTGCTTGTTGTTCATCTCGACGTGGAGAAGGAAGGTATGATGTAGTGTTCTCTTGCAGATGCATTGCACCTCTTATAAGGCGAAGGGTAGGCATGTGATTTATTTTTGGTCGCTACGCAAAGCTGCCCTCTTTTGTCATGTCACTGAGCAAAGCTGGCCTCTTTTGCCATCTCACTGGGCAAAGCTGCCCTCTTTTGTCATCTCACTGAGCAAAGCTGGCCTCTTTTGTCATCGCACTGAGCAAGGCTGCCCCGTTTTGTCATCTCATTGGGCAAAGCTGGCCACTTTTGTCATCTCACTGGGCAAAGCTGTCTTGTTTTGTCATCTCACTGAGCAAAGCTGCCCCGTTTTGTCATGTCACTGGGCAAAGCTGCCCTCTTTTGTCATCTCACTGGGCAAAGCTGCCCTCTTTTGTCATCTCACTGAGCAAAGCCGCCCCGTTTTGTCGTGTCACTGGGCAAAGCTGACCTCTTTTGTCATCTCACTCAGCAAATACATGTTAAGCAAGTCATAGATTGGTTGTTATCGTATTTTAACGAACAGCAAATACATCTAGTAACTAAGTAAACAGAGCAATACTAAGCTACCAGTACAACACCAACTACATTACAGAAAACAGATGTAACATACAAGTTTTACAAATGTTACATGAAATTTAGCTGTAATCTCCAACAACTACTGATCAGGACATGTGTTGCATCGTCTAGCTGTGTGCCCCTCCTGACCGCATCGCCCACAACGTGCACCAGATGTTCCAACTTGTGATTCGTCCATGTCATTTCTAATACGTCAGCTCTGTCGCCGACCCTTCCCACCCTTCAGCATGTTAATATCCGGAACCCAGGTCCTCGCTGAAATGTCCAAAGTGGCGAAGTTTCCCACCACCCTAAACCCCCGGAGCTCTCCACACCAAGCTTGTAGTATTCTCTCCTTAAAGAAGTACTCGGACATGAAGTTGGAAGGATCCATACCCACGGTCCCGCATGCAGCGAGGACATGAGAGCATGGCTTATGTAACAACTTAAGCTTATTGCATGTGCAGCTAGGTTCGTTTGCATGACCTCCAAGGCATACCTCATGAGTAATAAGTGAACGAGCCGTCCCAAATCCGGCTCTATCATAGAGTATCACCTCGAAACGATGCTCCCTGTTGCCCATGACATGCACTGTGTGCAATTAACCCTTCTGTGCCTTCGTCTCCATGTACGCCGTAATTTTTGACGAATACAGGGCTCCGGGATTGGCCGCATAAAGTGCGGCACTCGCGTGCCTCTCTCTGAAGTAGCGGATTGTACTGTAAAGAACACCTTCCACGATGGCGACAAGGGGCTGAGAACGGAGACCCCTGAGAACCCAATTGTAGACCTCGGCAAGATTAGTTGTCATTATTCCGTACCTTGCACCATCCGTGTCGTGCAACAGCGACCACTTCTCCAATGGTTCCCCCTCGATCCACTGCGAGAAGCACTTGATGTTTTGTGAGCTCCTCCTTCTTGGACCACTTGGGTTAGCCTCATCGATTGCTGGCAAGCATTGCAGTTGTGCCACCCCAGGAGTGACTGGCCCCTTGCTCCTCTCTTCGACGTTCTTCCTGGTGTGCTCATCCAACAATCCCCATAAAGCATCAAATTTTCTCTGCTGGTTCTGCCTAGCCAGCCTCTTGAATAACTTCATCAAAGATTGTTTCGGGAATTGCTTGAAAAAGTTTGCCACTAAGTGACGATTGCACCACCGGTTCCTCGTATTCGGCCAAGGAAAGGTCTCCTCAGAGTCTTCTTGAAGTTTTCTTATAGCCTTTATAATACCGGCGTGGCGATCATGGATTACGCACACACCAGGACAGGTGCCTACAACTCCAGCCCTCACATGTCTGAGAAACCATAGCCAGGTCTCATAATTCTTACTCTCCACAAATGCAATGGCCAGCGGCAATATTTGATTGTTACCGTCAACGCCTATGGCCGTCAGGATCTGCCCTTTGTATTTGCATGTCATGAAGGTCCCGTCAACTGAGATCACTCGCAGCATGTGCCTGAATGCTTCAATGCTAGCACCAAATGCAAACAATGCTCTCTGCAACACTGCAAATCCTGGTGGACTTATGGACGGCTTGTCGTGCACGGCGATGTACGTGCCCAGGTTCCTTTCTGCAACACCTTAAGTATACGAGGAAGGTTGTCGTACGCCGCCTTGAAAGTGCCAAAATATTTTTCCAACGCCTTTTGCTTGGCACACCACGCCTTCGCGTAGCTAATCTTATACTTGAATTTATTCTCGATAGCTACCACAATATGCGTGGCCGCAATGTCTTTGTTCTCCACTATCTCCCTATACATCAAATTGGCTATAAATCCGAACGTCAGGTTATGATGCCTCGCTAAGACAGTGTTTAGAATGCAGGAGTGCGGCTCCACCTTGGACACAATCCAGTGAGTCTCATACTTGGGTCTACATGCGTGCACCCTCCAAGGACAACCAGCCTGCTCGCACTTCACAGTGTACTGCTCCTGACTTGATTTGACGACGCAAAATGTCCGCTGCATTGAAAGGGCCCAAAGCTTGATGGCATCCTACAG
This sequence comes from Dendrocalamus latiflorus, assembly GCA_017311315.1. Taxonomy (NCBI): domain Eukaryota; kingdom Viridiplantae; phylum Streptophyta; class Magnoliopsida; order Poales; family Poaceae; genus Dendrocalamus; species Dendrocalamus latiflorus. Next base: position 21,265,447 of record CM029623.1, read on the forward strand.
CGCTTCCTTGTCAGCAAACATAGCATGCAACCGAACCTCTGTCTCATGATACTCCCATGGTGATTCATGCTCATCATGTGCGGAAACACCCTCCGCATTAAATCGGTTCCATTCCTGGGGATAGGAACTTCTTCATCATCGGAACTGTCCTCCTCGTCCTCCTCTACAGCTTCCTCCTCATCCCATGCCCTCTGGTCATCAGAGTCCATCTGCTGCACGATATACTCTCCTTCATCGGCTTGCCCAGTTCCCTCCCTATAGCTTAACGGCTGTAACTCTCCTCCATGCACCGCATCGGTTTGCCCAGTTCCCTCTCTATGGCTTGACGGATGTAACTCTCCTCCATGTAACGCATCGGCTTCATCACGAGCAACTTCATCATCTCCGCCAACGTGCGGCCCGCCCGAGCTGCTAGCACCTCCCGAAGCATGGGCGGACGCACGAGCTTGCGCAGCTACTTGTAGTGAGCACGGTTGCACAAGCAGGACACACTGGTATCCACGGCGCTGGCACCCTTGCACAAAGCCCTTCCACGAAGCAGAGCACACCAAAGTCTTCAACTCCCATCTGATGTCCGTGGGAGACCGGCTCCAAAGCCCTTGCACGACGACGCTGCACACCTCGGGGTCCAATGAAAAACTATGGGTCAGCCAATGCTACACATCTGTCATTCGAGCATTCTCGTCATCCGGAAGTACGAGAGTGACTTGCAGAAAATCGCTCAAATCCACACCATTCGGACCTTCACGAATAATTCCAGCACCGTAATACACTCTCAATGTAGTGGCCATTGATGATGTAGGCCTGCATGTATGATTGAAATTTACGACATGTCAAATAACATCGTACAACACTAAACTACACTTTCTATACTAAAAAGGGTGCTAATATTTCTATACTACAAAATGTATACTACAACTTTTTGACACTAATATTTTCTTACTAAAATTGTACTACATTTTCTACATCTAACATTTTTACTAACACCAACATTTCATATAACTAATAGTGCAAATACAGCATAATCAAAAAATACCTGGATCCAAATGGATAAAATAGCTTCCACTCCTCCTTCCTCCCTCACCTCCTCCTCCAACCCTGTCCTCCTCTCCTTCTCTTCTCCCCTCCTTTTCTTCCCCTCCTTCCTCTCTTCTCCCCCTCCTTTTCTTCCCCTTCCTCCTCTCCTCTTCTTCTCTCATTTCTTCTCTGTGCGCAGAATGAGTGCAAAAAGTGGTAGGTGGTACTGGGCGGCCGACTGTGCTGTCTTAAACCCCCCCCCCCTCCCTGTCGCCCTACCGTTGGGCGACTGCAATTCCAGTCGCCCAACCGTACAGCGATTGGAAGAAGTCGCCCAACGCTCAGGCGACAGCATTGATTCGTTCAACGGTTCCCACATTCCTTAAATGTCCCCTCCCGGTTGGGCGAAAGGTGGCAGTCGCCCAATGGGGGGGCGACTGGAGCATATTTTTGTAAAAAAAATTCCCGCGGATATATTTATGTAATTTCGAATAAAAAATGGATTATCCGTACACAAAATTCCAATGAATTGCGGCACCCATTACTCACTTGACCAAATGTCGTTACTCGTTAGTTCATGCCTTCACAGCGACAACGCATCGGGACCAGATTTTTGAATCTGAACCCTCTATATATTACCGCACTAGTTCCAGATCAAATCTAGTGCACATTGTTAAACAATGACGATTATATAGCCAACGATGATTTATTTTGATAATAAAGAGTACCAGCCTTATGGCCACTTATTACAAATAAGGTTACAAGACCTCAAAGACTCACATGCTCAAAGCAGAAGCAAATAAAATAAACTTTGAAGATAGCCTATCAATACGTCAGAGGTAATTGACTAGGGAAGCATGACCTAGAACACTAGAGATCTTTCATCGAAGCCATATGCGAAGTAGTCATATTCTTCTTCTACGTCTTCATATTTCTCTGAGATATTTTTGTAGATTGCAAGGTGAGTATATAGAGTACTTCGTAAGTGTTCAAAAAATACAATTATATGCAAGACTTAACAAAGGAAGGATATTATGGTTCTTTTACACAATGCATCATTTTATTTTAATTACCATTATAGATTTTTTTAAAGCATCAATTTAATAAAGTAAATTGTAATAACTGAAACTAGATAATTTATAATGAAAGTTCTAGTTGCCAACACTAGTATTAAGGCTCTATTCGTCAAGGTTCAATAAATCTGGTTCTATCTACCTAACTAGTGAGCTGCCAACCACTCCCAGGCTCCCAAAAGCTCATTTAAAAATAAAATAATAAGTCTACCATGTGAAAGCGCACATTGCTCACCCTTGATCGTGGGTATAGCTATTCGAATAGTTTTATACTCTGCAGAGGTTGTATAACTTTATCAACAAGATATAATCAACATATATTGTCCGTCTGACGCACTTCTAAAAGTGTACAACTAAGTGATTATCACAAGACCTTCATAATGTGCCAGCATAATTAGAATCCACCCACTAAGGTTTTATCGCTGAATGGGTTCAATATATCTGCCCAAGTTAGACTCCACCTCTTGCACCATGTAGCAATGCCGCTACCTACACCCCCTCATTCGGCCATTTGGCAGAATTTTAGCTAAGCTATTGCAAATTAATGAGGCAGATCATACCCATTTAAACTTGTAGATGTACGGTAGTACTCAGTTTGGATAATCATAAGCATCGGTTCTTAATTAACTAGAGTGGCACATTCACGATACAAGTTCTCATACTCTATCTGCACCAATCCAATCTTACCAACCGCCCAAGTCTAAAATAGTTTTACCATGTTATTTTATTTTATATACCAATGTCAATGCCTATTTCCAAACTCTTGATAAAAACAATGGTTTAGAGATGTGATAACATTATTCCCACCCATAGGGTTATAATGACTGAATAGCTTGTCTTAGCAGTTACTAACATTTTAAAATTATCAAACAGTATTATAATCTCTATACTGAGATAAGGACATCCTAAGGTGACAAAGGTACAGGGATTTCAACATCAAATGTGGGTATAACAATGTCGGTATACTAATAATCTTAAGACAAGTTATCATTTTATGTGAAATAGCAATGCATGTAAATTTAAAACAGTAAATAACTTTAACAAAACTTGGATCAACATATTCAAGGAAGATTCACCTTCTATGACTGGGGTCTCTTCTTGTTGGTCGAGAACTTCTTCGACGCGTAAAACGAAAAAGCATAAATAAATATAAATAAAATCACAACAATAAACGTCGGGTTCGACTAGAAGGAATATTAGGATTTTAGATGAATTTAGAAACTTGAATCACTGAATTCAAAGTTCAGATGACTGAGGACAAGCGATCGGAAGATCGGTTGGAAAAGAAAATGCTGGAAGTTGCAAAACAGAGGAATATTGCAGGTAATCTTCTTTTTGGGCTGGTTTTGCATTTGCTAGTGTGTATGAGTGTGGTGCCCGGCTATCATTGGCTCAAAGCAAACTCAATGAAGGAAACAGAGGGGCAACTGGAGAATGAACAGAGCACAACATGCATGGCTGCAAGGGGCGGCCATGGCCGAGTAGCTTGCTGACAAGGGGAGGATGGGAGGACTAAGCAAAAGGCAAAACGGAATCCCTGGTCCTAGGGAGGGGACAGCCGGTGGCAACGCAGGCTGCGATGGCTGGGGCGGTGACGAACAGTGCAAAATGGGGGGGCAACATGGGTGAATAAGGGAGACAAGGCACGAGCATGAGCACGGCTTCGACCTAAGAAACACGTAGGTGGGCTTGGTTTGGCCGGAGGATAGTCGGATTGGGCTAGCCACGATGATGTCCACAAAAACCAAGGGTTGCCCCAGTGCGGGACTTTCTCGCTGATGTATTGGACAAACAGAGGTATGAAATACATAGAGTAGTTTATGATGATCGTGCAGTAGCAAAGAATTAGGTTTTGGCTCACTGGAGGTGACGAATCGACAACAGAGAGCGTAGGAGATCGGTTTCGGGAAAACTCGATATCACTCAAACGGCTGCACAAAAATCAAATAAACTTCACATGAGGGTGCAAAATACTTGGGAACACGAAGTGACATGAAAAGAATTCAAAGAAATTCATCGGAGTGCTCGGAACACGAGTTAGAGCGGCGAGTAATTTTCGGGAAGGGCTCCTGGTGATGGCGATGATCTGGGATTTGAGGAGACTTGGCGAAAATTAAAAAAGGTTGAGAGAGGTTACGGGGTCGTATATAAAAGCTCGAAAGAGATAGGAACGGACTCGAATTCGTAGGATTTGATTGAATCGGTTTAAAAACGGACGAGATAAAAGGCAAATGGTTAAATGAATTGCAAAGGGACTGAAAGGAATAGATTCCTCAGGTGATTTAGGGCATATTTTGTTTTGGTATGACATTGAGATAATGCTTGGTTGAAGCTTTTGGTTTAGAGAGAAGTGAGGCGCCATCGCTCTGTTCGATGGGCTGCTTGCTGTTCGGTTCCAATCGAACTGAGAAGATGATGAACAGTATTCGATGAATAGTACCTCACAGAAGAGAGAAAATAGAAAAAGATGGAGCAAGCAAAATATGTTAGACCGAGAAAAATAGAACAAACATTTTTCTAGATATTTAGATTTGCGGAGATTTGCATTTGAATTTAGAAGTTCGGATTAGAATTGGAATTGAGATTTCCTTCCAAAATTACTAAAAAAATCTAAACACTTTTAAGTAATTAATTTGAAATTAAATTTTTAAAGAAAACAAAATTTTATGATGTCCCACAACGATAATGAAAACTAGTACATGAGCGAATCAGATTCACTATGCTAGTACATGAGCTAGTAACACAACTACAGCCATCATGCATACGCACGTAAAACCCCTTTTTGACTTTCACAATATCGTATTTGGTCAGGATCATGCTGGATAGGGTCAAAAATCAAAATGAACTACAGACCTTGGAGCCAACGCAACAATTCTGCCAGTTCCATCAACTCAACAAAAAGTAGGTAAATTTAGATAACAGTGTAATCAGAAACTAAAATATTAAATAATATCTTGAAAGGTGGTGAAAACGCATGTTACACAACGATACCAGCAACAAACGTACCGTACTAATTTTCATTGTGACGGCAAATTATGTGGTGACCAGAAAACAACCCGGACATGCAGACAACATGATAGTCGAAAGTGTTCTATACAACCAGACTGACAACTAATCTCATCATGCACATTATCCCGAACATGGAGCCTCCAAAAAGTGAGATGGAGGCACAAACTAAACCACAATGAAGCATGTAACGATTTTACAAGGATTAGGTTAGATCATCCTCATCATCCTCCTTTTTCTTCAGCTCATTCTTTGCCCTGAGGAGGAGGGTCGTTTTCCAAGGATCCTGAAACAAAAAGGGCATGCATTGGACGCATTGTAGACACCAAATAAAATATATGTAAATCTCATGTACAATGGTCTCTTTCAAAGCACTGCTTATGGTAATAATGTCATAACAATCAGCAAAAGTCTCATGGCAAACTAGTATTTGCAGAAACAACTCATAATTGGTCACATAACATTCTAAATATCTACATAACTGCATATCCTACCATAAAATAAGTAATGTAGTTAAGGGGGTGTTTGGGACTGCTCCACAAACTCTGCTCCACGAATTCTACCGTGGAGCAGCTCCACAAAAAACCTAGAGTTTGTGGAGCACCCCTTTAGGTGCTCTGACAACTCCACCTTTTTTTCCTCGAACAGAGTGCGTGGAGCTGAACCTGTTTGGCTAAAAAACATAGAGCGAAGCTGAAAAACGTGGAGTGGAGCAGTCCCAAACACCCCCTAAGAGTCAAACAAATGTCATGTCGGTTGTTTATTTCTACAGTTACAAAGTATGAACTTACAGAATGCATTGTCATAGACAAATCACGCACCAAAGAGTGAAACAAACAATAGAATCCATATAAACATACCAGACGTGTCATGCTGTCAAATTCCTTGATGGCATCAGTAAATTTGGCAACATCTCCTTCATCCATAGATGCAGCAAGATCCTACAATAAAATTCAGTTCAGTATAAGCTCCTTTCAAAGAAGGAACAGCATTTGTGTGGCTGGATGATTGGATAATTTAGAACAGCCATCTAAGATTATATATTCCATGATCACTAATGGAGATAATGTGCTAAGCCAGGACTGCAACAAACACAAGGAGTTGCACAAGTATTGCAAAGAGAAGGCAAACAAGGCATTGTATATCATACAGCTAAAAGTTTGTATTCACGTGTCCCTGAGAATGTTGGATCAATTTCCTGCAGCATAGTAAAACAACTTTAGAAAGATGGCAATGGCACGTAATAACTGGTCGTGATTTGAACAAAACGATATAGACCTGGTATCGCTCCAATGAGTTTGTGATAGCAACAGGATCACCTCTACATAGTTGGCAAATGCCTGCATTAAGGAGAATGCCTCTGACACTATACTTCAGAAGATTATTGTTGATTGATTGACGGGCAATTGCTTCAAAAATTTCAGTTGCCTTTGGGTACCTAAAACATAGAAATTTGCATGAGAAATAGCACTAAAGGTTGCGATCCTGCATAACCCGTTACAAGTTAAATACATAAATCATCACAGAAGTCAATAAATCATAAAAACAAATCAGATTAGCTAGTAATCTACTACCTAGAACAAAAAAGACATGTTCATGATGACTACAACATGATGCTAATATGAAAAAAAAAATATACATGTTTTCTTGAGAACCACTTATTTGCACAAGGCAGAAGAAACCAAAACATAGATTCTATAGCAAATAAGTATAGGGGCTAATCTTCTGCAATTCATTAGTAACAGGCTAACAGCACATGCTTTACGATTTGTGTACTTTTCAGTGTGTGAAGTACAGAAACATTACTCAAAAGATAATCTCTTTAACTGAATCCATGTAGTTGACGACAATGAATAATAGATTTTTAGATTTTCTTGACGCAAATGAATAAGGTATTCAAATTAGTGCAATAATGTCAAAGAGATACTTATTTAGTTCCAACTGCTACCACATAACACATCATCAACAAAAATCACTATTAAAAACATCCCTCAATAGATCTAGTATGTAAAACTGGAAAGACAGAAAATCACATAATGCAACAACTACCATCATATAAATCCAACTAATCCGAATCATATTTATATTCAGGAATCAGGACGTATAAACAAAATATTGAATGAGCAGATAAACAAGAAAATGTCACCATATATCCTATAGCAGCATAGACCAATAAATATACAAAAGAAATCTTAAAAGAGTCATAACCTAACTTGTACTTTACTGTTAAAATAAATGAGAAAGTACGGAAATAGGTTTTGTTCATATAGGCTTCTACTTGAAGAAGTCAGAAACTAAGTTGAACTCCTTAGTTTTTGATAACCTGAAAGTATACTAAACACAAAGCACAACGTATGCATGGTATATGTATTTATCATCTATTTTAACACTCCCTTTGTTTTGCATATGATGTTTAGCAAAACAACAGCCATAGGACACACACGGGCACGCACGCATATATACATAGAGAGGACGCTGAAATGGGGCACCATGCTGTACCAGGCCTCCCTACTTTTGGATTGCTTTTAGATACATGCAAGTGCAATAGTATATAATATATCAGGCAAACTTTAGCATTCATTAATTCAAAAAAGCATCAATTTTGAAAGGAAATCATTGATTTGGCAAGCCCAATCAATCATTGATAGAAAGTCTCAATCATGTATATACACACACATACATATATAGATATATTCCGTACTCCTGAGAGTGCATACTCACTTATAATATAACATTTATGAACATGTTATACCTTTTTATCAATTTCGATATACTTAAATACTAATTCTAAGATACTCCTATGCAGCTTGGTTGAAAATGTTTCATTGGAACCTCTTAGTTTTGCTATATACCCTTTTCCATATGTAAAAAGAGCATATACACAAATTATACTATAACAACTAGACTTCGATGAAATTTTTATAGAACTCGCTTTGGAGTATCTAATAATCATTATTAGAGCATGAGCATTATTATTAGAACATGTCAAATACTCATGCTCTAATAATGATTATTAGATACTCCAAAGTGAGTTCTATGAAAATTTTATCAAACTTCACTTTTTATAGCATAATTTGACATGCTTTAATAATAATTATTAGATACTCCAAAGTAAATTCCATAAAAATTTCATCGAAATCCACTTTATACCATAATTTGTGTATATGCTCCTTTTATATATGGAAAATGCTATATAACAAAAATAAAGGACCCCGATGAAATATTTTTAACCAAGTCGCATTGAAGTACCTTAGAAATATTATTTAAGTATACCGAAAGTGATAAAAAGGTATAACATGTTTATTTAAGTGGTATATTGAAAGTGAGACTATATATAATTACTATTCTGCGCACATGTGTAAAATGCGCGTCGAAAAGTTTCTGTTGTTTGTCAGTGAAGTCATTGCCAAACACATAGAGTTACTATCAGTTGTAACACTACACAACTGGCAGTAACTCTACATGTGTTTGACAGTAACTTCACTCGCACACGACAGTAACTTTCCGACGCGCACAGTGCGCGCAGGCGCACAATAGTGCATATACGTACGTACATACGTAAATACCTACATAAATACATACATACATATATGGGAGTATATCTAGTGTAAATGGGCTATACAGTGGCAATATGCAAATGCGAACCAGGACCATTGGATCAACCTCATACAGTTCGGATTCATGCGGCAACATTGCTAAGTTTCAGCTGACACGCCAGCCCACTGCCATTGCTCCCTCTATACCACTGACCACTGCCGTTGCTCCCAAATCCGGCATCACCCCCAAATCCGTGTTCACTTCTTCCATGTAAAGAATCAAAACCATATCCTACTTTATTTCCCAAGATATGAGAAAAAATCTAAGTGCATCCAAAGTCAGATAAGTATTCTAGTTGAATCATATGGATGTACCAATTCACAAGTAGACACAAATTTGCAATCGTAACTCCACATACAGCGTCTGCAATTCCAATCCAACAAGAATTGAACACCAGGACCTAAAATTACGCATTAGGAAGTAATAGATGAGGCTCCAATCTTTACACTAAATTGGCGCTGCACAGCGTGCGAGCACTTAGGGTTACATGTCAATCTTGCATCGGTGCTTGGCGGAGGCACGGGTGAGGTGGCGCACCTCGAGCGTGGCATTGACCATCCCGGTGCTGACATGGTCGACCAGCACCTGCAGATTTCCTCTAGCTTTGCCCGGAACTCTTGCTCCACCAGGCACGTCACCGTTGAGCTTCTTGATGGTGAGCCCAGTGCTGTCCTCTAGCTCGGCGGATGAACAGATCGGGCGTAGTGGGACCTCGCCGGACTTAGAGAAGATGAGGAGGATGATGTGAAGGGAGCGAGCAGATCCGCCTCCCAAAGCCTTCATGCCACTATGCCCCTTGCCATCCTTGCGCTGCTTGCTCTATAGAGAAGAGAGATGGAAAGGATGTTGGGTAAGGAGAGAGAAATAGGAGGAAGATGGATGAAGCACATAACTGATTTGCTGCTTCCACCCGCATGAATCCAAACCGTACAAGGCTGATCCAACGGCCCTGATTCATGTTTGCATGTTACCATTGAATAGTCTATTTACGCTAGGTATACTCCATATATACATGTGTGTGTGTGTGTATATATATATATATATATAATAAATAACAGGGGTACCATGGTGCTCAGGTTCCATGATTGAGACTTTCCATCCATGATTAAGACTTTCCATCTATATCAAAGCAGCGCGTACAAGCATAATATCCACATCAGAAACTTGCTCCCATTTCTCTTGGTTGATGTATGAAACATATTGCAACGCATACTCTTTCACAAGACCTAAGTGCTCAGCTGGCTTATTCATGGAATACCTGATTATTTTGATGGGAAAAATTTTTATATGCCACTGCAATGTTTCTAGATTTCTGATCTGCCGTTTCAAAATAGACTCTCCCTTACATGTCACCGCATTTTGCAAAACCGTGCCCTTTTGTGCATTGTCGTTAATTCCGTTAGATTTGGCCATTAATAATCCATCTTGTTGCCCAAACTGCCCCTTTCTCACTAGGAAGCTGACAGTGGAGGCCCACATGTCAGGTGACTTTGCATATGGTGTGGTCCGTGTGGATCCATTCAAGAGCACACCTCCCTCTCTCCTGTGTTTGTTTGGTTGCTTGCTTGTTTCCCATCTCCAGTAAAGCATGCAAAGCTATCCTGCTTGCTGGCGAAGAGGTGCCATGGCCAGGCTTCCACCTTGTCAAGTTGGCCACTTAGACCCTGTTCGAATTGGCTTCTGCTTGGAGAAGTCAGATGTTAATATAAATACCTGACTTCTCAAAATGGCTTCCCCACTCCTCTTACTCTCGTCTTACTCTAAGGATAAATCAGGAGGTCACGGGCGTATCACGTACCCTATTCCTCTTGTTCTTGTCTCGCGCAGCATCTCTTCATTACTTTTTGCACCACTCGCCCACTCCTAAAAGCTAGTTCTTTCGGCCGCTACTATTCATTTTAGCTAAAAGCCATCAGCCGCAACCAAAAACCATCAGTAAAAGCTAATACGAATGCCCCCATAGTTCAGGCTTCATTATATTATACAAAGTACGAATTTTGGCAACACTATAACATGTCCTATTTGCAGCTTATGGCGTTCAGAACATCTTATCGAACAGAATACTATCAGGTAATTATATGAGCCAAATGAAGATAATCTTACTGTTCCAACTGAGCAGCAATTTCGGCAACTTTCTGCTTGATGGTGTTTGATTGAGAAGACTGCCCTTCACTGTCAAAAAGGTCAGCAGCCCTTTCCAGGTAATCTGTAGCCTTCTCTAAATCTTGCTCTTGCTGATATATTTCACCAATGTCCTGAAAATGCATAAAATTCACACCATGACTGGAAATAGAAATGATGTTTCCTTTTGAAAATGTCATCGTCGAAGAATATTGATAAGTCATACCGAAACACATGCATGATAACTGAAGAAAAGATTTTCTGATCATCGAAATTAATTCATCAATTACTCCAGGTTGACAGGAGATAGTAAAAGATAACAATTTCTTAGCATAGACAAAATTAAATGACCGTTCACCTTGCTGTATCGTGCAGCCATGTTCAATCTGCCAATTTCCAAGAAAAGATTAACTGCCTGATTTAGCGCTTGCGCAGCTTCTGCATAAATTGGAGCCAATTGTAAAAAAAATCAAAATAGTTAGCTAAACATGTTGAAAACAAATAAATCAAATGACAGAAAGCATTAGGCATCACACATAGTGAAGGCTATGCAACAGAAATGAAAATTCCCTGTTACATCTCCCAATCTTTAAATGTTCACAAGATTTAAATCTAGAGATGCAATAAATATCTGTTAGAATATTCAATGCTCCAAAACTCTCCCATATTGCACAGAATATTCAATGCTCCAAAACTCTCCCATACTGCACAGAATATTCAATGCTCCAAAACTCTCCCATACTGCACTCTTCCAAAACAAATAAGTTCTGTGACTAAACTAAAATTTCACTGGGACTAGAGAGGCTGCTAGTTATGCTTAAAATCACCTTCTTAATCCTTTAGGCTCCTCGATTTACTGGGTAGAACAAGATTTCCAAGCAATAGATCTTTGCAGTCTCTTAAATACAAACCGTCAAGATAATAGTTGATGCCAGGAAGTTCCAGTTCTTGCTATATTAGCACAATTCATTTTCCTACTGAATTTTCACGTTAGTCAAGTTAGTTTACATTAAATAAAATTTCTTTTCAGTGGTTTCAAGGTTAATTTTACTTGGTGATACAAGTGTACAAGTAAACCATCCAAAGGTGATCAAGGTTGAAAGAAAACAGTTGTTATTAAATGAAAAGAAGTGCAGAACAAGTGAATCACATGTTTTCTGCAACATGAGACAATAACACAAGACCAGTGCATCATACTGTTTTGCATGAATTATGGTGTAAAGGAATAAAAAAAATCACAGCAAATTAATGGTCGAGGAGATGCAACATGCTCAGAATACTGTAGAAGTACCCTGAGGTGAGAACTTTTTGTAGCAATTTGCAGCCTCCACATAAGCTGAGGCCGCTTCATGCTTGCTATCACCCTGTTCAGCAAAGTAATAAACAGCATAACTATCTCCTCATTTCAATTGCACGATTAATCAAGATGATAAAAATGGATAGCATAAAAGAACCAAACCAACCAACCTTCAAATGACAGTTTGCAATCTTGATGTACACTGATGCAGCTCTGCTCCCTGAAGACCAAATTGGTTACAATCACTATGAGAATAAGGCTGTGTGCTTTTTCACACATGCATGTAGTATTTAAACCACTTAGTATCAATCTCTTGAAAAGCATTTCTTGAGTTTACATGCTTATAAAATGCTTAGACAATCACAAACGGCACACTGAACATACTGACATATACAGATCAAATGTCTGTAGTTGGTACTCCCAATGTGCTACAATGACACAACGTATCCTCGAAGTCACACCAGACCCTGCCCAACCGCGCAATAAGACAGCCAAACTTGGATTGCACGCCAGGCTAAACCTTACGTGAATTTCAGGTGTGCTCTATTCTATAAAGACCCCTTCATTGGAATCAATACACAGAATAGACGACAAAACAATCTGATCTGAACTAGTAAGAGAGGGCTATATACGACAGCTGCATATGTATATTCATGGAATCAGCTCACCAGATCCTTCTCAGGTCACCTTCCAAAAGAGTTCAAAATCAACCCGCACCATGCCACCATCTGTCCAAACTTGGAATCAATTCAATAGCATCCTAAGAGAAACCATCAAACTGCTACTTCCTTCCTATTTCGAATCATCTCGGCAGAACAAATCGACGGCAATCCAAACACAAGCCACGCGCATCTAACAATACCACCACATTACGGAGCACGTTTCTAGATCCACATCCGAAGATCCCACTTTAACCCCCAACGGGATCGCGCCAAACCGGGGCGCGCACGATCCTGTCCCCCGATCGACCCGCAGATCTCGCAGAAACAGCCAAGAATCATCCCCAAGAAAGGGGAAAATGTAACCGGAAATCGGTAAAGATAATAAAAAATTGGGGAAACCCCGCTGATCAGAGGCGCGTGGGGATGGAAATGCACGGAGCCCGCGACTCACAGTTCTTGGCGAGCTTGAACGAGTTGGCGGCCTTGTCGAAGAGGTCGGCGGCGTCCTCGTACTTGGAGCCGAACAGGCCCCAGCCCGAGAGCTTCTTCTCCGCCTTCTTCTCCAGGTCGTCCCCGCGAGCCTCGTGGTCCCCCATCGCTGCCGGTGGCTGCTTCGACCGCTTGCGCCTGCCTTTCGAACCGAGCCGGCAGTGGAGGCGACAAGATTTGTGCGGAGAATACAGAATAAGGGGAAGGAGGGATGGCTTGTGTTTCACCGGTTCGTCCTGCTGCTTGTTGGATTGGGTTTGGGTACGGTCGGGTGCGTGCGGGGCGGGTGCGCGAAGCAATCCGTGTGGATCCGATGGTCGGCAGTTGAAATTCTGGAAGCCTTGGCGATTTGCCCCCTTGCACCATTTTTTTTTTATGTTTGGATCCGTCCGAAGGACATCTATTTTTTCTAAGACTTATGGTTTTTGAGCTATTCGTGCGAGAAATTATAGAGTAACAGAAACTCACATACGATTTTTACCGATATAAATAAAGTCGGTATAGTATGTAATATAATTAACTAGTAGACCATATCTTAAAAAACACTCCGTTTAAAAGCTAGTTATTATAAAAATGTTAAAAGCAGAAACCAAAAGCTGAAAAAGAACAGGGCCTTAGTCTCTATATGCATGTACCATGCTCCTCTACCGCAGCAAAAACCGGCGCCGCAGCACCAAGTAGTCGGTGGGCCCTACATACTTGCTGTGGTATGGGACCGCATCAAGACCTTCCTCGTCAGGGTACCGTGGCAGGACATACTAAGATGTTATACCGTAGCAGGTGCCCCTTTACCCCATTTAGTTGTTAAGTACATTAGAATTTTATTTAAATAAACCATACGGTTTAGAGAAAATTAGAAGCACCAAAATTAGCTATGCTATTATGTGATCAACTGGACTATTATTTAGCAAGCTTTATGTTTAAGCGAGAAGAGAGTCTAAATAGCAACTCATAATCAAGATGCGAATTACATGGCATGCAGGGTATGGTTAGATGTATGTGTTTGTCTGGCTACATCTATGGTACAAATAGCAGTATGTACGAACCATGAATCCGAACTACCGCTAAGATATATATGCTTCTTTTGGAATCGAAAACAAAGGGGGATGAAAAGGAAGTCAGGCTTGCAGTCATACATCATATGCATTAGGGTTCATCGGTGTGCCCTCCCTAGTGGGTTTTGGCCTTCCTCCATTGATTCCCGTATAAGAAAACCTAACACTCGTCTTCCTTGTCCTATGCAGCCTTTCCCTTGTCTCCCCCCTGTCGTCTCAGCCCTTCACCAGGGCCTCCTCATGTTCGACTTTAAGGACACTATGGATTTTCCACCACCACAGCGTTTCCTTACGGACCATCAATGCCTTCCCTTTGTCTTCCCCACTGTCGGTTGAGTAAGGTTTCCGTTGGTTGAAGACCAAGGGTGCAATAGGATAGTTGAACATGTATTTCTACTAGCTGAATGCCCTATCGTACTTCTCCGAACCGTCGATCCATTGGAAGAAGTAGCAACACTCCGACAGTTGCCATTATGCACAGAGAAAGTTAACGATATGTAAGATACAACATGCAATGTGAAATATGAATATGTGGAATTCACATATCATAGCACGTGTAGTAAGCATGGGTGGTAGTATCCGAATGTGTGGATTGAATGATCCCTATTGGCTTACCACAATCGTACTGCGGATGTGGAAACTCTAACCGTACAGGTGCATCCTTGTAAAAAAACAGGGCAAGTTTCTGCCTTCTTGCCAACCCAATTCCACTTGTGAAGCATCTCGCCCGAAGTCCAACATCCCCAAACCCAGTCGAGTGACCTCCTCTACCTCTCTTCTCCTTCCCCTATAGCTCCATTTTTCCCTCCTCTCTCCTTGTTTCCAAAATTTGATTGGTGGAATGCGCCCCCGTTTTGTAGGCAGTCAGGGTGTAGTGTTGAGTGAGTAAAATTTTTTTCTAATGGAGTTGGACTCATGTCTGAAAGAGAGAATCTTTCGGCATAGGATTGCCCAGCATGTTGTCAATGAGAAAAGTCGATGCATGTTGTCAATTTATTGAGAAAAGCTGGTGTGTATTATCTATTTGCTGAGAAAAGCTTGTTAGTGGTGTCAAGTCAAAGTGAAAGGGTGGCATGGCATGGTATGGTCAATTTAGTTGGGAAAGTTGGCAAGGCATGGTCAACTCAGTCTGTAAAGTTGTTAGGCCATGGTTTAATGGAGGCACATCGTTTTCACTGTGAAGGCTACAAACTCGCTCCATAAGAGATGCGGTGCATAGCTATGCATTATGATGTGTTTGAGTCGCACGGTCAAGCCATGAAGCATGAATACATAGTAACCCAGTAAATTGTAAACCAGGGCTATTCTCGGAGATAATTCATGAAGGAAATATGGAGTTACATGACGCGTAGGGTTCTTTCAAGTACACCTCTTGATGGCTACTCCTACGGTACAAACGGCAAGACACACTAACTAACCAACCTCACTAGGACTTGCTGCGGTACATGCATGCCTTTTGGAATGAAAATGACATGGTGGATGTAGATCTAATTGGCTTGTGGAAGCAAGCCCCTAAGGTGAAAACAACACACCGTAAGGCACCCACATGGAGTGTTGTCGTCAGGGTGGTGTGGACGTGGTAGAGGCAGGCCCAATTGTAGCTCGGGTTGGTGCAGCAACAGTACGAGTGGTAGTCGCTGCCGAGGTGGACCACCTTCTCGTTATTCCTCTCCCTGATCCTCTGCTTACGAAGCTCGTTGTTGTTTATCCTCTCGGTCTAGAGCTCCTCCCACAACTCATCTAGGCGGATCCAAAGAGTGTGGATGTAAACCTAGGCATGTATTGGATACGGGCGAACAACCCATTCGGTGAACCTATAATCCACAGTCTGCAAGGAAGACAAGGTGATTACGATCGATACAATGATACATGTGTGGAATTGCAGATACAAAATAAACTATTACCATGAACAAAAGGCAGCAAAAGAAACAGTGTCCTAGGTTCCCCTCATTGTCGCTAACCTGGACCACTGCATTGAGTTTGTGCGTGCATTGTGTCCAAGGCTCTGGGATGTGTGGGTAGTCGCAGAGGGGATTTCTAAGGGTGTAGTACTCCCTAGTTCAAAGTGGAAGATCGTGGCTTGAGGGGTTGGGTTCTCAAGGACCGTAGATGTGAGTGTCTTTTAGGTAAAGGTTCCGACCTCCCCTCCATCATCCCCCAGTCTGTGGCCACTCTCCCCTTCCTGGCCTTGAGCTACCCGCCCTGTCTGCCATGGTAGGCAATCAGTGGTGCGGTAGTGCCCAACTTGTGTGTGACAAGGCTGTGTAGTGGTTTATAGGTACAACCAGACTTGAGGCACAACACCCAATTTCCTTTGTGGACTCTAGGTCTACCACTGGCAGGGCTACCGAAGGTAGCTAAGCACGTAGGTTAATGCAAAGGGGTGCAATGATGGGCCGTGTCATGCAGAAAAAAATGGGCATCTAAGGAGTGCAAGGAAAGACCTTGTCATCTGGTGGCGCAGTGATGTCAATTTGGTCCAAAAAGTAGGTGCCATGAGGCTATCATTTCGGCCCAAAAGGCTAGAGCAAAGGTGTGGTCACTTTTATATGTAATAGTGGAACATGTTCTTGAGGTATTGAATCTTGAATGTAGCCTTTTTTGCCTGCTTCATTTTCCTTGATGTTTGTCGTGCAATTTTAAGTTCGTGTACCATGTGTGTTGTTGTTGTCATGTCTTTGTGTAATATATAATACCTATTGTAATGTTCAAAATTGATGGAAACAACACGCATAAAGATGGATACAAACTGCGTACATAGTGCATACTACATAATGGTTCGATACATACTCCATACAATCCACATAAAGCATAGAAACATGATGCATACAACATCGAAACACACTAGATGCGAAACTTCGCACTGTACAACCTCAATTTTGATCTATCCGCTGCTTCCTCGCACGGCGAAGGTGCTCCTCTGAGTACATCAACTAGTCAAGTGAGGGTTTGGTGGTGCAGAAGTGTTGACATCGTTTTTACTCATATTTTACCCCAAAAATCCTATAAAAGGCATGATAAAATGATGATTTAATCCATGTTCATGCTCATTTATCTAATTATTTCCATATATATTGCGTGTCAACACGTTTTGCAGGACAATCAATAAAAATAGAGAAAAATCAAGAAAATGAAGAAAAATGGCATGTACCTACTAGTGGGATGGCCGGTTTAACCCTAAGCTGGCCTGCTGACTAGCCTAGCATGGAACCAACATGGGTTGAGGGAGCCCCTTGGCTAGTCGACCCAACCCCTTCACTACTACTCAACCCAGGGCACGGCCTAGGCTGATGCCAGGCCGGGTGGCTATGGCAAACAGGCTAGTCAGCCCAGCCACCTCGGCTCGAGCAACACCGACTTGAGCCAGGTCAAATGAGACTTGGCCGCTCAGCCAAGTCGACTCCCTCGGGCAATGCGTGCGCACAACATGGCTTCGTGCCATTTTCTACCGATCACGGTCATCCATGTACACCAGCTGGCCCATCGATGCTCCCCGAATGGCCATGTCATCTCCACTCTACCTACTCAAAATGGGCAGCGTACATTGCATACTCTTTACGGTAGAGGATATAATCGTTCGGACATACATGTATTCTTTCTACTTTCATTCCCAATGGACAAAAAACTTTCTTGGCTTGGTAGGTGGTTCTCGGCAACACATTTTTCTCTAGAAGGATGTTCGCTAATAGACCTAACAATGCCACAAAACTCTTGTTGAACCAACCATTGCTTGCCTTCATTTTAGCAATTCAAGAATAGATGACAACCTTATGTATTGCGGCTTGCAACTAGGGAACAAAGGTTTCTCCAGGTCCTCCAGCAAGCCCTCGAATTTACCGAACTCTCTCTCACTATAGTTTTCTTCTGCATCGCATAGCATCTGATCCAGATTGTCATCATACGACCTATCTTCATCGAAAACACAATCCATAATTGGCATAGCATTATCTCTCTCGATGATGTTATAACTACCTTCCTGTATAATCTTCTCTTCACCATGACTGGTTCAACATATATACCCCTTTTTGAAACCTCTTCGAATGAAGTGAGCTTCGATCTGCGCTGAGTTGGTAAACATCTTTAGATTATCGCAATTAATGCATGGACAATATATATATTCCATCCCTTTCTTCAACATATCCTACTCGGCCACTCTTCTAAAAGCAGACACGCTATTAATGTACTCTTCACTCACACGATTCTCAATGTACATTCAGTTTCAGTCCATCTACACTACGCATGTACAAATTAGTGTCAAATTGGATTATTAATGTTACTATAGCTAATTAACCAGCCTAGCTACTTACACACATAATTTTCATTCACCTAATAATAAATTGTCCATATTCAAATTAAGTAGCTAGCCACGTATTCATGAAGCAATATGTATGTATGTATGTATGTATGTATGTATGTATGTATGTATGTATGTATGTATGTATGTATGTATGTATGTATGTATGTATGTATGTATGTATGTATGTATGTATGTATGTATGTATGTATGTATGTATGTATGTATGTATGTATGTATGTATGTATGTATGTATGTATGTATGTATGTATGTATGTATGTATGTATATCAAGCAAGAATATATTGAAATAAACTAGAAGTACTGTCCCATTCTTAAATTGGAGCAAACTACCTTCTCTCTATAAACCTAGCTATCATCTCTCTTTATTACAAGATATAAGTTATTAGAAGCAAATACTAACCTCTAATCACCAAGAATAAATCGATCTACAAGCTAGATCTACAAGCGTTATATTTTCACAAACTCCCCAAAGCCAGCTGCCTCCTTCAATGCAGTGCAATGAAGACAGATTTGTCGAGACCACGCTGGGGCTATTTATATTATGTGGCATATCCCAGACAGTTTCAACCACAAACCGTCTATGATATAAAATGATCATAGACAGTTTGTATTAATAACCATCTATGAACTTTCACAGATGGTTATTAATACGAACCATCGGTAATGTCTGCTATTATCACAGATAGTTTGTATCAATAAATGTATGTGAATTATCATAGATGGTTATTGATACAAACCATCTGTGATGTTTTGCGTTATCATAGACGGTTCGTATTAACAAAACCGTATGTGAAAATATCACAGAAAGTTATTCATATGAACTGTCTGTCATAGTTGCGTATCATAGGCGGTACATGGTCATGCTTATAAAACTGTTTGTGATAATTACAGCACAGATGGTTCTCTATGAACCATCTGTGATGTAGCCATCAAGTTTAGCCTCTTTTGTAGTAGTGCCTGGCTAGCCAACCTAACTGACCTTGGCTAGCCGGCCAAGGCTATAAAAAGGGTCGTAGCCCCTCCACTCAACACACCACATTCCACCACTTCTCCATCCATTCCACACACACCATTGTGCAGTGTAGACAATGCCAAAGTGATAGTAGCCATGCAGCGAGGATAGGAGTTTGGTCGGCTTTGAGAATTCGAGGTTCTGGAGAATCATCTTTAGTTCAGTAGTTTAGTATGTGTACGGCTCTATGCACCGTTCTTACCTATGAGTGAGTACTTTGTGTTTACAATATAAAGTTATCATTATTGTAATATCTATTGTCTTAATAGCAGATTATGTTCAGCTAAGTGTGTGCTACTTATTACGTTCCTTGTCTTGTTTTTCACTTGTTCACTCTCCTCCTGCATAAGTAATTATGTGCTAAAGTAGCAACAACCTAAAGTACACATGGTGCATAGTTTAGTAGTTGCCTGGGAATACTAGGAGCTTTATGATAAATGCTGGGGGATGATAAATGCTAGACAATTTCGTTTATGCTATTCGACAATAGGTTTCCCGTGCCTTGAACACCATATAACTATATAGGGACCGCAATACTCACTGCTAGCCATCTACCTTTGGTTGTGCGAAGTATGGTTGAATTGGCGTGTGGTTGGAATTCATCCATATTATATTCTTGACTCCCTACTATGGAAAGTCGAACAATATTTAGACCCCTGATAATTTGATATCCCTAACTCATAGTGCTTCCCTAAGGAAAATAGAATGCCCTGGAATACTCCATAGCGATACCATGCACTTGCAGAAAAACTGATAAATTATCCTTATGGCGTAAGGATCACCAACAGGAAGTCATACTAGCTGGACTGCTGGGGCATCTTGTTCACACAGTTGCTTTACTAAATTATAATATAAGGTTAGTTTGGTACAAATTGAAATTACAAAGAGAACTCATTTTGTTACAACACATACTAATTCGGTCTATGGAGTGCTAGCATCCTGACCCCATTATCAGAACTCCTCCCTTGAAACCTATAGAAAAGTAATATTAGGTTACTTTGACAACAAGTATAATTAAAAATGCCACAAGTCATTTGTATTTAGGCGTACCGGTCCTATCTACTGATCGGACGATGAGCCTCCACTGTAATCCACATTATAAGGATGCACAGTGTAGCCATAGTACATTTTGTCGAACCACTGGCTGTGCTTTCACAGTTATGGCAAAACGGATGGTGCAAATGTGCCCTAACCAGTACTCGACAGGGGTAAGTCCTCATCGGGGGAGTCAGTATCACAGTCACTAATGTCCGTTGACTTGTACGTGATGGTGATGGAGCATGTGACTTTGCTTGGTGCCTAGTTGAAGATGGAAGTAGACCTCGATCAGTGCGCACAGCCTGCAAGAGGACAAGAGATTTTAATATGATTGGAAGTGTTGTAATTCACAAAGTTCGGGATATTTATGTAAGTGTCATATTGAAGGGGTCTGTTGTGTGATCGATGAATGACCCAAGCTGGGATGATATGTGGACTCACTAGGACATACTGACCTAGGTGGAGGAGGATAGTGTGCTCGGTCACCTACTCAAACGACCACGTTATTAGGCCGACCACAACTAATGCTCTTGAGAATGCCTTTCGCATTGTCATACATGGCACAGACAACCCCTAGAAGGCTGGCAATGGTGTTATGCTTGCTGTGTCGAAGTGCAGTAGAAGCCTTGGTGGTGATATAGTGAGCCCACTCATACTATAGGCAAATGAGAAGATAGTGGTTGTCATGGAAACATTACTTCATAAGTAATTGAAAACTTATATCATATCATCTTGCCAAGTTGCTCCATGTGGATCAAAGCCAAGGCCCAACCTCTCAGAGTGCGTGACCTCCGTCGACCACAGGGGAGGTGGTCATGTCAGTCTTCTACACGTGTGGGGCACGTACCACTACAAGTATACAACGTTCGAGTCCATGTCATAGGGTCAACGCTTCTGCACAACCTGAGTCATCGCACTTTGCTCCCATGACGTGGTCCACGACAGTTGTGTCACCTACCAATCATCACTCTTTCGACCCTACTTTGTTTGCCTGTGGAAAAAATGTGTTGTATGAAATGAAATCTGTTGTACTAAACTGGTACATACAAAATTAAGAAACTACTTCATATACTTACAAGTGTACTTGTCATGTAGAGGTTGACCAACTGGTTGTGGGACCTATTAGTGATGTCAAACTATCTCATGACTCATTCTGGAGTGTACGGCTCCAACAAATGTGAGAAGACTAGGTGACAAGTTATGCGGTGTTGTATCAGCCATGAACCGTGTAGTCCATGACATCCAAATAATGTCATCCTCATGCAAAGTCTCAAACTCATTGTGAAACTCCAGATACACTCATTGCAGCCTCTTCCTAGCCCATCCCAACTGGCTAGCTATCCAGTGAGTACCCACGGTAAGGCCATCCACGAGGTCGTCACTGTCACCGTAGAACTATGCCTCCAACGGGTAGGGGTGCACGAGCACTCGAAAGTATGACCACCCAATGGGAAAGTGCTCCTATGACCACAACTACAACAAGGTGTATCCCATGGCAAGGTTCGGATCTTCACCCATACTTCTCTGTGTGGCGTCGCACAAACCTTGGTAGGTGACGCAGAGTACTATCGATCCAAAAGTAAACTCTGGCATCGCTCCAGGCTAGGCATTAGCCAATGATTTAGCAAGTTTGATATAACTATGGTACACCCAATCTACCTGAGTTGTAAGAAATAAGACTCACTCGAACAAGAACAACAAGTAAGCTACTAGGTGGCTCCTGACAACATCCTCTATCACATTAGCTGGGCAGCGCATGTGCTGCCATAGCCATGAATGTGGCACACCTACAATGCTATCTAGAATGGCATGCCCAAATCTGTGGTGCATCCGGACCTTCTAGTCATGCGATCCTAGTGGCAGAACCGCAACATGACCCCTAATAGATAGACTGATAAGCATGGCAACATCCTATAGAGTGACAGTCATCTCTCCCCACTAGAAGTGAAATGTGTGGGTCTTTGGCCTCCATCAGTCGATGAGCACTGACAATAGTGGCACATCTAAGGTAAAGGAGTGCCCTATGTGCATCATCCTCGCCATGAGTAGCAACCCAGACTCCCGTAGAACTGGAACGCACCGCTCGTTGAGAGGCCAATGTTATCTAGGGCCCCTGAGAACATATGGACATGGCTCAACACTGCTCAACCACATGTGACTACGATGTTGCCCATCATAATATGGGTCCATCAATGTAGGCCCCTCTCCACCTGCATCACAGGCCATTTCCTACAGAAGACAAAGAAATATGTCATTCTCCATCGATTCCACTACTTTCGATTCCCTTGTATGCTTCAAGGTCTCCTTGTCCATATATTTCCATATCACCTAGAACTTGAACCTCTGGTTTTGCATGATGAGCTTCATGAATGTCTTCATTAAGTCTTTGTTGCAGAATCGAGTGTGAAAGTTTGTTGCAAGATGCCTCATGCACCAACTGGTTTGCACATCATTTCATTGGTATAGGGTCATGTACCATTTTGCATGGTGGTTAGCACCGATAGTAACCCAGCATTATGGTTTGTGACAATGCAGACATTTAGCCGGTCTTAAACAACCGCTTGCTTCACATTAGCCAAGAACCATAGCCAACTCTCCATGTTCCCATCTTTGACAATTGCGAACGCCATAGGAAGCAACTAATCATTGGCATCCGGTGACCACCATCAATATGGTGCCCTTGTACTTCCCAGACAAGAAAGTGTCATCCATCATCAACACTGGCTGATAATACTTGAACCCCTTGATAGCCTGCTAAAATGCCCAAAACACATGATCCAAGTTGAAATAGTTCGGATGACTGAGGCTTAATGGGCTAGAGAGAGAAATGGGTTTAGGCCCTTTTACCCATTTAGCATTTTTTAGGATTTTCCAATTTTAGAAATTGGAAAGAAAACAATTAAGGTCTAGAAAATAGCAAATAAATCCAAAAATATGACCAAAAATTCTAAAAAATTCTTTGAAGCACAAGGAACACAAATAAAATACTTCCAGAAAATGTTAAAGTTGAATTTAGTCATATTAAATCCTTTTAATTAATACAAATTCATTTTAAGCTTTACTTAATTTTAGAAAAATCTAAATGGTCATCTTTATTTTAAAAGCTTCAAAAAGGCTCTAAAAATATTTTTTTAATCTATTAATCTACTCAAGCAAACATAGTAAACCAAGACATTTTCAGAAACTATGGAAAGTTATCTACCACTTTCTAGTTATGCAAAAAATTCAATTCTGCCATCTAATTAGTCAAATTAATAATTTTCCACGAGTGCATCCAGCAGCAACTGGTTCTAGATAGCAAGTCTTCCGAAATTTATAATTTCTATTCTACCCATCCAAAATTCATGTTTTTGGATTATCTAGAATTCCTATGAAATTATATACACTTTTCATGCAGAGAAAATACACGAATTACTCTATTTACTATTTTTAATCTATTGTTCAATACGGTGCAGCCAATTATCTATAACTCCCCAGACAACAGGTATACAAAAAAATCATAACTAAAAATTTATCTATCCAATTGACATGATTAAATATTCTATAGATAGCTAGCAATATTCTCTACAACCACCTAGTAGATGACATTATCAAATTATGTCCATACAACACCCGAAACAATAATAGAAAATTATCACAGAATAAATCGATCTACTAATCGTTCCTCTGACGAACACTTACTACTTCCCCCTAATCTGGACTCTATTCTCTACTAAAGTTATCAAAACAGAGGGAAATCATCTAGATTGTTATCTTGTGAAGAACTCCAAGATTGTGACTCCTTCCTTAATCGTGACTCCTTCCTTACCTTCTCTTCTCCCTCCTGAACTTTGCCTTTGCTCTACTATTCCTCCTAGCTTTTCCTCCTCCTAGCTTTTCCTCCTGTTGGTTGATGCGCTACAATCTCGAGCATTGTAGGCAACGTGGCCACTGTGCAGCTGCGCTCAAACGCATGCATGCGCTGGTTGACTTGTGCACATGTCGGCCCGGTGACAAGTGTACACTTGTGCATGAGAAGCGAGTGGCATTGCGCCAGCATGCAGCTTCAGCATATGCTGTGGATGCATGGCACGCTAGCGAGTGGGCAAGTCAAGAGACCGTCATGCGCCGGGTGAAGGTGATGGCATGTTAGTGCTACGCAGGCAGGTGAGAGCTGGTAGGAACATGCAGGCATAGGCATGCAGGCGCGTGGCATGCTGACGCACATGCATAGCGATAATGCTAGTAGCATGTTTGATGTGGCACACGGCGAGCAATAGCTAGCAAAAGAACTAGAATGCGGCGGCGCTGGCGATCGGTAGACTGGCGTGTGGTGGTGCACGGAAAAAGAGAAGTGGCTAGGGCTCTAGGGTCAGGGTCCTCTCCCCCACGTCCCCTTTTATCATGGCATAAGTTCTAATCCGTTCCTAACTCCTCTGTGTGATTCGCTTTAGGAAACAACTTCTCCTCTAAAAATCCAAGCATTCTATTTTCCTGTATCCCTTTTCAAAGTGGTTTATTAGGGCAGCGGCTTATCGATTTTTGATTTGTTCGCACGAACAATCGCACAAGGGCTAAAAGCCATAAGTCGTAGCTATAAGGCATAAGCCACACCAAAAAGAATACACTTAATGACATGTGGGTGTGGCATAAATAAAAAGAACATTAATTGCAACCATCAAGGGCAAACATGTTTTCATACACCTTCGTCACGATTTGACTGCTCGAAAACGGTCAACAATAGCACGAAAGGGCATGGTCTGTAAAATGCACAAAATCTAGTTAAGGGCTTCTTTGGCTGTTAGGAGAAAATGCCCCGTGCAGGTTAACCCCAGGCAGGGATTAAGTGGTCAAATCAAATCCCCTATAGGTCATTGGAAAACAATCCTTGCAAGGAAATAATCCCCTCACTCGGGGTATGCCACCCCCATGCACCCTTTCCCGATCCAGCGTGGCTTGATGCCTACTCCCTGCTCCTCACCGTCTCTGGCATGTGTATGTTTGGCACGCATGGCCTAGATGTCTCCTTGCCGTTATCTTGTCATGACACTAACTGAAGCAGAGCAACAAAGAGGAAGTCAGTGCTGGAAGTAACGGTTGGACGGCTTAGACTTCACGCAATGGAGGGCTGAAGACAAACTGCAAAGTGAGATAAGGGAAATCAGACGGAGGAATAGGGGCTGTGCTAATGCAAAATAGCAGGCCTATTGCATATTATCGCAAAGCCCTTGGATCAAGAGCCGCTGGTTAATCAGTATATGAAAAAGAGGCTATAGCTATCCTGGAAGCATTGAAAAGGTGGAGACATTACTTGTTAGGTAACCCATTAGTAATTAAGACTGATCATCGCAGTCTGAAATACATGGCAACTCAAAGACTGACAGAAGGAGTACAACACAAGCTCTTATTGAAACTATTGGAGTTTGATTACCATGTAGAATATAAGAAAGGGAAGGAAAATGTTGTGGCTGATGCTCTGTCCAGAAGGGATGCTATGGAGGATGGACAAGAAATAGCATGTGCAGCCATCACTACAATCATACCAAAATGGGTAGAAGAAGTGAAAGCCAGCTATACTACTGACCTGGGATTTGCAAATATAATGGCTAAGGTCCATTCTGGAAGCTCCTCAGATCAAGCCTACAGTATATAAGGAGGGCTAGTCAAATACTAGAATAGAATATATGAGGGAGAAGCGAATCAGTTAAGGGAAAAACTCATAACCAATTTGCATTCATCAGCTATTGGAGGACATTCTGGAATGAGAGCTAATTATCACAGAATCAAGAAGGTATTCTATTGGCCCAAGCTTAAGAAACAAGTGGACAAATTGGTATCTAAATACCATACACGTCAACTCAGCAAGTCTGAAAATGTACACCCTCCTAGAATTGGACCCGCTGGAAATACTAGAGATGGCGTGGTTTCATATCAATATGAACGTTATAGAAGGCAAGAATGTAATATTAGTGGTGATGGATAGACTGACCAAATATGCACACTTCATAGCCCTGGCACATCCCTATACAGTGGAGCAGGTGGTGCAATTATTTATGGATCATGTGTTCAAGCTATATGGTATGCCAGTTGCAATTGTGTCTGATCGGGACAGAATATTTACTAACCAGCTGTTCCAAGAAATGTTCAAGACAATGGGAGTATCCCTGAGATATATCACTACATACTGTCCACAATCGGATGGACAAACGAAGAGGGTTAATCAATGTTTAGAATCATATTTGAGAAGTATGTTTTTCCGAGAGCCTAGAGAATGGTATACTTGGTTGCCAGTAGCGGAATGGTGGTACAATATCTCATACCATACCTCCTTGAATGTAACTCCTTTTCAAGCACTTTATGGATACTCACCACCTCAAGTTGGGGAAGTAGTAGTACCTGGAAATATTTCGGCTGAAGCAAGGCTTTCCATTCGAGAAAAGGAGCAAATGTTGGCAAAGATTAAGGAAAACCTGCTAGCTGCTCAAAACAGAATTAAGCATTTCGCAGACAAATTGAGAACCGAGAGGCAATTTCAAGTGGGAGATATGGTATATTTGAAGATCCAACCTTACCAACAAAATGCATTTGGGTTGAGAAGTTCCTTAAAATTAAGGTCTAAATATTATGGACCTTTCCGGGTGAAGGAAAGAATTGGAAGAATGGCATATAAACTGTTATTACCTAAAGAGCATCTATACACCATGTTTTCCATGTTAGCCAACTGAAGAAACACCTGGGACGACGTTACCTTCATTCAGCGTGCATTCCCTGACTTCAGATCTTGAGGACAAGGTCAGTTTTCAGGAGGGAGCAATTATTAGGACACTAACTGAAGCGGAGCAACGAAGAGGAAGTTGGCGCTGGAAGTAACGGTTGGATGACTTGGACTTCACGCAATGGAGGGCTGAAGATGAATTGCAAAGCGAGATAAGGGAAATCGGACGGAGGAAACCAACCTCAGTAATTACTGTTTAGATGAATTGTAGTTGTCATCCATTATTTTCGCAAATTATCTCAGTAAACTCTGTTAACTGGTCCAGCTGTGCTGGCTGTAAACTTTGGATATTATAGCCCTCTTGCGGCTTGGAATGGAAGTAAGAAAAATGGAGAAGTAACATTAGGTTTCCTTGCTTAGACCTGTAGCGTAGAACTCTAGTTCGAGCCGCCACATTTGTATCGATTGCATTCCTGATTCTATTCTTCGTCCAGTCTCGCTTGCGATTTAGCATCCATTTCCCTGTCGTTCGGATTCGATTCTCTTTGAATCTGACATATCTCCCACTGCATCGATGGCCCCACATCGCAACACCACCAAACTGGATATGGCATGTGGAATTGGCCTTGTAAGGTGGCAGTGGCGGATGTCTAGGGTTTTCTAGAAGAGGGCTCACCTGTAAGTTGTGTTTAACGGGTAATCAAGCGCAGGTGGAGCTCCCCATGTCCATGCTTGTTGGGCAGACTATTGCCCCACAAACACCCCTACGGGTAATAAATGAGAAACATATTCACCGCTATTAGGGTTTTTACCTACGGATACATGGTAATCAAGTAAGATTACTATCCCTACATGTAAGAGCAAAACTAGATTACATAATCCTCCACCTACACCTCAGCAAGGCAATCATACGCAAAACAGAAGATTGAAAACAGAAAATTTTTATAAGAATAGGTGTTTTGGAAGCAGGAATAAAAGGTAGGAATTTTACAGTTAAATACAATCTCATTTGCTTACACTGACATAGCACTCATTTTCCCACTCATTTTTCAGTCACAACCCACGGACAGATGGCCACTGTCGGACCCCACACATCAATGAAGGACTGATGCATTTGGTTTTTCTTAAATCACAATTAGCCATCCGTAAACGTAGAAACAATTTCTAATTGTTTACTGCTTTGCCCTGTTTGGCCCTTTCACATCTTATTCACAAGACCACAAGCCTGTTCCCCATCTGTCACTTTTCCATCCTTCTCGGTCCCTCTTTCTCCATTCAGCAACTCAGGGGGGGAGAGAGCAGTGAGCCGGTGACCGCAGGAAGTGACCGGTAAAGGCGTGCAGCAGTAGGGACGGTGGCAAACAACATCGACAATGGCAGCAAGGAACAGCGGCGGCAACGCAAGAAGGCCCATGTGCTGGTGTGGCGCGATGGAGCAGCCGATGCTACGAGCTTCGGATGGTAGCCGTCGTCTTACAAAGTTGCATGTGATGGAGCTTTGCGATAAGAATCGTAGGAAATTTTCCGTTGGTTTGGAGGAAAATGCATCTCTACAACTCTATAAGCATCACAAGTACTATTGCAACCGTTTGTTTGTGCTCCGAGATTCGTGCGCCCCTTCACACACTCCTTCGTGCGCTCTCTCTTAACGCTGTGTCCCGTGGGCCGTGGCTCAGCTATGGTGCGGGCTCGCAGTGGCTAACGGGGAGGAAGCCGAGGTGGCATCATCGCCAGGCTTAGGCGAATCGAAGGAGAAGACGGTGTAAGTTTCTTTTCAGTTTCTAAAAACTAATTTTCGACTTTTCTACAGTAACTAACTTTAAATGGAGTATCTTTTTAAGATAGAGTCTACTAGTTAATTATAGTACATATTATACCGACTTCATTTATATCAGCAAAAACCACACGTGAGTTTTGTTACTCTGTAATCTCTCGCACAAACAGCCGAAAAGCCAAAAGCCGCAGCCAAAAGCCATAAGCTTCAGTTAAAAAGAACATGCCCATAGATTTGCGGCGGTGCAGATGAACAGAAGGTAGGGGTGGACATTTGGTTTATATGGCAAAAAATATTGTAGTTTTTGAAAACTGGCAACCAAATTAAGTAAACTAAAATAGAAAACCAAACATAATTAACTAAATTATTTTGGTTTGGTTAATCGGTTTTTGGTTAACCGAAATATGCACAACAATTTAACGTATAATAATATTCTTTAGTGTAGTGTTATCATACCGGATTTATGTTTGAGCGAATGATATCTCTAGAAGCTACTAATGTTCTTCCTTTTGAGATGTTGAAAAAACCTACAAAATTAAATGAGAATAGTATTTGCTAACTACAAATTCACATAGAGAAAAATAATATTGTTATTTCGGTTAATTCGGTTTTTGTGACTTAAAAACCACACCGAAAACTGAATAGCATGAAAATATAAACCGCACCGAATATCATACACGAATAAACCATAATTTTGGGTATTTTTGGTTTGATTCGGTATTTCGGTTTCGATATAAAAATGTCCGTCCCTAGTAGTAGGAGACGCCGCCACAAGACAGGAGGGGAGGGGAGAGAGACGAGGAAGAAAAGCGAGAGGCACAAGAATCTTGAGGAACATATGGCCCTGATAATGCTCAGCGAGAGGCACACGAATCTTGAGGAACACTTGGATGGCCCTGATAATGCTTGTAGTATTGGAGCTCTTTTTTGTTTTTCCTTCAAAAGTTCGGGTAAGAAAGCCTTTCTATAGGATTGGTGAGCAGCAATTCCTTTGATCCAAACGGTGAGAGAAGACAATTCCTCATGAACATGTTTCCTATGTTTTACTACATTTTTTCTCAAATCCAAAAGGACCGGTGTTCTTTGGCGCCATTTAGCTGGGCTTTACGTATGTGCTTTGCTGGAGCCAGAAAAACCCGACCAAACACACTAGACTTTGAAGCCGGGTCTAGAGTGTTAGAAAATCTGGGCCTGGGCCGGAAGCCTGGTCCATGGTGAACACCTCATCAGTAGACTATAAAGAGGGAGCCGTATCGGCAGATTTTTGTACTCATGCAATAAAAAACAATAAAGAAAGACCAGGAGTTCTCTCTACCTCTCTGTGTGTTTTCAATCTATTATTCTGTCTTCTGTGATTGATCTCGTTTCGTATTAAGTAGAGGAATCGATCGGACTGATCGCCAGCGACAGTTCCTCAACACGTTATCAGCACGAGTTCGCTCTGGTAAATCGAAGGTAATCATCGAAGCTCTAATAGATTGAATCATCTAGATCGCTCTAAATTCAAAGTTTTCGCTTTCTAAATTAATTTTCTACAGTGCAAATCCGCTCTAATCTACCGCGAGCAGACTTGAAGTCGCCGACACAATGTCAATCGGTAGATTGCATACAGAGTATATGTTGATTGCACTGTAGATTGAAAAAAAAGAAAAAAAGGAAAAATTCGAACGGACGGCCCCGTTCAGCTGCAACACGCAAAGCCGTCGCCGGCCCGACATCGGTCTGCTGCCGATTGCTGGCCTGCAACCGTGCGTGCGCCCTGGATGGCGCCGCCGCGCGTGCCGCCTGGCCTCGGCTTCATCGCCCGTGCGCGCACCCGCACGCAAGCTGCCCCGGCCGCCTCAGCTTCGCCGCCCGCACGCACGCTGCCCCGCCGCCTCGTCTTCGCCGCCCGCACGCGCGCCGCCCTGGCTGCCTGGGCTCCTATGCGAAGCCGCTCGGGCGTCGCCAGTCCGCCTCCCCTTGCGCGCAGCTCGAAGCGCCGCCGGCCTCCCCGAAGCCGGCCTAGTGCGCAGCCTAGGCCGCCAGCCAGCAGCTACCCACGCCCGTGCCCGCTCGGGCCACCACCGCTCGAGCCTCGCGCCCGGCTGCCACCGCTCGAACCCCACGCCCGAAGTCGCTCAGTCCAGTCCCGCCACCGCTCGAGCCGGCCTTCTCGGGCCGCCGCCGCCACTGTATAGAATGGGGATAGGGAAACCCTACCCTGTGGCTTAACCCTGGCCGGGCGGGCCGCATGAGCCAAATGGGCCGGTCGGTCGAGAAAAGGTAAACGGGCCGAAGGCTCGGCCAAATGGGGGTGCCGGTTAATTTTCAGAAAACCCCCCATAAGAATGAAAATTGCCGATGAGCCATTAGATTTTGCATATTGGTCCTGATTTTTGCAGAAAGGCCTTTGTAATTTGCAAAATTACGAATAGGCCCTCTAATTTACGAACGGGTCTTGAATTTTGCAGAAAACCCCTGGAAAATCAGGAAATTACGCTAAATTTTTCTCTGAACTGAAAATTTGCGTAGAGACCCTCAGAAATTGCATAATTCGCTTTATATTCTAGCATAAAAGGGCCTCGAGAATCTGAATTTTGAATTATTTTTGGCATTTGAAGCATATTTATTTCTGCCATTATTATTTTTTGTATTTATTTACTGTTTTGGTTAATTGTAATTGTTTAAAATTGCTTTTAATCATTGAAATTAGCAGTAAAATTTATAGAAACTTATGGAACATTACGAGAATCTTTTGTACCATCTATTTATCCGCAGTAAATTATTTTGTGCATATTACCAGTAGTAAACTTATTTATTCCTCTCATACACATATAAATGACTGACATCACGAACCAGGAGTTCGAGGAGCTAGCCCAGCATGGCCAAAACTATCTGACATGGGCTTCCGATGTTAAGATAGTGCTTGGAGCTAAGAAGCTCCGCGCAGCTATTGGGATTGGCGGACCGCATGACGCCCAACCCACTCTTGAGGAGAATGATCAAGCACTTCATTTTCTTAGGCACCACCTCTGCCTCACACTCAAGAATGAGTACATGGCAGAGAAGAGCGCGCTAACACTCTGGACCGCACTCAAAAAACGGTTTGAGAGGCTAAAATACACCATTCTTCCTCAAGCAGAGCAAGAGTGGATCAGGCTGAGGTTTGCCGACTTCAAGACAGTCGGGGAGTACAATTCTGCTTTGTACAGGATTTGTACCAATCTTTAACTCTGTAGCAAGCAGATCACAGACGAGCAGAAGATTGAGAAGACCCTATCCACCTTCCACCCCAATGCAGTATAATCCGCACGCAACTATCGTCAAGACGGTTATAAGGAGTATGCCGAATTGATTGATATGATGCAGGTTGCGGAGGCTCAGGACGAACTTCACCGCAAGAATTATGTCACTCAGCCACCGGGGAGCTCCACTGGCCGTGAGGCAACCGCCGGGAGCTACAAGGTGCGAAACCCTTGATGAAGAGAAGGGGGAGGAAGGGTAAGGCCGCAGCCCAGAAAGGCAAGTCAGATGCTCCGAGTGAGAAAAGGACAAGTAAGGCAAAGCGGAGTGGCAAGACCTATGGCCAGCAGGACCAAGGTTGCTACAAGTGTGGCAAGTGGGGCATTGGTCGTGGATCTGTAAGGAGCCGCAGCATGTCATTGATGCCTTCCAAGCCCAGAAGAAGAAGGATGGCAAAGGGCAGCCTGAAGCCCACTTTGCATCGGTTGAGGAGGGAGAGTTCTGAGAAGCTGC
The DNA here is from genome assembly GCA_017311315.1 of Dendrocalamus latiflorus. NCBI lineage: Eukaryota > Viridiplantae > Streptophyta > Magnoliopsida > Poales > Poaceae > Dendrocalamus > Dendrocalamus latiflorus. The sequence goes on from CM029623.1 coordinate 21,298,337, forward strand.
CCACGTTGATGGAGGTTGAGACCATCCCGGCAGCAGCACCCCCTTTCGACCTGGAGGCAGCCACCGCCATGAATTCTCTCGAAGAGCAGATCACTCCCGAGAAAATAGCCGAAGAAGTCTCTGATTTTCTAGTAAATTCAGTCTGATGCACAGAATGCATTAGACTTTAATTATCATTTATTTTGTGTGAAAAGGACAAGTTAAAACTTGCATAGATGATACTTTAGCATTTATTTTCTCATGATGGTTGGATGATTTTGAATAATTCATTTATTCATTTAATTTATAATGGCATGATATGTTCTGATATTGAAATATTTTATTTATGTATTGATTGCCTTCTAATACATGTTAATAAAATACCTTATATTAAAACGCGTGTGGTGCTCTATGGAGGAAGTGTACTTAGCTGACAGCGGCACAACGAATACCATCTTAAGAGAGACAAAGTATTTTCAGTCAATTCGTAAGAATACTGGCAGCCTTACGACAATTGCCAAAAGCGATGCATGTATAATTGCTTCAGGAAGAGCCACAACTATACTCCCAATGGGAACAACTTTGGTCATTGAAGAAGCCTTATTGTACCCAGAATTAGTTATACATTATGTGCACACGGAAGAGTCCATGAATAGGACAACAGCCAATATTGATATCTACTTCGCAAAGAAAATTATCACAATCATCGATCTTGATCCTGAGCTTGCATCGCTCGCTGAATATAAAAAAAGACCATGTTGGGAAGATTGGAAGAATGCAATAGAAACTGAATTATTGTTTCTGAACAAAAGAGAGGTGTTTGGGCCCGTATGCCGCACACCTCCCCATGTGCACCCTGTAGAGTATAAGTGGGTATTTGTTCGAAAAAGAAATGAAAGAAACGAAGTAGTGAGATACAAAGCAAGGCTGGTAGCACAAGGTTTCACTCAACATCCAGGAGTTGATTATGAAGAAACCTATTCCCAGCCATGAGTGGAATTACCTTTAAATATTTGATCTCAATGACAGTGAACTTGAATCTAGAAATGAAATTGATGTATGTGGTAACTGCATACCTTTATGAAAACTTGGATTCGGAGATTTATATGAAAGTCGCTGAATGAATCCCTCTCCCGAACCAAGACAGAGCAAATAGAAACATGTACAGTGTGAAGCTCAGAAAATCACTATACGGACTGAAGCAATCTGGCAGAATGTGGTATAGTCGTTTAAGCGATTTTCTCTGCAAGAAAGGCTACACGAACAATGAAGATTGTCCCTGTGTGTTTATACGACGATCCCAGAATGGATTTTGTATAATCTCAGTGTATGTTGCTAATTTGAACATCATCGGGACAATAGAAGACATAAAAGAAGCAAACTCCTGCCTGAAGTCAGAATTTAAAATGAAAGATTTGGGCAATACCAAATTTTGCATAGGCCTGCAGCTCGAGCATATCCCTGAAGGAATATTAGTACATCAGTCGGCCTACACCTTGAAGGTGTTAGAAAGGTTTGGCTTTGAGAAGGCATACCCATCGAAAGTACCGATGATCGGGAGGTCTTTACAGTAAGAAAAAGATCCTTTCCAACCTAGGGAAGAGGGGGAGGAATTCCCATACTTAAGTGCAATAGGAGCACCTATGTATCTAGCAAACTGCACTAGACCGGACATTGCATTTGCCGTGAACCTGTTAGCAAGGTACAGTGCAGAACATACCAAAAGGCATTGGCAGGGAATAAAGGACATCATCCGATACCTCCAAGGAAGCAAGGACCTTGGATTGTTCTACAGAAAGAATCAAGATTTGAACTTGATTGGCCATGCAGATGCTAGGTACCTGTCAGACCTGCACACCGCAAGATCACAAACAGACTATGTATTCCTATGTGATGGAACTGCAATTTTTTGAAAATCATCTAAGCAAAGTCTTGTAACGACTTCGACGAACCACTCAGAAATTATAATACTGTATGAAGCCGCACGCGAATGCGCTTGGCTCCGACGAATGATTCACCATATCCAGCAGTCATGTGGGATGAATATTATGCAAACCCTCACAATTATCTATGAAGATAATGCAGTTTGCGTTGCACAAGTGTAGACGTGCTATGTGAAAAGTCATCTCACAAAGTATATCAACCCCAAGTTCTTTTATGCTCATGAATTGCAAAAGATGGACGAGATTAAAGTACTGCATACTAAGTCATGTGAAAATCTGGCAGATTTGTTCACTAAATTACTCCCTGCATCTAGCTTTGAAAGGTGCATGCGAGGAATTGGAATGATGAGACTTAGGTCCCACTCTTTTCAGTTTTAGCTTCTGACTTCTGGCTTATTTTTCACTATTTATAAATTTCGTCTTTTTCTGAACTTTTGGCTTTTTTGAGTTTTTTTGCTGGTTCTTTTTTCCTGTATTTGTTTGTGTTATCCGTGATGAGGTAGTGTATTTTTTTTCTATTTTTAAATCTTTTTAGATTTAATTACGCCAAATAAGTCACCTTCAGTTAAAGTGAAATTTCAGCCGCTACAGTACAATTTCAGCTATAAGCCACAGCTTTTCAGCCTAACCGAGCAGGGCCTAGAGAAGTGCAGAATTTAGGGGAGAATTCTCTCAAGACCGTTATTAATCTTGATTATGAAGATCAAGTACCCAAAAGAATAAGTCCTGAAGACTGTATGAAATTGGGTGAATTGTACTCTTTTTCCCTTGACGAGTTTTTCTGAAGTTTCTCGACCAAGGTTTTTAATGTGGCAATTCGTGCATCGCAACATAACATGTATCATGTACTCTTTTTCCAAATTTTTACCATTAGGTTTTTATGGAGTTTTGACGATGCATGAACATATCGAATGAGTGCCCAAGGGGGGTGTTAGGAAATCTGGGCCTAGGCCGGAAGCCTGGCCCATAGTAGGCACCTCATTGGTAGACTATAAATAGGGAGTCGTACTGGCAGATTTTTGTACTCAGCAATCAAAAGCAATGAAGAAAGACCAGGAGTTCTCTCTACCTCTCTGCGTGTTTTTAATCTATTATTCTATCTTCTATGATTGATCTCGTTTTGTATTAAGCAGAGGAATTGATTGGACTAGTCGTCAGTGACGGTTCCTCCACATAGAGACGCAAAATCCAAATTAAACTAGAAAAAAGTATCGATTTCCTAGCTTCCATGGTTCCTAATACTTCTGTTGAAGCCAGAAGCCCGGTTTCGAAGCCCAAAAAGTGAAGCCGAGCTCGGCTGCAATCGCTGGTCATAACGGGCGTTTGCTTTGCTTCCTGAACATCTTTCGTATTGTCAAAATCCTAAACCCTAAACCCCTCTCCCCACCCCATGGCGCCGCCGCAGCAGCAGCTGGTGCTCGCGGCCTCCTCTGCCGACGCCGGCGTGGCTGCATGGGACCTCCGCACGGGTGCCGAGGCCATCCGCCACCGCCCCTGCGCTTCCCGTCCCCGCGCCCTCACCGCCGTCGCCGATCGCTTCCTCGCCGCCGCCCAGGCCCCCGCCGGCAACTCCGCCCCCATTCACTTCTACCACTGGGACAAGGTAAGCCCCCGCCGCAAACCCCAAACCACGTCCTTGAACCCCGAACCCTAACCCTGAGCTTGTGTTCTTGGTTTCAAACTGCAGTCCCAGGTGGCCGTCAAGAGCTTCCCCGCCGAGCCGATCCGCGCGCTCATCGCTGACCCGGAGGGGTGCTACCTCATCGGCGGTGGGGTATCCGGCGACATCTTCTTTTGGGAGGTGAGGGAACTGTTGTTTCTTGGTGCAGTGTTGAAATAATTACTTTTTTGTTACGAGGAGGAAGCATTTACCGTTCTTGGTTTCTAGGTGTTTTTTAGGGTGATGTGAAATGCTTTCTTGGTGCTGGGTTATGGCGGGGAAGGTTATAGTTGGGATTTTTTGTATCTTATTATGTGTTTTGTGGTAAAGTACTATAACAAATTACTTTGCGGTAATGTCCAATTGTTTGGTGGGAACGGGAACTGCCTGCTGCTGTATTTCTAGGAAATAAACGAACATTTGTGCTACTAGATCAAGTTGGGGTTATTTATTCAGGCCCCGTTTGGCACAGCTCTAGCTTCGAGATCTATGCTGGATCTGTAGTTTGTTGACTAAATTAAAGTGATTTAAATATTTTTATTTAATATATAATATAAATGAAATGAGTCATGTAAATGCACTTAACATGCCTGCAACTCTAGATCCAGGATTTCCTAGAGCTACAGATGACCAGCTCTGCCAAACGGGGCCTCAGTTTTGTTTTTAATGAAAATTGAACTGGAGGCTGTGTGCGGTCTTAAAGAAATAGTCGAGTTATTTAGCTTATAAATATGTTTTCGAGTAAACTAATTGATTTGCATGTTTTCGAGTAAACTAATTGATTTGCTTGCAACCAGTGCTGGTTCTTGTCGTTGTCTTTTTATAGCTTGTGGTCTGCTTCTGTGTTTTTTGGTGAAGGAATGTACCTTTTAGATGCTAAATTTTTTACCTTTACAGTAATTTTGCATTGTCTTTACTGTGTTTTATGTTGAAGGTGTCTGTTAGGTGCTAGTATGATTTAGCACTTAACTGTGATATTCAGTAGCAAGTAACCGTGCCATTGCCATCACTGCCATGTGCTAAAGACTTTACATGTTTGGTACTAAAATGCTGAAACTGAGGCCTTGGAAGCTCTGTTGTTAAAATATAGGGCACTTGCATATATGCCACTGCAAACTTTACTGGTTTGTAAAACTAGTAACAACCCTTGCGTCTTCATGGGCAGCATATTTTAAACAATGATTTTTAGTGCTAAAAACCTATATGAACGCTACTCAAATTAGGATCATATTTAATCTACAAATTTTAAGAACTAAAACAGAGTAATTCTAAATTTCAAATGAAATTCTGAATTTTTATATAATTTTGGATGCATGGGTCGATATACAATAGGTAAGTGAGAGATATGTTTTGGCTCTCGCTATTTTTTTGATCATGTTTCTCGCCAAGCTCGTCTTGATGGCCTGCGTGTGCATACGGGTGTCCAATTTCATAGCCGAAGGGCAACACGATCTCCAGCTTCAACACCGTGTTGGGTTTTGATATGCATGCTATGTTTGTCAAACTGAATTATTGTTGTTGGATTCGACCACTGCAGCACTCCCTTTTTGTTTGCATGACCAAATCTTCTTTCCCATTCAATCCAAACACCTTGCTCTTTTAATTGGAATTGCGATAGTCTCGTGCTACTTCGAATATCTCTTGCATGTGGGCCACCAGCCATCTTTATTTAAACAAAGTTTTGCATCTCCTCCAAGCTATGGTCTATATTGTCTTTTTACTATCACTTATCTGTTCCATATTCTTCTCATACTCAACAATCTCGCCTTTTGACCATTGCATAATTGGTATAAATGCTATAATTGCTATCTTAGATGTCTGTGAACTATCATAATTGAATGTATGGGTTAGATATTCTCTATATTTTGGATCAATATAGCAATATCTAGCTCTTCAGTTTTTTTCGGTTTCTTGTAAGAATCCTTTTTTTCTCCTAGAATTAAGGTGAGGGCTTTTATGAGGAATGTTATTAATACAACCTGTACAATCACACGGTTAGCGATGTATTTTTTTACCAAATCCGCTGTGATACCAAAGCTGAAGGTTGGAATTAGTTTTACCTTGACAAACTATTTAATTTGCTGTTCATCTTACATGATTAAGGGGAGGTATATTGGCGTTAATTACTGCTTTTTCTAGAATCACTGGTAACTCCCATTGTACCATTAGATTTCCAAGCATGTTAATTGTGCAGCATTTGCAAAACAAAGTTTTGAGATAAATATGCATATCAGCATGTGAGAGCACATAACTTTTGCATGCTTAAGTACTGTGAGTCTGAAACACGCGTCTCACAATACATAATAAATGCTTCTTCATAATATTTAATTATTTTCCTGATCTTCTGGAACACAAACATCACTTTTCTTTTTTGCATCGGCCTTCTGTGTCTGAAGAAGATTAGGATTGTTTCTTTTTTGTTGTGTGCTCTTCCATTATACAGTGTGGCATTGCCTATCCGCCGGAATACTTGGTGCATATGTTTTCGTGGTGTTACAAGTGTGTTTAAAGGATTTCGAATAGGTCTCCGTTACATGCGGTAACATGCAGGATATTATCTATATATATATTAGCTAGATTTTGATTCAAATATGTACACACAACTTTAAACATGACATATAGACTGTAGATTTGAATTTTTCTTGTACACTTACGCTTGATATGGTCAAATCATTATAATTGGAGGATCCGCTGCGGTTGATAAAATATGATTATTTTTTTCTCTGATTAACATGGGAATTTCTACATTTTTTAATCTGATTGATGTGTGAATTCATAGCCTTTAATACTCCCTAGATTAACGTGGGGGCTTCTAGTGAAGCCTCCGATTAGTATAGATAGATACCACTGGATGTTTCACGGACATGTGGGGTCCTGCACCGACATGTCGGTTTGACAGTTGTGGCATTTTTCAAAACCACAGTGTTTGGAATGGTATTTTTCTGATTTTTACTTAAATATATCTGTTTGAACTTTGAAGTTTTGCAGCTACTTCATATGAAGTTTCAACTTTCTAGAACCTACATGCACTTTCATTCTTATGTGCTGAATTTTTTTTTGCCTCTTCTGTACTTGTGTCATGGTGTGTGTCATGCGAGTCCAAAATTGGGTTGTTAGTTGTATCTTATCCTCTGTTTGTTGGTATTCTATGTGCCTATTTGTTAGATTCTGTGTAGAAATTAAACATTTTGGTAATTAGTGATATGCATCTGATCCATTCAGCAACTTCTTGGTTAGTGTTGAAAAGCTTACATCCTGTTCTCTTTGGTGGTTATGTGTGTAGGTGGCTAGTGGAGAGCTGCTTGTCCAGTGGCATGCGCACTATCGTGCTGTTAGGTGCCTTGCCCTGTATGACTTGTTGCTTGTCTCAGGGTCTGAAGATGGGAGCATCAAAGTTTGGGATCTTCTCATGTATGTATGTTGATTATGATAAAATTGAGTGAACTATTCTGGTATATGTTTGATTGGGTTTGGTGGTGTTGACTGTAGGATGCTTGATGAGCAGTCAAGGTTGGAGGCAAAAACACCCTACTTATATAACTTCAATCAGCACGCACTGCCTGTAACTGATATTGTTTGTTTCCATGGAGCAATTGCTGTATCATCTTCAGAGGATCGCACCTGTAAAGTGCGTATTCTATTTGTACTTTGTCTGTATGCTGTGCAGAAGTGCACTTGTCTATATGTTCTAATCATTCTTGCTAGCATTGTTGTTTATAATTTTTAGCTTCAGCATTTTGGGCTAATTAAGCCACTCAATGTCATATTTGTTCCTTCTCTCCCAGATTTGGAGTCTATCTGAGGGTAGGATGCTAAGAAGCGTTTCGTTTCCTGCTATTATTGATTCTGTCGCACTAGATCCAAGAAGTCATATTTTCTATGCTGGTGGTAGAGATGGAAAGATATATGTTACTTCTATGGGTGTTGATGTCACCTCTCATGGCAGTGAAGATTCATCTATTCTTGGGGCTTTGGATGACCACAGGTTTGCCTACTGTCCTAGTTTTTCATGAGGATACCCCTCGTTTATCCTGTAATGTAAACAGCTTTAAGATGTAGGTTAGAAATTCTCATGCTAGGATGGCCTGATATGCGATACGGGTACGGCGATACGGCAATACGATATTTTCCAAAAACAATGATACGTCGATACGGCAAGTATGTATGTGTGTGTGTATATATATTTGAAAATAAAAAAATTATAAACAGGCTAACCATCAGATTTTCTTGTATATCAGTCCTCAGATTTCCAATGGTATAATCATCAATGCTTGGCTAGTAATGAAAAAAAAAATTTAAATTGAAGAGTTTAAATGACATACCACTTGGCAGTTGGCATATACGCACTTGGTTGCAAGAAGATATTTGGTAATAACTCCTGATCCCGGTTGCAAGACTTCTTTTAATCTATGGTTTGACCTAGGCAAACAAAAGTGTGACCTCATATCAGTTGAATCCTCTATCGCCACACACTTATTTGCCACCTATTATATGATTATACAGATTGCTAAAAATCATGCCAGTGAGCAAAAGAACTTTATTGATTAAGCAATATCAATTCATCAAATGTTAACCAAGACAAACGTCTTACAGTGCTTGAGCTTCTTGGACATGGAGCTGTTATGTGCCAACAAAGACAGCAGCATTTGGATGTGTATATCTATATTATAAATTGAAAAGATTGATTTGGAGCAAACATATTACATTGCTTGAACTTCTCAATTCCAAAGGTTAATCCCTTCATGTACATAGTCATCAATCATCATTTCCAGTAGATGTTTAGCAGAGGCATGGAGAAAATCTTGCATTCTCATGTCATTGACATAACAGGCTGATTCTTGTATGCAAAGAAAATCATGAATCTAAATATGTATAGAGGAAAATTTATCATCAATAAACTGATTTGAGCTAATTATTGAAAGATAGTTGATAAGTTCACAAAACAAACATTAAATATTAGTACGTAGGGTAAACATTAACAATAGTACAACATAACCAGCAATCAGCAAGATTAAATGGAGAGTATAATAGACTATGTTGCACAAATACAAAATGAAAACATCAAGAGACTTCTAGTTTTCTTCTCCAGCCTCATCAACTTCACTCTGAAACTGCTGAAGGATAGCTATTGTCACCTTTGGGCACATTCTGACCCTGGCATTCGATATTTTAAGCAATTATGATTTAACTCTACAGTAGCTTCCCCAGTATTCCCATGCACAATATTTGCTTTTGAATCGCATATTTCCTCTACCACCTGTAAATCTCTCCAGAATATCAACATGCTTCCACAACGGCTTGGTGTTTAGATCAATTGGATACATCTCCTAAAATTAACTGCAACTCCCAGATTGATATAACTTCTCTCTCCCTCTCTCTCTATCATGACTTCGACGGGGAAGCGGCGAGAGCAGGGGGATCGGCGGGAGCAGGGGGGTCGGCGGGAGCAGGGGGCGGCGGTGGGAGCAGCGGGAGCGGCGAGGGACTTGCAGGAGCAGCGGCGGGAGCAGGGGAGCGACGGGAGCAGTGGGGTGGTGACTGCGTCGGCGGCGAGCAAGGAGGAGCGAATGTGTGGGGAGGAGAGGATTAGGGTTCGGCCTGGGTGTGACCAGTGGCTCGAGTTGGGCCGTCTCCTTTGTTGGGCCAAGATTCAATTGGGCCAGACGCTTGTGTATCAAGATGCATTCAACATGGGCAGCAGATTAAGTGATTTATTATTGTCCCTTCTTCTAGAGGAGGTGATACACCATATTGTGACAGTCCATATTCCATGCTTTGCTGGTCTAATAGTGGGAAATAGAAAAAAAGAAATCCGTTCTATATACATTCGAAGCACTCTTGGTCATATTTCTTTTTATAGATAAATAGAGGAAGCCATACAAGGATTTAGTCAGGCCTATTCATACAGTATCTAAACAAGGAAGTTAGATTTGGCGATGCCCCTTTAGGGGGGCATTCCAATTTTGCCTTAAAGAAACTAGACTCATTGTAATAACTCACTTCACTATGATAACTATCTTTCGAATAGGACCATTACTTAAAGGCTAAGAAGACCTACCGGGCTCACTTGCTTGAAGGACTAATGAAACCACGTCGAACTAGCTAAAAGGACGTAAGTTTTTTTCTTAGGAAATTTCAAATGTAAATGATGAATTTGGGATGTCATGCCCCCACAAGTTAGTTGCCCAAGTGCTCGTCGTATCGGAAACGTATCAGGGTATTTTCTATTTTTTTTCGACTGAAATTCACCAATACTCCGCCGATACTGTATCGCCACGTATCACCGTATCGGATACGTATCGAACACTGTGCTGTTTTGGTGCTTCTTAGTTCTCATGTCTTGTATGAGTAGATTGGCTACAAATTCGTCTTGTATGGTTGGTCTTTAACTAGGGCTACAGAAGTTTAAACTAGTTGTGTCAGTTTTTTTATATATAAAAATCACAATAGCATAATTATGTTGTATTTTGCTGTTGAATGTGCATTGCTGATTTTGAGTTTAGATTATAGTCTATTGTTACTAAAGTGCAATTCATATGCCCAAATATAATTCATTTGTTGTATGCAAATGTACAACAAAGCCTTTTATCCCAAACAAGTTGGGGTAGACAAGGAATAAAATCTCTTCAATGTGAAAGGGACGAGCGCCTTGTAATAAAACCTACAAAGTTAAAACCCTAAGCCCTACGTCCTACCATCTGAACTAAGAGTCTAAAACACCTCCCTTAAGTCGTCTTCTTATGTCACGGTTCCGGTATGTGGATCGCTAACTTCTATGTGCTCCTATTTAACGCTAATTCTTTGGATACATTCTAATCTCTTAAGTCTCTTTTAACTGTTTTCTCCCACATTAGTTTTGATCGATCTCTGTCTCTTCTTACGTTTTTGGTACGTCTTACAATCCACTATGTACCGTTCTCAGGAGGCCTCTGTTGAAGATTTTTAAACCATCTTAAGTGATGTTAGGTAAGCTTCTTTTCAATTGGTGCTACTCCTACCCTATCACGTATATCATCATTATGGATTCGATCTAGTCTTGTGTGACCATAGATCCACCACAGCATTCTCATCTCCTCTACACTCATCTTCTGTATGTATTATCTTTTAGTCGCCTAGCATTCCGCTCTATATAGCATCACAAATCTGATCGCCATCCTATAGAATTTACTCTTTAACTTTCGAGGGACTGTTTTTACACATAGGACACCTGATGCTTGGTGCTATTTCACCCACCCCGCTCTTATCCTATTATTCACATCTTCATTAATCTCACCGTTCCACTGTAGCATCGAACCTAAATATCGAAAAGTATCCTTCCTAGGCATTATTTGTTCGTCCAGACTAACATCTCCATCATTTGTCCTAGTACTGCTGAAATCACACATATATTCAGTTTTAGTCTTACTAAGTTTAAAGCCATTCGATTCTAAGCTTTGAATGTCTCTTTTATTTTTGAAAATTAATACTAATGTGCACCTCCACCACTCGTTAGGCATCTTATTTGACCTAAAAATGCTATTGAACAAATTAGCTAAACGATCGCCACTTCTTCAAGACATTTTCACACCTCGATAGGAATGTCATCAGGCCCCATCGTCTTACCCACTTTTATCCTTTTAAGGCCTCTCTTACTTTCGACTCCTGAATTCTTCGAACAAACCGCTTATCGGTGTCGTCAAAAGTATCATCCAGTTCAATCATACTATCCCCATGGCCTATTAGTGTCGTCAAAGCATCATCCATCTCAATCATACTATCTCCAAAAGTCTATTAGTGTCGTCTTGGATGCTCTTAACTTGGTTGCAATCTCTTGTCTTACTTTTTTCGAAATTTAGCCATCTTGTAGACATCCTTCTCGCCTTCCTTTGTACTTAGCTTCTGATAAATTTCCTCACAGGCCTTGCCCCGTGCTTCACTCACTGCTTTCTTTGTATTCTTTGTTGCTGCTTTGTACTTCTGTATGTTGTCATCGCTTCTATCATGATGCATATGTTTGTAACATGTCTTCTCCTCGATAGCCTTCTGCACTTCTTCGTTCCACCACCCAGTGTCTTTAGATTCACATCTTTTCCCTCGGGTCACTCCAAGCACCTCCGTAGCCACCTTCCTAATGTGAGTTACCATCTCTGTCCACATACTAATCGCTTCTCCCATGTTCCATACCCCTTCTGTTATCATCCTCTCCTTAAATGCCTGTGAGAGGTCCCCTTTGAGTTTCCACCACTTTGTCCTTGTGGCTTTGGCGACCTTAGCCTGTCGAATCCATATTCTAAAGCGAAAGTCGGAGACTACCAACTTACGTTAATGTACAATACGCACTCTAGGTATAACATCACAATCTATGCAGGCTCATTTGTCCTCCCTCCTAACGAGGATTTGTCCTCCCTCCTAACGAGGACAAAATTGATTTAGCTAGGATGCTGACCACTGTTAAAGGTAACTAAATGGGAATGTTTCTTTCTAAAAAAGGTATTAGCTAGCATGAGATCATAAGCTACGCAAAGTTCAGGGTATCTTCTCCTTCTTGGTTCCTATCACCACAACCAAAACCCCCATGTACCTTTTGAAACTCCCCACTAGTTGTACCAATATGACCGTTGAAATCGCCTCCAAAGAAAAGCTTCTCACTATTAGGCACATTTCTAACTATGTCATCTAGATCTTCCCAAAATTGCCTCTTAGCGGCCTCATCCAGACCTACTTATGAGGCATATGCACTAACAACATTCAAAATCAACTCGCTAAAGATTAGCTTGATTAGGATAATCCTATCCCCTGTCTCCTCACGTCTACAACTCCGCTCTTGAGGCGCTTACCCACTCCATTCCTGTTTCGTTTTGTTCCAGTATACTACAGCTTGAAGCTAGTATGCTCCACCTCTCTCGCCTTCTGACCTATCCATTTAGTCTCTTGAACACACAAGATATTTGCATGTCTCCTAATCGCCGTATCAACTAACTCTCTTAAGTTACCTGTTAAGGACCCTACATTCTAACTCCCAGACGGATCCTACTCTCTTCGGTTAGCTTCCTTGCTCCTCGCACTCGTCGAGTAAAGTGCGAAGATCCTTGCACATTTTCCACTACATCCGAGCGCCGACGTAGCATGTCACTAAGAGAGTGACGTCCCGGTCTTTGCTTATTTATCATCACACTCGGGTTCTGGTATGGCGCGTCGCTAAGAGGGTTACACCCCAACGAATTCTCAATTATTGGTTTCATTCCATGAAATGGTGGCTTGGTTTTAACATTGGCTCGCCGAGTCTAACACAATCATCCTCCTTTTTCCTAGCTTAGAACAAGCTACGTAGAAAACTACACAGGCAGAGTTTTTGTTGTATGCAAATGTGCTTACAAATATTTAAGTACTGCCTCATAAAACAGCTATATCTCAGAATTCCAACTAACATACTAAACAAGCTAGGCGTAAAAATGGCAGTCCATATAACCGGGAACGCTAGGTGATATGCAGCACAGTCTATGAACTCAAAGCTGTAAACAAAAGCAGTTAAATTGGTGTCTTGATCATGGAGGGTATGTCCTGTTTGTATCATTCTTGTTACTGTCAATTGCTTGTATTGTCGCCCTTCACAAGTTATTCCTCCCATCACTTGCTTTGGTGCACCGTGCACAAAATCCCTGCACGGTCTATTGACTTTTTTGTGATCAATATATCTTGGCTGGTTGTTTGGCTTGATATTTGTTTCATTCTTATGACCAATACTTCAGATAATAGTTTGGATTTGCTCTTTACTAGAGATATCAGATATGTATTGTGGTTAGGAGTGTAAGTTAAATGAGTACCTTTTTTCCTAGGGAAAGATGTTAACAACTTGTACTGTTTAGTCTGACTCACTTAAATGTAAGTTTTTTGTTGTTTGTGTGGCAAGAGTTCTTACGTTGACCCCGGTAATTTGTGTAATTGATTCAGCAAGGCAGTAACCAGCTTAGCATCGAGCACAGATGGACTTTTACTGGTATCTGGATCGGATGATGGTAATGTTCGGGTTTGGGATACCAGAAGCCAGCAAGTAACCCGAAAATTCAAACACTCCCAAGGTTCATAAGCTATTTCCACTTCTTTTTTTATTTTATTTTACGAACTCATGTATAAAGTAGTGCAAGAGTTTGAACTTGTTTTATCTGTCTTGTGCATTATTTTCTGGACTATGGAGTTGATGATTACTTCCGAATGTGCTTAATTTACTAGAAAGTAGAAACATTACTCTCAGAAAAACCAAAGTAGATATTAAATGCTGGCACCTTCGATAGATTGACAGAAGTCTCATGTATTGCCTTTCTGGCATTGGTTGTATGTTTAACTCTGTTCATACCATCTGAAGACAGAAATTTAACGCAGTAGAAGTTTGCATTTGTATGCGGGTATGCACAGTTCGTTCCTGCACATATTTGTCCAAGTATACTTTACCTGGAATGAAATCTATCAATCCATCCTACTTCAAGTAGGATATGCCATATTCGTTTTATAAGCTCAGACAAGTGTTTAGGAAGTCTTGATTATAACCGAGGAAAAACAACTGTAGCTTTTTAGGGAGCCTTGCTTATAATTGAGAAAATGATCTGTGAACAGCTATGGTTTGTATCCATGGGTTAACCAAACCTTCGGATTTGCTTCAGTACTCCCCTGAAAGAAAACTTGAGCAAATATTAAATGAAAGGTAGTTATTAATAGATATAAGGTCAAATCTGTATTATGAATTAGAATTCCATATGGAATTAATTTGCCTCCAGATCCAACCAAAATGTTGAGATGTGTTCCAGTGTTGTTCATTCGATTCATTCGATAGTTCCTAGTTCATGCTGACGAACCCATCCTTCTATGCCCTTCCTGTGCATGAAAGCCCTTGACAACCTGCACAGCCATGGAATGGTCATAGTGCACAATGGCCTCATGAACAAGAAATTCCTCTTTGGTGGAGCGGCAAGACAGTTGCCTAGTTCAATCGAGCATGGTGTGGCAATGGCCAAAAGTACCAAATTTATCCTCTAACCGTAGCAGGGACAGCATAGATTGACAAGGATTGATACTGTGGATAACGATTGTATCTATGATCGATATCCTCGCCATGGCCCATGGGTAAAAACCTCAAAAAGAGGAAGATAGCAAGATACCAGGAACATTAGGGACTACAAATGGCTAATGCATGTATGGGTTTGCTCTCAACTGGAGAGACAGGCGCCATTGAATTATTGGATCATGACCGAAGCAAAAGCGTGGGTCTCAGGAAGATAACCTTGCCAAAAACACCTGAGATTGGACACTACAAAGGTAAGATCCTTCTGGAATGAGGAACGAGTGGAAGCCCCCCTGAAACCTACAAGGTCACCGTGGCATCTTCACGAGAAAAAATGACATAAATGCCCCATGACACCCTTGACATGTCAGCTGATGTAACTGTTTGAGTGGTGATCTTCACCCTTGTTTTGCTTTAATATTCGTAAAATTTTTCAAGGGTGGAGCACTGAAGCAAATACCCTGAGGCCTGAGCTTTACATTCAAGGTTCATGACCCACGATAAAAGTTTTCATTTTGTCCTTTGTCTAAACTTATTTATTCGAAACACAGAAGTTTAAACCAGTATGAATTGATCGTTCTAAAGAACTAGACTAAGTTGTACTACAATGTTTTATCGTACTACCTTTTTATTCTGTGTTTAATTTCTGAATCATGTTTTAGGAAAGTACAGGATTTTGAGTTTTTGGTAACATGCTTGTCTAACAGGTCCAGTTACTAATGTTCTCATAGTAACGCCAAAAAGAGTAAATCTGCCACCCCTACAACCATTGCGTAAAGTTTGCTCAGCAAATGGAGAAGTTGAACCACAGGCTGTAATTTTGCCCAACCCTGAAAACGATGTTCACATTTCTGGAAATCTCAGCTCCATCCACCTTGAGCGCTGCTTGGGTGAACTCCAGGTCAGCTGATTTTGCATTACCTTTGACATTCTATGTAACACATTTCTTTTTGCCTTCCATTTCCATGTTTCTTTCTGTTGTATCTTATCATTCCGCTTTGATCTGGCAGCACGGCAGTTCTTCCAGATTTTCTCATTTTGGAGCAAGCACTCCGCATGGTGCACCAAACCAACAGGAGACAGAATGGAGAAGTAAATACTTAGAATTACAGGACCTTTTTGTGCATGAGGTCCTTGGTCAGATGCCATCTTCAAAGGACACATGATACCATTCAACTGGATATTACAGGTCATTACTGTCAATTAGGTGATGAACACAATATTTTCACCTGTTGTTTCATTAGAGTCAAGAATGAAGAAAGCCCATATGAGTTTATCGATATCCACCTTGTGAGCTGAACAGATGACAGATGGTTTACTTGATTTTTAACCTTGTTCAATGCTTGTAGTTTCATATATCTTATGAAATTTTGCAGTAGTGAGCCATCCACCCCTTTTCTGGTGAAGTTTTGCCAGAAGTATATTGCACCTTTTGTATCGATGATTTAGTTGAGTTTTTTTTACCCCAGTTCAATATTTGCTTATGAAATTTTGTGTTGGTGAGCCATTCGCCTCTTTCATAGTGGTTTTTTTTCTGCCAGAAGTATATTGCACATTTTATATATGTTCTCTTGCTTTTTTGCCATGGATATTTATGTTTTTGGATCATTGTGCAGGAGGCTTGTGGTGATCAACAAATGAATTGGTTGGTATCCGACTAGAAAAACTGGGAAATCCTAATGTACTAGAAAAACTGGGAAATCCTAATGGATGTCAAAGACGAGCTCTTTGAAGCAAGGAAACTGATGCCTTTGGATGTATTTTGTGATGTCCGTTGACATTTGACAGAACAATATTAGAAATAGAAATATCTCAAAATGGTGCAAAGGTGGGTGAAATGAGTTGGAATATCTTGAAATGTAATTTGACTTGAGTAAACAGAAATGATGGAAATTTTGCAGTAGATTAATATAATTCATTAATGAATTCTGTATTGGATCGTTTAATATTTTTTTTTCTCGAACGCGCAGGAGAACTGCGCATCAATATATTAAGAAGAAGAACAAAGGAGTCTAAGAAGACTCGTACAAACCTCACCAAAAAGGCGAGGCTAAAGCCAAAAGGTCAAAAGACACAACACCTAAGGCCAAATGGTACAAAGGCCTTTGGCCCCCGCCATACACCACATCTTGACCTCATCTCTAATGTCTTGCAAAACAATGCTGACATTGGGTGAGGCACCTTCAAAAATACAACTATTCCTATGCTTCCAAACCTGCCAAGCCACCAACACGACCAAAGAGTTAAATCCCTTGCGCTGCTGTTTAGGGACTTGATGCAAGGCTTGCCGCCACCACAAGGTGAATACCAAATCATCTGGGCCTGGAGTTAGCCGCTGCAATCCCACCAAAGTAAGCACGGAGAACCAAACACTTCGAGTGAACACGCAAGAAGTGAGAAGGTGCTGAATAGTTTCATCCACTTGATCACACAGAGGGCAGCACTCAGGGTGAACAAGACCACGACGGGCCAAACGATCAGCGGTCCAGCAGCGATTAAGCGAAGCTATCCACATAAAGAACTTGCAACGAGGAGGAGCCCAGGTTCGCCAGATCTCCTTCCATGGTTCATACTCCACCGCCCCCACAAAAAAACGGCAGTACACTGATTTAGTTGAGAACCTACCCGAGGAGGATGGCTTCCACACATGCTGATCAACCGCACCAGGGGTGAGCCTCACTCGGCCGAGGACATCCCAAATACCAAGAAACTCCTCCAAGACTGGAGTAGAAAGACTGCCTCTAATATCAAGAACCCAAGTGTTATCTGTTAGGGCTTCTTGGACCGTCCTTTGATTGACAATTCTGTTCGGCACATGCGCACAAAGAAGGGGGGCAAGATCCATTAAGGACTTGCCATGCAGCCAATTATCACACCAAAAGAGGGTCATGCAGCCATCCCCCACAATAGAGGTGAGTGAAATGGAGAACAATGCTGCCGAATTGGGGTGCACCTGAATATCCAAGCTAGCCCAAGGGCGATCCGGTTGGGTCTTTTTGAGCCACAGCCACCTCATGCGCAGCGCCCAACCAAGAATTTCCAAATCAAGAATTCCCAATCCGCCAAGCTCAAAAGGTCTCTTGACCCGGTCCCAAGCAACAAGGCAGTGCCCACCATTTACTCTCTTGCGACCCTTCCATAGGAAAGCTCTACGAATCTTGTCAATTGCTTTAATGGCCCATTTAGGAAAATCCAGCGCAAAGAGAGGATATATAGGAATTGCTGAGAGTACCGCCCGAATAAGAGTGGCTCGGCCGGCTGGATTCATCATGGTAGCTTTCCACCCAGGCAGCTTGTCAGCAATCTTGTCAATTATAATGTAAAAGTCAGATTTGGAGAGTTTCCTGATCGACAACGGGAGCCCGAGATACTTGCAAGGGAACTCTTGAACTTTGCAAGGCAAGGACCCTTGCACTGTTTCCAAATCCTGTTGGTGACAGCGGATTGGGGACACCGAGCACTTGCTTAAGTTGGTGATCAGCCCCGATGCTTCTCCAAAAACCCGGAGAATCTCTTTGATCAACTCAAACTCTTCCAAACAGGGCCGCAAGAAAAGAACCACATCATCAGCAAAAAGAGAGACCCGTTGACTAGGTCCTCTAGAAAGAAGGGGCTGCAAAAGACCATTCTCACACGCCTTATTAATTAGAGAGTTGAGCACATCCATTACCAAGATGAACAACATCGGGGATAAGGGGTCGCCTTGCCGAAGCCCCCGCCGGTGCTGAATGAGTTCTCCTGGCACACCATTTACCATTACCCGAGTTGTAGAGGACCGCAGGAGCTTCGAAAGTAAGTTACACCAAACTGGACCAAAACCCAAATGGCTTAAGACTTGCAGCAAGAAAGACCAAGCCACCGAATCGAAGGCTTTTGAAATATCCAGTTTGAGGAGAACTCTTGGATCCCTTTGTCTATGGAGGACTTTAGCTGTTTGCTGAACCAGAATAAAATTATCAAGGATACATCTCCCTTTGACAAAAGCACTCTGATTTGGAGAGACCAATTCTTTGAGCTTTGGAGCCAACCTATTGGCCAGAATTTTGGTGACCAGCTTTGCAAAACTATGAACCAAGCTTATAGGTCTGTAATCCTTGATTTGCAACGCTTCTGGGTCCTTCGGAAGCAAAATGATGTACGCCGAGTTAAGAAGGAACAAACTACTGACATCCCCCTGTAACAGTCTGCTAAGAGCGGCCATGAGATCCACCTTCACTATACTCCAACAAGTTTTGAAGAAACGTCCAGTGTACCCATCCGGACCCGGTGCCTTGTCTGAAGGAAGAGATTTAATTGCTGCCCACACCTCTTCCTCCGTGAACCCCTACTCCAGGGCTGACAAATCATGAGCTTCTTGGTAGAAGGACTGCAGGTTTAAGGAGCATTGTCTTTGAGCCACTGTGCCAAGCAATCCTGAGTAGAACTCATAAGCAACCTGCTGCTTGTCTTCATGCCCAGTAACAAGTTTGTCCCCCACTTGGAGTTTTGCCAAGAAATTCTTTCTCTTTCTGTGCCTAGCTTGCTGATGAAAGAAGGAAGTATTTGCATCTCCCTCTTTCAACCAAACCAACCTGGAGCGTAAGCGAGCAATGATTCGCTCTAGAGAAGCTAAACCGAGTGCATGCCGCTTCAGCTGCCGCCGCAGCCACACCTCCTCGCAAGACAGCACTCGGACATCTTGGGCAATTTCAAGACGGTGTAAGATTTCCGTGGCCAACCGGAGCTGCAGCTTAACATTGCCTACTCTCTTTTGGCTCCAAGATTGCAGGCTCCTTGCAAGTCTTCTTAGCTTCAGGGAAAATAATTGCAGCGGGCAAGAAGCTACTACTGGTTCGCTCCAGGAGCTTTGAACCTCCTGCAGGAAGCCCTCAAGCTTTGGCCAGTAGCTTTCAAAGTGAAAACGCCGCTTCCCCTGAACATTAGCCCTTAGACCAAGGATTAAAGGGCAGTGGTCTGAAACCAAAGAAGCAGAACTCTGAAGGATGCAGTCGGGAAACAATTGATCCCAATCAGATGTCATGAAGACCCGATCCAACCGGACCAAAGTGGGGACATCCCTCTCATTCGACCAAGTAAACTTCCGGCCCAGAAGAGGAATTTCTTTCAGTTCCAAGTCATCCAAGAATCGGCGGAAGCGACCCATCATTGCTCTATTCACATTGGTGTTATTCTTATCCTCCGCTAGATATATGAGGTTAAAATCCCCTCCAATCACCCACGGTCCTTGACAGGCTTGCCGAATGTCACGAAGCTCCTGCAGAAATTGCAACTTCTGATCATCAGTTTGGGGGCCATACACTCCTGTGAACCACCAAGGCCGCCCCTCATGAGAAGCAAACCGCACCGAGACCGAAAAGGTGTCCACACGGGATGCTAAAGCACGGCAAACACCTCCTTTCCAGGCCAGCAGCACACCCCCCCTTGCACCGCATGCTGGCAAAACTACAGATTGATCAAACTCACTTCCCAGCAAAGACAAGATCAAACGACCAGATATAGACTCCATCTTAGTTTCCTGAAGGCACACAACATCAGGCCTAATGGAGTTAACCAAGCTTCTGACACTGTCCCGCTTTGCCTTGCAGTTGAGGCCTCTTACATTCCAAATGAGAAAGTCTGACAACATTGGTTCTGAGCAACAACGACGACCTTAATGCACACCCACAGAACACAGATCCCCCGTGGCTACACTTGGAAAAATAGCGACCTCACGAGGCGCTTCACCTGATGAAGGAGGCTGCCAGCCAAATAGCGCCGCAAGAGCCGCAAGATGAGTTTGAGTGAGGGGTTTGTCGAAGACGCGATTGTACCTCTCCAACTCTTCCTCTCCTATGACTTCATGATCAGCAACCAGTCCCAGGCAACGTATCAAGGATGCTTGAGTTTGAGTGGAGGTCTGCATAGCCGCCTTGCCCTTGCTCAGCCTGCTGCTACGGCGAAGGACAAAGTCTGACGGGAGTTGAGCAGCCCGCCGTTTTTGAGTTGCCAGCGCAGGAAGCAGACCATCAGTGGCTTGGGTGACCTTGGCGATGAAGGACTCAGTCGGTGTTGAAGGAACTGGGGTGGACTGTTGCTGCTGTGGATGGCTTGAACGGCGCCTGGCGTAGACACGCGAGATGGACCGAGCGCCCTCCGCTGGAACGGTGCAGCTACCGGACGCAGCGGGCCAGGGGTCCGAAGCAGCGTCCCGTGCAGCCAGGCCAACTCAAGAGCCGGAGCGGGAGACTCTTTTGCGCGCGAAGCAACGATGCTCTCCGGGTCTGGGTCCACCGCGCGGAAGCTCGGAGTAGCCGGGATTGGTTGCATGGCGTCATCCGCAGCAGCAAAAGGAGGCTCGGGAGAGGGCCACAGAGCCTCCTCTGCGCTAGTTCCCAACACCAGACGGGCTTCCTTGGGCAGAGCAGAGGAGGGCCTTGGGACATCACTCAGCCCCGGCTGGAGATCCTCACCATCATGACGAATCCCCCCTCCAGCTTAGAAGCCGCCACGTGGTCGACGCCGTGTCCAGCAAGCGACCGAGTGGGCCCCAGGCGGAGTTTGACCGGTATGCGAGCAACCTGGGAAGCTCCGGCGCTCCTCCTCATCGGCGACCTGCCCCTGGAACGCGGCGGAGAAAAGGAGGCCGTGGAGGACCTCCGCTGCCGGAGACTGGCCGCGGCCTCACCAAGGACGGCTGCGACCTGACCGAAGATGGTCACCGCCTGGTCGAAGGAGGCGACGGAGAGCGCAAGACGGAGAGCCTTCACTGCTTCGGCTATCGCCGGCTCAGAAACACGTCCAGAGGAGTGGCTCCGGCGCTCACGACCCCGCCGGTGCCGTCCACCAGGGCCAACACCACCAGCCGCCGCCGGAGCTGAAGACGAGGGAGCTACCGCGACCGGGGAGATGCGTAGCCAAACCGAGACGCGTCCCTGCGTCGGAGGAGCTCCAGGACAGCGAAAGGAACGGTGGCCAAGACCCAAACATCGAAAGCATCGCACCCGGCGACGGCAGTCTGCAGCGCGATGCGAAGCAGAGAGGCAATTGAAGCATTTTCCGCGGAGGTCCACCGGCGCCGGACGGCGAGGGCCGCCAGAAGGGAGACGAGGCCTACTCCGGCGACGGCGCCGACCCACCACCTTATGCCAGCCTTCCTCAAGCGGCCTTGGAGACAACCCGCGGCCATGAGGAGGCACGGCGCGATCGCCATGGACGCTGACTAGGCAAGTACGCTGGCGAGCCGCTGGCAGACGCTCCGGCACCGGAGACACTTCGCCGGCCGACCTGGGAGATGCCAGCACCACGTCGCGGTAGGAAGGGGTCACAACAAGCCTGGGGGCCGCAGGGGAGGCGGGAGGAGATACCTCCCTCCAGCGCTCCAGCTTCGATCGCCCTGCTGCGGGGGAGGACGGCGACCGGAGAGAAGGTGGGGTGGCCGGCGCTACCGAGGAGGTGGCCGCCGATTCCGGAGTGGACGTCGGCGGGAGGCTGAGAGGATAGGACATGTTTTCCAACCCATCGTTTAATATTGAATGGATCATCCAATTATGAGGTACTAGCACAACTAGCAGACTACACAATAATAGTGTTCCAATTTTCCACTTGGTCTCCAAATCTTGTGTGATAAAATATACTTAGCATGCCAGAACATGAAGATATAGGTGGTACATTGCCAACCCTGAATTCTGAAAGTAATAGGTGGTAAGAACAACTGAACAAAGAGGAAAAGTACAGGTATACTAATACCATCGGTGCAAGCTCATAATAATCGGTAGCAGGTTTCATGCTCCTGGTACCAGGCCTAATGTCTTGAGTTACGATTTTCTGATACAGTTGATATTGTGTGATCGAGCCTGGACAAAATCATCGTATACGGCTTATGGCAACACAATATTTATCTACTGTAAAACAGCGGTTTCCATATATGAACGCTATGTATGGATCGATCTTATTATTGCTTGCCAATGCCAAAGCCTCCAAACATTACAAGACACCCAGACAATGTCCGGTGTACACAGCCCCATCCATCACAACGCCCGCCTCCCAATTTCTATCTGTCATCTCGGCTGGATGCCGCCCCTCACCCTCAGCCTCTCCCTCGCGAACTCGCCGGAGACCGGAGCTCGACGGTGCCGCGGCGGCGCCGCCCGGAAGCCCTGCGCCTCGTGATCGTGAACCTTGGCCGAGCCAGGTTTCACCAGAGACTCCTCTTGCTGTGACTCATCGTCGGCTTCCTGGGGAGCCTCCTCCACCGTGCTGCTCCAGCCGTACTCCATCATGCGCTGCTGGTAGCACTTCATCGCCACCACAAGCATGAACACTGCACAAAACGCCAAAGACGCATTGAGCAACATGCATGGTTAGTATTCTTGTGAAGGATGACATGGAAATTTTTTTATTTTATGAAATATTAAGCAAGCACTGGAGTTGGCCTTTTTCTGGAAAATCTTGTTTACTAGAAGTGCAGAACTTGTTGTCCACTCGCATAACAAGTAGTGTTAACCGCTGGTCCACGCTAATGTGAACACGGCTTCCTTGTCCCCTATGTTCCCATCCACGTGGCATCCATCCAGAGCCTGGATTCCACGTGGACGGGAACATGGGCGACAGGAAAAAAGGGAATAAGGAAGCCGCGTTCCGCTAATGTGACGGATTGATGCATTGGTAATTAGGAACTTTTTTTTTATGAAATATTAAGCAAGCAGTGGAGTTAGCCTTTTTCTGGAAAATCTTTTTTACTGATCGGCAGGGTAGAAGTGTAGAACTTAGTGTCTACTCGCATAACAAGAAGTAGTGTTAACGGCTGGTCCACGGTAATGTGACGGATTGATGCATTGGTAATTGGGAACATTATATGATGCCAGAGGAGTTTAATTACCAGCCCAGACACGAGCAACAGTGGAGGAGACATTCCAGACGAGGGTGAAGACAGCTGCCACGACCGCCTTCTTGTGGGAGCAAGACTCCCATGCATCCCTGAACCTCTCCAGCCAAAACTTGCCTGCAACGGAGAGCAAAACAATTTAGTACAATTACACAGCAACAAAAAAAAAATCTGATCACATGTCCTTAATTTCCTATTTTATTTGTTTCTTGGTTTCTGCTTTTCTTTTCTTTTGAGAAAGGACTGGGCATCTGGGCATTATGGTTGTCCTGTCCTTTGTGGAAAGAAAAGACGGGAGGAAATCAAGCATAAAGCTAACCATGCTGTTTGTTTTTTTTCCTCAACATTCTTTTCATTTGGAAAGCAAAAGGAAAATTAGTGTCACTGTTGGTCCGTAGCATCAACTATGGGAGGAATTAATTATGCGTACTTTGCTATGTTAAATTGTCTGCTATTAACACGAAATTTGATAAGAGCAAACAAAATCAAAAGAAAACTTAAGAAAGGAAGACACATCTACGCACATTGAGGTCTGGACACTGACAAGCTATCTACCATCTTCACTAAGTCATGAGACTTCATGAGTTTGATAGACTCGTTAACCACTTGTGGTGGAACTTTCGTCACAATCAACTTCATCACATGATTCTTCCATTTTATTATGTCATTAATTGACACGGATGACACAAATTTGCTAAACTAACTCAATGCATGCGTTAAAGAAGTGACAGATATGGCAGCACAACAACATCATTTAGTACATCTGTGATCTTGTGTAGTGGTTGTTGAGAAATAAAATTTAATGAGTACGTCACGAGCCCATTATTTATTTTTACAGTTGCAACTACTACTGTTGCTGGTTGGTGAACAAACAGATGACCCCACAGAGGGGCCAGAATGGAAGGGGGATTGGATCCAGGGATGGGATATGTATATTTGGAGCGAAGTGACCTAGTGCCAACACTTCACGTGCAAAAGGAATTTTTAAAAATAATATATTTTTATTTTGATTTACAATAATATACTGTTCTTTTTCTATTTTACATTAATAACCCTATGTCACTCAATCATTGCGCAACTTGAGCTAGTCGTCCAACGGTTGGGCTATAAGTGTCATTGAGCAACTTGGACTAGTCCCTCAACGGTTCGGCGACTAGTACTAGTCGCTCAACCGGTAGCCGACTTAGACACTTGGCGTATTTGCATACTTTTCCCTGAAATATTCAAACAATATGATGTATGTGGGTTGAGCGACTAGGGGCTAGTCGTCCAACAGTTAGGCGACAAGTGTCCAAGCGGTTGAACTACTTGGACACTTACCGTCCAACCGTTAGGCGACTAGCCTGAGCGATTTGGACACTTGTTATCTAATCGTTAGGCTATTAGCCCAAGTCGCTCAACGAAGGAGCAACAGAGGGTCATTAGTGTAAAATAAAAAACACATGTATATTATTGTAATTTAAAATAAAAAATAGATTATTTTAAAAATACTCCATGCAAAAGGGCAAAGCTAAGAGGAAGCTTCAGTACTGACTGTACATGCCTAGGTGAAAGATTACAAACGGCCAACATATCTGTGAATCAAGCTAGCTAAGGGCTGGTTTTTTTTTTTTGCTTTGGTTTTGGATTATCACCTATTATTATAGTAACTAGCTTTTAAACGGTACATTTTTTAAGGTGGGGTCTACAGATAGATTGTAGTAGATATTGTATCGAGTTTAGCCATACCGATCAAAATCGCATGTGACTGTTTGTCGCTGTGTACTGTCTCTTGTGAACAATAAAAATTCAAAAACCATAAACCAAAACCATATACCAAAAATACCCAACCAACATCAGCTCTTGTATCTCCTCCCAAGTGTGGTAGCCGGAAGCCAGAATGACCCCTCTACTTGCTTGGGATGCTAGCTACTAGCTAGTTAGGACTCCATCCGTTATCAAATAGACGCCGTTTTAGAATGGATACATTAAACGCTTAGTATATTAGTCATTGAAAGTAATGCTATATTGCTATATTTATTTTACTATTTTTTAAGAACAAAATAGCGGTAGTAGCTAGTAGTTACTACTATAGTCCCATCCACAAATAATAATTAACAAGTGTTATGTCACTAAATTAATCCTTCATGACACCAGTGATGAGATCACTAACATTAGCCGTAAGATCTTTTACCTCCACCTTGTAAAGGAAACAAGGAGGTGTGGGTCACTTGGGACATATCAGTTTCATATCCTAGTGATCATTTGGGCTTTTTTTGTGGCTTATGGCTGAAAAGCACTGTAGCTGGCTGAAAAAACACTGTAGCTGACAGAGGCTTATTTAGCATAATTAAATTTAAAAAATTAAAAAATATGTTAGCCCATTACGTATGATACAAACAAATACGGGAAAAAACCGGTAAAAAAGCTCAACAAAAAGCCAAAAGTTCAGAAAAAAGACAAAATTTATGAATATTGAAAAATAAACCGGAAGTTAAAAACTGAAGCCAGAACGATCACAGCTGTCTTGAGCCACCGCATCAATGAGCCATGTTGACCACGCGACAGCTCGCACGTGCAAAAGGTAGGAGGAACCCCCCCCCCCCCCCCCCCACACACACACACACAAATGCAAAAGTTTATTCTGGCTAATTTACTTGTCCTCCATGGCCAACAAAAGTTACCGAGTAACCCCACTTTCTACTATCAGTCACAAAACCTAGGTCTAACTGTGCTCTTAATTTATTATTAGCTAATGTATACTTTGTCCTAACAGAAGTCACTAGTTTACCTTTTTGCCACCAGTGACAAAACCCTAGGTCTTAACTACATTCCCATTCTTACTTTATCAGCAAATGTAGGTTGTAGTGTGCAAACTAGTGATGATTCTCCTTGGAAGTGGTAAAGAGTAAGTAAAGGTAAAATCTATCATCTCTTATGCAAACAGTATATGTGGATTTCCTAGGGTGTAATATATTTTAATGGGGTAACAAATAAATATTATGGCACCTAAGAATAAGTTTTAGGGGGTGTTTGGGACTGCTCCACTCCACGTTTTTCAGCTCCGCTCCACGTTTTTTAGCTAAACAGGTTCAGCTCCACGCACTCTGTTCGAGGAAAAAAGGTGGAGTTGTGAGAGCACCTAAAGAGGTGCTCCACAAACTCCAGGTTTTTTGTGGAGCTGCTCCACAGTAGAGTTTGTGGAGCAGTCCCAAACACCCCCTTAATCTCACAAAACGGACACAGCCTCTTGGACTAGCTTTGGAACAACCTTATTTGGCTCTAGTGCAGAGCATAATCCAGAAGAAGCACAAAATGAGTACGTTTCACATATTTGATTGTTCACAACCAGAAACACAGATATTGCCACTACAGGGAATCCGAACTATACCCTAATCTACTGGTGTAGTGGAGTACTACTGGTACATATATGTACCATCCCAAATACCAATGTCCCTCAGTTTAATAAAATTCCTGTCACAATTCACCTTGTTCATTAATTTACATGGTCTCTCTACCTATGCACATGCTCCATTGCCTTGGGGGACCAGTAAAATAGTGTACCAAAGCTGCAGAAGAGAAAGCTTGGATCCAACAACCACGTTTTTTGTTTTTTTAAAAAGCAGATATGCTTATGAACAAAAGGCATACGAAATGCGTGCAAAATCCCATCGATGAGTCGCTGATAAATGGGTCCCACCGATGGTGGAAATTCAGTGGGGGCCACTTATCAATGACTGAGGTAGGTTGTTCTTGCATGTTTTCTTTGTGCGCATAGCACTTTTGTTAGGGAGGAAAAAATAATGAAATTTAGAGAGAGAAACGAGAGCTTGCACTTACCATACCTTGCGAGCTGCGTGGAGTAAGAGGAGCACACCTTTGGAATGATGAAGACCCCAAAGAACACTGAAAACACCCAGATCAGAGGCACTAAAAGTCAGTGACTGCCAGTTTTGCTATAGTTTTTTCTTCTCCCTGCACCTTTATCTGTGCAGGTAACAGTTCTTAATGCTTGTGGTCCTAACAAATATAGCTAAAGCCAAGCCTGTGCATCAGTGATTGTTTACAGAATTTTCTTTTAAAAAAATGTAAGGCATCTGTTTCCCTTCAACTTTTGCCTATGGCTATGATTTCACCACCTTCATGTTTCCAATTTCTTGGTGAAATGAAGAAAGAGAAGAGGCTCCAGAGAGGAGAGAAAGAAATATGTACAGAGATGGTGATGATGTATGCTTTGTTCCAGTGGTACTTACCCAGTTTGGCCAGGGTCCAGAGGGTGACAAAGTTGCCACACCGGGCCATTGCAAACAGCAGCAGCGCCAGCTGCAGAGCACATGTGTCCCTCTGTTAGTAGAACTCTTGAGGTATGTGTCCGTGCATGCACATGTGCCAGTGACTACTAGTAATTTGTCAAACATTTACAGAAGCAGAAAATGTCTTCTTTTTTACCTTCATGGTTGTTCCCGGCTCACCAGAGAAGAGGGACCTTAGATTCAGGAGCACCTCGTTGATGTAAGGCAGCACAAGTCTCATCAGCCAGATGGCCTCCTCCTCCCCTACCAGATACCTCTCACCATTTCTCTCATCATCACACTCCACACTTTCACCTCTGCATTTTAACATCAAGGGGAATAATGGGATTAATGGACAAAACATAATTTACTTTGCATTTCTTATGTGATTATGCAGGTAATTTGGAGGAATCGGTTACCTGTTAAGTATTGACTTGCAAAGGAACCTTAGGCCAAGGTAGACCAGGCCTAGATATGAAGCTGCTGTGATTGTGCTGTGCAGTTTAGAAATTTGTAAGGGATGATTAGCTAATTTTGACTGTTCAAATCTTAACTGCTTTGTAACTTCAGAGAGTAACAGTGCAGTAAATACTGGATAGTTACTTACTTGAAGCTTAGGTCCTTGGCATAAGAGGAGGAGATCAGTAAGAAAGTCCCTAATCCAAACACAAGTGCAGACTTTGACATATCTCTCCACATCACCAAATCCACTGGATAAACCAGGCAAAAAAAAAAAAGAAGGAAAAAAACCATCAATCCCAATTTTTTGAACCTAAAAAAAGCACCAAATTATTAAACTTAAAGGCCATAAAACAATAACCAATGTTCTGCATTCTCCCATTGCTTCTGCTGGGAACTGATGGCCTGCCCTGAATCTCCTCATACTCTTCCACTTCAGGACCAAAAACCTCAATGCATCAGAAAATAACCAAAGAAGAAGATGGAGACCAAGAACACAGAAGGAACATCCCAGCAGGCAAATGGCACTCACCAGGAGGAGAATTGACGGACTCTTGCTTTGGAATCGGGCGACCGATTACCAGCGAAGCTTTCTTCTCTGAATAAACCAAGAAACAAAAATACAAAATTGAAGTAACCAATTAACCGTAACTCAGGAAATGCTAAAATTGAATTCGAGTTGATCTCATCTTTTTTAGTGCATCAAAGTTACCTGGAGTAGGTCTCGCTGGCTCTGCATTGGCCATGCGGTGAATTACCACCGGAGTTGGCTTCTTCTCCACTACATTTTAAGAGAATCGAAGCATTTAGCGAAATAGACTAAAATCCACCCGAATTAGGACAGGTTTTGCATCCACGGAGGAGGGAATTCACCTGGAGGAGGGGTCATGGGCTCTGGGTTCATCGCCCGGAGATCGACCGCCGCAGCTAGTTTCTTCTCTGGATCATCAGGACCAGGAAATTTTGTCTTCATGGCAGCACAAAGTGCAAAATTGAAGTGAAACAAGAAAAAAATGGTACTCTACCTGGAGGAGGCTCCACTGGCTCTGGATTGGCCGCTCTCTCATTTTCCACCGGCACCGTCACAGGATTAATCCCTCCTACATTTACACAAATATCATACCATTACAAGACAAAAATAACCCCTCAAGGAAAAAAAAAGTGAAAATTTAGCTGAATTTGCCCTCACTTTTTGTCGGTGGCTCAAGATCTTGGTTATCTCCTGCAACACGACACCAAATCAAGATCACAATTACAAATTGATTCATCAATAAATGAATCTGACAGCAACACTGGAAAGAACTCTTTCTTGCCTTGATGCAGAGCTGTTGATTTTACAGTTTCTTCGTCATCAATGGTCATGTGATCTTGATCCAGCACTTCCTCCTCCTCCTCTGGTTCCAACTCTTCTTCCAATTCCTCGTCCTCCTCTGTTTCCTCCTCGAAGTTCTTGGATTCCTCCAATGGCGCCTTCTCCACCTCCACCACCACTACCTCCTTCACCTCGCAGCCGGCAGCGGCCACCTTCTTCTCCGGCGTGGACACCCTCGCCACCGCCCGCCTAGCTACCACCGCCGACGCCGACGCGTCGGATCGCGACTTGCGGAGCTCCCCGATCGCCGTGACCGGCTCCGACGCCTTCCAGTTCCTCCTCTTCTTGGCCGCCGCAGCCGCCGTGCCGGCGCCTCCGCCGCCCTCGCTCTGGTTCCGGCGCAGGCGGCGGTACACCCGCAGGCCCTCCTCGTCGGCGTCGTCGCCGCCGGCGGTGAAGACCTTGACGCCGCCCTTCACCTCGTCCATCCTCATCCGCGTCTCCCACACAGACGCCCCCGCCCCCGCCCCCGCAGCGCTCCTCGGCACCGAGAGGCGCCTTCTTGTCCTAGTTGTACTAGCCGTGCCCCCCTGCTGCTGCATTCTTCTAGTTGCTCTGCTCTGCTCAGTTTTGTTTGCGCTTTGGGCTTGTTTGCTTGCGTTTGGAGGCTCTGCTCTGCCCTGCCCTGACGCCTTTTGGTGCTCCTTCCTCCACTGCTATTTTCTTCTGGTAGTGCTGTCCGCTTCCAAATTCCTTCTCCTCCTGTGCTCTGCTCCTCCTGGTTCCTCACTGCCTTGTGTCGCACTCAAGCTCTGTATTCTCTCTCTCTCACTACAATGGTGACTTGGAGAGAGAGAGAGAGAGAGAGAGAGAGAGAGGAGTGAGCTATAAGGAACAGGGTTTGCAGGGTGCGCAGTCGTGAATCTGAGGTTCTTTTACTTCTTTTTTGGTGGAGGGTGGGGTTGGGGAGAGATTGGCTTTCGGTTTGGTGGTGCGAGCTGAGCTCCTCTTCTGTTCTGGTCTGTGGAACAGTGCAGTGCAGCCCAGCGACTGGGGGCAAGTGTCGCTCGCTTTGGGATCTTGGCTGCCTGCATTGCATTGGTTGGTGAGGAGAGAGAACTGAGAGAAGGGTCAGTCACGTACTCACGTGAGGTGAGGTGAGATGAGATGAGATGAGAGAGAGAGAGAGAGAGAGCTGAGGTGGGGGGTGGTTGGTTGGCGAATCGGTTGCATCTTTCCGTGCGCACTCCAACCATTGCTGCTTCGTCGTGTGCCTGGACGGGACTGACCTGACGTCGTGTGCGCATCCAATCTCGATCGTACCGGTCGGGTTGGGGCTGGGTTGGGGTCGTCCGATGGGAAGGGTGTGTTAGCAAATTTGGGTCTAGATTTAAAGTCTTATCTATAGTGGACATCCTCATCATTATACTATAAATAAGAAATACTATTAGATATTTTGTACAAGAAAATCAGAAAGAAAGCGATAAAAAAAGATCAGAAATTCTCTCTACCTCTCTATATTTTAATCTACTACTTTCTGTCTTTTGTGCTTGATCTTGTTTTGCATAAGCAGAGGAATCGATCGGACTGGTCGCCAGCGACGGTTCCTCAACACGTTATCAGCACGAATCGCTCTGGTGAATCGAAGATTATTTTTTCTATGGTGCAAATCCGCTCTAATCTACTGCGAGCAGACTTGAAGTCACCGGCACAATGTCGATCAGTAGATTACATCACAGAGTAGATGTTGATAAAAGAAAAGAAAAATACCTAGTAGAAAAAAAAAATACTAGTACTGGCTAGTGGGATAAAAGAAAAATACTAGTAGAAAAAATAAAAAGTAACTAAAGCGCAAATACCTAGTTAATTTGAAAGGGATAAAAATTTAGAAAATTAAAATTTCATTTGTGCTTGGTAGGAAGCGCAATTATCTAATTAATGTGAAGGGGCCTCGAGGGATAAAAATTTAGAAAATTAAAATTAAGGTTTCAGTTGTGCTCGGTAGGAAGCATAATTATCTAGTTAATTTGTAGGGGCCTCGAGGGATAAAAAACATAGGAAAATAAAATTTTAAGCTACGCTAAGTGGGACTCGAACCAATGATTGGTCAATTAAACACTACAGTGCTTACCACAGAGTTACCAACTTATTATTGCACAAACATGCAAATATTTTCTATCTAAAACTTCTACATGGGCAATTTGAAAAAAAAAATTGAAAGACTTATCTAGTTGGTCTTCATTTGTCATGCACGTGAAAGAATTATCACAGCACTGCCTAGAGAAATATCTGCTTTTGCTGACCGTGTGGGGGCCTGGAAAAAGATAAGGTATACACAATCCAGGTGGTGGGTTGGTTTCCGCGGCATGTACTCCAGGATAGCCGATGACGTGACAAGGCGCCAACCCCTCTGGCTGACGCCGGCCGCGCGGGGCCTTCCACAACGGTACGTACAGGGCCTCCTCCCATCTCGAATCCACATTGCGTACCACGTTTAACATGCCACACATTTAACCATTCATTTCTTAAGATCGGCAATTTTCCGTTGTAACATGTCACACATTTAATTCTCTTCTAAATTACTAGTTCAGCATGAGGAAGGCAACAACAGCAACCGCAGCGCAGGGGTGCGAGGAAGTAACCAACGCACGACTCAACTTTAGTTACGACAAGCAGCACCTTCACCGCGCTAACGCTAAGAATTACACTCCAGGATGCACAGAAGCACACAAGACTACATACCATGAGCAAGTGAGAACAAACAACCTCCATGTTGATTTCCCATGAAAACACCCGTATCAAACTTAACAATTGTTTCCATTCCAGAATACAAGCACTCAGCACAGCAAGAGTAAGCGCACAAACGATAAGCTTTTTCATATCTACAGGAAGCTTATCTTTGGTCAACACTAGGTTTTCTGTATACATTCACCGCAACAACTGCAGGTAAAAGGGCCATTTCTATGGTGATATGCACTCAAAAAATTACAAGAATCAGCTACACATGGTGAGATCAAGCAGATTAGGACACACTTCACACCCAACAAATGGTTATAGGTCTCCAGTGAGAAAAGATTGAGGCCGTGTCATGTTAGTGGCGGCCACGAACGTGCCAAGACAAACTGATCTACAACCGTGTCTGGCTCTGCTTTTGCTTTCGTTGTAGCATATGAGTTTGCAAGCTACACTGTTTAACCTGTTTTGCAAGTACATAATTAACACGGTGATCTAAACAACAATATACAATGGTAGAATTGAGCAAAAGGATAATAAGTTTTCCCTACATGTATTGCTGCGACCGTGGACAGGAGATCTCTTGATTGGTCCAACAACACTTGTTCTTGTGTCGCAAGTTTGGCAAGCTCAGACAGCAAAGAGCTTGTTCCCTCCACCTGAAGATCAAAGAAATATGTTGAGATTACCACAGGAAATACTGACGCGCAACGTATGTCCATGTAAATGCCAGCTCATTGTTCAAGGCCTTATAAAGCATCAAGTGTAATGTAATTACATTGTAATTTTCACAGAACATGCAAGTAAGTGTTGCAAATTAACATGGCCCTTCTAAGAACAGGAAACAATGCATAGTGATCAATTTTTTCCAAACCATGAAAATGATACTCATCATACCAAGTACTATGCAGCAACCAAACAACAGCTTCTATTTGGGTTAAAAAGGCATGCAATTCCCCCACAACCATAAACAAACATCCCCCCATTTACATATACAAATATCAAAACTAAACCAAGTAAAATAGGTAATGTAAACCACCAAAAGAAAAATAGCATTATTTCCCATGGGAAGCACAAAATTTCTAGTTCTTGGCTTCTTGCCATTATAATGTCACTAGCACAAATACCATGTAATTTCCCATGGGAAGCACACAACTTGCATGTAAACATCAAGAGATTAGCAGGTGCTTGCTGTGCAGAAATTTCACAAACTATTTGTATGCCATGGAAACATCCTAATCCAAAAGAATAGAGAAGGCATAAAGACAACTTAATAGGAAAGTGATTAGCAGGTGCTTGCTGTGCTATGCTGACAGAACAGGTGAAGGATTAAACGAAAAGAACAACAGCTGTTCTAACTTTGAGCACTGTGGAACTAAACTGTTCTCAGCACTTCCCCACATGCACTCTGCGTGCCATGTCTCAGCAATCTGCACATACCATGTAAAACGTCCCAGAGACTGCCATTTTCCATATAATCTTAGAAGAGAAGATTCCCAGCAGGTGATAGCGAGTACCCCTGAAGGCTGACAAGATTCCGGTGTTTGATACTTCCAATAGTCTCAAGTTCAGTCTCAAATTCCTTCAGGCTCTGTGGGTAGTGAGCATAGAGCTTTTTTATCAAGTAGCATTTGCAAATCTGACTTAATACTATTTCCTCGGTACATAATTTGACAATGACAAAGTTTCTTTTCTCAACAACCCTCTCTAGTCCCAAACTGATGCAGAGTTGATAATCAACATCTGACAAGACCGTAATACCTGAATGAACAAGTTTCTCCACATAATATTAGTCACAAGAGGTTCTCTGCATTAAATTCACATTAATGTTAAAGAGTTTTTTAAGCATACAAACATATATGTCAATCAAGAAGTATAACAAATTTGTTACTGTACATGTTGCATATTTCAAATTGATCTGGTGACCAAAGAAAAAAAAGGGAACACTTTTTCTTGGGTGCGTCTTTGACCAATATATTTTGAATGCAGCCACGATATTGTCTTAAGAATGGTGAACTTCAGGAAAAGGTTACACAATACACAATAAAGTAGTATAACTAGTTCGGTAAGAATGGCCATCAAGTATCAACAAGAAACGTAGGATACCCACTATCTACTACCTCCATTGCAAAATATAAGCCGGAATTTGACCTGGAGTGGTTTTCAACATTGAACTTTGACCACTAATTTCTTTTACAGTCTATTATTAGCAACTACAAGATTATGATAATATGCAAGTACTTTCAAATACAAGATTACAGTCTATCTGATTACTTTGGGGAGTTTGCATTGCTAATAGAAAATAACTAAATTAGTATGTCTTTTGGGAGACCATGTCTCACTCCAGCCTCTTTAAAACACATCCAAAGAACCTGAGTAGCATCACAAGCATACTATTAATTTCTGAAAGTGACCTTACCTACCATCCCGTCCAAAAATCACCATAAACCAAAAACAAAACAAGCATCACAAGCATTGAGCAGTGCAAACAAATGCCACGTACCATTGCTGGACTTTTGTGAACTCTGAGAGGACAGGATATATGTTTTCGAAGGCAGTATATGTCTCATCCCTCACCTGGAAAGAGATAGCTTAGATATAGGCATATAGCGTAATTGAGTTATAGACAAACCCACAGGAAATGGCTGCTAACCTTTGCGCCGGTGAGAACAATCTTGCCTGAAACAAAAATCAGGAGGACAATCTTTGGTTGCTTCATTCGATAAATCAGGCCAAGAAAGAGCTCTGGCTCATACTGTATGAAATCAAAAGAGAACACATGAGAAATGTATGAAATAGTACTCCTTTTGGCAACTAAAACTTCCTAGTCAGGTGCTCCAACAAATATAAATGCTAAAGATAGAGATCAACCTTCTTCAGAGCTTGTGCTTAATCCA
This sequence comes from Dendrocalamus latiflorus, assembly GCA_017311315.1. Classification (NCBI taxonomy): domain Eukaryota; kingdom Viridiplantae; phylum Streptophyta; class Magnoliopsida; order Poales; family Poaceae; genus Dendrocalamus; species Dendrocalamus latiflorus. The sequence continues at coordinate 21,333,489 of CM029623.1, forward strand.
ACAATTTTTGAGCTTCATCAATCATCTCGTTCATCAATCAGATGTTCCGAAGGGGGTGCACCTTAGCTGAGAGTAGATCAAACCCTTAAGGACTCTAGTTCCGTTTCCGAGTTGGGGTTGGGATTGCAGTCCAGATCGCTCTCTCCCCTGTAAAACACCTCATATACATATAGCTTGTAGGTCCAATGTTGGGAATCAAGAAGTAATAAAGAATCTATTGTCTCACCTTTGCTTCCTTGCCGTTCTCCTGCTGGCGACTCGTCAAGCCGACGGTCCAGGCCACCGCCGGGAGCAGGGGCGACCGCGAGCTTCCCACCAGTACGCCCTGCGCTCCCGGGAACAGGGGCGGGAGAGCGCCTCCGGTCACCACCATCGTGAGGTTGCTGCATCCTCTCCCCTAGGGCTCCTGCGGCTGCTATCACCTCACCCCTAGGGCACTGCGGTAATAGGCACGGGGGAGGCGGAGGGAGTGGAGGCCGAGGGAGGCGACAGCGGCGCGGGGTGGGGAGGAGGAGGCGAGGGCGGAGCGGCGGAGGAGGGAGGGGAGCAGGCGAGGGTGGCGCGGCGGCGGAGGAGGGAGGGGAGGAGCGACGGAAAAATGAGGTGAGGGCGGAGTGGCGGCAGAGGAGGCGCACGGGTTCGGTGGGGGAGGCCGGCGGCGGTGGCGGAGGAGGGAGGGGAGGAGGCGCAGGAGGGGTGGGGGAGGAGGAGGCGACGGGGGAGGAGGCGGCGGAGGAGGGGTGGGGGAGGAGGAGGCGGCGGGGGAGGAGGGAGGGGAGGAGGCGCACGGGTTCTGTGCGGGGTGGTGGGTGTTTGGGGGCGGCGAAATCAGAGGGGAGGAGAGCCTGGGTTCGGGAGAGGTGGTGGGTGTTTGGGGGGGGGGGGGGGGCGGGGGGCGGCAGTTCGGGAGACCACAAAACAGATCTATTATTATTTTGAGAGAGCTTTTTTACTTGATCCTCTTAGGGCTGGAACAACGACGCATCTACTTGGTGGTCGGGTAGACGGGACCACGAGCGTGTGGTTGGGTAAATTTTTTTTATCGCAGGTTGCTGTTCTAACAGTGGTTGGCGCTATCGATTCGTCAGGTTGCACGAATCCAATTATCTTCATCGATCCTACGCCGTGAAGATCGGGCACTTGCTATTAATTTAATTACTACAGTAGCTTCTTGATGCATTGCGATTTTTTTTGAATTGTTCAATTATGAAAAAACGTAGACATTCATATGTTTTTAGAAGCTTCGTGATCCCTTCAATTAACGTACTGCAGGAAATAAAGTCTTGTGACATTTGGAAGATAGAATTAATGGTACATGATGATGATCGGAGTTGGATGCTGTTGTCTCAGTCAACAGCTGAGTGGCAAGCAGGATTCGAGAAATTTATTGATACTACTTTTGAAGGCACCTATGCATCAGAAACTGCACCATGTCCATGTTCAAGGTGTCGTGGAGTCGTATATAAAACAAAATCCGAGGTTCAAATGGACTTGCTATCTAAAGGGTTTGATGAGAATTTCGTCAAAGAGAAAGGTTATGCTGAACCTTGGAATGATGATAGGGATCTGAATGTAGGCACAGGAGATGATGCATCATTTGCCAAGAATCTGGTGTCCGCAATAATAAGGGGTGCTAACAGTGGTAATAACAATGAACAGCCAAATGAGAGTGCAAAGAAATTCTTTGATTTGTTGGAAGATGCGCAGCAAGATTTGTATCCAGGTTGCACCGAGGCTACCAAGGTATCTTTCATTGTTAGGCTCTTTCAGCTTAAGTGCATGGGTGGTTGGAGTAACCATTCCATAGGGCAACTACTTAGCCTATTCTCGGATGTGCTCCCCCCAGGACATTGTATCCCAGACACTATGGAGAAAGTACGGAAGGTTATTCGTGACCTTGGCCTCAACTACATTAAGATCCATGCTTGTGTGAATGACTGCGTGTTATTTCGTGGGCTGTTTGCTGATATGGACACGTGTCCAACATGTGGTGAGAGTAGGTGGAAGAACGACACAAATTCTGATGAGATTGGCGAGTCTAGCGAAAGTGGTGGAGCAAAGAAGAAGCGCACTCCTTGCAAAGTTCTAAGGTATTTTCCACTTATTCCTCGACTACAACGATTATATATGTCAGAGAAAACATCATCATTGATGCGGTGGCACAAGGAAGAATTGGTCCGTGATGGGAAAATGCGTCACCCAGGAGACTCATTGGCATGGCAGCACGTGGATACAAGGTATAAGAAATTTGCTTTGGATCCACGTAATGTTAGGCTGGGACTTGCATCCGATGGCTTCAATCCATTTGGGATGTTGAATGTTAATTACACTTGTTGGCCTGTGATACTAATTCCTTATAACCTGCCTCCTTGGTTGTGTTTGAAACAACCTTATTGGATGATGTCGATGTTGATACCTGGGCCTAAATATCCTGGAGTGAACATTGATGTATATTTGCAACCTCTGATCGATGAGCTACATGAGCTATGGATTAAAGGAGTTGAAACATGGGATGAGAAGGAGAAGAAGAATTTTACTCTACATGCAATTCTGCTATGGACAATTAATGATTTCCCTGCATATGCGATGTTATCTGGTTGGAGCACAAAAGGTAAGTTTGCCTGTCCTTATTGTCACAAGGATACTGATTACTTGTGGTTAAAATATGGTTCAAAGCATTGCTACATGGGACATCGTCGATTTTTGCCCTCGGACCACAAGTGGCGAAGGAACAAGGTGAGCTTCAATAACAAGGCTGAAACCAAGGAAGCTCCAGTGCCGCTCAGTGGTGAGCAGGTGAAGCAGCAGTATGAGAGTTTCCAGCAAGTGACTTTTGGAAAGGATACAAGGAAAAGGAAGCAACGTGATGAAGAAAAAAGGTGGCACAACTGGAGGAAAAAAGAGTATTTTCTTTGAGCTTCCTTACTGGGAATCATTGCTTGTACGACATAATTTGGATGTCATGCATATTGAGAAGAACATATGTGAGAGCTTACTGGGGACTTTGCTGGAGTTACAAGGTAAATGCAAGGACAGTGACAAGGCTCGACTTGATATGCAGCATTTGGGTATAAGGAAAGATCAACATCCAGTGCTCGAAAAGGGTAAGTACACCTTGCCACCAGCGTTATACTCTCTAGGTAAGGATGACAAGGAAGTTCTGTGCAAATTTTTACATGGTGTCAAGTTTCCTGATGGTTATGCCGCAAATATTAGGAGATGTGTGGACGTCAATGGTTGCAAGCTTTCTGGACTTAAAACTCATGACCTCCACGTAATCTTACAAAAACTTTTGCCCTTAGTGGTACGCAACATATTGCCTGAAGATGTAGTGATCCCAGTGATCGAGCTAAGTAGGTTCTTTAACTCACTATGTTCAAAGGAGTTGGAGTTTTCAAAAATTGAAAAGCTGAGCACTTCGATTAGGGAGACCCTTTGTCGGCTGGAGATGATTTTTCCACCAGCTTTTTTGATATTATGATGCACTTACCAGTTCATCTTGCTGAAGAAGCTAGACTTGGAGGCCCTGTGTGTTATAGATGGATGTATCCAGTTGAGAGGTACCTTCGTACTCTTAAAGGTTATGTGAGGAACAAAGCGCACCCTGAAGGTTCAATAGCAGAGGGGTATATATCTGAGGAGTGCCTCACATTTTGCTCTCGCTTCTTTGAAAATATTAGTACCAAGCTTAATCGTCCAGAGCGTCATGAAAGCGCCACTGCTAGTGAACCACCATCTGGGCTAAGTATATTTGGGAGTATTGACTACAGTAGGAAAGGAAGTACTATCGAGAACGTTTCTGATATTGACATGCAGAGGATGAGGCATTACATATTAACCAACTGTGACGAGGTCACTCCATGGATAAAGTAAGCTATTTTTCAAAATTGATTTTTTATGGTCTTCATGAATGTGTAAAATATATATGTAACTAATGAACTGTATTTTCAATTGATGTGGGAAGTGTGCATATGGATGAGCTGAAGACAACCAACCCTCGGCATGTTGATAAAAGACACAAGGAGGAGTTTGTATCATGGTTTGAGCGTAAAGTGAGTCATTTGTTTATCCGATCCATATTTTCTTTGTTTAGTTTGGACATGCTACTTGTTAATTTATTAGTCCCTAATATATTTTAAAAATGATGCTAACCGCAGATCAGATACTTGCGTGCACAAGGGGAAATAGATGACATGATTTATTATCTATCTCGCGGTCCAGACCATCGGGCTCGTGTGTTCAACAGGTGTTTCATGAATGGCTTCCTTTTCCGGGTCTCTTTCATAGAGAACTTCTTAACTACTCAAAATAGTGGTGTATTTGTGAAGGGCGATGCGAGTACAGGAAACATGGACTGGTATGGCGTGCTTAGGAAAATCATCTGCCTTGATTTTCCTAATCAGAAGGAAGTAATGTTGTTCCAATGCGACTGGTTTGATGTCCCTGCAGCAAGTAGGAGCAAATCTAGAGGGTACAATAAGGATCAATATGGGGTCATCGATATTGATATCACTCGGTTTCGGTATTCAAATGAACCTTACATCCTGAGCACACAAGCGGAGCAAGTGTGTTATGTGAAAAACACAAAGAAACCAGATTGGTGCAGTGTCCTTAGAATGAAGCCTAGAAACCTGTTTGCCATGCCTGAAGGAGAAGGTACTGACAAGGTGGGCGAGATCGATCTGGACTCAGTTGTTGTAGGAGTGGAAGATATGAATCTTGAACAGCAAAATGAAGATGTGACAACTTGGAGTAGGTCAGGCCTTGACGGGGTTAGTGTTGATGCTTGTGTTATTGAGCAGGCTCTTGCAACAGCAATGCCTGAACCTGACAACGATGACCTGTTTGATGAAGACGAAGACCCAGATGACACTTACATTGCTGATGGAGTCGTCCCTCCATACAATACTCCGGGAGAAGATTCTGACGATGATTTTTTTGTGTAAAATTTGCTCCAGGAAGAAGTGAGAGGAAAATGTGAACTTGTGTGCATTTATTTGATATTTTTGCAGACATGTTTCCAGGAAACAATGAACCTGTAATAAATGTGAACTTGTGTGCATTTATTTGATTCCATATCCATGCTGTAATAATAGACTTCCAAGAACTGATGCTGCACTTTCTGGATTGTATCAAAGAAGATGATGGTATGATCGCAAGAACGAGGAGTGGCAAGGGGGCGGGGAGGGGCGCCGAGGAGCGGCGAGGGGGCGGCGAGGAGCGGCGGAACGAGGGGCGGTGGACCGAGGGGTGGCACGAGGGGCGGCGAGGATCGGAGATTTTGTGTGTCGGCGAGGAGGAGAGGCGGCGTGTGGGAGGTTTCGGGGAAGAGGCAGCGCGTGGGAGGATTCGGGGGAGAGGCGGCGCATGGATTGGAGGCTTAGCCGACCGAGAGGAACGCCCAATGACCCAAGTTCGATTCCGCTCGGCCGCAATAGCAGTTAGAGGTTTACGTTTTTTTAATTAAATTTTTGCCAGTGATTCCAGTAATAAAAAAGGGGAAAAATCCGAAATCCTTCAATCTACGCATAATCGCTGCCATATTTTCCCTCCAGAAACCCTTTTTTTACACACCCTGCCATATTTTCCCTCCAGAAACCCTTCCACCATCCAAAATCCGGACGAGGGCTACGACGGCGGCCGGTTCACTACCCCTAATAATCCCTCCAGAAACCCTTCCACCATCCACTACCCCTAATAATCGCTACTTGCTAATCAATCTACGCATAGACGAGGGCTACGACGGCGGCCGGTTCGTGTTGCCCCCACCCCCTCCTGCGCGCAATGGCGACTACACCAACCAGGGCGCGGACTTCCCCTACCGCCGCCACCGACGGCGACGACTCCAGTGAACAAGGCCGCGCCGCCGTTGGTACTCGTCCAGAAGCAGTAGAAGCCCACGCCGACATTCGTGTCGATCAAGAGATCTTCGGACTGTCATCGAGTAGGTATGCAGCCGCGCCGCACCTCCATCAAGGGTTTTGGTTCATCCCCTCTTCACATGTAAAGCTGCTAATGGTTTAGGGTTTTGGTTCATCCCCTCTTCATTTTGCATGTGGATTGGATTGGTTTAGTTTAGAGAGGTCGAGGGGCGGATCTAGCGGTGGAGCGGGGGTAGTCTTGTGTCCCCTACCCTATATATATTGCTCATTAGGCCTCTTGAATACGTACACAATATTCATAACATGATGAAGGGAACCACTATGTTAGGATGTTGTTATTGGATAGAAGTAATGGCTTCAAATGGAATCTTATTGTAGTTTATAGGGCAGCTCAAATGGAAGGGAAAGAACACTTCCTAACTGAACTCGCTAACGTTTGCCACAAAAAAAACTATTCTCTTTTGATAGTGGTGATTTTAATATGATTAGAAGAGATTCTGAAAAGAATAAACCTGGGGGCACAAATAAGTGGAGTTTTATTTTTAATGCCATTATTGAAACTCATGGTCTAAAGGAAATTGACTTAAGTGGAGGCTTTTTACATGTGCCAATAATCTGGATGATCCTACTTATGAAAAACTACAGAGTTGTAGTTAGTACAGAGTGGGAGCTAAAATACCCTAATGTGGTGGTTAAGGCTATGGAAGGAGCTGTATCTGATCATGCTCCTTTGTTGCTGGATACAGGGGATAGTCAGATTGTGCATCATCCTATTTTTCGCTTTGAACTATGTTGGTTAATAAGAGAGGGTTTTGCTGATCTTATTGCTAATTTTTTGGGCAAAACCTGTCCAGGGCAGGCTGAGCATTGGTAGATGGCAAAATAGGTTACCTTAGAAGGTATTTAAAGGGTTGGAATATGAATATAGAGGGCCATTATTACATTCTCAAAAAACAAACCTTGTCTCAATTATATCATCTGGACAAAAAATGTGAAGTCTTTGGTATATCTGCAGAAGATAGACAAATAAAGTTAGAATTAGAAAGGAAGTTGAAAATGCTTTCTTTTGGAAGGGGATAATAACACTAATTATTTTCATTTGAAAGATAGTGGTAGGAAAAGAAAATAAATAATTCTGAGTCTTCATCAGGATGATGGGGTAATTGAAGGTGATCCACATCTCTTATCTTACATAACTCAATTTTATAAACAATTGTTTGGGGATTATCAGAATTTCGCTGCTGTGAGTTGTAATTTTCCAGATATGGCTAAGCTATCTGAACATGATAAGCATTTCCTAACCTCTTCCAGCTATAGTTAGTTTGAGAGCACAAAAGCATCAAGAGCATACACTGTATAATTTTGTAACTGCAAATCACATATTGAATTGATTGCACTCACAATTTTGTAATGTGCAGAGCAAATTTAACCGGAGAGATGTGGTCAATACATTTTATGTGCAAGGGGACAACTGCAGACAAAGCACGCCTCCACCTCACACTTGATAAGGGTGATATAAATTTTTTGACCTTGCTAAGTTTCAAAGAACAGCTAGGGTATGCTGGGCGGGACTACTTATACTACAAGAAGCGATGTGGCACGGATGTAGCAACGCTGCAGGCTATTGATTATACCCCAGATGCAGAACACATGTTACAGGAACATGAGGAAGAAAGGAAAATCAGATTAGTACTCTCAAAGGAGCAAGAGACAACACAGCAAGTGAGCATAACACCCCTCAAGCGACCAAGGCAGCAGCCAGAAGATGATGAGCATCCGTTTATGGATGATCCATTTGATGCATACAAAGACTGGCTAGTGGGGCTGCAAAAGGACAAATCCACAAGTATAACATCTATGTTTCTCCATATGGATTCGTATTGTTTACAATCCTAGCCACTTTATATAAACTACAACTTATCTAATATGTTTTTGGTGACTAACAGATTTGAGGGATGACTTTAGGGATGCAACAATCATTACGTACAATGAATGGTTAAGGCTGAAAGGGCACATTCCAGAAATTAGTAATTAATTTTCCTTTTTCAACCAATTTATTTTACTACTAATTTTTTTTGAATTGAAGCTTTTAACTTTGTGTGCAGTGGCATATGTAGAGCAACGTGACACTGATGGCATTATAATTGAAGACGATGAAAGTAATGGAAGAAATGCGACACCACCCTCAAATAGGCCAAGCCATGCAAGGAAGAAAAGGGAAGAGGGAAATGGTTTGTGATCATTCATATACTTTTAATATTGGATTCACATATCTTAATTGAGAATTAGAACTAGGGCTGAAAACACCCATTTGTTTGGAATCAGGTTCGTAGATTTCCTTGCATGGGCATTTCCTAAAGCTTACTACTGATTTGCTAGATGACAGATATTATATTTGTTTATGATACTGCATTTTGCAGTTTTCAATAGGAATAGGCTAACAACTTGCAAAAATCTGCTCTACCTAACCTAGCCATCTGGCAACCAATTTGTGTACGTGTAGTTGCCATAGATTGCTATGAAACTGTAATGCCCCTCAATGTTTGATTTGACAGATGAAAGTATGAGCTGCGATTTTCTAAGATGGTGTGATATAGTGGGTTCAAGCCAGATTCTTAGGTTCAGTGCAATTTTTTTAAGCATTTGTTTTACTAACTGAACGCTAGGCTTTTGTTCAACTCATAAGTCTTCTCTTCTATCATTGTTGCAAAGTAGGCCTTGACCTGGTAGTACAGAGCCATTTGCAAACTACTGAAATGCTCTCATAATATATGCTCATAATATATGCTCCAAGTTGTTCAGGTAAAATATGACAATATCGTATTTTAGCTATCGCTCTCATGATTTTCGATCGTTATCGATGCACTTTTGATCGAATGGTTTCGTTTCCGAATTTACCGGAATATCGATGTCGTTCTCGTTTCCGACAATATCGTATTGATTTCATTTTCGAGAAAATAACATGAAACTGAAAGTGATTTGACCTGCTACCGATCGTTTCCGACCGTTTTCAGCCCTAATTAGAACAGCTCAAGTTCGTTATTGTCTTTTTTGCAAGGAGATGGCTCCAATCAACGCAAGAAAAGAGGTTGTGGCACTGTTAAAGGACTAGCAGCAGCCACCAAGAGAGTTAAGGATCGCACTCAAAAACTACAAATCGAATTTTCATCCAGGCTTGGAGGTCCGGTTGGACCGAACGCCCGTACATTTGTCGATGAGGTTGTACTGTTTACATGGAAAGGGCCCCACTAATTGGAGTAAACAGTTGGAAGGATATAAAGGAAGATGTCAAAAATGTAATTGCAGAAGACATACTGGTACACTGCGTACTATTTTTTATTCCTACTCGTGTGATGCGTAAAATTAATCTGCTTAAACCATTTGATTGTTTTTTAATTGTAAACAGACTAGGTGGAACTTCATCAACATTGCCACTGAGGATGAAGCAAAAGATAAAATATGGAACATTGCCAAGGAGCGGTACAAATGATGGCGATCAGCTCTGAGTGCCACATACAAGGCTTATAATAATTATGGTGAGAGAATACGAAATAAGCCTGAAGAATTACACCTTGTTGAGTGGCACTACTTGTTGTTGTATTTTGGATCTGATAAATTCAAGGTTAGTTCTAGTAAAATCTACTTTGTCAAACAAACTTTAGCAACCAAAATTGCATTGTTACATACCACTTGTTGTCATTTTGCAGAAGGTTAGCAGCCAGAACTCCTCCAACCGTCAGCATCAAAAAACCAAGCATCTGATGGGTTCAAAAAACTTCTCACAGTGTAGCTTTGAGCAGGTAATCATGAGATACACTAATCTGATCCTTCCATTGTATGATGCAATACTTATGTGTTGAATTATATTTTGGCATTCTAGAGAGACAAAGAAACTGGTGAAGAGCCAGGTGATCTTTTTCTTTGGAAGAGCACTCACACAAAACAGGGGAAATGGTCAAATTCTGTGTCAGCTGAAGTATATGTGAGTAAATCTTTTGCCAAGCCTTTTTTAAAGCTGCTGGTTGTATCAAGAAACTCTAACGGATTCTGTTATTTCATTTAGGAAATAGCAACCTTCAAAATGTGTGAGATTGAGTCAGAACCTGATAGACAATTACTTACAGCTGCTGAGGAAAACATGATTTTCCAGTCATGCTACAAAGAAACCACACAAATCAAATCATCCAAAGTACATGGGCATGGATACTTGGCGAAGTATCGAACTCGCAGGGAACTTATGAAAGAGAACCTTGAAGTACATGCACGTGCTGAAGCTGCAGCCAACGAGAAGAGAATTGCTTTTGAAGTAGAGGTTGAGAAGTTGAAACAACAACTTGCGCACGAAGCTGCTGAAAGGGAAAGGGAGAAAGAAGAAAATAGGAGAAAGATGCAAGAGGATCTGGAAAAAGCTAAGATTGAACTGAAGCAAGAATTTCTTAAAATGCTAGCGCAGCACAAAGAAGGAACTATAAATCAGGTAAAATTTCAGAATAATTTTCATCCTTCGTCCTTTTAATAAACTTATGATTATGATTATGATTATGATGCCTAATCTTTTACCTCAATATTTTTATGCGTAGACTACCCCGCAAAACAATGACAGTATACAAATTGCACCTACCATACAAGAGGACGATGAGACTGATGAACTTGCAAAACAAAAGGAAGATGCATTACAGCAGGTAATGACATTATTGCAATATGTTCCAAGTAATCTTGAGCTATGTACCTTAAACTGTAGCTAACATAGATCGAACAATTTCATGTTTCCAGACTCAGCAAAGAAGCGTTGTCACCACACAAAAAGATGCAGTACCACCTACTCGCAACTGTAAAACTTCTACTTCTGTCATCAGAAATCTTTTCAACGAAAACAATTCTAATGTGGCACCGGTGACATATATCACTTCACAGCAGCTTATGAATAAAACAAGAAATCAGAAAAAGAAGAGTCAGGTAACAACTACAATATGTTATCAGCCAACCTTGGACACAGTTCTTAGTGTCAAAATGTATTTTTTGTGCTGTATTTCATCATTACAGATTTGTATGCGGCTCCCAGTTTTTTTGACAACAAACAAACTTTATTAGCAAAACAACTATCCACAATCACCTCTACATGCTTGTTTGTGCATATAAAAACATAATAATACTCAGAAGGTTCCCAGTTTACAGCAAGGAGTGCATCTGATGAGGCTGTGGTAGTTTTTTTTAAATCGCTGTGAATTTTGCTCATGAGGCTGTGATTTTGATTCATGAAATATATCTGTGTTTTTTTCACATTCTTAATGTATTTAATTTAGGCATATTATTAGTATGGTGGTTTGTCCTCTCTAATTATATGATATATGCCAACTGAGATCTATGATGCATGGGTACGTATGGTGATCGAATTATAATTCTTGCATAGTTTCAAAAGCACATGGATAAATTTGTAAAATTTCAAAAGTACTGGTCAATTCTAGTTTGTTGCAATTTCTTATCCTAATTAGGTTTATAAGCATGGTTCTTTTAGTAGTATCGCGCACCATATATATCCTTCTTGAGTTATTTTCTTTTATATGTTCTGTTGTACAAATGCTAAAACACTTGGTTTCATGCCATACGGCTGTGGGTGCTGATGCTGAATTGTCTATTGGGGTACGTACGCATGCATGCATGGAATGATAAAAGGCCATGCGCGCGCAGTTTTTTCTTCAGCACTTTTATTTTATATCTTTGCCACGGTAAAGTTGCACCTTTTATATACAGATTGCATTTTAGACATATTGCAGATGTGAGTGTTTCGGTTTTCCTCGTGGTCTCGCTTAGCTGAATTCCCTTGCTAGTTTTGGCAGTCAAGTACGTGCCATCTCCTTGATAACCTCTGCCGTCATTTTTGGTTAAGCTCCTTTAATTATATATATATATATATATATATATATATATATATATATATATATATATATATATATATATATATATATATATATATATATATATATATATATATATATATATATATATAGGAAAATTACATAAGGCACCATGGTGCCTAGGCACCAACATCTGATACACGTGTATGATTGATAATTTTTTTGAGTTTAGGTATGAAAATGTTTTATACTGTAAACATAATAATAATGCTGTAGTGGTTCCCAGTTTATAGCAAGGAGTGCATCCCTGAATGGACACACTGTTTGGTGTTCCCTAGAAGAGCAACGTATATTTGTTCTTACAATAGAAGTGCTGGAGGATATTGAAACATATGCCTGTCTAGCCAGCAGGTGGTGGTGTTCATTGAGTACTTGCTTTAGTACGAGGCTTTGTAATTTTTAGTTCTACTTTTGCTTAATTAAATTGACAGCACTCCTTCCATAGGTAACTAGTTTTGCTTAATTCTACTTTTGCTTAATTACAACCATGTTCTATCCGAATCTCTTTACATTCTGTGCACGAAGTAGTAAACTTAATAAGTTTCTAATATCCCAATCTTATTCTTTTGGTCAGTAGGTGGACAAAGTTTGAGTGGGAGGCTCAGAATCAAGCAAGGACACAGCCGACATGTTGCGCTGCTAGGAAACCCTCGAGTGCTGCATAGATGTTAGGGAGTCTTGTACTGCTGCAAGTTTTAAAAAGTTGTGAAATAATGAGTGAACTGTACACTCGTCTATGATTTTAGATACTACTTCAATGGATTGTCAACTTATTGAATGATTGAATATAATTAATATATGTGAGTGAAATCGTTTTTATTATGGTTTATTGTTTTTGCAATGACGATTTATTAAACCACAAATCAAATGCTACTAGTGTTGCAATACAAACTATGCCAACGAACTGCTATACGTGGCAATATGGTCTATGGCAACGAACTCACTTGAGTGGCAATATGATCTCTGGCAACGAATAACATTGCGTGGCAAATGGTACTATTGCCACGGCATGACTACCGTGGCAATAACGTATTATCTCTCGCAACGAATAAAATTGCGTGGCAAATGGTACTATTGCCACGCATGGCTGCCGTGGCAATAACGTATGTTCTCTCGCAACGAATAAAATTGCGTGGCAAATGGTACTATTGCCACGGCATGATGGTCGTGGCAATAACACCTTTGGCAACAAAATTATGGCGTGGCAATACAGACTATTGCCACGACGTTGTTCGTGGCAAATGTCTCTATTGCTACGCTATGGATCGTTGCATGTACCACCTCTTGCTACGAAGACGGGCGTGGCAATTGCTTATATTGCAACGACCGTGAATGTTGCAACAACGTCCTATTGCCATGCTTGGCAACGGACAGCTATGGTTGCAATAAACCCCAACAGTTGCAACGCCAAACTAGCAACAGTTGCAATACCTTATTGCAACGCGACTTATTGCATCCATTGGCAACGAACGTGATTTGGTTGCAATACGTACCGTTTGCAACCAAATTGGGCCTATTGCAACGTTTTCTCGTCGATGCGCAAGGGTAAAACTTTAGTAGTGTACGTTGCGTACTTGTTGTTTCTATTTGGGTGGGTGCTGTTTTCTACAACCAAGGAAGACCGTGTCTACCCTAACTACATATATCTAGCTGAGTTGTTGGTGAATGTGTGGCCTAACGAGGTGCCACAGTACAGTTGGGGCTCCGTAGTGCTTTGCGCCATGTATCGAGGCTTATGTGATACTTCACAGTGCAGCACTGGCGAGGAGCTAGTCCTCACGGCATGCTACACCCTACTGCAGCTGCGGTCCTGGGACCATTTCTCGGTTTGCCGACCGTGCTTCTGCAATGACCTACACCCATTCCAGTTGAGCCCCGAGTTGTACCCTGAGGGTGTTGGTGGGGACCCTGTAGATAGGCCCACAATGGGCACACGTTGGACATGTCCACCTAGGGTGGGCCAGGGAGAGAGCCAAGTGTGTGTACCCCAAGTGTCATAACTAGTTTGAGACTCTCCACGAGAGTGAGGTCATCTGGTGGCCGTAGACTTCACAGTTCCTTATTGACACGACCCCCTAAGGCTTGTACTCTCAGTGCGTTGAGGATCGGGGGTACTGGTTTACAACCTGCTACCTGATATTCTCCCACATGTAGAGCCATACAACCCACAGCGGGTCCTTAGACAGTTCAAACTGTACCAGTAGGTGCCGTTGGCATGGGGACAACCGCTTCAAGAGCAGGCGCACAGTGTGTCCTCATTTGTTTTCATCCATTGCCCTACTTTCAGCATCTCTCTTTTTGATATTGCTACGTCTATACTGACTTGCAGTCAAAAAACGAAAGGGCAAAGGAGCGATGACTGGACCCAGGCCCAGCTACTGTACACGACAGAGTGGGTTGATTGGGCGATGATCGATGTTGTGCAGGAGGCATGGTCGTGCGACATGGACACATACACGTCGTACTTGATGTGGTATGTTCCACGCACTAGGACTAGGCTTACTAGGCCGGCGCCACACCATCCATCAAAGATCACGCATGATGAGGCAATACAAGGCAGTAAGCTAATCTTCATATAATTTTCCGACAGCAGCATGTTTCTAATTGGTTCTTGTTTTCCTTACAATACGACCACCTCGATCGTATCCACCGTGAGGCTGCTGGCACTCTGCATCGTGGGAGCAACACTACCATCGAACGACTCCTAGGTGCGATGCGTTCCATCTACGATGACACGAGGGCAAGACTGAGGTCTATCAGTTGCGGTGGGCACTGAGGACAAGCTCCACCCCCACCGCCCTCCGCACCTCCCTCCGCAGCACCCTCATCACCTCCATCCGCACGTCCATCTCACTCCAGCAGTCGTCCTAGCCACAGTCGTTCCTCCTCCATGCGCTTCGGGGTAGTGGTATAGGAGTTCGCAGATGTTGACCTTTTTTTGTTCGTGCATTCCATTGTAAAGTACCTCTCACCATCGTTTGTACTTATAGCATTTGGCAGGGGACAACACTCTCTTACAACCATCTTCATCATGGAGGGAAACGTGCGAATGAACTTCCTCGCCGGGCCGATGGGAATTGAGCCCAGATAGCGACCCTGACTCTCCACCGTGTCACGACGATGTGTTGCCGATGTTCGCACATGCGGCTCCGTCTGACCTGCGCGAGGGTGACGCCTGGTTCACCTAGATGTACGGACCATGCACCGTGTAGCACTAAAGCGGTGATTACGCTGGCGGATCGTCGTTTGCATAGCCACATACACCAGTATGTTGTAACATACAGAACAGAATATATTTCCAAACTGCGCCGCACTAACGCATGGCACAAAATCCATAGGTCTGGATAGAGCAGCTCGGTCATCCAGGATAGGGTTCATTGTCAGCACTTTGCACTCCCCGGTACGTGCCTTCCAACAGAAGTATGCACTGCAAATGTTGCATCACCTACCCTAACCCACTGTACCATCTGTGCAGGCTATTGACCCATCTTCGACCGACTAGTTTCACACTTGGTTTGGCCCTTCGCCGTACCCCTACACGCAGTCGTCTATAGCCCCACCTCCAACGCAGGCCTCGCAATACCCCTACATGTAGTCATCCATAGCCCTGCCTCCGACGCAGGCCTCACAGTATGAGCTCTGAGATGCACACTGCCCTCCCGATAGGTTTACCTTCTCTGAGGATCATCTACGTCATCAGAGGCCGCGGTGGTTGGATGAACCATGACTTCATGTAAACTCTGTTCGCATTGTATATCCGCGTAATACAATTCCAATTCAAGTATACCTTACAAAACAATCGGATGTCGGATGTCTCTCGAAAGCAAGCTACATAAAATGACGTCATTTCACATAAATAACATCTTCACTGAAAGACTCATAATAAAATGTCATTTTGTATGAAATTTGTGTCATAATTTAACAACATACAAAATTCGTCAAAAATTATACAACCAAATACACTGTAAAAAACCTTTAAAATAAATTTCACAATGTTTTGGTCTTATTTCCTATATTACAAAATTTGTACAAATAATACGATCATATAAATTTTCCAGACTAATTTATAAATGCTAAATTTGCCAAAAACAATATTTGAATTTTTTAGTCTATTTACTATTTCTTAAAAACATACAAAAAAGCAAAAGGAACATGACGCGGTGACGAGACGTGCTAGGAGCTTCACGTGCTGCCGGGACGCACCCGGCGTGTTTGCGTGCTGGCCGAGCGTGCCAGGCATGTTCGCACGCCGGAGGACCGCGCCAGGAGTCTGACGCGGTATCATGCCACGTCACGGGGCTATATATGGCATTTTGTCCGGAGAGAGCTAAAACTGGTATTACGCTGCCGCACGGGCTACGTATGCCCAGAATTCGTCCGATGGAGCAGATTCACGCTGATCCGACGACGGCTGAGAAGCATGTGAGGACCGTCCTTTTTCTCTAGTATGACCTTTGGTGCGAGTATTTTGCATGGGTTTTATTGTTTAGGCCGTCTATTGCACGAGTAACTGAATTTTTTAAAAAAACCGGTGACTTTTCACTGACTTAGATTGCTCTAACATTCGTGCAAATTAACCGTAACCCACCTCATTCCTCACCAGCGAGTAGTGGCAAAGCAGATAGAGTCCAAATAATTAAGCAAATTAAGATATACATAGCAAATATAATATTATATAATTTAAATTAATATATAAAGAAAACAGAATTAAGCATGAAAGACGTACCTAAAACATAGAAATATACGTTCAACATCACTGTACATTACAGAACACAACCATATTTGGCCCTCTTTGATTTATATGAATTTCAAAGGAAAATCGTAGGATTCTTGATTCCTCCGGAATGAACACTGTTCATGTTGTTTAATTCACAGGAAAAGCTCAACCCGATTCCAAAGGATTACTGTTGCTTCCCTAGAATTTCAGAGCCAAAAAAAAAAAAACCATCCCGTCGGACTGGATGAAAATTTTCCCACGCACGCGACGGCGCGCGCTAGAGGCAGAGACTTATCGGTGTGGAAGTCGTGGCCATCGCACCGAGTTGCGCCGCCGCCGGGTGAAGCCCCAGCCGCCGCGGCCAAGTTGCGCCGCCACGGGGCGACGCCCTCGCCCTTGCACGACGCTGTGCATGCTACTTCGTTGGCTTCGTCGCGTGCCGGCACCGCCGCCCTTGCGATGTAGAACCGCGCGTCGATGCCTTCTATAGCTAATTTTCAGTGTGCAAAAGGTGCTGAGGTCAAGGCAACTCATGTGGAGGTGAAACTTCTATGCCTAATTTTTGTTGCATTTTCACATGATATTTCCCCATGTTGCTATTACTAATAACCATTTTTCATCCTAAAAAGACTGGTTACTGCCCGGTAAACACGCTGGTTACAAATTTGATTTCAAAATTTAGTGGAGATTAATCGTTCGATACTATTCTTTTTTTAAGCATTCTAGTACCCAAAAAATTAGTGTATGTAACTCAATAGCATATATATGTACTAGTTAGAGACCCGTGCGTTGCAGCGAAGTCATAAAAATGGTGAGACGAAACTTACTGCCTGACCAATTTCACACATCAAATATTGAAGATCAAGCAACAGAGATAGAAGGGTGGCCAGAATGCGTGAGGAGATGGGAAAAGTGGGGATGAGCGGTTGTATCCTGAGAGAGAGGAGAGAGACGAATGGTCTAGATCAAATCGGATGGCTGAGAAGAGAGGACGGAGAATGGACAAACCACCAACTCACACTTTTATAATAGTAAAGATAAAGATACACACACTTAACAAATCCCTAAACGATGTTGGGTCATCTATTGAATTTCACAGAAATTCGATAGGAAACGGGGGATGTTACATTTCCTTGTAAATTCCCGTATAAATCAAATGAACCAAACAAGCTCTCATAGTATTCTAAGACTACGACGTGTGTACTGTTGCCAGGAAAGCATCCAACGTCTCGTTCTCAAAGCGTGACACGAACTTGATGCAGATCGTTGGCTGCGCCTTGAAGAACGCGAGCATCGGCGACAGCAGCGACCCGATCCCGTCCCCGCAGATGAGCCCCGACACCACCGCCGGTGACAGCAGCCGCACATCGCTGTCATCGAAGCAGAGTTAGAAAAATCGCCCGAAAATTGATCCTACCCGTTCCCCCGATTAGAGTAGAAACCAATCTCAACTATTTCATTAAGTTACTCCGAGTCCATCCGATTACTCCTATTTGTATTCGATTTACACCGATTTCGACCAATTTTTGTTTGAAATCTAACATTTTATTTAAAATTTTTGGTCCGAAAAATACTGAAATTTCTGAAAATCGGTGCTACTTGCCCTACCGGTTTTAATAACCTTGCGTTGAAGTACCCCCAGACGTACAGTGCCAGGCTCCCCATGGCCATGCTGACGGGCATCTTGGGTGGCACGAAGAACGCCACGGCCACGCCTATGGTGCTCAGGATGTAGGGGAGCATGCGCCACCACCTCCGCTCCGCCACCTCGTGCATCATGCTAAGCGCCAGCGCCGGCGCAAAGAAGAGCTTGCAGAGGGGGAGGCTGTGCTCCGGCAGGCTGTGTCGGCCGACGCTGAGCTTGGCGATATCACTGTACACCTTGCGTAGGAGACGTTGTTGGATTAATTTATTTTACTTAAGTGGAGAAAGTCAATTAGCACTTGCCTAATTAAGAGCATACAATATGAACCGACAATGGTAAGTCGGTATGCTGACTTGAAGCTTCCAGTAGAAACAACATGCTTCTAGTTATTACAAAAAAATTGGTGCTTAGTTGTAAAGGTGACTAATCACCTAAGTAATTAGTTTGCATCTATATAACATGAGTTTTTAATGAGTTATAACCTTAAGTCGGTTTGTAAGGTCATATAAAAGGACATGAGCACCGTTTATTCAATAGAAGTTAGTATGTCTGTGTAATGAAGTAATGTAGATGAGAATATCCTATTCTTGCTTTTTTTTGCCTCCCGCTAGAATTGAGTTTCAACAATTGGTATTAGAGCGAGGTTACGAGGCCTAGGTTGAGTTGGGCATAGTGTAAAATCAGTGTATAGTTGAAGCCCAAAATCATTCCTGTCGGAGTACTGTTGGGAAGTAGAGAAACCGCCAACATGGCAACGTCGACGAGGCTGACGAGAGAGGGAAGTGTGACCCTCCAGTATCTGTTTCTCACAAAGAGCAATTATTCGATATGGGCAATCAAGATGAAGGTCTACATGTGCGCGCAAGGAGTCAACAGACCCGAAGAAGGTTGTCATCATGCACAAAGATCAGATGGCACTGGCAGCCTCTACCTGGGCATCTCGGAGGAAATGCTCCTACTTTTAGCCGAAAAGGAAATAGCTAAGGAGGCATAGTAGACTTTGAAGATGATGCACATAGACACCGAGCGCGTTAGGGAGGCAAAAATAAAAACTCTCAAGTGTGAGTTTGAGGCTCTTCGCATGAAAGAAGCAGAAACAATTGATGACTTTGCTGTGAGTACAACAACCATTGCCAACAAAATTCATGCGTTGGGTGAGAGGTTTGAGGAGGCATATGTTGTGAAGAAATATGTAACATCTTGATTTTTAAAGTCTTTTTGAAGCCTTTTTTTAAAAATAATCATTTGGATTTTTCTAAAATTAATTAAAGGTTAATTTGAATATTCATAAATTAAAAAGAGTTAATCTGAATAAAGTAAAAAATCAATTAAAAAGAAAACTAGTTTTTGTTGTGTTCCTTATGCTGCGTGTCGGTCATCCGGGCCATCACACGCTCTAGCAGTTCGATAGTTCCTTGCACCATGTGTTGACATGGCTGAATTGTTCATCATACCCGTACGGAGTCTGCCGCCACGTTCTCTTCGGAGTTCGCCGCTACTCCGCATGTGTCCGCCACGGCATTTGTGCCATGTCCATCCCGGAGACCACAACGTTTGTGCTTTAAAAGCCAAGCTGTGCCTGCTTTTCTGCAACGTGAACTGCCCGAGCCCTCGATGTCTGAGCTAAGTTTGCCGTTGAGCTTCGGCCGAAGACATCACCTCCGCCGGCCATTCGCCACCTTGCGCCGTCTGCCTGCTCCACCACTCTCGCGTCCTGCACCGTCGATTTAGTCGTCGAAGTGTTGCCCCGGTCTGCGTACTCCGCCAACATCAGCGCTGATGTCATGGCACACCCATCGTCTTCTCAGTTTTCCATAGACTTAGTTCATGTGAGCCAAGCCTATGATATAGTAGACCCATCTATCAGTAGTCACTGTTCCGTAGACCGTAAGCCAATCCACACAAGCATCCATGTCACTGAGCCACGTCAGATGCCATATCAGCCCTAAGTCCATGTGTCCACCACCTCAGCGCAACTGTGCACAGTGCCGTGCCACATCACCTTCCACGTGTAAGTCCAGTCAGCAGCCACGTGGCACCACATCATGTATTTTGGTCACATGTCATACCATGTTAGCCTAACCTAGCCTATATACATTGTTTCATGCACTGAACCCACGATAGACATTCACCGTTCCATGCACTCGGTCCATAGCACAATAGATTTTCAAATGTTCAGTATTCTCTGAGCCAATTAATCTTCTAAGGGTTTGTTCTTCTCCATCTTAGCTCCGGTTGATCTGATTCTTCTTCCTAAATTCATCTAAAATTAAGCTCTATCTTTTGGTTCTAATTTTGTAGCTTTTGGAGTTTATTTAGATTTTATTTGAGTTTTTTTTGTATTTTATTCACTTTCTCTCTCGTTAGATAACGTCTTTGAAAGAGCAGAAATAGGACCAGAAGACCAAGAATTGGGAACTGAGCAAGGCCAAAGTAAGTCATGACCTTTGATCATGTTAAATCTTTTGTTTTTAAATCAATTATTTATTATTTTGTTTTAAATTATCTTGCATTGCTAATTTGATATAAACCTTTGTACCTGGTAGTTATTATCCAACTTGATTAATTCTATCTTGATAATTTGAATGCCATGATTCCATTGACACCATAAGATGTGTAACTATCTAGTGATGCAATACTAGTATCCACATGGGTTGACTTAATGAAATATTGAATTGTGGTGGTCAGCCACAGTTATAAAATTTGAGTACCATGACATAGATAGTGTCATTGGTGTTGTTTATACAAAAAATGGTTTTTACTTGGGCAAGTAATCATGTAGTAAAGGGGGAAGTGTGGTTAGCACTTTTGTGATGTGGATGTCTTGCCTGAGTAATGTCTAAGGACTTAGCTTTGTGCGCCATTGATTGAGCCTTCTCGTACAACCATATGTTTAGTATGAGGTAAATCTGGTTAATTAATTTATGATGTTTTAACTTTGGTTTTATCATTGAGATGACATGGATAGTAAATTTATTTATGGGTAATTCTCCACATGGTGCAAGAGGGGGCTTTTCTGACTAAGTGGATAGCCTACTCGGTAGAGAAACCTTAGCAGGCGAAGTTAATTTGAAATTGAGTATTGTAAAGGCCTTATGATAATCACTTAGCTGCATGCCCATGGAAGCGTGTATTGGCTGTTATGATAAGTGCACTATCTCATGTGGGTAAAATTGTGCAAGATCTGCAGAGTATAAACTATTCGGATAACCGTGTCCCTAGTCATGGATAATGCTCAATGATTTCACACAAGAGGTAGGTTTTTCCTAAAAATTTGGTTTGGCTAGAAAGCAAGTTGGTTGGAAAGTGAATGGTCAGGTCACTTGCGATTTATTCATTCCTTGACTCTTTACTTATTTATTTACGTCTTTTTCATAAATGCGTTTTCAATCTATTTATTATAATTATTCTAAATTGTTGTTTTCTACAAAGTAACCACTCAGGTATCATTTGTTAAGTCTTGCATAATTATATTCCATTCCATTACAAGTGACTTGCTTATTACTTCATGAACTCACATCTATATCATATTTGTTCAGTTGTTGAAGAAGAGCCATACCAGTCCAAGATACTTGAAGGAGGATTCTTCGATGACCTCTCAGATTAGGACTTTGCTTCCCAATCGATTGCATGTGGTTATATCGAGTGCCTACTATGCTTTTTGTTGTCTTTCCACTGCTAGTTTTGCTGGAGCCTCTTAGGCCATTAAATTGTAAGCTTGGCTCTAAGATCATGACTTTGATATTTAACAATATTTGAGTCTTTCATAGTCAATCTTGATATTGGTCGATATCCCATATATGTTCCTACGGTGTGTTCTAGCGTGATCCTGGACTAGTGCAGAATATACAGAGAGTCCAGATTTACATATTTGGACAAAGCCTTGGATAGGATGGAAAAGCCTTAAGGATCTATAAAACTAAAAAAAAAAATCTTAAGCTTCCTTGCTTCTTTGTTTTCTTTGTTAGTGTCTTGAACTTGTCTCTATCTGAATTGTCAAGCTTTTGCTAATTTTTCTGTCTTAAAATTTTGTAGATGCTATTCCGCAATTCGTTCGCTAGTGATGAAGGTGGTTTTTGTGAGGAGGCATGGCTCATGCTCCAGGACTTGGGTTGCACTCGCTGCCCTTAGCTGCACGGATTCACTATCGCCAGGGATGGTAGGGAGGTTTGGAGGGTTAGAGTTACCATCTTCTCCGAGAGTGAACAGGATAGTCGCCCTTATCGCTTCATAGTGGATCGAGAAACTTTCAAGTTGGGATGTCAAGAAGCTACTCAAGTAGTTCTTGCATACTTGAGTTTCACTCATCGTCGTCCATTGGTTGGTTCTACTTATCATTACTTTACCTATCGCAAGAAGGGGAAGTTTTCAGCATATTCAGGAGTTTAGAAGGTGAGACCGATCCCACTGTTATCCATATGGCTTCTCTCATCAAGGTGTAAGATGATGCTTACAACCACTTAGACTTGAAGTTGGAGAGTATCTATGCAAAATTAAGGGATGCTCAGTTGGGGTTGTCACAACTAAAGGAGTTGCATCAAGATTGGCAACAACTACAAGTGCTGCACCAGGAGTTGGCATACCAGCAAGAGCTTGAACACTCAGAAGAATATCAACCTCAGACACCATAAGAGCAGCAGACATTGCTTTCCTCTATGTAGCTGGCACCTTGTGGACTTACTTTGGAAGCATCTCTAGTCCGTCGCCATCATCCAGCGCTCAGGACAACTGCATGCAAGAAAGTCTTGCACCCTCGTCATATGGACAGCTTTATGCCTATGAAGGAGTATCGCTCGATGTACCCAGTAGGGCCCCCTGCTAGAGGAGGAGGATGGATCGGTGCAGCAGAAGAACCAAAAGAAGAAGTGGCTACTAAAGAGCATGTGCTCGCTGAGGAGGTTGATGAGGAGGAGTAGATAGTAGTACTGGAGTAGTAGTAAGAGTTTGTAGCTTCCAAATAAAGAGTGCATATTAGATAATTTTGATTATTATTTGCAATTGTGTGTGATGTGAGCTGCAGTTTTGCCTCTAGCATTATGTTGCAGTCATGTCAAGGATCTTTATTTGAGTAATTCAATGCTTCTTTGGTTAGCCTTTTGCCTTAGTGTTTGTTTAGTTTAGGATTGTCATTAGTTTATCCCCCCTTAGACGAGTTTACTCTTATCTTTGCTTTTTCCCTCTTTCCTCTCACTGATCACTGTTCGAGTTGGGTCACCTTGCCGAAGGCAGTAAGAGGATATGAGGATTCAAAAACAAAATCCTCAGGGTCTTAAGTAAAGCTAGCACAATAGTTGCCATAGTATAATTTGGTACTACTTTCTTCTTAGTTAGTCACCAATTGGAAGGCGGTTGTGGGTTATACAATTGCCTCACATCAGTCCAGAGAATTTAGGAGAGAGTGATGCTCTTCCCTAAGGGCTGGAGAAGTTGTGGCTTAGCTCAAGAACGTGGGTGGAGTGTGTTCAATGTAATTATTGTGCAGAGGTGTAGAGTAACACCCACCAAGGAAAGTACAAGCAACTGGGGTTAGCCTTTTAGAGTTACTCATTAGCTAGTGATTAGTT
Organism: Dendrocalamus latiflorus; assembly: GCA_017311315.1. NCBI lineage: Eukaryota > Viridiplantae > Streptophyta > Magnoliopsida > Poales > Poaceae > Dendrocalamus > Dendrocalamus latiflorus. Next base: position 21,357,212 of record CM029623.1, read on the forward strand.
CAAATTGGTAAAGACCTAAAAGAGATTGGAATTCATTTTAGAATAATGAAAAGGAGTTATAATCACCAGAACATAGGCAACAAGATAGAGGGTGTACCTATTGTCGGAGGTTTTCACTAATGTGCTATCGGAAGGTATTTCAAAAGTGTCACCAGATAGAGAGGTAGAGTTCACAAATTGAGTTAGTATCTGGTACATCACGAATATCCAAGAGCCATACCGAATGTTTGCTAATGAGTTAACAAAACTAAAGAAGTAGATGTAGGAGTTACAAGACAAAGGTTATGTCAGTCCCAGCTCATCGTCATGGGAGGATCCTTGGTTGTCTATCAAGAAGAAGGATGGAAGTTAGCGTATGTGTGTGGATTATTGAGCACTCAATAAGGTTACTATTAAGAATCCTTTACCAGAATCGATGATTTTTTATCAGCTTAAAGGAGCCAGAGTGTTTTTAATGATTGATTTGAGATCAGTTTATCATCAGCTAAAAATTCATCAAAAAGATATTCCCAAGACAATGTTCCCTAGTCGCTATGCGTTGTATGAGTTCACAGTGATGTCTTTTAGTTTAACCAACGCCCCAGCCTATTTCATGTATTTAATGAAAAAGGTATATATGGAGTACTTGGATAAGTTTGTTGTTGTGTTCATCGATGACATTTTGATTTATTCCAAGGATGTGAAAGAGCATGAAGTGCATTTGAGGTTAGTGTTATAGAAGCTCGGGGAGCATAAGCTTTATACCAAGTTCAACAAATGTAAGTTTTGGATGAAGAAGGTTGTTTTTCTAGGCCATGTTATGACAACAGAAGGTGTGACAATTGATCCCGGAAAAGTCAAGAATGTACTTAATTGGAAGTCACCTACTTCAGTGCCTCAAGTAAGAAGTTTCCTTGGTATGGCAAGTTATTACCATTGCTTCATTGAAGGATTTTTTTAGTGTAGCAAGGCCGGTTACACAGTTATTAAAGAAGGAAAAGAAGTTTATTTGGATGCTAGAGTGCAAGAAGAGTTTTCAAAAATTGAAAGAGTGTAACTACTACACTAGTGTTAGTGTTGTCAGATATTAATAATAATGATTTTGAAATTTATTGTGATGCTTCTTGTAAAGGTCTGGGATATGTGTTGATGCAAGACAGAAAGGTAGTAGCCTATGCTTTGTGCCAGTTGAGACCGCATGAGGAAAATTATCCTACACATGATTTAGAGTTTGTAGCTATTGTGCATGCTTTGAAAATTTGGTGCGACTATCTCATGGGTAATCGTTGTGAGATTTATACAGGTCATAAGAGTTTAAAGTATATCTTTACCCAAACCTATCTTAATCTAAGGCAAAGAAAATGGTTGAAGTTGATAAAAGATTACAATGTTGGAATTCATTATTATCCAGAAAAGGCTAATGTGGTAGCAAACACTTTAAGTAGAAAGAGTTATTGCAACACTATGATGGTCAAGGAAAGTCAGCCAACTTTACATGAGAAATTTCAGAAGCTTAATTTGGAGTTGGTTGAAGAAGGATTTTTAGCTACAATGGAGCTACAACTAACTTTGGATGCTCAAATTCTCCAAGCACAAGCTTGGAGTTAAGAAAATAAAGACTAACTTAAGAAAAGGTAAAGCTTCACGTTTTAAAGAGAATGATCAAGGTACTCTGTAGTTCAAGGAGCACTTGTGTGTGTGCCAAGTAAGAAGGAGCTTCAGGACTTGTTACTCAAGGAGGCTCATGAGTCCCTGCATTCGATTCATCTAGGTAGTACTAAGATGTATCAAGACATCAAGAACAAGTATTGGGGGACTCGTATGAAACGAAGGATAGCAGAGTATGTTGCGCTTTGTAATGTGTGTTAGAGAGTTAAAGTTGAACATCATAGAGTAGCAAGTTTGTTGCAACAATTGAGAATTCTTGAATGGAAATGGGAATGGACTTTATTATAAGATTACCTAAGACAAAGGAATTGTGGACCACTTGACAAAAGTTGCGCATTTCATTCCAGTCACGACAACTTATGTAGGTGATAAATTGGTAGATCTGTATGTATCGAGAATTATAAGTCTCCATAGGGTGCTAAAAAAGATAGTGTCAGATCGTAGAACATAGTTTACATCCTGATTTTGGGAAAGTTTTCATGAAGCCATAGGTACTCATCTGAATTTCAGTACAACGTATCATCCTAGACAGATGGGCAGCCTGAGCATATGAATTAGATTATTAAGGATATGCTAAGAGCTTGTGTGTTGGACTATGGAGTTTTCCTATAATACAGTTACCAGTCTAGTTTGCAAATGTTGCCATTTGAAGCTTGGTATAGTAGAAAGTGCAGGAGCCCTCTCAATTGGAAAGAGGCTGAGGAGGGTCAGGCCTTTGGTCTGGAATGTTTAAAAGAAGCTAAACAAAAGTTCACCTAATTCAAGAAAGGTTGAGGACAGCGCAGACTATACAGAAAAGTTACGCAGATAATTGTAGTTGAGATTTGAGTTTTGAGCCAGATGATTATGTGTATATCAGGATTATGCCTTTCAAAGGAGTCAAGACATTCCAGATAAAAGGAAATTTTACACCAAGATATGTGGGCCATTCAAGATTTTGAAGTGTAAAGGAGGGGTTGCTTATCAATTAGAGCTACTTGTGTCTTTCAGTGGGATACATGATGCCTTTCATATGTTTTAGTTGAAGGAGTGTTTGCGTGTGCCAGAAAAGCTGTACTAGTGGAAGAGAATCTTACTTACAAGGAGCATCCTATCAGAATTTTAGAAGTGTCTAAGCGTATGATTAGGAGTAAGGACATTTGTTTTTGCAAGGTTCAATGCAGTAACCATTCCGAGGAGGAAGTAACCTGGGATCATGAGAGGATCTCAGAATAGAGTTTTCAAACCTATTCCTTTAGTAAACCTGACTCTCAAGGTTGAGATTCCGTTTAAGGGGGGAGGTTTGTAACATCCTGATTTTCATATCCTTTTTGAATCTTTTCAAAATACAAACAATCATTTGGATTTTTCTGGAATTAATTAAAGCTTAATATGAATATTCATAAATTAAAATGTTTTAATCTATATTAAGTTAACATCAATTAAGAGAAAACCAGTTTTTGCTAGGTTCCTTGTGCTGCAAGGAATTTTTTTTCTAAATTTTCTTATTTTTTCAATTTTAATTGCTATTTTTTGGGAGCTCAATTGAATTTATTGTGATTTATGAAATTAGAAAATCATTTGAAATCCCTAAAAGGTCTTAGGCCAAAACCTAAGCCCGGCCCACTTCTCTTCGACCCAAACCTTCTCTTTAGCACAGCCCTGCCACGCGCATACCGCGTGCCAGACCATCACACACGTCAGTTGTCTGATCATTCCTTGCACTATGTGTCATCCTTCGGGACATGGCTACACTATTCATCGTCCTATTCACAGTCCACCGATGTCTTCTCTTCGGAGTTCACCGCTCTGCACATGTCCACCCCGGACTCCACGTCGACATCTGTGCCATCTCCGTCCTGGAGACCTCAGCGTTCACACTTTGGAATGCCTAGTCGTGCCCCACTTTTCTGCATCCTTGATGTCCAAGCTGAGTTCGCCGTCGAGCTTCCACCGAAGCCATCGTCTTCATCGTCCATCATCGTCGCCGCTGGTTCATCATTAGTTCTCGCCACCGTTATGCCATGTTATGCCACCCTCCGAGCACCGACCTCCGTCTGCTATCAGCCCCGCCAACTATTCACTGCCTTATGCCATCCACCCGCTCTGCCGCTCTGTTGTGTCGCACTGTCGGTTCGATTGCCGAAGCATTGCCCCGATCCACACACTCTGCTGATGTTAGCATTGATGTTATGGTGCATTCGTCATCTTCTCTATTTTCTGTAGACTTAGTTCATGTGAGCCTAGCCTATGACATAGTGGACCCACCTGTTAGTGGTCACTATTCTATAGACTGTATGGCAAGCCACGCAAGCATCCACATCACCGAGCCACGTTAGATGGCATATCAGCCCAAAGTCCATGTGTGCCACCTTAGCACAACAATGAACAGTGCCATGCCATGTCACCTTCCATGTGTCAGTCCAGTCAACAGCCACATCATTTATTTTGGTCGTGTGGCTCACCACGTGTCATTCCATGTCAGCGTAGCCTAGCCTATATACACTGTTTCATGCACCGAGTCAATGGTATACCTTCAATGTTCCATGCACTCGATCTACAGCATAGTGGCTTTTCTAATTTTTAGTATTTTCTCAGCTAATTAATCTTCCAAGGGCCTGTTCTTCTCTATCCTACCTCCCATTGACCTGATTATTCTTCCTAAATTTATCTAAAATTGAGCTTATTTGCATTTATTTATGTTTCATTAGCTTTCTCTCTCGTTAGATAACATCTTTGTAGGAGCAGAAGCAGGACCAGAAGACCAAGAGTTGAGAACTAAGAAAGGCCAAGGCAAGTTGTGACATTTGATCATGTTGAACCTATTGTTTTTTAATTCTATTATTTATTATTTTGTCTTAAATTATTTTGCATTGCTAATTTGATACAAAATTTTGTACCTAGTAGTTAACATCCAACTTGATTAATTCTAACTTGATAATTTGAATGCCATGATTCCATTGTCACCATAGGATGGTAATTATCTAGTGATGTAATACATGTAGTATTCACATGGGTTGTATGTTTAATAAGCTTAGCCATACTTGTACTTGTAGCCATCACATTTTGATTAAGTAATTAATTTTGACTTAATGAGATATTGAATGTGGTGGTTAGCCATAGTTATAAAAGTTGAATACCACGGCATGGGTAGTGTCATTTGTGTTGGGTATACAAAAATAATTTTCACTTGGGCGAGTGATCGTGTAGTAAAGGGGGAAGTGTGGTTAGCACTTCTAGGATATAAATGTCTCGTCTAGGCACACTACAACAGAAAGGGTCATCACAGATGATTCAAAACTGTTATCACAGATAGTTTCTGAACAGTCTGAATTTATGTGTTTGTGATAACGGGTGGTTATCACAGATGTCTCTCAAACCGTCTATGATAATTTACAACACAGACGGTTTTTCAATAAAACTGTCTATGATATATTAGATATCACAGACAATTCTTAAACATAGTAGTCTGTAATATCTGATATATCACAAATAGCTAATACTAAAATCGTTTGTGATATATCATAACCGTCCGTGATATCTGATATACCACAAACGGCTAATACTAAAAACTGTTTGTGATATATCAGATATCACAGATGGTTTTTAAACATAGCTGTCTATGATATCTGATAGATCACAGACGACTAATATCGCAAACCATCTTTGATATAAAAGATATAACAGATGGTTCTTAAACATAGCCGTCTGTGATATCTGACATATCACAAACGGCTAATACCAAAAAACGTCTATGATATAAAAGATATCATAGACAGTTCTTAAACATAGCTGTCTATGATATCTAACATATCACTGGTGGCTAATATCACAAACCATCTATGATATCGTACATATCACAGACGACTAATATAAAAACCGTCTGTCACAGATGGTTTGTTGTTACAAACTGTCTGTGATAGCTATTTTAATAGCTAAATTATTTCCTGTTTTTTGGCTAGCCTTAGGAAATACTAGCCATGCCCTCTGAAAACAAGCAAATAATCACATATATAGCACACAATAATCATTACATAGATATCATAAATGAATTAAACAACTGAATGAATTGTTTGATTAAGTGAACAAAGCCCGAAATGCATCCACCTACTGACACGCTCGTTCGAGTGTCTCCCGAACAACCTCTGATTGAACAATCAAGCGAATTGAGCCCATAGGCTCTCTTCCCTTTCTTGAGGGGTCTCGACAAGGTTGACTCAATCGCCCTCCACCTTGACTAAGTATTCCAAGCAACGGCTAGCCTCCTGGAGACATGCAACGTCATTGTGGAGGACCACGTCAATGTGAGGTTAGCTCGCTGGAAGCGGGAGACCAACCGGAAGACACGTTGAAGGATGGCGGAAGGTGGCCTTCAACTGCTTTGGCAAGTCCTCAGACATAGGAGGGAGGACACTGTTGGCACAGTGCCCTTCCGTAGCATCCACCAGCGTACAACTGGCGTGGTGCTTGTCCAGGATAGCCAGATTAGCCTTCAGTGCCGGCAACAAGGAAGAGTAGGGAGCTATTTATTTTTGCTTGAGAGACAAGGATGACAAGGAAAGATAGCCGGCCTGTGAGGTGTTTGTACAGGATATATCCGCGATGTGGGGATTAATCTCCAGTGGCGGATGATCATTTTTATACAATAAGGAATATATCCGACGCGTGAGACGAAGAGACGCATCGGGGAGCTGAAACGATCGAAAAGCACGCATCGAGGAGATGAAGCGCGTGCCATTCATGCGTAACATATCATAGACGGTTTCAACCACAATCCATCTGTGATATGCAACTACCATAGATGGTTCATATTAATGACCATATGTGAACTATCACATATGATTCTAATTAAAAACCATCTATGATGTCTGCAATTATCACAGATGGTTGGTATTAATAACCGTCTGTGAACTATCACATATAGTTATTAACGAGAACTATCTATATATGTTAGTAGAGTATCATAGATGGTACACGATCACTCATGTAAAACCGTCTGTGATAATTACAACACCGTATGTGATGAGGCGTCCAATATAGTTTGCTTTGTCATAGTGGTAATGTCCATATGTGAAACTTGTTACAATTCCCGGGAGAAAGGACACTTTAGTAAGGATTGTCCCAATTGTATCACTCCTAAACCATCTCTATTTAATGTGCATTATTTGCTTAGGAAGGGTAAAAAGGGCAATGTGTTTACTAGAAATGTTAGTTCACAAAACCTTAAAATTAGGGCCATTTGGGTGCCCAAATCTATTATGACTAACACTCTTGGACTCAATCAAGTTTTGGGTATCAAAATGCGCTTAAGTGCTTAATGAGTACTTGGAGAGGCATTGGAGACTTGGCTTATTCATGAAGAGGTAAATTCTACCATATGCACATTGAGAGCCAAACTTGAGGATGATTATACAATATTATGAACCAATGTCGTCTCGGTAACAAGTATCTACATTAAAGTTTTAGCCCCTAACCTAGTATAGGTTACTTTACATGATTTTTTTTAAAAAGGGGCACTCTTGCTCTTGTTCTAAAATTTCATTATTGTAAATCCTGAGAAAGATGTTTAGTGGAACACTAATGGAGAGTGTTAAATCATATTCACGTATACCACATCCTTAAGTGTGCCCAAATAAGTTAAGTGCTACTATTGTTTCTTCAAAATTATGCCATTTAGCAAGAAGTCAAAAACTTGAAATTATTAGTATATCTTTGAAAAAACTAGTTAGAAAATGTATACAAATACATTTAAAAGGTTTTCAAAAGGTTTTGGTTTCAAAAAACCTTATTCAAATAAAATTGAATTTCTAACCCAAAACTAGCAATTTAGTATCTTGTTTTGACTTTAAACTCAAAAATGGGCTAAAATCAATTCTAAAAGGAATTTAAAAAGGTGTTTAATATAAAAAATATAGAGTTGGCTATTTAAAATATTATTGGTATTCAAAAGTTTTCCAAAAAAACTAACTAATCAAAAGTTATTCAGATTTGAAATTCATCCAAAATCTTAAGTTGAGCCAAGTGGTCACAATCTAGAACTTAAGTGAGTTTTGCCATTTGAGCCTAAATTATTGATGTATATTGGCTCACAAGGGTATCTACAACGTACACATGAAATCAAAATGCTTAATATACCATAAATGCTCATTTTTGCAATCTTGAAGAATTTATTGAAAATGAGCTTGTTTTTGAAAATTGAAAGCTTAATTTGCTAAAAACTATATTGAGAAGAGTTTTGATCTTGGCATATAATTGAAAGTGCTCCACAACTACTTTATGTTTCTTTGTGAAAAACCTTGGAGCAATATACAATATTATATCTAACATCTCCTTTGAAATATAATCTCTTAGTATGCTTCTAGAAAAATCGAAACTACTGGCAGTCTTTGTGCGGTACTTTCATTTTCTGGAACTACCGGCAGCGAACCACGGTACTTCTAATATTTCTGGCAAATGGTTGATTTGTTTCAAAACTTATTGTTTCCAATTTCTCTCAGCCATTCCTTTTGCTCGTCAAGTCAAGTTGATCCTTGTTAATCCTTGCTAACTACCCTCAAGTATTTCTCGACTCCATATGTCATTTTGCTCTTAATTTGATTCTTTTTCTTTAAAATGGTAATCTATCAAAGAGTGGTAGACTTTCTGTCATCTTGACCTCGGCATGAGTTTTATCCTTATCTTTACAAGTGATATCATCCATTTTCTTCAAGTGATATCCCTTACTTGTGGAAAATAAGTCGTATCCTTGTTCCTCCAAATGGTGTCTTTTGGAATGTTATCCTTTTTCCCAATTGCCGAGCAAATCTTTCTTAACCGAGCTCTTTCACCTATATGATATCATCCTTTTCAAGTGGTATCCACTGTTTCAAGTGGTATCTCTCAAATGATATCATCCTCCTCTCTTGAGTGTTATTTCAGGTGGTTTTTTCCCCACAAATGGTATCTTCCCTCAAATAACATCATGTGAAAAATCATTGAAGATGAAGTACCAAGTTTGACCTTGTGAGATATAACTTGATCATGCAAGTGGCATCAAGTTTCACAAATAAAATCAATCACACTTGGTGTCATATATGCTATTAAGGTGGTATCAGGTCTCTACAAATAGATTTAATTATACTTGATATCATTTATGATTACAAGTGATATGTTTCACAAGTGGTATCCTATGTCATCATAAGTGGTATAAAGGTCAAAAATGGTATATGCTTATCATAGAAAAGTCCAAAGAGCCACAAAAGGTTAAATGGCACATAGTATGGACAAAAGGCTAATAATTAGTACTAATTATGGACAACTGGATTACTAGCGGTATCCATGAATCTTGGTGCTAGATGACATAGAGAGAGAAGGGGTTAAACAAAAGGGAAGAGATAAGAAAAGAGAAGAAAAACAAGAAGAGTAGAATTCATTTGTGTGTCAAAGGCGAAGATAATTGCCAAAGAGAAACCTTTGTGTAAGGGGGAGTTTTTTCTTTGTGAAAAACTTACATAATACTTTGGCTTACTAATGCAAAAAGGGGTTTAAAAAATATTATTTGGAAAACTATTTTATCTATTTACCCAAAATATTTTATGGATCTTGTAAATGAATGTGTTTCATTCTCTTTTGGTTTTTAAGCTCCAGATAAAAAATCACTTCTTTTCACTCTTTGCTAAAATGTTGTACATTCAGAGTTTTATAAGTTGTTTTTGAGAAGATTTGTGTTTTTCATTCCTTAATGTGCTCATAATCTGAGCTAGCCTTTGAAGATTAAATTGGAATACAAAATCCTGAAAATAATTCAAATGCTACAAGTGGTATCAAATACCAAAAAAGGGAAACTTTAAAAGTCAGGAGCTCTCATGAGTAAGAGTATTTGAATGTGTTTCAAATATCTTTCCTTTAGTTCCCTCCAAATTCCCTCTTGGTCATATGCATTTATCTTCTTTCTTCCTATGACCATTAAGTTTAATTAATTGGTATCAAGCTCCTTTATGGCTTAATCCTATTTTCTGCTTTTTGATGTTTTCTTTTTGGTGATCAATACCAAAAGGGGGAGAATTATGAATAATAGCATTGATAAGTTTTGATAAAGAGTCAAAAGGGGAAGAATTGATAAAGGTGAAACAGGAGAATTATGATGTTATATAGTAAAGACCACCAAAAAGGGTGAATGCCAAAAGAGGGAGAATAAGAGAATAACAATATTAGAACTAAAATTGAAATTGAACAATGTCAAAAAGGGGAATTAAAAATAATGCTAAAAGGGTAAGAGATTTCATCAATAGTCTTTAATTTGCTATCATATGTTCTTGATCATCCAAACACTATTATTGTCAATGGATTTATCATCAATCACCAAAGGGGGGAGATTGAAAGATCAAGCTCCATTTAAATTGGTTTTAGTAATAATGACAAATACTATTATGTGATTTTGGTGATAATGACAAATACTATTATAAGATTTTGGTGATAATGACAAATACATTTGTGAGGTTAACCTTGTTTATTGATTATGATATTACTTAGTCCCATTTGGATGAAAAGGTGAAAACCATAAAAAGTATGCATTCAAAATCATATTCTCATATATTAGTGCATTCCTTGGATCCAAAATATATATTGAACTCCACAAATAGTCCAAAATTAATATGTGCATATGCCTTCATTATACATATTTGTATGCGCACATTTAGGGGAATTCACTCTATGTTTTGAGGTTTCATAAATATTGATCCATGTTTCCTTTAATATGCATATTTAGGATGTTTACATTGAAATACATCAATTGAGTATATATAGCTTATGTAGTTTATATATACTCATTTACAATCAGGTTGTCATCTAACTTCTCCATTATGTGTCAATGGTTGGATGATTAATGACAACCGGGTAAGTAAGTTTTGCTTAAAAAGCTCATCTTAGAGTATATAAGTGTTGTTTACATGTTGTATACTTGCAAATATAATCTTTATCTCATATTCTGTTGAGATTATCACGAATTATCAAAAAGGAATAATTGTAGAATCTAGTCCCTCCATAATGTGTTAATGGTGAAGTTTGGTAATTGATGAAAATTGTTTTGTGGACTAACATTTTCATGAGTTGGATGACTATGTTAGGTGCTACAAATGAGAATGACTAGGGATGACTTCATGTGTTGAAGATCATGAAGTCTAGATTGAAGATGGCTTCATTTGTTGAAGTCTATTAAGAGAAAGATACATCACGAGTTGATACATGTCCAAGAGAAGATCATATGTTGATCATCAAGTCAAGTGAAGACCATCATGAGTTTCATAGAGTTGAAGAAATGGATGCATCATGGGTTGATGCATATCAACACATTGACCTACGGAAAAGGTATGACTAGCTTGGGCTATGGATGTGTTCCTAATCTTTTACCAGTCTTGGTGTTTGGTTGGAAGACCGGATTACTTGTATAGATTGTCATACTATTAAGAGAGGTTATGTCTAGTAGTTTGAGTCTCATCATGTGTTCGTAGCTCAATCTCACCTCTTATAGTTCATCTTGGCATAAGGCTTGTATTTGCAAATGTGTTTTGCAAATAGTTGATCCTCGTGTATTGAATCCTTGTAACATAGAACTATACATTGCAAATGTGTTTTACAAGTGCTTGAAGTCCATGTTTCTATTATTTGTGATATGTGGCTTGTATTTGTAAAGTGTTTTGCAAATGGTTGAAGCTCGTATTTAATCATTGTGTCATGATTCTAAAAGTGTGCAAATGTGTTTTGCAATTGGTTAAGAATCATATTTGGTTCTTGTATGCATGATACTAAAGTTTGCAAATGTGTTTTGAAGTGTTGAAGTCCATGTTTCCATTCTTTGTGATATGAGGCTTGTATTTGCAAATGTGTTTTGCAAATAGCTGAAGCTCATATTTAATCTTTGTGTCATGATTCTAAAAGTGTGCAAATGTGTTTTACAAATAGCTGAAGCTCATATTTAATCTTTGTGTCATGATTCTAAAAGTGTGCAAATGTGTTTTACAATTTGTTGAGAATCATGTTTGGTACTTGTATGCATGATACTAAAGTTTGCTAATGTATTTTGCAAAAATATCTATATTCCTTAGAACAATCGAAACTACCGCAGTATAATCTATGGTACTATCGCGAATTGGAACTACCAGCGTTGTAATCATGGAACCACCGCATGCGTTGCTGGTTGATGAGAGACCATGTGGAGGTATCCCCATGTTTGTGATGAGTAATTGACGGTTGTGTTAGAAGGTTTGAGTTTGTTTTGGGTATTCTAGGGTTGAGTACCTTTTACTAATGCTATTGTTGATTATACTGTTTCGTGCGGTGCTATGTAACGGTTTGCTTGTCTATGTGGCTGCAGGACTTTGGAGCTAAGTCATGGTGAGGTGTGGGAGTACCGGGACTAGGCACAGGAAGTGTTGAGGTCCAGACGGTCAGAGACATCGAAGATGATCGAGACTGCTAAGGTGGTTGCGAGTCGGGAGACGAGGAACTGGAGCTACCGTTAGTGGACACGATGGGCGACGACGAGTGGACCGAGACTAGGCTCAGGGAGGAGTCGGAGGTTTAGACGGTTGGATGTCGGTTGCGGTCGTGTGTGACGGAACAGACCAGGACTAGTCTTAGGTGGAGTCGGAGGTCCAGTCGGTCGGAGTCGGGTGGACACGACGGGGCAGCGGCGAGGTGGACCGAGACTAGACTCAGGTGGAGTCGGAGGTCCAGACGGTCAGGATGCCGGGTGCGGTCGTGTGCAGCGGAGCGGACCGGGACTAGACTCAGGGAGGAGTCGAGGTCCAGACGGTCAAGGTACCGGTTGCGGGAAGCTTCCGGGAAGGTGCTTGAGGGGCAATTTGGAGAATTGACTCAATCATGAGTGGAGTGGCTGGTTTTCCCTCCATTTCTTGTGTTGACTTTGACTCTTGTTTCTATTGTGGTTGGAGCATGGAGTGGGAAGGGTATGCCACTTCTTGATTTGCCACTTTGAGTGTGAGCTCTTGCCTTCATAAGTGGAGAGGTGGAGGTAGTAGGAGATAGCTCAACCAGGCAAGCAAGAAAGTAAGGAAGGTGTCTGAGTGTATTGTGGAGAGTGTTCTCAGTGTGTGTGCGTGAGTTCATACTGAGAAGCATGTAGTGTGTGTTTCCTCATTTCCAACTACATATGGGGCAGTAGTGTGAGATGGCATGAACTCATGTAATCATTCCTCTGTTTATGAAGTATTCATGGTTACGAATCAATTTGGAATGGAATGACTTTGAGCTTTTATGTTTCCCTGGCATTTCCCTGAAGTCTATTGCGTATTCTGTTCTTTTCTGTTCTTTTGAGTTTGAGCTGAATTCTTACTTGTGTAGCAGCATTTCTTTGCTCTCTATGGTGGGATATAGCCTCCAGGCCCTTTGGCCAATACATCCTTGAGAGCAAATGGAGGATTTAATGATTTCTGTTCTTTGCCATTTTACTCTGTTCTGCATTTTCAGGGTTTGAAGGCAGGGCAAGGTTGGTTCTCTTGATTTCGCTTTAGGAGATGGCTTAAGATTAATGTGTGCTTGCCCTGAGGTCACTCTCTGGTGTATTTCAAAGTCTCTTGAGCAAAGGTGCTAAAAATCTCAAGAAATATGGACTTTGTCTTTCCTGCTGACTTCTCCTTGCCAAATTTCAGAATTTTCTGTTATTGCATGATCTCTGTCAGCATTTTCATTTTCTTGAGGTCTTAATGATATTTAGTTCATAGCTCAGAGGAATTAACCTGAGAAGCTCTGCATTTGCCTTCTCTTTCTCTGGTTTTAGAATCTTCCTCGGGTATTTTCTGTTTTGATAAAACTCAGCCCGCTTGCTGGTCTTCTGCACCTGCCTAAACCGAAGGCCGGTCTAACCGGTTTCAGACCAGCGGTTAGACTGGATGGTGAAGGGCGGTCTGACCGCTAACCCTAGTATCAGACCAGAGGCGCAATGGCAGTTTGACCGGCCAAGGACTAGCGGTCTGACCGGCCGAAGGTAGGCGGTTTGACCGGCCATGACCCGGCGGTCTGACCGGCCTGGCCTGATTGCTCTGAGTTCTTCTCTGGTGCCAGCTTCATTTGATGTTCTATTTGCCAATTTTTCTTTGGTTGCCAGTAAGCTTGAACATGGTTTCTTCATAGCTTCTATACCTATCGGAGAAGATGTTGTGTGAATACTTTGGGGGCAAATTTTAAAGAGGCACCATTCACTCCCCCTCTGTTGCCATTTCCGATTCTACAGTCGAAGACCTGTGTGGTCGAAGATCAAGTCGTTAAGAACCAGAGCAGTCGAACCCAAGTGGTCGAAAACCTGTGTAGTTGAAGACCAGAGCGGTCGAGCCCAGGTGGTCGAAGACCTGTGTGGTCAAAGACTAGAGCGATCGAGCCCAGGTGGTTGAAGACCTGTGTAGTCAAACACCAGAGCGGTCGAGCCCAAGTGAGCGAAGACCAGAGTGGTCGAACCGACTTGGTCAAATCAACATGGTTGAAATCGACGTGATTGAGATTTGTGTGATCGAAACCAGTGTGGTCGGAATTAATGTGACTGTAGGCCTTCGTGGTCGTAAACCAGTGTGGCATGGTTGGAATCGATGTGGTCGTTCGTAGGCCTTCGTGGTTATAAACCAGCGTGGTTGAATTATGTGTTCATAAATTAGCGTGGTCGAAACCAATGTGGTCGAAGTGATGTGGTCAAGACCTGTGTGGTCGTAAATCGATGCGGTCGAAACAACGTGATTAAAACACCATAGTCGAAGATTGATGAGGAGGTCGAAGATCTGTGTGATCAAAGATTGACGTGGTCGAAGATCGACATGGTCAACGTGGTCAAAACTTGAGTGGTCGAAACGAACATGGTTGTAGACCAACGTAGTGGGAGACCTTGTAGTCGATCTGAACAACATGGTCGGAGACCAATATGGTCGTGGACCAGGGTAGTCGATGATTGATGTTTCCGGCCGACTCTGTGTGAGCGGTCCAATCAGCTCTGTGTGAGTAGTCTGATCGGCGAGTAGAAATACCAACTCTATGTGAGCGGTACTACCAGTGAGCGAAAGTACGGGCTTTGTGTGAGCGGTACTACCGGTGAGCGAAAGTGACATCTTGTGTAGTGGCACGTTTTTTCCAGAGAGACATTTGTGTGGAGTCTTCTCGTCCCCGGTGAGATCGGTAGTTCCGCATGTGTGGCGCGGAACTTCTAATCATCGGAAGGACCCAAAAATGAACGCGAAATTTCCGATTCTGACTGCAACAACTAGTTTTTTGGCCATTGCTGAGGTGAGCGAAAGTACCGGCTGTATGCCTGCAGTACTTTCGATAATCCTGTTTTTTAGGGATTGGCTCCAACAGCTAGTTTTCTTCTGTGGGGTGTAAATACCCTCTTGTGCCCAATTGGAAATAAGGCGACTTGACCCATTTCTATTCCCTTGAATTAGTATGAGGTTCTTCACTCAGTTGTGCATGCGTTGCACTTTGTGAGCAAAGAGAAGGGATCTAGATTGCATGTGTTGCATCTTGAGGTGAGTGTCCATTTGAGCTTGTGCATTCGTTGCACATGGTGAGAGTCAAGCGAGGGGCTTGACTTGTTACTCTTGGAGTTTGCCGACTCCTAGATGACGTTGGAGGCGTTGTGCGCGGTGATATTCTCAAAGAAAGTTGCGAGAAGACCCAGCGAAGTGTGAAGATTAGAGCTCACCTACCTAGAGAAAGAAAGAGCTACCACTAATGGATTTGAGGTTGAAGGCTTAATTCATGGAGCTGGTCCAATTAGTTTGGACTTACCTCAACGTAGACTAGGGGAGACCGACATGTCTCCGAACACCATGGTAGAAAGAAACCATGTCTATTGTGGTTTATTTTCTTGTTCTCAATTTACCTTCAAGCAATTTACTTTCGTAGAATTAAATTGATTGCTTGTCATCTAAAATTGCACACCTTGACACAGCCTAAAATTATTGGTGCACTTAGGTGAACTCAATTTATATTAGCGTTGTTTGTGTTAAACCAAATTGATTTAAGCTTACTTGATTTAGACAAATAGAAAAGGTCTTGAATTGTTAATAATAATTACAAGAGATTTGTAGACCACCTATTCACCCCATCTAGTCAGTCTCCTCGATCTTACACCGGCCAACTCAGCCCATGTCGCCCAGCCGAACTGGCCCAGCATGCGTGTATAGCTGCTTGATGCTCAACACGCAGGTGGCTGAGATTGAGCCATGGCATCACCCTATGTCTTCGTCTACCTTCAACCGGCTCTCAACGGTGGGAAAACAAGGACGCAGCCCCCGTTGCGATTTAGCATCAGTGAGGATCTCCCGCGGGTGCGAAAGGCACAGATGGTTTCCTCCCGACGAGGTGACTCAGGCGCTAGGGTTTTTGGGTGATTATCCAACGAGGATGGAGGTGGTTTGGCCATCTACGGGGCATGATTTTCATGGTGGTGGTGGTGGTTTAGGTTGAGGGATTCCTAGTCGAGCTGCCCACAGTGAGGGCTCCATGGCCGGTGGAGGCTTCCGGTGCCAGAGCTCCAGAAGAACGTTCATGTTTAAGTGAGTTCACCAATAAGTTCAGGATGCAGAAGAGACACTGTTAGTGAATGGAATTGAGTTTTAATCATGAGAGGAGGGAGTTTAGATTTAGAGCTCACTAGGCTCAGGGGAGATCACTGGCGGCTGTGTGGTGTGAAAGAGGTTAATTAAGTGGCTGGGATGAGTGTCTGGGAGTGGTGTGAGGCCAGAGTAAGGCGGTGGGAGCAGTGGCCTCGCTTGAGCAGCGCTGCTGCATGGAAGGGAGAGAGGGTTGGAGCTCTGCCGGAGGAGTGAGCATGTAGACAAGGTGGCATGTTGCTTTTGCAGGAGTAGGTGAGGGAGTAACGATGGCACATACGAAGGGACGCGTGCGTCGAGCGGGGGTCGTGGAGAACTCTAGTAGGAGGGAGCTCGGGTCAAACACAGCGCGCCAAGCGAGGGAGGGGACTGAGGTCGGCTGGGGCGATGAGCCACTAGGTGGTGGGGCCAGCTGATAGATTTGGCAGGGGAGGTGTGAACACCCAGAGCGATCACAGCCGCAATCCAAAGCTCAGGCAAGCGGGTATATGGGCGGGGAAAACAGGAAGGCAACGGGGAGGTGGCTTTCGGAGGGCGCCAGCAGGTGAAGGAGATGGGAAGCAAAAGAGGAAAGGCACAATTTCAAGGAGAATTACCAAATTAGAAAGGAATTGAGAATTTAACCAAAATCTAAAAATAATTCAAAATGATTTTAAATTTTTGAGGTGTTTCAGGCGGGTGGTGCTGCTCAGGAGCCGAGAGAGGAGAGAGGGAGAGGAGGAAGATGGCACACGGATCTTTGACGCAAAATAAGGGCCACGATTACACATGTAACTAAATGCAATGGCAGTATGTAGTTTTCGAAGAAACACTTGCGTATGGAGGTGACGTTGGACGAGCTAAGTGCGTGGTGTCAATTCGTAACGTTGGCAGAGCGTCGCTAGCATCCTGGATCAGGATCGTGCGGCCAGACGGACCCCGAGCAAGAAGATGCATGGTGGCTACGGACGCCGTGCTCAAACCATATTGCTTGCGACCATGCCGAGGAGCTCGTCAAGTCCATCCGCCAATGCATCGGTTTTCGAGTGCCTTCTCGACGAGGCCAGCCGCTCCTCCTGTGCCGCTGCATCTGCCTCCGCCGCCTTCGTGACATTCGCAGGCTCGTCAACGAGCTCCCTAACATGATGCCCGAGCTAGTCCTACCACCGGAGCCGACGCTGGGGGAGCAGTGGAGCACGGCCATGGAGGCCAGCCGGGGCTTGGTGTGAGATTGCACTACTACAGAAAAGATCATCACAGACGGTTCAAAAATGTCATCACAGACGGTTTTGTGAACCGTCTGAATTTATGAGTCAGTAATAATACGAGGTCATCACAGATGGTTTTTAACTAAAAACCGTCTGTGATATATAGTTATCACAGACGGTTCTTAACTAAAAACCGTCTGTGATATTTATAAATCACAGACGGTTCTTAACTAAAAATCGTCTGTGATATTTATAAATCACATACGGTTTTTAGTTAAAAGCCGTCTGTGATATTCCCTTCTCCTAAACCTATTTCTGTTTATTGGCTAGCCTCAGGAAATGCTAGCCATGCCCTCTGAAACAAGCAGATCAACATGTACATGTATACATCCAATTCACATCTTAGTTCATTTCACAAACATAAAACATCCATTTTTATTAAGATTAGAGCCCACCATTACAATATACCAAAACAACGAGCAGGTTACACAACAAGAACAGAGAAAAAGCAAAGATCATCTATGCCTTCTCGCCCCTAATGCAACGCATGAGCTGGATGTCTTTGACGCCCACCATCATCGGCGTTGATTGAACGTCTGCACGGTTGGCACGAGCTAGTTTCTTATGCGGTGTCTTGCCTCCCGTAGACTTGTGCGTCGTCTGCAAGGACGAGGATAGCAAGGAGGAGGAGAACTACAAGGAGGAGGACAGCAAGAAGGAAGAGGACAACAAGGAGGAGAACAGCAAGGACGAGGATAGCAAGGAAGAGGAGACCAGCAAGGAGGCTGGGTTTTGGTTACATTTATAGGGGAGGGAGAGAGAGGGAGAGGCGGGAGTTCGAAATTTTTGGCGCGGGAACGGAGAGGCGGAGCTACGATCCGTGGGGTGAGGATTGGTGGATTTCTATTGGTTATGATTGGGTTGAGGAGGATCGACGGGCCTAGCAGCCAGATTATCACAGACGGTTCTATATATAGAACCGTCTGTGAATTAGAGCACAAAATTTTATATACCGATACAATATAAACAACTAGTCTAAAAAGATAAAATAGCAAAGTTTTATATAGTTTATATATACTCATTTGAAAGGTTTCGATAAGATCTACAACTTTTCAGTTGAAGCAAAATCCAAATCCCAAAAGGAAGACCAAGAAAAAGGGTTAAAACAGAAACCAAAAACTTGCGACACAGGTTTAGGTGCAAAGATGGCCGATTTTCGGGGTCTTGGAGGGCGACTGGCGTAAGCGAGTCGGTTTTGTTTTGATCGGGCTCGTCGTTAGCTTTCCAACGAGTACAAGAACGTCGAAAACGGACAACGTATGCAAAAGTTATGCCCGTTTTACTGAAGGTGTCTCAAAACTGCATCATACTCAGACTTAAGCGGGAAAATATGAAATTTTGAGGGATTGCAAGGCGGGAAAGGTATCACAGACGATTTTTATTATAAAACCGTTTGTGATACGGGAATATCACAGACGGTTTTATAATAAAAACCGTCTGTGATAATCTGGAATATCACAGACGGTTTTTATTATAAAATCGTCTGTGATATTCCAGTATCGCAGACGGTTAGCGGTAAGAACTGTCTGTGGTACTCCTTTTTCCCGCCACAAATACCATAGAAGGCTTCCAAATTAAAACCGTCAGTAATAGTGTACATCACAGACGGTTTCACAAAACCGTCTGTGATTTGACGTCCAGTATTAGGCTTTCTATAGTAGTGTTGAGATACGGGAAACAGACAGTGCGAAAACTAGAAAGACGATAGAAGTAGTTTTGCTTTGAGATTAGAACAGCCACGCGACCTATGTAGAAGTGAGGTCATTCTTGATGCACAAAGGACCGGGTCCCGTGCAATTTTATCCCAGGACCCGACCGCAACCTTTTTTTCGTTTCTCCTTTATTATGACCACTCTTTTGAACTCCTTTTACCTTAGGGTCCATGCACCCATGCAATGCTGGCAATGTAGCTACGCTACTACTGGTACTACTGGTTCACATTGCAATCGGATCATGCAGCCATTAATTGAAGCACACAGAATTTTTATCAGCGGATAATGCTGTGTGCTCAAACTTTAAAACAGCATATGGTAACACTTAGATACTTTTTATTGCTACAAAATAAGATGCTTTTTTCTATGAAACAAAGATACTTTTTTTTAGGTAAACAAAGATACTTTTTGATGCTACATGGTAAGTCCCATGTCCAACTTCCACAGAAATATTCCATCCAATTTCAAATATAAGTTGTTTTAGAATATATAAAGAATAATCAAGATTGACGGCAAGAAATTGGTATTGCTAGACCTGTCATGCAACATACTTTCATAATGTATAATTATTTTTATTTAAAACAACATATTTTCATAGAAAATGACGGTCAAAATATCATGGTGACTGTCAATGTCCAAAATGAATTATATTTAGAATCAGATAAAGTATTAAAAACTCAGAGAGAACGAAATGGCCAGTCTCATAACTCAAGATCCTGTTGAAAAAAATGTATGCTATACTACATAATAGAATATGGCCAAGCTAGCAAAAATCAGTCCTAGCGTTATTACCGTGTGTAAGCAAATGACTTGTCTTCTCTCTTCGTCTTATTTCAATCCCCATGGGATTCAGAAAGCATGGCATCCCGATTGCAACTGTGTTTTTACAAGCAGACCCTTAGTCAAATGCAAAATGTTAAGCCCATGCCAGTCGACCATCACAAAATCGTAGTGTGCAGACCAAACACAAGCAGTGACTATGACATTTAAGAAGATGGTTTTGCAATCTCAAGACAAGAATGTTTCCTACCAAACGGGGGCAAATCTATCCACAATGCGCATGAAAAGCGCTTAGACCCCGTTCAAAACACACTAATTTTACAGTAAAGCGGTTCATTGGAATCAATAGAAAAAATGCTACGAAGGCATAACAAAAAAAGAGAGCCTAATGAGGACTACAACAAAGCTTCTACAAAACAAAAGGCTCTCTTGAGCCAAGAGACGTTATTAGCTTTATGGGGCAGCTTTGTATCACCCCATGACTAATGCCTGCAGATTCCACAACCAAACAATTGCACTGAAGTAGCTAAGATATCGCCCTTTGGCACATATAATGAAATCATATATGTAATGTGAGAGGACAGGCAGGTTTGAATAACTTTCCTGTGCTTGGTCCCCCAAATTTTGACACCAATAATTAGTTTTCGATCTTGCTGATATAATACATCAGTGTGGCATTTGCTTACTACTTTGGTGCTTTGCCTTTGTGGCAATGCATGGGTCAATGCTGCTGACGTGTAAAGTTAGTCCTTCGCATGGAGAGCAAAATGGTTGCCCATGATGACAGGAGACCCGTATTTTTGGAAATAGTGTGTCATACCCTTTTTTGTGTAGCAAGAACATTTTCACTCCAAAAGCAAAGGACTATAGTACTTTGAGTAATGCAACAAAAGCAGTGATAGGGGATTGCTTGATTTTTCGACATAGAATCAAGATACTTACATGTAGTCTCTCGACCACCAAACGAAATCCTATTACACTCTCAATTCTCAGTAAAAAGATTGAATGGTCTCAATTTACTATAACTCTTGAATTTTCTATTGAAACTGTTTTGGCTACCCAAAGATCAAAAACGTGCACAAAGGCTCAAAATTATCTAGTCTCCATTATCTCCGTTGTCCCCTCAGATTGATGATAACGACGTGTATATATACGGCGGCCATACATCCGTAACACTCATGTCTGGGCCAGTGACGGATCTAGAAATTTCGAAATAGGTATTCAAAGTTACAAAAATATTGTTCAATAAAAAACATAAAGGTCCATAATAACAAAAAAAAAATTAAAGTATAATTGTTCATACTACAGACAACAACTGAAATAATACAAAGAAATTATAAAATATGAGCCATAAGGAGGATAAGTTCGTGTGATTTAATTGCCATATAAAAATTTATATCTTATTATCTTTGGTTTCACAACCATAAGGAGAAAAGATGACATATGAGCCAGTCCAACAAGACATATTTTTATCCTATATCCACAAATCTAAACTATTTTAACTCAGTTTTGCTTTTCAAAGAGAACAGCAACTCATGAACGGAAAAGCATTCACCACGACTATCATTAAGTAGACATGACGCATTTTAGTAAGGAATATTAGAACTCATCTCCAATTGTTCTTATAGAAGTTAACTTTGTATAGTTTGTTTCAGTTTAATTTCGTCTCATTGTATCAGCTCATCATTTAAATTACGGTACTTAAATAATGATGAAAATCTGCTGAACATCCAGGGAGCTAACTTGTTTCTCTCTTCCATGAACTAAATTCGCGCCACATCTTTTACCTAGACAAAACAATGGGAACTTTTAACGCAATAGCCATTCAACAAGCGCAACAAGGGACTAGGCATTTCATCAAACAGGTTGCGCTTAAGGCGCGCTCACCTTCGAAGTGGTAGGCGTTCTAGAGACGTGCGACCACCTCAACGGGTGGCGGCGCGAAGGCGCCTCCCCCCTCTTGGGCCTGGAGAGGCGGAGGACAAGGTAGGCGAAGGCGCGGGGCTTGCCGAAGGCCGGGTGGCAGTAGGGGTCCTCAGGGCGGAAACGGAGCTCGAGGCGGGCGCCGGGGTTGGAGCTTCGGACCTACGAGAGAAAGGGGGAGGAGCCAGAGCGGCACGGACATCACTTCACTTTGCTCGCACGCACGGCCTAGCGGAAGCGAGAGGGGTTAGGGTTTTGGGCGTACCTTGGCGATGGCGGGGAGGCTTCCCAGGGAGCGGGCGGCGCGGGCGGGGGAGGAGGGGTAGCCCGGGAGGTGCACGGCGAAAGCCTCGGCCGCAGGGAGGGTGCCGGAGACAGTGCCGTCGTTGATGGTTGACGGTGCTGTCATCGGCGGAGGCGGCGGCGCAGCGGGGACGGGAGAGGAAGGTGGGGAGGTCATTAGGGAACTGCCGCCTCCTCCCCCACTTCTTCACGCTGTCACCTCCTCCTCCCCCTACTTCTTCACGCTGCCGCCTCCTCCTCCCCACACCGTACCGCTGCCGCCGCCGCCTCCCCACCCCACCCAGCCTCTTCCTTCTCCCCCGTCGCTGCTTCCCCTCTCCATCCATCAGACGCCTCCTCACCACTACATCCCTCACTGCCGTCCCGACTCCCCTTCCCTGATTCCGAAGTCGACTCGAGACGGCGTTGCGGAGCGACCTAATCAGTTATCAGCGCGAGCGCGAGTGGCGGAGTGGGCCACTGGGCCGTTTGGGCGTGGGAGGCCGGAGGTGCACCGCGCAATGGGCCGTTCGGCGCGTGGGACGTTTTAGTCGACCGGAGCTCGTTTTTCACTTCAAATACTGTAATTTAAACCCAATTACTAATATATATATACACACACACACACTATACCTAATATATAGCATATTTTTTGCAAAAAAATTTGGGTATCAACTGAATACCCATGAATTATTGTAGATCCGCCCCTGGTCTGGGCCTATGGCCAGCTGAATTTGATTCAACCTTACAGGCCATTCTGGTTCCTATTCGGTCTAGGACTGAATTAATCTGGTTCCACTCAAACTCAATAGCTAATTAACCTCTATCTGGTTCAAATTTATCCACCAACTAACTAGATACATGGCTAGAATTTTGGGCCAAATCATGGCACGCAGGCCACAAGACTTGGACTGGATGGCTGCATGGTTTGACGTCTGGTGTTTGCCATAAGTCCTCTTTGGAACTTTGCCATGATCGTTCATGCAGATGCGGATGAGCTGACTCCTTGTTTAGCTAATATCAGTATGCATGCATGTGCATCCTTTCGTGGTTCATCTCCATATTCTCTTGATTCAAACCTGAGAGTAATTAACACACTAAACTTAGGTAGTATAAAGCTCTCATCAGTAATATTAATTTGCGCCTTAAGGATTAAACTCACCTCTTACTTTAAAAGCTTGGCTTGTGCTCAAGTTATCAGACCTTTTTGGTGCTTCATGCTCACTTGGAGAAGGGAAGTTCTCATCATCCTCCCTCTCTTGAGAAAGAGTTGTCCTCGACTATGTATCGTCTTGTCCAAAAAAGGTGACAAATCAGCAACATTAAAAGTAATACTTACCCCATAATCGTCACCTGGAAGTTCAATCTTGTATGCATTATCATTGATCTTAGCAATTACTTTAAAAGGGCCATCACCACGGGGCATGAACTTTGATTTACGCTTCTCCGAAAAGCATTCTTTGCAAAGGTGTACCTATACTAAGCCATCTAGTTCAAACAGGAATTTCTTTCTAGACTTGTTAGCTTTAGAAGCACATAAGCATGTACTTTCTTTTTAATCACTTCTTTAGTCTTTTCATGAAGCTTTTGCACAAAATTAGCATGCTTAGAAACCTCCATATTAGCACATTTTTGTAATGGAAGTGGCATTAAATCAAGTGGAGTGATCGGTTTGAAGCCATACACCACCTCAAATAGACACAGTTGAGTTGTAGAATGCACCGCTCTATTATATACAAATTCAACATGAGGTAGACAATCTTCCCACTCTTTTAAATTCTTTTTTATCATTGTCCGCAGCAGCATTGAGAGTATACGGTTCACCACCTCCGTTTGTCCATCGGTTTGTGGGTGACAAGTTATTGAAAAGAGTAACTTTGTCCCATGTTTAGCCTACAAAATATTTCAAAAGTAGCTCATAAATTTGATGTCACGATCTGAAACAATGTTTCTTGGCATGCCATGTAGTCTCATAATTTTCCAGAAAAACAAGTCAGCTACATACAACACGTCATCGCTCTTATGATAAGGAATAAAATGAGTCATTTTAGGAACATATCCACAACTATAAACACAGAATCCCTCCCCCTCTTAGTTCTAGGAAATCTTAAAACGAAACCCATACTAATATCTTTCCAATGTGCATTAGGAACTGGAAGTGGGGTATCCATAGCATGTGGATTAAATTTTAATTTAGCTTTATGGCATGTGATACATTGTTGAACAAACCTTTCAACGTCACATCTTATCCTAGGCCAATAAAAGTGATCGGCCAACATCATGTATGTTTTCTCTCTCCTAAAATATCCCATCAATCCCTTGCATGAGATTCCTGTAACAATAACAAACGCACGGACAATTCTGGAACATATAGTTTGTTAGCACGAAAGAAAAACCCATCATGAATATGGTATTTATCCTATCCTTTTCCATCTTTGGATTTAGAATATGGTGCTAAAAATTTATGGTCGGAAGCATATAAATCTTTCAAACTCTCTAATCTAGGCACCTTTACTTCCAATTGAGTTAAAAGCACACAATGCATCAGCTACCACATTCTCGTTGCCTTTCTTATAGTTAACAATGTATGAAAAAGTTTCAACGAATTCAACCCACTTGGCATGTCGATGATTCAGTTTAGCTTGACCTTTCAAGTATTTCAAAGCTTCATAATTAGAATGAATAATGAATTCCTTAAGCTTAGCTTGACCTTTCAAGTATTTCAAAGCTTCATAATTAGAATGAATAATGAATTCCTTAGGCCAAAAATAATATTGCCAAGTCTCTAATACATGCACAAGATCATATACTTCTTTGTCATAGATAGGATAATTCAATTGTGCACCACTAAGTTTCTCACTAAAGTATGCAACAGGTTTTCTTTCTTGCATCAAAACACCACCAATACCTATTCCACTAGCATCACATCCAATCTCAAAAGTTTTAATGAAATTAGGTAAAACAAACAATGGTGCTTCAGTCAAACATTTCTTTAATTCAGCAAAGGATACATCTGGTGATTCTCCCCATTCAAAAGCAACACCTTTTTTTAGTTAATTCATTTAATGGAGCAGCAATGGTACTAAAATCTTTCACAAAGCGTCGGTAAAACCCAATAAGCCCATGAAAGCTACGAATTTGACTAACATTGACAAGAGTAGGCCAATTTCGAATAGCTTCAATTTTAGATTCATCTACTTCAATTCGATGAGCTGAAACAACATAATCTAAGAACACCATTTTGTTTGTTTAAAAGTAAACTTCTCAAGATTAGCATACAATTGTTCAGTTCTTAGCACTTCTAGCAGTTGTCTAATGTGTTCAACATGTTCTTCCAATAAGTGACTATATTTCAAAATGTCATCAAAATAGACTATCACAAATTTTTCAATGAAGTGCATCAAAACATGGTTCATTAAGTGCATGAATATACTAAGAGAATTAGATAAACTAAAAGGCATCACTAACCATTCATACAATCCAAATTTTATTTTAAAAGCTGTCTTTCACTCATCACTATGTTTCATTTTAATTTGATGATATCCGCTATGCAAATCAATCTTAGAAAAGATAGTAGAGCCACTAAATTATCAAGTATATCATATAACCTAGGAATAGGATAATGAGAGTGAATGGTAATATTGTTGATAGCTCTACAGTCTACGCTCATTCTTCATGTACCATCTTTCTTAGGAATAAGAATGATAGAAACGGCATAAGAACTAAGACTTTCGCGTACATACCCTTTTTCCACTTGCCGCTGAATTTCTTTTGTCTCTTGGTTTGTACGGTATGGCAGGTAGTTGGAAAGTGAAGCTCCCGGTACCAAATCAATTTGATGTTTGATGCCTCGAATGGGTGGCATACCAGCGGGTACCTCTTCCGGAAAGACATCTTCATAAGCCTGTAATACTTGAGAAACCATACTAGGAAGAGAGGTTAAGTCATTAGTAGAAAGCAAAACATCTTTATACAGCAAAACCAAATGCTCCAAAGTGGGATCATCTCCTATCTCTCTCAAATCAGATTTAGTGGCTATCATCACTAACATTTTCTCTCCCTGATCCTTTCTATTTCCACTCAATTTTAGCTTGTGGCTCTCACTCATCTTTTATGGAATCACATACTTTTGCTCATTTCCTTTCTCACTCTCCACTTTCACCTCAATCTTTTGCATGTTATCATGTATAATTTGAGAAGGAGTTAATGGTTGTAGCACTATTTCTTTATTATTTCACATGAACTTATATTGATTAGTTCTTCCATCATGAATCACAAAATGATCATATTGTCATGACTTACCTAATAACAAGTGACATACTTCCCTGGACACAAACATCACATTCTATAGTATCATGATAAGAACCAATCTGAAAGATAACATTAACTATATACCCAATATTCATTGAGTCATCATTGTTTAATCACTGAATTTGATATGTATGTGGGTGTTTCTTATATTTTAAACCAAGTTTAGAATAAAGCTCTTCACTAGCTAAATTGTGGTAACTTCCACCATCAATAATGACTTTGCAACACTTACCATCCTTACTCACCTGAGCCCGTGTTTGGAAAAGATTGCAGCGATGTTCATAATTTAATTTTGCCTGTACACTCAACACCGTCGATATACACACAAGTATAGGGCTAGCTTCGGGGTCACAAACATCATCTTCATTCACCTCCTCCCCTTGTCCTTCCTCATGGACATCTCCAAATCTTCCAAAATCAGCAAGGGCCTTACCTTTCTCCTCGCTGGTAGAGTCATACTCTCCATTTTTCAATAGCAACATGACCTTGTTATTTGGACAATCATTTTGCATATGACCTCTTCCAAGACATTTGAAGCATTGGATGGCACTACTTCTTCCTGTAGAACCCACTAGAGATGAAGACGAAGGTGTTGGACTCTTCTTGGTAATTGGTGTTGTAGCATTCTTTCCCCTTGGTGAAGCACGTATACCAGGAGCAAAACTTCTACTAGATGTATTAGCTTTACAAGAATTGAAACAGAATGTGGTTTTACCTCCTGTAGGTGCTGAATGGGGCATGTAGGATGACGTTCTTGTTGCTCTCTTGTCGTGTTGCACTTGTCTTTCAGCCTTGATTGCTTGATGTACCAATTCCACTATATTGTTGTAAGGTTGAAATTCAGTGATGCGTTTGATGGAAAGGTACAAACCAACAAGAATCGAGCCATTGTTTGTTCTTCTTATTCATATACATTAGCTCAAATCATGGCCATTTTCATCTGTTTATAGTACTCCTCCACCGTAAAAGTTCCCTGATTCATTTGCTGCAATTTGTCAAATAAATCACGATTATAATATTTGGGAACAAACCTTGCTCTCATGTGGTACTTCATCTCTTCCCATGTAATGATGTGATGTTTGTCGTACTCTCTCCTTTGATTTTGAACTTGTTCCCACCATATGAGTGCATAATCAGTGAATTTTCAAGCGCAGCCATGTGTATCTTCTTTTTTTCGGAGTAATTGTGCAAACAGAACAGCTTGTCCACCTTGAGCTCCCAAGTGAGGTAATCTTCAGGGTCATGTGTACCTGAAAATGTTGGCATAGTAAATTTAAGCTTACCAAACTTCTCCATGTTTGGTCAACCATCGCCGTAGCAGTTATGGCGGCTGTAGCCGTCATCGTAGTGAAGAAAGTCGCCGTCGTTGCAAAGTGCTCCTCCATGGCCCCTCCCCAAACCATGGAAGCCGTCCCCTTCACCTCTCGTAGGTTGGGGTGGACGAATGGCATTTATCACCACACGGTCTCGCCTTGGTTGGGCTTCTTGACCACCTCGGACAACGACACTCCCTCATCATGTGGAGGAAGGGTAGCCACAAGATGAACATTTCTTTCTTTTTGTTGTGGTCGAAGTGTTCGCACAACGTCGTTCACAATGTTCCCACGTAACATGTTCATCTATTGATTGAGCTCAATGCAAAGATCCTACATATCTGCTTTGAGTTCAATGTGGAGATTGCCCTTAGATGCCATACTAGTTCCTGTTCGGTCTAGGACCAAATTAATCTGGTTTCACTCAAACTCAATAGCTAATTAACCTCTATCTAGTTCAGATTTATCCATCAACCAACTAGATACATCACCGAAATTTTGGGCCAAATCATGGCACGCTAGCCGCAAGACTTGGACTGGATGGCTACATGGTTTAATGTCTGGTGTTTGCCAAAAGTCTTCTTTGGAACTTCGCCGTGATCCTTCATGCAGATACGGATGAACTGACTCCTTGTTTAGTTGATATGTCTGCATGCATGTGTGTCCTTTTGTGGTTCATCTCAATTAACACACTAGATTAGATAATATAAAGCTCTCTGTAGGACCGAAATGGCGACAGAGGGGGGGTGAATGTCGTTTACAAAAACTATTTAATTAACCCCCGAGTATCCACGATCTCTTCTGTAGCTAAAGAGCTATGAAGATGATTTAAGTTCTAACTAGAAATACAGAGAAATGACACAAACCAGAGAGCAAATACTTGAGAAGCACAAGAAACAGAGCTATTTTTACTGCTGGCCGAGGAGAGTTGAGCTGCCCACAAATTAGCACAAAGTATACTGCAGATTGCTGCCTGTTCAGAACGAAAAGAATGCTGAGATTTCCAACCAAAAAGCAGCTATTAAATACCCACTGTTAGTCCAAGAAATGATAGGGCTGTCGAACAACCAAATCAAGATAGTACAAAAGAGACTGTAGCCTGATATCTCTTTTGTACTGCTGCCAAAGCCACAAAAGAGAATAAAGAAAGCAAAGTTTCAACAGAATCTTCCATGTGCTGGCCGAACTGTTAGTGATATGCCCTAGAGGCAACATGGAGATGTTATATATATCACATACTATGTTTATGATGCATTAGTTTGTTCCTTGAAATAGATATTATCATTATTGATCAATGAGTATGTGACTTATTCATGACACTCTTAATGTCAAAATGTTGCTATTTCTAAATGATCCCTGATTATATATCATATGAGGAACAAATATGATTCAAAGATCAGCATATGTATTGATTGATGATCATGTCTCATGGATCATGGTATGGAGATACCAAATCAATAATATGGACATGTGTTAGTGAACATATGTTGGATAGACCCGCCATGAGACACTGCAGAGATTCCATGTGTCATTAGTTGGTCTCAAGTAGTGTTTATGTAGAATCCTTAGACTTGAGATCATCATGGTTCCCAACATGCGTAGTAGCCTATTTTGGGATTACTAACCACTACTCCGTAACTGGGTAGTCATAAAAGTAGTCTTCGGGTTTGCTATGAAACATGTAGTGGGATGTGAATGATCAAGATAGAATTTGCCCCTCCTTATGAGAGAGATATCTCTGGGCCCCTCGATGTAATGGATTATGAAAGTGCATGGCCATGCCAATGTGATTGAGGAGTCAATCACAAGTTTATAATCCATCACGGAATCGAGAGAGTGATTGAGCTATTAAGAGGATGACACAGGTCTCGCCTTGAGCTTAATCTATATCGTGAGGCAAAGGGATTCGTACATGAGAACATTACAGGTTCAGCCGATATGATCTTCACGTATACTTTGGGGTTAATATGTCTTGCTAGAGGCCGCTATTAATAGGGTGACCGGAAAGGCGTTTCCGGGTCGCGACCAAGTATACATGAACCTACAGGGTCGCACACTTAACGGGTTGGAACACTAATTCGAATGTGATTCGGATGTGGGCTCAATTCGGATAGAGATCCGGATAGACTCCTATTGGGCCTCGGTCCACGAGGCCCAAGTGAGGAGGTCTATATATATGGAGGCGGGGGGGCTGAGGGATACACACTAGTGGCCAGTTCTTTTAGAAGAGGAGTACTCGGCAGTGTACTTCCAAGCAATGATTTATTCGGCCAAGGATTCAGCATGTAATGATCCATTTGGAAACACACACTCAAGATGCTAGATAAAGCAAGCCAAATAAGAACAGAAAGACACGAGAGAAGAAGTAAGGCAGAAACAAAATAGAGCAACTCAAATAAAATCTCTCATATTGATTTAGAGGAAGAGAGATACGCGATTACAAAGAGTTGATTTACAGCCTTCTCAATCTCAAATAAGATCACACACTCAAGAACACACCCTCAACATCCCCATACGCAATTAGGATTTGAGGAACTCACTCATACATGGAGAGAACCAAATAAAACCCTAACTCTTACACCCACTCTCTCTCTCTCTCAAAATTTTAGCACACATCTCCCTCTCTATTTATAGCCTCCACTAATGGGTTTGCACCATGCTTTACCCATTAGGCCTTCAACAACCCGGCACTTTATCCAAACCCGCTTCCTTTTGTGCCGCTTTGCGTTTTTACCGAAACGCCCCTCGCGCACCTTTCAGGAAGCTTCCTCATCCCTTGCCTCGCAAGCCACGCAGCTTCGCCGTCTTCGGCACACCTCGACCGTTCTGACCTCAGCGCCACCTGCACCTAGTCCGGTCCATCGTGCCTCGCCACGACTCCACCTCGAGTCCACGTCGTCTTCGACACATCCCGACCGTTCTGACCTCAGCGCCACCTGCGCCTAGTCCGGTCCTCCGTGTCTCGCCACGACTCCACTCGATATCCTGCAGCCACGCAGACAAGAAACACATCACATAGCACCGGTCGACACATGAAAGCGTAAATAGCATCAAAACAGCATACTTACGCATAACGAAGTCCAAACCTGTCGAAACATTAGAATATGCATCCTAAGCCCGTACGACCAAGATTGACCAAGTCCGACCGAGCCCGTTGCACCATGCAACGTCAAGGTTCGAACCACCCCAAACCAAACTCGACTAACATAAACTCATGTCAATTACTCATCACTTACATGTGGTCACCTCCACATGGTCCATCAATCTCCCCCTTGATGAGTATATTGAGAAACCCAGAAAAAGCATGAAGTTGAGTTTGAGTTTGAAGAATCCAACATGGTCCAAAGAAAAGAATGAAATTAATGACCATGTCGACAGAAGGAATACTAGAGCAACATCTGAAAGAGCAAATTGTTCTCCAAAGCTCTAAACTGATCCAAACTAGCTTTTTCTTCTCTATTCTCCCCCTTTTGGCAATAAACAAATCAAGAATGCAAAAGAGAGAATATGACATGTCAATGGATGAAAATGGCTGAAGTTTGTTTATTTAAGCATGTAGAGCCATGAGAATTATCCATAATGACCATAAGAAGTACACCAAGCCATAACTCAATAAAAAGCTATCTAGATCATGACAAGATATGAATAAGCTAGCTACAGCACATAGATGACAATCTGAAAATGTAGTGCACTTAGTGAGCATGTCAAGTCATCAATAAGCAAAGTCTAGCTAGAGATATCCAAGGATGATGCAGGCCATGTCAATAAGCTAAGCGGAAACAAGAATCTAGTGTTGAGTCAATTAGAGTGCTACAAGCTCAAGAGTGTATCATTTGTTTAAGCACTTGTCATTTTTAGATGATTCAGCAAATTTTGCACAATTGACATATTTTCTTTTTAAAGCTTATGGTTGTTTCCAACCAAAAATTTTGTCATGTGCTAGATCTCAAGCCTTATGCGACTACTCCAAGCGAGAAGCTTAAGAAGATAGTCTAGGTCATCCAAAACTCCCCCTGAGTTCATGCCTAGTGCAATGGCAAGCTGTCTCATGAGAAAGAATTGGTGAAATCAGTGTTTTTTCGCACATAAAAAGAGATATTTTTGCTTTTTAACAAATTGTGCTAACTCATGATGTATCAAGATGCTAAAATAGCTCAATCTAAGATTCAACCTAGATTCAAGACTCAACTCAGCCTATTTGACATGGCATGAATCATAAAAAGTAGCTCAAGAAAGACTAGGCTCAAATGCTAGCATGACAAGTTTTAATTCCAGTTAAGCAATTTTAAGTATCTTATCATGGCAAAAGCTAGTCTAAACATATGAAGTCATGATAAATTTAGCAAATAAAGCACAAGCCATGGCAAGGTGTTGAGCATTGTACGCATATCATAAAGGATAATAATCAAGGCTCAATGTAGTTATATTACAATGCGAAATGCTAAAATGCAGAAAATCCAGCTCCCCCTCAACATGTGATGCAACTTTTAGTTCAAGTTGAGTTATAGCAATATTAAGCTCTAGAAGCTCCCAAATGAACTCCCCCTGAACCAAAGCAATAAAAACGAGAAGCTGGCAAAGAAAATCCAAACGGGTAGTCCTTAAAGCATAGATAAGATGTAGAGGATACTATGGTCCAGACAGACTCTCATCTACCCCATATAGCGTCCTGGGCTATCAGCTGACTCTCTAGCACACACACTAGAGAGCAAACACGTACCCTGTCTACCCGAGGGTGGCCCAACCCTCGCTAGAATCTACAAGAAGTGAGTGAGCTCAATCTAGTGAGATAAGAAACATCCTATAAGAAGCATCCTGGAAACACAAGATAAGAGTAAGAAGTCTATGCAACTAGACAAGAGAAGCACTCTAACCTATGCTAGAAGGACTAAGCCCGATGCACCCCGAGTGCAAAGCGATAGAAATGAGATAAAAGCATAATCAATATAGTAAAGCAGTAAAGCCCAAAGCTCCCCCTCACTACAGTCCATAAGGACAAACCACCCCAAGCTCTCCCCGCAGAGCTGAAAACCTCGAACTATCCAATGGTTTGGTGAAGATGTCAGCCAACTGGTGGTCACTCTCCACAAACTGGAGCACTATATCGCCATTCTCTACATGGTCTCTAAGGAAGTGATAACGGATATCGATGTGCTTGGTCCGAGAGTGTTGCACTGGGTTCTTAGCAATGTTAATCGCAGAAGTGTTATCACAAAAGAGTGGAACACTGTCGATAACTAACCCAAAGTCCCGCAGGGTCGAAGCCATCCAGAGTACCTGACTGCAGCAGCTGGCTGCAGCAACATACTCGGCCTCTGCGGTGGACTGTGCAACACCGGACTGCTTCCTAGAAGACCAAGAGACGAGAGAAGTGCCAATGAATTGGCAAGTGCCAGAAGTGCTCTTCCTATCTATCCTACAGCCGGCAAAGTCTGCATCCGAGAAGGCTCTAAGGAAAGACAGGAAGAAGAAGAGTACCAGATACCATAGTCAATGGTAGCTCGAAGATACTGAAAGATGCGCTTCACCGCCTGACGGTGAGAGACGCGAGGAGAAGCCTGAAAACGAGCACACAGACACACAGAGAAGTGTTTGTCTGGTCTCGAGGTAGTGAGGTAAAGAAGGGAGCCGATCATACTTCTGTACTCTTTCTGATCAACTGGCTCGTCATCCTCATCTGGGTCAAGATAGGCTGTAGAAGCCATCGGAGTTGACACCGGCTTACCATCACTCATATCGAAGCGTCTCAGGAGGTCGCGAGTGTACTTGCCTTGATGCAAGAAGGTACCCTCCCGAGTCTGCTTGATTTGGAAGCCAAGGAAGAAGGTCAACTCGCCCATCATGCTCATCTCAAACTCAGTGCTCATGACATCCGAGAACTGTGAAACCAGAGCATGGGAAGAGCCGCCAAAGATGATGTCATCGACATAGATCTGGACGAGCAGAAGGTCATTGCCAAGCCTACGGATAAACAAGGTCTTATCTACTTTACCCATTTCAAACCCATGACTCAACAAGTAGGACTTAAGCCTCTCATACCAAGCTCTGGGGGCCTGCTTAAGTCCATACAACGCTTTGGAAAGCTTGAAGACATGGTTTGGGTATTTGGGGTTCTCGAAACCTGGAGGCTGTCTGACGTAGACTTCTTCCTCAATAAAGCCATTGAGAAAGGCACTCTTGACGTCCATCTGGTAAAGCTTGAAACCCTTAGAAGCTGCAAAGGCAAGCAGGATTCTAATGGCCTCAAGTCGAGCTACAGGGGCAAAGGTCTCCTCGAAGTCTAGACCCTCAACCTGGGAAAACCCCTGAGCTACCAGTCTAGCCTTGTTTCGAATGACTACCCCATCCTCACTCTGCTTGTTTTTGAACACCCACTTGGTTCCAATGACATTGTGACCTCGCGGGGGCTCAACAAGCGAACAGACCTTGTTTCTCTCGAAATTCTCTAACTCCTCATGCATGGCATTGACCCAAGACTCATCGGAAAGAGCATGAGAAACATCCTTGGGCTCAAAGGAGGCAATGAAAACAGAATGGAGACAGAATTGAGATAAGCCAGATTTTGAGCGGGTAACACGCTCGAACAGGTCTCCAATCATCTGCTCAGAAGGATGCCTTTTCTGGATATGTCGGGGAGGTCCAGGATGAGATGAAGAAGTGGCCTCTACCTCGTGAGCTGACGAGGTAGGAACAGAGCCACCGGCTCCAGAGGAAGCAGAAGGCATGGGCTGATCTCCTGGAGGTGCGGTGGAAGACGGCACCTCAAGGGGTGGATAAGGGACTGGATCGGGTAGACAACCCTCATCTCCATCGTCCTCGTCATCCATGAAGATGGTCTCGGACTGCTCTAAAGTACCTGAGATATCAGGCCTAGTCCCCGAACTGGCCTTGTCAAAGGTCACCTCACAGGTCTCTACCAATTTGCTAGACTCGCAGTTCCAGACTCTATAAGCCCGCGAAGAAGGCGAGTAACCTAGAAAGATACCATCACAAGAACGTGACTCGAACTTGTCTAGGTTCCCGGACTTCAAAATAAAGCACTTGCAACCAAACACACGAAAATGAGAGACGCTGGGCTTTCGCCCGTATCTCAACTCATAAGAAGTGCGGTGCAAGTGTGCCCTTAGAAAAACTCGATTTGAGACATGGCACGCGGTGGCTATAGCCTCAGCCCAAAACTTCCGCGGTGTAGAGTACTCATCAAGCATCATCTTGGCCATCTCGACCAAGGTACGGTTCTTTCTCTCCACAACGCCATTTTGCTGTGGGACGTGCGGAGAGGAGAACTGATGTTCTACACCTGTCTCACCGCAGAAACTCTCGAAGTAGGAATTCTTGAACTCCGGGAGCTCAACAGAAAGCCTACTGAAAAGACCTCGGAAATGTGAAAATGTCTCATCCTTCGAGGCTAAGAAAAACACCCAAGAATACCTCGAGAAGTCATCGACCACAACAAGAACATACCACTTCCCTCCTGCTGACTGCACTCGAGCTGGTCCAACTGTGTCCATGTGGAGCAGCTGTCCCGGTGCATCGGTCATAGTAACTGTGACCGGAGGATGAGAAGCGGCAACCATCTTGTCGTGCCGGCATGGAGCGCAAACAAGATCTTTGACCATCTTGAGTTTCGGCTGACCACGAATGAGATCGTGGCCGCTAACTCGGGTCAAATGGTCAAATCCAATATAACCAAGTCTCCTATGCCAGAAAGAGAGATCGCGGGACTCAGAAGCAACTAAACACCTGAGAGGATCGCCAGAAGACTCAGAAAACTCAGCACGAAAGATCCTCCCATAACGAGAAATCCCGCAAACCAGACTACCCGAAGAATCAAGAATTTTGCAATTGTTTTTCTTAAAGCTCACCTCGAAACCGTCATCGGTAAGCTGAGAAACTGAAAGCAAATTGTACTGCAGCTTACTAACCAAGGCAACATCTTTCAAAATGAAGGAATCATTCACGCGCACAGTACCTTTGGCGATGACGCGCCCAGATGAAGCGTCTCCGAAGGTGATCGTCTCATCACCTGGAGCGCGGGCTAGGGAGGAGAACCAACGGGAGTCTCCGGTCATATGTCGAGAACAACCGGAGTCTACAAGCCAAACCTTCTCCTTCCCTACCCGGCGAACCTGAGTCAAACAGAGAGTAAAGTCTCAGTACTGGGGTAAATCAAGAGTGATTTTGGCACCCAATACTGAACAACACGTCGAGCAGATTAAGTCGTTAAGCACGACTGACCTCTATCTACCCTACGCTCTCTGTGACTCAAAGAAGTAGAAGGTCTGTGTGCAGACCTGAAGCTGTTGCTAGGTCCGACTGCTATGGGAAAGCGAGTCGAAACACCGGCAACCTGCTGATCACACCGTGGGTAACTGTCTCGACGGGGGAAACGAGATGTACCCTCAGGACGGCGGAAGTCACGACCCGGAGCAGCATGAGGACGAAAACCAGAAGACTCAGAAAAACCAAGTCCTCGATGCTGCCCAAACCCATCAGAAGCAAACCTGGACCTCGTGCTAGTCTTAGGTGCACTCAGGATCTGGGACTGACCCTGAATACGCCTAAGTGCCTCCGCACGGTCTCTACGCGCAATCCTAGCGCGCCTGAAGCATCGATCGACTGTGTGTCCATCCTTCTAACAGAAGGTGCAGTGGTACTTCACCTTCTGAGAGGTAGAAGTAGCACGGGGAGGCTTCGCCTTCTGAGAGGCCGAAGCTGCAGGTGGACTCACCTTGCTGTCAGAGATCCCTTGGACAAAGCCCGCTAATTTGAATTTAACCTCATCAGATCTGGGCTCGACCTCGACCACACCTCCTACTATGGGTCGGAGAATAGCAGGTGGATGCTTCCTCATATCCTCATAAAAATCATATCCTAGACCTTGATTGAACATGCAAATCTTGGAATGGTCTAGAATAAGATTAAGCTTCTTCTTGCCTCCTACAAATCTCTCGAGAGTGTTCATAAGGTACTGACACTCCCGAAAGAGAGAGGTGCAAGAAGAGCAGGGGGAAGAAGAGATAGCAGAAGGTAAGGGAGCAGAAAAAGAACCAACAGCAGAGGAAAGAATGGCTTGTGCACGCACAGCCGACTCTGAAGGGACAGTCCTACTGCTAGCCAGTTGGTTCACGTCGCTAAGCGTCTCAACCTTACCCTGGGGCTTCTCCCCCTTCTCCACAATCACATTACAAGCACAATGTGGCTTCTCTAGAAGGTCCTTAGTTAGCTTCACACATTTCTCATCCAATGCAATCAAGTCAGATTTTAGTTTGTTACAATTAATGCATGATGAGCTAACAGGGTCCTTAGAAGCAAACCGAGCCAACTTCCTATCATGATCAATCATATCTTGAAACTGTTTGGAGACAGCTTCAAGTTCAGCAGTTAACTTAGGACAGTTCAAGCATGAATCAATCGGCTCAAGTAAAGAAGCTTGTAGTTCATCAATTTTATGATCTGCCCGTTTTAAGTTCATCTTCAAGTTATTGCAATTTTCACAAGACTCGGGCAGATCAAGGAGCATGGCATAAGGTCCTCTAGCAGCAATGTCCTTAACCTCACATGAGGTGGGAGAAGTAGTCTCATCAGTAGTAAGTAGGGTAACAGCCATCCTACTCAACTCTAAGGGTGTGTTTGGTTGAGCTGTGGTTTCTGAAAAAGCTGATGTGAGCTGTGGGCTGTGGAAAAGCTGCTGTAGGTTGTGGGCTGTGGAAAAGCTGTAAGCTGTTTGGTAAACAAGTATAAAACTTACCTCCTATCTCTATTTTCCTTGAAACAACTGTGAAACAACTCTCTATTTTCATCATTTCAAAAAGCAGAAAGCCAAAAGCCAAAAGCAGGGTCCAAGGTGCTTTCAAAACTGTACTACCCAAAAGTAGCTGCTTCTGGAAAAGCAGCTTCTGGTTTCCACCCCTTTGGTTGGCTTTTGGCTTTTTGGAAGAAAAAGCAGCTCCCAAAAGCTCAACCAAAGGCACCCTAACTCAGCAAGCAGACTAACATTCTCCACCTTAACAATATCAAGCTCAGGGGACACACTATCATGTGAGGTCCTTAGTTTTTCCATGTCACCCAACAGAGCACAGCATGTATCACAATCATCACGGGAGGGAGCAGATGTAAGTGAAGTAAGCTCCCCTGATAGTCTATCTACTTCCTTCTCTAACTCAGTACACCTAGCCCTAGCTCTAACATGAAAACCACCTAGCTTAAGAAAAGCATGATTGAGCTGGTCGTAGGTGGGGCATACCTCGTCCGAGTCGGAGTACAGCTCGTTGTCGCTCAGTTCGCCCTCGAGGGCCATGAAGCACATGCCGGTGAAGTCGTCACCGCTCTTGGGATCTTGATCACCCGTCCCGTCGTCGTCGCTCCATCCCTCCACCTCGCTGAGGTCGAGGTCGTCGAACGCGGTGAGGACACGGTGAAACAGCTTCTTGGCCTTCCCGAAGTCGCGGAACTTCTTCTTGCCTTTGAAAGCATCTAGGCCCCTAAAAATGTTAGTTTTGGTAATTAATGAATTTATGTAAATATGGGACTAATGTGTGCATTAAGTGTTTGAAAGGATATGTTCAAATAGCAAAGAAAGAGGCTCACAAAATATCCCATGAAGATTCAAGATCTCTAGGGCGACAAGGTAAATAGTTTAGGTATCTATTTTGTTTTACCGGTCTTGGAGTTAGGCTGGAAGACCGGATTATAGGATAGACGCCGTACTATTAAGAGGGATCATGGTGATTGCTTGATCATATTCAAATGTGCCTTTTGGATCAATTTAGGATCATGCATGCACTTAGAAATTAAAATCAAATCAAATCTGTGCATTGTCAGAAAATCCGGTAGTTCCGGCGTGTATTGGGCGGAACTACCGCAGGTCCGGTAGTACCGGGCGCCCGAGCGGAACGTTTTTTCCAGAGAGCGCCCGGACTAAGACTTAGTCTCTCGGAAAACGGTAGTACCGCGGTTTGACCTGCGGAACTACCGGACTGCCGGTAGTACCGGGCACTCGAGCGGAACGTTTTTTCCAGAGAGCGCCCGGACTTTAACTTAGCCTCTCGGAAAACGGAAGTACCGCGGTTTTACCTGCGGAACTACCGCATGTGCGGAAGTTCCGGTCACCCGAGCGGAACGTTTTTTTTCAGAGAGCGCCGAGAATAAGACTTAGTCTCGTTGAGATCGGAAGTACCGGGCTTGGGGCGGAACTTCCGGACGTCCGGAAGTACCGCGGTTTTAACGGCGGTAGTACCGCACTCATTGACCAACGGTTACTTCTGACTCTCTGACATAGCCGTTCTGACCGGTCAGCTAGGGTCCGGTAGTACCGCGGTTTTGCCTGCGGTAGTACCGGATTTCCTGAATTCTTCAGGATTGTTTATTGCAACGGCTATTTGAGGTGGGTGAGGGTATAAATACACCCCCACCAGAACTAGGACGTGTTGTTGAACATCCATTGAATACATTTGAGCCTAGAGCAACCTCTCACACCTCATTCACTCTCTTGTGCATTCATTTGAGGTAGTTGACCCAAAATTCAAGTGCATTGCATTCTAGTTGATCCATTGAGCACTTGAGTGAGATCAAGCCGCAGTGGTCTATTCTCTTGGTGCTTGCCGGCACCTAGACGGCTTGGCGAAGTTTCGGTGATCTTCTCAAGAAGATTGTGAGAAGGCCCGGAAGATTGTGAAGGCTTGGAGCTCGCCTACCCGGAGAGGGAAAGGGCATCCAATAGTGATCGAGGTGCTTAGGCTCATTCGTGGAGCCGGTCCGATTCGTTCGGGCTTACCTCAACGTGGACTAGGGGAGACCGGCAAGTCTCCGATCACCACGGTAAAAAGTAACCGTGTCAAAATTGTGGTTTGCTCTCTTGTGATCATATTCTTCCAAGCAACGCTCTTTATTTATATCATTTGATTGCTTGCTTAGTTAGAGTAGCAATTGTTGTTCTCTACCGTTCATTATTGCTCTTAGTCAATCACTTGTGCTAGTGTTAGTGTTATCTTGCTCTATTACTCCATCAAGTTTAAAATTGCTAATTAGAATTAGACGAAAATTTTATAACCTCCTATTCACCCCCCCTCTAGTCGGCTTCCTCGATCTTACAAGTGGTATCAGAGCTTGGTCTCTCAAATTTAGACTTAACCGTCTAGAGAGAAAAGGATGGCTAGTGAGGGTATAGCAATAGGAAAGGCACCTCTATTTGATGGCTCAAATTATGCTTATTGGAAGATTAGAATGTCTATTTATTTAAAGGCCATGAGTCCTCAAATTTGGAAAGTCGTAAATGAGGGTTACGTTATGGCTCTTGATCCGGATCACCCAACGGATCAAGACGGGCGTAATGCTCATTTAGACGCCCAAGCTATGAATGCTCTATTTGGAGCCTTGAACGCGGATGAGTTCAATAGGGTGAGCAATCTTGAGACGGCTCATGCTATTTGGACTACCCTTTCGGAAATACACGAAGGGACATCCACGGTCAAGGAGGCCAAATTGCATCGGCTTAGGATCAAATATGAGACATTCACAATGTTGCCCCATGAAGACATTAATGAGATGTACTCAAGGCTCAACAACATTGTGAATGAGCTTAAGGGCCTTGGAACTAATCTTTCCGATCTTGATATTGTTCGAAAGATGCTTAGGGCCTTGCCGGAGAAATATGAAGTGTTGGTGACTCTCTTCCTCAACTCACCGGAGTTGGCAAGAATGACACCAACGCAATTGTTGGGCAACCTCATCACCAACGAGCTATACAAGAAAGACAAGGAAGAGCTCTTGGAGCAATCCTCTTCCAAGAATAAGAAGATCACCGCTTTCAAAGCTAAAGCGGTAATGAGTGAAGAATCCGAAGAAGATGATGAGGAGGACTCCGAAGAAGAATTTGCGCTTCTAGTTAGAAGAATGAAGAAGTTCATGAGAAGACGCCCATTTCGGAGTACAAGCCATGAGAAGACCAAGAAATGGCACTCTTCCTCCAACAAGAAGTTTAGCAACATTCGTTGCTATGAATGTGATGAGAAGGGGCACATTGCCTCTCAATGTCCAACAAAGAAGGATGACAAGGAGAAGTCATCAAAGAAGAAGAACTACAACGGCAAGAAGAAGCTTTTCAAGAAGCTTCACAAGGATGGCAAGAATGAAGCTCATATTGGTGAGTGGAACTCCGAAGAGGAGTATTCGGACTCCGACTCAAGCGAGGACGAATCTCCCAAGAAGAAAGGGCTTGTGGGCATTGCAATCAAGGAGGCTCCATCACTATTCTCCACTCCTACATGCCTTATGGCTAAAGGAGAAAAGGTAAACTTGCTTGATGATGATGAGCCTTCATATGATGACTTGATGAATATGCTAATTGAATTGAATGAATTTCTTGGAAAAGAAAAATCAAAGTTTAAGGTCTTAAAGAGAGAACACACCTCTCTCAAAGACTCTTATGAGGAGCTAAAGGAAGCTCATGATTTGCTTCTTCAAGAAAATCACAAATCTGGTACTAGCATTGGAGTTACTTGCAACATCTTGAATGAAATGTCTAGTATAGAAATTTCAAAGTCTAGTATATCTACTTGTTGTGATGATCTACTTGCCATACCTTGTTCATCAAGTGTAGATTCTAGAAATGTTTCAAATCTTGTTCATGATGATATCATTGCAAATGAGAACAAAAATTTAAAAGAACAAGTGCTAAAACTAAACAAAAGTTTAGAGAGGGCTTACAAGGGAAAGGAAACCCTTGATAAGTTACTAAGCGATCAAAGATGCTCTTTTAACAAAGAGGGACTTGGATATGTCCCCCAAAAGGGTAAAAAGCCGGTATACAAGCCTCCAAGGTTTGTAAAGGAAAATGGTAAGTATTGCACAAAATGCCGGTGTATTGGACATATGCCAAGTGATTGCTCTAAGAATAACATGCATTCCATTGGTTTATATGATTCATGTTATATGCTTAGAAAATCCAAAAATGGAAATGTTATTGCTCATTTCATTGGCACCTCAATTTTGGGTGCTAAAAAGAAATCCATTTGGGTACCCAAGACCTTGGTCACTAACCTCCAAGGACCCAAACAAATTTGGGTACCTAAAAGAACTTGATCTTCTTTTGTAGGTGAACTACAAAACCGGTGGAAGGC
This sequence comes from Dendrocalamus latiflorus, assembly GCA_017311315.1. Classification (NCBI taxonomy): domain Eukaryota; kingdom Viridiplantae; phylum Streptophyta; class Magnoliopsida; order Poales; family Poaceae; genus Dendrocalamus; species Dendrocalamus latiflorus. The sequence goes on from CM029623.1 coordinate 21,399,120, forward strand.
ATTGGGTGTTGGATAGCGGTTGCACTCAACATATGACCGGAGACCGGAAGATGTTCACCACATTTGAGAATGGAAGCAATGACAAAATCACATTTGGAGACAATAGCAAAGGAAAGGTATTAGGATTGGGTAAAATCGCTATCTCAAACGACCTTTCAATTTCTAATGTATCTTTAGTTGAATCATTAAATTTCAACTTACTATCCGTTGCTCAAATATGTGATCTAGGCTTAACATGCACATTCTCAAAAGAAAATGTTGTAATCTCAAAAGATAATAATAATGAACTAGTCTTCAAAGGCTTTAGATTTGGGAATCTCTATTTGGTAGATTTTTCCTCAAATGAGTCTTGTTTGAAAACTTGTTTAATTGCAAAAACTTCCTTAGGTTGGTTGTGGCATAGAAGGTTAGGTCATGTGGGAATGATTCAACTTAAAAAGCTTTTTAAGCATGACTTAGTGGTTGGCTTGAAGGATGTAAAGTTTGAGAAAAATCGACTTTGTAGTGCTTGTCAAGCCGGAAAACAAGTCGCTAATTCTCATCCTTCCAAAAGTATCATGTCAACCTCTAGGCCATTAGCGCTCTTACATATGGATTTGTTCGGGCCAACAACCTATAAGAGCATTGGAGGAAATAGCTATTGTTTAGTCATTGTGGATGATTACTCTAGATATACATGGGTTTTCTTCCTAAATGACAAAAGTGAAACCTCCGGGATTTTCAAAAGTTTTTCAAAAAGGGCTCAAAATGAATTTGATTTTAAAATAAAGAAAATTAGGAGTGACAATGGTTCCGAGTTCAAAAACACAAAAGTTGAAGACTTTTGTGATGAACTTGGAATAAAGCACGAACTTTCCACAACCTACACTCCGGAGCAAAATGGAGTTGTAGAGAGGAAAAATCGAACATTAATTGAAATGGCTAGGACAATGCTTGATGAATATGATACTTCCGACAAGTTTTGGGCGGAAGCTATTAACACCGCATGTCATGCCATAAATCGCCTCTACTTACATCGACTCCTGAAAAAGACTTCCTATGAGCTTCTTGTTGGAAGGAGACCGAACATCTCTTATTTTAGAGTATTTGGTTGCAAATGCTATATTCTAAGAAAAGGTGTTCGGCTCTCAAAATTTCAAAGTCGATGTGATGAAGGTTTCCTTTTAGGGTATTCCTCAAATAGTAAAGCCTATAGGGTCTATAATAAAAATTCGGGTTTAGTGGAAGAATCATGTGATGTTCAATTTGATGAAACTAACGGCTCTCAAGAAGAGCATGAGAACTTGGATGATGTAGGAGATGAAAGTCTTCGCAAGGCAATGGAGAACATGCAAATCGGAGACATCAAGCCAAAAGAGGATCCAACATCACCAAGCTCATCCAGACAAGTGGAACCACCCTCTTCTTCCACAATGAACGATGTTCAAGTTATTGAAGATGAAGAAAAGGATCAATCGCAAAATATGTTCAAGATTCACAATGCAATAGCCAAGGATCATCCAATTGACCAAATATTGGGTGACGTAAGTAAGGGTGTTCAAACTCGCTCTAGAGTAGCTTCATTTTGTGAACACTATTCTTTTGTATCTTCACTTGAACCTAAGCGTGTAGAAGAAGCATTAGATGACCCGGATTGGATAAATGCTATGCATGAAGAGATGAATAACTTTGCCCAAAACGATGTTTGGACTTTGGTGGAGAGACCCAAGGAGCACAATGTCATTGGCACAAAATGGGTCTTCCGGAACAAACAAGATGAGAACGGAATTGTGGTAAGAAATAAAGCAAGGTTAGTAGCTCAAGGTTATACTCAAGTCGAGGGCTTAGATTATGATGAGACTTTTGCGCCCGTTGCTAGACTTGAATCAATTAGAATTTTGCTTGCTTTTGCATCATGCTTTGACATTAAATTGTTTCAAATGGATGTCAAAAGTGCATTTCTTAATGGTACAATTTCCGAATTAGTATATGTGGAACAACCCCCGGGATTTGAAGATGCTAAATACTCTAATCATGTGTATAGATTGTCAAAGGCACTATATGGTTTAAAGCAAGCTCCTAGAGCTTGGTATGAGCGCCTGCGTAACTTTCTAGTATCAAAAGGCTTTAAAATTGGTAAAGTAGATACAACTCTATTCACAAAAATTATTGGAGATGATTTCTTTGTATGTCAAATATATGTTGATGATATTATATTTGGTTCTACTAATCAAGACTTTTGCAAAGAATTTGGTGAGATGATGTCTAGGGAATTCGAGATGTCGATGATCGGTGAGCTAAGCTACTTCCTTGGACTTCAAATCAAACAACTTAAAGATGGGACGTTTATAAGCCAAACAAAGTATGTGAAGGATCTACTCAAAAGATTCGGAATGGAAGAAGCAAAACCTATCAAAACACCCATGGTAACAAACGGGCATCTAGACCTCAACGAAGAAGGTAAGTCGGTAGATTTAAAGCTTTATAGATCCATGATTGGTAGTTTGCTTTATCTTACCGCATCTAGGCCCGACATTATGTTTAGTGTATGCATGTGTGCACGTTTTCAAGCTTCTCCAAAAGAGTGCCATTTAGTGGCCGTAAAGAGGATTCTAAGATATTTAAAGCATTCCTCAAGCATAGGGCTTTGGTATCCCAAAGGTGCAAAATTTGAATTAATTGGATATTCGGATTCTGATTATGCGGGATGCAAAGTGGATAGAAAAAGCACCTCGGGTAGTTGCCAATTTCTAGGAAGATCACTAGTGTGTTGGTCATCCAAGAAACAAAATTCCGTAGCTCTTTCAACCGCCGAAGCCGAATATATTTCAGCAGGAAGTTGTTGTGCTCAATTACTTTGGATGAGGCAAACATTGTTGGATTATGGAATCAATTTTGATAAGATGCCTCTTTTGTGTGATAATGATAGTGCTATCAAGATATCCAATAATCCCGTTCAACACTCAAGAACCAAGCATATAGATATACGCCACCATTTCTTGAGAGATCATGTGAGCAAGGGAGATATTGAGATTAGCCACATCCGAACTGAAAATCAACTAGCGGACATTTTCACCAAACCATTAGATGAAAGCCGCTTTTGCAAATTGAGGAATGAATTAAATGTCATAGACTACTCAAATGTAGCTTGAAATCTCATTTCATCCAATTTTGCTCAATTGTTGTGCTCATATGGATTTTTGTTGTTTTTTTCCCTATTTTTGGTCAAAAATTTGTTTAAATTCATAAAAATTAGCTTCAAAATATAGCATTAGCTAAATTGATGCATAATGATCCTGAATGACTTTAGTTGGATGCAAAACTAGGGATCATTTGCAAAATTTCAAGTTCTAAATCTAAAATTCTGAAAAGTTCCAGAAAATCCGGAACTACCGCAGTTCATTGTCCGGTACTTCCGCACCCGACAGAAAAACCGGAACTACCGCAGTGTAATCCGCGGAACTTCCGGAATTTCTGTGACCACGGTACTACCGGCGTGTTACGCGCGGTACTACCGCATTCTGCGGGATTCAGTGCGGTTTCCAAAATCGCAAACCCCTCCAACCGTTACTCCTTATCCCTGTAACCTCTCTCTCTCTCTCTCATCTTTACTCCTCCCAAACTGCAGCCTCCCCTTCCTCTCCTCTTCCTCTCCTCCAACCTCTCTCTCTCCCAAGAACCTACCTCCTCTCCCGATCTTTGAATCCGAGGAGAGTTCTTCGTTTTTGGGTGATTCCTTGGACTCCCAGGGTTCTCCTCCTTCGACTTCACAAGGTAAATCGGATCAAAATCCACTTTTTACCTTGTTCTTAGAACCCTAGGTGGAGTTTAGATTAAAATTGAAATGTGATGACTTTTGCTGAAATTTTCTTGGGCAAAATAGTTATTTAGGGTATTGGAATGTTTTTACAAACATGCATTGGATTCAATCCAAGAAATACCCCAAAAGATTCAACTTTTGTCTTGCCCTAGAAATGTCCAGAAAAACCGGAACTACCGGTCGAATTGGCCGGAACTTCCGGGGTCCCGGTAGTACCGCATGTTTAATGCCGGAACTACCGGATTTCCCGGAAGTACCGCAATTTTGCCGCCGGTACTTCCGTGTTTCCTGGAACAGCAATAATTCATTGCTTTCAATTTAAAACCTACTCTTGCTTATTCTACTTCATACCTTGATTATCCTTCTATGTCATTGAAGATGCCGAGGATGAAGAACGTCTCCCACAAGACTTATGGGGGCAATGCTGGTCAATCCTCCTCGACTCCCGCATCTCAGTCAGTGGCGCACAAGGGCAAAGGTCCCGCCTCCGACCCTGAGAGTGACTCAGAGGATTCGCATGAGAGCGAATCTGAGGCCTCGCATGAGAGCGAGGAATATGCAGTCCCAGATGAAGAGATGCCTGAGGTAACTGCAGACCACGAAGTGGACCTCGACAAAATCACAAATGAAGATTATGCCATTCTTCGTCGCAGAAATCAGTATGTACGCCCTCGAAACTCAATGAATCCCGAGTTTCATTCCAAGTTTCAAGAGAAGGTGTACCGAGAGATGTATAGTCCTGCTCGCAAATTTGCTGCCCATAAGTATGTGGACTGGGATCACTTGTCGCAGATCGACAAGTTCAGTGGTGCTTATCAGCTCTTCCAGCGAGCCGATATTCATCAACTCGTTGCATTCAAATGCAATTACATGGACAACATGATCAGGCAGTTCTATGCTACCCTGCACATCTCTCCAAACTTTGAGACTCTGAGTTGGATGACAGGGACCCAGTTTATTGAGTGCACCAGGCACGAGTTTGAGCTAGCACTTGGGACGGAGACCAGTACATATGAGAAGGTGTTCAGCAAGCGAGCTCTTCCTATTGCTGCATATTCAGAGTATTATGACCATTCAGCTGAACAATCTCTGGGGACGACAGGTGGCTTACTCCCTATTCCCAGCCTTGTCAACAGGATCATCAACCACACCATTTTTCCCAAGAGTGGGAACTATGATGCTATTCGTGGCCATGCGTGGAATGTTATTGATTACATTATGCGCGGCCAAAAGTTTGATGTGGTGGATCTTATCATCAGGGGGATTGACGCCAATAAAAATGACAAGCAGAAAAGGATCAACTATGCACCATTCATTATGGCCTTAATCATTAGGAAGACTGGGTACCGAGGAGCACTCTGCACCCCGCACAAGCCATACAAGCCTCGCGCAGAGGCCCCTGTTCCTGCTCCTGTTCGTACCCGTGCTCAGCCTCAGCCTCAGCCTCAGGCAGCAGCTGTTCCTCCCCAGGGCGAGGGCGATGTGTCGCTTTCTCAGATCTACTCCGCCATTCTTCGTCTTGAGGAGCGCCAGGATGTCTTGATCACCACTGTGTCCTCCCTTGGTGATCGTGTGTCTGCCTTGGAGAGTGCAGTTCATCCGCCTTCTCCAGTTCGTTATGGACGTCGTACTCGCCGCCGTGGTCCTCCTTCTCCCAGTGCAGCTCAGGACTAGCTCCTTTTTTTTTTGGTACTTCGATGCCAAAGGGGGAGAAAATGAAGCAAGGAGGAGAAGAAGTTTAAGTCTTTTAGCCTATCTATTAGCCTTGTAATAAACTATGGTGAAATGAACCATGTAATGCCTAATGTGTTGCTTAATCTCTGTGGTCATTTAGTATCTTAATTTCTGATGCTTTGTAATGAACTATGTCTTGTCCTTAATGCAATGCCTATTTACTTGTCTATTATGTATCTTTGAATTTTGGTAAATGTGCTATGATGAAAGCATGTCAAATAAATTCCTGCAAAATTTAATGCACATGTTTAGGGGGAGCTATTTCTTATTAGTTCCTAAAATGCAAAAATTCCCCATGTTCTAAAAATTGCTAAAATTTCAAAGTCCTTGTGATATACATCTTGCAAATTAGAAGTATATCCAAATCTTAAATTCTTCTCATAAATTGCTCTTGTTGTCATCAATTACCAAAAAGGGGGAGATTGAAAGCATCTAGGCCCCTAAAAATGTTAGTTTTGGTAATTAATGAATTTATGTAAATATGGGACTAATGTGTGCATTAAGTGTTTGAAAGGATATGTTCAAATAGCAAAGAAAGAGGCTCACAAAATATCCCATGAAGATTCAAGATCTCTAGGGCGACAAGGTAAATAGTTTAGGTATCTATTTTGTTTTACCGGTCTTGGAGTTAGGCTGGAAGACCGGATTATAGGATAGACGCCGTACTATTAAGAGGGATCATGGTGATTGCTTGATCATATTCAAATGTGCCTTTTGGATCAATTTAGGATCATGCATGCACTTAGAAATTAAAATCAAATCAAATCTGTGCATTGTCAGAAAATCCGGTAGTTCCGGCGTGTATTGGGCGGAACTACCGCAGGTCCGGTAGTACCGGGCGCCCGAGCGGAACGTTTTTTCCAGAGAGCGCCCGGACTAAGACTTAGTCTCTCGGAAAACGGTAGTACCGCGGTTTGACCTGCGGAACTACCGGACTGCCGGTAGTACCGGGCACTCGAGCGGAACGTTTTTTCCAGAGAGCGCCCGGACTTTAACTTAGCCTCTCGGAAAACGGAAGTACCGCGGTTTTACCTGCGGAACTACCGCATGTGCGGAAGTTCCGGTCACCCGAGCGGAACGTTTTTTTTCAGAGAGCGCCGAGAATAAGACTTAGTCTCGTTGAGATCGGAAGTACCGGGCTTGGGGCGGAACTTCCGGACGTCCGGAAGTACCGCGGTTTTAACGGCGGTAGTACCGCACTTATTGACCAACGGTTACTTCTGACTCTCTGACATAGCCGTTCTGACCGGTCAGCTAGGGTCCGGTAGTACCGCGGTTTTGCCTGCGGTAGTACCGGATTTCCTGAATTCTTCAGGATTGTTTATTGCAACGGCTATTTGAGGTGGGTGAGGGTATAAATACACCCCCACCAGAACTAGGACGTGTTGTTGAACATCCATTGAATACATTTGAGCCTAGAGCAACCTCTCACACCTCATTCACTCTCTTGTGCATTCATTTGAGGTAGTTGACCCAAAATTCAAGTGCATTGCATTCTAGTTGATCCATTGAGCACTTGAGTGAGATCAAGCCGCAGTGGTCTATTCTCTTGGTGCTTGCCGGCACCTAGACGGCTTGGCGAAGTTTCGGTGATCTTCTCAAGAAGATTGTGAGAAGGCCCGGAAGATTGTGAAGGCTTGGAGCTCGCCTACCCGGAGAGGGAAAGGGCATCCAATAGTGATCGAGGTGCTTAGGCTCATTCGTGGAGCCGGTCCGATTCGTTCGGGCTTACCTCAACGTGGACTAGGGGAGACCGGCAAGTCTCCGATCACCACGGTAAAAAGTAACCGTGTCAAAATTGTGGTTTGCTCTCTTGTGATCATATTCTTCCAAGCAACGCTCTTTATTTATATCATTTGATTGCTTGCTTAGTTAGAGTAGCAATTGTTGTTCTCTACCGTTCATTATTGCTCTTAGTCAATCACTTGTGCTAGTGTTAGTGTTATCTTGCTCTATTACTCCATCAAGTTTAAAATTGCTAATTAGAATTAGACGAAAATTTTATAACCTCCTATTCACCCCCCCTCTAGTCGGCTTCCTCGATCTTACAGCCTTGGGCAGGGACTGGAGGCTTCTTGTTGCGGTTCTTGTCGGTGTAGTCGTTCTTGCCCGAACCGCCGTAGTCAGCTTTACCCTTCTCCAGTTTGGGGCAGTTTGCCCGAATGTGGTTGGGGCCACCATACTCGAAGCAGATGACTGGTCCGCCTCTCTTTCTGTCCCTCCTCCTCTTGTAAGCATGGGAGAACTTCCGAGCAAGGAGGGCCAGCTGTTCATCCTCTAGCTGCTCTAACTGATCATCAGTTACGTCACAGAGAGCAGCTAGGGAGAACCCACAAAGTGAATCGGCAGAAAAACCAGAAGCCGAACTGGGATCGGTGACTAGAGCCATTGACTGTGACTTCGACTTACGAGAGACAATGTCGATCTCGTGCGTCTTGAGGCGCGAGTACAGCGCGTCAAGCGTCAAAGTCGAGAGGTCGGTGGTGTCCTTGATGGTAGTCACCTTCATCTCCCAAACATGAAGGTCGAGTGCAGCAAGCATTTGACGAGCGTTGTCCGAGTCAGAGTATGTGAGACCGACGGCTCGGAGATTGCTCAAGATCTTGTGGAAACGCGCAAAGCACTCATCAAGGGACTCGCCAGCGAGCATTTCAAACTTGTTGTAATCTCGCTTGAACTGGTCCTGTCTCACCGTCTTAATCTGGGTGGTGCCCTCATGGTATGCATCGAGGGTCTCCCAGATATTGAAGGCGGACGAAAGATGAGAGATGCGGTCAAACTCACTATGACTCAGGCCCTGAATAATGATGTTCCTTGCCTTAGCATTCGCCTCAACATCAGCCATGTTCCCGGCATTGATGTTCTCATCGGCAGGAACTAAAGGAACGCGCGTATGCTACGAGAGCATAAAACAAAATTTTCTACCGCGCACACCAGGACATCATGCTAAGGAGGGATCATGGATCCTTACCACTAGACGCGCAGCGCAGCGGAAGAAGAGTTGGAGAAGCCGATCCAACCACGCGCGTCGAGGTAGTAGTGGAAGTAGTCGATCGTCCCGAACAGATCGTCTCCTCCACGCGATCAACCACACCACGAGCAGATCCAATCTGTAGGTTGTTGATGCCGACCAACGCCGCAACGAGCAGCGCCTCCACCGGTATCCACACGTCCGGGGCTGGAACGCCGATCGCGAGTGTACCAGCACTCGCGAGCGGCTAGGGTTTGGCTCGGGAGGTGGCGGCTAGGGTTTTGCTCGGGAGGAACAGAAGCATGCATCCCTCAGCCCCCCCCCCCCCGCCTCCATATATATAGACCTCCTCACTTGGGCCTCGTGGACCGAGGCCCAATAGGAGTCTATCCGGATCTCTATCCGAATTGAGCCCACATCCGAATCACATTCGAATTAGTGTTCCAACCCGTTAAGTGTGTGACCCTGTAGGTTCACGTATACTTGGTCGCGACCCGGAAACGCCTTTCCGGTCACCCTGTTAATAGCGGCCTCTAGCAAGACATATTAACCCCAAAGTATACGTAAAGATCATATCGGCTGAACCTGTAATGTTCTCATGTACGAATCCCTTTGCCTCACGATATAGATTAAGCTCAAGGCGAGACCTGTGTCATCCTCTTAATAGCTCAATCACTCTCTCGATTCCGTGATGGATTATAAACTCGTGATTGACTCCTCAATCACCTTGGCATGGCCATGCACTTTCATAATCCATTACATCGAGGGGCCCAGAGATATCTCTCCCATAAGGAGGGGCAAATTCTATCTTGATCATTCACATCCCACTACATGTTTCATAGCAAACCCGAAGACTACTTTTATAACTACCCAGTTACGGAGTAGTGTTTAGTAGTCCCAAAATAATCTACTACGCATGTTGGGAACCATGATGATCTCAAGTCTAAGGATTCCACATAAACACTACTTGAGACCAACTGATGACACATGGAATCTCTGCAGTGTCTCATGGCGGGTCTATCCAACATATGTTCACTAACACATGTCCATATTATTGATTTGGTATCTCCATACCATGATCCATGAGACATGATCATCAATCAATACATATGCTGATCTTTGAATCATATTTGTTCCTCATATGATATATAATCAGGGATCATTTAGAAATAGCAACATTTTGGCATTAAGAGTCTCATGAATAAGTCACATACGCATTGATCAATAATGATAATGTCTATTTCAAGGAACAAACTAATGCATCATAAACATAGTATGTGATATATATAACATCTCCATGTTGCCTCTAGGGCATATCACTAACAGTCTCCCACTTGCACTAGAGTCAACAATGCAGGTATCTAATACCCATTGCCCTAGTGTGAGCCTCATGCTTTGGCTGGGGAAGCGGCTTTGTCAACGGATCTGCAATGTTCAAATCCGTTTGTACTTTGCATATCTTCACATCGCCTCTCTCCACAATCTCGCGGATGAGATGAAATCGCCGTAGAATGTGCTTGGACTTTTGGTGCGATCTAAGCTCCTTGGCTTGCGCAATGGCCCCACTATAGTCACAGTAGAGGTCCATTGGGCTGGAGGCACTAGCCACCACACCAAGCTCAGAAACAAATTTCTTGATCCAAACAGCCTCTTTAGCAGCTTCAGAAGCTGCTATGTACTCGGCTTCTGTTGTAGAATCTGCAACCGTCTCCTGCTTGGAACTCTTCCAGCTCACCGCACCACCATTCAGGCAGAACACAAATCCAGATTGCGATCTAAAATCATCTTTGTCAGTTTGGAAGCTAGCATCGGTGTAACCATTTACAACGAGCTCTTCCTCACCCCCATAGACGAGGAACACATCTTTAGTTCTTCTCAAGTACTTCAAGATATTCTTTACGGCAATTCAGTGACTTTCACCTGGATCTGACTGGTATCTACTTGTAGCACTTAAAGCATACGAGACATCTGGGCGTGTACAAAGCATGGCATACATAATGGACCCCATAGCCAAAGCATATGGAATCACATTCATTTTATCCCGCTCATCAGGTGTACTAGGACACTGACTCTTGCTAAGATTTATACCATGTGACATAGGTTGGAAGCCTTTCTTGGAATCCTGCATGTTGAACCTTTTCAACACCTTGTCAATGTACATATCTTGGCTTAATCCAATTAGCCTTCTTGATCTATCCCTATAGATCTTGATGCCCAGAATATATGCCGCCTCTCCTAAGTCTTTCATAGAGAAACTATTTTTCAATGAAGACTTAACAGATTCGAGCATAGGAATGTCATTTCCGATCAGTAATATGTCATCCACATATAAGACCAGAAATACGAGTGCGCTCCCACTAGCCTTTTTGTAAACACAAGGCTCTTCTTCATTCTTGATGAAACCAAACCCTTTGATTACTTCATCAAAACGAATGTTCCAACTCCGAGATGCCTGCTTTAATCCATAAATGGATCTTTGCAGCTTGCATATCTTTCCAGCTGATTGCGGATCGACAAAACCCGTGGGCTATGTCATGTACATATCCTCACTCAGATTTCCATTAAGGAAAGCTGTTTTGACATCCATTTGCCATATTTCATAGTCGAAATATGCAGCAATCGCTAGAATGATCCGAATAGACTTTAGCATTGCGACGGGCGAAAAAGTTTCATCATAATCAACACCTTGAATTTGTTTGAAATCTTTGGCCACCAATCGCGCTTTATAGATGTGAACATTTCCATCTATGTCTATCTTTTTCTTGAAAATCCATTTGCACTCAATGGTTTTAACACCATCAGGTGGATCAACCAAGTTCCAAACTTGATTACTGTGCATGGATTCAATTTCGGATCTCATGGCTTCAAGCCATTTCTCAGAGTCTGGTCCCACCATCGCTTCTTCATAGGTCTTAGGCTCATCGTTGTCTAACAACAATATGTCCCGTTGTTGAGTAGTCAAGAACATGTACCTCTCAGGTGCACGACGTGACCTCTCTGACCTACGTGGTGCCGGTGTGTCCACAACAGGTTCTTCAACAGTTTGTTCATCCTGTTGTGGTTCTGTAGGAGCTGAAACGTTTTCAGGTGTTTCTCGAATTTCTTCAAGTTACACCGTGCTCCCACTATCCCTTCTTGAGAGAAACTCTTTTTCTAAGAAGACACCATGCCGGGCGACAAACACTTTGTCTTCTCCTTGATTATAGAAGTAATATCCTTTTGTTTCCTTAGGATACCCGATAAAGAAGCATTTATTAGATTTAGGAGTGAGCTTATCAGATTGTAAACGTTTTACATAAGCCTCACATCCCCAAATCTTAAGAAAAGACAAGCTAGGACGTTGTCCTCTCCACATCTCATATGGTGTCTTTTCTACTGATTTTGATGGAACCCTGTTTAGTGTGAAAGCGGCTGTTTCAAAAGCGTACCCCCAAAAAGACAACGGAAGATCAGTTTGGCTCATCATGGAGCGCACCATATCTAATAAGGTGCGATTTCTCTGTTCAGATACCCCATTCCATTGAGGTGTTCCTGGCGGAGTCAATTGTGGAACAATTCCACAATCCTTCAGATGATTGCCAAACTCATGGCTCAAATACTCGCCTCCACGATCAGATCGTAGAAACTTGATTGTCTTGCCTAAATGATTTTGCACTTCATTTTGGAATTCTTTGAACTTTTCAAAGGATTCAGACTTATGCTTCATTAGGTATATACCCATATCTACTAAAGTCATCAGTAAAAGTTATGAAGTACTGAAAACCACCTCTGGCTGTTGAGCTCATTGGTCCACATACATCAGAATGTACGAGTGCCAATAAGTCACTTGCCCGTTCACCTTGACCGGTGAAAGGTGACTTTGTCATCTTGCCAAGTAAACAAGATTCGCATGTCTCAAATGATTCAAAATCAAATGAGTGCAGAATACCATCTCTATGGAGCTTCTCCATGCATTTCTCATTTATGTGACCTAAGCGACAGTGCCAAATAAACGTGGGATTCAAATCATTCGAACGTTGCCTCTTTGCATTAATGTTATAGACCGGTGACTCTTCAAGAGTAAGAACATATAACCCATTCACCAATGGAGTATGACAATAGAACATATTTTTGAAATAAAGAGAACAACCATTATTCATAGATCTAAAGTCATAACCTTCTGCTTGCAAACATGAAGCAGAAATAATGTTCTTGGAAAGAGATGGAACACAATAACAATTATTCAATTCCAAAACTAATCCTGAAGGTAAAGACAATGGCATGGTGCCAACAGCCACCGTGGCAACTTTTGCTCCATTGCCAACGCGAAGATCCACTTCGCTCCTCCTCAAACTTCTACTTCTTCTTAGCCCCTGCAACGATTTGCAAATGTGAGCAACCGATCCGGTATCAAATACCCAAGAATCAGTGGATGAAGTAGCAAGATTGATCTCTATAACATTTATACCTGGAGAGGAAGTCGTACTTCCCTCCTTCTTCTTCTCAAGATCCTCCAAGTACTTTGGGCAGTTCCTTTTCCAATGACCTGATTGCTTACAGTAGTAACAATCTGCATTAGGAGCAGCGCCCTTCTTGACTTGCTTGGCCTTAGAACTGCTCGCGATCTCATCGGGAGCTAACTTTCTTTTGACCGCGCCTTTCTTGACATTGGGCTTGCCCTTGCCTTTCTGCATCATCATCACATGATTGCTGCTTTTCTTAATGCTTTCCTCGGCAGCTTTTAGCATCCCATGCAACTCTGCCAAGGTCTTATCCATGTTGTTCATGTGATAGTTCAATATGAATGGCTCAAAGCTCGGGGGGAGCGACTGGAGAATCACATCAGTAGCCAACTCTTGGCTAAGGGGAAAACCAAGCTTTTCCAGACTCTCAATGTAGCCAATCATCTTAATCACATGAGGGCTGACGGGATTCCCTTCTGCAAGCCTGCACGCAAACAAGGACTTTGAAGTGTTGAACCTCTCAGCCCTTGCTTGGTTCTCAAACATACCACGCAACCCCACAATGATATTGTAGGCATCTGTGTTCTCATATTGCTTCTGAAGCTCAGAGGACATTGTGGCAAGCATGAGACAGCTCACATCAAGGCAATCATTCGTTTGCTTCTCATAAGCTCTCCGCGCAGCCGCAGTAGCATTATCAGGCAAGTCATCAGGATAAGGAGACTCAAGGACATACTCCTTGCACTCTTGCTTGAGAACAATTCTCAAGTTGCGATACCAATCCATAAAGTTCGTTCCATTGAGTTTTTCTTTCTCAAGAATAGATCGCAAATTAAAAGAACTGGATGCGGCATTAGTTGACATGATCTACAACAAAGAATATGCAAAGTTTAGCACTATGTTTATGTTCATCTTTTATTAAACTATTTAACAAAAGACTCCCACTATATGTTTTGCAACAAAACTCCCTCTAAGTTACATAGTGGGTCAAGATCCTCATTTCACTAATTCCTAGTGAGCTTTGGCATCATGGCTAGAAAACTAGTGACATGGGTAAGCAACACCTTGCTAATCACATCCCTATGTGACTCTTGCTTGTTGGGTGACATCAATATGCCCCAGCCCCAACCTATGCCCCAAGGTCCAAAACTGTTTTGATAACCTTGTTAAGTAAACCAAATGCTTCCGCATGTAGATGTCCGACATCTACCCCAAAAAATGATGATAACCGACGGCACTCTACTTTGGTAGACCTACCATGCGGTGATCATTATCTTTTGGTGCAACATATGGAAGGGCATGAACACCTAATTTTTATGAGGGATTCTATCCTACCAAAGCAACATATGACAAAAATCATTGCATAAGAATAAGATAGATAACATCACAGATAAACACATTTAACTGTGAAGTAGTATGGCCCAAAAATGGTGATCTCCATCCTCCACATCACCCCTTTAGGCCACCATGCTTGAAAGCTTGTAACCTCAAAACTAGGCTACTACCTATAATAGCTAGAAATTGAAGATTACAAAGATAGATTCAAGCATTAAGGTCGACACGCAGGTCGTTAAATATAATATAGACAGCTAACAATAGCTGAAATAATCATGACACGCAGGCCATGAACGAATGTTACATGCATCACATACATCTCATACATTCCAATAAGATATAGGGTCATACTATTCACATCATTCCTTGCAAAAACAAGTTAGACGTAGAATCGCATTCTACCTAACGATGTGAACCAAAGAAGCTATACAAGGCGGGTACGCAAAGTGGTCCCGCTGGCCGGTCAGCGGGCGGGGGGTCGAGGGGAGGGCTGCCCCCGCGGGTTTCAGGGCAGCGCCCTGAACACCCTACGAAATTTACAGATCCAATCTATGAAATCGCAATGGAAAAACTATTCGGCACAACCACCTTATGCCGATCCAAGACATTCTCTAGGACGCTAGTTTTTCCACTGGGCCGAGGCCATCAGATCCATAACCTACTAGTATTCGGCATAACCACCTTATGCCGATCCGAGACAATCTCTAGGGCACTAGTATTCCCACTGGCCCGAGGCTATCAGATTCATATCCTACTAGTATTCGACATAACCACCTTGTGCCAATCCGAGACAATCTCTAGGGCACTAGTAGTGATACAATCTGCGCCTCATCTAACCCCTATTCACCGATTGATCTCATCAACCCATGCTACCATCGATTCATCACATGAACCGACTGATCTAGACTGTAATAGATCCAATCTACTACAACCGCATATCAACATATGCGCTGATCCAGATCGCAAACTAAGCAAGATGGCTCTGATACCACTAAAGGAACGCGCGTATGCTACGAGAGCAGAAAACAAAAATTTCTACCGCGCACACCAGGACATCATGCTAAGGAGGGATCATGGATCCTTACCACTAGACGCGCAGCGCAGCGGAAGAAGAGTTGGAGAAGCCGATCCAACCACGCGCGTCGAGGTAGTAGTGGAAGTAGTCGATCGTCCCGAACAGATCGTCTCCTCCACGCGATCAACCACACCACGAGCAGATCCAATCTGTAGGTTGTTGATGCCGACCAATGCCGCAACGAGCAGCGCCTCCACCGGTATCCACACGTCTGGGGCTGGAACGCCGATCGCGAGTGTACTAGCACTCGCGAGCGGCTAGGGTTTGGCTCGGGAGGTGGCGGCTAGGGTTTTGCTCGGGAGGAACAGAAGCATGCATCCCTCAGCCCCCCCCCCCCCCCCCCCGCCTCCATATATATAGACCTCCTCACTTGGGCCTCGTGGACCGAGGCCCAATAGGAGTCTATCCGGATCTCTATCCGAATTGAGCCCACATCCGAATCACATTCGAATTAGTGTTCCAACCCGTTAAGTGTGTGACCCTGTAGGTTCACGTATACTTGGTCGCGACCCGGAAACGCCTTTCCGGTCACCCTGTTAATAGCGGCCTCTAGCAAGACATATTAACCCCAAAGTATACGTAAAGATCATATCGGCTGAACCTGTAATGTTCTCATGTACGAATCCCTTTGCCTCACGATATAGATTAAGCTCAAGGCGAGACCTGTGTCATCCTCTTAATAGCTCAATCACTCTCTCGATTCCGTGATGGATTATAAACTCGTGATTGACTCCTCAATCACCTTGGCATGGCCATGCATTTTCATAATCCATTACATCGAGGGGCCCAGAGATATCTCTCCCATAAGGAGGGGCAAATTCTATCTTGATCATTCACATCCCACTACATGTTTCATAGCAAACCCGAAGACTACTTTTATGACTACCCAGTTACGGAGTAGTGTTTAGTAGTCCCAAAATAATCTACTACGCATGTTGGGAACCATGATGATCTCAAGTCTAAGGATTCCACATAAACACTACTTGAGACCAACTGATGACACATGGAATCTCTGCAGTGTCTCATGGCGGGTCTATCCAACATATGTTCACTAACACATGTCCATATTATTGATTTGGTATCTCCATACCATGATCCATGAGACATGATCATCAATCAATACATATGCTGATCTTTGAATCATATTTGTTCCTCATATGATATATAATCAGGGATCATTTAGAAATAGCAACATTTTGGCATTAAGAGTCTCATGAATAAGTCACATACGCATTGATCAATAATGATAATGTCTATTTCAAGGAACAAACTAATGCATCATAAACATAGTATGTGATATATATAACATCTCCATGTTGCCTCTAGGGCATATCACTAACAGGAACAACAAACTGGACCTTGACCTTGCGCCAGATGGCGTACCCCTGAGCCTGGATGTATGTCTCCATTCGGCTTTTCCAGAAGGGGTAATCGATGTCATCGAAAACGGGCGGCTTGGTCGAGTACTTTTCCGTCGCCATGACTCTTGAGACCGGTTAAGATCTATTCAAAAGAGCTAACCGGCTCTGATACCAATTGTAGGACCGAAATGGCGACAGAGGAGGGTGAATGTCGTTTACAAAAACTATTTAATTAACCCCCGAGTATCCACGATCTCTTCTGTAGCTAAAGAGCTATGAAGATGATTTAAGTTCTAACTAGAAATACAGAGAAACGACACAAACCAGAGAGCAAATACTTGAGAAGCACAAGAAACAGAGTTATTTTTACTACTGGCCGAGGAGAGTTGAGCTGCCCACAAATTAGCACAAAGTATACTGCAGATTGCTGCCTGTTCAGAACGAAAAGAATGCTGAGATTTCCAACCAAAAAGCAACTATTAAATACACACTGTTAGTCCAAGAAATGATAGGGCTGCCGAACAACCAAATCAAGATAGTACAAAAGAGACTGTAGCCTGATATCTCTTTTGTACTGCTGCCAAAGCCACAAAAGAATAAAGAAAGCAAAGTTTCAACAGAATCTTCCATGTGCTGGCCGAACTGCATTGAATGCTTGTCAATCAAGTGCATGGCTTGCTGAAATGTCCAATGAAATGCTTCAGTCCAAACACAAAGAGGCTTCCAAACTGCACAAGAACTCAAAAAAAAAAATCCTGCTGCCCGAAAGCCTTAAAGAAGAGAAGTACACGGCAGTAAGGCTAATGGCAAGAAACAAATGAACTTTCAAGCTTTAAAACTAGTGGCCAGTTCTTTTAGAAGAGGAGTACTCGGCAGTGTACTTCCAAGCAATGATTTATTCGGCCAAGGATTCAGCATGTAATGATCCATTTGGAAACACACACTCAAGATGCTAGATAAAGCAAGCCAAATAAGAACAGAAAGACACGAGAGAAGAAGTAAGGCAGAAACAAAATAGAGCAACTCAAATAAAATCTCTCATATTGATTTAGAGGAAGAGAGATACGCGATTACAAAGAGTTTATTTACAGCCTTCTCAATCTCAAATAAGATCACACACTCAAGAACACACCCTCAACATCCCCATACGCAATTAGGATTTGAGGAACTCACTCATACATGGAGAGAACTAAATAAAACCCTAACTCTTACACCCACTCTCTCTCTCTCTCTCAAAATTTCAGCACACATCTCCCTCTCTATTTATAGCCTCCACTAATGGGTTTGCACCATGCTTTACCCATTAGGCCTTCAACAACTCGGCGTTTTATCCAAACCAGCTTCCTTTTGTGCCGCTTTGCGTTTTTACCGAAAGGCCCCTCGCGCACCTTTCAGGAAGCTTCCTCATCCCTTGCCTCGCAAGCCACGCAGCTTCGCCGTCTTCGGCACACCTCGACCGTTCTGACCTCAGCGCCACCTGCACCTAGTCCGGTCCATCGTGCCTCGCCACGACTCCACCTCGAGTCCACGTCGTCTTCGACACATCCCGACCGTTCTGACCTCAGCGCCACCTGCGCCTAGTCCGGTCCTCCGTGTCTCGCCACGACTCCACTCGATGTCCTGCAGCCACGCAGACAAGAAACACATCACATAGCACCGGTCGACACATGTAAGCGTAAATAGCATCAAAACAGCATACTTACGCATAACGAAGTCCAAACCTGTCGAAACATTAGAATATGCATCCTAAGCCCGTACGACCAAGATTGACCAAGTCCGACCGAGCCCGTTGCACCATGCAACGTCAAGGTTCGAACCACCCCAAACCAAACTCGACTAACATAAACTCATGTCAATTACTCATCACTTACATGTGGTCATCTCCACATGGTCCATCAATCTCCCCCTTGATGAGTATATTGACAAACCCAGAAAAAGCATGAAGTTGAGTTTGAGTTTGAAGAATCCAACATGGTCCAAAGAAAAGAATGAAATTAATGACCATGTCGACAGAAGGAATACTAGAGCAACATCTGAAAGAGCAAATTGTTCTCCAAAGCTCTAAACTGATCCAAACTAGCTTTTTCTTTTCTATTCTCCCCCTTTTGGCAATAAACAAATCAAGAATGCAAAAGAGAGAATATGACATGTCAATGGATGAAAATAGCTGAAGTTTGTTTATTTAAGCATGTAGAGCCATGAGAATTATCCATAATGACCATAAGAAGTACACCAAGCCATAACTCAATAAAAAGCTATCTAGATCATGACAAGATATGAATAAGCTAGCTACAGCACATAGATGACAATCTGAAAATGTAGTGCACTTAGTGAGCATGTCAAGTCATCAATAAGCAAAGTCTAGCTAGAGATATCCAAGGATGATGCAGGCCATGTCAATAAGCTAAGCGGAAACAAGAATCTAGTGTTGAGTCAATTAGAGTGCTACAAGCTCAAGAGTGTATCATTTGTTTAAGCACTTGTCATTTTTAGATGATTCAGCAAATTTTGCACAATTGACATATTTTCTTTTTAAAGCTTATGGTTGTTTCCAACCAAAAATTTTGTCATGTGCTAGATCTCAAGCCTTATGCGACTACTCCAAGCGAGAAGCTTAAGAAGATAGTCTAGGTCATCCAAAACTCCCCCTGAGTTCATGCCTAGTGCAATGGCAAGCTGTCTCATGAGAAAGAATTGGTGAAATCAGTGTTTTTTCGCACATAAAAAGAGATATTTTTGCTTTTTAACAAATTGTGCTAACTCATGATGTATCAAGATGCTAAAATAGCTCAATCTAAGATTCAACCTAGATTCAAGACTCAACTCAGCCTATTTGACATGGCATGAATCATAAAAAGTAGCTCAAGAAAGACTAGGCTCAAATGCTAGCATGACAAGTTTTAATTCCAGTTAAGCAATTTTAAGTATCTTATCATGGCAAAAGCTAGTCTAAACATATGAAGTCATGATAAATTTAGCAAATAAAGCACAAGCCATGGCAAGGTGTTGAGCATTGTACGCATATCATAAAGGATAATAATCAAGGCTCAATGTAGTTATATTACAATGCGAAATGCTAAAATGCAGAAAATCCAGCTCCCCCTCAACATGTGATGCAACTTTTAGTTCAAGTTGAGTTATAGCAATATTAAGCTCTAGAAGCTCCCAAATGAACTCCCCCTGAACCAAAGCAATAAAAACGAGAAGCTGGCAAAGAAAATCCAAACGGGTAGTCCTTAAAGCATAGATAAGATGTAGAGGATACTATGGTCCAGACAGACTCTCATCTACCCCATATAGCGTCCTGGGCTATCAGCTGACTCTCTAGCACACACACTAGAGAGCAAACACATACCCTGTCTACCCGAGGGTGGCCTAACCCTCGCTAGAATCTACAAGAAGTGAGTGAGCTTAATCTAGTGAGATAAGAAACATCCTATAAGAAGCATCCTGGAAACACAAGATAAGAGTAAGAAGTCTATGCAACTAGACAAGAGAAGCACTCTAACCTATGCTAGAAGGACTAAGCCCGATGCACCCCGAGTGCAAAGCGATAGAAATGAGATAGAAGCATAATCAATATAGTAAAGCAGTAAAGCCCAAAGCTCCCCCTCACTACAGTCCATAAGGACAAACCACCCCAAACTCTCCCCGCAGAGCTGAAAACCTCGAACTATCCAATGGTTTGGTGAAGATGTCAGCCAACTGGTGGTCACTCTCCACAAACTGGAGCACTATATCGCCCTTCTCTACATGGTCTCTAAGGAAGTGATAACGGATATCGATGTGCTTGGTCCGAGAGTGTTGCACTGGGTTCTTAGCAATGTTAATCGCAGAAGTGTTATCACAAAAGAGTGGAACACTGTCGATAACTAACCCAAAGTCCCGCAGGGTCGAAGCCATCCAGAGTACCTGACTGCAGCAGCTGGCTGCGGCAACATACTCGGCCTCTGCGGTGGACTGTGCAACACCGGACTGCTTCCTAGAAGACCAAGAGACGAGAGAAGTGCCAATGAATTGGCAAGTGCCAGAAGTGCTCTTCCTATCTATCCTACAGCCGGCAAAGTCTGCATCCGAGAAGGCTCTAAGGAAAGACAGGAAGAAGAAGAGTACCAAATACCATAGTCAATGGTAGCTCGAAAGTACCGAAAGATGCGCTTCACCGCCTGACGGTGAGAGACGCGAGGAGAAGCCTGAAAACGAGAACAAGTAGCAAGCTAGGCCAATCACAAGTAACCACTTGTAGAATTCATGTTGAAAAGTAACTAGTATGTGAAGGATTTTCTTACGTGTTTATTTTGCATGTATGTTATGCAGAATTAGAGATACTTTTATGTCGTTACTCTTTACCATATCTGCATCCATATCCTTTATCCAAAGAGTCTTTGTCGTATTTCAATTCTCAAATAGCAGTCCAACCAACGTCACATAATCAGCGAGAGTAACGACAGTTAAGACACAAGGGGCAGGTAAAACAGACTGAAGAAACATAATACAAATTCTATAACAAGATACCTTTAATTTTTACAACAGAAGCTACAAACCTAATCACCTAAACATCTATCAAATTATCAACAACCATTTCTGTTGATAAAATTTATTTTTTCATTAGGCCAAAGATTTGCTACATATAATGGAACAAATAAACAAAATTGTAAGGACACAGCTGATCAATACTAGTAGTACCCAAAAGGGAAACTATTATTTGTTAGATCTGTACAGCTTGTCGCCAGGGACATTTCAAGAATCCCTCTGTTAGAAATATAACTGCAGACAGAGACAGAATATTGAATGAGCCACAGAAAAGAACGGAAATGATTTATAGCAAAAGTTAAAGTGCAAATATAACTTGTTGAAAACTAAACCATCATTCTTCAAGACTGCAACTTGCACGAAGAAAATATTTCAAAAGACTGCAAAATGCTAGGATGCTTACTGCTGCATTATGTTGTTTTCTAGTTGCAGCTGTAGTTTACTTCAATCCATAATCAATAATACCCGGTGCAACATATCAAGCATGCTTCTGCTACAGAGCGCATTTCTGGGAGATGGCAGCAGCAAGAACCAGATTTTCTCCTTTATTGGAAAAGCTATTGTTGTCGTCAGTCCATCTGGTAGAAAAGAACATCATTTGGCACTGGCAGTTTGTGCTGGTGATTGGAGTATGATATCTAGCTCTTTGATTGAATTATTGAGCTTAGCTTTCTCATTTTCTGATCCCTTTTTAGCTTTCTCTGTTTCTGCTTCCTTCTGAGCTTTCTTCTTTTCAAGATCCAATTGTTTACAATTCTCTTCATGGGAACGCACAAACAATCTCACGAAATTTTGGAGCGTTGTGACCACTACAAAAACACAGTGAAAAACATTTGTGAATAAGAAATCATTAAGAGGAAATAAAAGTATCAGTACTTGAAATCAGTCGTAACTAAATTAAACCTATTTACAGAACAGCTGAAGGGAAGTGAAATATCATTCAAGTTTCACCTTGCTCAAACGGACAACGTGCTGGATCTTCTCCAAAATAAAGTGCTAATGCATCTGCATTCCTGCCCTGCAGGGGTCAAAAGTACATATAATTTTATTACAAAGAAGAGGATTAAAATGCATAACAATTGGATGCCAAATTTGTTATTGATCTACAAAGGAGGATTATAATTCATCCCTGGTCCCTTGTAGCACCAGAATGCTATCCTTTCTAACAATATTTTTGTTATTGACATCGTATAACTACTGCTGATCAGTCAACGGGGGTTCCATGTTAGAATTAAGACTTGGTGTGTGAATAATCAATTCTCACAAACAAAACTAATCTCATATAATGGAGAAGTAAATAATCTGGTCAAATTTCGGTAAAAGCAATGAATTCAAGAATAACAACAGAAAAAAAATAAAGAACTGCAGTCCACATACTCAAACAAGAAAAACTATTAGAAATATTTAATAATTGTCAAAATTAACCACAACGTAGCAGATTCAAAAAGTTCGGTATGAATCAAAATTTACCTTCCAAAACAAATTTGCAACCTACAACTCTGAAAATACGAAGGAATAACAAATGCAAAGACGAATTGTAGAAATATGAAGAAAAAACATTAAAAAATGAACTTGTTAGACTGAAATGCAGATTAATAATAATGAATACTTATATTAAAAATCAAATAGCAAAATATGCCATAGGATAAAATATAAATTCAAGGGAAATTCATCAAATTTCATTGTTAAAAGCAGAAAAGTCTTATAAGATTGAGACAAGTACAAAAGTAAAATGAATAGAAATTCAGGAAAATCAGCATAAACTGGAAAGAAAATGTAAAATAGAAAGGGCAGGAATTTAAACATGAGTGCAAAAAAATACAGAAGCATACTGAATGCAATATAATAAGCACAAAATAATAATAAGATGATAGATAACATGAAAAATACAAGAAGCTGATCTTCCAAAATGTGATTCAGATAGAAAATCATAAAAGTATGAAGTAGATAGTTTACAAGAAAATACTAGTAGAACTGTAAAAAAACCTAGGTTTTCAATTTCACATTAATTCCTAATCTTTGATTAATGTTCTATTCACATACTGTGCTACTCCACATTTTCTCAGAGAAAGAGACATACCACATTAGAATAAAGTGAAGTCAAGGCTCTAACTTCAGCTTCAGCACCACTGAGAAAATCTTTCAATGTCTGTTAAAAAAGGTACCTAGTTTAGTTGAATCACGATGGTGGTAATACATTCAAGAAACAATCTTCCATGTTAAACAGAACACTGGTACATAGATGCATACAATATTGTAGTGAAACAGTTGTAGTTACTACTAATACATGCTCAGAAAAATACAACAATTGTAGTTACCTTGCAAAAGATCTCGGACACAGGACCATCATTTTCAGATGTAGTTAGTTCTTGCTCAACTTTCTCGAGTCCTTTGTTTATGGCCTGCATTTCCTCTGCTAAAGACTTCAATTGTATCTGCATCAAATCAGTTCTCTTGGAACACAAATCAGTATATCATTGATTATCAATATTCAAAGTGGCCAAAACATCAAATGTTGTGTTGAGTCTCATACCTTAGCTGCCAACTCCAAGCTAGCCAGATCTTTAGGGAAGTCAAGAAGTTCAGGAAGTTTCTCAGAAAGTACCTGCATTTACATGACTTGAATTGAGTGATGCACAGTTCAAGCATATCAACTACGGTTTGGACTTTATAGGCAGAGAACCTAACAGAATTTTAGCAGTTAGCACCACTTCAAAATTAGGAACCTCATAAGGTAGGTTTCTCAGAAAAGCTATGCTTTAAGCTTAAAGTCATACAAAGTAACAAATGAAAACAAAGGAAAGAAACATAAAGGAGGAACCCAACCCAGAATATCTGAGAATTTAAGCATCCCAAGTTGAACATTTGTAACAGCCCAATTTTGACTTCACAATAAACCATGCATGATTTTCATGAATTTTAAAATTTTTCCTAAAGCATTGTTTGAGTTTTAGATTTTTTTAAAAAATTTCCTTGGCCCAAAAATATGAATTCAAAATTTCTAAAAGTTAATTAGATGCTGAGGAATTTTTCCTAAAAATTTGGTGTGCAAATATCTCTTGAATTCAAATTACAAATTCAAACTTAATTCAAACTAGAATTAAAGTTTAAATCCTCAAATCTTTCCTTCCTTCCCTTTGGGCTAAAACCCGTCAGCCGGCTGGGCCCGATGTGTCTTCCCTTTTCCCCCGCTGGCCCACGAGATGCGCCAGCCCAGCCTTCCCCTCTTGCTGCGGCCTAGCTGAGCTAGCCCAACTCCACGTGCGCTCGCTCGTTCGCAGTAGCCCAATCGCACCTCTCTCTCTCGTCGCCACTACTGACCTGTTGGCCTCAGTCCCACCTGTCAGCGCACTACTATGCTTCTTCCTCCACTCTTCTCTCTCTCACGCATGCCCGAGCCTCATCCCTTCGCATGTGTTCGTGTGCAATGACAAATTAAGGCCTCTACGTCTCGAGCCTTGCGTGCCGCGACCTCGTCCCGTCATCGCGACCTTGTCATGTTGCTAGCTTGCCCACTCCCACGCTTTCTCGCCCGGCACCCGAAGCCACTCATGGCACCTGCATCTTCTCGCCCCTATTTAAGCCAGCCCTTGTGCATCAAAACCTTCATGCTCCCTCACTCAAGTGTTTCCCCCAAGCTCACACACCCTATTGTCTTCGGAGAGGAAGAATTTCCTTTCTTCCCCAAGTCGGCCGCGAGCTCCGCCGCTCAATTCCTCATCATCCAGTGAGTCTCCGACGATGCCATCATGTGCGTTGAGTTTGTCTCATCCCCCTCTACCCCGTGCTCACCTCCCCTTGCCTGCTTGCCCTCAGGAAGTCCGAAGCTGACGCCCTTGTCACCGTGCTCTGCGCCGTCGCCGACCTCACCACTCGTTCTCTTCGCTCGAGTGAGCTCCGATCATGGCCATCATGCCATTATTGTTCGCCTTGACACGTGGGTCCCACTCTCTATAGGCAGCTGCGTGGACCAAATCTATATGAACCGTGACCCCACCTGTCAGCCTTTCCCATTCTTCCCATGTTAAAATAATTAGAAAGTAAATTGAAACCCACTGGACCCCACCTATCAGCTCCTTAATGTTATTCTTAAGAAAAATAATTGGAAAAGAAAAGAAAATCCTAACCAACCCTGCCTGTCAGAAACTTTCGAATTTCATCTCAGTTCAAACTTTGAAAAGCCATAACTTCTTCACTTCAAATCCAAATCCAATTATTTTTGTTTCTAAATTCATCTAACTTCAAAACCTTTCCATTAGAACCAAAATAATAATTTTGAAGTTCATTTGAATTTTATTTGAATTTTGTGTTGAATGTGGATAAATTTGCATGCATAGACTTTGACGCTTTGGACACTCCTGTCGCTGACGAATAAGATCCTACGCTATTCATACTTGACCAAGGCAAATCCTTATAATTGATCATGTTGAACCTAGCTTTCAAATGCGAATATTTTGCTTTCAAATACGAGTGCATGCTTAATATGGTTATTTGCCTAAAATGTTATGTCGAATATTGATTGCTTAGCTACATCGTGCACTTGTTACCTAATATTCCCCATCCTTGAAATGTTAATATTCCCTTGACATGTCGCCCTAGGATACTTACAATAATAATTCCACCATTGGTTAAATATTACCATGTACAGTTGCGCTTAGAACTGCTCTAGTGATGAAATGAAAGACAACACAAACATTGCCAACTGATATTTGAAAATATAATAATGGAATGGTAACATGGGTTACCACTGGAAACAGGAAAATATTTTCTAAAAATGGTGGAGACTCGGGCAAGTGGTTGGTTTGAGATCAATGCAGGGATTGCATGTGTCATTTCTAGCTGGGCTGTGCAAGGATTGCACATGTACTTTTTAAATAGCTGTGTAGGGATTGCACGAGCTCTAAGTTTGTGGTTGGTCTCACATGAGTCGATTAAGAACCGAATTCTTGTGCTTATCTTCTCACACAAACTGTGCAACCACAAGTCTGGTTATGAGATTCTAGTGCCTCTTTTCACATGACACCGGACTCCACATCTCTCACTTCAGTAGGACCTCCTGATTTTCCTTTGTTCAGACAGCTGACGATACTTCCTTGTCTATTTTTTGTCCATTGACTTTTCTGTTCCAGCTGTTTCTCATGTTCCCCAGCTTACCATGCAGATTCTTTCGGTAGGACAACTCACTGATCTTGGTTGTAGGGTTGTATTTGACTCGCACCTGTTTCGTCTAGGATTGACAGACAAGGACGGTACTTGGGACTGGTCGGCACTGTAGGGATCGTTAAGGTCTCTACATTCTCAATCACCTCCACCTTCCGTCCACTTCAGTTGCTCCTACCACGGCTTCCAGCAGGAGTATGGTTGTGATTACGATGAGACGTTTGCCCCTATTGCTCATATGACCACTGTTAGCATTCTTGGTTGCTTCTGTTCGCCAGTGATCTATCTCTCAACAGGATGTTAAGAAATCCTTTCTTAATGGTGTTTTGCATGAGAAGGTTTACATGCAGCCACCACATGGGTATTCTGTTCCAAATGGCCATGTCTGTGTCTTCATCGTGCTCTTTATGGCCTCAAACAGGCTCCTCATGCTTGGTTTGCACGTTTCACCTCAGTGATTACCGCTATCGTTTCACTGTCAATGCCCACGATCCTGCTCTTTTTGTCCATGTCTCACCTCGAGATAGGACACTACTTCTATATGTGGATGATATGCTTATTACTGGTGGCGATTCCTCATTCATCACATACGTGAAGAAGCATCTCAATGAGTAGTTTTTAATGACTGATCTTGGTTTGCTTACGTACTTCCTTAGGATTGAGGTTTCTTCCACACCTGAGGGTTACTACCTCTCCCAGCAGATGTCCAGGATCTTCTTGATCGGTCTGGTCTGACTGACATTCGCACTACTGAGACTCCTATGGTATGGAGCTCTCCTTTCAGTTTCGTGCTACTGATCGTGATCTTGAGGATCCTACCCATTATCGCCATCTTGTAGAGAGTCTGGCATATCTTGTGAGTACTCGCTCTGATATTGCTCATGTTCATATCTTGAGTCAGTTCATGGCTAATCCTACTCATTTTCACTATAGTCACCTCCTTCATTTTCTTCGCTACTTGCGTGGGACAATCTCTCGTCGCTTGTTTTTCCCTAGCTCCACGTCACTACAACTTCAGGCATACTCTAATGCGACTTAGGCTAGTGATCATTCTGATCGTCGTTCTCTTTCTGTTTACTGTGTTTTTCTTGACTCCTCCTTGATTGCCTGGAAGACAAAGAAGCAGACTGCAGTTTTCCGTTCGAGTACAGAGGCTGAGTTTAGAGCTATGGTAGCAGTAACAACAGAGATTACTTGGTTTGAGGTGGCTACTTGCAGACTTTGGAGTAACTGTGAGGGGACCTACGACACTTATGTCTGACAGTACAAGTGCTATCAGTATTGGTGTGGATGCTTCATACACTCGCTCACAGGTGCAGGAGGGAATACTTACTCTATAGTTTGTGCCCTCAGGGTTATAGTTTGCTGATTTGTTCATGAAGCCACAAACTAGAGTATAACATTTGTATTCTCTCCAAACTCAGTATGTGTGATCCACCATGAGTTTGAGGGGTGTTAAAGATAGAATAGAATTGTTGTTCGTTTCCTTATCTGTATATAGCATATTCCTCTGTATATCCCCTTATACTCCCTATATATATTGCCCTTTGAGCCTCATGAATATGCACAATATTCAAAACAATATCCATGCTTCCAGATATGACATGGAAGACGAAGGGCAGATCATGCATGCCTTTTTTGTTTTATTTATTTTCCGCTGCTTTATTATGAACAATTTCATTTAGTCTTTCGGCCCGTTATGTAAAACTTAACCATAAGATCTATTTATGAATGTTTATGTAATATTTAGCATCGTTTTATTATTACGTATGTATGGATGTGATATTTGCCAAATGTTATATTGTATAAGCTAGCTACTGAATCAGAAAGTCCGAATACACAGGAGATTCAGATTGCCAAATCCGAGTCGTGACAACATTGCATAGTGAAGATGCTTTCTGGGATATAGTTTGGTCTTTCTTTAGCAAGAATATCTGCAGCACCAATAGTGCATGAAGGCACAAGAAACTAATATGCACATAGCGTTAACAAATTACAGTAGTGGTAGGATAAGGAAAACAACTGGGAAGCGTTCTATTAAAATAACTCTAAATCTGCGAAGTGGGCAAGTTGAAACCAGCTTCCTGTGAAGTTAACGTACCGGGCTTCTCATCAAAATGCAAATTCTGATCGTCGAAGTTTTCAACAATCGCTATTTTGTGCAGCTTTTACTCTGGTATTATTTAAAGGTTCTTTATGGAAGCAAAAGTTTTGACATGCATGGCATCCAAGGGGTAATGATAAATTTGATTGAGAAGATTTATCCATCAAAATGTCTGGTATCTCGGGAATTTGAACTGCCCAGACAAGATCATAACCAGATTACAGAGGACCTGAATTCTAGAACAAGGAAACATTCCATATTTCTTTAGGGTATTTTATCCAATCTATGCCTACGTATCTTGTATAGACATTGTAGAATGGAACATGGTTTTCGAACA
This sequence comes from Dendrocalamus latiflorus, assembly GCA_017311315.1. Taxonomy (NCBI): domain Eukaryota; kingdom Viridiplantae; phylum Streptophyta; class Magnoliopsida; order Poales; family Poaceae; genus Dendrocalamus; species Dendrocalamus latiflorus. The sequence goes on from CM029623.1 coordinate 21,427,971, forward strand.
AGAGAATTACAAAATAATATTGAACTATCTACTCATATATGAACAGAGGTATACCTTGGATAAATAATGCATTAAGGTCATCTTATTGTTACGTGCACGGGTGTCACTTAGTTTGAGTAAGCTATCCAATCTAAACCCAACAGCAGAACCTGCAAAAAACAAAGGGAACTGTCATGCAGCCAGGAAAAATAAGAGCAACCAACAATCCGAAGAAATGGAACACTACATATTGTGTTAACAAGCTAATAGACTTAAGATACGATGGTTAGCAACAAAACCCCGCCATAAGAGTTGCACTTTCTTTCTCTGGGTTAAATGATAGTACAAGACAAACCACATGAACACAAAAATAAAATAAAGCAACCATGCATGATTGATGATGAAATTTTCGAATACATCAATGCCATGTCCGACATGCCATCTAATTTATTCAGAATTTTGTTGCAAACCAGTTAGGCAAAATTTCACACCTCACGTGAATAAAACACGTTAAATAGTGCTTTCTTTTTCATCTAGAAGTAAATGAGGCTTGATAAGCAGCACAAACTTGACCAAATTGGTGCATGCTGCCCTATATTACTATATTATATACACAGTCATGACTGTAAAGAATGAGCATCCCGTGCTTATTGGTTTGCCTCATGTGCACCAGATCTTGGATGCTATATACCAGGTGGTACATACTTCACACCCATATTAAATTATTGAAATGTCAAAATAATTTTATATAGTCCAAACCGTACAAACTTCGGAAGAAACATAAAAGCCTGTTCCAAACTTAATACTTTAATTGGTTACTTCAATTTACATATTGCAAATTACAAATGAATAACGTCAACTTCACAACCAATATATCGGTCAACTCAATTTATGAGCTTGTACAACTCTTAACATTTTAAATGAAAGAACTAACAACTAATTAGGCTTCACATTATGATGGAAATGCACTGCTACAGTCATTTGAGTTACGGAGTTTCATATCACTACTTAAGTCCACCAAACCATCAGAAAGATTAGTCTTCATGTCACGCCGTGATCTCAGATTGTATGAGTGTGTTGCAGGCGGCCGCGAATCGGAAGAAGTCGGAGGCGCCGTAGTGGAGCTCGGCGGTCAGACCGGCGGACATAGAGCAGTCGCGCCGGATGACCTACAGCGGTGTGACCGGGGAATTAGGGTTTCCCCGGTTGGACCGGAAGGGTAACTGCGGCCGGACCGGAGGAAGGTCCGGTCAGACCGGTGAAGGAGAAGAACTAGGGCGAGAAGATAAAGAACTGAGGTAATATCTCTTGATGCTTTATTATGATATCTCATCCTCTTTATGTAACAGAGGAGAGTCCCTGGCTAAGCCGACCATACTCCCAGAAATACTCTTTCTCCTAATACAATTCTATTCTTAACTCAAACCGAGTCCTATACGACTCACCTAACAGGAATAGCTACAGAAACCAAACCCTAACCTGAGTCTGTCGCCTCTGCCGCCATAAGCGGTTGCATGGCACGGCCACGGCTTCTTCTAGCAGACTTGTCCAAATCGGCCAGATCTGACATTTGTCCCCTCCTCGACAAACAGCTCGTCCTCGAACTTGAAGAATGGAAAGCGACGACGGAACTGATCCAACGGTTCCCAAGTGGCATCAGCGGCTTGCAATCCCTCCCAATGCACTAACACCTCACGCTCCCCGCTAATGCATCTGACATGAACAACATGATGTGGAACTGGAGCAACGCGACCATGGAGTAGCAGTGGCAATGCTGGCGGCTCAATTGGAGTACCATAGTATGGTTTGAGCAAACTCACATGGAAAACGTCATGGATACGAGCGCGGACTGGTAACTGTAGACGATATGCCACATCTCCAATCCGCTCCAATATCTGATATGGTCCATAATAGCGAGGGGCCAACTTGCGGTTGACATTGGTGGCTAAAGACAAAGCTTGGCGCTGGTGAAGACGAAGCCAGACCCACTGCCCAATGTCAAAAGCTAACTCTTTGTGCTTGGCATCATACGCATGCTTGTGATGTTGTTGGGCCAAAAGGAGACGGTCCCTGATGTCTGCAATTAGTTGGTCCCTCTCCAAAAGAAGTTGATCAACAGCCTATAGGCGTGTCGCCATGGGAGAATCCACCTTAAAGGGAGTTTCTCGCAAGGAGGTCTGGAGAGAAGTGTTATAACAGTATTCCACCCACGGCAACCAGCGAACCCACTGTCGCGGATGATCTCCTGTGAGACATCGGAGGTACATAGTGATGATCTTGTTGGTCACTTCTGTCTGGCCATCTGATTGCGGGTGGAAAGCTGAACTTAAATGGAGTTTAGTACCCATCAGTCGAAAGAGCTCGGACCAATAGCTGCTTGCAACGGTGGCTGGGAGAAAACCTCTCGTCACAGTTGCAGCAAAGACCCGCCGTCCTGCGCTGCTCCATCTCTGGCGTGAGGAATTTGCGCTGTAACGTCTGGCGGGGCCGAGCTGCTCCCTGACCGGGTCCAGGCGAAGGAGCCGGAAGGGCGGCTGGAGCGGGTGGATTTGGTAATACTTGAGGTCGAGCCAGTGCCGCCTGCGTTGTTGCTGCTGCCGGAGTTGGTGTTGGTGATGTCGTTTGATTAGTATTCCTGTATCCTGTCCTGTAGCCTGCGCCCACCGCTCATAGGCACGTGCTAGCGCCATCGCCATCTGCAGATTTGCTGGATTTTGGAGTTCCACATCCGTGCGAATTGGTTCTCGCAATCCCAGAGTGAATAACTGGACCTGCTGCCATGGTTGAAGGTGCTCGGCCCGGCAAAGGATCGCGAGGAACTTCTGTTGATAATCTTCCACCGTGCCAGTTTGGGTTAGCTCCTTGAGTTCGCCTAGAGGGTTGTGGCGAATTGACGGTCCAAACCGCAGATTGATGTATTCCTTGAAGCGCTGCCAATTGGGCTCCCCTTCATCCCTTTTGAGCTGGAAATACCATTGCTGCGCCACCCCAATCAAATGATACGACGCGAGCCATACCTTCTCGTTCTCCAGTGTTTTCTGCCCGCAGAAGAATTGTTCGCATCTTTGCAGCCAGCTCAATGGATCTCCTTATCTGTCGTAGGAGGGAAATTCCAACCTGTGGAAGCGAGGCTTCTCAGTTGCCGATCCCCCCCCCCCCTTTTCCAAATTGGTTTGCTGCCAGCATGTTCCCGACTGGAAACGGCAGTAGCCCATCTCCTACGGGTCGCTTCTCCAATGCTGTAAGTCTATTTCCAAGCTCCTCCCCTTTGTTTTGCTGTTCCTTCATGAGTTCCAGTAATGCATCAACCTTCTTGGAAAGACTAGAAAAATTTGCCGCGTTGGTTGCCATCTGCTCGTAGAGTGCTTCGGTTTTGTCGTCAGCCATGTGCTCTGATACCAAATTGTCACGCCGTGATCTCAGATTGTATGAGTGTGTTGCAGGCGGCCGCGAATCGGAAGAAGTCGGAGGCCCCGTACTGGAGCTCGGCGGTCAGACCGGCGGACGTAGAGTAGTCGCGCCGGATGACCTGCAGCGGTCTGACCGGGGAATTAGGGTTCCCCGGTTGGACCGGAAGGGTAACTACGGCTGGACCGGAGGAAGGTCCGGTCAGACCGGTGGAGAAGAACTAGGGCGAGAAGATAAAGAACTGAGGTAATATCTCTTGATGCTTTATTATGATATCTCATCCTCTTTATATAACAGAGGAGAGTCCCTGGCTAAGTCGACCATACTCCCAGAAATACTCTTTCTCCTAATACAATTCTATTCTTAACTCAAACCGAGTCCTATACGACTCACCTAACAGGAATAGCTACGGAAACCAAACCCTAACCTGAGTCTGCCGCCTCTGCCGCCATAAGCGGTTGCATGGCACAGCCACGGCTTCTTCTAGCATAGACTTGTCCAAATCGGCCAGATCTGACACTTCACAAAAAAATGTTTACCACCGCCATCCTTTTCATGAGAGGATTTGACAAATATTTAGCCGCATATCTTGAGAGCATTCATGGAGTAGGTATTTTTACATGAGGATAAACCGATATCAAGTATCACACTTATGAATTGTGAGCCTAGTGTGAAATGGTACTTGCTACACTAACATTTTTTCCCTCGTTTCAAGGGCGCTCCTTTTAACTTATATACAGTATTTAAATAAGAAGAGAAATGGTGGCACCAGATGATACCTCGTGTTCTTAAAGGTTACTGTGTCTATGAATAATTAAAAAAAAGGTTGTTCACTAAATGCCTAGTGAACAAGAAGTATCAATTTTACAATGTTGATTACCTCTAGCAGTGCCTTGGTTCAATGCATTTCCCAAAGAAAGAATCGTCTGCATAATCCTTTTCAACTTCACTGAACCCCTTATCTGTGAACATAACAGCAAAAATAAGAAATGCATGATCTTAATTATGTAATATGAAATTTTGAATTAACATTAAGAGCTCACTTCTTCTGCAGACGAGTTAACAATGTTCAGGTTCCGCTTAAGGTCAGAAACCTGAAAAAAAACTAATAGTCAGAAAAACTCCAAATACCAAAAAGGCCAAGCAAAACAATACAATTCCTACTACCTAGTAGCAAGAAAAGGAATCAGTAGTCTCACCTGAGAACGGAATTGAATCTTAAATGAGAAAACTCTCAGTTTAGAGTCCACACGAGGTACTTTCATAAGCTCCATGAAGAACTGCAGCACAAAGCAGAAATGTGTAACTCAGAATTAATTAATCAATACATCATTCAGGAGTGTGTTTCGCAATTTGCCAGTTATGGATTTCATGGAATATGGAATTTACAGGGAATGCCTTCCCACCGAAGAGGCCAGTATATACAACACAAGTGTTACTTAAGATGTGAAGTTGTAAAGCAAACTGAAAGGAAGCAAGTCACCTGTTCGCATTCTCCAAGTACTTGGTTATCTCCTTTATAACCCTGACAATCATATCCAGAGCATTAGCGGTTGCACAAAAGCATAGTGAAAATTGAAAGAATCTTTTTAAAAATGAGCACTATACTAGAACCTAAGTAACCCGATTACCTTCAGAAGTTCTATTTCCTCTTTAGTTGGAGTAAACTTAATAAGGTTGTCCACCTGATCAGCATCTAGGACAGTATCATCCAGGGCAAGAATAGCACTCTGCGCTCAAAGGAAAAATGGATCGGTGGTATTAACAAAGATACAAAGTAATTGTCTGATAAAAGGAACACCATTGGCATACGTTTCTTAATTTATTTCAGGTTATTTCTGTTAGAAATGGTTAAACATTGCATCAATACCTTCAGATAATGCCATGGGCGTGGGCCTATGGGGAACCACGGCCCATCAGAGGGGCTGCACGCAAGGAAGGCTACTAGCAGCAATTAATTAGGATTTGTTTAGTTTGTTAAGTTATCTCTATCCTTTAGTAGCTACCTTATCTAGTTTCTATATTGTTACAGGCTAACCTCATCTATATAAGGAGAGAAACCACACCATTCATATCAAGCAAGAGATAAACAAAAAAATTCATCCCAGTCTTAGTCTCCTCTCTCTCCTCTAGCACGTTGACGCCGCCCGGCCATCCTCTTGGCGGTCTTTACGCGTTATGATCTAAGCAAGCCCACAACAAATTGGTATCAGAGCCAATCATAGCACCTTCAGCCATGTTGGACAAAGATGGTTCCAGCCCCATGTGTTAGACAGGCATATTGGCTGCCCTATGGGCTCATGGCCTTAGGCCCATGTGTGTTTAGTTGGTTGGTTACATAGCTATTATAGGCAAGGATCTCTCTGATTGGCCCATGATTCTATTAGCCATAACCCTAGATATCCTTGCCTATATATATTTACCCTGTACTGCTATTCTCAATCAATCTACTATTCATTGCATACCTGTTGCTTTCATGGTATCACGAGTTTGGGTATTCCCCTGTTTTTCGCTTCCGCCCTAGCGCGCGTGTGATATCTCCACGCCGCCGCACCCCTCTCCGCACCGGCCATCTCTCTGGCCGTCGTTGCCTCTCGCGGACGACTTCCTCGTCTCGCGCCCCCTTCTCATGGCTGGACCTCCTCCCGCCGCTCCTCCTTCTCCCAGTGCCGCCGCTGCTGGCGCTGCTGCCGCGCGCGACAGCTACCCGAAAGAGGACACTGATTCGGCCGCCGCCGCCGCACAGATCGACCGCATCCGCGCTGCCCTCCCGATAACCGCGGAGGCTGAACGCGAGGCCGCTGCGGCGACCTAGGAGCGAGATGCGGCTCGCCTGCGCGATGCGCTCGAGCGTGCTGCTCGCGCCCGTGCTGATGCTGCCGCCGATCCCCTGCAGGAGGACGCCGCCGAGTACGCATCTCCTGGCTCCGGTGCCCACGACGTCCAGGACGCCATGCTACTTCATGAGGCTGCCGCCGTCCTCAAATCTCCATGCCCAGGCCGTTCGGTCCAGAACGTCCGATCTCTGGTTCCCATCATCCTCGACATGTCCTCCGGTAATTATACCCAGTGGCGAGAACTCTTTCTTCTTGCATTGGGCAAATACTCTCTGGAGGATCATCTTCTTCGCGACGCCGCAGCAACCTCCCCTGATTGGCTGCGCATGGATTGCGTGGTTCGATCTTGGATCTTCGGGACCATCTCCGCCGACCTCACCAGGATCGTCATGGAGCGCGGCTCCACAGCTCGCGTTACCTGGCTTGCCATTGAGACCCAATTTCTCGGCAACCGGGAGGCGCGCGCTCTTCTCCTGGAAGCCAGGTTCCGCACCTTCAGTCAAGGCGACCTGTCGGTCACCGACTACTGCCAGAAGCTGAAGCGCATGGCTGATGACCTTGGCGACCTCGGCGAGCACATCTCCGACCGCACCCTGGTGCTTCATGTCATCCGTGGCCTCAACGAGAGCTTCTCCGCCATTGGTCTTCATCTCCAGCGCAGTCGACCCTTCCCCACCTTCCTGGAGGCTCGCGCCGATCTTCTCCTGGAGGAACTCAACCTGGCGCATCGCACGACGGCGCCCTCCATCGCCCTTGTCACCACTACCGGCGGCTCTGCATCTTCGCCCAGTTCCAACCAGCAGAAGCCTGCTCCTTCAGCCGGCAATCTCGGCTCCAGTGGGACCTTCAATTCTGCTTCCCGCGGCAAACGTGGCAAACGCCGCGGGCGCTCTGGCAGTAACTCCACCGCTGGCGCCAGTTCTGACGGTGGGACTCCTCAGCAACTGCGGACGGGAGGACAAGGCGCCGGCGGCGGCCCTTGGCCCTCCTTTCACCATCCCTGGGCCGGCTCCATCTACATGTGGCCAGGTCAGCGACCGCCCTTGGCGCCTCTTCCGCAGCAACGTCCCGTGGGTGGCCCGCCGCAACAGGCTCTTCTGGCTCAACAACAGCAGGCGCTACTTGCTCCGCAGCCGCACGCTTTTCTCGCCGGTGGCCAGGGCCAGTGGGCCGTCCCTCCGCCGTTTCCCTATAATACCACCGGTGTTTTGCCCTCCTGGGATCAGCAATCTCTGGCGTCCTCCTTCACCACCATGTCTCTCCAGCCACCTCCGCAACATGACCGGTATTTCGACTCCGGTGCCACCTCCCACATGACATCCGATGCTGGTACTCTCTCTCACATTTTCTCCCCACAGAATTCAGTTCCTTCTTCCATTGTTGTCGGTAACGGGTCCTTACTTCCTGTCACCACCACGGGCGTAGCTCACCTTTCGGGTTCACTTCGACTTAACATTGTTCTTGTTTCCCCAAATCTTATTAAGAATCTGATTTCCATTCGCCAGTTCACCACTGACAACAATTGCTCTGTTGAATTTGATCCCGTTGGTTGTTCTGTGAAGGATCTCAAGTCTCAAAAGGTGGTCGTCAGATGCAATAGCACCGGTCCCCTCTACCCCCTTCGCCTGCCTGCCGACGCCCCCCTGCCCAGCGCTTTCCTCGCCGAATCCTCCTCCCTTTGGCATCGTCGACTCGGCCACCCTGGTCAGGAGGCGCTCCACACTCTCATGCATAATTCCTCCATTCCGCCATGTAATAAAGAAGTTAGCACCTCGTTGTGTCATGCTTGTCAATTAGGTCGCCACATTCGTCTTCCGTTTCCTGTGTCCACCTCGCGTGCTACTCATAAGTTTGACCTCATACATTGTGATCTTTGGACATCACCTATTGTTTACTTCAGGATATAAATACTATTTGGTCATTCTCGATGATTGCTCGCATTTCCTTTGGACTTTTCCCTTGCGACTCAAATCTGACACATTCACCACACTTGCTAATTTTTTCTCTTACGTGACCACTCAGTTTGGAACCACCATTAAGGCTGTTCAGTGCGACAATGGGCGCGAATTTGATAATTCCAGCGCGTGCACGTTCTTCCTCACTCGTGGTGTCCATCTTCGCATGTCATGTCCATATACCTCTCCTCAAAACGGTAAAGCCGAGCGCATCATTCGTTCCATTAATAACATTGTGCGCTCCTTACTGTTCCAGGCAATCTGCCCTCCGTCCTTTTGGGTAGAGGCCCTCAACACCGCCACCTATCTCATTAACCTTCTGCCAACCAAGACTCTTAGTTCTTCCACACCATACTTTGCCTTCTACGGCAAATCTCCCCCATATCATCATCTTCGTGTCTTCGGTTGCGCTTGCTACCCAAATTTATCCGCCACAGCACTTCACAAACTTGCTCCGCGCTCGGTGTTGTGCGTCTTCCTTGGATATTCCCCTCATCACAAAGGATATCGCTGTCTTGACCTTGCTTCCAATCGGCTCATTATTTCTCGCCATGTTGTCTTTGACGAGACCTCTTTTCCCCTTGCCACGCAGCACCAGCAATCCCCCGCGGAGCTTGCATTCTTGGAAGATTTCACTGACATTTTGCCTACTCCAATAGGCCAAACTTCTTTTCTCCCTGCAGGTTCATCAGCGCCCACTGCTGCCTCACCATTCAGCGCGCTCCCTGCTGCTGCGACCATGATGGACATGGCACCCACCAAGCCACGTGCAGCCCCGGCGTTTTCTCAGCTGACTCCACCTTGGGCGGTTTCCCCTGCAGCTGTTCTGACACCCGCACAGCCACGTGCGGCACCGGCGCTCCCTCAGCCGGATCAGTCTTGTGTCCCTGCACCGGCACCGGCTGTTTCCCTGCCACCACCGCCCGCTGATCTTCCTGCCGGGGGCAGGGACTTTTGGTTTGTCTACTCCAGGCGACTCGCAGTGCACCCGCCAGCACCTGCCTCGCCCGCCGTTGCCCTGGTGCCTGCTGGGTCTTCATCCTTACCTCACGGCGCAGACCCTGTTCCGCCTGTGACAAACAGCCATGCCATGACCACTCGGGCCAAGAGTGGTTTCCGCATGCCTGCCCTCTTTGTCGCCACTCCGCTTTCGCCACTCCCGAAGACCTACCGTAGTGCCCTTGCTGACCCTAATTGGCGGGCCGCTATGGAGGAGTATCGCGCTCTTCTGCACAACAATACTTGGGACTTGGTTCCTCGCCCGCACAAGGCCAATGTCGTTACTGGTAAATGGATCTTCAAGCACAAACTTCAGGCAGATGGTTCTCTCGAGCGTTACAAAGCGCGATGGGTGCTCCGGGGTTTTACACAGCGCCCAGGAGTGGATTTCGCCGAGACATTCAGTCCCGTTGTGAAGCCAGCGACCGTGCGGACAGTGCTGTCTCTTGCTCTTTCCAGACATTGGCCGGTTCATCAGCTTGATGTGAAGAACGCCTTTCTTCATGGAACCTTGTCTGAGACGGTTTATTGTTCACAACCATCTGGATTCGAGGATTCTACTCATCCGGAGTATGTCTGCCGCCTGAACAAATCACTCTATGGTCTCAAACAGGCTCCCCGTGCATGGTACAGCAGGTTTGCTACCTATCTGCTCTCTCTTGGGTTCACTGAGACCAAGTCTGACACATCGCTGTTTGTGTACAACCGCGGCACTGAGATTGTCTACTTGCTTCTTTATGTTGATGACATCGTTCTCACCGCGTCCTCTACCGAGCTCCTCCGCCGCATCATCACTGCCCTACAGCAGGAGTTCTCTATGAAGGATCTTGGTGAGCTTCATCACTTTTTGGGGATGCATGTGCAAAAGTCTCATGGTGGTCTACTCCTCTCACAGCGTCAGTACATGATGGACATCCTGGAGCGCGCAGGCATGGCCGATTGCAAACCATGCTCCACCCCTGTTGACACCAATCCAAAGGTGTCTGCCTCCACTGGTGTACCTGTCAGTGATCCCAGCGACTTCCGGAGTTTAGCAGGGGCCCTACAGTACCTCACCTTCACCAGGCCAGACATATCCTATGCAGTTCAGCAGGTGTGCCTTCATATGCACGACCCTCGCAAGCCCCACCTTGCTGCTCTCAAGCGGATTCTTCGGTATATTCGAGGCACTCTTCATCTGGGACTATTTCTTCAGCCATCCTCGCAGTCTGACCTCTTGGTTTACTCTGATGCTGACTGGGCTGGTTGTCCGGACACGCGCAAGTCCACCTCAGGCTATGCCGTGTTTCTCGGAGATAACCTAGTCTCTTTGTCCTCCAAGCGTCAAAACACGGTGTCCCGCTCCAGTGCAGAGGCTGAGTATCGTGCTGTGGCCAATGCTGTTGCCGAGGCCTCCTGGCTACGTCACCTACTGTTGGAACTGCATACCCCACTTCAGCAGGCTACCTTGGTGTATTGCGATAACATCAGTTCAGTCTATATGTCCTCCAATCCAGTCCAGCATCAGCGCACCAAGCACATTGAGATTGACCTTCACTTTGTTCGCGAGAAAGTGGCACTTGGCGATGTCCGCGTACTGCATGTTCCCACCACTTCTCAGTATGCCGACATTTTCACAAAGGGCCTCCCGTCATCGGTTTTTTGTGAATTCAGGTCCAGTCTCAATGTCCGAGGTGCGGACGCTTCGACTGCGGGGGGATGTTAGACAGGCATATTGGCTGCCCTATGGGCTCATGGCCTTAGGCCCATGTGTGTTTAGTTGGTTGGTTACATAGCTATTATAGGCAAGGATCTCTCTGATTGGCCCATGATTCTATTAGCCATAACCCTAGATATCCTTGCCTATATATATTTACCCTGTACTGCTATTCTCAATCAATCTACTATTCATTGCATACCTGTTGCTTTCACCATGGACATCATGGCCATATTTGACCAAATTCAGACCATACTCAACAATCTTCGCATCGTCGTAGAGGGCTTCAGCAAGATGCCATCCAGCAACCAAGGGGCTCCTGGTGCCGATGCCACCACCATTGCCACTACTGACGCGGGTGTCGACACCTACTCTCTCGGCCTTATTGTTTGTGGCTATGTCGATGATGCCCTCGCAAGGAAGAAGGCAACTGCCCTATGACCATCTTCTCCACGCAATCGCCATGCCTTCCTAGGTGTGAAGTGTGGTGGGTGTCAGGAACACGAGGGTATCGCGTTCTCTACCACCAAAGCATCTTGTGGCAGGAAGTGCGCCGCTGCTGCCTTGTGCTGCTTGACCATTCTGGCAGCGTTTCATGGAACATCAAGCCATGCCAAGGGACCACAGTCCTCGCTGTGCTCCATTGGAGCGCTACTAACCCTCTTCCATGCTACATTCTGCCGGTGCCATGGCCTCTCGTCGACATGGGGACACCTCAGGTTGCCTCCATAGCAGCCACCCTGCAGCTTGAGGGTGAGCTACTCATCCACGAGGGGTGAAGTGTCATGGGCGTGAGCCTATGGGGAGCCACGGCTCGTTAGGGAGGCTGCATGCAAGCAAGGCTACCAGCAGCAATCAATTAGGGATTGTTTAGTTTGTTATGTTATCTCTATTCTTTAGTAGTTACCTTATCAAATTAGTTTCCATATCAAGTAAGAGATAAACAAAAAAGTTAATCTCAGTCTTAGTATCCTCTCTTGCCCTAGCATGCCGACATTGTCCGGCCATCCTCTCAGTGGTCTTTACTCGTTATGATCTAAACAAGCCCACAACTAACAGATCATTTATATAGAACATGCTAAACATTTATTGTCCATCAGCTTACCATTAGGTCAGGCAAGGGCATTTTGACTTTTGTAAGCATGATTCCACAGTTGTTAGCCCGGCGAAGATCAATCTGTGATAGAGAACACTTGAGGTGAGAAAAACAAGCAGTAACACAAATTAAAATAATGAAGCATAAATAGTAGCTACAAGTGTCTGCACTCTGCAATGACATGGAAAACCAACCAAGATGATACAGGCCAGAGAGAAAAAAAAGAGCTGAGAGACACATCAAACTTTAAATACCTTCACGAATTGAATCTGTTGTACATGCATCAGTTACAAGCACTTATCAAGAGATGAACTGATGAAGTTATATTGCACAAGTTACTGACTTGAAGCTTAAGCTGCTCCAAACAAATCAGCTTGAGTTAGCTTATGTAAGTCGGATAGGTCAATAGTTGCTTGTCACTTTATCCATCTTTCTGAGAACCTGACTAATGAGGATGTAACAGAACCCGAGTTACTCCCTAGCTTATGCAAGTATTGCAGTGCTCTATGTTGAAATGGACTTATCTATTTCCAATGGACCAAGGGCCAAATATACAAGGTACAATAAGCAAGGTGCACCCTATACAATACATGTCTAACACCCCCTCAAACTCAAAGCGGATAAGAAACACTGAGTTACGAGAGGTAGAAGTTGTGCTAAGCTCTTGTCTGTGCCTTGGTGAAGAAATTTGCTAGCTGAAGCTCTGAAGGCACATACTGCAGAGCAACCACCTACACCTACACTTGCGATCTCATGTAGGAAACATCAATGCTAATATGTTTTATGAGCTCATGCTTCACTAGATTGCAAGCAATACTGATCGCACCCGTGCTATCTAACAAGAATGGAGTCGGTGCAGAGACAGCAATGATAGATAAGTCTTTGTGTTGTCTGCACATGGCGTACATGGTGCTTTTGTTTTTTCTTTTGCTTTAGCATCTAGGACTTGCTTTTGCTTTAGCATCTAGGACTTGCTTTTGCTTTAGCATCTAGGACTTGCTTTTGCTTTAGCAGCTTTTTGCTTTAGCATCTTAGACTAACTTTAGGACAGCATCTTGGACTAGTCTAGCATAGCATCTTGGCATATGCTTGGCTGACTAGCAGCCTATAAATATGTATCTCCAACCCCTCAGGTTGGTATGGCATTGTGTGAGAAATAAACAAGAAAATTGCCCCATCCCCAAGTGTCATCCTCTCGATGAGAGTAAGGATCTTGCTATCACCAACAACAAGACTCCAGCGAGTAACAAGTGGTATCAGAGCCATACTATCCTGTAGCCTGAGCATCTCCTGCTCATCTCCTCCGGCCTCGCAGCAGCCCCAGCCGGTAGCAGCAGCAGCTCCGGCTGTCCCCGCTCACTCCTCTCCGGAGACGGGCAGCAGCTCGTCAGAAGCAGCAATCTCTCCACGCAACACCCCCCCAGTAGCGCGCCATGTCCGCAGGACAGTCTCAGCGCTCGGTCGCCTCGAGCACGCGGCGTCATCAGACGGCCGAGCTCGCCGCGGCAGAGCGGCGGCGGAAAGGGCGTCAAGGCTGGCAGCGGCAGAGCTGGCAGCAGCCAGAGCGGAGGTGGAAGCGGCGGCGGCGGCAGATGCAGCGCGTGCGGCAGCAGCGGAGGTCAAGGTTCTGCGCGGCAGCAACAGCAGCTCCATCTCTGCTGATGACAGCGCCGACGCGGATCTTGAGCCGCTGGAGAGGGAGGCAGCGCGAGGGCGAGCGGCACAGTGGGCAGCCGCGCACGCCCACGAGCGCGGCGGCAGCCCAGACAGGCGCGCACGCGCCGGTGACGCTCCTGGAGGAGGCGCGTACGACGGCGGCGTACGGGTCGACGGAGAGCGCGGCTTTCACAGGCGACGCGGCTCTCTCTCCCCGGTTCGGTACCGTGGTCACCACGAGTACCCGGCTGTCGTCAGGGACGTCGGCCCCGGCGGCGGGTGGCCTACCCTCACCAAGACCAACTACGTCGAGTGGGCTGCGGTGATGAGGGTAAAGCTCCAGGTGCGGCATATGTGGGATGCAGTCCGGTACGGCAACGTCGACTACGACCAGGATCGACGGGCGCTGGATGCTCTCATCGCTGCAGTCCCGCCCGAGATGCAGTTCTCGCTTACCAACAAGCGGACTGCCAAAGAGGCTTGGGACGCCATCGCTGCAGCACACATCGGCAGCGACCGCGCACGCAAGTCTACACTGCAGGCACTACGCACGGAGTGGGAGAACCTGGCTTTCAAGCCAGGTGAGGACGTTGATGACTTTGCTCTCCGTCTCAACACTCTGTTGCAGAAGTTGGTGCAGTTCGGTGACGACACCTACGGCGAAGAGAGCTGTGGAGAAGCTCTTCCGCTGCGTCCCCGAAAAGTACAAGCAGATGGCTCGCTCGATCGAGTCTCTGTTGGACCTCTCCACGATGACGATCGAGGAGGCGTTGGGTCGCCTCAAGGTCGTTGACAGCGATGAGCCACAGCGCCTCTCGGGACCCGTCACCATTGGCGGGAAGCTCCTCACTCGGGAGCAGTGGGCTGCCGGCCAAGGTGACAGGAAGAAGGGGGAGCCCTCTTCCACGACAGGCGGCCACAAGCGTGGCAAGCGCGGCAAGCCGCGCAAAGACGCCCAGACAGGGGCGCGAGGACGTGCCGAGGGTGATGACCGTGGAGGCGCCCAGGGCGGCGCTGCTGGCAAGCAAAAGCCGGCACGAGACGACTCTTGCCACAACTGCGGCAAGCTTGGTCATTGGGCCAGGGATTGTCGACAGCCACGACGCGGCCAGGCCCACGTCGCGCAGGCAGAGGAGTAGCCGGCTCTGTTCATTGCTCATGCGAGCATCGAACTACCTCCAGCGGCACCGGCCGCAGTGGCTCTCCTCCACCTTAACGAGCCAAAAGCACACGCCCTCCTCGGCTACGGCTCCGGCAACGACAAGACTGACGAGTGGTGCCTCGACACCGGCGCCACCCATCACATGACCGGTCGACGGGAGTTCTTCGCCGAGTTTGGCTCTAGCGTCCGAGGCTCCGTCAAGTTTGGGGACGCCTCCGGCGTGGAAATCAAGGGCGTCGGCTCCGTCATCTTCACCACCGTGTCTGGTGAGCACAGGCTGCTCACCGACGTCTGCTACATCCCCGATCTGCGGAACTCCATCATCAGCTTGGGACAGCTGGATGAGAACGGCTCGCGTGTCGAGATCGAGCACGGGGTGCTGCGGATTTGGGATCTTCGCCGTCGCCTTCTTGCCAAGGTAACCAGAGGCGCAAATCGACTCTACATTCTTCACATGCAGGTGGCACAACCCCTCTGTCTCGCTGCTCGTCGGGACGACGAGGCGTGGCAGTGGCACGAGCACTTTGGGCACCTTCACTTCGAGGCCCTGAAGCGGCTCAGTGCCACGGAAATGGTGCGAGGCCTGCCGTGCCTTGACCATGTGGAGCAGTTCTGCGACGTCTGCGTGATGACGAAGCAGAGGCGACTCCCCTTTCCCCAGCAGGCGAGTTTCCGAGCCAAGGAGAGGCTCGAGCTCGTGCACGGGGACTTGTGTGGCCCGGTGACACCGGCCACACCGGGAGGACGACGCTACTTCCTGCTGCTCGTCGACGACCTCTCCCGCTACATGTGGGTCATGGTCCTCGGCAGCAAGGGAGAGGCTGCGGACGCCATCAGGCGCACGCAGGCTGCTGCGGAGGCGGAGTGCGGCCGCAAGCTGCGCGTGCTGCGCACAGACAACGGCGGCGAATTCACGGTGGCTGAATTCGCGTCGTACTGCGCTGATGAGGGCATTCAGCGCCACTACTCCGCGCCGTACAGCCCGCAGCAGAACGGCGTCGTCGAGCGGCGCAATCAGACGGTTGTGGGGATGGCTCGGGCCCTCCTCAAGCAGAGGGGGATGCCGGCTGTCCTCTGGGGAGAGGCGGTGGTGACGGCCGTCTACATCCTCAACCGCTCGCCTACCAAGGCGCTCGACGGCAGGACGCCGTACGAGGCTTGGCATGGGCGTAAGCCGGCGGTCTCCCACTTACGGGTCTTTGGCTCCCTCGCGTTCGCCAAGGAGCTTGGCCACATCAGCAAGCTCGACGACAGGAGCACTCCGGGAGTGTTCATCGGCTATGCGGAGGGCTCGAAGGCCTACCGCATCCTCGACCCTGTCACACAGCGCGTCCGCATCTCGCGTGACGCTGTGTTCGACGAAGGGCGAGGCTGGACGTGGGACAAGGCGGTGGACGACGGTTCGACTTCGACTCTCAGGGACTTTGTTGTCGACTACGTCCACTTCGAGAGAGCCGGGGGAGCTAGCAGCTCGTCTTCACCGAGCTCGTCCACCTCGACACCTTGCTCGCCACCAGCTCCGGCGAGTGCTCCACCACCTTCGGCACCGGCTACGCCCCACTCTTCACCACCGGCTCACCACTCTCCTGCACCGGCGGCCACACCACCGGGATCGGCCCCAACAGTTTCGATCCACGACGAGCAGCGCATGGAGTTCGCTACTCCGCTGTCCCACGACGAGGACCGCGTCGACACCTACCACGACGACGAGCCTCTGCGCTATCGTACCATGGACAACATCCTCGGCGAGCTGCCCGTCCCTGGACTGGCGCAGCGCGACTGCGAGGCGGAGCTGCACTTGGCATGCGACGACGGCGAGCCCCGCTCCTTCGCTAAGGCGGAGGGAGACGCGGCGTGGCGTGTCGCGATGAAGCAGGAGATGGACGCCGTCGAGCGGAACCGGACGTGGGAGCTGGCGGATCTTCCTGCCGGTCACCGCGCGATCACCCTTAAGTGGGTGTTCAAGCTGAAGCGGGATGAAGCCGGCGCCATCGTCAAGCACAAGGCTCGCTTGGTGGCACGAGGCTTCGTGCAGAAGGAGGGGGTCGACTTCGATGACGCCTTCGCACCCGTCGCACGGATGGAGTCCGTGCGACTCCTTGCGCTAGCTGCCCAGGAAGGCTGGCGTGTTCATCACATGGATGTCAAGTCGGCATTTCTTAACGGCGACTTGAAGGAGGAGGTCTACGTGCATCAGCCGCCGAGATTTGCGATCCCCGGCATGGAGGGCAAGGTGCTCCGCCTGCGCAAGGCCCTCTATGGCTTGCGACAGGCACCGAGGGCGTGGAACGCCAAGTTAGACTCCACGCTGAAAGGGATGGGCTTCGAGCAAAGTCCGCACGAGGCGGCCATCTACCGGCGGGGCAGTGGAGAAAATGCCCTGCTGGTGGGTGTCTACGTCGACGACTTGGTGATCACCGGCACCAAGGATGCGGAGGTGGCGGCATTCAAGGAAGTGATAGATAAGTCTGTGTTGTCTTTGTGCTGTCTGCACATGGTGTACATGGTGCTTTTGTTTTTTGCTTTAGCATCTAGGACTTGCTTTTGCTTTAGCATCTAGGACTTGCTTTTTGCTTTAGCATCTTAGACTAGCTTTAGGACAGCATCTTGGACTAGTCTAGGATAGCATCTTGGCATATGCTTGGCTGACTAGCAGCCTATAAATATGTATCTCCAACCCCTCAGGTTGGTATGGCATTGTGTGAGAAATAAACAAGAAAATTGCTCCATCCCCAAGTGTCATCCTCTCGATGAGTAAGGATCTTGCTATCACCAACAGCAAGACTCCAGCGAGTAACAAGTGGTATCAGAGCCATACTATCCTGTAGCCTGAGCATCTCCTGCTCATCTCCTTCTCCGGCCTCGCAGCAGCCCCAGCCGGTAGCAGCAGCAGCTCCGGCTGTCCCCGCTCACTCCTCTCCGGAGACGGGCAACAGCTCGTCAGAAGCAGCCCTCTCTCCACGCAACACCCCCCAGTAGCGCGCCATGTCCGCAGGGCAGTCTCAGCGCTCGGTCGCCTCGAGCACGCGGCGTCATCAGACGGCCGAGCTCGCCGCGGCAGAGCTGGCAGCAGCCAGAGCGGAGGTGGAAGCGGCGGCGGCGGCAGATGCAGCGCGTGCGGCAGCAGCGGAGGTCAAGGTTCTGCGCGGCAGCAACAGCAGCTCCATCTCTGCTGATGACAGCGCCGACGCGGATCTTGAGCCGCTGGAGAGGGAGGCAGCGCGAGGGCGAGCGGCGCAGTGGGCAGCCGCGCACGCCCACGAGCGCGGCGGCAGCCCAGACAGGCGCGCACACGCCGGTGACGCTCCTGGAGGAGGCGCGTACGGCGGCGGCGTACGGTTCGACGGAGAGCGCGGCCCTCACAGGCGACGCGGCTCTCCCCGGTTCGGTACCGTGGTCACCACGAGTACCAGGCTGTCGTCAGGGACGTCGGCCCCGGCGGCGGGTGGCCTACCCTCACCAAGACCAACTATGTCGAGTGGGCTGCGGTGATGAGGGTAAAGCTCCAGGTGCGGCATATGTGGGATGCAGTCCGGTACGGCGACGTCGACTACGACCAGGATCGACGGGCGCTGGATGCTCTCATCGCTGCAGTCCCGCCCGAGATGCAGTTCTCGCTTACCAACAAGCATACTGCCAAAGAGGCTTGGGACGCCATCGCTGCAGCACGCATCGGCAGCGACCGCGCCCGCAAGTCTACACTGCAGGCACTACGCACGGAGTGGGAGAACCTGGCCTTCAAGCCAGGTGAGGACGTTGATGACTTTGCTCTCCGTCTCAACACTGTTGCAGAAGTTGGTGCAGTTCAGTGACGACACCTACAGCGAAGAGAGCTGTGGAGAAGCTCTTCCGCTGCGTCCCCGAGAAGTACAAGCAGATGGCTCGCTCGATCGAGTCTCTGCTGGACCTCTCCACGATGACGATCGAGGAGGCGTTGGGTCGCCTCAAGGTCGTTGACAGCGATGAGCCACAGCGCCTCTCGGGACCCGTCACCATTGGCGGGAAGCTCCTCCTCACTCGGGAGCAGTGGGCTGCCGGCCAAGGTGACAGGAAGAAGGGGGAGCCCTCTTCCACGACAGGCGGCCACAAGCGTGGCAAGCGCGGCAAGCCGCGCAAAGACGCCCAGGCAGGGGCGCGAGGACGTGCCGAGGGTGATGACCGTGGAGGCGCCCAGGGCGGCGCTGCTGGCAAGCAAAAGCCGGCACGAGACGACTCTTGCCACAACTGCGGCAAGCTTGGTCATTGGGCCAGGGATTGTCGATAGCCACGACGCGGCCAGACCCACGTCGCACAGGCAGAGGAGGAGCAACCGGCTCTGTTCATTGCTCATGCGAGCATCGAACTACCTCCAGCGGCACCGGTCGCAGTGGCTCTCCTCCACCTTGACGAGCCAAAAGCACACGCCCTCCTCGGCTACGGCTACGGCAACGACAAGACTGACGGGTGGTGCCTCGACACCGGCGCCACCCATCACATGACCGGTCGACGGGAGTTCTTCGCCGAGTTTGACTCTAGCGTCCGAGGCTCCGTCAAGTTTGGGGACGCCTCCGGCGTGGAAATCAAGGGCGTCGGCTCCGTCATCTTCACCACCGTGTCTGGTGAGCACAGGCTGCTCACCGACGTCTGCTACATCCCCGATCTGCGGAACTCCATCATCAGCTTGGGACAGCTGGATGAGAACGGCTCGCGTGTCGAGATCGAGCACGGGGTGCTGCGGATTTGGGATCTTCGCCGTCGCCTTCTTGCCAAGGTAACCAGAGGCGCAAATCGACTCTACATTCTTCACATGCAGGTGGCACAACCCCTCTGTCTCGCTGCTCGTCGGGACGACGAGGCGTGGCAGTGGCACGAGCACTTTGGGCACCTTCACTTCGAGGCCCTGAAGCGGCTCAGTGCCACGGAAATGGTGCGAGGCCTGCCGTGCCTTGACCATGTGGAGCAGTTCTGCGACGTCTGCGTGATGACGAAGCAGAGGCGACTCCCCTTTCCCCAGCAGGCGAGTTTCCGAGCCAAGGAGAGGCTCGAGCTCGTGCACGGGGACTTGTGTGGCCCGGTGACACCGGCCACACCGGGAGGACGACGCTACTTCCTGCTGCTCGTCGACGACCTCTCCCGCTACATGTGGGTCATGGTCCTCGGCAGCAAGGGAGAGGCTGCGGACGCCATCAGGCGCACGCAGGCTGCTGCGGAGGCGGAGTGCGGCCGCAAGCTGCGCGTGCTGCGCACAGACAACGGCGGCGAATTCACGGTGGCTGAATTCGCGTCGTACTGCGCTGATGAGGGCATTCAGCGCCACTACTCCGCGCCGTACAGCCCGCAGCAGAACGGCGTCGTCGAGCGGCGCAATCAGACGGTTGTGGGGATGGCTCGGGCCCTCCTCAAGCAGAGGGGGATGCCGGCTGTCCTCTGGGGAGAGGCGGTGGTGACGGCCGTCTAAATCCTCAACCGCTCGCCTACCAAGGCGCTCGACGGCAGGACGCCGTACGAGGCTTGGCATGGGCGTAAGCCGGCGGTCTCCCACTTGCGGGTCTTCGGCTCCCTCGCGTTCGCCAAGGAGCTTGGCCACATCGGCAAGCTCGACGACAGGAGCACTCCGGGAGTGTTCATCGGCTATGCGGAGGGCTCGAAGGCCTACCGCATCCTCGACCCTGTCACACAGCGCGTCCGCATCTCGCGTGACGCTGTGTTCGACGAAGGGCGAGGCTGGACGTGGGACAAGGCGGTGGACGACGGTTCGACTTCGACTCTCAGGGACTTTGTTGTCGACTACGTCCACTTCGAGAGAGCCGGGGGAGCTAGCAGCTCGTCTTCACCGAGCTCGTCCACCTCGACACCTTGCTCGCCACCAGCTCCGGCGAGTGCTCCACCACCTTCGGCACCGGCTACGCCCCACTCTTCACCACCGGCTCACCACTCTCCTGCACCGGCGGCCACACCACCGGGATCGGCCCCAACAGTTTCGATCCACGACGAGCAGCGCATGGTGGAGTTCGCTACTCCGCTGTCCCACGACGAGGACCGCGTCGACACCTACCACGACGACGAGCCTCTGCGCTATCGTACCATGGACAACATCCTCGGCGAGCTGCCCGTCCCTGGACTGGCGCAGCTCGACTGCGAGGCGGAGCTGCACTTGGCATGCGACGACGGCAAGCCCCGCTCCTTCGCTGAGGCGGAGGGAGACGCGGCGTGGCGTGTCGCCATGAAGCAGGAGATGGACGCCGTCGAGCGGAACCGGACGTGGGAGCTGGCGGATCTTCCTGCCGGTCACCGCGCGATCACCCTTAAGTGGGTGTTCAAGCTGAAGCGGGATGAAGCCGGCGCCATCGTCAAGCACAAGGCTCGCTTGGTGGCACGAGGCTTCGTGCAGCAGGAGGGGGTCGACTTCGATGACGCCTTCGCACCCGTAGCACGGATGGAGTCCGTGCGACTCCTTGCGCTAGCTGCCCAGGAAGGCTGGCGTGTTCATCACATGGATGTCAAGTCAGCATTTCTTAACGGCGACTTGAAGGAGGAGGTCTACGTGTATCAGCCGCCGGGATTTGCGATCCCCGGCAAGGAGGGCAAGGTGCTCCGCCTGCGCAAGGCCCTCTATGGCTTGCGACAGGCACCGAGGGCGTGGAACGCTAAGTTGGACTCCACGCTGAAAGGGATGGGCTTCGAGCAAAGTCCGCACGAGGCGGCCATCTACCGGCGGGGCAGTGGAGAAAATGCCCTGCTGGTGGGTGTCTACGTCGACGACTTGGTGATCACCGACACCAAGGATGCGGAGGTGGCAGCATTCAAGGAAGAGATGAAGGCCACCTTCCAGATGAGTGACCTGGGGCCCCTCTCCTTCTACTTAGGGATCGAGGTGCACCAGGATGATTCCGGGATCACGCTTCGACAGACCGCCTACGCCAAGCGCGTCGTTGAGCTAGCTGGGCTCACCGACTGCAACCCAGCTCTCACTCCGATGGAGGAGAGGCTGAAGCTGAGCCGCGACAGCACGACGGAGGAGGTGGACGCTACGCAGTACCGGCGTCTTGTGGGGAGCCTTCGCTACCTCGCCCACACACGACCGGACTTGGCATTCTCCGTCGGCTACGTTAGTCGGTTCATGCAACGACCGACGACGGAGCATCAGAAGGCTGTGAAGAGGATCATCCGCTACGTTGCGGGGACCCTTGACCACAGCCTCCATTACCCGAGGTGTCCTGGCGCGGCACACTTCGTCGGGTACAGCGACAGTGACCACGCGGGCGACATCGACACCAGCAAGAGCACAAGCGGGATTCTCTTCTTCCTCGGCAAGTGCCTCGTTCACTGGCAGTCAGTCAAGCAGCAGGTGTTGGCCCTGTCCAGCTGTGAGGCCGAGTACATAGCGGCTTCCACCGCTTCGACTCAGGCACTCTGGCTCGCTCGACTGCTTGGTGATCTCCTCGGCAGGGACACTGAAGCAGTGCAGCTCAGGGTGGACAGCAAGTCCGCTCTAGCCCTGGCAAAGAACCCCGTTTTCCATGAACGGAGCAAGCACATCCGGGTGAAGTACCATTTCATCCGAGGCTGCTTGGATGAAGGAAGCATCAAGGCAAGCTACATCAACACCACGGATCAGCTTGCGGATCTGCTCACCAAGCCTCTTGGAAGGATCAAGTTCCTTGAGCTCTGCTCCAAGATCAGGATGGTTCAACTCTCCCACAAGACGACACACAAGACTTAGGGGGAGAATGATAGATAAGTCTTTGTGTTGTCTTTGTGTTGTCTGCACATGGTGTACATGGTGCTTTTGTTTTTTGCTTTAGCATCTAGGACTTGCTTTTGCTTTAGCATCTAGGACTTGCTTTTTGCTTTAGCAGCTTTTTGCTTTAGCATCTTAGACTAGCTTTAGGACAGCATCTTGGACTAGTCTAGGATAGCATCTTGGCATATGCTTGGCTGACTAGCAGCCTATAAATATGTATCTCCAACCCCTCAGGTTGGTATGGCATTGTGTGAGAAATAAACAAGAGAAAATTGCCCCATCCCCAAGTGTCATCCTCTCGATGAGAGTAAGGATCTTGCTATCACTAACAGCAAGACTCCAGCGAGTAACAAGCAACTCTACGGAGTATAAAAAAATCACACGGTAGCCTCGCGCCCTGGCGTACTCTGCGAAGTATAAAACGTTGGGAAATCTGTCGTCCTAGGCAACTCTACAGAGTACAAAAAAAGAAAAAAATCGCACGGCAGCCTCGCACCCTGGCGTACTCTGTGGAGTATAAAACGTCAAGAACTCAGTCGTCCTTGGCAACTCTACGGGGTATAAACGACCATGTGGAGTCCATGGCCTCCACGCGAACTCTACAGAGTATAGATGGTTGCGCGGGACAACTAGCGCAGCCGCACGTGCATCATGTGCTTCGCCCATCTCACCAGGGAGTTCCTGCCATAGACCGTAACCCTAGTGAGTCGCACATTTCATGCGTCTCACCAGGGAGTCCGCCACGCTGCTTTGTTCGACCGCCTCGTGATCGTAGACGCTTCGTCCGACTACCTCGCGGTCGAGACTTTGTTCAACCACCACGTGGTCGTAGACACCTCGTTCATGTGCTTCGTCCATCCCACCAGGGAGTCCCCACCACAGACCGTAACTCCAGTGAGTTGCACATTTCATGCGTCTCACCAAGGAGTCCGCCGCGCTGCTTCGTCCGACCGTCTCGCGGTCGAGACTTCGTCTGACCACCTAGCGATCGTAGACGCTTCGTCCAACCATCTCACAGTCGAGACTTTGTCCAACCACCACATGGTTGTAGACACCTCGTCTGACCACCTCGTGGTCGTTGACGTCTTTGTCCAACCGCCCCGTGGTCGTGACTTCGTCCGACCACATCGTGGTCATAGATGCTTTGTCCGACCACCTTGCGGTCTTGACTTCGTCTGACCACACCCCACAGTTGTAGAAGCCACGTCCGATAGGTCATTGACGTTTTGTTCGACCACTCCGCAGTAGTGAATTCGTTCGACCACATTGTGGTCGCAAACAATTCGTCCGACTGCCTCATGGTCAAGACTTCGTCTGACCACCTCGTTATCGTACACTTCGTCTGACCGTCTCACGGTCGAGACTTTGTCCAACCACTGCGTGGTCGTAGAGGCCCCATCCAACCACCTCGTGGTCGTAGATGCTTCGTTCGACCACCTTATGGTTGTAGATGCTCCGGGTCCGAAGGGTGCAAGACGGAATGAGCGCCTCAAAGCTTCGTCTCGCCGCACCTTCGTCAACTCCAAGTCTGAAGGCAGTGCGGGAAGGAGTGCGTCTCCGCCACCAACTTCGAGACTTCGTCCGACGACCTCGTGGTCGTAGACGCCTCGTCCGACCACCTCGTGGTCAAGTCGTTGATGTTTTGTGTGAAGCGGTCGTGACTTCATCCGACCACATCATGGTTGTACGCGCTTCGTTCGACCGCCTCACGGTTAAGACTTCGTTCGACCACTGCGTGGTTGTAGACGCCCCGTCCCACCTCGTGGTCGTAGACGCTCGCGCGTGCAAGTCCTCGGCTCGCTGCCAACTTCGCCAACGCTAAGTCCGTAGGGTGGGGACGAACCGCACGCGTCACAGTTCCTTCTCGCCGCTGACTTCGTCGACGCCTAGTCCAAAGGGTGGGGGACGGGCCACGTGTGCCAGCAAGTCATCATCTCGCAGCCGCCTTCATCGATCCCGAGTCCGAAGGGTGCGGGACGAACCAGGCGCGCTGCCGTCTTCGTTGACCAATCCGAAGGGTGGGGGACGGGCCGCACGCCAACAAGTCATTGTCTCGCATACGCCTTTGTCCGCCTTCGTTCACGCCTAGTCCGAAGGGTGAGGACAAGCCGCGCGCGCCATAGCTTCGTCTCGCCATCGCCTTCGTCGACCCCAAGTTCAAAGGGTGGGCAACAGACGCGCGTGCATGCGTTGTCGTCTCGCCGCCAACTTCGTCGACTCCAAGTCTGAAGGCTATGCAGGAAGGAGTGTGTCTCCACCACCAACTTCGAGACTTCCTCCGATCACCTCGTGGTCGCAAACGGTTCGTCCAACTGCCTTGCGGGTGAGATTTTGTCCGACCATTGTGTGGTCGTAGACGCCCCGTCCAACCATCTCATGGTCGTAGACGCTTCATCCAACCACCTTGTGGTTGTAGACGCTCATGCACACAAGTCTTCGGCTCGACGCCAACTTCGTCAACGCCAAGTCCGAAGGGTGGGGACAGACCGCGTGTGTCAATTTCATCTCACCGCCGACATCATCGACCCTGAGTCTGAAACGTGAGGGATGGAACGTGCATCTCAGAGCTTCTCCGCGCTCAAAGATTCGTCTCGCCGCCACCTTCATCGACCCTGAGTCCAAAGGTTGCGGGACGGGCCATGCGTGTTACCGCCTTCGTCGATGACTAGTTCGAAGGGTGGGGAGGGCCGCACGCACCGACAAGTCTTCGTCTCGCAGCCGCCAACGCGCGCCTCAGAGCTTGGTCTCGCCGCCGCCTTCGTTGACCACGAGTCCGAAGGGGGGGGACGGACCACGCGTGCGTCAGTTTCGTCTTGCCGTTAACTTCGTCGATGTCAAGTCTGAAGGGTGGGGACGGACCGCACGCACCGTAGCTTCGTCTCGCCGCCGCCTTCGTTGATGCCTAGTCCGAAAGGTCGGGACGGGCCGCGCGCACCGTAGTTTCGTCTCGCCGCCGCCTTCGTCGACCCCAAGTTCGAAGGGTAGGGGACGGACCCCGTGCGCACGAGATGTCTCTCGCCGTCGAATTCATCGACTCCAAATCCGAAGGCTGTGCGGGAAGGAGCGCATCTCCGCCACCAACTTCGAGACTTCGTTCGACCATCTCGTAGCCGTGACGCTTCGTCCGACCACATAGCAGTCAAGACTTTGTCTAACCACCTCGTGGTCGCAAACGCTTCGTCTGGCCGCCTTGAGGTCGAGAATTTGTCCGACCACCTCATGCTCGTAGACGCTTCATCCGACCGCCTCGCGGTCGACACTTCGTCTAACCACCTCGTTGTCGAAGACGTTTCTTGCGTGCACAAGGCTCCGACCCGCCGCCAACATCGTTCACGCCGAGTCCGAAGGATGTGGGACGGACCACACGCGTCAAAGATTCATCTCACCGCCAATTTCATCGATGCCTAGTCCGAAGGGTGGGGATGGGCCCCGTGTGCCGCAAGATTCGTCTCGCCGTCGACCTCGTCGACTCCAAGTCCGAAGGGTGGGGATGCACCATGCGTGCCGACCGTGCGCATCAGATATTAATCTCACCTTCGTCCACGCTGAGTCCAAAGGGTGCGGGACGGACGACGCGCGTCAGAGATTCGTCTCGCCGCAAACTTCGTTGACGCCAAGTCCTAAGGGTGGGGACAGGCTGTGCGCGCCGACCGCGCACGTCAGAGATTCGTCTCGCCACCAACTTCGTCCACGCCGAGTCCAAAGGGTGCGGGACTAACCACGCACGTCGGAGATTCATCTCGCCGCCGATTTCGACGACCCCTAGTCCATAGGGTGGGGATAGGCTCGCCCACTGCAAGACCGTGCGCGCAAGGATTCATCTCGCCGTCGACTTCGTCGAAGCCAAGTCCGAAGGGTGGGGACGCACCATGCGTGCCAACTGCGCGCGTCAGATATTCGTCTCGCCTCTAACTTCATCCACGCGGAGTCCGAAGTGTGCAGGACGGACGACGCGTGTCGAAGATTCGTCTCGCCGCAAACTTCGTTGACGCCAAGTTCAAAGGGTGGGGACAGGCCGTGCACGCAGACCGCGCACGTCAGAAATTCGTCTCGCCACCAACTTCGTCCACGCCAAGTCCGAAGGGTGCGGGACTAACCACGCAAGTCGAAGATTCGTCTCGCCGCCGACTTCTTCGGCGCCTAGTCCGAAGGGTCGGGAAGGGCCCCACGCGCCGTAGGACTGCGCACGCAAGGATTCGTCTCGCCGCCAACTTCATCAACGCCAAGTCCGAAGGGACGCACCGTGCGCGCCGAACGCGCGCATTAGAGATTAGTCTTGCTGCCGACTTCGTCGACGCCAAGTCCGAAGGGTGGGGACGGGCCGTGCGCGCCAACCGCGCGCATCACAGGTTCGTCTCGCCGCCAACTTCGTCCACGCCAGGTCCGAAGGGTGCAGGAAGGACCATGCACGTCGGAGATTAGTCTCTCCGCCGACTTCGTCGACACCTCGTCGGTGTAGGACTACCTCGTGGTCGTGCACTCCGTCCGACCACATCGTGGTTGCAGACTCCGTCCGGCCACGTCGCGGTCGTAGGCTCCATCCGACCACCTTGTGGTCGTAAACATAGTTGTCAGGACTTTGTCTGACCACCCGTGCTCGAGAATTCATCGACACTTCGTCCGACCGCTTCAAGGCCGCGACTTCGTCGATACCTACGACCACCACGTGGTCACACCTTCGGCGACCATGTCACGAGCGACATAGTCGTCAGGCCTTTTCTGACTGCATCGGAGCCACCAACCCAACGGAGCACCCGGGCTTTTGACGTGGCACTTCGCCGCCCATGTCTACGAATCGACCGAGGCTGGGGCACGACCTACGCGCGCTGGCTTAGCCTCTACAGGGAGATGCCACAACCACGTCAAAATCAGTCAAACAATCATGCTTCGGGAGGTTTGAGCGTCCACACCCCCGTAGATTGGGAGCTACCAGCTGCATCAGCTCGCCCATTGGCACCTGCGTGCTTACCGCCGGGGGACGAGAGGTGGGGCCAGCCTAGGCTAATTTTTCACGTCGGCTCACCCATCAGGACCTCCGCTCTTGCTGTCGAGGGAGTACTGTTGTAAGAGTGGCCCAACCCCCATGATTGGGCCTTACAACTGGCCCAATATGCAATAAGCCTAATAGTATCCCACAAACCATCTCTGTTAGCTCTCTTCCTTTTCTACTAATCCCTTTATTTACTGTTTGGTCAGTAGTCACAACAATAGACAAATAAGAATGCAAACCTAGGAGATGTATACAGATGAGAATGTACACAGACTACATTTTTATTCACTTGTGTAATGAAATGGTGAGAGTTTGACATTTATATCATTTTAATCCTCGAGAAGAAAGTTTGCGCCACTGATACTGATCAATGTAGAAGTCTATCGAATATAACAAACATAACAGAGGTATTGTATTCTATTGCTATATCAAGGAAAGTTATACTTCACTAGTGATAATCCAAAAACAAAACAACTACGAGACTCACCAAAGCACGAAAGCCAGTTATGAAATGGATTCCTATTTGAAGAGTGCCTAACCACATGGATAAGCTCACATTAACCCATCAATTTTGGATCCAATTCAGGATTTCTCTTGGGAAGAGAAACAACTTTGTAAGTAGTGAAACTGGGAACTAGCATAACAGACCACTTGAAAATCTATGCACACAACCAATATAACGAAAACGAGAAGGATGAAAGGTGCTCTACCATATAAGGAGGAGAGAAAGGTACCAAAAAAACAATAATGTTCATATTAACCTAAAACAACATCTGTCACAACTCACAAGAAATCATAGTTACCAATGTGCATTGAAGAATGAAATATGCGCGAAAGGAATGCAGGTCAGAATGATAGCAGATTAACTGGAGCCATTTGTGTGCAAAAACTATGCCACATGATTTGCTAAAACAACTAACCAGATGAATTTTCTCTGATTTTGGGCCAGAAGCACGACTGCCTGACTTATCTGAACGCCTAGCATCTGAATTTGGCAGGACAGCTGAGAAAAGATTTTCTAGTTCTGACATGTCAAACACTGGGGTTCTGCGCAAGTCATCCAAAAGATGCATTAGCATAGAAAATCGCAACACACATGACCATTAATGAGTGAAGTCGTGGTGTTAAGAGAGGTACTTTGAAGCTTCATCAGTTTTCTGTGCCTCAGCCCAGAGACTGCCCTGCATCGCTCTTGTTACTTTCACCCAGTGTAGTGGCTTCAAATTGGACCTTCTGGACACAGCCTGACCAGATTGAAGGCTCTTAGACATTGGACCTGAAAGCGGTGCATGTCCATGCCCCTTTGTACCTAACAATTTAGCATTACCACCAGGAGGTGCTGGTGGAGGTACAACATTGCCAGAAGCTCCTTTGCATCCAACTCCATGATGGTTGGCATCCTTTGAGAAGCTTGGAGCATGAGGTGGTGGTGGAGCAGGAGGAGATGGCAATGATTTGTCCATGGGACTGGATAATTGTTTTGATGAATGACAAGGCGGTGGTGGTGGGGGTGGTGTAGAAGCAGTTCCAGGTGGTGGAGGTGGAGATGGTGCTGAAGATTTAACAGCAGATGATGTTGCGGCAGGTGGTGGAGGTGGTGCAGAAAATCGAACAGGAGATGAAGTAGAAGCAACTGGTGGAGGCAGAGATGGTGCAGCATGTCGAACAGCAGATGAAGTAGAAGCAAGCTGTGGAGGTGGAGGTGGAGGTGGTGCAGCAGGTTGAGTAAAAGCAAGAGGTGGAGGTGGAGGTGGAGGTGGAGGTGGAGGGGGTGCAGCAGGTCGAACAGCAGATGAAGTAGAAGCAACTGGTGGGGGTGGAGGTGGTGGTGCAGGAGGTCTACTGGGAGAGGAGTTGGGAGCAGGTGGAGGTGGGGGTGCGGGTGCAGGTGGCGGAGGACCAGGCAGTCTAACAGGGGATGAAGTGGGAGCTGGAGCAGGAGGTGGAGGTGGAGGCGGAGGCAGTGCAGATCTAACAGGAGAAGACTTAGGAGTGGATGAAGGTGGAGGTGATGGAGATGCCAGAGGTCCAAATGAAGTTGAAGTAGTGGCAAGCACAGAATCTGGAGGCAGACAACGAGCTGAACTGGAAGTTGATGACGGAGTAGGCAATGGAGGTGGAAGGGGAGAAGTTGGTGATGATTCTTTTGCAATGTTACTTGCGGACTGCTGATTATTTGTGGGCACAGTAGTAATTCCATGTAATTGCCATGTAGATTGTTTATGTGGACGAAGAGAGGGGTGGGGAAATGATGAAAGGCCTGGAACAGGGAAATAACTTTAATTACAAAATGAAATTCTACAGAACTAGAATATTTTAACATGCATTGCAACTAAACCTGAATGCTTCTGAGTTGGTTGAGACAAGTCTTTTGCCTCAGACATCATAATAGCATCAGATAGCACCGGTTGCACCGACAACACCGGTGCTGATGGAGGAGGAGGTGGTGGTCGTTGTGGTATCGTAGCCTTTGTTACAACAGGAGTACCTGCCACATTATCAAAAAGTTAAAATAGCATGATGGTAGAAGGAGGCTATGGGCGAACTACAAAAGAATATTGTTAAGCTATACCTATTGTTGGAGGCTGCCTTGATGATGATGATTTTGACGGAATTTTGACCATGGCACTTGAAAGATTTGATGCTGTGGGTGAGATTACGGTTGAAGCACAATTCCCAGTGCCTCCAAATGCAGCATGGTCTTCCAACAGGGCTGTAATTCCAAGGGCTGAAGGCGCGCTATGAAATCTTGGGCAAGCTGAAAGTGATCTAGGACTAGAGTTGCCAGAAAGAGCAGAACTTGACCTCGAAACTGGAAATCGCTGTGACATGATCGTGGTGGGTGGAGAGCAATGTACCGAACCATATTGCTCATCAAGCTTAGCATTTTGATCCTTTAGAACTGTCTCAGTTGAGTTCATGGTACAGGGAACAATCATTTCCTTTGAAGATGGTCGTTCGGTATTGACATCAACTACATTTGTTATCTCCTTGTGAAATAGAGAGTTTATCTTTTCACGGACAGTAGAAATTCCTGATTTTCCTTGAGAAATAGTGGCCGGCTTCACCGGGGCGAATCTCTGTACACCATCATTTTCATGCTTGTTCACATAGACTGTCGAGTGTTCGGCAGTGGTTGATTTGTCTTCAACATTGTCAGATTGTTTATAATTTGGAGAAATCGAACCAAGCTCCAATGGCCCTGCCTCTTTTATAATGCTTGAGTTTTTCTTGCTTGGAGACACCAACCCCTGCCTCCGTTGTATATTTTCTGATGAAGTAAGCTGCTGGAAAAGCTGGACTGCAGCATCCCCTTTCGGATCTAACCAGTCCACATTGCTGAACATCTCTTGAACCTTTGCAAATGCTTCCACCGGGAGGCCCTCCTTCTCTCCTATACCTGCCACCTCCATAGGATCTAATTGATTTGCAGTATCCATTTCTGAAAGAAGAACCTTTAACCACAGAGGACAAACAAAAAAAATATTAATTTCAGCACAATTTTATAAAGAATAAGTTGGCTACAACAAGGACTACATACCTCTGCTCTGAATTCCTTTGGGAATCGATCTTTAGCATCCCACAATATGTCAATTTCATCACGATTTAGCATCAGAATGTTAGATCTGATAAATGCTGTATTGAACATAACTCTGAACATCATCTCTTCTCGTTCTTGGTTGGCATCCAGGCTAATGCATTCAAGGACAACATCACCTTGAATATGGCAGTGGATGTCGATCTTAATCAATTCACAGTCTGCCTGAGTGACATGAAAGGAAATGAGAATGACATGTTAATATGGATTATCTAAAGAATGTTTTTCAGCAAATATATGATTCCTTGCTCTGCACATTTAATAGCAAAAGTAGCGAGGTAAATGCTAGACACGACATGAAGAATTTGCCAGTTTTCATCAGAAAGTGGCCCAAAACTTACCTGCTTGTAAAGCCGAATGTATTTACTCATCTTTGGTGTTGAAAAAAGCACCTTGGGGGTGTTATTTGTAGCAAGTAGAGGATCCTGTCCATAAATACGGAATATTGGCCTACATCCACCCTCCCCATTAAAGCCTGGAATGTTTCTTAGTATCACGCAATCTAAGGTAAGTGCTCGATCACCCGGTGGCCACTCTGAGCTCACGTTCCTCCGAGATATATAATGTAAGTATCTTATTTGAGAAGGCATAGGATTTAGCGGTGAGAGTAACTGAATCAGCTCACGAGGCGCTTGCCTGTAGATCATCTCCAATGTCCTCTGCTCACCGATGAACTGCTTTCTATACAATAGTAGTCCTGCTAACATAAATGCAAGCACAGCCCAGCCACCTCGCTCACAGTGCATTATCAAGACATTCTGCTGGCCCAAAGAGAGCCAGCTCTCCCCTGACCTCAAAAAATGGTGAATCATTTCGATGGTAAGGAGTGAGCATCCCTCATATTGTCTTGGATAGTCCATCACTATCATATCATAGCTCGATAAAATATTCGCCAGTGAACTTTGATTTTCTCCCTCCCGAAAGTTGAACACCATAAACGAAGCATCAGCAAAATGGCTTCGAAGTTGTGAGACAATGTCCCCAATGTAGTCTTTGTACTTATCATCATCAAAGACATCAATTGTGAAGCAAGAATCGAATACTACAAAAGGACAAGACATTGATAACAACGTTTTAGCAACAAGAGAATAAACACTTATCCAAATCCATTTGAAAAGCATAAATGGAATCTTAATCATGTCAAAAAAAAAGAATGAGGCAACAACCTTTAGAAAAAGCAAAACGATAGATTTCTCCATCATCACTAGAGAGAATAATTTGAATCGTAATGTAGGTGTAACATTGAACACAATACAAATTAATGACATCTCCTTCAAATAGACTATAGAAGCAAAGGGAATGTACAAGGATGGAAATAAACACCAGACTTTACTAATGTTAACTCCATAAAATAATTAAAACATGAAGATGGTAAAAATACTAAAAATAGCAAACGAATAATCACATTAGTTTCAGTGACATATACTTTAAAAAACAACAGAATTATATTTGACAGTAACATGTCAAGGAAGCTATATTTGCTCAATCAATACACATGTATAGTAAATGACATGTCTATGTGGGATGCACTCAATTCAAGGCAAATAGAATATTATCACAATGTTATATTATAAGGAAAAGCAATCTCCAAACCAATTAGGTACAACAACTGCTAGACACCAAACAAGCACTAGGGTACCGAAAGCACAGTACAAATTGCTCAGACGGCCGTCTAAAAATTTTGCTCACATGGTTGTATCTGCTAAAATTGGTTAAATTCTTCAATTCAATTGATTATTTTGAAGCCAACATTTTATCAATCTTAATGTTTGACATTATAAAAGATTTCTCAATGATATTGCTGAATGATGCATCTGCTTTCAAAGATTATTGCACTCACTTAGAATAGTTTGTGGTCACCCTGACCCATAAATCAATGTAAATTGAATATTTTATAGTTAGCCTAACAATGTAGTTTTCTACTCCCTCCATTCTTGAATAGATGACATTTTAGGATTTTGCGCTTCAACCAAGACAGGTGTACAAAAGGCCAAATTACCCTCTTTTATTAGGTCAATTAGGCCCTGTTCATATTGGCTTCTACTTCTGGCTTCTGCTTAGAAAAGCCAAAAGCCAATACGAACACCCGGCTTCTCTAACAAATCTCTTAGCTATCAATTGTCTTCTCTTAGCTGTCAATTATCTTCTCTGGCAGTTTGACCCCTCCCCTGTTGGGCTACATCCTAGAATTACAGCTCCACCGTTGCATCTCCAACCCCAACACCAAAACCGACCCCTCCCCCAACTTGCAGTTCGACCCCTAATCCTAGAATTAAAGCTCCACCGTTGCATCTCCAACTCTGCAGGAAGTATTCTTCAATGAATACCCTCCTGGAACCTCATCTCATCCAAGCAAACCCATTTTCTCCATTAATCCCATAAGATCTTCAAGAAGTTATTTTCCTCTATTGATCTAGCAATGTGTGCATCATTTGATTTTTAAAGTTCTCGGCATGCACATTTTGAATTCTATTCCGTTCATTTGTGATTGTTCTGTATTCAAGAATGAAGGGTCATAACTGAATAGATTCTTGGTTGCACAATTTACATTTGGATATCATGTTCAGCTGTAACAATCTCAATTGGTTTGCAGAATTTTAACTAAGATGGACTTTCACTGTAATTTTTCTAGTGTACCAAACATATACAGGATACAATTCTTGGCTGAACAATTTTCCATGCACCTAAATGGGGCCTAAACATGAAATTAAATGTACAACTCGTTCTATGATTTACAACATAAGTAGTAAATCTTTTCTAGGGGTATATACCTAGCTAATAGCAATGATAATGCCTCCAAAAATAAATATTTCATCTGCAAGAAAAAGAAACAGGCAACTTTACTAATGCTACACCAGAAGAATGGTGCAGTACTAACATTAAAACATTTAGTAAAATCCCCTCCATCCTAGACATGTACTTTTGCATAGAATGGTAAATTTTTATCATGGGGCACTTCAAATCACATTTTGCACTTAATAGGAACAAGTAGCTCAACTCAATAATGTGACACTGCAACAAATGGTCCAACAGTAGACCAAGATTCTACACAAGAACTCCCTTACTTTTTTAGACTCCACTAAATAACAATGGTAAGAACGTACCTCATATGAAGTTTCACTCTATACTATCACACATCACATGTGTCATCGACTACAAAATTAGCATACGTCGTCCAATACAATCAGCAACACAACAAGAAATTACATAGCAAGACTGCCATTTTACTGCAATTTCCTCTGAAGCAGTCAAAAATCTTTGCACTGACAAATTACAAATTAAACCCAATAAACTGCAAAAGTATCGTCCCAACTAAAATCTTCTCAAGGGTTTTAAACCAAAAGAGAGGAATCCTGCACAACTAATGCAGGAACAAGCTCCTAACCAATTCCGAAATGCTGCACTACCAAAACGGACTCTGAAAAATGCAATGTTTATCTCGAAACAATTAAAGAATGACCACCGAGATCAAACTGCGCACAGCGAGAATACAATCCGGTAAGGATCACATTGTCTCGGGAGGGGAGGAGTGAGGCAGGCACGCACCGTAGACGCGCTCGGTGATCTCGAGGAGCCCGTCGGGCGGCTTGCGGTAGAAGAACTTGCGGAAGAGCGCCATGCCGCCTCCAGATCCGGGTCCCGCGAAACCCTACCGGCCTCGAGCCGCAATGGATCCGAGGGTGGCGAGCGCGGCAATGCGCTGGCGGATTGGTCCCCCCTCCTGCTCCCTGCCTGCGGCGTCGTGAAGGAATCCCAAATGCGCGCCCGTTGCTTCGCCCCGGCGCTAGGGTTTGCAGCCTTCCGCCTCTTATCCTCTCGCCTTTCAGGTGTATGTGACTCCCTCCCTTTTTTCTCTGGATTTATTAAAGCTTTCTCGGGTGGGGCGTTTGATCTTTCGGAGTGAGAGATTTGGCGAGATGGCGTTGTTTCGGAAAGGAGTGGAGGCGACGAGGCTGTCCTTTTCTCTTTCCTTCTCTTTTGTGGCCTTTTTGCTTTTTTTTTCCTTCTTTTATTTCGGGGATGTATCTGGGAGTGATGTGACGTGGCAGTTTATCGTTGAGTGTCCAGGGAGTAATGTTATGGCTACTGGGAACGATTTACCCACGGATTCGCCCACTCGCTGAGTGCTAGGGCAGCAGTGTCAGTGGAAGTAGAGAAGGTTGGTCGGGAGGGAGAGGCATGTAGGTAGAATGTAGCGTACGTTTGGTGTTGCTCCCAAATCCCAATATATCTTTTTGATGTACGGACACTACCGGCTAGTGGCAACTTCCAGCCGTTATTGGTGACGTTAGTTCGTTAGAGCAAGTACAATAGTATAGCCAACTAGTGGCTATAATACTTGTTCATTTTATCTATAGTCTTAAAAAAATAGTTCATACAATAAGGTAGCTATTACAATAACTATTTGGCCACATATGTAAGAGAGTGAAATGCATATTTTTACGTGCTATAACTAGCTGTAATTTAGTAGCCAGCTTCCTTCTCTCTCTTTTTTTCTCTCTCTGCCACGTAAGATTTAGTTGATATTATATTTGCTATAGCCTGCTGACTAAGCCTTATTATACCTGCTCTTAGTTACGTTCGCTTTCTCGGACGGCAAACGACCATGAGTGCAATGATGATAAGAGATTGGTTGAGTTTATTTTAATCTCAGGCTATGTTTAAATGTGACGTGGCTTTTATTTTTTTAGCTATGGCTTTTAGTTTATTATGAAAGAGATTGAAAGAGTAAAAGATAGTCGAGTTGAGAAGTCATTCTGATCAAAATAAATTCGATATTAATTTTTACAAATGATTTGTAGAAACCTATTAAAAATACCTTATTTAGGAAATAATTTATAAAAGTTAAAAGCCAGAAACTATTTAGATAAGCATCTAGGATGGATCACGTGCCGTCACGAGCCTGCGTGCGCAGCTCCCCGGCATCATCATGTGATGAGGTTATTGATCCTTCCAGGGCTTAAAAGCGGAAGTTGGAAACTTCATTTTCATCCAGTTGTCAGGCGCTCAAAGACAAAAGATCAGAAACAAATAATAAAATGATGCAAATGATGTTGAAATATTTTTATTCCAAAAAATGGCTTTATGTCTTAATCCGTAATAACACGATTTTAATGGCTTTATGTCTTAATCCGTAATAACACGATTTTGGCTTAAATGGAAAATAACAACCGAAGATCGAGTCTGCTTCGGGCTTTGCCCACTGTTTTACTTTAGGTTGAGATGGAATCGCGTGTCTCCGAACAGGGTTGCATGGAAGGGAACATCTCATTTGAGCTTTTGCGCTTAAAGCATTTATGGCACTGTTTGCACTGTTTAAGGTTTTTTTTCGAATAACTGCGGTAAGCTTTTCAATATAATTAAATTAAAAAATTTAAAAATACAAAAAAAGTTATCTTATCACAGATAATACAAAGAAATACACAAAAAGACAAAAAAACCTAAAAACAAAAAATATAGAAAAAGACAAAATTTAAAAATTAAAACTAAAAGCTGAAAGGACCAAGCGGCCATGGTACGTACCTGCATTTTGTTTAGGTGACACACACTTTTAGTTATTTGATGCCTTAGCTATATATGTTACGTACATTTTGTTAGATTGATCTCTCCCAGATTAGCCCAACGGCTAATCTGGACCTTGATCACGCGCCCTGATCGGGGGCGCTCAGCCCAACAACTGGCTGATGGGCCCCCGTCGCGCTGCGCTATATAAAGAGGTGGGGGCCGGCGGCTCGCGTCACGAGGTTCGACTGAGCCGTACACCCCACCGACAAAACCCTAACCGATCTAGAGGGGGCGCAGCCAGCGGCGGGAAGCTCCACCGTGCCGCCACCGTCGCCGCTCACCGGGAGACTCCGTTCTTCCCCGACCGTCGCTGCCCGTGCGCAGACCTCACCGACGAACCCGAGATGGCCACCTCCTCCTCCACGCCGTCGGACGGTTAGTACCTCTCCCTCTCCTCTCCACTCTCGGATCTAAACCCCAAGCGCAAAAGAGAGAACCAAACAATGGTATCAGAGCGGGCAAAGGAGATCGGGCTCACCGGGTGCGCTGCCGCCGGTTTCTTGCGGTGGCCGCCGTCCCCGCGCCGCCCCGATGCGCCGCCGTCGCGTGCCCGGCCGTCGCCGCACCCGGCCGCCGTGCTTCGCTGGGGGCCCATGGCGCCGCCGCCGCTCCGCTCAGGGCTCCCTCCGGCCTTGCGCGCGCCGCGCCGCCCCACCCAAGTGGCTGCGCCGCCGCTCGCGGGCCGCGCCGACGCCTTGCGCCGCGCCTCCGATGGCGCCTCCGCCCGTTTTGCGCCGCCGCAGCTCCGCCCGCCGTCGCCTTGCGCACGGGAGCATGCCGCCGCCGCTGCTCCGTTTTTTTCGGGTGGAGCAAGGGGCAAATGCCCTAGGGTTAGGGTTTTGCCCCATTTTATTTGACTGCCGCGCATGCAGGGCCGTTGGATGGGATCCGGCGGCCGAAATGAATCTGGGCCGCGCGCATGAGGCTGTTTTTGGGCCGCGTTTTTTGGGCCGCGGCTGCAAGACTGGGCCATTTTGGCCAAATTGCACAGTAAATTGAGTTTTATTGTTTTTCAGAAGCTTTTCTCAATGAATTTGAGTAAAATTTGATCCTAAATCTCTGAAAATTTTCGCACCAACGTGTTAATTTTTTCAGAGATTAAAAGTGTACAGTATAATGCTTCTGTATAATGAATTATTTTAGAATAATTACAGTTTCCGCTGCAAAAGATAATACTGATTGATTTTCATTATTAAATTCGAACCAACGGGAGAATTTAATTTTGGAAAAATAGATATAAATCCCAGATAATTATGATATTGTTATTTTCTTACCAACGTTGATAATAGCAGTATTATAATTTTTAATTGATGATTTTATGCATTATTTCTATTTCTGCCCAACGGTGATGTAGATTTAATGTATAGATAAAATTGATTTAAATTGTATGTCGTATTTTTGACCAACGTTGGAAATAAGGCATAT
Organism: Dendrocalamus latiflorus; assembly: GCA_017311315.1. Classification (NCBI taxonomy): domain Eukaryota; kingdom Viridiplantae; phylum Streptophyta; class Magnoliopsida; order Poales; family Poaceae; genus Dendrocalamus; species Dendrocalamus latiflorus. The sequence continues at coordinate 21,466,060 of CM029623.1, forward strand.
AATTTTCCTGTTATGTTCTCACTTTATTGATCTAAATTTTTCAGGCGGATACAACTTGATGAGTTGTATCAGAGAGATCCCCACTCTCAAAGGTGATAATTATGGAGAGTGAAAGAAAAAGATAGACTTAGCGTTTATCTTGGCTGAGGTGGACTGAGTCCTCACTACAGCACGTCCCACTGAGCCTTTGGCACCAGTGAGGGAACAAAATGAGGATGATACTGCATGGCAGAAAAGACAGAGGGATCATGCTCCCTTACAGATGTCTTATGACCTTGATCATAAGAAATGGACCACAGCCAACAAGAAATGTATGGCTGTGATAAAGAACACAATTGAGCCTGCAATTGTGGGCTCAATTGCAGAGTGTGACACTGTCACAGAATATCTTGATAAAATAAAGAGTCAGTTCACTGGCTCTTCAAAGACTTATGCTACACAGCTGATTAAGCAGCTGGTAACAGAAAGGTATTCTGGCAGTGGCAATGGCATAAGAGAGCACATTCTTAGGATGAGCAACTTGGCATCTAAACTTAAACCAATGGATTTGGCTCTCAAGGATGAGTTCCTTATTCATTTGGTTTTTGCTTCCTTGCCCAAAGAGTTTGACACATTTGTTGTCAACTACAATATGCAGTCCGAGAAATGGGACTTGGAAAAGTGCATAGCTATGTGGGTGCAAGAGGAGGAAAGAATTAAATCCTCACATGGTGGATCTATCAACTATGTGAAGGATAACAAGAAAAAGAACTTCAACAGTACCTCCTTCTCAAAGAACAAGGGAAAAGCCTCTGTCCATCAGCCTCAACAGAACAAATTTGCTATAGACAAAGATCAGTGTCTTCACTGCAAGAAGACGGGACACTACAAGAAGAACTGTCCTGATTATTTAAATATGATAATGGCAAAGAAAGGTGAGAACATTATTACCTTTATAAATGAATCCCTGTATGTGCAATATTCGAAATCCACTTGGTGGATTGACTCAGGAGCAACTATTCATGTTGCTAATTCTTTACAGGGATTCCGTTCGACGAGGACTACGCAAAGAAACGAAAGATGCATTAAAGTTGCAAATGGAGTCCAAGCTGAAGTTGAAGCCGTTGGCGATCTTTCATTAGAGTTAGCTAATGGCTCCAATCTTTTACTTAGAGATGTCCTTTTTGTTCCCTCTTTACAGAGGAATTTGATTAGTGTTTCAAAATTGGACAAAGATGGTTATGATTGTAATTTTGGAAATGGCAAGTGTGAAATAATGTTTAATAAAGAATGTGTTGGTCTTGCCATCTTACAGAATGAGCTTTATTTGTTATCATTATGTGATGATGTGAATGTCGTATGCGATAATGAGAATGTTGCGTGCGAGAAAGTGATTGAATCCTCGTCTACGAATGTAAACAGAAAACGAAAGAGAACTCTAGATGAGTCGTCGAAATTATGGCACTATCGTTTAGGCCATATTTCGAGGGGGAGAATAGAAAGACTAGTTAAGAATGATATTCTTCCTCCATTAGAGTTCTCAGACTTAGATCAATGCAGAGAATGCATTAAAGGAAAATATGTAAAGAAAATTAAAAAAGACGCTGAAAGAAGCACAGGAGTTCTACAAATTGTTCACACAGACATTTGTGGTCCTTTTCCTGTGAAAAGTGTGGATGGTTATGACTCGTTCATAACATTCACGGATGATTACTCCTGTTATGGATATATTTATCCAATCAAAGAAAGAAATGAAGCCTTGGATAAATTCAAGATATTTAAGGCTGAAATTGAAAACCAACACGATTTAAAGATTAAGATAGTCCGATCTGATCGTGGGGGGGAGTACTACGGTCGACATACCCCATATGGACAAGTTCCTGGACCTTTTGCAAGGTTTTTACAGGAAAATGACATAGTGACCCAGTATTCTATGCCGGGCGAACCTCAGCAAAATGGAGTAGCTGAAAGACGCAACCGTACCCTGATGGATATGGTGCGAAGTATGATGAGCTACTCCACACTCCCATTGAGTTTATGGATGGAGGCGTTGAAAACCGCCATTCATATTCTCAACAGAGTGCCTAGTAAGTCGGTGCCCAAAACACCGTACGAGTTGTGGACAGGAAAAGTTCCCTCACTAAACCACTTACGTGTGTGGGGGAGTCCTGCTGAGGCTAAAGTATTTAACCCAAACCTTGGGAAGCTTGATCCCAAAACAGTAAGTTGTCATTTCATTGGCTACCCTGAAAAGTCAAAAGGTTATCGTTTCTACTGTCCAGACAGATATACAAAGTTTGTAGAAACGAGACACACTGTCTTCTTAGAAGATGAAATGATGAGGGGGAGCATGGTAGCTCGAGAGATTGACCTTGAAGAGAAGCGGGCGTATGCGCCCACTCCGATGATTCAAGAGCCATTCTTTACACTACCTGCTGTCGCTGCACCGACGGTGCAAGACACTGTGGTGCTAGCACCTGTTATTGTTCCTCCTGTGGCAACAATGAATGAGAATGAGGAACCTGTTCTTCAGGATCCTATAGAACCCATTGCCACAGATGAGGGGGAGCAACAGCAGCCTCAAACAGAAGATGTACCAATTGAGGAGGCCCCGAGGAGGTCTCAAAGAGTAAGAAGATCAGCTATTTCTGATGATTATCAGATTTATAATACAGAGGAATTTCAAATGGAGGATGATCCCACCTCATTTGAAGAAGCCATGAGAAGCGAAAATTCTTCAAAATGGCTTGAGGCCATGGAAGAGGAAATGAGGTCCATGAAGGCTAATAAAGTCTGAGACTTGGAAATTATTCCTAAAGGAGTCAAAACAGTAGGCTGTAAATGGGTCTACAAGACAAAGCTCGACTCCCAAGGGAATGTAGAAAGATACAAAGCACGACTCGTGTCAAAAGGTTTTACGCAAAGAGAAGGGATTGATTACAATGAGACTTTTTCTCCAGTCTCATGTAAAGATTCCTTCAGAATCATAATGGCATTAGTATCACATTATGATTTAGAGTTACATCAGATGGATGTAAAGACGGCATTTCTTAATGGGGATTTGGAGGAAAATGTTTACATGGCACAACCGAAAGGTTTTGTTGTGGAAGGAAATGAAAGAATGGGATGCCGCCTAAAGAAATCAATATATGGGTTAAAGCAAGCTTCAAGACAGTGGTACTTGAAGTTTGACAGTACAATAAGAAAATTTGGGTTTAAAGAGAATGTAGAGGACAACTGTGTTTATACAAAGTTTAAAGATGGGAAGTTTATCTTCCTAATCCTGTATGTGGATGATATCCTACTAGCTAGTAGTGATGTTAGTCTGCTACTGGAGACAAAGAAGTTTTTGTCCTCAAACTTTGATATGAAAGATCTTGGTGAAGCTTCGTTCGTTCTAGGGATCGAAATTCACCGGGATAGAAACAAAGGGATATTGGGACTGTCACAAAAGGCATACATAGAGAAAGTCTTAAAGAAATTTGGTATGCATAAAAGTAGTCCTTCACCTGCACCTATAGTCAAGGGCGACAGATATGGGGATTTTCAATGCCCCAGGAACCAGTATGAGATCGATCAAATGAAAGCGGTTCCATATGCTTCAGCTGTCGGAAGCTTACAGTATGCTCAAGTGTGCACACGCCCTGACTTAGCATTTGTTACCGGGTTACTTGGCAGATTCCAGAGCAATCCTGGAATAGAACATTGGAAATTGATAAAGAAAGTCTTGCGTTATTTGCAAGGAACAAAAGGCCTCATGATGACATACAGAAGATCAGATTTACTCCATATAGTGGGGTATACAGATTCTGATTTTGCGGGAGATGATAGAAAGTCTACATCCGGATATGTATTCACTCTCGCTGGAGGAGCTATATCGTGGAAAAGCTCAAAACAAACCGTCACTACATCGTCCACAATGTATGCCGAGTTTGTAGCGTGTTATGAGGCTACGGGGCAGGTGAACTGGCTAAAGAAGTTCATACCCGGTTTAAAAGTGGTTGACGACATCAATAGACCACTTAAGTTGTACTGCGATAATGAACCCGCAGTAACGTATGCCCACAACAATAAGTCAAGTGGTGCTGCCAAACACATTGACATAAAGTACTATGTTGTGAAAGATAAAGTTCGGGATCAAATTATAAGTCTTGAGCACATAAGTACCGCAAAGATGTTAGCGGATCCGCTTACTAAAGGCTTACCATCCAACGTGTTCAGAGAACATGTAGCCGACATGGGTTTAAGGGAAAGCCTATGATTCCTGGACTAAAAGATGGCCCAAAAGATTAAAGTAACTATTTCAGAACAGAGAGATGTATTGTAGCTGTTAAATCTATCGGCGTTTGACCGTGACGATGAGACATGTTCTATACACTAATCTGTGATGGAATGAGTAAAGTCAAAAGTAATTAAAGTTAAAGCATAAAGGAGATCAAGGGGGAGAATGTTAGATTGATCTCTCCCAGATTAGCCCAACGGCTAATCTGGACCTTGATCACGCGCCCTGATCGGGGGCGCTCAGCCCAACAACTGGCTGATGGGCCCCCGTCGCGCTGCGCTATATAAAGAGGTGGGGGCCGGCAGCTCATGTCACGAGGTTCGACTGAGCCGTACACCCCACCGACAAAACCCTAACCGATCTAGAGGGGGCGCAGCCAGCGGCGGGAAGCTCCACCGTGCCGCCACCGTCGCCGCTCACCGGGAGACGCCGTTCTTCCCCGACCGTCGCTGCCCGTGCGCAGACCTCACCGACGAACCCGAGATGGCCACCTCCTCCTCCACGCCGTCGGACGGTTAGTACCTCTCCCTCTCCTCTCCACTCTCGGATCTAAACCCCAAGCGCAAAAGAGAGAACCAAACACATTTTTGTGACGTGGTACACTAGTTGATATCATGGCTATGGTACGTTCATTATTTTCATGTCACCCATTTTTGTCACTTAGCTGTAGACAAGGAGTGTCATCGTGAAAGACCGTATGAGAAATCTATAGTACATTGATACTAAACAATTGGCACACTTGCTCAGTTGAAGTTTGATTTTGCAAAGTTAGCAAAATTCAGGCTGTTGTCAATGTGGCCGGTCTGACCGACCTGGAGAGTGAAGGATAATGGGTAGGCTACTCTAGTTACAACATTTGATTTTCTACCGCGTTCAACCAGAAAACATGCGTGTAAGGAAGTCATGGATAGTTACCACTAGATGCGCTGCGCAGCGGAAGAAGAGTTGGACCAAGCCGGTCCAACGTAGATGCGCGTTGATGAAGAAGAAGCAGTCGATCGTTTCACGAACTGAATGTCTCCTCCTCGCGTCCTAACAATAGCCTTGCGCTTCTCGCCGATCAGCATAGCAGCAACAGCAGCAGCGCCTCCACGGAGTCCACACGTTCGAGATGGAACGCCGTGCGCTGGTGTGCTAGCACCGCGCGCCCGGCTAGGGTTTCGAGATACGGCTGAGGGAAGGTGGCGACCAGGGTTTTCAGCACAATAGTCTGTGTTACCTGCAGCCCCGCCTCCACATATTTATAGAGCATGCTAATGGGCTTCCACGTTGTAGGCCCATTAGAACCCTAATCCCATATGGATCAATATCCCTTTTAGCCTATAAAACCGAATTGTTTATGATTGCCTCTTGGGCACATCACTAACAGAGAACTGGTCTGACTAGCCAGCCGGTGTGATTGGCTAAACAATGGCGATCAGACCAGGCAGATCTAATCAGCATGAGAGTGCGGTCAGACCAAGATACGGTGTGATTGATTTCTAGTTAGCAAATGCTTTTTTTCCAGATAGTGTGTGTTTGGAGGTGATGCACTTCGGGAGGTGGCGATGTGACCAATCATTGGTTGACGGTGCGACCGAAGCAGTCAAAATGGCATTGAGAATGCGATCACACCAGTGGGCCGATCAGATCGGCCAATGGTTGGTGGTCAGACCGGTGGCTATGACCAGAGAATAGTGAGAGATGAAAATGGATATTGAGTTGGTTTGAGTGTGTGCACGGCATAGATGTCAGTGATAGGTTGCATTGAGTTTGTATGATGTATGTTTTGACTAACGTAAGTCAAGTGCATAAAACTTATGCTTGAAATATTTGCATGATTTTGGATGTGCAGGTAGCTTGGAAGACGTAGCAGTCGACGACAAATGACCGGGACTTGGTGAGGGTGTTGAGGTTCGAGTGGTCGTGTAAGTCTGGGTGAGGCTACGTAGCTCAAGCCGTGAAGAGGTGATTTGGTGCATGTGGTGCGTTGAGTGATAAGGCTGATGCACGTAGAAACTGTTTGGGAGAGCTCAAATGCATGAAGATGTGATAACTAATCATCAGACACTATAGGTTTATGTGTCTAAGCATGTGAAGATGCTTTGAGGTGAAGATGAAGATAGTGTCAAGGGAATGTGCTCGAAAGTTTCATCAGGTGTATTTTGGTAGTTGGCTAAATATCGATTCGGTGCCTTAAGCAAAACCACGATGCGGGGAGGCGCGAAAGAAATGCGGTTTAGGTTAAGGAGAGCCGATTTTGACAAGTGGATCAATCGCTAAAGAATTAGCGGGTTGAGTCTTGTAAACAATTTGAGAAGCGTGTATGTGTGTAAAACCCGTGTTGGTGGGGTTGACAGGTTTCCCCAATTGCTTAGCGGACTAAGACCTACTAAGTGGTGTTGCTTATACGAGGGAGGAGAGGGGAGAGCTAGGGGTGAGGAAGTAAAAGAGACATTGAGAGAGTGTCTAGTTTATGAGTAGTTTCTCCTCTCTCTTCCTATGTGGGGAAATCTTGGGTGCGTGAGGACGGTGCTTTGGAAAAATCTTGTAACTATTCATGTACTCATGAATCACTTACTCTACTAGGAATAGATTAACTCTTTGATCCATTCTTGTGTTTCACTTGTTCTTGCTTGATTTCTCATGTTCTTGAACTAGAAATTTGAAATCTTGATTTTGGTGGTTTTTGCCCGAATCTTTGCCTAGATTATCTTCCTAGGATATATGGGAGTAGATCTAAAAGATCTCACATCATATATCCTCACAAGCAAGAGATAATTTGGGTTTAAGGGTTTTGGTGTTCTTGAACCCTAGATCAACTTTTCTTTGATTGGATGGAATCAAGTCCAAAAAGTTTGTGTGTTCTTGATTTGATTTGGTTCCTAACATCTTGATAAAGCTCTGTACCAAATTTGGTTGTATTGGGACAAGTTTTGTTCAAGATTCTTCGATTTGCATTTTGTCTCCAAAGGTTTTTGCCTAGACCAGGGGAGTGGTCAAACCGGCTCCTCAAAGCGGTTAGATAGGATCGGTCCAACCACCCCTAGCCTAGTCAAACTAGACCAGCGGTCAAACCACCCCGTTAATGATGGTCTAACCAACTTGGGTGCTAAAGTCCTTGTTTTTGTTGGATTAGGTCTCGACTTGGTTTTGAGAAGCTTAGTGGGTGTAATCTGAACATGGTGATTCTCGTAGTCTCTTAAGTGAAGATTTTTTAATACCATTAGAGGAAAATTTGAACAATTACTCACCTTCCTCTGATTGCCATCTTCAGTTCTACACATGTAACATCCCAAATTTTTGGTAAAATAAAAATAAATAAATAAATAAATAAATAAATAAATAATAAAAAATGGAATAAAATAAAATTAAAATTAAAATAAGTATTTTTGTGCCTAAGTTTAAATTTGGATTTGCCCTGAATTTCTGTTTTTGAAAAATCTAGATTTGAAAAGCATTTTCAGAAAAATCTAAAACTATTATTAAATAAAATGATATTTTGATTTTCTATAAAAATCTTATGACAAATTAATTATTTGGAGTTATTTGGCTTTTATTTGGTTCCCTGGATTTTCTGGAGTTTAAAAATGTATTTTTGAAAATAAAAAGTATTTTAAATATGAAAATTAAATACCAACATTAGTTGGAAATATTTTTATTAAGTCCAAAATGTCTCCAGGAGGTTCTCTGAATTTTTCAGGAATTTTTGGAGGTATTTATGTATTTTTCTGAGGCCAATGGAATTTCTAGGCATTTCTGAAAATCCAAAATCAATTTCCAAAAATCAAATCCCCTCCTCCCTCCTCCGGCCGCCACGTGGACGGCCAAGATCTGGCCACGTCGCCCCATCCAGGCCACCACCCCCATCCCGCCTTCCTCCCTTCCCCGCTCGCCACGTGTGCTGGCCGCCCCATCCGAGCCGTTCACCCTTGCACCTCCCCCAGCCGTCCGATCTCCCGCCCCCGCAATCCAGCCGCTCCCCTCTCCCTCTCTCTCTCCCACTGCCGCCGGGCCCCACCTGTCGGCACGGCCCCGCGCCTCCCCTCCTCTTTCTCTCTCTCCGACCCCACCTGTCGGCGCCCCTCTCCTCTCCCCGTTCCTCCGCCGACCGGGTCCCACCCGGCAGCCACCCGCGCCTCCTCTCCCGCTGACCGACGGGGCCCACCCGTTAGCTCCGTCCCCTACCCCGCGTCTCCTCCTTCCTCGCGCCGCCGCCATGGCCGTTGGCCGGCTCCGCCCTAACCGGCCCCCTCCCCCTTATCTCTTCCGCACGCCGCCTCTCCCTTCGTGCGCCGCAAGCCGCGCCCCGTCTTCCCCCGTTTTCCGCGCACGACGCCCACGTCTCCCACGCGGCACTCGGCCACTTCCGTTGCAACCGCCGCCCACCTCCCCGCTTTCTCCGGCGAAGAATCCCGCCGCGCCTCCACCCCCTCGGCCCTATAAAAGCCACCCCCGAGCACCACCCTTCCCCACTCCACCTCGCTCCACCTCCCATTTGCGTCTTCCGGCGCCCGAGAGCTCCCCCACCGGGCGTCTTCGTTCCGCCGCGCCGCCTTCTCCTCCGTCGAGGAATCGCCAGCGAAGGAAAGCCGCCAGAGCTTCGCCGAGGCCGCCTCACGCCGAGCCTCCTCCGCCCTTTCCCCGTGCCCGAGCACCGCCGGAGAGCCCTGCCCGCCGGAACCCGATCACTTCGCCGCCTCCACCTCGTCGCCGATCACCTCCGTCCACCGCCGAGCTTCGCTGGAGGTATAGGCCTGCTCCCCGTGAGCCCCTCTCCCCGTTTCCGCCCTCGCCGTCCTCCGCCGTGGCCGCTGCCGCCGACGACCCTAGGCACCCGTGCACTCCCGCCGGTGGCCGAGCCACGTCAGCCAGCCCAGGCCCGCGTGACGTCCACGTCGGCGCCACCCGCGCACCAGGCTGCCCCGTCAGCGCCACCCGCACCCCCCATGCCACGTCGACCACCATCCCTTCCGTGGACCCGGTCCATGGACCAAGGCCCACATGTCAGTCGGCCCAACTCCAGATGACGTCATGCTGACGCAAAAACTCAGGTTTTCCCGTAGAAAATTAATTCGGCCGAAAATGATTTTTGGTGCTGACGTCATAATCCTCAATTTCCTATACAAAAATAATTCCAAAAATTCCTTTTATCCTTTTTCCCTGAATATAAACTTCCCGGAGCCCGTTCTCCTTCGTCCTAACTCCGATTGAGTCCGTTCAAATTTCTAAATTCATCAAAAATTCCCCTCTATCCATTTCTAGCCTCAATTCAAATATTTGAGTTCAATTTGAATTTTATTTTGAATTTATTTGAATTTGGTGGGTTATTTTCACGTGTAGACTTGACGATTCGGGAGATTTCTTCGACGAAGATTCAAACCAATTTGAAGGGCAAGGCAAGTCACCCTCCTTGATCATGTTGATCCCAGTTTTGAAAATAAAATTATTTTGATTTAAACTATATTGCATGCATATTTTTATTCAACGTATTTCAATTCAGTTTTAAATTTAGTTATTGCCTACTTGTTAATTCCTCCATTGATATTGAAATTCCTCGATACCTTGTCACCTTAGAATCAAACTCTAGTTAATACATTAGTGTTGGCTGGAGAGTTTATTCAAATGCTTAGCCCTGCGAAGTTATATTATTTATTTTTGGGATACCTTTTCACATAAAATGATGACCCTGTTTACATAAAATGATATGTTCTCTTGACTTTGGTGAGTCAATGAGGTTTATGAATTATTTTGAAAGCAAATATAAAACTGGTTTAGACTTAGGCATTTGGTTAGAGTGGTGGGTGCAGGCATGCCCTGTTGGTTGGAGCCGCAGTGGTTGATTGTCGTGCACAGGGGTATGTGGTTGGGCCTGAGTCAATTAAGGACCGGTCTGTGAGCTACTGTTGCAAAGACCTAATCGTACTACCACATGGCTGGTATGGGACAGCCCTGGCTGAATAATTTGCGAAGTCCCAATCTGAGTCGAGTTGTAGGTTGAAAGTGAGCGTGGTTGGTGCCATGTGAAGTCTCACTTGGGTGAGCGTGGTTAAGCCATGAGAAGTCTCGTCTAGGCTCAAGAGGGGGTCCCGGTCTGGTGGATTCCTTACTGGGGTGAAACCTTAGAGTTGGCTCGACCAGGTTGAAGGCTTTGCATTGTAAAGGCCTTGTCACGACTCCTTGCCGCACACCTAAGGAAGTGTGTAACTCGCGTGGCACAAAAGGATGATCGTGTCTTGTGGGTAAAGCTGTACAACCTCTGCAGAGTGTATAATCTATCCTGGATAGCCGTGCCCACGGTCATGGGCATGCTGAGTAAAAGTTTTTCATGGATTAGACTTTGTTTTTTTCAAAAATGTTTTTGAAAACCTTGTGGATAGACGGAATCCACGAGTGATGAAAACCTTGCGGATGGATGGAATCCGTGAGAGATTGAAATCTGGTGAATGGATGGAATTCATCAGAGTTGCGCAATGAAAGCGTGTGGATAGATGGAATCCATACGTGAGCTTTTGGAAAAGATGGTCCGGGTGGGATGCCCGTGGATAGGTTGGTGTATGGTCGGAGCCTGCACTGACGGTATTATTTTCTAACCCAAGTATTGTTTTTACTTACTGTATTAAATTCTGCGATTTCAATCTATCTATTGTATTTCTTAAATGCTGTTTTATGCAAACTAACCCTATAAGCCTTCCTTTCAAGGCTTTATCATTATGGTGCATTTTCCCGGGTGACTTGCGGAGTACAAGTTTGTACTCACGTTGCTTTTTCCACACAGAGAAGGAAGACGTCAACTACGGTGAAGATCTGGACGAGTAGGCCGCGTCTTACTGTCGTTTGCCTGTGGGCAGGCTCAGTGGGCTTCTTCTGCTTCGGTTTTTCTTCCGCTGCTTATTACTTAATTTTGGCTTATGTGCCGTTGATGTAAACTTTGGCATTCATGCCCATTTTCAGTTAATAAATGTCATTATGGTTGATATTTATCTTTATTGTACGCTGTGTGCACTAGCTGATTCTGGACTAGTGCGATTTACACAGAGGATCCAGGAGTCGTTGCTCCGGGTTCCGACAACAAATCACTTGCAATGACATGCTTTGGGTTAGATTGTGCCATCCGTATCACCTAGCTAGTTGTAGGCATGGAGTTCAAACTCCAGGTCTGCCCCATGTACTGAATATTTTGCCACTTTTCAGGCAAAACCATATTTTCTTGGGCTATTTAGATACATACCACTGCAAAGGTGTAGTTTTTGCGATATACTATTGCAAAGTTTTTTCTTCACAAAATACCATTGCTAAATGAGGAAAAAATTAGATATATTATTATAGACGAAAATTCCCATGTATTCTTTCTCCCATGGTAGCCACCTCCATCTCTCTATTTTGTCTCTCCCTTCCCATCTCCCTCGCCTCTCTCTCTATCCCCCAACTGCAGGTGACCCTACCGCCTCCTCGGTGCCACTCTCCTTGTTTTGACGGAGTTCTAGCTCGAGCTATCCTAATGGCTGCCAGATTCGGCCGTCCCCGTCAGTGTTCTAGCCCAAGCTAACCTTATGGCCGCCAGATCTGGCTGTCCCCTATGCCATCGGCTCTGAATTTGGTGCCTTGGACCCGCCAATGCTGGACCTAGTAGCCATGGTCGCCAATGACTCCTCTTGCTCGTCCTCACTGGTACGCTTTTTAGCCTCGCTCTCACAAGAGGAAACCGCGCCACTATTGGCGTGCTCGGCGTGGTGCCACCCCACCACGCCCTCCTCACCACCCACAACCATGCCCCGTGCGTGCACCGTCCTCCTCGTTGTCATTGCCGGCCTAGATTTGGCTTGGCATCGGCGACGGGATTGGAGGAGTGGAGGAGGGCGCCGGATGAGGGGGAGTTGACTCAATGCGGGCATGGGATTAGGTGGAGAAATGGCGACTGAGTCTTGAGGGGAAGAAGGTGGCCATGAATGAGGAAGGAGGCAGCCATGGATGAGACGGAGGAGGATGGCGATAAGGGTATTTTGTTCCTAAATTGTATGTAATGCCATATAACAAAGAATGGGCACTTAGCAGTTGCATTTTAGAAAAAACTTTATAGTGGCGTATCTCAAAATCTACCACTTTGCAGTGGCATGTGTCTAAATAGCCTTGAAAATTTGTGTACAATGTGTGCTAGTATAGAATTAATTTTATCATCGTTTTTTTAAAAAAATCATATACAAAACATTTGTGTATATTCTTTCAAACATTTGACTAGTTCAATTTTTTTTTTCAAAACGCCAACCATTTAAAAGGTAAACCCATTTGAAATTCGCCTAAAAACTACGGTTTACCCAAAAATGAGTTATAATTGCATAAAATGAGTTTGAGCTAGATTTTCTCATGTATCTTGGTTCAAAATGGCATTTCAAACTCATACATACAATGGACGTCGGCAGACCACAAATTCGTTGACATACTGATTCTAGAAAGTTTATGGTAGTTTCAAGCGAGTGCACACCTTAACATGTTCTTCATGAACTCTATCTATGCACTAAATAGTGTTCTTTGCTCATGTGTTGTTCTCTTACATTTCTGTGCACAATAAACAACAATTGCTACTACCCCACAATACGCAGAAAGAATCTGTCTGCTTGTCACCACACAATCCAGTGTAGTACATCTTGCCTGCTGCTTCTCTATCGTTGCCCAATCAAGGCTACGACTGGGAGTATGTATGATCCTTCAACACTGTACTGATGAAAACCATACATGAGATTACAAAGATAGTCCAAATGAGCTGGCCACTTGTAACAGCTTGGTGCGCACCTGAGCTGCTACTCAATGGAGAAGGGCATCCTGCAGAGGGACTGTCCACAGCCAGTACAAATACAAAAGGAAAAAAAGATTGAGAATCTACAAGGATGTAGACACAAATAACGGCATAACATCACAGATAGCTAATTCAAGTTATCGTCAAATTAAATCACCAATCACGCGACGACACGCTGGTAAGCTGCAATAAGCACTTGTCGGGTTGCCGTACAATATAAATTTGATCCCCCACACTGTCTTCTCCATACGTATCCTGGTTACGGTGCCATGTCCACAAGGCATATGTTGAATTCACAACCTGTATGAATTCACATGTGATGTGAGAGCTGATAAAGTACAAGAAAGAACATCTGAGAATATATTCCCTACTTCATTGCACACATCAACTGATGATCAGGGGTAAGTGAAGCAATACGGTACAAGTAGTAGACTAGTAGTAGTGTAGCGTGGCTGATGTTGTACTTGTATGATCCTACAAACAGAGAGTGGAGAAGAAATAAGTGAAGTAACTTTTACCTCTAGAATCCCATGGCCGAAACTGCTCTCCCTAAATGCGCTCCATTCCGGCTGTTGCTCCCAGCAAAACTTCCCCTTGGCAGGACCAGAAGAGAAGTTCAGATGGCAGACTCCACCAAATTCAGGGGCGTTGTCACCTGGTGTGGGACACTTTCCAGGGTCATCCGCATGATCAACGTCGATCTTCTCAATGTTCCCGCCATCGCCGATGGTAATGTAAACCGGTCCACAGGGGTCCAGTGTGTAGTTGAATACACGGTTCATCCTTTCATATGCGTGTACCTGTAGCAGCCAAATGTAGAATCAAAGAAATCAACGACTTGAATCAAATCAAGACAGGGAATGCTCAAGATTAATCTAGATGGGGAATAAATAGAAAAATAGACTGTATCTTCTATAGTATTAAGATTAACTCTAGTATTAGTAGGGCCGATTCCAACTGTCTATATTGGGGGTATTGGTAAACATGGCCACAATGGTGCTGGAACAAAGCAAATACTACATGAATCCAAACACAACATGTATCGCAAATGTACAAGCAGGCATCGAACCCTGATCAAATGCGTATGCTTACATGTCCCGCGAAGACAATGTCGACGCCATGCTGGTACAAGAGCCCTTCCATTTCTTGTCTCATGCACTCACATTCCTGGTAGTGCGAGGAATAGCTGTTATACCAAGGCGAGTGCCACGCAGCAACAACCCAAGGGGTGACTCGTCGATCAACTCTCTGCAGATCCTTCTCTAACCATGAGTACTGAGCTCCTATGGACAATGCACGTACCGAATGTTACCACTGTCAACATGAGTATGTGCAAATATAATGTCTGTGTAGCATGTTGCTGGTATTGTCATATAGCAATGAGTTACGATTGATCGATCGGGTAGACCATCCATCCAGATGAAATGGTGGTTGATGAACTACCTGTACGGTTGTAGTCGACGTAGGCACCGAGCATGATGAAGTGAATGCCGCCGGCGTTAAAGGAGTAGTAGAACTTGGTGTTGGAGCCGGACTCCTTGGCCGGAACGGCGAAGCGCGCCAGGTAGGAGGCGAAGGTCACCGCACCACCGTGCCCCTGTGGCTCGATTTCATGGTTCCCTTCGATCACCATCATCGGGATCTTCGACGCAAGTGGCTCCATGAATCTAGATCGATATATGAAATAAAGAAATCGAAATCAATCGATCAAAGGAAAGGAAGTAATAAGTAGATGTAGGATTGGGAATTGCTAGCAATCAAGTGGTTAATTTGATACCTTCCCCAGCCGTCCCATCGCGGCTGGTAGGACTCCCGGAGTGGAGCATCTGGGAAGGAGCAGGAGAAGCAGGGGACGCCTCTGCCTCCGGTGGTGCGGTACTGGTTGGCGTAGGTCATGTCGCCGACCATGACGATCAGGGAGGGGTCGTTCCTGGCGAGGTGGTCGACGGTGGAGGTGGAGTTGCCGGTGAGGCCCAGGTCACCGACCACCGCGACGCGGCGAGGGTAGGCGCCCGGCGACGGCGCGGGCAGCGTCTGGAAGGAGCGCTCGTCGCTGAGGCCGCCCTTGAGGGAGCTGTCGCCGCAGCGGTAGTAGTAGCGGGTGGATGGCCTCAGGCCGGTGAGGCGGACGTGGTGGATGACGGCGGAGGTGTAGTTGAGAAGGCTCGGGTAGGGGTAGAGCTGGCTATACACCTCCGCGGAGCCCGTCGCCACGTGCGGGTAGCCGACGGTGGTGGAGGAGGCGGCGGCGGTGGAGGGGCGCTCGCCGTACCAGACCTCGCTGCGGATGGTGGTCGGGTCGAGCGGGGTGAGGTGGGAGCCGACCTGGGCGGTGCCGGTGACCCAGGAGACCCATAGTGAGGTGGGGTCGGCAGAGGCGGCAAGCGCGATCTGCTCCGGGGACGGCGGGCGCGCGCGGGGGGCCAGGCGAGGGTCGGTGAGCGGCACGTCCTCGCTGCCCCGCCTGAGCGAGCGGTCGAACGCACGGGTGGACGGCGTGAACGGGCCGTCCAGCGTAGTCGGAATTCCGGCGCTGTCAACGGATAGGAATGGGAGGCATGGTAGAAGCAGGAGGAGGAGGAGGAGGAGGAGGAGGCAATGGTGACGGTGGTGGTGGAGGTTGCCGGCGGCCATGGTGTCGGTGGCCATGGGCATGGCAGCTAGGAACGGGAGGATTTTTGGAACGGATATTTTCCCCGGATATTCCTTGCCAGTTCTCTTGTTTTCTGTTTTATTTTCTTTGCTTTGCAAGCAAAGCTAGGCAACCTTGGTTGCGACTTGCGACGTTGGGTGCTTGTATCTCGGTGTTAATCATTCGGACTGACACAAGTCAGTCATTGGGTGGATCTTCAGCATACTGACAGAAGCGTCTTGTTGGACCTAACGAGAAGCGACCGGTCCGCATCCATAGGACCATGCGTGTAAGTCACGGATAAAGAAAAACATCGGCATCCATAGGACCATGCGTGTATGTCACGGATAAAGATAAACATCTCTAAAATAAGATACCATGAGGATTGCCACCACCTTATGCCATGAAACCTGCTATCTTATTTAAATTACGAGCGAAGATGCCATGCAGCAACTTGCGATTTAGTTAAGAGTATACTTAGAAGAAGCACGAGCCAGTGGTTTTGTGGTGCGAGCGAGCGTGTTTATTTCTATCCACCTAGGTTTGAAGACTGATACAGCAAAAAAAAAATTGGGATCCATATTAATATTACGGAATACACCTTAAAGCGGTTTTCTAGCAAGATGGTACGTAAGTATGCTTCGTTTTTGGTGTGTGCATATATGTATTTAGACATTCATTGCTTTGTGTGGATGTCACATTCCTAACTGGAAAGTACAAGGGCTAGATATTGACTTCAATTGTAGTGGATGGAAATAACCGTATTCTTCCCGTTGCACTTGTATTTGTGGTGAGTGAGAACACGGATAGTTGGTTATGGTTTCTAAGGAACGTGAAAGTTAGTATCGTGGATGACTACCAAAGGTTTACGTCATACATGATCGATATACCGGTTATTGTCGAGTGCACGCTTAGGAGGCGAGGGTATTCACGAGTGCACATGCAACAAGCCTTGTCTCTTGCATAGGCTATGCACACATGTGATGCTGCATACTCAACATTTGCTGATAAGTCTGGCAAATTCTCGTCAGAGTATTTCATGAAGGAAATGGTGATGACAACCTGGAGTGGAGAACTATATGGTTTGAACGTAGTTCGATCATTCATTGACCATCTTTCTCGCGGATGTGAGTGCACTTTCATTTACCCAAATTTACTCCCCCAACACTCCACTCTCACCTCCTATAAAACCAGGGCACACTTTAGGCAACACTCCATTCAAGCTGATTTGGAAAACAGGGAGAGAGAAAGGAGAAAAGAGGTAGAGGAGGTCACTCTGCCTGGTTGGAGATGTTAGACTAGGAGAGATGCTCTAGAAATGAAAATAGGTTGCCTAGAAGGCAGGAAAATACCATGATAGTTCTTGCAAGAATGTTCCTGCACCACCAAAGTGCCTGCAGTGCAACTATCAGTAAGCTGGTATGAATAAAGCAATCCACACATCCTAGTACTGCTGCCCAGGCTTTCTACATGTGCGGGCACTACCGTGTAAGTGATGTCTCCAGATATTTCACATTGTATGTTGCATTTAAATATTTGATGTGGGCCATGTTGATACCTCAACTTTGGTTTGTGTTTCCAATATAAAATATGAAGTTATTATGCAAGACTATGCTGTTTTATTGTCAGAAGAAAACGAACAAGAAAAGAAGGCCAAGAGGGAGGTGAGAGAGGCCGGGCGTGGGGAGAAAACCCTACTTCGGAACATTGGGTTGAATAAAGTTATGTGCATACTATGTGGGCCTAATCATGGTGAAGGGAGAGCTACAAATTCAGCAAAAGGAGAGGAAGGTCAAAGAAGGGAAGCTACTGAAACCCTAGTGCACAGAAGCATGGTCGGTTGCGGGAGAGAAAAAAACCCTAGTTTGTGTGGCTTCTTACGTGATTCCTCCTTTGGAAAATGCAAACAAGACAGTTGTGCATCAAATTGGAGGCGTAGACGTCGAAGAAAGAAAGCTTGTTTGGCTCAAGAGGATACAAAATCAATCAAGTTTTGGTGCTAGCAGTTCTGTCCATAAATTCCATGGAACTTTCAATGTCAATTCTGAGATTTTCAATGTGCAAAAAATAATATTTACAAAGATAATAAAGTCTACTTTCCAACGAATTAAATGGAGCCTGTTGGAGCTTCCTACACAATGTTATGACAAGTTTATTGGATGTTGTACAGGCTGTCTGAACAGACGCACGGGAGTTGCCAAACAAAAGGAGTTGTGTATTACAAGTCAAGTGTCGGCAATATCCGTCCGCACCATGAATTTTCAAAGGTTGAGAAAGTTTCATTTTCACATTTCAAATGGATTTGGAAGCTCCCAAACAAGGAAAGCAAAGATATGAAGATTTGAAGTCAGTTGGACTTGGTTCGGGACAGCCAACAAGACCAATATTGAAACACCCATAACTTTCACAAACGGAGTCTAATTTGGGTGTTTTTAGACTCATTGGAAAGATAACTTTAAGAACCACACAATGTATAAGGTACCAGCCTCCAAAACCTCATGGTCATGTTGCAAATTTAGAAACAAACAAACTGATGTAATTTAGGTATTTCTTTTTTAGTTTGTATTGGAGTCAAATTTTATTTTTAATCTTACGAAGGCTATATAAGCCCATGTACACATCTGTTTGGGGGCTAGAATAGTTAGGATATCTATGATATTAGATTGAGTTAAATAAACCAGAAAATCACCATGGTTGACAGCCCCGTTGTGCATTTGTTCTTATTAATTTTCAACAAGAGATTCATCTTGGTGTGCCAGTTCTAGCTACGGTGCTAGTTCTTATTCACTGAATCATGAGGTTCATCTTCTTTTGATCATGTGCTGAGGTGTATGTGGGGAGAGGAAGTACTATCTAGGGTTTCAGTTCCTAGCTATTGAACTCATCTATCTTGGTAGTTGTTGTGTATCGCGAAAAATCGAGCCAAAACAACATAATCTCGCTAGTTTACTAGTTGGATCCTCATCAATATTGCTAACTTTATCCATGCATGATAGCTAGAAGAGCATTGCTACTTCTTTCAATGGATCGACAACCTGGAGAATTACAACAACATATTCATTTAGCAAAAGTACATGTTGAGCTATGTAGTTGCACACAAGGCGTTTACTCATTAAAAGCCTCCTGCAGCCGGGAGCACGAAGACGAAACAAAGGCACCAATAGTCCCTATTGCATCAAAGTATTGGGAAAAGCCCAAAAGTGTCCTATAGCTGAGTTCGATGAGGGCCATGTGAAGGCCTGAATGAGGCCTGGACGTAGAGCTAGGAATGGGGAGGACGAGGGAAAGGCACCAATGGTCCCTAATGCCTCTACTGCACCGAAGATTATTTTGGACAAGGACAAGCCCGAAAATGTCTTTATAGCCGAGTATTGGGAGGCCCTTGTGAAGGCCTGCGCCCAAGGGGTGGAGTATGACATATGTCTACAAGCTTGACTTATTTTCTATCTACCAAGTGTTTTTTATTCTAAAAGATGCACTTGTTTCTTAGTTGTAGTTTGAGTCCATGGTTCGTGCATGTTGCTATTTGTACCATATGACTAGCAAGGCAAATACATGCACTTAACCATACCCTTCGTGCCATGTAATTTGCACATTCATTACCAATTGTTATGTTAGGCTTCAAAACTTATGTATGGTGCTCTATACTTGCTTATATAGAAGTTTACAAGATATTAGTCCAATTGACCACATACTAAAACAAACTAACTAAATTCGGTGTGGTACTAATTTTCTCTATGTACCATATGATTATGCTTCCAACATATATCTCCAGTTGTCCAAATGATATCAGCAAACATTATAGTTGCCCAAAAGCAATGTAAAATACTCAAACAAACAAAAGGGAAAATAGCCTTTGTTGCTATTTGAAAAGACGATAAAGACCTGTCATGATTGTTGATGCAAATTATGTGAAAACAAAAATAACCACAACACATGGGTCAATTGTAGCTTTTCACCTGAGTATTCCAGGGGATCAAATCCACATAGAACAGGCTAAAGATTACCTTAGAGTTTTTTAATCAACAATCACCTGACTGCCCAATATTAATAGAGTAAGGGAATTGATAGTTCAAATCCAATTATATGACTAAGCACGGACAAATTAACTATACAGTAGGTAAGGGTAGATCGGTAATGAGAACTCAGGATCCTATATGGCCATGCTAATACAAGAGCAAGAAATCATAATGCAATATTCATTCCGGAAAGATAGAAGTTAGAATACATATGCAAGTCTAGACAAGAGCCATTGTCACCTTCTGCTGTCACCATCCATTGGATCCGCATCCTCTCTAGCTAAACAAACATAAATATCTTAAACAATTATGAATAAGGTAGAGCCACTTAAATTGTCTAATAAATAAATTATGTATTCATAGAATTTGCACCCTCTCTAATCTTACTCATAAATTCACGCGCAAGGATCGACTAATCTATCTAATCATCACGACTAAATAGACATCTAGCATTCAACAGTACTAGAAGCATGAGAATTAAAGCATTGCATAATGCAACAATCATCCAAAACATAGATGCATATATAAATCAAGACACCAGAGCAAAGGCTTAATAGATGAAGTGTACATGAATGATTACGACTTGGAAGTTACAAAGACCGCAAATCTCGGTAGTCTTTCAACGTAGATGCTCCGGATCTCGGCTCTAATTAGAACACTCCCTAATTAGAGTGGCTTTAATTGGCCTCTCTAGTTAGAGGGGATAATTAGATCCCTCTCTAATTACCTCTCTAATCTAGACATAACAATTGGAAAACATGGCTCACCGGAGCGACTAGGGTAGAACTCAAAGCTTGGATGCTTTGGAGGGCAACCCTGGGGTCCTATTTAAAGTCTAAGGGGTTGGAGGGCCATGGCTTGGAAGTGGTGAAGTTGGAAACAACAGGTTTGGAAAGTTTGAATTAGAATTTCCTTTGTATTCGAATCGGTTTGCACTTTTTCATCTACGCAGCAAACCTTCCAAATACCATATCTCAGTCATACAAACTCTAAATTAGGCGATTCCTTTTTATCTAACAAATATATATTCAAATTTTTAGTTGTGGAGAAGCTATGAAAATGCTATCTTCGTTGCAAAATATGCCTTGGAATTTTACTCTCTTCCAAACTCTGATTCTTTGTGCGGCCTAGCTTGTGGGGCTCCTATCACCCATGTCTGAACTCCAAAGTAAGTTCATGAGGACTCTAAATTGGACTGCTCAAAAAGATCTACAACTTTTTAGTTATGGGCTTTTCCATTTGAAACCTTTTCGAATACCAAAACTGCATTGCAATATGATGTACATATTATGTCTTGTTTGTTGGCGTGGCAGATCTAGAATCTCCCAATTTTCTTATCTTGTTGGCTTTCCCTTCTTTGAGAATTATGTGGAAGCATTCAGAAACAAGAGAATAAGTTTCCATATAGAATTGTGGGTTCCACCATTGATTTCTCCTTAGAAATTGGTGTCACATAGCAATCCTCTACGTCATCATGTCATCGACCCATCGAAGGCTTAGTGTTTCCATCATAACTTTTTTGTCTGAGCGTCGAATTGGGAAAATGATATATTCATTTCAACCATCTCAATGAGGGCATCATCTTGAGAGGCTCAAAATTAGAATTTGAAAATGTCTTGATTATTCAAAGCTCATGGAAAGAATCTTCAGAACCCGTTTTTTTGTCAGTTAAGTACTGGACTTCTCCAAATAAGTGGATTTCGGCATAAAAGTTACCTGAAAAGTTATGTTTCATGAAATACAACACTTTTCGAATATGGATGATTAGTAGCACAATATGTAGCATTAGTGATACATAATATCAGGAAATGACACTGTGGGAGAGTATAAAATGCATATAAAAATAGCACCAATAGCAATTTCAAATGGCGATAGAGAGTTGCTTCCTGCCACGCTAGATCCAGGTAGGCTCCAAATCAGATTATCACCGTTTCAAATGGCAACTAATGGCAATCATAATTTGAAATGGCAATAGAAGTATATTTCTGTTATTTTTGGATGATTTATTTTTATATTATTAATAAATAGTGTATTATTTAACAAATTGGACTAGGAGTGCATTCTTTAATCAGATTTGTGTACTTCTATGAACATTGGAGGACCATGGGGAGGACTATCATGCACTCACCTAGGTAGGACGACATAACAATGACGACAAGAATAGTTTAGCGAACCATAGACCAGAAACTTAAGATGGCACTGAGTATGCTTGAAGGTAGCTCTTAAGAGTATCTTTGATGCATAGAACATGATGGGCATGCTAAGGTGGGGCCGATCAGTGTCTTGTAGCAAAGAGCCACATTTTTCTAGTGTTTTCAACAAAGACAATTAGGTGTTCCATATTAAACGTCACAAAATTTGATTGTTCTGTAGCCAATTTCGTCTTTTTTATTGCTTGGATGTAGTGTCTAAGCTCATTACCTCCCTCAACTTATTCTCCAATGTATGGAGCCAGTGCTAGCTTCTTCCCTCTCCCCTTAGTACAGTTTCTAAAACCAAAAATCAATGTTGCAAAAGGCGCTAAGAGGAGAGAGAACTACCAATGGTTTGAACTTTCAAGCATTGAAGTAAGTGGTGTGATGGGCTTGCCTCGTAGCTTATCATGAGTGGGACGGGGGGGGGGGGGAGAGTAGATGGGTGAGGATTTTCTTTGTTTTGTTCAATGTGTGGTATGTCCCATTTTGGAGGCTGTAGGAGGTGCTAATTAGCACCAGAAGAAATGTAGACAGGTGATGATTTTCTTTATTTGGTTCAATGTGTGGTGTGTTCCGTTCTACTACAATGAAGAATAATATTAATTCTAATGTTATGGCTATGAGGTGGTTGTTCTTATGAATAGAGGTTGGGCCTATAGTTCTTGGACCACCTGAAATGTTAGAGAATCTCAGGGATGATTATAATGATCAAAATAATAAGAGCAATCGAGATGAGATGATATCATGTGTTCATGTAGGCGGTACACCTATGTACATCTCCCTCAGACACATCATTGTATAGGGGAATCTATTGTTCTACTCACGTGCGCACTGAGCTGCATGGCACGCTTGCATTAAGGGTTTACCACATAACCAACCAACTTATTGCCTGACCAACGCCTTAGTCTTTGTGGCTATACCGAACTCCTCAAATGGATTGCTTCCAAAAGTTGATCATTGCCATTTTCATTGTCACCAACTTTGCCAGTCAATCTTTCATGCACCACTTGTTGCTACCTCTCCTTGCATCGACCTAGGGGTGAAAACGGATTGGATAGTTTCCGATCAATCTGGACAATTTTCGAATATGGATTATGTCGGCTTGGATATTTGTTGGATAGTATTGGATCGGAAATGAATACGGATTTTCTCTATCGAATATGAATACATATTTGGTAGCTCACTGTCCATCGAATATGAATATAGATCCAGATTATCCCGATATTTAGGAGCTGAATATCCGCAGCCTACATCCTCTATTTCATGCTAGCCCATTTACAAGATAATTTAGTAGCCCATCATACGTTAACATATACATTAATACATGGAATTAGAGAAGGAACCTTAGCCTATATGGAGACTTCATAAATGTTCTTCACAAATGTTTAGATCAAATAAGCTAGTTATATTTTTTGTTCATTTTGTGCATATAATTTGAAGGGTTTTCATGTTCCAAGAATATTCATGACCGTATTCGATTCGATTCGTTTTCGCTCCGTATTTGTATTCGTATCTGGAATATCCATATTCGTATCCACATATGGGGAAATAATATGAAAACAAATATGGTAGAGCCATTATCCATCTGTATTCGATCTGTTTTCACCCCTATGCTGACCTATAGAGTATTGGGGCCCATCGAGTCCTAGTATCAAGGAAAGACATGCAAACACTAATATCAACGATAATCACACAAAGCATACATGAAGGTTACTCTTAATCTCTACTAGAAAAAGTGTCACCATCATGACACAATGGTGGCACTGCCGCCGCCTCGCCGTCATCGCCGATGATATATCGCCCATCCAAAATTTTTGGATGGCTAGGGTTTCGGCCATGTAAATCTTGATGCTCGTGCGTGTGAAAATTAATTATTGATGCCTTAGTTCTTGTGATGATTGATGGATGGCTAGGTTTCGGCCCTTGTTTCATGTTTTATTGCAGGATGAAGACATGGTGCCAAAGTTTATTGCACGATGATTTGTTCTCATTAATAGGCCTACTTTGGTTCATCTATATTATCTAATTGCACTATTTTATAGTGTAATTAGAGAATGTTGATGAATTGAAGGAGGCCTATTTTTGAGGATGTGAGAACACAATCACAGACAGTTCTTAACTTGAACCGTCTGTGATATTAGACTATCACAGACGGTTCTTAACTAAAACCATCTTTGTTGTAACTTATCATAGACGGTTCGAGAGCCGTCTATGATAACCACTTGTTTTCACATACACATAAATTCAGACGGATCAGAAACCATCTGTGATGACGGTTTTGAGCTATCTGTGATGACCCTTTCTGTGGTAGTGTTTGTATTAAATTAGCATTGCATGATAATTTAGAATAAAATAATAATAATTAGTTTTGAAATAATAGGATCAACATGATCAAAAGTCACAACTTATCTTGGCTTTCCTTAGTTACCAATTCTTTAGGTCCTGCTTCTACTCTTTCGAAGATGTTATCTAACAAGCGAATGAAACACAAATAAAAACAAAAGAAAATGCAAAAACAACAAAACTAGAACCAAAAGACGGAGCTCAACTTTAGATGAATTTAGGAAGAAGAATTGGGTCAATCATAGTTCGGACGGAGGAGAACGAGCTTTTAGAAAATTGATCAGCTATAAAATTCTCGAAATTAGGAAATATTACTGTGCACGTGTACTGTGCTACGGACTGGGTCCATAGAAGAGTACTGGCCCACCATGGGCTTGACGCACAGAACGGTGCACACTGGCTGATCTTAGCTGACGTGGCACTAGGGTTGATGTGGTAGACACGTGCGCAAAAGATGATGAGGTGGCACCTAGATGGCTTGCAATATGGCTGCTGACATAGCTATGACATGATGAAGCTTTGTGTTGGCCAAGATGGAAAACCGGCGCTATTGTGGCATTGCGTGGCTGCCACGTTGGCTCTTTGTGTTGATGTGGTTGCTGATCGGGACTGCTGATAGGGATGAATTGATGGTGAGGGCTCCTGGGGATGGCAATGACGAGCGACAGCATGTGAAGCACTGGCAAGGTTAACTAGAGTTCACGCATGCAAAGGTGATTCTCCCTACTGCCTCGGATTGGAAAGATGTGTCTAGCATGGTCGTCGGTGATCAAGCAAGTGGTGGAAAGATCAGGTGCTCGGCGAGTTCGGGCTCCGGTGGCGCAACAGCTTTGGCAAGGTGTGAAAGAGGGAGAACAGAGCACGGTGAGGTTGAGGGCAAAGACAACAAGGTATATGGCTTATCGGCGGTGAAGAAATTCCTTGTTAGAGTTGGACGAGGCTACGACGATGTAAAACTCAAATTTTGGCGACTTGGCGCGATCCCCTTATGGCTTCGACTCGGAGAGTGCGCTTAACTTTAAGGGTCTTGGTGCCCTTTTATAGTATGGGGAGGTAATGCAGAGAGGGAGTTTGAGGCAACTACAACGTGTGTTAGACCCCGGAGCAACAAATCCTAGATTCTCAGTGCAAATCACACTAGTCTAGGAACAGCTAGTGCACACAGTGTAACAGGGATACATATCAAGCACTAATGATAACTTTATTATTTAAAAGAGTACGGCCTTATGGCCAACGTTTACATCAATGCTCATTGGCAACAATAATAAGACAAATAACTACGGAAGCAAACTGATAAAAGTGATGCCCAAGCCTGCCCACAGGCAAAAGATAGTAAGATGCGGCCTACCCGTCCTGGTATGGGGCGGCGCCGCTCTCCAGTCGGTGGCAGTACGATGTACAGGGCGGTACCCGGAAGGATGGTACCCATCCGACTGTTTCCTGCCTTCTAAGACCCTCCGCTTCTTGTAAGTCCTTCGACCGTTGGATGTGCGCACGCTCGCGCGATTACGTGATTTCTCCTGGATGATGCTCCATTTTTGTGTGTAGTACCCCGGCTAGAAGTTGCGGAACGGGTGGTTGTCGCGCTCCTTGGGCCATATTCGGCAAAGGAGCACAAGCTGCGCGAGGCCGCGACCGCCTCGGCGAAGCAGGGGCGGATAAACCGGGTTTGCGAGGTCTTGGGGATTGGCGTGCCCAAGCGTGCGGTACCGGTGGAGACCCCGAGCCGCCATGATGACGATGGCGAAGTGGAGGTGCGGCCGCCTCGACGGAAGGCCCGATCTGAGGCCGCCCAACCTGACCCGCCGGTCACGCCGCCAGAGGGTGCCACCGAAGCTGGGGGCGCGGTCAGCGCCGGGTCCGAACCCGCCGGTTCGGGGGGGGGGGGACGCTGCCCCTACCAAGGGTCTAGATGGTGACGAGGCGACTGGCCTCGGTGCTGTTGACCCCGGAGATGTGGTGGTGCCGCCGGCAACAACCACCGGGGGTCTGCTGCCTGCGGCGGCCGCCGAGGATTTGCTGCCCATGACCGGAGCAGCTGAGGAAGGGTCGCCCGCGTCCCCAAGGGCGAAGCGCCCCCGGGTGCAGTCATCTCCGCCTGCAAGGGGGCGATTCGGGGTTACTGGGGCGGCCACTGGGATCCTGGCGCCCTGTGAGGAGGTCGGCGAGGTTGGGGGAGAAGGCACCGCTCCTCGAGCCGACGAAGCCCCCACTCCCGGTGTGGAGGCTGCGCGGGCACCCTCCCGCACTGTGGCAGGGGGTGTCGAAGGTAGGCGCGATTCCTTTTCTTCTCATGACTTCGTGAAACTCTCTCCGATTTGCTCGCTCATTGCGGCGTCGACATCAGGCGAGACGAGGTCTCCTGGACGCGGTCAAGGATCGAGCAACGGAGGTACACGCGAAGTTACAGACCTTGCTGTGTAGGACTCGGCGCGGATGTCCGGTGCTGCGGAAGCTGCTGGGCCGAGGCCCGTCATCTCGGACTTCATCCCGCGATCGGAGATGCTTCGCGTTCTTAGCTAGGTCGTTGAGCGCGTCGGCAGCAGCTTGGATGTGCCGGCACTCGCGACATGCGGGGGAGATCTTCTGGCGCTCGCGTTGGGTGCCTCGGAGATAAGGGTAAGTGGTTTACGGCCTGAGCCACTGTTTTGAGGTCGTTCT
This sequence comes from Dendrocalamus latiflorus, assembly GCA_017311315.1. Lineage (NCBI taxonomy): Eukaryota > Viridiplantae > Streptophyta > Magnoliopsida > Poales > Poaceae > Dendrocalamus > Dendrocalamus latiflorus. The sequence goes on from CM029623.1 coordinate 21,492,944, forward strand.
AACCCGCGTGGTCCTTCGCAGAGTCTTGCCCTGAGCCAAGCGTTGGAGGAGACTCGCGCTCGCGAGCGAAGAGCGTTGCAGAGTGAACTTCGTGCTGCAGACGATGCCCACGCTGCTAAGGATGAGCAAATCCGCACGCTGGAGGCATAGAAGGCGATAATAGCTTCCAACGCGGAGGACGCCGTGGTGGCGGCGCGACGTGCCACAGCGGAGGCCCAGCGCGCTGCGGCGGAGGAACGCACCGCCTTTCTTGAGCAAATCTCCACGCTGGAGAGGGAAAAGGCCCAACTCACCGCATCCCTTGGAGAGAAGACCGAGGCCCTGGACAATGCATCCATGGCAGCATGGAGGGCGATGGAGACGTTGGAAGGGGCCCTCTGGGACCTCGTTGTCGACGTACCAGAAATTGCGCATGGTCCCGAAAATCTGACAGAGACGCTTGGGCGGATCGAAGAGGGCTCGGGCCTCGCTCTTCGCGGTGCCAAGTCCTTTGGTGAACACTGCGGCTTCATGGGTGCCTCCCTCGCCCTCGCCTTACTTCGCGCTCGGGGGTGTGGGCACATAGGCGAGCTGGCGGACTCTCAGCTGGATCTACCGGCCGAGCCCGAGGTGATGTCTGATGCCATCCGCTCCACCCAGCCAGCCATACTGAACTTCCATAACCGAATCTAGGGCCATATTGGGGAAGACGCAGCCAAAATCATACTGCGACGCACTCTGCGTGGAGAGGGGGACCTCCTCCGGTGGCTCGAGGGAGTTCCTCAGCGCGGACCAAGGATGATGCCGGGGCTGGGTGTGTTGCGTCATGTACACCTTTTTGTATTGTTGCTTCGCAACCTGATCTTTTATATGTGGGTGAAGCAATGCTTGGTCAATATGTTGTGTCGTTGCATGCCCCCCATTCTAGGCGATTGGCAGGTAGGGTAGATTTCCGCGCTTGGCTCCGCCAGACATGTCCTTCCGGAAGCAGCGGAGCTGGCGCCTAGTCGAAGTAGACGCGTGAGCGCTCCGTCCCCTACCTTTCGAAGGGGTGGCAGCGGAGCTGACGCCTAGTCGAAGTAGACGCGCGAGCGCTCCGTCCCCTACCTTTCGAAGGGGTGGCAGTGGAGCTGGCGCCTAGTCGAAGTAGACGCGCGAGCGCTCCGTCCCCTACCTTTCGAAGGGGTGGCAGTGGAGCTGGCGCCTAGTCGATGTAGACGCGCAAGCGCTCCGTCCCCTACCTTTCAAAGGGGTGGCAGCGGAGCTGGCGCCTAGTCGAAGTAGACGCTTATTAAAGCTTGGTGCGTGGGAACTTCAACCACGCCTTGTTTATACTCCAGCGAGTACGCGCAAGGACAACGCCTGCGCATGCGCGGGGATGTCCGCGTCTTGTTTATACTCAGTAGAGTGCGCAGGGACAACATCCGCGTCTTATTTATACTCCATAGAGTGCACACAGAGGTAAGCCTCGCGATGCGTCTTCTTTATACTCCGTAGAGTGCGCGCGGAGGCGTACACTCGTTGCGTCTTCTTTAGAGTCCGTAGACTGCGCGCAGAGGCAAGCCTCCGCACGTTGCGGGTGGTGAAGGTGCGTGTGGAGGCGGACCTCAATGCTACGTCTTATTTATACTCCGTGGAGTGCGTGCGGAGGCGGACCTCGATGCTACGTCTTATTTAGAGTCTGTGGACTGCGCGCGGAGGAAAGCCTCCACGCGTTGCGGGCGGTGAAGGTGCGTGCGGAGGCGGACCTCAATGCTACGTCTTATTTATACTCCGTGGAGTGCGTGCGGAGGCGGACCTCGACGCTACGTCTTATTTAGAGTCCGTGGACTGTGCGTGGAGGCAAGCCTCCGCGCGTTGTGGGCAGTGAAGGTGCGTGCGGAGGCGTACCTCAACGCTACATCTTATTTATACTCCGTGGAGTGCGTGCGGAGGCGGACCTCGACGCTACATCTTATTTAGAGTCCGTGGACTGCGCGCGGAGGCAAGCCTCCGCGCATTGCGGGCGGTGAAGGTGCATGTGGAGGCGGACCTCAATGCTACGTCTTATTTATACTCTGTGGAGTGCGCGCGAGGGCGTCCCCCTGCGCGTCTTTGTTTATACTCATGCCCGCGTTTTCCACGGAGAGAGCACGCGCGGACGCGTGTCGTTGTTTATACTCATGGAGGGTGCGCGCGAAGGTAATCCTTTGCGCGCTTTTGCGGGAAACAAGACGAATTTTGTGCAAACGGTGAACTTCATTAAATTCCCGTTTGTGTGGGTAAGCGATTACAAAAGGTGAGGGACTAACCACTGCCCGCTTAGACGGAAATAGCCACAGCCGTCGTTGCCAGTGATGAGGCAGTACACGGTGCAAGCCTCTAGTGCTGGAGCGGTTCGCGCGGGAGCCTGGCGAGGTGCTCCCTGAAGCCGCCAAGGATCCTCGCACTCGCACACTCGACTTAGGCGTAGTACCGCCGCAACCTGTCTGCATTCCATGTGTGGCGAAACGTCTGCCCTTCCAACGTGGCGAGGCGGTATGCTTCCTTCTGTAGGGCCTCCGCGACGATGTATGGGCCCTCCCACTTGGATTCCAGCTTGCCTACCGTTTCCGCATGGAGTGCCATCTTGAGGACGAGGTCTCCCGGCCGGAATTCGCGCGGGTACATGGAACGATCCAGGGCGCGCGCCATCTGTCGCGCATATTTCATGATGTGCTGGGTTGCGCTCGCCCGGTCGCCATCAAGGAGGTCCATTGACAATTGGCGCTCCTCTTCTGGTGCCTGGACGAGGACCCTTCTCGAGCCGGCCTTTATTTCCTTAGGTGTTACTGCCTCGTCGCCGAAGACGAGCTTGAATGGCGTGAACCCCGTCGGGCGTGTCACTGTTGTGCGGAGGGACCAGAGGACACTGTGGAGCTCACCCGGCCACTTGCCCTTTGGTAGCCCGACGAGGCGCTTCTTGACTGCAGCGGAGATGGCGCCGTTCGCCCGCTCGACCGCGCCATTGGACTGCGGGTGTCCAACCGAGGCGAACCGGAGCATGATGCCCATGCTGTCACAGAATTCTTTGAACGGGGCTGCGTTGAATTGCAGGCCGTTGTCGATGGTGATCTCCCTGGGCACGCCGAAGCGGCATATGATATTCTGCCAGAGAAAGCACTACAGGGCTGCCGAGGTAACCCTGGCCAGAGCCACTGCCTCCGGCCACCTGGAGAAGTATTCCAAAGCGACCGCTACGAACTTCAGGTCTCCTGGGGCCCTGGGAAGTGGTCCCACGATGTCGATGCCCCATCGCGCCAGCGGCCACACCGGGGGTATAGGATTGAGGCTCGTCAGGGGCATGTGGATGGCCCGCCCCATCCATTGGCAACCTTGACACCGGCGCACGAGATCTTGAGCGTCGACGATGGCTGTTGGCCAATAAAAACCTTGCCTAAATGCCTTGCCGACCAGTGATCTTGGTGCAAGATGCGAACCGCAGAGTCCCGCATGAATTTCAGTAAGGAGCTGCTTTCCCTCTTCGCGCGAGAGGCATCGTAGAAGCGGTGCGCAGACCCCTTTTTTTGTAGAGCACCCCGTCAAGCACCTGGAAGGACCTAATGCGGTGTTGTAAACGCCGGAGCTCGGCGGGGTCGTCTGGCTCCGCGATGCCCTATAGAAAACCGAAAATGGGTTCCCGCCAGTCACTTTGTTGGGTGATCTGGTGGACGAGGGCTGCATCGCGGTTGTCCTGCGTGATGGCTGTCGCTGGCAGGACTTCGTAAAATGCTCCTCCGAGGGTTGGGAGCTGTTGGCTGGCAGCCTTCGCAAGGACATCGGCTTGTTCGTTGTCCACCCGAGGGATGGCTTTCACCGTGACACCCAAAAAGTGCCGTTCCTTCACTTGCACGGCCGCTAGGTATTTGGCTAGCTTCGGATCCTTGGCTTGATACGACTTGTCCACATGGCCCGCCACCAGTCGTGAGTCGGTGCGAACGAGGACGCGCCTCGCACCCAGCGCTTTGAGCTTCCCGAGGCCAAAGAGTAATGCCTCGTACTCGGCTGTGTTGTTGGTGGCTGGAAATGCGAGACGCGCCGAATACAGTAGGCGGTGCCCCTCGGGTGTAGTAACGATTGCGCCGACGCCTGTGCCCGCGACACCATATGCTCCGTTAGTATTGAGCATCCACACTGGGTCTTCTGGCTGGTGGACAGGCTGAGCTGGAGGGGTCCACTCCGCGAGGAAGTCTGCCAAAACCTGGGACTTAATCGCCGTTCGGGGGGCGTATGTTAAGAAGAATGGGGCAAGCTCGGCTGCCCATTTGCCGATTCGCCCCGTGGACTCCTTGTTGTGCAGCATCTCTGCCAGGGATAACGAGGATGGCACCGTTATTGGATGAGCCAGGAAGTAATGTCGGAGCTTTCTTGAAGCCATGACCAGCACGTAGGCAAGCTTCTCGAGCTCCGTATACCGCGTCTTGGTGCCCTGAAGGGCCTCGGAGACGAAGTACATGGGTCGTTGGAGAGCGCCCTCTTCGAGGACAAGGACGGCGCTGACCACCGTTGCTGATGCGGCGAGGTAGAGCAGGAGGGGAGTCTTTGGTGCTGGGGCAACTAGGGTGGGAAGGCTTGCGAAGTGTTTCTTGAGGTCGTCGAAGGCCTTTGCACAGTCGTGGTCCCAATGAAACCCATCGCAACCGCGGAGAGTCTTGAAAAATGGCAAGCCCCGTTCTGCCGCCCTAGACAGGAAGCGGCTCAGAGCCGCCATGCGGCCGGCCAGCCTCTGGACCTCCCTCGTCGACTTGGGCGGTTCCATGCCCAGGATGGCGTCGACTTTGTCGAGGTTCGCCTGGATGCCTCGTCCGGACACGAGGAAGCCCAAGAGCTTGCCCGCCTGCACGCCGAAAACACACTTGTCCGGATTGAGCTTAATGCCCGCCTTCCTGAGGTTGTCGAAGGTCTCCTGGAGATCCCGACCATGGTTTTTACTGCCACGTCGTCAACGTAGGCCTCCACGTTCCTCCCGAGTTGAGCGGCTAATGCCAATGCGACGAGGCGGGTGAAGGTTGCACCCGCGTTCTTCAAGCCGAAGGGCATCCTAACGAAGCAGAAGGTGCCAATCGGCGTAATGAAGCTGGTTTTATCTTCGTCATCCTTGGCCATGTAGATCTGGTGGTAGCCGGAGTAGGCGTCTAGGAAGCTTATGAGCTCACACCCCGCGGTGGCGTCGACCAGTTGATCTATGCACAGCAAAGGGTAGTCGTCCTTCGGGCATGCCTTGTTGAGAGCGGTGAAGTCGATGCACAAACGCCAAGCCCCGATGGCTTTCTTGACCAGCACCGGATTGGCGAGCCAGTCCGGATGTTGGACTTCGCGAATAACTCCCGCTCGGAGGAGCTTCGCCACCTCCACCTTGGCCGCTTGCTGCCGGTCCATGGACATACGGCGAAGCTTCTGCTTGACCGGCTTAGCGTCGGGGCGGACCGCCAAGTTATGTTTGATGAGGGCGCGGTCCACACCTTTGATATCCTCCGGGGACCATGCTAAGACATCTACATTACTCTGAAGAACCTGGAGTAAATCCTGCTCCACCTCCAGAGGGAGACCTTCGCCGATGGACACGAACTGCCCTTCCGCTTGGAGGGGCACCCTTTTGACCCCGCCTTCCGGGCGGGGCTTAGGTGTCCATCCTGGAGTGGATGGCGTGTCCGCCTTAGATTCATCGGCGAGGATGTGCACCTTGCGATGCGGACCCCTTGCGCCGGCTTCGACACACCTAGCGAGGTCTTGGTCGCCGAAGATGGTGATGACACCCCGCGGGCCTGGGAGCTTCATACACAAAATGGCGTGGTGCGGCACCGCCTTGAAGGAGTTAATGGCAGGTCGGCCTAGTATGGCGTTGTATGGGTGTGGGGTGTCCACGACATCAAAGACTATATTCTCGCTTCTGGCATTGTCGTCCTGGCACAAGGAGACCCGGAGGCACACCTGGCCCAAGGCCTTCAGGGGCTGGCCGCCGAAACCTTGGAGGGGGTCTCCGATGCTCTTAAACGACTTCGAGGTATTCCCATGCGATCGAGGGCCTCCGCGAACAAGATGTTCGCAAAGTTTCCTCCGTCGATGAGGATGCGCCTAACATCGTGGCCTGCAATGTCGGCCTGGATGACCAAAGGATCTTGATGCGGAACACCACGCCTTGGGCGTCGGCTGACGTGAAGGTGATGTTGCAGTGCGGCATCCCCTGGGGTGGTTGGGCCGAGGAGGTTCTCGACGAGGAGCCTCCGGAGATGACATTAACGGTGCGATGCTGGGCCTTTCCTGGGGTCCCAGCTCGCGGAGGACTTCCTTGCGGTGGTTGCACATGGGCTGTCGCAGCGGTCGGCGCTCCCAGGGCCCAAACTCGGGTAAACGGTTGTCTCAACGCCATGAGTTCGGTGCATGCCCGTGTGAAATGATCACCATAGCCATGCACCTCGCACCATCTGCCGTAGTCCGGGATTTCTTGCTCCACGCGTGGCCTCGCGTCACGGCTTCCTTCATGTTCCCGGGGAACACCTTGCGTGACGAAGACATGGCAAGCCTTCTAGGACCTTCGTTGATTACGCCGGGGCTTACGCCTATCGCTTGACGAGTTCTCGTGCGCCCCGGCGTCGTCGCATTTGGGAGCGTCTCCCCCGGATGCCTACTTGCGTTTTGCTCTCGAGTCGTCCCTCGCGTTTCCTTTTTGCGGCAACTCCCCCGCCCGAGCGGTGTCGGAGTCTCTGCCTGGGCGTACTCTTCCATTTTGTCGAAGAGCTTCGCCACCGACTTGACTGGCTTCTGCACGTTATACTCGGCTAGTGGCCCCAGGCGAAGACCCTGTATCACCGCATTGATGATGGTTGCTTCGTTGACATCCTTGGCCTGGCAGCGTACCTTGGCGAAGCATTTGCAGTAGTCGCGGAGCGTCTCCGAGGGTTTATACTTGACGGCGAAGAGCTGATCCGTGTCAACGCGCTCAACGTAGTTTCCTTGGAAGCTGTTGTAGAGGCAGTCGCGGATCTGCTCCCAGGCGTACATAGAGTTTGGCTTGATGGCAAAAAACCAATAAAGTGCTATAGGCTCTAGCGAGAGTTGGGCCACCCTCGGGTAGACAGGGTACGTGTTTGCTCCTTAGTGTGTTAGATGTTCAGCTGATAGTCCTAGAGTCATATGGGGTAGATGAGAGTCAGTCTAAGCCATAGTTTCTTCTATATCTTGTCTATGCTTTAAGTACTGCCTTTTCGGACTTTCTTGCCAGCTTCTCGATCTTATTGCTTTGGTTCAGGGGGAGTTCATTTGGGAGCTTCTAGATCTTAATATTGACATAACTCAACTTGAACTAAAAGCAGCATCAATGTTGAGGGGGAGCTGGATTTTCTTGCACTTCAGCATTCTGCATTGTAATATAATCGCATGGAGCCTTGCTTATTATCCATTCATGACATGATTACAATGCATTACATCTTACCATAACTTGTGCGTATTTGCTAGATTGATCATGACTTCATATGTGTAGACTAGCTTTTGCCATGATGAGTTAATTAAAATTGCTCAACTTGAATTAAAACTTGTCATGTTAGTTCTCGAGACTAGTCTTTCTTTAGTTATCCTTTTATGCTTCATGCCATGTCAAATAGGCTGAGTTGAGTTTTGAGTCTATATTGAGCTTTAAATTGAGCTATTCTAGTTTCTCGATGACATATGAGTTAGTACAAGTCTTATGTTCATGAGAATGCAAAAGATCTCTTTTGTGCGAAAAAACTGATCTCACCAATTCTTTCTCATGAGACGGCTTGCCATTGCACTCGGCATGAACTCAGGGGGAGTTTTGGATGACCTAGACCATCTTCTTAAGCTTCTTGCTTGGAGTGGTCGCATAAGGTTTGAGATCTAGCACATGACTAAAACAAAAATCTGGTTGGAAACAATCGTGTGATTTCTAAAGTAAAATTATGTCACTTGTGCTCAATTTGCTAAAAGTTACAAGTACTTAAACAAATGTCTCATTCTAGAACTTATAGCACTCTAAGATTGATTCAATACTAGCTTCTTGGTTCCGCTTAGCTTATTGACATGGTTTGCATCATCTTTGGATACCTCTAGCTAGACTGTGATCATGCATAACTTGATATGCTAAGAATTTGCACTAAAATTTCAGATTGTGACTTCATTGGTTTAGCTGGCTTATATATATCTTGTCATGATCTAGATAGCATGTTTATGACTTATGGCTTGATGTAATCCTCATATGATCATTTTGGATAATCCTCATGGCTCTAAATGCTTAAAATAAACAAACTTCAACCATTTCATCCATTCTTGTGACCTTATTCTCTCTTTTGCATCCTTGATGTGTTTATTGCCAAAAGGGGGAGAATAGTGGGAGAAAAAGCATATCCTTGATGGATATGATTCTTTTCTTAAAAATGTCACTCCCTTTTGTGTGAAGCATGGCATCAAAGTTGCTCAAATGGATGGCTTCAATAAGCCGATTGCAAAATCTAAAAGGTTCTTAAAAAAGTCAAGAATCTCCATCGTTTCCATGTTGAAATGCTCTTAAGTGTAATTGTCAGATAGCTTTGTGAGAGACCACGTGGTTGTGACCCCATGTGTGTTATGAGTAATTGACATCGGTTTAGGAAAGTCGAGTTTGGTTTGTGTGGTCGGACCATGTCGTTGCATGGTGCAACGGACTCAGTCGGACTTGGTCAAACCTGGTCAAAGTGGTTAGGATGCATACTCTGATGATTTGACAGGTTTGGGCTTCTTCATGCGTAAGTATGATTTGTTGATGCTATTATGCTTTCATGTATCGAGCGGTGCTATGTGATGTGTTTCTTGTCTGTGATGGCTGCAGGACGTCGAGGCGGAGTCGTGGCGAGTCACGAGGTGACCGGACTAGGCGCAGGTGGCGCTGAGGTCAGAACGGTCGGGATGTGTCGAAGACAGCGGAGACTCGAGGTGGTTGCGAGGCTTGGACGACAAGAAACGCGGAAGCTTCCCGGAAGGTGCAGGAGGGGCGAATTGGTAATTTCGCAAGGCTGCACAAATGGGAGCAGGTTCCGTTGGATTTAGCGGGCGTAACGGGTTGGAGACCCGTTAGCCAAAGGCTATATAAGGAGGAGGTGCCTCCTTGTGGCTACATGGATTCCAGGGTTTGAGAGGTTGGTAGGGTGTTGCTTTAGTCAAAATGAGCTTTGGAGAGTTTGTTTTGGCTTTAGGCTTTAGTTAGTGAGACTTTAGTGGTTGAGAGCAGGAGAGGCAGTGGTGTGTGTCTCCTTCGTAGCTTCTCTCTGTGTGTGTCCCTGTCCAAGCATGTAGTGTTCTTGTGTTCTTGAGTCTTGGGAGAGGGAGAGGAGTTGATGCCCATGTAATCTTTCCTTTAAATGTACATGCATATGGGGACGTCTCTATGATCCTCAATATCAATATGAGATGACTTTGGTTGAATTTGATTAAGTCTCTGGCTCTCTGTTGCTTATTTTCCTTTGATGTCTTCTATATGAGATTTTTGACTTTTTGAGTTTTGGTTCGATTCTTGCTGGAGAGTGGCAAAATGGGTTGCTCTATGATGGAATTGCATTTCTAGACCCTTTGGTCATCTAGTTCCAAGAGCAATTTGGTTGATTTGCAAGAATCTCTGTTTTAGCCTCCCTGTGTTCTTCCTCTCATTTCTAGGGTTTTGGTGTATTTATTGTTTGACTCCTTGAGATGACATGAAGCTTGGCATGTAGAGTCCAGAGGCTATAAATTAGCTTTCCTCAAAGTTTCATGGTCAAATGATCAAGGTCTCAAAGGGAATTTGAGTTTTTGTGCTGCGCACTGAATATTTTCAGTTTTTAGAGAATTCCCTCAATTCTTGGTTTTGAGATGGATTCTCTTGGTCCCTAATCTCCTCTTGTTATTTAGGATGTTTGTATGTTGCTTTGGGTCAAAAAGTTTGGAAGCAAACCCCTGTTTACTTAGGTTTTGAAGATCTGAAGTATCTGTCGAATTTTAGATTTTCAGTTGCTGTCTCGGGCTGCCTTCTGGGATCAGGGGGCCGGTCAGACCGGATATCCCACGGCGGTCAGACCGGTTGATGAAAATTGCAGTGATCATTTGAACTCCATTTCATAGCTCTCATAGCTATTGGAAGGAGATTCTTGTGGGGGACGAATTTTTAGTGAGCGACATTCACCCCCCCTCTGTCGCCATTTCGGTCCAACACTTTGAGAGCTTGACGACAGGTTTGATGAGGTAAACACGTATTTGCTTCTCTGCATAGCGTCATTCAATCCTACTGATTTATTCGCTGCTTATGACAAGGATAACTTGGTTAGACTTGCTCAGTTTTATCTTAAGAATTTCTCAAGCACAAAATTGATATATCTTCCATTTTAACTTGCATACTTCATTGCTAATATGTGTAGAGATGAAAGGTTTAGAAAAGTGAAAAACCTTTCTAAGCCTTCCATTATGACTTTTCAAACAAAGAAGAATCTTATTTATGCAATTATTTATAAGCTTCTTACATTGGTACTAATTCTTTCCGTAGCAACTATTAGTGCTGAGCAAGTGTTTTCTTCAATAAATTATGTGAACAATAAGATAAGAAATATAATGGGGGAACAATATTTGAGCAATTGCTTGGTTATATTTCTTGACCGAGAATTTTTTCTGCAAGTTAAGAATGATGATGTATATATCACTTTTCAAGGCATGAAGTATCGTCGAGTTAAACTGTAATTTTTAATCATTTTATAATTTCTTTACATTATTTGAGGTGTTGTCTCTAGTATGAACAATTGTACTTTAATTTTTGCTATCGTAGACCTTTATGTTTTCTATTAAACAATATTTTTGTAACTTCAAACACCCATCCTAGAATTCCTGGGTCCGCCATTGCCTAGCTGACTCCTTCTGAAGGCTCTGCTGTACACGCTGGTGCTAGCACACCAACGCACGTCATTCGGTAGAAGTGCTGCTGTGACTGCGGTGCTGATCAGGATGATTCAAGGAGAAGGCAATGGTTCATAGAGATCGACTACTGCTAGAGGACGATCGGCTTCCGAGAATCGCTTTTCAAAGATGTTGGACAATCAATTACTTCCTCTATACTGACACACGCTACATTGAATCGGGCTGGTTCAACTCTTCTTCCGCTGCACCATGTATGTAGTTGTAACGATCTATGATCTATTACATACATATTTTTTTTATGTAATAGAAATTTTAATTTACACTAGCAGAGCCGACAGTAACCCAACGCTATGCATACGCTTCATGTGCTAGAGACCCTCCATATCGACCAGATCCTCTGCTTTTGCACATGCTGCAAGAGGAGCGTTGTGAAAGGATGTTTTTGCTGGTACATCGAGGCTCTTAGCCAGCTTGACCGGTCCACGGGCCCATGGCTACCACCTTACGGACGTTACTAAGAGCAAGTACAATAATGCTGACTAGGTCGCCTCTAGTGAAATCCACGTCAACATAATCCTAAGTGGAAGAGAGAGAAAATAGGAGAGAGAGGCAAGCTGCCCCTCATGCAAGAGGTGACCCTTGATATATTTATACAAGTATTAAATGTTTGAGTGCTTTAGTAGAGGTAACCTCTACTCAACTTATTGTATTAGCTACCTCCACCATGAGCCACTTGTACTCTTTTTGCTTATTTGGCTAGTCCTAGAGGTGGCAGCCACCTCTTCTATTAAACTTGCTCTAAATGGAGGTCTGCGTCTGGCTTCATCCCCAATCTGAACACATCCGGGTTTTTTTTCATCGCCCGCCTCAGCAAATGCCTCGACCATCGACCACGTCGTTGTATGTGGCGGTGGTCCATGGAAACACTAGCTTGCGCATGTAGAATTTTGGACGCTTTTAGCACTTTTGCTACCGTAAATTCCAAAAATAGCATCGGTGGAAACAAAATTCCAAACTTAGCCCCCAGCCGACCGCACCATTTAACAGGGAGCTGACACGTGGAATGGTGCGGTCGGGGAGTTCACGACACCGAAGTGGTGCGGTCCCCGACCGCACCACTCGGCCGGCCGTCACCACTCGGTCACCAGCCCGTCAGATCGCCCAGCCGAGTGGTCCCGACCGCACCATTCCACGTGTCAGCTCCCGGTTAAATTGTGCGGTCGGCTGGGGGCTAGGTTTGGAATTTTGTTTCCACCGACGTTATTTTTAGAATTTACGACAGCAACAGTGCCAAAAGCGTCCAAAATCCGCGCATGTACTCCATCACCGCAGACATCTTGTCGTACATCCAGTTATTCCTGTAAGCGCCAACGAGCATGTTAATTGTGCGAGCCTCGGAGTTTCTCGTACCACTTGTCCATCAATTCGACCGACCTGGCCCCTGTTCCCAACGAGGCTTAGGATAATGTTCATGGTCCAGACATCCGGTTCACCAGTTGTGCTGTTGAGCAATGCAGAGAGAACTCGGCGCCTGATCTTTTTTTCCTCTTAATTTATAGCTTTTGATTATAATTTATAACTTAGATCATTTGAAAGAGAGTACAGAGTAACAAAAACTTACGTGCAGTTTTAGTCAATATAAATAAAGTCGCTATAATGTATACTATAATTAATTTGTAGATCCCGTTTTAAAAAACACTCTTTTATTTGAAAATTATTACCGTGCAAAAACCAAAAAATAGTTTTTAAAAACTAAAAAAAACCCAATCTATCTCCGTGCCGTCCAACCTTCCGGCCCTACCATAGCCACTAGCCACCCAGAGAGAACAATATATGGAGCGGCCGTCAGACATCTCTTTGTAAAATGGCATCGACGAGGTCAAATCTTGAGGCGACGACGAAATAGGGGTGAAAACGAGTTGGATTCGGATGGATATTGCTGTTACCATATCCTAACCTATATTTTTTCTCCGGATTCGGTACCAATCGGATTCGGTGTCGAATCGGTCGGGATTAACCCATTTCGTTTGCACCCCTACTTGTTTGTAAGGAATGCATACAGTGCAGTAAATGGAGTAGGACGCACTGACTTGATGTTACTATTTAATAGCTGATGTGGAAGATTTTATTTTACCATTACAAAAGAAAATGAAACGTCAAATAGTAGCACTTACCTGAAATCAAACTTGAAGATGTATCGGATTCGGACGGATATTGCTGTTACCATATCCTAACCCATATTTTTTTCTCCAGATTCGGTACTAGTCGGATTCGGTACCAATCGGACTCGGTGCCGGATCGGTCGGGATTAACCCGACCTGTTTTCACCCCTACGACGAAAGCCTTGGTGAAGGTGCTGTAGGTATAGACGTCACGTCAGTCTGGCAAAGCGCAGCGGAGAGGCTTTCATGTCGCTGACAAGCTGGAGCGCCTTATCCCCCCAGGCCGTGTAGAGCGACGGGGTTGGGTGGGGTGGCATCCTCGGTGCAGCGTCTCATCGAAGAGGTGGTGTGGTGCGCTCGAGCAGGTTGGTTGATCAGCCAAGCAACAGGAGGAGCTTCATGCAGGTAGGTGTCTTCCTTGGGATGGTAGAAATTAAGGCTGCTCCTTGAGCAATCTCGAAAACCTAGTAATGATTCTTCTTTAAGAGTCGCAATGCCTCTAACAATTCATGGTGCAGGGTAGTAACAATATATAGTTTGCATTGCAATTTGCACATTAATTGAGGATGGGGGAGGATTACCTGGAGCGCCTCTTGCCAGTTCTTGGCGTTGATGCGGTCGGCGAGGGCCTCGGTGACGTGCGCGCCCATGCCTTGGCCTCCGCACGCGCGCCCAGCCGCTTCTTCACGTTCTTGATGGGGCAGTGAGCGAGAGCCATCCCAGATTGGCCGAATTTTTTCTATTTTAGCCCTTTTTTTAAAAAAATATTCACATTTAGACCCCTCGTAGTTTTAATTCCGATTTTGGACCCAGGGGGTCGGAGCCGTGACGCACGGCGCCGACGTAACACATCTCGGCGCCGTGGTCCACGGCGCCGAGTCGCCAGGCCCGCACCAGCGTGGTGGCCTGCGTGGCGCCGACGTGGCAGCACCTCGGCGCCGTGGTCAGTGGCACCGACCTCGGAGCCGTGAATCGTGGCGCCGAGCTCGGAGCCGTAGATCTTGGCGCCGAGCGCATGCCTGTTCATTTCGCCGCCCGACTCGTCAGCCCCCCGTCTCCCCTGCCGCCACCGCCTCCCCGGCCCCCGCCGCCTCCCCGGGCCGCCACCGCTGCCTCCCCGGCCGCCAGCGCCTCCCCGCTGCCTCCCCGGCTGCCACCGCCTCCCCGGGCCACCAGCGCCTCGCCTCCCCAGCCCCGCCGCCTCCCCGGGCCGCCAGCGCCTCGCCTCCCCGGCCCCGCCGCCTCCCCGGGCCGCCAGCGCCTCCCCGGGCCGCCCACCTCCCCTCCTCGACCGCCTAGGCCGCCTGTCCGACGTCCTCCCCGCCGCGGCCGTCCGCCTCCCCTCCTCGACCGCCAGTGCCTCAAGGTGACCACTTCTCCTCCAAAATGTTCGTTCTTGGCGCTCAGATGTTTGTGTAGTGAAGGTCGTTGGGTGCCTGTTGCTGTGTGTCCAGGTGGCTTTGGTCTGGGTCTAGATCGATTGTTAAGCGTCGTTGTAGTTTTTGAGGATGTGATGTCGAGTGGGCTGATGTGTGGTGCTATGAATGTCTGATGCTTAGGCTGTTTATCCCTTATTTATCACTGTCGCTTGGGCAATGGTGCTGTAGAATGGAAGGATTGTGTGGAGTATTGGAGTCGGCGATATGGCTCGCTATAAGTCAAGTTGATTCTTTTGCGACAAGAGGACTAGTGCTATAGAAATGTGTTGTGTTGCTGTGATGTTCTAGGCTCTGATAGGTTTTATCATTCTTGAACTTTGGGGTTGCAACAGATAATGAACGTAGTATTACCTTGTTCGTAGTGTTGGATTTGGATGGGATTGTAGTATTACTTTGTTACAGCCAGTCAAGCAAATCACGAACAAAAGGGCTGTTTATCTTTGGGTATGCAATTGACTATGCAATTTAGTTAGGTAATTAGCATCAATTTCGAATAAAGGTAGCATTTAGTTAGTGACTAGGGACTTATTAGTTACTATCTAGTATCCAATTTCGATTGAAGGTATTAAGTTTGGTTTTCTGTATGAACTAGATGGACAACCTAGTCACCCTATATCATGGAGGCAGTGTGACAAGTGATGATTATGGAAATGTTCGATTTGTTGAAATGCAAAGGGTGCCTCTGATATTCAGTGATCGGCCGTCGTTTAGTGAGTTGGTTGCTAGGGCCCGGGAGGAGCTACATTGTCATGCAAACGAGGAGAGCATCACAGTTGAGGGGTTACTTCACTTCGGTTCGAAAAACACAATTCTAAGGCGGTTGATCTTAATTGGTTGTGAGGATCAGTGGGACAAATATGTCAAATTGGTTATGAGGAATGAGTTCCAATGTTTGGACCTTGTTGTGCAGAAGGTGTCCATTGATCCCACCCCTCATGGTTATTCACCAGAACTAGGTGATTAGGCACCCTTTGACCCTCCGTTACCGGACCTTGCGGTGGATGTGGAAGAAGTGCCTGAGGTGCCCGATGCTCTATCTGCCCCGAACGAGGTTCAGATTTCTCAACTAGTTCGAGTTGAATGTCGGACTGATGATGTCGTGGCGGCCCCTCAGGATCATCCCGGTAAGTGTCGAGCAACACTTTAGCCTTTTCCCGTTATTCCATTCTTTTGTCTCAATCCCATCGTTTTCGTGCTTATGATGCAGGAGACATTCCTGATAATGTGGGTGTTTCTCCCGTTGCTCCATCTGGCAACGTTGAAAAAGTCTGTAGGGACTCCAACAGTGTGGATGTTCAAATTGTGGATGATCTGGAGCCTTACGAGATCGCAAGGGCCGTTGATTCTGATGATGACCGCCCTTTTGGAGAGCTGACCGAAAGTGATATTGAGCTGATCAGGCGTTATTGCCCTGGCCGGGATCCATCAGTTCATGAATTCAGCGATCTTAGGCATTCTCATGAGACTTATGCAGAAGGAAGGGATGACGAGTTGCTAGATGCTCCTGAGGCCGGGTCAAGCATGACAATTGAGAAGGGCATGGTGTTTGAGGACTTGTCTGCATTGAAAAGGTGGCTGCAGGAGTATTCAGTGATTCGTAAAAGGCCATTCAAGGTGAGACATTCTTATGTGGAGCGGAGGTACACAGTTATGTGCGAGAAGGAAACATGTGAATGGAGGGTTTGTGCCAGGAAACAGAAGGACACGGGAAAGTTCAAGATCACAAGAATCGTTGGTCCACACACTTGTGCCGAAGCAGAGCTCAAACAGAAGCATCGGCAGTTGACCTCTACCATTATTGCCAAGTCATTGTGGCACATAGTAAAGGGAGAACCCAATATGAAGGTGAAGACACTTGCTGGGATTGTTAAGGAGAAATTTGGATACGAGATAAGGTATGGAAAAGCATGGAGGGCAAAGCAACGCATCTGGAAGATGATATATGGGGACTGGCAAGATGGGTACTTGCAGTTGCCAGCACTCTTCAATGCAATCAAAGCGGTTAATCCAGGCATGCATTATGAGTACGTCCTGAAACCGAACGAATGGACTCAAGATGGGATGCAGATATTCTTCCGTGCTTTCTGGTGCTTTGCTCAGTCCATCGAGGCCTTTCGGCATTGTCGTCCCGTCTTCTCCATTGACGGTACGTTTCTTCTTGGCAAGTACCAGGGCACACTTCTGATAGCCATTTCCTGTGACGCAGACAACGCGTTGGTTCCTTTGGCATTTGCTTTGGTTGAGAGGGAGAACAAAGACAGCTGGGGATGGTTCTTGCGGCTCGTTCGAAGGCACGTGGTCGGCCCTGGTAGGGAGGTTGGTGTCATATCTGATAGACACCAGGGCATACTTGCAGCCGTATAGGAGCAGATACCGGGGTATCCAGCTTTGCAGCACCGTTGGTGCACTCGGCATCTTGCCGAGAATCTACTCCATAAGGATGGTACGAAGGATAACTTTCATCTGTTCGAGGAGGTCGCTCGAATGCTTGAGGTCAAGTTCTTCCAGGAGAAGTTGGAGCAGCTTAATACTGCAACAAACGCAGAAGGTAGATAGTGGTTGACGGGATTGATGAGAGATGTCGACAAATGGACAAGGGCTCATGACGATGGTGGCTGGAGGTACGAGTTTCAGACAAGCAACATGGCTGAATCCTTCAATAATTTGCTTAGGGGTATACGTGGTATGCCCGTCAATGCTATCGTATCCTTCACCTTTTACAAGCTTGTTGCCTGGTTCAACGAAAGACACGCTCATGCAATGGCGCTACAGAGTAAACAAGTGAGATGGGCGCCAAAACCGAAGCGCCACCTTGAAAAGGCAAAGGCGAGGGCTGAGGCACATGAGGTACATTGTTTTGACAACGCCATGGGCACATACGAGGTTGTAGAAAGGGGTGGTACAACGACCGATGGAGAGCTCCGACCGACGAGGAGGCATAAGGTTGTCCTTATTGATTTCTCATGCGCATGTGGTAAACCGAGGCAGTACCACTTTCCTTGTTCTCATTATGTGGCAGCAGCTAGGCATCGCAACTTTGACTACGAGAGCAAGATACCTCGGGAGTTCAGTGTTGACAACCTTGTGCTTACGTGGTCTCCCCGTTTCGAGCCTTACCGGGATGAGGGAGAGTGGCCACCATACACCGGGCCCAAATATATTGCGGATCCGGGTAGCTGTTGGAACAAACGTGGAACCAGGAAGAGGACGAGACACAAGATGGTTATGGATCAGCTTCCAGGAAGAACGAGGCGAGGGAGAGCAACCCCCTTTCTTACTGACCCCGAGCAGAACCAATGTAGCAGATGTGGTAGACTTGGCCACAATTCACGCACATGCCATTGGCCACTTAGTCAGGTGCGAGTGCTAGTTGTTCGTTATGTTTCATAGTTCGTCTAGTTGTTTTCCCATATGCAATTTGCTATGTTTCTTGTTTAATTTCTTATTATTTCCATATTTTATGCATGTTCAAATTTTTGTTTACTTCTATGTTGGACTGACAAATTCAATTTTTTTGTAGGATGGCGCAATTGCACCTGCTAGACCCATACTACGAGGAGAACCACCGAGGACGGCTCACCGCGGAGGGGAGGGTACTTCCTTCATCACTACTTGTACAATTAATTATTTATGTTGATGCATTAACTAAAAAAATTGGTGTATTCTATACAGGAGCTGCCCATCCTTCGTCCTCGAACCCGTGACGGGTTCCTGGACATGCGGTACGACGAGAGGTACACTCCCTTCCTGGAGAGGGCTGGCCTAGACGCCATCTCTTACCAGGTTCGCCGTGGGTTGCCCACCTTCAACCCCCCCCCCCCCGGCCATCACTGCACTGGTTGACAGGTATTCTCCTAAACCATTGCTCCACTTGCATGTTCATTGTTTATCGGCTATGTGCGCCTCAAATTCTCTGACATGTAGTCTTCTTTTTTTGTATCATGTAGGTGGAGCCCGGAGACTCACAGCTTCCACCTCCCTTTCGGGGAGATGACTATTACGCTCGAGGACACTCGGAAGATACTTGGTGTCGCCATTCACGGCCGTCCAGTGATCGGACCGTGCGTGCCTGCTGGTTGGAGAGCCCGAGTAGAGGCCTTCCTCGGGAGAGAGCTTCCTCCTGAGGCAGGCCATCGCACTTCTGGAGTTCCAATCACCTGGCTCCGGCAGACTTTCGCAGTGTGTCCTGCAGATGCGGACGAGCAGACAGTTGCCTACTACTGCAGGTAGGGGTGGATATCGAGCCAACTCGTCGTCTAATCGAGCTTTTTTCTAAAATTGACATAGTTTGATTTAATATCATTTTACATATAATTGCAGAGCATGGATCCTGCACTTGTTTGGCTGCGTTCTCTTCCCCGACGGAACGGGGGACAGCGCGTCGTGGATATACATCCACTGCCTCACTGACTGGGACACGGCGGGGCAGTACAGCTGGGCTTCCGGGGTGTTGGTGTTCCTTTACCGCCACCTCTACGAGGCGTGTCATCGGAGTTCGGCGAACTCGACAGTAGGTGGTTGCAACTACCTCCTCCAGCTGTGGATGTGGTGTCGTCTACCAGTTGGTCGTCCCACGGTTTCGCCTCCTTGTCCGTGGTTCGTAGAGGTTCCTCTTCGTCGACGTCCGACACTTGCATATCTTTGGGACCAGGTCTCAGTTCCCTACGCCAGGACGAAGAGGGCCAACCTAGAGTACACGAACGAGCTAGATGCGCTCACAGCCTCCAATGTAAGTTAATTCCATTTGGTATCGTGATTTTCATTTGTTAGTATATGACCTTTAACGTTAAATTGTTGCTATGCAGGTTAAGTGGGAGTCGTACGTCGAGCAAGAGGTGGAGGCCATTCAGTTCAGCACACTGTGCAGCATAGACGAGGCCCTCTACAGGATGAGGTGCCCCCTTATCTGTTTCTATGCTGTTGAGTATCACCTGCCACATAGAGTTGCACGCCAGTTTGGTATGAGGCAGCTGTGGCCAGTAGCGTCGTTCGCCACGTCTGTGGCCTTGCACAAGTAAGTGGCATGCAATTTCAATTCTAACCTTGGATTCCAATTGCACAGAGCTTTTTCTAATTTTAACGTTTGGTTTACGTGACATGCAGATTTGATCGTCAGCGACAGAAGAAGGTCACAGACTTCGAGCAGCACCACCACGTGTACGTTGAGGAGTGGGGACATTTTCAGGACCACGTGGACGACAACGACGAGCCGCACAGCAACGAGCACTTCCGGCGGTACCAAGTTTGGTACCAGCGTGCGACGCGGTCCAAGCTTAAGGGACAATGGACTCAAGATGACTATGCCGACATTGAGTCCTCCGACGACGAAGACACGCCCTACGACCAGTCTACTCGACTTGGGACGCAGGTGGAGATAGCACCAGTCCTGGACCGTGTGGTAATGTTCAATCTCATTGCTTATTTTCCAATAGACATAAATACCACTACATATAGCAAATTATCCATTCTTTTGCTTGTTTGCAGGGCAACACTCTGAAGCAGTCCGTACAGGACATAGAGCGTTTCTCCACGACAGTCGGCGACGTCAGGACGCGTAGCTTCCTAGAGGTAAGCTTCGACAAAGCCACTCACAAAATTAGTACCTAATATCTTCGTATCTTGTTGGTTAACAAAATGTTGGATGAAAGAGGCTAGCAGGTCGGCTACGTCGTGCGGCTGGTCGTTGTGGTTGCAGCACAGGCACGACGAGGGACGTAGACGTGCCTTCGACATGACTTGCAGACCCGACGCGGCTAGGGTCGTACACGAGGCAGAGCTCGTCCCCCACGAGGAGCGACACTTTCCCTGACGAGGGCGGTGAGGACGAGGACGAGGTGCAGCAGCAGACTTACGATGAGATAGGCCCGTCTCAGCTCGTAGACGCTCCTTCGACTCAGCCTTCACAGCCTCTACCACGCAGATGCCGCCGCGAGCCTAGCCGTTACACTCCAGGCACCGACGCCCTTGGTAAGGGTAAGGGTAAGGTTAGGAGGCAGTGATACTTATGTGTAGGCTTGTGGTTGGGCTTAAAAGTCGTTGTATATATGTTGTAATGAGCTAGGAGGCACTTGGTAAGTGGTTGGACTGAGATGTGTTTGTAATGAGCTACTTGTTGTATATATGTGTATATGTTATATTCATTTGATATTTGTGTTCGAATCCGTAGTCTGTACTTTGTGGTTCTATAATTCCTGCAATGAATTTATGTTTCCTGCAAATGACTACAAAGGCTACGAACTATGAATTTATTACGAGACTACAGGCTCTGAAAAGCCTACATAGGAACATTTATTGCTAAACTGGAATCCTGAAAAAGCCTACGAGCTGTTTCCTGCAAACGACTGAAAAGGCTACGAACTATAAATTTATTACGAGACTACAGGCTCTTAAAAGCCTACATAGGAACATTTATTGCTAAACTGGAATCCTGAAAAAGCGAAAAGATTCGTACGACCTCCTCTCCATGGACTATGCCCACTGCACCAGATAACCTGCTTACATAAAGTCCTCCTATGTCTTCCATACCACATCTTCTCCTCAAGCCATCACAATACTACTACACAACAATGTCTTCCTGGAGGTCCGACCCATTTGGAGTGCCGGAGTGGCATGAGCGCCCGAAGTGCCATTGCGGCTTTAGGACGATGTTGGGAGTCTGGACGGATCGAGTACAACAAGCCAAATACGGCCGTAGGTTCTTCAAGTGTCCAGACCTGGATGACGACTTCGTGGTAACGACGACAACTAAACCGTTTGTTTCTCATTATCGTTTTTCAACTTGATCCATGACATCTACCACGCCACACATAGGCTTGCACGTTCATCGAATGGGTGGATCGAGTGTTGCCGGCATGGCCAGATAACCGGGCAGTGGAGGTGGAAAACAAATGACAATACTTTGTCAAGATGACTCAGGCTCGCGAGGTGGAACGACAGATGCGGCTTGAGCAAGAGCACCGCGTGAGGGTGGACCAAATCCGTCTGAAGGGCAAAGAGGATGAGCTGCAAAGGAGGCGGGAGCAGTTAAGTCTGCGTGAAGCAGCCATCAAGCGTCAGGAGGAAGAGCTTCAAGCTCGTGAGGCAGCTCTCAAGACCAAGAGTGACAGGAAGAATGATGCAGCGGAGCCATCCTCAGGGCCCAATAAAAAGGGTAAACAACCACGCTACACCCAGTAGACAAAATGTAATAGACCCACGCTATCTACGATCTATGTAATCCTATTATTATGCACTGTATTGTGTTTGCCTAGCTGTATCAACTGCACTTGAGACTACCGGTATGACGGTATTGCGTATCGGTGCTTCACAAAACTACAATTTAATAGACTGCATAATGTTGCCCACCCATACTTGCTCCAAAGAATGTCTGCATACTGGATTAGTTTGCATATAGAAAAGAACAGGGAAATCATGCCTACTCAGTTCAAAATTGTAAATCATTACATGGAAAATTCACATTTTCAAGCACATAAATGTTTGCAAAAGAACAACAAGACATTAAACTATATCCTCAACTTCGCAGATTATACCATGTGATTTGAGATAGCAACATAATTACTTATGGGCAATATAATGGAAAAGTCTAAGGCACATAGGTTCTTACCTTGCCCCATTTTAGCTCTTATAAGGCACATATAATGGAAAAATTGTGTTTCACATAGTTCATCAATTTTCTGAATGTTTCCAAAAGCTACGGATTATTTTGAAGGCGCCGAGCTGGAGCGCCACCGGTCACGGCGGCCTTTCTGAATTTTCACAGCTCGGCGCCACGATCCACGGCTCCGAGCTCGGCGCCACGACCCACGGCTCCGAGGTCGGCGCCACTGACCACGGCGCCGAGGTGCTGCCACGTCGGCGCCACGCAGGCCACCACGCTGGTGCGGGCCTGGCGACTCGGCGCCGTGGACCACGGCGCCGAGATGTGTTACGTCAGCGCCGTGCGTCACAGCTCCGACCTCCTGGGTCCAAAAACGGAATTAAAACTACGAGGGGTCTAAATGTGAATATTTTTCAAAAAAGGGCTAAAATAGAAAAAATTCGGCCGGATTGGGATCGGGACCTTTTCCTATTCCTTTTTCTGTGGCTGTTCGCTTTTAATTTTAATATGAGTGTTTGTATGAATAAACTAAATATCGATAAACCGTTTCGAAAAAAGACCTGATAAACCACTTCAAAATAGCGACAAAGAAATCATCTTCATGTTTATTCGAGAAACACATAAATCATAAACCGTAAGACATAAATTAAAAAAGAACTGGACACTCCCACCCCTGGGAACTCCCTGCCTTCCCATCCCTTTGACGGCTCCTGCTATTACCCTGTGGCTCTCCCTCCGCGGTATTCCTACAAGGTGGATTTGGGGGTGGGCACTCCGTGGTGTGGGTGCTCCGACGATGCATGTCAAAGGAGGTGGAGGTGGGGAAGGGGAACTCGCCAGCCTTCCATTGGCGACGATGAGTGTCAAAGGTGTTGGTGAAGATGCGAGGGCGAAAGGTGGCGGCGGCAAGTGCCATGGCAATGCCAAGGTGAATGCACAGCACAACGAATGAGGGACGGGAGCAAGGATACAAAATTCAGAACCGAGGGTATTCCCGGCCGACGATCGGTAACGGTAACCGGCCGATTACCGAAAATCCTGGAAAAAATCGGATGAATTTCATGATTCAAAATTTGAATTTATCAGTTTGAAACTGATAAGCATATCGGTAACCAATGGAAGAACCGACAAAACCGCTAGAAAAACTAGAAAAAATAGAGACAACATTGGACAACAATAATTGATGCGTATTTACTTCATACAATAAGTAATCTAGCATAACAAATGCCTAAACCAATCTAAAAAGTGTATTATGTAGTCTTAAATTTAAATTTACATTTGAAAAATTCTAACCAATTTTTTTCCTCTGGCACCTACTGATTTTTTTTCAATTACCAGCCGATAACCGCCAGTTTTTCAATCCTGAACGGGAGAATGATAAGAGTTACAGAGCTACAGATAACAAGATGAGTGAGTTCTCTTGGTATTTCCAACGAGAACAAAAAAGAAAGAAAATAAAAAGATTACACACCAAAAAGATGCTTCTTTGTACAGAATCATTTTGTTGATTCTAGGCTAGCCATATGTAACTTCTCACAAACAAAAATCAAGGCAATACACCCTTCACGCAATTTCTCAACAAGACTAACATCAGAAAAAAAAAGATGAAGCAGCATCTACACTGAAGACTGCACACACCATTCAGACTAAATTCACTGATTTCTACCATGGTTATTAAGGCGGTACAGCGAGGTACGATGACTCACCACCTTCATACAACAATATTGCTTATGTCACGTGACGTGGCGACGCCATACACATAACAATATCAGACTTCTGGAGGGTCCAAACAGAAGAAATATAAAGAGAGAATGACTTTATTGTAATTTCAGAACATTGAGAGGGCTAAATCACAAAATACCCAAAATCCCCTCGTAACCCTAGCCGCCGCCTGCAATTTTCTTGATCTTAGCATTTTGGTTCTTCCTTCTCCCCCCATTCCTTCTCTCTCTCTTCTTCCCCCATCTCCACCTCTGACGCCGGCGAGGCCAAGCCAACTCGCCAGCGGCCGCTCCCTCTTCCCGCCGCCACTCGCCACCACCCCCAAGCGGCAACCGGTCGACCGGAAGAGGCGACGGAGAGCTGGTTGGCGAAGCAAGAGTTGGTTGCGGACTGTAGGAGTGGAGGCGACGCTGCAGTGGAGAACGGTGCTGACAAAGCCGCGGAGGAGCCGGCGGAGAACTCGCCCCCTGGCGAAGTAGGAGGCCCTATCTAACGGTAGGAGACTGGATCCGACAGCAGATCCTGCACATCCGACGGCAATGACAACTCTCTCCGCGCTTTTTCGAGCGACAGCGGACGGCATACGCCGTAGCTCCATGCCGTCCGGACAGCATGGCCCTTCAGTCTGCCACAACAATATAGCGGCGATATATGTCGATATAGCGACGCCTTAATAACAATGATTTATACACAACACAATCTGGCATCATTCAGATTGGAGTGGACAAATGAAGCCACTTTTCTTCTTTTTTCCTTTATACTCGAAATATCCAAAGTTTATTGATACCATCAACCACACTCTTCTCTCTCAACAACCGTGTTACCGACCACACCAGGTGAGCTTTACAGACGTTTTTACAAACTAGTTCTGTACATCAACTATCACATGCCACTCTACATGTATAAAAAAATACAAAAAATGAATTATCAATCAATTGCCGCTCCGAGGGAATGAAAATTTGATTAAATCATTTTGTATTGAAATGAAATCCCCTGCTTCCCACAATGTTTTTTTAGTAAAATATTCCAGGCATCTCTCTTATCTTTTATCTGCTAGTATAGTATGCTTTTCTTTTCTTGTTTGCCTCACTTGGACGAAAGTGCTCGACTCTTTGACCGAGGTGGCCTCACCTCACGCTCAGGAGCGTCACTCTTGCTGCTGCTCTTCTTGCCCCTCAATGGCTCAGTTTCTGAAATCTCAGAGATCCGGTTCTGTCGCTGTCTCCTTTCCTGCAAATCCAATGACTTGTGTTCAACCCAGGGATAGAAATTCCGGCAGTTACTGGCTTAACCGCCACTTACCAGTCGATAACCGCCGGTTACCGAAAATTCCGGTGGGTACCGGGAGGAAAAAACCGACCAAAATTCCAGTAGTTACAAATGCACTTCCTAAATTGGTTTAGGCTTTTTTATGCTAGATTACCTATTATATGAACTAAATATGTATAAATATGCTAGTCCCAACCTATGCTAGCTTTTTCCGGTTTTTAGCGGGTTTTCCGGTTTTTTAAGTGGTTTTTCCGGTAACCGGAACAAATCGCCCAAATTCAAATTTTGATTTGTGAAATTTAACCGGTTTTTTCTCAGGATTTCCAGTAACTGGCCGGTTATCAGTACCAGCCGCCGGCCAAGAATACCCCCGGTTCCGGTAATTTTACTGTGAGATGAAGGTTGGATTAATAATTAATAAAAGATAGCAGTAATGCACAATTTCCAGATATATTACTAATCATATGCACACATGGTAATTTTGTGAATCAAAGTATCTGACCTCCTGAGGTGCTGGTTCGTTAGAATCCAACATCCGGACCACCTGGTCCATCCTTGGTCTCTTCTCAGCATTCAAATCGATACACCTCAGAGCTGTCAAAAGGGCACGTTTGAGCTCCTTTGTCGACGGTCTTCTCTCCAGGTTTGGGTCCACCACTTCTTCAGACCGTCTGTTGGCGACCATCATTTTAAGCCAGTCAACTAGGTTTACCTACAGTTTCGCAGCAGTGTGTTAGACGATGAAGGGAGCTATCAACTATCCAGCATACAATACTTTGCAAATTAGTCGACTTTTGAGTGCTTACAAGTGATTTTGGTTGTATGCTTTTTTTTGTAGTAACTTATAAATTAAAAAACTGTAAATGTTGTACAAAATCCTAAGTACACTTTCAGGCAGACAAGATTTCATTAAAAAATGCACCTGTGTTTGCCAAAATGAACAGCTTCATTATGCTGAGAAGTGCCCCAAAAATCCTGAGCACAACAACTATTATGCTGAGAAGTGCCCCCAAAACCCTAAGCACAGCTGCTATTATGCTTATGGAAGCAACATAGCAATTGTGATGGAGAAAGGTAGACAGCATAAATTTGGAGGAACAGGATAAGGGTAAGTGGCACCAATCACATTGACACCAGAAACTGCTGGATCAAACAGATATTTGGTTGCAGCTACAGATGGGAAAAACTGACTTGGATAGTTCCTTACAACGATAACTACTAATAGAAACCATGATTCAACTCATATGCACCTTCACGGATGACCTGCGTGAGGTTGCAATGGCCCATCTCGTTTAATTTACCCTAGATTGCATCTTGCATAGGGGCGGTCCATTTGGTTTATCCCTTGTTATATATTTCTGATTAATGGCAATTGCACATTGAACTGCATCTAATTGATGTAACAGAAATGAAAAAAAAAGGCCACAAAAGATAAGGACAACAACTAGGATACTGAAGATTACAGGAAAAAGATCTTTGCAAGTATTACCTCATTTGGGGGGCGATCATAGTCAACTGGATCTCTACCTGTAATAGCTTCCAACAAGACAACCCCAAAGCTGTACACATCACTCTTTTCGTTCAAAAGTCCACTGTTAGCATACTCAGGAGCAACATAGCTGTAAAAGAATAAAACAAATGTTGAGTGAAACTAATGATTAGTACAACTGTACAAACTTTTTTTTCACCAAATTACAATGGACAAAATTTGAAGGAAATACAAAGAGAAAGTGCCTCAAGTACTCAGTAAAAAACTTACCCAAAGGTACCCATAACTCGAGTAGCAATATGATTTTTACCAGCACCAAGCATCTTGGCCAAACCAAAGTCAGATATTTTGGCATTAAACTCATCATCAATCAAGATATTACTAGATTTGATGTCACGATGCACAACTTTTGGTTCAATTGCCTCATGTAAGTAAGCAAGGCTGCAAATATAGCATCAAATCAGTGCTCTCCAAGAAGCAAGAGAATAGGTGAGAAAAGAAGAAATGTCTAATGACCCAACAGAGCACCACCATGTTATTAAAAAAAAGAAAAGAAAGAGCACTAGTAAAAGCGATCATAAGATTATGGAAAGGACCAACCGAAACTTGCATAACCTCAACCTTTCATCTAATCAGAGCTGATCCAAATCCAAATTTATGTTTGTGCACAATAGTATAGACATCTAGATGATGCCTACTAGACACTAGCAACCAGTAATAATAATTTAATCAAGAAGCTGCAAAGATTGAAACATGTGCATCAATCAGAATGGTCATATGTTAGCCCTTAAAAATTAAATGGTACGCATCCAGTTCACAGTTTGCGCACCATGAATACAAACTTGAGAGTAGAAAAAAGGTTGTATAAATGACACTTCTATACAAAAGAAGAAGCAAGTTAAGAATCAGTGAAGGAATTACTCACGCCTTTGCAGTCCCCAAAAGAATTTTCATGCGAGCTAACCAAGTGAGAGAGCTGTAATGGGACAACTCTCCATGGAGCCAACTTTCAAGATTCCCGTTGTTAACATACTCATACACAAGCATCCTGGTTACACATATCGCACACACATCAAACAATTTGTGTTATGATTTTCTTGTTTATTCATTGCTAAATAGGATCAACACATACAGGCCATATTCTAGAGCAAAACGAAAATGAAATCCTCGTATTCTGACCTCTGAGTACCCTCAACACAATACCCCAAAAGGCGGACCAAATTCTTGTGGCGGACATGACCGATTGCCTCAACTTCCACTCTGAATTCTCTCTCAGCTTGCCCTCTGCACAAGACAAGCAATCCCGGTATAAGAAAAAGGATCCAAAACGATAAACTCATGTACTGCCATGGCACCAGCCAAATTTGTTTATACAGAAAAGGCTCACAGATTGTTAAGGATTTTCTTTACAGCGACTGGAGTGCCATTTGGCAATCTGCCACGATACACAACACCATATCCACCCTCGCCAATTACATTTTCCTTTGAAAAACGGTTGGTTGAGATCTCTAGATCTCTGAGAGTAAACCAATGGCCCCAGCCAAGGTAAGAAAACTCAGGTAAGCCCGCCAACGGCACAGAGTCAGTAGCAGCATGCGCTGAAGACTGTTCACAGATGGAAACAGACTGAATTCCGTCACAGTCATCTGCGTAATGAAAAGAAACAGAATGATTGTTCTCTTCTCTTTGTCTCGACTTGTCCTCCTGAGCCAGAATTGTATCTTTACCCACTGATTCAACAGGCTCATTCTGAATGGAGAGTAGAAGTCCATCGTGCACAACAAAATCATTGGGTGAAAATTCGTCTGCCACCCTGACTTCCGTGATATATTTGCACTCAGAAGGTATCTGGGGCATTGGAAGTTCCTTGGATGCTGTACGTGACCGTTTGATCCAACTTTGTATGATGAGGCATATGACAATGATGAGAAGAATACCCAAGAGGGATGCTCCAACAGCTATCCCAATGACAACCCAAAGTTTAAGGCCAAAGACAATTGTTTTCTCATGAAGTGATTCTGTTAGAGTGGAGTTAGATGACATCTTCTGACCATCAAGTACCTACATGGAGAGGATAAGAACATTTCAACCGCTTAATTCTGTGCAAATATAACTTAATTGTTTATGCAAAAATAATGCAATGGCATTTGGACAAGATCAACTGAAGCAGCCTGACCTGTCAACTACCATTCCCATACCTAGAGCTTACTTAATGTTCGCAATAACTATGTCAAATCGAAAGCTACAGGATCAGATAATTAATATACAGGTATGAGCGCTTAAGACAGCCACCTAAGTCCTAGAGCACGGCATGCAATTGACGAATTCCTGGCTGCTACCTGCCTGTTCAGAGCTAGAATTAGAATCTACCGACAAAAAAAAGATGAAACATAAAAATAAACAAAATTAAAAACTCGGAACAAAAACGCACCAAAACTAAGTAGCACTTACATAGTTTAAAGTATAGCGTATCTTAATTCACAAACAAGATACAGTTAATTGGCACAGATTACTGAGCTCGCAAACAGTAACCAAAATCTAACATGGAATGTTAAGGTAGTTTCGTGACTAAATTACCTTACCATTGGCAAGAAGACTATAAAAATAGCGATCAGATGAAGCTCTACGAAGTCAATTTTACCACCTGCATGGTTTTCTGCACATAAGCGCGTGATGAACACACAGGTGGACCTAACGTAGGGCATGGCCCCCAAAAATTTTGGAAAATACACTGCTATTAGTATTCCACGCAACAAACTGCTTGGATTGGAGTAACCATCCCAGAAAGAAAGATTTGGATGAGATTGCACACAGCAAAGAAAAGATCCCCCACGAGGATGCTGACGGGGGATCTCCGGCTAGAGCTCACCGTGCCGGCCGCCGGAGAAGGGGGCCAGATCTGGCGAACGGCGAGAACGAATGAAGGGGAGGAGAAGAAGCGGAGAAGTACTCACTGCGCCGGCCGCCGGAGAAGGGGGACCAGATCTGGCGAACGGTGGGAACGAAGCGAAGAGGCGGAGAACGTCTCGCCGTCTCGGTCGCTCCCTGCCAGCGATTTCGACACTCCAGCGTGAGGTGAATCTGGGACAGGAAGGCGCAAGAAAGATGGTAAGAGTGCCAGTCGCTGCCCTCGCACGCCTCCCGGGCGCCGCCCTCGACTGGGGGAGAGAGTGATAGGCGCCCTCGACTGGGGGAGAGAGATGGCGTGGAGACGGAGTTAAGAGACACGGCAGTAACGGGTGTAGGTGGGGTGACGGAATTTGGAGGCCAGGTTGTTGGAGAATACTGACCGCTGATAGGAGTTCTTCAATGAGTAATAAATTGCACATTCCTATAGGAATTCATGAGGCGGGTGCAGTGAAATGTGAAATCGTGTATTTATGTTACTAAACTTGTTAAATTATATAATTAGGTTTAAAAGAGGTTATATAAGGTGAAGGTCTCCATCTCCACCACGTCGGTTATACCTTTCTGCACGTACATCAACATTATTGCAAAGCATTCAAAAGTAAATTGGCTTTGATTGAGAAAAGAAGCTGTGAGCTAAATGGGATCACTTGCAAAGTGAATTTTTATTGCTTTCCTGTCACATGAGATGCATACAAAGCAATACTATTACATTGGTATGTGTAGGTATAGAAAAAGCCAACGAAGAACACTACCAGGAATTAGTTTTTCCCCATGGATAGGAACTGTAATGAAAGGCAGGAAACCCATCAGAAAATATGTACTCCTTATGGTTACCATCAAGAATAAACTGCCAGGCTTGAGATGTTAGGAAAAGTTGGTGATCCTTGTCAGGCAACTGTTAGATATATTCTTGATGGTAATTCCTAACGGTGGCCATCAAGGAAGCTTGATGGATGTCAATAATTCCTAACGGTGATAGAATACTGTTAGAACTAAGATCATGCTTCCTGATAGTTTTTTGACAACGTCAAGGAAAGTTCATTTTTCTTAACAGTTAACCCGCCTCCATTAGTAAAGGCAGAACAATCATGTCAGTAACATTACCCGTCAAGAAAGGTTAAGTTTTCCTAACGAAGTCTGCGGGGTCATCAGGAATGTAAATAGCCATAAGGAAAAAACCATGGTCTGGTAGTGGAAGAAGGCGACAGACTCATCCATGTGCCGCTGACTACTTCCTAGAGTCATTAGTTGGAGCCCCTCCTTCGTCTATGACAATGCAGTGGCTCCTAAATGTTTCCCCCAATTTTCTCCTCTCCCGTTGCAAATCTGACGAAACTTACCCAAATGGAACACATCTCATCAGTTCCCAATCCCATACCCATTTTAAGAAACAAACAGACACTTGACTATTATGGAGAGGTTCCTTCAACCCGACCTCCTGGTACCATGTGTCCATGTTGCACGCGGCTATATGCTTGGATTAGTGCATGCACCTCCACCTTTGGCCACCGTGGCATGCTCCTGCTCGTGTACGAGGGGTGCCATCTCCTACTGCCGCCATGCCTCTCGCAAATTATGTGATCCTACTCCTGCTTCCCGACGGGATAGGCTGACTCAAGACCTGAAAGTGGTCACCTGGTGTTTGATGGAGAGAGTGAGAAAATACTATGTGAAGTACTGAGAAAGAGTGGGTAAGAAGAGAGAAGGAGAAGAGTTGCCACATAAATGCCATATAAGCATTAGCACTACGTGGATGCCTTGTTAGCCTTGCAAAAAACCTCTTTTAGACTTCCTTTGTACAGTTTAACAAGTTTATTAACCTAAATGCATGGTTTCATAGTTCAGTAACCTAAATGCACCCACCTCACAAGTTCTTGTACATGTGGTGCAGTTTACTCTTCTTTAATTCTACTTGAATATATGCCCCCTTCTTTTCAAGCTTTTGGTTTATAGCTTCTCCCGAATAAACAAATGGAATAGTTTCTCCATCACCTTTTTGAAACGGCTTATCAGAATAGCTTTTTTGAAGCGACTTATCGGCATCAGGTTTGTTCACACAAGTGCTCACATTAAGGCTAAAATCTATCAGTCGTAGCCATCAGCCATAGCCAAAAAGAACTAACCCTATGATTTGGGATAGCAAAGTTTTGGTTTGAATTTTGAATGTTTTTATAATTACTATTTGGAAAATGCAAGCTTTCTTGTTTCATAGCAATATATATTTGGACAACATGCTCTACTTTGGTAGTTTTAATTAACTACAACTTAATATGTATTTGGATAACAAAAATGTTTGTGGAATTTAATTCCTAAATTTATATATATTTAAATACCATGATTCCTATTGCTATTTTGCGCTTGCTCGTTCTGTACGTGTAGTTTTGCGCTCCATAAAGTTATCACCGGCTATGAGAAAAGTTATCACTTGCTAGGAAGAAAGTTACCATTGGTTGTGTACTGTAAGCATTCGGCAGTAACTTCACTCGCTACCGATGGTAACTTCATTAAAAAATACCGTTAACTTTCCGGCACTGTGAAGGTTTGGCAATAACTTCATTCAGAACCGATGGTAACTAAATGTCAGTAAGTTCCCCGTGTATTTTACACACACACACACATACACTTAAAAGTACAAGTTGGTGGTCGTACATTAGTTCTTCCCTCTTGTCTCCTCAATCATCCGATCTAGCCACAAGATAGGATCTAGACCATCCATCTTGTGCGCTCTCCCTTCCTCTCTCTCTCTCTCTCATGATTTAACCATCCCTCCAAAAATTTGTTCACTTAACTTGTCAATTCATCTGGCCATGAGAGTTTGTCAAATTCTTCACCTGTCTGGCCACAATAGTTTCTTCGTTCACCACTGCTCCACTTACACATCGTGCTCCTCCCCTCCACGCACCCTCAAGCAAAAAACTGCTCACCTCATGGCAAACACGAAAACCAAAGCACTAACAAATGCCCTCTCCATCAGTTCAATAGCACTAACCCACCCAAGATCCTGGTCTCAACATCTCCCAACTAACCAACTCCCACCCATGATCTCCTTCCCTTGTTCTTCTTTCTCCCCCAATCCCCATTACACCTCTCTTGTTCTCTCCTCCACTCCCATGTCCTAACCATTAGCGAGCATGGGCGAAGAGGACAACGAAAGGAGGTGGAGCACGAAGCGAAAAAAGAAGGTGGTAGTGGCAGCCACGGAGTCGATCGAGACAGGCAACGATGGTGTTGCAAGCATCAAGGTGTGCGGCGATGGCGTTCGCATACCCTCAGTGATGAGTACATGAACGGCATCATTGAGATGAAAACCAGCCGTGGTAGTGGCTCGACGGGTGGTATGAAGCTAAAAGATCAAGCTCCATTTAATTTGATTTTGGTGATACTGATAAATACTATTATGAGATTTTAGTGATAATGATAAATACATTTGTAAGACTAACCTTGTTTATTATTACGATATTACTTAGTCTCATATGGATGAAAAAGGTGAAATCATTGAGGTATGCATTCGATATCTTTCTTATAATCTTATTGCATTCATCACATCTAAATATATGATTAAATGACAAATCTAATGTGAGACTAATATATTTATTTAAGTATAGTATTGCTTAGTCTCATTTTGATGAAAAGGCGAGATCAAAAAGGTATGCATTTGAAATCACATTCTTATATATTAATGAATTTTTTGGATCCAAAATATAGATTGAACTCTACAAATTGTTCAAAATGATATATGCATATGTCTTCATTACACATACTTGTATACACACATTTAGAGAGAATCCACTCTATATTTTTAGGTTTCATAAGTATTAATTCATGTTTTCTTTAATATACATATTTAGGATGTTTACTTTGAAACACATCGTTTGAGTATACATAGCTTGTGCAGTTTATATATACTCATTTGCAATCGGACTATCATTTAACTTCTCTATTATGTGTTACTGGTTGGATGATTAATGACAACCAGATAAGTAAATTTTGCTTAAATCTTACCTTAGAGTATACAAATGTTGTGTACATGTTGTATACTCGAAAATACAATCTTTATCTTATTATGTGTTGAAATTGTCATGAATTACTATAAAGGAAAGATTGTAAAATCTAGTCCCTCCATTATGTGTTAATGGTGAAGTTTGGTAATTGATGGCAATTGGTTTGTGGACTAACATTTTCCATAAGTTAGATAAATAGGTTAGGTTCCACAAATTAGGATGACTTGGGATGACTTCATGTATTAAAGATCATCAAGTCTACATGGAAGATGGCTTCATGTGTTGAAGGCCATCAAGAAAAAGATGCATCATGAGTTGATGCATGTGCCAAGAGAAGATGATTATGTGTTGATCATCAAGTCAGGTGAAGACCCATCATATGTTATGGAGTTCAAGAAGTGGATGCATCATGTGTTGATGCATGTTTAGACGATGACTCGGACTTGAAGTGATGATTTGCTTCATCAAGCTTCAAGAGGATGCCTAAAGCAAAGGTATAACTAGGTAGGGCTAACGATGTGTTCTTAGTCTTTTATCGGTCTTAGTGTTTGGTTGGAAGACATGATTGCTAGTGTAGGTTGTTGTACTATTAAGAAGGGTTTGTCTAATAGCTTGAGTTTTATCATGTGTTGATAGCTCAATCTCACTTGCTCTAACTCTCTTTGGTATGATGCTTATATTTGTGAATGTGTTTTGCAAATAGTTAAAGTTTATGTGTTTGAATCCTTG
Source organism: Dendrocalamus latiflorus (assembly GCA_017311315.1). Taxonomy (NCBI): domain Eukaryota; kingdom Viridiplantae; phylum Streptophyta; class Magnoliopsida; order Poales; family Poaceae; genus Dendrocalamus; species Dendrocalamus latiflorus. The sequence goes on from CM029623.1 coordinate 21,527,125, forward strand.
TAACATGGGACTATACATTCCAAATATGTTTTTCAAGTGTTTGAAGTCCATGTTTCCTACACTTTATGATATGAGGATTATATTTGCAAATGTGTTTTGCAAATGGTTGAAACTCATATATAATCCGTGTAGCATGTGACTTAGGTTTACGAATGTGTTTTGCAAATGTGAGGAGTTCATATACCTATTCTTGTGTCATGATTTCAAAAGTGTACAGATCTATTTTGTAACTGGTTGGGAATCAGGTTTGATCCTTGTGTGCATGATACTATAGTTTGCAAATGTATTTTGCAAAATCTGTTGAAATATCTGCATTTGTCAGGAAAATCGGAACTACCGTTGTATATGTAGCAGTACTACCAGAGGTTTGAAGTACCGGCTCTGAGTGAGCGATACTACCAGACATCGGAAGTATTGACATGTGTTGCGCGATACTACCGGATGAGCGGTCCGAATAGCTCTGTGTGAGTGGTCCATCTAGCCGGCGGAAGTACCAGCTCTATGTGAGCGGTACTACCCAAAGGTGGAAGTACCGGTGTGTGTTGCGTGGTACTATCGGACTTCGAAAGTTCTTGATTTTCCTACGGTACATTTTTCCTGAGAGACACCTGTGTGGTGGTCTTCTTCTCCCGAGCAAAAGTGGTAGTTCCGTATGTGTGGAGCGGTACTTTCGATGATCGGAAGTACTGGAGAATGAACGGCGAAACTTCTGTTTTTGACTATAACGGAGAGTTTTTGACCGTTGCGAGGGAAGCGGAAGTACCGGCCTTATTACTTTTAGAGTTTGCTGACTCCTAAACGGCATTGGTGGTGTCATGCGTGGTGAGTTTCTCATAGAAGATCGTGAGAAGTCCCGGTGAATTTGTGAGTGGTGTGGTGCTCGCCATCTCCTGAGTGGAGAAAGAGCAATCTTAGTGGATTAATATGTTTCGTCTTAATTTGTAGAGCCAGTCCAAGTCATTTGGGTTAACCTCAATGTGAACTAGGAGAGACCAGCAAGTCTCTGAACACCACGGTAAAAAAATACCGTGTCTTTGTGGTTTATTTTCTTGTGCTCAATTTACTTTCAAGTAATTTACATTCATAGAATTAAATTGATTGCTTGTCATCCTAAGATTGCAAACCTTTGACATAGACTTAGATTGTTGGTGCACTTAGATGAATCTAATTGATTTAGACTTTGTTTGTGCTAAAACTAATTTAATTTAAGCTTCCGCATTATATTCTTAGTTTTAGCCAAATAGCTTAAATAGAATTAATTTAATTAAAATTTTTAGAAACGACTATTGACCCCCTCTAGTTGGACTCCTCGATCTTACAAGTGGTATCAGAGCTTGGTCTCTTATTGTTTTATACTTAATTGTCTAGAGAGAAGGATGGCGACTAGAGGAATAATGCACCTAGATAACACACCTCAATTTGATGGCACAAATTATGCAAATTGAAAAATCCGCATGATATGCTATTTTAAGGCCATAAGCCCAAAAATATTGTCGATTGTAGATGTGGGCTTTTCTCCTCCTAAGGATTCTCTTGCTCCAAAAATTAAGGATGAGAATTGTTCATATCTCGACGCTCAAGTATCTAACACTTTATTTAGTATTTTAAGTGTACAGGTGTTCAACACTATATGCAATCTTGAGAGCGCTCATGATATGTGGATAAAAACTCAAAATAAATATAAAGTGTCCACCTCATTCGATAAGGATTGCATACAAAAGTGGACATAGGGAGATGAATGCTCAATTTCTAGTTCTGACGATGAAAAATCCACCAGTCCCTCCACATCAACTCAATGCTTTCTGGTTAAAGGTAATAAGAAGGTAAATAATGATAATGACAATGATACATCTTCTTATGATGAGTTGATGGATATGCTAGAAGAGGTTAATGAATTCCTTAGAAAGGAAAAGGCTAAGTATAAGATTTTGAAGAATGAGCATGTTTCACTTCAAAATGATTATAACAAGTTAAAAGAAGAACATAAAATTATTCTTCTCAAGGAATATTCTAAGACTAAGTTGGATATAGGCTTTATATGTGAGTTACTAGATGATATACGATGTGTAGCTCCTATCTCTTGCATTTCATCTAAAGTTAATGTATCCACCTTATGTGAGGATACCAAAATGCACTTAAAATCTTAATAGGTACTTGGAGAGGTATTGGAGGCTTGGCTTAAACATGAAGATGTGAATTCGACCATATGCATAATGGGAGCCAAGTTTGAGGATGATCATACCACATCATGAACCAGTACCATCTCGATAACAAGTATCTACATTTGATATATTTAGCCCCTAGCCTTGTGTAGGTTGCATTGCATGGATATCTTTTAAAAATGGGTGTTCTTACACTTGTTCCAAAGTTTCATTATTGTAAATCATGAGCAAGATATAGTGGCACATTAAGGATGAGCGCTAAATCATATTCATGTATATCACATCCCTAAGTGTGCCCAAATTAATTAAGTGCTAGCCAAAAGTAAAAAAAACTTGAAATTATTAGTATATCTTTCAAAAACTAGTTGAAAAATATATACAAATGCATTTCAAATGTTTTCAAAAGGTTTTGGTTTTAGAAAAGCTTATTTCAAGTAAAATTGAGTTTCTACCCTAAAACTACCAGCCTAGTATCTTGTCTTGGGTTAAACTCAAAAATTGGCTAAAATCAATTCTAAAAGGAATTTAAAAAAGTGTTCAGTACCAAAGACCTAGAATTGGCTATTTCAAATATTATTGGTATTCAAAATTTTTCCAAAAAGCCAACCAATCAAAAGTTATTTGGTTTTGAAACTCATCTAAAATCCTAAGTTGACCTATTGGTCACAATATAGCACTTGAGTGAGTTTTGCTGTTTAAGCCAAAATTATTGATGTATATTGCCTCACAAGGGTATCTACAACTCATACATGAAATTAAAATGCTTAATAAACCCTAAATGCTCATTTCTGCAATCTTGAACATTTTAATACAAATAAGTTTGTTTTTCAAAATTGAAAGCTTAATTTGTTAAAAACTATATTGAAAAGAGATTTAATCTTGGCATATAGTTGGAAATGCTCCACAAGTGGTTTATGTTTCTTTGTGAAAAACTTTGAAACAAATTACAACACTGTATCAAACCTCTCCTCTAAAATCCAACTCTTGGTATACATCCAGAAAAATCGGAACTACTACAGTGCTTTGAGCGGTACTACCGCTGAATGGTACTACCGCAGTTTCAATGGTGGTACTTTCGAAATTTCTGACAAATGGCTGATTTGTTTCAAAATTTGATTTCCAATTTCCTCAGCCATTCCTTTTGCTCCTCAAAATCAAGTTGATCCTTATTAATCCTTGCTAGCTACCCTCAAGCATTTCTTGATTCAATATGCCATTTTGCTCCTAATTTGACTCTTTTTTATAAAACAATATCCTTTCTAAAGAGTGGTAGACTTTTGATTATCTTGACCACATCATGAGTTGTATCCCTGTCTTTACAAATGATATCATCTCTTTCCTTCAAGTGGTATCTCTTACAAGTGAAAAATGAGTGGTATCCTTGTTCCTTTAAGTGGTATCCTCTCAAAGTTATATCGTTTTCCCCTTTTGCGGAGCAAATCTTTTATTAACAAAGCTCTCTCACGTATATGACATCCGTCTTTTATGGTATCCACTCTTACAAGTGGTCTATCCTCAGATGATATCATTCTCTTCCCACAAGTGGTATTTCAAGTGATATCTTTCTACAGGTGGTATTTTCTTCAATATCTCAAGTGAAAATCATTGAAGATCCCTCAAGGTTATGGGATATTAGTTGATCATACAAGTGGCATCAAGTTTTCACAAATGGAATTAATCACACTTGGTGTCATGTATGCTCACAAATAGTACAAGTGGTATCAAGTCTTTACAAAATAGATATAATCATATTTGATATCCTTTAAGTTCATAAGTGATATTTTTCATAAGTGGTATCAAGTTTTCTACAATCAAAATTAATTATACTTGATATCATTTATGTTTACAAGTGGTATTTTCTCACAAGTGGTATCTAATGTCATCTTAAGTGGTATAAAGGTCAAAATGGTATATGCTCATATGGAAAGGACAAAAGAACAACAAAAGATTAAAAGCACCCATTATGGAGAAAATTAGAAATCTTTGAATCTTGGTGCTAGATGATATAAGAAGAAAAAGCCTAAATGAAGAGGAGTTGAGAGAAGAGAAGAAAAACAAGAAAGAGGAGAATCTTTTATGTGTCAAAGGAAAAGAAAATGCCAAGGCGGTACTTTATGTAAAGGGGAATTTTTCTTTATGAAAAACCTATATATATGTTGTTGGGGGGAAAACCTAAAACGGTATGACTAGGTAGGGCTAACGATATGTTCCTAGTCTTTTACCGGCCTTGGTGTTTAGGTGGAAGACCGGGTTGCTAGTATAGGTTGTCGTACTATTAAGAGGGGTCATGTCTAATAGCTTGAGTCTCATCATGTATTGATAGCTTAATCTCACTTGCTCTACCTCTCTTTGGCATGATACTTATATTTGTGAATATGTTTTGCAAATAGTTGAAGCTCATGTGTTTGAATCCTTGTAACATGGGCTTATACATTGCAAATGTGTTTTGCAAGTATTTGAAGTCCATGTTTCCTACTCTTCGTGGTATGAGGTTTATTTTTGTAAATATATTTTGTAAATGGTTGAAGCTCATATATAATCCTTGTAGTATGTGACTTTGATTTGTGAATGTGTTTTGCAAATGTGAGGAGTCCATGTACCTATTCTTTGTGTCGTGATTTTAAAAGTGTGCAAATATGTTTTGCAACTTGTTGGGAATCATGTTTGATCCTCTTGTGCATAATACTATAGTTTGCAAATGTGTTTTGCGAAACCTGTTGAAATATCTGCACTTGTCGAGAAAATCAGAATTACCGCTGTGTATGTAGCGGTATTATCGGAGGTTAGAAGTATCGGCTCTTTGTGAGCAGTACTACCGAACATCGGAAGTACCAGCATGTGTTGCGCGGTACTACCAGATGAGCAGCTTGAACGGCTCTGTGTGAGTGGTCTGTCCAATCGGTGGAAGTACTGGCTCTGTGTGAGTTGTACTATTAGAAGGCAAAAGTACCAGCGTGTGTTGCGCGATACTACTTGACTTCAAAAGATCCGGATTTTCCTATCGTCCTTTTTCTAGAGAGACACCTGTGTAGTGGTCTTTTCCTACCCGCGAAAGTGGTAGTTCTGCATGTGTGGCTAGTTTTTTTAACCATTGCGAGGGGAGCTGAAGTACCAACCTTATAATGGCAGTACTTCCAATTTCCCTGATTTTTCAGGGATTTGGCTACAATGGTTAGTTTTCTTGTGTAGGGTATAAATACCCCATTGTGGCCAGTTGGAGTAGTTGTTACTCGACTCATTTCTATTCCCTTGAGATACTGTGAGATCCTCCTTTCTATTGTACATGTGTTGCACTTTGTGAGCAAGGAGAATGGATCTAGATTGCATATGTTGCATCTAGAGTTGGATTTAGTGTCTATTTGAGCTTGTGCATTTGTTGTATGTGGTGAGAGTCAAGCTAGGGGCTTGACTTATCACTCTTGGAGTTTACCGACTCCTAGACAACATTGGAGGCGTCGTGTGCGGTGAGCTTCTCAAAGAAGATTGTGAGAAGTCCTGGTGAATTGTGAGTGGTGTGGTGCTCGCCAATTTCGGAGTGGAGGAACAACAACCTTAGTGGATTGAGGTGTTTCCCTTACTTCGTAGAGCTGGTTCAATTTGTTTAGGCTAACCTCAACGTGGACTAGGGGCGATCGGTAAGTCTCTGAACACCATGGTAAAAAGATACTGTGCCTTTGTGGTTTATTTTCTTGTGCTTCATTTACTTTCAAGCAATTTACATTCATAGAATTAAATTGATTGCTTGTCATCATAGGATTAAAAACCTTTGACATAGACTAAGGTTGTTGGTGCACTTAGGTGATCCTAGTTGATTTAGGATTTGTTTGTGCTAAAACCAATTTGATTTAATCTTTCACATTATATTCTTGGTTTTAGCCAATTGCTTAAATATAATTAATTTAATTGAATTTTTTAGAAACGACTATTAACCTCCCTCTAGTCGGCCTCCTCGATCTTACAGAAACCCAAGGGATCTCTACGAGAATTCAACAGTGGTGCCGCTGTGGACTTCGAGGTGAGTGACTGGTGCAAATTTATAGCGTGTGCATGGCACTAGAGCTCGAGGTCAATGGCATGAGGCGGTGTAGTCGAACAAGGTGTCTATAGTGTTTTGATTTCATAAGCTGTGGAGAGATGTTGATGAGAGAGGACAGATAGGAGATTGAGGATATGGACGGTGGCCTCATCTTAGGAGTAGTGTTGTGCATGCTGCTAGTGTTATCCATCTCCAACTTCGGCTAAGGCGCTGCCACCTCGACTGCTGCTCATGCTGCTGGCAACCAGGTACCCAGCCAACAATACCATGTCTCTATCTCTCTACTCGTATGTAATGAATAGTATAGCCCTAGATTTTCCTAGTGCTTGTGCCTAATCCCTTGCAAATCTCGTGGTCTCAAGGAGGAAAAAGTTGTGTACCGCAGTACTATGGCACATCGCATGCATCTAAGACATGTTGCTCCGATGGTAGTAGAACAATGAGATTCCATGTCTTTTCCTTCGATTGCATCGTGTTTATCTTAACTCTAGCTTTGTTCCGAGAAATTTAGGTTGTACAGTTGGAGAGGACTATCGGCAAGTGATGAGTAGAGCCAGGAGAATTAGTATGTCCTCAAATCGTCCAAGAAGGAGAAGAAAATGCAAGAGTAAGATAGCTTCAATTGTTTTTTGCATTGAGTCAAGTTCTTGAACTATAAATATTTCATTGTTTTACTAAATTGGTATCCAGTCAAATTATTTAAGATGCCTCTCGCAAAAAAGAAAAGAATTTTTTAAACTGCAACTTCAGCTACATGAGACATACTTTGTTCATGTACTATTTTGGCGTGTCACAATATGCATGCAATTCCCAACATTAATTACATACAACTTAGTATGATTGATTCTTGTAGTAGACTTAGTTCTCAATAGAAGAGGGGATCAATTGCATATTTCATGGTTATACTCCATATTCTTGCTTTTCCTAATTCACACATGTGGTTGCCAGTTTGCTTACTGTTGTGGTTACAGACCAAACAGAGAGAGAGATCGTAGTGGAGAGTTGGGAGAGAGTGATCGTAATGGCTTGGGCTTTCCCATGGCCTGTATTCCATATATATATACACATGGGGAGTGCTTTTACAGTTATACCCTTACATCTGAGTATCCCCTTCAGGGGCACTTATGTCATTACACATGGCCTATTCCGGGCCTTATAACCTTCTAACAGGCCTGCTGGGTTTAGGTGGGGGCCACCCCTACAACAGGAGCCTCTCATGGTGAAGGGCTTCACAGGGCCGAAGCCATGTTGCCAGTCCTTTGGCCCCCTCCGTCCCTGCGGCCTGTGAACTTCTCCGAACTTGCGGAGCTTCGATGTGCAGTGGGTCCCGAGGGCTGAGGCCGTAGCCGAAGCCGATGCCCGGATTGCGTCCGAGGTAGACGCACGCGCGCCGTCCCCTACCCTTCGAACGGGTGGCAGCGGAGCTGGCGCCTAGCCGAAGTAGACGCGCACGCGCTCCATCCCCTACCCTTCGAACGGGTGGCAGCGGAGCTGGCGCTTAGCCGAAGTAGACGCGCGCGCGCTCCGTCCCGTACCCTTCGAACGGGTGGCAGCGGAGCTGGCGCCTAGCCGAAGTAGACGCGAAGGCGCTTCGTCCCCTACCCTTCGAACGGGTGGTAGCAGAGCTGGCGCCTAGCCGAAGTAGACGCGCACGCGCTCCGTCCCCTACCCTTCGAACGGGTGGCAGCGGAGCTGGCGCCTAGCCGAAGTAGACGCGCACGCTCCGTCCAGGTCAGACTTCTTGGCTCCGAGGTCGGTATTGGGGACCGAGTCGGGGTCGCGGCTGACGCTGTAGTGAGAATGGGCCTTGCGCCGCTGATGTCGCTGCACTTCGGGACGGTTGTGCCCCGCGGTCGGGTAGTGCGCTTTTAATGGCGGCTGGAATCGTGCCGACGCCTGGCCTGTCAGAGGGAAGGCTGTCGCGTCGCGCAGTCTGCCTTCCGTGGGTGGGGTACGCGGCGGTTTATGCCTGGTGCATCATGGGATGTGAGCGGTTGTGTGAGCGCGGCCGTTCACCTCTTCCCTAGGCAAGCGGGACGCGTGTCGGTCGCGCGCTGGCGTTGTGCGCTGCCTGGCCAGCTACCGGGCACGTTCCTCCAGATGCCGGTGGTTCTTTCCAGTCGTGGGTAGTCGAACCGCTGGGGGTTTTTAATTTGGTTGCGCTTCTGGTCGCGGAGGAGGCGAATGGGCTTTATAAAGCGCCATGGCTGTGGTGGGGGCGCTCTATCTCGCCTGTCACCTAGCTCTGCTTATTTCACATTGATAGCCTTTCTGCCCTAATCTTAGAGAACAATGGCCGGTCATGACGGTGCCTCCCGCCATCCTGGCGGCGGCTCCTTGTCTATCCGGGATGAGTTGTCCTTCCCTTCCGAAGATTACGAGCTGGTGCTGCGGGGGCGTTTGCGTGGCGACAAGCGGTGGGACGCCATGGAACACTCGGGGGGTCGTTGCCCCCGTGTGCTGGGGAGGAGCCGCGTGACTGAAGAGATGCTGCAGCGGCTTGTACGGGAAGGGAAGATCGAGGAGCGCGATGGGGCTCGCCTACCCCGCCGTGACGAGACGGAGCCCCAGGAAACGGAGGCGATCGTTTTCGTCGCGTTCTTCGACGCCGACCTTCGAATGCCCTCAACGACGTTTGTGGGCGAAGTCCTTCGGACCTACGGGTTGGAGCTAGCGCAGTTGACGCCCAACGCCATAATCCGTCTGGCTGTCTTTACATGGGCTACGCGGACGGAAGGCCGGCGTCCTAGCGCGAGCCTGTTCGCCATCCTGCACGACGCGTGCTGTCGACCCAAGAAGGTTGAGGGGGCTGTATCCAACTTTGGTTGCGTAGATTTCGTGCTACGAGCGTCCTGTACGACGCTGTTCCCTGCACCGGCCAATCTGGAGAGGTGGGAATTCGGCTGGACGCGACGGTGGTTTTATTACGTCGTGACTAGCACGAGTGGCCTGCTATGCCGAGGTGGGCCGATCTCGTTCAACAGCTCGCCAAGTGTGAAGCCGGAGGCTGATGACGCACGGAGGCTATGGAGGCTTGCTGGCGTTGCACGCCGGCTGAGTATGCGCGACTTGGCTAAAGAATTTACAATGTACGGGGTGGCGCCACTCTCCGCCCAGTGGAAGTACGGGCGACAGGGCGACGACCGAGAGGACGGGGTGCGCCCGTCATTGTCTTGCCTGCTTCCGCCCTCCGCTCCTTGTAAGTCGCGCAGTGCGTTGGTGCGTACCCGTTTGTCTGCGTAGTCCCCGGCTGACCAACTTGTTGCCTTTTATGCAGTGGCTCAGCTAGAAGATGCCGAGCACGCGGTTGCGACGTTCCTTGGCCCGTACACGCTCAAGGAGCACAAGCTGCGCGAGGCCGCGACCCAGACGGTGAAGTAGGGGCGGATAAACCGCACGTGCGAGGTTCTGCGCATGGCTGTGCCCGAGCGCGCGGTGCCGGCAGAGGCTCCGGCGGAGGCTCCCACAGGGGCTTCGAGCCGTCGTGGTGGTGGTAGCCAAGCGGGGGCTTGCTCCGAGGTTGCCGCATCCAGTCCGCCCGGCGATGGGTCCGGCCGGACCAGCTCGGGAGGGCGCGTCGCCCCGAGCCCATTGGCGGCCTCCTCCGCCGGCGCTGTTGAACTCGTGAGTACGCCTCTCGTTGTGCCGGAACCTGCCAACCCGGCGGAGGACATCACTCCCGGCGGTGCTTTGCCACCCACGGCGGTCGTCGAGGAGGCGTCCGGGGTGGTAGTGACCAAAGGCGCGACGGGAGCTGCAGCTGCTAACGTCGCAGAAGAATCGCCTGTGGAGCCGCAGGCGAAACGCCTTCGGGTCCGGCCTCCTTCGCCTTCGAGGGGGCGGTACAACGTTGCCGGCCCTGTGCTTGGAGCTGCGGCGCCCGACGAGGTCGGTGCGGCTGAAAGGTCTGCTCGACCGCCCACTGAGGTACTCGCCTCCCGACTGGCGGTTGAACAAGCACCTCCTGTCACGGCGGGGGATGCAGAAGGTAGGCGCAGTTCCCTTTCCTCGCACGACTTCGCAAAACTCTCCCCGATTTGCGCGCTCATTCCGTCGACATCAGGCGAGACGAAGTCTCCCGGCCGCGGTGAAGGATCGAGCAACGGGGGTGTGCGCGACATGCCGGACCCCGTACAGGGTATCCTGTAGGCGGCTGCCGCCGTCGACGTGGCCGACGCCTCCGCAGCCCCTGACGTGGCGGGGGGCGGGGCTCGTCCTCTCCGACTTCCTCCCGCGCCCGGAGACGCTTCGCGCTTTTAATGCAGCCGCGAAGCGCGCCCGTGACGGCTTTGACCAACAGATGCTGTCATCGTGCGAGGGGGACCTCCTAGCGCTCACACTGCGGGCCTCGGAGATAAGGGTAAGTATGCGCGCTCGCAGTTGCTAGAGCACTGTCGAGCACCTGCTGACTTTTTCTGGTATTTCCAGACGCTTGTCCTTGGCCACGCGCTAGATGAGGCCCGCATCCGGGAGCGGAGAGCCCTGGAGGTCGATCTTCGTGCTGCGGACGACGCCCATGCCACGAAGGACGAACAGCTTCACGTGCTGGAGGGCGCCCTGGCGGCTGCACAGCAGGAGACCGAGGAGGTCCAGCGCGCCGCGGCGGAGGAACGCACCTCCCTTTTGCAGCAGATCGCCACTCTGCAGGAAGAGAAGGCCCAGCTGGTGGAGTCCCTTGCGGAGAAGGACGGCGCCTTGGACAATGCGTCCATGTCGTCGTGGAGGGCAATGGAGTCTCTGAACCAGGCCCTCCGGGACCTGTGCGTCGACGTGCCGGACGCTACCCACGGGCCGGAGGACTTGGTGGAGACGCTCGGGCTGGTCGAGGAAGGTGCCGGCGTTGCTCTCCGCAGCGCGAAGACCTTCGGCGAGCATTGCGGCTTCCTCGGCGCGTGCCTCGCCCTTGCCATGCTCCACACTCATGGGTGCAGACATGTCCACGAGCTGGCGAACCCCCAGCTGGATCTTCCTGCCTAGCCGGAGGCGCTGTCGGACGCTATCCGCTTCATCGATCCTGGCCTCCGAAATTTCCACCGACGGATCTGGGGCTACGTCGGGGAGGACGCGGCCAGGGTCGCGGTGCAGCACACGCTACACGGGGGCGGGGACCTCCTCCGCTGGCTCGAAGGAGTTCCTCGGCGTCCCAACAGCGGCGCGGGCCCATCGGGACCACGCGAAGGGTGAGCGGTTGGTTAGGGGAGCGGTGTACTACGCGCTCCTTCTTGTGGTCATGTAACCCCGGCATTTTTTGTGGAAAACTGAAGTAGCACCCGCTCTTAATATTGTATGCTGCTTGTTATACTTCGCGTACGCATAGGAGCAACGCCTGTGCGTGCGCGGGATTCGCGTCTTGTTTATACTCCGGAGAGTGCACGCACGGGCGCCCCTCCTGCTGCGTCTCATTTAGAGTCCGTAGACTGGCACGTGCGGAGGCGGACCTCGACGCTACGACTTCATTTAGAGTCCGTAGACTGGCGCGTGCGGAGGCAGACCTCGACGCTACGACTTCATTTAGAGTCCGTAGACTGGCGCGTGCGGAGGCGGACCTCGACGCTACGACTTCACTTAGAGTCCGTAGACTGGCGCGTGCGGAGGCGGACCTCGACGCTACGACTTCATTTGGAAATAGCGAGCTTTATTGAATTCCCGTTTGCGCGGGCGAGCATCGTACAAGGAGGGGCTGATGCCATTATAACCTTCATCCTGCGTCTAGGCGTAATATCGCCGCAACTTGTCCGCGTTCCATGTGTGGCAGAGAGTTTGTCCCTCAAGTGTGGTGAGGCGGTACGCTCCCTTCTGTAATGCTTCAGCCACAATGTATGGACCTTCCCACTTGGACTCCAACTTGCCAACGGTCTCCGCGTGGAGTGCCGTTCTAAGGACAAGATCCTCGGCCTTGAACCTTCGCGGATATACGGACCGGTCTCGAGTACGTACTGTCTCCCGTGCGTACTTTTCAACATGTTGGGCTGTGCTCGCTCGCGCCCCGTCGAGGAGGTCCAAGGACACGCGACGCTCGTCGTTGGGCGCTTGGACGAGAACCCTCCGCGATCCAGCCTTGATTTCTTCAGGCGTCACCGCCTCATCACCAAAAAGAAGCTTGAAGGGCGTGAATCCCGTCGGGCGTGTTACCGTTGTGCGAAGGGACCAGAGGACGCTGTGAAGCTCGCTCGGCCACCTGCCCTTCGGTAGCCCGACTAGGCGTTTTTTGACGGCGATAGAGATGGCACCGTTCGCCCTTTCGACTGCTCCGTTGGACTGGGGGTGCCCAACCGAGGCGAACCGAATCGTGATGCCTATGTCGCCACAGAACTCCTTGAATGGGGCGGCATCAAACTGCAAGCCGTTGTCGACGGTGAGTTCCATGGGCACGCCGAAGCGACATATGATGTTCTGCCAGAGGAAGCGCTGCATGGCCGCGGAGGTTATCTTGGCTAGGGCTACCGCCTCCAGCCACCTGGAAAAGTATTCCAGCGCGACTACCACAAACCGCAGGTCCCCTGGGCTCGGGGGAGCGATCCCACGATGTCGACGCCCCAGCGTGCCAACGGCCACACCGGGGGGATAGGATTGAGGTTCGTCGGGGGCCTGCGGATGAGGCGCCCCATCCACTGGCACCCCTGGCACCGACGCACGAGGTCCTGGGCGTCAGTGATGGCAGTCCGCCAGTAAAAGCCTTGCCTGAACGCCTTGCCGACCAATGATCTCGGCGCGAGGTGAGACCCGCATGCCCTCGCGTGGGTCTCCGCGAGGAGCTTCTTCCCTTCTTCGCGGGAGAGGCAGCGCAGGAGCGGTGCACAGACTCCCTGCTTGTAGAGCGTCCCTTCAAACACCTGTAAGGATCTGGCACGGTGTTGCAGACGCCGGAGCTCGGCGTGGTCCTCTGGCTCGGCGATGCCCTGTAGGAAATTGAAGATGGGCTCTCGCCAGTCGCCCTGCTGGACGACGTGATGAACGAGAGCCGCGTCCCGGTTGTCCTGCGCGATGGCCGCCTGCGGCAATACTTCGTAAAACGCCTCGTTAGGGGATGGCAGCTGCTGGTTGGCCGCCTTCGCGAGAGCGTCGGCCTGCTCATTTTCCGCGCGAGGGATGGCCTTGACCGTGACGCCCAAGAAATGCCTTTCCCTTGCTCTTACGGCGGCGAGGTATTTAGCCAGCTCAGGGTCCTTGGCCTGATATGACTTGTCTACGTGGCCGGCCACCAAACGCGAGTCCGTGCGGACGAGCACTCGCCGCGCACCGATTGCCTTGAGCTTGGTCAGGCCGAAGAGTAGTGCTTCATACTCAGCTGTGTTGTTGGTGGCCGGAAACGCGAGGCGTGCCGAGTACGATAGGTGCTGCCCCTCGGGTGTGACAATTACCGTGCCTACACCCGCGCCCGCAACGCCGTAAGCCCCATCTATGGTGAGGGTCCAGACCGGGTCGTCGCGCTTCTGAGCGGGCTGAGCCGGCGGAGTCCATTCTACGAGGAAGTCGGCGAGGACTTGAGATTTGACTGCCGTCCGTGAGGCGTATGTCAGGGAGAACGGGGCGAACTCGGCAGCCCACTTGCCGATGCGCCCCTTGGATTCCTTATTGTGTAACATCTCCGCTAGGGGGAACGAGGAGGGCACTGTGATCGGGTGGGCCAAAAAATAATGTCGGAGCTTCCTGGAGGTCATGACCAACGCGTAGGCAAGCTTTTCGAGCTCCGTATATCTCGTCTTGGCACCTTGGAGGGCTTCGGAGACGAAGTATACGGGCCGCTATATGGCGCCTTCCTCTAGGACGAGGACGGCACTAACCGCTGTAGCCGACGCGGCCAGGTAAAGCAAGAGGGGAGCCTCTGGTGCTGGGGCGACCAGAGTGGGGAGGCTTGCTAGGTGCTTCTTGAGCTCGTTGAAGGCCTCCGCACAGTCGCTGTCCCACCGGAATCCATCGCACCCGCGGAGTGTCTTAAAGAATGGTAGACCCCGTTCCGCTGCCTTAGATAGGAAGCGGCTTAGGGCCGCCATGCGGCCCGCCAGCCTCTGGACCTTCTCGCCGTCTTGGGCGGCTCCATATCCAGGATGGCCTCAACTTTATCGGGATTCGCCTGGATGCCCCGTCTGGACAAGAGGAAGCCAAGTAATTTGCCCGCTTGGACGCCGAAGACGCATTTGTCAGGGTTGAGCTTGATGCCGGCCTTCCTGAGGTTGTCGAAGGTCTCCTGGAGATCCTGGCCGTGCAGAGCGAGCTGTCGGGTTTTGACTACCACGTCGTCGACGTAGGCTTCCACGTTCCTCCCGAGTTGGGCGGCGAGGGCAAGGGCGATGAGGCGGGTAAAGGTAGCGCATGCGTTCTTCAAACCGAAGGGCATCCTGACGAAGCAGAAGGTCCCAATCGGTGTGATGAAACTGGTCTTGTCCTCGTTGTCTTCGGCCATGTATACCTGATGGTAGCCAGAGTAAGCGTCCAGGAAACTCATTAGCTCGCACCCGGCGGTAGCGTCGACCAGTTGGTCGATGCGTGGCAAGGGGTAATTGTCCTTTGGGCATGCCTTGTTGAGCGCCGTGAAGTCGATGCACATACGCCAGGCCCCGCTGGCCTTTTTGACCAATACAGGATTGGCGAGCCACTCTGGGTGATGGACCTCGCGAATGACCCCAGCCCGAAGGAGCTTCACCACCTCCACCTTGGCCGCCTGCTGCCGATCCATGGACATACGGCGAAGCTTCTGCTTGACCGGCTTGGCGTCAGGGCGGACCGCCAAGCAATGCTCGATCACTGCGCGGTCTACGCCCTTAATGTCCTCCGACGACCATGCAAAAATGTCGGTGTTGTTCTGAAGCACTCGGAGTAGGTCTCGCTCGACCTCCGCAGGGAGCCCCTTGCCAATGGACACAAACTGCTCGTCCGCCTGGAGCGGCACCTTTTTGACTTCACCTTCGGGCCGAGGCTTAGGCGTCCATCCCGGAGCGGAGGGCGTGTCACCGAGCATGTCTGGGAGGACGTGCACCGGGCGTTGCAAGTCCCAGCTGCTGGCTTCGACGCGTCTGGCAAGGTCCTGGTCGCCAAAGATAGTGATCACACCCACTGGGCCTGGGAGCTTCATACATAAGAACGTGTGGTGCGGGATCGCCTCGAGGGAGTTGATGGCGGGCCGTCCCAATATGACGTTGTAAGGGTGCGGGATATCTACAACGTCGAAGATGACGTGCGCGCTTCGGGCGTTTTCCCCCTGGCGGAATGTAACTGGAAGGGACACGTGTCCTATGGCCTCCAGCGGTTGGCCTCCGAAACCTTGAAGCGGAGCTCCTGGCTGCTCTAAGCGGCTTCGGGGGATTCCCATACGGGCGAGGGCCCCCGCGAACAGAATGTTCGCAGAGCTCCCCCCGTCGACAAGGATGCGCCTGACGTCATGGCCCGCAATGTGGGCCTGTATGACTAAAGGGTCTTGGTGAGGGAACTCCACACCCCTGGCGTCATCCAGGGTGAAGGTGATGTTGCGGGGTGGCACCCACGGCTGTGACTGCTCCAATGGGGCCCCTGATAAGGAGCCTCCGGTAATGACGCTAATGGCGCTGTGCCGCACGTCTTCTTTGGCAAAGGCTCGCAGGGGGTCACCTCTTGGCTGCCGCTCATGGACTTCGGCGAGGGGCCTGGGAGGTGAGGCCCGAGATTCGGCCATCACCCGTCGCAGTTCCATGACCGCAGTGCACGCCTTCGTAGCGTGATCGCCGTAACCATGCACCTCGCACCACTTGCCGTAATCCCGAAGTTCTTGCTCCGCTCGGGGCCGCTCGTCCTGACCGGGTCCGCCTTCACATCCTCGGCCCTCTTTCCCCGATACGGGGGCCGGCTCTCGAAGGGCGTTTCCGATGCCGAGGACATGGCGGGCCTTTTGTGGTCTGCGCTGGTGACGCCGGGGCTTCCTGCTCCCCGGGGCCGCCGCCTCCGGGAGTGTCCTCCCGGGGTTGTCGACTGTGGCCCTGCTTCGGGGAATCATCGCCCGCCTTCTCCTCGCATGGCAAGCGTTTTGCTTGGGCGAGGTCGGGGGCAGGGGCGTCGCGCCTCCTTGCATCCTCCTCAGCCCGCGCATACCCCTCCATTTTGTCGAAGAGCTTGGCGACTGTCTTGATAGGCTTGCGCGCGTTGTACTCGGCCAGGGGGCCCGGGCGGAGGCCCTGTATGGCCACGTTGATGATGGTTGCCTCGTTGACGTCCTTGACTTGACAACGTATCTTCGCGAAGCGTTTGAAATAGTCCCGGAGGCTCTCCGAAGGTTCCTGCTTCACGGCGAAGAGCTGGCCCGCGTTGACCCGCTCAACATAATTTCCTTGAAAGTTGTTGTGGAGGCGGTCGCGGATCTGCTCCCACGCGTAGATGGAGGTTGGCTCTATGGTAAAAAACCAGGAAAGCGCCACTCCTTGCAACGCGAGGGGGAGTCCCTTCGCCTTGGTGGTGCCATCTCCGCCCGCAGCCTCGATTGCGGTTTCGTATACGCGCACGAACTCGCGGGGGTCCGTGTCGCCTTTATAGGGCTCGATGACACTGGGGAATTTGAAGTCTTCGGGCCACGCCGCCTGCTGTAGCCCTGCCGAAAGCGGGGACTCTGGATCGACGCGTCGCAGCGGCACGCGGCTGGATGTGGTGGCGTCACGGCTGTCCGCCCTTTCCGGCGTGGGCTCTGGCGCGACCACCGGCGCGGCCTGCTGGCTTCGAGCCTCTTGTATGTCTCGGACAACCCCCCGAAGATCCCCTAGCTCCTGCTGGAATGCTTTGAGGGCCGCCAGCAGGGCGCCTTCCACCGCCTGCGCGGGCAGGGCCGCCGGCGCACCCAGCGGACGGATCGGCACAGGTACGGTCGCCCCGCGAGCTCCCGAGCTGCCGGCCGCTCCGTTGTGGCTACCTCCAACCGCCCGATCCACGCTACCGGCGAGCGTTGCGGCGAGGGCGGCGAGGTTGGTTGCCGCAGCGCCGGTGGCGGGGTCGACCGTCGTAGCGCCGGTGGCGAGGTCGGTCGTCGTGGCGCGAGCGTCGACGTCCTCGACCACCGTGCCTACGTCATCGCCCGCGCCCGCAACAGCCGATGCCGAATCCCTGGTACCCCTGCGACGCTCCGACCCAGCCGCCTTCTTTCCCTTCGCCGCCGGCGAGGCTTTTTTCGGTGCCATCCTTCTTCGGACTTCAAGCTTGCTTCTGTCCTCCCCACGGACGGCGCCAACTGTTGTGGTTACAGACCAAACAGAGAGAGATCGTAGTGGAGAGTTGGGAGAGAGTGATCGTAATGGCTTGGGCTTTCCTATGGCCTGTATTCCATATATATATACACATGGGGAGTGCTTTTACAGTTATACCCTTACATCTGAGTATCCCCTTCAGGGGCACTTATGTCATTACACATGGCCTATTCTGGGCCTTATAACCTTTTAACAGGCCTGCTGGGTTTAGGTGGGGGCCACCCCTACAACACTTACCAATCTCAAGATAGAATGTGGAATAGAAGTGCATTTTGCGTTTTATTTATTTTCTTGGTTGTATTGAAATATATTAAAGAACAAAATTTTGACATATAAGAAATTGTGTATCTCAAAGCTGAAGGAGACACAAGGCAGTCAAGCAAGTGCCTTATATATACTTTTGTTTTTATGGCTGTCTAACTTGATGTTTATTTATTTAGATAAATGACAAGGTTTTCTTGCCAAAGTTAACAAACCAAATAATCGTGATCTCCTTTTGATAAAACATGATAGGTCATTATCCAGGAAAATAAATTTGTGTGTTTTTTCCTTTAAATTTTGACAGCTACCATTGCAAGCCTTAAGTCAAGAATTTCTTTTGTCTCTGTGGTTGGCTACAGCAAAACTTATCCCTTGTATGATTTTCCTCACTCTTGTATGTATTTTTAACACAGATGCTTGATGGAAGGATAATTGAACTTAAGGTGAGGCTACATGAGAGAAGAATGTAAAGACCAAGGCTAGCAGAGTAATTAGAGTGGCAGCGATGATGATACCAATGATTCCATGCTACGTTATTGTTATGGTATACCATATCATCTTACTTTGCTACAGAATATAGATAATATGTGGTGCAAAATTTTGGTTTATAATAAAAAAACAATACTTATGTGCATCAAAATCTTACAAAATGCTTTGCAACATGTAGGCATTCTCATTGCAAAACTAGAGATAATTTTAAATTCTAGTTAGTTAGAAAGTGTGGCCAGTGGTCAATTTGTATGCTTTGGATGAAATAATCTGAACAACTGGGCGAATTGTATGCTTTAGACATGGTTGGTGCGTACCGCACAGAAATTTTTGAATGTGCAAAGAGTTTCCGTTGCAACGTGCAGGTACATTACTAGTGTGTGTATATATATTGATGATGTATTTTAAAAACTTTTAATTGCAAAATTGGAATAAAAAAATAGTTTGTAATCTATATTGAGAATTTATATATGCTATAGGGTCTAACCGCACTTCGCTGCGGGCTGTGTTAGGGTGTGTCATATTATAATCACATTGTTACATGTCCAAACATGTTGGGCGGTGAGGAGAAGTATGTTAGGAATTATATTCCGATAAGTTGTCTTTAACAAACAATACATTGTAGACAACAGAAGATACTTGTTTTATACTGAGCAGCACCATGTTGCAACATACTCGCCAGCATAGATAACCTGCGTCAGTATGCAGCCGTGAGGTCGTCCGGCTTGTATCTAACGCTAAGTGTATTTCAGATCAACTAGCTGAATATTCGTGCTTTACTACAAATAAAAGAATATCATATTACTCTCAACACACGGAGTCGACATCATTATGATCGGTTGGTTCGATCCACGCCCTTAGCTCCACCTATGCTCTTGATTGCGTCACGTCTCTGTGACCAGAGCTATGCTTTTTTGTTAAGAAATTTTTGGGAGGTAGAAATTGTATATTGTTAAATTATTTTTTCTACTTTAGTTAAAGATTTTTTAGACAATTGAAAGAGAGTTGGGAAGTGACATATCGTCGCCGCTACCACCATCACTATTTTTTTAAGTAGTAAAGATATAGATAAGCTCTATTTGCAGGCAGCCAACTACCAGCATCCCTATTCAAATTTGGGTCAGCTTTGGAGAAGAAAGTGCAGAGGAGAGTAGGGCAAAATAATGAATTTTTGAGCGGTTATTCAATCCTTTGACAAACTTTTTTTTGTAATGAAAAGGCAGGAGCTCTGCCATAGCGGTAAAAGGAGGGGAAGCAAATGTAACGTTATGGTACAATCACAACGAGAACCAGAGCCTTAGCAGGCGGGCAACAGAAAAAGGAAACCTGGAGGCAAACAGCATAAACAAAAAAAAATTACGACCACCGGAACACTTTTTCTCAGCTCAACTTCCTCACGGATACTCCCAACAACCTGCTGTGCTGATAAAATTGTTCAAAATTCTACCATTCCGCTCCTTTCAAATATTACAAGATAGATGATAAGTCTGTTCTTTTGAACTACAGCCGGTAGCTATTTACAAAAGAGAGTACAGAGTAAGAGAAACCCGTGTATGATTTTAGCTGATATAAATACAGTCGTTATAGTGTCTATTATAATCCACTTATAGACTTTAGCTTAAAAATGTATTCAATTTAAAAACTAATTATCGTAAAAAAACTAAAAACAATAGCTGAAAATAAGAGGCTGATAACGCCGTCGAAGTCCCCTTCTGCGTTCTTTGGATACCTTCCGTCTCGCTTCCTGCCACCACATCGATATCTTGGTAATATCAACAAGTACCGGCTATTGTAGCTCCAAGCAACTGAAAATTCTTCTTGAGACCTGAGCAATAGAGCACCAAATGCATGACCGTCTCCTCTTCCAGTCCACATAGAGGACATGTCTGAAAAAATAAGATGCAATTGCATGGCTTGATCGACTGCATTACGTAGGACCGGTAATTGCAACAGAAAAGATTGAATGATACATTCTTAAATTATTTTAAATATTCAGCAATTCTCTACTCTAAAGTTACAAAGCTAAAAAGATCAGATTTGATAGCCTAAATTCACACCACAACCCAAAACAACAAAGCCTTATAAAATTAGCACCTAACTGGTCTGACCATCACAAGAAATGCAGTTTGACTCAGTGGCGAACCCAGGATTTTACCAAAGGGTATGCCGCACCAAAATTTTCATATGTAATTCGGTAAAACCATTTGCCAATTCGGTAAATAATTGTAAAATTTGCACCGTAATTCAGTATACATGCACTAAATAATATGATAAGTCTTAAATTCAAGGATTAAGTTGGAAACTTACACAAATTACAATATAAATAGTTCAAACACCATACTAATAGTCTCAAATATACATAAAAGAGACTTACAATGCTACTTGTCTGACTTTTTTGATCTACGCTTTCTAAAGGACATGAAAATCTCGATTATATCATCTTCATCCACTTCAAAGAATAAAGCCATGAAAATGAATGATAAGTACTCATTTTACAAAACAAAATCTAAGCAGAGACCGGGTAGAATAAAGCCATACTCCACTCAACAATTTCCAGTTTTCCACAAAGTAAATGCACACAGTATGAATTATTAATTTTGTGTTAGAGCTAAGTTGCAGATAATGACAGCTTTCTTTGTGCAGGTAAAAGAGTAACCAATTATTATGAAGATGACTGGAGGCATGAAGCAAATTCAGAGGTACACAAGCCACACAAGCAGCAAAAGATTCCCACATCGCAGCAGAATATTCCAAATGTATGGAAGTAGTAGTAGCAATTCGACCAGTATTCAGTCACTCATGTATCCAGATGTATCTCAATAGAAATGGTATAGTACATGTGAGCTCACCTTGATTCAGCAACCGTACGGTATGAGGGAGCACTGGGATGAACGGGTTCAGCTTGTGCCGCTCCGCGAGTAGTTCCGCTAGGTACCTACAAATAATCGCACATGGTCATCATTAATCACCCTTGTGATACAACTAACCGGCCTTGCCAACTCAGATTTATTTCCTCCGTAAAATTTGGTTAAAAACTAGGAAATTCCCCCAAAATCCAACGAGATAAGCGTCTAAAATGGTAACGCGATCACCGACGTCAGCAAAGTAAACACTGAACTGAGCTACTGGCTTGTTTAATTCAGCGCAAATCCGGTGAAACTACGACAACACGCGACCTTTATCACAAACCAGAGATCTCATTGCGGGGAACCAGATCCGATGCCAAAACAAATCCCTAAACCTCGTCGGCCTACATCAAATCCAAGCCACAAAAACTTGGAGCCATCCCAAAAATCATCGAATCCGCACTGGGAAGAGCGGAATCTGGCCTCCCTGGGACGATCGGAGCCGAAACCCACCCAGAGGCGGCGGCGGAGGCAGCTGCTGCTCCCCCCAAACCCCACAGCACACACCGTCTAGACACGATGCGACACGAAGCAGGGGAGGAGAGGCGTAGGCGGAGGGTGAGGGTGCTTGCTCGCTTACTTCTCCTGGTTGGCGATGGCGGAGGAGGAGGTGCGGAGGCCGAAGATACGCGGGGAGTGCGGGCCTCTTGAGCCCCTCGTGCGGCAGGCGAATCGTCGACTGGATCGGCTGGGCCCTAGGGTATGCCGTGGCCCACCCGGCATACCCTGTGGGTCCGCCCCTGGTTTGACTGGCCACAAACTGCCAGTTTGACCAGCAGTTGGTCTGATCAGGCTAGGAGTGGTCTAACTGCTTCCCTGTTCCTAGAACAAAAAATCAACCCGAGCAAACATCACTTTTAGTACAAATATCAAAATCCATGATCAAATAAAATGAAACTTTGTACACACCTTATTGAGGGTCTCAGAAACATATTCTATTTAAGTATCGTATAGATCTTGGTCAAATTTCTAACCTTTCTGTTGTAGGGGTGGCCCCCACCTAAGCCCAGCAGGCCTGGTAGAAGGTTATAAGGTCCAGAATAGGCCATGTGCAATGACATAAGTGCCCCTGGAGGGGATACTCAAGTGTAAGGGTATAATTGTAAAAACACTCCCCATGTATATATACGGAAGGCAGGCCATGGGGAAGACCCAAGCCATTACTCACTCTCCACTACCATCTCTCTCTCTGTTTGGTCTGTAACCACAACAGTTGGCGCCGTCCGTGGGGAGGACAGGAGCAAGCCTGAAATCTGAAGAAGGATGGCACCGAAAAAAGCTTCGTCAGCGGCGGCGAAGGGAAAGAAGGCGGCCGGGTCGGAGCATCGCATGAGTACCGGGGCTTCGGCAATGGCTGTTGCGGGCGCGGGTGGCGACGCAGGCGTGGTGGCCGAGGACGTCGAAGCTCGCGCTGCGACGACCGACCCCGTCATCGGCACTGCGACGACCAACCCCGGCACTGCGACGACCAACCCCGTGGTCGACGACGTCGACGCTGGCGCGGTGACGGCCGACCTCGCCGACGCGAAAGCAGCCAACCTCGCCGCCCTCGCCGCAACCCTCGCCGGTGGCGCGGACCGGGCAGCTCGAGGTAGCCACAACAGAGCGACAGGCAGTTCAGGAGCTCGCGACGCGGTCGTGCCCGCGCCGACCCGTCCGTTGGGCGCGCCGGCGGTCCCGCCCGCGCAGGCGGTGGAAAGTGCCTTGCTGGCGGCCCTCAAAGCGTTCCAACAGGAGCTAGGGGATCTTCGCGGGGCTGTCCGAGGCATACAAGAGGCTCGGGGCCAACAGGCCGCGCCGGCGGCCGCGCCAGAGCCCACGCCGAAAATGGCGGACAGCCGCGACGCCCCCACATCTAGCCGCGTCCCGCTACGCCGCGTCGATCCGGTGTCCCCGCTTTCGGCAGGGCTACAGCAAGCGGCGTGGCCCGAAGACTTCAAATTCCCCAGTGTCATCGAGCCCTACAAAGGCGACACGGACCCTCGCGAGTTCGTACGCGTGTATGAAACCGCGATCGAGGCCGCGGGCGGAGATGACACCACAAAGGCAAAATGACTCCCCCTCGCGTTGCAAGGAGTGGCGCTCTCGTGGTTCTTTACCATAGAGCCGAACACCATCTACGCGTGGGAGCAGATCCGCGACCGCCTTCACAACAACTTTCAAGGAAACTATGTCGAGCGGGTCGACGCGGACCAGCTCTTCGCGGTGAAGCAAAAACCTTCGAAGAAGCTCCGGGACTACTTCAAACGCTTCGCGAAGATACGTTGTCAAGTCAAAGACGTTAATGAGACCACCGTTGTCAATGCGGCCATACAGGGCCTTCGCCCAGGCCCGATGGCCGAGTACAGCGCACGGAAGCCTATCAAGACAGTCGCCGAGCTCTTCGACAGGATGGAGGAGTATGCGCGGGCTGAGGAAGAGACGCAACGCTTCCGCCCTCGACCTTGCTCAAGCGATGCGCTCGACACACGACGAGGGGATGGGTGACGACCCCCCGAAGCAGGCCCGCAGCCGACAGCCCCGGGAGGACCCCCCTGGGAGCAACGGCACTGGGGAGCAGGAGGGCTCTCCAAGGAGCAGACGCAAGCCCCGGCGTCACCAGCGCAGATCACAAAGTCGTAGCGTCGAGGTCCGCCTCCGCAGGCACCAGTCCACGGACTTTAAATAAGACGTAGCGTCGAGGTCCGCCTCCGCACGCGAGAGTCCGCGGACTATAAATTAAGTCGTAGCGTCGAGGTCCGCCTCCGCACGCACCAGTCCACGGACTTTAAACAAGACATAGCGTCGAGGTCCACCTCCGCACGCACCAGTCCACGGACTTTAAATAAGACGTAGCGTCGAGGTCCGCCTCCGCACGCGAGAGTCCGCGGACTATAAATTAAGTCGTAGCGTCGAGGTCCGCCTCCGCACGCGAGAGTCCGCGGACTATAAATTAAGTCGTAGCGTCGAGGCCCGCCTCCGCACGCACCAGTCTACGGACTTTAAATAAGACGTAGCGTCGAGGTCCGCCTCCGCACGCGAGCGTCCGCGGACTATAAATTAAGTCGTAGCGTCGAGGTCTGCCTCCGCACGCACCAGTCTACGGACTATAAATTAAGTCGTAGCGTCGAGGTCCGCCTCCGCACGCACCAGTCCACGGACTTTAAACAAGACGTAGCGTCGAGGTCCGCCTCCACACGCACCAGTCTACGGACTTTAAATAAGACGTAGCGTCGAGGTCCGCCTCCGCACGCGAGAGTCCGCGGACTATAAATTAAGTCGTAGCATCGAGGTCCGCCTCCGCACGCACCAGTCTACGGACTTTAAATAAGACGTAGCGTCGAGGTCTGCCTCCGCACGCACCAGTCCACGGACTATAAATTAAGACGTAGCATCGAGACTCGCCTCCGCACGCCACAGTCTACGGACTATAAACAAGGCGTCGTCGGCCCAAAAAACACATCTTACAACAGTAAGAATGAATGGTGCATCACCCCATCGCAAAAAAATATGAGGTCAAATGATTACAGGTATGGGTGCTCAAGTGCGAAACCCCCCCTTTTTTTCCCGCCTGATATGATAAACGCCTCAGTCTTCGCGCGGCGCCACGGGGCCCGTGCCGCTGCCATGGCCTCGGGAAACTCCTTCGAGCCAATGGAGGAAGTCCCCTCCCCCGCGCAGCGTTTGCTGTACTGCAACCCTCGCCGCATCCTCCCCGACACGGTCCCAGATCCGCCGGTGGAAGTTCCGGAGGCCAGGCTCGATGGAGCGAATAGCGTCCGGCAGCGCCTCCGGCCGGCCAGGAAGATCCAGGTGAGGGTTCGCCAGCTCCTGCATGTGCCTACACCCACGGGTGTGAAGCATGCCGAGTGCAAGGCACGCACCAAGATAGCCGCAGTGCTCCCCGAAAGTCTTGGCGCTGCGGAGCGCGATGCCCGCTCCCTCCTCGATCAGGCCAAGCGTCTCCACCAGGTCCTCCGGCCCGTGAGTGGCGTCGGGCACGTCAACGCACAGATCGCGGAGAGCCCGGTTCAAAGACTCCATTGCCCCCCAGGCCGACGCGGACGCATCGTCCAAGGCGCGGATCTTCCTGGCAAGAGTCTCGGTCAGCTGGGTCTTCTCCTCCTCCAAGGTGGCAATCTGCCGCAGGAAGGAGGCGCGTTCCTCTGCCGCGGCGCGTTTGACTTCCTCAGCCTCGACTTGTGTGGATGACAAGGCACCCTTCAGCGTGCGAAGCTCTTCGTCCTTTGCCGCGTGAGCATTATCCGCTTCACGAAGGTTGGCTTCTAGGGCCCTCCGCTCCCGGATACGGGCCTCGTCTAGCGCGTTGCTGATGACAAGCGTCTGAAAGCAGCAATAAAAGTCACCAACTGCCCGGTAGCACCATACAAAACGCGCGGCACGTGTACTCACCCGTATTTCCGAGGCCCGCAGCACCAGCGCTAGGTGGTCTCCCTCGCATGACGACAGCATCCGCCGGTCAAGGCTGCCGCTGGCGCGCTCGGCGGCTGCAGTGAGCCCACGGAGTATCTCCAGACGCGGGAGGTAGTTGGACAAGACGGGTTCTGACCCCACCGCGCCGAGGGCTGTGGAGGCTTCAGCCACTTCGACAGCGTCAGATACCGGCGCGTCACCCTGCACAAGGTTTTGGACTTTGCGCACACCCCCATTGCTCGATCCTTCACCATGCCCGGGAGACTTCGTCTCGCCTGATGCTAACGGAATGAGCAAGCAGATCGGAGAGAGTTTCGCGAAGTCAAGCGGAGAAAGGGAGCCACGCTTACCTTCTGCAACCCTCACCGCAGGGGGAGGTGGTGTCAGTTCGGCCACCCATCGGGCGTGAGCGCCTCGGTGGTCGGGCGCAAGGCCCCCTCGGCGGCATCGGGCGCCACAATTCCAAGCATGGGGCCTGCGACGTTGTAGTGACCTTTCGGAGGCGGGGGAGACTGCATCCGAGGACGTTTCGGCTGAGGACCCGAGGGCGATTCCTCCGTGACATTAGCAGCCACAGCTCCCGCCCCACCTTCGGTCTCCGCCGCGCCGAACGTGTCCCTGGTCGCAGCCGCACCATCGCCCACGGCCCTTGCGTCAGGCATAATGTTCCTTTCCGGGTTGGCGGGCTCCGGCCCAGTAAAGGTCGTGCTCGTATGCTCAGCAACGTCTGCGGATAGTGCGGCCGGGTGAATCGAGGCTGCGCGCCTCGCCGAACTGGTCCGGCCGGGCGCGTCACCGGTCGAGCACCCTGACCCAGCGGCGCCAGCCGCCGAGGTGGCTGGCAGGCTGGGTAGGGCAGCCTCGGAGCGAGCCCGGCGCCGCGAAGATGGGGCGTCGGCACGGCCGCCGCCGCCACGATGGCCCGAAGTCCCCGCGGGAGTTCCCGCTGGTATCGGGCGTTCCGGCACGGCAATACCCAAAACCTCGCATGTGCGGTTCATCCGCCCTTGCTTCGCCCTTTGGGTCGAGGCCTCGCGTAGCTTGTGCTCCTCGAGTGTTTATGGGCCGAGGAACACCTTAGCCGCGCGCTCCGCGTCTTCTAGCCGATCCACTGCACAAAAGACAGCAGGGCAATCACATGGAAACAAATGCAGCTACGTCAAGCAATGCCTGCTGCACTCTAAGCAACTTACAAGGGGCGGAGGGCGGATGCAGGCCGGACACTGGCGGGATGCAACTTACAAGCTGCTCCGCTCGGTCATTGCCTCGGCCCGTGTATTTCCACCGGGAGGACAGTGGCGCCACCCCGTACATTGCGAACTCCTCGGCCAGGTCGCGCCTACTTAGCCGGCGGGCGACGCCGACAAGCCTCCATAGTCTCTGCGCATCGTTACTTTCCGGCTCCACGCTTGGTGAAGTGTTGAGCGAGATTGGCCCGCCACGGCATAGCAGGCCACTCGGGCCGGTCACGTGGTAATAAAACCACCACCGGGTCCAGCCGGCCTCCCACCTCCCCAGGGCGGCCGGCGCGGGGAACAGCGTCGTGCAGGTCGATCGCAGCACGAAGTCCACGCTGCCAAAATTGGAGATAGCTCCATCTCCAGCCTTGTTGGGGCGGCAGCAGGCGTCGTGCAAGGTGGCGAACAGGCACGCGCTGGGGCGCCGGCCTTCAGTCCGCGTCGCCCATGTGAAGACAGCCAGGCGGACTATTACGCTCGGCGTCAGCTGCGCTAACTCCAGCCCATAGGCCCGCAAGACTTCGCCCACAAACATCTTTGAGGGCATGCGAAGGCCGGCGTCAAAAAACGCGACGAAAACGATCGCCTCTGTCTCCGGGGGCTTCGGCTCCAGTTCGCTGCGGCGGGGTAGGCGAGCCCCATCTCGATCCTCGATTTTCCCTTCACGAACAAGCCGCTGCAGCGTCTCCTCGGTCACGCGGCTCTTTCCCAATACGCGGGAGCAGCGGCCCCCCGAGTATTCCATGGCATCCCATCGCCTGTCGGCACGCGAGCGCCCCCGCAGCACCAACTTGTAATCCCAGAAGGGAAAGACAGCTTGTCCCAACCAGACGAGGAGCCGCCGCTGGGAGAGTGAGACGTGTCGCCATGGCTGGCCATTGTCTCCTAAAAAGGGGGCAAAAGGAACCAGGGGAGGAAGTCGCGCTACTACCGGCGCGGAACAAGCCAGAATTAAGCGACAAGAGGGACAAAGCGCTCCCATCGCGGGGAGGGCGCCTTATAAAGCCCGCTCGCCTCCTCCGCGGCCAGAAAGAGCAGTTAGGTCAGAACCCCAGCGGTTCGACTACGCACGACCTGGAAAGAGGAACCGTCGGTACTTGGAAGGGCGCGCCTGGTAGGTGGCCAGGCAGCGCACAACTCCAGCGCGTGCTCGACACGCGTCCCGCCTCCCTGGGGAAGCAGCGAACAGCCGCGAGCACGCAACCGCTCACATCCCACGACGCGCCAGTCGCAAGCCGCAGCGTGCCCCACCCACGCGAAAGCGGACTGCACAACGCAACAGCCTGCCCTCTGACAGGCCAGGCGTCGGCATGATTCCGGCCGTCATTTAAAGCGCACTATCAAGCCGCGAAGTCGTGGCACCTGCGAAACGCGGGAAAGCCGGCGGCGCAGCGCCCGCCCTCACCACTGCATACGGAGCGCGCGTGCGTCTACTTCGCCTGGGCGCCAGCTCAGTTGCCACCCGTTCGAAGGGTAGGGGACGGAGCGCGCGCGTCTACTTCACCTGGGCGCCAGCTCCGCTGCCACCCGTTCGAAGGGTAGGGGACAGAGCGCGCGCGTCTACTTTGGCTAGGCGCCAGCTCCGCTGCCACCCGTTCGAAGGGTAGGGGACGGAGCGCGCGCGTCTACTTCGGCTAAGGCCCCAGCCCCTAGTCAAGCTAAAAAAATGAGTTCACAGGCCGCAGGGACGGAGGGGCCCAAAGGATTCGGCAACATGGCTTCGGTCCTGTGAAGCCCTTCTCCATGAGAGACTCCTGTTGTAGGGGTGGCCCCCACCTAAGCCCAGCAGGCCTGGTAGAAGGTTATAAGGTCCAGAATAGGCCATGTGCAATGACATAATTGCCCCTGGAGGGGATACTCAAGTGTAAGGGTATAATTGTAAAAACACTCCCCATGTATATATACGGAAGGCAGGCCATGGGGAAGACCCAAGCCATTACTCACTCTCCACTACCATCTCTCTCTCTGTTTGGTCTGTAACCACAACACTTTCTTTAAAACATGCAAAGGTTACACTCGGGCAAATCTCAAAAACTTGATAACCAATTTGCTCGTGGGGTAAAAACAGCGAAGGTGGCTCTATTTGAGCTCCCACATGTCACAACAAGCAAGACCACGTAAACAATCGAAGCCAGAACCCTCCAGATCAAGAATGAAACGGTTGTGATGGTTAGCTTTCAAGCCTCCATCCCCAATCCGCTAAATAGATAGAGCAATCAACCCACATCTAACCCTAATAGATACTATCCATTAACACAATTGGGAAAACCCGTTAACCCCACACAATACGGGTTTTATACTTATACATAACTTATGCATGCTTTTCAAAGCACATGAGTTTGAACCCGCTAAGTCTTTAGCCTTTATTTCATCCACTTGCTTCTCAGCATCTCATTGACCTAAATTGTTTTTTTCCAAGCACTGCTCAAGCACTATGGTTTTGATCCCATGAAGTTTTCGATATTTAGCCAATTACCAAAATACCCTCGCTTTAACCTAGTCTTCTCTTCTCTTACAAAGAATCGTCATGTTTGTTACGTGTAGGTGCACCAATGACTTGCCATGCATCAGCAAGCTCTCTTGCTCTGGTTCCCATCGAATCACGCCTCACTTGGATCTACGAAACTATTTAGTGTAACCCATCGCTTGAACATTTTCTTCAATATTCCTTACCATTTTTATGCCATGTTTGAGCTCGATCATCTCACCTAGTATTTTGACCGTTTTGGACCTCGACTCCTCCACGAGTATAGTCCTGGTCCTCGCTGTTAATTATAATTGACTTAAAGCTTCCATACACTTCTAAAGATCAAGAAATCATTTTCGAGCACAAGTTCTTCACAACTTGACCCACATTAGTTTAAATATGCATTCATATAACATGAATGCATTGAGCTAGAACCAATTGACCCAATCAACAATCAAATTCCCAAATTTCATATCTCTCAGCCGAAAATTAGAGATAACCGGTCTAACCGTTGCATATGGCCGATCTGATCGCTGTGCAGGATCGGTCTGACTGCTATACATGGCCAGTCTAATTGCCAAGATGAAAGCAGTAGACTGAAAATCCAAATCTTTCGCAAATTTGAATTTTAACACACATTGACAATGGCTCATCACAAATATTTAATCTTCTCACATATATTGCATTGTTTTATAGTACAAAATAAAGGGGTCATTACCATATACGTCAGGAAATACAAGATCTGTACTCATGCAGAAGCCACCGAAAATCACAGCTCAGGAGGTTGGCTGGAAGTGATGAGTGGGTCCGAGATTCTTCATCGCGGACTAAGCACTGAGAAGACGGACAATGCCACCAAGAACAGCGGAAGAAGATGTCTAATGGCAGTTCCAGTGCTCCACGTAGGATAGTGTCTATAGTATTAATTAGATTGCCATGTAGGAGTTTTAGATGATGTGACGCTATATTAATAAGAGAGAGAAGAAAAAGAGGAAAAAACTGGGTCTAATACAAGACCTAGTTTCTATGAGAAAATCAATGCAATAGACACTACCAAATTTTGCATTGGAGAGATGGTGGTATCTTCATGATAGATAGAGAAAAATTATGATTGGTGGAGAGGAGAGAGAGATTTTGATACTTAATTAATTGCTTGGGTTATAAATAGACATGGTGCATTGGAGACAATAGTATCTAAAGTAGTGTCTATATGATATGGCATAGATAGAAACTACTTAAGTGGTTTCTGCACTGGGACTGCCCTAAGCGAGTAAGCCACGACAATGGTGGTGATCGGTTCGGCTGAAAAGCTCATGGCTTATGGCTGAAAACACTGTAGCTGGATGAAAAAAGCACTGTAGCTGACAGAGGCTTATTTAGCATAATTAAATTTAAAAAAATTTAAAATATAAAAAATATGTTAGCCCATTACGTATAATACAAACAAATACGGGAAAAAAAGAAC
This sequence comes from Dendrocalamus latiflorus, assembly GCA_017311315.1. NCBI lineage: Eukaryota > Viridiplantae > Streptophyta > Magnoliopsida > Poales > Poaceae > Dendrocalamus > Dendrocalamus latiflorus. The sequence continues at coordinate 21,557,763 of CM029623.1, forward strand.
CGGCAAAAAGCTCAACAAAAAATCAAAAGTTCAGAAAAAGACGAAACTTATGAATAGTAAAAAATAAACTAGAAGCCAGAAGCCGAAGCCGAATTGATCATGTCAATATCACGCTCATAGATAAAAAGAGAAGCATCGGATTGGGAGCCAGCAAATCCAATGCAACAAACAAACCCGGGAAATCGTTGGAACAAACACGCCGAGCCTGTTTTAAACCATAAAGTGACTTGGCGAGACGACAAACAAGCCGGGTGCGTAGCCTGTTTTAAATCATAAAGTGACTTGGCGAGACGACAAACAAAGCCGGGTTTGGATGGATATGTTGAGGAACCGACGCTGGAGACCAGTCCGAGCGATTCATCTGCTTAGAACAAGAACGAATCAATCACAGAATCACAGAATAATAGATTGAACACAGAGAGGTAGAGAGAACTCCTGGTCTTTCTTTATTGCTTTAGATTGCATCGGGGTACATAATGAGGGGGGGTCTAGGTCCCTATTTATAGTCTACGGTGGGGTGCCCAATTAGATCAGGACTCTGGATAGAGTCCAGGTTTCCTAACACTCCCCCTTGGGCACTCACCCAACATGCTCATGCCTCGTCAAAACTCCATAAAAACCCAGTGGGAAAAATTTGGAGAAAGAGTACATGATACATGTGATGCTGCGATGCACGAATTGCCTCGTTAAAAACCTTGGTCGAGAAACTTCATGGAAAACTCGTCAAGGGAAAAAGAGTACAATTCACCCAAATTCATTTAGTCTGCAAGACTTTATTTTTGGGTACTTAATCTTCATGATCAAGATTTATTAGCGGGCTTGTGAGAATTCTCCCCCTGAATTCTGCACTTCTCTAAGTCTCATCATTCCAATTCCACGCACGCACCTTTCAAAGCTAGATGCGGGGAGTGACTTAGTGAATAAATCTGCGAGATTTTCACATGACTTAGTATGCAGTACTTTAATCTCGTCCATCGTTTGCAATTCATGTGCATAGAAGAACTTGGGGTTGATATGCTTTGTGAGATGACTCTTCACATAGCCCGTTTGCACTTGTGCAACGCAAGCGGCATTATCTTCATAGATAATTGTGGGGGTTTGCACAATGTTCATCCCACATGACTGCTGGATGTGGTGAACCATTCGGCAGAGCCAAGCGCACTCTCGTGCGGCTTCATACAGTGCTATAATTTCTGAGTGGTTCGTCGAAGTAGCTACCAGACTTTGCTTAGACGATTTCCATGAAATTGCAGTTCCACCACACAGAAATACATAGCCTGTTTGTGACTTAGCAGTATGCGGGTCTGACAGATACCCAGCATCTGCATAGCCAATCAAGTTCAAATCTTGATTCTTTCTGTAAAACAATTCGAGGTCTTTGCTACCTTGGAGGTATCGGAAAATGTCCTTTATGCCCTGCCAATGCCTTTTGGTGGGCTCTGCACTATACCTTGCTAAGAGGTTCACGGCAAATGCAATGTCCGGTCTAGTGCAGTTTGCTAAATACATGAGTGCTCCCACTGCACTCAAGTATGGGAATTCCGGTCCCAGGACTTCCTCCCCCTCTTCCCTTGGTCGGAAAGGATCTTTTTCTTGCTGTAAAGACCTACCGATCATCGGTACTTTCGAGGGAAATGCCTTCTCAAAGCCAAACCTTTCAAGCACCTTCTGGGTGTAGGTCGACTGATGTACCAAGACTCCTTCAGGGACATGCTCAAGCTGCAGGCCTAAGCAAAACTTGATCTTGCCCAAATCTTTCATTTCAAATTCTGACTCCAAGTAGGAGCTTGCTTCTTTTATGTCTTCGGCTGTCCCGATGATATTCAGATCATCTACATACACAGAGATTATACAGAATCCATTCTGGGATTGCCGTATAAATACACAAGGACAGTCTTCATTGTTCTTGTAGCCTTTCTTGCAGAGAAAGTCGCTCAAGCGATTATACCACATTCTTCCAGATTGTTTCAGTCCATACAGTGACTTTCTGAGTTTCACACTGTACAGATTTCTATTTGCTCTGTCTTGGTTCGGGAGAGGAATTCCTTCAGGGACTTTCATGTAAATATCCGAATCCAAGTTACCGTAAAGGTATGCAGTCACAACATCCATCAATTTCATTTCTAAATTCAAGTTCACTGCCATTGAGATCAAGTATCTAAAGGTAATTCCACTCATGACTGGGGAGTAGGTTTCTTCATAATCAACTCCAGGACGTTGAGTGAAACCTTGGGCTACCAGCCTTGCTTTGTATCTCACTACTTCATTTCTTTCATTTCTCTTTCGAACAAATACCCACTTGTGCCCAACGGGGTGTATGTGGGGAGGTGTGCGGCATACGGGCCCAAACACCTCTCTTTTATTCAGAGATAGCAATTCAGTTGCTATTGCCTTCTTCCAATCTTCCCAATCTGATCTTTTCTTACATTCAGCGAGCGATGCAGGCTCGGGATCAAGATCGATGATGGTGGCAATTTTCTTTGCGAAATAGATATCGATATTAGCTATTGTCCTATTCAGGGACTCTCCCGTGTGCACATAATTTATAGCTATTTCTTCATGAGTTGCTTCTTCTGGAGCGATTGCTTCTGCTAGAGCTTTACCTTGCACATCGTTTCTTTCAATTGCGGTGGCAAGTCCCTTTAGTTTTTCGGCTCCGATGTGTGCGCACACATCCATGCCGATGGGGATATTCAGATCCGGTATGCCCTTTTCTGAAGGTGTCATACTTGTACCAGGTCTCAACTGGCTCCCCTTCTCATCCTGGGGGACTTCAATGATCGGCTGTGGTAAATCTCTCTTATCCTACTTCACCAGGCGTCCCCGGTTACTAAGGATTCGAGGAACCGGAGTTCTCGTCCTCTTTTTTATTTTTCTGAGGCCTCTGGACGAGATTAGGGATACCTTCTATTTCTTTGGTATTTCAACCCCCTCCGGTGCAGTGCGTGCAGGCACATGCGACTTAGTCACGCTCTTCAAATCACTAAAGTGATCAGGCAGCTGATTTGCCAATGCTCGCAAATCAATTGTCTTCTGGACTTCTCTTGTCTTCTGGACTTCTATTGTGCGCGGGTCATCTGCATGGATTCCCCAGGCTTGCCACGTAATTTCCCGACATTCTTCATCAAGGGATTGATTTCCTCCCTCTAATGTTGGGAAATTTTCGGTGGTGGCCCTTGCGCTGTTGCATAGGTGAATGGATGTTTTAGGCTGAAGGTCTAAGATTGATGAGATTTGCTGCATGTAGGACTGCGGGTCCCCAATATGTAGCTAGCAAATTACAATTATGCAAGAGGGGTTGGGCAATAAATTTAATTCTCTTAATTAAAACATCTGCCAAACCATTCTGGGTATGGACATGCGGCACCGAGTGCTCAACTGCAATTTCCATCGCCATGCAATAATCATCAAATGCCTTTGAAGTAAATTCGCCGGCGTTGTCCATTCTGATGGACTTGATGTGATGATCAGGAAACACATTTCTGATGCGAATGATCTGCGAGATCAATTTTGCAAAGGCGTGGTTTTTCGTAGACAACAAACCCACATATAACCACTTCGAAGAAGCGTCAATGAGCACCATGAAATACTTGAATGGCCCTGAGATGGGCTGAATGGGACCGCAAATATCTCCCTGGGTGCGTTCCAGGAATGCAGGGACTTCATCCTTCACTTTCAGAGTGGAGGGACTAGTTATTATTTTCCCGGTGCACATGCAGGGCACACAAAATCTTCATGATTGGGAAATTCTTCATTAATATTATGCCCATGCGAGTTATTTATTATGTTTCTCATCATCCTAAGACCTAGGTGGCCTAATCTGTCATGCCAGAGACAGAAGAGTTCAGAGCTTTTAAATACCGTCTTCAGGACAGTGTACGCTGCAGGCGCCTTAATGTTGGTATAATATAGTCCAGTTTCAAGTGAAGGAAGTTTTCTAATATTCTTTTGTCATTCTCTTCGCGCTTCGTAATGAGTAGGTATTCCTTACCGTACTCTTCTTTAGTCTCAACGTGGAAACTGGTGGCGCAAATATTTTTAAAACTTAGGAGAGTTCAAAACGATTCTGGGTACAATGAGGCTTCTTCAATGACCAAAGTTGTGCCCATTGTGGCTCTTCCTGAACCAATTATACATGCATCGCTTCTGGCGATTGTCGTAAGGCTGCCAGTGCTCTCACGGATCGACTTGAAAATCTTAGTCTCTCTTAAGATGGTACATATTGTGCCGCTGCTAGCTAAGCACACTTCCTTTATAGGGCGCTACACTTGTTCTAATATAGGGTATTTTATTCATATGCATGAAAAGGCAATTAACACATAAATAAATACACCAATATCAGAACATGTCATGCCATCATAAACTGAATAAATGAATGAATTCTTCAAATATCATCCAACCATCACGAGAAAATAACAATTCTTAAGTACCATCCATGCAAATTCTAACATATTCTTCCACACAAATTAAATGACAAATAAAGTCGAAATGCATTCAGTGCACTAGACTTCTTCTGCTATTTTCTCGGGGTTGACATTCTCTCCGAGAGAAATCATGGCTTTAACTGCTTCTAGGTCGAGAGGGATTACTGCTGTCGTGATGGTTTCAACTTCCATCAGTGCAGGCAGCTACTCAGAATTCTCCCCCTCAGCCGATGCAGAGTGGACTTCATATTGCCCTTAAGCATCCCGCTTTGGCTTGCTGGCCTTATTCTCCCGTGGAGCATCTGATTCGCCTTTCTGGGCTGCGGCCTTACCCTTCCTTCCCCTTTTTCTCTATCAAGGGCTTTCGCACCTTGTTGCTCCCGACGTTGGCTTCACGGCCAATGGAGCTCCCAGATGACTGAGTGACTTAGTTCTTGCGGAGAACTTCGTCCTAAGCCTCCACAACTTGTATCATATCAATCAATTCGGCATATTCCTCATAGCCGTCTTGACGATAATTGCGTGCGGATTATACTGCATTGGGGTGGAAGGATTTTCTCAATTTTCTGTATTGGGGTACAAATCCTGTGCAAGGCAGAATTGTTTTCCCCGACCGTCTTAAAGTTGGCAAACCTCAGTCTGATCTATTCTTACTCTGCTTGAGAAAGAATGGTGTACTTTAGCCTCTCAAACCGCTTCTTAAGTGCAGTCCAGAGTGCTAGCGCGCTATTCTCTACCATGTATTCATTCTTGAGAGTGAGGTAGAAGTGGTGCCTGAGAAAATGAAGTGCCTGATCATTCTCTTTAGGCCTGGGTTGGGCGTCATTCAGTCCACCAATCCTAATAGTCGCGCGGAGCTTCCTGACTCCAAGCACAATCTCGACATCGGATGCCTACGTCAGATAGTTTTGGCCATGCTGGGCCAGCTCCTCGAACTTCTGGTTCGTGATGCCAGTCATCTATATGTGTATAAGTCTACTACAGGTAGACATGCACGAAATAATTCACTGCGGGTAAATAAAATGGTACAAAAGGTTCTCGTAATGTTCCAGAATTTTCTATGTATTTTCTATAATTTTACTGCTAATTTCAGTGATTAAAAGCAATTAAAACAATTACAATTAACCAAAACAGTAAATAAATACAGAAAATACAGAGAATAATAATGGCATAAATAAATAAGCTTCAAATGCAAAAATTGATGCAAAATTCAGATTCCCGAGGCCGTTTTATGCTAAAATATGAAATTTCAGCAAATTCTGCAATTTTTGGGGTTTTTACGCAATTTATTCAATTCAGAGAAAATTTGCGCAATTTCTGATTTACAGAGGGGTTTTCTGCAAAATTCTGGACCCGCTCGTAAATTTGAGGGCTTATTCGCAATTTTCGGAACTACGAGGCCTTTCATGCAAAATTCGGGACTTATATTAAAAGTTTAAGGACCAATCGGTAAATTCCATGATTTCCAGGGTCTTTTCGCAAAAATGGCCAGTGCCCCCTACCAGCCGGGCCCTTTTTCTCCCCTTTTTTTCATTCGGCCCATGCAGGTCCGGCCCACCCTTCGGCCCATTTCGGCCGGCCCTTCAAGGGGCAGGGGTAGGGTTTCCCCTACCCCTGTTCACACGGGTGGCGGCGGCTCATCTCGCCCGAGCGGCCGCGAGTTCGAGATGGCGCGGGCGGCAGCCGGTCGGCGGCGAGGCAGCGTGCGGGAGCGACGCCATGTGGGGCGCTGCGGAGGGGGCCAGGACCGGCTGCGGGGCGCGACGAGGAAGACGGGGCCGGCTGCCCCGGATGGTGGTGCGGAGAAGGTCGGCGAGCGGCGGTCAAAGCCGAGGCCGATGCGGCAGCGTCGGAGGCCCATGCGGGGGCGGCGGCCTATGCGTGCGGGCGGCCGGCGGCGGACCGGGAGGCGCGTGCGGGCGGCCGAGGCCGGCGGCGGGCGATGCCATGCGGGGCAAGCGACCGGCGGTGGGGGACGCACGTGCAGGCGCGTCAGCGCGGGGTGGCGGGCGACGACCGGAGCGAAAGCCGGAGCGGCTTCAAGGAGATGCGACCCGGTCTGCAGGCCGGCGCTTTGTGCGGGGAGTCCGAGGTGGCCGGAGGTGGCTGCGGGCCGGTTCGTGGCGGCGGCCAACGGCGGGGAAGGCCAAGCAACGGCCGGCGCGTGAAGACTTTGGCATGCGGGCCAGGTCGGGGCGCGGTCGTCGGCGAGGGCGGCGGCTTGCGGGCCAGAGGAAGCGCTGTTGGGGGCGAGCGACGGCCGGCGGCCCGCACGGTCGGGCGAGCGGCGCTACTTCAGGTAGCGGCGGCCGGGAACCGATGCGGGGTTGGGAGGCGCGTTCGGGCGCGGGACCTGGGCCGGCGGCGGCACCAAGTGTATGCTGGCACGGGTGCGGCACGGGGAAGCCGGCGGCGGCGCCTAGGCCGAGGCAAGCGCACGGCTGCGGGCCGGCGGCCACATGCGGGTGGCGTTGAGGAGGAGCCAGGCGGCGCGCTGAGACCCCAAGCGGCGGCGGCCATACGGGGTGCGCGCGCAACGAGGAGCCGGCCAGGTCCATGGCCGGCGGCCAGCGCATGCGGGCGCAACAGCGGATTTTTTGTGATGCCATGGTCATGCTGGACCAACAGAAAAAGGATGCAATTTTTCACTTCCCCTTTCACGCAATGTCTGAGCAGGAAATAAACAGTAACATAATGCATAATTTTCATACAGTGATCATGCAGGATCAAATCATGCAAAATTAAACAGAATTTATGCAGGAATTTCTCGTTTTCCAATCTAGATGCAATCAACATCTACCCCGTTTTCGTAATCCACCGATCGACATTGTGCCGGCGATTTCAGATCTGCTCGCGGTAGATTTAGGGCGGATTTGCATCGTTCTACAGCGCAATCAACATCTACCCCATTTCACAATCTACCGATCGGCATTGTGCCGGCGACTTCAAGTCTGCTCGCGGTAGATTAGGGCGGATTTGCACCGTAGAATTTCAATCTAGAACGCGAAAAGAAAATACGGATTCAAAAGCGATCTACAAAATTCAATCTGTGCTTCGATGATTACCTCGTTCACCGGAGCGAAGTCGTGCTGATAACGTGTTGAGGAACCGACGCTGGAGACCAGTCCGAGCGATTCATCTGCTTAGAACAAGAACGAATCAATCACAGAATCACAGAATAATAGATTGAACACAGAGAGGTAGAGAGAACTCCTGGTCTTTCTTTATTGCTTTAGATTGCATCGGGGTACATAATGAGGGGGGGTCTAGGTCCCTATTTATAGTCTACGGTGGGGTGCCCAATTAGATCAGGACTCTGGATAGAGTCCAGGTTTCCTAACAGGATAAACAAATTCCGATGGTTTTTTTTTGAAGGCAAGATGGCCCTGAAGGCCTGAAGGGCCTAACCTCTGATTCCATTAGAACATAAACAGTACATAGTCATAACTTTTACATAAAAGCCCAAAAAGAAGTAAAGCAATGACAGAAGTTCCCCACAAACGGAGATGCCGAAGCTTCTTGTATGCGTCGCCATGGACGGCATCGCCGGTGATTAAAGTAGTGCCCTGCTTGAACCATCTCTGGATTTCGCCGGAGATGAGTGTGGCGGCCGACGTAGACCTTCTGAGAGACATGCCAGAGATGTATTAAAGCGGCCAGCTTAAACTTGTGGCCCGACGGGTGGCGCCGCTCGGAGCGAGTCGCCTGGTAGCCGTTGGAAAAGAGGGCCTCCCTTGGTGGAGGTTGGAGGTGACGACTCGGACTACTTCCATTGGGATGAACTCCTGTCCTAGCAGCCGGGTTGAAGAAGCCGGTGGATTTCGCTGACGACTCGGACTACTTCCATTGGGATGAACTCCTGTCCTAGCAGCCGGGTTGAAGAAGCCGGTGGATTTCGCTGAGGGGAAATCGAGCTGGAACTAGGCTGAGAGATTACCGTGTATTGGATGGGTAGGAGGCTAGAGCTTTTCTGGGGGAAAATTGAATATATAGGACTGAGTTGAGAGTAGTTTTGTAAAATAGGACTAAGTTATTTGTACTTGTAAATATAGGACTGAGTTCACCACCTTCTTGCAAATATAGGATTTTTCCAATTTTAATTTAATTTCCATTTTTCTGGCCTTTTTCTCCACGCGAAATGACCTTTTTGCCCTTCCCTTCTTCTTCCTCCTGGCCACGCCGCCGCTGGCCGCGCCGCCCGCCGCCTGGCCGCGCCGCCCCTCGCCTGGCCGCGCCGCCCCTCGCCTGGCCGCGCCGGCCAACAAGGAGATTAACTCCACAACCACAAGTGGATGTTTATTTGGTGGGTGTACTCACCGCCGTCACCGGGGACCTGTGCGCCGACGAGGAGGAAGACGCCCAGAAGGCGGTAGACGACGACATGCCCGAGGAGGTGAGGTACTAGATGAAGATTATTGATGGAGCAACGTGCCAACAGGAGCCCTCATCTGAGGACGGACTCCCCGAAGAAGGTTCGCCGCCAAACCGGCTTTGGCCAGCCGTTACCGGGGAGCGGACCAGCGTAACACCGCCACCACCACCTGAATCAGATCTGAGATGATCCAGATCTGGAGGAAGCGGATGAGGAGCCCTGTTTGCACTCCAGTGAGCGGTGGCGGAAAAATTCGAAGACCACCGTCGTGGGGAACAAGACGAAAAAGGAAAAGGAAACAAGGGCTAAAGAATATATGTACACCAGAGATCCAACGGGGTGCCCCCCCCTCCGCCGGTGAGACGCCAGAGTTGAGGAGGGAAGGGGGGCCAAGCAGATGAAGAACAAGCTGAGGAGGTAGAGAGGTGATGGCTGTTGAGTGTAAACTCTCTCATCAAGATGCCCACGTAAGAATGCGTTCTTTACATCTAGCCAGTTAATTGGCCAAGCACGGGAGACAGCTATACCAAAAGACGCCTGTCCCCTGGATTGAGCTCAATTAGCATAATAACCTATCGTCTATACTAATAATATAAAAAGAGAGTGTATATACAACATTTGACTATTTTTGAGGACAAATTTTAAGTCATTAGATGGAGATCCAATGCCCTAGATCATTTTTTTTGGAGAGGGTCATTTTTTTTTGGAGGAGGGCTTATATGAGTGGATCCGTTGGATGGAGATCTAACGTTTCAGATCAATCTGACTGTTTTTTAGGAAAAAAAATAGTCAAATATTGTATAGACATTCCTAGTCGAATATTGTATAGACACTCCCATATAAAAAACACAGACTTTGAATTTTTGCATTCAAAGCGTGACTGATCTGGTGATCTTAACCTTCCATGTAACTGAATCGGATGGCTAAAATTCGTAGCTGTTCCCCACTCTAAATAAACTCTTGAGAATTAAACACCAAAAAATGCCTAATCAATCCCCCCCCCCTCTCCCCCCTGCACACGTCAATTAGCATAATTCTCCCCTCTCCCCTGCATTGAGATCAATTAGCATTAAGTGCACCCATTCCCACTAATTCCGTAATCAATTCATTCAGCCATTCTCACCCAAATAACGTTCTCCCCTTGGATGGCTTGCCCACCCTCTCGGACGCAATGCCGCTTCCCCACAATACCCCTGCCTGCACCGTCAATGGATCCAGTTAGTTGGAGACCAGTGGCGGAGCTGATGAAGGTGCATTGGGTACAGCAGTACCTCCAAATTTTTTTTACCAAAATAATTAGTATATACACCAGATAATTCCCCATTGTGCTGTCAGCATCGTGCTTATGTATGTTAATGGACATAATTAAATTTAGCTGTGCCTCATTTGTGTATTAATAACACATCTGATAATTCTAGCCGGTCTAAATGAATATTAGTTAATTCAGTTCTGTTGTGATTATAGACCAAACAGAGAGATGATAGTATAGTAGTAGAGATGTTAGGTGAGCAATGCTTGGGGACTCCCCATGCCCAAGACCACTTTATATATACTCACATGGGGAGTATTTTACAATTACGTCCTTACATCCAAGTATTCCTCTTAAGTGCATTTATGTCATTATACAAGTCTCATTTTGTGCTTTACAACCTTCTAACAGGCCGGCTGGGCTTAGGTGGGGGCCACCCCTACAACAGGAGCCTCTCAGGGTAAAGGGCTTCATGGGCCAAAGCCATGTTGCTGAGCCATTTGGCCCCCGCCGTCCCCTGCGGCCTGTGACCTTCCGTGATCTTGGGCAGAAGTGGGTTTGCTGGCGTAGCACGTCCTAGTGGCATGGACACGGAGTCGGAGTTACTGCCGAAGGCATCTCTTGGTCGTGAGGTGTGCGCTTCCATCGGAGCCGGTCCATCAAGGCGAAGCTAAGTCGGCATTCGACTTTGCTCCGCGGACATGCAAGTGAAGCGGGATGTGGAGTCGTCCCTCGTATACGCGTTCGAATCGGAGGACCGACTCGACCTGCGGACACGTAGTCGAAGTGTGCTCCAGAGTCGTCGTGTGGGCTCGAAGTCGAGGTGGACTCCGGATTCTCCATATAGACTCGAAGTCGAAGTGCAGCCAGGTGGCTCGTGGCTCAGCGATAGTGCTTTAATGACGCTTGGCGTGCAACGGGGATTGCACGATGTGACAGTACGCGACCAGCGCATCTTGCGGTGTCAGCGACTGCATGGCTGCAGCCGCGTGCTTTTTCCCGATGGGGTAGGACGCGTGGTTGCGCGTGGTTGGTGCGTCGTGCGCTGTCAGGCGGTCGCACGACTGCGGTCACACGTCCCTTCCCAACAGGGCGGGACGCATGGAGGCACGTGATTGGTGCGTCGTGCGCTGTCAGGCGGTCGCACGACCGCGGGCGTGCATTCCTTCCCGAGAGAGCGGGCCACGTGGTGTGACGTGATTGGCGTGTCGTGTGCTGTCAGGAGGTCGGGCGACTACGCGTCTTCGGCCTCCACCGGCCGCGCTTCCCGATCGTGGGGAGGCGAACGGTTGGGCTCTTGCCGGTTGCACTTCTCGATCATGGGGGAGACGAGAAGGCATTATATACCCCCTCGTCGACACGCGAGCGTTCTTCCCACTCGCTCATTTGCTCTCCTGCTGCTCTTCCGCTCTTATCTTCTCGCTTGCTGTCACGATCTGCCTTTGTCTCCGCGCGTTTGGCCGTGCGCTTTTGAGGGGAGAATGGCTTGCCGCGAAGAACAAGCCTCGTCCAGCTGGAGCAGTTCGTCGTCAACCTCGGTGGAGTACACCCTGGTGGTTCACTACCCATCGTAGGCCGACAAACGATGGACGACCGGGGAGAAGGTGGAAGGCCCCTGCTCCCGCGTGCTGGGGCCAAGTCTCGTGACGGAGGAGACGATCCAGTCTCTCCTTCAGGAGGAGAGGCTGGTGGATCGTGATGCGGTTTGCCTGCCTGCTAGTGACGAGACAGAGCCGCACCCGGAGGCCGCGGAGGCGATCGTCTTCGACGCATACTTTGAGGCCAGGCTCCGGATACCAATGACAAACTTCATCGACGACGTCCTATGGACTTATGGGCTAGAGTTGGCACAGCTGACCCCGAATGAGATAGCTCGCCTGGCTGTTTATGGATAGGCGACACAGACAGAAGGCACTTGTCCCAGCGCGACACTCTTCGCCTTCCTCCATGACGTGCGCTGCCAGCCGAATAAGCTCGAAGGGGGGCGTTCTCAAACTTCGGCAGTGCCAACTTCGTATTGAGGCCGCAATACACGAAGATCTTTCCTGCTAACTCGACCCGAGGGAAGTGGGAGTCCAACTGGATGCGACGGTGGTTCTACCACCACGTGACAAGCAGCAGCGGCCTCCAGTGCACGGGACGACTGATGTCCTTCAATAGTTCACCGAGTGTGAGGCCCAACCTTGACGATGAGCAGTGGGTGCGGAGGCTTGTCGGCATTACCCTCCGGTTCAACATGCGCGACCTCACCGAGGAGTTTGTCATGTACAGAGTGGCGCCACTTGCCTACCGGTGGAAGATTCACCCTGGTCCTGTCCGGCTGGATGGCGTTCGACCGACGGTGTCTTCGCTCCCGAAGCCCTCCGATCCTCGTAAGCTCTTCAGCCATGGGCTATGTACATATATATACAAAAAAATTTAATGATCAATGCTTCGCTTTGCCTGTAGGGCTCCTGTTGGAGGATGCGGAGCATGCGGTAGTTGTATTCCTTAGGCCATACACAGCCAAGGAGCACGACCTGCATGAATCTGCGACCGCCTCGGTGAAGCTGGGGCGGATAAATCAAGTATGCGAAGCTCTAGGCATCCCCATGCCGGAGCGTGCAACGCCGACGGCGGGGGGAGGCGTCCCCCGCTCGGCGCAGGGCCCAGTCCCCCGCCGTTTTATCCAGCCTGCCGGCCACATCTCCGGTGATTGCTACCAAGGCCGAGGGCACGACCGTCACCGGGTCCGACATGACGGAGTACGCCAACTCAGATTGGAGGCAGAGGCGGAGCGCGCTACACCCGGCGAGGGGTCCCTGGGCGGCGCCGAAGAAATAGGCCACGGCGCCAACACCCAGGAGGGCGAGGCCTCATCGCCCACGCCTGCCGCTGAGGCCGAGGAAGCATCGCCCCAGTCCCCGAGGGCGAAGCGTCCCTGGATACGATTGCCCTTCCGGCCAAAGGAGGGGTTCGCCGTGGCGGTCAGGGTCGCAGAGGATTCGGGGTCCGACGGGGAGGCCATATGGCCCGAGGGGGAACTCGCCGCCCCCAACGCAGATGAAGCTCCCACGGCCCAGACTGAGGCAGAGCAAATGCCCCCCATGCCTCACCTGAGCGTATTGAAGGTAGGCGCAACTCTTTCTCCCCTCGCGACTTCGCGAAGCTTTCTCCGATCTGCTCGCTCATTCCGTTGTAAACATTAGGCGAGACAAGGTCTCCCAGACACGGCCAAGGATCGAGCAACAAAGATGGCCGCGAAGTCTTCGGTCTTCCTGCCCAGGATGTGATGTCAACGCCTGGCGTACTCGAAGTTGTCGGCACGGAGGCTCAGCGGCCAAGTGTCTCCGACTTTATTCCCCGGTCGGAGATGCTGCGGGCTCTTCAAGGGGCCGCGGAGTGCGCCGACTCCAGCATGGATTGACGGGCGCTGTTGTCATGCGGGTCGGAGCTCCTGGAGGGTGCGCTGGAGACCTCGGAGATGAGGGTAACTGCTTGACTTCACCATTTATGCCGTTGTTTGGGACTTCGCTAACAACCACACTGTGCAGACCCTTGCTCTCAGCCGAGCCATGCAGGAGGCACGTGCCCGCGAGCAGGGGGTGCTAGAGGGCCGGCTTGGCGCTGCTGAAGAGGCCCACGCCGCTAAGGACGAGCGCATCTGTTTGCTGGAGATGGAGGGTGCGAAGGCGATCTCCGACGTGCAGACACTCGTGGCGGAGGCACAGCACACAGCGGTAGAGGCCCAACATGCAGCGACGGAGGTCCAGCGTGCGGCTGCCGAAGTGCGCGACAGCTTACTCCAGCAGATTGCAGCACTGGCGGAGGAGAAGGCCCAACTCGCCGCGTCCCTTAGAGAGAGGGACTGGACTCTGGGTGACACCTCGGTGGCAGCATGGGACACCATGCAGTCTCTGGAAGACGCCCTCAAGGACCTCTCCGTCAACGTGCCACCCTGGATGTTCGGTCCCGAGGACCTGACGCGGACGCTTTGGTGAATCGGAGAAGCTTCCAACCTCACCCTCAAAGCCGCCAAGGCCTTCGGCAACCACTGCTCCTTCGTCACCTCTCGCGTTACCTTCGCCCTACTTCACCACTGAGGATGTCAACACGTTGATGAGCTGGCCGACCCCCGGCTGGAGATGCCAACCGGAGCCGGGGTGATGTCAAGTGCTATCCGCCCCGCCATCTGGGCCTTCCACAACTGAATCTGGGACTACATCGGGGAGGCCGCAGCAAAGGTAGCGCTACGGCGGACTCTGCATGGCGAGGGGAACTTCGGCCAATGGCTCGACGAAGTTCCACAGCGCAACGAAGACGGTGCCGCCGTCCCGAAGCATGGCGCGGACCCACAGGTGTGATGCCAGGGTCTAGTGTGTTGGCGTGCGTTGCAATGTATCTGCTCTTTTTGTAAGCTGGCGCCCAACAGTTCCCACCCCTTTTTATGAATAAAAGTGGAATTGAACAAGGTGTTTTGATGACGCGTGCTATTTTTGCTCCAGGCAGATACTTGATAGGGGCTGATTACTAGTTTCGGACCGCATGGTTCGACGGCATCTTCGACGTTGGGCGTGGGCGGAAGACGCCTGGAACTTCTAGGATGCCCGGACCTCGGCGAGTGGGGCTTCGGCACGAGAGTACATCAAGGTGGAGCTGAACGAATAGCTACCGAGTACTCTAGGTTGTTTGTAGACATTAGGTCTTCGAAAATATCACTTCCGAATGTCTCTATAAACATTATTTCACTGATGTAATAAAACTGTGGTTGAAGTAGCCGAGCGTACTCGGTGTCCTTTGCGATTGTACTTATTCTCTTCGCGGGACTTAGGTGAAGTAGATGCTCGAGCGCTCCATCCCCCACCCTTCGAAGTGGCGGCAGCGGAGCTGGTGACTAGCCGAAGTAGACTTTCAAGCGCTCCGTCCCCTACCCTTTGAAGAGGCGGCAGCGGAGCTGGCGACTAGCCGAAGTAGACGCTCGAGCGCTCTGTCCCTTACCCTTCGAAGAGGCGGCAGTGGAGCTAGCGACTAGCCGAAGTAGACGCTCGAGCACTCCATCCCTTATCCTTCGAAGAGGCGGCAACGGAGCTGGCGACAAGCCAAAGTAGACGCTCGAGCGCTCCGTCCCCTACCCTTCGAAGTGGCGGCAGCGGAGCTGGCGACTAGTCGAAGTAGACACTCGAGCGCTCCGTCCCCCACCCTTCGAAGTGGCGAAAGTGGAGATGGCGACTAGCCGAAGTAGACGCTCGAGCGCTCCATCCCCTACCCTTCGAAGAGGCGGCAGTGGAGCTGGCGACTAGCCGAAGTAGACGCTCGAGCGCTCCGTCCCTTACCCTTCGAAGAGGCGGCAGTGGAGCTGGTGTCGGAACCTGGAGCAGGAACTCCAGGATCCTCTGTGTAAATCGCACTAGTATAGGATCAGCTAGTGCACACAGTGGACAACAAAGATAAATACCAAGCATAATGACATTTATTTAATTTAAAGAGTATGGCCTTATGGCCAGCGTTTACATCATTGCACATTGGCAAATATAACAGCAAAAGAAACTGCGGAAGCGAAGCTGAAAAGGCGAAGCCCAAGCCTTCCCACAGGCAAACAACTGCAAGACGTGGCCTACTCGTTCTGGTCTTCACCGTACTCGACGCCGTCTTCCTCTGTGTGGAGATAGCAAGGTGAGTACAAACTTGTAATCCGCAAGTCACACGGAGAAATGCAATATAATGATAAAGGCATCAATGGAAGGCTTATAGGGTTAGTTTGCATAAAACAACATTTAACGAAATACAGTAGATAGATTGAAATTGCTAAATTTAATATAGTAAGTAAAAGCAATACTTGTAATTGAAAATAATACCATCAGTGCAGGCTCCGACCAAACACCGACCTATCCATGGGCACCCCACCTGGACCATCTTTTCCAAAATATCACGTATGGATTCCATCCATCCACACGCTTCCACTGCGCAACTCTCTCACGGATTCCATCCATCCGCAAGGTTTTCATCTCTTGTGGATTCCATCCATCCACAAGGTTTTCAAAAACCGTTTTTGGAAAACAAAGTCTAATCCATGTGATAGACCATGTGGAGGTGACCCCGGTTGTGTGATGGGTAATTGACGTCTGTTTTTAGGAAAGTCGAGTTTGGTTTGTGTGGTTCGGACCATGTCATTGCGTGGTGCAATCAGTTTCGGTCGGACCTTGTCAAACTAGGTCAAACGGGCTTAAGTCATTTATTTTTCGTTTCGATCAGTTTGGGCTTTGAGTTTTTCGGTTGATGGTAATGTATGGTTACAATATTTCGAGCGGTGCTATGTGATGTGTTTCTTGTCTGTGATGGCTACAGGACATCGAGGTAGAGTCGTGGCGAGGCACGGATGACCGGACTAGGCGCAGGTGGTGCTGCGGTCGGAGCGGTCGGGGTGTGCCGAAGACGGCGAGGACTCGAGGTGGCTGCGTGGCTTGGAGGATAAGGAATGAGGAAGCTTCCTGGAAGGTGCGCGAGGGGCGTTTTGGTGAATACGCAAAGCTGCACTAAAGGAAGTGGATTGTGGATAAAGCGCCATGAATTGTTGAGAGCTAATGGGTAAAGTGGGTTGTAAACCCATTAATGGAGGCTATAAATAGAGAGGGTGTTCTCTAGTAGTTTTTAAGAATTTCAGCATGAGTATATGAGAGTATGGTTTGAGAGAGAGTGTGTGTAAGAGTTAGGGTTTTATTTGGTTCTCTCCATGCATGAAAAATGAGAGTGATTTTTAGAGGTAGCTTGTGAGAGAGATGAGCTGAGAAAAACTCCTTGTAAGCATTCATGTCTTTGTATCCATTTCGATATGAGAGACTTCGTTTTGAGTTGGTCTGGATATATATCTTCTCTTTGAGCTTCTCTTTTGGTTGGTGATTGTTTTGGTTCTTGGAGTCTTTCTGTTATTTGTGTTCACGGCCAGCAATCCACAATACTGTGTTGTGCCTTCTTTTAGTATGACTTCAATCTTCTTGCTGTTCAGGCACTGCAGTTTCTATTGTTTCAGTTACAGCATGTATGTGTTTGGCTGCTACTAGTATTTACTGTGTTCGGGTCAGTTTTCTGCAGTCAGTGCATGCTTTGTCTCTCTGTGCAGATTTTCTATTTGGACAAGCTTTCATTTCTCTGGTTTTTAGTCCTATCGACAAGCATTAAATTAGCTCTTGGCTTTTGTTTTTTTTCTTTCTTCATGAAGAAGATTGCTTGCAGTGTACGTTTCTTGATTAAAAGATCACCATCTTTTTGGTGATTGAATCTCTCCTGTACTCTTGCGGCAAGAACATTTCCTCTTTGCATGCTTTTTTTTCAAGTTCTTTTGCCAAGTTCATGGCTTCTCGTTTTTTTTGGGTTGGTCCAGGGATGCTGTCCTTCCAATTGCCTTCCTCTCTGTCTTTATTTCTCTTTTTTTAGTTCAGCTCCTTTTTGGTCTTTCTTTCCTTTTTCTTTGATTTCTTTTTTTGCTTTCTGTTTTTCTCTGCAGTTCGGCAGATGGTTGTTCACTTGTTTCCAGTCAGATTGTTTTACTGCAGTGAGACCGAATACTAGTTTGTCTTTTGCTTTGCCGAGAATTTTCAGTGAGCAGCTCCTGTTTTTCATCTCCTTTGCCTTTTACTCTAAAAAGCTATTGATCTCTTTTGAGAAAGTTTTTAAGCTCTGTGTCTTAATCAGTCATATCTCTCAGTTTGTCTTGACTATCCCTGTTATGTCTTTGGTAGTGATCTTCAATCTCTAGTAAGCGCTCATCCTTTGTCTTCATAGCTTCTATAGCTATCGGAGAGTTGAAATTTATTTTTAGAAAATTTTGGGGGCGATTTTTTTAAGCAACATTCACCCCCCCCCCTCTGTTGCCATTTCCGATCCAACAATTGGTATCAGAGCCGGTTAGCTCTTCTTCATAGATCTTAACCGGTCTCTAAAGCCATGGCGACGGATAAGTACTCGACCAAGCCCCCGGTCTTCGATGGGATCGACTATCCCTTCTGGAAGAGCCGGATGGAGACCTACATCCAGGCTCAGGGCTACGCCATCTGGCGTAAGGTCAAAGTACGCTATGTTGTTCCTGCCGATGAGAACATCAATGCTGGGAATATGGCTGATGTTGAGGCAAACGCTAAGGTAAGGAACATCATAATCCAGGGGTTGAGCCGAAGTGAGTTTGACCGCATCTCTCATCTTTCGTCGGCTTTCGACATCTGGGAGATCCTTGATGCATACCATGAGGGCACCACCCAGATTAAGACAGTCCGACAGGACCAATTCAAGCGAGATTACAACAAGTTTGAGATGCTCACTGGTGAGTCCCTCAATGAGTGCTTTGCGTGCTTCCACAAGATCTTGAGCAACCTCCGAGCGGTCGGTCTCACATACCCCGACTCGGATAATGCTCGACAGATGCTCACGGCTCTTGACTTGCGTGTTTGGGAGATGAAGGTGACTACCATCAAGGACACCACAGACCTCTCGACTTTGACTCTTGATGCGTTGTACTCATGCCTCAAGACTCACGAGATTGACAGTGTCTCTCGCAAGTCGAAGTCACAGTCGATGGCTTTAGTCACCGATCCCACCTTGGCTTCTGGTTCTTCTTCTGATTCTCTTTGTGGTTTCTCTCTTGCTGCTCACTGTGACGTAACTGATGATCAGTTAGAGCAGCTTGGAGATGAGCAGTTGGCCCTCCTAGCTCGGAAGTTTTTCCATGCTTACAAGAGGAGGAGGGACAGAAAGAGAGGAGGACCTGTGATTTGCTTCGAGTGTGGTGGCCCCAACCACATTTGGGCAAACTACCCCAAACTGGAGAAGGGCAAGAACGACTACGGCAGTTCGGGCAAAAACGACTACACCGACAAGAACCGCAACAAGAAGCCTCCTACCCATGCCCAAGGAAGAAGAAGTTCCGCGACCTTGGCAAAGCCAAGAAGCTCTTCCACCGCGTCCTCACCGCCTTCAACGACCTCGACCTCAGCGAGGTGGAGGGATGGAGTGACGACGACGGGACGGGTGACCAAGACCCCAAGGGCGGCGACGACTTCTCTGGGATGTGCTTCATGGCCCTTGAGGGCGAACTGAGCGACAGCGAGCTGTACTCCGACTTCGATGAGGTTCGCCGGGCAGGGAAGGGAAAGGTTTGGCTCGTAGACTCCGGGTGTTCACGACACATGACCGGAGACTCTCATTGGTTTTCTTCCCTTGCCCGTGCTCCAGGTGATGAGACGATCACTTTCGGAGACGCTTCATTTGGGCGCGTCATCGCCAAAGGTACAGTGCGCATTAATGATTCTTTCGTTTTGAAAGATGTTGCCTTGGTTAGTAAGCTACAGTATAATTTGCTTTCCGTTTCTCAGCTTACCGATGACGACTTTGAGGTGAGCTTTAAGAAAAACAATTGCAAAATTCTTGATTCTTCGGGTAGTCTGGTTTGCGGGATTTCTCGTTTTGGGAGGATCTTTCGTGCTGATTTTTCTGAGTCTTCTGGTGATCCTCTCAGGTGTTTAGTTGCTTCTGAGTCCCGCGACCTTTCGTTCTGGCATAGGAGACTTGGTCATATTGGGTTTGACCATTTGACTCGAGTTAGTGGCCACGATCTTATTCGTGGTCTGCCGAAACTCAAGATAGTCAAAGATCTAGTCTCTGCTCCTTGCCGACACGGCAAGATGGTTGCCGCTTCCCATCCTCCGGTCACAGTTACTATGACCGATGCACCAGGACAGCTGCTTCATATGGACACTGTTGGACCAGCTCGAGTGCAGTCAGCAGGAGGGAAGTGGTATGTTCTTGTCGTGGTCGATGACTTCTTGAGGTATTATTGGGTATTTTTCTTAGCCTCGAAGGATGAGACATTTTCACATTTCTGAGGTCTTTTCAGTAGGCTTTTTGTTGAGCTCCCAGGTGCCTTACGAGCGATCCGCAGTGACAATGGCACGGAGTTCAAGAATTCCTACTTCGAGAGGTTCTGTGTTGAGACAGGTGTAGAGCATCAGTTCTCCTCTCCACACGTTCCACAGCAAAATGGCGTTGTGGAGAGAAAGAACCGTACCTTGGTCAAGATGGCCAGGACGATGCTTGATGAGTACTCTACACCGCGGAAGTTTTGGGCTGAGGCTATAGCCACCGCGTGCCATGTCTCAAATCGAGTTTTTCTGAGGGCACACTTGCATCGTACTTCTTATGAGCTGAGATATGGGCGAAAGCCCAGCTCTCTCATTTTTGTGTGTTTGGTTGCAAGTGCTTTATTTTAAAGTCCGGGAACCTAGATAAGTTCGAGTCACATTCTTGTGATGGGATCTTTCTAGGCTACTTGACTTCTTCGCGGGCTTATAGGGTCTGGAACTGCGAGTCTAGTAAGTTGGTAGAGACCTGTGAGGTGACCTTCGACGAGGCTAGTACAGAGACTAGGCCCGATATCTCAGGTTCTTTAGAGCAGTCCGAGACCATCTTCGTGGATGATGAGGACGATGGAGATGAGGGTTGTCTCCCTGATCCAGTCCCTCATCCACCCCTCGAGGTGCCTTCTTCCACCGCACCTCGAGGCGATCAGCCCATGCCTTCTGCTTCTTCTGGAGCTAGTGTCTCTGTTCCTACCTCTTCAGCTCATGAGGTAGAGGCACTTCTTCATCTCATCCAGGACCTCCTAGACATATCCAAAAAGACCATCCTTCTGAGCAGATTATTGGAGACCTGTTTGAGCGAGTCACTCGTTCGAAATCTAGCATGTCTCAATTCTGTCTCCATTTTGCCTTTGTCGCCTCATTCGAGCCCAAGGACGTTTATCATGCTCTTTCTGACGAGTCTTGGGTCAATGCTATGCATGAGGAGCTAGAAAATTTTGAGAGGAATAAGGTCTGGTCGCTTGTTGAGCCCCCACGAGGTCACAATGTCATTGGGACTAAGTGGGTGTACAAGAATAAGCAGAGTGAGGATGGTGTGATTATTCAAAACAAGGCTAGACTGGTAGCTCAGGGGCTCTCCCAGGTTGAGGGTCTAGATTTCGAGGAGACCTTTGCCCCTGTAGCTAGACTTGAGGCCATTAGAATCCTGCTTGCCTTTGCAGCTTCTAAGGGTTTCAAGCTCTACCAGATGGATGTCAAGAGTGCCTTCCTCAATAGCTTCATTGAGGAAGAAGTCTATGTGAGACAGCCTCCTGGTTTCGAAAATCTCAAATACCCAAACCATGTCTTCAAGCTTTCCAAAGCTTTGTATGGACTTAAGCAGGCCCCTAGAGTTTGGTATGAGAGGCTTAAGTCCTACTTGTTGAGTCATGGTTTTGAGATGGGTAAAGTAGACAAGACCTTGTTCATCCGCTGGCATGGCACTGATCTGTTGCTCGTCCAGATTTATGTGGATGACATCATCTTTGGCGGCTCCTCGCATGCTCTCGTTTCCCAGTTTTCCGATGTCATGAGCTCAGAGTTTGAGATGAGCATGATGGGCGAGTTGAGTTTCTTCCTTGGCTTCCAAATCAAGCAGACTCGGGAGGGTACCTTCTTGCATTAGGGCAAGTACACTCGAGACCTCCTTAAGCGCTTCGATATGAGTGATGGTAAGCCATTGTCCACTCCGATGGCTACATCAGCTTCACTCGAACCAAATGAGGACGGCGAGCCAGTTGATCAGAAGGAGTATCGTAGTATGATCGGCTCCCTCTTATACCTCACTGCCTCGAGACCGGACATACACTTCTCCGTGTGTCTTTGTGCTCGGTTTCAGGCTTCTCGTCACGTATCTCACCGCTAGGCGGTGAAGCGCATTCTTCGGTACCTTCGAGCTACCATCGACTATGGTATCTGGTACTCTTCCTCTTCCTGTCTTTCCTTGAGAGCCTTCTCGGATGCAGACTTTGCTGGCTGTAGGATAGATAGGAAGAGCAATTTTGGCACCTGCCAATTCATTGGTACTTCTCTTGTTTCCTGGTCTTCGAGAAAGCAGTCCGGTGTTGCACAGTCTACCGCAGAGGCCGAGTACGTTGCTGCAGCCAGCTGCTGTAGCCAGGTGCTTTGGATGGCTTCGACCCTGCGGAACTTTGGGTTAGTCATAGGTAGTGTTCCACTCTTTTGTGATAACACTTCTGCGATTAACATTGCTAAGAACCCAGTGCAGCACTCTCATACCAAGCATATTGATATTCGATATCACTTCCTTAGAGACCATGTAGAGAAGGGTGATATAGTGCTCCAGTTTGTGGAGAGTGACCACCAGTTGGCTGATATCTTCACCAAGCCTTTGGATAGCTTGAGGTTTTCAGCTCTGCGGGGAGAGTTTGGGGTGGTTTGTCCTTATGGGCTGCTGTGAGGGGGAGTTTGTGCTTTACTGCTTTATTATATTGATTATGCTCGTACTCCTTTCTGTTGCATTGCAGTCGGGGTGCATTTGGGTTTAGTCCTTCTAGCATAGATTAGAGTGTTTCTCTTGTCTAACTGTTTAGACTCCTAGCTCTTATCTTATGACTTTAGGATGCTGCTTATTAGCTGTTTCTTTCCTCACTAGGTTGAGCTCACTCACTGCTTTTAGGTTCTAGCGAGGGTCGGGCCACCCTCGGGTAGACAAGGTACGTGTTTGCTCCTTAGTCTGTTAGATAACCAGGTGATAATCCTAAAGTCATATGGGGTAGATAAGAGTCAGTCTGAGCCATAGTATCCTCTATATCTTGTCTATGCTTTAAGGACTGCCCTTTTCTGATTTTCTTGCCAGCTTCTCGCATTCTTTACTTTGGTTCAAGGGGAGTTCATTTGGGAGCTTCTGGAGCTTAATATTGACATAACTCAACTTGAACTAAAAGTTGCATCACATGTTGAGGGGGAGCTGGATTTTTTTGCTTTTCAGCACTTCGCATTGTAATATAACTACATTGAGCCTTGATTATTATCCTGTTATGACATGTTTACAATGCTTTACACCTTGCCATGACTTGTGCTTATTTGCTAGATTTATCATGACTTCATATGTGTAGACTAGCTTTTGCCATGATAAGCTAATTAAAATTGCTCAACTTGAATTAAAACTTGTCATGCTAGCATTTGAGTCTAGTCTCTCTTGAGTTATCCTTTTATGATTCATGCCATGTCAAATAGGCTGAGTTGAGCATTGAATCTCTATTGAGTCTTAGATTGAGCTATGTTAGTCTCTTGATGCAGCATGCCTTAGTACAACTTGTTTAAAAAGCAAAAAGATCTCTTTTGTGCGAAAAAACTGATTTCACCAATTCTTTCTCATGAGACGGCTTGCCATTGCACTAGGCATGAACTCAGGGGAGTTTTGGATGACCTAGACTATCTTCTCAAGTTTATTGCTTGGAGTAGTCGCATAAGGCTTGAGATCTAGCACATAACAAAAAATTGGGTTGGACACGACCATGAGCTTTAAAAACACAATGTTTTATGTGCTCAATTTGCTTAATTACAAAAAGAACCAAGTACTTGAACCAATGTTTCATTCTTGAGCATATAGCACTCTATTTAGACTCAATATTAGCTTCTTGGTTCCGCTTAGCTTATTGACATGGCATGCATCATCCTTGGATATCTCTAGCTAGACTTTGCTTATTGATGACTTGACATGCTCACAAAATGCACTACATTTCAGATTGTCATCTATATGTTCTAGCTGGCTTATACATATCTTGTCATGATCTAGATAGCCTTTTATTGAGCTATGGCTTGGTGTAATTCTTTATGGTCATTATGGATAATTCTCATGGCTCTAAATGCTTAGAATAAACAAACTTCAACCATTTTCTTCAATTGTCATGTCATATTCTCTCTTTTGCATTCTTGATGATTTTATTGCCAAAAGGGGGAGAATAGAGGACAAAAAGCCATTTGGGATCTATCTTGGAGCATTTGAGGGAAACTTGTTCTTCCTGTTTTTGTTCCTTGTCGACATGGTCATAAGCTTCCCTGATTTCTCTTGGACCATGTTTGACTCTTTTTCATTTTCAAACAAACTCAACTTTATGCTTTTTCTGGGTTTGTCAATATACTCATCAAGGGGGAGATTGATAGACCATGTGGAGGTGACCCCGGTTGTGTGATTAGTAATTGACGTCTGTTTTTAGGAAAGTCGAGTTTGGTTTGTGTGGTTCAGACCATGTCGTTGCGTGGTGCAATCGGTTTCGGTCGGACCTTGTCGAACTAGGTCGAACGGGCTTAAGTCGTTTATTTTTCGTTTCTATCGGTTTAGGCTTTGAGTTTTTCGGTTGATGGTAATGTATGGTTACAATATTTCGAGCGGTGCTATGTGTTGTGTTTGGTAGTGATATCTCTCAGTTTGTCTTGACTCTCCCTGTTATGTCTTTGGTAGTGATCTTCAATCTCCACTAAGCGCTCATCCTTTGTCTTCATAGCTTCTATAGCTATCGGAGAGTTGAAATTTTTTAGAAAATTTTGGGGCGATTTTTTAAGCAACATTCACCCCCCCCCCCTCTGTTGTCGTTTCCGATTCAACACCATGAAAAACTTTTACTCAGCATGCCCATGACCGTGGGCACGGCTATCCAGGATAGATTATACACTCTGCAGAGGTTATACAGCTTTACCCACAAGACACGATCATCCCATATTGCCACCGGGTTACACACTTCCTTAGGTGTGCGGCGAGGAGTCGTGACAAGGCCTTTACAATGCAAAGCCTTTAACCTGGTCGAGCCAACTCTAAGGTTTCACCCCAGTAAGGAATCCACCAGACCGGGACCCCCTCTTGAGCCTAGACGAGACTTCTCATGCTTAACCACGCTCGCCAAGTGAGACTTCACATGGCACCAACCACGCTCACTTCCAACCTACGACTTGACTCAGGTTGGGACTTCGCAAATTATTCAGTCAGGGTTGTCCCATACCACCCATGTGGTAGTACGATTTGCGCTTTGCAACAGTAGCTCACAGACCGGTCCTTAATCTGACTTAGGCCCAACCACATACCCCCGTGCACGACAATCAACCACTGCGGCTCCAACCAACAGGGCATGTCTGCACCCACCAATCTACCCAATTGCCTAAGTCTAAACCAGTTTTATATTTTATTTTCAAAATAATTCATAAACCTCCTTAACTCACCAAAGTCAAGAGTACATCTGGAAAGCATATCATTTTATGTAAAAAGGGTTATCATTTTATGTGAAAGATATCCCATTCCAATATATCTAAGCAGGGCTAAGCATTTGATTTAAACTCTCCAGCCAACACTAATGTATTAACTAGAGTTTTAATCTAGGGTTACAAGGTATCAAGATAATTCAAGGTCAATGGAGATAATAACAAGTAGGTAATAGCTAAATTCAAAATTGAATTGAAATAATTGAATAAACATATGCATGCAGAATAATTTAAAAACAACATAATTTTATTTTGAAATCTGGGATCAACATGATCAAGGAGTGTGACTTGCCTTGCTCTTCAATTTGGTGTGAATCTTCGTCGAAGAAATCTACCGAATCGTCGAAGTCTACACGTGAAAATAACCCACCAAATTCAAATAAATTCAAATTGACTTCAAATATTTGAATTGAGGCCATAAATGGATAGAGGGGAATTTTTTATGAATTTTGAAATTTGAATGGGCTCAATCGGAGTTAGGACGAAGGAGAACGGGCTTTGGGAAGTTTGAAAAGAGAGAAAATGAAAAATCAGGATTTTCGAATTATTTTCCTAAAGGAAAATCTGAATTATTGCGTCAGCAGGGAATTTCTTTTCGGCTGGATTTATTTTTCGATGGAAAAATAAGATTAATGGCGTCAGCCCAGAGGTGCGGGGAAGACCGAGCTGACGGGTGGGCCCGGGCGGTCAGCGGGAGAGGAGGCGCGGGCGGCCAAGATGGCGCCACACGGTCGAGGGCCGGATCGGGCGGCCGAGGGGAGAGCGGGGCGGACGGGTGGATTGTGCTGACGCGGGGGAGGTGGCCGATGGGCCGCACGCGTGTCGACCGATGGGAGGGGGTAGGCGGGTTGGTGGATGGCGGGGATGGCGGCGACGTGGAGAGGATCTGGCCATCCACGTGGCGGCCGGAGGGGGAGGGAATTTATTTTTGATTTTTGATTTCAGATTTTCAGAAATTGCCAGAAAATTCATTTAGCCTCAGAAAAATATTAAATAAACTACACAAATTCCAGAAAAATACACAGAAGTTCCTGGAGACATTTTGGACTTAAATAAAATATTTCCAACTAATGTTGGTATTTAATTTTTATACTTAAAATACTTTTTTAATTTCAAAAATAGACTTTTAAACTCCAGAAAAACCAGAAAACCAAATAAAAGCCAAATAAATCCAAATAACTAATTTGAATTATTATTTTTATAGAAAATTAAAATATCCTTTTATTTACTAATATTTTCAGGTTTTACTTAAAATACTTTTAAAATCCAGCTTTTTCAAAAACAGAAATTCAG
Organism: Dendrocalamus latiflorus; assembly: GCA_017311315.1. Taxonomy (NCBI): domain Eukaryota; kingdom Viridiplantae; phylum Streptophyta; class Magnoliopsida; order Poales; family Poaceae; genus Dendrocalamus; species Dendrocalamus latiflorus. The sequence goes on from CM029623.1 coordinate 21,584,184, forward strand.
GGCAAATCCAAAATTTAAAATTTAGGCAACAAGAATTACTTATTTAAATATAAATTTTATTTTAATTATTATTATTATTATTTTATTTTTTAAAAAACTTAGGCTGTTACAGCTGGCGACTAGCCGAAGTAGACGCTCGAGCGCTCCATCCCTTACCCTTCGAAGAGGCTGCAGCAGAGCTAGCGACAAGCCAAAGTAGACGCTTGAGCGCTCCGTCCCCTACCCTTCGAAGTGGCGGCAGAGGAGCTGGCGACTAGTCGAAGTAGACGCTCGAGCGCTCTGTCCCCTACTCTTTGAAGATGCGGCAGCGGAGATGGCGACTAGCCGAAGTAGACGCTCGAGCGCTCTGTCCCCTATCGTTCGAAAAGGCGGCAGCGGAGCTGGTGACTAGCCGCGTGATCTCACGCATATGTGTACCCCGTAGAGTGCACGTGGAGGCGGCGAGTCTTATTTATACTCACGAAGAGTGCGCGCGGAGGCCGTGTGTCTTATTTATACTCACGTAGAGTGCGCGTGGAGACCGCGTGTCTTATTTATACTCAAGAAGAGTGCGCGCGGAGACCGCGTGTCTTATTTATACTCACGAAGAGTGCGCGTAGAGACCGCGTGTCTTATTTATACTCACGTAGAGTGCGCGCGGAGACCGCGTGTCTTATTTATACTTACGAAGAGTGCGCCGGAGACCGCGTGTCTTATTTATACTCCGTAGATTGCGCGCGGAGACCGCGTGTCTTATTTATACTCCGTAGAGTGCGCACGGAGGCCGCACGTCTTATTTATACTCCATAGAGCGCGCGCGGAGACCGCGTGTCTTATTTATACTCCGTAGAGTGCGTGCGGAGACCGTGTGTCTTATTTATACTCCGTAGAGTGCGCGCGGAGGCTGCGCGTCTTATTTATACTCTGTAGAGTGCACGCAGAGGTCGCGTGTCTTATTTATACTCCGTAGAGTGCGTGCGGAGGCTGCGCATCTTATTTATACTCTGTAGAGTGCGCACGAAGGCCGCACGTCTTATTTATACTCCGTAGAGTGCGTGTGGAGGCCGCGCGTCTTATTTATACTCCGTAGAGTGCGTGTGGAGGCCGCGCATCTTATTTATACTCCATAGAGTGTGCGCGGAGGCCGCGCATCTTATTTATCCTCCGTAGAGTGCGCGTGGAGGACGCACATCTTATTTATACTCCGTAGATTGTGCGCGGAGACCGCGCGTCTTATTTATACTCCGTAGAGTGCGCGCGAAGGCTGCGCGTCTTGTTTATACTCTGTAGAGTGCGCGCAGAGATCGCATATCTTATTTATACTCACGAAGCGAGTCTTTACATAGAATGGGACAAGTTTTACAAACAGTGGACTTTATTGATCTCCCGTTTGCGTGGGCGAGCGATTTACAAAAGGTAGGGTGTTGACCTTGCTACGGGCCTCCCTTCGGCCTTATACATAATATCGTCGCAGCCTGTCTGCATTCCATGTGTGGCGAAGAGTCTTTCCTTCCAGTGTTGCGAGGCGATAAGCTCCGTGCTGCAAAGCTGCAGCGACGATGTAGGGGCCCTCCCACTTGGACTCCAGCTTGCCGACCATGTCCGCATGAAGCGCCATTTTGAGGACATGATCTCCCGACTGGAACTTTCATGAATATACGGTGCGGTCGCGCGCGCGCCATTTGGCGCGCGTACTTCGCGATGTACTGGGTGGCACTCACCCGATCTCCGTCAAGAAGACCGAGAGACAACTCGCGCTCTTTCGCCTGCGCCTGGAAGAGGACCCTCCTCGAGCTGGCTTTAATTTCTTCGGGCGTCATTGCCTCGTTGCCGAAGAGAAGTTTGAATAGTGTGAACCCTATCGAACATGTCACCGTCGTGCGAAGGGACCAGAGTATGCTATGGAGCTCATCTGGCCATTTGCCCTTTGGTAGCCTGACGAGGCGCTTCTTGACTCCGGCAGAGATGGCATCATTCGCCCGCTCGACGACTCCGTTGGACTGTGGGTGCCCGACCAAAGCGAATCGGAGCGTGATGCCCATGCCGTCGCAGAACTCCTTGAATGGAGCGGAGTCAAACTGCAGGCCATTGTCCACAGTAAGCTCCCTAGGCACTCTGAAGCGGCATATGATGTTCTGCCAAAGGAAGCGCTGGATGACCACGGAGGTTATCCTAGCCAGAGCGACGGCTACAGGCCACCTGGAGAAATACTCCAAGGCAACTACAACGAAACGAAGGTCTCCCGGGGCCCATGGAAGTGGCCCAACGATGTCGATGCCCCACCGTGCCAACGGCCACACTGGGGGAATGGCTACAAGCTTGTCGGAGGTCTACGGATGACCCACCCCATCCATTGGCAGCCTTGGCACGGATGCATGAGGTCTTTCACATCAGCAACAGTGGTTGGCCAGTAGAAGCCTTGCCTGAATGCCTTGCCGACCAGAGACCTCGGCGCAATGTGCGAGCCGCAGAGCCCCGCATAAATTTCCGTGAGGAGGTGCTTTCCTTCGTCATGTGAGAGACATCGCAGAAGTGGGGCACATACTCCCTTCTTGTAAAGGACACCGTCCAGTACCTGGAAGGATCTGGCGCGGTGCTATAGATGTCGCAGTTCGAGGGGGTCGTCTGGTTCAGCTATGCCTTGCAAGAAACCGTAAATGGGCTCCCGCTAGTCACCCTGCTGGGCAATTTGATGGACGAGAGCCGCATCACAGTTGCCTGGAGCAATGGCTGCCACGGGCAAGACCTCATAAAATGCTCCCTCAGGGAGGGGGAGTTGCTAGCTGGCGGCCTTTGCGAGGGTGTCGACTTGTTCATTGTCCGTGCGAGGGATGGCCTTGATCGTGACTCTCAGGAAGTAGCGCTCCTTTGCTCTCACCGTTGCAAGGTACTTGGCCAGCTCGGGGTCTTTGGCTTGGTAGGATTTATTGACATGGCCCGCTACCAGACGTTAGTCAGTGCGAACAAGGACCCTTCACGCACCAAGAGCTTTAAGCTTCACAAGGCCGAAGAGCAGCACCTCGTACTCGGCCGTATTTTTGGTGGCCGGGAATCCAAGGTGCGCCGAGTACATTAGGCGGTGACCTTCCGGTGTAGTGACCACTGCGCCGACCCCAGCGCCCGGGGCGCCGTAAGCCCCGTCGGTGTTGAGCATCCACACCAGGTCCTCTGGTTGCTGCACTTGTTGGGCTGACGGAGTCCACTCCGCGAGGAAGTCCGTGAGGACTTGAGATTTGATTGCTGTTTTTGAGGTGTATGTCAAGGAGAATGGTGCGAGCTCGGCCGCCCACTTGCCAATATGCCCCGTGGACTCCTTATTGTGCAACATCTTTGCCAGAGGGAACGAGGATGGCACAGTGATGGGATGGGCAAGGAAATAATGCCGGAGCTTCCTCGAGGCCATGACCAGTGTGTAAGCCAACTTCTCAAGCTCCGTATAGCATGTCTTGGCGCCCTGTAGGGCTTCGGAGATGAAGCGCACAGGCCGTTGAAGGGCGCCCTCCTCAAGGACAAGGACGGCGCTGACCGCTATTGCTGTAGTGGTGAGGTAGAGCAGGAGGGGAGCCTTTGGTGCCGGGGCGACCAATGTGGGAAGGCTTGCGAGGTGCTTCTTGAGATCGTCGAAATCCTTCGTGCAGTCATCATCTCAGTGGAACCCGTCGCAGCCGCAAAGGGTCTTAAAGAATGGCAGGCGCCGCTCCGCTGCCCTGGATAAGAAGCGGCTCGGCGCGGCCATGTGGCGAGTAAGCCTCTGGACCTCCCTCATCGTCTTGGACGGCTCCATGGCGTGGATCGCATTAACTTTGTTAGGGTTCGCCTGGATGCTGCGTCCGGACATGAGGAAGCCCAGGAGCTTCCCCACTTGCACGCCAAAGATGCACTTGTCTGGGTTGAGCTTGATGCCAGCTTTCCTGAGGTTGTCGAAGGTCTCTTAGAGATCCTGACCGTGGAAGGCGAGCTGCCTGGTTTTGACGACCACATCGTCGACGTAAACCTCCACGTTCCTCCCGAGCTGGGAGGCCAGCGCCAGTGCGACGAGGCGGGTAAATGTTGCCCCCGCATTCTTCCGGCCGAAGGGCATCTTGATAAAACAGTATGTCCCTACCAGCGTGATGAAGCTGGTCTTGTCCTCGTCGTCCTTGGCATCCACCAGCTGATCTATGCGCGGCAAGGGGTAGTCATCCTTCGAACACACCTTGTTAAGGGCGGTGAAGTCGATGCACATACGCTAGGAGCCGCTAGCCTTTTTCACTAGCACCGGGTTGGCAAGCCAGTCCGGGTGCTGGACCTCGTAGATAACTCCAGCCTGGAGAAGCTTCGCTACCTCTACCTTCGCCGCATGCTGCCGGTCGATTGACATGCGCCGAAGCCTCTGTTTGACTGGCTTAGCATCGGGGTGGACCGCTAACTTGTGTTCAATGAGGGCGTGGTCCACGCCCTTGATGTCTTCCGGGGACCACGCGAAGACGTCCGCATTGTCCCGAAGTACCCGAAGTAGATCCTATTCGACTTCGGGTGGGAGGCCTTCGCCGATGGACACACAGTGTCCGTCGGTGTGCAGGGGCACCCTCTTGACTTCACCCTCTGGCCGGGGCTTAGGCGTCCATCCCAGGGTGAAGGGTGTGTCCGCCTTTGGGTTGTTGGTGAGGACATGCACCTTGCGGTGCGGGCCCCAAGCACCAAGCTCTATGCGCTGAGCGAGGCCCTAGTCGCCGAAGGTGGTGATGATACCTTGCGGGCCCGGGAGCTTCATGCATAAGAAGACATGGTGCGGGACCGCCCCGAAGGAGGTGAGGGTTGGGCGCCCCAATATGGCATTGTATGGGTATGGGATGTCGACGACGTCGAAGGTGACATCTTCGCTCCTCGCGTTGTCGCCCTGGCCAAAGGAGACTTGGAGGCATATCTGGCCCAACGCCTTCAGCGGCTAACCCCCGAAGCCCTGCAGTGGGATTCCCGAGGGCCCAAGCGATTCTGGGGAATCCCCATTTGGTCGAAGGCCGCCGCGAACAGAATGTCCGTGGAGCTGCCTCCGTCGACCAGGACACATTTGACATCATAGCCTGCGATGGTGGCCTGGATGACCAGGGGATCTTAGTGGGGGAATTCCACGCCCTTAGCGTCAGCAGATGTGAAGGTGATTTCGTGCTGCGCCCACCCTGGCGGTGCTTGCACTGGGTATGCTGCCACATGGTGTAGTCTCCACGCGTAGGCCTTTTGCTACCGCGCTAAGGAGAACTCCAGTGAAGAACCCCCAGAGATAACGTTTATGATCCGACGTTGGGCCCCCTCTGGGGCCTGAATTCGCAGGGGGCCTTCTTGTGGCTGCTGCACATGGGCTTGAATCCGCAGGGGGCCCTCTTGGGCTGCTGCACGTGGGCCATGACAGGAGGCGCCGCTTCCAGGGCTCTATCCCTGGCGGCGCTCTGACGCAGCGCTGCAATGGCGGTGCATGCCCGCGTGGAATGGTCACCACGGCCATGCAGCTCGCACCACAAGTCGTAGTCATTGTTCTCCTGCTCTGCGCGGGGTCTATCGTTGTGGCCCCGGCTGTGTCCCCTCCCCGGCCTCTCCGGCCTCGTCCGCGAAAGGCGGGGGTGCTGTCCTCGGAGCCACCTTCGATGTCGAGGACGTAGCGGGCCCTTTGGGATCCACGCTGATTGCGCTTGGGCCTAGGCTTGTCACTCAATGAGTCCTACTTTACACTTGGCGAGTTTTGCCTGTGCTTGGCATCCTTGCACTCGGGGGCGTCCTTCGAAGACTCTTGCTTGCGCTTGCCCTTCGTGGAGTCCTCCCTCTTCGATGAGTCTTCGTTATTCGATGAGTTTTCCACTTGATTAGTGTCGGAGTCGTCACCTTTGCGCTGCCGCACGTCCTCCTCTGCCCTCGCATACTCTTCCATCTTATCGAATAGCTTCGCGACCATCTTGATTGGCTTGCGTGCATTGTACTCGGCCAACGGCCCCAGACGGAGGCCTTGTATCACTGCGCTGATGATGGTTGTTTCGTTGGCGTCGTTGACCTGGCAGCGGACCTTAGCGAAGCGCTTGAAGTACTCTCGGAGCCTCTCCAAGGGTTTTTGCTTGATGGCGAAGAATTGATCTGCGTCAACGCGCTCGACGTAGTTCCCCTGGAAGTTGTTGTAGAGGCAGTCGCGGATCTGCTCCCACGCGTAGATGGAGTTTGGCTCTATGGTGAAAAACCAAGAGAGCACCACTCCCTGCAGCGTGAGGGGGAGCCCCTTCGCTTTGGTGGTGTTGTCTCTGCTTGCAGCTTTAATGGCGGTCTCGTACACGCGAACTCTCGAGGGTCCGTGTCGCCCTTGTACGACACGATGGCGTTGGGAAACTTGAAGTCCTCCGGCCATGCCGATTGCTGCAGACTCGCGGAGAGGGGGGACTCTGGATCCACGCACCGCAGTGGGACGCGACTGGAGATAGGGGCATTGCAGCTGTCCGCCCGCTCTGGCGTGGGCTCCAGCGCGGCCACCGGCGGGATCTGTTGGCTTCGAGCCTCTTGTATATCCCGCACGGCTCTGCGGAGGTCCGCCAGCTCCTGTTGCAGCGTGCCGAGGGCCGTTAGTAGAGCGCTCTCCACTGTCAACGTGGCTGTGGCAGTTGGAGCAGCGGGTCGGGCTGGCAGCGACCACAGCCTGCGCTTCAGAACTGCTCGGCGCGTCGGTGCGGTGGGCTCCGGAGCCGGTGACAGGACCGGCATTGCTGCCAAAGCCACCTGTCGCTTTCGCGTCGAGCGTGGTGGCAGCGGCCGTGGTAGCACGGGCGGCGGCGTCACCACTCTCGACGGTCTGATTGGTACCCGCGCCGACCGCCGCGCCAGCGATTGGGGCGACTGTCGCACCACGAGCGTCGAGGTCGGCAGCCGTAGCGCCGGCGCTATCGCCCGCACCCGTAGCTGACGCAGAAGCCGTCGTGTTGCTGAGCGCCTCTTTCGTAGTCCTCTTCTTCTTTGCCACCACCGATGATGAAGCATTCTTTGGTGCCATCCTTCTTCAAATCTTGGAGGTTGCTCTTGTCTTTCCCACGGACGGCGCCAACTGTTGTGGTTACAGACCAAACAGAGAGATGGTAGTATGGTAGTGGACATGTTAGGTGAGAAATGCTTGGGGGTCTCCCCATGCCCAGGATCACTTTATATATACTCACATGGGGAGTATTTTACAATTACGTTCTTACACCCAAGTATTCCTCTCAAGGGCATTTATGTCATTATACAAGTCCTATTTTGAGCTTTACAACCTTTTAACAGGCCGGTTGGGCTTAGGTGGGGGGCCACCCCTACAACAGGTTCCAAAGCTGAAATTGTTTAGTGCATCTTGCCATCTTCTAAGCTTGTGAACATGGCTGTTTCTTTATGTTTTTGGCGCCTTCTTCGAAAGCTTGGCTTATTGCCATTTCGATTACCTGTTAGCACCATTTCGCAAAGAATCAAAAGAGCAAGCCGCTTGAGGGCCTTGATGTTCCAATAAGATGAATTATTGCAATAGTTCTTCTACGAGTAAGCCGCTGTGTTAATATTCTTATGTAAAAATATATTAGGAATAATCTGTTGTCCAAGGATGCAGCTCCTGGACCGAGGGAGCTGAACCCTTATGTTCCACCATGTGTACAACATGTAACTGACATATATTATCAGGTAGCTGAGGCCGTATCGGGTGCAAATAGACGTGTTTCTGAAAATTTGGAAACCTTTATTATATGTCATCGACTATCTATGGTTGTTATTGGTTTGACATTCTATTCATGGTGCAAACAGTTTTTGCTGTGGGGTGACATACCATGCCGCCTTTGTTCTTGCATCTACGTCTTATATAGTTAGCATGTGCAACCTGGACATTTCTTACCTGTTCTACTGCTTATTCATCTGTTGCTCACTGCCTGTACAATGTACTATGGATCACCATATGGGTACTTTCATATTGTACTATTATAGGTGTATTTTGATTCTCGAATGCTTCAGCGCATCAGCATTGGCCACACGCAGTGTAGCGCGTGATTCCTATCTAGTAGTTTTTATGTGCTTCCACTTCTCTAGCAAGGGCTCGAGCTTGCTGGTGCCATCCAACTCAACACTGCCCTTCGCCGTATCCTCCACCGAATGCCCCCACTTTTTTCTCTATAGATTTAGGGCCTGTTTGGTTGGGAGCCTCACTTTGCCCAACTTTTTCTGGCATAGTGTGGCATGCCAAACTTTTTGTGGCTAACAATTTGTTTGCCACAACTGTGGCAAGTTTTGGCACAAAAATGAGTCTATGACAAGTGGTCCGGTGACTAAGAAAGTATGGCACGCCATGATTTTGGCTACGAGCCAAACACTAGCTTCATTTGGTCAAACTTGCCTAAGGTAAGTGTGGCATCCTTAGGCTTCAAACCAAACAGGCCCTTAGAGTTTTTACGTTGCCATTGACATTCCAGCCATGCCCACATTTTTCATTAGCGACGAAGGTAGCAGCAGCAGCGGGAGATAGGGTTATCAAAATCGGATGCCAAAATTTACCGGGGACCAAAATTCCCGATATTTCTGATTTTCGGGAATTTTTGGCCAATTCCAGTGGAAATTTTCAAATCGAAATTTGAATTTTTTTAAGGTTCGAATGAAAAAAGATGCCAAACCAAAATCCCCGATATTTCTGATTTTCAGGAATTTTTGGCCAATTCCAACGGAAATTTTCAAATCGAAATTTGAATTTTTTTGAAGTTCAAATGAAAAAAAGAAGAAGAAAAAAATCAGCCCCTACGGATTCGAACCACAGATCTGCGGTCTCCAAAGGAAATGCCGTACCACACGCTGTGCACAAACATGTTATTGGGATTGGTTACAAATTTCCCTTATATTTGACAAAAAGCATTGAAAAACAAATTTTTTTTAGCAGTACCAAAATTTACGGGGTTGCTGATAATTCCGATTTTCCTGAAAATCGGATGATTTTGGCCAAAAAAATCCTGGCGAGAGAAGCCACACAGAAAGGCGTTGGTGATGAATCCGGCGGATAGGATTTAGTTGGCTGTTGAGAAGAGTTGTTATATGGTATAGGGGAGAGCTATTGAATATAGATCCAACGGTCCAAAAATTCGATTAGTTCTTTTGAAAAAGTTTAATACTATATAGATAGTTCTTTATTTACATATACCATTAAAGCTTCTTTAAGGTGGGGCATGTAATGTGAAAACCAGCTAAGAGTTGAAAACTCATGAAAGCCAGGCACAAAAGTTTTAAAATTTTCTTTAAAATTACTAGTGTTAGAAGAATATTAGAAAAACAATTTTGATAGTCAATTAACTGATATTTGAAGTTTAGGTATAAATAAAAACTCATATTTACGTTGTTCACTAATATTCTTCTTCCTATTCGACGTGCATTGTGCATGCCCATTTACTTGCAATATAACTTGTCATCTAGATCAAGACATGCTAGAGATATGCTTGTTTTACGATGATATGGTAATGCCAAACTTAAGTTATTGCTTCAATTTTCATATTGGCTTAGGTCTTACAATTTTTTTGAGTCACATTTCTAGACTACGAAAAATGCTTGAATTGTAAGTCGATAGGATCAATATTGGATCAGTAAATATCTTTAGATCAATTTACCCCTATACAACACCAAAGTAGGAAAACATTGTGTTATCATATATTTCTTTTTTATTGTGTGTGTTATCATATCTTTTCTACTCCTAGTTTAGAGCATGAGTTGTCAATAGTTTTTGTTTTCTAAGGAGGGAATTTGAAATTTGGGTGAGATTTGGCTCCGACCCTTGGTTGTTGTTTATAGTGTTTAGCGCCGTGGAAGATTCTTGATCAGTGATTACTTAGTAAGTTTGAGAATCCAGAAGATCATTCGATTGGTAATATAGGCTTCATTTAAAACCCTCAGATTTTAGATTTGGTGGTATTTCTTTGGATGAATCTAGAATATTTCCCCTGTCCTAGCACAACCAAATTTAGAATAGAACATTTGAAAACCCATTTGTTAGCAATCTATTTATTTAGTGAGCTTTGTCAAGTTTGTATCCACCTGGAAGTGGAAGTTCTTAGAAGCTGGTCATTTTCCTTTGCATATCCCCTTTGATTTCTAGCCTTTCAAATCTGGCATTGTCGACTCTACATTGGAGTATGTGCAAACTTTGCCACGTATTCCTCCCTGAAACTCATCCATCATTATCATTTGGTATCACCCTCCTTGTCAACCCATTGATAGAGTTTCTTCAAAGCCATTTGCATTCCGCCTTGAGCTCGGTCATTTGCGTATTTATACTCCTAATATTTATCTAGCTTGCATTTATTATTCCTTGAAGAAGGGTCTTTTTGTTGCCTATTCAACACTTTAGTAGAAAAAATTGAGATGAAAAGAGACAAAAGGAAAAGAAAAATATATGAAGAAAAAAGAAAAGGTAGGGAAGTGCTGAACTCATTTCATTGATCCTATGTGTCTATTGGAGCTAGATTTATATTCATATTGCGCCTGCTTGATAGTGTGCTACTTCTGTATTGATAACCTTTTGAGGTCAATGCCCTTCAATGCCAAGCTTCATGATGTACACATGGTGTGTGGATCTTGTTAAGAGGATCTATATCGTGCAGTGTTACTGTTCATTTTGCTCAATGATTTTGGTCTTTATCATTTAGTGGTGAGTTCTCCTGCCTGTCACGTGGGTGAATGAGCTTGCTTTATACATTGACCTTCATCGTCATATCCTAACTACATCATCCTTGGCTTGAAATTCTATCCTACCCCTTGCGCAATCCAATAACAGGGACTTCATCATCCTTGGCTTGAAATTCTATCCTACCCCTTGCGCAATCCAATAACAGGGACTTCATGTACGCCCTAGAATCACTCTTTGCCACTTGCACAAGTCCACCTTCCAAAGCGTGTGTTCGTTCTCCCCCTCCTTGGTATCATCATTATTCTCTAATGGTCTTTTTTTATAAGACTTTAAAAGTTCTAGGGTGGATCCTTATTTGACTCAGCAATATCTAGATTTCATATTTGCCATTCCTTGATTTACCTTACCAAGCCCCTCATATAGCCTCCACAAATATTTGTAGTTCTTGGGAAATCTTGGCCTTTTGGCCAATGAGGATCAACTGCGTACCTGAGAGTAATTTTGGATTTAGAAGTTGTGCTGCTAGGCTAAGTCCGAGGAGACTATTTTTGTCCTTGGGACATAGTTGCCTCATTTTCAAAACTCTGGGAACTCATTTTGAAAAGAGGAATCTAGGAGAGTTGCCCTGATCAACTCGGCTTCGGCTTCTGGCTTCTGACTTATTTTTCACTATTCATAAGTTTCGGCTTTTTCTGAACTTTGGGCTTTTTGTTGAGCTTTTTTGCCGGTTCTTTTTTTCCCGTATTTTTTTGTATTATACGTAATGGGCTAACATATTTTTTATATTTTTAAAATTTTTTTAAATTTAATTATGTTAAATAAGCCTCTGTCAGCTACAGTGCTTTTTTCAGCCAGCTACAGTGTTTTCAGCCATAAGCCATGAGCTTTTCAGCCGAACCGATCACCACCTTGATTTTGCACTGTTGACCCTACTGCAATTTATTTGTGGTTGGAGGAGCCTAAGTCTAGGAGTGGATTGTTCCCTATCGGTGTGTAAGTACTTCTGTAGTGTATATAGTCACACTGGGTTATTCTAACCTTAACTTTTTGTGTAGTGATTTAATTTGTTATGTTCTTGGCACTTACAGGTGTAACTCCATGACTGCAACAACTGATCCCGCCGGTTAGAGAACTCACATTTTCACTTTTTCTCGAGGACTAGCAAAGTTTTGAGTGTGGGGGAGGTCATGTTCACAACATTTTCATGGTAAATCCATGAATTTGTGCATTGTTTTTTATCAAATTTAAAAATATGGGAATTTTCTTCTTCTTAGGCTTCGTACTCTATTTAAACGTTGTGTGAAAATTTGGATAAAATTCAGCCTAGTTGAATTAAATTCAAGTAAAACATTAAATGAACTTTAAAATTCATGATTTCAGTTCCATTGGATAGATCTTGAATTTAGAAATTTGTTTCATCAAATTTGGACTTAAAATGAATAAGTTTTGCCCTCACAAGCCACCGAGGGCCCCCGTGAAGTCACCGAGGGGATGGGGAACGAAGGGGTGTGTGCACAGAGTGAGTTAGATTTTCACCCTAAGTGTCTGTATATATAGAAGAATATTATCACAGACAGTTTTAGGAACAACCATATGTGATATCATCATATCACAGACATATCATAATAAAAATCGTCTATAATGTATCACTGACAGTTTTTCATAAAAATCGTCTGTGATAAATCCATACATCACAGACAATTTTTATTATGAATCGTCTATGATATATCACAAATAGTTTGTGTAAAAAATTATTTGTGATAAATAGGTCATTACTGACAGTTCTTACCATCAGCTGCAACATAGACGGTTACGTTAGTAAAACCATATGAGATAACTATGATGTAGCTTAACATTGATAGATTAGATATCTAGTATGACTTTCTCTGTAATAGTACCCCATTCTCTCGGCTAAGTCCTCAAACATACCCTCTCTAGAAATTTTGGGAAAACCCTATCTAGTTTGGCTTAACAACTCCATTTTCCAGTGAAACCTAGTGCAAATCCATTCCCAAACCATTTATCACATTGTTTGGTCGAAGAAAAAATTCCACAAAATCATCCTGGGTCGACTGACCACACTCTCCATGCCAGTCAGACCATCCTTGGCATTTTTAGCTGAGACTAAGCCGACCGATTTGACTGGCCCTATAGGACAGTAAGACCGCCCCCTCTTCCAAAACTAATAATTGAGGATCTTTTTGTATAACCAAAATTTAGTGCAACAAATGTACCAATTGTTAACACACCTCTAGTTGCCACTTGCCACCGGTCGAATCGAGGCCACCTCCAGACTTGCTGCGTAGAAGGCATTCTCATGTGCACGCTACCGTCTCCTCCACAGCACTAAAACTCCGCCATTGTTGAGTTCGACAACTCTGAGGCTGTCATCGCTTCCTCCCCGTTCCAACCGATCGACCTCGCTCACCTCCGCACATGCCAACCACACCTGTCAGTTTTCTCACCCGTGAACGTGCAATTTGCACTCTGTACCCACCAATCCGCCGCTACAGCCCGCCATCACCGTGTTAGATATTTTTCTCTGTTCCAGCAGCAGCCTTCAAGCCGTAGCTTCACCTGGGCACCGCCTCAAGCCTAGCGCCTAGCAGCTGCGCAACGCCATCGCCCTCACCGTAGAGCCTCCTGTGCCGCCACCCACTGGATCATCTACATAGCCAGAGAGAGAGACAGAGAGAGAGAGAGAGAGAGAGAGAGAGAGAGGGGGGGGGGGGGGGGAATTGGGGCAGGAAGAGGGGCATAGTTTCAATAGGGCGAATGTGTGCTTGGAATCGCAGTGCCATGCGTGCGCTCCAGCCGCCGGAACGTGTTCACGCCGCGCTGTCATGGGAGAGGAGGGGGGGGGGGAGGGGAGGGAGAGAGTTGAGAGAGAGGGAGGGAGGACGGAGAGACAGTGCGAGAGAGAGGGAGGGGGAGGAGGGGAGAGAGACTGACATTTGGGCCTAGTTTGTAGGGAAAATTGAATATATAGGATCAAGTTAAGAGTGCTTTGGTAAAATAGGACCAAGTTATTTGTCCTTGTAAATATAAGACTGAGTTGAGCACCTTCTTGCAAATATGACATTTTCCCATTTTAATTTCATTTTCCAGCCCTTTTTCTCTACACGAAATAACTCTTTTGCCCCTTCCTCCCTCGCCTGGCCCGCTGCAGGCCGCTCCCTCGCCTGCCCCGCGCCGCGCCGCCGCTCCCTCGCCTGGCCCGCGAGCGCCGCGCCGCCGCTCCCTCACCTGCCCCGCGCCGCACCGCCGCTCCCTCGCCTGGCCCGCGCCGCGCCGCCGCTCCCTCGCCTGCCCCGCCGCCGCTCCCTCGCAGGCGAGGGAGCGGCGGCGCGGCGCGGGCCAGGCGAGGGAGCGGCCTGCAGCGGGCCAGGCAAGGGAGGAAGGGGCAAAAGAGTCATTTCGCGTAGAGAAAAAGGGCTAGAAAATGAAAATGAAATTAAAATGGGAAAAATACCATATTTGCAAGAAGATGCTCAACTCAGTCCTATATTTACAAGGACAAATAACTTGGTCCTATTTTACCAAAGCACTCTCAACTTGGTCCTATATATTCAATTTTCCCTAGTTTGTAAGGTTTAGGGGCACTAGTCGTCATTTGCAAAAACTTCTCTTTTAACTTAGACAAAAATGTTATTTTAATGAATAGAGTGTGCACCGATAAAGAGCTATAAAAATTTATTGTGTTTAAGCAAAAGGAAAAAAACAATGTGAGAGACCATGTGGAGGTCATCCCGTGTGTATGATGAGTAATTGACATCAGTTTAGGAAAGTCGAGTTTGATTTGGTTGGTTCGGCCCTTGACGTTGCGTGATGCAGTCGGGCTTGGTCAAACCTGGTCAAAGGGTTTAGGTTGCATATTATGTCGACTTGTCAGGTTTGGGCTATTTCATTAATGCCTTTATGCTTACATATATCGAGCAGTGCTATTTGATGTGTTTCTTGTCTGTGTGACTGCAGGACGTCAAGGCGGAGTCGTGGTGAGACACGAGGTGACCGGACTAGACACAGGCAGTGTCGAGGTCAGAACAGTCGGATGTGTAGAAGACGGCGGAGATTCGATGTGGTTGCGAGTCTGGACGACAAGGAGCGTGAAAGCTTCCCGGAAGGTGCAGGAGTGGCGAATCGGTAATTTCGCGAGGCTGCACAAGCGGGAGCGGGCTCCGTTGGATCCAGCGGGCGTAACGGGTTGGAAACCCGTTAGCCAAGGGCTATAAATAGATGTTGATGGCTGCATGCCCCCTCATGGATTCTAGGGTTTACTTTAGTCAAAATAAGCTTTAGAGAGTTGTTTTGGCTTTAGTCTTTAGTTGGTGGGAGAGACAGGAAGGCTGTTGGCTGTGTCCCCTTCGATGTCTTCTATGTGAGAGTTCTGTTCTTGGAAGGATGGAGAGTTCTTGATCATTCCAAGCATGTATGGGAAAGTAGAGAGGGTGTGAGTTGATTCTCCATTGTAATCATGTATCTCTCTTCCTCTTTATCAATATGAGATGGAGTTTGATTCAGTTCTTGTCTTTCTGTCTCTTTTCCTTCAATACTCTTTGTGATGGATTTGTGAGATTTTCGATTTCTTGTTGTTTCTTGCTAGCGAGGTGCAAAATGGATTGCTCTATGATGGGATAGTGCCCCAAGATCATTTGATCGATTTTCCCAAGAGCTAATCATGTTAAATCTCAGATTTCACCATTTGGCTCCCTCTGTTCTTCACTGTCATTTCTAGGGTTTTGGTGCTCTTCGTGATTCCCTTTGCAAGTTGGCTTGAAATTTGGCATGGAGAGTTCAGAAGCTATTTATTAGCTATTCCCAAATTTTCAAGGCCAAGGAATCAAAGAGGAGATGGCAATTTGAAGATCTCTGTTGTGGCTCTCTTTGGTGCTCAGTTTCTAGGGTTTTGAGATAAATTTTGTTTTGCTTCGCAAGATTGCCTGAGATTTGGTCTGTAGAATCCAGAAGCTATTAGTTAGCTATCTGAAAAATTTCATGGCCAAAGAGTCTATGGTTAGATGGGAATTTAAGTTTTTGCGGTGCACTCTGTAATTTTCAGATTTAGGCTCAAATCAAGATTCTTTGCTTTATGACTGCAACTTTCTTTATCTTTGAGGTCCTCTTGCTATTAGATTTGTAGCCTCACTCTTTTGTCAAGAGATCAGCAGCTAGAATCAAAGTATTTCATTGATTTCAGATGTTTACAGTACCCTCTGTTTCCCTTCATTTTCGGTCTGAATTTCCTTCAGTTTTTGGCCGCTAACAGTCTTTGTCTTCGGCTGCTTGTTCCCAGCCTGCAGTGTGTGTATTTCTTGCGGCCAAAAATTGTCCCAGGAAGGTATAATCCTTGCAGCCGAAAGGTGTATTTCTTGCATCTCTTTTACTGTACTGTTTCTCAGTCATTATGAAGAGAGAAAACAGCAATTCGGATGTGGCAAAGAAAGCTATTTGCAGATTGTCTCTTCCTGTTTCTTGCATGCACTAAAAGACGATTGGATTTTTTTGTCTTTAGTGCTTGTGTGTTAGAACGGATGCATTTCAGATTGTCACTTCCTGTTTCTTGCATGCACTAAAAGACGATTGGATTTTTTGTCTTTAGTGCTTGTGTGTTAAAACGGATGCATTTTTGGGTTTGATTTCTTTTGCTCGGTTTCGGTCCCTTTTGGTGGGCTTTTTGCAGTCCATTGTCGGCAGAGATTCCAGCTTGCAGTGGTCTATTTTTCTTGATGGTTCTTTGCTCTCGATTTAGTTTGTTGATTGGGTCTAGTCAATTTCAAGATCTCAGCTCTTTTAGGCCTTGTTTGATCTGTGTTGATTTTTAGTGGGCCTTGTCTCTACTTCTTCATAACTTCTATAGTTATCGGAGAAGAGAATCAAGTGGGTACTTGTGGCCTTTTTAAAGTCGACATTCACCCCCCTCTGTCGCCATTTCGGTCCAACACAATGTCTTAGAGAAAATGCTACAAAAATTCAAGGGTGAAACTATTCTAAGGGTGTCTGAGTTGTGCAACTCACAAACACTAAAAAATTTTGGAATTTTTTTAGAATTTTTATGGGAAATTTTGCTTTTGGAAATTTTTCATTTTGATTTTTAATAAAAAAAATAGTTGCAAAAAATAAAAGGACTAAAAATAATAAAGGAAAAAACAATAAATTAGGAAAATTTGATAAGAAAAAAATCAATTTCGATTAAAAAAAATTTCATCGTGATTTAAAAAATTACTTTAAATAAAAAGCATGCTTCATCCTCGCCTGCAGTGGCTAGCGTTAATGACGGATGAGGGGAAACGGCTCGCCGTCGCTAGATTTGGCCCTTCGCCACTAGATTCAGCGAAAGCTGTTCCGTAGCTGGCTTCGTTGTCAGGAGTAGGGATGGCAATTGTGTCCGTTTACCTGTGTACCCATAGGTAAATACCCTAATGGAGCCGGGTATTGGATATATTCTTTGCCCGAACCCGTCTCGCCCGTTTACCCGTGAAATACACTTACAGGTGGGCCATCCTAAAATACTAAACCGTACTCGCATCCGGCTCTCCAGTCTCCACCCGACTGCCACCCTACTCGCACTCTCGCTTCATCCGCCTCCTCCGCGTCCGCCCCCAGCCCCCCACCCGGCCAGATCCACCTCGTCCGCCCCCAGCGCCCCACCCGGCCGCCTCCTCCGTGTCCGCCCCCAGCCCCCCACCCGGCCGCCTCCTTCGCATCCGCACCCAGCCCCCCATCCGACCAGATCTGCCTCCTCCGCCCCCAGCCCCCCACCCGGCCGCCTCCTTCGCATCCGCACCCAGCCCCCCATCCGGCCAGATCTGCCTCCTCCGCCCCCCAGCCCCCCACCCGGCCGCCGGCCTCCTCCTCCTCCGCCCCCAAATCCGCCTCCTCCTCCTTCTGATCCACTCGCCCCCGCCCTGCGCCCCGCTCGCCTCAGCCCTCAGCGCCTCTACCTCGCCTAGATCCGTCGTCGCACCCAGCCGTCGGCCGCCTCCTCCGCCCCCAGATTCGCCGCCTCCTCCTCCGCTCCCCGGCCTTCCTCCTCCTCCTCCGCCCCCCCCGGCCTTCCTCCTCCTCCGCCCCCAAATCCGCCTGTAATCAAGATTAGTGTAATATGTTTCTTGCTGACTTATTTCCTTTGTAGATAATGAAACTAAAGGGAGAGCTTGCAGAAGCTTCAAGTAACCCAGAAACTTTGCTTTTGGAGGCTCTTCATTCAACTGGCTATTTTGGAGCTTGTAGTCTGTCTTTGTAGGTATTGCTGTTAACATACTATATGCATTTTTTATTGCATGGATGTCAGGAGAACTACACTACTCAGGTGTGCGTTGTAAGGGTTCTTGTCCCTTTTTTCTTCTAATATAATGATACGCAGCTCTCCTGCGTGTTCGAGAACTACACTACTCCCCAAATTGTTCTAGCTGCATCGGGTGTTGATCATGATGAATTGGTATCTATTGCTGAATTGGTGGAGATTGGAGACGAACTGCAGATTCGTCGGTAGGCATTATGATTTAAGCCACTTATTAAGTCATTTATGCAATCTCTTCCATCACCTAGATTCTCTCTTCTTACTTTGGGTTCTTCTTGAAAAATAGAACACAGATGTTGCGTTGGCATTTGAGGTCCCTGGTGGCTGGCTCAGAGAAAAAGATTTCGTCACTGTATCAGTTCTTCAGGTTCATGAGACAACTTAAGATATCCACATTGACACTTTTATGAAACAAAACACTTTAATTGAATTTGCTACAGCATTCTGGTTTAATTCAGCAAGTGCTATGCTATCTTTTACTGACACTTCTGGGTGGTGGCAGCATGTTTTCTTGGGGAAGACATGGAAAAGGCTTGCATTCCCGTCTAAGTAGACACATATGTTTTATATTTTGGCTCTTTAGCCCTGTAGCATGATATTGGGAAACTGTTTGTACTTATGAAGAAATTGTAGATGATGAAAATTATATTGCCAAACTGCAAATTATTCAATTACCTGGCTGGCTGATAGTTCAAGTAGGATGTGCTCCCGAGCCATCTATTCTTTATGAAGATCTGACAGGACAAACAATCATAAATTGTAAAGATGTAGTTCAACTGTAATTTTCATGTGCTGATGATTCTTCATGATTACTGCACCTTATTCTGCAATACTGTGGTTTCTTGCACAATTCTGTGATGCATTCAGTTCGCGGGTAAATGGGTATGCCCGCGGGCGATGGGTACCCACGGGCGACTGGTATGGGTGAGGTTTTTTACCCGTTGTCCTTCGCGGGTATGCCCACGGGCGTAAATCAGGGTCGCGGGTACGGGTATGGGCGAGCACTACCCGTACCCGTCGCGCCTGATTGCCATCCCTAGTCAGGAGAGATAGAGAAGGAAGGAGCGTGGTTGAGCGGGCCGGTGGCACGACATTTTGCCATGCAGCGCGACTAACGGGGAAGGGAGCGTGCGGCGGCATGGTGCTTGGAGGCATGATGGCCAGCCAACTACGGATGCAACGGCAATGCGAACGATATGGAGGAGAGGAACAACATGGTGGGGAGGAGAATGAGTCAGGCCATTTTCTTGGGTGCACGGTTCCGAGAGGGAATAGAGGGAGAAACTAATGGTCAAACGCCGCGACAAAAATTAAAATGCTAGGGGCCTGTTTGGCAACGGCTGCGGCTTATGGCTTTTGGTTGAAATTTTTGAATTTTGGCTGTTTACGATACAGATTACGGAGAGAGAGATATTCACTTGCGATTTTGGATGGTACAGATATTGGGCTTTTAACGTGTACATCGTTTAACTTGTAGACATCGTCTTGAGAAAATACTCCGTTTGAAAGTTAGGTACTATAGCAAAAGCCAAAAGCTGTTAGCTTCGGAGAAAATACACACTTGCGATTTTGGACGGTTGATGTGCATCATATTTATAGTAAATTTTCACATCTTAATCCTGTTGTTAGTAGCTCAAATTGGCCATAAATTCATTAATTATATGCATATTGCCCTCTATTTGGACTGTTTACATGGTTGTGTGCTCTTCTTGTAGGTCGGCGCGGACCAGGCGCAAAAATCCACAGAAGATCAGCATGGAAGGAGCTAGGGTCGCAAAACAGCAAAAGGGGAAGGACTAAAGCGCAAAACCACACACAAAACCCTAACCGCACTCCACTGGAAACCCTGGGCCGCCGCAAATATATAAGCCGCCAGCTGCTTCTTCCCAGGGGAGGCCGGTCACCACAAGAAACCCCAAGCCGCACTTCCCCCCTGTCTATTCGCCTGACATCTCCCATAGCCAACCCCCGCAATGTTGCCTCTCTTCACAGCCGTCGTCGGAGATCAGCCATAGCCGGCGACGCTCTCCTCCCGCCCTGCTCCAACACTTTCTGGCCATCTTCACCCCCAGCCGAACCATTCTTTTGCTCAACCCCGCGCCGCCTCTTGAAACGTGAGAAAACGTGAGAAGGAGGAAGAAGCCCGGTGACAGATCTGCTACTTCCACGGCCGGATCTACTTCGTCTCCGCTGGATCTGCACCTCCATCACCTTCTTCAGCTGGATCTACTACCTCTACGGCGTCTTCTACCCTGATCCGCTTCATGTGCACAGCACCGGCGACGCTGCTCCTCACCACGGCCAGATCTGCATCTCCTACTTGCTGATCTGCTTCGGCTACTCACGGATTTGCTTCCTCTGCACGGCATCTGCGACTTAGCTTCTCCTTCCATGCCCAGATCTGCGTCCTCATCTGCCTGCGTCCACTACAGACTATCTTCAACAACCGATCTGCCACTCTTTTGGGTTGTAATATCTCAAATCTTCGATTTAATATTGCGATGCTTTTCTTGAAGATGCTATTGTGTTAGATCTGTGATGTGCGTGTAGTACTGAGTGGATCTGATTACTAAGAAGTGCTTCTCTTGTTCTTGTTTATCTGAGATGCTTATGTGGATGTTATTTTACGGTTTAGATTTATGATTCTCACTTGATGCTCTAGTAGTTTTACATCAATTCATGATTCTGCTTGTAGGTTAAATATTTTGCTGTGATGATGCTGTTATCTGTCTTTTAGATTCAATCTTCAAGTTAGGGTTAAATTTTGTGCTTGCTGTTATGTTAGGATCTGTTAGTAGAAAAGTAAAAAAATAGTCTAGATGTGTTGTTTTGCTGTTGCTCATGTGATGGATGTATTTTCTTGTTCTCTGAAGTAGTTTAGTTTGCTTAATAGATGCTCTGCTAGATTCATTTCCTTTCTTTGAATCTGTCTTTTGATTGTTGTGAAGTGGTAGATATAGCAGTAGCTTCCTCCTCGGTAGTTTCTCAAGCGTCTCCCTATTTCTTCCTTGTCCCTTTCCAGCGTCTCCCTCTTTCTTTAGATTTCTCCCTTCTAGGTAGTTTCTCTTCTCTGTCTAGCATGCTCTTCTTCTCTAATCCCTTCCTTTCTTCTCTCTGCTGTGCGAATTCTCCAGACCTCTTCTCTTCTCTCTTCCAATCTAACTCATAGTAATCTACCCCTTTCTGCAGTCCTTTCTTTCTTCCCTTCTTTTCTTAGATTCTTTAGTTCCTCCAGTAGTCATCTGTCGGTCATCTCGTCTGCAAGCCTAGCAGTCTCCTAGCCTTCTTCTCTTCTCTGTTCTTTCTCTCCCCTTAGCTCTACCTCTTTTATTTCTAGCTAGTCTTCTTTCTGTCTATCTCTCAGTAGAGTTAGATTCTCTGATTTCTCTTTTCTTTTCTCTTCTCCAGTCCAGACACTCTTAGGTTGTGTTTGGTTTGGAGACTTGGTGGGATGGGATAGCTCCATCCCAGGTATGTGGGATGGGATAATCCCACTTTTTGTTTGGTTGCAAGGATGGGTTAGTCCCTGTTTTTTGTTTGGATGGAGGGATAGAATGGGATTTAGGACGGCTCCATCTCCCCCCCAATTCCGCTCTCCCCCGATTCGCACGATCTCCCACCCCATGGTCTCCGGCGTCGCCCATCGCCCGGACGAGGACGGCGGTCGCGGCGCGTCGAGCTTCCCGCGCCCGCCGCAGCCGGCCACTCCGCGGTCGTCGCCGTCGCTGGGCGACGGCTCTCAATCCGCCTCCACTAGCGGCGGGAGCGCCGGCGCCCCGTCCAGCCGCAACAAGCAGCATGGTCCCGCCGCCATCGGCAAGGGGGCGGCCTCCACGCCCGCCAGCGACAGCATCATCCGCCTCAACAATCTCGATATCCACGGCAGTGGAGAGGAGGTCGACGGCAGCGGAGAGGACGGCGGAGAGGAGGCCGACAGTGGAGAGGAGGCCGACGGCAGCGGAGAGGAGGACGCGCTGGAGCACTTGGCGGACGTGGGGCGGAGAGGACGGCGGAGAGGAGGCCGGCAGTGGAGAGGACGGCGGGGAGGACGCGCCGGGGCGGAGATTCGGCCGACAGTGGAGAGGACAGCGGGGGAGATGGGGGCCGGGGGGGGGGATGCGCGGGCGGCGGGGGTGATGGGGAAGGGGGCGCGGGCGGCGGGGGAGATGGGGAAGGGGGCGCGGGCGGCGGGGAGATGGGGGCCGGGGGGAGGCGCGCGGGCGGCGGGGGAGATGGGGAAGGGGGCGCGGACGGCGGGGAGATGGGGGCCGGGGGGAGACGCGCGGGCGGCGGGCGAGATGGGGAAGGGGGCGCGGGCGGCGGGTGAGATGGGGAAGGGGGCGCGGGCGGCGAGGGAGATGGGGAAGGGGGTGCGGGCGGCGGGGAAGACGGCGAAGGGGGCGTAGGCGCGCGCGCAGGAGAAGTGGGTTGGCGCGGTTCGCTCGTTTTGGGCGGATCGTTCCAACCCACTTTTCAGGAGAATCTTTTCTTTTGGGTCCAACCCACCCCACCAAATCCTACAACCAAACACTACAAAAAAAGGGTTGGCCCCCTCCCATCCCGGGATATCCCCTGAACCAAACAATACCTTATTCACAGCACCCTTAATTCTTCCTATACCACCCTCTTTTGCAGATCTGATCAATAGCTTTTAGTTAGTATAGGTTCCTCAGTTAGTCATTAATTTCCAGTTTGTGCGATTTAGTTTTGTTTAAGTGTCTTGACACCGGTACTCTAGTCCCTGTGGAGATCACGACATCTCGCTGCTATCTTAGCGGCAGCCCGTGCACTTGCGGGTGTGCAGTTTTGCACGATCAACGGTCCAGATATGAGATTGAGCAGATCGGACAGCTCGCAGATGTGCTCATGACTTAGAGAAATCACAGGCGTACGCAAATTTAGATTCCGAAAGGCCAGTGTCATGTAGCCAATTTTGTCAAACAAAAATTTCCTTTTCTTTTAGGTACAAAAATTTTCCTTGATCAAACGGGTGCAAGAGAGGCCGATGTGCAGTATCGCTGACATGTAGGGACTCCTTTATACGGGAGCCACTTGTCGGCGTCCTCTGCAGCAAGACCAGCTCGTCCCCCTTTCCCCGACGCCGCCGGTCGCCGCTGCCCTTCCTCCTTCCCTCTACTCATCCGCATCCCACTCCTGGCTTCCTCATGGAGTCGCGAGAAACCCACCACACATATCCCCATGGGAACTGGAACGGAGGCAATGTGAGATAAGCACGTGCTTGTAGAAATGATGCAGCACCAGAATCCGGGGCCTCCAGGAGTGCGCGCCCGCGACGTGTTTGTGGAAATGCCGCAGCCACTCGAGTTCCGGCTTGGGGTGGGTTTCCGGTGGTGCCAATCCGCGCGCGCACAGGCGAGCAGAAGGTGCTTGTGGAAAAAGTGCCGCGCAGCAACGAGAACCGGCTAAAAAGGCTTGCTGTGTGGGATCGGTGAACTCCATCCAACCTAGCGTCTCGTGTGTGAAACATCTGCGCTGCAGTTAAGCATTTCAGCTGTCCTATCATCTGAAGTTTCGCAGGAAGCTCACTTGCTAGCTGCTAAGCTTTCCGCGTTCAGATGTACGTGTCATATCCCATTCCCTGTTTGTCATGGACAATTAATGATTCATGAATGCTAACTGTATTTGGCTTCTTCATATAGTTCCAAAAGGACACCATCGTTAGCCTTGGAATTCCTGTGCATGTGGGACCCCCTTGTGGGACGACTGCTACGAGTGTATGCACATTGCTTCCCTTTTGTCTTTGACAGGACTAGGACGCCATTAGATGATGACTGTTACCATAGACCTATCTAGTTGGAGCTTGTTTCCACGGATTTCTCTTGTTCTTCTAGGATGATACATCTATGGCAGTCTGATCACTAGTCCTGGAAGTCTGGAAGCAAGCTGAGACGAGATGGACATCGCACAGCCTGCAGGGGTGGATGCGGTTAAGCTTGTCGTGATGATTGTGCAGGCAGCTCAGACCGTTCGCCATAACAAGAAGACCTGCCAGCATCTTGTCCACTGTGTGCAGATGATCGGCGACCTGCTGAAAAAGCTGCAGAATTCAGAGATGATGCAACAGCCAGAGATCAGGAACCCACTGAACGGGCTGGAAGAGATTCTACGTGAAGCATACATGCTCATCACGTTCTGCCAAAACAGCAACTATATATACCACTTCTTCGTGGGTGGGAAGCTGGCTGATCAGTTCCGTGTTGTGCAGAATAAAATAGACTACTATCTCCAAGTCTTCCCAATCATCAGTCACATTGACAACGCAGATCGCCTGGACAAAATTCTAAATATCATACGACGGCCACGCTCACAGGTATGATAAGCTATGAAGGAAATTTTGATGATTGCATTGACCATGTTTAGTGAATGAAATATAATAGATCTGTTCTGTGAAGAGCATGAGTTAAGAAGGATGGAGCATCGCAAACTAGTGATGTGCAGGTACGGAGATCAATGAATGCTTCTGTAGGCCCTTCTCCACAGATTTACTTGAGACATGGTTAAAGCCATAGATCTGATTGGCTCTATTATTCTTCTTCATTCCTTCTTTTTTTTTTAAAAAAAAAGTGATTGGATCCATCATTCCTCTTCGTTTCCTTTCATCCATACACATTTCCAAGGTAATTAAAACACCTCTCAGAAATTAAAAAGGAGAGCATGCGAGAAACAAAGTGCATGTAAGGGAAAAGAAATCTAGTATAAATATGGCACGCTGACATTCAAGTCAAGTGGTTGGCTAGTAGAGCTTGAACTTATCCATGTCACAACTTTTAGAAACTAATGATCTTCTTTCCTGATTCTTAGGAATGGTACTCTAATATGTTAAGACACCTATTTTGTTTTTTCAGGCTGTAGAAGAGGTGCCGAGATTGTTTACAAGTTGCTCAAATGCTAGTGCTACTTGTTGCTCACCCCGTGACGCCAGGTCAGATATATGCAACACATTTATCTCTTTGGTATAACACACATCCAATTTGCTGCACATTTCTATGAACATGATGAAAGGTTCACAACTAGATCTCTAGAAACCGTGATGCGGACCAACTAAGGATTAGTTGATGCGTAGGGATTGCCCGATCTTTTTTGGTATATCAGCGAGGTACCTTCTTCTTGGATAGAGTCTTCTCCTTTAATGGAGTAAGTTTGTGTGATCTGGGTCTGAATTAGGGTTAGTTAGTTCCTTACTTTGGTTTGTTGCTGTTCTTTTTTACTTTTGCTTTAGTTGTTGAGATTGTCTTCTTTTACTTTAGTTGTTATGATCCTCTTGGCTTTTAAGCCTTTATAATGAATCAAGGGGCAGCAGCAATTAAGCACTGCAAAATCCCTCACAAAACCAAGTCTCTCCACTGTCAAGGCTAACAGTTGGTATCAGAGCGCTTGTTACCTTCTTTGGAGATGTCTTCCTCATCAAGTCGGAGGGCTGCTGCTGCGGCTGCAGCTCAGGCGGCGGTGGCTGCCGAAGAGGAGGCACGCGAGGCGCGCATCACTGCCGCCGAGGCAACAGCGGCGCAGGCAGCAGAGGCGGCCAGGGCTGCCATGGCGGCGGCGGAAGCTGCTGCTGCTGCCGCTGCTGCCCTCCGTATCGACGAGGAAGACCGGGAGCGTCGCCCTGCGTCGCGGAACCCTCACAGGGACCACGACCGTCGAGTCTCGCCATCTCCGCACCGTCGTCGAGGTCGTTCCGGGAGACCGGCTTCGCCCATCGTCCAGCGCGTGATCAAGGAGTCCGGCGGAGGCACCCCATGGCCGATGCTCACCAAGACGAACTACAACGAGTGGAGTCTGCTGATGAAAGTGAAGCTGCAGGCCCGGCGGCTCTGGGATGCCGTTGAGTACGGCGACGCCGAGTTCCAGGATGACCGGCTGGCGCTCGACGCCCTTCTTGCCTCCGTCCCGCCGGAGATGCTGCCGTCGCTCGCGGACAAGCCGACCGTGAAGGAAGCTTGGGACTCCATCGCGGCGGCACGAATCGGAGCCGACCGTGTCCGCAAGTCCACGCTGCAGAAGCTGCGGCAAGACTGGGACCGACTTGCTTTCCGGCCTGGCGAGGACGTAGACGACTTTGCTCTCCGTCTCACCGGCCTAGTGCAGCAGCTGGTCCGGCACGGCGACGGCGACATCGACGAGCAGAAGGCGGTGGAGAAGTTCTTGCGCATCGTCCCCAAGAAGTACACCCAGATCGCCCTCTCGATTGAGACCCTTCTGGATCTCTACCCTGTCCATCGAGGAAGTGACGAGCAGGCTCAAGGCCGTCGACGACCGCGAGGAGGAGCCTTCGACCGAGCCAGTCGTCTTGGGGGGGAAGCTGCTCTTCACCGAGGAGCAATGGCTCGCCCGCCAGAAGGAGAACAGGAAGGGGGAAGGCTCGACCTCATCCAAGGATCGCCGTCGGCGACCGCGCAAGAAGGAAAAGTCTGGCGGCGGCTACGGTGGAAAAGAAGGAGGTGGCGGCGGAGAACGCAAGGCGGTCCGCGACGACGCCTGTCGGAACTGCGGCCGCCGGGGTCATTGGGCCAGGGAGTGCAGGCAGCCCAAGCACGGTGGAATGGCCCACATGGCCCAAGCTGAGGAGGATGAGGAGCCCGCTCTGTTTCTGGCCCATGCGAGCCCAACTCTGGGGTCCACCGGAGACAGAGGGGAGGATACAACCCTAATATCCCCTCACCCACACTCAGCGCCGACGCTCATCTTTTCCCCTCAGATTGCGTCCACCTTCCTCCACATCGACTAGCCGCAGGCGCGCGTTTTTCTTGGCGACGGCTCCGGCGACGACAAGCTCGAAGGATGGTACATCGACAGCGGCGCCACGCACCACATGACCGGGTGTGTGGAGCATTTCGCCGACTTGGATCGAAGCGTCCGGGGCACCGTCAAGTTCGGCGATGCATCTACGGTAGAGATCCACGGTGTTGGATCCGTCATCTTCGTGGCCAAGACCGGGGAGCACAAGCTGCTCCGCGGCGTCTACTACATCCCGGCGCTCCGCAACTCCATCATTAGCCTCGGCCAGCTCGACGAGGGTGGTGCACGAGTGGGGATCGACCGAGGTGTGCTCCGGATCTGGGATCGACGCGGGCGTCTCCTCGCCAAGGTCAGCCGCGGGCGCAGCCGCTTGTACGTGCTGCACATGGAGGTGGCCCAGCCCCTCTGCCTCGCCGCTCGTCGTGACGATGAGGCCTGGCGCTGGCACGAGCGGTTCGGACATCTCCACTTCGAGGCTCTACGGAAGCTGGGGCGCGAAGAGATGGTGCGAGGGATGCCCCGGATCGATCACGTCGAGCAGCTATGTGACACCTGCGTGGTGACCAAGCAGAAGCGGCGTCCTTTCCCTCGTCAGGCCATGTACCGCGCACAGAAGCAGCTCGAGCTCGTCCATGGCGACCTGTGCGGCCCCGTCACGCCGGCGACTCCGGGAGGCCGGTGTTACTTCCTGCTTCGGGTGGATGACGCGTCGCGGTTCATGTGGGCCGTTCTTCTCGCGACGAAGGCTGGAGCTGTGGACGCCATCAAGCATGTCCAGGCCGCTGCAGAGGAGTGCAGCCACAAGCTCCGAGTGCTGCGCACCGACAATGGAAAGGAGTTCACCGCAGCCGAGTTTGCCGCCTATTGTGCTGATGAAGGGATCCAGCGGCACTCTCCGCGCCCTACACGCCACAGCAGAACAGAGTGGTCGAGCGTCAGAACCAGACCATGGTGGCGACCGCGCGAGCTCTGCTCAAACAGAGGGGCATGCCGGCGACACTCTAGGGAGAGGCAGTGATGACTACCGTTCATCTACTCAACCGCTCGCCGACCAAGAGTCTAGCAGGGAAGACTCCGTACGAGGCCTGGCATGGGCGTACACCGGCGGTCGGACATTTCCGCACGTTTGGCTGTCTGGCATACGTCAAGGAGCTGAACCACGTCGGCAAGCTGGATGACCGGAGCACGCCTGGAGTCTTCATCGGCTATGCTGAAGGTGTCAAGGGGTATCGCATCCTCGACCCGACAACCTGGCGTGTGCGCACGGCGCGCGATGTCGTCTTCGATGAAGGACGCGGCTGGGACTGGACCAAGGAGACTAGCGGCGATGCAACGACGGCATTGGATGACTTTGTCATCGAAGATGTGCATATCGGGGGAGCCGGGGGAGCGGGTGGCACTGTACCAACACCCGGCTCACCTGCTCCCGCACCCTAGACGCCATCGACTCCGTCAAGCCCGCCAACTCCGGACCAGGGAAGCACGCCGGGCACGCCGTCGGCCATCACTACTCCGCCCGCTGCACCGACAACCACTCCAGCTCCCATTTTCGCCACTCCTCTGGAGGAGGATGAGGATCGCATCGACGCTGCACATGAGGATACCCCGCTGCGCTACCGCACCATCGACGACATACTCGGTGATCAAGCGGTGCCGGGGTATGTACAACGCAACATCGACGCCGAGCTACATCTGACTCACACCGGGGAGCCCTGCTCGTTTGTGGAGGCCGAAGGTGATGCGGCTTGGCGTGCCGCAATGCAGCAGGAGTTGGATTCCGTCGAGCACAACCATACTTGGGAGCTCGTCGATTTGCCAGCCGGCCACCGCCCAATCACCCTGAAGTGGGTGTTCAAGCTCAAGAAGAATGAGGCAGGAGAGGTGGTCAAGCATAAGGCAAGGCTTGTCGCCCGTGGCTTCGTCCAGCAGGAAGGGGTTGACTACGACGATGCATTCGCGCCAGTGGCTCGTATTGAGTCCATCCGCATCCTCCTTGCTCTGGCTGCCCAGGAGGGGTGGCGCGTCCACCATATGGACGTCAAGTCGGCGTTCCTGAACGGCGACTTGAAGGAGGAGGTGTACGTCCGGCAGCACCCCGGCTTCGCCATTGCCGGCAAGGAGGGGAAGGTGCTGCGACTGCGGAAGGCACTCTACGGCCTGCGACAAGCACCCCGAGCTTGGAACGCCAAGCTGGACAGCACGCTCAAGGAGATGGGCTTCCAGCAAAGCGCTCACGAGGCGGCAATGTATCGGCGAGGCAGCGGTCGTTCCATCCTGCTGGTGGGCGTCTACGTCGACGACCTCGTGATCACCGGCACGGAAGAAGCAGAGGTGGAGGCGTTCAAGGCTCAAATGAAGGTCACTTTCCAAATGAGTGACCTTGGCCTCCTCAGCTTCTACCTCGGCATCGAGGTGCGCCAGGACAGCTCCGGCATCTCCCTTCGACAAGCTCACTACGCCAAGCACGTCGTCAAGATGGGTGGTTTGGACGGGTGCAACCCCGCCCATACTCCGATGGAGGAGCGGCTAAAGCTGAGTCGCTACAGTGAGGCGGAGAAGGTCGACGCGACGCAGTACCGGCGTCTTGCCGGCAGCTTGCGCTACCTGGTGCACACCCGGCCGGACTTGGCGTTCGCCGTCGGGTATTTGAGCCGGTTTATGGAGCGGCCGACGATGGAGCACCAGCAGGCCATCAAGCGAATCCTACGCTACGTGGCGGGCACCACCGACTACAGTTTGCACTATGCGAGGAATCCCGGTGCAACACAATTCGTCGGCTACTGCGACAGCGACCTCGCCGGCGACATCGACACGAGCAAAAGCACGAGCGGCACGTTGTTCTTCCTCGGCAACAGTCTCGTGACCTGGCAATCCCTCAAGCAACGGGTGGTGGCATTGTCAAGCTGCGAAGCTGAATACATTGCCGCCACCTCCGCTGCAACACAAGCACTTTGGTTGGCTCGGCTGCTGGGCGAACTCCTCAGCAAGAAAACCGAAGCAGTCGAGCTTAAGGTGATAGCAAATCAGCGCTAGCACTGGCCAAAAATCCCGTCTTCCACGAGAGAAGCAAGCACATCCGGACCAAGTATCACTTCATCAGAAGCTGTCTGGAAGAGGAAAGTGTGAAGGCCAGCTACATCAACACCAAGGACCAACTTGCTGACATTCTTACCAAATCCCTTGGGCGTATGAAGTTCCATGAACTGCGTGATCGAGTTGGATTGGTTCATATCAGGACAGAGACCGCACACAAGACTTAGGGGGAGAAATAATGGAGTAAGTTTGTGTGATCTGGGTCTGAATTAGGGTTAGTTAGTTCCTTACTTTAGTTTGTTGCTGTTCTTTTTTACTTTTGCTTTAGTTGTTGAGATTGTCTTCTTTTACTTTAGTTGTTATGATCCTCTTGGCTTTTAAGCCTTTTGTTATGGTTACAGACCAAACAGAGAGAGAGATGGTAGTGGAGAGTGAGTAATGGCCTGGGTCCTCCCCATGGCCTGTATCATATATATATACATGGGGAGTGCTTTTACAACTATACCCTTACATCTGAGTATCCCCTCCAGGAGTACTTATGTCATTACACATGGCCTATTCTGGACCTTATACCCTTCTACCAGGCCTGCTGGGTTTAGGTGGGGGCCACCCCTACAACAGGAGCCTCTCATGGTAAAGGGCTTCACAGGGCCGAAGCCATGTTGTCGAGTCCTTTGGCCCCCTCCGTCCCTGCGGCCTGTGAGTTCCGTCCGAATTTCGCAGAGCTTTGGGGCGTGATGTGGTCCGGGGGCTGAGGCTGTAGCCGAGGTCGATGGGTGGATTGCAGTTGATGCAGACGCGCGCGCGTGCTCCATCCCCTGCCCTTCGGACGCGCCTACCCGAAGTGAATCGGGGGCGTTGCGCCGGCATGGGTAAGCGTAGCGGGCCCCTGAACCGCCGCCTGTGCCTTAAATGATGAGGGGCACGCTGCGGCGCTCGTCCTTCTAGCCGTCCACGTGGCGAAGCGTGCTTGGCGCGATGCGGGCCTTGAGGCGTCGCGATCGTTGATGTAGCGACGGATTTCCGGCGGTTGGACGTCCGCCAGTTGGACTCCTGCCGATTGGGCTTCCGCCGATTGGCTCTCCTGTTGACGGGGTATATATACTGTGCTGGTGCGGCGTTGTTCTTGCCTGTGCTTGGGTAGAAGCTGCTTCGCTATGATGGGCCCCTTCCGTGCATCAATCCTCCCTAGCGACGCTGAGCGGCTCGAGGGATGTTGATGTACAGACGGAGGTCCATTTTTCTCGGGAGCTTGGTTAGCGTCTGTTATGGATGATCAATGGCGCTTCCTGCCCCCGGGCTGCGCTTCTGCATACGACGGCAAGGTTTGCCCGGTTCTTCTTAACAGACCTACCTTCAGTCGGTGTTCCTGATGGAGCCCGTCCGCATCGCTTTGAAAGATGGCGATGCACTGTAGGTGGCCTGTTAAGGAGAACGAGGCAGACCTTGCGGAACACCGCCCTCGCCTTTGCCGTACGTGGAAGGCGCTACCAGACGAGTTCGTGCGCACAGGTTCGAGCTGGCGCCTAGCCGAAGTAGACGCGCGCGCTCCGTCCCCTACCCTTCGAACGGGTGGCAGCGGAGCTGGCGCCTAGCCGAAGTAGACGCGCGCGCTCCGTCCCCTACCCTTCGAACGGGTGGCCACGGAGCTGGCGCCTAGTCGAAGTAGACGCGTGCGATGTCCTGATGCGGTAATGCGCTGTAAAGGTTCCTGAAATCGCGCCGGCCCCCGGCTTGCCAGGGCTAGGTTGTCGGACCGTGCGCTTGCCTCGGTGCGCGTGGGGCACGCGGCAGTTTGCGATTGGTGCGCGACGGGGTGTGGGCGGTTACGTGATCGCATCGGTTCGCCTTTTCCCCGGGTAAAGGGGACACGGGGCGGGCGAGGAACGGCGCAGCTTTGGGGTTGGTATGATCCCACGGCCTGCTGTGGCGCTCTTAATGGCGCTTGGGGTCGTTCCGACGCCTGGCCTCGTGTGCTCCAGCTTGCTCATACCGGGGGGGGGGGGGGGGCACGCGGCGGGGGGTCATTGGAGCGACGTGCTCTGACGGTACCTGCTGCCGTGGTCGCGCCTCTTCGTCTTCGGTTATGGGGGAGCGTGCGGGGCGGGGCCTTGTGCGGCTGCGGTTGCGTCCTGCACGTGGACCGTCGCGACGCTTCGGTGTTGGGGACGAGGAGGCCTGATATAACCCTTTTAACCGCGCCCCCACAGCTCTATGCCCTCTTCTCGCTTGCATCGCCTTGTACACTCCGACGATACACTCGCCGCTATCCTCCTGTTGCCGGGGGCGATGGCGTTTGGTGGCAAGCGCAGCCAGTCGACTGGCGCCTGCGGCATCCACCGGCGGTCTTCACCGTTAGAGGTGAAATATTCGCTCGACGAACGCGACCCGGCGGTGGCGGATAAGTGGTGGCTGGAAAAGGAGGGCTTGTTTTCCGGCGAGTTGGGCCCCTCGCTTGTGACCGAGAAGACGATCCAGGCGCTGCTGCGTGCGGGGAAGCTGTCCGAGCGCCGGGCGGTACGGCTACCTGTCGCCGACGAAACGGAACCTCGCCCCGAAGCGTCGGAGGCGGTCGTATTCGTCGCCTTCTTCGACGCAGGGCTCCGCGTCCCCGCGGCGGCGATCGTGGGCGACGTGCTGCGGACCTTCGGGCTGGAGCTGGCGCAGCTGACTCCGAATGCCGTGGCCCGGCTTGCGGTTTACAGCTGGGCCTCGCGCTTGGGAGCATGCTGGCCCAGTGCGTCGTTATTTGCCTATCTGCACGAGGCACAGTGCCAGCCCAAGGAGCAGAAGGATGGGACGGTGTCTAGCTTCGGCAGCGTCTCCTTTGTCCTCTGGCCAACTTGCGGCAAGCTCTTCCCCGCGAACTCTACTCGCGGGAAGTGGGAGTCGCAGTGGATGAAGCGGTGGTTCTACCACCGTGTGGAGAGTGGGAGCGGTCTTGAGTGCACGGGCCGACCGATCATGTTCAAGCCCTCGCCCGGCTGGACGCTCGATGATGAGGACAGGCGGAGGGCCCGGCGGCTCGTAGGCGTGGCCGCCCGCTTCAACATGCGCGATCTCGCCGAAGAGTACGTGATGTACGGCGTGGCGCCGCTTGCTCCCGATTGGCGTCTTGCCGCCGAGAAGCGCCGAGACGACAATGTCTCGCCGTCGACCTGCTTGCTGCCGGCGCCCTTCGGCCTTCGTAAGCCTCGACCGCGTCCCTTCTCCGTTCACGCGAAATGTGTTGTATGCTAATGTTATCGCCTTTGCTTCAGGGATTTGCTTGGAGGATGCGGAGCAGGCCGCGCGCGTATTCCTCGGGCCGTATACCGGCAGGGAGCACGAGCAGCGCGCGTCCGCTACCGCCGCGGCGGGGCTGGGGCGGATAAACCGCGTGTGCGAGGCCCTGGACCTCGCCGTGTCGGACCGTGCTGCTCCAGACGACGGTGCAACGAGGAAGAAGGCGCCGTCTCGGAAGAGGGGCCGAGGAGGGGCGTCTGCCGTGCTTGGTGCGGCAGCTGGTACTGCTGCTGTTAGCGCTCCCGAAGGCGCGGCAGACGCGGAGTCGGATTCGGCGAAGTATGCGGACTCGGGCTTGGATGGCGCGGACGCCGGAGGCGAAGGATCTTCGGCGAGTGCCCTGGACGGCGGGCTTGCCGCGAGCAGCCGGCGAGGGGAAGCCTCGTCACCCGCCACGGTCGCTGAGACGGAATCCGTGCGGTCCGTCGATGCCGAGGTGGAGCCTTCGACCGTGGCCGCTGTGGTGCCGGGGGCGTCCCTCGCGAGGGCGCACGGAGCCGTGCTGCCGTCACCAGCCGCAGAGGCAGACGCCGAGGTACCCCCTGCAGAAACTACCACAGCGGAACCTTCGCCCCCGGGTGCTTCAGCCGCGGGGGCCTCTTCGGCGGCGACTGTTGGAGCTTCACCGGACGAGGAGGGGATTCGTGGTGGCGACGAGTATCGGGAGCTTGTGGGACTCGGATGCGCCTGCCGAAGTCCTCGCGGTGCCCGCCCCCTCTGCTCCCGAGGCCACGCCGTCTGCCGTGCGGGAGCGGTTGGCGCCGGCCCCGAACGAGGAGCCTTCTTTTACTTGCGGGACCATGCCCTCCGCGGGGACTTGCGCCACCGCTCCGCCGCCTGAAGCTAGGGGGGCGGGCCCCCGAAGCCCTTCTTCCGCTACCGAAGGTAAGGCGGCTT
The DNA here is from genome assembly GCA_017311315.1 of Dendrocalamus latiflorus. Taxonomy (NCBI): domain Eukaryota; kingdom Viridiplantae; phylum Streptophyta; class Magnoliopsida; order Poales; family Poaceae; genus Dendrocalamus; species Dendrocalamus latiflorus. Next base: position 21,618,062 of record CM029623.1, read on the forward strand.
AGCTTACCCTGGCGTGCTCTTCGCTGCGCCTTGCGGTGCTCACCTGCGTTCCTGCCTGCAGTCTTGCTTGTGCCGGAGGAAGAGCTCTTGGAGGAGCATGGGAGCGCCGCGCGTGCGGGCCCCGCGGACTTCGTGCCTCCCCCGGAGACGCTGAGGGCGTGGCACGGGATTGTGGACGACGCGGTTGCCAGCGTGGGCCAGCAAGCGCTGCAGGCCTACGGGGCGGGGCGCCTCGGGGACGCCTTTGAAGTGTCGGGGGTGAGGGTAAGTACTCATACGCCAATGCCCGGGCCTGCTAAGCTTGCTAAGTTTTTTTCCGTTCTGCATACACTTGTGCTGGGGCAGGCCTTGCAGGCGGCCTATACTCGTGCCCAAAGGGCGCTTGAGGGTAGGCTACGGGCCGCCGAGGAGGAGCTACGCGAAGCCTCGGGAGCCCGTTCTGCCCAAGATGCCCGCATCCGCCAGCTGGAAGCGGAGTGCGCCGGGGCGAAAGCGCACGCCGAGGGACTTGCTGCGTCGGCGCGCGAGTCGGCCGCGGAAGCTGCGCGGCAGGAGTTCGCGGCAGAGCGGGATGGCCTATTGCAACAAGTCGCCTCGCTAGAGAAGGAAAAAGGCGAGCTCGCCCTGACTCTAGCGGAGCGGAATCAGGCGCTTGGCGATGCTTCGGTAGTCGCATGGGAGGCTATGCAAGCCCTGGAAAGTCATCTCCAAGGGCTTGTGGCCAAAGTACCGGACCACGCCTTCGGCCCGGAGGAGCTGTCGCGGACCCTTCGCTGGATCAAAGATGCCGCCGACGCTGCTCGTGGCGCCGCGACGACCTTCGGCAACCACTGTGCCTACGTGACGTCCTGCATGGTGTGCGCGGTCTTGCGGCATCGTGGCTGCACGCACATCGCCGGGCTGGAGGACCCCCGGCTGGAGCTGCCCGGCGGGGCTGGAGTAATGTCTGGTGCCGTCCGCGCCGTTCGCAGCGCCATCAAGCACTTCTACGAGCGGATCTTCGGCTTTGACCGAGGCACCGGCCTGGTTGGTGTCGGAGTCGTCACCTTGCCTTCGCCGCGCGTCCTCTTTCGCCCTGGCATATTCCTCCATTTTGTCGAAGAGCTTCGTCACTGTCTTGATTGGCTTCCGTGCGTTGTACTCGGCCATCGGTCCTGGGCGAAGACCCTGGATGGCTGCATTGACAACGGTGGTTTCATTAACGTCTTTGACTTGACAACGTATCTTCGCGAAGCGTTTGAAGTAGTCCCGGAGTTTCTCCGAGGGTTTCTGCTTTACGGCGAAGAGCTGGTCCGCGTCGACCCGCTCGACATAATTTCCTTGAAAGTTGTTGTGAAGACGGTCGCGGATCTGCTCCCACGCGTAGATGGAGTTCGGCTCTATGGTGAAAAACCAGGAGAGCGCCACGAACTCGCGGGGGTCCGTGTCGCCTTTGTAGGGCTCGATGACACTAGGGAACTTGAAGTCTTCGGGCCACGCCGCTTGCTGTAGTCCTGCCGAAAGCGGGGACTCCGGATCGACGCGCCGTAGCGGGACGCGGCTGGATGCGGGGGCGTCGCGGCTGTCCGCCCTTTCCGGCGGGGGTTCTGGCGCGACTGCCGGCGCGGCCTGCTGGCTCCGAGCCTCTTGCATGTCTCGGACAGCCCCGCGAAGATCCCCCAGCTTCTGCTGGAACGCTCGGAGGGCCGCCAGCAGGGCACTTTCCACCGCCTGTGCGGGCGGGGCCGCCGGCACGCCCAACGGACGGACCGGCGCGGGCACTACCGCGTTGCGGGCTCCCGAGCGGCCGGTCGCTCCGTTGTGGCTACCTCCAACTGCCCGGTCCGCGCTGCCGGCGAGCGTCGCGGCGGAGGCGGTGAGGTTGGTTGCTGTCGCGTTGGCGGGGTCGGTCGTCGTAGTGCCGGTGACGTGGTCGGCCGTCGCAGCGCCGATGACGTGGTTGGTCGTCGCAACCGCCGGTGGCGAGGTCGGCTGCCGCAGCGCCGATGACGTGGTTGGTCATCGCAGCGCCGGTGGCGAGGTCGGCTGCCGCAGCGCTGATGACGTGGTTGGTCGTCGCAGCGCCGGCGTCAACGTCCTCGACCGCCGCGCCCGCGGCAGCCGATGCCGAAGCCCTGGTACTCACGCGACGCTCCGCCCCAACCGTCTTCTTTCCCTTCGCTGCCGCCGACAAAGCTTTTTTCGGTGCCATCCTCCTTCGAACTTCAGGCTTGCTCCTGTCCTCCCCACGGACGGCGCCAACTGTTGCGGTTACAGACCAAACAGAGAGAGATGGTAGTTGAGAGTGAGTAATGGCCTGGGTCCTCCCCATGGCCTGTATCATATATATATACATGGGGAGTGCTTTTACAACTACACCCTTACATCTGAGTATCCCGTACAGGGGTACTTATGTCATTACACATGGCCTATTCTGGACCTTATACCCTTCTACCAGGCCTGCTGGGTTTAGGTGGGGGCCACCCCTACAACACCTACGTATCAACTAATTTTTAGTTGGTCCGCATCATCGTGGTATAAGAGCGTGGTTGATCACGGTACGAGGTTGCTGAATTTTTCTTAATAGCGGATTCTATGAAGAATGAAGATGGCGAAGCAGGACATAATCATGCCGAGCCAATTGGGGAGGCGCCCCAATATGCGGCGTCTTTGCTGCCCGATATACGAATTGGACTTGAAGCGACACGTGACTATTTCTTGAGTTGTCACCGGAAGCTTGAAGGCAAGATCGATGATTTAGGGGTGCGAATTGACGCGTTGACGGAGGCGATACGCATCCAGCCACCACAATTTCAGTATGCTGAACGGGGACCTCAATATCCCGAACGGTGTGCACCGTATGAAGACGACGAACACGAGGTGGTTTTTGATGGTGCAGCGGGCTTTGCTCCACAGCCGCACCGTGCTCAGGACTACCGAAAGAGTGCCCTGCCCCTCTTTTTTTCCCTAAATCTTGGATTTGGAAGTTGGTAAAGACCCCGAGAAAAATGGACCTCCGTCTGTACATCAACATCCCTCGAGCCGCTCAGCGTCGCTAGGGAGGATTGATGCACGGAAGGGGCCCATCTTAGCGAAGCAGCTTCTACCCAAGCACAGGCAGGAACAACGCCGCACCAGCACAGTATATATACCCTGTCAACAGGAGAGCCAACCGGCGGAAGCCCAATCGGCAGGAGTCCAACCGGCGGACGTCCAACCGCCGGAAATCCGTCGCTACATCAACGATCGCGACGCATCAAGGCCCGCATCGCGCCAAGCACGCTTCGCCACGTGGACGGCCAGAAGGACGAGCGCCGCAGCGTGCCCCTCATCATTTATGGCACAGGCGGCGGTTCAGGGGCCCGCTACGCTTACCCATGCCGGCGCAACGCCCCCGATTCACTTCGGGTAGGCGCGTCCGAAGGGCAGGGGACGGAGCACGCGCGCGCGTCTGCATCAACTGCAATCCACCCATCGACCTCGGCTACAGCCTCAGCCCCCGGACCACATCACGCCCCAAAGCTCTGCGAAATTCGGACGGAACTCACAGGCCGCAGGGACGGAGGGGGCCAAAGGACTCGACAACATGGCTTCGGCCCTGTGAAGCCCTTTACCATGAGAGGCTCCTGTTGTAGGGGTGGCCCCCACCTAAACCCAGCAGGCCTGGTAGAAGGGTATAAGGTCCAGAATAGGCCATGTGTAATGACATAAGTACCCCTGGAGGTGATACTCAGATGTAAGGGAATAGTGTAAAAGCACTCCCCATGTATATATATATATGATACAGGCCATGGGGAGGACCCAGGCCATTACTCACTCTCCACTACCATCTCTCTCTCTCTGTTTGGTCTGTAACCACAACAGTAGGGATGGCCTGATCTTTCCCGGTACGATCAGCGAGGTTCCTTCTCCTTGGATAGAGTCTTCTTCTTGTCTTGATGCAGTAAACAATATTGATAAAGGCAATTTGCACTAGTATGCAAGGTGCACACTAGAAGAAATCCGCCGAACTCCCCAAACAGTGAATTCAGCAAGAAGACACGAATTAGAAGAGATGAACCTTGTAGATTCAATGGGCAATCTCAAGAATCTTCTATTCTTACTTTGCACCAACTCAGCAAACTCCAATCGAGAAAATCTTGCAATCACGCAATCTGGCCGTCACCAACCATCATGGCGATTTTCTCCTTTATTTCACTAGTATAAAAACTTATCATATCATAGCCTAAGTTACAATGGGGCTAAGGCCCTGGCCTTATATTGGTGCACAATGCACGGCCTTGACTAAAACTGACGCACAACCTGGTTTAAGGCCGAAACAAACTCTAATACGAACTAAAAAGGAAATATCTAAACTACTAACACCAGATTCTCTCTCAATTTGCGACGTGATTATAAGAATTCCGTGGCTGGCACCTTGTCCATTGTATGGGGCTTCGAAATAGCTTTCCAACGAGTCGAAGAACGTCCAAATCGGACTCTGTTTGTGAAAGTTATGAACGTTTTTGTGTTGGACTTCCTATCTGACCCGAACCGAATCAAACTGAATTCAAATCTGTATATGTTTTCTTTTCTTGTTCAAGGGGCTTCCAAATCCATTTGGAACCTGAAAAGGAATCCTTCTCAACCTTTGGAAAAATATGGTGTGGTCGGATTTTACCTTTACTTGCATTGCAATAGTCGGACTTTATGTTTGGCAGGTCTCGCGCGTCTCTCCGGACAGCTCGTGCAGTATCCAATGAAGTTGTCATAACTTTATGTAGGAAGCTCCAAATTAAGCGCCGTTTGATTTGTTGAAAAGTAGACTTCATTAGCTTTCCAAATATGATTTTTGTGTGCATTAGAAACCTCAGAATTGGCGTTGAGAACTTAATGAACATTGTGGACAGAACTGCAATCACGAGAACTTGATTGATCTTGTGTCTTCCTCTTTAGGCAAACTAATTTTCTTTCTTCTCCATCCACATATCTAATTCCATGCATTGTTGTCTTGTTTGCACTGCGCAAAGGAGGAATCACGTAAGCATCCGCATGAATTAGGATATTCTTCTCTCTCCCATAACCAATTTTGCTTCTTTCTCCTTGCGCAATTCAGCGCTACTAAGCCTTATAACTTCAGATTGCATAGATGAAGCACAAATCAATGTATCATTCACACTCTTGGCCACATCAAACCGTGTCAAATTGCAAGACACTCTATTCAGTTAAAAACTCATGGGGAATAAAGTGCTTACGTGTTAATTTAACACCAGGGAAAAGAGATAGCCATTTGTTGATTTATGTTCATTTACGTTCTTTTTATCAGAATGGAAGTGAGTCTCAATGCAACTTTTACTCAATGATGTCTAGGAATCTGTTCTTCTATACTACAATATAATGGACACATTTCAAATATGTTAGCAGCCATATCTCCCTGCCTGAAACTTGTAGTGTAAATCTTGATAATTGTATTAAAGAACCCCATTTGCTGGCTTGAGCTCCCTTGTGCCTCCAATTAACTCAATCTGTCGATCATAGCTAAATGACAAACCTCAATCATAGGTATACTCCATTCAGTAACTTGAGGTTCTGCCTTTAGTTGGCATACAATATTTCTTGAATTGCCATAGTTCTCAGTAAGATGTGAGATTCCTTGGATTGCCAGCTGCTATCGTAGTTTGCATCCTCGGTGATATGAAGAGCCTTTAGATTTTGTAGCAATGGGTACGTTCTTGCATAGTGACCACATAAGAATCAAAGCCTGTCAACATGTGATTTGGAATCTTTTAAATCAGTTTTCTACATAACAGAGTTATTTTCGTGTAAAATTTGTTTAAACAATATACAATTTCGATTTTTTTTTGCTGATCATGAACTGTAACATACAAAGATTACATTTTTCTTCCTTAGAAAGTCACAAAGAATCCGCTGACAACGGTAAGTTCCTAAAAATACTTGCTTATATCCAAAAGCATAATTTACTGTTTTGCAGTGACAGGACTGAAGTGTGTGGTGAATTTGAAAGGTGCTCAATACAATTGTGTTGTGTAGGTATGTCCTGTTATACAGTAAAAAAGGTTGTTAGCAACCACACGAGTATGCTTGAAGAAAATAGTGGTGTTTTGGAGTGCCAGATAGATTGATTTTAAGAGTCTCAAAACACTTTTTCATTTCATAACAGGGTCCTTCAAGTTCAATTTCTCCCAGTTGGTCGATGCTACAAATAACTTCTCCGCCGAAAACCAGATTGGGCAAGGTAGCTTTGGCTGTGTTTACAAGGTACTCCCCCAAGTCAAAAAAAGGAAAGAAAGAGAGAACGTGACACTCTAGAATGCATGCAGTCAACCTGCATTGATTTTGACCAAACGTATTGTCTAGAATATGTAGTTTGTATATATGAAAATGATATGACTAAATTTTTCAAAAGGAATACTTTCATAATATTACACTTTTAAACTTTTTTCGAATAATGATAATAAAGGGCCTATTCTTTATGGCTGCTGCTTATAGTTTTTGGTTGAAAATTTTGAATTTTAGCTGCTCACGACAGATATTACGGAGAAAGAAATACTCGCTTGCGATTTTGGCTGGTACAGATGTTACGCTTTTAACGTGTACTATAATTAATTTGTAGACCCCGTCTTGAGAAAATACTCTATTTGAAAATTGGTACTGTAGCAAAAGGCAAAAGCCACTTTTAGGAGCCGCAAAGAACATGCCCAAAATTTAGTAATCAAAGTGGCATCTTATTGTCTTTGAAATGTTAAAAAAAATGCCACCTTTTCTTGACTGGAGGGAGTAGTGAATATGTTTGCTTTGCAAAGTTTGGCCACCTAGACTTTGATATTATGACTTATGAGTTACATCTTGTATGATTTTCCCACCGCTTATTATAATCTGTGAAAATTCTAATTCATGCTACATTAATTTTCAAGAAGATGGAAAAATCATATCTATCAAATGACAATGGAATTTTACAGAGATTATAAATTCCATTACCATATAATCAAACTCTTCTTCAGGTGTCCAAATCAGTTTGTTCCTAAATATCGACCATTATTTAAATTTGGTGTTTGCATTCAGGGTCAACTGCATGATGGACTTGAAGTTGCCGTCAAAAGATGCTTTGAACTACCTTCTTCACCTAGTCAACTGGATTTCCGAGATTTACAGTTTGGAAATGAGATTCGCTTTCTTACAAAGCTTCAGCATACCAATGTAGTTAAGCTTCTGGGATACTGTAATCAGGAAAGAGAGAGGATTTTGGTCTATGAATATATCTCGAATGGAAGCTTAGATACCTTCATCTTTGGCATGTGTTCATTACTGGTTACTTCAATCTTGGATCGAAATTTTTGTTCTCATTTAATAACTTCCTTGGTGTTAGCATTTTGTAGGTGCAAGAACTGGAAGGGTGTATCTGGACTGGCCTACACGTTCTCTAATAGCTAAAGGGATAGCTGAGGGACTACTTTATCTTCATAAGCAGTCTGGGCTACATATCATACATGGAGATTTAAAGCCAAGCAACATTCTCTTAGATTCTGACATGAATCCCAAGATTTCTGATTTTGGCATGGCTAGAATGTATAATCCAGGCGTAGATGAAGAGCATGCTGACCGCATAGTGGGCTCAATGTAAGATGTATCAGATCGGTATCTCGATTGTGACACCACAGGAGGCTCTTTTCCTTTCTTTCCTGTTTTCATTTTTTTAATGCTCCCTTTTTTATTTCCATATTTCAGTGGTTTTATCGCTCCAGAATGTTTGGCAAGATGCCTTTTCTCAATCAAGTCTGATGTGTATGGGTTTGGAGCGTTGCTTCTCGAGATCATCAGTGGCAACAGGTGCTTTTCACTTGCAAGTGGAGACTCTGGTGATGACTACGGATTTCTAAATAAGAGGGTGAGTACAGATTTTGAATCATTCATCTGCCCACTTTTGAAGATAACTAGTGTTAACCATCCAACATGGATCTTTTAGTAACTTGCACTACCAGCTGCCACTAAAATCGCTATCTATAATGAGCTTCTTTTGTTCTCCCGTCAGGCCTGGTACTTATGGAGAGCAGGGAGATTGATCAAGCTTGTCGATTCGCCCTTACGTGATGAATCTCAGACAGGCGAGATAATGAGATGCGTTCAGATAGCACTGCTGTGCGTCGAAGAGAACCCAGCAAACCGGCCCACCATGCATGACGTTGTTCGTATGCTAAACTGCCAGAGTATTGCATTGCCTACACCCCAGCGGCCAGCTTACTTGAGGGCTGAAATAGTGCGCGCATGATCATAGCACGGCATCTGCCACCTTGGCAACTTATGGAGCTTACATTCAGTTCAGGTCGCCTAAAAAAAGAATAACAATCATCCAGATTTGAGACCGTTGGATTAGAAATCCAACGACCCATTTTTTTGGAGGGGGGATTTTTTTGGAGGAGGTGGGGGGAAATTCATGGCCGTTGGATCTCTAATCTAATAGTCATAAATCTAGATGATAGTTAGGAAGAAAATATCCGGGTGATGTTTATCAATACCCAAAAAAGAAAGCTCACCGTATTAGAGCTGGCATTCATGTAGCCATGCATTAAGCCATTTTTCACTAAACAAGCAACCATGTGCACAATGGCAAGACCGACGAGGATCAAACTGCGCGGACTGCTATAACCACCACAGCAAATGCTTGCAGTGTTGCATGTCAACGCACTGAACTGAAACAGAACCTTTCGGTTTGGCCATTTTTGTTTTCTGCAGATCATCTGTTTCGGCCAAAACCTGTTTAAATGTCATGTTGTAAACTGAATTTTTTTACGACTGTACTGTATGAATATGTATGTGTGTTTGATGCGGAAGCATGATGGTTGATCAGTCTTGATGTTTTTACTCCTCATTCTCGAATTTCCCGGGAATAAATTTCCTGTAGGTAGTTGATTATTCTCATCCTCCACGATAAGGACGCGCGAAGTTGCTGCGCGATTCCATTGTTCGAGCCTTCCAGGAACTCCGGAAAGGCATTATCTTTGGTTCCACTGTTTGCTTATCTCCTTATCGACATCTATACATGCTCCATATGGTTGAGGAAGTCCTCTGTAGGTATTAATTGTGCACCATTCTGATACCTCATGTTCTCCAATAAATTATTGAAGCAACAGGAGTGGGAGAGGGAAGGATAGAAAGGCCCTAGACATTTTCTTTACTGTAATTTTTCATTGGTAAGAATACGCTCTTGATTTAGATATTTTTTGTTCTCATTGTTGTGGAAAGGTGCAACTAAAATTATCTCATTGTGCAGCTGTGTAGAGTGCAAACAAACAGAAAGGGAGACAATATGGCGCTGTGGAATGGCTGTTGGCAAGCAGCCACCGTTACCCAGCTGACTGGATTTGTGGATGCATTCGGGCTCACCTCAATGATCATGCAGGCGGTGCACAAAGGTTAGCCGCAACAAGGTGGCCTGCAAGCAGTGGCAGAACCAGGAATCTACCACTGCCTGGGCTGAAGTCTAATAGGCTAAGGCCCTGTTTGTTTCGGATTCTAGGCAAGCTAGCTACTTCTAGTAGCCAAAAGCTCTCCCAAACAGTCCAGCTTTTGGGCCAGCTACTGAGAATCTGAAAATCTGGGGAGGCACAATTGTACTGGGATCGAGAAGCTGCAAAAACCCAGCTTCTCACAGATTCTGCGGGCTAATGCCACTAAAATACCACTAGAAGTTAAACTTATTTACCCGCAAATGCCACCGGATAAAATCCCCCCTCCCCAGCGCCCCCGGCCCCCTCCCCAGATCCCCCCGCGCCCCCCTCCTACCTCTCCTCCCCCACGCCTCGCTCCTCCGCCCTCACAGCCGCCGCCCACCCGGCCCCCTCCCCCCCCCCGGCGCCCCCTCCTCCCCCACGCCTGTCTCCTCCCCCCCCCCCCCTCCCCGCCGCCGCCCACCCCGGCCCCCTCACCCCCGGTGCCCCCTCCTCCCCGCCGCCGCCCACCCCGGCCCCCTCCCCCCGGCGCCCCCTCCTCCCCCCTCCCCGCCGCCGCCCACCCCGGCCCCCTCACCCCCGGCGCCCCCTCCTCCCCCACGCCTCTCTCCTCCCCCCTCCCCGCCGCCGCCCACCCCGACCCCCTCACCCCCGGCCTCCGCTCCTGCATCTCCCTCATCCAACGGCAACAGCGACATGAAGGTATGGAAATATTGTTCATGATATGATATTGGTGAGGCATGAAAATATATCCCCTGTGATATATCATGGGATTTGATATTGTTCATGAGATTTCCCCTGTGATATGATATTGTTGAGGCATGAAAATATATCCCTTGTGATATGATTTGTGTTCCTTCAATGTTCTGAAGGAAGAAAATATGCAAGTTGCAGTAAATCAAAACAAGAAGCACTACAAGGAACTCACATGAGATTGGTTTTCTGTAATACAAACATCCTGGACAATTCTCTTCTTTGGCCATTGACTGGATCAATGTAGTACTGCAGAGATGAAAAGAATGAGAGGTAGAATAAGGGGTTCAATAAAAAGCAAACAAAACAATGTGAAGCAAAATTAGATTTATATGTAAGGCATTCTGTAACATAGAAAACTCAAGTAGATCTTCAAAACAGTATTGAGACAGCTCAAAATGAAAGTCTTTCGATGATAGTTCCACTAATTTTGTACATATCAGTTTGTATGCTTGCTGTTAGCCTCCACTAATTTTGTATATATCAGTTTGTATGCTTGCTGTTAGCCTCCACTAATTTTGTGCTTGCTGTTGATTTGGTTGTGTACAAAAGGATTATACCTACATTTTTATGATCTTGTATGTATGTATGTATGAATTAGATGGAGAAAGGGAAGACACCAAAAGCTAGTTGGGATGCCTAGGCAACCAAAATATTTTGTGAAATATGTAGGGATGAAGTACTAGTTGGAAATAGGCCAAATGCAGCCTTGAATGCCACTGGTTATAAAAATCTACAAGAAAAATTCAATGCAAAGACAAATAGAAACTATGACCGGACCAAGCTAAAGAATCGTTGGGATACTTTGAAGAGGGAATACAGCTTATGGATTGAGCTAAAAAAGAATGCAACCGGTCATGGTTGGGATGTCCAAAATGGAACAATTGTTGCAGATGACGATTGGTGGACAGAAAAAATAGTGGTATGCCATTGACATTTGTAAAATTATCTTCCATTCAATGCTTTGTGGCACCATTTTGTAAATAATTCTCCATATCTTTTTTGTAGGTGAACAAAGACTATGGCAAGTTCCGGTACACACCAATGGAGAACCCAGATGAGCTGGAAGTTATGTTCTAGAACATCCATGTGTCTGGTTAGTCTTCTATTATTCCTGGTAGTCGTGAAAGCACAACTCCAATTAATGTTGACGATGATATCGTCAATATTGGGGATGATGACAGCTCTCATGATAAGAAGACCAAGGTTGGAAAGCGAAAGAGAGGTAGCATTGCGCCTAGCCCAAATAAAAAGAAGAGTCCTATGATCAAGGAAGTGAAACGTCTAGTTGACGTGATTGCTACTAGCAACTCTGTGACATCTGACCGAAATGAGAAATTGGACAATGAGATCATAGAGCACTTGCGCATGGCTGTGAGATGTGGAGCCAAAGAAGGAAGTGATGAACACTACATTGCAACCAAACTTTTTATTAAACAAGAATATCGTGCAGTGTTTCTTTCATTTGAAACCGATGAAGGGAGAGTTGCATGGCTTAAGAGGATGTATGAAGATAGGAAGAAGTAGAACCTGATTGTAATCTTGTTTCAGACTATGCTTTTTATGTAATCTTGTTTCAGACTATGCTTTTTATGTAATCTTGTTTCAGACTATGCTTTTTATGTAATCTTGTTTCAGATTATGCTTTTTATGTAATCTTGTTTCAGACTATGCTTTTTATGTAATCTTGTTGTGTTTGATACTCTATTCACACCTATGTGTAATCAACTAGAGATTGTAATTCCGTTGAAGCTCTTGGTATGTTCTTGTGGATGTGTGGTGCACCTCAATCATTTAGCCAAGCTGAGAACCGATTTAAACGGTCAACCAAAACAATTAGTACAAAATTTAGACAAGTCCTTAAGTGTGTTAATGAGCTAGCCAAGCACAACATAAAACCAAAGGAGTCGCAATCTACTGTGCACCCAAGGCTTCAAGATTCTCGGTTCTCACCCTATTTCAACAATTGCATTGGAGCAATAGATGGCACACATATCCCAGTTGTAGTGCCAGCCAAGGATCAAATTGCACACATTGGTCGTCATGGGTATCCTACTCAAAATGTTATGGCGATTTGCGACTTTGATATGAGGTTCATTTTTGTTGTTGCTGGATGGCCTGGATCTGCCCATGACTCTCGTATATTCAATGACACTCTATCTCGGTACTCGGAATATTTCCCACACCCTGAAGAAGGTAATACAATTATATATTTCTATCTCTCATTTTATACATTGTCATTAATCCGATTTGATTCTTGTAGGGAAATTTTATCTAGTTGATGCCGGTTATCCTAATAGAAAGGGATACCTCACTCTGTACAAAGGGCAAAAGTATCACTTGCCGGATTTTCAACGGGGAGGCCGCCCAAGTGGCCAAAAGGAGGTCTTCAATCATGCTCACTCCTCTCTTCGTAATGTGATTGAACGTGCGTTTGGCGTGCTAAAGATGAAGTGGCGAATTCTATTACATATGCCAAGCTATAAGGTTGAGAGGCAAAAGAAGATCATCATTGCTTGTATGGCGCTTCATAATTTCATTCGAGACAGTGCTTTGCGTGACCATCTCTTTGAGAGGTGTGATGATGATGAAGAGTACATGCCACATGTTGATTCAAACACAGGAGGTGGTTACATTGGCACGGCACAAGATGATGGTGATATGTGTGCCTTTCGTGATTCCATAGCTAATGGCTTGATGGCTTCAAGAATATGGATAGTACCATAGAAGTTCCTTTTGATGCTGATATGTGCGCCTTATATGCCTATGAACACCTTTTGTGCGTTCCTTTTGTATGGAGACATGGTAGTTATCCATATTAATATTTAAAATTATGATTTAGAGTCAAATTTATTGTCATGAAATTTAATATTAGTTTATCAATGTTTGAACTAAGTACTGCAAATTTACAGCATGGATATCTCTTCATCAATACATAATCAGGACATCAACTCACCTAAGGGCATTTCAGTCAATACTTCTATCTGGACACCAGCTGCACAGCTAGAATCCAGGATGCCAAACATGCTAGCTACTCAGACCAGCTGCTACTCAGACTAGACAGCTACTCAGAATCTCCAGCTAGCTACTCAGACCAGCTAGCTACTCAGAATCTACAGCTGAAACAAACAGACCCTAAAACTAACATCAATTTCTGCTCAATACCACGGTATAACAGAAGTACAACACAAATCCGTTATTGATATGAAACTTGAGCACTAGCAATACAATTAACAATGTACCATAGTATAGGATTGTGTCTGTGTTGGGAAAAAATGACAACCGCGTTTGGTTCTCTTAGCTCTGCATTTCTAATTTTTTTTAGGAAAACTCCTACATCGAAAATACATAATATCGGTTCAAACATTCAGTGAAACTGTGAAAGGGTGAAGCCCAAAGGGCGGAGGACTAGAGTCATACAAGCACGGTGCGACAACCTGAATAGAGCCGAGTAGTTGACAAATTGTATTATACATATCACTCTTCTTCATTAGCAGTCTCTAGCGGTCGCCATTTATGTGTGAACATTACCAATTCATCATGGAATCCGTTCATCAACGATGATTCAGAAATTATGTCTGGTTTATGCTTTAATCCATTCATGTTGGCTGGTGGAACAATTTTTATTATTTAACCCTTTTGAAATTTATTTTTATTGACGACCACTGGTCAACTTTATTTCGAAATCTGACCGTTTTGGCCACGTGTAACATGTCATTTTTCAGAATGCAATGTTTGCTTGAGTGAAATTCTAAAATTTGAATTTGAATTCAAAATCCAACTCAAAATTTAACCTAAATTCGAATTTTCAAAAAATTTCAAACCCTTCTTGGGCCAAGCCTAACCCACCCTGCCTTCCCCTCAACCCACCTATCCTAGGCCCAGCCCAAATGGCCCTTGGCCTGGCCCTAAACGGCCCGAGCTACCCCTAGCCGCACCGTGCGTGCTCTCACGCCCGCCCAGCGGCACCTCCACTGCACACGTGTCTGCTACCGCCCGCCATAGTGCTTCCACAGTGCGCGCCACCTTCGCCCGTGCCACCCCCTACGACACCCGCACTTGCCGTGTCCACACCCGCCGCTCTCATGCCATGTTCGCACCGCATCGTGTGCCCACGTTCTTCACCCACCTGTTGCCTCTAATGTGCCCCCTTCACGCCATTACTCTTCTCTGCACCGCACGCCAGCTCCGCCCTCACTCTTGTGCAGTGCCATGCACGGATGACGCCACCTTCAGGACTCCACACGAGCCATCAAGGCGTTCAATAGCCATCTCATCCCCCATGGCTATAAAAGCTATGAACCACCCACCTTGCCCCCAATCGCGCCCTTATCATCTCCCTTGCCACCGAAAGCCACCCAAGCCCCCCTTCACCTTTGGCTCTGGCCACCTCGCCACCGTTAGTGCCATTTGTGAAGCACCGCACCATTGCTCACGCTTGTAGCATGGCCTGAGGATCTTGAGGACAACCCGAGCCACGCTGAGCAACTTCATCCACTTCGGCGAGCCCTCCGTGACAATCGCCTCACCACCGCCTCGGCTCCACGTCGACAGTCCAACCTCCTCATCCTCGAGCTCCGTCTCCACTCCCAGCGAGTCCCTCTCCACCCGTAGATGCTCCCGTAGCAAGGAATCGGGCTTTAACATCAAGTAGAATTGTAGTGCTGTGTTCCCTATTCCAACACCGCTCAAGCTCAAGTTGAATAATCCCCTAAATGCCAAAACTAGGACTAGATATATTTTACTCTTTAGTGGTACAACCATAATTTGTAGATCTGGTGGATAGACCTTTGGTTGTAACTTTAACCACCCAAAGATAGTCGCAAAATATCAAGACCCTGAAAGGTTTTCATAAGTCATATTCAGCAAATAGTGGTATTTGATAAGTTAAGCTTGTCACTCTGAAATTATTTTATTCTCACAATTTCCCAAAAGTGTCTAGAAGACTAAACATTATGTTAATCTAGTTGATTTACTCATAATATCTGTTCCTATATTAATTTTTTTTAAAAAATGTATGAAAGGCATTGGAGCAAGAAGACTTCGACGAATGTTGTCTTCAGGGAGCATATGCTAAACATTGATCATCATGCTTAGGACTTTGAAAATCTTAACTTTAGTCAAGCCTATAAGGTGTTGACATGATGATTACTACATGAATTTAGCTTGAAAGTTTTACTACTTAATAATTCAAATTTGGTTGATCGAAAATGTAAAGATCATGAAGGCCATGCATAGATCCTGATGATTAATCTCGGTGATAATTGTTGTATTCTTTGTAGTGAGTTTTTTACATTGAGTTTTTCATATGAAGATTTTTAATGAGGCAACAGTGTAATACAAGTTGCAGATACAATGTACTCTTTTCTTCATCTTTTTTCCTACTGGATTTTTGAGAGGAGTTTTTGATAATGCAAGTGCACAACACAGTATTTGCTCAATGGGGAGTGTTACAAAACAAAACCCTCAGATTGAGGGCTTTGTGGGCAAATACCAAAAATGCCCCTGGTAGGATTATCCTATAAATAGAACACCTCATTGTACTTAGAAAGGGTGATCGCTAATAAAGGAGTGAGTTCTACTACATTTTTGTCTCTCATTATCTCTACTCCTTAAAAGTGTGAGTTGGTGGTCGTCGATCCGTTCTCTCTCATCTCTCTACATCCGTTCGTTCTTCCTCGACTCTTCCCAGCAGTCCGATCAAATGTGCATGGCTCCTCTCAAACTATCGCTTTCCAAACCGCTCCCCGCTATGCCCACTACTTTCCTCCACTCTCTCTTTCCCAAGTTTGCATGCCCGCACCACCACCGCGTCCCCAAAATCAATCCCATCTTTCCTTGTCTTCGCCTCCCTCTTCTCCTCCTCCCAGGCACTACTCCTTTCCTTCTCGCCACTCCCATCCATGGCCTCCACTGAGCCACTCTTTGTTGAGGCCAAGCTGCACCAGCAGCAGATGCTGCCCAACCTCGCCCGCTTATAATGGTCTATGCCCAGGATTGCCTACCTCGTCTCCTGATCCGTCAGCGATGGCGCCACGCTGTGCCGGACGCTCAGGGTGATCTATTGCTCGGCCAACCTATACGTGGTGCACCTCGACCTGGAGGCGCCAGCTACTGAGTGCTTCGAGCTCGCTGTTGCCGTCCACACTGACCCCATCTACTCATGATTCCAGAATATCAAGGTGCTTACCTATGGCAACCTGGTCACCTACCAGGGCTCGACCATGGTGGCCAACACACTGCACGCGGCAGCCTTCCTGTTGCGTGAGGGTGGCGACTGGGTCTGGTTCATCAACCTCTTTGCCTTTGATTACCCACTCGTCACACAGGACAGTAAGCAAGATGCGATCTGCTCCACCCCAATTCCGCTCTCTTGCCGTGCTATCCTCCTCCACATCGTCATCACCTAGCCACTGTCTCGCATGCTCTCTTCTTATTCACCACCCATCTGCATTGTCGCTGCTCGGGCGCCTTCCTGCCTGCAATCTCCCAATGCCACCCCATCGAAACCTCCCACTTCCCCTCCGCTTCCAACCGCCGTCGCCCCAAGTGAGCTACCTCGTTGTTGTCCCCTAACTAGATCTGGTCATTGCCATGCCTCTTCCCACCCTCCACGAAGTTTCCACCTTGGTTGCTAAGATGGGTGGTTCTTTGTGTAGCTGCTACGGTGGCATCCCAGCATAGGTCACGATGCAGTCCCTGCTGGACAAGGCGTCGGAGTGGAGCAGCATGGTGGTCGGCGACGCCTTCACCATCGACGACGGCAACCTCTTCGAGGTGCTTGACGGCACCCCACAATCCTTTATCGACCTCTCCACCAACTTCTACACCAGGTCTGCTCCTTGGTTTCTCCCGTCCCGTCAGCTCTAATCTAGGTTTTCTTCCTTCCTTCCCTAATTTCTTTTTGAGAGATTTGATGACTTGCCCCTTCTTTGTTTACCAACTACTCATTTGCCTCATAGTTGGTTTTAATTGATGATTTACCCCATCTTTTGCTAAACCATTGATCATTTGCCCATTTTGACAATTTTGCCCTTATCTTCCTTCTCCCTCCTCTTCTTTCCTTCTTTCTTCTTGCTCTCGCCATTGCTGACCAAGTGCGCCTCTGCTGCCACCTCCACCGATGTCGGAGTGAGTAGCTCATCAAAGAAGTTGATGAAAATACCTGCGTCCACCTCGCTCATGTAGAGGTACCCAGAGAGGCCCACATGAGGATGGTGTCATGCGCGAGGCCATAGCCATCGCCAGCGATGGTGAGCATGCAGAGCATGAGGTCTCGCATAAGTGCTAGGAACTTCAACCACGGCCACTACGACTTCGACCACGGCTGTTACGACCACGGCTATTACGACTATGAACGCTACAACCATGGCTGCTACGACCATGTTCACTTTGACCACAGCCGTTACGACCATAGCTGCTATGACCACTGCTACTCGTAACAGCCCTTGCACTCCCGACACGGCGACTCTCACCATGCAGTCGATTGAGCCTACCTCGGCCGCCCAAGAAAACTCAAGGCAAGTGATTTCTTGGTTCACTTGGGTATTTTCTTCACCAGATTGTGACCAAGTCTCTTTGGCTCTTTGTTTCGGTGATGTCCCCAGGCGCGATGGGTGCTTGGAGGTGTGGTGTACACAGTGGTGCCATTCTACAAGACAATCAGGCATGTCAAAGGTATATATGTGCAACTCAATACCCAATACCGGTTATTGTCTGTCTTAACCTATGAAAACACAACCAACTAATCTTGAGTAGAACTCAATAGTAATTGTTGTGGAATTCATGAATTACTAAAGTAGCAGTCGTTGTGGAGTTCATGAATTGCTACCAACTAAAAATTATTGTGTTCATGAATTGCTACTGAGTAATTAAAAACTATTAAGTACCAGTCGCTATGGTCTTGCTATGATCTCAGATGAGACAGTGGGAAATGTGGAGACTACTGCAGAAGTTGTGTAGCATATAGCTGAGGTAACGGAGAAGCTAGCTACTAATGTGGCCAACCAACTTCCTGAGTATGTGTCTCTGTAGAAAGTAGTGGAGAAGGTTGAGTACATTGCTGAAATAGTGGATAAGGATGCAGAGAAGGTTGAAGTTGTCGTTTACAAGGTTTGATTCCATATTCTTGTTTTCTTCTTCAAGCTTGATACTAATTTTTGATTATATTTCACATATGATGTATTCGAGTACTATGTGGTCGGTATCAAGTACTCGGTGAGTTCGAGTACTGCATCGTCGTAGTCGAGTACTCAGTGTGTACTGCGTGGTCGTAGCCACAATGTACTTGGTGTGTTTAAGTACTGTGTGGTCGTAGTCAAGTACTCCGTGTGTTCGAGTAATGTGTGGTCATAGTCGAGTACTCGGTGTGTTCAAGTACTGCGTAGTCTCGGTGAGTTCGAGTACTATGTGGTCATAGCCACAGTGGTCGTAGCCAAATATAATCGATGTGTTCGAGTACTGCGTGATCGTAGTCGAGTACTCGGTTTATTCGAGTACTGCATGGTCATAGTTGAGTACTCGGGATGTCCGAGTACTGCGTAGTCAGTATGTCCAAGTATGTGTAGGAGTTGAAGACCCGAAGTCTGAGAGCGATCGGAAACTCCGGACCAGTCGAAAGTATGGTCGACAAGCCATGATCGATGTCGTGGTCGAAGCCACAGTGACTCAATCGATACTCGAAGTAGTACTGTCATAGTCGTTAGTCAAATTATGTAGTGGTTGATGGTCGTAGCTACAGTGATCGATGGTCGTAGCTACAGTGGTCGATGGTCGTAGCTATAGTGATCAATGGTCGTAGCTATAGTTGTCGATGATCGTAGCTATAGTGGTTGAGGTGCTATGGTCGACAAGGCACTGTCGAAGCCATGGTCGAAGGAGCAGTTGAAGCCGTGGTCGAAGGAGCGATGTGCTGTAGCAGACATGTGCGGCCTGTCACTGTAGCAGTTGGTGGACGCTATAGCAGACGTGTGCACTGGTTGTGGTCGAAGGCTTGGTCGATGCTATGGTCGAAGGCTTGGTCGATGCGTGGGCGAAGCCACGGTCGTAGTGTTCGAGTATTGTATGGTCAGTATCAAGTATTCAGTGAGTTCGAGTACTACGTGGTCGTAGTTGAGTACTAAGTATGTTCAACTACTGTGTGGTCTAGCCAAATGTACTAGCTACGTTCGAGTACTGCATGGTCGTAGTCAAGTACTCAGTGTGTTCGAGTACTACGTGGTCGTAGTCGAGTACTTGATGAGTTCAAGTACTACGTGGTCGTAGCCGAGTACTCGGTGCATTCGAGAACTGCATGGTCATAGCAATAATGGTCATAGGCAAATATACTCGGTGTGTTCGAGTACTGTGTGGTTGTTGTCGAGTACTCGGTGTGTTCGAGTACTGCGTAGTCCGTGTATTCGAGTATGTGTAGTAGTTGAAAACCCAGAGTCAGAGAGCGATCGGAGACTCTGGACTAGTCAATGGCGTGGTCGACAAGCCGTGGTGGACAAACCGTGGTCGATGCCATAGTCGCTGCTGTGGTCGAAGGAGTGGTCAAAGCCACAGTGACTCAGTCGGTACTCGGAGGAGTACTATTGCAGTTGTTAGTCAAACTGTGCAGTGGTCGTTGTTCGATAGTCGTAGCTACAGCGGTCGATGGTCGATAGTCATAGCTACAGCGGTCGATGATCGATAGTTGTATCTACAACGATTGATGTCGATAGTCATATCTACAGCGGTCGATGGTCGTAGCTACATCGGTTGATGGTCAGTAGTCATAGCTACTGTGGGTCGTTGGTTGATAGTCGTAGCAACAGTGGTCGATAGTCGTAGCTACAGTGTTGATAGTCGTAGCAAATGTGGTCGATGGTCGATAGTCGTAGCTACAGGGTCGATGGTCGGTAGTCGTAACTACAGTGTTCGATGGTCGATAGTCGTGTGTAGCTACAGTGGTCGATGGTCATAGCTATAGTGGTCGATGGTCATAGCTACAGTGGATAGTCGGTGCTAGAAGACATGTGTGGTCGGAGATGCAGTCGAGGTGTTGCTGTCAGAGATGCAGTCGAGGTACTGTGGTCGACAAGCCTTAGTCAGTGATGTGGTCGACAAGGCACAATCAAAATCGTGGTCGAAGGAGCAGTCAAGTCGTGGTCGAAGGAGCGGTGTGTTGTAGCAGACATGTCCGCTGGTTGTGGTCAAAGGGCTGATCGATGCAGTGGTCGAAGCTACGATCGAAAGCATGGTCGATGCGTTGTCGAAGCCATGGTCGCAACTACAGTAAGACGGTTGGTGCTTTAATTCTGCTGGTACATTTGCCAAAAATATTGTCTACAGATATGTCATTACATTGTAGGTGTCTTATGTATTTTATTTTTGATCATGTTGCACAAGAAACAATATCAGCTACTAAACATGAATATCTATTTTTAATTTAATTTATTTATGAGTTTGTACATGTATACTTTGCTTGATATATATTTTTTGAAAGATAAAATTGTTAAATATTTAGTTTGGAATTATCGTTTAATAATTAAATCACTCTCATTTGATTTTCTGTTGTAACGTACGATCAACTTACTGGTGTTCATACATGTGTGATTGATCAACGAGTGAGTGTTCATACATGTGTGATTGATCAACGAGTTAGCAACGTGTAGCAACATGATGGCTAAAAAAACAACACTTTAAACCCCTCCACAAAGCCGTTGCTAGGGCTGTAAATGAGCCGAGCTCGAGCGAGCTCACTGCTTCAAGCTTGAGTTTGTTAGAGAATCGAACCGAACTCGAACCGAGCCTCAGAATCACCCGAGCCTAGAGTTAGGCTCAAACTTGGTTCATTTATCTTTCGAGTCGATCTCGAGTTGAACTTGAGACGAGCGAAACACGAGCAATTCACGAGTCTTTAGCTTTTTTATCTACCATAAGCTTAGCCAACTGCAGTCTATCTTGTTCTTAGGCTTAAACCATTGTCTTATTTATAAGCCCGGTGTGATTTGGACAATACAATTGATAAAAAAATTGAAATACATGTGTATACACTTTAAAGAGTCATGCTTAGCAATAATGAACGAGCCTACTCGAGCTTTTCGAGCTCGAGCTCGATAAGCTTGCGAGCTTCAACTCAAGCTTGAGCATGGCTCGTTTATAATTCGAGTCGAACTCGAGTCAAATCTAAGACGAACCGAACCCGAGTAGCTCACGAGTCTCGGGCTTTATTTACAGCCCTAGCCGTTGCCACGAGGATCCAGTCTCCCGGGCCAATAACCTCCCGCCGCGTCACCGCGACCGCCACGCTCTCGCCTCCTATTCGCCGTGCACCCCCTCGCATGACGTGGCCGCGAAAGCCGCGACTCCTCCCGGCGCCAGTCCTAGTCCCGCTACACACCAAATAACAATGACAAATGGCCCCCACATAAAGCAGCCACATCGGTCCCACATGTCATAGGGTATCGATCTCCGCCCTTGGGTCGCGGTCGTTGCCTCACTAGCCTTCCTCCCACTCCCAGCCTTTCGAACACAAAAGATTCGCCAAAAAAAGAAGCGAACGCCATTCGCCGCCTCCTCGCGAGCTCACAGCGGCGAAGCAGTGCTGTAGGTGCGAACCTTCTAGAAGCTTGCGGCCACTGCCTCCACGACCCCGCCGCGGTGGCTCCGTTCACGCCCCAGCCGCAGGGCCTCTCCCGCCGCAAGACCGCCCCCGGCTCCGCGGAGCCGCAGTCGTCGGAGGCAGCGACCAGCCTCGCCGGCGCCCTCGCGCGCGAGCGGATCAGGCGCCGCGGCGAGGCGGATCCGGAGGAGGAGCAGGGGGCGCCATTCTGGCAGAGTACCTGGTTCCTCGTGCTGCTGCTGGTGATGGCCGCCGCGTCGTTCGCGCTCGCGCTGCTGCTCTACCTCGGCCTCGACCTCCCCGAGGCGTCGCCAGCGCAGTCCTACGCCGCCGACCCGGACACCGTCGTCGAGGTGGACCTTCTCGCCTTCCCTTCTGTTTGCGTGCGATTGGGATGGTTCGATTAGACTCATTAGCGTTGCGCGTTTGGGATTGGGAAACAAAAACATTGACGCTTAATTAATTTCCTCAGCGTTGTCTTGCTTGGTAGATCAGTGATACGATTTTTTTTCTTCAATTCATTGTTAGATTACCTACGGGTCAGTGATCAAGTTGATGCATGAGAGGACCAAGTTCCGGCTGCATTCCCACGACGTGCCGTATGGATCTGGGAGCGGCCAGCAGTCGGTCACGAGCTTCCCCAACGTTGACGACGCCAACAGCTACTGGGTATGAATCTCTCCGGTTTGTTGTATCAAACACAATTTGATCATGTCAGTTTGTTTTATGATCTGAGTTGCCCATACAGGATTCTTAAATTTATTACTAGCACCGATCAACCAATTGGCCCAATGAAATCTGTCCAGCATTTACTGACATGTCGTTCATGTTAGAATGATCTCAGCAGGGCATTTGGCCCAACGGCCAAATACCCTCCCCTTGCTCGCGCCCTGATCGGGGGCGCCCAGCCCAATAGGCTGGTGGGCCCCTGTCGCCAGCGCCATACAAAAGAGAGGTGGGGCCGGGGCGGCACACATGACGAGGTTCACCGTGCCGCCGCCAGACCCACCGACACTACCCTAAACCCGATCTGTTGAGGGGGCGCTCAAGCGACGGGAAGCTCCACCGTGCCGCCAGTTCGCCGCCGACCGGGCCTGCGCCGTCGACCCCGTCGCCCCGCAGCCGCTTCTTCATCTCCGACCGCCGCTGCCCGTGCGCAGTCCTCACCGACGAACCGAGATGGCCACCTCCTCCTCCACGCCGTCCGACGGTCAGTCTCCCTCTCTCCCTCTCGGTATCTCTCAAGAACTCAAATAGAAAAGGAGAACCCGCTAGATCTAAACCCTAGGATCCCCAAAAGCATATCAATGGTATCAGAGCCTGTTCTAGGCGTAGATCTAGATGCGGGAAAAGAAAAGAAAAGAGAATCCCAAACCCTAACCTCCCGGATCGGAAAGAAAGAAACCAAAAAAAAAAAAAGGATAAGAGGGGGTCGGAGGTCTTACGGCTGTTGTCGGGCCGCCGCTCGCCGTGGGCTTGTCGACGGCCGCTGCCAGCTGCCGTCGCCGCGCGCCCGGCCGCCGCGCTCCGCTGGAGCGCCTCCGCGGGACCCCGCCCCGCTGCTCATCCTCGCGGGCGCGCGTGCCGCCGTCGTTGTGCGCGCAGGGCCGCCGCCCGCTGCCGCCCTCCGTGCGCCGCCGCGCTCCGCTCGGGGAAGCCGAGCGCCGCCTTGCTCGGGGCCGCCGGTTGTCGCGTGCCTTGCGCCAGGCCGCCGCTGCCGTCGCGTGCGCGCCGCCCTGGCCACGCGGGCGTCGCGTCTGCCGCCGCCGCTTGGGGCTCCGGTTTTTCCGCAAGGAGGAGGGCGCAAAATGGGGCTAGGGTTAGGGTTTCGGGATTGTAATCCCCGCGGCGCGCGCTCAACCGTCTGATCTGATCGGGTCCGATCGGACGGCTAAGGACCCTCGGGCCATTTTCGGCCCAGGCGGGGAGAGGTTTCCCGGCCCAGGCCCAGGTTGCGGCCTGGGCGCGGGGGAGAAAGAGGCGCGCGCGCGTGAGGCGCGGGGAGAGCGGGCCGGCTGGGCCGCGCGTGAAGGAATGGGCCATTTCGGCCGAATGAACAGTAAACCCCGAAAAGAATGTTTATTCGTTTTCAGAAGCATTAATGATTGAATTTGATTGAAATTTGAATTAAATTTCTGGAAAATTTTGCACCAACGTGTTAATTTTTCAGAGATTAAAAGTGTACAGTATAATGCTTCTGAATAATGAATTTTTGAATATTTACAGTTTCCGCTGCAAAAGATATTGTTGATTGATTTTTCATTATTAAATTCGAACCAACGGGAGAATTTAATTTTGCGAAAATAGAGATAAATCCCAGATAATTATGATATTGTTATTTTCTGACCAACGTTGATAATAACAATATTATAATTTTGAATTGATGAATTTTATGCATTATTTCTATTTCTGCCCAACGGTGATGTAGATTTAATGTATAAATAAAATTGATTTAAATTGTATGTCGTATTTTGACCAATGCTGGAAATAAGGCATATAATTTTGCTGTTAACAGTATCATAATTTTAATTGATGTTTTTATGCATTATTTCTATTTCTGCCCAACGGTGATGTAGATTTAATGTGTAAACAACTGTATGTTTTAATTTTAACCAACGTTGAAACCAAGGCATGCAGTTGTTGTTATTATGTTTAATTGTTCTCATTGTATATGAATTGTGTCGCCACACCGTGTCCCACAGAGCCTGTGGCACCGGTGAGGGATGAAAATGAGGCTGATGCTTTTTGGCAGACCAGACAGAGGGACTATGCTCCCATAAAAATATCATATGATCTTGATCATAAAAAGTGGGTCACTGCCAACAAGAAATGTTTGGCTGTGATAAAGAACACGATTAAGCCTGCAATTGTGGGCTCAATCGCAGAGTGTGACACTGTCACAGAGTACCTTGAGAAAATAAAGAGTCAGTTTACTGGCTCTTCAAAGACTTATGCTACACAGCTGATTAAGCAGCTGGTAACAGAGAGGTATTCTGGTGGTGGCAATGGCATAAGAGAGCACATTCTTAGAATGAGCAACTTGGCATCTAAACTGAAACCGATGGTTTTGGCTCTCAAGGATGAGTTCCTTATTCATCTGGTTTTTTGCTTCTTTGCCAAAAGAGTTTGACACTTTTGTTGTCAACTATAATATGCAGCCCGAAAAATGGGACATGGAAAAGTGCATAGCCATGTGCGTGCAAGAGGAGGAAAGAATCAAATCCTCACATGGTGGTGCTATCAACTTTGTAAGGGAAAACAAGAAAAGAATTATAACAGTAACCCCTTCTCAAAGAACAAGGGCAAAGCCTCTGTACATCAGCCTCAACAGAACAAATTTGCTGTAGACAAAGACCAGTGCCTTCACTGCAAGAAGACGGGACACTACAAGAAAGATTGTCCTGACTATTTAAAGATGATAATGGCTAAGAAAGGGATTCCGTTCGACGAGGACTACGCAAAGAAAAGAAAGATGCGTTAAAGTCGCAAATGGAGTCGAAGCTGAAGTTGAAGCCGTTGGCGATCTTTCATTAGAATTAGCTAATGGCTCCACTCTTCTACTTAGAGATGTCCTTTTTATACCCTCTTTACAGAGGAATTTGATTAGTGTGTCAAATTTGGACAAAGATGGTTATGATTGCAATTTTGGAAATGGCAAGTGCGAAATAATGTTTAATAAAGAATGTGTTGGTATTGCCATATTACAGAATGAGCTTTATTTGTTATCATTGTGTGATGACGTGAATGTCGTATGCGATAATGAGAACGTTGCGTGCGAGAAAGTGATTGAATCCTCGTCTACAAATGTAAACAGAAAACGAAAGAGAACTCTAGATGAGTCGTCGAAATTATGGCACTGTCGTTTAGGCCATATTTCGAGGGGGAGAATAGAAAGACTAGTAAAGAATGATATTCTTCCTCCATTAGAGTTCTCGGACTTAGAACAATGCAGAGAATGCATTAAAGGAAAATATGTAAAGAAAATTAAAAAAGACGCTAAAAGAAGCACAGGAGTTCTACAAATTATTCACACAGATATTTGTGGTCCTTTTCCTGTGAAAAGTGTGGATGGATATGACTCGTTCATAACATTCACAGATGATTACTCCCGTTATGGATATATTTATCCAATCAAAGAAAGAAATGAAGCCTTGGATAAATTCAAGATATTTAAGGCTGAAATTGAAAACCAACACGATTTAAAGATTAAGATAGTCCGATCTGATCGTGGGGGGGAGTACTACGGTCGACATACCCCATATGGTCAAGTTCCTGGACCTTTTGCGAGGTTTTTACAGGAAAATGGAATAGTGGCCCAGTATTCGATGCCGGGCGAACCTCAGCAAAATGGAGTAGCTGAAAGACGCAACCGTACCCTGATGGATATGGTGCGAAGTATGATGAGCTACTCCACACTCCCATTGAGTTTGTGGATGGAGGCGTTGAAAACCGCCATTCATATTCTCAACAGAGTGCCTAGTAAGTCGGTGCCCAAAACACCGTACGAGTTGTGGACAGGAAGAGTTCCCTCACTAAACCACTTACGTGTGTGGGGGAGTCCTGCTGAGGCTAAAGTATTTAACCCAAACCTTGGGAAACTTGATCCCAAAACAGTAAGTTGCCATTTCATTGGCTACCCTGAAAAGTCAAAAGGTTATCGTTTCTACTGTCCAGACAGATATACAAAGTTTGTAGAAACGAGACATGCTGTCTTCTTAGAAGATGAAATGATGAGGGGGAGCATGGTAGCTCGAGAGATTGACCTTGAAGAGAAGCGGGTGTATGCGCCCACTCCGATGATTCAAGAGCCATTCTTCACTCTACCTGCTGTCGCTGCACCGACGGTACAAGACACTGTGGTGCCAGCACCTGTTATTGTTCCTCCCGTGGCAACAATAAATGAGAATGAAGAACCTGCTCTTCAGGATCATATAGAACCTATTGCCACAGATGAGGGGGAGCAACAGCAGCCTCAAACAGTAGATGTACCGAATGAGGAGGCCCCGAGGAGGTCTCAAAGAGTAAGAAGATCAGCTATTTCTGATGATTATCAGATTTATCATACAGAGGAATTTCAAATGGAGGATGATCCCACCTCATTTGAAGAAGCCATGAGAAGCGAAAATTCCTCAAAATGGCTTGATGCCATGGAAGAGGAAATGAGGTCCATGAAGACTAATAAAGTCTGGGACTTGGAAATTATTCCTAAAGGAGCCAAAACAGTAGGCTGTAAATGGGTCTACAAGACAAAGCTTGACTCCCAAGGGAATATAGAAAGATACAAAGCGCGACTTGTGGCGAAAGGCTTTACGCAAAGAGAAGGGATTGATTACAATGAGACATTCTCTCCAGTCTCATGTAAAGATTCCTTCAGAATCATAATGGCATTAGTAGCACATTATGATTTAGAGTTACATCAGATGGATGTAAAGACGGCATTTCTTAATGGGGATTTGGAGGAAAATGTTTACATGGCACAACCGAAAGGTTTTGTCGTGGAAGGAAATGAAAGAATGGGATGCCGCCTAAAGAAATCGATTTATGGGTTAAAGCAAGCTTCAAGACAGTGGTACTTGAAGTTTGACAGTACAATAAGAAAATTTGGGTTTAAAGAGAATGTAGAGGACAACTGTGTTTATGCAAAGTATAAAGATGGGAAATTTATCTTCCTAATCCTGTATGTGGATGATATCCTACTAGCTAGTAGTGATGTTAGTCTACTACTGGAAACAAAGAAGTTTTTGTCCTCAAACTTCGATATGAAAGACCTTGGTGAAGCTTCATTCGTTCTAGGGATCGAAATTCACCGAGATAGAAACAAAGGGGTATTGGGACTGTCACAAAAGGCATACATAGAGAAAGTCTTAAAGAAATTTGGTATGCATAAATGTAGTCCATCACCTGCACCTATAGTCAAGGGCGACAGATATGGGGATTTTCAATGCCCCAGGAACCAGTATGAGATCGATCAAATGAAATCGGTTCCATATGCTTCAGCTGTCGGAAGCTTACAGTATGCTCAAGTGTGCACACGCCCTGACTTAGCATTTGTTACCGGGTTACTTGGCAGATTCCAGAGCAATCCTGGAATAGAACATTGGAAATTGATAAAGAAAGTCTTGCGTTATTTGCAAGGAACAAAAGGCCTCATGATGACATACAGAAGATCAGACTCACTCCATATAGTGGGGTATACAGATTCTGATTTTGCGGGAGATGATAGAAAGTCTACATCCGGATATGTATTCACTCTCGCTAAAGGAGCTATATCGTGGAAAAGCTCAAAACAAACCGTCACTACATCGTCCACAATGTATGCCGAGTTTGTAGCATGTTATGAGGCTACGGGGCAGGTGAACTGGCTAAAGAAGTTCATACCCGGTTTAAAAGTGGTTGACGACATCAATAGACCACTTAAGTTGTACTGCGATAATGAACCCGCAGTAACGTATGCCCACAACAATAAGTCAAGTGGTGCTGCCAAACACATTGACATAAAGTACTATGTTGTGAAAGATAAAGTTCGGGATCAAATTATAAGTCTTGAGCACATAAGTACCGCAAAGATGTTAGCGGATCCGCTTACAAAAGGCTTACCACCCAACGTGTTCAGAGAACACGTAGCCGGCATGGGTTTAAGGGAAAGCCTATGATTCCTGGACTAAAAGATGGCCCAAAAGTTTAAAGTAACTATTTCAGAACAGAGAGGTGTATTGTAGCTGTTGAATCCATCGGCGATTGACCGTGACGATGAGACATGTTCTATGCACTAATCTATGATGGAATGTGTAAAGTCAAAAAGTAATTAAAGATAAAGTATAGATTGAGATCAAGGGGGAGAATGTTAGAATGATCTCAGCAGGGCATTTGGCCCAACGGCCAAATACCCTCCCCTTGCTCGCGCCCTGATCGGGGGCGCCCAGCCCAATAGGCTGGTGGGCCCCTGTCGCCAGCGCCATACAAAAGAGAGGTGGGGCCGGGGCGGCACACATGACGAGGTTCACCGTGCCGCCGCCAGACCCACCGACACTACCCTAAACCCGATCTGTTGAGGGGGCGCTCAAGCGACGGGAAGCTCCACCGTGCCGCCAGTTCGCCGCCGACCGGGCCTGCGCCGTCGACCCCGTCGCCCCGCAGCCGCTTCTTCATCTCCGACCGCCGCTGCCCGTGCGCAGTCCTCACCGACGAACCGAGATGGCCACCTCCTCCTCCACGCCGTCCGACGGTCAGTCTCCCTCTCTCCCTCTCGGTATCTCTCAAGAACTCAAATAGAAAAGGAGAACCCGCTAGATCTAAACCCTAGGATCCCCAAAAGCATATCAGTTCAACATTCCGTGTGATATGGTTTCTGTTAGGATACGAGTAGAATACACTAATGCAGATTATAATTTTCTGTCACGTAAACCAGAAAACCATGTGGGTAGAAGACATAGATCATTACCACTAGACGTGCAGTACAGCGAAAGTAGAGTTGAAGCAACCGATTCAACGAAGAGTGCGTCGGTATAGTGGAAATAGTTGGTCATCCTCTGGCTAACCGTCTCCTCACGGTCGTCCCGATTAGCGTCATAGTCGTAGTAATGCCTCTACCGAGGTCCACATGTCCAGAATGGAAACACCGTGTGTCGGTGTGCTAGCACCAGCGCACACGGTAGGGGTTATGAGAGGTGGCGGCTAGGGTTTCGATGGATGTATTTCGTGATACCTCTCTTAGCTCCGCACCTCTCTTTATATAGCCTCCAATCGGATCCTTATCTGATACAATTATAGATCGTATCCCACTTCCAGACTATCATCCGGACTCTTATCGTTCTAACCCATTAAATGTGTGACCCTATAGATTCATGTATATTTGGCTATAAGCCAAAAACTCCTTTCTGATCTAGAAGTTGGTAGTGACCCAAACATACATAAATATCATGGCAGACGAATTTATATAGTGTTTATGTACTGATTCTTTTGACTCATGATACTAGATCGAACACAAGATAAAAAGCGTGACATTTCATGATAGCTTGATCCTTCACTTGAATCTGTAGTGAATTACTAAATTATTATTGACTCTTCAACCACATTCGGTATGGCTATGCACTTTCTTAATTCAACTACATCGAGTGGCTCAGAGATATCTCTCCTATTATATATGAGAGGCAAATTCCATATTAATCACTCATATTCCTCTACATGTTTCATAGTAAACCTAAAAGTTACCTTTATGACTAACCAGTCAAGGAGTAGTGTTTACCAACCCGTAAGTAAACTATCACACATGTAGGAAATAATAACGATCTCAGATCTAAGAATCCTACATACACTATATATGAGACCAATTGACGACAGTTAAGAATATAACAATTCTCACAATATCTCATGGTGGGTCAATACAACTCATTAACTCAGTTAGAATAAGAAATTAAAACAAAGGCGCACGCTTTTACCTCAAATGTAGCATGTGAGATAGGGCCTTTTATTCTGCCAAGTTAGCGCATTTCTGCATGCAGCCATGTGGTGGCAAAGGGTGGCTTATACTGCATTTGCTATTAACCATGCAACTTTTTTTTTGTTTTTCATGGTTTCCAACATGCAACATTGATCATTAGTTTTTTTTGCCAAAATGTTGTTGTAAAAGTAATAAAAATATTATTAAACTATTTTTGTTACAAAGCTACAGAGATTATTTCCATGTGGCTAGGATAAATATTCAAGAAGATATTGTTGGTTAATAATAGAAAAGTTTGGCCTTAAGCTTTCCATGGTGAAATGAATTTGTGATCGGAGGGAGATGCTTTGGGCTAAGAGTTGCTGGGAAGGCCAAACTACCAGCTGAGCGTACTCCTCACCCAACGCAAATTACATTAGAAAAATGAAGTAGCAAAATCTCTACAGAAATTTTCACCACCACTCTATGCAAAACATAAAGCAAGCATTATGAAACACAGACTAGAAACCAGAAATGATTGGATTCCAGTTTCCAGTCAGTCACTGACCAGAAATCTGTGCTAGGACTGGCAGAGCCAGTCAGGTTCAAGAAATGCAATCCTTGTGTGGAGAAATTTATTTTGGGCTTAAAGCTAAGGAGGAACAGCTTTCAGGCTGTAGGCACATTTCGCCATTCTTCCTTCATCATGTTCGGACACATTTATGTATTGATCATTATACCTTTTTCCATGAAATTGCTGTGGCTTAAAGTTTGCACCGTAAATGGGATATTAAGGTAATGGTTCTGTTCAGGAGATTATTGACCACTTTCCTGGCCTTCTTTTAATGAAAACTTGCTCAATATCAAGCTTATTCCATGCGCATTTAAGCAGTCATATAGGGAAAACTGTATATGAAATTCCAGCATAAAATTTGGTAACAGGAAATTGATGTGTGCACTTGTTATAGACATGGGCCTTGGGCCAGTTGGGTTATTATTAGGAATAAGAGATTGGTTTCTATTTGAGTTAGGGATTGGTTTCCTTGTATTAGAGATATAGTTAGAGATATGATTGGAGTTAGATTACATTTGTTAGGGGCCATCTATATAAAGAGGCTACCGCATGCCATTGTCATCAATCAGAGTAATAATAAAGTCTTCCCCGTCTAAAGTTCTCCTCTCTCTCCCTACGCCGACTCCATCCGGCCATCTTCTTGGTGGTGTTTACCCGTTATGAACTAAGGTTCATAACAGATTGGTATCAGAGCAGTCGATCCCTTCCCACGACTTCTACTACCATGGTTTCTGTGATTCGCCCTATTGCCGAGTCGTTAGCCATGATAAAAGCTAGCGTCAACGAGATGGCCAGCATTAACAAGAAGATGACGGACAGCTTTCTCAACATACAGACCATCCTTGAGAGGATGGATAATCGGATCGCCGCAGCGTCTTCGCCTGATACAGTATCAAAGGTGTTGGGAGCCGTATCGCTGACATCCAAAGCCAAAACCGTCAACACCACGTCCGAACCCAGGTTCCCAAAAGCCGCCGGAGTCGTCTGCTCGGTGAAGCCGTCGAAATCAACCGACAGCCTGCTTCACGCCGTCTCACCCATCTTCACGCGGTGTTTGCTGCTGCCGCCGCGACATCGTCGGTCGCTGCCGTCCTCCATACCCGCCGCCACCGTCACCCGAAGCACCCGCACAGGTGTGGCCAACCGTCCAGCGGGGGCCGTCGCAAAGAGCAAGGCGACGCAGATAGCCGTGGGCCGCCAGATCTGGTCGCCGCCAGATCCACCGCCGCCGGGCCGACGTCGCCTCCGCCTTCGCCCGGGCCGTCTCCGCCCGAGCCGCCACCGCTCGGTCTGCCTCCGCCCGAGCCGCCGCCGGCCGGTCGGCCTCCACCGCCGGATCTGCCGGAGTCGCCGCTGCCGCAATCACCGCCGCGTCGCAGGCCGTCTGCTCCGCCTCTGCTTCCGCCGGCCGGTTCGCCTCCGTTCGTGCCGTCGCGTTCCGCCGTCGATCCCCAAGCCTCTGCTCCGTCCGAGCCGCCGCCTCCGCCCGGGCTTCCTCCGCCGTGTCGCAACCGCCGCCGCCCGATCCGCCTCCGCCTGTGTCGCAGCCACGCCGCCGGAGCCGCCATCGCCGCCGATCTGCGCCGGCCGCCGCTCTCTGCCGCCGTCGCCCCCGGATCCGCCGCCCCTTCAGGCACCGCGTCTGACCTAGCTTTGTGTCGGTCGGTCTTAACCGACCGGGTAGTTAAGGCATATTAAAAAAAAACTTTTGCAGGTGTTGCAAAAAAAAAAAAAACTTTTGCAGCCATTCTATTTCCGAAGGCGCTACACTTCGTCTAGCTTTGTTCCGCGTGGATCTGGCCATCCGTCTCCATCCGCTGCAGCACTCCGACACCGTTCGTCTTCTACATCGGCATCGACGGTCTTACATCGACCGCCGTTTAGCAGCTCGAGGACAAGCTGCTTGTCCGGGAGGGGTGTAATGTTATAGACATGGGCCTTGGGCCTGTTGGGTTATTATTAGGAATAAGAGATTGGTTTCTATTTGAGTTAGGGATTGGTTTCCTTGTATTAGAGATATAGTTAGAGATATGATTGGAGTTAGATTACATTTGTTAGGGGGAGCCATCTATATAAAGAGGCTACCGCATGCCATTGTCATCAAGCAGAGTAATAGTAAAGTCTTCCCCGTCTAAAGTTCTCCTCTCTCTCCCTACGCCGACTCCATTCAGCCATCTTCTTGGTGGTGTTTACCCGTTATGAACTAAGGTTCATAACAGCACTATACTGTTATTTTTCTTCTGTTGCTCTATGGAGGAACTTTTTTTAGTAGTTTGTTACCAATTACCATCATAACTCATGGTTAGAAGTTCTGTGCCAAGCCTTTTCCTGACAACTTAATTTTATGGAAAATGTTTGATAATGCAGATAGTGAGACCTCAACCAGATTCTTCAGCAAAACAAGGTGATCCTATAACACATGGAACAATTATAAGGCTTCAACATATGAGGACGAGAAAATGGTTACACAGCCATCTGCATGCTTCTCCCATAACGGGAAACCTGGAGGTCAGCAACTTGTAACTTTCATTTAGGGTTGGATAATGCACACAGATGTTCTTATACACACAGAGAATTGTTATTACTTCTTTTAATTAGACAAGCATTGGTTTTAGCTACAATTTAGTAATGTGGTAAAAATTGGAGTTATTCTATGATCTCAGCACTCTTGTGAAACAGACATAATTTGCAAAATTGGTGCTTGTGATAATTTAAGAAAAGTGTGCACCATTTATTATCTCGAAGCTTTGGGTTGACTATGATTTTAGTACTTTGTTTGTTTTGGCTCCTAAGAGTATTTGGAGTAGGATGTGGACTTCATGACAACCTTTGCCAAATAAACTTTTTTTAATCTGTCCGTAAGTAGATTACTTGCATTAAACATCATGATGTTAAATGTATATTCATCTAATCTCAGGTTAGTTGCTTTGGTGGTGAGAGTGAGTCAGATACTGGAGACTACTGGAGGTATGTGTTGCACTTCTGTTATATAATTTTAGCGAGTTGTTGTTGGATCTATTCCCTTAACTAGCTGATCTCATGGATTGTACCATTCCAATACTAGGCTTGAGATCGAGGGCACTGGGAAAACTTGGCTCCAGAACCAGATAATTCGGTTGCGCCATGTTGACACCGGTGGCTATCTGCACAGCCATGATAGGAAGTACACCCGCATTGCCGGTGGACAGCAAGAGGTGAGTCCATGAGAGACATGTTTCGGATGTTCCATTTAATCCAGCATATGAGGTACTCCAGGCGTGCTCCCCAAACAATGGACGAACCTAAAAACGTTGTTCAATTGGATTCTTATTTTCTAGGTGTGCCTCTGCAGGTATGCGGTGTTGGCGACAAGCGCCCTGACAACGTCTGGCTTGCAGCTGAAGGCGTCTATCTTCCGGTGAGCCAGCGCAAATAGCTGTATTGCTGGATGAGAAGTGCCACCATTAACAAATTTTAATTGTGCTTGGTATGATTCGAAATACTACAGAGCATTGTAATCATTAGAATATTTTGCTGTGCCGAGTTCAGTTCACTTGAGCTATTAGTGTAATGTTACTGTGGTGTTTGAACGATGGAGCACACGTTGTAGCTGATTGCCACTTCATACATGCTTCGGTTTTGGTCCCAGTACATGAAGAAGTTTGGGGGATCCTAATTTTCGCCCGCCGATTAGAAAAGTTTCTCAAGGACGAGGCGTTCTTCTTGTGCTTCCGCTGCGCTAACACAACTGCACCAGCCCTCCTCGCTCACCCTGCTCCCCACCGTTGGAGCCCCAATAATCAAAAAGCATTCAATTTCGAGCACTCGAAACTTTCAACCGGAAATTTTCAAATTTCAACTCAAACAAAACCATGACTTTCAAAAAATATCAACTTTAGCTCGAAATTTAAAACTTTTAGTTTGAATATTTGAAGAAATTTAGCTTGAAATTACGAAGTTCCAACTCAAAAACGAACTTTCAACCGGGATTCCATGACCTCTTTCAACCCCACTTGTGACACGTCGATGCTGACGAAACTAGTAGTGAGGCGTGAGCAATGAAACAAGAGGCTATCTTCGTCGACCAGTTCGAAGTCTGTTGTAAATAATACGGTATAAACATAAATATGTATTTAATTCTAGCAAAACTAAGAATAATCAAAGCACATTTTCAGCACAATATAAATGACACAAATCGCATATAAATATGTAATTCTACTATGTCATTTATATAAGAACATATATTTAGCACATGAATCAAAATCACAACTTGACTAATCATATAAAACATTCTTCTAAACCTGGAAACAGCTAGTAAAAATCAAGAATGTTAATTATGGATTAGAGCTCTCAGATGTAGGGTTATACAAAATATAATCTTGGCCATCTTGTTACTGTGGTCTATACTCTTCACTAATTGAATATGACAAATGGGATTAAAACTTGAGCTCTTAAGAACAATTTGTCAATTCTAAATACAAATTAACAGCAACACTAACTTTTGGCCAGCAAACAGAGTATATCCAATGTAATCTCCAAACTACGCCAATTTAGCCAAAAACTTGATATACTGACAGACAGAAGTTCACAAATTCATCAAGTTATGCAACAAGCCAAGTTGGCTAACAGAGGTTTGAAACTCAAGATTACAGTGAATATAAATTCCGAAAGAAACTTACGGCAGAACAGAGTATCAAATGCTGACAGAACAATGACCTAGAGCTCAAGCTTTAGACATTCAATCTCAGTATTAGACTCAATTTATCCTCATCGAGCTAACAGCCAACCCCACATGCATCTCTTGCAATATTCAACTAGTGACAAATCATAGATAAATGAAACTAGTCATAGATTGCAAAGAGCTGACAGCCGAAATACTCAAAAAGCCGATGATACTCGAAATCACCGTGAAGAGAACAGAAGAGGCAAGGCGCGCTTGCAGCGCTGTTCCAGAAAACCTAGCACCCCTCTGTGTTGCTCGCAGAAGAAGAGTGTGGTAGACGGAGATACAATGCCCACTCCAACCTCGGATAGCCGACGCCAAAGATGAGGGTTAGGGTGATTCCGCACAAGACCAATGAGTGCTTCAGCCGAGAACCCTTGTGAACACAAGAACAAGTCAAAAATCTCCCACAATCTCAGTACAAGTCCGAGTTAAATTAACCACTAGAGATAAACCCCACACCTTTCCTCTTGGCCAAATCCAAGAAAAGGCTCAAGAAAACCGCTAAGGAAAACCTCAGTGTGCACTATTCGGAGTATAAATAAGACACGCAGAGGTGAGTCTACATGTGCACTCTTCAGAGTATAAATAAGACATGCCGACAGAAACCTCAGTGTGCACTTTTCGGAGTATAAATAAGACACGCGGAGGCGAGTCTCAGCGTGTACTTTTCAGAGTATAAATAAGACACGACGAGAGAAACCTCGGCGTGCTCTCTTTGGAGTATAAGACACACCGAGGAGAACCTCGGCGTGCACACTTCGGAGTATAAATAAAACATGTTGAGGGAAATCTCGGCGTGCAATCTTTGGAGTATAAATAAGACCGCGTGCACTTTTCGGATTATAAATAAGACACGCAGAGGTGAGTCTCCACATGCACTCTTCAGAGTATAAATAAGACACGCGGAGGTGAGTCTCCGCATGCACTCTTCGGAGTATAAATAAGACACGCGGAGGCGAGTCTCCGCGTACACTCTTCAGAGTATAAATAAGACACGCCGAGGGAAACCTTGGCGTGCACTCTTCGAAGTATAAATAAGACACGCCGAGGGGAATCTCGGCGTGCACTCTTCAGAGTATAAATAAGACACGCGGAAGCGAGTCTCGACGTGCACTCTTCGGAGTATAAATAAGGCACGCCGAGGGAAACCTCGGCGTGCACTCTTCGGAGTATAAATAAGACGCGCGGAGGCGAGTCTCCACGTGCACCCTTCGGAGTATAAATAAGACACACTGAGGGAAACCTCGGCGTGCACTCTTCGAAGTATAAATAAGGCATGCCGAGGGAAACCTCAGCGTGCACTCTTCGGAGCACGATAAAGACGCCGAGGGATGTCCGGCCGCTAGCTTTGCTGTCGCCGCTTCGAAGGGTTAGGGACGGAGCATGCACGCCTACTTCATCTGGTCGGCAGCTCCGCTGCCGCCACTTGGAAATGTTAGGGACAGAGCGCGCGCGCCTACTTCACACGTCCGCAAGCTCCGCTGCCGCCACTTCGAAGGGTTAGGGACGGAGCGCGCGCACTTACTTCTTCCGGCCACCAGCTCCGCTACCGCCACTTCAAAGGGTTAGGGACGGAGCGCGTGTCTACTTCATTGAGCCGCCAGCTCCACGGACGCCACATCGAAGGGTTAGGGTCGGAGCGTGCGCGTCTACTTCATCGAGCCACCAGCTCTGTGGATGCCACTTTGAAGGGTTAGGGACGGAGCACGCGCGTCTACTTCATCTGGTCGCCAGCTCCGCTGACACCACTTTAAAAGGTTAGGGACGGAGCGTGCGCATCTACTTTATCGCAAGATGAAGGGGCCCATGTTGACCCCTCGCCCGTAGCCTACTTCACATATATTGCATCTCAAGTGCTAGAGTACATAATCCACGACACTCGTCTCGCACTCGAAGTCCTACTTATCGATGATCGTCCTGAGCACTTCTCGCCATGCCAAGAGTGTTATCGGAAGACAAACACACTTACGAAGGGGATACGGGGCACAAATCACTCGACTTGGGCAACATTTCAATATATCGTGCGAAGGATAGCGTTTACAAGTACATTTATTCGGACTTGTTCGGAGGCCCTACTCGTCCAATTCGTCTTCTACTTTAACGTACTCTTGTGTCGAGGCCTCTCTCGTCGAACGCCGCTCCTCCCAAAAATGTAGGGAATCCTCCACCTAGCCCCAGTGTCGAAGGCACTGTCGGACCATAAGGTCTAAAACTAGCAAGCGGCCCCTATCAAGCACCTGCTCGCCACAAGTACCAAATATGAGAACAAGACTTAAAAATTTTCATTGCATTGCCAAAAGGGCGTGGCCATGCAGTGCCGTTTTACATAACATTGACACGGGGTACATAGCGGGCCACATGCGCGGGCGTGGGGCTTCGGCATCACACCTGCGGATCAACGCCGTGCTCGGAGCCAGCAGCAACAACTTCACCTCGTCGCGGCACTTCATCAAGCTAGGTCCCAAGGTCACCACCTTGCAGGCTTCGCCTCATGGCTACCTTAGCTGCGGCCTCGCCGATGTAGTCCTAGATGCACTGATGGAAGGCATGTGCCGAACGCCAGACCGCATGCACCACTCCAAACATTACCCCGCTCCCGGCAGGCAGCTCCAGTCGCAGGGTAGCCAACTCGCCGACATGCAGGCAGCCACGGCGGTGGAGAAGGCCTGGACAATGCGGGTCGTCACCAGCGAGCAGTGGTTGCTGAAGGATAAGCATTATAACTATTATTTTAAAAAATAAAAAAAATTCTTCATAAAAAACTTATTTTGCAGGCATTATATACCTGAAGGCGCTACACTTCGTCGACGTAGAACTACACCATGGCCGCCGCCTAGCAGCTCGAGGACGAGCTGCATGTCCGAGAAGGGTGTAATGTCATAGACGTGGGCCTTGGGCCCAGCCAGTCCATTATTAGAAATAGAGATTAGATTCTATTTGAGTTAGAGATTAGTTTCCTTATGTTAGAGATATAATTAGAGATATGATATTAGTTTCTATATTTGTTAGAGATGTAATTGGGATTAGATTCTATCTGTAAGGGGGAGCCATCTATATAAGAGGGCTACCGCATGCTATTGCTATCAACCAAAGAAATATCAAAGTCTTCCTCATCCGTAGTCTCTCACTCTTTCTACGTCGACGCCATCCGGCCATCTTCTTGGTGGTGGGATAAGCATTATAACTATTATTTAAATATTGTGCTTTCTTATCATCTTATGCGCATAGCTAGACAAGTGTTTTGAAACGGGGGTACTTAAAATGGACATCCAGAAAATTAAGATGTTGCTCCAATTAGTTTTTATCTTAGGCTTCTAGCTTTAGTTTTTGGCCAAAACTGTATTGTATTGGCTGTTTGTTTTTGTTTTTGAAAAAAATAAGAAAGAATAGAATAAATTAAGAAAAAAATTAAAAACCCATTATATTGTCGCAGAGAATGCAAGTGAATAAGAGAAAAAAAGACAAAATAAATCAAAATTAGAAACCGATATATCCTAAGTGACTTCTAACTTAAGTAAACCGAAAGTAAAAAAAATCAGAAGTTAAATCCATTTAAAACAGGTTAAAACAGACCTAAATATCCGACAAGAAATTCAATGGTGTTTTTATCTTACTTTTACGACCACTTCACTGCAATTTTTTTTTTTTGAGAGAGAGCAAATTATAATTCGTTGCAGGGGTGACTTATTGCATATGGTTTACGCGGACTGCACAAGGCAAGAAGAGCGTATACGGACCACGCGGAACCAAAGGGCCACAATGCGACACATATTAGGCTGACCCAAGGTAGGCCCGATCTCACGCCGTGCTGTTTCCTTTCTATTCACTAACAGAGTGCGCGTCCTTTCCTACGGATCAAAAAAGTCATATTACATTCAAACTCAAATACTTATGTTATAATATTGAGTGTGTTGCTGCTACGGAATAAAATATGATGCATTTTGCTATTTTCCATTGTCTTGTATAAACATATAGAGATTGAAGGCTGTTTAATCTGCACGAAATTCTACTCCCTGGTGTGATTGAGCAATGCTGAAAGGAGTCCCATGCTGAAACGGTAACCTTGTTTGGTTATCCGACAAAACGAAGGAATTAATGCGCAGTCAAAGAACCAAGAATCGTCAGTAGAATGCATCACAGCACCCAAGTCTAGATTACCTATCCCGGTTGAATCTCATGGCCGGTGCGCGATGCTTGTCCAATGGCGGCCCTGGCCGCAACGTAACATCACCATGCCAACTTGCCAAGGTAGAAAGGAACACAGAAAAGAAAAGAAAAACTTTGAGCGACTAATTGACTAAGAGGGTAAATGTAACAAGTACCTCAAATGTTGATGTTGCAGACAACGAAGCTAGCTTAGAAAGAGACATGAAATTTTGGCTCGAACAGTGATCCTTGAGACCTTGACTGCAAACCAAAATGACAAATTCAATAGGGGCGATTTGACAGTATGAAACCATTGAAAACCAAACAAAGAGCCGATTTCGACCACCAATGGCCGGCCAATCCAACTCCTCGAGAACAAATAACCCAAGTAGGCAAATTACCTAGCCAGATGTGAGGACGATGGAATCCCTCTTGATCTCCAACGACGTTGAAATGGAAAATGCTCAGCTTAGGCATCGCCGCCTCGGCCAACTCATCTTCCTTTGGTGTCAAAGGCGGCCTACGCGGCAAATCCTCGTCATCGCCCTCTCCTCTTTCGGCAGGCAAGAACGATATTAGTAATGACACCAAAAGGTGGAAAGATTCATCAACCAATCATTAATCATCACACTGTCCACAAGAAGCATACATATACATTGCCAGAATCATGATTGATCAAATTGCAGTCAATAATAGCATTTCCAGGCTCAAATTACTCATTTAATCTAATAATTAGTACTTGTGGGAACTAACAAACAATCGACATTGGAGTTTTAAAGAAATATATAAAGGAGGAATAACTAACAGATAATTTTTAGATGGATAACACCTCCACCACGTGGTACAGCTGTTTCCACCCGGCCAGCAGCATGGGGTTGACATCGAATCCAATTAGGAAGCCAATCCACACACAGGACAAAATTTTATGATAATCTCTTCCCTGCTAGAACCCCTCCTGCTATTCCAGATCAAGCATGGATCTTTTTGAAGCGGTTGATCAAACATGGCTATGAGGAACCATACTGATGCAATGTATACAACAACAACAACAACAACAAAGTCTTTTATTCCAAACAAGTTGGGGTTGACTATGAATGAAACTTTCTTAAGCTCAAAGAGATAAGAGCCTTGAAATAAAACCTACAATGCTAAAACCTACTGAAGCAATGTATAGAGTAAAAAATAAAGTAGGTACACACAAAAGTAAAAGGCTCTGCTAGAGATAAATTCTGAGCAAATTTCCTGTGAATTTCTCCAATGATCCAATCCCTCGACTCCTCACACGTACAAATGTC
Organism: Dendrocalamus latiflorus; assembly: GCA_017311315.1. Classification (NCBI taxonomy): domain Eukaryota; kingdom Viridiplantae; phylum Streptophyta; class Magnoliopsida; order Poales; family Poaceae; genus Dendrocalamus; species Dendrocalamus latiflorus. The sequence goes on from CM029623.1 coordinate 21,658,966, forward strand.
ATGCACAAGTGCATGCATGCATACACAAGATCGGATGAACAAAGAACCACTTTCTAGTTGGAGAACAGAATAGAAGGCTCCGCCTCGGTCTCCTCCCTTCCCCAAAGTCTGTACTCCCCCTCAAATTTCCTCCTCTGATTCCCCCAGTCTAAAGTTCTTCCCTTTTCCCAGTCTACAATTTCCTTACTCCCTACCTCCAATTTCCCAAAAATATATTGTATCGTGTACTTGGTAGGTAACATAGCGTTCCTAGGTTCCATCAGAACCAAAGATAATGATTGGCACTAATTGTTCATCTGCCATATTAGCTGCATCATTTATCCACCGTAACAGACATGAAGGCTCAACTCTCGATCGTAAGTATATATTTAAACCATTCAAGGACAGAAGAATGCATATTAAACCCGATGAATTCCAATTACCTGCGCCTACGGTCCGCACACTGGCGGCGTCATGCCGGAGCACCCATTGCTCACCGACTGCGTGATGTAGCCCGAGCCGGGCGCACCCCCAGGGCTTCACAGGCTCCACCTCTGAATCTCCACGCCCATTAGCGACGTCCACAGGGGCATCCGACTTCCGCCGCTCGGCATTGCGGTATTCCGTCGAACACTTGGGCGACAGCAAGAAGAAGATTAACCACGTAGAGCAACAGGAAGATGATCAAAAGTTAGTTCTTTCAACAAGATCAGAGCATCGTGTGTCACCTCGAGGTACGCGGTAATGATGGCGGCGGCAACGGCTCGCGGATGGCAAGGGCGGTGGCAGGCTGCGCCCTGTGGTTTGGCATGCACGCAGCCTCCAACTTGTGCGCCGGTGCCTCCATTGCGGATGTGAGGGGAGTGGGGAGGGGCGACGAATCGTGGAGAATATAGAAGCACAGGAGTCGGCGTCGAGGTATTAGTGGCGGTCGTGTTGGACCTCAGGCGGGGGTAGGCGGCTGCGAGCGCGGCGCAGGATGCCGGGGTCGTGCGCCGCAGGGAGCGCACCTTGGGCGGGGGCCGCGGTTCCGTGGTGGGCCATGTGGGCACTAGCAGGGCCGGTCCTGGGATTTTAGGGGTCCGGGGCGAAACTAGAAATAGGGGGTCTAGTATAAATATCTAAATATAAATCTACATACACACACACACACACACACACACACACACACACACACACACATATATATATATATATATGTATCTAATTTTACCAACAAACATTTAAAATGCGTTATGTATTAAAGAAAAATTCATACCAAGAGTTTATAGATATTACCTAAAAAATTTCTTCTAACATTTCTAGATGTGAAGTCATTGATGATGGTATTGATATCAATCTCATCCAATAATTTCTTCTCAATACATAAAGTTGCCAAACCGTTTAACTTCTCTTGAGACATTGTTGACCTTAAATGATTCTTCAACAATTTCAACTTTGAAAAGCTTCTTTCAGCTGATGCCACAGTCACAGGCATAGTAAATAAAATCCGATAAGCAATAGAAATATTAGGATAACAATCCGCTTCTCTGACAAACTTAAAGATCTCCATAGCAGACACTGGTTTATCTGATAAAGTCAATTGCATAACACTTAACTCAGAAATTAGATCATTTAACTCAACATCAGATGAACCATCTAGAGAGAAAGTTTTTGCAAATTTTATACAACATTCTTTTAATTCAGTTCGATCCAATGACTTCAATGTTGTTGAACTCATTAAAAATCCAAATATACTTCCGAATGTTTGGAGTTCTTGAAATCTACTTTTCAATGAATTGATTGCCATATCAACCATAACAAAAAAATAATTAACTTCAAATTCCTTCTCAGCTTGCAAAACTGCTTCATCACAATCAATTTCATCAAACTGTTTCTTTCTAAGAACACGCCGCTTAACTGGAAATGATGGCTCTACATTCATTTGAGCTACAATATCTTTGGCAATGATCATACTCGAAGCATACCCTTCATTTCTATAAGTATTAAAGTATTTAACCATGCCTTCTATTTGTTGCAAGGTAGACTCAATGCATATGGATGGTGATTGCAACTTCTTGCTCACAGTATTTACAGCAAATAAAATATCATGCCAAATAACCATACCAATTATAAACTCAAAGCTACCAAGCACTTCATATAAATTTTTTTGCATCACTCCTATCCTTGGGTTCAGTATCCCTATCTTCCATTAACTCAAGTAGAGCTGACCTTAATTGAGGAGCTTGATATCTAATTGCTTTGACACTTTTGATTCTACTCTCCCAAGTAGAGCCGGATGCATATTTTCTAGATGACATGGTACTGAAAATTTAAAGAACAATAGTATAATTAGTAACTACAAAGCACTAATTATTGATTAAAAAATTCCTAATATGCAAACTATAAGAAGCAATGACAAAGTGATGTAGATGTGGACCTGCTGGTTTGGGAATTCCGCGGCTGATCGCTCGCTCCACTCGGCTCGCCTGTCGCGGCGGAGAGAGAGACGGCCACCCTCCGCGGCTCGGCGCGGTGTGCGGCGTGCCCTAGACGGCTAGACGGAATCACGGAAGAACTAAGAAGTCGGAAAGTCAGATTTCAGAAAGAAGACCGAAGACGAGAAGTCGGCCCGGCCGGGAATTCGGAAGACGGATAGACTCATAGACGGATAGTATATATAGTATATCTACTATGTATATGGGGGATTGGGGGCCCCTGGATTTTGGGGGCCCGGTGCGGCCGCCCCGCTCACCCCCCCCTCAGGGCCGGGCCTGGGCACTAGGCAGGCAAGTTGGAGGGCGCGGGCGGCAACAGAGGGTGGGCAGGCGAGCCGGGGGCATGGGCGGCGACGGAGGTCTGGAGCCGGGCCAGGGTGGGGAGGGTCTCGCAGATTTGAGGGACAACCGATGGGCCCATGTGTCGGCACCGATTTTGCGTCCGGTCATATTGGCCGATATGAAGTTCTGGTTTTTGAAAAAAAAACTTTGTCACTTCTTTCTCGAAATTTTTTTTGTATGAATAATCTATTTTTTATTTAAAATTATAGAATTATATCCGTGGTAATATTTTTTATACAAATAGGCTCCAGTCGCCCAATGGAGGGGCGACTGGAACCAATCGCCCAATGGCCAGGCGACAGAGCTCCAGTCGCTCGACCCTTGGGCGACTGAAACCAGTCGCCCAGCCAAAGGGCGACTTGATGTGCAGTTGCCCTCTGGGTGGGCGACTGGTTTCAGTCCCCCGTGAATTTTGTATATTTTGTCAACTTTGTAGATTATAACTAGAAAATAATATGCTGGATTTGTAATAAAAGTTTATAGTCATTGTATGTTGTAGGTGCGTTACAAAATTTGGGAATTTTTTTAAGAACGATTGGTAAATATGATGGTAAGTGATATTGTGATGTTACTGTGAATTCGTATACAGAGAAAACCGGTATGTTAATATTGTTAGATGACTTGGTATGTGAATAATTGAATGCGAAAAGACGAGATAATAAGCTTGTTTGAATTTAAATGGACTTCATAATATAGTTGGGAGTAATATGCCGCATACTTTTTGATTACATGCATAACATATAGCATCACGTGTGACTAACCCACCCAACTGCTCGTACGACCTACTGTGTGGACTGAAGCCATTTTCCCTTCCTTGCCAGCTCGGTGTTGAACTTCTCGGTGGCCTCTTTTGCCTTTGTCGCCATTTCCCTCTTTTGCGATCAGTAGTTATAGACTTCACGGTTGGTACTCGTAGACTTCGAGTTCTTCAATTTTAGTAATCTTTGAGTAACTCGAGTATTCGTGTCTGATAGGCTAGTGGTCTGACTGGCCTGTGCATGGCGGTCAGACTGATCTTACTGGGTGGTTGTTACTTCAGTACTAGGTAAGTATTCGGTGGTCGTTGCTACAGTACCCGATCGGTACTCGGTACTCAGTGGTCGGTGCTACAGTATTTGTTGATAATAGTCTGTGCTGAAGTGCCTGGTTGGTACTCGGCAATCGATGGTATATTGACTAGTTGATGATTGGTAGTCATAGACTGGGAGTGCTACGATGCTTGTGATTTGTGAGTGTTCACGGTGGTGGTAATTCCTATGTACTTGTGGTTTTGGAGTATTCGTTGAGCCAGCGGTCTAACCGGCCTGTGTATAGCGGTCATGCCGGTCGTACTGAGTAGTCTGAGGTTGATTTCTAGAGAGCATGAAAATTGTGGTCGTGGCTGACCTGGTTGGTGGTGATGGATGGTTAAGAGTATGGTTTGCGTGTGAGGACTAATGTCGATCATGTTGGGAAGAACTTATGCTGGGAAAAATGTTCTTTGCTCTTTGCATGTGCAGGTTGAGTGTGGAGACTATCATGGTCGATGACGAAGAGGACTGGGATTAGGATGGGGAAATCTGGGGTCCAGGCATTCGAGGATGTCATGAGGTGGTCGGGCTCATGCTGGAGCACGTGAAGATCAATGGTGGGTGATATGTGGAGAAGCTAAGGGAGGTGCAGTCCTAGATACTTCAACACATGAGGATGATGCGTGGAGATGCTACGGAAGGTACACTCCTAGAGGCTTCGACACTTGAGGTTGATGATGCATGATGAAGATACAGGAGGTGTGATCCTGTAGGCTTCATCGTGTGATAAGTTGGGAGAGTTACAGAAGGAGTATGTAACTAAAAGGTTTAGAGATTGTGTAAAACTTGTGTTTCGAAGGGTTTTGGGTCCCTTGATGTTTGGAACAGATAGAATTTGGTGTCTGTGTTTGAGTTAGACATGGTTTGGAGCGTTAGCCTACAAAAGCAGGGAGAGCCTTAGGGCTAACGGAAAGATTAGAGAAGACTTCGAAAGATTGAGAAGGTTTTGGCTTTAGTTTTTGGCTAGGGCTTTTAGGAATGTTTTGTGAGGGGCACTTTGTAAATCTATAAAAATTCAGCAATAAACATCATCTGAATCAATCTGATTTGTTATTTGTTGAAGATTGCTGGTGATTGCAGTTGGATTGACGCATACGACTACGTACAAAGGTGTCGAATCACTGCCTAAAAATAGAGGAAATACGAGTACTCGAAGACGCTAGATTCTCAAAGGCCCAAGTGATCAAGAAGTTCTACTTCCGTTATCAAAGTTTTCGAGTACATGCAAACCGGTCGAAGATCCTACAGATTGAAGCGGCCGAGCGATTGAGCGAGAGGTCAAATGCTGAGCGGTCGAAATCGTCAACAAGCACGTACAAAGGGGTTAAGCGAGTGGTCGAATGTCTTGCGGTCGAAATCTACATCTGGTGAGTTAGGTTGCTTTTTGACTGGTTTGAGTTTTGTTTTCACGTATCAAAAAGTGGAAGCAATCATTCACCCCTCTGATTGTTGTAATTAATCATACTACTATCTTGTTGGTTTAGTCTTGTCGGAACCCGGAGCAACGACTCCAGGATCCTCTGTGTAAATCGCAGTAGTCTAGGATCAGCTAGTGCACACAGCGGACAACAAAGATAAATACCAAGCATAATGACATTTATTTAATTTAAAGAGTGTGGCCTTATGGCCAGCGTTTACATCATCGCACACTGGCAAATATAACTACGAAAGAAACTGCGGAAGCGAAGTTGAAAAGGCGAAGCCCAAGCCTGCCCACAGGCAAACAACTGCAAGACGCGGCCTACTCGTCCAGATCTTCACCGTAGTTGAAGTCGTCTTCCTCTGTGTGGAGATAGCAAGGTGAGTACAAACTTGTACTCCGCAAGTCACACGGAGAAAATGCATCATAATGATAAAGGCTTCAATAGAAGGCTTATAGGGTTAGTTTGCATAAAACAACATTTAAGAAATATAATAAGTAGATTGAAATCGTTGAATTTAATACAGTAAGTAAAAACAATACTTGTAGTAGAAAGTAATACCGTCAGTGCCGGCTCCGACCAAACACAAACCTATCCACGGGCATCCCATCCGGACCATCTTTTCCAAAAATTCACATATGGATTCCATCCATCCACACGCTTCCACTGCGCAACTCTGATGGATTCCATCCATCCACCAGGTTTCAATCTCTCACGGATTCCATCCATCCGCAAGGTTTTCAAAAACATTTTTGAAAAAAAACAAAGTCTAATCCATGAAAAACTTTTACTCAGCATGCCCATGATCGTGGGCACGACTATCCAGGATAGATTATACACTCTGCAGAGGTTGTACAGCTTTACCTACAAGACATGATCATCCTATTTTGCCACGCGAGTTACACACTTCCTTAGGTGTGCGGCGGAGAGATCACGACAAGGCCTTTACAAATGCAAAGCCTTCAACCTGGCCAAGCCAACACTAAGGTTTCACCCTAGTAAGGAATACACCAGACCGGGGCCCCCTCTTGAGCCTGAGTGAGACTTCTCATGGCTACAACCACGCTCACCCAAGTGGGATTTCACATGGCACCAACCACGCCCACCTTCAACCTACGACTTGACTCTGGTTGGGACTTCGCAAATTATTCAGCCAGGGCTGTCCCATACCAGCCATGTGGTAGTACAATAGGGCTTTGCAACAGTAGCTCACAGATCAGTCCTTAATTGACTTAGGCCCAACCACAGACCCCTGTGCACGACAGTCAACCACTGCGGCTCCGACCAACAGGGCATGCCTGCACCCACCATTCTAACCAATTGCCTAAGTCTAAACCAGTTTTTATATTTTATTTTCAAAATATTTCATAAACCTCCTTGACTCACCAAAGTCAGGAGTAGCTTCGAAGAGCTTATCATTTTATGTAAAAAGGTCATCATTTTATGTGAAAGATACCCCAAAACAAAATTATATGACTATGCAGGGCTAAGCATTTGGTTAAACTCTCTAGCCAACACTAATGTATTAACTAGAGTTTGATTCAAGGGTGACAAGGTATTGAGGAATTCAAATTCAATGGAGGAATTAACAAGTAGGCAATAACTAAATTTAAAACTGAATTGAAATACGTTGAATAAAAATATGCATGCAATATAATTTAAATCAACATAATTTTATTTTGAAAACTGGGATCAACATGATCAAGGAGTGTGACTTGCCTTGCTCTTCAACTTGGTTTGAATCTTCGTCGAAGAAATTTCCCGAATCGTCGAAGTCTACACGTGAAAATAACCCACCAAATTCAAATAAATTCAAATTAATTTCAAATTGACTTCAAATATTTGAATTGAGGCCAGAAATGGATAGAGGGGAATTTTTGATGAATTTATAAATTTGACTGGGCCAAATCGGAGTTAGGACGAAGGAGAACGGGCTCCGGGAAATTTGAAAAGAGAGAAAATGGAAAATCAGGATTTTTGGAATTATTTTCCTAGAGGAAAATCTGAATTATTGCGTCAGCAGGGAATTTCTTTTTCAGCCGGAATTATTTTTCAGCGGAAAAAGGGGTTAATGACGCCATGCTGGCGTCAGCCTTGAAACGGGCCGGCTGACAGCGGGCCTGGTCCATGTGGACCATGTCCACGGACCCTGGGAGGTGCTGAGGTGGCGGGGGGTGTGAGCTGGCGCTGACGGGGGCGGGTCGGGCCGACGTGGCCGAGGAGTGGCGCTGCGTCACCAGCCACGTGGGCACGGGGATGCCGACGTGGGAGGCCGGCCGGTGGTGGCGCTCGGGCACGGCGGCTCGCCGGCGCTCCGGTGAGCGGCGATGGCCAGCGTCGGGTGCAACCGAGAGAGGGAAGCGAGGGGAGTGCGGCGGTGGGGTCGGCGATTACCGGGGTTGGCCGGAGGGCGGTCGGCGATGAGGAAAGGCGGTGGCTGCGTTCGGGTGGCGACGGCGACGAGACTCCGGTGACGAAGAGGCGCGGCCGAGGGGTGGCCGGGGTGCGCACGGGCGCGGTGAAGCTCGCGGAGGCGACGGTGTGGCGCGGGGAGGCCGGAGGCGGCGGCGATTTCTCGCCATGGTTGGTGGCGGCGGCGGTGGGGAAACAAGGCGCGAGGGCGAGGGGAAGCTCGGGAGAAGAAGGCGAGGGCGGAGCGGGGTGGAGTGGGGAATGGGGGAGCTCGGGGTGGGGCTTTATAGGGGCGGAGGGCAACGGGCCGGCGGGGATTTCTCTCCAGAGGTGCGGGATTGTGGCGGCGGTTTCGGGTGAATTGGGGGCGGGAATCGAGGGAGGTGGGTGCGGGGAGTGGGCGCGCGACTTGCGGGAGGAGGAAGGGAGTTGGCGTGCGGATTGGGGGAAAAGAAAGAGGGACGGGGCAGGTGGGTGCGGGAAGGCCGGCGGGGAAGACGGGGGCGGCGCGGGAGGTAGGGGAAGACCTTGCGAAGAAGACGGATCCGGCGAGCGGGGTCCACACGCAGCGCGAGAGGGGGTGAGGGGCGGCTGACGGGCGGGGCCCGCGGGCAGAGAGACGGAGGCAGAGGGGAGGTGCGCCGACAGGTGGGCCGGGGTGAGGAGAGAGAGGAGCGGGGGCGCGGGTGGCGGGGATTTGGCCGCGTGGCCAAGGGCGGGATCGGGCGGCCCGGGGAGAGCGGGGCGTGTGGATGGCACGGATGAGGGCGAGTGGGGGCGACGTGGCGGGCATCGGAAGAGGGTAGGCGGGATGAGGTGGGTGGCGGGGATGGGCCAGGCGTGGTGACGTAGGTTGATCCAGTCCGTCCACGTGGCGGCCGGAGGAGGGGCTGGGGTTTTTTTTGTTTTTGGATTTTCAGAAATGCTTGGAAATTTCATTAAGCCTCAGAAAATTATGAAAATACCTCCAAAAATTCCAGAAAAATTCAGAGAACCTCCTGGACACTTTTTGGACTTAATAAAAAAATACTTCCAACTAATGTTGGTATTTAGTTTTCATACTTTAAAATACCTTTTAATTTCAAAAATACATTTTTGAACTCCAGAAAATCCAGGAAACCAAATAAAAGCCAAATAAATCCAAATAATTATTTTGAACTAGGATTTTCATATAAAATCAAAATATCATTTTATTTAATAATAATTTTAGGTTTTCATTTAAAATACTTTTTAAATCCAGTTTTTTTTTTCAAAAACAGAAATTCAGGGCAAATCCAAATTTAAAATTTAGGCAGCAAAAATACTTATTTAATATAAATTTTTATTTTTATTTTTTATTTATTTATTTTTATTTTACTAAAAATCTGGGCTGTTACATGTCGTCTACCTTTGGGTGTGGCAGCATGCTCATTTGTGTAGAGGGCATATTCGAACACGTCCGCCATCAAGGCCTCATATGGTATTGGCGCTTTCCTAAACCTTTGGAGTGAACCAAGCGCCTGAACACAATAGATGGGGTGGTGTTGCGAGGTGTACAACACAAGCATATGTCATTGCAATATGAACATAGCCAGTCCATACCTACTCCTATTGTGCCCACCAAGAAGAGTCCGCGACGATGCAGTTGGTCTCTTGATTGATGCCTAATCCCAAGGTGTTATGCTTCAACATAAGGCACTTATTGTAGAGCTATTTCTGGCTATCCCAGTGGATTTTGAACTGTTTGTGGGTGTACGCTCTACCAGTACAGGCCTTGAACTTGTTAATTAGGTTCATATAGTCTCGCCTATTGAGACAACCGGTATTGCGGTTCTTGGCAAGCACCTCCTCATGGCAAAGCTCAAGGAGCGCCAACGATGCATGCTTGTCCCAAATATTCGTGTTGGCCGGTGGAGGATCCATCTACAAAGAAACTCAGTAAAAGATAGTCTTCTTAAGTTTGTCACACAACTATCAATCGTTGCCATTGGAGTAATGGGTACCGAAATGGCTATGAAGGGCATAGAGCATACTTGATGGGTAATGTGCAAGGGGTCAGCAACGGGGGTGTGCACAGCCTGCAACAAAAGCTCAAACGAAGCTCGATGTGACAGCATGGACCACAGTGTGAGCGATGGATAGTGACACGGCAAGCACTTCCAAGAGGGCGTGAGTGGTGCTTCGGACCATGGATAGGCTTACTTCGGTGGTGCCAAATGTCAAAGGTTGTCTCGGAGGTAGAGCCAGTTTGCAACTGCGGGAGAGAGGCGACGGGCTCACATGAGGGCACCGATGCATCCTCAAAGGGGGCGCGCGGCATGTGCTCATAGAAGGATGTTGGGGCGTGCTCAGAGGGGGTCGCCAGTGCGACCGAGTTTGCTCTAGGGATGCAAGGGGAGCCAATGAGAGGGAGAGCTAAGGAGGGACCGGCGATGACGAGCGGAGAGGAGTGGATTGCGCCTAGATCTATGGGGCAGTGTAACATCCCAAAAATTCGCTTTCTGTGAAAATCTAATTTTAAATTAATTATTTTAAAGTACTGAAATTTTATTTGGATTTATTTGAATTTTATTTCAAAGTCTAAATCAAGAAAATGTATTTAAAATATTTTATTAAAGCCAAAAGGAGTTCATTTTATTTTTCGCAACCTTCCCTAAATTTTAAAATAATTTTTTGAGAATTTTCTGGAATTAAAAATCAATTTTAAAAATTAAAAAGTATTTTTATAAAATTATTAAATGCAAATTTGAAATTAAAAATATTTTTCCTAAGCCTAAAATAGCTCCAGGAATATTCTATGAATTTTTTGGAATTTCTAGACATTAATTATTATTTTCTAAGTATTTATAATGTTTCTACTATTTTCTGAAAATTAATCCGAAAATAAAAGTCAAATTAATTCCAGGTGGCCACGTGTTGCTCTCAGATTGAATCCATCTCTTTCCATGATTTAATCCTAGCCATCCAAAGTCACTTACCCCTTCACTTCAATCCAAAGGCCCTGATTCTTTCACTTGCCACGTGTCGCCAATCCGACGGCCCGTACCCCTTCATTTCCCCTCTGTATCACCGACGCGTGGGACCCACATGTCATATGTTTCTTCTACCTCACCTTCTTCCTCCTCTAGCACTGTCTCTCTCTCCTCCATTGATGCCGAAAATAAAGCTCAATAAACTGGCCGTTACTTCCCCTTTTAATTCCAATTTGCGTACGCATTTGATTGCCCTAATCATTTCCCCCACCCATGGCTGGCCGCCTCCCCTCTTTATCCCTCTCTAAAACCGCCGGCCGTTTACCTTCTCCCCACCTATAAAACCTCACCCCGCCGCCCTCTTCCTCCCCTTTCGGCCTCCCTACTTCCCGCTGCCCTCCTCCTCCCCTTCGGCCACCGCCCCCGCTGCCGATTCGCCGCCGTTCCGGCCACCATCCGCCGCCGCCCCAAACTTCACCGCCGCCGGCCGCCCCGGTCTTCGCCGCCCTGTCGCCACTCCTCTTCTCCGCCGCCCTCGTCGCCTGCCGCCGTCGGCCGGCCGAGCGCCGGCGAGCCGCCGCCCGTGCCCATTTCGGTCGGTGCCACGTGGCCGGCCTCGCCCGCGTGGCCGCCGCGTGTGTGCGGCGTGCGTGCCCGCGTGGCGCCATGTCATCGGGAGCGCCACCTCGGCCGTCGCCATCTCCCGTGGACTCGGTCCACGGTGGACCGGGCCCGCGTGTCATAAATTTTGAAATTCAAAATTTTCGGTGATGTCATAAATCATCTTTTTCAGTATAAAAATAAATCAGGAAAATAGCTCTTTTCCTTTTTCTCCTATTTAATCCTTCGGAAGCCATAATTTTCTCATTTTAACTCCGATTTTTAAATTTTTGAATTTTATTTGAATTTATGTGTATTTATTTGTTTTATTTGCTTCGTATTTTTGCACATAGATTCTGCCGTTGCCGAAGATTTCTCCGCTCCGCAGGAAGAAGACCTAGAGAGCGTGCAAGAAGGCAAGTCTCCTTTGAACATTTTGTACCTATGTTTGAGAAATGCTTCTTATTATTTTAAATTTAATTGCATTGCTAATTACATAGAAATATTAGTTTCTATCTTAAGGTATTAGTTAATCCAACCTTGTTACGCCCTCAATTGAAGTTGAATGCTATGTACCTTTATAACCTTATGTTCACCTTTGTTTCAATAATGAGAATAATATAATACCTTGTTAATATTAGAACGGTAGTATAATGCTTAGTCATGCTATTTAATTCCTTTGTAACCTTGGAAATGGGAAATTATAATTCTTTAAACTAGTCTTTTGTATTCAGAAATTTAGTGGCGATTGGTGTTGCCCCTGTTCTTTTAAAATAAATTAAAATGTGAAAATTATTTTAGACCAGGACGGATGGTTGGTTTGGATTGGTGCGGAAAGCACGAGATCTGGTAAAGTGTATGTTCCGCCCTAGTCAATTAAGGACCGACTCTTGTGTTTGTCCAAACTGAGCACTACCGTACAACCACAAGTCTATATGGGTACGACCTAGCTGATTAATTTACGATAGTCTAGTTTAGGTACCACCAGTGGAAAGTGGGTGCCAGGGATTTCTGGTTTACTCACAGTGAGGGACAGGGATTTACTGTACTCATATGGCGCAAGAGGGGGCTTCTGATTGTGGTGGATTTAATCGTTCAGCGGTGAAACCTCAGCGGATGGTGTCTAGCTAGATTAGAGTGAGGTAAAGCTTTGTGATATGTTGTCTGGGTCTCATGCCAAAGGAAGCGTGTTGACTATTAAGATGACTTGTCTCTTGTGGGTAAAGTTGTACATCCTCTGCAGAGTGTCAAACTATTCGAATAGCCGTGCCCACGGTCAAGGGCGGGCAAGGAATGCATTCACATGGTAGATTTTTGGTTTTGGTTTTAAAAACAAATGTTTTGGTATCCCGAGAGTGGAGGGAACTCTCGGAAGGGTATCCTGGCGGTTGGAGCTAGTGCGGGTGGATAGAACCCGTTGTTTGAAACTTAGCGGTTAAAGTTGGATAATTAGTGTTGGTGGATAGAGCCTTCACTATAATTTTTACTAGTTTCAATTAAAACAATTACTTTGTAAATTAATGCCTTCGAAAATATTTACTGTTATTTAAAACAAAACATTGCTTTGTGCAAAAGAACCATATAGCCTTCATTTGTTAAGCCTTGCATCTACTGCATTCTTTCTCAAGACTTGCAGAGTACTTTATGTACTCACATGCTGCACTAAAAATCAACTCAGAGGAATATGAAGCTCAAGAGGGAGACTACGACTACTTCGCGTGTGGATTCGACGAAGGATTTCCGGAGTTCTAGGTTGCGCTTCCCCAGTCAATTGCCTGTGCCGTATTGATGGATCTTTGCCAGATTTATTTTCTACTTCCGCTGTGTTCTGTGTGTGTGAGGTCTTGAAACCTCATTTGTAATAATGAGACATTTCGATCGGTACTCTCTATTATTGTAATAAAGCGTTGTTGGTTATGTAATTATTTCTGTTTGACTGTGTGCACTAGCTTTGATCTGGGACTAGTGCTGTAATACACAGAGGGTCCGGATTCGGAAATCCGGGGTCCCGACAGGCAGTGGGCTGAAGCAATGAGGTGTGGTGGCTTAGAGGTGGATCATCAGGGGGAGTAGCGACAGGTGCCGGCGACGAGTGGATTGAAGCCACGACGAGGGGAGCCGTGAGGGGGTGCGAGGGAGGGGGAGCAGCGATGGTGAGCAGGGAGGGGGCCAGCGAGGGGGAGCAGGGGGACAACGAGGGAGCAGAGGGGGCCTGACGAGGGAGGAGCGCGAATGGGCAGTGGAGAATCAATTCATGCGGTGGGGAATGGTCGGTCGCTTTTGCAGCCAAGCCATTTAGCACTGCTTAGAGCAAGGCTAATAATATAGCCTTCAGCTGGCTGTATGGACACTTACAGCTCACTTATCAGCTCATTCATATAGTAGTTTACAGCCAGCTGAAGGCTGTATGACCCACCCCTTCCTCTCACAAAGTTTCTTGGTTCTTGTGCTTCAGCTGGCTGTAAACTTACAGTCCACCTCTCTTCTCTCTCCTCCACCTCAGCATACAGCCTACTAACAGCCTCTTATTATACTTGCTCTTATAGTTTCGAGGAGCAGAAGCCAAAGCCATAAGCCGCATGAAAAGCCCTGCCGAATCCAGTGTTTACCTTTGCTTTCCATCTCTGAAATGGCACCGGTGGAAGTGGAACCGGACCAACGTTTGTTTGTGGCTCTGCGTATGGGCCCGGCCCCACTGGATCCGCTCTACTGTACTCGGAGGTGGATTTTGTATGGTGAAGAAGCATTGGTGAACAATCTGGTCATAAATGGTGATGGAAGTAAAGGTTAGCCCCACGCCGTACCTGGGTGGTACTCGGTGTATCTTTATATGTTTGTACAGTTAGTTGCTGTATATCCCTTATAAGTGTGTTCGCAAGAGATGGAGTTGGAGAATAAAAATATCAGCCTTAACCGGCCAATTAATTGGCCTGTAGGGCCCAGATATTCTAGCCAGCTTTGATAAAGGTAAAACGGGATGGAATATTTCGAATTGAAATTTGAAGACCTTCGCTTGGGTGAAGCCCAATCCAACCTTCGCCATGCGTTGAGGATTTCCTGGAATCACCCTTTTTCTTAGTCCTTGATACATATATCGGATTTACGATAACCCATATACAGGATGGTGGTACCGTGATAGGTACTGTAAATCGCCTCTTTGGGAGAACTCTTTGCTGGGTGATGATCAATAGCTCATTATTTATAGCATAGCGGTTGTAACAATTCAACCTTCTGTGGTTTAGAGAACAAAACATGGCACATATATCCAACTACGCAACATGGCTAAACAAAAGCATGTTGTGCAATAAACGCGCATGCATGACCTATTTCATCATTAACTTGCAACATGTTCAACACCAAGCACTTCCTACTACTGTCCTCGGGAAAGAAAAAGAAAAAAAAAGAAACGACTACTGGGCAAGGTTTTCCTTCAAAGATTCTTCTGCCTTGAAGTTTTCAAGAAAAATTGCAAACCTGTTTTTTTCCCAACAAGCACAACAATAAACTACTGTCTGGAATGGCTTCATAGTGGTGAAGCAAGGTAGAATTCCGGTGCCTCCAATCATTATGGTGCTTTTGTCCTCAAAATACAGTGTATTTGGTCATAAAAGTGTCGGGGGTTTTTTTTAATTAGATAGGTCATGATATAAGGAGGGATCAAGCAAAAATTCAATTGAAAACGTGGTTTACACGAGGAAAAACAAAAAACAAATTTCAATGAACAACAGCTTTTTTCTCTTTTTTCCTTTTTTATTTTTTATTTCCTTTTCAATTGGATTTGAAATTTTCATTTCATCATGTATATATTAAATTTAGATTTGAAATTTTATGGCATAATCGATTGATTTTGTATAAATGCTATCATTTTTTTGGTTTTTTGTGATCATTTGCAATCGTATTTTGACAGAAAGTACTGTAACAGTGGGAAGCACCAAATATGGAATCTTCAGCCAAAATGGCAGCATTTGATGCCCTATTAGCAAAAATAACACTTGTCACACAGAATTTGCAATAACGCTTCCAGCGCACGATCACCGCGCAGGAGTGACCGACAACCAACATGTACACGATGCTGCACAGTGGCCATGTGCATTAGTCAAAACCACATGACCACCATGCGGTGGGGGCTGTAGCAGCACTGTAGAACCACACGGTGCCCGTGCAGTGGCACTGTAGCAATTTTTAGGAAAATCCATTTAAGTATACTTTTTTAGACATTTTTAAATATAGCAAATTAGCTCTAAAAATTATGAATTTTTTTATGGAGCCTTTGAACATAATGTACTTACTTATATAATGATTTTACAGTTTTATACATTCTAAATTGTTCTTGAAAATTCATTTAAGTATACTGTTTATAGGAATTTTTTAGTATAGAAAATAAGGTCCAAACATTATTAATTTTTTTAAAAGGCTCCTTACATAGTGCACTTAACTGTGTAATTTTCAGAATTTTACATGTTCTGAAATAGTCACCTTCTAAAGAATGGTGGCAACAAAATAGAGTAGGAGCCACTGTGTAAAAATAACTATTTTAGAATATATAAAATTCTAAAAAAATTACACAATTAAGTCCATTGTGTAAGGAGCCTTAAAAAATCATAATATTTGGACCTCATTTTCTATATTAAAAAATTTCTACAAATAGTACAATTAAATGAATTTTTGAGAAAAATTCAGAATGGATAAAATTATAAAAAAATTACACAAATAAGTATGTTGTGTTGGGAAGCTCTGTAAAATATTCATAATTTTTAGAGCTCATTGCTACATTTAAAAGTCCTATAAAAAAAGTATACATAAATATATTTTTCTGAAAATTGTAACAGTGTTGCTACAGTGCCACTGTACGGCCACCGTGTGGTGCTACAGTCCCCATCACATGGTGGTCGTGCAGTGCTACCTCCATCGCACGGTGGCACAGCCACCATGTGGCATCGCGTAGGTGTCAGCCGTCGATCACTGTACGGTGGAGATGCACTTTTTACAAATTCCGAATGATGAGTAGCTTTTTGCTAATTATGAGTTAAATACTATCATTTTGGCCAAAAACTCCCAAATATGCTCTCGCGGAGGCAGTGGCGGAGACAAGGGGGGCTGGAGGGGGCCTGGCACCCCCAACCTTTAACTAGTCCTCTATTATGTAGTTAATTACATGTGTTTAATTAGTGGTTTGGTCCCTCCCAATTTAGCTCAAATGTAAAGTATGTTTAAAGCTCAGTCATATGCAGCCCAAATCCTCTTTGTTTTGTTTCTTGTTTTAGCTTTGTATCTACTGATCTTTGTAAATGCGGGTTACAAGGTGGTGCGTACCGTGATCTGTAGGATATGCATGTTTGTGTGCTTAATCTTAGGATGATTAATGCAGGCTGGTGAGTTGACTAGAAGCTGTTGTAGATAGTCATAGGTGTGATTGAAGATCACTCAAGCACTACTAGCTAGTGGAGTACATAACGCTAGGAACCTTTAATTAAAAGCCAAGAAAATGTTTTGGCCGAATTTCTACGGCAATACAATGGATATGTTCTCGTGGATTTGTTTTTTGATTTCTTCGAAAATCAAAATAAATAGAGTGTTTTTTAAAGCAGTTTTTTTAAATGACTTCTCGAGTCTAAAAATATATGAGCCGTCCACGTCAATATATTTACCGTTCACTGTGGTATCAAAAAATGTAAACAAAAACCATAAGTACACACTTCAGTAGTTGCTCTCACATCACATCTAGAGACCATGTTTTAATCGGCTTAGACCCTGTTTTAGTCGTAGAGCTAAGTTAAGTTAATAGATATGTAATTTTCTGTGCATTGTAATTTGTGAAACATATTACTCTGATATGTGACTATTGGATCGGTAAATTCGGCATGATTGATTCTACTCTATTTGTTGTCCATATTACCCCCTATATCCAATTTCTGGCTCCGCTCCTGCGCGGAGGTACATACTTGGGTCCAGTCCGCCATGGCAGGAGAGTGTGAAAACACCTTTTGTTGAAAAACAAAGTCCCCTTAATTACGTCACCTCGCTAGCTTCCTTCTTCCTTTGAGGTTTTAGCCGGACAGTCAGCCGAAAGAGCCCTTTGTTACGCTGTCTAGCTCCGTCTTTCCTGCTATCTCTCAGGTATCTCGTTGGCCTTGACAGCTGACGTTAGGCTTTATTGGCCACCATGTTCAGGTTCTCCATCCCCTTCCCAAGCCTCGATCAGCGAAAGCAACATCGGACTTATTAGTAGCTGCGTATAAATACGTTAGGAAAAGTTGGTTGAAGCATGTACGCGAAAGACGTAGAGCGGACATGTATGGCATTAATTGAGCTCAAATCACCAAATGATTTATAAAAGTTTATAGCTGTTTGGTTGCGAGCCACGTTTTACCCAACTCACATTTTCCACAAGTTTTTCCCCAAGTAGCTGCTTAATTTGGTAAGAATGTGTGCATGCAATCGGTCTGTGTACATGGATATTGGGTTGGACGCTTTTGGCACTGTTGCTACCGCAAATTCTAAAAATGGCGCCGGTGGAAACAAAATTCCAAACCTAGCCCCCAGCTGACCGCAGCATTTAACCGGGAGCTGACACGTGGCAATGGTGCGGTCGGGGAGCGCACGACACCGAGGTCGTGCGGTCCCCAACCGCACCCTCGGCTGGGCGACGTGACGGGCTGGTGGTGCGGCGCCCGACCGCACGACACTGCGAATGGTGCGGTACCCGACCGCACCACTCGGCTGGTCACGCGCCACCCCACCGCACCACTCGCTCGACCTCTTTTTAGGGTTTGCGCCGGATTAGGGTTAGAGTTTTGCACAAAATATAAGTTTTATTTTTTGTTTTAATTACATAGTTATATAAATGTTATGCATACACGTATAATATATTTTTTTAGAGTGTGCATCAAATTTATAATATAGAATAGGAGATGCTTCAAAATATGAAATATATTTTGAAAATTCGTTATATATTGCAGATGATACATGTAGGAATTATTTTTGTAGATTGTTTTTTTGAAATATTTTGGTACGTTGTTAATGGTGTTTGAAAAAAATATGTATTTGATGTGGAGTGGAGTTTACTGCTAGTGTAAATATTTTTTGCAATTATGAAAATTAAGAATTTTGGTTGGTAGAGTACGAACGAATTTTGTGTGAAGTAATGATTAGTGTATTTGTGATTTTCGTACATTGCTGACCATGAAAAATATGTTGCACTGTCAATAACATTTTTCGATCATGTTATGTTGTTTTATTGGAAGGAATTTAATGAAATTTTTTTTTGAGCACAACTGTGATATGAACAATTGGACGAAAGGAAGGAAAGTGATATTGAACACGTAGGAATCATTGAATGCGAGAAGACGAGATAATAAGCTTAGCTGAATAGAAATAAACTTCATAATACAGTTGGGAGTAACATGCCGCGTATATTTTTATTACATGCATAACATATAGCATGATATGCGACTAACCCACCCAACTGCTCGTACAACCTATTGTGTGGATCGGGGCCACTTTCCCTTCCTTGCCCGCTCGGCGTTGAACTCCTCCGCGGCCTCTTTTGCCTTAGCTACCATTTCCCTCTTTCTCTCGCGCTCCCTCTCGCGAGCCTCCCACTCCCTACGCGTGCACACTTCGAGATGAGCTTGCGTCTCGCGTTGTATATGCAGGGTGTGCTCGTTCTTGCGGCGCTCCGCCTCCAGCAACTCCTTCTCCCGTGTGACATTCCACTCCTCGAAGTCGAGGGTCCATTAGTCCGCAGGGTGGATCTCAAGATCGATCCATTTGCGGTAGCCACACAGGGGCTCCGGAGACTGTAAATACAGGGGAGAGTTCTACCCGGGCATGTATAGCCCTTATTTTCTCATCGCGGGCGGCAGCTGACCGTGCTAGGTCACGGGTCTCCTCCCATTCCTTCACCATCATGTCCCATTGCTTCTTCTGGTTTTTTTTGTCCATTCCGGTGGGGTGAGGGAAGCGCGGTGTAGTATGGGGTTTGGATGTGCAATGTTCGCTACGAAATGAAATGCACACCAATTTATAGGGTTCGTTTTGTCTCTAATCGTACGTGTAAAGCTTGTCCGCGTGGTCATCTCACTGAGCAAAGCTGCCCCGTTTTGTCATGTCACTGCGCAAGGCTGGCATCTTTAGTCATCTCACTGAGCAAAGCTGCCCCGTTTTGTCATGTCACTGCGCAAAGCTGGCATGCTTTGTCATCTCACTGAGCAAAGCTGCCCCGCTTTGTCATGTCACTGCGCAAAGCTGGCATGTTTTGTCATCTCGCTGAGCAAAGCTGCCCCGTTTTGTCATGTCACTGCGCAAAGCTGGCATATTTAGTCATCTCCCTGAGCAAAGCTGCCCTGTTTTGTCATGTCACTGCGCAAAGCTGGCATGTTTTGTCATCTCACTGTGCAAAGCTGCCCTGTTTTGTCATGTCATTGCGCAAAGCTGCATCTTGTGCCATCTCATTGAGCAAAGCTACCCCGTTTTGTTATGTCACTGCGCAAAGCTGGCATGTTTTGTCATCTCACTGAGCAAAACTGCCCCGTTTTGTCATGGCACTGCGCAAAGCTGCATCTTATGTCATCTCACTGAGCAAAGCTACCTCGTTTTGTCATGTCACTGCGCAAAGCTGGCATGTTTTGTCATCTCACTACGCAAAGCTGCCACATTTTGTCATGTCACTGCGTAAAGCTGGACTCTTTTGTCATGTCACTGAGCAAAGCTGACCTCTTTTGTCATCTCACTGAGCAAAGCTGCCTTGTGTTGTCATATCACTGCGCAAAGCTGACCGCGTTTGTCATTTCACTGCGCAAAGCTGGCATCTTTGGTCATGTCACTGAGCAAAGCTGCCCCGTTTTGTCATGTCACTGCGCAAAGCTGGCCTCTTTGGTCATGTCACTGAGCAAAGCTGCCCCGTTTGTCATGTCACTGCGCAAAGCTGGCATCTTTTATCATCTCACTGCAGAAAGCTGTCGTCTTTTTCGTTTTTGGTCACTGCAGTAATCTCTCTCGTTTGGTATAAATAGCACGGTTGGGGTCCCAAGACATTGTACACAGAGAACCCTGTCAATCGAACAAAAAAGTACCTTCTCTTTCGTGGTGAAACATACCATGTCGGAAGCCGAGGGGCCATTCGGATTTGGGTCACCGAAGGAAGACCTTCCGTTCGAAAGGAGGGAGATCTTCGGTCCACAGTATCGCTTGATACCAAGCCGACGTGCTCAACTGGCGTGGCCGAAATGCAGACATAATGATTACGCAGTCGTGCAGGTCCTGGATGGCCTGTTCGATGGCAGGCGACGTTTCTTCCGATGCCCACGCACCGGGGTACAAATTACTAATAGTACAATTTTTGTTATTGCTTATGGACCCTCCATGTTTACCGTTATTTCCCGCAGATGGCGAAATGCGACTTCTCCCGCTGGATCGACCCTCCTAATGAACGGTATATTGTCCATTATGTGGATACATTATGGGATCGAATATTGGAGTTGGAGGACCGAATCGAGACTCTCACTGAGGAGAACAATGACCTCCGCCAACAGATGCAACGCGAGAGGGGCAACGAGGAGGTCATGAACATAGGAAGCTCGTATGATCCCACATGTTGCTGCGCGAACCCTAGTTGCATATGTGCGTGCCACTACCACGACGGCCAGCCACGTCCGAGGCAGCCTCCTCAGCAATTCTCCAGTTGGGTGCCACGAGGCTCGTTTGGCATATAGGCAACGAGGTGTATAGTTGTGTTGTATTTTAGTTGTTGTGTTCGTTGGTGTGTTGATGGTTGTACTACTTGCTACATTTCATGTACGTGCAATGTATGTGTTGTTTCGTGTTGTCATTGCCTAATGCCTTCTTATTCTGTGGTCTTTGTGTGTGAGGCTGCCCCCCACACAGCCTATAAAAGGAAGCCATCCCTCGCCTACTCCCTTGCCTTGTTATCACTCACCACCTGAATTAGTTGTTCCCAATCTATGTAGTTTTCTTTTGTGCTCACTCCCTCGGACTAGGCAATGAGTCACCTCAGCACCTCATCATCGGCACCCACGGTGATTTGCCCAAAATGCAACACAGTTGTTCGACATAAGACCTCACAGATGGCCGCGAATCTTGGGCGGCACTACTACAAGTGCCCCTATCACTCGGTGAGTAAGATTGTTTCGGGTTCATTCAAATCGTGGTGGTATGTTTAAAAATCTTGTTCTCATGGAATCGTAGAAAGCCCCTGGTGGTTGCCAATTCTGGGTGTGGGAGGATGAAATGGGCAGTAGGACAGACATTGTTTGCCATGAGAGAGTTGTCGTGGGGGGCTGCGACCCGTCGGGATGCGGCATAGTTTCGATAGACTGGAGTGGAAGATAAATTTAATATTGTGTGCTATTTTCTTTCTTGTGTTTATTGTTATTGTCAAGTTGTAGTGCTGTAGGTTCTCCTCGTGTATGTTGGTAATGTTTTATGCTATGTTGTACCTTGTATTTGTTGTTATCGTGTCTTCTCCCGCTGGAGAGTTAATCTATGTATGTGTAATGCATGATGTGAGGTACAATGCCCACATGCGTGCATACTTGTCATATTGCAATGAAGCCTTAATTGTAGTTCAAATAATTTCATAAGCCATGTGAAACACAGGAAACCATGCGACGTCACAATAGCACAATTACAAAAATTCATTCATCATCTTGTCGTTGCCACCTCGGACGGCGTATCTGATCCTCTGAGAAGATGAACCTACTAGGGGAGCGCGGTGCATCTCGAAGATCGTAGTGCAAGGGCTGCGTCCGAGGCGGTGGTGGGTACAACTCTGTGGAGAGTTGCGACGGCTGGCCAAAAATAGAGCTCAGCCATTCGGAGGAGGGCTCTACGTCCTACTTAGATGGTACAGCTGAATTAGGCAATGGAAAAAACAAAAAATGTTCATAATGACTAGTAATGTCATTAGGCATTTATCTGGGAAGTCTGAAACACTGATGGGCCACCGTGAGCTTGCTGGCCCTGTCCGAATGACGATGACGATGCGAAATCACCCATGTACTCCTGCGCCGTGTAACCTTGGTACGTTTGCCCGAACCACTCGTCTCGCCCCTGCATGTGCGCTCGGGTGGACTGACCGCCATGCGCGAATGTGTCGAACGTCATCGTCGGTTGCTGCTGCGAGTCAGGGTCGCTTTCTATAGGGAATGTTCGCTCGTCCGCCACCCTCCAGGATGACGACGGCTGTAGCAATGTGCTATCTTGTTGCAAGTGCTGTAGGAAAAACGCGTGGTTACGAATAACTAGCAATCGATTGGACGAACAAACTGTTGGCAAATGTCGTACCGCTGGTCCCACACGCTGGGAGGACGAGCGAGCGCAGCTGGGACGACCGCCGGACAGCGACGGACGTGCTGACGGTGGTGCTGAGGGCGGTGCTAACGGCGCTGCTGACGGGTGTGGCGCTGCCCGCTGTTCTCTGCGGAGGCGTCGTGCATGCACATCATCCCTGTGCCGACTACAGCTCATGGCCCTGATCGCAAACCTGGCCTCATTGAGGATGGTACGCACCGAAGAAAGCACCCGGGAGCCGCCCTGCCCACGCTGGATCATCTGAACAGCCTCGTCCTCGATACGATGCATGCACTCGTACTGCAGGTAAACAAACAATGAGTTAAAACGTACTGTACGTAAATAAACAATGAGTTAAAACATACTGCATGTAAATGTATCGCCTCATCGTGACGTGCTGCTCGATGACGGTCCGGCCCTGCCAGTATGGCATCCTCGTGCGCGACCTCTGCAGGACGGTGTGGGGCAGGCCCAGTAAGCCTGTTGCGGGTGCGTGGAAGGTACCACTCTAGGTACGCACTGTATGTGTCGACGTCGTATGGCCTACTCTCGTCCACAACCTCCTTGCTCGCTGAGTCACGCCACAGGTCTGTCCACGGCCACTGTGTGCCCGTCCAGTTGTCACCCCGGTGACCTCTTCTAGTTTGCCTGCAAGTTAGTCCACAAATTGCACAATTAGTATTACCAACACATTACTACATTGCGTAAAGTTACCGTGCAATGACTTACCGGTGGGCCTTCGGTGGTAGTGCCCGTCCTGGGAGGGATGGCATGTGCTGGTGGAGGTCAAACTGCCTCATCACTCTCTGCGAGTTATATGGCTCAACGAAGTGGGAGAAGACGAGGTGGCAGGTCGTCAACTAGTACGTGTGGTCTTGGTGGCACTGAGATGACAACCCGTGGAGGGCTATGCCCTCAATGAACTGTGCATCCCATGGGAACCAGACTATGTCTTTGTCATGAAGCTGCTCGAACTGGTTATGGAAATCTGTGTACACACGCCTCGATCTCTCCCTGGCCCACCGCAGCTGACCATGTGTCCGACGCGTCCCCATAGTCGGCCTAATTATGGGGTCATCGCCACCAGCCTCATCGTAGAAGTCCGGGATGAGGTCGTAAGGGTGCACGGCCCTCTCGATCTTAGGGCTCCCAACCGGGAAGTGCTCCCAAGACCAGTACTGTAGGAGCACGTAGCAAACTGCCAAGACCAGCTCGCTGGCCTCAGTACGCTGACAGGCATCACACAAGTCTCGGTACGTGGCGCTAAGGACTGCAGATCTCCAACTGTACTGTGGCACCTGGCCTGGCAAGGCATCCGCCAAGGACTCCGCAAGGTGTATGTACGTAGGATGCACGGAGGCTCCAGTGGTCGTAGGAAACAAGACCCACCCGAACAAAAAAGAGGTATGCCACGAGGTGCGTCTGCACGACCCCCTCAGGAGTGTGCACAGAGCAGGTCATGAACTGTCGTAGCCACGAGTGTGGCACACCAGACATGTTATCTGGGATCGGGTGACCGAACCGGGCAGCCAGGGCGACCTTTCAGTTTGCCGCCCTGGGGGTGGCACTACTGCTGCACCATGGAGGGGTAGACCTGTCAGCATGCACACGTCCTGAAGTGTAACAGTCATCTCGCCCCACCGGAAGTGGAAGGTGTGAGTCTCCGGTCTCCAACGATCCACGAGTGCGGACAACAACGCCGCATCGAACTGCAACGCATACGGAACATCCAGCATGCGAGCAATGGGCAAAAGGCCGGTGTCTCGCAGCAGTGGGATGTACCGATCGTCTAGAGGCCAGTGCTCTCGGGGGCCCCTAAGGATGAAACTCGGACGGAGGGCCTTCAACGTCAGCAGATGACCACGCTGTGCATCAGTGCTGGTCATCCCAACGAGGCTCAAGCAACTCGTATGCCATCTCCTGCGGATGAATGAAAACAAGTCAATACGCAGTGTCATGAGAATATGCAACATACGTAATTTGCAGGTAATGATAATAAAGTGTGAAATAAATGACAACATAATATGCAACAAACGTAATTTGCAGCGAATACAACAAAGTGCGCGACAGATGACAAGATAATTTCCAACAAACCTAATTTGCAGCGAACCACAACAAATCATAACGCAATATCGAATAAGTCAGAACATAATTTCCAAGAAATGATTCAAACAAATTGTACACGCAAATATTTCCGTAACATACATTCAGCATAGGTTAAAGGATGCAAGATCATGTGCTCGCATACACAAGATGAGCACAACAAAGGCCCTTAATAGTTTAAAAACACAGAACCAGCAGCGAACAACGAAGAACCATGTGCTTCATACTATGGAGCGTTACTTGATGTCGGCCTGTTTGGGCACTGCCTAAATGAATGGCCAATCGTCTTACATAGTCTGCACTTCGGGCGCCGAACCCGATCCCCATGCTGGCTATCATCCATGTCATTGTGAATGCGACGGCTTTGTCGTCGCCCACGGCCGACGTGCTTCAGTGCATCGTTCAACACCCACTTGATCTGCCCTGGCCAGAGGTCCCTATAATGCATGTCCACCCTGTACGAATGGAACTCCGTGCTCCAAGTTTCAAACAGGTGCTTCATGTCATAGTACTTTGAGATGTAATACGTGGGCACCTGGTTCCATAACGTGCATGCCGCGTACACGTGGGAGCATGGCTTGTGTAGAAGTTGCGGCTTGTTGCAGGTGCAAGATGCTCTGTCATCAATCGTGCACACCTGCTTACGATCCCCTCTAGCCTGCCCCATCATGTACTTCTGTCTGAGGCGGACCTCGAACTTCCTCCGTAAGCCATCCATGGTCTAAGCAATATGCGAACGAGCCTTCTCTATCTTCTTGTCCATGTAGGCCCGCGCTACCTCAAAGAATTCTTTGCCTTCGTCCATATGCTGCTTCGCCATCATGGCTCTATTGACAAAGTATCCAACTGAATGGTTCCAGGTCTCTTCCACGATTGCAGTGATAGGTAGGGATCTCACGCCCTTTAGAACACCATTGTACACCTCGGACATGTTTGTCATCATGATTCCGTACCTTGCTCCGCTGGTGTCATGCAGTAGAGACCACATCTCCAAGTCAGGTGCATTGGACTGAACCCATTGGGTGAACTCCCCAAGTCTCGTGGAGCCTCCCTCCACGGCCCTAGCTTCAGCCTGCTCGAGACGCCTTACATGCTTGCTGGTCTCCTGATCAAGGTGCCTCCACAAGGCCTCGAACTTCCTCTTCTGATTCTGCATATAAAGCTTTTTGAACATCTTCATTAGTTCCTTGCTATGGAACCTTCTGTGGAAGTTCGCCGCAAGATGCCTCATGCACCACCGGTTCTTCATGTCATTCCACTGGAAGGGAGGCTGTGTCCCGTTCTGCATCGTTCGCATTGCAGACAGTAAGCCTGCATTGCGGTCCGAGATGACACACACATCGGGCCGATCTTGTACTACGGCTTGCTTCGCATTGGCAAGGAACCATAGCCAGCTATCTGTATTCTCATTCTCTACAATTGCAAATGCCACTGGGAGTAACTGGTCATTTGCGTCTGCTGCAACCGCGGTTAGGATAGTACCCTTGTACTTGCCAGATAGGAATGTGCCGTCCATCGTTAGCACTGGACGGCACCACTTGAAGCCTTCTATTGCTTAATGGAAGGCCCAGAACACTCTGTAAAGCACAAAATAATTCGGCCCTTGAGTCTCATGAACCCACTCGTATTGTTAATGTACGTGCCTGGGTTTGCTCCTGTAATCTGACACAACATTCTTGGGACCAGATCATATGCCTCCTCATACGTCCCGAACATACTTTGCAGGACCTTCTGTTTCCCCCGCCACACCATCTTGTAGCTGACATGAAACCCCACCGTGTTCGCTACCTCCGCCATGAGAACCTTGGGAGAAATGGATACATTTGCAGCCACAAGATGCCTTATCAGCTCCGCAAGATATGACGACGTCATGTTGCGGTGCCTATGTAGTGGCGCCGCAAGCTCACAAGTGTGATCCTTCAGCACCGTTATCTGGAAGTCCGTGGCAGCGCCTCTGAACCGCTGCGCACGGACCTTGCTAGGGCAGGAGCCGTCGACACACTTCACAATGCAGGTGTCAGGGTTGGGCATGTGCACCCGATATGTCCGGCTGATGTTGACGGCGTATGTGGCAATAGCTTGCTGTGCAGCACTCTTGTTACGGAAGCTCTGCCCTACAACGAGTGTGCCTTCATTGAATCCCCACTCTGCCTCCTCCGCCCGCGGCAGAACTAGGGATTCGGGTGCGATGTCGTCCAATCTGGATGGCATGCACGCACCCTCCGTGGTGACAACACCACCTAACACACCTCCCGCTGTAGGTTCCCCTTCTTCCTCCTCTCCTGAACTGGTTGTTTCCACATCCTCCTCCTCCTCACTTTCCACTTCCTCCACCTGGTTCGCAAGGTACTCATGACAGTCAACACGGGCGGCCCACCACCTCTCCGCACCTTCATTCAGCTCAAAATTCTCCATGCGCCTCCACAGGTCTCCATCTCCCATTGACTCATTGACTCCTTCTCCTTCACCAACATCTTCATGACCGCCGGAGAGTAATGCAGGCTCTACATCTCCGCCAGCACCAGCAGAGCCACCCATGGCGGATGATTCTGTCCTCTCCATGAATTGAACATACACCATTGGCCTGGCATAAATGACTGCCTTAGGGTTGCAGACGACCTCCATGTAGTTCGCCCATGAAGTGTCGCTCGTCACCTTTATAAGTTGCCACACTACCTCCCCTGCACCACCTACAACTGCGGCATACACTGCCTCGATCCGTAATTTGTTCCTTGCAGTGTCCCGATCGAATGCAGAACGCACGCATCTCCGTAGCTCCGACAGGCTCATGGTGTTCAGATTGGGTGCCCAGATCACGGTTCGGTCACAATTACCCAGGTCTGCCCTGTACGGCCCGTCGCGTACGAGACCACTTCCGTAGAACACGAACAAGTCTTGGATGTCACACATGGCGTACCTAACATAACTCCATACTGAACTCTCTTAGTATATATAACATGTAACAAATGTACCATCATACAGTATATAGCACGTACCACATACAAGCGTAATATTTCTATCTCAATTTCGTTGTTCTACCTATCCCATACAAATATTAATGGCACTTTTTTTATTTATACATCTAATTTTTAATTCATTTATGGAGTGCGCTAATAAATTCCTATATAAATCAAATTAGTATTGCAATGTACTTACTTTTCCCAATTCTCTAATTTACATATCTTACTTGCTATTTTCTGTCATGAATAATTTACAATTTCTACAAAATTCTATCCTAATTAGTATTATTATTCTTCTACTTAAATCACCAATCCAACTACTCATTTTTCTTCATTTTCAACTTATGAATTCTACGAGCATCAGAGACATGAGACATTAACCTTTTCCTCCTTCGGTTACAAGACTACAATTCACAACTCCACGCTCCACACCACTGAGTAAATTGAGGAAAAATATGCCACTTCAAATGCTTCTATCCTGTAATTAGTACATGTATTTAATGAAGGGAAAGTTGATCATATACCCTCCCTTTATTTTGGGAATTCAGGATTTACCCTCCCACCTCAATGACATGTGGGGTCATCATAAGTCACTGACATGTGGGCCAGGAGGGTAAATCCTGAATTTCCATCTAAGGGGAGGGTATATGATGAATAAATCCTTTAATGAATACATCTGAGCACAAATTTTTACAAAACAAAGACACAGATTTGTAATTGAAACCATTGTGTGTCATACAAGTGATTAAGTACCAGTAGCTACGCAAATGGCCCTTCCGACTAGCAATGCGCTTCACAATGACATCGTTGAAATGTAGTTACATTCGAGTTAACATTTTATTTAAATTACTGTTCACAAGAGCAGTACAAAAATTCGTCACATAAAATATAAAATACAATACACTACAACAACAAATATTTTATCAAAAAAATACAATACACTACAACTACAAACAACTACAAACATTTTACATTACTGTTCACAACAGCAGTACATGATTTCTTCACATAACATATAAAATACAATACAATACAACTACAAACATTTTATCAAAATATGACATGCAGCAACTCCGTACAGAACGTTTATGCTAATTACAAGTTAATTAGTACGATAACAATATAGATGTATGGAGATGATATTTACCTTTTCTTGAAGCTCACGAGGCGATCTACAACTTTCACACTTGCCAAAACTCCTGATTCCAAACAAAAAGACTCTAAATCTTGTGCTCGTTCGCATTTCTTCCTTCACTTCCCTCCCTCTATTGCTCTGCAGTTTTCCTGCTCTGGCTAACCTTCTGCCGTCAAAACCACGAAGCACAGCTGCCCCAACTCTTTTTATGCTGCTCTGAGCAGGCGCTTCTGGTGGGGGACGGAGAATACCATGCATGAAGAGCTGGCACGTGTGCATGGCATGTAATAATATCATGCCAACTTGCAATGCAAAGCACGGGCAGCATGCATAAAGCCAGCCAAAGCACTGCATGCAGCTACGGACGGAGAACTTTCGGCGGGATGAAGTGACGTGAACAGTGCTGCCACCGAATGGTGCGCTCCCCCGGCGCATGATACGGCTAATAATGCGGTCTGAGACCGCACCATTTGCCCTGACGTGACCCCAGCCGAGTCGTGTGGTCGGGGACCGCACGATCTCGGTGTCGTGCGCTCCCCGGCCGCACTATTTCCACGTGTCAATCCCAAGTTAATCGTGCGGTCGGCAGGGGGCCAGATCGGGAATTTTGTTTTGCGGGGGGCTATTTCGAGAATTTTGGGTACCAACAGTGCTAAAAGCGTCCAAAATTCGGATATTGGCCCAGTTCTTTTTAGCTTATAATCTTTTCTGAATAAATAAATGGGATGATTTTTTTGTCGTCTTTTCAAAGCAGCTTATCAGGACATCTTTTTCTAAATGGTTTATCGATATTCGGTTTATTCATAAAAACGTTCGTACTAGGACTAAAAACTATTAACTATAGCTATAAATTATCAGTAACAGTCTAAAAGAACGAACTTTAACATGGGACGTGCCACGAGTTGGGTGATGAACCAAAATTAGCCTAACAAGGACAAATTTGTCTTACTTTTAAGTATTGCAAATTGCGGCAACAGACCAAACAGCCCAAAACATGTTTATTTATACGGAGAATTGAATTGTTTATAATATGCAAGTACCACTTCTATGTGCCCCAATCAAACGCGGCAACGTATCGGGCGGTGCAACTCAGTCTGTTGGGGCATGAAATCAACATAAAAAAAATCCCGAATCTTTTTTGATGATGTAGTCTGAGGAGCGTTGTAATATTGTTTCAAATTTCAACTTCAAACTCAAAGTGTGTTAAAAAGGACCAAAATGATAAGTTTGCTACGAATAGTAGCATTTGTCCTTTCTTTCTTTTTTTACTTTTGATTTATTATCCGTCATAATTTTGTCATTTTTTACTCTAACACATAATAAATTTGACCTTGAAATTATATACGTGAGTAAAGTAAAATTGAGAAGCACATCATCAATATTTTTAGAATTTTTCATATTGATTTCTTGCCTCAAACCAACCAAGTTGCACCGGTGGCGCCCTTAAGGGCTTGTTTGGGTACTAGGGATAAAATTCCCAGGGAAAAAAATCCCGGATGGGATTTTCTTGGTCTTATGAGATCTCCATGGAACACAATCCCTTCGGGGGCATAAACCTTGTCATCATTTGGGAAGAGGTCACCGGGATGCTCAAAACAGAGGAAGAAAGTGAAGTAGCCCATGGTAGGGGCTCGAACGAGCTCGGGTGAGACCAAAGGAGAGCCTTAGGATGCAGGGCGACAACAAAAATGGGCGTAGGAGCTCAAGTTGAAGCTCTGGGTAGCTATGGCTCGGCCGGAGACCGTTGGCGGTGAGCGGCCGACGTGTGCGACGATGACATGCTTGGCTGAGGTGGCTGGGGCTGAGAGGCGATGGGACTAGAAATTTGTTTGCGTCACGAGCATCTACGCACGGTGGGGAATCCAAATGTGTAGATGGCATGAAGAATCTTGCTTCGTGTGGCCCTAGCGATAGTGACCGACGGCAAAGAAGACAAGCCATCGAGGCAAAGGAACTAGGCGAGATACGGTCCAAGATGGCTATTTGACTAGGTTTAAGATTTCTAGGAGCATGTTATGCCACGAAGGGATGGGGTGGAAACTCACCGAAGGAGCCCAATCATGGAGGCGTTCGGTGGCGGCTCATCAGGTTTGAGGAAGGAGGCTTTGATTTGGCATCTTTAGTTGTGACGGACTGAAATTGAATGGTGGAAAATACAAATAAGGGCATGGAACACGAAATGATGTGGGCGATTTGCAAATAAACACACTAGAACCACGGGAATGGAGAGGAGGAGCTCGGCGTTACGCTGCTAGGCTTGGCGAGCTGCTGCAGTAGTTGCTGGAGATGAAGAATATGGCGTTCTGGTTTGCCTGCGAGAATGTACAACATCAACAGGTGGAGGAGCTACAAGGGAGTGTAGAACATATAGTGATGTGGTTAGTTGGGCAAGGGGCTCACCAAGACGACAGCAGATTCCGGCCTAATGCAGCAGTGACCTTTTGAGGCAAGTGTCCTGAAACGATGTGGCGATGGTGGCGACATCTTGAAGCAAGAGGAGGCCGGCGGAGATGACCTTTTGGGGTGAGCTCTGGAGCCAGTGGTGTCAGAGTAACAATGACAAGGTCAGCGAGTCACCGTCGGGAGCGATGAGGACAAAATAGAGAAGAGCGAGAAGTAGGTGGGAGAAATCCCGACCTGAGTAGGAGTTTTATTTGCCCCATGGATCCCCTGGGATTTGGTTGGGATTTTCTGTTCCCCTCCGTCACCCAAACACACATCTGAGGTGGGATTCCCACGTGGATTTCTCCCTCATGGTGGACCGGGATTCGACCGGGATCCCAACCAATCCCTGGCCTCCCAAACAAGCCAATGTGGGTTGTATATGTTATAAATAGGAAATAAAAGTAGTACTTGTGGACTAATAGTTAGGTGCGAATCAACCTTATGTCTTTATTTTTGGATACCATTACGTAGTTACCATCTTCAAATAGTAGTACAGAACATTTTAGGCCCTGTTTAGCACAGCTCCACCACCGGCTCCTGGAGCTGTTTGGAGTCGTTTTGTGCCAAACGGGGTAAAACAAAATAGCTCCACCCAAGAAGTCCCTTAAAACCTGCTGAGACAAAAGATATGTACAAGATGGAGCTGAAAAAAGTAGCTTCACCCGGCTCCATCCGCAGGCCCGCATGCCACTGCCCTTGTACTTTCGTGAATTTACACGATCTGCCATCGGCTCTTCTATTCTCCCGCATGCCACTGCCCTTGTTTGCATTATATCATGACTTTGCACATGCATATTTGTTTTAACGGGTTATTCCTATGCAAAAAAAACGCATTAAATATTGGTTGCTAATACTTTGTGTTATTTTAAATTTTAAATTTTTTTAATTCAAATTTACTCGGATGAAAAATCATGTAGAAACACACAGCTCTTGATGTTACTACAAGCCAAATAGACAGGGGTATATTGGACAATTGACATCTCTCAACCATGCATGATAAAACAGGTGGAGCTGTTTTGCCAAACAATCTACCAAAACAGCTCCAGCTCTACCGGTGGAGCTGTTCGTGGAGCTGAAGCCAAAAAACAGCTCCACTTGTGAAGTGGAGCCGTGCCAAACGGGGCCTTAATAACTGGCCATCACGCTTAACCATTTCCGAGATCGATCTGCATGTATAGTTCATGGGTGATGCTCCGTGTCTGATGTCCAACACGAACAAAACTATTAGATGTTCTATTTATCGTCCATCTATCTTCACGTGATTAACCAGCTTCGAGTTATTCGTGCACTCCTTATCCACTTATCCGCTTCTCTTCTTATCCACTCATTCAAGCTACTACTTTCCCCTTCATTCACACTCTTGTGGTCTCACAAGCATTGGTTGTTGTGCTTCATCTTATGCCTTTCCCACACTAGCCACGGTGAGACCCTCCACATGCACCACTGCTCCTACAGCCTCTCCTGTACATGCTCAGGCATCTACCACACTAATTACTTTCTCATCCTCTAGGCCTTTATATTGGCATGCTACGATGATGGCAAGGGAGCTGCCCATTGGAACGGTGCCACCCTCACCAAGGACTTCGTTGACCACCTGGAAGGAAGATTGATTTCTAGTAGGGGAAGGAGCAAGATGCTACGACACCATCTTGGAGCTTGAGATTGAGCATGCCGCACGTCTCGGCCATCGAGGCCAAGGCTAATGTCGAGTATTTGTTGCAATAATAGTTTTTTCTATTACACTAGGTGATTTGATTCGTTGTAATAAGCCATTTGATTTATTGCAATAGGTGATTTGAGATGTGCATTATAAATTCTCGAGATATTGCATGTCATTGTCCAAAGTGTTGAGTCCTCTCCATTTAAGTGTTGATATTGTTATGCAATGATGTTCCAATAACTTTTTTGTTGAGAGATTTGAATTTTCAAAATTTTTATTGATGTTGCAATAGGTGTTAAGCATTGTTGTGTATGCAAAATAAAAATGTTTCATATTTTATTCTCATTTGTTGTAGGGTGTAACGTCCTTTTATTGCAGTCTAATGAGTTTTTGTTGCATTCATTGCCATTGTTATTGACAAAATAAAATAGATATGATGGCGTAGGATAGATGTTATTCCAATGATCCAACGATATGCCGGGCATACGATAGCAAAGCTCCCATCGGACATCCGAGCAATAGTGGTTCCATAGTTCATAGCATATTTGAAGATTCTGAACTCATTTTGCAGCACATGTGCGTATCTACACCTTGAGTTTTCTTTTCTTTTAGTTGCAGCACATGTGCACCCTCTTTTTTTTCCATAGTTCATAGCATATTTGAAGATTCTGAAGCATGAAGTAAAAATGTGTTATCTTTTTCACCAGTTGAGAATTTTTCTCATCCTTGATCCCATGAAACATTGTGATTGACAAAAATATGTTCTGTGTTTTGGGGAATGAGATTATTTTTCATGTTGTTTATGTTATTTTACAAGTTTACGTTCTTTCACACAGTGGATTCAGCTAAGAGAAAAAGGTTGCAATTGTCTCCTCAAAATGCGCACAATGAATCTTCGAGTTTTTATAGGTAGAAGCTGTACCCCATGTACTGAATTAGGTAAGACTACAAAACAACAAAATAAAAGGGAATTGGAGATTTACTTGAAATGAGGAATCGTTGAAAATATAAAAAACCAAAAGAAATTCAATAAAAATTGTATTCGAGTATTCGGAACTGGAGTCTCACATGCATGAGAAGTATTCGTAGTTGTTCACAACTGGCATGTGTTAAAGTTTAATTTTGAAGTTTTGTTTTATTTCTCGTGTAGAATTGTGAGGCATAGAATTCGGGGTCGAATTCTGTTAAGGGAATAGAATGTAATACTCCGGTTAAGCCCTAAGGACCCCTAACGCGAATAAGGGAATGGAATAAAGGAAAACGGGATAGAGGAAACAAAGGTAGGCTTGGTTGGAGCCAAAGTCGGATCGATCTCGTGCATTCTGTGTGTGTTTCATTGTGGGTTGTGATTATAAAGAAAGGTGAGGGGAAGCCCTGCAAACCCTAGCCACCTCTGCCTACCTTACACCAGCGTGCCGTCGTGCCCTACCATCCTGTTAGCTACTACGGTGTGGTAGCTGTGCATTGGCCAGGGAGAGGATAAGGAAAGGAGGAGGGGCACTTGCCAGAGGAGAAAGAAGGCAGGGAACAACATCATGCTGGCCAAGTTTGGATTGTGGGTAAAAGATCATCTCAAGCATTGTTTCCTTATTTTAGGCCTTGGTATATTTGCTTTAGGTCATGCTAAGCTCTATTTAGGAAGGAAGGGAGGCGTTAGAGATGAGTTTTTGGGTATGGATGCTCGAGAGGGTTTATTGTTCTCATGGCCAAATTCTTATTAAAGCCTTCTCTACCATTGAATTCAGCCTTTGGGGTCAACCCAGCGACTTCTATGAGGAAGGCAGCGCAAAGGAGGCTCGAGGTTCTGTATTGTGGATAAGTTTTGGGGTAGCTACATTCTGATTCATAACTTGGGCATAAAATGAGATTTGTAAATAATTGTCTAAGGATTCCATAGAGTACACGAAAATGGGTTTTAGTTGAGCATATTAGAAGTTATGGTTTTGGGAAGAATATTGCCCAGAATTTGGTCACTGCTGAACACAGCTATGGTAATATGCAGTTTGGGCCTAGTAGATGGCATAATTAAATTCTGAGCATGACTAAATAAATATAGATAATTTTTGTTATATTTTAGAAGTGGTATGATTTACTTTGTTTAGATAGGTAGATTAATAGATATAAAATTTTTAATTCTACTGTCCAGTAAGATAACAGAATAGTCTACAGGGTTAAATAGATTAATCAGTTTTTTGAACAACTAAGAAAGTGTAGAAAATCTTGTGTAGATTTTAGAACTTAAATGGTTTGCCATATTAGGGCTGGGAGTCAAGAATTATGCTATTTTTAGTACCAGGACAGTAGAGAAGTATTGTGCGGTAAAGTGGGAAATTGCAGGAATAGAAGGTGTATAGGAGTGATGTTGTTTAATTGATATTTATGTGTTGTTGTGGCTAGTGCATGGTAAAATGGTAACACGTGCTATTTGCTCTTGTTGTTTTATGTTAACAAAGTACTTGACATGCTAATTTACATGTCTACCTTGCTTTGTATGTTGCTTATATGGTTATGGATTAAATGCTGCTGATGATAAATGGTTAATGTTGATAAGAGATTAATGAATAAAAAATCATTGTATTTACATAATGAGCATTCATGATAGAAAAAGATGATCTGTGTGGCCCTCTAGAGCTAACTTTATGTGGACGACCTACGAGAGTGGATAGAGAAATACCTACTTTGATAGACACTCCACGGAAGTAGAGATGAGGTCTCCTATGAAAAAGGATGTGCTTAAGGTTCCCATATTAAAAAGGATAGGCTTGAGTGGACACCGACGGATGTAACACTCTGCTATATTAGTATAAGCAAAAGAAAAGTTGAGACATGTGCATTGCATTCATAAAAGGATAAAAGAGGCGATGATATATGTGTATGGTATTAATGAAAAAGACATATGGAGTTGAGATAGATGTAAATTGACGTGATGACTTGGTACCATGTTTTTATACCGCTTACTATTTTATTATGTATTTACTGAGTCATGGACTCGCCTTTATTTATGTTGTTATTGTTAGGTGAACATTGAAGGCGTTATGCATGGGAAGAGAGTACCTCAAATCAGTTCATACATCGGCATTATTTATTTATCACATTAGACAATAATTATTCACCTTTAGTATTTTGGTTCATGAAAACTCTTGCTTTTGGTCAATAAGTTCCTTTAGAACATAGACTTATTAGGTTGGTTGCAATCAAATACAGTTTCATTGGTTAGTCATAATTGGATTGCCTTCGTTATTGTTATTGCTTCAATTCAATGTTAAGAGTTGTTCATTTATTATCATCTTGTTTATGCGAAATTTTAATATTTTGTGAAAGCTTGGTTATTGTAACAATGTTAGTAGTTGTGGAAGATGGTTTAAATTTTGAAGGGATGAAGATGGTGGTGACATTATCCACTTCAAGAGGCCGTCCCATTTCGATGTTTAGTTTTTTGGCTTTTGGAGAAGCTAAAAGCTAAAATGAACAGGGCCAAATTTCTCTTGTAAAAAGTCGTTGAAAACTTATTTGCTATTTCTTTGTTGCTCTGCCACCGCTAGTTAGCCTCACAAATTCCTAGGAAGATGATGGCGTCACTGCTCTCTTCAGTCAAGAAGAGTAAAAGGCAAGGACCGAGCTATAGCTCATGCTTTTAGTAGGCATGCATGTGCTTCGTTTTCAGTGGAAAAGCATGTGTCAATGCTCCGTAAGGTTTTGGTGTGTTCATAAAAGTTTAAGCATGTGTTAGGGAACACGCACGCATGTGATAGTGTGAATAAGGTTTGAGTTGCGTGTGCCCTCTAAAAAAAGAGTAAAAGTCGGCTGCTTCCAATGAGAAAGAGCTAGTTGCGTCGGAGAGGAGCTGGAGATAAGGTTGGAAAAAAGCTTGAAACTCGCAAGTCAACTCGGCTCGTTAAGAACTCAGCTTGACTCGGCTCGAACTCGGTCCCTTAGCGAGCTGAGCCGAGTCGAGCCGAGCCGAGCCGAGCTGGCTATTTAGCTTGGCTCACGAGTTACCCATTTAACTCGTTTAGCTCTCTTACATTTCACCGATCACCATTCACCAGGCATCGCCGACCCAGCCCAGTAGCAAGCGTGCGTCGGTCCAGACTTTAGCCAGGCCCAGCCCAGTAGCAAGTGCAACCCTAACTCCCTTCCTTCCCTGATTCACCCCATCCTAGCCCCCGCAGTCCCGTACCCCAGACCCCACGCGGCCATCGCACGGCTGCCCCCCTCCCCGCCTCCGCTGGCTTCTGGCCTTGCTCCCGTCCTGGCCTCCCACTTCCGCCACCTCCAACTTTGGTCCTGCCCTCCCGCTTCCTCCACCTCTTGGTCCAGCCCCAGCCTCCCACCCTAGTACCCCTAGCGGTCGCCGCATGGCCGCCCACACTACCGCACGCCCCTGCTGGCTCCAACAACAGAGCCTAGAGTCCAACAACCGTGAAGGGAGGAAGTTGTTCACCTCTGACTTTGTTTCACCCTCTGCATCAACACCGGCATCCGCTAGAAAGCCGCCTCGCCCTGGCCAACCAGCAGGTTCAGCTCTGACACCAGTATGAATCCTCTGATCTCAAGGATTAGTGTTAGTCTTATCAATTGAATGAATTGTTGACTAGCATTTTGCATGCATGGTTTGGTCCATCTAGTTGTTAAGTTCTTGAAATGCTAATTGATTAGTGTTAGTGTTAGACGTTTATTGATGATTGTGAACTTGTGATCTGCATGAATGTTTTGTAATATAGACTGCATGGATGTTTATTGATAACGTGTCTAACGAGCCGAGCTTGAGTTTTTTAACGAGCATTACGAGCCGAGCCATCTCATTATCCACCCATAGATGGAGGAATGCATTGCTGAGATGGAGATAGTTGTTATTTTCTCAGCAATTTTGTGACGAAAAATCTGAGGGCCAAGAAAGTAGTAGCAGACAGTAGATGGTTGTTTCACGTGAAAAAGGACCACGAATGGGAAGCACACGGAGCAGGGAAACCGCGTCCCAAACAAACCTTACACTGCACCAGAATAATAATAATAATAATAATAATAATAATAATCAAACCTCTGTTTCCATATTTCCTAGATCCACAATCAAACCATCCCCTTCATCTCAATATCTGTATCTGGCTGTGCTGTACTCTGCTGTGCAGCAGCTCAGCTCAATCCCACTGCCCCGATTTACTCCCTTATTTACTCCCACCACCTCCCCCTGTCCTCCCGCTTCCCCCTTCTTCACCTCCTCTCCACTCCATCTTCCTTTCCCCTCTCGCACCAGGCCACACCTGCCAAACACACACCGCGTTAGCCAGAAGCCAAGAAGAGAGAGAGAGAGAGAGAGAGAGAGAGAGAGAGAGAGAGAGAGATACCGAGAGGAGAGGGAGGTGTAGAGAGAGAAGCATAGAAAGGCAACCACTTGCCACCTCCAAGCTGTCCCCCATGACACCACCACCATAACAGGAACCAAGCAAGAAAGGCTCGCACTAGCACAAGATCGATCTCACCATACGCCGCATGCTCCTCTCTCTCGCCATGGGCCATGGTGCTGGCGTCCGCGCTTCCGTCGTCCTCTTCTTGGCCATGGCCTGCTGCGCGGCGGCGCAGGAGCCCAACACGGACGCCTACTTCGTCTCCATGTTCTTCGTCAAGATGGGCCGAGCGGCGCCGTCGGCGGGCGGCGCGGTGTGTTCTTGGACCGGGGTGTCCTGCGACGGCGAGGGGCGGGTGGTGGCGTTCGCGGCCACCGGGATGGGGCTGGCGGGGGCCATCCCGGAGGACACGGTGGGGAAGCTCGCTAGGCTGCAGTCCCTGGACCTCAGCGGCAACCGCCTCACCGCTTTCTCCAACGACCTGTGGGAGATGGGCGCGTCGCTGCGGCGGCTCAACCTCTCGCGCAACGCCATCCGCGGCGCGCTCCCCAGCAACGTCGGCAACTTCGCCATGCTCCAGGTGCTCGACGTCTCCCACAACGAGTTCTCCGGCGCGCTGCCGCCGGCGCTTGGCTCCATCGCGGGCCTGCAGGCCCTCAACGCCAGCCACAACCAGTTCCAGGGGCAGGTCCCGAGCGCCGTCGTTATTGGCTGCGAGAGCCTCCTGTCCATGGATCTCTCCGTGAATGCGCTGGACGGCGACTTGCCGGACTTGTCGCCGCTTCGTTCGCTGGCCTATCTCAACCTGTCCGGTAACCTGCTCCGAGGCTCCACCATCGGGGCGTTCCAGGAGCAGCTGAGGGTCATAGACCTCAGCAACAACCGCTTCTCAGGACTAAACTTTAGCGGCGGGTATGCTGGCTCGTCGTTGATGTACCTCGACTTATCAAGCAATCAGCTTCTTGGGGAATTCAGCATCGCCGGCCGGTTCCAGAGCCTGAGGCATGTGAATCTTGCATTCAACCAGTTGTCCATGGAAAATTTGCTCACGTCTATGGGTGAGATCTATGGATTGGAGTATGTCAATTTGTCAAGCACTGGGTTGCATGGGAAAATCCCTGGGGAGTTGTCTTCCCAATTGGTTGGATTGAAAGTGCTCGATTTGTCGCGGAATAATATCAGCGGGGTAGTGCCGGACTTGAGCACTCTGCGGCTGCGGGTGCTGGACCTGTCGGTGAACAACCTTACTGGGGAGATCCCTGTGGCATTGGTGAAGAAGTTGGTGTCAATGGAGCGGTTCAACTTCTCATACAACAACCTCACTGTTTGCGCCTCCGAGCTCTCTCCTGAGTTGTTTGCAGCTGCATTTGCAATGTCTAGGAATGACTGCCCAATCGCTGTGAACCCGGACCAGATCAAGAAAAATGGGGAGAAGCGTAAGGGAATGAAGTTGGCATTAGCCATCGTGCTCTCATTCTTCTTCACAGTTCTTGGGCTGCTTTGCTTGGCAGTTGCATGTCGGAGGCGGAGGAAGAGATGTGATGCATTACCTGTGGTTAAGCAGGTGTCATTCAAGGAGGAGCCGGGGATGTCAGGGCCATTTGCGTTCCA
Source organism: Dendrocalamus latiflorus (assembly GCA_017311315.1). Lineage (NCBI taxonomy): Eukaryota > Viridiplantae > Streptophyta > Magnoliopsida > Poales > Poaceae > Dendrocalamus > Dendrocalamus latiflorus. Next base: position 21,698,787 of record CM029623.1, read on the forward strand.
GACCGATTCGACAAAATGGGTTGCTGATGTGAAGGTTGCAACATCTGTGCCGGTTGTCATCTTTGAGAAGCCATTGCTGAGTTTCACATTTGCCGACCTCTTGGCAGCGACATCCAACTTTGATAGGGGAACTCTGCTGGCAGAAGGGAGGTTTGGGCCGGTGTATAGGGGATTCCTCCCTGGCGGAATTCAGGTCGCTGTGAAGGTGCTAGTCCATGGTTCAGTAATGGCAGATCAAGATGCTGCAAGAGAGCTTGAGCGGCTGGGACGGATCAAGCATACTAACTTGGTTCTTTTGACTGGTTACTGTCTGGCGGGGGACCAGAGAATTGCCATCTATGAGTACATGGAGAATGGCAATTTGCACAATTTACTTCATGACTTGCCACTTGGAGTTCAGACCACTGAAGACTGGAGCACCGACACATGGGAGGACAACAATGGCGGTGTCGCCAATGAAAACATCTCGCCGGAGGGCACGGCAACATGGATGTTTCGGCACAAAATTGCATTAGGCGCTGCAAGGGCACTGGCGTTCCTCCACCATGGCTGCATTCCGCAGATCGTCCACCGGGATGTGAAGGCAAGCAGCATCTACTTCGACTCTGCAATGGAGCCTAGGTTGTCTGATTTCGGGTTGTCCATGATCGCCGGGACTAGCACAGATGACGGCCTCTTGCACCATTCCCCTGGCTATGCTCCGCCAGAGTTCTCCGAATCAGAGAACGCCATGGCGACAGCAAAGTCTGATGTTTACAGCTTCGGTGTTGTGCTGTTTGAGCTGATCACTGGCAAGAGGCCACTAGGCGATGAGTACCCTGATCAGAAGGAGGCAAGCCTGGTGAACTGGGCCAGGGCAATGGTGAAGGCAAACCTAGGGTCAAGCATCATCGACCTGAAGATCCGTGACACCGGGCTGGAGAGGCAGATGGAGGAGGCACTGAGGATTGCCTACCTGTGCACCGCCGAAATGCCATCCAAGAGGCCAGCCATGCAGCAGATCGTTGGCCTGCTGAAGGACATTGAGCCTAAAATAGCAGAGCAGAACTGAAAGTGAGATTACTAGTGTTTTGGGTGTTGAAAAGGATGTGTAGGCAGTGAGCTCTTAGTTGTTTTGCCTTAGTGGAGCTCACTGTGCCATGTCCTGCTCCTCTGCTGAGATATATCTTTTCTTCTTTATTTTTCTTTTCTTTTTTAATTCTTCTACTTTTCGAGATGTTGCAATACAGCTTGCTACACCTGTTCCTGACTAACAATGTTACTACGAGTTATGACACATGAAAGCTCTCATCAATGTGCTTGTTTTGCAAGAGAGAGAGAGAGAGAGAGAGAGAGAGAGAGAGAGAGCAAGGAGCTGTCCTTGCTCTTTGCCCACTGTTAGTTCATAGCAAACACCTTCAATACATGTCTTACAGGCCTGAACAAACTGTCAAAATAACTGCTCATCCATTCACTGAATAATGGCAGCAGCTGCAGGCAGCCCTGCACTGTCCTGAAAGTGTTGCTCACCACTGTTTGGAAGATTAAAGTGTGTTCCATACCATCATTATGTTGCAACTTTTCCTCACATCCACTCTCTCCTGCTAAAGGATGCATTTGCATGGCATGGCAGATGGCTCTTCTTTACTCATGTTCTTTGGCACCTTTTCTGCTAAATAAAGAGGGCAGCGTTTGCAAACCAAACCTGCTCTTCTCCGGGTTACGCTATCTAAGTGCATTAATAATGGTTCCGTGCCATGCGCGGCTGAGAGTCTGCGATGGCCTCTGGAGATGCCATCACTGCGAACAACTCGTTCGCTTTCTTGACTACACGTCGAAAACCCTATCATGCATGCGCGCAATTCTTGGTCATTCTGCCTCTGTTTTGTGCAAAGTTGAAGTGATTAGTGCATTGTATAAACACTTGTTTCTAAAAAAAAGGGTAATTGTAAGGCTAAAAATGCTAGCAATTGTGTTAATTGTGTAACCAACTAGTCTAACCGGTGTGGCACCATATTGGCCCTATTCTTTTAGACCATGCCTAATAATTTTTGTCTGTATTTTTTGAGACACCGGCAAGCAGCAGAGACGTCAACACGAATGGTGCATATATTTTTGGCTTCGAAAAGTTATTTGAAAAAGTCACTTGAAGAAACCATCTCATTTATTTTGATTTTTGGAGAAACCAAAGCCAAAAACTATAAAAAAAATTGCAAAAAAAAATTGAACATAGCCATTATGGCCAAAAGCGGCGTGGCTTGTGTCAGCATCGTAGATTCGGGCATTTTGCGCAGATTAGCGTCGCGCTTTAGGCGGTGGACTGATTGTCCACCGGTGGTGCAATCATGCAAACGTTGTGCCAAGAAAAGTAAACAGGCAGGGAAGAAAATGGCCAAATTGGAATTAGTTAAGACATCAGGATCAGATCACAGCTGCGTAGTTCAATTAATTAAAGTGGCTCCAGTAGTGTGCTTTTGTGGGAGTCTTAGGATGCCAACTAACCAGTACGTGCATGTTTTCTGTATCACACCTGTATATTTCATTACTCAAAAGATTAAATGCAACTTGTTTTTCTTAAGCGTGAGAGCTTCCAACACAATGCGCTTTGTGTACAGCCCTAGCTCTTTTGGCTCACTGCTTGTTACTATGTTGACCCTAATAAGGACATCACTTCCTTCGAAACATACAATATTCATCTACAAGATAATAGTACAAGAAATTATGATAAGGCCACGTGCATAACGGTTGAATTATCAGGTAAGCTCGTTTCTAGAGTTATATAATTCGGTTTCTGATAATAGGTTGCTGCCTGATGCATATAATGCTATTGTGCTTAGGAATATGGGTAAGAACTAAGAAGAGGCGTATGGAGTTATGAACACGCTTGGAATGAATATTGGAGGTCACCACGTCACTTTGAGACCAGGACAAAAGAATGAAAGCTGGGCAGGCTTGTTTAGATTAGTTTTCCATTGTGAAATTTTGTTGTGTGTTCTTGTATCGACTAGACAAACAGCTGCGATTGCAGGTCTCAACTCTTTCATGTTCCTAATTGATATTCACAATATTCAAATTGCTCTTTTTCTTGTTATTGCTTGTTCTTTGATTGCTCGCAGGAATTGAACCTCATGTTCAGGTCAACCACGTTCTTAGCACGGTTGATAATGACCAAGGTGTGGTGTAGCATTTGCAAAATGGACTTGGTCGTTTTAGTCAAGTAGCCTCATCATCAACGTCATATCAATCAATTGAAGTTATCGTTCTCATCGAAAGATCTGGCCGAACCCTCTCATCAAACCTGTACTAATCTTTTAGCAGGTCTTTTCAAGGAATCAATCAGTTTTGTGTAGAGATGGAAGTAGAGGTAGGTCCGTAGGTCTTTTCATGTAATAGTCTTTTTCCCCGATAGGTCCGTAGATGAGGTCAAAATGTTAAATTTAAATAACAACAGATAATGCATAAACCTGCAGCACTAGAGCTTCCGTCTTCACTAGACTAAGTATTATTGTTTATCAACTCAGAAATTTTGGATTGTTAACTTGGTCTTCACTAGAGCAAGTATTATTGCTTATTAACTTGAAATTTTATATTTGTTCCAATACACCTTTTTAAAGATGCTATTGGGTCTTGACCTTTTCAGTTTTTTTTCTTTTTGGTGTCATTGTCACCATGTAAGTGTCCATAAATTCACAAGGTGTCTGTGAGCAAGGTTCTACTTGGTCTAGTTGTTGCAAGAATCTCTCTCTAAGGATCCCAACATCTCAAGATCATGGCCTCCTGATAAACTCCAAATGTGTGAAGACAAAAACCTGAAGAGAACGAGGGCATATGTATGTGCCGGCCAAAATCCAAAACTCTTAACGCAGCAGCTGCTCCAAAGGGCTTTCGGCCCTGGCGGTTGGGTTTTTTTTTGGAAGGCTGTTTACTGTAGGGCTGTTAGCTTTTTATAAGTAAAAAAAATGAGAAATAATAATAAAAAATCAGAAATTTGGAAAACACTGCCAAATCGTTTGGGACAATGCAAATGAATAATGGAGAAAAAAGAAAAACAAAAAAGGGTTAAAAACCAAATTTTAGAACCCAAAAACTGGTTCGATACTGCCCTAGTGCCTATTAATTTGCTTCTCAACAAACCCACAGGACAGAAAATTGACAATTCTAATTAATTCTTTTATTGCACTGTTTGTACCTACATACGTATCTACCGTAAATATTTCCTTCCTACGTGTTGTATGTTGTAACAACTGCGAATAAATTAGGAGTAGTTGCTGATAGGTAGACCTCGTCGATGAACAAGTACTACAATTTATTCAGAGCTACGAATAGGTTAAATTCGTACAATTCATTCAGCGCACTTGAATACTCAAGGGTGGTATCCAACCTTGCTGATCCATGACATCAGGCTAAGGTCAAAACCACTCGTGTTTGCCAAACCTACACCTAAACTCCCACTCATTTTCTTTATTATTATTTTTCTTACTTTGATTCCTAATGGGAGCAGGTGTGGAGCGCTTTATTTGATTATGCTTCGGCACATCCCCAAGTGCACCTGTAATCATACACAAGAGACATCATAATTCATTGCTTAAGAACACTAACAAACTTGATGGCAGCATTTGCTATTATGAAAGTAGGACGAGAGCTGTGAATGGATATATGTACTTATTGGCATGCAGGAGTATGAAATTTTCGAGTGCAAAGGTTTTTTTTCCAGAATGCTTATACTTTAAAGGCGAAAGTACGTCTTGCCCAACCATCCTAAGGTGATTCATCTGGATCAAATTCTTAAGAACTGTAACCAGCCCACCTATATTTAAATCTCGATCAAATTGGAAAATGTTCAAGATATGGCACAACTATATTGGTTTAATGGCAAAACTTGGGGTATGCAGCACTTGTACTGTTACGCACTAGCTGCACAAAATAATGGCAAGATATGGCGCGATTTCGATGGATTAATTATGTTCGATGGCCTATATTTCCTCACATGATCAATCAAACCACTATAATTACTTATTTTGCGAGAGAAATTTATGAGTAATCTGATGGCATAACTTCGATCAGAATTCAGATACATAGAAATTGAGTACCTTCATCGGCATTTCGTTACACTAACCTTCGGTAAAAAAAAGAAAAAGAAAAGTGGATCTTTTGAACGATTTTTAATGGCCGGTGATTATACTGTAGTGAACTGTGTGTACGTATAGCAGTGATCCGTACTGTACTCAATCGTAACAGTGTAAGTAATGGATGTGAGCATAGCATGCCGATGTGGGGAGCACTCATGATGCGGAGTAATTTATGCTCCTCTGGCTCGGTTGGTGTGAATGTCTGAAACCTGACTGATTGCTCGGGAGTAGGGACGGCAGAATTGACTAACCACTACTGCAGGTTCAATCCAACCATAGAAGAGGAAGGGAAGGCAAAAATGGCACAAAAAAGGTTGGTTCGAACCAATGCTAGTTGTATTCTGGAGCACGGTAGGTTCAAACCATGGCAAAAATGGCTATATGAAAAATATGAGTTCAATTATGTTATGTGTATTAATGTAAAATGGGAGGTATTGGCCATAATGGTAATTATGAGTATTAGATTATTGGACGGGTGTTTTTTAAATGATATATATGTGGTTGCAGTGTCACTTTTCAAAGTTAGGATGACTAGGGTGGTGTAATGTAGGATCGCAAGAGAGTGTAAATGGTGCATTCTCAGTTTTTCTCTTAAAATATTAGAAATTTTTTATTTTAGAGCTAGAGAACTAAGAAGATCATACTTCATAGCCTATAATTAAGCCAGTGGCGGATCCAGGAAAAATTTTTGGAGGGGCTGAAGTACCTTCAGCTCGACCTCAGCCCCTTCTACATTATACATCCATGGCTAAAAATTTAGGGGGGCTCCAAGGGTCCGGTAGCGGTAGGGGGGCTCAAGCCCCCCGCCCCACCGCTGGATCCGCCGCTGAATTAAGCAACAACCCAAAACAACGAATATGCACAAATTCTATGGTTCTGGCCGCAGCAAGCCAGTGATCTAATCGGCGGTCGGTCCAATCAGGCCTAGGAGTAGTCTGAGCGCTCCTCTGTTCTCAAAACAGAAAATCAGTTCGAGTTTAAACCACTTTTAGTGCAAACCTCAAAATCCATGATCAAATGAAATCAAATTTTGCACATACCTTACTCAAGGTCTGTCAGACCTGGATTTTATAATCCAGATTCCTCTGTGATTCCACTGCATTATTCCCTAAATCAGTAGATAGTGCTCACAGATACATTGCTGAATCCTTTCATACATCGCTTGAACCATACCAAGCATTAATATTACACAGCAAAGTTTAGATACACCACATCAACTGACAGTTTACATAAAGGCCAATCAGACCAAATGTTTACAATACAAAACGTGAAAGCGGAAGTAGTAAGCAAAAGTAGGACTAAAAGTATCCACAAGCAAGCGATTGGGGGTAAAATGTGAACCGCAGATATTATCTAAGTCTAGTTAATATATATGCACACGGTCTCCATCCAAGTCTACTTAACTGGGATAAGACACTATGAGAGATCGTCCTAGTTCCCTTCATCAAGTCCTCCGTCTGGACCGGGTGCATCTTCATAGGCATAATAATCTTGTTCACCTGTTTCTGATTTTATTAAACGAGTATGAGCAAAAAACCACATGCTCTACAAGCCAACACACAATATGCAAATATATAGATGCATGGCTTATCTAGGATGGTTCGGGTTGCTTTATTAGCTAAATGCCCTGGCAATGTACAAATAACTATGAAATCCTTGAGACTTAGTAGCTTTAACCAAAACATGTTTTTCTAAAGTATGTGAAAGCTTGCAATAGTAATAGTGGTACATATTCCATCCACCGTTACATGGTCTCTGCACCTCATGCTAGTTTTTCCAGCGTATATCTGCTTAATTCCGTCACTGGGGTCAACGTCCTAGGGCAACACAAATCAGGGCTTTTACTACCTAACTTTTTTCCAATCCTACCCATAAAGTTTTTGAAATAGAACTATATTCATGTTAAGTTTCCATGCCTACTCTTGACCGTGGGCATGGCTATTTAAATAGTTTTTACTCTACAGAAGTTGTACACTTTACTCACAAGAGCCAATCAACCTAATAGCTATACACGATTCTTTGGTCATGTTGATCGAGGGACCGTCACGCAGCTTTTCATCAATACCTTGCCCTTTGGTCATATCACCCATAATTTATGCAGGATGTTCACCACAATGACTAGCATAGCTGGACTACAACTTTTCACAACGACTAGTGCAACTGGCAACCTCACCCTTCCCTGGGTCCCATTCAAGCCAGAACACATCCATGCCACTTGCACTACTTCGCTCCCCCACCAGTGAGATGGCTCCAGGGTTTAATAAATCTTACTAAGCCTAGTTGCACTTTGCAGACTTGTAATTGTACTGCTTTACAATGAGAGGTCATAACAAGATTTAGTCCTTAGAGTTATCTAGACAATTCTACCATAATCCCACACTCTTGTGCATCCACTGCACCAGCCTCCCCACGCCATCCGCTCAGATATTTAATCAAGTTGGGGGTTTTAGGGAATATAAAATAATCCAGTTACCTTATACCATCCATTTTTGACCCATGATTTCCCAGATCAATTTCTTATAGCTGAAGTGATGCCAGGGCAAGTTAGTGGCCCCAAGTATCTAAGCAATACTAAGCATGATATTTAATTATAGCATTATCACGAGTATGTTACCATCATATTTTCTAGGGTGACAAGGGTTGATGGTTCAATCATGTCAAGGAATGAGATATAGTATTAACGTAATGGGAAATAGGCATGCATCTAAAGCCTTAAGGTGAACATAATTTGAATATCAAATAACAACATACAATTTAATAATTTAAACAGATATAATTAACACAAAAGGTATGTTCAATATGGTCAAAGTGTTGACTCACCTTGTTCATGAGATGGTTGATCTTGTGGGTCTTGGCTTGCTCCGGCTTCTTCTTTTTCTTGGGCCTCATATGCTATTTTAACGTTGCACCAAGCTCTAGGGACTTACTTCAATCCATACATGGCTCTCGAGAGTTTACAAATATGGTTTGGGAATTTAGGATTTTCAAAACAGGTGGCTGCTTGATATAGACCCATCCCTCTATGAATCCATTAAGGAATGCACTTTTGATGACCATTTAAAATAACTTAAAGTGCTTAGACACACCAAATGCTAGCAGAATACGAATGGCTTCTAATCTAGCAACAGATGCAAAGATCTCCTCAAAGTTAAAGGCCTCTACCTAGGAGAAACCCTGCACAACGAGTCTAGCCTTATTGTGAACTGGTAACCCATCCTCACTTTGCTTGTTTTTTAAAACCCATTTTATTTCTATGACATTATGACCAAGAGAGAGATCAACTAAGGACCATGTCCTTGTTTCTTTCAAAATTTTCAAGCTCTTAATGCATGACATTAACCTAAGAAACCTCAGATAAAACATAGGTGAAATCTTGGGGCTCAAAGGAGGCAATAAAGATAAATCTGAAGTGAGTAACTCGCTCATAAAGATCACCAATCAGCCGCTCCTAAGGGTATCATCACTGAATATGAAGTGGTGGTTTTGGTGCAGACGTGGCCTCTATCTCGTGGGCTGTGGAGATAGGAGCAAAGCTACACGAAGCACCGGTGAAAGTAGGAGGAGGCTGCTCAACCAAGGTTGAAGTAGTGGTAGTAGACTCTCTAACTAACTCAGGAGCAACTTAGGGAAGGATTGGATCCTCAACATCTTAGTCAAGGTCATTGTTGAAAAAGATGCTCTCCTGAACACCATGTACCTGTGTACCTACACTGTTTGGTCTAGTACCAAGACTAACCTCATCAAAATGACTTCATAGTTCTTCAAGATTTTGTTAGTTTCCAAATTCAAAACACAATAGCACAATTATATGCAGGATATCCAAGAAATATACCATTAGAAGATCTTGATTTAAATTTATCTAAGTTGTTATATTTTAGAATAAAGCACTTTTAATCAAATATCTTAAAATAAAAAACACTAGGTCTATGACCGAACCTTAACTCATAAGAAGTCTTGCCTAAGGATGATCTCAAGAATACCCTGTTTGACACATAACAAGCAATTAAAAATGCCTAAGCCCAAAACCTCCTTGGAGTACTATGCTGATCTAACATAATCCTAGCCAACTTCACTAGAGTCATATTATTTCTCCCTACAACTACATTTTGCTAGGGAACTCTAGGAGAAGAGAACTAGTGTTTTAGACCTTGTTCAGCATAGAAAGTGGTGAAAATTAGTTCTTAAATTCAGTGCCATTATCACTTCTAATGACTCTCAAAACTCCTAGGAGATCAACAGCTAATCTAAGGGTCAACTCCCTAAAGCAACCAAGGGCCTCATCCTTGGAAGTAAGAAAATATACCCAAGAATACCTAGAGTAGTCATCTACAATGACAAGCACATACAACTTCCCTCCTATAGGCTGGACTCTAGAAGGACCAATAGTGTCTAAGTGCAAGAGTTGTCTGGGTGCATCGGTCATCAACATGGTAAGAGGAAGATGTGAAGTAGCAACCATCTTACTATGTCTACAGGGTGAGCAAACTAGGTCCTTACAACTTTTAAGCCTAGGCAAACCTCTAATAAGATCCAAGCTACTAACTTTAGTAAAGTGATCGAAGCCTATATGACCAAGACTATGATCCACAATACTATATCATGAGCATTAGAAGCCACAAGACACCTAGGGCTAGAGCTGGGAGAGACTAAAATCAGCATAAAAGACCTTCTCTAACCTAGAAATCCCAAACACAAACTTGTCAGAGGAATCTAGAACTCTGCACTCACCTCTCTTGAACCTCACCTCTAGACTCTCATCTAAAACCTGGGAAACAGAAAGCAAGTCATACCTCAGCTTACTTACCAAAGTAACATCCTTGAGCATGAATTGTTGTTGACGCGCACAATGCCCTTAGCCATCATGTCCAAGTATAAGCATCCCCGAACGTGATCAACTTGTGACCAATGCATAAGTGACAGAGGAGAACCAATGAGAATCTCTAGTCATGTGTTGAGAACACCTGAAGTCAATAAGCCACACGTCCTCTTACTTGCTCGACGAACCTACAGGCAGAAGCAAAAAACATCAGTGCCTCAGTATTGGGGTTAAAAAATTAAGACTTAAGACTCCATTACTAAGCTACAGGACGAGTAGGAATAGCAGTAGAAGCAGTAATAAAGCGGTTAGTCTAAAAATCATAAGAATACACACAAGAACCACCTAGACCTCTCTGAATTGGTCTACTAAAAGATAAGTACTCCCCTGTCTAGAAACTACTCATGGCCTACCCTCACAAAATCCTAACCCTCAATGTTGTCTAGCTCCCCTAAAGGAGTCAACGAAGGAATCTACGAATCTAGTCCTAATTCTAGGAGTACCTGAGACTAAAGGCCTAGCTCTATAGGTACTCATGAGTGAAGAAACTTCTCTAATGGGCCTCAAAGCACGCACACACTCTCTCTTCTCAAACTTGACCCTAGGGAAGCAAAACTCAACCAAGTGGCCTTTCTTCTTGAAAATGTGCATTGGTACCTAACCTTTTGAGGGGTCGGGCCTGCTAAAGTGGAAGCACCTGACTTGTTAGAAGAGGTTTAGGCAAATTCAGCTGACTTAAACGCAGTCTTTGAAGGTTTAGGTGGTTTGACCTCAATCTTGCCACTCTCCATAACTCTCATTACCTTAGTTGGGTGATTTTTGGAATGCTCGAAGGAGTTGAACCCTAGACATCTATTCTTCATACTCACCTTTGTTTGGTCAAGAATCATGTTGAGGTTTTTTTTGCTAGAAAATCTTTCAATAGTCTTCTTGAATTAGTCATTTTTCTTGCTAAGTTGGCATATATAGTACACTTAAGGTTCTTGATTGCCATAGCATATCTATCTTCATAGATAGCTATCTCTACCTTCAAAGCCTCACATAACACAAAAGGGACACATTAACCCTACCCAGGTGCTTCTCAAATTTGATTCTAAAAGCCTCATGCTTGTCATCTAAATCATTTCCAATCTCGACACAGAATGCACAAGCAATAGAATCAATGGAATTCTTAGATGCAATTATGGTTAAGATTTTGTCATTTTTATCCTCAAGTGTCATGTTAAGAACTTGTATTTCGTTAGTGAGCTTGGGACAATTTTCACATGATTTAGTTTTAGCATGATAAAGCAATTTAGTCAATTCTTTTATTTTTGCTCCCTAAACTCATAATAAGAACATAAATATTCAAGTTTGAATTAAATCAAGGTTTTAGTGGCACTATCAAGTTTTAGTTCAAGCAAGACACAGTTGGAGCAAGATGAAACAATAACACCTAAAGCAACAACACTTATGCTAACATGATTATTGCTAGACTTTAGTATCATTAATTCATCCTTAGCATTTATAAGTTGACTAACAATAGAAGAATGAGCAATCCTAAGCTTATCTAACTTAGAATGTAAAGCAAGGCAATTATCACAGTTTTCATCATTAGAAATTATGGATTTAAGCCTAACAATTTCTCTAAGTTAAAGTTATCAATCATGAAATCTAGATTCCTGATTTTCTTAGTCTTTTTCCTAAGTTCTTGATGAGGATATCCCAACCTTCAATAACCACACTGAAGATGATCATCTCCGCGACCAAGATATTCTCAAGGACCAACAATATCAAGGACCAATCACGAGAAGACGTGCTAAGCAAATACATGATCAGGTGAATGCTAACCTAAGCTACATTTCAGATTCTTGTGACTTGGTCGTGCCCCCCACCTCTTCTTCTTTGATTGAACTCAGGTGCATTGGAGAGGAACAGGGAGGTCCAGGGAGTGGTGGCTGCTCCAATGGATCAAGAGCGTCACGCACTTCATCACCATCATCGTAGTAGTCTCCAAAAGAAAAGGGCCCCATACGGATAGGAGTAGAGGGGTATATATACTAGGAACAACCCTCCTAGCTGGGTATGAACATAAGTCACCACGTTGGAAAGTGGAAGGCCAACTGGTTGAAGCATTCAAAGAGTCTTCTCAAATTCTCGCGCGTCTGCTCAACTTCTGCGCAATCTTTAGTAAAACAGCAATAACTCTCTCCTCGGAAGTCCAAAAGATGAACCGTTTGTTGGAGGTGAAAATAGACTTGATTATATTTCCATCCATATAGGATATGCACAGTAAAATGTGACAGGTTGGTGCGTAAACCTTCAAAGAGTCTTCAGTTTTCGCACAGCATTTATCAGCATGTGCAGCTTTTATAAAATGACCATAACTTTCTTTACACAACTATAAATAATGCACGGTTTGAAACGTATATGCTGGTTGAAAAATTATAATTCATGCAGATAATGATTGCAAAACTCGTTGATTTTCTGGACCTCCCTGTTCCTCTCCAATGCACTTGAGTTCAATCAAAGGAGAAGAGGTGGGGGCATGACCAAGTCACAAGAATCTGAAATGTAGCTTTGGTTAGCATTCACCTGATCATGTATTTGCTTAGCACGTCTTCTCGTGATTGGTCCTTGAGAATATCTTGGTCGCGGAGATGATCATCTTCAGTGTGGTTATTGAAGGTTGGGATGTCCACATCATCTGGTATCAGAGCCGGCGTTCCCACGGTAGGATTAATTTACCCCTAATTTCAGTAGTAGATTAGTTCCTGTTCCGTACCTAATTAGCATCATCTCTTTCATTGAGAACTACCTAATTAGTAGCTTGTCTTTGATCCTAGCATCCAGAACCGAGAGAAAAAAACACAGCCATTTTTTAGTTTTGATATTTTAGAGTGCATTACCAAGTTCTAATCCTTAGAGACGCTGTCTAGTATTGCTAGTCATTGAGTGCCTTACCATACTAGTTTGTTTCATTTAATATAGTTTGTTTCATTAGTGACATGTCAGTTCGGATCAGCAAACAAAAAGAAGAAAAAAAACAAAAAAAAGTATGCATTGAGAAAAAAAACGTGTTTCTCTATTACCATTTCACAGGTTAAGAACGTGCGTTGGTTCTGCTATTTGAGCACCAACAGAGGAGAAAAAAAAGGTTGTGCTGCAAGAATCTACACTTTGCATTTTCAGAAGGTCTTTCTATAGGGTTGGTGCAAAGACTGGCAATCTAGGCATCGATTCCTAGTTGGATTACTATTTGATTTTGCTACTACTAAATTTTAGCACTGTACTCCTTGTGATTATCACTTACCTAGCTCCACCAAAACATCATTAGCGCTTCCTTTACAATCGTGTGTCCACATCTGAGTTGCTACCACCAGTACAAACACCACGATTCGGCGAGGAGCATAAGAGCATGGGTAAGCAAGAGGTGAGTTGTGAGTTGTCCACATATATACATATTTGTTGTTAGTCATAGCTAACATGACAGGAACGTTGGAGAGTGTGCACCATCCTCATGGTGAGGACACTCAAGTCTCAGTGACATGTCAAGAATTTGACCATCAAACACAGCACTTCGAAGGGAGGCTCAATCGCGAGATCATGGCACTTGAACAGCGGCTGGAGGTCACTTTTGCGAGGATGCTCGATGAGCGTTTTCGTGCAGTGGGTAACGGGAATCATCAACAAAACCCCGCTGCCCCACTGGCCGACGATACAGAGGGCGGCGCTCTACCCGGTGTTGCACGGGGTAGGGGTGCCCTAGGTGAAGATGGAAGGCCTTTCCGAGGCCGTGGTGCACGCGGTCGTGGCTTTGGTTCCCGTGGGCATGACATTGGAGACAACTTTCTTGGCTTTTGGAGATTGATTCTATTAAGAACAATGAGAGTGTTCTTGTTTACCGAGTTCTTGTGATTCCCGCGAATTGCATCTAGCTTGTGCTTCTACGCCATCGAGTGTAGCTGTGTGAGTTAGTATTTAGATTTGTGGACTAACGATTGTCTCAGATAGTAGGTTACGGTTGGCTTCCTTGTCGTTGGGTTACAAATTTCCCCAAAGTACCATTCTTGATCCTACACCGTGAGATCAGGCAAATCAGTGCATTGGCTCTCCCGGGCTAGTGTGCATCAGTTCTCCTTCAGTCTAAACAAGAGCACGCTTCATATTCTCAGTCGAGGGACATACCGCATCGAGATCACTATAGGGAGTGTCGTCATCAATGGTGTCATTGGTGATGTCCTCGTCGGCCATGAAGCACATGCTAGTGAAGTCTTGGTTCTTCTTTTTTCCTCTCTCGTCGTCCTTCGTTCCTGCGTCTACATCACTCATGTTGATAGTTTCAAAAGTGGCAAGGACTCGGTTCATGAACTTACAGTAGTTGGTCGTTTTGGTCTTCACGTGGTGAGCTTGAGGATGCCTTTAGAAGTCCTCCTCTTTGACCTTGAGCTTGGGCCACTTGCCCTGAATGTGGTTCAGCTCATAACACTCAAATAGGTGAAAGAGACACTCTTATTGTAGTTCCTAACATTGTGATAAGATTTTATGAATTTGGTGGATAGAAGTGCTAACCCCTCCTCTATGAGTCTTTCCAACTTCTCATCATTCAGGGAATGCACGACAGACAATGAAAAACTAGAAGAACTAAAGTCAGAAGGACTAGAAGAACTGCTCTGAGGATGGTCGACTACAAGAGCCATCAACTCTTTCTTGGGTAGATGTGAGATGAAGTCAATGTCATGCGTCTTCAACCTCAAGTATAGCTTATCCATGGTAAACTCACTCATGATAGTGTTGTCATTGATGGATGTAATCGTCATCTCTAAACCTTCACATCTAGGGTACCAAACACTTATTGTGCATTCTTAGACTCAAGGTAAGTCGAGCCAACCGCATGTAGATTGCTGATGATCTCGGTGAACCTAACAAACAACTCATCCAAAGATTCACCGAGCTTTTGCTCAAACTTGGAGTACTCTTTCTTGAATTAATTTTGTCTCACTTCCTTGTTGATGTACAGTCCTCATGCTAAACAACGAGGGTCATCCAGATCTCTCAAGAAGATGTCAAGTGAGATACTCGATTAAACTCAAATAAACCAAGCCATTGAATCAAGTAGTTACATCCCTTGTTGTTTGCCTCCACATTCGCAGTATTTACCGGAGTGACCTAGTCATTGGTAGGCATAACATAGTGTCTTTTGATTTTCTCCCAAATTGGTTGCCCTTAGGTTTGAATGTAGACTACCATTCGAGCCTTCCAATAGGGATAGTTAACCCCATTGAAGATCGGTGGCTTGGTAGAGTACTTGTCTGATGCCATAGCTCTAAGACCGGTTAAGATCTGTCAAGAAGAGCTAACTAGTCTTTGGTACCACTTGTAGGACCGTAGGGGCAACAATGGGTGAATGGTGCCCTCTCAAATTCCCCTCCCCCAAGTACCAGAAATCTTTTATCCTAGAGCTAAAAATCTAAGAAGATCATATTTCATAGTCTACAATAAAGCAACAACCCTAAACAGCGAAGATGCATAAATTCTGCACTTAACCAATATGACTTGAGGCAGACCGGTGGCAAGTTGGCAATCTGACAGGCTATTAGCTAGCAGTCTAACTGGTGGCCAGTCTGACTGGGCCTAGGAGTGGTCTGACAGCTCCGCGATTTCCAAAATAGAAAATCAACTCGAGTCCAAGCTACTTTTTGTGCAAACTTCAAAATCCATGATCAAATGAAATCAAATTTTTTGCACACCTTGCTGAGGGTCTCAGGAACGTATTCCATCCAAGGATTAGGAGGATCTTGGCTAAAGTCCCAACCTTTTCTTAAAACATGCAAGGTTGCACCAAAACTAGGCAAACATGAAAAACTTGAGATACAACTTGCTCGTGGGTTAAGAATAGCTAAGATGACTCTAGATGTGCTCTCATATGTCATAACAAGTAAAATCACCCAACGAATCGATGCCAAAACATCACATCAAGAAACCTTAAGAGGGGCTCCAATCAAACAAAAATCAGGCAATGTCAAAATCTTGCAAACTATACTGTCTAGATGGTGGAATTTGATCTACATGAGTTATCTCTATCACTTATATATCCTTGACACATAGCAAGATCAAGAAGGGGAGAGAATAGGCAAAGAACCAACAAAAACAAAAGGAAATCAACCAAGACACGAAAACTTCATGAGAGATGACCAAAATTGATTCTATTGCTACTTGAGGATGAAAATTTTATAGCCGCTCCATAAGGAGGACAAGAGAGCACACCACAACACTCACTCTTCTCTCTCAAATCCTAACCCTAACTCAAGGATGGTTGGAATGGTTAGCTACATGCCTCCATCCCCCAACACAATAAATAAATGGAGCAATTAGCCCACATCTGACCCTAATGGATTCTATCCACTAGCTCTAATGGGGGAACCCATTAACCCAACACAACATAGGTTTTGCACTCACACATGTTTTTCAAAGCGCATGAGTCCGAATCCACTAAGTCTTTAGCTTTTGATCAATTTGATTTTTTTAGCATCTCCTTGACCTAAACCTCTTTCCCAAACACTACTCAATCTCTGCGGTTTTGATCAAATGAAGTTTTTAGTATTTGGCCAACTACTAAAATACCCTCGCATTGACTCGGTCTTCACCTTTCTTGCAAGCATTCACCATGCTTGCCAAGTTTAGATGCACTAATGGCTTGCCACATGTCAGCAAGTCACTCTCGCTCTGGTTTCATCAGACCATGCCTCATTTGGATCGACCAAACCAGTTAGTACAACCCATCACTCGAACCTTTTCTTCAACATTCCTTACCTTCCTTATGTCATTCTTGAGCTCAACCATCTCATCTGACATTTTTTATCGTTCTGAACCTCGGCTCCTCCATGAGCATAGTCTAGGTCCTCGCCGTTAACCATAGTTGACTCCAAAGTTTTCTATATGTCCAAAGATAAAGAAATCGTTTTCAGATATAAGTTCTTCACAACTTGACTAACATTAGCTCAAACATGCTACATGTACCATGAATCACAGACCTGGGGCCAAATACCCAATCATTGACCAAATTCCCAAAATGCATAGCTCACTACCAAAAACAGAATCCCCCGATTAGACCGCTGTGCATAGCTAGTTTGACTCTGAGCATGACTGGTAAGACCACTATTCACGGTCGGTCTAACTGGTAGTATTGGCGGCACCAGTCTAACTAGTCATTAGAGCTGGTCAAACCACCAGGGACTGAAACCAGACTAAAAATCCAAATCTTTCATAAAATTGAATTTCAACTCCATATACATTAATAATGGTTCATCACATATATTCCTAGACTATCTAACATGGCCCCTCATATATATTTGATTATTCCCTTGGGTTAAGCACTAGATTGTGCAAAAGCAATGCATCATTGTCTAAATTTTCTATTGAATTTATGTGTTCCATTCAAAGGTCTTAGCATGCTCTCCTGTATCTTGGTATTCCTTATATTTTTAGCTATTCTTTTCATCAGACTCGTTTGCTTAGTTTTAGCATCCAAGTTTGTGTAGTTTAAAACAATGTTATGAAAAATGACCGAATTGGTCGATTGGTGACGACGACCCAAATACATCTAGTTTCAAAGGGGCTAGGCTACCATCAAAGCCCTTCTACGTTCAAATGCTCCATCTATATTAATATTTAAACTAACATAAAAGGTTGAGTTGGCGATGACTGAGGGAATTTTTTAAAATAATCCTTTTTATTCAAAAATACAAAATTATACCTATGTTTTTATTTTTTACAAAAGGAACCCCCTATAGCCCAACTGTTGGGCGGCTGGACCCTGTCGCCCAATGGCCGAGCACCACACAGGCAGTCGCCCAACTATTGGAAGATAGAGATGCATTTGCCCAACTATTGGAAGATAGAGATGCATTTGCCCAACAGTTGAACGACAGGTGCTGTCACCCAACCGTTCGGCGATAGCACCTCTTGTCACCAACAATTCGACGACTAGAGGCCAGATTAAATAATCTATTTTTATTCAAATGTGAGATTGAACAACATTTGTTGAGTGTTGTTAGACTATAAAGTAGAGCTATATGATAGTTGGAATATTTTAGGTAATTCGTTGTGTGTCATATGGCAAAGAAGTTAGCGTTTGTGGTCTTAATTTGTAAATAAATGTAGTAGAGTTGGAGTATCAATTTTTTTGTCACAGTTTAGAATTATTGAAGTACAAATAAGAATGTAACAATATTACATACATCACACAGTAAGTACAAAATTTAAGTATTGGAGAAAGAACAAAAGTAGAGCCAGCGCAGGCACACGGGCCCTACTATGCCCCCCAACAGCACCCCCTTCCTCATCACCACGGCCTACTCCATCTCCGTGTCCTCCCGTACGGCCCTACTTGGGCCTCGTCCTCAGTGCTGAGTGTCAGGGCCTCGGCTCTAAGAGGGAAAGATGGTCAGGAGCCTTGGTCTCATGAGCTCCCAGAGGTGGAGGGGTGGACAGCACTGGCGGCTATGTGGGTAGTGTGCACCACTGAGCTGTGACCCAGAGAACCTCAAGGGGTGTGGGCTGAGGTGCCAGGTCCGTGTTTGCAAAGTTGTCGTCCATGTTTGCGTCACCTGGGGAGGCCCCAAATCCCTAAGGAGGCGTAAGACTTGCAGAGAAAATATTGTTAGTTCATGAAGTAAAGCGATGTGAGCAAATAAATGGAGATGCGACATGTAACAGCCCAGGTTTTTATTAAAATAAAATAAAATAAATAAATAAATAAATAAAAATTGATTAAAATAAAATCTAAATTAAAATAAGTATATTTGTGCCTAAAGTTTAAATTTGGATTTGCCTTGAATTTCTGATTTTGAAAAGCTGGATTTGAAAAGCATTTTCAGAAAATCCTAAAATTATTATTAAATAAAATGATATTTTGATTTTACATAAAAATCTTATGTCAAATTAATTATTTGGAGTTATTTGGCTTTTATTTGGTTTCCTGGATTTTCTGGAGTTCAAAAATGTATTTTTAAAATTAAAAGGTATTTTAAAGTATGAAAACTAAATACCAACATTAGTTGGAAGTATTTTTATTAAGTCCAAAATGTCTCCAGGAGATTCTCTGAATTTTTTTGGAATTTGTGGAGTTTATTTCATTTTTTTCTGAGCTTTATTGCAATTTCTCGGGTTTTCTGAAAATCAAGAAAATCAAAAATAAAATCAAAACCTCTCCCCTCTCCTCTGGCCGCCGCGTGGACGGCCAGATGCCGCCCACGTCACCCGCTCCGATCCCGCCTCCCCCTTCTCCCCACTTGCCACGCGTGCGGCCCAGATCGGCCATCTCCCGCGCGCCTCGGCCCATCTGCCGTTCACCCCTCCCCCTTGCCTCGCCCGTTTGATCCCCGCCCCCGCAATCCAGCCGCTCCCCTCTTCGTCTCTCTGCCCCGCGGGCCCCGCCCGTCAGCCGCGCCCGCGCCCCCTCTCCCGCTGACTGCCTGGGCCCACACGTCAGCTCCTTCTTCCCCACTCACCTTCTTCCTCCGCACGCCGCCTCCGTCTTCCCCGCAACCGCCGCCCCTCGCCCGCCGAGATTGCTTTCCTTTTCCGTCGTCCGTGCGACCCGCGCCTTTCCTTCTTCTTCCTCCCCCGATTCCCTTCCTTCTACGGCCACCCTTTCCTTTCCTCCCTCCTTCCGCAATCGCCGCCGCCCGTAATCAACGGCGAGCGATTCCCACCGGACCTCCCCTCCCCGACCCCTATAAAAGCCACCCTCGGCTCCGCCACCTCTCGCCCCATCTCCCTTCACTCTCCTGCGCCTCTCCCGAGCTCCGCAGCGTCCCCTCGCCGTGCGCATTTGCCGCCGCGGCCGCCCCTTCCTCCGGTGAGGAATCCTGGCCACTCCGGTCCTCCTCACGCCCCGCCACCGCCTCCGTGAGCTTCGCCGCTCCCGAGCGCACCCCGGCCGCCCCTCGGCCGTGCCTCTCCGCCACCAGAGCTCCTCGCCGTCGCCACCCGAACGCCGCTGCCGCCTCCCCTCGTCACCGACCGCCCTCCGGCCGCCCTCGGTAAACATCCGCCCCACCCCCGAGTTCCCCGTCCTCCCCTCTCGCTCCTCGACCCCTCATCGACGGTCGCCGCGCCGCCGTTCGCCGGCGAGCCCGCCACCCCGTGCGCCTCCGACCGGCCGACCACCTTGCCCACGTGGCAGCCCAGGTGGCAGCCATGTGGCACCACCTCAGCGCCACTGCGGCACCTCCTCGCCCGGTCAGCACACCCTGCCACCTCAGCGCCTCCCCTCGCCCGTGGACCTGGTCAATGGACCAGGGCCCACCTGTCAGTGGGGTTTACCCCAAGCTGACGCCAGCATTGCGCAATAAACCCATTTTTCAGTTGAAAAATAATTCCAGCCGAAAAGAAATTCCCAGGGCTGACGCAATGCTGATGTCATAATTCATTTTCCTTTAGAAAAATAATTCCAGAAATTCCTCTTTTTCTTTTTCCCTCTTTTAAAACTTCCCGGAGCCCGTTCTCCTTCGTCCTAACTCCGTTTGAGCCCATTCAAATTTATAAATTCATCAAAAATTCCCCTCTATCCATTTCTAGCCTCAATTCAAATATTTGAAGTCAATTTGAATTTATTTTGAATTTATTTGAATTTAGTGGGTTATTTTCACGTGTAGACTTCGACGATTCAGGAAATTTCTTCGACGAAGATTCAAGCCAAGTTGAAGAGCAAGGCAAGTCACACTCCTTGATCATGTTGATCCCAGTTTTAAAAATAAAATTATATTGATTTAAATTATATTGCATGCATAATTTTATTCAATGTATTTCAATTCAGTTTTAACTTTAGTTAATACCTGTTTGTTAATACCTCCTTTGACATTGCAAATCCTTATACCTTGTCACCTTAGAATAAAACTCTAGTTAATACATTAGTGTTGGCTAGAGAGTTTAAATCAAATGCTTAGACCTGCTTAGTCATAATTTTGATTTTGGGGATACCTTTTCACATAAAATGATATGGTTTTGAACTGTACTCTTGACTTTGGTGAGTCAAGGAGTGTTGTGAAATATTTTGAAAACAAAGTATAAAAAGCTGGTTTAGACTTAGGCAATTGGTTAGGTGGTGGGTGCAGGCATGCACTGTTGTTCGGAGACACAGTGTTGATTGTTGGGCACAAGGGGTATATGGTTGAGCCTAAGTCAGATTAAGGACCGGTCTGTGAGCTACTGTTGCAAAGCCCTAGCGTACTACCACAAGGTTGGTATGGGACTGCCCTGGCTGAATAATCTGCGGGTCCCAACCTGAGCCATTTCGTAGGATGAAAGTGAGCGTGGCGTAGGCCATGAGAAGTCTCACTCGGCTCAAGAGGGGGTCCCGGTCTGGTGGATTCCTTACTGGGGTGAAACCTTAGAGTTGGCTTGGCCAGGTTGAAGGCTTTGCATTGTAAAGGCCTTGTCGTGATCTCCCCGCCGCACACCTAAGGAAGTGTGTAACTCGCGTGGCAAAACGGGATGATCATGTCTTGCGGGTAAAGCTGTACAACCTCTGCAGAGTGTATAATCTATCCTGGATAGCCGTGCCCACGGTCATGGGCATGCTGAGTAAAAGTTTTTCATGGATTAGACTTTGTTGTTCAAAAATATTTTCGAAAACCTTGCGGATGGATGGAATCCGTGAGAGATTGAAATCTGGTGAATGGATGGAATTCATCAGAGTTGCGCAGTGAAAGCGTGTGGATGGATGGAATCCATACGTGATCTTTTGGAAAAGATGGTCTGGGTGGGATGCCCGTGGATAGGTTGGTGTTTGGTCGGAGCCTGCACTGACGGTAATATTTTCAATTACAAGTACTGTCTTTACGTATTGTATTAAATTCAGCATTTTCAACCTATTTATTATATTTCATTAAATGTTGTTTTATGCAAACTAACCCTATGAGCCTTCCATTGAAGCCTTTATCATTATATTGCATTTCTCCGTGTGACTTGCGGAGTGCAAGTTTGTACTCACGTTGCTATCTCCACACAGAGGAAGACGACTTCGACTACGGTGAAGACCAGAACGAGTAGGCCACGTCTTGCAGTTGTTTGCCTGTGGGTAGGCTTGGGCTTCGACTTTTCAGCTTCGCTTCTGCAGTTTCTTTTGCAGTTATTTTTGCCAATGTGCGATGATGTAAACGCTGGCCATAAGGCCGTACTCTTTAAATTAAGTAAATGTCATTATGCTTGGTATTTGTCTTTGTTATCCACTGTGTGCACTAGCTGATCCTGGACTAGTGCGATTTACACAGAGGATCCTGGAGTTGCTGCTCCGGGTTCCGACACGACATACCCTCGGCTAGCGCCATGGTGCACCTGAAGCCGTCTGGAGTGAAGTACGACATGTTGTACGTGTCCTGCGTGGAGAAGCCGAAGGAGACTGGAGGACCCACGTACTATGGTGCTGGCGATATACGGGGCCATGCCCGAGCTAACCCTCTAGTCTTGTCAGGCTACGGCGGTGTCAAATGTGCCTTGGCTGACCCTCCACCCTCGTCAGGGCATGCCGGATGTGGCCACACTGACCCTCTCGCCTAGTGTGCTATCGGATGGGATGGTACTGGCGGACATACCGAGTGTCAACCAGGCATTAGCGTGTCAACCTCCGAAAGCCTCATGCACAACAACAGGCTGACGACACATGTGGCTTGGGCTTGCACACGATGTAAAGTCTGGACTACCTCGCGTGTGACCTCCACATCATCGGTGATCTTCTATAGCACGAAGCGGGAGTCCCTCAAAATCTTGGCACCGATGCCCACCTGCAAGGAAAACATGACAGGGTGAAACCTATAGGTGGGGTTACTAGAAGCGAAGTTTTCAAAATACGATGTAACGTATCGTGCAATGCACGTTCTATGTGAAGTGCACAGGGTATGTGTCGGTCGGTGCTGGGATGTGTGCTGCGGGCGGTCGACAGTGAGTACCAACCTGGTACGTTTCTGGGGAGCATGCCAACGAATATACTCATCAAACATGCTATGGTCATAGGGGGTGGCCTCCTGCACATAGTCTTGTAGCGCGCCCTCCCACTATTTTACCCACACTTCCATCTTCGTCGCCTAGTCCGTGTTGAGGTGGACTCCTTTCCTAGTGTGCCTACAAGACATAATATGTAGTTAGAAGTCATGGCAATGAGACGATAGTAAAAAGAGGGACATCTGTGCCGCTAACTCACACATAGACATTGTCGGGCACAGGCCACCTGACTGGTACTAGAACCACTTGTCATAGGCTGAACTAGCGCATCACACGATGCGCTGTGTAGTCCTCAACGAAGACATCGAACGCAAGCTTCCTCCACATCAGCCAGAAAACCCGGTCGCACCAACACAGCGAGGATTGCCCGCTAGTAGTGCGAGGCTCTAACTCCTCAAGGGAGTACGAGTCCCAGCAGACGTCGTAAGCCATGAGGTGATCAAACTGCTCCACGAAGGGCTCATACGCCTATGTCACCTGCACGTGTGTAAACTATACCTACAAGGAATGGCATCTGTTAGATTGGAGGATCCGTAATATGAAAAAATTAATCACAAGATAGAGTATGTACCCGTCTATGGTACCAAAGATGGTTCACCTCACCCATGTGGTACATCTCTGCCCCGTAGGGAGTGGTGTCCTCCAACAGGGGCCATCCAAGGCTAAAGCACTCGAATGACCATAGCTGTAGTAGGAGCGGACACCCTGCGAGGACTGAGTTTGGCCTCATCCTGCGGCACGTGCCACACATGCCACGATAGGTCATGGCAAGCGATAGGTCATGACCCTAGCGTAAGCGACGAGGTGCACATCAACGGTGTCGCCATGGCTACTGGTGAATAGCACCCAACCAAACAGCCACAACAAATAGGCCTCAAGGTGCTGCGACACCTGGTGCTCATCAGCGATTAGGTCCATCCGCTTGACTTAAGTACAAGCAAAAAGTTAGTAAGACTGTAGTATAAAAAGGAGAGTGCAGCGCTCCAAACTAGAAGGGCATCGAATACGTACCCAGAACTATGAGAGCCACTGCAAGGGTGGGCCATGCGTTCGTACTGGTGGGAAGATGTAGTACAACTACGCGGCCCTAGGCGGAAGGACTCCGTGAAACCTAGCCAGCAGGTCATTGCGCCAGCTGGTTGAGGCCTCCAGCGGGAAGGCAACACCTCCCGCAATAGGGAGGTCAAGTAGCAATGAAGTTATCCATAACCCTAAACCCCCTAAGCTCTCCACACCACACCTATGTCACCCTCTCCTTGAAGAAGTACTCGGACATGAAGTTCGAAGGGTCAATGTGTACAATCTTGCATGTTGTGAGGACATGAGAGCATGGCTTGTGTAAGAGCTTCGGCTTGTTGCACGTATGCTAGGTTCATTCACATGATCTCCGAGGCATACTTTGTGGGTGACAAGAGAATGAACCATCCCAAATTTGTCTCTATCCCGGAGGAGCACGTCGAAACGATGCTCCGTATTGCCTATCACATACACCGTGTGCGATTGGCCCTTCTCTTTCTACGCTATAATCTTTGAGCAATATGGTGTCTGTAGGTTGGCAGCATGAAGTGTGGCATTTGCATGCCTCTCCATGAAATAGTTGATTGTGCTGTACAGAACACCTTCCATAATGGCGACGAGGGGCTAAGAATGAAGGCCCTTAAGAACTCAGTTGTACACCTCCACAAGTATAGTGGTCATTATGCCATACCTTGCGCCATCTGTGTTGTGCAGTAGGGACCATTTCTCCAATAGCTCGGTCTCGATCCAGTGGGAGAAGCACTTGATGTTCCTCGAGGTCCTCCTCCTCGGACTGGTAGGTTCAGGCTCTACCATAGAGCATCAAATTTGCACTGTTAGTTCTATATAGCTATCCTCTAGAATAGTTTCATCAATGGTTGCTTCGGAAATTGCTTGAAGTAGGTGGCCCCCAAGTGGTGAATATACCATTTGTTCATCATATCTAGCCAAGGGAATGGCTCCTCAGGGTCTTGCTAAAGTTTTCTTATGGCCTTTAGCATGTCAGTGTGGCAATCATTGATTACGCACATACCAGGATGAGCTCCAACAACTCTCACCCTCAAATGTTGAAGGAACCACAAGCAGTGTCGTAATTCTCACTTTCAACGATTGCAACGGCCAAGAGTAGAATTTGATTGTTGCCATTAATGCTAATGGCCGTAAGGATCTAACCCTTGTATTTGTGGTCAAAAAGTCCTGTCAACTGAGATCACGGGCAGCATATGCGTGAAAGTCTTGATGCAGGCACCAAAGGCTAATAAGGCACTCTGCAATACCGTAAAACTTGGTGGGGTTATAGATGGCTTGTCCTTCACAACAGTGTACATGCCCAGGTTTCTATCCAGCAGCACTCGAAGCATATGAGGAAGGTTGTCATATGTCACCTCAGAAGAACCAAACTGTTATTCCAAAGTCTTCTACTTTGCACGCCACACTTTCATGTAACTAATCTTGTACTTGAATTTCTTCTCGATAGCCACCATGATGTGCTTGGCCTCCATGTCCTTCTTCTTCACTATCTCTCCATACACCAAATTGGCTATGAAGATGGACGTTAGGTTACAATGCCTCGGTAAAACACTACTGAGCATGTAGGAGTGCAGCTCTACCTTCGAGGCAATCCAGTGAGTCTCATACTTTAGTCTACGTATGTGCAAATGCCAAGGATAATCGGCTTGCTCGCACTTGACGGTGTACTGCTCCTGGCTAGATTTGATGACTTGAAATGTCCGCTGCATGGATAGGGCCCATAGCTTAATGGCAACCTGTAAAGATGCCTCATCAGCAAATATTGAGTGCAACCAAACCTATGTGCCATGGTACTCCCACGGTGATTCGTGCTTGTCATGCACAGCAACACCCTCAGCGTCAAACATGTTCCATTCCTGGGGGATGGGGGCTTTGCCCTCATCGGAACAGTTTTCGTCGTCCTCCTGTATAGTTTCCTCTTCAGCCTAGGCCATCCGGTCATCGCTCTCCATTTGACAAACTATGTACTCTATATACTCCCCTTCATCAGCCTGTCTTATAGGCTCAGCATGCGGTGACTGATCTTCCTCTCCTGCATCTACCGCATCGGCCTTATCATGAGAAACATCCTCCACACCCTCCGTACCATCAGCCTCTGGGTCCACTTATTGACCAACATACTGGGCACCCGAGCTACTCCCACCACCCGGATGATATCCATCGGCAAGGCCTTGTATAGCTTCTTTTGGACATGGTTTCACAAGCAGCACACACTCATTTCCACGGTGCCAGCAGCCTTCCAGAAAGGCCTTTCACACAATCGTGCACATTAGTCTTCTCCACTCCCATCTAATGTATATGGGAGACTAGCTCTAAAGCTCTTATATGATGGCATTGCACACCTCAGAGTCCAAGGAGAAGCTGTGGGTGAGCCAGTACATCATGTCTGCGATTCGTGCATTCTCACCATTTGGGTGTACCAGAGTGGCTTGCGGAAAACTGCTCAAGTCAATACCGTACGGACCTTCACAAACGGTGCCAACACTGTAATGCACTTTCAATCTGGTGAGTATCGGCATGGCTGATGTCTGCCTGCAAATATTTTCAATATTGTAACTAGTCAAATTGCATCGCACGTTGTAGAAGTGCTGTTGTACTATAATTTAGAGTCTACGGCCCATTAGTCATGGCCTGCTACTCTTGGCCCACTCTCTCTCTTACCCTTTATCTATCTCAACCCCTCCTCATTCGTACCGACATCGCTCCCTTTCCTCTACCCCAATATGCATCAACTCCCTATTTACTCCCATACAAACCGATGATGCACTTCTCTCTCTGCTTGACCTCTCTCCTACTCTAAATAATTCCTAATATGTTTGGAGAATTTACATGACACTAACAAAATTAATTAAATAATTAAGTACGCGACATAGTGATTTAAATGGCAATATACCAGTTTTAACGGTACGCATGAATTTTCAATGTATTTACGACATTCCTAATTATTCATAAACGTTGTCTACTAATGTTTTGCATTTTAACATGACTACCAAAATTTTTCACGGTACTCTAACATACTACGATATCCTCACAGTTAAATATTCGCAACGAAATAAATTAATTATGCGCGCACTTCTCCCCCCTTTTCTTTTCTTTCTCCTTTCTTCATGCTTTTCTTTCCAGCCATCTAACCGAAGTTATACTATTTTTTCCTCTAACTATAATTTTTTATGGATGCTAGCTACACTATTCTTTACACTAAATAAACTATTTACTTACTACAAAAATGTAGACTAAGACATAAAAAAATTTCACCTTACGGATGAACCTCTTCTTCTCCTTCCCCTTCTCCTTCCCCTCTCCCTCTTCTCTTCTCCTCTCCTCTTTTTTTCTTTCCTCTCCTCTCTTCTCTTTCTTTCCTCTCCTCTCCTCTTCTTGCGCTCGGCGTTGGCAGTGAACTTGCTCGAGTGCCCAAGTTATAAAGGCGTCTAGTCGCCGAACAGTTGGGCGACAACACCTATTGTTCAACCGTTAGGCAGCTGCATTCGTGTGGCCCAACAGTTGAATGACTGTCTATATGGCGCTCAGCCGTTGGGCGACAGGGGATTACTTTTGTAAAAAAAACATGAGTATAATTTTGTATTTTCGAATAAAAAGGTTATTTAAAAATGTTTATGAGGCACCACCTTGAAGGATCTTTTCTGGATGAATTTGTGCGTTTGACTTGGAGGATGTTCCGAGGAGTATGGGATCATTTGCACACATATGTATGCATGCGACTCGTGTGGTTTTAGGTGACATGGCTGCTAGCCGGCCACATCAACTTTTCTACATTGTCTCTAACACCATCAACCCAGCTCAACGTCACTCAAAACCACTCAAGAAACTAGCTTTGGGGATGTAAAAAAGGATGGTTTAAGAGTTTAGGGTGAAAATTAGACACCGAAAAGAGTTGATGGACTATAAGTAGACCTTTTCATTTTAAATATTTGAATCAATGTCTTTATGGACAAACTGAAACTTTGAACAAAGGGCAAACAAGTCGTTTGGAAACCATATTCTTATATTTATCATGAGGCCTCAAAGACCTCAGGGCCTGTTTGATTGTTTGATACGCATGAATTTTATAGGAATTTCGTAGATAGGAAACATTCACTCTCATTGGATGTGGAGTTTTCTGTAAAATTCAATTGGAAATCCCGCTTTCCAAATATGGCCTTAATGTCAGTGAAATTTAATATTTACTAATGGCTATGGCCTATGTGAGGGATTCTTGGCTGTCTAGGGATACTGACTTGTAGTAATTTTTATTGAAGTGTATCAAATTCTCCCAAATTCATTTGCCCGTCCTCGCCCCTCAATTCTGATTCAGCCAACTATCTAGTCTATGCTAGCTACCTCTAGATAACCAAGAAAATAACCCATAACAACTCTTGAAACGTAGCATTAGCCACTGCAGCTTGCATACTAAAATGCAGAACTAAGAGAGCATCTAAACTAGGACGTAGTAGTAACCAGGATGGTAAGGCTAAATTAGGAGCCTGCTTGTTGGTATCCGGAAAGTTATATTAACAAATTAAACCACTAACTGTTCATGCATGATTAAATGATACAAAAAGCTAGATTTGGTGCTACGAAATATAGCTGGATGTGCTGCTTAAACTAGAGTTCTTGGCCAATTTGGCCCTCCGCGGTATGGCAATGTTGTTTTTTCCCGCACATATTGCCTGATCTGGCCTTCTTGCGTGGCTGGAAAGAGCGTGAGGGGAGGTGGCATGGTCGGGGAGCGCTCGAGGGAGGTGGCATGGCTGCGGAGCGCACGAGGATGGTGGCGTGGTCGGGATGCGTGCGAGGAGGAGGTGGCGCAGTTGGGCTATGCGGGAGGACGCGGTGAGGGAGTGCTGCATATCGGCAGGAGGAGGAGGTGGCGCGCCGTCGCCATCGGACCTTGCGTGCGCCTCTTTCCACCGCATCGCCTCCTCCCCATAGTTCCACCGCCGCTTCCGCCCCCTCCATGCCCCGCCCCCGCTCAGCGTCTTCTGCCCCAATGGCACCAACTCGACCGCTTCCTCCTTGACTACGCCACCCCCTCGTGCGCTCTGTGGCCACACCACCTTCCTCGCGCACTCCGCGGCCACGCCACTCCCCTCACGCCCTCTCTGGCTGCGCCACCTCCCCTTGCGCGCTCCCCGGCCTCGCGAGGGGGCCAGATCGAGCATTACGCGTGGGAGAGGGCTAAATGAGGCATTCCCTTGCCACCGGGGGTGAAATTGGCCAAGAACTCCTTAAACTACTGTACACCAGATTTCATCCATATATATTAAAGAGCACTAAGATAACATAGAGGGAATAACAAATTATATTTACATGTGAATAAATTTAAGTTAATAATGACATTACAGTCTTCCCGAGGTATGTTATGCTCTTCTAGGAACATATATATCGGGTAAAACTACAGAATCCGCTATTGGATAGGTCTAAACGAGACATCTCCCAATGCGACAAATAACGTTGGTACATATTTTTGTAAAGTACTCCATGTAGTGACACCCTATTGTGACGCCCTGAAACTAATGCATGGCTTCAGGCAAATATTTTTGTTCACATCACAATTTTAATTTTAGCCAGTAACATCTTTGGGAATATTTTTCTGTGAGGGAATCTTTGCTAATATTTGGATTAATAATATTTTTAGGAGTAGATTTGTTTCAGATAATACTTTAACAACACACAAAATTAATGTTACAAAATTGCATCTAAATATGGTACCAATGTCCGAAACGTTACGATTATGTTACCGCATGGAGAATACATGTATAATAAATCTTCAGTACAACAGTGATTTGCCATCTTCAGTTAATTAAAAATAAGTCATTTTTTAGGGGAGAAAACAAGTCATTGACCGGCGCAAGCACGAGTGATGAAGTCCTAGAGATATGCGAGCAGGTACTCGTCTGAGCAGGGGTGAAATGAACGAGACATACACAGATCCGACAACGCTTTGGAGCTCGATCTTTTCTTTCGCGATGCGTTGCAGATCAACATGTTGGAACTTTCGAGCAGAAGTTGTAGTAAATTACAGAGAACGAGGTCAACGAGGGACGGTTGTGTCTTCGTAGGGCAACAGAAATGCTTCGTGTGTTGTTTGGACTTGATTTGAATACGAACAAATCAGGTTCTTAATATAACTTACAGTTCATGGTCCACAATCATGACGCTATTTTAAGATCTGAAGTCTATTAATAACAAGAACAACATATTCATCGACTCAAGAACTTAATGGTAATAGAATATTTATTTAGAATCTGTAGTGTAAAAATTAGGTACGTATATTCGTTATCCATGAATTATTAAAATAAATCAGAAAATCTTTCTAAAAGATGACTCTATCCATCCAAGTTTATATAGTTTATTGTTTGAATGGTCTTATGGTTTAAAAAAAATAAGAATTGCCCAAATCGAATATCAGAATCGACCATACTAGAAGTTTCGAGAAGAAGCCGACTAATAAAAGTACGATGCAAATCAGAAAACGGCAACAAGAGTTTGAAGAATTGAAGGTTTGAAGACGGACATGAACTATCAAAAAAAAGAGCAAGTTGACACACGGGCAGGGGCGTAACCACCAGGGGAGCTTAGTAAGGTTTAAATCTCACCTCTCTCGGTGACAATTTTGTATATAGTAAAAATAGAGAAAGAGATATTAACAAATCTAAAGAGAAGCTAGCTCTCCTTGATGAAAAGGTTAACAACAAGCATAAAATTAAAGAAGACAATGACGAGGAGGACGAGAAGTGAAAATTATAAAATTAAAGAAGAGCTAATCAATCAATCAAAAAAAGAAACAAAGTGAAATAATATATGTAAATCATAAAATTAAAAGAAGAAGAAGAGGAGTAGTAGTGAAAATCATAAAATTAAAGAAGAGAAAATCAATCAAAGAAAGAAAGTGAAATATATATGAACCTTCTTGAGTCCGGAGATGACGGTGAAGAGCTCGTGATTCAAATTAGCTTAATTCTAGTATGTTTTATATGATCTAAATTTTCATTGTTATTCATAATTTTCTATTATATCACTAATTTTGATATGTTTTATACATAGGTGACTTATCGCTACTCCGCACTCATGGCGCTTTCTATTATTGAGGTACCTACTTTCTATTCCTCTATTTTTCATTGTTTTCTCCATCCAATTTATAATTTCTATATGAATTTGAAATTTTATAAGAATAAAAGACTAATTTTATGTCATTTTAGTTTAGACCTATAAATAGTTCAGCCCACCCTCAATTTCATTTTTAGCTTCGCCACTGCACACAGGAGACTTAGAACACAATCTAAGATTGAGTCAGGAGTTTTAAGCTATAAATACCTTATCGGTTAGCGAGAAAAACACACACAACACATATCAACTTATCTTTTTTACATATACTTTTCCATGTACCTTAAGAATGACTATAGCTAGTAGAATCTTTCCTTTGTAATTCGATTTTGATCAATATTGCTTCACATTGATGTGATGATCAATATATGAGTTACACTTATCCCCTATTTTGGGATTTGTTTCTGCTTGTTATTGTTTCACGTCGACATTTTGTTTAGAATCAGCTTTCGTTTAGGTCTACCAATTATCCATTTTGCCGATTTACTAGAAAGGTTGGCATGTCGCATACGCTGCTAGGAAGCACTCTCCATAGGAATGTAGTGCTGCTGTCAGGAATTTTTTACGGTAATATAGTGCTTAGAGGTAATAAATAGGAGTAGTCTAACCATTTTTAATATCTCCTTGGTCTATGTATCAAGAGAAATAATTTTCTTGCTATCTTAAGGCACATCGTCATTTTCTTTCTTAGGCTAAAAAAACATTAATGGAATAGCATACACGGTAAAATACTGCATGAATTCAAAATGAAGGAATAGGGGAGAAGATCATTTATGGCAAAAAAATTGTGTTTGGACATGGTTCACAAGAAATAATTCAAGAATTTCAAGCGCGGAAAATTCTATTAAGAGAGTGGTGCGAGAAAGATGGACGGATTTCTCAAAGGAAAAAATAACAGAGGCTTGAGGCCATGTCTGGATTCTAAAAAAAAAATATTAAAGGGATATTTCCTATAAGCTAGATTTATATATCATTACTACAATCCAATCCACTTAATGACGTAAGTTGCTGTGAAACTTTTATCTTACAATTTTTTTTAAAAGTCCTCTGATCTCATCCCACCTTACTAAGAGGGAATTGATTATTTGTCGCTCAATAGATTGCCACTCAACACTTTACCACCCCTCATATTGTAATTGATTTTTTACCACCCAATAGCTTGGAACCTTGATTATATGCCACTTTCAATTATTTTATTCATTTTTCCAGCATTTTAGCCCTTACCTCCCACTTGATCTTTCCATTTTGCCCCCACCGGTTTGGACCCGAATACATGGTCCGGCAGGCTCAAGATTTTTTTTACGATAATCCATTTTTTATTCAAAATTACAGAAATATACCCGCAACAAAAAATTTTACAAAAATAGGCTCCAGTCGCCCCCCATTGGGTGACTAGAGGTAATCGCCCAACCACAGCGCGATACCTATGCAGTTTGGTAACGGTTGGGCGAGTTATTTCTGTCGCCCAACTATTGAGCGACTGATATGCAGTCGCTGTACTGTTCGGCGACAGAGACTCCTGTCGCCCAACGGCTGGGCGACAGCAACGGGTTTTTAACTCGAGCGGCAAGCCTGGCCGCAGTCGCCGCTGTTCATTGCTCGCGCATTTGTTCGGCGACGCGAGAGAGGAGCAGAGAAAGAAGGGAAAGGAGAGAAGAGGAGGAGAAAGGAGGAGAAGAAGAGGAGGGGAAAAAGAGGAGAGCGCGGGATCTTCAAATTTAGGTATTTTCCGAAAGTTTTTGTAGTATATTTGTATAAAATGTTAGAGGTAGTAAATTTAGTATAGAAATTTTTATTATAGGAATTTTTGTGTAGAAATTTTAGTACAATTTTAGTATAGAAATTTTAGTACAATTTTTAGTGTAGAAAATTTAGTATAGAATTTTGTCGTATAGCAATTTTAGTGTAGACATTTTAGTACAATTTTAATATATAAAATTTAGTATAGAAAATCTTAGTATAGATAATTTTAGTATAGAAATTTTAGTACAATTTTTAGTATAGAATTTTGTAGTATAGCAATTTTAGTATAGAAATTTTAGTACAATTTTTAGTATAGAAAATTTAGTATAGAAAATTTTAGTATAGAAATTTTAGTACAATTTTTAGTATAGAAAATTTAGTATAGAATTTTGTAATATAGCAATTTTAGTATAGAAATTATAGTACAATTTTTAGTATAGCAAATTATAGTATAGAAATTTTAGTATAATTTTTAGTATAGAATTTTGTAGTATAGCAATTTTAGTATAGACATTTTAGTACAATTTTTAGTATAGAAAATTTAGTATAGAAAATTGGGTATAGAAAATGTTAGTACAGAAAATTTTAGTACAGAAATTTTAGTATAGAAAATTTAGTATAGCAATTTTCTAGTATAGCAATTTTAGTATAGAAATTTTAGTACAATTTGTAGTATAGAAAATTTAGTACAATTTTTAGTATAGAAAATTTGTAATGTACATTTGTTAGTGTGGAACATTTTTAGTATAGAAATGTCGAGACCCGAATATACAAATCAGGACTCTCCTGTGTAAACTGCACTAGTCCAGGATCACGCTAGTGCACATAGTATAAACAAAGATAAATATCATCCACATCACGATAAGCTAAGAAAAATCCAAATATTAATAATTATCAGAGTACGACCTTATGGCCAAGCTTACAATTAATAGCCTGAAGGGCTTAAAGAAACTAGCAGCGGAAAGCAATCTACTGGGGAGCGAAGTCCTAATCCGCGAAGTCTTCGTAGTATCCTCCTTCTAGTAGCTCCTGCTGATCTGGTCCTTCCTCCTCAACTGAGCAAATATGGTGGAAGTCGTGAGTACATAGAGTACTTAGCAAGTCGTTTGTAACAAAGATGCAATATAGTATGCAAGGCTTAACAAAGGATGGCTGAAAGGTTAATTTTGCATAAAGCAACAATTTAAAGTAAATACAATAAATAGATTGAAAAGCAACTTTAACAAAGGACATTAAATAAATAATCAAAGGAATTGAATATAACCACAAGTGAACTGACCATTCACTTCCCAACTCAACCCACCAGGATTTCATGAAAACTCTACCCCTCGTGTGAAATCACCGAGCATTGTCCATGACCGAGGACACGGCTATTCAAATAGTTTTACACTCTGCAGAGGTTGCACAACTGTACCCACACGATGTGATAATCCTCACGTTAAAGATAATCACAACAAGGCCTTTACAACGATCCATCTCAACCTGATTCCACTCGCTAAGGTTTCGCAGTCGAGTAGGGTACCCCCCTAGTCGATAATTGCCCCCCCTTGCGCCACAACAACATCAGTAGCGAAACCAAAGTTGAGACTTCACAAATTATTATGCCAGGTCTAACCCATACTAGACATGTGGTTTGTACGTTAAAGCTCAGATCAATGGCGCACAAGGTTAAGTCCTTAAGTATTACTCAGGCGAAACATCCACATCCCAATGTGCCAACAGCACCCCCTTTACTGCACGATCATTCGCCCGAGTGAAAGCCAAGTTTGTATAACCAATGCCCATGACACTACCCATGCCATGGCAAACAATTTTTTTAACTGTGGATAACCTCCTCGTTCAAGTATATCATTAAGTCAAGATTAATTAATCACAGGTGATGATAGACCCAACGTTCTAATCATAAGCATGGCTAAGCAACTAAACGTACACCCCATGTGACAACTATTATTGTATCACTAATTAATTACCCAACTTATCGTGACAATGGGATCATGGCATCCAAACTATCAAGGAGGGAATCAATCAAGTTGGACGTTAACTACCAATACAAGGGTTTGATAATAAAATAGTGATGCATGATAATTTAAAACAAAGTAATACATAATAGATTTGAAAACTGGGTTCGACATGATCAAAGGACACGACTTGCCTTGGCCTTGCTCAGTTGACGGCTCTTGATCTTCGAATCCAACTTCAGCTCCTTCGAACGCGTGATCTAACGAGAGAGAAAACAAATTGAAACACAAAATAAATTCAAATAAAATTCAAGTGAACTCCAAAAACTTCCAAACCTGAACCAAAAGGTAGAGCTCAATTTTAGATGAATTTAGGAAAAACAATCGGGTAAATCGGAGTTCGTATGAGGGAGAACGGGCTCTTGGAAAAATCTAATCTGGGGAAAAGGCTGAAAATCAGAAATTGCACTATGCTGTAGACCCGGTGCACGGTATGAACGGTCTACGGTGGACCCGGCGCATGGAACAATGCGGCTGACTGGGCGGCTGGCGCGGCGGCTAGGGCTGATGTGGCGTGGCTTGCGTGGTGGCTAGTGTGGCTCGGTCTGCGGCTCACGGCTGACGAGTGGGTCCCACTTGGCAACGGCTCGGCGCACGGCAGACCAGGTGCACAGGAAGGCGAGCGGTCACGCGCGTGGACCGGGGCAGGCAAAGCGGCCGAGGCGGGCGTTGCGGCGAGGCGGCTCCGGCGGTGCGGCTGACCGGCGTGGGCGGCACGAGCGCGGGCGAGGCGAGGCGGCCGGGCGGCAGGGTGAGGCGACCGGGCGGCGGTGGTCCTGGCCAGCGGTGACTCGGGACGGCGGCGGGGCTCACCGGCGACGGCAGACGACGGCAGCGTCGAGCCTCGGTGGCGAAGGCGACGACACACGGCGGTGGAGGCGAGATGGCCGGCGATCCTCGGTGAAGATGATCGGCGCGGCGATGGCTAGTGGCGGCGAAGGCGGCGGCTGCGGGACGAGGAAGACCCCGGGGGGTCGGGCCCCTTTTATACCCGGTCGGCGAGGAGTCCTAGGCGAAGACGGCGGCGGTGTCCGGGTAGAAAACGCGCGGGGTGGCGGCGTGTCCCGATCGGAGACGGGGACGGAGTCCGGGTCGGGGACGACCCTGACAGGCGAGCCCCACCTGTCGGTGGTGCGGAGCGGCAGACGGCCGAGATCGGCCGCGGCCGAGGGGAGCGCATGGATGGGCGACGCGTGTCGGCCATCCTGCGGAGGGGAGCAGCACGGGCGTGGGTGCGGATGTGCGCCGTGTGGCCAGGGGGCAGGCAGGCTGGCTGCGGAGCGGGTTGGGCTGGCTTGGTGGGCTTCGGCCCACCTGGCTTTTAGGGTTTTTAGGATTTTCCTCTTTCCAAAAATTCAGATAAACCCTTTTGAGCTCTAGAAAATAGCAAATAAATCCAGAAAAATCCCAGAAAGTACAGAAAAGCCCTTGAGGCACATAGAACTCAAATAAAATATTTTTGGCAAATGTTAATGTTTAACTTAATCATGTTAAATCTTTTTAATTAATAAGAATTCCAATTAAGCTTTAATTAATTCCAGAAAAATACAAATGGTGAATTTTATTTTAAAAAGCTTCAAAAAGGCTCCGACAGACACGTATCCCGCGCACCTGGCGCGAGATACGCACATCGCGGTACGTTACACGTATTTTCGAACATTCACTACTAGCAATGCTATCTTGGATAATTAACCATTTTATGTCTTTTCCTTCAGTCTGACGTGGGTCTTTCCATCGTCACGGAGGCCGAGAGTATGCTAAACAGGCTCGCCGCAGGTGCTGAGGTGGGCCACGAGGAGCACATCAGCCCGTACCGTCGTTTCAATGAGTGGGGTAAACGTGTCGTGCACCTACTATCCTGCACGAGGCTACCAGCGGCATCCACGCCCAGCACACAAACGGCTCAGCCACCGGTGCCTCCCCGACTGGCGTGGCAGTACTCTGGAGGCTCTACGTGGGCATGTCCTCCGGCACCTCACCCGGACGAGGCTGGAGGATCTGCCTAGGGATGGGCTCGTACACTGCCAGGCCAGCTGTTCTCGCGTCCTCCGTACATCCCTGGTTTACCCACACATGGGGTGCACTCGACATATGCCCCTTCTCCAGGCGCGATGACCTTCGCTGAGGATACGTATCGTACGATCTCTATTTTATCGTAATGTTTGACATCTGAAACTAGCGATATTACTTTTGCAGGTCATTTCCAGTCCGAGGCCCGGCACGGCCCCACCGCGAGCCCGGACGATGTCGATGAGTACTTCTCTGAGTGGGCCAGGCAGCAGGCTGGGTCTGCACCTCCTGATACAGCACCAGAGGTTCTCTCTGGCAGTGCCCTCACCGGAGGGCACACAGCCTGAGGTGCAGTTGACTCCACCAGCGCAGGGGTGGGTGCGACACCCTCCTGCACGTTTTACTTTCTCGGCGCCTCGTCACCTGTTGCACCGGAGGACGGCCAAGTGGGGCCGTATGGGAGGACGCGGGCGCGGTGACGGGCCACCTCAGGGTGGCGCCTGATTGTACACCATTGTTTCATGTACTGCTTACGTTTTTTTAACGATGTAAATTTTTAGTACTGTGCCGTGCTTATACTCCTCGTTACCTACTCATTAACATCAAAATATCACTTACCATCGTATATATCAATCGTTTTACGGTCAATCGTTCGTAAAAAAATTTCCAAAATTATTTAGGCACCTACAACATACAATGAACATAAACTTTTATTACAACTTTAGCAGATTTTTTACCAGTTTCAAATTACAAAATTGACAAAATTGAAAACATTCACGGGGGGAGCACATGCAGTCGTTTCCCCATTGGGCGACTGCATTAAAGTCGCCCAATGGGTAAGTGACTAGAGGCAGCCGCTGCACGGTGAAGCGAGAGGCATTGTGTCAGCTCCTGGTTGGGCGATAGGCTCCAGTCGTCCACCCGTTGAGCGACTGGAGCCTATTTTTGTAAAAAATTTTGTTGCGGGTATATTTCTGTAATTTCGAATAAAAAATGGATTATTCTTAAAAAAATTCTAGGCTCAACCATCTCGCACCCCCTCACCCTGTCCGTCTTCTTCCCTTCTTCCTCCTTGCGCTCACACCCGTGCAATCCAGGTGACCTCGCGGGCATCAACTCCGGTGAGCCCAACTCACGCTGCCATGTCTCATTCTCAGGTGGCGGCGACGTTCACTTGGTCGGCACTGACGTCTCCAACACCGGCGTCACCTCACCGGAGTCAAAGGATAGCGCAACACAAACTCCTGAACACGAGCAAATTGGTGCTGCCAAAATCGCAGCGTTTTCTCATGACTCTATTGCTTTAAATAGGAAACAAATATGATCACAAATTCCTGTCCGTGAACACCACGACGCACACGCGCCATACCCTCTTCACAAGTCGTGCCATCCCACAACTCAAGGATGTGCTGCGCGCTCTGGACTCAACAAACCGAAAAATAGAAAGTTTATACATACGCTCCTGATTTAGCTAAAACCAAGCACGAGTTATTGACCCAGCTAAAATGTGTGAAGTTTAGAAACTTGAACCGAGCTAGATTATCCAACAATCTCCCCCTAATTCTTGCTCGGTTCACTTGACCTTGACGACGCCATTCTTCTCGCGCAATTCACAGAACTTAGCACGTCCGAGTGACTTAGTCAGGATGTCAGCGAGCTGCTCCTAAGAGCTCGTGAAATCCAAGCATATCCTCCCGCTGTCTAGACATTCACGGATGAAGTGAAATTTAGTATCGATGTGCTTACTTCTGTCATGAAGGACATGATTCTTGCTTAAGGCGATCGTGGACATGTTGTCCATCTTCAATTATGGAGGCTGGAGCTTAGTACCGATCATGTCACCCAACAGCCGTGAGAGCCACACCGCTTGGCATGTCGCTGCCGCGCCCGCGATGTATTCAGCTTCGCAAGAGGAGAGCGCCACCACCCTTTGCTTCTGGGATTGCCAAGAGATTGGCATTTCACCGAGGAAGAAGATAATCCCGGTGGTGCTCTTCCTGTCATCTACATCTCCCCCCAGGTCGCTGTCACTGTAGCCCGTCAGGTGAATGTCGCCGTTCGAGTGCTTGGAGTAGATGATGCCGTAGTCGATCGTGCTGGAGATGTACCGGAGCAGGTGCTTGACGGCGACAAAGTGCTCTTGCCATGGCTTCTGCATGAATCTGCTCACGTAGCCCACGGCAAAAGTGATGTCGGGCCATGTATGCACCATGTACCATAAGCTCCCAACCAGACTGCGATACATCGTTGCGTCCACCTCCAGCGTGGCACTGTTCTTAGACAGCTTCAGATGCGCCTCCATGGGCGTCTGGCACGCGTTGCAGCCTTCCAGCTACGCTTTTTCCAATAGCTTGCATGCGTACGCCGCCTGGCACAGCGTGAGGCGTCCCGGCTCTGCTTCACCTCGATCCCGAGGTAGTAAGAGAGCAACCCCAGGTCACTCATGCAGAAGAGTCAATGCATCTCGCCCTTGAACATGTCGATGCCCTTCGAGCGTGATCCCATGATGATGAGATCGTCGACGTAGACGCCCACCACCACGCATGACGTCGCGACGCCCCTAGTGTACATGTCGTGCTCGCTGGTGCACTGGGTGAAACTGAGTTCACGGAGGCTGCTGTCGAGCTTAACATTCCACGCGCACGATGCTTGACGAAGTCCGTACAAAGCCTTCCGTAGCCTCAGCACCTTCTCCTCATGCCCAGCCACGACGAAGCCTAGCAGTTGCCGGACATACACCTCCTCGCTCAGCTCGGCATTGAGAAACGCTGACTTTACATCCATGTGATGCACAAGCCAACCTTCCCGAGCCGCTACAGCGAGCAACATCCACACTGAATCAATACGAGCAACAGGCGCGAAGACCTCGTCGTACTCGATCCCTTGTTGCTGGACGTAGCCTTTCACCATGAGTCTCGCCTTGAGTTTGACGATGGCCCCCCGTTCATCGCGCTTCAGTTTGAAGACCTACTTCAGGCTGATTGGACGATGGCCTGAAGCCAAGTCGACGAGCATCCAAGTGCTGTTCTGCTCGATCGACGCCATCTCCTCGATCATCGCCTTTCGCCAGCACTCCTCGCCATGTGCCTCCTCGAACGTGGCAGGCTCATCACCCACGGTGAGTAGCAGATCATCCCCCATCTCCCGCTCTGCCAGCCCTGGTGTCGCCGCCGGGCCGAGGATGTTCTCTAGTGTCCTGAACCGAAGCGGGATGTCATCATCGTGTTCGTCGTCGAGGTCTGGTTTAGCCAACAGTGGTGACACGAACTTGACGGCCGTGCTGAGTGTAGGTGTTGCTGGCGGCGTGTGTGGCCCTTCCGCGCTCGTGGACGATATCGCGACCTGTGTCCCAAGTGTCGGTGGCGAGGCGTGGGTCATTACTGTCCCGTCCGGCTGAGACCCCACTGACGCTCTGTGACAGGTTGACACTATCACAAACTCAACATAGAGGGATCCATATCATCCGCACTCGAGCTCCCTGTCGACTTGCTCTAGTCCCACACCTTGCCTTCGTCGAACACCGCATCATGCGAGATGTGAACACGCTTACTGCTCGGACTATAGAACCTGTACGCCTTCGACCCTAGCTCATACCCGATGAACACCATCGGCGTGCTCCTGTTGTCGAGCTTTCGCTGATGCCCGCTGGCGACCTTGACATACGCAACACAACCAAAAGTGCGGAAGAAATGCACGGGTGGCTTGTGGCCGTACCAGGCTTCGAATGGTGTCATCCCCTCGACGCTCCTCGTTGGCACGTAGTTCAGGATGAAAACGGTCATCGTGGCCGCCTCCCCCCAAAACCAACCGGGCATACGCATTGCCTTGAGCATGCTCCGCACCATGCCCAGCACGGTTTGGTTGCGTCGCTCCACCACGCCGTTCTGCTGGGGAGTATACGGCGTGGTAAGGTGGCGCTGGATGCCTTGCTCAGTGCAGTAGTCACCGAACATCCTTGCCGTGAACTCGCCACCGTGATCTGTGCGGAGCGTGCCCATATTCTTTCCTGCTTCTGCCTCCACTCGAGCTTGAAAATGAATTATCGCCGCTGCGGCCTCATCCTTAGACCCCAGTAGCGCGATCCACATGAACCTGCTTTTATCATTGATGACGAGAAGGAAGAGCTGTTTGCCGCCGGGCGTCTTCAGAGTGATGGGCCCGCACAGGTCGGCATGGACCAACTCTAGAAGGTTCTTGGCCCAGAACGCGCTCGCCGCCGGGAATGGGTGCCTCCTTTGCTTGCCGGCGAGATAGCTCTCGCAGACCTGGTCGACGTGGTCGATCTGCAGGAGCCCACGCACCAACTGCCCCTG
The DNA here is from genome assembly GCA_017311315.1 of Dendrocalamus latiflorus. Lineage (NCBI taxonomy): Eukaryota > Viridiplantae > Streptophyta > Magnoliopsida > Poales > Poaceae > Dendrocalamus > Dendrocalamus latiflorus. The sequence continues at coordinate 21,739,930 of CM029623.1, forward strand.
TGCGAGCTGCTTGAGCCCCTGGAAGCCGAGGTGGTCGTACCTAGCATGCCATCGCCAGGCCGCTTCGCTGCTCCGCGCGGCGAGGCGCACCAGCTTGCCGATGTCAAGATCGAGGATGTAGAGCCGGCTTGGCGAGCGCTGCACCTTCGCCATCTGTCGCTGTCGTTGATCCCAGATCCTGAGAACCCCATCCTCGATCGTGATCTTGAAGCCGGCCTCATCCAGTTGGCCAAGGCTGACTATGTTCACTGTCAGCTTGGGGATGTGGTAGACACCGCCGAGCTCCTGGTGCTCCCCATTCTTGCAGTTGAGGAGCACCGTGCCATGCCCCTCGATGCTGACGACGAAGCCGTCCCCAAATCGGACAGTACCGTGGATCCCCGTGTCGAGCTCAGCGAAGGCGGTTTTCACTTCCGTCATGTGATTCGTCGCGCCTATGTCGAGGATCCATCGGGTGCAGTCGCCGTCGCCCTTCCCGCTGAGCTGGACGAAGAGCTTGTCCTCCTCAAGGTGGATCATGGGGGAGTCCGCCGGTGGTGCAGATGTAGGTGGAGGAGGAGGATTGGGGAAAGTGGCGTTGACCGTTGCTGTCACCACCAGTAACGTGGGCTCGCTCTCCTCCTCAGCTTGGGCCGCATGGGCTGCCTCATCTCTTTTCTTTTTACGACACTCCCGAGCCCAATGTCCGGTCTTGCCACAATATCTGCATTGATCGTCGCCGATCGAGTTTCGCCCATTGCCACCGCTGCTTGAAGCCTTGGGTGGCCTGGAACCACCGTGCGCGTCACCCTCCTTGCCACGCCCGAGGCCACATCTTCTTCTCTGGCTTGACGACAACCTCTTGGGCTGTCTTGAAGACCCCTCGCCAGAGAGCTGCATTTTCGCCGCCACGCATGCGATCAGCTTGTCCTCAGTGAGGTTCAGCTTAGCGATGGAGCTGGATCCACCACCAAGATCATGTCGCTCCTCCGCAGACTTGAGCCGACCGATGAGCTCCTCGACGGAGATCTCGCTCAGGTCGAGGAAAGTCTCAATCGCCATGGCGATCTATGTGTACCTTGGCAAGAGTGCCTGGAGGAACTTGCGGACGATCTCTTCCTCTGTGCAGCCGTCATTGAGGACCGCGAGCTGATGCGCGATCCTGTTGATTCAGAAGTCGAACTCATCCACCGTCTCATCGTCGTGGAACTTGAGCCCGTCGAATTCGCGCCGGAGTGTGTTTGCTTTCGCCTTGCGCACGCGCTCCACGCCGACATGCATGGTGTTGATCGCGTCCCACACGATCTTGGCGGTCGCCTTGCTGGCGATGGTTCCCATCATCTCCGTCGGGGCCGCCTTGGCGATAACCTCCAGCGCCATATGTAGGACTGAAATGGCGACAGAGGGGGGGGTGAATGTCGATCTTTTAAAAATCGTCCCCAACAAGTATCTTCTTCTCCAATATCTATGGGAGCTATGAAGGTAGAAGACCAGTGCTCACAAGACACCCCAGCAGCAGGAGAAACACAAATACAGAGACCAGCAAGCGAGAAAAATCAAATAGGGAAAATCTGGCCTCAAGCGGTAGTACCGGAGTGCTATCCACGGTAGTACCGCTGGGGCGGTAGTACCGGGGTGGCTTGAGCGGTAGTACCGCGGCTCGAGCGGTAGTACCGCACGACATGGACAGCCAGTAGAAAATTCAGGCTGAAACTTTGAGATTTCGGGTTTTTGGCTAAATTGAAGGTTTGCTCTCAATCTTTTTGAACCAAGGCCTTACTACAACATGCTAAATAGTAAGGAGACCTTGGAAACAAGAGAATCAAACCAAGAAACAAGAATTTCAGATTGCTTCCCAACCTTTGATCCTATGGCCAAGAGATTTTGCAGATAGCCATAGGACTCTTCAGACCAAATTTTAGGCCATTTCCTCAAGGGAAACACAAAAAGCCTCAAAACCCTAGAAATGAACTGATGAACAGAGAAGGCTCAAAAATGAAATCTGAGATTAAAAGAGGTTTGCTCTAGGGAAACTTGATCAAATGATCTTGAGGCACTATCCCATCAAAGAGCAACCCATTTTGGGCCTTCCCAACAATCAAGAACTCAAAACACAGAAAATCAAGAAATTACTCACAAGAGAAACGAAGAACAGAAAAGAGCACGAGAGGAAATTTCAGATTTCAATAATTGAAGCAAAAGGATTACAAGGAGTCCCGATACGCATGGACATTAGGACATGAGAAATGATTACAAGTAGACACAGCTCCTCCTCTCCCTCTCAATCCTTAAGAACACCAAGAACTACATGGTTCTTGGGAGGAACACACACTCAGAACACTACAAGGAGACAACCAGGGAACACTCTCTGCCTCTCCAACCACTCTCACCCACTAAAGAGCAAAGGAGAAAACAACCTCCAAAGCCTCTTTTGACTCAAATGAAACCCTAATTCTCTCTAGAATCCATGTTGAGGGCATGCAGCCCCTCCACCTATTTATAGCCTTGGCTAACGGGTCTCCAACCCGTTACGCCTGCTATACCCGAACGGAATCGTCTCCCACTTGTGCAGCCTCGCGAAATTCCCGATTCGCCCCTCCTGCACCTTCCGGGAAGCTTCCGCGCTCCTTGCCTCGCACGCCTCGCAACAACCTCGAGTCCACGTCGTCTTCGACACCTCCTGACTGTTCTGACCTCAGCGCCACCTGCGCCTAGTCCAGTCCTCCGTGTCTCACCACGACTCCGTCTCGACGTCCTGCGGTCACACAGACAAGAAACACGTCAAATAGCACCGCTCGATACATGAATGCGTAAATATCATAAACACATCATGCTTACCCATGATGAAGTCCAAACCTGTCGAATCAAAGGAATATGCATCCTAAACCCATACGACTAAGTTTGACCAAGTCCGACCGAGTCCATTGCATCATGCAACGACGTGGTCCGAACCATCCAAACCAAACTCGACTTTCCTAAACCGATGTCAATTACTTATCATTCACACAGGATGACCTCCGCATGGTCTCTCAATCTCCCCCTTGATGAGTATATTGACAAACCTAGAAGAAGCAAGAAGTTGAGTTTGATTTGAAAAATCCAATATGGTCCAAAAGAAGAAGATGAAGCTAATGACCATGTCGACAGTAAGAACACTAGAGCGACCAAGAAAGAGCAAATTATTCTCCAAAGCTCTAAAATGTTCCCAAATGGCTTTTTCTCCTCTATTCTCCCCCTTTTGGAAATAAAAACATCAAGGAGCAAAAGAAAGAATAGTTATGCATATGAATGAAATGGCTGAAGTTTCATTATTCTAAGCATTTAGAGCCATGAGAAGTATCCATAATGACCAGAATGTATTACACCAAGCCATAACTCAATAAAAGGCTATCTAGATCATGACAAGATATGTATAAGCTAGCTGGAACACATAGATGACAATCTGAAAATGTAGGGCATTTAGTGATCATGTCAAGTCATCAATAAGCAAAGTCTAGCTAGAGATATCCAAGGACGATGCAGGCCATGTCAATAAGCTAAGCGGAAACAAGAAGCTAATGTTGAGTCAATTAGAGTGCTATAAGCTCAAAAGTTTATCATTTGGTTAAGCACTTTTCATCTTTAGGTGATTAAGCAAATCTTGCACATTTGACATATTTTCTTTTAAAGCTTATGGCTGTTTCCAACCAAATATTTTGTCATGTGCTAGATCTCAAGCCTTATGCGACTACTCCATGCGAGAAGCTTAAGAAGATAGTTTAGGTCATCCAAAACTCCCCCTGAGTTCATGCCTAGTGCAATGGCAAGCCGTCTTATGAGAAAGAATTGGTGAAATCAGTTTTTTCGCACATAAAAAGAGATCCGTTTGCTTTTTAACAGATTGTGCTAACTCATGATGTATCAAGATGCTAAAATAGCTCAATCTAAGATTCAACCTAGATTCAAGACTCAACTCAGCCTATTTGACATGGCATGAATCATACAAGGATAGCTAAAGATAGACTAAACTCAATTGCTAGCATGACTAGTTTTGGCAAAAGCTAGTCTACACATATGAAGTCATGATAAATCTAGCAAATAAGCACAAGTCATGGCAAGGTGTAAAGCATTGTAAACATATCATAACAGGATAATAATCAAGGCTCAATGTAGTTATATTACAATGCGAAATGCTCAAATGCAAGAAAATCTAGCTCCCCCTCAACATGAGATGCAACTTTTAGTTCAAGTTGAGTTAAGTCAAAATTAAGCTCCAGAAGCTCCCAAAAGAACTCCCCCTGAACCAAAGTAATAAAAATCGAGAAGCTGGCAAAGAAAACAGCAAATAGGCAGTCCTTAAAGCATAGAAAAGATATAGAGCCAATTATGGCTCAGACTGACTCTCATCTACCCCATCTGAATCTAGGACTATTAGGCGGTAATCTAGCACACTAAGGAGCAAGCACGTACCCTGTCTACACAAGGGTGGCCCGACCCTTGCTAGAGCCTACAAGTAGTGAGTTGGCTCAACCTAGTGAAAAGAGAGAAGCGGCTAATAGAGCAGAATCCTAGAACACAAGATGAGAGAAACAGACTAAGCAGCTAGACTAGAAAAACACTCTAACCTATGCTAGAAGGACTAAACCCGATGCACCCCAAATGCAATGCAACCGAAATGAGACAGAAGCATAATCAATATAGTAAAGCAGTAAAGCCCAAAGCTCCCCCTCACTACAGTCCATAAGGACAAACCACCCCAAGCTCTCCCCGTAGAACTGAAAACCTAGAGCTATCCAATGGCTTGGTAAAGATGCCAGCCAACTGGTGGTCACTATCCACAAACTGGAGCACTATATCGCCCTTCTCTACATGGTCTCTAAGGAAGTGAAAGCGAATATCAATATGCTTTGTCTGAGAATGCTGCACTGGGTTCTTAGCAATGTTAATCGCAGAAGTGTTATCACAAAAGAGTGGAACACTGTCTAGAGCTAACCCAAAGTCCCGCAGGGTCGAAACCAACCAAAGTACCTGGCTACAGCAACTGGCTGCGGCAACGTACTCGGCCTCTGCGGTGGACTGTGCAACACCGGACTGCTTCTTCGAAGACCAAGAAACGAGAGAAGTGCCAATGAATTGGCAAGTGCCAGAAGTGCTCTTCCTATCTATCCTACAGCCAGCGAAGTCTGCATCCGAGAAGGCTCTCAAGAAAAGACAGGATGAGGATGAGTACCAGATACCATAGTCGATGGTAGCTCGAAGGTACCGAAAGATGCGCTTCACCGCCTGGCGATGAGATACGCGAGGAGAAGCCTGAAACCGAGCACACAGACACACGAAGAAGTGTATGTCCGGTCTCGAGGCAGTGAGGTAAAGAAGGGAGCTGATCATACTTCTGTACTCTTTCTGATCAACTGGCTCGACATCCTCATCTGGGTCAAGATAGGCCGTAGAAGCCATCGGAGTTGACACCGGCTTACCATGACTCATGTCGAAGCATCTCAGGAGGTCGCGAGTGTACTTGCCTTGATGCAAGAAGGTATCCTCCCGAGTCTGCTTGATTTGGAAGCCAAGGAAGAAGGTCAACTCGCCCATCATGCTCATCTCAAACTCGGTGCTCATGAGATCCGAGAACTGTGAAACCAGAGCATGGGAAGAGCCGCCAAAGATGATGTCGTCGACATAGATCTGGACGAGCAGAAAGTCATTGCCAAGTCTACGGATAAACAAGGTCTTATCTACTTTACCCATTTCAAACCCATGACTCAACAAGTAGGACTTAAGCCTCTCATACTAAGCTCTGGGGGCCTACTTAAGTCCATAAACGCTTTGGAAAGCTTGAAGACATGGTGTGGGTATTTGGGGTTCTCGAAACCTGAAGGCTGTCTCACATAGACTTCTTCCTCAATAAAGCCATTGAGAAATGCACTCTTGACATCCATCTGGTAAAGCTTGAAACCGTTAGAAGCTGCGAAGGCAAGCAGAATTCTAATGGCCTCAAGTCTAGTTACAGGGGCAAAGGTCTCCTCAAAATCTAGACCCTCAACCCGGGAGAAGCCTTGAGCTACCAGTCTAGCCTTGTTTCGAATAACCACCCCATCCTCACTCTGCTTGTTCTTGAATACCCACTTAGTCCCAATGACATTGTGACCTCGAGGAGGCTCAACAAGCGACCAGACCTTGTTTCTCTCGAAATTCTCTAACTCCACATGCATGGCATAACCCAAAATTCATCGGAAAGAGCATGAGAAACATCTTTGGGCTCAAAGGAGGCAATGAAAGCAGAATGGAGACAGAATTGAGATAAGCCACATTTTGAGTGGGTAACATGCTCGAAAAGGTCTCCAATAATTTGCTCTAAAGGATGAGCTTTCTGGATATGTCTAGGAGGTCCAGGATGAGAAGAAGAAGTGGCCTCTACCTTGTGAGCTGACGAGGTAGGAACCGAACCACTAGCTCCAGAAGAAGCAGAAGGCATGGGCTGATCACCTCGAGGTGCAGTGGAAGAGGGCACCTCGAGGGGTGGATGAAAGATGGGATCGGGTAGACAACCCTCATCTTCATCGTCCTCATCATCCACGAAGATGGTCTCGGACTAATCTAAAGAACCTGAGATGTCGGGCCTAGTCCCCGGACTGGCCTCGTCAAAGGTCACCTCATAGGTCTCCACCATTTTACTAGACTCGCAGTTCCAGACCCTATACGCCCGTGAAGAAGGCGAGTAACCTAGAAAGATACCATCACAAGAACGTGACTCGAACTTGTCTAGGTTCCCGGACTTCAGAATAAAGCACTTGCAACCAAACACCCGAAAATGAGAGACGCTGGGCTTTCGCCCGTATCTCAGCTCATAAGAAGTGCGGTGCAAGTGTGCCCGAAGAAAAACTCGATTCGAAACATGGCATGCGGTCGCAATGGCTTCAGCCCAAAACTTCCTCGGTGTAGAGTACTCATCAAGCATCGTCCTGGCCATCTCGACCAAGGTACGGTTCTTCCTCTCCACAACGCCATTCTGCTGAGGGACGTATGGAGAAGAGAACTGGTGCTCTATACCTGTCTCACCACAGAAACTCTCAAAGTAGGAATTCCTGAACTCCGTGCCATTGTCACTGCGGAACGCTCGTAAGGCACCCGGGAGCTCAACAGAAAGCCTACTGAAAAGACCTCGGAAATGTGTAAACGTCTCATCCTTCGAGGCTAAGAAAAACACCCAAGAATACCTCGAGAAGTCATCGACCACAACAAGAACATACCACTTCCCTCCTGCTGACTGCACTCGAGCTGGTCCCACTGTATCCATGTGGAGCAGCTGTCCTGGTGCATCGGTCATAGTAACTGTGACCGGAGGGTGAGATGCGGCAACCATCTTGCCATGCCGGCATGGAGCGCAAACAAGATCTTTGACCATCTTGAGTTTCGGCAGACCACGAATGAGATCGTGCCCGCTAACTCGGGTCAAATGGTCAAATCCAATATAACCAAGTCTCCTATGCCAGAAGGAGAGATCGCGGGACTCAGAAGCAACTAAACACCTGAGAGGATTGCCAGAAGACTCAGAAAACTCAGCACGAAAGATCCTCCCATAACGAGAAATCCCGCAAACCAGACTACCCGAAGAATCAAGAATTTTGCAATTGTTTTTCTTAAAGCTCACCTCAAAGTCGTCATCGGTAAGCTGAGAAACGGAAAGCAAATTATACTGCAGCTTACTAACCAAGGCAACATCTTTCAAAATGAAGGAGTCATTAATGCGCACTGTACCTTTGCCGATGACGCGCCCAGATGAAGCATCTCCGAAGGTGATCGTCTCATCACCTGGAGCGCGGGCAAGGGAAGAAAACCAACGGGAATCTCCGGTCATGTGTCGTGAACACCCGGAGTCTATGAGCCAAACCTTTCCCTTCCCTGCCCGGCGAACCTGAGTCAACAAGAGAGTAAAGTCTCAGTACTGGGGTAAATCAATAGTGATTTTGGCACCCAATACTGAACAACACGTCGAGTAGCAGAAGTAGCCACACACGACTGACCTCTAGCTACCCTACGCTCTCTGTCACTCAAGGCAGAATGTCTGTGAGCAGACCTGAAGCTATTGCGGGGTCCGACTGCTACTCGAGAGCGAGTCGGAACACCGGCAACACGCTGATCACGCCGCGGGTAGCTGTCTCGACGGGGAAAGCGAGATGTACCCCCAGGACGGCGGAAATCACGACCAGGAGCAGTACGAGGACGAAAACCAGAAAACTCGAAAAAACCAAGTCCTCGATGCTGCCCAAACCCATCAAGAGAAACAAACCTAGACCTCGTGTTGGTCTTAGGTGCACTCAGGATCTGGGGCTGACCCTGAATACCCCTAAGAGACTCAACACGGTCTCTACGCGCGATCTTGGCGCGCCTGAAGCATCTCTCGATCGAGTGTCCATCCTTCTGACAGAAGGTGCAGTGGTACTTCACCTTCTGAGAGGTAGAAGCAGCACGGGGAGGCTTCACCTTCTGAGAGGCTGAAGCAGTAGGTGGAATCACCTTACTGTCAGAAATCCCCTGGACATAGTCTACTGATTTAAATTGGACTTTCTCGGTCCTGGGCTTAGTCTCGATCACACCTGGTGATATGGGTCTGAGCACGGCAGGTGGGTGCTTCCTCATGTCCTCATAAAAATCATATCCTAGACATTGATTAAATCTGCAGATTTTAGATTGGTCTAGAATAAGATTGAGCTTATTCTTGCCTCCTACAAATCTCTCGAGAGTGTTCATAAGGTACTGACACTCCCGAAAGAGAGAGGTGCAAGAAGAGCAGGGGGAAGAAGAGACAGCAGAAAGTAAGGGAGCAGAAGAAGAACCAACAGCAGAGGGAAGAATGGCTTGTGCACGCACAGCCGACTCTGAAGGAACAGTCCTACTGCTAGCCAGTTGGTTCACGTCGCTAAGTGTCTCAACCTTACCCTGGGGCTTCTCCCCCTTCTCCACAATCACATTACAAGCACAATGTGGCTTCTCTAGAAGGTCCTTAATTAGCTTCACACATTTCTCATCCAATGCAATCAAGTCAGATTTTAGTTTGTTACAATTAATGCATGGTGAGCTAACAGGGTCCTTAGAAGCAAACTGAGCCAACTTCCTATCATGATCGATCATATCTTGAAACTGTTTGGAGACAGCTTCAAGTTCCGCAGTTAACTTAGGACAGTTCAAGCATGAATCAATCGGCTCAAGTAAAGAAACTTGTAGTTCAGCAATTTTATGATCTGCCCGTTTTAAGTTCATCTTCAAGTTATTGCAATTTTCACAAGACTCGGGCAGATCAAGGAGCATGGCATAAGGTCCTCTAGCAGCAATGTCCTTAACCTCACATGAGGTGGGAGAAGGAGTCTCATCAGTAGTAAGTAGGGTAACAGCCATCCTACTCAACTCTAACTCAGCAAGCAGACTAACATTCTCCACCTTAACAATATCAAGCTCGGAGGACACACTATCATGTGAGGTCCTTAGTTTCTCCATGTCACCCAACAGAGCACAGCATGTATCACAATCATCACGGGAGGGAGCGGATGTAAGTGAAGTAAGCTCCCGTGATAGTCTATCTACTTCCTTCTCTAACTCAGTACACCTAGCCCTAGCTCTAGCATGAAAACCACCTAGCTTAAGAAAAGCATGATTGAGCTGGTCGTAGGTGGGGCATACCTCGTCCGAGTCGGAGTACAGCTCGCTGTCGCTCAGTTCGCCCTCGAGGGCCATGAAGCACATGCCGGAGAAGTCGTCGCCGCCATCCTTGGGCTCTTGGTCACCCGTCTTGTCGTCGTCGCTCCATCCCTCCACCTCGCTGAGGTCGAGGTCGTCGAAGGCGGTGAGGACGCGGTGGAAGAGTTTCTTGGCTTTGCCAAAGTTGCGGAACTTCTTCTTGCCTTGTGCAGGAGCTGAAGGCTTCTTGTTGCGGTTCTTGTCGGTGTAGTCGCTCTTGCCCGAACCGCCGTAGTCGTTCTTGCCTTTCTCCAGCTTGGGGCAGTTTGCCCGAATGTGGTTGGGGCCACCACACTCGAAGCAAATCACCGGTCCTCCTCTCTTTCTATCCCTCCTCCCCTTGTAAGCATGGGAGAATCTTCGAGCAAGGAGGGCCAGCTGCTCATCCGCAAGCTGCTCTAACTAATCATCAGTTATGTCACAGAGAGCAGCAAGGGAGAATCCGCAAAGAGAATCAGAAGAAGAGGAACCAGAAGCCAACGTGAGATCAGTGACCAAAGCCATCGACTGTGACTTCGACCTACGAGAGACAACGTCAATCTCGTGAGTCTTGAGGCGTGAGTACAGCGTGTCAAGAGTCAAGGTCGAGAGGTCTGTCGTGTCCTTGATGGTGGTCACTTTCATCTCCCAAACACGCAGATCAAGTGCCGCGAGCATCTGACGAGCGTTGTCCGAGTCGGGGTATGTGAGACCGACCGCTCGGAGGTTGCTCAAGATCTTGTGGAAACGCGCGAAGCACTCATTGAGGGACTCACCAGCAAGCATCTCGAATTTGTTGTATTCTCGCTTGAACTGGTCCTGTCGAACCGTCTTGATCTGGGTGGTGCCCTCATGGTATGCGTCGAGGGTCACCCAGATATCGTAGGCGGACGACAGGTGGGAGATGCGATCGAACTCGCTACGACTCAGGCCCTGGATAATGATGTTCCTTGCCTTAGCGTTTGCCTCAACATCATGCATATTCTCAGCATTGATGTTCTCATCAGCAGGAACAACAAACCGAACCTTGACCTTGCGCCAGATAGCGTACCCCTGAGCCTGGATGTATGCCTCCATTCGGCTCTTCCAGAAAGGGTAATCAATGCAATCGAAAATGGGCGGCTTGGTCGAGTACTTGTCCGTCGCCATGGCTCTTGAGACCGGTTAAGATCTATTGATTAGAGCTAACCAGCTCTGATACCAATTGTAGGACCGAAATGGCGACAGAGGGGGGTGAATGTCAATCTTTTAAAAATCGCCCCCAACAAGTATCTTCTTCTCCAATAGCTATGGGAGCTATGAAGGTAGAAGACCAGTGCTCACAAGACACCCCAGCAGCAGGAGAAACACAAATACAGAGACCAGCAAGCGAGAAAAATCAAATAGGGAAAAATCTGGCCTCAAGCGGTAGTACCGGAGTGCTATCCACGGTAGTACCGCTGGGGCGGTAGTACCGGGGTGGCTTGAGCGGTAGTACCGCTGCTCGAGCGGTAGTACCGCACGACAGGGACAGCCAGTAGAAAATTCAGGCTAAAACTTTGAGATTTCGGGTTTTTGGCTAAATTGAAGGTTTGCTCTCAATCTTTTTGAACCAAGGCCTTACTACAACATGCTAAATAGTAAGGAGACCCTGGGAAACAAGAGAATCAAACCAAGAAACAAGAATTTCATATTATGGGTAAAAATCTGAAATCTTGCACAACCCGAGCCAAAAAATCAAATTGCTTCCCAACCTTTGATCCTATGGCCAAGAGATTTTGCAGATAAGTTCGCAATAGACATAGGACTCTTCAGACCAAATTTCAGGCCATTTCCTCAAGGGAAACACAAAAAGCCTCAAAACCCTAGAAATGAACTGATGAACAGAGAAGGCTCAAAAATGAAATCTGAGATTAAAAGAGGTTTGCTCTAGGGAAACTTGATCAAATGATCTTGAGGCACTATCCCATCAAAGAGCAACCCATTTTGGGCCTTCCCAACAATCAAGAATTCAAAACACAGAAAATCAAGAAATTACTCACAAGAGAAACGAAGAACAGAAAAGAGCACGAGAGGAAATTTCAGATTTCAATAATTGAAGCAAAAGGATTACAAGGAGTCCCGATACGCATGGACATTAGGACATGAGGAATGATTACAAGTAGACACATCTCCTCCTCTCCCTCTCAATCCTTAAGAACACCAAGAACTAAATGGTTCTTGGGAGTAACACACACTCAGAACACTACAAGGAGACAACCAGGGAACACTCTCTGCCTCTCCAATCACTCTTACCCACTAAAGAGCAATGGAGAAAACAACCTCCAAAGCCTCTTTTGACTCAAATGAAACCCTAATTCTTTCTAGAATCCATGTTGAGGGCATGCAGCCCCTCCACCTATTTATAGCCTTGGCTAACGGGTCTCCAACCCGTTACGCCTGCTATACCCGAACGGAACAGTCTCCCACTTGTGCAGCCTCGCGAAATTCCCGATTCGCCCCTCCTGCACTTTCCGGGAAGCTTCCGCGCTCCTTGCCTCGCACGCCTCGCAACCACCTCGAGTCCACGTCGTCTTCGACACCTCCTGACTGTTCTGACCTCAGCGCCACCTGCGCCTAGTCCAGTCCTCCGTGTCTCACCACGACTTCGTCTCGACGTCCTGCGGTCACACAGACAAGAAACACGTCAAATAGCACCGCTCGATACATGAAAGTGTGAATATCATAAACACATCATGCTTACCCATGATGAAGTCCAAACCTGTCGAATCAAAGGAATATGCATCCTAAACCCATACGACTAAGTTTGACCAAGTCCGACCGAGTCCATTGCATCATGCAACGACATGGTCCGAACCACCCAAACCAAACTCGACTTTCCTAAACCGATGTCAATTACTCATCATTCACACAGGATGACCTCCACATGGTCTCTCACCATACAATCCTCAACATAGTCGGTGGTGCCGATGCTCACCGCAACCCACAGACCGCGCGCCTGCAGCATCACGCGCATGAGCACCACCCAATCGAAGTAGTTCGTCTTTGTGAGTGTCGGGAATGCTCCGCCGCTGCTGCCACCGCTCCCCGATGGATCACCAGACCGCGCTCCGCTCCGCCGTTGCTGCCACCGCTCCCCAATGGCGGCGTTGTCTCCTAGTGAGACTGCCTTGGTGGTGTAGCCGATCGATGGCGTGGCATGAAGGCTTACACGATTGCTTGATCGCGCTTCTGGGTCCGATCCGGCTCTGATACCAATTGACGTCTCCAACACCGGCGCCACCTCGCCGGAGTCCAAGGATAGCGCAGCACAAACTCCTGAACACAAGCAAATTGGTGCTGCCAAAATCGCAGCGGTTTCTCATGACTCTATTGCTTTAAATAGGAAACAAATATGATCACAAATTCGTGTCCGTGAACACCACGACGCGCTCTTCATAAGTCGTGCCATCCCACAACTCAAGGATGTGCCGCGCGCTCTGGACCGAACAAACCGAAAAATAGAAAGTTTGTAAAGACACTTCCGATTTAGCTAAAATCGAGCACGAGTTATTGACCCAGCTAAAACGAGTGAAGTTCAGAAACTTGAACCGAGCTAGATTATCCAACAGGCACAACGTTCGACTGGACTCCCCCTCGAGCATTCCTTGCCCAAGGCACGACAGGGAAAAGGTGATTTAACGTGTCTCCAATTCGCAGGCGAACTACAACACAGTGATGGTTGCGCTAGTTGTGCTTTGTGATGTCAGTGAAGTAGTTAGTTGAGCACGTAAAAGGCGTTGTTAGCTACCGGTTGTTAGCGAAGTGGTGATGCTTTGGGATGTAAGGGAACACTTTATGTAATTTTATTTTGTGCTGAATATAATTTTGTGAATGCGTGTGAATTAGGGTTCGGTCTCCTCTGTCGATGGTGGGGATAGCAGAATGCAAGGGAAGAAATCGGGAGTTGGCAAATAATCAATTCCCTCACAAACGTCATGGAAATTATATTGCCATGCACATTGCGCTGCAACGGGCCTCTAGTGATAACAATTTTGCCGTCCTAAGTCTGGTTTTGGGCTCGGTATAAAATTTGTTTTGGGCTTCGATTTGGCGGTGTATTTTCTCCTCAGGACTGGCCTTACTGACGTGGACCAACCGGATATGAATTGGGCCAAACCGGCCGAATTTGCTCTCAGACGCCACTTCTCGGGAAAACCACGAAGGCCCAAACCGACCCATCCTTCCATTGGACACCAATCACACCACGGTACCACACCACCATGTTGGGAATGGGAAGAAAATTCTGAGAGCAGAGCATTCAAAGGTGAGCACCGTGTTCTTTTTAGTTTACGACTTATAATTTTTAAATAAATAAATAGGATAGTTTTTTTACCATTTCAAAGTGGTATATTTTAATAGCATTTTCTAAGCGGTTTATCGATATTCGGTTCGTTCGCACAGTCTCTCGTTTCTTCCCTAATCCAAAATCCCAGCGAATTCAATCATTGCCACTGCATCCATATCCTGCCCCGCACCACTGCCTCCTCCTCCTCCCACATGCCACCGCCGCAACCGCACCCTCACTGGCATACTCCCCCACTCCTACTCCTTCCCTCCCCCACCCAATCGTCGCTTCGTTCTGCTCTCTTTTCATGTCTCCCGTTTCTTCCTCGATCTGAATCCCCAACGAATCCACCATTGCCCCTCACCGGTGTGCTCCCCCACTCCTCCTCCTTCTCTCCCCATGTCGTCCTCCTCGCTGTTGTTACAGTGCCAATTGTAGTTTGAGTATTTCTTCGACGACGTTTCTCACCAATTCGTAGAGCAAGGCAAGTTACACACATTGACCATGTTGATCCCAGTTTGTAAATAAAATTATGTTGTTTTAAATTATTCTGCATGTATATTTTTATACAATGTATTTCAATTCATTTTTAAAGTTAGTTATTGCCTACTTATTAATTCCTCCATTGATATTGATTCCCAGATACCTTGTCGCCCTAGAATAAAACTCTGGTTAATATATTATGGACTAGAGAATTTTGTATTAAATGCTTAGACGATATTGAGAATACGACATTCTCTACCAGGTATGGGTATTATGAGTATAAAGTTATATCTTTTGAACTAATGAATGCCCTTGCTATTTTTATAGACAATGAATAGTATGCTGCATCAATTCCTTAATGTCTTTGTGGTGGTGTTCATTGATGATATTCTGATCTATTGCAAGATTGAAGAGGAGCACGAGCAGTATTTGAGGCTTGTGCTTGAAATATTGACAAAGAATAGGTTTTATGCCAAGCTAAAGAAATGCGAGTTTTGGATTTCAGAAGTGGCCTTTCTAGGTCATGTGATTAACCGAGAAGGTATTTCTGTTAATTCTAGCAATATCTCTTCAGTGGTGGACTATAAGAGACCTTCCAATATCAATGAAGTGAGGAGTTTTCTAGGCTTAAGCATGATCAGATGCTTAAGCAAGCAAGGAAGCGTCTGGATGAGGGCACAGAAGGATATTTTAGCATTGATGAGTTTGGCGCGTTGCAGTTTAAAAGCCAACTTTTTGTGCCACAAAAGGCTCATGTTAAGACTAACATTCTAAAGGAAACTCATCATACCACGTACACTGTGCATCCTGATGAGACTAAGATGATTTGAAGAAGAGTTTCTGGTGGAAAGGATGAGGGTGGATATTGCTTGGTATGTGGCTTCCTGTGGTGCTTGCCAGCAAGTCAAGGTAGAACATAAGCATTCAGTAGGGTTGTTGCATCCTTTAGAGGTTCCAATATGCCATAGAATGATATATCTATAGACTTTGGGGTTGGCCTACCTCGTATGCAGCGAGGGAAGGATGCTATTTGGGTTATGGTGGACTAGTTCAGTAAGTCCGTGCACTTTAATCCCATCCATATGAAGAATATGGTGAGCGATTTAGCTCCTATCGATGTGCGAGAGATAGTGCGATTAAATAGAGTGCCTAAAACTATTGTTTCAGATTGTGATGCGAAGTTGTCTCTAAGTTTTGAAAGATGGGAACTAGAGTGTCACAAACGTGAGTAGTATCTAGAATTGTTTGTTCCAAGTATGTCTAGTGTTTAAATTCCAGTTCAGTTATGTTTCCCGTTTAGAATCGTGAGGCATACAATTTGAGGCCAAATTCTGTTAAGGGGGATAGAATATAATATTCTAGAAATATCCCGATGGAGGGCCTATGCATAAATAGTAAATAGGGGATACATAAAAATAGGATGCTTGGATCTTTAGTGGTGGAGTCATTTTCTATAACAAGTCATACGGGAGTAGTTGGAATCGGATTAGATCTCATGCCATGATAAAAGGGATCATGGAGAGAGGAGAACACAAACCCTAGCTTTTCTTTTTTTTATGCGTCACACACCAGCCCTTTTTTCTCCATCGTTTGCTACCCGTGTTGCCATCACACGCCTGTGCTCGTGCACCAGTGTCATCCATCCCGAGTTGTCACGTGAGTGCATGCTTGCACTGCACTATGCCGCTACATTCCAAGCTAGCATGTGCGTGCACTCAAAGCGCAGTAGCATGTTGGGTGCGTAGCTGGCGAGTGTCGAGGTGGCACAGCGCCAACCAAGCCAAGAGAGAAACCAAGGGAGAACAAAAGGGCCATAGTAGAGGAAAGATCAGGAGAGAGAAGGGCGGGAAAAATGAGGAAGAGATCGTGGTTTGGCGTTCATCTTTTGGGTATCAATCTAGATGTTTCCTCTCTTCTTTGCTAATTTTATTAGATATTACATTTGGTATTAGAGAGAGGAGTAGTATATGTTCATCAGGAGATCGAATAGTAGATTAGTTTGTCTACGGTAATTTTCTATTGTGATTCCAGATACTATATGGGCATAATTTGATAATGTCATCTGCTAGATAGTTGTATAGAATTTTATAGCTTTTTATAGAGTATTTAATCATCTCAATTGGATGGTTAAATTTTGAGTTATGCTTTTTGTAAGTCTGCTGTCTAGAGAATCATCATCAGTTGGCAGCACTATAGTAATCTATAGATTAAAAATATTAATTGGATGATTTAGGGTTTTTGGTCTACATGAAAAGTGTAGGTAATTGTATAAGGATTCCATAGAGTTCAAGAACATGAATTTGGATGGGTAGAATAGAAATTGTGAATTTTGGAATACTATTGTATAGAACTGGTTACTGCTAGACGCAGCCATGGAAAATTTGAAATTGGCCTGGCAGAAGGTAGAATTGAATGTTGGGCATAACTAGAAAGAGTTAGACAATTTTATTTAGATTCTGAAAATGTTATTTTTTACTATATTTGCATGAGTAGTTTAATAGATATGAAAATGTTATACCTGTTATATAGAAAATGATAGATCTGTCTTCTGGGTTAAAAACGAGGGGTTAAATGATTTAATCTAGACTTGTGGCCAAATAAGATATTGTAGGGAATTTTGTTTAGATTCTAGAACTGGCATGGTTTGCTATGATTGGACTTGGGAGTTGGAAGTTATATCATTTTTAGTACCGAGACAACAAGGGTGACTTTTTTTTATAAAAGGGGAGTTTGGTGGGTTTAGGATGCGTGTAGTTGCGTTGTCGATTAATTGTTGTCTTATCTCTAGATTTAAAATCACAAATGACAATTAAAGATAGTTAATATACCAATAATTCAAGGCACAACATTAAAAGAGAATCCTATTAAAATATAACTCCTTGTTCCAATAACACACAGGCCGTTGGTCATTAATAACAATTTTACTAATCGGTAAAATGATTAAATATGTGCATAGTAGCAATTTGGTTAAATAACAAACCCCACATTATGAGTTAATCATTCGATTAATTAGCAATTAAAACCTAAGAAAATATTACATCTTGAATTGCTAAAAATATGAACTCTAAGATTAATTTGACAAAGTAAATTTATATGCATCACCTGTAGAACTTGCGCCATAATACTTAAATGTTAACACTCGATAAATAATATCCAGTACCCCAGGTAAACTATGACGCATGTCCGTGGGTCCAACCTAACTTATGGAACTTCCTTAGGCTATGTCTAGCCATCTTCGAACCCGAGGCGGAATATTCCTATAAATATTCCTCCATCCTTGATCTCTTCCCTGATAGAGTTTCTCGACTATTTCCCTGTTTGCTCAAACTTTGTTTGACCTTGTCAAGCATCTCGCACTCGCTAAACCCTAACTCATATAACCAACTTAAACCTATTAAAATTCAATCGAGCTTATTTCAGATTTATTTGGATCTTTGAAGCTCTTTGGATTTATTTGGATTTTGATCATTTATTACATAATTAGAAGTTAGAGTCCCGAAGAAGCAACAACTCGAGTGGGATCAAGATCCGGATAAAGACGAAGACCAGGAATCTCAAGACCATTGACTAAGAAAGTTTTGAGTAAGATCAAGGCCAAGGCAAATTAAGCGAGGCAAGTCATCACTTTGATCATATTGCACTTACCTCCTGAATGCAAGTTATTTTATTTGAAAGTTTCAAATTGCATGCTTAACTTTTTTATGCAAATTATATTTGCATTAGCTCATAGTTAAATTCCCTATAGATAATTGCTTAAGTATACCCACTCTTTGACTTTGGACATAAAACCTTGTCACCCTAAAAATAATGGTAAACATATTAATGATAAATCTGTATCTAAGCGCCATGCTAAGCCTTGCTTAGATACTCAGGGCATTAATGTGCCCTAACATTATTTCAAATTTGAAAACTTGGTTTGGGTGGTCATTGGTGGGAAGTGGCTGGTATGTCGAACTCAATTATTTTATGCTTCTAAAAACCCTCATCTTGCTTAAATATTTAGGTGGATGGTAAGTTGGCCTGGTGCAGATGGAGCACAAGAGTGTGGTTTGTGGCAGAATGGCCTAGATAACTCTAAGAACTAAATCTTGTAATGATCTCTCAA
Source organism: Dendrocalamus latiflorus (assembly GCA_017311315.1). NCBI lineage: Eukaryota > Viridiplantae > Streptophyta > Magnoliopsida > Poales > Poaceae > Dendrocalamus > Dendrocalamus latiflorus. Next base: position 21,758,496 of record CM029623.1, read on the forward strand.
TGTAAAATAGTGCAATCATAAGTCTATAATAGGTATGACTTAGCTAAATAATTTACCAAACCTTAGAGTCATCTCGAATAGTGGGGAACGGGGATAGGTGCATGCAGATTTTGATCTGGTTTGATTGGGATACCTGGTAAGAAGGTGTTGTTTCTCCTGCACCGCTGGGAACTTCCCTCACAACTCACTACAAGGAATCCTAACTATTGCAATGAAAAAATTGTAACGAAATATATTTCATTGCAATAGTTAAATTTATTGCCACAAATTATTTGTTTGTTGCAATAAATTTGTTATATTGCCACAATTGTAAGTTGTTGTGATAATTTTTATTTTCATTGCAATAAATCGATTGTAGTGCAATGAAAAAATAAATCGTTGCATTAACTATTTACTATTACAATAATTTCATATTGTTGTGATATATGTATTCTATTGCAACAATATATAGGTATGGTATATCTTAATTAATTTTCGCACCAAAATTTTTATTTTCCCACCATATTTTGTTGACACATGTACTGGAGTTTCCCACCAAATATTTGTGTAGCCAGGCAAAACAAATTTTCTTTCTTCCTCTCAGAGTTGGTTACTAGTAATTTATAAACCATTCACTATTTACCTTGACCCAATCCATCTTGATCTGCGGCCGTCTCTATTACAACACCGTAAAAACCCTACTTCATGTCCACCATAGCATTTGTTGATGATGAGAGGAGTTCCCACCTACCCACCACCAGGACGCACTTCATGTCCTCCTACTCGCTGCGCTCAACCCCTACCACCGTCGCACCGAGCCCCTACCACCGCCGCGCCGAGCCCCCACCTCCTCACCCTGCCCAACGCCGACCACCGCCACGCCCAGCACCCACCCTTGCGGCCAGCTCCCGCCACCACTGCACCGAGCCCCTACCTCCTCGCCCCACTCAGTGTTGACCACCGTTGCACCCAACCCCCTCCACCATCGTGTTGAACCCCCACCCCCTCGCCCCGCCCAACACCAACCACCCCCACCCCCGCCGTGCTGAGCCCCCACCATCGCCATGCCATGCCCACCCCCACATTGCGCCTGACCCGCTCGTACCACAGCGCTACACCCAACCTTCACCTCCCCACTCGATCCCATCCTCTACCCAATCCACTCCACCCTAGTGCCGACCCACCAATCCAGTCCCTTCTGACACCAAATCCCCCATGATGTCGACCTGATCTATTCCTCTCCTGCGCCGGCCACACTGCCCCATACAGATATTATGGTCCCTAGGCTGGTATCTCAGCCCGGCTCCTCCCTTTGTCCTAGAACCGATGCCATCCCCTACTTCCTCTATCGAGATCTTGTTCTAAACTTTATTGATCTGTCAATCTCTTTCTTCTGTGTATATTTTGATTTGCACTGCTCAACTATCTTGCAAGTAATCTTGGTGGTAGAAGAACACACCTTTATTTGGTTTAAGGCAAAAAGCTCCAGGCCAGTCATATCCATAACCTTCAAGCAGGTGTTAATCTATCTCCCAAACATCTTAGATGCTGCCAGCTAATGAAGAGCAAACAATATATTTAATATCTATTTATATAACTTTGGTACCATGAATCATCAAGAGAAGACACTTATCAGGACAATACGCTCCTAATTTCATTCATTTGTATGTGTGAAAGGTTGAGGGGGAGGTGAGGAAGGTAGTGCATAGCTTGATTTGGCAATAAGCTCACCAATGGTAACAAATTGATGTAGTAGCACTCGCGAACTATGGAAGGGACGATGATGAAATATGACGAGCTCATTGCAGGAATGGAGAAATTAGTTTAGGGGCAAATAAAGAGGGAGGTGGAACACGAGATGATGCAGTTGTTTTTTTTCACAGCTCACCAAATCGACCGAAATGGTGAGGCAATGTAACGTGGCTGACAGCAAGATAACACCCGTCGCAAGCTTGGCTCCATGTGGTTGGGACTTAGGGATGATGAAGAGGGGGAGGAGGAGCATGAAAATTGTGGTGGATGGAGGCTGATGACGAGGCCTAGCACAAAGATCCTGAGCTTCTCTATCGTGAGCTTGATTTGAGGAATAGGGACAGAGAGGAGACGAGGAAGAAGACACATACGTTAACTTGCACAAGGATGTGGACGACAAATCAGCTATTTCTTCCCACGTGTATGCCATGTTAGCTAAAATCAGCTTAAAGATGGTAAAATAAGTGGTATTAATAGTTAAGAGATGTGAAACATCCAGATTTTGTAATTGATGATTGAAATATAGACTTTCGCAATAGTTTAAGGGGACATATGGACTTGCCCATTCGTATAAGGATTTGCTGATGGCTTTTACCTGTAGTTGATGAATAGTAGTGGCTAATGCAAATAACTTTGGTTGTTGTTAATGAATAGTAGCGGTTGAGTGCATTATGTAAGTGAGTAAACAACATAGCAATGAAAAGCATTCCAACATTTAGATCACTATGCAATTTACGGAATTGTGATATAATAAAATATAAAGTGCAGTACAACATACGAAAGTACAAAGTAATGACTGATAGAAGTGGCTTATAGAAACTGGGATGTTCGTATTGGTTTTGCCTTTTCTAAACAAAAGTCAAAATCCAAAGTCAATACGAATATGCCTTTATTTCATGATTTTACTAGTACTACTTAGGGGTGTCAACGGATCAAATATAAATGAAATAGTCAAGATGCATATATCAGATAAAATAGATAATAAAAATATAATTGATACTTTTTTGAGTTTTATTACATCAAATACGAATCAAATAGTACCAATTCAAATACAGCATGAAACGTTAATTCGGATACCCTGCTACCACCCCGCGTCCAAAGTTCCCCCTCCCCTTCGCGTACCCACCCACTCTCCGCCGCCTCTCTTACCCTCCCACCACTCCAAACCCTAGCTTTTCCCTCTTCCTTCTCGAACCTTCCATGGCCGACGGCGAGCCGGACGCACCGACCGAGGAGAAGCGCCCACTACCGGCGGATACTGCAGAGTTGGAGAAGCAGCTGCCGCCGGAGCCCTCCAAGGCGCTCCCGGCCGAGGCGGAGCCGGAGAAGAAGGCGGAGATGGAGACGGAGGAGGAAGAGGAGGGGGGTGAGAAGGCGGAGGCGAAGGCGAAGGAGATGGAGAAGGAGGAAGTAACGGGGATGGAGATTGAGAAGGAGGAGGCGCAGGCGGAGGCGGAGGCGAAGGAGAAGAGGGTGGGGGCGGAGGTGAAGGTGGAGCGGAAGGAGACTGCGAAGGAGGAGGAGACGGAGACGGTGGAGGTTGAGGTGACGCGGCGGCCGGCCGGGGCTGGCGCGGAGGCGCCCATCGTGGCGGTGCCGTGCTTCATCGTGCCTCCAGGGTTCGCGGTGCGTGTGTCGTTCCTCTCTTTCTAGGTCGTTGATGCTTTTGGTTGCATTGTAGGGATTGGATGGGCCTTGGAAGTGATTAGGGTTTTGGGTGCATCCTGTTCAGGTCGTTTCTAGACTATAAGGATAAAGTCGGTACTTCATTCGGACGCTTTGTGTATATTGTAAACGAAATGGCTAGTGCTCGAGTGTTGATGTAGAAAATATGGCGGATTTTGAAATGTGCTTTTGATGTATGGACAAAGGGAGTAGATTTCGGATCCTAGTTAGCCAATCAGAACTGACAATAAATTGCAGTGTGATAATGTTTCATGTGATAGTTGGTGCCGGAAATGGGCCGATTTTTTCTGCCATACCCTACTCAGTTCGTGTATGTGTAGTTCTTAATATTGTACTTGGGTTGGAATTACAAATTCCTGTAATCCAGTTTTGAGGAAGCTCACTTTAGTGAATCCAGTTTTGAGGAAGCTCACTTTAGTGAATAGTTAGGTATTGTTGGTGTCGAGGTGAGTCCCATATTTGAGGTGTATTTGTATGTTGGTGATGATAATTGGTGTGATCTTCTGGGACAGGTGTTGTAATTACTCTATTCTCTCTTTAATGAATGGGCAGAACTCCTGCCATCTGCTTCAAAAAAAAAAAAACCAAAAACCTTGAGGAAGCTTGAAATTCATGTGATGCTAATAGTGATGGGCCTGAGCTCATGTGTTTTAAGTGTAGTTACATATTGTTATAATGAATTTTGTTGCTGTTGTGTAACTTTGCCAGTGGAGTAGTCGGAGTTCGGGCATTGTACTACCAAGGAACCAGAGTTCCTTCGGATTAATTCACATGTGGACAAACCGATGGTTCAATTTAGATTCTAGCATTTAAATCAGAAATTCAGAATTGAGATAAATTGCAGCTTGATGATCATATGTGATAAAATAGAGAAATTTGAAGTTTTGTGCCATTCTTAGGTTGTGCTTGTGCAGTTAGATTGGGCTTGTATCTGGGTTCGTAGTTAATAATTTCGAGGTATCCATTCTAGAGGAGGGGAATGCTAGTGTTCATGTTTTGGAACTTACATATATTTGATGTGCTAGACTTCTAGGTGGTGCTTGAGTGATCTTTGTTGCAACATTGTTAGCCATCACTTTGTCACTGTTTGTAATTTTACTGGCTACTGCCACATGTGGTGGTAGGGTTGGGCTACTGCCATATGGCCCACATGTTTGTCCATATGAAGTTTTCTGCATTTAGAAATGTTGGTAAGAAGTCTTTTCTAGGGGACAATATGGTCCTGCGTTGAAAAGGTGTTGCTACCTATCATTAAACACAAGGTACAAAACAAAGTTTGGTAACTTTAGCATACCCTGCAATTTAATTGTTCTAGGAAGATGTCACAATTTGGTCAAAGCAAAACACGTATAGATATGTATACAAAAGTAATATTACATGATGTTGACAAAAAAATGCAAACGATTTAGTAGAAGTTTGTGCTTGCTTCAAGTGTAACATCAATGCACTAATTTGTACAGGTATGAACAATTGACTTAATGCTGTAGTTTCCATTAGTTCATTTTATTTGACACAATGTATATCATTTGTTATGCTCTCTGGATGTTATCCTAATCCTGGAAGATCATAGTTAAATATGAAGATATGAACCTTTAATCCAATACACATTGGATCACTGTGTCACCTGTTTAATGCGGAAATGGACTGGCTTAATCTTGTTCAACATGCTGCAAAGATCCTAGGATCTTGCATTACGTGGGTAGTAGTACATTGAAATTTGATGGCTGGAAGGAAATCTCTATTGATTGGTTTAGTTTTGTGAGCAGTGTTCCCCAAGGCGGCTGCCTAGCCCGCCTTGGTGCTAGGCATCACCCTCCCACCTAGCAGATTATTTATCCCTCCTAGGCGGCCGCCTAGCCCACCTAATTGGCGATTAGGCCTAGGCACTGGTCTGTCGCCTGAATAGCACCTAGCGTCTTGGTGAAAACTGTTTGTGAATGAGTTTTCTTTCCTATAGCATGCCACATAGGTTCTTACTAGAAACACATTACCATATTCCTTGTGTTTTTATGTCAACAAAGTGTAGACTACTAGATTTGTTTTCCAGTTATGTATGGTGCTTTGTTTTGGTGTATTACTTGATTTGTGAAAAATTATCTTTCTGAAATTAGGGCCAGTTTGCGATGAGTCATCAAGCAGCTTTGGCAAGTGTTACAGCTCAGGCACAAATGCAATTGCAATCACCAACCTCATCTGCATATTCCGAAGGGTTGTCGAGCCCATTTCCACATTCTATAACACCTAAAGCTATAGTGCCACTGCAGCAAGCGCCGTCAATAACTCAAGGAAGTGTTTGTAGACCAATGGTAGAGAAGTCATCCTCATCTGAGTCAATACTGCATCACCATGTGGCTGTAAATACGGTGGGTGATGGCTTCAACTGGAGGAAGTATGGTCAGAAGCAAGTGAAAAGTAGTGATAATTCCAGGAGCTACTATAGATGCACCAACTCAAGTTGCTTGGCTAAAAAGAAGGTTGAGCACTGCCCTGATGGCCGTGTTGTGGAAATCATATATAGAGGAACACATAATCATGAACCACCACGAAAGACCAGATTTATAAAAGAGAGAGTGCCTCAGATTAATGTTTACTCTGGAGACGATGAAACCTTGCGACTTGTGAACACCAAAATTATAGAATCCCGTACACCGACATGTAAATTGAGCCAGAGTGCTGTCTCTGAAACTTCTGAACAGCAGCTCTTTTGTTCAAGTGATTGCGAAGAGGATGCTAGTAACAAATCTGAAGATGAACATCTTGTTGCAAAATCCCAGCCAAAGCGAAGGTCATTGTACTTTCGCACTATTTGCTTCATTCATATTTTTTTGATTAGTTGTTCTTACCTTTTGTTTTCTCTATTGTATTGTTTCATTGAGCAGGATAGTTGAAGCCACGGCACCAAACTTAACTCCAGTTCTCAGAACTGTTAGAGAGCAAAAGATTATTGTGCAGGCTGGGAAAATGAGCGATGGATATAGATGGCGTAAGTATGGACAAAAAATTGTGAAGGGAAATCCAAACCCCAGGTGTGTTGCTATCTCTCTTTCATGGTTACTGGTTGTACTTGTATCTATTAAACACGATTGCTACTTGCCTACTATACTAGGTAGGGGTGAAAACGAACGGATGGTTTCCGACCGATCCGGACTATTTTCGAATACGGATACTCTCGGCTCAGATATTTGTCGGATAGTATCGGATCGGATGGTTTCCGACCGATCAGTGATAGTTTGTCTTGCCTATATATGTGATTTGGAATGAATTCCTTCTATTCGCTGGCTCGCTCTTTCTGTGATGGTTTCCGACCGATCTGGACTGTTTTTGAATGCGGATACCCTTGGCTTGGATATTTGTTGGATAGTATCGTATCAGAAACGAATATGGACTTTTTCTGTCGGATACGAATACAGATTCAGTAGTTCACTATCTGTCAAATACGGATCCGGATATTCAGGGGCCAAATATCTACAGTATATATCATTTATTTTAGCTAGCCCATTTACATGATACTTTAGTAGCCCATTATACATTAACAGATACATCAATAAATGAAGTTAGGGAAGGAATCTTGTATGAAAGATTACATGATTGTTCTTCATGAACGTTTGTATTAAGTAAACTATTTATTTTTTGTTCGTTTTATGTGTACAGTTTAAAGGGGTTTTCATGTTTTGAGAAATATTCGTAACCGTATTCGATTTGATTCGTATTTGCTCCGTATTTGCATTCGATATTATTCGTATTCGTGTCCGCATCTGGGGAAAAGTATGAAAACAAATATGACAGAGCTATTATCCGTCAGTATTTGATCCATTTTTGTCCCTAATCCTAGGTATTTTTAATGATGCTGTGTACTTAACTTCAATTCAAGTACAGTACTATAGAACAATTTTACATAAATGCTATTGAATATTCACTGTCTATTGTTAATTCGGAGGATCTTGACTTCTTGGCCCATTTTCATCCACCATAGGGTCATTTTTAGTTTTTTTCTAACTTTTAGCTATAGAGGTTTATTATATAGAGTTTCATTCTTTTTCCCTTTTTCTTAGTCCTACAAGAGGGTCAAATTTTGTCCTGATCTCAGACATCTGAGTATTGGGTTCTTGCATTGAACTTTGGCTGGCATTGCTGGTTTGTTTTCATAATTTAGATGAACTTTGTCTTCCTTGATACTTGAAATTGTCCATACAATATTTGCACAAATGGCATGTAATTATGTTTGTGGAAACTGAATTCCTCATGCAACACCATCTTAAGTGATATAAATGGTATTATGTGTGGTTAGCTACATTTTCCCTTTACTTCCAATGATTTTCAGTCCTAGCTTGCAATAACTTTTGAGTATGTTAATGGAACAGAAATAATAAGATTTTCAAAATTCATGGCCCCAATTTTTTTTGTCACAGTTCTCCTAGATTATACTTTAATTGTTTATTTAGTTATTTATATTACAATATAATAGTGACACCTATATAATTATAATTTCCTGAAAGTTTCTTTAAAGACGAATACAATGATTTATGTGATCGAACCAGTATAATGATGAAACAATTCTTGGTGAAAGGACAGGTCCTGAACCATCTAAACAGAATCGCAATATTATGTTTAAGGAAGATGTTTATATATTGAAAGGAAATTGCATTACTGTGTCTCCCTGTGAGATGTAAGATGTGTAAGGAAAAATAACAACTAACAAGTATCTTGTTTTTTGGTTCTCCCCTAAGCCATTGACGCCATGGATCATTGCACATGCCAATTAGTCCCATACGTATCTTTCGCTGTTTGCAAGGCCTTGATTAAAATTATGATGCACTTCTATAATGAGTTTTAGATATGCTAATGCTATGGGTGACTGCTAATAAAATCCTTTTAACATGTCTGTGTTTTTGCCATCACAGTTCTGTTCTTTCAAAATCATCATGTTTAACAAGTTTTATTTGGCATAAACTGTAATTTGCAATATATAATTAATTTATTGTATATAGGTACCATATATATTTCATTTTTTGGTGGGAAAATTGCCATCCCACCTTCCTTGCCTAATATGTCACCCAAGAAAAGCACATGGTCCTCCCTCCCTTCAGTGTCATAACAATGCTCGCTGCTTGATCAACATGCCATTCGCTGGCGATTGAGGTGCTTGTTCTTTACAAGTAATGTAGCTATACAATAAAAAAACTCATTTGCACGATACAAACAGGTGCACATTACTGACAAAAAGTTACCAAAGAATGAAGATGCAAGTTTACTAATTACTAGGGTATGTTCATATTAACTTCTGCTTCTGGTTTTTACTTCTAGAAACCGAAGCCAATACGAACACCTTGACTTCTATAAGCCGCTTCTATCAAACATTATTATTCATTAACTACTACAATAGGCGCTTTCACATGTTGTAACGTACTTTGCATTTTATTATATCACAATTCCGTAAGTCGCATGGCGGTTCGAATGTTGTAGCGCGTTTTGTTGCATCGTCTTCCTTACATAATGCAGTAATGCACTATTATTCATCAGTCGTTTATATTAGTCACTATTATTCATCAGCCGTTTCTATAAGCCACTACTATTTATCAGCCGTTTCTATTAGCCACTACTATTTATCAGCCGTTTCTATTAGCCACTACTATTTATCAGCCGTTTCTATTAGCCACTACTATTTATTAGCTGTTTCTATCAGCTACTACTTTTCATTAGCCGTTTCTATCAGCCACTATTATTCATCAGCCGCAGCCAAAAGCCATTAGTAGAAGGCAATATAAACAGGCTTGTGAAGCACCTCGCACCCAAAATTGAATTGCTGACCATTATTTCATGTGCATGAAACCAGTTTTTAAAAGCTTTGCAGTTTGCATTCATTTTCTTTACTTAGTTTATTGTTCTCTGCCCATATATCCTGTTTTGCTAGGTACTGTTTTAATTAAATTGCTTTCTGATTCAATTCTGCAGGAGCTATTACCGCTGCACTCATGATGGTTGTCCTGTTCGTAAGCATGTTGAAAAAGCACCGGATGACATTAATAATATTGTAGTAACTTACGAAGGAAAGCACAACCATGAGCAACCATTTAGAAGCAGCAGCGAGTTGAGAGATGGGCCTGTTACTGCGATCACACCAGCAGTGACAACCACCGAGCAACCCAACACGGTGACCTCAACATCAGATCAGAAAGCCCCAACCAGCATGCAGAAAGATGCCGACAGTGAGTCCAATAAGGACACGACTTTAGAACTTGGAGGTGAGAAGGCGCTGGAGTCTGCACAAACCCTGCTCAGCATCAAAACTAATTCTGACGACATAAAGAATTCCCTCCTGAAAGATACTTCTGCTGTAGTTCCTGTCCAAAACAATTGATTCTGCGAGGTTAGGGTTGATTCAATTAATGTATTAGTTCGTGGTAGTTATTCGTTTTGTGAGCTGTTGTTGTGTATGAGATGAGGGTTGGCATTCTGCGGAGCACCATTGGATGGGTTTTGTGAGCTGTTGTTGTGTATGAGATAGAGGATTGGCATTCTGCGTATAGCACCATTGGATGGATTGACGAACTTCTGATGTAGCATCTAGGTTCGCGAAGTCATGAAACTTACAGTTGCCCCCTGTATAGATTTTCAGTGTGTATAGGTACTGTATCGCTTTACCGAGGCTAAGCAACAAGGAGACCAGAGAACTTCATGTGTGGGGTGCTCTTTGGTACAATACTACAATGTGTGTTGTTCTAGTTTGATTTATTGCACACTTTAGCTGATTTGGGATATGGTGAATTTATTTATTGTTATATCATCTGAATGCGCATGATGCATGCAAGTTGCTGTCTAAACGCAGAGCTGCACCATTTGTCAACATGGAAGCCCCATGTCCACCCTGCAGTGGAGCAGCTAAGTACATGAATCAGCATGTTAAGAGCATTATCGTTTGTGTTAACGACTGCTAAAACTTTTGTGGGCATCTCATGAGATGATCTGGCGGACATCCTAACTTCAACTTGTTGAGGATCTTTTAGGCTCTGTTTGGAGCGTGGAAATTTTGTAGGAATTTTATTGGAAAGGAAGCATCTATTTTTACTGCATCAAACTCCGAGGAAGTGGAAATCTGAACCTTGTGATTTGCAGGGCTTCAAAATACTGGCAGAGGCTTGATAGGTGCTTTAATTTGCTATTGTGTACCCAAGAGAGCACAATATTGTAGCCGTCTCGTTTGATCTAGTTCTAATTGGTACGACCTGGGGCCTCCTAACAGTGGGCAACAATTGGGTGAAAATGACTAAGTTCTGCTTCGTTATCAATCCAAATGTGCATGCTTTTCCTGATCAGATGAGTTCACTGTGCATATCTATCTACGATGCAACCAAGATTTATCATTTTTGTGCCAATGCAAAGCTGGGCGCAGCCTCGAAGTCCTTCACGGTCTCGACGTCGATGTCGGTCAGCATCCCGGTTCCCCGTCTCCGATGTGATGACAGTGCAGCTCTTCTCCTCCACGTACGGCAGGAACAGCCTCGCCTTCTCCTTCGTGGAGAACAGCCAAACACTGAAAGAACAAGAAACAGTACACGGCATGAGCAATTCATCTGAAAGCAATACACATCGGAACAGTTGCACAATTTAGAGAAAAAAAACGCAGCTCAATCTGGTGCAAAATGTCGACAGCTTGGCGTACTTACCATGGCTTGTCGCGGGCCTTGGCGACCTGGACAGCGGCGGTGTTGGTCACGACTACCCCGGCGGAATCGTTGATGAGGCAGGTGAGCTGATGATCAGAGAAGGCGCGGTAAGATCGAGTTGCATCATCTGCCAAATGGTTCAGGATGTGCACAAATTGCAGAAGAAATGCCATGAAGGAAAGAAGAGTCAAGAACCTACCTGGGCAGGAGTGGTGATGAACAAGACGTTGGTGTCCTCAGTTTGTTTTACGAGCCATATGTGATAATGCGCATATCATAGACTATTTTTTATACGAATCGTCTGTGATAATGCAATTAAAGATGGTTTGGAGTACGAACCGTCTATGATAATGCTTAAAAATATATGCCCTACTCCCCCTGTTAATATTCCAATGCAAACAATCCTTAAAGTTTCACACGGTTGTCTTTATGTGCAGCGCGGTGTACAATTCCTTGATACCACAAACTCAATCTCTTCTAAACTGCCATCTCCCTTATATTCTTCACCAGATTTCTCAATAATGGCATCTAGTATTTTTTTTTTGATCTCCTTCCTCTCAACTATCCATCATGAGTTATTCGGCCGCAACCTTACACAAGCGGCCAAAAACTTACGTCTAGAGTAGCTCCTTCGCTCATGCCTTTCTCTCCTTCCTCGAGACGCATATGAAGCCCAGAAGATCAAGATCTGGGAATCTCTTTTTTGGACTTTTGTTATAAATTTGACTTGAATTTCTCTTTTGTAAAAGTGACTGGTCACACTTGTCTGTTCCAGCTAGCCGATCAGTAGCTTCTGTAGTCATATGACAAAGAACAAAACACAGACAGTTCTATTTAAAAGTCATATGTGATAATTGACATCACAGATGATTTTTATTCCGAACAGTCTGTGATAATTCACAAATAGTTCTTAACAAGAACCGTTTGTGATATTATGTCTTCACAGGCGGTTTCGGGGAACTAAATTTGTTCTGTAGCACTGAAAGTTCACTCCTTTCGGAAAATACCACCAAAAGAACTGGGCTCCGGAAATTACCACCGAAAGGTTCACCCCGCTCCGAGATTTAGCACTCTGTTAGTTTCTGTTCGTGTAACTCCTATTTTTCATCAGATGCGAATACATAATGTCATTTTTGCCCCCTCATGAGACCAGTCTGCACCCGGATCTAGTTTCCGCCGAGTCTGCGAGCTGCGAGTGAAAAGCCGGTTCCCCTCCCCGCCGCCTCCTCCCCCCCGCCCCTTCCCCCTCCCCGCCGCCTCCCCTCCCCGCCGCCTCCTCCTCCCCGCCGCCTCGCCTCCTCGCCCCTCCCCCTCCCTGCCTCCTCCTCCCCGCCCCCTCCCCCTCGCCGCCGCCTCCTCCCCCGGCCGCCTCGCCTCCCCGCCCCCTCCCCGCCGCCTCCTCCCCCGGCCGCCTCCCCTCCCGCCGCCTCCTCCTCCCCGCCCCCTCCTCCCCCGGCCGCCTCGCCTCCCCGCCCCTCCCCCTCCCCGCCGCCTCCTCCCCCGGCCGCCTCCCCTCCCGCCGCCTCCTCCTCCCCGCCGCCTCGCCTCCTCGCCCCCTCCCCGCCTCCTCCTCCCCCGGCCGCTTCGCCTCCCCGCCGCCTTGCCTCCCCGCCCCTCCCCCTCCCCGCCGCCTCGCCTCTCCCGGCCTCCTCCTCCGGCCCTCCCCCCGCCGCCTAGCCTCTCCATTCACTTCAAAGGTGTGCATTTGCATTGATCTCATTTTTCTTGGGCATGCTTGTTATCATGACCATTTCTTGCTCTACAGATTCTTGAACCTTGCCAGTCAAGTATATCGGTATTTCTGATTTGAAACAACGTGGTAAATTGTTGGAGCTGTGTTTGACTTGCTGCTGCATTTGTGTTTTTTTTTCAGGAGCAGAAATTCCTTGTTGGTGTCATTCTCATGGTACCATTGTTGAGAAGGGAAGGCTACAAGAGGATGAAGCTCACCCCTTTTTTCATCAGGTAAGCTTTCTTCCATTTTCCTGCATCCATTCTAAAGTTTCCACTCAGCATCTTAATCTATGGTTTTAACTGTAGTATGATTACTTACCATAAGCTATTCTGCAGATATGTGCATCATTTATGTTTGTTAACTGTGCATGTCACCATTTGTATTTCATTTTTTCTGCTGCTATCATATTGGAGATGGACAAAAGTATTTATGCGTATCCTATTCATGGTTCATTGTTCATGGTAGGGTAATTTTCCTTTTGTTTGATCTTTTATGCAGATCATATCCGGTGTTGAATATTGCCATAGAAACATGGTGGTTCACCGTGATCTAAAGCTAGAGAACCTTCTGTTGGATTCGAAATGCAATGTTAAGACTGCAGATTTTGGCTTAAGTAATGTTATGCGTGATGGCCACTTTTTGAAGACAAGTTGTGGTAGCCCAAATTGTTTGCTCTGTATTATTTTGTTGTTTTGTTGCCGGCCTATGGAGTGATCGACTAGCAAATGTTTTTGCCAGGGGCGGAACCTTAAGGGCATTTTTGTCTCAGTTAACACCGTCAATCCCAAAAACTAACAGAGTGGTATTTTCTGGAGCGAGGTGAACCTTTCGGTGGTAATTTCCGGAGCCCAGTTCTTTCGGTGGTATTTTCCGAAAGGAGTGAACTTTCAGTGCTACAGAACAAATTTTCCCATCTCTGATGTGGCGTCTAATATTAGGCTTTTTGTAGTAGTGTAAATATATGTATATTGCTTCATGAATACGTGACTAGCTACTTAATTTCGATATGGACAATTTATTATTAGGTGAATGACAATTATGCATGTAAGTAGCTAGACTGGTTAATTAGCTATAGTAGTATTAATAATCTAATTTGACACTAATTTATTACATGTGTAGGGTAGATGGACCGAAGCTGGATGTACGTTGAGAACCGTATGAGTGAAGAGTACATTAATGGCATGTTTGCTTTTTAGAAGAGTGGCCGAGCAGGATATGTTGAAGAAGGGAATGGAACATATATATCATCCATGTATTGATTGTGATAATCTAAAAATGTTTACCAACTCAGCGCAGATCGAAACTCACTTGATTCGAAGGGGTTTCAAAAGGAGTATACATGTTAGACCAGTCACGGTGAAGAGAAGATTACACAAGAAGATAGTTATAACATCATCAAAGGAGAAAACGATATGCCAGTTGTAGACTGTGCTTTCAATGAGGATAGGTTGTATGATGACAATCTAGATCAGATGCTACATAATGCAGAAGGAAACTATAGTGAGAGAGAGTTTGGTAAATTCACGGGCTTGTTAGAGGACTTGGAGAAACCTTTATTCCCTGGTTGCAAGTTGCAATACACAAGGTTGTCACATGTTCTTGAACTGCTAAAATTGAAAGCAAGCAATGTTGGTCCGACAAGAGTTTCACAGCGTTGTTAGGTCTCCTATCGAACATCCTTCTAAAGGAAAATATGTTACCGAGAACCACCTACCAAGCCAAAAATGTTCTTTATCCATTGGGAATGGAAGTAAAAAGAATGCATGCATGTCCGAATGATTATATCATCTACTGTAAAGGGTATGCAAAATTATATGTTAGTCCAGTGTGCAAAGCATCCCAATACAAACGTAAGAATGACTCTGATGACGGCAAGGGCATCGAGGTGAAGCAAGGACCTCCTGGTAAGATATTGTGGTATCTGCCTATAATTCTTCATTTGAAGTGTTTATTTGTGAACCGAAATGATGCAAGATTGCTACATTGGCACTCGGAGGAGCGTTAGAAAGATAGAATGATAAGACACATTGCATTAGCAATGGAAGTAGAAAGAATACATGCATGTCCGGATGATTATATCCTCTACCACAAAGAGTATGCAAATATGCATGTATATTCGATGTGCAACGTATCCTGATATAACCGTAGGAATCAATCAAATAATGACGAGGGAATAGAGGTGAAGAAATGACCTTCTGCTAAGGTGGTATGGTATCTTCCTGTAATTCTCCATTTGAAGGAGCCTTTTGCAAACCTAAGGAGGCAAAACTGCTGTGTTGGCACTCGGAGGAGCATAAGAAGGATGAAATACTAAGACACCTTGCTGATTTTGCTCAGTGGAGAAACATCAATGTGATGTTTGCAAACTTCGGTACAAAACCGACAAATAGAAGGTTTGGATTAAGTACAGATAGAATGAATTATTTCGGTAACATGAGCAGCCAACATAGCACTTGGCCCGTAACTTTCTATATCCACAACCTTCCTCCTTAGTTGTGTACGAAGCGAAAGTATATTTTACTGTCGATGCTTATCTAAGGGCCGAAGCAACTTGAGAATGATATTGATGTGTAGCTAGCATCGTTGGTGGAAGATCTAAAAATACTATGGATAAAAGGGGTACAGGTATGGGATGTGTACAAACAAGAGAACTTTAATTTATGCTCCTTGTTATTCTGCACCATAAATGATTATCCTGCCATTGCTAACCTGTTGGGCCAGAGTACAAAAGGGGTCAAAGCCTGTACTCACTAGTTAGATGATACTGAGAGTGTGTGCCTGAAGCACTCACACAAAACCGTGTGTATGCATCACCATAGGTTCCTTCGGATGGCTCACCCATACTGCAAGATGAAGAAAAAATTCGATGGAGAGAATGAGGACAGTTCAGCTCCAAGGCATTTAAGCAGCAAAGATATCTATGATATGGTTAAGAATTTAGATATTTTGCTCGGAAAGAGACATAAATTGAGGACCCATGAGAAGAACATCTACAAGAAGAGATCAATATTTTGAGACTTACCTTAATGGGAGCACCTAAAAGTTTGCTACTATATCGATGTCATGCACGTAGAGAAGAATATATGTGATAGCTTGATTGGTCTCTTACTGAACATTCATGACAAAATAAAGGATGGTGTCAATGCACGCTTGACTTGGTTGATATGGACATCAGGCTTGAGTTAGCACCGACAAAGATAGATAAAGGACGAACTTACCTTTCCCCTACTTATTACACTCTATCCAAGACAGAGAGAACTGAACTGTACTAGTGCTTGCATGGTGTGAAAGTACTGTCTGATTACTCTGCCAATATAAATAAACTTGTTTCAATGCAAGATTTGAAGTTAATTGGCATGAAGTCTCATGACTGTCATGTGCTAATGACACAGATGCTCTCTATTGCAACTAGAAGTATTTTGCCAATCAAGGTCTGAGAGACAATCATGATGCTATGTTATTTTTTAACACAATTGCTCAGAAGGTCATCGATCCTAAAGGACTAGATGCTTTGCAGCACGAGGTGGTGACGACTCTATGTCATCTTGAAATTTATTTCCCTCCATCGTTTTGTGATATCATGGTCTGTCTCATTGTTCACATTGTGTGGGGGATAAAAATGTGCGGATTCATGTTTCTACATAGCATGCACCTGTTCGAGAGGTTCATGGGAATTCTCAAGTCTTATGTGTGGGATCGATCTTTTTTTCTCGAACACGCAGGAGAGCTGCGTATCATTATATTAAGAAGAAAAAAGGGACAAGAACCCATACAACACACACCTGAAAACACTAGGTTTGGTTTCTAAGCAAACAAACGAACGCGCCTAAATCAAAACAATAAACACGACCTCGACCACAGCTAAAGAAGACCAACTAATGGTTACCAGCTGGCTCTAGGGCAAGAAGGGATGATAAGCCTCGAGCTCCCGCCAAACACCACAACCGCAATTCTTCATAGGCGAGCAACAAAGCTCCAGCTAGGTTTGGAGACATTCCATCGAACACGCACCGGTTGCGATGATTCCAAATCAACCAAGCTCCAAGAATTATGATCGAATTCAGCCCCTTCCTGTCCAAGACAGCCGCCCTCAACTCCACTCTAGCCCACCAGTCATCAAAAGAAGTTTCATCATTTTGAGGAGCCAGCACATGCAGTCCTACTTTGTGCAAAAGATGAAACCAGAATTGCCGAGCAAAGACGCAAGAGATGAGAAGGTGATTAATTGTTTCCTTCTCTTGGTCACAAAGAGGGCAAAGGTCAGGGTGCGGGAGATTACGACGTGCTAACCGATCAGCAGTCCAACATCTATTATGAGCAACCAACCACATGAAGAAGCGGCATTTCCCTGGTGCCCAAGTTTTTCAAATCCGCTTCCATGGACTGAAATTGATAGAGCCAAGGAAGAAGCCCCTATAAGCTGATTTTGCTGAGTATTGACCAGAGGCTGAAAGGCTCCAAATATGGGAATCCTCCACCCCAGGCTGCAAGAAGACTTCCGCAATAATATCCCAAAGAACCAAATACTCAGCAATAACCCCCACCGTAACAGCTCCCTGGATATCAGCGATCCAGCCATGATTAGTGAGGGCCTCCCTCACAGTCCTCTTATTTGCTCTTCTTCTACTCACAAGTGCAAAAACTTGCGGAGCAAGATCAGCAACCCGCTGCCCATGTATCCATTTGTCTGTCCAAAAAAGCGTACTAGCACCATCTCCAACTTCTGAAAAAATAGCCATGGAAAAGAACGCTCTGACAGAGCTGTGAACTTGGTTAGAAAAAACTGCCCATGGTCTATTAGGCTCAGTTTTCTGTAACCACAACCATCTCATACGAAGTGCCCAACCAAGCGATTGCAAATGAGAGATACCGAGCCCACCAAACTCCAGAGGACGGCAGACCTTTGTCCATGCCACCAAGCAATGACCACTCTTTGCATCCTGACGTCCTTTCCAAAGAAAGCCTCTTCTAATCTTATCAATGGCCTTAATAGCCCAAGGTGGGAGGTCTAAAGCCATTGCAAGATAGATTAAAGTGGAGGTGAGCACAAACTGAACCAAAATACGTCTCCCAGCCCTTGTCAATAAATTTGCCTTCCAACTCGGAAGAAGGACCTCAATCCTATCAATTAAGGGTTGTAATTGCGCTCTCGTTAACTTCTTCAAAGATAAGGGAATACCAAGGTACTTACAAGGGAAATTGAGCACCTCACAAGGCAGCTTTTCTTGCACGACCATAATATCTGAATCTGAGCACTGGATGGGAAACACATTGCTTTTCTGCACATTGGTCTTGAGGCCCGAGGCTTCACCAAATAAATGAAGAATGTCCAATGTTATCTCAATATCACTGGCTGTGGGCCGGAGGAAAAGGACAACATCATCCGCATAAAAAGAAATCCTATGAGGCAAGGCCCTTGGAGCAAGGGGCTGCAACAACCCCTCATTGGAAGCCAGATTCACCATATGGCCAAGGACGTCCATCACAAGAATAAATAGCATAGGCGACAAAGGGTCACCTTGCCGCAGCCCACGCCGGTGTAAGATAACCTCACCGAGGATCCCATTTAGAATCACCTGCGTAGAAGATGAAGCCAAAAGCCCACTAATAATATCACACCAAATAGCTCCAAAACCGATTTTTCTCAAAACTTCCAGGAGGAAGGGCCAAGAAACTGAATCGAACGCCTTCGTGATGTCCAACTTGAGGAGAAGGCGGGGCTGTTTTTGTTGATGAAGGAACTTTGCCATTTGTTGGACAAGCATGAAGTTGTCCTGAATGAAGCGCTTCTTAATGAAGGCACTTTGATTCTTAGACACCATGAGGTCAAGGCGAACTGCCAACCGGTTAGCAAGGATTTTGGTGACCAATTTAGCAAAGCTGTGAACAAGACTTATGGGCCTAAAGTCCTTGACGAGATCAGCCCCACTCTTCTTAGGCAGCAGAGTGATATAAGCTGTGTTAATAGCTTCCAAATTCCTGAATTTCCTGCTCCAAACTGCAGATAACACAGCCATAATATCCTGCTTTATGATAGCCCAGCAAGCTTGAAAGAACCGACCTGTGAACCCATCAGGGCCCGGTGCTTTGTCGCTGGGTAATTGCCTGATAGTCCTCCACACTTCATCTTCGGAAAAGGGGGCATCTAACTCTCCAAGATCATGAGAAACAATGTTTAATTCATCAAGATTAATTGTTTGCTCTCTGTCAACAGGAGAGCCAATCAGCTCACTGTAAAACTGGTGAACCAATGCTGCCTTGTCGTCATGGTCAGTGAGGACCTGGTCATCGGAGATTAATTGAGCAATAAAGTTCTTACGTTTACGGTGACGAGCATGGAGGTGGAACAAGGAGGTATTGGCATCCCCCTCCCCAAGCCAACTGATCCGGGAACGGCTTCTTGCAATTGTCCTTTGAAGAGAGGACAATGCCAAAGAGTGTAATTTAAGTTTGTTGAGCAGCCATCTCTCTCTAGGTGATAGGACACGGCTGTCTCGCGCAATTTCCAGGTTGTGGAGAATTTCTCTTGCCATCCCCAACTGACTGCTAATATGTCCAAATTTCTTTTGGCTCCAACTTTGTAACGCTCTCGCTGTGGCTGTGTTTGAAATTGACTTATTATGCGGTATCTGACACGTTGGAGACTTGCAAGTGAACAAAACCATATTTTAGCCGTGACAATGTAGAAGAAGAATAGTCAATATGGTATGTGTGCAGCTAATATGAATATTTTATCATCTTACATCTTATTCATGTTCCTCATCAAATTGATATATTATTGAAAAGATTGCTTAATGACAATGGACTGTACCAAATTCATATTTGGACCTCAAGAAGTTAGCACACAAGAGTTTGAAGGTAAAAAACCAAGTAAATAATGTATGCATGTATGTATGTCTTTTGTAGTTTAAACAATGCTCCCTTCAAACAGAACTACACCAAGTAGTGATGTGCAATATGAATGTAAGGAATTTTGTTATGAATGCCGTTGATATAAGGAGCGATACACTTGCTAGAATGTTTGGACATTAAATAATGTAAGCTATTCACTAAATCTTTCAAAATCTTTTATATGTAATATACAATGATTTTATGATGTTTAACTATTTGTTTTCCATTTTGTAGAGTGTGCTTTGTTTCTTTTTACTTGACAAGTTAGAGATGAAGATAAGTCTTCTAGAAGGAAGATGCATCAGTTTCATTTTTAAATTCTGTTAATATTTATGTTTATTGCATGATATTGAATCTATTAATTGGTTTGTTGTTATTCTCTAAGATGATCTAATAGTTATTTATGTATTAAGTATACTAGGGAAAATATTGCTTACTACCATTTCTATACATAGTTGTCATATGTGGTATTTGGTCTATCATTACTTCACTAATGTGATGCTTGTAGATATGTGTGTGTCACCATCTTTTAATCGGTTGGTTTGTATAAAGTTTAGTGTTCCGTCGTATATTTCGATTTGATTTATTTACGAGTTTGAACATGTATGCTTTGCCTGATACATAATGATGTAAAATAAAATTGATGTTCAATATTCAGTTTAGGATCACATTTAATAATGTATATCACATTTATTTAATACTTTGTTATAACACACAAATATCTTACTAATATATAATCGTGCCGCACGTCAGCTAGGCCAGCTTCACTGCGGTGTGGATTAATGGTGCTCACCAACGTGCGGTGGCACGACAGATCAAATTATAGACCTAGCAACTCCACACACGCATGTATTTTCTTCGGACCCAGTTCGAAGCATAGGCGTCGGCAATTATTGTATGTTAATTTTTGAGGTGGCAACGGTGGGCAAGGAACCAATTGAACTCATTTCATTACTTCCAAAAATGTAAAAAATCCTACAAAGGTTGGAGTACGGAAAAGACGGATGCCTTCGAGGATTCAAATCTCACCGGTGATTCAAAAATTCAAATCTTGGGCCTTGCCATGTACCCGGAATGAATTCTACAATGGTTGCAGTACAGGATAGACGGATTCCAAGAATCGAGGTCAAAGCATTGGAGCGCTAACAAACATAATTACCAGCCATTTTCTACAGGTAAAACATATTGCCAACCTCGGTCTCTCGGTCGCAGAACGTGGCCCCACCTGTTACCGAGCCCGAACGTCAACTCCGCGGTCCCACGCTCCTACACCCAACGTGTGGAGCATTGCCAATTGCCACCGACAGATCCCCCACCATTCCCTCCAGATACCAAAAATACTTCTACCTCTCTGACTAACCGGTGGGCCACCACGTGCGCGACCCACATGTCAGTGAACTTTCCTGATGCACAGCTTTCGTCGGCCGCCTCCCGCTCGTGCTCCCCCACCACCGCAGCGACGCACCAACCAGCATTTTATGTGGCGCGTACGGCCTAACCCTGTCACTGACATGTGGGCCCGCGGCGGACTCCGCTCGGTTGCCTAGGCCCACCTGCGCGAATTCGTTTGGCACGAACGCAAGCAAAGCCGCCCACGTCGTTGAGACGTTCCCCTCCCTCGCCACTGCTGGCTACACCCACCGGTAACGAGCCCACAGATTTTAGAACTACCTCACTGACATGTGGGTCATCTGCGCTACCTTACTTACAAGCCCACGTGTCAGTGTAAGATCGCTCTTATCGGGTTCACGGACGTTTAAATACTTGCAACTCATGTTACCATACCCCATATCATGCACTGAATTTATCTGCATGTGTTGCACTGAATTTATCTATTATCACTATATTATGTAGGACTGTGCAGTTTCAAACCGAACTGAAAAAACCGTACCAAAAAAACCGAACCGAACCGGTCAACTCGGTTTGACCGGTATTCGGTTCGGTTTTTGGAAAAGTAGTATTTTACAGATTCGGTTTTTTCGGTATAAACCGAGGAAAAACCGATTTTACCGGTTAAACCGAACAGTCCGACTAAACATCCCTACTCGGCGTCTCCGTCTCGGGCTTTCGGCGGCCGAGACTCGGCCCACCAGGCAGTGCATCGACGGCCCGACGCACGGTCGCACGCGGCACGCCTCACGCCTTCAACCCTAGCCGGCAGCCGCAGTCCCGCAGACGCGCAGTCGCCACTCGCCTCCATCCGCCTCGGCCGCTGAGATCCTCCTCCCCCATCGCCTCCGCCCGCCGGCCGCCGCAGTCGTGCAGTCGCCACTCGCCTCCATCCGCCTCGGTCGCTGAGATCCTCCTCCCCCATCGCCTCCGCCCGCCGGCCGCCGCTTTCCTATCCCCCACCGCCCCTCCCCTGCTCCCCCGCCCACCGCAGCCTCGGATCCCCTCCCTCGCATCTTCATTCTGCCTCCACTGCTGCAGTGCTGCCCCCCCATCCTCTGCCTTCGCCGTCGCGCCCCCCACCCCAATCCTCCGCCGTCGCCCCCCCCCCCCCCCCGGCCCCCCTCCCCTGCCCCCGCCATCCACAGGATTCTCCTCTCCCCCATCGCCTTACCTTTTTCCTATTTGTTTCCTCATGCGTTATGCTCATGATAATTGCCTAATTGGGTCTATTTTTTATGCATTATGCAGGTTTTTGCAATTGGATAACGAGGCAGCTGCAAGAGAGGTTGATTCGTGCCATGTAGGAGTTGCCACAATATTAAGGTCTAGGTTTCCCTCTTGCTTTCTGCGATTGACATCATGTATTCATGTTCTGCCTCTTTGATCTTTTTTGCACTACAACTTTCCTTGATCTATGAGCAGGTTGGTGAACAGAAAGAAATTTGAGTCCGAGGATGTTCAAAGAATCAAAGCAGCTTGTTTTTCTAACGTTCTGTTATGTCACTGACTCACTGTAAAATCTTGTGGTTCTGGTTCTGGAAGTCCTTTGTTTGTGAGTTGTGACTTTGTCTATGTGTGGTGTGCTCACTGCTTGACTGTGGACTGCCATTCTGCTTCTGGAATGGGGAATTGGAGATGAGATTAAATTGGTAAATGGTGATTGATGAATGAGTGATCTGTGAATGTGATGATGAATTGAATTGATGAGCTTTTTTTTGATGTTGTGCGGTTGTGCGGCTTGTGCCTTATGGAGCTATGGTCTTATGGAGATTATTTAACGTTTAGCAATTCACGCAAACTTTGGTAAAATTGGTATTTACCGATACCGTACCGAAATAAAATGGTATTTACCGATACCGCACCGTATTTTATAAAGTACCGTATTTCCCGAATTATTCAAACCGTATTTACCGAAGAAACCGTATTTACCGAACCGTATAAACCGAAAAAACCGAACGAACAGCCCTAATATTATGGTTTTTTAATAAAATTTATTAGTCTAATAAATGATAATTATTAATATAAATTAAAAGCTAAAGGCCTCGCCCGTTTGGGTTTGAGCTTCTGACTTTTGACTTATTTTTTACTATTTCTAAATTCGTCTTTTTATGACTTTTTGGATTTTTTGAGCTTTTTTACCGGTTCTTTTTTTCTCGTATTCGTTTGTATTATATATATTGGACTAACCCGTTTTTTCTATTTTTATTTTTTAAAAAAAATTAATTATATAAATAAATCACCATCAGCTACAGTGTAATTTTAATCAACTATAGTAAAAATTTGTTATAAGTCATAAAAAATTCATCCCAACTAGACACCACCAAAATGTACCGATAAATCAAAAAGTACGTGCGTTTGCTCCCTCAGCAATAAAATATTAACATACATGACGAATGACAGGTGGGTTCGACCGCTCGGGTGACGTTGTCTGGACCCAGGTGTGTCATGTATCATGCATTTGGTAGAAACACTTCGGATGCGGGCAGCGCTTTGTTCCCTCCCACCCACCTCCCATTAGAGCATGTCCAATGCAGGCGCTTAGAAAGATATTTAGTAATAACAAACTGATTTTTCTTGCCACATAGGATAGATAAAGTGCTTATTTTGAAGCATCGATGCTTAAATAAGTACCGGTGCTTTGTAGGTGCTTATGTGTACAACTATATCTATTAATAGATAATATAGCATCTAAGTACCTATGGAAGATATGCTTGCATCGGAAAAAATAACTTTTGCATAAATACTTGACTAGTATAGTGCCCGTGCTAACGCTACGGTAAAATACAAAATAAGATAAAATTTGTAAAAAAATAAAACAAGCAATCAGATTCATTAAGATTCACGTCTCATATATTGTATAACCAAATATTTTTGTCACAAAATGAATGTCACATAAATACGTGACCGGTCGGAACCACCCAACACGCAATGCTCAAATGTGGTCGTACGCCTTCGGATCACCTTCGATCTTTCTCTAATGTGGTCGTATCACTTGCCGACCTCACCGTCTTCTGGTTTTGCCATGGTCAAAAACCTTTCGACCACGTCTACTGTAGGTTTGCCATGGTCGTAAAAACATTGTCCTTGGCCGTGGTCGATAACCCCTTACGACCACGCTCTGTGTTCCTTCAACGTGTTCGTAAACCACTCGATCGCCTCCTACTTTGCCTTGCTGTGGTCGTAGGTCCTCTTGAGCACGCCTCTTTTTGTTTTGCTGTGGTCCAACGCCTTTCGACCATGTCTATTGACGGTTTGCCGTGGTCGTAAGTTCTTACGAACACATTTTCTGTGGTTATAATTCATCTTACGACCACTTACACCGTGGTCATAGCCTTCTTTGACCACGCTCAGCGACTTTACAACGTGGTCGTATCCATAGTCCATACGACCACCTCAAAGCTTGCTACGACCATCACAAGCCACTACGACTCTACCGCACAAAGTCTAGACCCAAACGACCGCTCTGTTGCACCAAATAGAGAAACACTCGAGCTCACCAAAGACTTCCCACATCCTACGACCGCACACACATCACTACGACCACCACGTAGCTTGCTACGACTTACAAGCCAAGCAATGCTCAAGGCCCTACGACCTAATCCCAAGTCGTTACGACCGATTCAAAAAGGCTACGACCAAAACCAGAGGTTCCATCGTGGTCGAACCCCGTTCAGACCACGTACACCGGATATCATCGTGGTCGAAGCCCTTCTGACCACTTACGAGTGCTTCCGACCGCGCACGAGCCCGTCCGACCACATATGACCAGCTACGACTTCCCCCAAGCGCTTCCGATCGCAATCTAGCACTTCCGACCACGCGGTAGATAGCCACAACCACTTCCGACCGGTTATGACTACGACCGACCGGCTACGACCACAACCGACTGAGTCCGACTCAGACCCGACCTCGTTACACACCCGGGCTCCCGATCGCACCACACTACTCCACTGAGTCTCCCACTTCAAAGAATTAGCCTCCCGAGCGCCACAGGCCACGGACGACCTCTTCTTCCCCAAGACCGGTGAAGGAGCTAGGGCCAATTGCCACCGCCGCAGTCCAATTCCTCTTCACCGAGGCATCCCCGGAGTACCGCGACACCATCCCCGCCCTCGACCGGGACCGCCGTCGCCCGAAGCGCTCCAGTGTGTCCGTGCTAACGCTACGGTAAAATACAAAAGAAGATAAAATTTGTAAAAAATAAAACGAACAATCAGATTCATTAAGATTCACGTCTCATATATTGTATAACCAAATATTTTTGTCATAAAATGAATGTCACATAAATACGTGACCGGTCGGAACCACCCAACACGCAATGCTCAAAAGCCTACGACCGATTCCCAGGTCTTGCAACCGCTTCGCGAGACCATACGACCGGTTAACAGAAGCTACGACCGTTTATCGCGTGATTTAAACACCTTCCCGACCACATACAACACTTTTCGTCGTGGTCGAAGCCACTTCCGACCAATGTGCACGAGTTTCACCATGGTCGAAGCCCCTTCTGACCACATACATGGGCTCACAGTGGTCGAAGTCCCGTCCGACCACGTCCTGAGCACGTCACAACGTGGTCGAAACTTCGACTACCGACCGCAGCTCTCGATAATGTGGTCGAAGCCCGCTGTGGTCGAAGACGCAACTACGACTACCGACTTCCGACCACTGACAATGTGGTCGTAAACCCTTCGGCTGGCTTCTGACGATGACCAACGTGGTCGTAATAGCTTTCGACCACTTGTAAAGGCTTCAGCTAGCTTCCGCCTCCAAACAAAGTGGTCGTAAATGCTTCAGCTAGCTTTCGACTGCAAACAAAATGGCCAACGTGGCCGTAATAGCTTTCGACCACGACCATCACGGTGCGTTCGACTTCCGACCACGGACAACGTGGTCGTATCTTTTGACCACGGCCAATGTGGCCGTAATACCATTCCGAACAGGCTCAGATTGAGCTGCAGTGGTCATAACTCTCCCGCCATGGATAATGTGGTCGTAAACTCTTTGATCACGGCCAATGTGGCCATAAACCTTCCGGCCGACCTTCGATCACAATCAAACTGGTCGTAAACACCAAAGTGGTCATAAACAACAACGTGGTCGAAGTTCATCGACTTCCGACTGCAGACCGTGGCCAAAGGGGTCGTAAAATACCAATGTGGCCGTAAGCGCCAAAGTGGTCGAAAATGCTACCGTAGTCATAAAGGCCAACGTGGTCATAAATACCAACGTGGCCGTAAGCGCCAAAGTGGTCGAAAATGCCACCGTAGTTATAAAGGCCAACGTGGTCGTAAATACAAATGTGGCCGTAAGCGCCAAAGTGGTCGAAAATGCCACCGTAGTCATAAAGGCCAACGTGGTCGTAAATACCAACGTGGTCGTAAGCGCCAAAGTATTCGTAAACGACACAATGTGGTTGTAAGCGCCAAAGTGGTCGAAAATGCCACCGACTGCAGTGGGCGTAACTCTCCCGGCAGGTTTCCAACTTTCGACTAAATGGTCGTAAATTGCCCTGGTGGCTTTCGACCACAACCAACTTTGGCCGTCTACTGTTGCCACATTTGCCTGATCAGGTTGATGGAAATTAAACAGTGGCCTGCAGTTTTTCAGAACCACAAGAAGTATTCCTGTAAACATCTAGACAGGGGATTGCTAGTTACTCGCTAACTCCTCTTCAGTTTGTTGTAGTTCCATAACATGTATTAGGTATCTTTGTTTGGAAGAACATATATGCAGTGATGCTGGAAGAAAACATAAACACAGCATTGAATTTGCTGGGTCTTACATTTAAAAATGAATAGAAAATCCTTACTACAATAGGTAAACCTTTAGATTTCAGACTGAAACAATCGTCCTATGTTTACTTTCCCTGATCATACTACATGAATATCAGTAGACATTATAGATTTCTAGCCATTCCTATGAATTAAAATTGCCATTTTTATTCATTCCGAAATCTCCAAGAAGATAAATTTGCAGTAAACAACGGTTTTACAGGTATTACCTAGCGAGGTTTAACCGTTCAAGGATTAAGGCATAAAGCCCTACCACAGGAATCATAATATGCGGCATAGTGAATCACTGAGCGGGCTAGGGGGCACAGCCTTCTACCAAAAAAAAATTGAAAAATGCTTCATGTTTGCATCTGCGTAGAAGTACATAATGTTGCGAGTTTGCAAAACGATCCAACATAATCCTTTTCATTAAGCTGTATATTGTTTTCTACAGTTTATTCTCCACACATGGTACACCATTCTCAACCTGTAAGCAACAAACAAATCTGATTAAATGGCACCGAGCATGGTGCGTTCATGCCCTAATCACAAGCTCATATACATTGCTATTATTCTCTCTGTTAAGGCGCTTTAGTGCCTCAAAACTTCTTCGGCTTCCCAAAAAATCAATTCGTTTGAATGCTACAAAACCTCTTTCTGCAGATTCAGCATTTGCATACAGTGAACGAAGTCGATCAGCATGCCGTGAATCTGTATGCAGGGCTACATCTATCTCGTCGGCTGACATGTTCTCCTGCACAAAGTAGAACTCTTTTACTGCCTCTGACATTAAGAGAGAATTGCATGTGTTAAACCACAAACTACACACTAACTTTGAACCATTGTGAAACCAATAGTTGGGTGCGGGATACTTCCGAAATCAACAAACTACGACAAAAGGAAAATTATCATTTGTGTACCTGGTAGACGTTGTAGATGTGATCCAGCACTTGTATCCGTGTAAAGCCACCATTGCTGAAGAATGTCCTTGAGGAAGGTCCAAGCTCGCCGAAACGATCAATAGGGAAGAGTACGTTAAGGAAGTGATTCTTCAAAATCACTTCACTTCTCTCACTGAAAGAACAAAATGAGACCATTAGAAAAGCGGTTTGAAAGTGGTTTGATCAATTCCAAGAATTGATTACCTTTCTCTTAGCTGGCGAGACAAATTATCAGCTGATTGCTCTGGATCCTTCCCATCCACATTTGCGTCAAAATAAGTGGTGCTTTGCTGCTCATTGGCATCGTCAGACCATGAAGAATCCATGTAAATACATGCAGATAAAGTTGGCTCAGATATTGTCCAGCAGATTGAATCCAGACGTGTGGCAGGCGTGATCGGATGGATTGGTACTTCACATGACTGGCTTAAAACCATAACGTAGAAATTCATCAAAACTTTTCATATGGAAGAGCCAAAGATGAATAGAAAAGGTTGCTATTTTACATTACAATATGAAGCTGTGGCAGAATTGGGATTACAGAGTAACATTAACTACTTGAAATGGAATAATACAAATGTGTTTCATAGGATCATTGCATCAGGTGTGCATTTCCTGAAGAGAACAGCATTTATTCTTTGTTTCCGACAATTTTTCTAAACGTATTCTCATGCAAGCAGGGTTTTTTTAAACCAGCAGTGGTATACCAACATCCCCTTAATGGTTACTCCGGTCAAAACAAATTAGGTAACTGTGAATGCCCGATGTGCTAACACCAGCTGGTGAGAAGATCCTCACATGCAGATTAATTGCCAGTTAAAACAATGATATACACGTAACAGCTGGGCGTGGAATGTTAAGTCATTGCTTTATTATACACTCATCACTCCATCAGATATGTGACAGCAGATTAAATCACAAAGTACATTTGAAATGTGTTGTAATTGGGTTCAAGCTCCAGGCCCATATACATACCAAGTGAATTTCATGGCTTAATAAGTTAAATAACACAAGGGGACTGCTCCACAAATAATGAATCATGTCGAAGTAATACAGGAACCAGATTTGTTTGGAAGAACATATATGCAGTGATGCTGGAAGAAAACATAAACACAGCAATGAATTTGCTGGGTCTTACATTTAAAAATGAATAGAAAATCCTTACTACAATAGGTAAAACAACCTGCAAGTTGTAGTTAGTGTATAACTATAGCAGGTTGCGACGGAAACATAACTAAATGTATGAGATTACAATCTATTGGATTATTTAAAGGATGTATCTGCGTTGTTGCCCTACTACATTTAACAGCGGACAAAAACATTTTCTGCACTTTCACACCCCCAAAAGAACTATGAGGAATAAAAGGCATGAACAGCCAGTAGTTGGCAAATAACTACTTGCAGAGAAATGAACAAATAAACAACATTTCCTTTGTACCCTAATAAAAATAAGGGAATAGCATACCAGGGGAAGTACCGAAGTAAAATTTTGTTAGATAAACTGTTAATATATTGCGAAATAAAACTCTGTATGGATATTAATTATGTAATACTACATAAGTACACTCATTTTGGCTACAATAGTTTTTCATTAGGGTGCTTAGAATATTACGTCAACTTGCAATAATTTCATTATCAACATTTTTCTTACATTGCATACTTCGGCAAAAGAAATTACCCATGCCGAGGGTCGAAACAACAGGTGATATCATCCTAAAGGGCAGAAGACCTTACCCATGCCGAGGGCCGAGAGCTCTACCTCGTCATGCAGCTGCATGTACCTCTGCAAAACATAACAACAACATTAGCTTCAGGTTATTACCCAAACAAACACCACAACGCTGAATACACCTTGGTGCCCCCCAACCGCAAACTCCACAGATGAAAGAAAACAAAGTAAATCCTAATTCAAAAAACCCACAACGGATAGATAGAAGAGATAAAAAAGCACCCTTTTTAGGGTTCTAGACCAAAACCCACAACGGATCTAAGCACCAACAGCTTTTTTTTACTTTTTTTATTTATGTTAATAATCGGCCACAAGGACCGAGCAGCATCCACGCTATTGGCTCAAGAGCCCACACAACACTGCAAAAATCTAAGAGCAAAACAGCAACAAGAACCAGCAAAAGAATCGAAAAATCCTCACCTTGGCGAGGTTGACGTAGAAGAAGAGGGGCTTCTTGGTGTTGGAGACTCGGATTCACCGACCTCCTCGGAATCCTCCCCTCCCCGTAATCCAACCGACCAAGCTCTCCCCTCTCGATCACCTGCACACGCGAACAACCCGTCGCATCAGATCGAGCAAATCGGAAGAAAAAATGACAAAAATCCCATAATGCCGCGGCCTTCTTGAGTAGGCGCTTCCGGGGCTTGGACGAGGAGCCGGTGCCGTCGTCGCCGTGCACGGGCGTGGGGGAGCGGTCGCGGTTCCAGTCGGCGCCTTCGCCGTCGTCGCCGAGGTCGTCCTCGAGGTCGTCGTAGGGCTGCGGCTCGGGCGAGGGGTCGCGGGCGTCGGATCTCATGGATGAGGGGGCGATGCGGCCACGCTAAGGTAATCGCGGAGGAGGCGGCGCGGAGAACCGGGGGGGAGTGGTAATCGCAGGGAGAAGGGCGGAGCGGCGGATGAGGGAGGGGAGGAGGCGGCGCGGAGAACGGGGGAGCGGAGGCGCGGGGGAGGCGGAGATGGGGGAGGATGGGGGGTGGCACGGTGGAGGATGGGGGAGGCGCGGTGGAGGATGGGGGGAGGCGGAGGGGGGGAGGCGCGGGGGAGGATGGGGGGAGGCGCGGGGGAGGATGGGGGAGGCGGAGGGAGGGGAGGCGCGGAGGAGGCAGAGAACGGAGGGGTTTCTGCGTAGCGGGATGTGAGGGTACTGCAGATCCATTGAAGGATGATCGTCGGATATGGTTGAGTAAGGAGAGAGAATAGAGGAGAGTTAATCTGGTGCGGACGTTTTTAGGATGGTGTAATTCTGGGTGCATATTGTGGTCGAAACGCTCTCGCGCGAGCAGACCGGGGGAGGTTTTAACGATCACGTTGCGAAGTCGGCGCGACGACCGCTGTGGTCGGAAGTCGGCGCTCGAATGAACGATCACGTTGCGAAGTCCGCGCGTTACGACCACGTTACCGCGAGAGGTAGTCGGAGGTCGAGACTTCGACCGCTGTGGTCGATAGTTGGCAGTCTTCGGCTTCGACCACGTGGGAAGTCGAAGGACTTCGACCACGTTGTGAAGCGGTCGAATGTGGTTGGATCGAGCTCGTATGCGGTCGGCTTGCAAACAAATGGAAGAGGACCCTGATATGCAGGCCTAATATTCTGATACTTCTAGATTGAGCAGGGACATGAAAAAAACATGAGAACAAAAAGAATCTTAATTTCAAGCTATTGGTGTAACTCTGGCATAGGATGAACCGATGAAGTGCCGATTTAGCCATATTAATTAAATCAAAGGAACCTAGTAATTCAGTTTAAAATGTCCATGTACATAACTACCAATAAACTGTGCAAGGAACACGAAGCTATTTTCTTTGTTTCATTTCATTTTTGTCCATGTACATAACTACAAATATAGTAGTGTGCCCATGCTAACGCTACGATAAAATATAAAATAAGATAAAATTTGTAAAAAATAAAACGAACAATCAGATTCATTAAGATTCACGTCTCATATATTGTATAACCAAACATTTTTGTCACATAAAGAAATATGAAACACAGTAAGGAAATAGGTGTTTGTAGAAAACACAGATGTTATATAAGAAATGTTCAATATAATCTTTGGACATCACCTTTCCTAATCGAAAGGAAGGCTAGGCCACAAAAAACTATAAACAATAATACGATACCTCACTGCGTTACTTTCATCACTTGAAGAATAAACATAGGATGACAATTCATAATAGAGGTATAGCAGTATGCAAAGATGCTACTCACTTCCGCAAGCACTCATCATAAAATCCATAAACTTGAGTGATCTACAAAATGATTAGAAGTTCAGCTTAATACTTTATGTAAAAATCATGGCATGTGAATACAGAATAGTTTAAATGTTTCTTATAAAAAGTAGCAGAGATTCAAATTGACTAAATAAGAATATGTCATTAGGATTCAGGTCAAAAATACGGTAAAAAAACAACACACCTGTCGGCTATCATGGTTTCCTCTAAGAATCGTAATTCGATGTGGATAACGAACTTTCAAGGGCCACCAAAAGCTGTTTGATTTCGAGGACAAAGTTAGCACTTGGCCTTTAAGATAAATGCTAAAGCATAAGGTTCTGGTTAGTAGTCCTACTGTTACAGTTTCAACAGAATAGTAACCACGGTCCACGTAATCCCCCATATCTTTTGGCAATATTTCTTTCATATCTTTTGGCAATATTTCTTTAGGGTCATGAGAAGGGGGGAACAACAAGGGATATAGAGGATAGACAATACCTTTCCACCAATTCGGAATAGTTCAGCAAGATCATGAAACTGGCCATGAATATCACCACATATTGTAACAGGACTTCTCACAGGCTGAAAGGAAGTAAAAGTATTAAAACGATGGCAAAGATGAACCACAAATTATGCAACACAAACAAATTCTGACATCTACAACGCAAAGCTGCACCAGCATGCTCATCCAGAACTGAAAGCTCAGATTGTCTTGCAATATAATTCAATCCTCACTTTTCTAGGTCATATTCCACTAAGACAAATAAAAAACTAAAGAAATATTTGTAACACAATTTCTGAAAATTATAATTGACTGCAACAAGGATGCCAACAACCCCACAATTTCCAGACCAATCATACTGTTCAATTTGATCAATTTCAATTCTCACTCTTCAGACAAATCCTTCAAGCTGCACTGAACAGTAAGTTATCAACCAAGACCGTGTCCTATTTTTCAAAGTATGCAGGCATGTATTACAGTATATGTAGCCAAATACCTTTCTACTTTAGCTCAATCCACAAGACTGTGGATAGGATAGGCAACAGACAAATCCATGTTACAACAAATAAAATTCAGACTCACTTTAGCCCCAAAAAAGGGGCATGCATTGAAGTTCAGAAGATTTTCTTGCTGATTTCGTGTAGAAAGCACAGAGGCATACCTGAACATTACTTTCCTCCATCAATATCTCTTTAGCTTTCTCACACAGTGTCCTCACCTGCATAAGATGTGTTCATACGATGATGATAACCTCATGATAAAGCTACCTGACAGTAAATTAATTCTTCTAAGCACCAAGCTTAAGAAAATAACGAAAATATTAGTACATAGTTCGGTCCCACTGTTTAGGGCCCTAAACGTATGTCAGTATTGAGAACCACTCCTTTATGCTGTTATATGGTTTGACAAAATTGGTTCCGTTGCAGATTGAAGCAAACAAGCAAAATGCCTTGCACGACCATCGTTACATGATCCAATTAGCCAATAGAATCACCTTTTTTTTTCCAATTTCCCGGGTAGATCCCTCACCGGTTACCAATAACAATCACAATTTTCGTATCAGATCGCAAAAGGTAAATACTAAACTACATGGCGATCTCCCCTATATCACAATTCCTTGCCAAATAACACCACCAATTTTAGCTCCCGAAACAAGCAAGAAAGCGATTAAATGAGCAACTGCAGCCACCCAGCTACCCAAGATCACATTTTCCCCACTACTACAGAGCGCCCAAGAAGGTAAAGAACAAATCTACAAGAGCGTGAGAGCGGATCGAACGATACCTCTCTTGGCCGGCGGTGTCCCAAATCTGGGCCTTGATGACCTTGCCGTCAGCCGTCGACCTGAAGGCTGCGGGTGGCGAACTCGACGCCGATGATGGACTTGGACTCGAGGTTGAACTCGTTCTTGGTGAAGCGGGAGACACGCCGGAGTCGCCGATGAGCACCACCTTGAACAGGTAGTCGAATGAGGGCCAGCGTCTCCTCGTGCGTCCAGCACGGCGGGGGCAGCCTCCTCCCGGAGCCCCCTCCACCGCCGGAGGATGCGGCGGCCGCGGTCGCCGCGGCAGCCGCAGCGATGGAAGCGGCGAGCGGGGGCAGGTCGGGGGAGGAGACGGCCTCGGGATCGGGCGGCGGGGAGGACGAGGAGGACATGGCCGGTGGGTCGTCGCGGCGGCGGCTAGGGTTTGGTGGAGGAGGAGATGGGGAGCGGAGGAGGAGGTGGGGAATCGGTCATATAAGGAGGACGGGGGGAGCGGCAGCGCGGGGGAGGACGGGGGGGAGCGGCAGCGCGGGGGAGAGGTGGAGATGGGGGAGCGCCGGCGCGGTGGAGGACGGGGGGAGCGGAGGGAGTGGCGGAGGAGAAGGCAGCAGCGGCGCGGGATGGGGAGGAGGAGGCGAGGGCGGCGCGGCAGCGGAGGAGGGAGGGGAGGAGGCGAGGCGGAGCGGCGGAGGAGAAAGGAGAGGAGGCGAGGGTGGCACGGCGGCGGAGGAGGAGGCGCGGGTGGCACGGCGGCGGCGGAGGAGGCGCGTGGGAGGATGGGGGAGGCGGAGGGAGGGGAGGCGCGGGGGAGGAGGGGGAGGCGCGGGGGAGGCGGAGGGAGCGGAGGAGGCGCGGGGGAAGCGGAGGGACAGGGGAGAACGCGGGGGAGGCGCAGGGGAGAACGCGATTTCTGCGTAGCGGGAGGTGACGACGACCTGCATGCGAGCCGCGAGCGTGAGGGACGCGGGAGGGGTACTGCAGATCCATTGAAGGATGACCGTCGGATATGGTTGAGTAAGGAGAGAGAATGAAGGAGAGTTAATCTGGTGCGCACGTTTTTATGATGGTGTATTTCTGGGTGTATATTGTGGTGTGGACGTAGTTAAGGTCATGACTGTGGAGCAGGTAATTGTTGGGTGGATGTAAAATAATTTGAACTAGTGGATTATTAGTTTAGATTAGATAGATTAGATAGATTAGATGATATAGCTATATTATCTCTTTTTAAACATTTATATATAAGCATCTTACATTTACACGCTCTTAAAACGCCACCTCGTCGCGACCGAAAAGCGCCTTCCTTCCCCTCTCGTCTCGTCATTCCGTCCACCCGACTCAGAGCGAGACGTGAGCGCGCGTGGCCACCGCCACGACCGAACTCTCCTCCGCCTCGCCCCCATGGAGATCTCGGCGTTGGCCGTCGCCCTCGCCGCGCTCTGCCTCGCGGCCCCGGCCGCCGGGTTCTACCTCCCCGGCGTCGCGCCCAACGACTTCGAGAAGGTACGCACGCCTCCTGCGGCTACTACCTCACCTCCCTCCTCGGTCCTGGATCTCTCGCCGTGTTGTGCCGTTGGGATCGCGCTCGGGTCGGATCTGGGGCTAGGGTGGTCAGATCTGGGGCCGCGCGGTTGTGCTGTTGCCAGATCTAGGTGTCGGCTGCGGCAACGGCTTTGATTAAGGCGAGCTCCTGCATCTGGCTTTTTTAGAAAAGACAAAAATCAATACGAACATCTGGCTAATCGAATAGACTTCTCCGCCCCTCTCTACTTTTTCGCTTCGAAGATCAGGAAGGGCACACATTCTACTCCTCTCACTGCTATCACGCTCATGAATTTCCTTCATTTTCTACACTGCTTGTGTTTTTCTGTCACTTGTTTCAATAATTATTATTCATTTTTAGGCTTGTGTGTTTCTGTCACTTCTTTCAACAATTATTATTCATTTTCAGTCAAAAGTTATCAAACACAACCAAAAGCTATCGCAAAACCAATAGGAACACCCTCTAAGCTTGGACTTCGTGCAATGTTGGTGGTGCCTGGAATGTCTGGATGCCGAGCAGCCACACTAGAGTCATGTTTTGCGTTCAGAATCTGTTATATGTGTGGGCGCGCGCGTGCGCACGTTGTGATGAATTGGCGCAAGCTTTTATGTATGTTCACAATACCATGTTCTTATCGCGGATGCATGGTGTCGAGGGTGACGAAATTTATAATGATGTTGGTGCGGAGATGGCCGGTTTTTGTGCTGAGGAGAGCGTGGAGCTGATGAATTTTTACGTTCAAGAATGCTTGGGTGATGATGTAACAATACGAGGGTTTAGATGTCTACTAGTGGTATTTTGTCGGCGATGAGTGATTCGCTAGGACTGTGTAGTTTTGGAGTATACAGATTTGGTTGTTTGTACTTTGTAGGCAGGGGCGGAGCCAAGAAAAAAAAATATAGCCTTGGCATGTTTTAGTATGGCCAACATGTCGTAGACAAGTCAAATTATCACTTCAGTACCAAAATAGCCTAATCTACGGCTATGCTAAATGCCCTAAACAAAAATATTTGCTATATTAAAATTGGGATTTGGGGGTCAGGCAGAAAGGGGGAAAATGAGAAGTTCACAATAGAGGAAAATCGTGTGACCTGCCTAGCCTTCAGTAGTTTAATGGAGTTGTAAGTTTGCTACTAAATTGAACAAAGCTTAGTGCACATACTGAAACTGGAAGAAAAAAAAAAGAATTTGTGTGACGTTGCTAATGGGCTTGAAGTAAATTTAAGGCCAGCCTGAGCAAACTTCGTGCCATTCCGGGCTTAAGCCCATTTGGAACCTAAAAAAAGACTGTAGTTTGTTTAGTTCCAACTTGCCTACAATGTGAGCTAGT
Source organism: Dendrocalamus latiflorus (assembly GCA_017311315.1). Classification (NCBI taxonomy): domain Eukaryota; kingdom Viridiplantae; phylum Streptophyta; class Magnoliopsida; order Poales; family Poaceae; genus Dendrocalamus; species Dendrocalamus latiflorus. The sequence continues at coordinate 21,794,886 of CM029623.1, forward strand.
CAGCTAGATCTTAGAGAGAGCAGCAGCAACAACAGCATGAGCCAGAAATTATGTAGCTGTTCCAGATTTAGCTAACATTTGATAAAATCTACTACTAGAATCCAGCCATTTGGCCCATTTCTAGTATTTCATCTTGCAGGCAATGCATAACAATATAACATGATAACAATGATATTGAAGACTTGAAGAAATTTTCTAATACTAGTAGGAGCAGAAGACCAGAAGTAAATACCAGTAGTAGGTGGCTAGCCAGCTAGGCGCCCTGTGCCAGCAGGCAGTGGCCGCGCCCGGCTTTGCTGGCTGCTCCGGCGCTCCGCGCCTCTGCCACTTCCCTGCCGTAGCCCGCTCTGCCGCCTGGCCAGCCTCACGCCGTGGGGGGATTGGGGATCTGGCTCAAGACACGAGTGCGTGTCTGCGTGGGGTGTTGCACTGCTCTGCAGACTTCAGCTCTCTTGTTTTCAGCGCAGCAGCCAACAGGCCGGCCCACTGCACAGCCGCATAGGTGTACCTGCCTGCCGCAGGTGCCCGGGAAGAGATAGATCTATCCACGATGGGACTCAATGGAGGTTTCGACATGGCAAGCCCGGGCAAGTGCCCACCCTGCCCGAATGGTTGGCTCCGCCCCTGTTTGTAGGCAACAAATATGAGTAGGTGGGGGAAGTTTTTTATGGAACTGGAGGTCGTTACTATACTTGCTTTACTATCTCAACAGTGTTAGATTCTCAGTTTTTGTTGTCCATATACTCAATACCACAAAAAAAGGAACTTACGTGTACTTCTGTGTAGTTTTTATGTTATAGATATCGGTGTTTTCCTGTCATAGCTAGATATCTGATCTATTTTCTTTCTTTGTGTTATTAATCTTTGTCTTTACCTGATGGGTTGATATGCTTATCAGAGGAGGTGTTTACATTTTTTTGTTGTACATTTGGTGACACTTTATATTGCTTCATGCTGTATTTTTCCTTGAAAGTGTTGGGGGCATGTGTCATGCACACTAATATTTTTTTTACAATTCAGTTAACAGGGATGTGCTTTGTGTTGATATGCAACCACTAGCTTAGCACTTGCCATTTGTAACATTTATTACCTTCATTCTATGTTTGCAGAAAGATCCTCTCCCCGTGAAAGTCAACAAACTGACCTCAATCAAGACACAACTTCCATACTCCTACTATTCTCTCCCATTCTGCAAGCCGGATACTATAGTTGACAGTGCTGAAAATCTCGGTGAAGTTCTTCGTGGTGATCGCATCGAGAACTCTCCATATACAGTTTGTTCTTTCACTATACAGTGTTTTCATTAATCAGCTCTTGACACATTAGGCCTTAGTTAATTTTTTCGCATATATGTTTTCCAGTTTGAAATGAGGGAGCCTCAAATGTGTGAAATAGTCTGCAAGATTTCAGTTCGGGAGAAAGAAGCAAAGGTTCTCAAGGAAAAGATTGAAGATGAGTACCGTGTGAACATGTATGTTAGTAATTTAGTATATTTATTGTAAGAATTTATTCATGTCTGTTAATTGTTCTAAACATAAATTCTATAAGTTCAACAGGATTCTTGACAACCTACCTCTAGTCGTTCCTATTCAAAGAGTGGATCAAGAAGGTGCCTATTTCTATCAACATGGTTTCCATGTTGGAGCCAAAGGACAATACTCAGGGGTAAGTGTGACTATCTGTATTGATCAAATGCTGTGTAAATGCATTGTTCTTATGCCATGTGCTTACCGTTTTGCCATTTGTTTGGCAGAGCAAGGATGGAAAGTACTTCATCCACAACCATTTGTCCTTTACGGTGAAATATCACAGGGATGCCCAAACGGATGTTTCGAGAATAGTGGCCTTTGAAGTAAAACCATACAGGTATACTTGAGCTTATGATGTTGATGCTTTAAACAAGTATGCTTTTGACGTATTTGGATCGTGACATCCTTCCATCTGTTAGATTTGAACTAAAAAAACTATGACATATTCTGTAGTGTTAAGCATAAATATGAAGGACAGTGGAACGACAAGAAGACCCGTCTGACCACTTGTGATCCTCATGCAAAACGTATAATTACATCATCTGATTCCCCTCAGGAGGTTGAAGTTGGCAAAGATATAATATTTACCTATGATGTGGATTTCAAGGTCAGAATTTATGTGCAAAATTTTTGGATGCTTCTATTCTATTGAAGTGATTGCTGTAGCTATAGTACTGTTTAGTGTGCACTAAGTGGAGCGTGCATGTTGTGTGTTACTACTTGTTCATTCTTTTAACTACTCTGTCAACCTGCAGGAGAGTGATATCAAGTGGGCATCTCGCTGGGATAGCTATCTACTGATGACGGATGACCAAATCCACTGGTTCTCCATTGTGAATTCTCTCATGATTGTTCTCTTCCTTTCTGGAATGGTTGCAATGATCATGCTTCGGACCCTTTACCGGGATATCTCCAAGTATAACCAGCTTGAGACCCAGGAAGAAGCCCAAGAAGAAACAGGATGGAAGCTTGTCCATGGTGATGTTTTCAGGCCTCCATCAAACTCCGACTGGCTCTGTGTCTATGTTGGTACCGGTGTCCAGTTTTTTGGCATGCTGCTTGTCACTATGGTCTTTGCAGTCCTTGGCTTCCTTTCTCCATCGAACAGGGGTGGGCTGATGACAGCTATGCTCTTGCTTTGGGTGTTCATGGGATTGCTCGCTGGCTACTCTTCATCACGTCTCTACAAGTTGTTCAAGGGCTCAGAATGGAAGAACATTGCGTTGAAGACAGCCTTCACTTTCCCTGGCAGTGTGTTCGCTATATTCTTCTTCTTGAATGCTCTTATCTGGGGGCAGAAGTCCTCAGGTGCAGTTCCATTCACCACAATGTTTGCCCTTGTCCTCCTTTGGTTTGGTATCTCAGTGCCCCTTGTTTTTGTTGGGAGTTTCCTTGGTTTCAAGAAACCTGCCATTGAAGATCCTGTGAAGACAAACAAGATACCCAGGCAGATACCTGAGCAGGCCTGGTACATGAACCCAATCTTCTCGATTCTAATTGGAGGGATCCTTCCGTTTGGAGCTGTGTTCATTGAGCTTTTCTTTATCCTGACCTCCATCTGGCTGAACCAGTTCTACTACATCTTTGGGTTCCTCTTCCTCGTCTTCCTGATCCTGATCGTCACATGTGCTGAGATCTCGATTGTGCTCTGCTACTTCCAGCTGTGCAGCGAGGACTATCTGTGGTGGTGGAGATCATACTTGACATCGGGGTCTTCTGCTCTGTACCTCTTCTTGTACACGACCTTCTACTTCTTCACAAAGCTGGAGATCACAAAGTTTGTGTCAGCTGTCCTGTACTTCGGCTACATGCTTATCGCCTCATATGCGTTCTTCGCCTTGACGGGTACAATTGGATTCTATGCATGCTTCCTGTTCACCAGGCTGATTTACTCGTCCGTCAAGATTGAGTAAAGAAAGTGCCCTTTTGCCTAATACTTTGTTGCCACGACGAAGCTGGATTCTGCGGACAATGAATGCTACAGATCCTCCATATTTAGCTATATGAGGCCTCAGTTTTGAGTTTTCAAAGCTGGTAGCTAAGATGAACTGGTGATTTGTTATCCCATGATTCAGGTATCATAGCTTAGCTCAGTGATTTTTGTTTCCTTCTTATTTTCCTTTTTTATTTTTGATTTAGCCCTTGGATCAAGAGAATGCCTATCAAGTATTCAGGTACCATAGCTTAGCTCAGTGATTTTTGTTTCCTTATTTTCCTTATTTTCTTTTTGATTTAGCCCTTGGATCACGAGAATGCCTTGCCTATCAAGTGCTCGTTGCAGAGTGAATTGTATACCGAATGCTAAGTAATCTCATTTCTGTTCTTGTCAGAATTTTATGTACTTGTTGACCTACATGGAGATTTGCATTAAAGATACCACTGCAGTAAAATATCCGGCTTCTATGTTTATTTAGCATTGAACTTAAAGTGTTTTGAGTAATGGTCCAGACAATTGCATTTGTGTTTGTGTTTTTACTAACAACGTCCTGTATGAAAGTAAATAGAGTATGTGCCTGTTCTTTATCTCAAAAGCTGGTGGCTTTTGACTTTTGCTATAGTACCTAACTTTCAAACAGAATATTTTCTCAAGATGGGTCTACAAGTTAAACGATCTACATGTTAAAAGCCTAACATCTGTACTAGCTAAAATCACAAGTAAGTATCTGTCTCTCCATAATCTGTACCGTAAACAGCTAAAATTTAAAAATTTCAACCAAAAGTTATAAACCGCAGCCGAAAAAATAGGCCCTATAAAGTTTTTTCGTGTGGCACCATTCATTTCCTTTTGAAGGAAAAAAGGCACATTTTCTTCAGCGAATATGTGTGGTGTATTATGATTTATTGTATAGCATCTTGTACCCAAAAGGACGAAACCTCGAACGAAAGTGGGATGTGCGTGGAGTTGTGGTCCTTGTGGATCCATTACGAAAAATTGGACCGGATTTTGCAGTTCTTTTTTTTTCTGTTTTGTAGTACCTTGACGTGACGTGAGCTTGAAAGAGGTTTAAAGAATTTGTATATATATATATATATATATATATATATATATATATATATATATATATATATATATATATATATATATATATATATGAGTTGGTAGTTGTTAGTATATTCTCATCTATCTCTTCTTAGCCGTTCGATCTGAACAATAAAATCTTGACCGCCCCTCCCCTCTCTTTTGTGATCTAACTGTCCCTCCTCTTCGCTTCCGCTTTCAGTTAATTTCACACCCTTCCCTTCCAATGCCTCCTCCATTAGTTTTGGTTGCTCCCAAAACCAAACCGCCGACAACAAGCAGTTATATCAACATAGGTGCGATCCAGCAAGATCGTCGCCTTTCGCTGCCAACATCCTTAAACATGTGCGGCTTTCCTCAACTCCACAGACTGCTGCATCCATTCCTCCGTATCGACGCCATTTCTGATGCTATGATCCAAATGGTCTCATGCCGCTGCCACCGATCAGCAACTTCTGCGCGATCGCCGCAGACTCCTCGAAGACCTCAACTATGCCAATCACACCTCTGATCCGATCCTCTCCATCCTTCTGCCCGGCAAGAAAAGGACACATAACTTGATTCAAAGCACAACCATCCATGGCGCTCTTAAAATGTCAGGTGTGGTCGACCGTAGAAGGCTTATAGTTCTCATCTACTGCAAATACACTGCTCTTGCCATTCAAAGACTATGTCTATCACTACATTAGTGTTTGCTTCTCCTCTATCCATTAATGGTGTTTTCCTTTCAGGAAGTGTTTTATCTTTTATTCAAGATTATAGCAATTCTTGAGATTTAATTCATTTTTTGTAATTGCAACAGTGGGCCACGCTTTGTGTCATCAATAACAAAGGAGCCAAGGCTTGGTAATTCTTCTCCATATGCAATTTGGCTCATATCTTTATATGTTCATGTTTCAATCTCCTGCTTTCAAGTGCTGTCTAGCAAATTGAAGTTTTGGCTTTTCCGGCAAAGTATTGCCTTTTAAAATTATTATTCCTCTGTGATCCATCAATTTCTATACAAAGGTACATTAAAGTTTAGGTCATAACTGCCACATAGCCTAGGATTTAATTCCCCTCATAGTGACTTTATACATACGAAGTGTTCTTAATGCTTCTTACATTGGTATGATCAATAGATAACTTTGATTATGAGAAGATTATTTCTTAGGCCATTCTCAGTGGAGAGTTTCATGGCGTTGTTTCCAAGACTGCCACATCATGTAAAATGAAATGAAACATGGATGAAACATCCATCCTCAATGCATAGTTTCATTCTATTGTTTCATAGACATTTAATTTCATGACTCATATAGAGTTGGTAATCGTGCCAAGAGAGTTTCATCTAGATGAAACTCACTTCTTCTCCCTCTTTTTAAAAATGTTGCCATATCATCAAAAATGCCTATGTGGCAGCCTATTAAATGCAGATGAAACTCCTACTGAGACTGGCCTTAGCATCGCACTGTTCTATTTTGATGAATGCACATCCTACATAGCATTAATTGGTTTCACAGTTTTAAGAATATATAGACAATTTTGTGCATAAATTCTTGTTGGATAAATATTAAAAATGATTTTGGATGTCAAGTTGGGGTGAGATCATGTACGTTGTTATGTTTCACTCATGGGTGCTATGTTCCACTCATGGGTACCTTAGAATGACAAAACCAGGATTTGTATTGTGCTTACCAAATAGCTCAATATCTTTCTAATTTCCATGTTTAGATAATTTCTAAATATCTTCCAAAAAAGGCTTGTAGCAAGGTGTGGGCATGGCACTATCTTCACCATAGCTAAAATCGATGACGACCCTAACACCAGCGAGCTCCTGTTGAGCCAACTTCGGTTGAGTCACTGTTGCAAGGATTCGCTACCTCAACGATGCAGGTGACCCCTACCTCTGCTCCATCATCTTCTTCCCATACCCAACTACTGTTGGTGGCTCTAATACCAGTGACCACATCTTTGCCAATGGCTTCTTCCTCTACTCTGGCATTCTTCACCGCCAAGATTCTTCCAATGTTGAGTTACTCTCTATGAAGCCGTTGTAGATGCTACATCGCCTCCCTCACATCTACTCTTTCTTCACTTCCATTGTCGCTTACGCCACACCCCCAGCGCCTCCACCATCAAACCTTGCTTTATCTTTACAATATTAAGGAAAATATTCTGATGGATTTGTGCGTGATGTGATTTATGCGAAACTAGGTGAATGGGCTTTCCTTTCTTGCTTCACAATCTCCACGACAGGGGTGATGGAATAGCTTTGATGAGCGGCAACCACTTGGCCGCGTATTCCATGTAGATTATCCACCCTACTTACCCCTCTACTCGCTCTAGCCTTGAGGCCCCTGCCCTCGCGCTCTACTCCCATAGCGCCACAATGGAGCTATGGCTGCCCCTAAGAAAAAGGTTTGCCCTCATATCCCATATCAATGGAATTACTAGCTAAATGTCCGTACATTGCTAGGATTAAAATTTTTTTAGCATATGTTTGTATACATGTTTTAAAAATTTTTACCACCTGTGACTTTCAGAACATGTAGTATGATAAATTTTAAAAATCTGTAGCAACGCACGAGCATTCAGCTAATGTGTGTGTATTCAAAATCCATCCTACAATATGGGGTCAAAAAGCTAAAAAATACACTGAAATATGGCACTATGGTGTCAGGGCATCAAGCCTCCCTACCTTTAGATGCGTGCAAGTGCAATGATATATAATATATCACGTAAACCCGTTAACATTTATTAATTCAAAAAGGCATCGATTTGAAAGGAAATTCATTGATTTAGTATGCTGAATCAATCATAAATAAAAGTCTTAATTATAGATGAAAATTTTTAACTATAGGGCCTAGGCACTATGCGGTTTGAGATAATTGGCTGGGCAAGCCACCGCTACTGCTTCCTTTTCAAGAGGTGGCTGAATTGCACATCATTTACACCTATCTGCACAGCACACCTCTAAACAGAAGGATGTCCAAATTTCCATCACCATCCAAATCAACCACAGTTGGAGAAGAATATGCAAGGGCACGGAAATTAAAAACTACTATACTGCGTGCAACATATATTCAACGTCAATCCCTCCTAGCTCCTCTCTGCGTTATCGCCATACCTGCAGTAAAAGCCAGCAAGCTACTAGTAGGTACACCTACACAATAACACAAACAAGAAAACAAACAAGAAATCATGAAGTGTTCACACTGTGGTTGCAAGTTTTGCATTAAGCTCCGTTCTTTTCGGTTTAAATTTCTATCTTCTAATTTATTTTTCACTATTTATAAATTTCATTTTTTTGTGACTGTTTAGCTTATTTTAAGTTTTTTTGCTGGTTTTTTTGTATTCGTTTGCATTGTCCGTGATTAGCTAACCTATTTTTTATTTTTAAAATTTTAAATTTAATTTTGCCAAATAAGCTACTATCAGTTACAGTGTAATTTTAGTCAGTTACAGTGTAATTTCAGCTATAAACCACTTTTTTTCAACCCAACTAAGCGGGCTGGAAGAATAAGTATTTCGATCATAACCAAAAGATGACACATCAAGATAAGCAAACACCTAGCGTTGGCACCTTTTGATTCATTGTTGGAACCAGCGTGATAATACTTTAACAACATATCTATGCCTGTTAATTTTGCGAAAGAAAAAAACGTCTGAAGACCCTCCAACGCATTGTTGGTACACGCTCTCATCGTTTGATGATATGTGAACTCGGAAAGCTGCAGCAGCTGCAAAAATTACGTACAAAAATATTGCGATCATAACCAGGTCCAAAACAGAATGGGAGATTTGGTATATACCATTGCTGCAAAAATTACGTACAAAAATATTGCGATCATAACCAGGTCCAAAACAAAATGGGAGATTTGGTATATACCATTGTAGTCACCGATTTAGGGAAATGCCACTAAAGAGTAGTGATTTCTAAAAATGCCGTTACAAATCTTACTTGCTGGTATTGGCGGATTCAGGTTTTTGTCATGTTCTAGAATATGAAAGGCTAGAAACCACTACTATCTAGCTTGAGGAGAAGATTATGTCTTTGACTTATCTCGACTCTGTACTGATAAAAATTCGACGTCCCAAGTTGAAACCTAGACTGCCATAACTGCCCTGCTTATCAGCAAAAATGCCACTGGTACACGAGTTTTGTCCGTATTGGGCCAAATTGCCCCTGCATCCTCCAACCTCACCTTACCATACATCTTCCTCCTCCTAACCTTCTATCCCCGGCAACGATGACCGGTTGCCACAGGAGATGACAAAGTAGCCCAACTGCCGAGGTTGATGATGCGTCGAGTGCAGTATTGAGATTGACTGTATAGGCTGTGGTTCAGATCTAGAAGATTGATGGCCTTCTAGTTATTGCCATTTCTGGAAGATGGCTGCCTTGGTCCGGCATCGCACGAGGTGGCCGACTCCGGCGAGTCCTTAAAGTCACCACCGGCAAGAACTACTTTGCCCGAATTGATATTCTCGATAACCAAGAATGTGACCTTCTCCTTTTACCTTTCGGTTCCTACGTATGGGCTTTGCGTGTATATCATTTGGTATAAGATTTGGTGTTCATGGAGAAGACTGAAATTGTTCTTCGATTATGTGGTGTTGCAGTGGAGGGGTTAGCCAAGGTCTCTGGAGAGGGCGTGGAAGAGGGAGGCCTCGTGGTGGCCGACGATGGTGGACAGAGTGGCAAACATGGATGAGCTTGAGAGGTGGGGATAGGAAGAAGAAAATGGCAACATTGCCAAATATTTATGGAAGACGTAGAGAGTGGTATTTATTGAGGAACTGTCGCTAGCGAGTTCAGTCTGATCGATTCCTCTCCTATGCAAAGAGATGGATCAATCATAGAGTAATACAAATAGTAGATTGAAACACAGAGATAGAGGGGAAGAACTCCTGTTCTTTTCTTTATTGCTTTCTCTTTTCACGTGTACAAAATAGTCAATGGGACTCTCTATATATAACTTAGTGGTGAAGTGCCCACCATGGGCCAAGGCTTCAAGCTCAGGCCTAGGTTTCCCAACACTCCCCCTTGGTCACTCATCCGACACGTTTATGCCTCATTAAAACTCCATAAAAACCAGTGGAAAAAAATTTGAAGAAAGAGTACATGATACATATTATGTTATGTTACACGAATTGCCTCATTAAAAACCTTGACCGAGAAACTTCAGGAAAACTTGTCAAGAGAAAAAGAGTACAATCCACCTAATTTCATTTAATCTTCAGAACTTATTCTTTGGGTACTCAATCTTCGTGATCAAGTTTTAATAACGAGCTTGAGAAAAATCTCTCCCTGAATTCTGTACTTCTCTAAGTCTCATTATTCCAATTCCTCGTACGCATATTTCAAAACTAGATGCTGGAAGTGACTTAGTGAATAAATCTGTAAAATTTTCACATGACTTATTATGTAGTACCTTAATTTCGTCCATCTTTTGCAATTCATGAGCATAGAAGAACTTGAGATTGATATGCTTTGTAAGATGACTCTTCACATAGCCCATCTGCACTTGTACAGCACAAGCTGCATTATCTTCATAGATAATTGTGTGATCTTGCATGATATTCATCCCACATGATTGCTGGATGTGGTGAATCATTCGTCGGAGCCAAGCACATTCTCGTGTGGCTTCATACAGAGCTATGATTTTCGAGTGGTTCATCGAAGTCGCTACAAAACTTTGCTTAGACGATTTCCATAAAATTGCAGTTCTACCACACAGGAATACATAGCCTGTTTGTGACCTTGTGGTATGCAGGTCCGACAGGTACCCTGTATCTGCATAGTTAGTTATATTAAAGTCTTGGTTCTTTCTGTAGAATAACCCAAGGTTCTTGCTTCCTTGGAGGTATCGGAAGATGTCTTTTATTCCTGCAGACCCAGATCTTACAATCCGGATTCCTCTGTGATTCCACCGCACTATTCCCTGGATCAGTAGATAGTGCTCACAGATTACAGTTCTGATTATCAAATTACATATCATGCGAAAGCGTAAATATAATAGTAGACTTACTCATGGGCCAATTAGGCCGAAATCAAAAAATTGCAGCAGCGGAAGAACGAAGCACACAGGTGGGACCTTCAGGACATGCCCACAGGCAGCCAACTGGAGGTGCGCGACCTAACCCTTGACATCTTCATCTTTTTTGCCAATAGTGTTGCTGAAGCGTAGTGATCTGATTCCTAATTCTGGATTTGTTGTGAAAGCGAGTGTGAGCACAAACCACCGTGCTCCGCGAGCCAATACACAGAATGCAAATAAGTAGTATGCATGGCTTATCAAAGGAGATGCTCGGGTTATTTTATTTGTCATAAATTGCTTTTGGTAGCCTTAGTATTATTAAATTATAATGTTTCTACCAAAACTCCACACGGCGATTGCCATAATTGACTTAATCCACCAAAGACACACTTTCCTCACTGATTGCTGTCTAAGACTCAAAACAGCGAATGTCATCATTTATCTAATCCCCCAATCATACACTCTCTATATTGATTGCTATCTAAAACTCCAAACAGCTAGTGTCATTATTTATTTTATCCACCGAACATACTCTTTCTGTATGGATTGCTGTCTAAAACTCCAACCAGCGAATGACATCATTTATTTTGAATCCACCAATATATTTTGTGTTCTAAAATCCTACTAATCCAATCTTGAAATTTCTATTCATCAACTCTTCACTTCTGAATTCTAATGCTTCCCTAACACAATTACTTTCAAACCACCGATATCATTTGTATCAGTACTTTCTAACAATTCAATCCTTTCAGTTATTGTTCCAAAACCATAATTTGCTCTTCCAATAATCAATCTTTTCTGTTATCCATTTCTATCTAATTCACTAATATACCTTCACCAAGAATATCAGTGTTCAAGTCTACGATTCAATAGTATTCATCCACCAAGAATATCATTGATCAAGATTATACTCCAATAATTGTTATCATTCCTCCAAATTTCCAAGATTCAATTCATCCATCTAGTATTTGATCAAATCCTATTCATTCCATTATTGCCAATATCTCCCAAGAATTTTTATTAGTTATCAGTGTCATAATCTAGCAAGTACCCTTGCACTCCCTAACTCTCCAAAGATCATTCAAATTATCCATCTAGCCTATCTATTCATTTAGACTCCACTAAATTATTTCTCTCAGAATTCACACCATCGTTCTCTCTTTATGATCGACATGAATCCACCAACAACTTTATGTATTTACCACAAACAACCATCTACTTTTTCTTACGATACTATTTATTCTTTCTGACATTTTATTTTGTGAGAAGTATTAACAAAATATAATACTTAGAAATTTCCTGAGACCTAGCAGTTTTGAACAAAATCATAATGTGTAAGAGAATGCAGTAATAATAGCGATCCAGATTCTATCCACCATTACATGGCATCCGCACCATATACTAACATTTCAGCATTATAACCGCTTACATTACCACTGGAACGACACCTAGGACAACTCAAATCAGGGCTTTCCACTGCCCTTTGACTTTTCCATTCCCACCCACAAAGTTTTTGAAATAGAACTATATTTGGTTAAGTTCCCATGTCCGCCCTTGACCGTGGGCACGGCTATTCGAATAGTTTTGATTCTGCAGAGTTTGCACACTTTACCCACAAGAGACAGTTCACCCGTTGCCCCACACGATTTCTTAGCCATGCGGTTGAGCAAACCATCACAGTAACCGTTCAAAGTACCTCGCCCCTTCCATCATCTCACCCTATGGGTTGCTCCCATTTGCGGTGGGACCCATTCGTTGTGCGGGATGTTCCCCTCCTATGCGCCTAGCAGCTGGCTACCCACACTGCTAGCGTGTCGCAAGAGAACTTCTCCCTCAAGCCTGCCACCCAGGCTGCCACTTGCGGGAGTCCCATTCAAGCCTGCCACCCAGGCCGCCACTTGCACTACTGCCATGATGATGACTTCCAGTGTCCGGTAAATTTACTAAGCCAAGTTGTACTTTACAGACTTGTGGTTGTACTTGTTTTACACAGGAGGTCATGACAAGATTCAATCCTTAGTGGTATCTGGGCGGATCTATCACTACCCATTTTGTACTTCCACTGCACCACATACACACACACACACACACACACACTCGAACCATCCGCCCAGATATTTAAGCAAGTTGGGGTTTTTGGGAACATAAAATAATCATACCAACATATACTAGTCATTACCACCATGACTTCCCAAATCAGTTTTTCATGATTAAAATGACAATGATGTTTGGGGCATTTCAGCGCCCCGAGTATCTATGCAGTACTAAGCATGGCGTATAATTAGGGACTTATTTTCGTAAGGTTACTATTATAATTTTGCTAAGGCGACAAGGTTCACACATTCAATTATTCCAAAGGAGGTATAATAATATTCAAGGTAAGCAATGAGCATATAACTAGAGTCTTAAATTAAACATGTATTTGCATATAAAATAACAGCATGCATTTTGATAATTTAAACCAAACTAATTTGCAGAAAACGTAGGTTCAACATGATCAAAGTATTGACTCGCCTGGTGTGGTTTACCACGGTCTTGAGCTCTCACGATGCTTTCTCTTGGGCTTCTATTCTTTATCTTCACTCTGCTCTGGCCATGCTTGATCCGTAGAATCTTCGGGACTCTGGTTTCTAATTACGAGATGACGACTGAATCCAAACAAAAGTGAATAACTCAAAAGATCGAAATAAATCCGAGTAAACTCCATTTAGTTCCATTACAAGTTAATGGGTGATTTAATGATTTGAAGCAAGGTTGGTGATAACATACGATAACTTGATCTTTTGTTGAATAATTGGATTTTGATTAAATAACCTAGCCATTTTAGTTACTCATATTTGATAGCTAATCCACCATTAATTCTCTAATAATCTTCCTTGCACAATGTTTTATTCCATCTCTATATTTACAAGCTTGTCTTTTATTTTAAACTTATATTAATTACTTATATCTTGCATAATTATTTCCAAGGTTTAATCAATTGTTATGCTAGGAATTTTTAACTTAAGTTTCAATCATTTAAGTATTGGTGGGCTAATCCTAATCTATTCCTCTTATTCACTTAATTGCCCTTTATGCATACAAACTTTACATTCTGCTGTATATACACATTTTATTTAATCCTAAATCATTCACCTTAACTTTCTAGAATTATTCCTTAATTGACCTTTATTTAAAATAGCTAAAAAAAGACAAAACAAAAATGTGGCCAAATATGGCCGAAGAGAGGTTCGACCTCAAGACCTCAGGGATTGGCTATAGCAATCTTTAAGAGCGCTCGGGTAACCAAGTGGGCGTTCGGTGTTTCGCAATGGACTGGGGGATATGGGCTGATGAAGCGAGTGGGTTGGGGCCTAACAGAAGGACTATCAGCCGGAGGCAAAGGAGGGGGCGGTGCGAGTTAGGCGGCGGCGTCGCCGTCGAGGTACGGCCGGGGAGGCGGTGATACTCGGCAAAATGGATTGTTCGGTGTGCAGGGATGCCTTTGGTGGGGTCGTCACGGGTCGTGGTGGCGGCAGGGGTGGCCGGCGTCGGCGCGAGTGGCCGGAGGAGGGGACGGGTCGGGGCGCCGGCTCTAGGGGGAAAGGGTGAAGTTGGGGAGAGGGGTGAGCACGAGGGTGCTGTAGGGGAACTCACCAGGAAGCTTACCGAGCTGGGGAAGGCCTAGGGCGGGCTGGCGACGCTGACCGGCGGCGGCGCGGGTGTGCTCACGTCATCGGCGAGCTGGGGGAGAGGATAGGCCGTGGCGTTGGTCGGAGGAGGTCGGGGGCGTTGAGTGGGTGCTCCCAGGGCGGGGAATTGGTCCGGGAATCGCCGAGGACGGAGCGGCGTTAGTGGCGGCATTTTGGCCGGCGATGGGGGAGAAGGCTCTGCCGGTGAGCTAGGGACGATGGAATCTCAATTCCTTTCGGGGAAAGAATAGGTAGGAGATGGCAACGCAATTGGGCGCTTCGGGGCTTTTATAGCGCGGCGGTGGACCGTTCGGCGGCGGGAGACCGGGCGGTGGGAGTGGAGGTCCGCCGGGCAAGGACTTGGTGCGGGGCTCGGTGCGCGGAGGGGACCTGACGGAAGGAGCCTGGCGACACGGCGCTTGGCAGGAAGGCAGCGACAAGACGAGGCAAGCACGCACGCTGTGCAGACAGAGGAGATAAGGCTGGCACGCGCAGAGAAGTAAGAGGAGGAACCGCGCGTGCGGAGCGGGAAAAGGAGAAGTGCAGGCGGAGGGAGAGCTGAGGGCGTGCGGGCGGGGGCTCGGGCCCGCTGGCCAGAGAGGAAACGCGGGATGGAGCGCGGGGTCCGCGTGGCAAAGGGGTGAGGTGGAGTGGGCGCCTGGGCCGTGCGGGAAAAGAGTGGGGCAGGCGGGGTTGGGCCGGGCCTTCGGTCGACCTGACCCCTTCTCTTTTTTTTTCTTTTTTTTCCTTTTTGTTTATTTATATTGTGTGTATATATTTATACAAATATATATATGCATATGTATATATACTTGGTATGT
The DNA here is from genome assembly GCA_017311315.1 of Dendrocalamus latiflorus. Lineage (NCBI taxonomy): Eukaryota > Viridiplantae > Streptophyta > Magnoliopsida > Poales > Poaceae > Dendrocalamus > Dendrocalamus latiflorus. The sequence continues at coordinate 21,809,946 of CM029623.1, forward strand.
AGGTTTGCATGTATATATAATTTTTTTGTTTGCTTATTTTGCTTGCTCACTATTTTTTAATATTTCCATTCCCTATATTACTAGTCCCATCTTCTGGCGTAATTATCTTTTGCATATTTCTATATTTATTTATTTATAGATGCTCATGTTTGTGTTTTACTTATTTTTTTACTGTCCTTTACTCTATTTTCAAAATGTTATTTTATATTTCATTTTAAGTTTCTCTCTCGTTATGATGAGTTACCTTTTTAACTTTGAATTCAACATTTTAATTTTCTTTCACTCCCATATTTTCTTTATGGCTTATTCACGTTATGTTTATTTTCCAAGAATTTTCTTCAATGTTTTGGAAACTTAACCAAATTTTTGAGAACACCATGGGAAATTCAAATTTTTTCAAGGGAATACATCGCAAAATAATTTAATAACTTCACATTTTCAAATTTCAAATTTCGGGATGTTACAATTCCCTACTAATGCCTTTTGGTAGGTTCTGCACTATGTCTTGCTAATAGATTTACAGCAAATACAATGTCCAGTCTAGTGCAATTTGCTAAATACATAAGTGCTCCTACTACACTTAAGTATGAGAATTCTGGTCCCAGGACTTCCTCCCCCTCTTTCCTAGGTCTGTACGAATCTTTATTTTGCTGTAAAGATCTCCCAATCATTGGTACTTTCGATGGGCATGCCTTCTCAAAGCCAAATCTTTCTAACACCTTCTGGACGTAGGCTGACTGATGCACTAATATCCCTTCCAGGACTTGCTCGAGTTGCAAGCCTAAGTAATATTTGGGTTTACCCAAATCTTTCATTTCAAATTCAGACTCCAGGTAAGAACTTGCTTTCTTTATGTCTTCCATGGTCCCGATGATATTCATGGATTCTCCCATGTACACATAGTTTATAGCTATTTCATCATGAGTTGATTCTTCTTGTGTTTCTACCTGCTCAACGCTCCTTCCAGTTGCGGCGGTAAGTCCCTTTAGTTTTTTAGCTTCGATATGTGCACACACATCCATGCTGATTTCTCTCTCCATAGGAATGTTCAGATCTAGTATACCCTTTTTTGAAGGTATCATACTGATGGTAGGTCTCAACTGGCTCCCCTTTTGATTTTGGAGAACTTCAGTGATTGGCTGTGTTAAGCCCTTCGTATTCTTTTTCACTGAACGTCCCTGGTTACTTAGGGTTCGAGGGGCCGGAGTTCTCGTCCTTCTATTCTGAGGCTTCTGGACGGGATTAGGGATACCTTCAACTTTCTTTGGTATTTTAACCCTCTCCGATACATTGCGTATAGGCACATGTGACTTGGTCACGCTCGTTAAATTACCAAAGTGGTCAGGCAGTTGGTTTGCTAATGCTTGCAAGTCAATGATCTTCTGGACTTCTTTATTTGTTTCACTAGTGCGTGGGTCATGTGCATGGATTCCTATGACTTGTCACATAATTTCCTGATATTTTTCATCAAGGGGTTGATTTCCCCCCTAATGTCGGGAAACTATCCTCATCAAATATACAATCAGCGAAATAGGCAGTATGCAAATCTTCTATCATGGGGTCTAAATCTTGATTTTAGATGTTGTCTCATAACCAACGTATATCCCAGTCTTTCGGAGAGAACCCATTGCACTACGCTATGGAGGGGGGGATAGGTACATAAACCTTGCATCCAAATCTTCAGAGATGAGAACTTTTTCGTCCTGACCCTTGTGCTAGTTGCATAGGTGAATGGATGTTATATGCCGATAGTCTAAAGTTGATGAGAGTTGTTGCATGTAGGACTGTGTGTCCCCAACATGTAGTTGGTAAATTAGAATTCTGCAAAAGCGGTCAGGCAATAAATTTAATTCTCTTGATTAATGCCTCTGCTAGTCCATTCTGGGTGTGGACATATGGTACAGAATGCTCAACTGTAATTCCCATTGCCATGCAATAATTATCAAATAACTTTGAAGTAAATTCTCCAGCGTTGTCCATTCTGATGGACTTTATGTGATGATCAGGGAAAATATTTCTAATGCGAATTACCAGCGAGATCAGTTTTGCGAAAGCATGGTTTCTCGTACACAATAAACATACGTGTAACCATTTCGAGGAAGCATCGATGAGCACCATGAAATATTTAAATGGCCCTGATAGTGGTTGTATGGGACCGCAAATGTCTCATTGGATGCGCTTCAGGAATGCAGGGACTTCATCCTTTACTTTCAGAGTAGAGGGTCTAGTATTTAATTTCCCGGTGGCACATGCAGGGCACACAAAATCTTTGTGATTCGAGAAATTCTTTACATTAATATTACATCCCAATGAATTGTTAAATATATTGCTCATCATCCTAAGACCTGGGTGGCCTAATCAGTCATGTTAGAGACAGAAGAGTTCGGAGCATCTAAATATTGTTTTCAGGGTAGTATAGGCTGCAGATGCCTTGACATTAGTGTAGTATAGCCCAGTTTCTAATAAAGGAAGTTCTTCTAATACCCGTTTTCCATTTGGTTCACGCTTCGAAATAAATCTATATGGATCAACTAGATGGTTTTGTGATTTCTGGATAGGAAAATAATGTATACAGATTATTGAAATTCTTGTATGGTCTAAAGCAAGCCCTAAACAATAGCACGAAAAATTTAATAAAACTTTGACATCTGCTGACTTTGTTATGAATGAAGCTGATAAATATGTACATTACCGTTATGGTGGGGGTCAAGGAGTGATCTTGTATTTGTATGTGGATGACATATTTATATTTAGAACAAACACTGTCGTAATTGATGATGTCATATCTTTCTTATCCCGATGCTTTGATATGAAAGACTTAGAAGAAGAAGATATTATTCTGAATATTAAATTAATCAAGAATGAGGATGGGATCACCTTGAATCAATCCCATTATACTGAGAAAATCTTAAGTCGCTTTGGCTATGAGAGTTGTAAAATTTCTCCAACGCCCTATGATGTAAGCATTAAGTTTCGAAAGAACGAAGGATTAGAAAAAATCAATTAAGATATTTGCAAATTATTGGATCACTAATGTATTTAGTTGGTGCCACAAGACCTGATATTTTATTTGCTATGAGCAAATTAAGTCGGTTTACATCTAACCTAGGAGATGATCACTGAGAGGCACTTAAAAGAGTGTTGCGCTACTTGAAAGGCACAACATCTTTTGGAATTCATTATATTGGATACCCTTTTGTATTAGAAGAATACAGTGATTCCAATTGGATCTCTAACATGGATGAGATCAAAGCTACAAGTGGTTACGTGTTTACTTTAGCTGGTGCTATAGTTTCTTGGATGTCTTGCAAACAGACTATATTAATGAGGTCAACCATGGAAGCGAAACTTGTAGCACTTGACACAGCTACTGTTGAGGTTGGATAACTGATAGAGCTACTGTTGGATTTGCCATTGATTGAGAAACTAATACAGGAAATCCTGATGTACTGTGATAATTAAATAGTGTTGGCCAAAGTCACAAGTACAAAGGATAATATGAAGTCCTTCATACATGTGAAGTATAGGCTTAAATCTGTTAGAAAACTGACAACATCTGGCAGACCCTTTTACAAAGGGGTTAGCACGAAAAGCAATTTTCATTCATGTATAGACATGGGAATGAGGCCCATAGGAGTTACATCACAATGGTAATCTATACCTTCTTGATCAGAGATCCCATGACTTAGGTAGTGGGAAAACAAGTTGATGTTATAACAAGAGAGTACATATTCATTGTACCCATGTCCTAAAAAACAAAGTACTCTTGACTGTATGAAAGGTTGGCGTAAAACCTTAATGTATTCTATTGTCCAAACAAGGAAAAGGTATTAGCCTGCAGGATACCTAGAAAGAATATACCTACTTGAGCCTAACTGTGTGGTCGCAGTTCACGAGAACAGGGCATTCTAGTACTAGATGAGATTTCAGGTGAAATCTAGTCACAAAAGGCTATGAATTCCAGGCATAGTCCATTCATCAGCTGTGAGAAGATGAATCTTGTTTTCTAGATGCAAGTTCAACCCGTACAGGACTCACACTAAAAGACCAGTATATTAACAGTACTTCAGCATAATATATTTGACATCTTTGTTTGCCTTTTGCTTTGGAATTGGTGGGGATGTTAGAAATATGCCCATATGAGTGAAGCATATTTTCTATAATTCCAAGGCATGCATGATTTAATATTATATTGCTAATATAAGGTGGAGGAGACCAATTTATAAGGTGGAATTCCTATCACTCCTTGAATTATATGACACATGAATGGAGATGGCATGAAGAGGGTTTGGCTAATCACACACGTGTACACGCACGCGCGTGTATTCACGTATTTTTGTATGACTTGTGAATTATGATGCATAATTGTGCTGTGACGTGTCGCGCCACTTGGCAGACCAAGGCAACCTTATTTTTATTGAACCGTATGTCATCTCTTTTATTTTAACTGATCATAAGATTGTTTAAATATCATAATGTGATTTGGTAAGGCAGTTACCTATGAGTTAACACTGCCTAATTTGTGGTTTGATGAGGCAGTTACTAGTGAATAATTATATTTAATTGCAGTAGTTACTAGTGAATAACTACAACGCCCTTAAAAGGGCCTGGAGACATCCAGGAAAACACAAAGCATTTTACCACCATTCTTCCTCTACTTCCTTCTCTGCTGATTTGTGCTGTTGTGCTGTGCGATCGAACCTCACAAGCCTTTCTTCTCTGCGTGCACCTGGAAGGAGGGAGAATGGCTATCTCCGAACCATTGCTGTAGAGAGTACTTGCGCAGGGCGGCAATAAGGTTTCTAGGCAGCATATTTGCGTGACCGCTCCTGCTCTGTATCATCGACGTTCTACACTGCATTAAGCCTACACTACTTACTATTCTTCATCTTGCCCAACAGTAAGTCGTTTGCGCGTTCATTCGACTTTGATTTTGTATTTTCCTTGCGTATTTTATGAAGTATAATGAGTGGTATGCTGTTAGTTATGAATTCTACATCACTAATCTTTTATTGTTTTTGTCTCTTAGTAAAACATGGAATTAAAGTACTACCTACATTTCCAACAATCCAGAAACTTTATTGTGAACTTTGTTACAATACAATAATGGCTGGTGCTTCTGATGCGATGAAACCTGAGAGGTTTCTAGTTAGAACTTTCATAAATGGTAGACTAGAGCCAAGTTTTAGTTTATGTCTTGGGGCTATGGTGGGTTATCCACCCGTAGTACCCATTTATGATTTGAGTAGTTCATGCAATTTGAAAATATGAACAACACTGCTCTTGAATATATTCTGCCACGGAATTGTGGGATGCACTAGAGCGCAGATATGCAGAGGCATAGGTAGGTCGCTGGATCTACATGCGTGATTAATTTTTTGACTTTAACATGAATTAGGCTAAGTTTAGATTTGAATAAGCTCATGATCTCCAATTATTGGTCAGTGAGATTGCGCGCATCTAGGCCGTGTGTTACCTCCTAAATTTGTGGCTGCGGGCATTGTTTCCATTAGCGTGAAGCATAGGGGAGAAGAGATTTCTATTGAGGATTTTATTGCTACCTTTGATGTAGAAGAAAAGGTCAGAGCAAAAGATGCACCCACCACATCTGGTCTAAACAATGTAAATTTTATAGAAAAGATTATTGCAAATAAGTACAAATCCAAAAAACCGAACAAGACAACTAACTTTAAGAAGAAGAAAACTGAGAAAAAGGATTTGAGAGACATCACCTACTTTGTGTGTAGAAAAGACGGTCATATGGCTAAGGACTATCACTTCCAGAAGAGCATAGTTGATAAACAACCAAAGAAGAAGGTTATCAATGTGATTATAGGTGAGGCCTTGACTTTAGGAGGGTATGGTAATTCATCTATTGTCTTTTCAGCATGTCAATCTATTCATTGTTGGGTTGATACTGGTGCTAATGTTTACGTATGTTCTGATATTTCCTTGTTTTTTTCTTACCAAGCAGCAAGAGCTTCCTCCGTCCAAATGGCAAATGGGTCACATACTTCTGTTCTTAGTATTGGCACAGTGGATCTGAAGCTTACTTCAGATACGATTGTGCACTTGAAGAACATGCAACATGCTTCTACAATAAATAAGAACCTTATTAGTGCTTGTTCCGCCTAAGTACTTTAGACTCTTATTATAATCTGAATGTTACAACTGGTTTAAATAAAAGTGAGGTCAATATTTGGCATTCTCGTTTCTGTCATATTGGCTTTGATAGTGTTGCTATAATGTCCAGATTAGATTTAATTCCAAAATATAAAATTGTTATAGGATCAATGTGCCAATCATATGTTTACGCAAAGCAGCCTCGAAAACCAGCGAAGCGAACTCTTCTCTCATCTTGAATTTCCTCTGGCGGCCAGGCAGCACCCCTTTGATCCATCATACTAGAGCGATCCAGGTGCATTTCTCCAAATCCTCCATGATCACAAGTGGAATGCTAAGCAAGGGTAGGAAGGTTGCAAGCTCCACTTCTCCGACCCTTACTGTCCAACCGAAAGTGGACGACTAATGTGTTCCACTAGGCAAAAAATATTTTTTGATTTTTATTGATGATGCAACACACTACTGCTACGTGTATTTGCTAAAAACTAAGGATGAAATTTTGTAAGTTCATGTTCTATTAAGTTGGTTTTGGTGATAATGACAAATGCAATTATGAGACTAACTTGTTTATTAACTATGATATTGCATAGTCTCATTTGTATATAATTAATGACAAATACAAATGTAAGACTAACTTGTTTATTGATTATGATATTGATTAGTCTCATTTGGATGAAAAGGTGAATGTTGTGGCTACGGGCCAAACAGTAGAGAAGGGGACTAGTAGAAGAGGAAGAGGAGAGCTAGATCTGTGGGAGAGATGGTAAGAATGGGAGGATGTCCCCCCTTTGCCCCTCCTGGGGGTTTATATATATGAGTGGGGTAGAATGGGAAATTCCCATTCTACCCCTTAGTACTTACAGAGGATGAGGGTACATTGGTATATTTACACTGGTATATTCTTCTACACTATTGGGCCTATTACATGTTGGACTAGTTGCACGGCCCAGTCACGGGGGTTAGGCCACCCCCACAATAGTACTCCCTCGACAGCAAGCGCTGAGGTCCCGATGGGCGAGCTGACGTGATCAACCACCCCAGCCCCCCGTTCCCCGACAGCAAGCGCGAGGGTGCCAAGTGATGAGCCGATGCAACTGGCAGCTTGCAGACCCCAGAGGCAATGCCTATGAAGAAGTCAGCGAACTGCTACGCTGGATCCCGCACCGTCCCGGCGAGGCGATGCCTACGAGGCGGACGGCGAAGTCGAGCGCTGACGACGTGCCATCCCACCGAGGCGATGCCTACGAGGCGGATGGCAAAGTCCTGCACTGACGACGTGCCGTCTCACCGAGGCGATGCCTCCCAGGCGGACGGCGAAGTCAAGCGGCGAAGACGTGCCGTCCCGCCGAGGCGAGGCCTCCCAGGCGGACGGCGAAGTCGAGCGGCGAAAACGTGCCGTCCCGCCGAGGCAATGCCTACGAGGCGGACGGCAAAGACCTGCGCCGTGGCCGTCCCGCCGAGGCGAGGCCTCCCAGGCGGACGTCGAAGTCGAGCGGCGAAAACGTGCCGTCCCGCCGAGGCAATGCCTCCGAGGCGGATTGCGAAGACCTGCGCCGTGGCCGTCCCGCCGAGGCGAGGCCTCCCAGGCGGACGGCGAAGACTTGCGCCGGAGCCTGGCCGTCCCGCCGAGGCGATGCCTACGAGGCGGACGGCGGAGTCGAGCGGCAAGGACGTGCTGTCCTGCCGAGGCGATGCTTACGAGGTGGACGGCGAAGTCGAGCGCCGGAGCCATGCCGTCCCGCCGAGGTGATGCCTACGAGGTGGACGGCGGAGTCGAGCGCCGAGGACGTGCCGTCCCGCCGAGGCGATGCCTACGAGGCGGGCGGCGAAGGCGAGCGCCGGAGCCATGCCGTCCCGCCGAGGCGATGCCAAAGAGGCGGACGGTGGACGGCAAGTGCGGAGGCATGGAAACGGGGCTGCTGTTCCCCTGTCTTCAGAAATAGTGCCCGCGGAGAGCGGGTGCTTGCGGCATAGGCTGTGGGCACTACGCGCGCCGAGGTAGGGTGGTGGAGCCGCCGTTCCCCCACCTTCAAAAACAGTGCCCGCGGAGAGCGGGCGCTTGCGGCGTAGGCCGAAGGCACTACGCACGCCGAGGTAGGGAGGCAATACCGCCGTTCCCCCACCTTCAAAAATAGTGCCCGCGGAGAGCGGGCGCTTGCGGCGTAGGCCGAGGGCACTACGCGCGCCAAGGCAGGAAGGCGATACCGCCGTTCCCCCACCTTCAAAAACAGTGCCCGCAGAGAGCGGGCGCTTGCAGCATAGACCGAAGGCACTACGCACGCCGAGGCAGGGAGGCGATACCGCCGTTCCCCCACCTTCAAAAATAGTGCCCACGGAGAGCGGGCGCTTGCGGCGTAGGCTGAGGGCACTACGCGCGCCGAGGCAGGGAGGCGATACCGCCATTCCCCCACCTTCAAAAATAGTGCCCGCGGAGAATGGGCGCTTGCGGCGTAGGCCGAGGGCACTACGCGTGCCGAGGCAGGGAGGCAATACCGCCGTTCCCCCACCTTCAAAAACAGTGCCCGCGGAGAGCGGGCGCTTGCGGCGTAGGCCGAAGGCACTACGCACGCCGAGGCAGGGAGGCGATACCGCCGTTCCCCCACCTTCAAAAACAGTGCCTGCGGAGAGCGGGCGCTTGTGGCGTAGGCCGAGGGCACTACGCATGCCAAGGCAGGGAGGCGATACCGCCGTTCCCCTACCTTAAAAGGCTTGGCGATGCACTCCCTGGTGCAACGCACGCGAGGGCGCGATATCCAAGTGGTGCGCCGCCTAAAGCGAGGCACTCCCTGGTGTCTCGGGCATGTCGCAATTTTTATACTCTGTAGATTGCGTGGGAACATCATCCACGTCTTATTTATACTCCGGAGAGTACGCATATGGACAACATCCATGCGTGCGCGGGATCCGCGTCTTGTTTATACTCAGTAGAGTGCGCAGGGACAACATCTGCGTCTTATTTATACTCCGTAGAGTGCGTGGGATCAACATCCATGTCGTATTTATACTCCGGAGAGTACGCATATGGACAACATCCATGCGTGCGCGGGATCCGCGTCTTGTTTATACTCAGTAGAGTGCGCAGGGACAACATCCGCGTCTTATTTATACTCCGTAGAGTGCGTGCGGAGGCGGACCTCGGCGCTACGTCTTATTTAGAGTCTGTAGACTGCGCGCGGGGGCAAGCCCCCGTGCGTTGCGGGCGGTGAGGGTGCGTGCGGAGGCGGACCTCGATGCTACGTCTTTTTTATATTCCGTAGAGTGCGCGCGGAGGCGTCCCCCACTGCGTCTTATTTATACTCCGTAGAGTGCGTGCGGAGGCGGACCTCGATGCTACGTCCTATTTAGAGTCCGTAGACTTCGCGTGGGGGCAAGCCCCCGCGCGTTGCGGGTGGTGAAGGTGCGTGCAGAGGCGTTCTTCGACGCTATGTCTTATTTATACTCCGTAGAGTACACCGACGCTCGAGGCAATCGTGCGATTTAAACCAAAAACAAGGACCAAAACAGAGGCACGAAGGAAATGGCCGAAGATTTGCGATAATGAAATGCTCCAGAGTGCAGTACCAGAAAAACATTAAATGCTGCGATGACCCAGAACAGGCGAAAACTGGAGAAGCAAATATGGCCAAATCGAGCGCTCTTAGACTGGAACCGCAGTCGGAATAAGTGATACGATGAACAACCGTTTCTTTACTGCTGTGCACGCAAGAAAAACAGCGGTGATCATTAAAGCCCCACGCGCAGTCACATATGCAGTACGTACCAGACGGGTGGTGGCGATGCAGAGTAAACTCCGCAAGCGCGGAGACCCTGACAGACGCCGAGTGAGCTCCCCGAGCTATGCGCGCGAGGTCTAGCTCGCAGAGGCCTAGCTTCATCTGGATGGATGCTTCACGGCTACCTGGCTACCTGGGTGCATGCATGGGTAGAGGATCTTCGTCCAACTCGACGGAGTCTTCGGGGCTGCCCTCGCGACATTGGCGAAGAGCCCGGAGGACTCGGCGGAGACTTCGAAGGCCGCGGCCCGGTCGAGGAGGTCCTTGTCCGCGCGGAGTCCACGGTCGTGCGGAGACGAGCGACGTCGGTGGCACGCGAAGGTTGGCGGATGCGGAGGCCACAAGCCGAAGGTCTGCGGGGATGTGCGGAGTTCACGGCGTGGACGCTGAACGGAGACGTCGCTTGATGCGGAGGCTCGGAGGGGACTTCGCGTAGGGGCCATCATGTAGAGGTAACCCGCGTGGAGGCATCGGACGCTGGGGTGCGAAGTCGAAGGTTGGCACTGTGCCAGCGCGAGGAGCTTGGCCAAGTCAGCGCAGACAGTTCAACGGAGGCCGTCATCGGTGGTGAAGTTGAAGCGAAGATCGGTGTCGCGGCAGAGCCACCTCGAGCTTGCTTAGGCACCCGTTGCGCTTCCTCGACGTCCTCGCCGCGGAGGATGATTGCATGGAGCTCATCGGCGTGTCCATGGAGGGTAGCCTCGTAGTTCCCGCGCCCGTGCATGCAGCCCGTGCTCGCACCGGAATGCAGCGGCAGATGCGGAGTCTACATACTCACGGAAGCTTCAGAGGCTAGGCACTCAATGACGCGGATAGTGGCACCACTCGCTCCGCCAGCGTCGCCGAATACATGCACTCCTCCTGCGTCGGCTTCAACAGCGACATGAGTGCTCGCTCGCTCAGGCGAGCACACACGGAGACCCACAGCGACGAAAACAAAAGCGAGGGGCAGCGCTGAGGTGGACGCCACCACGCCTTGGTATTTCACGCGTGCATACATGGGGTTGGTGCATGCATGGCGGATGCTTCATGCAAGCGTATGCGGAGTTGCACGTATACACTATTTAACCACTGAAGCATGAAGCACTGCAGGCTTCGTTCTGCATGTGTGCACGTCCGCCTAGGCCAAGGTCGCGTAGAGGGTCGACGCGGAGGGTCGACGTCGCGCAGAGTCGAGGTCGCGCAGAGGGTGCCCGCGGAGGCTTGATGGCATGGCGCGGAGGCAGGGACCTCGCGGGGATGCACGGAGTTGGCTCACAGAGGAGAGGTGGAGACGACACGACGTCGGAGGCTCGATGGAGAGCGGAGGCTCGGCGAAGTCCCAACTCGTGGAGGCGAGGTCCTGCGCGAAGACGACGCGATGCCGGAGGCTCGATGGGGGAGCGGAGGCTCGGCGAAGTCCCAGCTCGCGGAGGCGAGGTCCTGCGCAGAGACGACGCGACGCCGGAGGCTCGATGGAGAGCGGAGGCTCGGCGAAGTCCTAGCTCGCGAGGCTGGAGGCGAGGTCCTGCACGAAGATGACGCGACATCGGAGGCTCGATGGAGAGTGGAGGCTCGGCGTATGAGAAAGTCAGAGGCGTATGGAAGCGTTGAACCCCAGAGGGCCCCGTACCTTTGTTAATATAGGGTGCAAACAGCCTGCACCGTGGCTTACATGAAATAAACAACGATCAGGAGACTTAAACGACAAGATAAACTTCCTTGCCGTATAAGCTCTCAATTACAGATATACTTCTATCTATTGATACAAACACATATAGAAACTTATCTCTTAGCAAACCTTTTCTATCTAACATTCCCCCTCAATCATAACCTTTGTAGGTTAAGATTGTTTTTAAAATTTTCCAGTTTCCGAACTGTTAGAGCCTTTGTGAACCCATCCGCTACTTGGTCTCCAGATGGAACAAAATCAATCTCCAACAATTTTTGTGCTACTCTTTCTCTGACAAAATGATAGTCAACTTCTATATGTTTGGTTCGTGCATGAAAAACTGGGTTAACTGAGAGATACTTAGCTCCAATATTGTCACACCATAGTTTCGCGGTTGGAGGATTTGTAATACCAAGTTCCTTTAGCAGAGTCTGAACCCACATGATTCCAGCTGTGGCATTAGCAATAGCCTTGTATTTAGCTTCTGTACTTGATCTAGAAACGGTTGCTTGTTTTCGTGCACTCCATGATATAAGATTGGAACCTAGAAAAACTGCAAAACCCCCTGTAGATTTTCTGTCATCAATACAGCCTGCCCAATCTGCATCTGAATATGCACTTACAAGCATTGTTAGTGACTTACAAATTTTTAGTCCAAGCTTAAGTGTATGCTTTAGGTATCTTAGTATTCTTTTCACAGCTGACCAATGTTCAGTAGTAGGAGCATGCAGAAACTGACAAACCTTATTTACAGGAAAAGCAATATCAGGTCTCGTTAGCGTCAAATATTGCAAAGCTCCAACAATACTTCTATATTCTGTAGCATCACTAGCACCCAAAGGTGAACCCTCATTAATTGATAGCTTTTCACTTGTAGACAAAGGTGTACTAACTGGTTTGCAGTCACTCATACCAACCCTTCTTAACAAATCTGAAGCATATTTTTCTTGTGTCAGAATTATGCCATCACGCACCTTATTAACTTCAATGCCTAGAAAATAATGTAATTCACCCAAATCTTTTAATGCAAATTCTTCATTCAAATCTCGCAATAGTGCTGATGTTGCTTCTTGAGTTGAGCTTGCCACAATTATATCATCAACATAGATCAACACAAAAACAATAATCTTCCCTTTACTATAGAAAAAGAGTGAAGTGTCTGCCTTTGAGGAACTGAACCCAAGATCATATAACTTTGTACTTAAGCGAGAAAACCATGCTATAGGCGCCTGTTTTAGCCCATATAGAGCCTTGTCTAACTTGCACACATAATCTGGAGTTGCTGAATTTTCATAACCTGGTGGTTGTCTCATATATACTTCTTCTTCTAAAATACCATGAAGAAAAGCATTCTGAACATCTAATTGTCTAAGACTCCAGCCTTTTGAAACAGCAATGGATAAAACAATGCGAATAGTAGCAGGTTTAACAATAGGACTAAAAGTATCCTCATAGTCTATACCATATCTTTGTTTGAATCCTTTTGCAACAAGGCGAGCCTTGTATCTATCTAAACTGCCATCAGATTTTCTCTTGATCTTGTACACCCATTTGCAATCAATAATATTTATGCCTTTGTGAGGTGGAACAAGATGCCAAGTTTTATTTTTTATTAAAGCCATATACTCAGCATCCATAGTATTTTTCCAATTATGATCATGCAAAGCTTCATCTAAATTATGCGGTTCTACGGCAGAGGTAAGAAAACCATATTTACCATATTTTATAGTGCCATCAGTGTATCCCTTTTATTTACGGATTCCACTGCGTAGACGCGTTGTAGGGCGACTCGGCTGACTAATCTCCGGAACTGCCTCCTGGACCGCCGGTGCAGAGTATCCCCTGGCGCATCCGACGCTGCAACCGGGGCGAGAATCATTTCAATGGCAGGCACCGACGAGTCTGCCGCCGGACATGTGCCATTGGCTGACACAGGATTCACAGGAGCACGGGTAGACGACGTCGATGCAGGCCGCGCGTCATGCCTGAGTTGATTCGTCCTGGATGCGAATGGACTGGACACAGGCTGAGCTGTGATCAGCGAGGGGGCAGATATGTCCTCAACCGGGGCAGAAATTAATTCGGGTGCAAACGGCACCGATGACTCACCCCCATATACCGTGCTTGAACCTGCTCCGACTGGATTGTCACGTGGTCCTGCAGTCTGATCCAAAACTTCATGAAGACTATTAGTAGGAAATTGTGTCACAGAGTCATGCAATTGTTCACCCCCATGCAAACTTAGGAGATCAGATGGAAGGAGGGAGATTTCTGAGCGTAACTTTGCACCAGCATTAGAATGTAATTGAGAGAAGGGAAAAATATTTTCATCAAATATTACATCTCTAAAAATATAAATTCGTCCAGAGGAAACATCAAGGCATTTGAACCCCTTATAAAGATTGCTATAGCCTACAAAAAAAACACTGTTTTGAACGGAATTGAAGTTTCCGATTATTATAGGGACGAAGATTAGGCCAACAAGCACACCCAAAAACTCGCAAGGCAGAGTAGTCAGGTTTGTCATTAAACAGACGTTCTAAAGGAGTAGAATAACTAATGACTTTGCTTGGAGTGCGATTGATCAAATAAGTAGCAGTTAGAAAGGCCTCATCCCAAAATTTTAGAGGCAGAGAAGCATGAGCAAGAAGTGACAGTGATGTGACCACGCCACAAACACACACGACAATAGCGCCCAATATCAAGATTGAACTAAAGGTGAATTCGTTTCTTCAGCTTAAACATATTTTAAATGAGAATATGATGCTACCTAATGATGAAAATATATATTTTGACAGCACCACGTTATTTTTACATCAATTCAAGCAAGAGTTCAAGTTGGACACGTTTTGGAATCCAATTCGGCCTCCAGATCAATTCGGATTCAGCCTGACAAGCCCAACTTCAAATGTGCATAACTTTCACATACGAAGTCCGTTTGAGGTCCATGAGTACTTGTTGGAAAGATTTGGTTATCCTCTTTCCAATGGATCTGGTATCACCTCTAAATTCCTTCTGTACGCACCGCAATCATCAAAAGAGTTCGTGTTGGACACGTACTGGAATCGGATTCGGACTGCTGCAATGGTGCAAGTTTAAACGGGCATAACTTCTTCATACGGACTCCGTTTGGGACGTTCGTGTACTTCATGGAAAGCTTATCAAGTCTACTTTTCAATGGATCCAACCTCATCTTCAAATTCCATCCGAACCGGCCGGAATCATCAAAACAATCCACGTAGGTTTCTGAGTCCGAGTCAAAAGGGTGCTGCGCCACCTCCACTTGGGCCCATGGGCCTTGTAACCCTAGGGTGTACCCTTTGGGACGCCTCCCCTGGTTGTTTTCACTATATAGGAGCCGCCGCCTCCCTTTCTAGGACTTAGGGTTTGTTTAGATCAGTTTAGCCCCATGTGCAAACTCCACGTTGTCTCTTGTGTCGGCTAGACCAACAGATTCGTGTTACAGAACCTCAACTCCTTGTGCGACTTTTATATCTAGCAAATTTCAGGTTGCTCACTATCATTGTTCTTGCGTGTTCTTCGATTGCATGCATGAATAGACCTTCGTGGTCAGGTCAACCGCGTTCTTGGCACGGTTGATAACATCTTGGGGTTGGTTCAGCGATTGCTAAGGCGCAAGCGACGTCGTACGGTTGTAGTCGGATCGTGAGAGTCACCTCCACCAAAATCGAAGTTATCATCCTATCGAAAGATCGGGACCCCATCGGCTCATCAGTTGGTATCAGAGCTTCGGTTGACCAGTAGGAATTTCTTGTATCCCTAGTTAGTAGATTGGTTTTTATTTTCTATAGTCCAGAAAAATCGCCCTACAAAAAGAGTTAATTCCCGCTGTCCAAACCCCGTTGTGCCTTTCAATCTATTAGTTTTGGTTTGCTAAATTGAATTTGTGTCCGTTTTAGCTTTGTCTAGTTGCTGGTCATATCCTTGATTCCACAAAAAAAATTCCCCACCCCAAACCCTAATTCCCCATCGCCTCATCAGCCAGGCCAACTTCTACAATATGATGATGTTTTTTTTCAGCAGATCCATTCTGCTGATGGGCATGAGGACAGGAGACATGATGAGAAATACCAACTTTGCTAAAAAAACTGTGGAGTTTTTCATATTCTCCTCCCCAGTCAGTTTGCATGGTGATGATCTTTCGATTAAAAAGACGCTCAACAAGACTTTGGAATTCATGAAATTTCTGGAACACTTCAGACTTGAATTTTAAGAGATAAATCCAAGTAAATTTACTATAATCATCAATAAAACTGACATAATATTTCCTGCCCCCAACTGAGTCAGGCGCAGGACCCCAACATCGGAGAAAACAAGTTCCAAAGGATTTCTAGACATACTAATTGATCTGGAATAAGGTAACTGATGACTTTTTGCTTTTTGACAAGCATCACACACAGACTCTTTATTTGACTCATCTAAGCAAGGAAGACTATTACTGCTGACAATTCGTTGAACAATGGGAACAGATGGATGACCAAGACGACTATGCCAACGACTAAAAGATGGCTTGAATACTCCAAAAACTTGTTTGGGCGGCGCAACAGGAAGAGGGTAGAGACCCTTATGACATTTTCCTCTAAGCAGAGTGCTCCTGGTTGCCTGATCCTTGATTAGAAAATAATTTGGGTGAAATTCCATAAAAGCATTATTGTCAGCAGCAAGACGATGAACAGATATCAAATTTTTTTGTGGCCTTTGGAACATGCAGAACATTATTTAGATGAAGATTGCGACTAGGGGTATGAACAATTGTATGACCAATATGACTAATCTCCATACCTGCACCACTTGCGGTGTGAATTTGATCATTGCCGCCATACTTGTCACGTACAGCGAGCTTCTCCAATTCTCCAGTTATGTGATCCGTAGCACCGGTATCGGTGTACCAATTGGTGTCCACTTGATAGGAGTTGGAGATGTTACCAGCAAACCTCTCATCTGGAACAAAATTTTCATCAAATCTATGCCAACAATCTATTACCGTGTGACCCTTTTTAAAGCACAACTGGCACTTAGGCCTGGTATCTGTGCCGCTGGAAGAAGCAGTGCGATTGGAGCCGCTGGAGCCGCCTTGCCGCTGCGCAGATCCGCCAGAGCCGCGACCCCGTTGCGGCGTGCGTCCACCACGGTTGCCGCCTCTGCTGCGCTGGAAGCCACCACGCCCACCTCGATGCGCAAGATTGACCGAGGAAGACGAATCTTCATGCATCAGCTCCATCCTCGACTCAAAGCTAAGCAGTTGGGAGTAGAGTTCAGAGAAGGAGATCGGCTCCACTCTTGCAACAAGCGTAGAGACAATCGGATTGTAGTCGTAGTCGAGGCCGGTGAGAACATAGGAAATCAATTCTTCATCATCGATGGGTTTTCCAGAAAACGCCATCTCATCTCCCAGAGCACGCATCTTGTTCAGGTACTCCGAGATATTCATACTGCCCTTCTTTGTAGTAGCAAGAGCAATCCTCGTGTTGACCGAGCGTGCTCGTGTCACAGAGGCGAACATGGCTTCCACCGCAGACCAGGACATCCCTGGTCATGGACGAAAGCAAGTAGCTTAGGATCTGTTGATCCGTTGCTACCCATTCTTCATATGCCGGGTTCGGCACCTTGACATCTTTCCCATCTTTCTTGGCATCTATTTCTGCCGCTGGGACTTGAGAGGCGTCGGTGATATGGCCTTCCAATCGTGCACCACGGATGGTAGCAAGAACCTGCGCCTTCCACAGCGCATGGTTTGATTTGTTGAGCTTCTCGGAGACAACAAGACCTACCAATAGATTGGCGTTGGTGGATGAACTGGAGGACATGGCAGGATGTTGGAGATTGGATCTATTAGGGATTACAGCTCTGATACCATATGAGAAAGTCAGAGGCGCATGGAAGCGTTGAATCCCGGAGGGCCGCGTACCTTTGTTAATATAGGGTGCAAACAGCCTGCACCGTGGCTTACATGAAACTAGTAGTGTGCCCGTACTAACGCTACGGTAAAATACAAAACAAGATAAAATTTGTTGATCTGCAATATATAATATTTGACGACGACGAGCGTGTTGTAAAGGCCTTACGACCTCCCAGGACTTTTTTACGACCGGTTCCAATCAATTACGACTGGTTCCGACCACTTCTGTTGCCGTACGACCAATCAGGTAGCCGTTCGACCACTTTGATTTGTCGCTGCGCTCGAAATACCGTGATCGCAAACTCCTACGATCACTCAGTGATGCTGGCGATCACTGTTCACCGTGGTAAGAAAACCTTTCTGTCTATACTCATAACCCAAAAGGTTTTCCTAATAGGTAATGGCAAACATATTAACTTAATGCACAAAAAGAATTCAACAGATTCTTCGAACATTTAGCATTAAAATTTTCTTAGCAATATCTTAACAATGATTGAATCCATAGGGCCTCACGGAATATAATGCTATTGGTCTCAAGAAAAACTAATTTAGTCTGTTGGGGTGGTTTGTTCGGAAAGAAACACTTACGCATCATGCAGGTCAGGCCACGCGGGCAGAAGAAACCGGGACAACATGGTCTGCAGCTCTCTGCTCTGGATGGAACAACAGATTCTTCAAATGGTTTGTCATCCACATCCAGCGTCGAGCAAGCCCAGCCAGGCTGGCACCCAAGTGCCCATAAGTTCAGGTTGCAGTTCCTACTAACCCTCGCAAAGCGACTGCTGCCCAAGCTGCTGAGGTATAACTCTATTTCAGCTCTGTTGCACAGCATTCTAACCATTTGCCCTGCAACATGACATTTTTTTTGTTGAAATTTTCATGACATTTGGTTCTAACAAAACTAATACATAGGTCTGTACTTCAATTCTAGATCTACTAAAAACATTGCAGTACCTTATATAAAGTCAGCGCTCAATGAAACAACATGGCTAATAGGCAAGAGGATATAGTACTTCTTTAGGTAGTAATAGTTCAGAAAAAAAAGTCCGGTGGTCCAAACTAAACTGTAGTTACAATGTAAGCCAGAATTAAACTCAACAGTCTCATATTCATATCCATCTATACTCTTTATATAGCACTAACAATCGGTC
Organism: Dendrocalamus latiflorus; assembly: GCA_017311315.1. Classification (NCBI taxonomy): domain Eukaryota; kingdom Viridiplantae; phylum Streptophyta; class Magnoliopsida; order Poales; family Poaceae; genus Dendrocalamus; species Dendrocalamus latiflorus. Next base: position 21,828,564 of record CM029623.1, read on the forward strand.
CCATTCTCTGTGTAGGATTAAGAGATGTAGTCTCCCGTATCCAGTAGTTGTCCTGATTCAATTTACAGCATCTAGAATGCACTACTACAATTTCTTCGGAGAAAGTTCAGCCAACCGTTGTAAGAACCCACTCAATCACTTCATCATCACTCATTTTGAGTAATGTTATGTATTGACTGAGCTTGACATCAAGCTGGCAGATGCAAGAGATTTGTGGCTCGGATTGGAAGGACAGCACATACCGCAGTTGAATCGCGGCACTCGCTGAATTTCTTCTCCCACTCCCTCTGAGCATTTTCTTCTGCCTCATACTGCCCAATCAGCTCAGCCTGCTTCTCGAGCACCCTCTCCATCTCCCCATCCTTCTCATACTCCATGGCATACCTACTGCCATCCTCAACTCTTCCATCACTGCAAGAACCCTGTCCATCCTGGCTCACCTCACCATCCAAATCATGCTGCTCGTCGGTGCAAACAGTACAATCTGATCTCTCCTGCCCCTCCTCCGGACTCCCTGCGACATTGTGCTCGCCCTCCTCGTCTTCAGTCTGCAATCTGTCAAAACAGTACATCATGTCAGATGGCCAATGCACATCTACAGATCAACAATTATCACAGAATTTCAGCAATGTTCTATGCCTGGACCTTACAAAGTTTTGTATCATTATATAAGTAGAGCAACATAAGTAACATGACATTCTTCTTCCCTTGCATAAGGTAGTAACCTTTTTCATTCAGGATACAACAATGATTCCATAGGTGACAAAACTCAAAGAGCATATGAGTGCTATATTCTTCGGACATATTAAATCAGCCAAATCAACACAACAATAGGCTCATTGAAAAAAATACAAGTAAAGTAGTATGATTGCAGTAGAACAGTACACAGTATCATGAGATATTTCTTTCCCTTTGATAAGCATTAACTTCTTTTCGTTCAGGACACTATTGTGATTTGAAACTTTTGAAAACTGGAAAAGAAAGCTCCAGTAACTTGGTGCTTGCCAATTGTATCCATGTTCTAAACTAAAACAGTAACCTTCCTAGCAGTTTAGGGTTGCTGGGAACTTGGGATAACTACTTTATAATAAATCAGAGCTGCTGCAAGCACCTAGATGTATGTATTACTGTTACTGTATAAAATTATGGGACTAATCTTATCTCATATTAACTGTCAAAGCTTGGTACAGTTTAGTTAGAGAAAGTTACACATTTGAGAGGCACATAAGAAAGAATCCACATAATACTCCATAGACATACCTTTGCTTTCCATTCTCACTCAACTTATTGATGACATTTCCAAGAATCATCAAGCTTTTGTTAATATGCTTCCCCTCCTTGAGACGCACCCCTCCAGCTCCTGTCTTGCAATTCTTTCTGACCCAGCTAAATCCACCAAGTTCTACATGTAAAAAACAGTGTCAGTCACAGCATTCTTGAGACATATTCTTTTGCTTCATACACGGGAATTGAGTGAGCAGCACATACCAAGACAGATACACGGATAGCATCTCCGGATTCCATTTGGTCCTTAGCACTGCATTCGATGACCTGAGACCGGTACAACAACAAAATTCACAATTTCATCATCACTTCCACTCTACGTACATGGTCTCGAAACAGCTGCAATCACTTGTGGATTCAGAATTATATACCATCCTGAAAATAGTATGGGACCGGATGCTCCGCACATTCGTGTTTGTCTCCCCAAAATGCCTATTTGCTGCAAATAAAAAAGGGGAACGTCTAAATTGGTGAAAAATGAAGACAGGTGCTCGCACAAGTAAAATAGTACATGGACAGAAATGGTACCTTCTCCAAGCTCGAGGAGCTCAAACACTTGCTCGGCGCTGTTGACAATCTCCTCCCGCAGGCCAGCCACATACACACCGCGCTGTAGCCACAAGAACACAAATTCTTACATGACCTTTTTTTCTTGTAATCTAAAGAAAATCCGGATCATTTCTTGCACTTACATCCAAGCTCTCGTGAATCGGCAGCTTCTGGCTCCCTAGCGTCAGGAGGTCATTGATCTCCTCGTTGTAAATCTCCATGTACGACACCCTAATTAGGAACTCCCGGTCCGCGGCCTGCCCCGACGCCGAAATCAAACCAATGCTTCGACTAAAAGCGACTTACAAAGCGTCGTCGTATTTGGGCATTGGAGACCAATAATTACCTCTCGTGCGGTGTCGAAGACGTCGCGGACGGTGAGCGGGATGATTCCGGGGTGGTCGCCGGAGCCGTTCATGGTGAAGGTCTTGCCGCTGCTGGTCTGGCCGTAGGCGAAGGCTGTGCCGTTGAATCCATCAACGGCGGCGCAGATGAGGGAGCGGACGAGCACGCCGTAGATCCGCGCGTTGGTGGCCGTCTCGTCGAACACGTGGTCTTCAGTTCAGCGGGAGAGGGGGGTTAGAGAGGGAGGGAGGGAGGGAGAGGGTCCGAGACGGGAGGAGAGTGGTGGCTTACCAAAAGCGAAGGAGGTGCCGGGGACGGGCGCGGCTCGGTGGAGGATGGAGATGCGGGTGTCGTCGATGCGCCACTCGCGGTCACCGCCGGACGTGGAGGAATCGTCGGAGGAGGCGGGGGGGGGGGGGGGGCGGAAGCGGACGGCGACGGAGATCTTCTCCATGGGCGGCGGCGGCGGGGGTAGGGCGGTCGGCGAATGCCTCGCTGATTCGGGGGGAAGAAGAATTTGTGAAACCTTTTCGGGGGGAGGAGGAGGCGGCGGCGGAGCGGAGGGGTGGGGGGAGGAGGAGGAGGCAGCGCGGGGTGGTGTGGGGAGGAGAAGACGGCGGCGCGGGGTGGGGTGGGGAGAAGGAGGAGGCGGTGGCGCAGGGGGTGGGGGGAGGAGGAGGCGGCGGCGGAGTGGGGGAGGAGGCGGAGGAGGAGGAGCGGGGGAGGCGGCGGTGGAGGAGGAGCGAGGGCGGAGCGGGAGATGGGACGCGGCGCCGGGGCGGAGGGGGAAGCAGCGTCGTGAGGTGGGGGATATAAAAAGGGGAGAGGTTCAATGATGTGCATGATCCGGATGATTTTGGCCTTTGGATCTTCAATGAGTAAGAGAAGAAGGCCTGAGGAGCGATCCAGGCCATTCATTTGTATAAAGTTGGATTACTTTGGTACACAAATCTGGGTGGACTTAGATTAGGCATGACTGTGGGGGTGGTTGAGCGGGGTGGATTTAGTAAAGAAAATTTTGGTGTATTATAGAGTTGGGTAGATAAACAACGATCAGGAGACTTAAACGGCAAGATAAACTTCCTTGCCGTATAAGCTCTCAATTACAGATATACTTCTATCTATTGATACAAACACATATAGAAACTTATCTCTTAGCAAACCTTTTCTATCTAACACGGCGAAGTCCCAGCTCGCGGAGGCGAGGTCCTGCGCGGAGATGACGCGACGCCGGAGGCTCGATGGAGAGCGGAGGCTCGGCGAAGTACCAGCTCGCGGAGGCAAGGTCCTACGCGGAGACGACGCGACGCCGGAGGCTCGATGGAGAGCGGAGGCTCGGCGAAGTCCCAGCTCGCGGAGGCGAGGTCCTGCACGGAGACGACACGACGCCGGAGGCTCGATGGAGAGCGGAGGCTCGGCGAAGTCCCAGCTCGCGGAGGTGAGGTCCTGCACGGAGATGACGCGACACCGGAGGCTCTATGGAGAGCGGAGGCTCGGCAAAGTCCCAGCTCGCGAGGCCAGAGGCTCGGAGAGCAGAGGTAGGCGACGGGCGAAGCTGTACGCGCACGTCAAGCTCGATACGCGGAGACCCGTGGTCGACGAAGGTCGTCGGGGAGCTGCGAAGCCAACACGCGCGGACGCAGCCGGTCGCCGTCGCTGCTGCGCCATGGCAGCGCGCATATGCAGGAGTGTACGCACACGTACGAGCGCCGCCGCACGCGGCCGACGCCATCACCGGGTTGGCTGCCTCCGCCGCCGCCGGCTGGTCGCCGTCGGGGCCTCCGCGGGCCGGTGCCGCCGCCGTCAGCCGGCGCTCCTGCTAATTTCTGGGTAGACAGGAAGAGAGAGAGAGACTTCGGGCGCTCCGCGGATGCCTGGATGGAGCCTAAGTGCCTGCGTGCAGACCTTCGGATGGAAGAGAATTCATGCATGCATGCATTGGACGCTTATGCCATGCATGGCTCCCGTACGAATGCATGGGATGGAAATGTGGGTACGTGATTGCATGCATGACATGACGAGCACAAATACCTTGCATGGATGGATGTGCATGAAGTCTTGTATTTGTGCATGCATGGATGGAAAAATATACGTGCAGGGATATTCCATGCATGCACTAATCGGCCGGATACTTGCGTATGGATGGACCTCGCTGAGTGCATGCACGGACTTGGGCGGACCGGAGCGCACTCACAGCCAGATGCGTGAGCCTTCTCGGCGCAGAGACTCGACGTCGCGCGCGGAGCCAGCGGTGTGCGGTCCAGTAGGCTTCACCCGAGCGGGGGCTTGTGGACGCCGCAATCGAAGTATGTCTCCACATCGACGCCGAAGTGTCTTGACGCCTTCACGTATTACTCATGCATCCACCTTGCCGGATGCACATTGGCTAATGCAAGGCTGCATGCATGCAATCATGCCTTCTGCCATCGCTAGCAAATGCCAAGCGGGAAAAATGGATACTATATGCAAGCTAGTACGTGCACCCACCGCATATAGTACAAGTAATAATGAGATGCTATCATTGAATGTATGCAGGTTACTCAGGAATGTATTGGCTTAGCCTTCACGCATAGAGAGATGGATGTATACCCCGGATGCCTGCATACGTGAAACTCGACATTTGCCTGATGTTTGCAGCGCGGGACTTTCTTACCTGATGTTTACAGCGCGGAGGCAAGCGAGGCGCGAGTGGAGGTCGAAGCCCCAGCTTCAGCAGCACGGAGGCCGCCGGTGCGGAGCAGCGTAGCGCTCGGAGGTTTTGGCGCGGAGGGCTGCGTCGTGGAGGCCGGCATGCGGAGACCCCGATGCGAACAGCTGCGACTCGAGCTCGGTGCAGAGGCAGGGCGTCCAGCGGAGTATGGCGAGGCCATCTGTGCAGAGGTGATGAGGCCGCAGCTCGGCGAGCGGCGCAACACTTTGCTACTTAAACAGCACTTGACAATGGGTGAAAGATCGATGGATCTAACAAATCTTCACGGAGGCTTATATGCAATAAAGCAGTACTCAACAGTGGGCAAAGGATCGATGGATCTATCAGATCTGCATGGCGACTCACATGCAAGATGGATGGATCTATCAGATCTACCTTTTCTTACCTTTGACGGCATTTTTTTGTTCCAGCCGATCGGGATCCCAGCCCGACCATGGAGTGCATCTTCCTCACGATGGTGACTCTTCTTTGCGCGACTTCTTGCCCAGTCCCCACGGACGGCGCCATCTGTTGTGATTACGGGCCAAACAGTAGAGAAGGGGACTAGTAGAAGAGGAAAAGGAGAGCTAGATCTGTGCGAGAAATGGTAAGAATGGGAGGATGTCCCCCCTTTGCCCCTCCTGGGGGTTTATATATATGAGTGGGGTAGAATGGGAAATTTCCATTCTACCCCTTAGTACTTACAGAGGATGAGGGTACATGGTATATTTACACTGGTATATTCTTCTACACTATTGGGCCTATTACATGTTGGACTAGTTGCACGGCCCAGTCACGGGGGGTTGGGCCACCCCCACAACAGTGAAAATCATGGAGGTGTGCATTCGACATCTTGTTATTATATCTTATTGCACTCCTCACATCCAGATATATGATTAAATAGCAAATCTATATACGAAACTACTTTGTTAAAGTATTGTATTATCTAATCTCATTTGGATGTAATGGTAAAGATCATGAAGGTATGCATTCGATATCATATTTCTTATATGTCTCATTACATTCCTCGGATGTAAAATATAGATTAAACTCCACCAAAAGCCTAACTTGAATATGTGTATATATATTTATTACACATTCTTGTATGCACACATTTGGGAGGAGTTCACTCTATGTTTTATGGTTTCATTAGTATTGATCCATGTTTTCTTTTCATTATATATTAAGAATCTTTACTTTGAAATGTATCCCTTGAGTATATAAAATTTGTGTAGTTCATATATACTCACGATTGTTTTAAATTAAATCAATTGTAATTGGGTTATCATCAATTATCAAAGGAAAGGATTGAAGAATGTAGTTCCTCCACTATGCGTTAATGGCTGAATGATTAATAACGACCAAATGAGTAAGCTTTGCTAGCAATTAATTTCAAAGATAAACACCCATATTCAAAAGAGTTAATTGCGTAGAAAGCTTATCATAGAGTATACAATTATTGTGTACATGTTGTATACTCGCAAATTATTTTCTATCTTATTGTTTATTGAGGTCGTCATAAATTATCAAAAAGAGAAGATTGTAGAATCTAGTCCTCTATTATGAGTTAATGGTGATATTTTGGTAAGTAATGGCAATTGATTCATGAACTAACATTTTTATGAGTTGGACGAATAGATTAGATTCCACAAATGAGAATTATTTGGGATGACTTCATGCATTGACGATCATCAAATCAAGATACGGGATGAAAGATGGCTTCATGTGTTGAAGGCCATCTCGAAGAGAAGTTGATCAAGATTTCTAAGAGAAGATGATCATAAGTTGATCATCAAGTCAAGAGAAGACACATCATGTGTTAATAGAGTTCAAGTGAAGTATACATCATAGGTTGATACATATCAAGACAATGACCCAGACTTGAAGTGACTAGTTAGGGCTAACGATATGTTCCTAGTCTTTTACCAATCTTGGTGTTTGGTTGGAAAACCGAATTGCTAATATAGGATTGCTGGTATAAGATTGTTGTACTATTAAGAGTGGTCTTATCTAGCAGGTTCAATCACATCATGTGCTGATAGCTCAATCTCACTTATTCCACCTCTCCGTGGCATGATGCTATTATTTATGAATGTGTTTTGTAAATAGTTTAGGCTCATGCGTTGAATCCTTATAACATGGAACTATACATTGCGAATGTGTTTTACAAGTGTTTGAAACCCATGTTTGCTAGTCCTTGTGGTATGAGACTTATATTTGCAAATGTACTTTGCACATGGTTGAAGCTCATACATAATCCTTGTAGCATGTAACTTAATTTTGCAAATGTGTTTTGTAAATATGTTGAGTTCATGTATCTATACCTTGTATCATGATTTTAAAAGTGTGCAAATATATTTTGCAAAATTTGTTGAAGTATGTGCATTTTTCAAAAAAATAGAACTACTGTTGTGTTTCTCGTGGTACTACCATTGGGTGATACTACAGATGTTGAGTTCATAGTGCTACCGCATCCGTTGGTGAAGCAAGACCTATCGGTCGAAGACCAATGTGGTCGAAAACCACTATGGTCAAAACCAACATAGTCGAAAACCAGTATAGTCAAAACCAACATGGTTGAAACCAGTGTGGTCAAAATCGATGTGGTTGAAGACCTATGTGGTCGAAAACCGACATGGTCGAAAACTGTGTAGTCAAAGATCGACGAAGTCAAAACTGTGTGGTCGAAGATCAATGCAGCCAAAGATTGATGGCCCAATGTGGTTGAAGACCTACATGGTTGAAAATCGACGTGGTCGAAGATCAACCACCCAACGTAGTCAAAGACCAGTAGTACTGGCTCTGTGTGAGCAGTCAAACTGGCCTGCAGTACTACTGACCTGTGTGGTGCGGTACAATCAGAGTTGCGGTATGACCGATTTATCTGCGGTATGTGTTTTCTAGAGAGACATCGTTTTTGGGATATTTGTTCTCCCCTGGAAAACGGTAGTTCCACGGTGTGGAGCGGTACTACCGTAGAGTAGTATTACCAGACAATGGTTGGTGGTACTACCGATTCCAGTCTGTACTAGCTAGTTTTCTCACTATTATGAGGAGAGTGGTAGTACCTACTTATAATGACGATACTACCGATTGTCCTGATTTTTGTCCCCAATGGCCAGTTTCACTGTGTGGGGTATAAATACCCCATTGTGGCTAGTTGGAGACAAGGTTGCTTGACTCCATTTCATTCCCTTGAGCTAGTGTGATCTTCTCCTCTCGGTTGTGCAGGTGTTGCACCTTGTAAGCAAGGAGAAAGGCTCTAGATTGCATGTGTTGCATCTAGAGGTCGATTTCGTATCCACTTGAGTTTGTGCTTTCGTTGTATGTGGTGAGAGTTAAGTAAGAGGATTGACTTGTTACTCTTCGAGGTTACCGACTCCTAGATGGCGTTGGAGGCATCGTTTGTAGTGATCATCTTAAGGAAGGTTGTGAGAGGACTCGGCGCGGGAAAGAGCTACTACTAGTGGAATTGAGGTATTTGGCTTAATTCGTGAAGCCGGTCCAATTAGTATGGGCTTACCTCAATATAGACTAAGGAAGAATGGCAAGTCTCCAAACACCACAGTAGAAAGGAACCATGTCATTGTGTTTTGTTCTCTGGTGCTCAATCTATATTCAAGTAATTTACATTCATAAAATTAAATTAACTGCTTATCAATCTAGAATTGTAAAACTTTGATATAGACTTAGGTTGTTGTTACACTTAAGTGAACTTAGTTAATTTTTACCTTATTTTTACTAAACTGAATTGATTTACGCTTCCGCATTATAAACATGGTTTTAGCCTAGAAGAAATATTAAAATCATCTATTCACCCCCTTCTAGTCGACATCTTTGATCTTACAAGCTTTAAACTACTTTAAGACTTATAAGGCCGAGGTTGAGAACCAACTAGAGAAGAAAATAAAAAGATTGAGGTCTGATCGTGGAAGAGAGTACATCTCTCATGATATCTCTTAGTTTTATTCTGAGCATAGAATAGTCCATGAATTTACACCACCATATTCATCCCAATCAAACAGAGTAGCTGAGAGGAAAAGCTGGACACTAACAGACTTGGTTAATGCCTTGTTAGAGAGTGCCAGTACACCTAAGGCATGGTGGGGGAAGCTATATTGACAGCAATTTTCATCCTAAATAGTGTAATCACTAAAGAGAGTGAGATTACTCCATATGAGGGATGGAAGGGGAGAAAACCTAATGTTAATTTTCTGTGAACTTGGGGGTATTTAGCGAAAGTCAATATACTATTGCAGAAAAAGAGAAAGTTTGGACCAAAAACAGTCGATTGTATTTTTCTAGGATATGGTCAAAATAGCACGGCCTATAGATTTTTAGTAGGTAAATTAGAAACCCCTAAGATTATTGCTAACAAAATAATGGAGTCTAGAAATGCTTCACTTTGTGAGGATATCTTTCTTATGAAAACTGCAGACAGTACTTCACGAACTGAGAATGTTCAAACAGAAAATATTGAAAGTAAAAATATCAAACTTCTGAACTCCCCACTGTTTCTAAACCAATATGTGATATCCCTAAAGAGGATAACAATCTAGTCGCAGAGGCTCCCTCGCAGAAGCAAGAGACAGGGTTGAGAAAACCTTTGGTGATGATTTTATTATATACGTCGTGGATCATGCGCCAAAGACTCTTTCAGAGACTTACGCATCTTCTGATACTAAGTATTAGAAAGAGGCAATCTATAGTGAGATGGACTCTATCATGGCTAATAGGACTTGGGAGATCATTGATCGTCCAACAGATGCAAACCTATAGGATGTAAGTTGGTCTTTAAAAAGAAACTAAGACCTATTAGTAAAATTGATAAGTACGAGACAAGACTTGTAGTCAAGGGTTACATGCAAAAAGAGGGAGAAAATTTCTTTGCACGTATTTTTCTAACGCCAAACTAACCACCATCAGAGTACTATTTACGTTAGCATCTTCCTATGGTCTACATGTCTATCAAATGAATGTGAAGACAGATTTCCTTAATGGAGAGTTGGAGGAAGAAATCTATATGGATCAACCGGATGGTTTTGTAATTTCTAGACAGGAAAGTAAGGTATGCAGATTATTGGAATCCTTGTATGTCCTAAAACAAGAACCTAAACAATGGCACGAGAAGTTTGATAAAAGTTTGACATCCGCTGGCTTTATTATGAATGAAGCTGATAAATGTGTACATTGCCGTTATGGGGGGGTTGAGGAGTAATCTTGTGTTTGTATGTGGATAACATACTTATATTTGGAGCAAACACTACCATAATTGGCGAGGTCATATCTTTCTTATACCGATGCTTTGATATGAAACATTTAGGAAAGGCAGATGTTATTCTGGATATTAAATTGATCAAGAACGAGGATGAGATCATTTTGAACCAATACCATTATACTGAGAAAATATTAAGTCGCATTGGCTATGAGAGCTGTAAAATTTCTCCAACACCTTAAGATGCAAGCATTATGCTTCGAAAGAACCAAACTCTAGGAAAAGATCAATTAAGATATTCATAAATTATTGGGTCACTCATGTATTTAGCTAGTACCACAAGACATGACATTTCCTTTGCTATGAACAAATGAAGTCGGTTTATATCTAACCCAGGAGATGATCACTGGGAGGCACTTGAAAGAGTATTGCACAACTTGAGAGGCACAACATTTTTTAGATTTCATTATACTGGATAACCTTCTGTATTAGAAGGATACAGTGATTCCAATTGGATCTCTGATATGGATAAAATCGAAGCTACAAGTGGTTATGTGTTTAGTTTAGGTGGTGCTGTAGTTTCATGGAGGTCTTGGAAGCAGACTATATTGACCAGGTCAACTATAGAGGCAGAACATGTAGCACTTAACATAGCCACTGTTGAGACTTAATGGCTAAGAGTGATTGCTGTGAACTATATTCACACTGAGAAACACTGAACTAATTGTTGTGAACTATATTCGCACTGAGAAAATCTGGCAGACCATTTTACAGAGGGGTTAGCACGGAAAGCGATTTCCCTTGCATCTGTGGACATAGGAATGAGGCTCATCTGAGTTATATCACAATGTTAACCCATACCTTCTTGATCAAAGATCCTGTAACTTATGTAGTGGAAAAACAAGTTGATATTGTAACAAGAGAGTACATATTCATTATACCCATGTCCTAAAAAACAAAGTACTCTCGACTGTATGAAAGGTTGGCATAAAGCCGTAATATATTCTATTGTCCAAATGAGGAAAATGTATTAGACTACAGGATACCCAGAAAGAATATATCTACTTGAGCCTAACTGTGTGGTCGCAGTTCACGAAAACAGAACATTCTCTAGAAAGCTCATAAGCAAATAAGGGAGTATAACTATATAATGCTCTATTTAGGCATGGTTTATTGGCAACCTAGTACTAGTTGAGATTTCAAGTGAAATCTGATCACGAAAAACTGTGAATTCCAAGCATAGTCCATTCATCGGCTGTGAGAAGTTGAATATTGTTTTCCAGGTGCAAGTTCAACCCGTACGGGACTTACACTAAAAGACTAGTATATTAACAATAGTTCAACATAATATATTTGACATCTTTTTTGTTTTTTGCTTTAGAATTAGCAGGGGATTGTTAGAAATAGGCCCATATGAGTGAGGCCCATTTCCTATAATTTTAAAGCATGCATGGTTTTGTATCATATTGTTAAGGTAAGGTAGAGAAGACCAATTTATAAGGTGAACTTCTTGCCACTACTTGAATCATTTGATATATGGATAGGGATGGCATGAGGAGGGATTTAGCTAATCACACATGTGTGCACACATACACGTGCGTATTCACGTATTTTTGTATGACTTGTGACTTGCGACGCACGACCGTGTCGTGACGTGGCGTGCCACTTGACAGACCAAGTCGACTTTATTTTTTGCTAAACTATGCATCATCTCTCTCATTTTAACTGGTCATGAGACTGCTTAAATATCATAATGTGATTTGATAAGACAGTTACCAGTGAGTTAACACTGCTTAATTTCTGGTTTGATGAGGTAGTTATTAGTGAATAATTATGTTTAATTACAGCAGTTACTAGTGAATAACTGCAGTGCCCTTAAAAGGTCTTAGAGACGTCCAAGAAAACACAATTCCTCATCCATTCATCCTATACTTTCTTCTCTACTGGTCTGTGCTGCTGTGTTGTGCGACAGAACCTCGCTGGCCTTTTTTTCGGTGTGCACCTAGAAGGAGAGAGAGCGGCTATCTCTGAACCATTGCCACAGAGAGTACCTACGTGGGACGACAATAAGATTTCTGGGTGACGCATTTGCATGACCGCTCCTACTCTGCGTCATCTACGTTCTGCATTGCATCAAGTCTGCACTGCTTACTGTTCCTCATCAAGCCCAACAATAAGTCATTCGCGCGTTCAATTGATTTTGATACTATATTTTTCTTATGTATTTTCTAAAGTACAATGAGTAACCTGTTGTTAGTTATGAGTTTTGTATCACTAGTCTTTTATTTTATTTGTCTCCTAGTAAAACTTGATATTAAAATATTATCCACATTTCCAACATTACTAACTCCAATAAGACTTTGTTGTTATGGCAAAAAGAAGATGCTGCTAGCTCACTGGTACATCCAAATTAGAGTAGGAAAATTTGTTTATAAAGAGCCACCAAAATGCCGAATGGAGCCTAACTCCTTAAGGCCATATTCTTTTGGGCTATTATTGATGACTTTTTGCTGCAACTAATGGTTTTTATCTGTGTTTTCAGAGACAGCGGTGCCACCAATACGGATGATGCACATGGTTTTGAGATCGAGAAACCATTTGGAAAAACGACTTCGAGGAACCGCTAGAAAAGTCGCACCGTTTATATTAACTTTCGGAGTAATTGAAGCCAAAAGTCATAGAAAAGCTAAAAAGAGCGGGGCCTCTCTTTTATGTGTGTATGGGTTCGTATTGGCTTAAAGCCAGCTTATGTTCGTACTGTCTACAGTAACTAGCTTTTAAACGACGTATTTTTTAAGGCAGGCTCAATAGGAAGATCGTAGTAAAAAATGTACTGAGTTTAGCTGTACCGGCTAAAATGACATACAACTATTTTTTTATACATACTACTTCTCACAAATAATTAAAATTTAAATATTTAAGTGATAAACCATCCGTCGAAAAACCCTACTATAGTTGGGGTTGCTCTAAGACCACGTGGTCGCCCCATGTGGACGGTGTGCAAGATCATGCCTGCAAACAACACATGAAACAAAACGAAATGGTTCCAATTGCAAACCCATACGTACGGTCGCATGATACCCAGCTGCCAATCTTGCTTTTCTTACACAAAAGTTTTGTCTGTTTTGTTGCTTTCGACGTGACAGGTAAAACGCCTGCTTTCGGCATCAATCGGAGGCGCCACGGGTAAGCTAAGCAGGGTATTTTTCACCAATTGAAGTTGATAAAATCTTCTAGCTAGTTATTTTTAGGCCCTGTTGAGTTTTTGATTTTTGCTTTATTTTTTATTAATTTTAAATTTCATATTTTTCTGATTTTTAGTTTTTTAAACTTTTTTGCCGATTCTTTTTCGTATTCGTTTACACTTTTCGTGATGAGCTAATCTATTTTTTATTTTTAACTTTTTTTAAATTTAGTTACGCCAAATAAGCCATCATTAAGTACAGTGTAATTTCAGCTAACTACAGTACAATTTCAGTCATAAGTTAGCTTATTTTAACATACCCGAGCGGCACTTTATTGTTACACAATTTCAGCTTAGGATGTGTATTAGGGCATCTGTAGTGTATGAAAAGAGGAGGTCTTAAGCTACCTTAAGGTCAACCTTATACATTACAGTGGTGACCTTAAGCAGACCCTAAGCAAAAAAAGCTTAAGGCTGGTCCTCAAGCTAAAGACCTGGCCATAAGCATTAAAATACAATTTTTGTTTATCTGCCAAGTGGGACCGTCTTAAGGCCCCTTGGGTTATATACACTAGGAAGTTGGTCTTAAGGTTTAGATGGGACCCACCTTAAGGCCCTTTGGGTTATATACACTACAGATGCCCTTAGTACTTAGGAACATGATGTTCTTCACAAAGGATTAAACAAGCGGCCCAGCTATTAAGATTGTTATTGTTGTACAAAAGATTACAAGGTTGATTAAGGTTGTTCAGCTCATGAACAAGGACTATGAAATAACCCAAAAATTCAAAAAATTTGAATTATTTTTGGAATTTTGCTTGATTTTCCTTCCTTTTCCCAATTTGGCAAATTCCCTGGAAATGCGCTTTCCTCTTCTGACATTTCCGCTTTCTCCTTTCTTCTGGCGCTACCACACGCGCGGGCGCCTCTTCACCACCTTACCCCGTTCGCCGTCGCACACGTCGCCTTCTCGCTGCCCGGTTTTGCGGCCGCCGCTCCCAGTGCGTTCCCACTCGCCTGCATAAGCTGTCCCACCAGTCGGTCTCATGCCCCTGCTCCTCCCTCGCTCCGCGCGCCGCGCTCGTGCACTCACCTCTCACTGCCGCACAGCTCGCACGCTTGCAGCTCAAGCCGTGCGGTGCTCGAGTCAAACCCTGTCAAATCTTGCAGGTTGACAGTGCCACCTCCCTCTCTTGCGCTCTGAGCAGCCGCAGAACTCCCTCATCTCCTCGGTCGCGCGCAAGAGACATGCCCGATCCGCCTCTCCGTGGCCACCGCCTTCCCTTGCGTTATAAGCTTGGCGACCGTTACAGAACCCTTCATATCACTCCCACATACCTCACAAAGTCACCAATTCTAGCTCAGGTTCACCGCTTCGCCTCCAACAGCCTCCCCTATGCCCGGTGAGCCCTAGAGGCAATCCTGTGATTCCATTGATTATTTTTCAATTCCTTACACTGACATGATCTTCTTTACTCCCTGAACACGCCGGTGAACTCCCCTGGACAAATGCATTTGCCTGGAGCCCTGACGGCTAAGACCGCCGCCGGCCGAAAGGACCCTCTCGTGGCCAGCTTCACTGGGCCATTCCCGACCCAAACCACCACCACCGTAGTAATCCTGAAGCTCCCCAGATGGTTAAAACCCTTCCAATTTGACCGAAAACCTACCAGAACCTATGGCACCGCCGTGAAGGCCGCCATCTTTCCGCCAGCCCCCAGCCACCGTCGTTCATCCCCACACCTTTTAAAATCCCAAAATGGAACCTCAAGCTCAAATTGCTCCCCTCTGTGAAATCCATTCCTTCAAGGATGCCCTGACGGCTCCGTTTCAACAGAGCCGTCGCGCTCTGTTTTCCCGCCGGGAGAGACGTCCAGAGGTTGAAGACGACTCCTGGGGGGCGACGTGGTCGAATCATAGTCATCAGCGTTGTTCCATTCGTTTCATCCGAGCGTCCATGTCCACTTAGATCCAGATTGTCCGCGTGTCGGCCATCGCGTGCGGATGCGCGCGCGATGGGCCTCTAGGCCGCGCGTGACGTGGGCCGCAGGCCAGCCGGCCTGCTCGACCGTGCGGGCGCAACATCGGCCGGGCCGCACTGTGCAGTGGGCCAGCTTGTTACTGTTCAGCTGATTTAAAAATTCAGAAAATTCCCAGAAAATTCTAAAAATCCCAAAAAAATATCATTTTGATCATCTCGATGCCCTGAATTCATATTTGACCTCCTTTCCACCAAATTCAACCCCAAATAATTTCAAATCCCTCCATTTGAATTTTATGCAATTTACTCCTTTTTAATTAGATTATTTTCCTAGCTTGATTAGATTCAAGTGTGGACTTATGTGTTATTTTATGTGTTTGCGCTAGCCTCCGACTTTGCCGAAGCAACAATTCAAGACCCAGAGCCGAGCACTCAAGTTTACAAGATTGTCGAGATCCCCGAGCAGCCAGGCAATTTGCAAGTTTTTGATCATATTGAAGCCCATGAATTTTACAGTATTTAATTAATGTATTTCTATTATCGATAATTGTGAAACGATAATTGCTTAAAATAAATGTTTAGAATGGCATGCTATTTAGATAAATCCTACCACTAATAAATGCTCTGTTTAATTTGTGGCCACATTCACCTTGACAACCTTAGTAATAATTAAAATATTGTATAATTATTTGTAGATCATCTCATTCAACATTTTGTACTACTAAGTGAATTTGGCCGTTGGCCGATAGAATTTGAAATTTTGTACTAGAGTAAGGGTGCGCTGTGGAAAGCCACGATGTGACCTCTGTCCACGACCTTACCCTAGGGTAGAGGCTGGATGGGAATGGTGGTGGTGCTGTTGAGCCCAGTGGAGTTGTGGTTGGTGCCTCAGGTGAAAATATAAGGACAACAACGTTATGTTAAGTAAAGGACACAATAACAGCTCAACTACAGGAGTTGACTTGTCAACCCTGGTTTAGTAGCTGCTCAAATCTTTTGAAACTCTACAGGAGGTAGGTGTGTTGATGACGGGGAGTTAGGTATGCGGAACGGTAAAACCAAACCTAACAACGATAGAGGTCACTCAGAGCGACAAGGGAGTTTAGGTTTAGTTGTGAGCCGTGTCTGAGTGATTCTATCGGGTAGAGCCTATATAAAGAATTGAGTAGTGAAACAACCTGGTTTTTTTAACTTTGTCGCGGGAGTTAAGAAATCGTGTGGGTAAAGTTGAGCATCTCTGCAGAGTGAAACTAATGGTATTCGAATACGTCGTGCTTCCGGTTAATAAAGCTATGTTAATTGGGTGATTCTAACAACGAGGCATAAGTAGATTTTGCAATGTTGTGAAGTTAGATAATGATAAGTTTTGTCTGATAACAGAAAACCCCTGATCTTAAGGAGAACTGTTTTAACTTTATTTGTTTGCAAATAAAACTGCATCCACTCCCTGTAATAAAACCAGTATATTCTCACCCTTGATTATTCCTTGCAAGTAGTAAATTAGAGTTTACCCTTGTAACTTGCTGGGTACGGTTGTACTCATAACTTGCTAAACAACAACAGAAGACCAGTGGAACCAGGAAGCCCCAGCTGAGGACGAAGCTCCTGTAGAGCCCTTCTTCTCTGAAGAAGAATGGTTTTAGGTTTCAGCCTCGCTCAGGCCGCTTGGGATTTTTTGTGGTGTATTAAAGTTTGGGCTTGCACGCCCGCTAGCGAAAACTGGTTAAACCATATCTTGTAATAAAAGTTGGATCTTTTGTTGTAAGCTTGTGCTGTTGTGATGATCGCTCATGTTCAGAACTCTGCAATTGTTCATTTTGTACGGTTACGGGGTTCCGTAACGCCTTCAGAAATGGGGGCGTTACAGACTGCATCTTTGGTTGTTGTTCTAACAAATCATTTCTTCAATTTTACGTGATCAGATGATATGAAGAATCAGTTGGTTGGCAACCTAAGGAGACATGGATTGGTGGCATAATATAGCTGGTTTGTGATCCTTCTCCACATGCCTCAGATTTTGTTTCTCAAAGACCAAAATAGAACCTAATTAACCGTTATCTGTTATTCACCATCTCTTCCATGATCATGCTTGGAAGTTGTAACCAGCATACGGCTACAGCGGAGCAACGACTACATGCTCACAAAGTCCATTCAACCAAAAAATATCGATCAAGCATGATGGATATTTTTGATTGATTGCACGAACATACAACTAAAATATATACAGCCCTATTGCGGCCGTTGCAACATATGCTGCAGGTCAAGCATTTTGAGTCCCAACTAGCAAGTCACCTTATTCCCTAGGCGAACACTATGGTTTAAATACCGCTAACCGCATCTTAAGGGTTGTTTGTATGTTAAGTTTGGATTATTGGGATTTGACACCACGAGGTCTGGTTTCTACATCTTTCAAGTATGTACTTCTAACCAGATGACAATATTTATAGGGCCTGTTCTTTTCGGCTGCGGCTTATATGGTTTTTGGTTGAAATTTTTGAATTTTGGCTGTTTACGGTACAGATTACGGAGAGACAGATACTCACTTGCAATTTTGGCTGGTATAGATGTTGGACTTTTAACATGTAGATCGTTTAACTTGTAGACCTCGTCTTGAAAAAATACTCCGTTTGAAAGTTAGGTACTGTAGCAAAAGTCGAAAGCCGCCAGATTATAAGGTAAAGAACAGGCCCACATAGCGACGCCATGTTCAAGCCTGTGGGGTCAACCCCAAGGGTTTTTGTAATTCAGTGCTTTTTGTTTATATTTGAATAAAAAATGTGTAAAACATCAAACATTTTAGGACCTATTGGATTGAAGAAATTTCATAGGAATTTAATCCTTCGGTTTTTTTCCTATGAGGGTTGTTTGGACATATGAATGGAGTTGTCAAATTACTATGGAATACATTCTTATAATCCCAAATTCCATAGGAAAATGAACATGCGCTCAAACCTGACGTTTATTTTTCCTTTGAGAAATCCAAAGCATTATCTTTCTCTCTCTCTCTCTCCACTCTCTCTCTCTCTCTAATCAAGTAACATCTAATTTCAAAATTTTTGTATTTTTCCTATGAAGTACCCAAACACCTCTTTTGAACAATTCATGTGATTTTATTTTCTATAAAATATAAGCCATGATATTTTAATTGTACGTTATTTCTATTTTTGCTTTTCTAGATGTGTTGACCCTTACATAGATTTGTTCAGGTTTCACCGGTGCCAGATGGGCCTACTACGAAGACTAGTAGTGTGCCCGTGCTAACACTACGGTAAAATACAAAACAAGATAAAATTTATAAAAAAATAAAACGAACAAGCAGATTCATTAAGATTCACGTCTCATATATTTATAACCAAATATTTTTGTCACATAATGAATGTCACATAAATATGTGACTGGTCAGAACCACCTAACACGCAAATGACACGTATAATAATACAGACACCATATCTTAATGTTCTGGCTGTTTAATGGTTTCGTTGGACAAATCTTAATGTTCAAAATTCCTTCAAAACTGGCACACAAGTCAACTGAGACCAAATAACTTATGCACACACGAATTGATTGGAGAGGGGTTCTGCCGTGTTTCATCATCACCTAGGATGTCTAATGGAATTCACGCAGCTGTAGTACTATCTGTCATGATCATGCAGAGGTAACCGCCCCCAGCAACTCGCTCCAGAGGGTACCTGGTGGCACCTTTCATGTAATCAAGGTGGCTCATAGCAGCATCTCGAAGACCAGATCTGTTTGGTGCCTTTCCTTTCTCGTGCTTCTTTATCATGGTGCACGTGCTCAGAGGGCCATTAGTTCCAGCCCCAGGTCTCCTACGATGCAATTTGCAAAGACAAAGTTTTAAGTTATACAACCTACATTATACTGATAGTGTATCTCCTAATCTTGTTAGTAAAAGTTCAATAGCAACACCAAAACAAGCAGATGAAAAACAACATCAAATACCCTAGTAAGGTTCCTGTGGACTATTTTCATGAATGAAAGACGGCAACTCACTAAAGAAAGGAAGGTCCCAAAAACTTACTTCAACAATTTCTCAGAAGCAACTCTAGCGGCTTCGATGGTGTCCTTGGTAGGCAGCCACTTTACTACCCTACCAAGATCGCCTCGCATCGGTGAGTGGATTTTTACAAGCTGCACATGATTTTCTACATCGATAAGTGATATCTTCATGTGATAAGAATTAAGCACATTTGTAATAGTCCATGGATGTAAGACAATTTTATGCGCTTGCATGAAGGGAAAAGAGAAACTCACACCAAGACATTCCATCATTTGATAATATGCTCTCCCATGTAGCGGAGTGTGTCCCTTTCTGGACTCTGAAAAGTACCTTGTCCTGAAAGATCGTAACATCAACCGTAATTCAAAACTGCATGCCTAACATACTTTACAGTTATACGTAACATCGATAGTCACCAACCATTCCTTGTAACCTGGGTCTACTGTAAAGCCATACATGTCAACACTGTCACAGATGAAGAGAGCAAATTCAATAGCTTTAAGCCCAGTTCCTTTAGCAGAGGAACCAAATGATGTGCCTAGCATGAGGTATACTGGATTGGTTATTGGAAGTTCCTGCATAGCAAGAGTTCCAACAGGCAGGTAAGTAAACATGGAACATGTACCAAAGGCACCCTACTCTCTAAAATATGATAGCTAAGTTACCCGAATCATTTGGTTCATGATATCATGTATTGTCGTCTTAACGATCAGTACCTCCTTTTTTGTTTCTGCAACCATAAAAATTAGCATGTCTTTTCATCTCAGTATCACACTGATAGGAAAATAGATGGCTGGCAGACTTACCATCTAACTCAACAACTTTATCTAGTGCCTTTGCAGATCCTCTATTAAGAAGGCGAAATGTACTCTTTGTACCAACATACTCTGTGTAGTTCTGAAATGCAGATAGAAGAAGTCAGGGCATGTCCAAGTGGAAAAACAAGAGCAGCAGACATAATCTTACAAAACCTGGATGGGTGCACCATTTTCTCTAATGACGACATCATAAGAATCAATTTCATCCCCAAATTTAGTTTTAAGAAGATCCCCGGAGTTCCCGACAACAGCACATCTACCAAATTGCCGAGGTACATATGGTGGCATCTCAGGCAGAACTAATGAAAGCTTCTCCATGCAGAGAGTTCTGTTCTGGCACTTATTCCTGCAAACTCAAAACTAAACACAATCAATAATCTGTTGGTGGAGTTAACCATGCTGTAAGTCTATGTGAAACTGCAAGACTTATGTCTACCCAAAGAAGGATTCCTTTGTTGATCCTGCGCCACGCATACCCCTCCCAGCCATTTGGCAATGCATCAATGTACTCCTTTGTGAGTATTGTGGTACTATTGCGAACCTAGGAAAAAAACAACTGAGTGACCGTATCAATAGCTTATGTTACAGTGTTTATGCGACAAGATGGAGCTATCAGAAACTCATGCAACTACAACTCGGTGAATATCACCGATGTCGATTTGCGTTCATCATATAAAATGTTGGCATTAATTGGATTTGTAAAATCGCATACATATCTCAGTAGAAAGCATGCTCACCTGCTCCCATGAGGCCACAGCTTCGCAGAGATTGAACTCAAATGGCAGACCTTCAGCCTCTCCAGTTTTTGGATCTTTCTGCAAATATCAGTCAATAAGATCTAAGAAAAAGGATCACAAACATCTAGGCAAAGTGCTCTAGCTATGAGACGAAGTCAACAAAGAACTATAGTTCACGCTTGTAAAAGTAAGATGCACCATAAGCACAGAGACAAATATTGAAATGGAAAAGGCCTGCATAAGGAAAGAAATGACAGAGCACATGTGCGCTTACCCATTTAGAAACTGTGTCACTTGGGTATTGTATTACAACTCGACAATGAGAGCTGAGAATATTGAGCATAGCTCGTTCTCATAAGAAATGTCATTCTGCACTGTGAGCTACTGAAAATCAAATAGACAGAAAAAAAGGTAATTACCTGCACAAGGACTCGAATGTTGGCTCCTTAACATGAATATCTGCATTGAATAATTGAATTGATCAGCAGAGAAAGTGATAATAGTAAAGCACCGTGATGTCTCGCTCGTCGCCGAGGCCGAGCCCCACGATGTACAGCATCGCGTCGCGGCGTGCTCCTTCCATAATAGATACATACGGCCATGAACTCTTGCTCACACAATACATCTTTTTTATTATCAGTACACATAATAGGCAGCGAGGCTTAAGGCATAAGAGAGGTTAGAAGTTGGAACCATCAGATACATACGCTCAACATTTTGCTTGACACGTTCACGCCTCGCTTCCATCTCAGCCAATTCCTACAATGGAGTAGCAATATATCATGATCAGAAGAAACCAACAAGTTGTTGACCTTACTAAGGATGAAGGAGTAACAAATCTGTGCACAATTTGCAGAAAATCATGCAAAAAAGGTGGTCCCGCTCTTACCTCTGGTGTTGGAGCTTTCTTCCTTTGGCCATTCAACCAGCAAATCCACTCAACTACAAAGACATAAAAACTGGCAAACTGGCACCAAGACAGATTGCTAACACATATGCAAAGACAAAGGTCCCAAAAAGTCTTAGAAAGTCAGGGAGAAGATTGATGTGTTATCATCTGATCCAACCATCTTTTATTAATTCTTGTAACAATAACTAATAAGGCAATGGCCAAATTATAGCCCTGATTCATGCACCGTAAAAGAGAGAAAAAACTGGGGTGTCACTGTCATGTTCTGCGCACATGATTGAAGCTTATTAATTGCTTGAGTACACTATGGAATAATTGGTGTCAAGGACTATAGCTAGTGAACAATCTGCTATGGCATCTAAAATCTGGCCCATTGCTTGGTATGCAAATGCACGATTACCAAAGCAGATTGCTGAAAAATGTGGTGACTCAGTATTGTTTAACAAAGCAGCGGTATAATGTTCCACAGCCTCTGAATATTTACCAGCTTGAAAAGCTTAATTCCCAGCAGCCTAAAATGAAAAAAAAACAAGAATTTCATGCTGCTAATGTGAAATCTTTGCAAATTTTGTTGGAATACCTGGAACTTGTGTATGTACATAATCAATAAGGGCAATACAGTGTAGAAAAAATGCTGGATATAGTTGGACATTATGTGGTTAAAGCAACGCATTATAGACAAAAGGCTGGATATAGTTGGACGTTGTATAGAGCAACACAGTGTAGACAAAATGGTGGATATAGTTGGAGTGTTGGACATTACATGGTTAGATTAGTGTGGCACGACGATGCAGTTGATTACTTGATTACCTCTATCATGCCATCAGCTAAATCATTTATTGAAGTGAGAGAACAAGGCCAGATATTGACATACTTTTAGAGGCGCAGTGAGATTGCCATGGAGAATGCCTAAACTGATTGCTGAGACTGCTTCCCACACCTAGTCAATATTTTCATAAATTTAGCACACCAATAAGTAATGACATATGGAACATAAAAACATGCAAAACTAACATAGCAATGGTAACAAAATATTACCTGTATTCCACAAGTGATGCTTGCTCATACTTCTTTAAGAACTGATAAGCCTCTTCAACCTTTCCTATGAAGAAATATGACTTGTCTATAAGATAATAACGCCACAATTTCACAGAGCAACTGTAGTTGCCCAAGTTAATGTTTTTTGAATGCTCGTCAGGACACATAGGGACATTATTTCTTTCTGCCAGATGCAGAGTTTCTTCACAAAACCGAATTACTTCTTCATATCGCCGCAGCTGTTAAGTACCACAAAACTAACAGTTAACCAAAAAACTTACTGGTGATAATAACAATGGAAAGTTAGTAATATAACATGTACAAGGCATTTCCCTCCAGCGATCCTACAGTAATCATTATGCACAATCATTTGTTGAGGTTTCTTCTCTGATCCATCTTTCAGTTGACACACTCGTGAGTTGTGATCTGCGTACCCACCACGGGCGCCTAATGAAGCAGAATCCTACAGGCTACAATGCCCATCTCAATTGGCAGCTCTCGACACACCGATGCTGAGTGATTGCTCGTGGAGTAGTTAATTAGGAACAAGCCGGTATAGGAATGAACGTTAGGAAGTAGAAATAGTGCATTAGTAAATCGAGAGAGATAAAAGCATAGGATCGAGCGACGCACTGGGCTTGAAGAAGACGGAGAGGCCAAAGTCGGTGGCCTTGAGAGGTGAGTCCTCGCTCTTGTTGAGGAAGAGGAAGTTCTCAGGTTTGAGGTCCCTGTGCATGACCCCCATGGAGTGGCAGCTGTGGACGACGGAGACGATCTCCCTGCAGAGCGCGGCGGCGGCGCGCTCGGAGTAGTGGCCCCTGGCGATGATCCGGTCAAAGAGCTCCCCTTCCTCGCAGAGCTCCATGACGAGGTTGACCGAGTGGCGGTCCTCGTAGGCGCCCCGGAGCTCGACGATGTTGCGGTGGCCGGTGAGGTGGTGCATGATCTGCACCTCCCGGCGCACGTCCTCGACGTCATCCTTGTGCGCGAGCTTTCGCGCGACGATGGACTTGTAGGCGTAGCGGCGGCCCGTGGCCTTGTGCGTCGCCAGGTAGGTGACCCCGAACTGGCCTCGCCCCAGCTCGCGGCCGAAGGTGTAGGTAGCGCGGACGTCCTCCATCGGCTGCCCCAGCATGCGCACCATCCCCGCGCTCGCATCCGCTGCAGGCGGCGGTGGTGGTGGAGCGGCGGAGATATCAGAGGGGAGGAGGCGCACGGATTTGGTGGTGGGAGGCAGGAGGCGGCGGCGGCGGAGATCTGGAGGGAGGCGGGGGTGCTGAGGGGCGGAGGAGGGCGGCGCCGGGAGAGGGGAAGGAGGCGGCGGCGACGGTGCTGAGGGGCGGAGGAGGGCGACGCCGAGAGACGGAAGGGGAGAGGGGAAGGAGGCGGGCGGCAGTGCGAGAGGGGAAGGGGAGAGGGGAAGGAGGCGGGCGGCGGCGCGAGAGGGGAAGGGGAGAGGGGCAGGAGGCGGCGACGGCGTTCCTGAGGGGCAGAGGGAGGCGCATGGGCGTGAGAGGGGAAGGCGGCGGGCGCGAGAGGGGAAGGGGAGAGGGGAAGGCGGCGGGTGCGAGAGGGGATGCAGGGGATGCGAGAGGAGAAGGGGAGAGAGGCTTCAATGATGTGCATGATCCAGATAATTTTGACCTTAGATCTTTCAATGAGTAAGAGAAGAAAGTTTGAGGAGAGATCCAGGCTATTCATTTGTATGAAGTTGGATTACTTTGGTACACAAATCTGGGTGGACTTAGATTAGACATGACTGTGGGGGTGGTTGAGGGGGTAGATTTAGTAAAGAAAATTTTGGTGTATTATAGAGTAGGGTAGAAGTATGGCGGGATTCTTTTAGATTTATGGTTTGGCTTTCTGCAGTAACTAGTTTTTAAATGGTATATCTTTCTAGGACAATGTCTATAAATCAATTGTAGTATATATTATACGGACTGTACCAGCAAAAATTGTATGTAACTATTTTCCTCTTCATAATCTCTCTCATAAATAGTCAGAATTTAAAATCCATAAATTAAAAATTACAATTAAGAAACACCACCACCGTTGCAGCTGCAAGCCTGCAACAGGTCAAGCATCCCCTGGGCGATGGATCAACAGCAGCCCCATGCCTATGCGCTGGCTGAGGGGCATCACATGTCCCACATATCTTAACTGAAATATTTGTGCCAATTAGGCCAAGATTAATCATGCATTCCTCCCATGCTGTCCTGCACCAGATCCAGGCATATCTACAATTATTCTGTGCAGACATCAAGGGGAGTTAGCACAGTACATCAGCTGATAAGGAACCCAGGTGCGGCACAAGAAACCTGGACCTAGCTGCTGGTCCAAAAGAAAAATGTGAGAATTAACTAAATATCATGTTTTTTTCACTTTTACGTGGTTTTTAGCTTTGAATTCTTTAAAAATTAAAATAAATAAGACGGTTTCTTCGAACGAATTCTCTAAACAACTTTTTTAGTTTAAAATCGTATACACCATCTATATTGATATCTTTATTGTCCACTACCACTTGAAAAAAATACAAATAGAAAAAAGGCCAAGTCAAATCGAAGACAGGGATAAGAAGGATGTCGTTCTCAAGAAGCAATGCCATTACGTGAAGGGACTTACAAAATGTACGGATATACAATTGCATTACGGCGCATAGGTTAATTTCTTGAGAGGGATGCCATCATAGGACTGCAGAGTGCATAATGGCACTGGTTTTTCTTTTGTTCATAGCCCCAAACATTTGCTTAGATAGTAGTAAATTACTCCACTATTAGTACGGTAAAATGATAGTGCAAGCATTCTTAGGGTAGTGTGCTATAGTTTTTCTTCTTCTTCTTTTATAATATACAGGAGAGCAAAGTATCATATATATCACTACTAATAATAAATAAGGTTTGCTAGGGATGCCTCGCACAAAAATGAGTAACCCAAGCTTTACTAATTACGGGAAAAAGGTCTATTTTAGTTCTTAAACCTCAGTCTGAAATCCTATTTTAAACCTCATCTTTAAATGTTTAATACATATCATACTTTATAAGAAAGCTTTTCAACATTAAAAGGGCCCTTAATTTTTCGGTTCAGGACTCCAACCAAAGTTGAGATCCAAAATGTGACATAAGAAGAGTTTTATATATCAGCTATTTTTTTTTGGAAAAATTACCTCTTTCATAAACATGGAAGCATAATTAACATGACTTGGTAGATTAGGGACTACGCAACCTTTTCCTTCTTTTCATGGCTTGGAATTAAAATTGACTACAAACAGGCTTTTTTACAGCCTTACAGGTCAACCTGGTCCATCATGCACCAAGACAGGTCATGTCTTCTAGGTAACTTTTGTCTTTTAACAAAAATTTGACTGGCCTATGTGTCCAGTTACTGTCTCCTAGAAGCATTGACCAGTACACGGCATTCCACAAGTTGAACACTCTTTCTCGCTTTCCTCTGCAGAATGTCTTCTTTTTCGCTTATATTTTATATTTTATACTACAATAACTAGTTTTTAAAGAATAATTTTTTAAGATAATATTAATAAAAAATATAATAAAAATACACTAAGTTCAGCTATATCAGCTAAAATTATATACGACTATTTTTTTTCTGTATACTACTTCTCGTGAATAGTCAGAATTCAAAATTTAAACCATAAGATACAGCCCAAAAGAACCCACCCATGCTGATCTGCTACTGCCTTGTTGCTAATAGGAACAGTAATCTTTAGTAGGAACTTTCACGAGAAATAGATAATCGGTCGAAATCGTAAATATTGGCCATATCGGACCCGTTACAGCAAACTATTTGAAGCGACAGATTAACGATCATATGATGAAAGGTCTTGATCTATTGGAGGGCACATTTGGACCACCCCACTGGATGGGCCTTGAGTGTGAAATAATGAACTATAAAAAAGGCTTCTAAAGACGGAGCGTTGCTATGCGTATGAATGAATTTTGTCCATACCAACGCCGCTGAGTTCAAAAGAATATGAATGAATTTTAACGCGTAGTCTTTCCACTAAATATGTGTGGAAAAAGGATAACGAAAGACAGTAGTTTTGGTTTCCCTGAAATTCCACATAAGCCTTTCTGTTTCCTTTTTCAGCCAAGGAATCAGAGTTTAGTATACAAACTAATTCTACTGATTTTTTTTCCAGGTGCTAGTTATCCTTGAAGAAAAGTAAGCAGAAACTTTTATCAAAGGAAAGATGGAAGGGGAAACACCAACCAGGCAACCATGGTTGGTGAAAATGTTAACTCCCACAAGATAACAACGATGTATGCCGGGCACTATGAGCCTGTTGAAACTTCTTGCATAGAGCTCACCCTTTTGATCCTGAAACTTCCTGTATGGACTCACTCTGATTCTGAAGATACAGCCAGGCCACTTGCTGTAAAGGAACCTTCAGTTGATGCAGTGAAGGGGTTGATATAGTGGCTTTATGGCATGAAAAACAATGACCAAAAGTATTTTCCAGAGACGCAGATCCTTAGATGTTAAGAAATGATCTTAATAGCTAAAAGGTTTAAAACAACTTGTTGAATTGAGCATGAAAGGAAAATTTTGCCGTTCAATTTATCGCACGAGAAACAAATCCAAATCATTTTTTTTCCAATTACGTAGAGTTGACCTCTGTGCTAGAAACCATTTTCTGCTAGAGAGAGAGAGACACGACAAGTTTGACCACTTGTTTATAGTAATTTAACACGACAAAGGAGGCAATGTGCTTCCTTGTTCTACGGCATCTGGAGTTAGCACTGGAAAATAACATGATGCCTATGTTTCATTGGCTACACACACTTGAAATATCTAATCATTTTGATTGGCCACTTGGTTCATTTTCTCCTTTTTCGACAGAGACCATGGTTAATTTCTTAAGAGGCACATGAGAAATTACTAGAAAACAAATCAATTAAATCCTAAAATATTATTATTGATTCTTGCAAGAAGGATAAATCTAAACAGTTGATAAGCAAAGAATTCCTTGTTAAATCAGGTGAAGGCATCCTATGTACAAAAATAACAAATCAGCCAAACACTATAGTACAATTTTGATATGTATCTTGGAACTGAGAGACAAATGAACAGCTAAATCTTAAAGAACTATCGCTAACTGTTGCAAGAGCAAGATCAATTGTTACAATCCACATAGAAAGAATTCCTTGTTAAGAATTAGGCGAAGAAGAAAAGCTCCTATCTACAAGAATAATGACAATACCACAAAGCTCCTAACACAAGCATGGCAATTTGCTCATTGATCTTCAAATTAACAGAAAACTTGCAGGAGCAAAGTTACCATCATTCAGCGGCGTCCGGCTGCGCCCGGCGCGACGATCGTGGGAACGGCCGGACGGGGGGCGACGGCGAGAACTCCACCGGCGCGGGCGGCAGCTCCATCTCGCCGGCCAGGATCTTGACAATGTCCGTGCTGTCCGGCCGGTGCTCTGGCTGCCGCTGCAGGCACAGCAGCGCGAGCTGCACGAATAGCGTGGCCTGGTCCTTGTCGTAGCCTCCCTCCAGCCTCTCGTCCATGAGCTCGAGCACGTTCCCGGCGCGCGCGAGCTGCCGGCACCAGCTCACCAGGTTGGCCTTCTCCAGCTTCATCGGCGACGAGAGAATGTGGAGCGGCCGCCGGCCCGACAGGATCACCAGCACCAGCACACCGAAGCTGTACACGTCGGCCTTCTCGAGCAGGTCACCGCCGTGCTCGCACGGACCGCCTCCGCACTCCGGCGCGACGTAGCACACCGTGCCGCGCATGCTCGTCGTTGAGCTCAGCTCCCGGCTGAGGAAGTCGCCGCTGTGCATGTCGCTGCCCACGGACCGGCCGCGTCGCCGGGTCCTCTTTTGGTTCCTCCGGAAGCTAATGTCCAGAGCGCTCGGCTCGACGTTGCTGTCGCCGTTGACATTGCCGTTGCCGGTGTTCATGCTGATCGACCGGAGCCACGGTTTGCTGCTGCCGCGCCGCTTGTCGAAGCTGCCGCCTTTCTTGCTCATCTCCTCGAAGAACTCCTCTTTCCACCACTCCCTCATCTTGGTTGCCTCCTTGTCGCCGGCGTTGCCCCCACTGGCGCTATCGGCATTGCCGTTGCAATTGGAGTTCTTCTTGTCCTCCGGCGAGGCTGACACGGCGTTCTGGTCCGCGCCGGAGGGTGAGTTCTTGTGGTCGTTGGTGTCGCCGTCGTTGTCGTCGGCCCAGTCCGGGTTCCTCTCCGGGCAGATTTGGCTGCCGATCCACTCGGCCACATAGTCCCGCGAGTCCAGCTCGCTGCTGCCGTCCTGCTTCCACCACCATTCCTTCCCCCACTCTACAGCAGGACCGGACTCGTCCTTAGCATCCGCTTTGGCGCCTCTGCCAGCGGAGGCGGCGGTGGAGAGGTCGCCG
The DNA here is from genome assembly GCA_017311315.1 of Dendrocalamus latiflorus. Classification (NCBI taxonomy): domain Eukaryota; kingdom Viridiplantae; phylum Streptophyta; class Magnoliopsida; order Poales; family Poaceae; genus Dendrocalamus; species Dendrocalamus latiflorus. Next base: position 21,857,717 of record CM029623.1, read on the forward strand.
GCCTCGCCGAGTTCTTGGCTCATGAAGTCGTCCACGGCGGCACCGGAGGCGGCGATGGCATCGGGAGTCTTGAAGCGCGAGAGGCCGAAGTCGGCGAGCTTGGCGCGGAAGTCCGCGTCCAGGAGGACGTTGCTGGGCTTGAGGTCGCCGTGCACGACCGGCGGCTGGCACTCGGCGTGGAGGAACGCGAGCGCGCGCGCCACGTCGCGGATGACGGCGAGCCGCCTCGTCCAGTCCAGGAACCGGCCGTCGCGGGCGTCGCCGAAGAGCGCGCCCTGTAGGGAGCCGTGGGGCATGTACTCAAGGACGAGAAGGAGGGGGTGATCGGCGCCGGAGCTGCAGTAGCCGAGGAGGGAGACGAGCCGAGGGGAGTCCGGGAGCGACGCGAGGAGGTGGAGCTCGTGCGGCGACGAGCACGTCTTGACAGCCGCAAGGGAGGCGTCCGGGAAGGTGGCGAGGTAGACTGGCGAGGCGGCGCCGCGGCCGAGGAGGCGGGAGGGGTGGAACCCACCGGTGGCGCGGCGGAGCGCGCGGTGGGAGTAGCGCCGCAGCCGGCGCGCTGGCGGCGGCGGCGGGGAGAACGGTAGCGTGGGGTGCCGGTACTGGCGCCGGCGTAGGTGGAGCACTAGTAGTAGGAGGAGGAGCATCCCCGCGGTTGCGGCCGCCGCGGAGGCGACGGTGACGGCGAGGTGTATGTGACGATGGTTCTTGGCGGGGAGGGGAGGAGGAGGGGGAGGCGGTGTTGGTGGTGGCAGTGGCAGTGGCTGGAGAAGGCGGGAAGGCATGGGAGTGGAGGTGGCGCGAGCGCGCAGCAGGTGGTGGTGTGCGACGAAGTGACGATAGGGGTGGACACCGTAGTACCGAATAGGAAGAAGAAGCAGGAAGGAAAGGGAGCGAGCGCCGGAAGGAAATTGTATAGGGTGAGGCCCTGACTGGGCGGATCTAGCGGGGGGCGGGGGGGCTCAAGCCCCCCTAGCGCCTCTTAAATTTTTAACCATGGATGTATAATGTAGAAGGGGTTGAGGTCGAGCTGAAGGTACTTCAGCCCCTCCAAAAAATTTTCCTAGATCCGCCACTCCCAGATGCTGCCATGTGGCTCTTCGCCTGGCTCGCTACGTGGTAGTACCTGCGTGAGTGACTCCCGAATCTAAGCCAGACTTGACACTGTTTCGTACCGTATTTATAAAAATAGCAGTATACAAGACGTATTAACAAAAATATTATTTTTGCCGTCGGCATGCTAGGCGGTAGCGCCCGCGATGCGACACATGGCGTTGTCCCCTGGCGGCAGGCGCCAGTCGCCCGGGGCCTGGGCGGCAGGTGGCCTGTCGCCCAAGGTGCAGGCGGCAAGTAGTTAGGTCAGCTAATTTTTTTCCGGTTTAGTGTTTGTTTAAATTTTTAAATATATCAAATGAGCTGAAAAAATTATGAAAATTTCTGCACAGCCTCCCGACATAACATTCGTCGTAGCGTAATTTTTGGGGAATTTTATCCATGGCGAATATTGCTCAACAATTCATACAATTACGATAGTTTTAAGAGTTTTTACATATAGCAAACGTGCTCCAAAAATTATGAAATTTTATGTGAAGCCTCCCGATGCAGTAATAGTTATTATGTAATTTTTTTAAAATTTTATGCAGTCCAAATTAGCCATGTTTGTTAGGATTAACTTAACCATGAATTTAACAAATATTTCATATTTTTTATAATTTGATACATTATGAATTTGTATAATTAAAAGTAATTACAATACTACAAAAAAATGCAAAACAAGATGCGATATGGCTCACTCTTCTGAGCCACTACTATATTCTCATCATGCATGCCTGCCCGTACGTGGTCTTGTCTTCCGTTGCGTACGAGCATGTCCTGTTGAGTACATCAGTCGGTCCGAAGGTTGCGTATCGGGTCGGAGGAGGTATGGAGACCGTTCTATCTGCTCAGTGGTCGGCGGTGGTCCAATAGGCTGAGGTACAATACGCTGGGTCCGGTAAGGGTCGAAGTCCTCCAGCTGAGACGTGCTGAACTGCGAGCCGTCCGCAATAATATCATGTATGAAGGACTCTAGAAATCTCCCTTGTGGTGCGAGATGTAAGCGAGATGAGACCTATGGTCAAAATCGTTTCTGCCGAGTTCCTAATCAAAAGGTTCCTAGCCTTGCTATTTGCCTCCACATCTAGAAGATTTGCTAGAATGATCTGATCATCTGCAGAGACAACATAGTGTAGGATCGAAAATGGCAACAGAGAGGGGTGAATGGTGCCTTTAAAAATCGCCCTGAAGTATTTACCAGATTCTTCTCCAATAGCTACAAAAGCTATGAAGAAGAATAATTCATGCTCTCTGGAGATAGGAGAAACAAAAGCCAGACTGACAAAAGAAGTGAAGCCAGACTGAAAACAGCAAACTGTTATTACTGCAAACTAAACCCAAAACTGAAAAACTAACCAATCCTTGCTGCTCTTCTTAGCTAAAACTCATTTGGACTACAAACTAAATAGTAGAGGGACCTAAGAAATCAAGGCATACAACCAAAAAGGCCAGGGAAATGAAGTCTGAACAGAAATCTAAAAATCTGAAGCGAGAAAGAGACTCATTTCCAAATTGGTTGCCATTCTCCAATCTTTAGCTTTAGAGACTTTGAAATTCAGCAGGAAGTGATCTCTTAGCAAGAAAATACAAGCAAATAGCTGACCTTTTTGGCTAGATACCTAGGACCACACTTGCTTTGCCATCAAACCCTAATTTTCCAAAAACAGAGGAAGTGAGCTCAAGCTGATTTCTTTGGATGAAGCTAGCTGAAAAAGGGATTGCTCTCAGGAATATAGCAGCCAAATGGCTTTGAGATGATTCCCCGTTCAAAGCTAATCCATTTTGCTACTTCTCGAAGAGAGATTTCAAGTCTAAGACAGTAGAATAAGAAAAGGAACCAAGAGCCAAACAGAAGAAAGAACTTGACCCAAGCACAGAGAAGCATAAGAAATCAGATTTCTTAATCAAAAGGCATCTCAAATATATGATAACTCAAATTGATACATTCCCATGAATGATTACATAGAGGAATGATTACACAGGGTTTGCTACAACCTCTCATCCCATTCTCACACCCTGAGACACACACACAGAGAGACAACCAGAGCTCACTCCCTACAGACTGCACTCCACTGCTTGCTCTCAAGAATGCATTTGCTCTTCTGCCTCCACCTCTCCATATGAAGGCATGAGCTCAACTCAAAGTAGGAAATCAAGAAGTGGCAGCCAATGCTCACTCCCTTTCCTCACACACCAAAGAGGCAAGAAGTCAACACAAGAAAATGGAGGGAAAACCAGCCTCCAACTCATGGCTTGAGTCAATTCTCCAAATTGCCCCTCAAGCACCTTCCCGGAAGCTTCCCGCAACCGGCACCTTGACCGTCTGGACCTCGACTCCTCCTTGAGTCTAGTCTCGGTCCACTCCGCTGCACACGACCGCACCCAGCATCCTGACCGTCTGGACCTCAGCTCCTCCCTGAGCCTAGTCCCGATCCACCTCGCCGCTGCCCATCGTGTCCAACCGACTCCAGCTCTGGTTCCTCGTCTCCCGGCTCGCAACCACCTCGGCCGCCTGATCATCTTCGGCATCTCCGACCGTCTAGACCTTAACACCTCCTGTGCCTAGTCCTGGTCCTCTTCGGCTTACCATGACCTAGCTCCGAAGTCCTGCAGCCATGCAGACAAGCAAACCGTCACATAGCACTGCACGAAACAGCATAATCATCAATAGCATAAGTAAAGCATACTCATACATGAAAAAGCCTGAACGGCCGATCGAGAAAAAGAACAACCGTCCTAAATGCACTCGACTACGTCCGACCAGGTCCAACCGAACCAAACTGCGCCATGCACCAACTCGGCGCGAACCGACCAAACCAAACTCAAACTTTTTAGAACACGAGCCAATTACTCATCACAAACATGGGGACACCTCCACATGGTCTCTCAATCTCCCCCTTGATGAGTATATTGACAAACACAGAAAAAGCATAAAGTTGAGTTTGTTTGAAAGTCATACATGGTCTAAAAGAGAAGCAACGAAATGTAGGACCATGTAGACACAGGAGCAAAAACAGAAAGAGCAAGTTTTCCTCAAAAGCTCCCAAAAAGTGGCTTTTCTCCAATACTCTCCCCCTTTTGGCAATAGAGTCATCAAGATGCAAAAGAGAGAAGAAGGCATGGTGTGGCTGAAATTTATTTACTACTAAGCAATTAGAGCCATGAAGATTATCCAAAATGACCATTGAGTATTACACCAAGCCATAACACATATGAATGCTATCAAGATCATGACAAGATAGGCATAATCAAGCCAAGCCACATAAGTAACAATCTGAATATTTGATGAATTCTGAGCATGTCAAGCCATTCAAGATCAAAGTCTAGCTAGAAATCCATAGATGATGCAAGCCATGTCAATAATCTAAGTGGAACCAAGAAGCTAGTATTGAGTCAATTTAGAGTGCTACAAGTTCAAGAATGAATCATTTGTTCAAACACTTTAGTCATTTTGTAATGAAGCAAATTTAGCACTATGGACATGCTTTTCTTTGAAACTCATGGTCGTTTTCAACCAAAATTTTAGTCATGTGCTAGATCTCAAGCCTTATACGACCACTCCAAGCAAGAAGCTTAAGGAAATGATCTTGGTCATCCAACACTCCCCCCGAGTTCATGCCTAGTGCAATGGCAATCAGTCTCATGAGAAAGAATTGGTGAGATCAGTTCTTTCGCACACAAAAGAGATCTTTTTGCTTTCTTAAACAGTTGTACTAACTCATGGTTCATCAAGAAACTAACATAGCTTAATCTAAAGCTCAATAAAGATTCGAGAAAAAGAACAACCATCCTAAACGCACTCGACCGCGTCCGACCAGGTCCAACCGAACCAAACTGCGCCATGCACCGACTCGGCGCGAACCGACCAAACCAAACTCAAACTTTCTAGAACATGAGTCAATTACTCATCACAAACATGGGGACACCTCCACATGGTCTCTCACATAGGAACTCTTGACCTTCTCCTAGATTATATAGCTTGAGCTTAATGTATGTAGCCATTCTCGCCTTCTCATATGGAAAGTCGACCCCATTGAAGATGAGTGGCTTGGTGGAATAGTTGTTTGATGTCATGGCTCTTAAGAGACTGGTTAAGATCTATGAACAAGAGCTTATCCAGGCTTTGATACCACTTGTAGGATCGTAAGGAGCTTCATCCCCAATGTAAGCTTGTGAGGTGAGGGACTTTTCACTTTTAAGTTAGGTCCCTTACCCTTCCATAACTAATATGGGACCATTCCAACATATACTTACATACTCGGCACATTTTTTCAAAGCATCAGTTTACAACTTGGCTCTAATAGCATGATTCCATCCTTGCTCTCCATGGAATATCCTTGACCTAATCTACTTAGGCTACTATCGCAATTTCCAATATTGCCACTTATCAGTATTGGATAATTTACCAAAATGCCACTCTACCATCCTTTTCTCATTCTCTCAGCATCACCCATGCTTTGTCATCTTACATGTGATCTCAAAGACTTGCCGCCAAGCCTCTTGCATGTCCAAATCTTACCAACCTGTCCTCGCTTGCAAATGGCCTAAGTCACCAGGTGCACTACATTCCACACAATGCATCATGACCGCGCCCGGCTTCCCTTACTATTCTGGAGCTCAGCTCCTCCTTGAATTTAATCCTAGCCCACCTTGACATTGCTTGTCATGTTCACCACTAGTAGGGTTCTTTGTCTTCTTGGATTGTAACTACTCTACTAGCCTTAGTTATCTTTCGGCGGCACCTTTATTGTTTTGGACCTCAGTCCCCTAACTTAGTCTCGATCCCTTGACCGCTCTGGACATAAGCTGTCCTAGCTTAGCCTTGGTCCTGTTTGCCTCACCATCATATAACACTGGAGTCCTACAACCAACACCAATAAGAAAACCATCACATAGCACCACATGGCACACATACTCATCAATTGACACAATTGATGAGTCAAAAACACATACCTTCAAATCTTCGCACTTGGAAGCATCACAAAGCCACATAGCCATCTCATGGCTCTCAAAGCATCATGTGCATCTCTTTATCTCATGGGTCTTTGCTCAAACTTTGCCTTCAATGGTTCGTGTTCATCTTCCACTTTGCTTGAGTCTAGCCATCTCACCTGGCATCCATGACTGTGCTGGAGTCTTGAATCCGGACTATTGAGGTACACATATTGGTTGATAAGCATTGAAGTGATCCTTCTAGGACTGATGCATCTGGGCTCCTTGCAGCATCATCCTTCTCTTATGAGACTCCTCCAACTCACGACGACTCTTTCAATGTGTATTACTTTATCCACCATATTCTAAAAACTAGCATAATCATTGCCCACAACTTGAACTTTTAATCTCGGATTCAATTCCTTCTTGAAGCGCTTTTGACATGCGTCACCTGTGGCAACATCCTCTGGTGCATAACGAGCCAACTAGGTGAACTTGTTGAGATATTCACTCATTAACATGTTCTTTTGCTAGAGCTCACGAAACTCCTGCTTCATCCCAATTACCCCATCCAAGATATGGGTGTGGTGAAAAGCTACCATGAACTTAGCCCAAGTGATGTTATCCTAATCTTCATGAGCGGCACAATAGTTCCCCCACCACTCTATGGCGGTACCTTCCAACTGGTGAGCGGTGTAGAGAACTTTCTCTCGGTCAATTCATTGAGCGAGATTCAGCTTTTTTTCTCTATGGAACAAAACCAATCATCATCTTCCAAAGGTTCAGAACAATGAGAATAAGTAGATGGTCTTGTCCTCATGAATTCAACGAACTTTGATTATTGTCGTACTGGTTGGGGTGCAAGAGCTTTCCGATTCTATCGGCTCATCATGGTATTCATGTTCTGCATCATTGTATTCATCAGCTGAGTCTAGGCTACCATGAACTAACTAAAGATTGGATCCAGCCCCAACGGTGTTGCCTACTACCCCTGGATTGAGAGATGTGCGGTGCTGCTGCTCGGTTCCTAATTCATCTACCTGTGACCAACTGAGTTACAGGTATCAATCATCTTTTAACCGCTCTGGATGGTAAGACTACCAAAATACTAGCTCCACGAGTCTATAAGAAGAGAGGGAATAGCGTAGATAAGTGGTAAGCTCGTCTAAGTGGGGTACTAGTGGTAACCTAAACTAAGCAAATGCTTATCTAAAAGGCTAACAAAAGAAGCATTAAATTGCTTAAATAAACATCCTTGACATGACTGCAACATAATGCTGAAAGCAAAACTGTAACTTACGTCACAAGCAACTACAAATAAAAACCAAAATATTCTACTCAGAACTGAAACTATACAAGGTCTAATCTATGGCTCCTACTCAGGTCCCGCTAGGTAAAGGTTGCTTCACTCTGACTTTGAGCCACTGTAGAACACCCATGAGTTGTGAATCTATGGTGACGGCTCTCTTGCTTTGACTGGAATGAAGTGACGAACATACTCCTGATTATTGCCCATTTTGTGTCATCTCTCTTCTGGACTGGGTGGTGTAGGTGAGGATAGAGGCACTGGCGACTATGCTAGTGGTTCCTCCATAGCTTCCTCTAGATATACTACATTGGCGTAGCAACGTATTTCTCTTCAACTTCTAGATAAATTTTGAGAGACTGATTCTATATAGCTTGCAAAGGTGTCAAACAGCTTTGCGCATAGCTCCTTGCATGAACAAGTCTTCACAAGCACTGGTATTCTTCAAGCTATGGTGTAATACTTGACTGCCAATTCTTGTGGTAAAGTAAAATCTTGAGATGAATCCAATGCATTGACTTGTTGCCTTCTCGTCCTTCGTGATCCAAAACTAACAATCTCTTTGATCCAAAACTTCACAATAAAACTCGAAGAAGTCCAGGCCAACCTCACTCTAGTTGTGAGAAACTTGAGACATCTACGGCACCATAAGGGAGAGAAGCCAAATTAAGAGTTAGAAACCAATTTTTTAAAAAAGGCGAAGAGCGAGAACCCTAAGAATGGGGAAAGGATAGGAAATTACTAAATATCTAATTTAGTTGGTTTGATTTAGAAAATAGGTTCTGAGAACTTTGCTAAATTGAGCATTTTAACTAGGGTCTCATCCTATAGTCAATATGGCTCTGATACCACCTCTATCAAGACCCGAATATGTAAATTTAGACTCTCTGTGTATTCTGCACTAGTCCAAATCATGCTAGTGCACATAGTGGAAGTATAGATGTAATATCGACCACATCACGGTTAACTAAAAAAAGACTCAAATATTAATACTTACCAGAGTTGTGACCTTATGGCCAAATTTACACTTTAACAACCGGAAGGGCTTAACAGAACTAGCAGTGGAAACACAACGAAAATGAAGTGGACATTTGACATACCCACAAGCAATCAACTGAGAAACGAGATCCTATTCCGATAAGCTATCGAAGTATCCTCCTTTAGGTACCTCCAATTGATATTGTTCTTCTTCTTTAACTGAGCAAATGTAGATATATCCGTAACTACATAGAGTACTCAGCAAGTTGTTTGTAACAAGAGTGTGATATAATTATGCACGGCTTACCAAATGATGGTTGAGTTGTTATTTTGTAGAAAATAACAATTTAGAGTAAATATAATGAATAGATTGAAAGTGAACTTAAAAATAATTAATAAGTAAATAATCAAGGGAATTGAGTAAACCATAAATGAACTGACTATCCACCCAATGAACCACCCGTGAACTAACCATTCACAAATTGAACCACCAGTGAACTAACCATTCACTTGCCAAACTTAAACCAACCAGGTTTTATGAAATCCCTACCCCTCGTATGAAATCACTAAGCATTGTTTATAACCAGGGACACGGATATTTGAATATTTTTACACTCTGTAGAGGTCACACAACTTTACCCACATGATATAATCATCTCATAGTGACACTAGGACAACATGCTTCCTTAGGCATGTTGACCAAGAAAATTATAACAAGGCATTTACAATGCTCAAGCTCAACTCAACTTCACTCGCTAAGGTTTCGCTGCCGAGTAGGCTAACAACCTAGTCAGAGAGCCCCTCTTGCGCCCTATGAAAATGTCTAACCACACTCATTGACATCTCAATAGTAAAACCAACATTGAAACATCACAAAGTAATTAGCCAAGTCCATCCCATACTTGATATGTGGTTGCACGGCAAGACTCAAATCAATGGCGCATAAAGTTAAGTTCTTAGACATTACCCAAGTGAGACATCCACATCCCAATAAGTGCTAGCCACACTTCCCCCTTTACTGCACAATCACTCGCCCAAGTGAAAACCATTTTGTGTAACCAACACCAATAACACTACCCATGTCATAATACTCAAATTTTATAACTATAGCTGACCACCATGATTCAGTATCTCATTAAGTCAAAATTAATTAATTAATCCACATGTGATAATGAGCCCAACGTACTACAAGTATAGCTAAGCATACTAAACGTACAACCCAAGTGAATACTAGTATGACCTCACTAGATAAATAACCATCCTATGGTAACAATATAATTATGGCATTCAAATTACCAAGATGGAATTAATCAAGTTGGATAATAACTACCAGGTACAAAGGTTTGTGTTAAATTAGCAATACACAATAATTTAAAATAAAATAATAAATAAATAGATTCAAAAACTAGATTCAACATGATCAAATGACACAACTTACATTGGCCTTGCTGAATTACCAATTCTTCATCTTCAGATCATGTTTAGCTCCTTCGAAGACGTTATCTAATGCGACAAAAAGCGAATAAAGCATAAATAAAATCAAATAAAATTCAAATAAACTCCAAAAATATCAAAACTAGAACCAAAAGATAGAGCTCAATTTTAGATGAATTTAGGGGAAAATCGGGTCAATCGAAGCTAGGATGGAGAAGAACGGGCTCACGGAAGATTTTCTAGAAAAATAAATTCCTGAAAAATTTAGAAAAGCTACTGTGCTATGGACTGAGTCAATGGAATAGTGTGGTCTATGGTTTACTTGGCTCACAGAATAGTGCATAGGCTGGTGAGGCTTGCTGATGTGACGACTGACTAGGCATTAGGGCTGACATGACAGTGACACTTGGCTGCTGACGTGTACAGATGACATGGCATGCTGAGGTGGCGTTGTGCGCTAACGTGGCTGACATGTGGCTCCTAGGGCTGATGTGTCTGCTGAGGCGGCGTGATGACATAGCTTGCTAGTGAGGCTTGATCTACGGTCTATGAAATAGTGCCCTTTGACTTGTGGTCCCACTCGACAAAGACACAATGTACGATGGATTGGGTTCATGGAGAAGACGAAATGACACCAGGTGCACAATGATGGAAGCCATGACATCATCTGGGCGCATGGTTCGGAGCGACCCTTCGTGAGGCAAATTGGCGTGGTGGCGAGGCGGCTGGCTTTGGGTCGGCGGCGGTGAGTCTTACCGGCGGCGAGGCTCATCGGTGAAGGCGAAGAAAGTAGCGGAGTTCAATGAAGATGATGATGGCGCATAGTGAACGGAGACGAGGACGACGACGACTCGGTCAAACTCAACGGTGGCGGTGACCACAGTAGATGGCGACGATGGCTTCTAGGTGAGGGAAGAACAAAGGGCGGCTCAGCATTTAAGCACGGACGATGAGGTGTCCCAGTCAACTACGATGCAAAATCCGAGGCGAGCACTGCAGCGACTTCAGACACGGGCGCCAAGAAAGGAGTCTGGGTCAAGGACGATGGGCCTAACAGGTGGGCCCCACCTGTTAGCAACACGGAGAGAGAGGGTTCAGGCGGTGAGAATGCGGTGAGGCAAAACACGGGCAGCACGGATGACCGACACGTGGTGGGCAGCCTGTAGTGGCGTGCCGCTGCGGATGGGTGCCAGGTTAGCTGGGCCGAGCAAAAAAGCCAGGCCGAGCTTAGGGTTTTGGCCCAATTGGCTTTAGAGGATTTTCTTAATTTCAAAAATTCTCATAAATTCAATTGAGCTCTATAAAATAGCAGATAAATATAGACAGATCCTAGAAAATTCAAAAAATTCCTTACATCACAAGATCCAAATAAAACTATTTTGGAATTGATTGATGTTTATTTAATTCAAATTAAATCTTTTTGATTTCTAAAATTCTAATTAAGTTTTAATTAATTCAAGAAAAATCTAAATGGTGAATTTTATTTTAAAAAATCCAAAAAGACTCTGAAAAACAGGGTGTTACATCTAAAAAACACACTCTTTGAAATATCGGTTAAACTTTATTTAGTTTTAACTCTATTTTTCATTTTCAATAGCATCTAGTGCAAATACATCCCCAAACAAGTGTACACAATTCCCTCAAAATATAAGCTAACACAATGCGTTTGATGTCCAATTTCCAAAAACTCATATGGTCAGTTTAACCGCTTGCCCTATGACGACCACCCTTGTGCTAGGGGATGGTCTTACTGGCCCTACATGTTGGTCTGACTGACTCTGCATATCAATCAGGCCGACTGAATACTGCCAGCAACTCTACAATTATAATTGCTAAAAATCAAACTCAAACTTTTAACATTACTTATAAAAAATTAAATACTTATTACACACCGTGAGATGACCTTCAAAAAGTTTCACCGGAACTCCCTTACTCCAGAGACTGTTTCTGTTGGATTTCTTTGACTCCACGTACAGACATACATACGGCGTATACACGCGAGCACGACTTTTCGGGGTAGACTTGACTGATTGATCGATTAATTTTTTTATTTCTGTGTAATACGTTGGACGGACAGTAATCACGAGAGCCGAGGCACGGGGGGTATTTTCAGACAGGCGAATAAAGGGCAGGGCCCGACAACGACATCCCGTGAACCATTCCTCGTTTCTGCCAGCCGCCGCTGCTGCTGCTGCGCCGTGAACGAGATGGCGTCGATTGTCGCTAGCAATGCGTTGGTCCTGGAGATCTCTGACCTTAATCCTGACCACCATCTGACAAAGATCGTTTAATGTGCGTACGGCTCAAGGAGATCCACCGATTGTTGGTACATGTTTGGGAGTATTTTGTTTGGACCACAAATTTCACAAGTAGGCCGGACTGCAGGTGTAGATTTCCTTGCATCCTTTTAAAAAAAATTGTTGTGCTACATCTAGGGTTGTAAAGTGATTCTAAAAACAGATTTGCTATTTCATATGTCTGGAAATTTATAAAATAATGGCCGATTTTCTTATCTTTGGATCAGTGTGGAGATTTGTGCTAAGGCAACGTTGTCTTCCTCCTCTCTTGCACCCGGTGACATGACGATAGTAGCAAAGGCCGGTGGATTAGGGTTAGGATCCACCTATTTAGGGTTTGGGTTTACCAGTGCCCCTCAGGCTTAGAGGGAGGTCGAGGTGGTGGCGGGCCAGTGGTGGGCGGCGGCGATGACGGTGCGTCGAAGCAGCGATGGCCCGGCCGGACATGAGCGAGGAGAAGGACAGTGAGCGGGCTTGGCGAGGAGTGGCAATGATCAGAGTAGTTAGGAGGCAATGGGAGGTGGTGGTAGATCCAGAAGCGGTAGCCACTGGAGACTAGGAAGGGAGGCGGTGGCGGCGGGATCTTGCCGGAGAGGAAGAAGGGAGACAACGACGGTGGCGAAAATGGGAGACAGGGCGGAGGACGAGAGGGGCAAGGCGGCGGGAGGAGGAGGAGCTTGTTAGTGATATGCCCTAGAGGCAATTGTATCACTTCTATGTGTTAAACAGTAGCACTTTCCTTCTATTGCTGGATGTGAAACAGTCCTCTCGGGTTTCCCTCTCTGTCAATCTTCTTGCATAGGAAGTTATCTCCATAATATATAAAGTTTAGACACTAAACTTATTTGGTTGATTGTTTGGTTTAGATACTAATCTCCTATTGTACAAGGCTACTCGAGACCATTTGTATCCGGCTCTTGATTCAATACAATTCATCACGTGAATTATTCTCACATTTTCATGGTATCAGCTTAACATGTTCCTCTAAGTCTTTCGCTATCTCTCCACCATGTCCTCCGACGAGCTTGCCACCGCCGAGGCTGCCAAACTCGTCACCGCCACAGCTGCGCAACTCACCAACCCTGCCACCGCCCAGCACACAGTCGCCGACACCGGCATCCTCCTCTAGCTTCACCATCTGCAACTCCAACATCGTCTCCCACATCCCCAAGCTGAAGCTCATGCCTTCCAATTTCTCCTTTTGGCGTGAGTTGTTCCTCGTCGCCCTCGGCACCTTCAATCTGGTCAAGCACATCGACAACACTAAGCGCAACATCGCCAATCCCAACTGGGTCTAGAATGATTGCGCCATTCTGACCTGGCTCTATGGATCCATTTCCCACGATGTCATGACCATCGTCCTCTCCCCTAGTGTGACGGCGCGCACCATCTAGTTGGCCATCGAGAACCTCTTCCTTGACAACAAGGAAAGTCGTGTGATCCAACTCGAGTCTCAATTTTGCAACCTCTCGCAAGGCTTGATGTCCATCACCTAGTATCACAACAAGCTTAAGGGCCTCGCAGACGATCTTCGCGATGTTAGTGAGACGATCACTAATCGCACCCTTGTGCTCATGGCTCTCCGTGGTCTCAATGAGAACTTTGTTGTCTACAAACCATCATCCCTGCCTAGAGGCCGTTCCCGTCGTTCCTGGTGACTCGGTCGCTCCTGCTTATCCACGAACAAGACCTCCCTACGTCGCACGGCTTCCCTACACTGTCCTCCCCCTTCGTCATGCCCAGCACACCCTCCAACTCCTCTCACCACGATAGTGGGGGTGGGTCAACAATAGGCGCTGCAAGTGCAAGGGCGGCACCAGTGGTGGCCAGGGCAACGATGGCCAGGGTAGGTAAGGTCACGGCAACACCAGCAACGCTAGCAACACGCCCTGGCCATCCTTCCACAACTCGTGGCTAGCACTATCAAAATTTGGCCCAGACAGCCTGGTGTCGGCATTCTTGGTCAGCGCCTTAGCCTTCCTGCTCCCAGGCCACTTGCACCCCCTCAAGCCTATGCGGCGTTCCACTATAGTGCACTAGACCAGCAGCTTCCCTATGGTGCAATGGCTACATCTCCTTCCTGGGATCAGGCCAGCTTGATCTAAGCCATAAACATGATGGTGCTACAATCGCCCTCCTCCACAGATTGGTTCCTAGACTCGGGTGCTTCATCTCATCTTACTATCGATCCCGGTGTGCTCATGACCGTTGGCTCCTCCTCCTCTCCGCCAGCACACATTGTTATTGGCAACAGATCCCTCATTCCAGTGGGCTCTTCTGGCCATCGCACTCTCTCTACTCCCTCCCGCAACTTTTCTCTTTGTAACATTCTTTTTCCCCCTCATATTGTCAAAAATCGCATTTCCGCTTGCAAGTTTACCACTGACAATTCTTATTCAATTGAATTTGACCCCTTTGGTCTTTCTGTGAAGGATCTACAAACCAAGGCCGAAATCATCAAGTGCAATAGTTGTGGTGATCTTTATCCTCTTCGATCGTCGTCTTCCACCGCCCATGGTCATGCCCTGGTCACTGCACCCTCCTCCCCCTTTGGCATTATTGCCTCGGTCACCCTGATCATCTGTCACTGTCTCGCTTAGATAAAAACACAAGATTTTGATTGAAATAAATGCCAAGCTGACTTGCCTCTCTGTCATGCATGTCAACCTGGATGCCATGTTTGTTTTCCCTTCATGGCTTCGACATCTCAGTCTAATAAAGCTTTTGAACTCATACATTGTGACTTGTAGACCTCTCCTGTGCCTAGTATTTTTGGTTTCAAATACTACTTAGTGTGCCTTGATGATTATACGCACTATCTTTGGACGTTCCCCTTACATTTGAAGTTAGACACGTTTCAAACCATCAAGCACTTCTTTGCCTATGTGTCCACACAATTTCAAACCAATATACAAAACATTCAGTGTGATAAAGGCGACGAGTTTGACAACCTCATTGCTTGCGCCTTCTTGCCCTCTCTTGGCACACACCTCAAAATGTCCTGTCTTCACACCTCCGAGCAAAAATGGCAAGTCTGAACGACTCATTCGCACAACCAATAATGTCATCTGGTCCCTTCACTTTCAAGCCGGCTTGCCTACCTCTTTCGGGGTCGAAGCTTTGCACACTGCAACCTATCTTCTTAATATTCGCCCCTCTTCCTCCATCACTGTGCTCACCCCACACCAAGCATTGTTCGGTACACATCCTACCTATGTCACCTTCGTGTTTTTGGGTGTCATTGCTACCCCAATCTATCCTCCACCTCAGCCCATAAACTTGCTCCCCAATCTACCGAGTGCATCTTCCTTGGAATCCATCCAACCACAAGGGCTATCGCTGCCTTGATCTCATCACTAACCACGTGAAATTATCTCATCATGTTATTTTTTATGAACAGGTGTTCCCCTATGCTGATCGATGTGCACCGAACCCATCTTCTTATGGGTTCCCTGAGGCGCATCCGACATCCCTGTAGGCACGGACAACTATTCCCCCTAGCATGGCTATGCTTGGGACTTCCACGCCATGGCCTACACAGCTTGCGCCACCGTCCGCAGTGCTGGTACCACCTGCGACGCTCGTGTCATCGTCGGGTCTAACACCTGACCAAGTAGGTCAGGCTTCTGCTCCACCACCTACGCATCACCAGGAGGGCTGCACCTCTACTTCACCAGCGTTTGCTCCTAACCTGGCAAGCCCAATCCTCTCATCGCCCATTCAGGCGTGCACGACATCTCCAACTTCTGCCACACTAGGCCAGCGAGTTCAGCGTCTTCACTGCCTTTGTCACCCGACCAAGCGCACTTAGCATCCCACACCAGCATATCACCCATGACGCTTTTGCTTGGCTCATCTGCATCACTATCACCAGCAGCACCATCGAATCTCTCCATCGTGTCGGTTGATGGTTTGGTGCTACCACCATAGGCTACTCCTATCGATCCTCTGGTCAATGCGTACGGCATGCGCACTCAGGCCAAGGATGGATTTTGGCAACCACGAATTCTCTTCGATCTCCTGGCCACAACATTGCCCGCGGTCTCTCCTATTCCGAAGACATACTGCGACGCCCTCAACGATGCTAACTGGTGCACGACGATGATTGAAGAATATAATGCTCTCATGGCCAAGCCACTTGGGATCTCGTTCTGACACCTCAGAATGTGAATATCATCACCGACAAATGGATTCTTCATCACAAACTCAAACCAGATGGGTCGCTTGATCGCTACAAAGCTCGTTGGGTTCTTCGTGGATTTTCTCAACAGTTGGACTTTGATTTGGAGAGACCTTTAGTCCTATTGTCAAGCTGGCCACAATTCGCACGGTGCTCTCCTTGGCCATGTCTCGTAGCTGGCCCATACACCAACTCGATGTTAAGAATGCATTTCTCCATGGCACTCTTTCCGAGACGGTGTTCACACAACAACCATCCGGTTTTGTCACTCCTGATCATCCGACTACTGTGTGCCGCCTCAACAAGTCACTATACAGCTTAAAACAGGCTTCTCGCACTTGGTATACATGGTTTTCTCATTTTGTGCTATCCATGGGATTTATCAACACCAAGTCCGACTAGTCCCTGCTTGTTTATCGCCAAGGCAACAACATCACATATGTACTTCTTTACATTGATGGAATTGTTCTCACAGCTTCTTCATCGCATATTCTTTCTCGGATTATCACCTCCTTGCAGCAGGAATTCTCAATGAAGTATCTTGGTGAACTCCATCATTTTTTGGGTATTGTTGTGACTCTATCTTCTCATGGGTTGTTCCTTTCCTAGCAGTAATATGCCTCGGACATTCTTTAGTGTGCTGATATGGCCACTTGCAATCTAGTGTCGACCCCATTAACACAATTCCAAGCTCTCATCAGCTGCGGGTCCTCCTATGACTAATCCAACATTGTATCAAAGTCTTGCTGGTGCTCTCCAATAATTGACACTTACATGCCAAGACATCGCACATGCTATCCAACAAGTCTTCCTCCATATGCACGACCCACGTGAGCCTCATTTTCAGCTACTAAAGCAGGTCATTCGCTATATCAAAGGCACTCTTGGTCTCGGTCTTTAGGTGAATCCATCATCGTCGACACCTCTTGTTGCCTATTTAGATGTGGATTAGGCCGGCTGTCCAGATACTCATCGATCTACATCAAGCTATTGTGTTTTTCTCGGCAATAACATCATTTCCTGGTCCCCCAGGCGACAGCACATGGTTTCTCATTCCAGTGCCAAAGCCGAGTACTGGGGCGTTGCAAATGCAATTACTGAAACATGCTAGCTGTGCCAATTGTTGAGTGAACTTCATCAACCTATTTCGAAGGCCACTCTGGTATATTGTGACAACATTAGTGCATTCTACCTCGCCACCAATCTGGTTCAACACTAACGCACCAAATATGTCGAGATTGATCTCCATTTTGTTTGTGAATGTCTCCCTTAGCGATGTTAGTGTTCTGCATGTCCCTTCTACTTTGCAATATGCTGATGTCTTCACCAAAACAGCTTTGTTCAAGGAATTCTGCACCAGTCTCAACCTTCACCATGGCTCTAAGTTTATACTGAGGGGGCTGTTAAATTATAGCACATTCCTTCTATTGTTGTACATGAGACAGTCCTCGCAAGTTTCCCTCTATCAATCTTCTCGCATAGAAAATTATCTCCTTAATATAGAAAGTTTAGACACTAACTTTAGTTGGTTGATTGTTTGGTTTAGATACTGATCTCCTATTGTACATGGCTAGTTGATAAGATATTTGAACTATCTTACACTATCATGCCACTGCGAAGCGTTGTGGGGATCAATCGAGCGTTGCAAACTTTCCTTATGCGTGATCTGCTCGGAGCGATTTAGTGGAGGAATGGTGAGTTTGCTGTGTGACCGGGGTATGTACCACTCCAAGTACTCGTCATATGTCTGCACGTCGTACGGACGCTGCTCCACGACAACATCGAGGTGCGCCCTATCCATCCATGCCATCGTCCAACCAAAGAGCTAAATAAGGAATGCGATGAGGTGCGTCCTAACGCCTCCAGCAGTGCATCCTACGGGCACACGCTGAAAATTGTTCAGCCAAGTGCGGGGCATGCCACGTGCACTCTCTGGGATAGGCCGGCCGAACCGGTCCGCCAGCCTCTCCTTCTAGTTGGTCGGTGCAGGGGCTGGAACAAGTGTGTCACCCCAAGAGGGAGACCGATCAAGACCGCGACGTCCTTCAGAGTGACCGTCATCTCACTCCACCAAAAGTGAAATATGTGCGTCTTGGGCCTCCACCTGTCCACTAGTGCCACGAGCAGGCTACCATCAATAATGAACTCGTGTCCAGTGGAGAGCAGCCTCGCAAAGGGCAATAAGCCCGTAGCCCGCAGGGTTGGGACGTAGCGCTCGTCCAACGCCCACGGATCCCCCCTGTAGCTTGAAGAGTGAAGGGCCAACCGCGTCACCCGTCGTCCATGAGTGGCAACGGTGTTTCTCATTATACGAGTGTTCGATAAGCCCCGGTAAAACTATATCTTCCAATACATAGGACGGACAAAATATTAGTGTGAAGATTAACAATGACAGTAAACATATTTTATAATACAAAATGCATTAATTATTACTAACTAAGTAACAGTAATTATGACCAGGACTACTAGAATAACGTCAAAAGCATACTATAAAAAATTACCTGTCTTTCGGGAAAAGCAATCAGCGCTGCCGCATCCTTAATGAGTTATGCACCGCCTTCTCTAAATTATTAGCTATGCACTATTAATTTTAGAGCATCTTGCAACAAATGGGACAAACAAAATATTAGTGTGAAAATTGATAATAATAGCAACATACTACAAGTCAGTGATTACATGTATGTTACTACATATGAATACTTTACTAATTACCGATAATTTGATTACTCATCCGAAAAAATGACAAGTCATTCATTACCATCGTCCTTACTACTTAATTACTTATCATTAACTTATTAGTTACCCCTAACTAATTGTCACTACAATAATTACGACTACTTAATTACATATTTCCATTCAATAACAAATTATGGGTACGTACGTACACAAAAATAGTAAAAATTATGTTTAAATTACTACGACCTACTTACTTCGTAATACAAATTATATTAATCATGATTAACTAAAATAACACTAATTGACTAAGATTACGAGAATAACATCGAAAGCATATGATAAACAATTACTTGCCTTTCGGGAGAAGCAATCAGCACTGCCAATTTTGAGCTATGCACTGGCTTCTCGAAGTAATGAGTTACGCACTCCCAATTTTGACCGACGACTACGACAATGAGCTTCTGCAATGAGCGGCTAAGATGAGCAACGATGAACTACGAGGGTTTGTATTTATGGCCGAGCAAAAAGTGAACCCGGTGCACTCACCTCATACATTGAGGACCCATTATCATGAGCAGCACTTCGGGTGAAGGGGGACGGCATGGTAACACTGACGAATATGCAAACGAGAGAGTGGGCGAGGGGGATGACACGGACATAACGACATTAGTATGAATGAGAGAGCGCATGAGGGGGCACGACACACACAGAGTGATAATTGTGCGGACCAGATAGCAGGAAAGAAAATATAGCACGATTGGCCAACACATGCACGAAGCACAGAGATCAGCCACTTCAAAAGATACCTGAGCATTGATTAAATTCATAATTAAAATAACCTGAATAAACGTGGTAAATTCGGACCACATAAAATTCCTAAAAAATTACATAATAACTATAATTGTGTTGGAAGGCTTTACATAAATTTTCGTAATTTTTAGAGCTCGTTTGCTATATGCAAAAACTCATAAAATTATCAAAATTATATGAATTTGTTTAGCAACATTCACAATGGATAAAATTACTCAAAAATTACACTGTGATGTATGTTATGTCAGGAGGCTGTACACATATTTTCATAATTTTTTGAGCTCATTTGATATATTTAAAAATTCAAATAAATACTAAATATAAAAAAATTAGGACAAGTAATTAAACTGGCTTAATCACCTGCTGCCCTCTTACCGGACGGCAGGCAGGGCGGTAGGCTACTTGCCGTCTGCTGGCGGGGCAGCAAGCGCCTGCCACCAACGGCCTCGCCACGTGTCGCCTTGGCGGCGTTGCCACCCATCCAGTAGACGGCAAATGTGTCATTTTTGTAAATACCATGCGTATACGGCAACTTTTATAAATACAGTGCATAACAGTGCCAAATCCGGCTTTGTCTCTGCTGATGTCCATAGGTGGCATGCTACAGTATTAGAAACCTGGATTCCGAGATAGCCATGGTGGAAAAAAAAAAGATTCCGATGCTTGATTGAATGGACAGCCGAAAACAGAAATTGCCCCTATATCTATACTTCATCCTTCTGATGCTTGCCACTTTTAACAGACAAGTTATTCGCTGAATGCTTAAACCTCAGTAAGATTCCCAAAAAACTTACTAACTCTGCTCATCATCGTCCTCCACTCAATACCTCATTTTCCGTGCTTATAGGTATTATTCGAAAGTATTTCGGTCCAATTTTATTGAAACCATAACTTGCTCGGTAAGCGTGATTTGATCAAAATACCAAGTATTTCCACTGTCCCACAGTTCATTGAAGAAATTGAAATATAGTATACTCCCTCCATCCAGCAATATAAATCTATTATCCTACAGGATAAACCCACCGAAGAAATCGAAGCATAGTTATTACAATATTTTCATTAAATACCCATATTTTAATATAAAAATAATGGATGAGTAGTTGTAGTATATCATTTAATAGTGATATATATATAGTCTAATAACGCTAACTTTTTTAAATTTAGTATTCTGTTAATTTACACGTGCGATGAGCTTAAATCTATATCGCGAAACGGATGGAGCGTTTAAAAATAGAGTAACACAATCTAGGGCTGCATTAGCTGCACAGCTGACGGGCCATATCCAGGGCCATCAAAGGCTGGCAAGGTACCCAATGCAGACCATGCAGGCATGGCATGTACTCCTACAGTCCGACACCTCCTACCACTGGATCGATCATGGCGGACATGCGTGGCCACCTCGATCGACCTGCCTCTCCACTTTGTCGTCCGGCGTGCACGCAGCCAAGCTGACCCGAGCATGGTGATAGCCAGCCATCTCCGTGCTAAACGTACGCAAATTATACTATCTCCTGTACTGAGTACTGCAGACAGTATAGGCCCCAGCTCATCGTCTTTTTCCTTTCTTGCCACTGTGTCGTTCCAATGCAGTGGTGCTCGCAAAACGACAGCGAGCAGAGGAAAACGCGCGCGCCCGCGGCAGAAACCAACAAGCAACGCCGTTCTGTATTGTCGAGGGTGTTGTCGTCTTCGCCCGTCGCGGTCTTCGTGTCTGCCTCCGGTCGGTGACCGGCTGCGTGCCACGCATGTATGTGCTACGTACTCTAGCGCGGTTTGCGTTCCTCCAGGCTGTATGACTGGAATGAAATCCTATGATTGTACAGTGGTACGTACACGTACGGTAGTACAATAATATGAGCTCACGGAGTTTCCCCGGATCTGCTACTCTAGTGTGTGCTGAAGGAGGCAGTAGTGAGTCTGTGGGGAGTCAAAAGCAGATTTAGCACTATTATTTATCGTATTTATAAAAATATCCGTATATCGATAGTATTTATAAAAATATCGTTTTTGTCATCTAGTGGGCGAGCGGCAACGTTGACGAGGTGACATGTGGTGGGCCACCAGCGGCAGGCGCCTGCCGCGCTCTCACCAGATGGCAGGTAGCCTGCCGTCTGGTGAGAGGGCTACAGGTAATTAAGCCGGCTTAATTACCTGCCCTGATTTTTTCATTTAGTGTTTTTAAATTTTAAATATATGAAATGAGCTCCAAAAAATACGAAAATTTATATACAGCCTGCTGACACAACGTACCTCGCAGTGTAATTTTTGGGTAATTTTATCCACTGCGAATGTTGCTGAAAAATTCACAAAATTTCGACATTTTTACGAGTTTTTACATATAGCAAATGAGCTCCAAATTACGAAATTTTATGTAAAGCCTTTCGATACAGTCATAGTTATTGTAAAAATGTTTGAGAATTTTATGATTTGAATTTGTGATGTTTATTCAGGTTAACTTAATCATGAAATTTAACGATTGTCATGCATCTTTTGAAGTGGCATGTGTCAGCCAATCGTGCTATATATAATTTGCTGCTATCTGGTTCACACAATTGTCACTCTCTGTATATGTTCCCCCCTTGCGCACTCTCTCGTTCGTACATTTATTTCCGTGTCGTCCCCCTCGCCCGCTCCCTCGTTCGCATATTTATCAGTGTTACAATGCCATCCCCCCTCACCAGAAGCGCTGTTCGTGATAATGGGTCCTCAATGTACGGAGTGAGTGCACCGGGTTCACCTTTTGCTCGGCCATAAATATGAATCTCTGGCAGTTCGTCGTTGCTCGTCCCAGTCGCTTATCGAAGAACGTGATTGCCGCGGTCGTCGCTGAAAATTGGGAATGCGTAACTCATTAGTTCGAGAAACCAGTGCGTAGCTCAAAATTAGCAGTGCTAATTTCTTTTCCGGAAAGGCAGGTAATTTTTGATCGTATGCTTCGGACGTTATTCCCATAATCGTAGTCAATTAGTGTTATTTAGTAGACATAGTTTATACTATTTTTGTGTAGGTACCCATAATTTGTTAGTTCGGGGTAAGTAATGAGGTAGTGCTAAGGACAACGGTAATGAATGGTTCGTTATTTTTTGGATGAGTAATCAAATTATCAATAAGTAGTGAAGTATTCGTATGTAGTTACACGCACGCATGTAATCACTGACTTGTAGTATGTTGTTGTCATTATCAATCTACACACTAATATTTCATCTGTCCCATTTGTTGCAAAGTAATCTCAAAATTAATAGTGCGTAGCTAATCATTTGGAGAAGGCAGTGCATAAGTCATGAGGACGCGGCAGTGCTAATTATTTCTCCCGAAAGGTAGGTAATTTTTTATAGCATGCTTTCAACGATATTCCCCTAGTCGTAGTCATAATTACCGTTATTTACTTAGTCATAAACAATGTAGTTTGTATTATAAAGTAAGTTTTATTGTCATTATTAATCTTCGCACTAATATTTGGTCTGTCCTATGTATTGGTAGGTATGGCTTTACCGGAGCTTCTGGAACACTCGTATGATGAGAAACACTGTTGCCACGCATGGATGTGACGCGGCTGGCCCTTCGCCGTTCAAGCTGCGAGGGGAGGGATCCGTGGGCGCTGGACGAGCGCTACATCCCAACCCTGCAGGCCACGGACTTATTGCCCTTTGCGAGGCTGGTCTCCACCAGGCATGAGTTCACCATCGACGGCAACTTGCTCGCGGCACTAGTGGACAGGTGGAGATCCAAGACACACACATTCCATTTTCGGTGGGGTGAGATGATGGTCACTCTGAAGGGCATTGCGTTCTTAACCAGTCTCCCTCTCGGGGGTGACGCACTTGTTCCAACCCCTGTACCAGCCGACTGAAAGGAGAGGTTGGTAGACCAGTTCGGTCGACCTATCCTGGAGAGTGCTTGTGGTGTCCCCCGCACTTGGCTAAACAATTTCAGTGTGTGCCCACTGGTTGCACCGTTGGAGGTCGTCAAGACGTACCTCGTCACGTTCCTTATCCAACTCTTTGGTTGGAGCATGTTTCCAACCACACACGGCGATATTTGCAATGCCGGATTCATCAGCCTCGTCGAGTCTTTGGTGGACGCAGAGTTGGGGCAATGCCTCGATACAGTTGGGGATCAGCGGTTCTGTGTGCCATGTATCGGGAGTTATGTAACGCTTGCCAGCGCACCACTACTGGTACCCCAACCTAGCTATCTGCTACGTTCTCCTGTAGCTGTGGTGCTGTGAGCACTTCCCTATCAGACGTCCGACCATCGTGACGCCAATGCACTCATTCGATGAGTTTGCCAACCTGATAGACGGGCCCACTATAGGCATCCGGTGGACTGCGATACAGTGCTAGAGTGGTGGCGGATGGCTTTGTAAATTAGGGGATGGCGCTGGGAGTTGGAGTGGGGGTTTTGTGTAAGTCGGCTGCAAATCGCGGGGGGTTTTATGAAAACACACATAAATGAATTAGGAGCTTTCATCCACACAAATCCGAGCCATAGAAGGTAGATCCAACGGCCTTTCATGTTACCACTGAAAAGGTATACACACACACTAAAGTTGAATTTAATTTTTTTGGAGTTTGATATCTTAAATACACTTTTTTATGGATATGTAAAGATATCTATGTCAAATGTTATAAATCCCAAAGCACATTAACAGGTATTGATTTAGGTGATTAGGTATTATGGTGCATGAAACACTTGTCCTCTATACACACACATACATGCAATCAAACCCCAAAAACCACTGAAAACGCACTGCAAGAGGGCCATCATCTTGATACATAGCATCAATGCAATGCATGTTTTTTCGATTTCCTAATGAAATTAGTTTATTCATACGGATTGGATATGAAAAGTGTGTATTAAGTGGCAGTAATCTGATAATGTTATCGACTAGTATTCAACTAGTACGAGTTCAATTAACCTACATACGACAGTTGCGGCCCATGGGGAAATGAAGATTGCATTGAATGGGACACTTCGTATTTCCATATAGTAGCTCCAACCCTCATGCATACTCCAAAGCTCAAACTGCATTGCACAGCAACACTGATTTGCTGCTCAATATAGCCGCTAGACGGCGCACTCCCAACTTGCCCGCTTTGCCGATTTGGTCTGCCTAAGCGGCCACCTAACCTGCTTAGGCGGCCATCTAGCCTGCCTAGGCACTAGGTGCCTAGATAAACACTGTTTATCGATAAGGTGAGACTTTCCGTACAAACAAACAGTTGAGGAACCGTCGTTGGCGACCAGTCCGATCAATTCTTCTGCTTAATGCGAAACAAGATCAATCACAGAAGACAGAATAATAGATTGAAAACACAGAGAGGTAGAGAGAACTCCTGGTCTTTCTTTATTGCTTTTCTGATTCATGTCTACAAAATCTACCGGTACGGCTCTCTATTTATAATCTACCGGTGAGGTGCCCACCATGGGCCAAGGCTTCTGGTCCAGGCCTAGGTTTCCTAACACTCCCGCTTGGGCACTCATCCGACATGTTCATGCCTCGTCAAAACTCCATAAAAACCCAGTGGAAAAAATTTGAAGAAAGAGTATATGATACATGTTATGTTGCGATGCACGAATTGCCTCATTAAAAACCTTGGTCGAGAAACTTCAGGAAAACTCGTCAAGTGAAAAAGAGTTCAATTCACCCAATTTCATTTAATCTTTAGGATTTATTCTTTTGGGTACTTGATCTTCATGATCAAGATTTAATAATGGACTTGAGAGAATTCTCCCCCCTGAATTCTGCACTTCTCTAAATCTCATCATTCCAATTCCTCGTACGCACCTTTCAAAGCTAGATGCAGGAAGTGACTTAGTGAACAAATCTGCCAGATTTTCACATGACTTAGTAAGCAGTGCTTTAATCTCATCCATCTTTTGTAATTCATGAGCATAGAAGAACTTGAGGTTGATGTGCTTTGTGAAATGACTTTTCACATAGCCCGTCTGCACTTGTGCAACGCAAACTACATTATCTTCATAGATAATTGCGGGGGCTTGCACAATATTCATCCCACATGACTGCTAGATGTGGTGAATCATTTGTTGGAGCCAAACGCATTCTTGTGCGGCTTCATACAGTGCTATAATTTCTGAGTGATTCGTTGAAGTTGTAACAAGATTTTACTTAGACGATTTCTAGGAAATTACAGTTCCACCACACAGGAATACATATCCTATTTGTGACCTTGCGGTATGCAGGTCTGACAGGTACCCAGCATCTGCATAGCCAATCAAGTTTAAATCTTGATCTTGATCCTTTCGGAATATGTCATTTATTCCCTGCAAATGCCTTTTAGTAGATTCTGCACTATACCTTACTAACAGGTTCATGACAAATGCAATGTTTGGTCTAGTGCAGTTTGCTAAATACATAAGTGCTCGTACTACACTTAAGTATGGGAATTCTGGTCCCAAGACTTCCTCTCCCTCTTCCCTAGGCCGGAAAGGATCTTTTTTCTTTGCTATAAAGACCTCCCGATCATCGGTACTTTTGATGGGTATGCCTTCTCAAAACCAAACATTTCTAACACCTTCTGGGTGTAGGCCGACTGATGTACTAATATTCCTTCAGGGATATACTCGAGCTGCAGGCCTAAGCAAAATTTGGTCTTGCCAAAATCTTTCATTTCAAATTCCAACTCCAGGTAGGAGCTTGCTTCTTTTATGTCTTCCAATGTCCCGATGATGTTCAGATCATCTACATACACTGAGATTATACAAAATTCATTCTGAGATCATCGTATAAACACACAAGGACAATCTTTATTGTTCGTGTAGCCTTTCTTGCAGAGAAAGTCGCTTAAGCGATTATACCACATTCTGCCAAATTGCTTCAGTCCATATAGTGATTTCCTAAGCTTCACACTGTACATATTTCTATTTGCTCTGTTTTGGTTCGGGAGAGGGATTCCTTCAGAAACTTTCATATAAATCTCCGAATCCAAGTTTCCATAAAGGTATGCAGTTACCACATCCATCAATTTCATTTCTAAATTTAAGTTCGCTGCCATTGAGATCAAATATCTAAAGGTAATTCCACTTATGACTAGGGAGTAGGCTTCTTCATAATCAACTCCTGGACGTTGAGTGAAACCTTGTGCTACCAGCCTTGTTTTATATATCACTACTTCGTTTCTTTCATTTATCTTTCGAACAAATATCCACTTATGCCCTACAAGATGTACACGAGGAGGTGTGCGGCATGCGAGCCCAAACACCTCTCTTTTATTCAAAGACAATAATTCAGTTTCTATTGCCTTCTTCCAATCTTCCCAATCTGATCTTTTACTACATTCAGCGAGCGATGCAGACTCGGGATCAAGATTGATAATTGTGGCAATTTTCTTTACGAAGTAGATATCAATATTGGTAGTTCTATTCATCCCGTGTGCACATAATTTATAGCTATTTCTTTATGAGTTGCTTCTTTTGGAGCGTTTGCTTCTTCTGCAGCTTCTCCTTGCACATCGCTTCTTTCAATTGCGGTGACAAGTCCCTTTAGTTTTCAGCTCTGATGTGTGCACACATATCCATGCCGATTTCTTCTTCTATAGGGATATTCAGATCCGGTATGCCCTTTTCTGAAGGTGTCATACTCGTGCCAGATCTCAACTGGTTCCCTTTCTCGTTCTAGGCGACTTCAGTGATCGGCTGTGATAAGTTCTTCTTATCCTTCTTCACTGGGCATCCCCGGTTACATGGGATTCGAGGAGCCGGAGTTCTCGTCCATTTATTCTGAGGCCTCTGGATGGGATTAGGGATACCTTCTGCTTTCTTTGGTATTTCAACCCTCTCCGGTGCATTGCGTGCATGCACATGCGACTTAGTCACGCTCTTCAAACCACTTAAGTGATCAGGCAGCTGATTTGCTAATGCTTGCAAGTCAATGATCTTCTGGACCTCTTTATTTGCTTCACTAGTGCGCGGGTCATATGCATGGATTCTTGTGGCTTGCCATGTAATTTCCCGTCATTTTTCATCAAGGGGTTGATTTCCTCTCCCTAATGTTGGGAAACCTTGCATCCAAACCTCCTGAGATGAGAAATTTTCAGTGCTGACCCTTGCGCTAGTTGCATAGGTGAATGTATGTTGTAAACCGATGGTCTAAAGTTGATAAGATTCGTTGCATGTAGGACTGCGTGTTCCCAACATGTAGCTGTCAAATTACAATTTTGCAAAAGAGGTCAGGCAATAAATTTAATTCTTTTGATTAATGCCTCTGCCAAACCATTCTGGGTATGGACATGAGGTACATAATGCTCAACTGTAATCCCCATCGCCATGCAATAATCATCAAATGCCTTTGAAGTAAATTCTCCGGTATTGTTCATTCTGATGGACTTTATGTGATAATCAGGGAATATATTTCTGATGCGAATGATTTGTGAGATCATCTTTATGAAAGCATGGTTTCTTATGGACAATAAACCCACATGCGACCATTTCGAGGAAGCATCAATGAGCACCATGAAATACTTGAACGACCCTGAAAGAGGCTGAATGAGACCGCAAATGTTTCCCTAGATGCGTTCCAGGAATGCAAAGACTTCATCCTTCACTTTCAGAATAGATGGTCTAGTAATTAATTTCTCGGTGGCACATGTAGGGCACACAAAATCTTCATGATTCAGGAAGTTCTTTACATTACTATTATGCCCTTAGGAATTGTTAATTATATTTCTCATCATTCTAAGACCTGGGTGGCCTAATCTGTCATGCTAGAGACAGAAAAGTTCAGAGTTTCTAAACACCGTCTTCAGGGTAGTGTAGACTACAGGTGCCTTGATGTTGGTATAATATAGCCCAGTTTCTAGTGAAGGAAGTTTTTTCTAATACCTTTTTTCCATTCTCTTCGCGTTTCGTAATGACCAGATATTCCTTACCGTACTTTTTTTCAATCTCAATGTGGAAACCATTTGCGCGAATATCCTTAAAACTTAGAAGAATTCTAGTCGATTCTGGGTACAATAAGACTTCTTCAATTACCAAAGTTGTGTCCATTAGGAGTACAATTGTGGCTCTTCCTGAACCAATTATATATGCATCGCTTCCGGTGATTGTCGTAAGGCTGCCAGTATTCTTACGAATCGACTGAAAATACGTTGTCTCTCTTAAGATGGTATTCGTTGTGCCGCTGTCGGCTAAGCACACTTCCTCCAAAGGGCGCCACACGTGTTTTAATATAAGGCATTTTATTAACATGTATTAGAAGGCAACAACACATAAATAAAATACTTAATATCAGAACATATAATGCCATTATGAACTAAATAAATGAATGAATTATTGAAAATCATCCAACCATTACGAGAAAAATAAATGCTAAATTACCATCCATACAAGTTCTAACTTGTCCCTTTCACACAAAATAAATGACAATTAAAGTCTAAATGCATTCTGTGCATCAGACTGAAGCTACTAGAAAATCGGAGACTTCTTCGTCTATTTTCTCGGGAGTGACCTGCTCTTCAAGAGAAATCATGGCGGTAGCTGCCTCTAGGTCAAAAGGGGTGCTGCTACCGGGATGGTCTCAACCTCTATCAATGCGGGCAGCTGCTCAGAACTCTCCCCCTCAACCGATGCAAAGTGAGCTTCAGGCTGTCATTTGCCATCCTTCTTCTTCTGGGCTTGGAAGGCATCAATGACATGTTGCGGCTCTTTACAGATCCGCGACCAATGCCCCCACTTGCCACACTTGTAGCAGCCTTGGTCCTGCTGGCCATAGGTCTTGCCACTCTGCTTTGACTTGATTACATTGTTCTCTCTTGGAGCATCTGACTTGCCTTTCTGGACTGCGGCCTTACCCTTCTTTCCCCTTCTCTTCATCAAGGGCTTTCGCACCTTATAGCTCCCGGCGTTGCCTCACAACCAGCGGAGCTCCCAGGTGGCTGAGTGACGTAATTCTTGCTGAGAAGTTCGTCATGAGCCTCCGCAACCTGCATCATATCAATCAATCCGGCATACTCCTTCTGATCGTCTTGACGATAGTTGCGTGTGGATTTATAACAGCGGTAGTTTTGCGCCGACTTTCAAACGTCTAGTTCAGAGGCTCTGACATAGCCATTCTGCCGTGACAGAGCCGGAGCTGAAGTACCGGCCTTTGGCTTGCGGTACTTCCACTCGCCCTGATTTTTCCAGAATATTTCTCCCAACAGCTAGATTTGGTAGGTAAGGGTATAAATACCCGTACCACTGCTCAAGGACAGAAGTTAGAGACCCCATTGAACATCTTTGAGCATTGAGCATTCACTCCACACCTCATTTACTCCTTGTGCATCCATTTGAGGTGGTTGAGCCAAAAAGTGCATAACATTCAATAGTTTGATCCTTTGGCACTTGTTTGCAGTCAAGTGAAGCCGGTGATTTGTTACTTTTGGTGTTTGCTGGCACCTGAATGACTCGGTGGAGGTTGACCGGTGATCTTCTCAAAGAAGCTTGTGAGAAGGCCCGATGTGCGTGTGAAGGTTGGAGCTCACCTACCCGGAGTGGGGCAGAGCTACCACTAGTGGATTGGAGGTGATTCAGCTTAATTCGTGGAGCCGATTCAATTCGTTTGGGCTAACCTCAACGTGGATTAGAGGAAATCGACAAGTTTCCGAGCACCACGGTAAAACATTGAATGTACTTGTTCCTTTCTTAATTTCTTCTAGCTCTTGTTTGTTATTCTTATTGTGATCATTTATTTGAGTTAGAGCTAGTGTTGATACTCTACTTGACTAGAATTGTGTAGGTATTAAGTGCTTTACACTCTTGTTATATTAAAATTGTAAAGAATTAGTTAAAAGATAAGAAAATTTAAAAACCTCATATTCACCCCCATCTAGTCGATTATCCTTGATCCTACAGTGGCACGAGGCAATCAGAGGTCCTGTGCGAGGGCATGGTCCACATGGCGCTGGCGCGGTCGGAACGGCAATGGTGATGCTGGCGTGGCACATACTTGCGCTGGGGTTGGCGGTGAGGGGTGACGAGCTGAGGTGGTGTGGAGGTGTTGGCGATCTCAACAGGCCCATTAGTAGTGACGACAGGCGGGGTGAGCGAGTGAGCAAGCCATGCTGGTGAGAGGGAGCCGGATGCAAGGTGGAAGAAGGGTTCCGACAGGTGAGTTATGGTCGTCAATGGGAAAGAGTCCTGATGAATGGGGTTCGGTCCCACTCGCTAGTGACGAAAATCATAAGAATGAAGAGAAAGCATATTTGCAACAATATGCCTTGAGAGAAAGGAAAGCGAGAAATAAATAGAGAAGAAGGCGATTTGGTTTGGCTGATCACTTTGTGGAATTTTTAGATATAATAAATGAGCTCATAATATAGTGTAAAATCTTGTGTAATTTTTTTAGGATTTTATCTACTTTAATATTTCCTCAAAAATGCATTAAAGGCCATTGTTTTTATTCAAAATGCATGATTATGATTTGGGGAATTTCATAAATGTGCTCAATAATGTTCCAACTTTTATTTTCTAAGACCATGAACTTATATTTGAGTTTTTGGGATG
The DNA here is from genome assembly GCA_017311315.1 of Dendrocalamus latiflorus. Taxonomy (NCBI): domain Eukaryota; kingdom Viridiplantae; phylum Streptophyta; class Magnoliopsida; order Poales; family Poaceae; genus Dendrocalamus; species Dendrocalamus latiflorus. Next base: position 21,888,927 of record CM029623.1, read on the forward strand.
TTATATTAGTGAAGTTTCAAGAAATGATTTTTACTATAAACTTTTTTGTGCCACTTTATAGATCATCTTGTCATATTCAAAGTTTAATTCAATTTGGATGTCATTAATTGTATATTCTTTTCCCAAATTAGTGTTCACAAGTTATTTTTCTAGAGAAACTTCAGTCAAAAGCCACGAAAACTAGATGTCCACAAAACACAAGCAGAAAGTTTAAATTGTTTTTCACATTTTTGAACTTCCTGAATTTTGGGATGTTACATATTCGATCTGTTTTTAGCCCGCTTTGATTTTTATATACATACTGTTGTAGGGGTGGCCTCCACCTAAGCCCGGCTGGCCTGTTAGAAGGTTGTAAGGCCCAGAATGAGACATGTGTAATGACGTAAATACCCCTGAAAGGGATGCTTGAGTGTAAGGATATAATTGTAAAAGCACTCCCCATGTGTATATATATACGATACAGGCCATGGGGGAAACCCTAAGCACTTGCTCACCTAACTCTCCACTACCATACTCTCTCTCTTTGTTTGGTCAACCACAACAGTTGGCGCCGTCCGTGGGGAGGACAAAAGCAAACCTCAAGATCCGAAGGAGGATGGCACCAAAGAAAGCTTCGTCGTCGGCGGCAAAGAAGAAGGCGGTGGATGCGACGAAGTCTCGCGTTAACACCAGGGCTTCGACGTCGGCAGTCGCAGGCGTGGACGGCGACACGGGTGCAACAGCTGACCACGCCACCATCACCACGACGGTCAACCCCGCCACTATCGCCACGACGGCCGACACCGCCCAGCGCGTGACGAGTGATCCCACCGCGGGTACGACGGCCAACGCCGACAGCACCGGCCAGGTGGTTGGGGACGACAGCGCCGGTGCCCACGTCAGCACGGTCACCGCCCTTGCACCCGATTTGGGAGCGGCGAGCGGTTCCAGTGACAACGCAGGCCTCGTCTCCGACTCTGGAGTCCACCATGCCGGCACAGCAGGCAACACAGAAGCGCAGGCCGTGGTTGCCGCTGTCACGGCAGCACGACCAGGTGCGCCGGCCACCCCGGCTACGCCTACGGTGGAGAATGCCCTGCTAGTGGCCCTCGGCACGCTCTAGCGGGAGTTGGCAGATCTCCGGGGGGCCGTACAGGATATGCAAGAGGCTCGGAGTCACCAGACCCCGCCGGTGGTCGCGCTGGAGCCCACGCCGGAATGGGCGGATAGCCGCGACGCCCCTACGTCCAGTCGCGTCCCGCTGCGATGCATGGACCCGGAGTCCCCACTCTCTGTAGGCTTGCAGCAGGCGGCATGGCCGGAGGACTTCCAGTTCCCAGTGTCATCGAGCCGTACAAGGGCGACACTGACCCCCCGGAGTTCGTGCGCATGTACGAGACCGCCATCGAAGCTGCCGGCGGAGACGATACCACGAAGGCGAAAGGACTCCGCCCCAGCTCCGCCTCCGCAGTTGCGGCTGTGCGCAAGTCATGCTCCCTGGCCATGTACGGCCCGAGGAACACACCCACCGCGCGCTCCGCGTCCTCCAGGCGCATTCCTATACGCGGCAGGAGGCGGGGTTAAAAAGACAGTCCAATGGGCAGAAGTGGAAAATAAGACTCCGTCAAGACTTACGAAGGTCGGAGGGTTCCGGCAGCGAAGACACGGACGGGCGGACATTGTCGCGCCGAAGGCCCCCAGCCCTGAGCCGCCATTCATGCACGAGCGGCGCCACGCCGTACATGATGAACTCCTCAGCGAGGTCGCGCATATTGAAGCGGGCGGTGATCCCCACGAGCCTCTGCGCTCTTCGCCTGTCCTCGTTGTCGATTCGTACGTCGGGCGTGGTGTTGAACGCCATCGGCCGGCCCGAACACTCGAGGCCTCTACCGCTCGCCACACGGTGGTAAAACCACCGTCTCATCCGGTTCGGTTCCTACTTCGCCCGAGTCAAGTTGGCGGGGAAGATCTTCTCGCATGACGATCGCAGGATAAAGTTGACGCTACCGAAGTTGGAGAAGGTCCTGTCTTTTCGCCCTTTTGGCTGGCATCGCGCGTCGTGGAGAAACGCGAACATCGAGGCACTGGGCCAGCATGCCTCCGTGCGCAAGGCCTAGCTGTACGCAGCAGCACAGCGTAACCAACGGACCACAATGCCTGGCGCCGGGTCGAAGATAAGTTTTTTCCGAAACTCAAAAATAGGCATCCTTCTGTTCATCAACATTCTATGACAGTGTCCATCAGCGCTAACCCTGCTACAAGACAGTCCTTTCAAAGAATGCTGATGAACATAGGCATCCTACCTTCGAAACCAAGATCATTTTAGCCATACCTGGCCGTGGCCCTACGAAGGACGCGTAGGAAAGCGACGCATATATATACTCGCCGCGCCCTGAGCCGACGGGAAACTCAACCGGCGACACTCCAATCGACGCGGCTGCAACTGGCGGGTGCCTGGCGGTTCAGCTCCCCGCGGCCAAGGAGAGCAACCACTGGCAGGTGAACGTGCACAGATGCAAGCCGTCTGACAGCGCACGACACGCCAATAGCATCCTGCCACGCGTCCTACCTCTCTCGTGAAGGGACGCGTGACCACAGTCCTACAACCATTGGCAAACTGCGACGCGCCAATAACGCCCCGCCACGCATACTCTCCTATTGCGGCAGCGTGCATGCTGTGGCCGCCCGCCTCCCGACATCCCAGGGGTTGGCGCGGTTCACGCCGGCACTACGACAACGACTCCGGGCCACGAGTCGGTTGGGCCACATGACAGCCCCACGCCCAATCCATGGTCAGTGTGGGGGCTGGCCCCGCCAACCGCCTCGACCTGTCCGCGACATGAACACGTCTTCGCTGCGGCTTCGACTTCGACCCCGCTACCGAAGGGCCCTACGGGCGAGGACAGCTTCGGTAACCCGACCAGTGATGTATCCTCGCTGCGGGGCAAAGATTATACCAAGCAGTCAATCCACCGAACAATACGGAAGTTCACAGGCCGTAGGGACGGAGGGGGCCAGATGGCTCGACAATATGGCTTCAGCCCGTGAAGCCCGTCACCATGAGAGGCTCCTGTTGTAGGGGTGGCTCCCACCTAAGCCCAACCGGCCTGTTAGAAGGTTGTAAGGCCCAGAATGGGACATGTGTAATGACATAAATACCCTTGAAAGGGATGCTTGAGTGTAAAGGTATAATTGTAAAAGCACTCCCCATGTGTATATATATACGATACAGGCCATGGGGGAAACCCTAAGTACTTGCTCACCTAACTCTCCACTTCCATACTCTCTCTCTGTTTGGTCTGTAGCCACAACACATACATTAGTAAGAGAAAAATACGGTACAAAAAGTAAGAGAGCCACATGTCATTTTCGCTTTTAGATGACAAAATCTGTTGATGTGGCATCTACATGTATAGCTACTGTTTACTTGGCAACAATTAAAATTAAATTAACAACTATGTGGCAGCCAAGTTAGCATAATAACATAAAAAGGTACTCTCTATATTTTTGCATTGAAGGTTTTCCTTTATTTTTTTATAAACTCATATATAGTTTCGTTTTCGTTTTCCTTTTTGATTGGATCGGTGACATCCTATATTTATAAATAAGACCATTAAAAAAATACATCCTATATTTTTTGACAGAGGAGTATTACATCTTCTTCTCCCCATTGATAGCCTATCTAATGGATTCGATTCGATTATTATTACGTATTAGGGAGTAATTTGGGTAGGAGGAGGAGAGTAATCAGGAAAGGAAATTAAGGAAGGAAAACAATCGATTAATTGACACGATTTAGTTTGATTCTGACCGCCATGTCATCTTGTGAAGCTGACATGCCATGTCAACAAGTATACTCGACAACTGAACAACAAATCAGCATGTTTTGTTAGAAAACAGCGAAGTGACCTATCCCGAAAACAACTGCATGTTTAGGGAGTTGAGAAGGTAATTTGCAAGTTCATATAGTTGAGTGATACAACCACACAAGTTTTAGGAAGCTCTAATGTAATTTAATATGTTAGTACTTTTACATCCAGCATGTTTTTGTGCCATGTAAAATTGCAAACCCATTTTTAAAATTAGCGTAGCTAATTTAGATAATATTTGGGAATATTGGAAAATTCTCTCACGTTCTAAACAAGCCTTTAGTCTCTATTTATCTCCATATGATGGACATATTTTAATGAACCTTCACTCGCAAAAAATATTTTAATGGACCTAATTAGTAAAATACAGTTTAAAAACCATTCAAACCCTAAATTGCTTTGACATGATGCAGGGTAGTTGACTGGTCGACCCGCCTTCAGGCTCTAGTGGTCCGAACAATGGTGCAAACAAGGCATTTAAAAAAATGCGCTCATATTTTACATGTGAACTCTCATTACGTAGCTTCAAAATTATTCAATTCTGTACAAGCAAGCCATGGTAAATTAATCATATTTTACATGTGAACTCTCATTACGTAGCTTCAAAATTATTCAATTCTGTACAAGCAAGCCATGGTAAATTAATTTTTCCCTTTCTTCATGAACTATCTAACAAGAGAATGCTCCCCATGTGTTCGGTCACAAAAACATAAACGAAAAAATGTATGCCGTCTCTAAAAAACAATTTATCCTTTTGTGAATAAATATATTTGCGAGAAAAATAGTACAACAAAATATATGAGATTGATACATGCTTAATTTTATTAGTAGATATATCAATATAAATAAGATTTAGACTTAACAAATATTCTCTGTTCTAGTTCATTGGTGAAGTTTGTTGCATCTCTGTCTTTGTCTTATACCAGTGAGTGGGTCCTTGCAAACATGTTGATCTTGGAGATTATGCACCGATGGTCTTGATATGCACGCCATATGTGCTAATTGCATCCTGTGTGCATGTGCCATGCATACAACAGCTAGAATAGTACAGAAAGCAATAACATTATCCTATGATGAATAAGAGAAAATACTAAAATCACAAGACACAGAAGTACATAAGATCACAACTAGATCATCAGATCGATCCATTTTCCTTTAATGATTTTTTCCTTTCGCACTAATATTCTCTCTTCTTCTACAGACAGAAGAACACCAAAACTAGGCGAACCAAAAAATTCTTTGAACTGAAGACCAAAACTAGACGAATCAAAGAATCCTCCAATGTGCCAAAACCCTAACTCAAGGATGGACGGCATCTCAGAACCCAACCACCAGTGCTGCAACAAGGGCGCCAAGAAGCAGAGCGCCGCTACCGGCAGCAGCCGCCGTTCTTCCCGCCGCCCCAGTCGCCGGCGCCGGCGCAGCGGCAGGTCCCCCGACGAGCGCTCCGGGCAAGGGCGACTGAGCTGGCGCGGGGGCCGGCACCGGCGCCACGCCGTGGCGGCGGCCGTGCTTCTCCGACATCACGACAACGACGAGGCGCTCGCCCTTCTCGCAGCTCCCCGGGGTGCCGCTGACGAAGTAGTGCGCGCCCGACCGAGGCAGCGGCACCGTGTCGTCGCCGGCCTTGTAGGTGGCGATCGGGCTGACCGTGCTGCAGCGGTTGTAGTCGTCCCGCGTGACCTCCAGCACCGAGTCGGCCGCGCCGTTGAACTTGAACACTGAAAATAATTTTTTTTAAAAAAAACAGAGGAGCTCAAGAAACAGGGGAGGTGGCAAACGCGCAATCTACAAAGTAGGACTTGCACAAATTATAGAAAAATCGTGACTTTAGTCAAGGTCACTGGCAACATCGAAGATTATGATGGTGTGATTTACCAAGCTTGTCGCCGACGTGGAAGCGGTTGTCCTTGGCCCACTTGTTGAGCGCGTCGGGCTGCGCCGGCACCTTCCACCCGTCACTGGCGCCGCCGACGAGGAAGTCCCTGGCCTCCGAGCCAACCGCCACAGCGAGGACGACCGAAACGCAGAGGAGGAGAGCCTTCGACGCCATCGGAAGCGATCAAGAGAGGACCGACTGATGAGCAAGTGAGAACGTGGTGATGTTTCAGTGTGGGAGCTCGAAGCAGAGTGCTCTGTACCTGTGGGTGTGGGGAACGAGAGTGAGCCGGACGGGGTGTTTAAGTAGGGAGAGGGGGCCAAAAGTAGCCGTTGGGTTCGAACGTTCGGGAGAGGGCGTCGGGTGGCAGAGGTGTCAGCTAGCGTATTCCAGTCCAGGGTGGTGGCAGCAGTGTAGAAGAAGGCTGGGACCAGGTTCTGTTTTGTACGTTACCGTTGCTCATCTCTTTTTTCGAGAAAGGTCCAACGGGCACCTCGGGGGGCCGAGCAGTACCGTGGGGCCCACAAGTAAGTAATGGGTGTGAGCTGTGTCTCTTTTTTTATAGGGAGATGTGCGGTCGCTTGCAACATTTGGGGGGTGTTTGGTTTGTGGCCACACCCCGCCACACTTCAAGTTAGGCATGCCACACTCCATATGGCTACTGTATGCTTTATGATTCAACTAAGGTGTACCATGGCCACATCCTCCTCTCGCCACAGAAATTTGCCCCAAAAACGTGGCGGGATTTTTCGGCGCCACACTGTGGCCAAGGCGCGCCAAACATCTGCCGAGTCCGCCTCTCTCCAGTTCCTTCGTCACCATCGCATTTTTTTCGCCTCTCTCTCTCTCCAGTTCGATGCCTCCGCCTCCCCGCTCGATTCCTTCGCCTTGACGTTCGATTCCTCCGCCGCCGCCGCCGCTCCCACCGACGCCTCCAAGCTCGGCCGGCGCTCCTTCCCTCCCCTCCGAGGTTGGCAGCCACTCCTTCCTCCCCTCCAAGCTCGGCCGCCGCTCCTTCCCTCCCCTCCAAGCGTGCGGATCCATGGCGACGGCGGCCTGAGAAATCGACGGCGGCCTCGAGGTCGGTGCGCCCCGGCCGCGGTGCCCCCCTCCCGGCCGCGGCGCCCCCCATCCCGGCCGGGGCGACCCCATCCCGGCCGCGGCGCTCCCGGCGGCGGCGCCCTCCTCCCGGCTGCGGCGCCCTCCTTCAGGTTGCGGCTTCCTCCCGGCTGCGGCGCCCTCCTCCCGGCGGCGCCTTCCTCCCGGCTGCGGCGCCATCCTCCCGGCGGCGCTTCCTCCCGGCTGCGGCGCTCTCCTCCCGGTTGCGGCTTCGTCCCGGCTGCGACGACCCCTTCCCGGAGGTTCGACCGCCGCGCCCTAACTCGCCGTGACGCTTCCCTGCTCCTCGCCGGCTCGTCGCCCTGCCTCCCTCCTGTGCGGGTCGCCTCCCTCCCCCGGTTCCGCTACTGCGCGGTCTGTGCATCGGGTCTGTGCAGCCGGAGGTCGCCACCGTGGTGGCCAGAGCAGTGAAGGTAATTGCTAGGTCTTGTAGTTGCAGAGTTTAATTTCTAATATGTGATATTGTCAGTGTTGAATCGCCTGATTGGATCGGCACTATGGAATGTTGAATTGTTACAGAGTCGGGTTGTGGTTGAGTTACAGAGCCGGAATGTGGAAATCACAGGACTGTTTAACTTCACAGTCAATTCTTTGCAATTCCTGTCCTCTATGTCACTAGAAAATATGCTTGCCAAATCTTTGTAGTTGAATTGACATTAACACAACACTAGCTCTAATTTTATTGGTCATTTGATCACCTGTTAATCAAAAATTAGAAATACTTATTTTCTTTGCTAATAGACTTGAATGTTGAATGTTGAATTGTTGATGCATTTCTGCAGTCTCGGGCACCCCTGCAGTCTCCACTTGGGCGCTCTCCATGGTATATTTTGTTGTGTGTTGAATGTTGAATTGTTGATGCATTTCTTTTCCTTCTACTGATTAATGTCTTACATCTGAAATTATGTTATAGATGGGTCAAAGGAAACTATATTTAAAATATTACTTGGAGTACTGCCATTTCTTGTGGAGGAGAAGAATGATTGCTGCTATACTTATGTGCCTAGCCATGTATTGGTATATGATTAATAGAAGGAAAAGGAAAAGATCCATAACATATGCTCCTATGATTGATAGAGATATTCAAAGATTGAGGCGTTTAAATCGTTTGTATCATGGAACTGAGGCTCATTGCATTAGTGAGCTGCGAATGAGAAAAGCGGTATTTCATAGGCTGTGTAATGAGCTTAGATCACGTGCATTGCTAGAGGAGACCTTTCATGTCACAATAGAGCAACAAGTTGCCATGTTTATCCATGCTGTTGGTCAAAATTGGTCAACAAGAGCAATTGCATTTGAGTTCATTAGGTCAAGTGAGACTGTTAGTAGGTATTTCAATCTTGTTCTAGATGCCCTTTGTATCCTTGCTCGTGACCTCATATGCATCAGATCCATTGAGACACACTCCAAGATAACCAGTTCCCCCGGCAGATTTCACCCTTATTTTGAGGTATATCCATATGCCATAGTCACTATTTGTCAAGCTCTAGGTTTCAAGCTCTTCTAATTTTTTTATTTTCATAGGGATGTATAAGAGCCTTGAATGGTACACATATACCAGCTTGTGTACCTATCCATATGCAAGACCGATTTAGGGGTAGAAAGTCTATTACCACTCAAAATGTGCTTGCAGCGGTTGATTTTGACCTAAGGTTTATATATGTTCTTGCTGGATGGGAGGGTTCTGCCCATGATTCTTTTGTACTTCAAGATGCTCTTTCACGTCCCAATGGCCTTAAAATACCAGAAGGTAGGATTGCCCCCTCATGTCCTGATATTAGCTTGAATCATCAAGTTCATTTTTTCCCTAATTAATCTACCCAAAATCATGATGTAGGTAAATATTTCCTAGCTGATGCTGGATATGCAGCTAGACCTGGTGTCTTACCCCCATATCGTGGTGCTCGATATCACCTTAAAGAATATAGGGGTACTAGAGAGCCAGAAAACCCAAGGGAATTATTCAACTTGCGGCATTAATCACTTAGAACAACTGTTGAACGGGCATTTGGTACCTTGAAGAACCGTTTCAAAATCTTTCACAGTCAGCCTTTCTTCCCTTTGAAAACACAAGTAAAAATTGTCATGGCTTGTTGTGCGCTTCATAATTGGATTTTAGAGGACGGTCCTGATGAGTACGTATATGATGACGTTGCATGGTACACAGCCTTGCCACGAAGTACAAGAAGCCGTAGTGATATGCACCAGGAGAATGTGGCATGGGCAAATAAAAGAGAGGAGATGGCTAATAAAATGTGGGAAGATAAAGTAGGAACAACTTTATGAGTGTAATGACTATAAAGTAGGAGATGGTATTGTCGAAATGTATGATATAATGGTGGATTGTTCATACTATTGGTATTTTAGGTGTTGTCACTCCAATAATGATTTTTACACAAGTGTATTAGCCTACATGTAGAGTAATCCAAACACTTGCCACAATTTTTTGCCACACTTTTGTGGCAATGAACCAAACAATAGCCACAAAATTTTTGCCACACCTTAGTTATCAACCAAACACCTTTTTTTGCCACAAATTTGGCTAGCCACAAGTGTGGCAAATTCTTAAGTTGAGGCATGGCTAGGTGTGGCCTCCAACCAAACACACCCTTGGTGTCTATGAATATAATATTTTTTTACTATGTTTCTAATATAAATATTTGATGAAAATCTCAATGTTGTACTAGTTATTGATTATTGCATATATAAAATTAAAATGTTGCATATGTGAAAATAAAAAATGTTGCATACTAGCTACGTGCTTGGGACACTGGCTCGGCGAGGCACTGACTTGGTTCGTGGTCACGAGAAGAGCGCTGACGCCGGGCACGGCGAGCTCGGGGGATCATCACCACACACTTCGGGTTGCGCTTCGTCAGAGGCTCCCCGCCGCGCCCGAGGATGGCCGAAGAGGAAGACGACGGCAGCGGTCGGATCCCACGCTCCGCGCTCGAGAACTATTGGATCTGGCGGCGTCACGCCTAAAGAGGAAGTCGACAGCAATGGCCAGATCCGGTGGTGCCAATGCCGGAGATGGGGTGGTTGGACTCGTGGTCGTCGCCGTACATGGGGTCGGGTACTATCGGGAGAGAGTAGGCATCGTCGGGAGAGAGGAAGAGAGTGAGAGGGGAAGCAATGAGAAGTGACATGTGGTGAGATGAGAGTGAGCGAGAATGTTGCATATACATGAGCGAGTTATCATTGGGAAAGAATGGGCCGATGGGTGGGCTGTGTCGATATGTGGGCCGACATCCGATACAGATTGGACGTCCGTAGGCCTATCAATTCCCTTTTTTAGATGGAAGGGCTACGAGCTGAGAGCCTATGATTGACTGTCCCACGGAACCATCCTTGACTGTGAGCTACTATTGCAATAGCGGGATTTAGCAGTTCAAAACAGTAGATTAGAATATAGCGGATGCTGTAGTGAAGATTGTGAGCGCTATTGCATTGGTAGTGGGCGTTGTTAATGTGGTAGGTGCAGATATAGTGAATTTAGCATTGTTTCTCATACATGCAAAAGTTATTGCAATATGTACACACACTTTTTATGCTCATAATTTCGTACATAATATCTATTCCACGTTAGTTTGAGACCAGATATAATTTAAATATGCATCTAAAACTCAAAATTATCACTATTATTCATAATACGCTATAGAAATATAGCATCCACAATAGTGCCTGCTATCCAATATCCGCTACAGGTCCACTATTTGCTATTTAGAACCTTGGTTACTGGCGAATTCTAAATTATGTTATGTCGAGGGCAGCAAAAGTTGAACACATGTAAGTTGTTTGTTACACTGATTTCCCATGTCGATGAACCCCCGGTCATAGAATTCAAGAATTACTAAAAAATTGAACTAGTCGACTGGTGGATAACAAACCAAGCATATTGGCCTATGCATTGGGTTTGGCCAAAGGTGGCGAGCATGGATTTCCATTATTTTGGCGACTTCAAGTACAATGGTTTGGTGAATTGACATCGTCATTGCCTTGCCTTGATACAGGAGGCGAGCTCAGGGGCTCTTCCACTCCAAGAGAGATGCGATTTCCGCACTCGTGCTCCGATTTTTGCTCATCCCGTTTTCTGTCGCCGAGGAAAGAGGAAATGTTGGCCTCACCAAAGAGTTTCCTCAATTGCATCGGCCAAGGTTCAGGCCTGTCAGGCGTCAGCGAACTTCTCCATCACTCCGAAATCTCCGTAATTACTTGTTGAGAAACCTGGGCCCAGGCCAGGAGTCCTGACCTAATATGGGCACCCCACCGTAGGCTATAAATAGGGACATATATGTGCCAACTATGTACACTTGATGCAATTGAAAGCAATAAAGAAAGACCAGGAGTTCTCTCTACCTCTCTATATTCAATCTATTCTTCTGTGATTCTGTGATTGATTCATTCTTATTCTAAGCAGAGGAATCGCTCGGACTGGTCGCCAGCGACGGTTCCTCAACACGTTATCAGCACGACTTCACTCCGGTGAACGAAGGTAATCATCGAAGCACAGATTGAATTTTCTAGATCGCTTTGAATCTGTATTTCTTTCGCGTTCTAGATTGAATCTCTACGGTGCAAATCCGCCATAATCTACCGCGAGCAGACCTGAAGTCGCCGGCACAATGTCGATCGGTAGATTGTGAAAAGGGGTAGATGTTGATTGCATCGTAAATTAGAAATGAAAATTTATGCATCTGTTCTTCCTGTTCGGTTTATGCATAGCATCACACAGAAAAAAAGGCGCTGCCGCTGCATGTGGCCGCCGGCCAGAAGCCGGCCGTAGAGCCCGAGGCACCGCCGGCCAGCAGCCGGTCCCGCCGGCCGATTGCCGCCCCCAGCATGGGGCGCCACCGTCGTCGGAGCTGCCCCTGCATGGGGCGCCGTCTCCCGTGCACCGCGCCCGCATGCGCGCTGTTCGCAGTGGACCCGAAGTCTGGCCGCCGTCAGCCCGTAGTAGCGCCGCTCCGCCTCGGTTTTTCGCGCCTGAATGCGCATCGATCGGTCGCTTGCCGCAACCGCGCCTGCCGGCGCCCGCTCGGTTTCCACGCCGGCATCACCTTCTTGCGCGAGCGTGCCGGCCCGCAGACAGAGCCGCCTCGCCTCTCCGTGAGCACGACCGCCGCTGCTCAGGCCCCCGCGACTCCAGCGTCGCCCGCTCGCCTTGCGCGCCGCCAGCATGCAGCTGCCTCCCGGCTCCTCCACCGCTCACAGCCGCGCCCAGCATGGCACCACCGATGGCCTCCCCATGCCGCCGAGCCCGCGCGCTGCCACTGCCCGAAGCGGCCCGCCCAGTCCGGTGGATTTCCCGCCGCCGCCGCTTGGGTTTCTGCGCCATCCCGGTCGCCACCCGGAGTCAAGTACCACCGCCGGCCCTTGGCTCCTCTGCCCGTGCCCCGCATAGGCACCGCCGTCGTAGCCGCCGGCCCTTGGTTCCTCGCCGCCAGTGAGTGAAGGGGTAGGGTTTACCGAGGGAAGAAATGGCTGCAGGCCGGTCGGGCCGATGGGCCACATGGGCCGAGTGGCCGGAGGGAGAAAGAAACGGGCCGAATTTGGCCCGGCCCGGGGGGTAAAAGAAAAAAAGAAATTTCTACAAAGGCCCTTCTGTTCCCGTAAATTACCGAGCAGTCCTTAAAAATTACATACAAGTCCCGAATTTTGCAGAAAGGTATCGGTAATTCCGAAAATTTCCGATAGATCCTCCGATTTACGTATGGGTCCAGAATTTTGCAGAAAAACCCCTCAGTAAATCAGAAAATTGCACGAATTTTTCTCCAAACTGAATATTTGCGTAGAAACTCCCAGAAATTGCAGAATTCGCTGAAATTTATATTCTGGCATAAAAGGGCCTCAGGAATCCGAATTTTGAATTATTTTTTAGCATTTGAAGATTATTTATTTCTGCCATTATTATTCTCTGTATTCTCTGTATTTATTTACTGTTTTGGTTAATTGTAATTGCTGAAAATTGCTTTTAATCACTGAAATTAGCAGTGAAATTATAGAAAATGCATAGAAAATTCTGGAACATTACAAGAACCTTTTGTACTATTTATTTACCTGCAGTAAATTATTCCACGCATGTTTACCAGTCGTAAACTTATATACACATATATATGACTAGCATCACGAACCAGGAGTTCGAGGAGCTGACCCAGCATAGCTAAAACTATCTGACATGAGCATCCGATGTCGAGATTGTGCTTGGAGCCAAGAAGCTCTACGCGGCTATTGGGATTGGCGGACTGAATGATGCTCAACCCACACTTGAGGAGAATGATCAGGCACTTCATTTTCTCAGGCATCACCTCTGCCTCACTCTCAAGAATGAGTACATGACGGAGAAGAGCGCGCTAGCACTCTGACCGCACTCCAGAAGCGGTTTGAGAGGCTGAAGTACACCATTCTTCCTCAAGCAGAGCAAGAGTGGATCAGACTGAGATTTGCTGACTTTAAGACGGTCGGGGAATACAATTCTGCCTTGCACAGGATTTGTACCCCAATACAGAAAATTAAGAAAATCCTTCCACCCCAATGTAGTACAATCCGCCCGCAACTATCATTAAGATGGCTATAAGGAGTACGCCGAATTGATTGATATGATGCATGTTGTGGAGACTCAGGACGAACTTCTCTGTAAGAATTACGTCACTCAGCCATCTGGCAGCTCCGCTGGCCGTGAAGCCAACGCTGGGAGTTACAAGGTGCGAAAACCCTTGATTAAGAGAAGGGGAAGGAAGGGTAGGGCCGCAGCCCAGAAAGGCAAATCAGATGCTCCACGTGAGAATAAGGCCATCAAGCCAAAGCGGGATGGCAAAGGGCAGCCTGAAGCCCACTTTGCAGCAGTTGAGGGGGAGCATGTTGAGCAGCTGCCTGAGTTGATGGAGGTTGAACCCATCCCGGCAGCAGCACCCCCTCTCAACCTAGAAACAGCCACCGCCATGATTTCTCTTGAAGAGAATGTCACCCCCGAGAGAATAGCAGAAGAAGTCTAGTGCACAGAATGCATTTAGACTTTAATTGTCATTTATTTTGTGTGGAAGAATATGTTAGAAGTTGCATGGATGGTACTTAAGAATTGTTATTTTCTCGTGATGGTTGGATGATATTTGAAGAATTCATTCATTTATTCAGTTTATGATGGCATGATATGTTCTGATATTGGAGTATTTTATTTATATGTTGGTTGCCTTCTCATACATATTAATAAAATACCCTATATTAGAACATGTGTAGCGCCCTATGAAGGAAGTGTGCTTAGCTAGCAGCGGCACAACGCATATCATCTTAAGAGAGACTAAGTATTTTCAGTCGATTCGTGAGAGCACTGACAGCCTTACGACAATCGCCAGAAGCGATGCATGAATAATTGGTTCACGAAGAGCCACAATGGGCATAACTTTGGTCATTGAAGAAACCTTATTGTACCCGGAATCGACTAGAACTCTCCTAAGTTTTAAGGATATTCGCGCCAATGGTTTTCACGTTGAGACTAAAGAAGAGTACGGTAAAGAATACCTGCTCATTACGAAGCGCGAAGAGAATGGAAAAATGTATTAGAAAAACTTTCTTCACTAGAAACTGGGCTATATTATACCAACATCAAGGAACCTGCAGCTTACACTGTCCCGAAGACAATATTTAAAAGCTCTGAATTCTTTTATCTCTAGCATGATAGATTAGGCCACCCAGGTCTTAGGATGATGAGAAACATAATCAATAATTCCCAAAGGCATAATATTAATGTGAAGACTTTTCCGAATCATGAAGTTTTTGTGTGCCCTGCATGTGCCACCGGGAAATTAATTACTTGACCCTCCACTCTGAAAGTGAAGGATGAAGTACCTGCATTCCTGGAACGCATCCAGGGAGACATTTGCGGTCCCATTCAGCCCATCTCAGGGCCATTTAAGTATTTTATGGTGCTCATTCACGCTTCCTCGAAATTGTCATATGTGGGTTTTGTTGTCCACAAGGAATCACACCTTTACAAAATTGATCTAGCAGATCATTCGTACCAGAAATGTGTTCCCTGATCATCACATCAAGTCCATCAGAATGGACAATGCCGGAGAATTTAGTTCAAAGGCATTGGATGATTATTGCATGACGATGGGAATTGCAGTTGAGCACTCGGTACCACATGTCCATACCCAGAATGGTTTGGCAGAAGCTTTAATCAAGAGAATTAAATTTATTGCCCGACTTCTTTTGCATAATTGTAATTTGCCAGCTACATGTTGGGACTCGCAGTCCTACATACAGCGAATCTCATCAATTTTAGACCATCGGCTTCAACATCCATCCGTCTATGCAACTAGCGCAAGGGTCAGCATCGAAAATTTCCCAACATTAGGGGGAGGAAATCAACCCCTTGATGAAAAATATCGGAAAATTACGTGGCAAGCCACGGGAATTCATGCACATGACCCGCGCAATAGTGAAGCAAACAGAAGTCCAGAAGACAAGAGAAGTTCAGAAGACAAAAGAAGTCTAGAAGACAATCGATTTGCAAGAACTAGCAAATCAACTGCCTAATCACTTTAGTGATTTGAAGAGCGTGACTAAGTTGCATGTGCCTGCACGCACTGCACTGGAGAGGGTTGAAATACCAAATAAAGCAGAAGGTATCCCTAATCTCGTCCAGAGGCCTCAGAAAAATAAAAAAGAGGACGAGAACTCCGGTTCCTCGAATCCTTAGTAACCGGGGACGCCTGGTGAAGAAGGATAAGAAGGACTTATCACAGCCGATCACTGAAGTTCCCCAGAATGAAAAGGAGAGCCAGTTGAGACCTGGCACAAGTATGACACCTTCAGAAAAGGGCATACCGGATCTGAATATCCCCATCGGCATGGATGTGTGCGCACACATCGGAGCCGAAAAACTAAAGGAACTTGCCACCGCAATTGAAAGAAGCGATGCGCAAGGTGAAGCTCCAGAAGAAGCAACTCATGAAAAATAGCTATAAATTATGTGCACACGGAAGAGTCCCTGAATAGGACAACAGCCAATATTGATATCTACTTCGCAAAGAAAATTGCCACAATCATCGATCTTGATCCTGAACCTGCATTGCTCGCTGAATGTAAGAAAAGATCAGATTGGGAAGATTGGAAGAAGGCAATAGCAACTGAATTGCTATCTCTGAACAAAAGAAAGGTGTTTGGGCCCGTATGCCGCACACCTCCCCATATACACCCCGTTGGGCACAAGTGGGTATTTTTCGAAAGAGAAATGAAAGAAACGAAGTAGTGAGATACAAAGTAAGGCTGGTAGCACAAGGCTTCACCCCAACGTCCTGGAGTTGATTGTGAAGAAACCTACTCCCCAATTATGAGTGGAATTAGCTTTAGATATTTAATCTCAATGGCAGTGAACTTGAACTTAGAAATAAAATTGATGGATGTTGTGACTGCATATCTTTACGGTAACTTGGATTCGGAGATTTATATGAGAGTCCCTAAAGAAATCCCTCTCCCGAATCAAGACAAAGCAAATAGAAATCTGTACAGTGTGAAACTCAGAAAGTCACTGTATGGACTGAAACAATCTGGAAGAATGTGGTATACTCGCTTGAGCGACTTTCTCAGCAAGAAAGGCTACACGAACAATGAAGACTGTCCTTGTGTATTTATACGGCGATCCCAGAATGGATTCTGTATAATCTCTGTGTATGTAGATGATCTGAACATCATCGGAACAGCCGAAGACATAAAAGAAGCAAGCACCTACTTGTAGTCAGAATTTAAAATGAAAGATTTGGGTAAGACCAAGTTTTGCTTAGGCCTGCAACTTGAGCATATCCCTGAAGGAATCTTGGTACATCAGTCGACCTACACTCAGAAAGTGCTTGAAAGGTTTGGCTTCAAGAAGGCATTTTCCTCGAAAGTACCGATGATCGGGAGGTCTTTACAGTAAGAAAAAGATCCTTTCCGACCTAGGGAAGAGGGGGAGGAAGTCCTAGGACCGGAATCCCCCTACTTGAGTGCAGTGGAAGCACTCATGTACTTAGCAAACTGCACTAGACCAGACATTGCATTTGCCATGGACTTGTTAGCAAGGTACAGTGCAGAGCCCACCAAAAGGCATTGGCAGGGCATAAAGGACATCTTCCGATATCTCCAAAGAAACAAGGACCTTGGATTGTTCTACAGAAAGAATCAAGATCTGAACTTGATTGGCTATGCAGATGCTGGATACTTGTCAGACCCGCATACCGCAAAGTCACAAACAAGCTATGTATTTCTGTGTGGTGGAACTGCAATTTCCTGGAAATCGTCTAAGCAAAGCCTTGTAGCTACTTCGACGAACCACTCAGAAATTATAGCTCTGTATGAAGCCGCACGAGAGTGCGCTTGGCTCCACCGAATGGTTCACCACATCCAGCAGTCATGTGGGATGAACATTGTGCAAAACCCCACGATTATCTATGAAAATAATGTTGCTTGCGTCGCACAAGCACAAACGGGCTATGTGAAGAGTCATCTCACAAAGCATATCAACCCCAAGTTTTTCTATGCACATGAATTGCAAAATATGAACGAGATTAAAGTACTGCATACTAAGTCATGTGAAAATCTCGTAGATTTATTCACTAAGTCACTCCCTGCATCTAGCTTTGAAAGATGCGTGCGTAGAATTGGAATGATGAGACTTAGAGAAGTGCAGAATTCAGGGGGGAGAATTCTCTTAAGCCCGTTAATAAATATTGATCATGAAGATTAAGTACCCAAAGAATAAAGTTCTGAAGACCAAATGAAATTGGGTGAATTGTACTATTTTTCCCTTGATGAGTTTTCTATGAAGTTTCTCGACCAAGGTTTTTAATGAGGCAATTCGTACATCGCAGCATAACATGTATCATGTGCTCTTTCTCCAAATTTTTTCCACTGAGATTTTATGGAGTTTTAGTGAGGCATGAACGTGTTGAGTGAGTGCCCAAGGGGGAGTGTTGAGAAACCTGGGCCCAGGCCAGGAGTCTTGACCCAATATGGGCACCCCACTGTAGGCTATAAATAGGGACTATACCTGCAACTATGAACAACTGATGCAATTGAAAGCAATAAAGAAAGACCAAGAGTTATCTCTACCTCTCTGTGTTCAATCTATTCTTCTGTGATTCTGTGATTGATTCGTTCTTGTTCTAAGCAGAGGAATTGCTCGGACTGGTCGCCAGCGATGGTTCCTCAACAATACTAAGTAGTATTTGGTCTTGATCTTTTAGCCTGTGTTTTATCGTGTTTGGTTACGCTTTTCGAGATGATGATAAATGGTTTAGACACCGACTCAAATTATGCATATTGTTTTATATTCGAGAAGCAGTTTAGAGAAAATAGCTGTGAGAAGCCACTTTTCGTATTTCGACTTCTCAAAACTACAAAAAAAGACCAAAATGAATTGATGCTTTACCTGAACCTACCGTCAGCACCACGTGCTGATCGGAAACGAGATCAAGAACGACTGTCAACTTTGGAGGGCTGAGGGACAGCGGGAGCTATGGAAATCGACAAGTTGTTTACATAAGGTGCCAGGTTTGGTACTTGGTAGTGTTGCTATTTGAATTACTTGTAATCCTCTCCTCAGCTGGTTCTGTATTTTTACCATTTTGGTCACCTCCTCTTCTTTATGAGCACGCCAAGCTCTTACGTCCCCTCGAAAGAAATAAAGTCCGTAAGGTAAGAAAGAACTAAGCATATTGATCACTGGAATGTAAGAAAGTACTAGTAAGGTGCCCGTGCGTTGCAACGAAAAACCAAATAAAAGTGATACATACTATCAAATATGATCTCAAATTGAATAATAAACATCACTTTTATCTTACGTCATCATGTGTCAAGTAAAACATACATATTCATACTCGTAAATAAATCAAGTATTATATTAGTGAAGCATGATAGAACAAGTACCACATATATAACAATATGTACAAAAAATGGTAGTAAACAATATTTTTCCGTAGTATTCTTATTACATAAATAACTGTCAGACTGTCTTGGAGAATAACAAACCAATTGATAATAGAACATCATGCAATAAACATAAACATTAACGGGAATTTTAAAACGAAACTGATGCACTATCATTCTAGAAGACTTATCTTCATCTCTAGCCTGTCAAGCAAAGAGAAAGCAAGCACACTCTACAAAATGGAAAACAAATAGTTAAACATCATAAATCTATTGTATATTACATATAAAAGATACGAAAAGATTTAATGAATTGCTTACGTTATTTAATGTCCAAATATTTTGGCAAGTGTATCGTTCCTTATGTCAACGGCATTCATATTAATCTTATTGATATATTCATTTCCGGTTGACAAGATGGCCCAAGATGTGATATAGCTAGCATCTGCCTCCGGGCATGGAGGCAGCTACGCCCGACGTCGCGGTTGCCACTACTATCTTGCCATCGCCTCGGACCTTTGCAAGCAAAACTTTATACAGGAATGTCTTTCCCGTGCCTCCCGGGCCATCAACAAAGAAGACACCTCCCTTGCTATAGAAATTCTCAAACACAACCTTATTAAGAAAGTTTTTCAAGGCAGCAGGCAACTTGGTTGATGACAAAGACATGAATGAAGCGAACTTGTTAGCTTCTTAAGAGTGCTTCAAATTATGTTAGTTAATCATTCATGCTAGTATAATTTTGACAAGCCTCAACATGAGGCAAGAACCTATCTAAAATACAACCTCCATAGGAGTTTTATTTGCTATTATTACTTGTTGGATGGCAGTATGTACTCTGCTAAGAAAAAACGTCTCCGGTCAGCATCCCAGAAGTAGAACATACATGAAGAATGCCATAGAACTTGATGAAAAATGGAGCAAAGAAACTCTAGCTTCACTATTGTTTTTAGTCTTAGAGGCACCTCTTTATCGGACCTTGTCTCTCGATGATGCTATGAAGTATAAAGTAGTCCATATCAAATAGATCATGGTTAAAACCAGGGTGATAACTGAATTCTAGTAAGTTTAGAAAGAAAGGTTCACCTAGGATCATATCCTAAAATGTTTTATTCAACTGCAGCACAATAAGAGTGTGTGTGTGCGCGCGCACATATATACATATATGTATATGTATATATGTGTATATGTATATGTGTGTGTATACATATATATACCGTACATCTCTATCTCTACTATTACATAAAGAGGAGTTGGTGGTCATCGGTGCGTTCTCCTCTCCCCTCTCTACAGCCATCTGATTTGATCTGGACTATTCATCTCTCTCCTCTCTCTCTCTCTCTCAGGATCCAACCGTCCATCCCCTCCACTTTCCCCATCTCCTCGCGCATTCTAACCACCCTTCTCTCTTTGTCGCTTGCTCTCCAATGTCGCAGTCACTCAAACAACTGGCCCACTCCCGGAAAAGAAAAGAAAAATGAAAAAAATCGCCTTCCCACTCGTCCGTGCATGCCACTCGGCCCAATCCCCTCCGTCCCCTCGCCTCCCCACCTGAATCCACCCACCTCCCCGCTCCGTCTATCGCCGCGATGGATACCGCCGAGGTGTCGGACCTCCAGGCGCGGCTTGTCGCAGCCATGCACGCTCTCAACCACGACGTACACCCCTCCACCCGCCTCACCGCCAAGCCTCGCCGCCAACCAGTGGCTCCTCAGCCTGCAGCGGTCACCGCAGGCATGGGCGCTGGCGACCTCGTTGCTCGTGTCCCCGGATCCCACCACGCCTGCCGACCTCCTCTTCTTCGCCGGAAGATCAGTCTCCGGGCGCGTCGCTCCTCGACGCGCCGCTCCCCCACCCCGGCAGCCGCTCCTCAACGCGCTCCTCCTAGCCGCACGCCGGTTCTGCCTAGGGCCCCTGTGGCTGCTCACGCAGATCTGCTTAGCCCTCGTGGCTCTTGTGCTCCGTGTCGAGGGAGGCGTGGATGGGCTCTTCGCCCGGATGCGGCACCTGCCCAACCCCGTCGTGCTGGAGTTGCTCACCGTGTTCCCCGAGGAGGTGGCACAGGACTAGAGCAGCAACACGGGGGTCAACGCCACTGCGTGGTGTAGGTTCACGCACGAGCTCCTCGCGCACGCGCCCGCTGTGCTCAAGTTCCTTCTCGCCCAGTTCGAGAAGGCGCCCGTGGACGACGGGGTCCCCCTCCACGAGCGCAACCGCAGAATCCTACGAAGGCTTCTAATCTGGGTACATATGCACCTTCCTTTACTTTGTTTCGCGCTCGCCTTACGCTAAGAGAAGCGACAACATTGTAGGTCCACACCGGATGCTTCTCGGAGATGTCGGCAGCCGCACTCGCCGCGCACCCATTTCTCACTTTTGCGTTCAACTCCCTGCAAATGCAAACAATGTACCCATCGATTCTTTATAAGCTCGTAAGAGTGTACTTCAAGGGATTAGTTGTGCATACACGTGCTCACATGTTGTTTCGTTCTTGTGTGGCCAATGAAGGTGTCCTTCTCGTTTGACGTGGCTATAGAGGTTATGACCGAGCTTGTTAGCCAATACTAAGTAAGTTCTGTTCTTCTGAGATCGCCTTGTCAACTAAACATACCTCGCACAGTCCTACTCCACCTTTTGTTGCCATGTGTATTTCTTTCGGTTAGAACTGTAGTATTTGGGAATTGGTATGTGCCATGGAATGGTTTGCACAATTCAAGTTGCTCTCTTCTGTTTGTCTGACAGTACAGGTGCTGTTAGCATTGCTAAAGATCCGGTGAAACATGAGTTTATAAAGCATATTGATGTTGATGCTTCCTATATGAGGACACATGTGTAGGACCAAATTGTTACTCTTCAGTATATACCTTCAGAGTTTCAGTTGGCAGATTTCTTCACAAAGGCATAGACCAGAGTCCAACATAGCTTCTATCCGATCACCATCGAGAAAGAAGAATTTTTCTAAATCACTTCCGGTGAGCGAGGCCTTCAAGTATCCGAAATACGCCGGGGTCTCTCCAACTTCATATTGTTGATCCACCATAATGTATATTTCCCCTTGTATAAATGGTTATTTGCATATAAACCATACCTGTACGTGTATATATCGGCCCATTGGCCTCATGATGAATACAAGCATTATTCATGACATGTCAGATCACGTGGTGTTTTGTGCAAAGAAAATTTAAACATGGTGCTTTGCACAACGGGACTCAGATTAGTAGTGCAAAGTGCAATTTACTCTATTTATTATTACTCTCTAGCTTCTCAAACAGCTCCAATCTAATACGAACAGAAGCTCCCAGTGCAAGCCAAAAAAAATGTCTTAAACCACTAAATGCCTATGCTCTCTGAGCTTTTTTATTGGTCTAATTGAGTACATAATATAGCATGCATACATCATATACTACTCTCCAAGCTAAAACATAGATTAATATCTCTACAACAAAGAGCCTAACGTTCTGGTGTAGTTCTAACTGTAGCTAGTAAACGAACATTCTGAGATCGAAGGAAAATCCAAATTTCTCCATAAGCTAATTACCAATCTATACCCCTCAAAAATCCAACCCATACAGCATGCAGTAGCACGGAAATTGCAAGTCTCTTACATACTGCATTCCAGGTATTCAAAGCTATGGAATGATTGGACATGCAATAACATACAAGACATCATGTTTTTACCATAGAACAAGGACACCCATGACCCATGAGGACCATGACCATTGTAGAAATTTCAGGAATGGTAAACACCTTGTATATGAAAAAAGCTCAAAGATAATCATTTCAGAAGACACAACTCAAGAAAATGTGGTGTTGACTACTGTTTTGTAGTTAGGTTCACTGAAACTTTAGTAGTTATCCCATATTCATTGGTCAGGATTCAAGATCGACTTGTCAACTAAACATACCTCGCACTGGTTCACATTCACCTTTGTCAGCATGAAGTCCCTCGTATCGCAAAAAACACAACAATTGTATTTAATGGCGCCCCATTTGTTATGGAATTCTTGACCGTCTTGTAAAATGTTTGCCACGCTGTGGAATAAAATTATATTTGCCTGCTCCTCTCCAGTGGTCTCTGTTGGCCAAGAGAAAGGTTTTGAATTCCATATCGAGTTTTGGATCAGAAGCAAAACCTTTTTCCTTCATTTCGTCATAATACTCTAAAGCTCTTGGTATACATCCATGTTTAACCAAACCTTGGACCAGTGCCATATAGTGTGAATAAGCAGGGCTAATATCATATCTTCTCAGTTCATTCCACACTTTCAGAGCATTTCCAGACTCATTCAGTTGAATAAATTTATCAACAAGCATGAGAAATGTATCACTCTTAGGGCCACAACCATCTTCCTTCATTCTTCTCAAGAGCTTCAGTGTTTCGTCAATGCCTTCTTGTTTCAAAAATGCATGGTACGTCAAAATTGTTGGAACAATGCCCTTCACTCTCATGCCTTCCATCATCATTCGTGCTTCATCAAGCTTGCAACTTTCACAAAGCGGAACTATCATACTGTTGTATGTTTCAACATTCGGTTGAAGACCTTCATCTATAATTTTGCTGAATATATTTTGTGCATCCTTCATGCAATTCTCTCTTGTCAGAACATAGACAAGTGAATTATAAACACCAATACCCGGAGTCCAACCCCTCTTTTTCATCTCATCATACACCCTCAGGGTATCAAAAAGGTTTCCCACGTTTGAGAAACAACTAATCATGAGGGTATAAGACATACCATCGGGAGTAATGCAGCAATTTGACATTTCTCTCCAAATTCTCTTTGCTTCAGCCACATCAGTGATTATATTACACCAACCATCTAGAATTATGTTGAAACCTTCTGCTGTAAGTGGGAAGAATTTCTTTCTCACAAAAAGCAACTCCTCAGCATCCTCTATGTTTTTGCTTTTACAAAGAGCATGAAGAAGGGAGTAAAATACAGTTTGATCTGCTTCTACTTTAAACTTCTCCATCACATCAAAGGTCTTGATTGCTTTCTTCACTTCATTGGCAACTGCATACCTGAAATTTCGTAAACAAATCCTTACAGCACAAGAACCATGATGCAAAAATAATAACAGTAACAACAATAACAAGTACTACAATGACGACGATTGCTTTTGGATTTGGTTTTGACGTGAGAAAAAGCAAAGTTTAGTTATGATATAAAAAATTATTCAATAAAGTAAAATCCCCATTGCAGCAAGGCAGTAAATGGATTCAAATGCAGCAATATATGTTTCATCCAACAGATCAGTTTAAAGATCTAAGGAGCCAAATCACAGAGTTATTATGATTGCCAGGTGCCAGTAACACTAAGCTCAATAATCAAGATGCTAAGTTTAGCACCTGTGACAGCTTTATATTCCCAAACACCAATCTAATAAATAAATAAATTGGTCCGAGCATTCATATACCACATCATCAATGATTATCTTATCATCACACAGCTAGAACACCCTATGAAGAGGAGCCATAAAAGCTGCTTGTCGTGACAACATTTTTGCAAAGGCGCGTCAATCACATTTTAACACTTATAATGACTTATGCACCTATAGCTCAATCATTCACCTTCCCTTCTATGCTCACAATAAAAACAATGCACATTGCATGACTAGATCAGACGAATATCACAAAATTTATTCCCTGGAATACTGTGTTCACCAATAAAAGTTTCAAATCAGAACACAAAATTCTGCTCCTATTTTTACCTTGTTCACCTGAAAGCCAGTCTAAAGCACTGGGTCATGGCAGAAAACTCACCAATGTGACAATCATTTTTTCTTCTTATTCTCATATTTATTTGTCAAAACATCTCAGAATAAAGTTACTCCAAATCAACTCCAATCAGCAAACAAATGTAGACAACTGAAATAAGTACAGAAACACTTTTTCTACTATGACCGTGCAAACTGACACCCACTTCTTAACAAAGTAACAAACCAACGTCACATACCTAGTCTCTCAAGGCTCGCGCTAACCAGCAATACCAGTCCATGAAACTAAACTAACCCGCTAAAATTGAAATCACTAACATTCACATCATGATGCATACCGTCGCACATACATTATATAGCCGATCTGCATACTTGAATTGAGTGGATCGAGCCCATGCAATCAAGTAGAGTTCTATCTACCAGAGAACTATCATAAAGCTCACGACATGCGAGTGTATATCGTATAACTACAAAATAATGGCAGATTCTGAGCACAAGACCGCACCTCTCCATCAAGATGACCATGGCACGGCGGGTGAGCACCCCGCGGCGCAGCATCCGCCGCACGGCTGCCCACGCGAGGCCGAAACGCCCCGCCCTCCCCGCAGCCCATATGGCCAGGTGCCACGCCTCGGCTGGCGGCGACCCCGCCCCCTCAGCCGCATGCGCGGAGCCGCACTCGTCGCCCCAGCGGAGCGCCAGCGCCGCGGCTTCCGGGTCGCGGCGGAGCTCCCAGAGCGCGCGGACGAGGAGGGAGGGGGAGGCCGGCGATGGGTGCGAAGAGGAGGGGGAGGAGGGCAGGAGGAGGGAGAGGGCGTGCTTCGGGGTGGAGGAGATGGAGGAGGCGTGGGAGATGCGGTGGAGTGTCGGGACCCCGGATTTCCGAACCCGGACCCTCTGTGTATTACTGCACTAGTCCCAGATCAAAGCTAGTGCACACAGTTAAACAGAAATGAATACATAATCAGCAACGCTTTATTACAATATTAAAGAGTACTGACCGAAAAGGTCTCATTATTACAATTGAGGTTTCAAGACCTCACACACACAGAACACAGCGGAAGCAAAAGATAAATCCGGCGAAGACCCATCAATACGCCACAGGCAATTGACTGGGGAAGCGCGACCTAGTACTCCGGAAATCCTTCGTCGAATCCACAAGCGAAATAGTCGTAGGCACCTTTTTGAGCTTCAACTTCCTCTGAGATTTATTTTTAAGTGTATCATGTGAGTACATAAAGTACTCCGCAAGTCTTGGGAAAAATGCATAGATGCAAGGCTTAACAAAGGAAGGCCATACGGTTCTTTTGCACAAAGCAATATTTTAAAATTCAATTACTACTAATTATTTTCGAAGGCATCAATTTAATAAAGTAAATGTTTTAGCAGAAACTATCAATAATTCTCTAGTGAAGGTTCCATCTACCAACACTAGCTTAAACAACTTGAACAAGTTTAATATTGCGGGTTACATCCACCCTCTCTGGCTCCAACTGCCAGGATACCCTTCCGAGAGTTCCCTCCACTCTCGGAATACAAAACTTTTGATTTTAAAACAAAACCAGAAATCTACCATGTGAATGCATTCCTTGCCCGCCCTTGACCGTGGGCACGGCTATTCGAATAGTTTTACACTCTGCAGAGGTTGTACAACTTTACCCACAAGAGATAAATTATCCTAAAAGTCAACACGCTTCCTTTGGCATGAGACCCAGATAAAATATCACAAAGCCTTTACCTTACTCTAATCTAGCTAGATACCACCCGCTGAGGTTTCACCGCAGGTAGGCTAACTGCCCGAACCGAAGCCCCCTCTTGCGCCATATGAGTACAGTAAATCTCTGTCCCTCACTATGAATAACCAGTCCATCCCTGGCACCCACTTTCCACTGGTGGCACCTAAACTAGACTATCATAAGTTAGTCAGCTAGGTCGTACCCATATAGACTTGTGGTTGTACGGTTAATGCTCAGTCTGGACAAACACAAGCGCCGGTCCTTAATTGACTAGGGTGGAACATACACTTTACAAGATCTCGTGCTTGCTGCACCAATCCAAACTTACCATCCACCCTAATCTAAACAAACTTTCACATTTTAGTTTATTTTAAAAGAACAGTGGCAACTCCAATTACCACTAATTTTTATAAATACAGGGGTATTACAATAATTCATAATTTTCCCATTTTCAAGATTTCAAAGGTATTAAATAGCGAGACTAAGCATTATACTACCATTCCACTAATCACAAAGATTCAGTAATAATCTCATTATTGAGACAAATGAAATTCTAGGGTGACAAAGGTACATGACATTCAATTTCAATGGAGGGTATAACAAGGTTGGTTTAACTAACCCTTAAGATTTGAACTAATATTTTTATATAAATAGCAATGCACATAATTTAAAATAATTAAAACATTTCGAAATCATAGGTTCAAGATGATCAAAGGAGACTTGCCTTGCTCGGAGACTTGATGTTGCGAATCGTTAAAATCGAACTCTCCGGATTAGTCGTAGTCTACACGCGAAGAACCAAACAAAATAAATTCAAATAAAACCCAATTAAAATCCAAAAATTATAAAATATATTTTGACGGATAGATTATGATTTTAGATGAATTTAGGAGAAAGAATCAACAGATTTGGAGTTCGTATGAGGGAGATCCAATATCTGGAAGTTTTGGACATCAGATGAAATGATAACAAAATACGAGGATTACTTTTTGAATAGTACGGTGTTCGATTGGCTACAAGGTGGCTGACGAATGGGCAAAATGGAATGTTGGCAATGAGGCGAAGGTGGTGACATGGGTACGGCGATGAGGAACGGCGGCAATCACCGCAGTGAGTGAAAAACTGCACCGACGGCACAGTAGCGACAACTGCAGGTTGGAGAGAGATAGTACCGAGTATGGAACGTGGAGATGTAAGGTGAGCGTGGGATAGTACATGGCATGGTGAAGTTAGGAAAATTATTGGCTAAGCTGAAAATTAATCGGAGACGATACAATCGACGTTTGAATGACGATAGTGGAGAAACAGGAAAATTTTGATATCTTGGTGCTCGGTAGAGCGAATCCAAAATCATTTGAAAGGTAGCTACCTGGGATGGTTTGGCACGATATGACGCGAACGGATTGGGGAAAACATCGCCGGATAGATGGGGACACGAGATGCCATTGGTGGCCATGGCGAGGTGTCGGAGGTGAAAATTTGTGGAGGCTTTTTGGGGAAACGGAAGAAAGCATGGCGTAGAACGCAGTGAGGCAAGTCTAAGAAAAATTATGGCATGGGCTAAGGCTTACCGGAGGCGACGAATCGACGTCGGGAGTCACAAACGGCCATTTTCACGGAAAGCTCAATTCCTGACAATTGGCTTCACGAAAAATTAAACAAAATGGTAGAAAAATTTCTTAGAGGCTAGGACACAATATGACGCGAACAAAAATCGAAGCGCTTACCAAAAAGGGGTGTACGCGCGAAGGTACAGTTTTAGTGTCTGGGCCTGACAAGGTCGACGAGGACTCGGGGAATCTTTAGGCGAGGGCGATGGAAGCACGATGTAGAACGTGTCGAGGCAAACTCAACGGTGCGAACGGCTCGGCCAAAGGACATCGGATGGTGGCGGAACACGGTGGAGAAGACATTTTGCGACCGTCGGGTTGACATCGGCGTTCCGGGCAAACGGAGAGGAGTTAGCATGTGGGGTTTGCGGCGAAACGAAGAGTAGAGCGTGGGGAACATGATGCTCACCTTGGTTTTGGTCGGGCATGCACGGACGGCCAGTGGCGACGCGAGGAACGACGACGCGCTATGGCCCACGGTGGCGATGGTGCTCCAGCAAAGTTCTGGCGAAGGCGAGGTGAGCACCGCGTAGAACGCGACGAGGCGAATCCGAGGATGTGCTCAAAAGTGGCAGGGCTCCACCGGACGAGGCGCAATAAGCCGAAGAACGCCGCTTGGAACACAAAAGAAAAACTCCGATTGCGCCCAAGAGAAGAGGAGTGGGGACTTGATATTTTCGGGGTTGAGTGAGGATGAGGAGGGGCTCACGGTGCTGCCTTTTATAGGGGCGGGGAAGGTCCGAGACGGGAGATCAAGAGACCATGTCCATCAATGGCATGGGTTAATTTCTCGCGAAACGGCTCATGAATGAGGGGAAAACGGTAGGGAAATGAAAGAGTTTGATGAGAGGAGTTGAATGCAATTTATTTCGCTAAAAACCGTTGAGAAAATCAAAAGTTATGGAAGGTTTAAGATGCAGCCATGGCAGCCGCGTACGCACTCGGGAACGGCATCGTCTCTGTGAAGAAGAATACTGTAGCAGGAGAGAGAAAATAATAATAAAATAATAATTGTTTTTCGAAAAAAAATAAAATAAATTCTAACAAAATTCAGAAAAATTTCACAGATATCCTTGGAACCCGAAAATACCAAATAAAATAATTTCAGATTTAATTGAAGTATATTTTGACCAATAAAAATATTTTTACTTTCTAACCTTTAATTTAATCAAAATAAATTCAAAAACTCCGAAAATTTAAAAAGAGGATAGAAATGAATAGATTAGAATTTTATATGAATTTAGAAATTTTAATGGGCTCAATTGGAATTAAAATGAAGAAATACGATCTTTTGGAAGTTTAAAAGGAGAGAAAAGGAATAAACTGATTCTCTGAAATTATTTTTGAACTGAAATGACATCATCAAGGGAAATGATTTTCAGAGGAATTATTTTTCTATGGAAAAAGGAATTTATGATGTTAGGGTGACGTCAGCAGAGATTTTGATTTTCTGGCCGAATTATTTTTCAACAGGAAAAGGGTTTTATTCACTGACAGGTGGGATTGGGCTGTCGGTGAGAGGGAAGAGAAAGGAGGAAGAAGTGGACGGTCGGACGAATGCCACGAGGTGAAAGAGAAATAAGGGCCATCGGATTAAAATGAAGCGGTAAGTGAAGGCGGGTGGCTGAGATTAAACCGGGCGAGGATGGATTGAATCAGGGAGCGACACGTGATGGCCGAGTAGAGAGGTTGAGCATTAAATTTGATTTAGATTTTGAAAAAAAAACTTAGATAAATCGAAATAAAGTTCAAATACTTTAAATTAATTAATTTGAAATTAAATTTTTCAGAGAGCGAAATTTTGGGATGTTACATGGAGGAAGGAGGTGAGCTCGCCGTCGTCGTCGGGGGGTGGGGGGAGGGGGTGATCGGGCTCTGGCTCGAAGTCGCTGTCGTCCGAGGGGGAGTGGGTGGTGGAGAGGCGTAGGCAGTGAGAGGGGAGGAGGGGGAGATGGTGGGGGAGGAGAAGGTGGCGGCGGAGGGCGGCGCCATGCGACGAGGAGGGTTTTGGGGGGGGGGCTTGGTGCTTCGATCTCGATGCGTCGATGGCGGAGTTGGCGCCATCTGGTCCGTTCGTTTATGACAAACAAAATGGACTGAGCCCAGCTGAGCGAAACTCGAGCATTTTTTTAAAAACCAAAATTTAGTACAGTTTTTCAGTTCTAATCCAATTTTTAGCCCAAATTTTGTTTGACTGAGCTCACTCGGGCTCAGGTCGTTAACCTTTTCCCTCATTGATTCGTTGGGTTCTAAAAACATATGAATCGAGAAAAACACAAAAATAAGATGATAGGAATGCACACGCGAAACTGTGGATTGAAACTATTTTAAAAAATCATAGAAAAAAGTGGAATGTATATAAAGAATTAGCTTTGGATAGGAACGCATGGAAGTTAGCGATCCACGTACCAGAACCATCAGAAAGTTAAGGCAGTGTTTTAGGCTCTTGGCTCAGATAGTATGTTGTACAGCTTAGGATTTTTAGCATTGTAGGTTTATTTCAGGCTCTCATCTCTTTAATCTTGAAAAGGTTTCATTCCTAGCCTACCCCAATTTGTTTGGGACAAAAGGATTTGTTGTTGTTGTATAGGAAAAAAGTGTTTGGATAGGAGTAGAAAAAACATATGAATTTAACTAGGAATCCTGACAGTGTAATAATATAGCACAATTATTTAACCAACAACATACATCAGGGCACTCACAAATGGTTTGATACTAAGCTTTGATACTAGAGGAGAAAGAGTGGTTAGATGACATTTTAGAAACAGCCAACCCAATAGCTTGTTACTTATGCTTGATACTATCTTTATCTTTACTATTATAAAAGAATGAGTTAGTGGTTGTAGATCCATTCTCCTTCAACCGCTCTATTTTCTTAACTTTTTACCATTCTCTACTTTCCAATCGATCAGAGCAACTCTCTTCTATATCACGATTCTCTATCCATTCAATAAGTTCCGTTGCAACGCACAGATACGTAACTAGTACAATTACTATAAATCAAATGGATGAATAGTACCTATTCCATAGGAACGTACTTATTTTCTTTGAAATTTCTTTGGATTAAAGAGGCCCCAAAAAAGTTTTACCCTTGGTAGAAGAAGGCAACAAACTTCAGGTGTGCACCGTAAAAAAAGAAGGGTCAGCTTTAGGTATGATCGGATGATATTGCAACAATTAGTACTTAGAAAAATGTAAGGCACGGTATGATTTAGTTCGGTCTCTAAAATTGAGTTTTGATCGTTAATTTCTTTTGCAATACTTTGTTCGTAATTATAAAATCATAATCATAATAAAAGTATTTTTAAATACGAATCCAACGGTATAATATACATATTGTTAGACTGGTTGTTGGTCAAAATTTGCAAACGTTAAATCCCGAAATACCTGAGTGCCCTATAATTTTGTACGGAGGGGTAACATGGAACAAAGTGATTTTTGGAAGCAACCCTTCTGTGATTGCAATTGCAATTACTGGTCTTGTGATTTTCAAAGTTCAATCCCTATTGACGTAGTTGCATGAGGTCTTGTATTGTCACATTTTTTTTGCATTGTTTTGTTTCATCAGTTGGACCCGAGGGGTGAATCCAACAAAAGGGGCTTTGTTAGGCTCGAGTTTACCTTCAGCCAGCTTAACCCCCCACCCCCTCCCGACGCGGTAGTTGGCCATGGCGTTGCCATGGATGAAAACTCGGAGCCCTGATCCCTAATGGAAGAAGCTGACTAGAAGAGAAATAGGCCTTTTTCTCAACACTTAGCAGTTAGCCCACATGTTTGCAACAACTAGTGTCCACAAGGCCTAATTAGGGCACATTCACCTCTCACCGCCCACCAGATGTAATGGAACGAGAAGGAGACCAAGTGCACACCTTGGGGTGGCTGAACCCAAAAACGGCGAAACCCTAGTGATGGGTGGCGGTAGGCTGGCTGGATTCATAAGTAGGGGAGGTGTGGCCGCCAAGGTGCCAAGCTCTAGGCTTCATTGCTCCAATCGGGGCTAACGGGTGGTGCGACCTAGTAGTCGCACGGGGAAGCTCGAGGCTCAAGCCCGGGGGCTGAGGCGGCAGGTGACATGATGAGGACAAGCCGAAGAGAGGAGGCCAACAGCCAGGACAGGGCTGCAGCCTGTTGGATATCGCCACATCAACCGTCGGGGCATGCGGATCTGCTGGGGAGGCAAGGAGATGGAGAAGACGAGGAGTGGTCGATGGGCATGGCCACAAGGGAGTGGGAGGTGACTGTTGGCTTCGCTGGTTTATCCTACTGCTGGGAGCCGACTCAATTGCGAAGAGAGAATTTGACTTTTCATCAACAGCTGACTTGGGGAAATTTTTGTATTTAATATTTTTCTAATTGTCTTGTTCTTTACTTCTTTACTATTTACTCTTGTTGATAACTTGATGTTGTATCAATGTATTGCATACTCTTGTTGATAACTTGATGATGTATCAATGTATTGCATAGACAATTAGACAGTAATATATTTAGTTGTATTTTATGTAGCGATAAGTTTTACAATAATTGTATGTATTGGCGAGGTATCATCATTATATTTCTCTTTTTTTGCTTCTCTTCTATTTATGTACAAATTTGGATTGTATAAGAGTACAAATTTACAGTAATTACATGATGCAACTTAGTCAATTGGATTGCCATTGGTATTCATTACCCTTTACCCAAGCCCGCACCCTCTCAGAATATGTGACTACTGGTGTTCTGCTTCCGAACCATTAAGCTTTGGTTATGATATTTCCTGTTAACTTACGAGGGTAAGTGTATAGCTTTACCAGTAAGCCATACACATAAGCACCTGAATATTTTTCAGGGTGCAACACTAACATGTATTTGTGCCCATGATGCAAGGCCTTCTATGTCATAACGTTGTGTACATAGGTATACTCAAAGCAGTAGAAATCTTATAAGAGGATTTGTCTATATATGTTGGGATACGTGGTAGGCTAGATTAGCGCAAATTAAAATTTCAACTACGTAAATCAGGAAGCCATGCGAGTAAGAGATCATGGATCATTACCATTAGATACATAGTGCAGCGGAAGAAGAGTTGAAGCAGTTCGGTTCAACGTAGCGCGCGTTGATGCAGTGGAAGTAGTCGATCTCCATAAGCCAGTTGTCTCTCCTCGTGATCGTCCTGATCATCACCACAGTAGCAGCAACGCCTCTAGGCTCTCTACTGAAGTCTACATGTCCAGAGGAACGCTGTGTGCTAGTGTGCTAGCACCAACGCGTACGACAAGCCTATGAGAGGTGGTGGCTAGAGTTTCGGGGTGTGTGTGTGTGTGTATGGGATGCATCCCTTAGCTCCACGCCTCTCTTAATATAGCCTTTCGATGGAACCCTTCGTTAGGAGGCCCAACAAGGTGTAAAGCCCACTTGGTCCATTAGTACCAGATCAATCCAAAATGATGTGTTCTAACCTATTAAGTGTGTGACCCTATAGATTTATGTGTTCTAGTCCGCAAGTCGGTAGCGGTCCCTAGCAGAATATAGCGACTTCCAAATATGTATAAAGATCATATTGGACAAACCTATATAGTGCTCATATATCGATTCTTTTGCCTCACGATATCAAATTGAACTTAAGACGAGAAGTGTGCCATCCTATTGTAGCTTGATCCTTTACTCGAATCTGTAGTGGATTACTCAGTTGCGATTTGACTCCCCAACCATATTCAGCACAGTCATACACTTCTTTAATCCAACCACATTGAGAGTCCTAGAGATATTTCTCTCGTTATATAGAAGGGACAAATTCTATTTTGATAGTTCACATTTCTTTGCATGTTTCATAATAAATCCGAAAGTTATCTTTATGACCACACAATTACGGAGTAGTGCTTGGTAACCTCTAAGTAAACTATTACACATGTAGAAAACTATGGCGATCTCAAGTCAAAGGATGTTACATATACTATGTATATGACCAATTGATGATACTTAACAATATAACAATTCCCGTAGTATCTTATGGTAGGTCAATCCAACACCATGTTCTTTAACATATATTCACATTATTGATTTGATATCCCTATATCCATGATTTATAAAATATGATCATCAATCAATACATGTGCTGATCTATAAATCCTATATTGCCCAGATACTTCGATACCGATACGGATACGCGATACCGCGATTCGTCATTTCCCCAAAAATGCCGATACGGTGATACGTTTATATATATAATAAATATTAAAAATAAGAAATTAATGAATTCTTATAAGGAACCGAGAATACCTTCATATTGATATAGCAAATTACTTTGTTCTCCAATCTCCAGTTCTCCCCTCTAGCTTTAAACCAATATAATGAACAATCTGCAAAGAATGAGAGAATAAATAAGTACATGTATCATATATGCAAATAAATAATAGAATTACAGTCCTGTTATTTGTGCACTAGGTTATTTATATATTACAGTCTTCTTCCTTCTTGCCCACTCAAAACCATCTTAAGAAAATTAGTGACAAGAATCAACAAGAATATGCGCAAGATAAATGAATAGTTGTAAATAATTTGCACCTCTATAAAACCAGCAAGACAACTCCACATTCGAGGTACAAATCTTGACTGATGGCTTAAGAGCACATGATCATTTTCTTTATCAAAGACCAACATAATCACAACCTGCAACCAGAAGGGAAAGGGAAACAGTGAATACAAATCACAAGATGACATTGCCAACTGCAAACACTACGAGGAATAGAGCAAAAATCATACAGGATCAACTCGAGGGTATATCCTCCTCTTGCAAGACTCGTTGCTGCACTGCCTTCGCCTTCCAGCTTCAGTAGGAATCGCCATTGCTCCACATGCTCCACAAAATTTTGCTGTGTTATGCCATTCTAGTAGTGCCCGAGCCTGCTCGAATCACAAATCAAATCAAGATTGCTTTTTGAGCCCTCGACCACAAAAAGTGTCCTAAATTAATGGCTTTTACAGATCAGTAGAGGTTGATACAAAATCAAGAACCAAGAAGAATCGAGTCCACATACGTGCCTGGCGATGGCGAGCTCCCCCCATGGCGTCCTTATCCTTCCAGTCCGTGGCCACCATGAGCGTCCTTAAATCCACAAACGCCGACCCATCCCCCCACCACTGACCCTCGCGCCCTCTTCCTCGCTGATGTCGACAGCCCAGTACGCCACGGCCTCCTTGCCCTCCTCGCCGTCCGCGCCCAAGAACACGAAGGCATCGGGGACACGCGAGGGCAGGAGCCACGCGAGGCGCCACGCAGGCGCCTCCGAGGCGGAGGAGGAGGATGGGGGAGGAGGGTACTCTGAGGCAGTGTGGAGTGGCGAGCCGAGGCGGCGTCGAGGTGGCGGGTCGAGGCGGCGTCAAGGCGACGCGACGGGCGGAGGCTGCGGGCGAGGCAGCGGGCGAGCGGAGGCGATGACGAGGCGGTGGGTGAGTTGAGGCGCCGGTCGTGGAGGCGATTGCGTGGAGGCGGCGGGGTGGGATGGCCGAATGGAATGGATTGGATCTGGATCTGGCTGGCTGGTGTGGTGGGTGAGGGGTATTAGGTTAAAAGTATCAGATAAGTATCCGAGAAGTATCGAAAAAGTATCGGGAATTATTTTTTTTAAATAATCATTAAATTAGGATACGTACAAGATACGTATTGGCGCGTATCGGGGCAGTATCCGTATCCTGTACAGTATCCGATACCGGTACGTGACTTTTGTGAAGTATCCACGCAACATAGTATAAATCATATTTGTCCCATATGATGATATAAATCAGAGATAATTTAGAATAACATCAAAACATAAATAAAGAGTTCTACGAGCAAGTCATATACTTGTTGATTAATAGGAAAGATATTTATTTAAAGAACAAAATAACATATTATTTAAAAGATCATAAACATAGAAATGATACAATCATCTCCATGGTCGCCTCTAGGGCATATAACTAACAAGTTTTCTAGATGTACCATGCATC
Organism: Dendrocalamus latiflorus; assembly: GCA_017311315.1. Classification (NCBI taxonomy): domain Eukaryota; kingdom Viridiplantae; phylum Streptophyta; class Magnoliopsida; order Poales; family Poaceae; genus Dendrocalamus; species Dendrocalamus latiflorus. Next base: position 21,924,706 of record CM029623.1, read on the forward strand.
CATATTTCGTGAACATGTCACATTGTGTCAAGGGCTAGGTGACAATCTTCGCATGCCACTATCACCAATGACAATAAAAGTCACATTGATGCCTTTGCCAGCATCATCTCATGATCTTTGTTGAAGTATAAGTGAATTATTCGTATTTTTTCATCAGCTTAATGTAACATCCTGAATTTTAGAGCCTTTTTGAAGCTTTCAAAATAAAATTCACCATTTGAATTTTTCTGGAATTAATTAAAGCTTAAATGGAATTTTTATGAATTAAAAGGATTTAATATGATTAAGTTAAACATTAAATTGTGCCAAAAGTATTTTATTTGAGTTCCCTGAGCCTCAAGAGTTTTTCTGGCATTTTATGTGATTTTTCTGGATTTATTTGCTATTTTCTAGAGCTCAAAATGATTTAATTGAATTTCTGGAAAAAGAAAAAGAAAAAGAAAAACCAGTCGGTCGAGCCGCACCCGCTTCCACCCCTGCCGCGTGTCAGCCATCCAGAACCCCGCCCCCGCATCGCAGCCGCCCGCTTTTAGCAAGTCGTACTCGTATACGAGTAGGACTCTCAGGTCGTATCCCACCCGGACTCGTACTCGTGGCCGACCAGGACACCTCTACGACCGGGTATAAAAGGGCCCGAACCCCTGGTGTCTCCCTCGTCCCAAGTCAAGCCTCGCCTCCGAGTTGAGCCGCAAACCGAAGTCGTGCCGGCCGCCGCTGTGGTCGTGCGCCTCGCCAAAGCCGTGGTCGTACGCGTAGCCGCTGCCGTGGTCGTGCCGGAGCCCGAGGTCGTGTCGTCCTCGCCGTCGTTTCGCCTTCGCCGATCTGCCGTCGCCGGTGAGTCCCGCCACCGTCCCTAGTCACCGCCGACCAGATCCCGCCGCCATCCATGGTCGTAGATCCGTGTGTCGTAGATCCGTGTGGTCGTAAGGTTCTACGACTACGTTGTAGAGCCTTAGTCGTAAGTCGTAAAGCCACCGGTAAGTTCGATCACGTGGTCGTAAACGACTTCATGGTCGTAAGTCTGCCTGAGTAGTCGTAGCCGCTGTGCAGTCGTAGCCGCCCGTGTGGTCGTAGTCGTAGATTGCTCTGTGTGGTCGAAGTAGTAGGTTCGACTACGTAGTCGTAATCTCGGCTGAGTGATCGTAGTCATGTGCTCGACTACGTGGTCGTAAAACCTGTAGCAGCTCTTGGTTTCAGTCGCTCAATTCAACGTGGTCGTTAGCTTCTGCGTAGTCGTAAGTCTTCTGCGTAGTCGAAAGTCTTTTGCGTAGTCGTAAGTCTTCTGCGTAGTCGTAAGTCTTCTGCGTAGTCGTAAGTCTTCTGCGTAGTCGAAAGTCTTCTGCGTAGTCGTAAGTCTTCTGTGTAGTCGTAAGCCATTCTCTGTGGTCGTAAACGGTAACGTGATCGTAAAAGACTTCATGGTCGTAAGTTCGACCGTGGTCGTGAGCGACTACGTGGTCGTAAGCTCCATCCGAGTGGTCGTAAATAACCGGGTACTCGTCAGCTGTGGTCGCAGGCCCGACTACGTGGTCGTAACCCCTATTGATCGTGTTTGCCGTGGTCGTAACCCTCCCGACCGCGATAGCCGTGGTCGTAACTCCCTCTCCGACCACGTTGGTTTCCGAAGACAATCTTTTTCTCCGATTTAAAATTTCCCAGAGCCCGTTCTTCTTCGTCCTAGCTCCGATTGACCCGATTCTTTTTCCTAAATTCATATAAAATTGAGCTCTATCTTTTGGTTCAGGTTTGGAAGTTTTTGGAGTTCATTTGAATTTTATTTGATTTTATTTTGTGTTTCGAATTGCGTTCTCTCTCGTTAGATCACGCGTTCGAAGGAGCGGAAGTTGGATTTGAAGATCAAGAGCCGTCAACTGAGCAAGGCCAAGGCAAGTCGTGTCCTTTGATCATGTTGAACCCAGTTTGCAATCTATTATTTAATTATTTTGTTTTAAATTATCTTGCATCGCTAGTTTTATTCAAACCCTTGTATTGGTAGTTATCGTCCCTATTGGTTATTTCCCTCCTTGATGTTTGGAATACCTTGATGCCATTGTCACCTTAGGTTGGGAAACTAATTAGTGATGCTATGTTATTTGTCACATTGGGTTGGTACGATTAGAATGCTTTGCCTTGCTTATTTTTGCGAAAGGGTTCATCATCACATGTGATTAATTAATTTGACTTAATGAGATATTGAATCGTGGTTGGTGCCACTGTTATAAAATTTGTGCCGTGACGTTGGTGCGTCATTGGCGGTGGTTATACAAAAATTGGTTTTCACTTGGGCGATTGATCGTGCAGTAAAGGGGGTGCGAGAGGCACATGGGATGTGGATGTTTCGCCTGGGTAATTCTTAAGGACTTAACTTTGTGCGCCACTGATCTGAGCTTTATTGTGCAAACCACATGTCTAGTATGGGATAGACCTGGCATAATAATTTGTGAAGTCTCCACTTTGGTTTTACTACTGATGTTGTTGTGGCGCAAGAGGGGGCAATTATCGACTAGGGGGTTGCCCTACTCAATGGCGAAACCTTAGCGAGTGGGATCAGGTGGAGATGGATCATTGTAAAAGCCTTGTTGTGATTTCCTTAGCGCGAGGCTAATCACATCGTGTGGGTACAGTTGTGCAACCTCTGCAGAGTGTAAAACTATTCGAATAGCCGTGTCCTCGGTCATGGACAATGCTCGGTGATTTCACACGAGGGGTAGAGTCTTTATGAAATCTGGTTGGGTTGAGCTGGGAAGTGAATGGTCAGTTCACTTGTGGTTATATTCAATTCCTTTGTTTATTTATTTAACGTCCTTTGTTAAAGATGCTTTGCAATCTATTTATTGTATTTACTTTAAATTGTTGCTTTATGCAAAAGTAACCCTTCAGCCATCCATTGTTAAGCTTTGCATATTATATTGCATTCATTTGTTACAAACGGCTTGCTGAGTACCAATGTACTCACGGCTTTATGCCCCTGTTGCTCAGTTGAGAAGGAGGAGTATCACCAGCAGGAGGTTCCAGAAGGAGAGTACTTCGACGTCTTCGCGGATTAGGCTTCGTTCTCCACTCGATAGCCTGTGGGCGTGTCGATTGGCTGCTGCGCTTTCTTTTGGATTTCCGCTGCTAGTTTTTGTTAAGCCCTTCAGGCTAATAATTGTAAGCTTGGCCATAAGGTCGTACTCTGATAATTATCAATATAATTTGGATTTTCCTTAGAATATCGTGATGTGGATGATATTTGTCTTTGTACATACCGTGTGCACTAGCGTGATCCTGGACTAGTGCAGAATACACAGGAGAGTCCGGATTTGTATATTCGGGTCTCTACACTTAAGCTCTTGAGTGAATTGGCTGTTACATATAACTTAACATAGTATCAAAGCTAAGAGGTCTTGAGTTCAAGACCTGGCTAACGTAATTAAAAATAATAACTGCAGCCCACTTCTATTTCACGTCTTAGGCCTGTAAAAGCTTACACGTGAGGGGGAGTGTTGAAGTATAAGTGAATTATTCGTTTTTCCTCGTCAGCTTAAGCTTTCGGATGAACTATGGTAGTGTATGCAACTTAATAGTCTTTACCATTAGCCTTGGATGCATATGTGCCATGGTGTGCATACACACCATATTACTATAGTAGCAATTCACCGTGTCAGTTTCTCTCAAAAAGGTCAGCAACAATTATGATCACTTCTGTTGCTACTTGCTACCCATATGTAGAATAGTGCACCCTTGTGTTTGTTGGCTGGGAGAAGCCATCATATCTTCAAGTGCTAAAATATGCGTAATTTGGCTATCTTTTATACATACGGTCAAAAGGTACATAAACATATATCAGATTATTACTTCTGTTCCATTTAAATAGGTTAGTTTGATTTAGGTTGGATATGGCCATATGGGCGATGAAAATAAAACATAGTCATAGGTAGGAAAGGGGAATCTACTCGCTTATTAGTATAGATTGCTTAATATTTGTGTGACACTATTTTCATATTTGCTCACATACTACCCAGTAGCAGCCGTTTTGTTTGTTAGAATAACGCTTGTATTCATCATGAGGCCAATGGGCCAATATATATACATGTACAGGTCTGGCATATATGCAGGAAACTCCTCATGTAATAGAGTAAATACACAGCTATGTAATACATATTTAACACCCCCCTCAAACTTATGGTGGATCAACAATATGAAGTTTGGAGAGGTGAAAACTGTGCTGGGCCCTAGTTTGTGCCTTTGTGAAAAAGTCTTCCAACTGAAACTCGGAAGGCACATACTGAAGAGCAACAACCTGGTTCTGCACCTGTGTCCGCATGTAGGAAGCATCAACACCAATATGCTTTGTAAGCTCATGCTTCACTGGATCTTTAGCAATGCTAATAGCACCTGTACTGTCAGAACAAAGAGGAGTCGATGCAGAAACAGAAACACCAAAGTCCTCAAGTAACCACCGTAGCCAAGTAACCTCCGCAGTCAACAAAGCCATAGCTCGCAACTCAGCCTCAGCACTCGAACGAGAAACTGCTATCTGCTTCTTATTCTTCCAAGCAATGAGAGAACCACCAAGAAAAACACATAAGCAGAGAGAGACCAGCGATCAGAGGGATCACTAGCCCAGGTGGCATCAGAATATGTCTGGAGCTGTAAAGATCTGGAACGAGGGAAAAAGAGACGACGAGAGATAGTTCCACGAAGATACCGTAGAACACGAAGAAGATGACTATAGTGGAGCTGAGTGGGAGCAGAAACAAACTGAATCAAGATATGCACAGGGTACGAAATATCAGGACGAGTGACACCAAGATAAACAAGGCTCCCAACAAGATGATGATAGTAAGTAGAATCAGCAAGAGGCTCACCATCAATGGGATGAAGATGAACGTTAAGCTCTGTGGGAGTCTCAGCTGTGCGCTGATCTGTAAGAGAGGCACAATCAAGAAGATTCTGGATATACCTTTCTTGGGACAGATAGAAACCATCAGGAGTAGAAATAACCTCAATCCCAAAAAATTAACGAAGAGGACCTAGATCAGACATAAGAAACTGCTCATGAAGACGCTCCTTGACAAAAGCGATATACTGAGAATCATCTCCAGTAATGATCATATCATTAACATACAAAAGGAGAAGCGTCCGACCACGAGATGAAGTGTGGATAGAAAGAGCAGGACCATGAGCACTGGCCAAGAAACTAGCTGCAGTGACAACAGAGAAGAAACATTAAACCAGGCACGAGGAGCTTGCTTGAGGCCATAGAGAGATCGGCGAATACGACAAACCATACCCTCAGGAATAGAATACCCAGGGGGTGGCTACATGTAGACCTCACGCAACTCGCCATTGAGAAAGGCATTCTTGACGTCCAACTAAGAAATAGACCACTGTCGAACAGAGGCCACAGCAAGAAGAGTGTGAACAGTGGTCATGTGAGTGACAGGAGCAAAAGTCTCATCATAGTCACGACCATGCTCCTGCTGAAAACCACGCACTACAAGACGAGCCTTGTAACGCTCAAGAGAACCATCAGAGCAAGTCTTAACCTTATAGACCCACTTGCACATGATAGGAGTAACACGCGCAGGAAGAGGAATAAGATCCCACGTGCCAGTACGCTCAAGGGCAGCGATCTCCTCCACCATCGCATGCTGCCACTCCTGATGAACAACAGCATCACGATAAGAAGTCGGTTTGACAAGAGCAGCGACAACAAACCAAAATGCTCAAGAGGCCGAATAGACTGGCAATCGCGAGGAGTATAACGAGGAGTGGCCAAAGGGGATGACCCGGCAAAAGGGGAGGGCATATCAGAAGGATCCTTAACTCGCGGGCGACGAGTATAGTAGAGAGGATAAGGAGGAACAAGATCAGGAGCAACCTCGGGAGAGGATGCCAGTGGTGAAGAAGGTGCTGACTAAGAAGGAGGTACCGGAGAGACTGAAGGCTGTGGTGGAGTGCTTACTATAGGACTGGAAGGAAAAGTCAGAAAGGAAAGCGGCTCAACAACAGATGCTGAAGTGGAGGAAGGAGAAGGACGAGGATAGAAAGGACGAGACTCATCAAAAGTAACATCCCGAGAAATCTACATCCGTCGGCCAACAGGATCCCGACAACGATATCCCTTGTGCTCAGTACTGTAGCCCAAAAAAACGCACTCAACTGACTGAGTGGTCAGTTTGGTGCGCTCACGAGGTGCAAGAAGAACATAGCACACACACCCAAAGAGGCGAAGACGGGAATAATCAGGAGTCTGGCCACAGAGACGCTCAACTGGGATCCCACCCTGAAGAGCAGAGGAGGGCTGAATGTTGATCAAGAAAGTGGCAGTAGAAATAGTCTCAGCCCAGAAATGTGGTGGAACAGCAGAAGCAAGCATGAGAGCACGAGCTGTCTCAAGAAGATGACTATGCTTGCTTTCAGCCACACCATTTTGAGCATGAGCACCTGGACAAGAAAACTGAGAGAGAGTGCCCTGCTCAGCAAGAAAACCATGAAGGACTCTCGACAAATACTCTCCAGCAGAATCAGCGCGAAAAACATGAATAGGAGAGTCAAACTAAGTGCGAACCATGGTGGCAAAGGTTTTGTAGATAGATAAAACCTCATTACGAGATGACATAAAGTATATCCATGTATGTCAAGAAAAATCATCAATAAAAATGATATAATATCGATGACCTCTTTTCGAAACAAAGGGAGCTGGCCCCCATATATTAGAATGAACAAGATCAAAATGATGCTGAGACACTGACTCACTAGAAGGATAAGGGAGTTGAAGCTATTTGCCAAACTTATAACCCTGACAATTTAGAGAAGCATCACCAGACACAGACCCTAAAAGACATCGATGAAGTAAGGAAGACATACAGGAACCAAAAGATATCCTAAGCGATGATGCCACTGAGCAAACGATGCGGTGGAGGTTGCAACAGCTGCAAAGGCAGTGGTGGAGGACAGCTAACCTAAACTAGACTATCATGATTTAATCAGCTAGGTCGTACCCATATAGACTCGGGGTTGTACAGTAGTGCTCAGTCTGGACAATCACAAGCGTTGGTCCTTAATCGACTAGGGCGGAACATACACTTTACAAGATCTCGTGCTTGCCGCACCAATCCAAACCAACCATTCGCCCCAGTCTAAACCAACTTTCACATTTTATTTATTTTTAAAAGAACAGTGGCAACACCAGTCACCACTTATTTCTAAATACAAATACCAGTTGAATGAAATATGATTTCCCATTCCAAAGTTACAAAAGAATTAAATAGCATGACTAAGCATTTTACTACCGTTCTAATATTACCAAAGAATTATATAATTCTCATTATTGAGACAAAAGAATTCCTAAGGTTACAAAGGTACATGGCATTCAACTTCAATTGAGGGCATAGCAATGATTGGATTAACTAACTTGCTAAAACAAAATTAAGACTCTACGTAAATAGCGATGCACATAACTTTAAAATAATTTAAAACATTTCACAAACATAGGTTCAAAATGATCAAAGAAAACTTGCCTTCTTGTGCACTAGTTGGTCCCACTTGCTGCGGTTCGACAAATTCTTCGGTGACGTCGGATTCTACGCGCAAAAAGACAAATGAACAAAGAAAATAAATACAAGAAAAATTCAAATAAAATTCTAAAATTCTAAAATAGGGTATATTTGGATAGATTATGATTTTAGAAAAATTTAGAAATTTGAACAGCTCAATTTGGAGTTAAAACGAGAAAGTTATGCTCATTTGAAAATCTCAGTTTGAATAAATCCATAAATTGTTAAATTTCTGACAGGTGGGACCCACTTGACAGAATTTACATTTTATTTTCTCTGAGTCTATGACAGGTGGGACCCACATGACAGTGAGCCCATTGCGTTCGATCTCTGACATGTGGAACCCCTCTGTCAGTGACCATACTAGCTGTTGGTCACTGACAGGTGGGACCCATCAGGCTCTGGGCCCATATGTCAGTGGCTAGCGCAGACAGGTGGGGCCCAGACGCCAGTGGCCAGCGCAGTCAGGCGGCCGCTGACGAGTCGGGCCCGGCTGTCAGTGCAGAAATTAAAAAAATGGCTCAACCTCAACGTGCGGAGCCGGGGCTCGAACGCGCGCAGAGGGAGCCAAGGGGGGAAAGGATAACGCTGCTAGCCATCTGGTCACTCGGGTGTTGCTTACCCATATAGGGGGCTTTTACCTTTTGAACCAGTCGGCAGCGGGGGGTCGGGCAGAGGAGGTCGGAGGCGGCGTGCCGGCTGCGAGGAAGTGGCGAAGACGGCTCAGGTGCTCGGGTGCTCCAGTGCGGCGGCGTTCTGGCGACGGGGAGGCTCGGCCGAGGGGTCGGGGAGCTTCGCACGGGCGCATGGATGCTCAAGGTGGCGGCGGCGGGCTCTGGGGAGGACCGGGGCGGTGGCGATCGCTCACCGGAGTGCGGCGGAGCTTGGAGAGGGAGAGAGCACGGTGGCGGGGCACTACGGTACTCGGGAAGGGACGGGGAGAGCAGTGGGAGGTTGTGCGGAGGGAGGCGGGGCCGAGTGGGGTTTTATTGGGGCTAGGGAGGGGGCAATCGGCGAGGATTGCTCGCCGGATTTCTCGACCGGCGCGGATACGGTGGAGAGATTAAGGAAGGAAGGGGGCCAGAGAAGGAAGGACAGCGCGGGAATTGGGGATTCGGTCCAGGCGGCGCACAGGGTTTCCAATTCGGAGAGGAGGTGGCGAGGGAAAGACCGGATTTGGCGTGACTTCGGTCGGCCGGAGCAAGAAAGGAAAGAGGAGGGGAGAAAGGAAGGTGGCACGGGGAAGGGGAAGACGGGCCTGACCAGCGGGCCCGAGCGGCAGCGAGAGCAGGGCGCAGGCGGCTGACGGGTGGGGCCCGTGGGGCAGTGAGAGGAGAGAGAGAGAGCGGGGTGCGGACGGCGGGATGGGCCGGCTGAAAGATCAAGCTCCGTTTAAGTTGGTTTTGGTGTTAATGACAAATGCCATTATGAGATTTTGATGTTAATAACAAATACTTTTAGAATGTATTGGTGATAATGACAAATGTATATATGAGACTAATATGTTTGTCTAAGTTTATTTATATTTAGTCTCATTTGGAAGGAAAGATGAAATCAAAGAGGTATGCATTCGAAATCACTTTCTCATATGTTAATGCATTCCTTAGATCTAAGATATAGATTGAACTCCTCAAAATAGTTCAAATGAATATGTGCATATGTTCTTCTTCATGTATACTTGTATGCACACATTTAGGGGGAGCTCTCTCTCTATGTTTTGGAGTTTCACTAGTATTGATCCATGTTTCCTTTTATACATACATTGGGATCAAACTAGGAGAATGCATTCATTAAAAATCTGTTTTAAAACCAAAATTGTGCTCTGTCTGGAAGAGCGGTAGTACCGCAGTTTTGAACGTCGGAACTACCGGAGAGCGGTAGTTCCGCGCCCAGAAGCGGTAGTACCGGGGAGCGGAAGATCCGGTTTTCGAGCGGATCCTTTTTTCCAGAGAGCACCCTCCGGACGCTTTTGAGATTTCGCGGGATCGGAAGTACCGGCGGTTTCAACGCCGGAACTACCGCAGGGTGCGGTAGTTCCGCAATTTGGAGCGGTACTTCCGGAACCCGGAAGCTCCGGAGGTAGAGCCGAGCCTTTTTTCCAGAGAGCGCCAAGTTTGGTTCCGGCTCAAGCGGAACTACCGTAGAGCGGTAGTACCGGAAGTTACAACGGCGGTAGTACCGCACTTTGAATTCAAATGATTTTATATTCAATTTATTATCTCATTATTTGTTGAGATTGTCATGAATTACTAAAAAGGGAAGATTGTTGAATCTAGTTCCCCCATTATGTGTTAATGGTGAAGTTTGGTAATTGATGACAATTGTTTTGTGGACTAACGGTTTCCATGAGTTGGATGAATAGGTTAGGTTCCACAAATGAAGATGACTTGGATGACTTCATGTGTTGAAGATCATCAAGTCAAGATTGAGATGAAGATAGCTTCATGAGATGAAGGCTATCAAAGAAGAAGATGATGTGTCATGAGTTGATGCATGATGATCATGTGTTGATCAAGTCAAGGAAGACCATCATGTGTTGATGGAGTTGATGAGAGGGATGCATCATGAGTTGATGCATATCGAGATGATGACCCAAGGCAAAGGTATGACTAGCTAGGGCTAAGGATGTGTTCCTAGTCTTTTACCGGTCTCGGTGGTTGGTTGAAAGACCGGATTGCTAGTATAGGTTGCCGTACTATTAAGAGGGGTCATATCTAGTAGTTTGAGTCTCATCATGTGTTGATAGCTCAACCTCACTTGCTCTAGCTCATCTTGGCATGAGGCTTGCATTTGCGAATGTGTTTTGCAAATGGTTGAAGCTCATGTGACGAATCCTTGTAACATGTGACTATACTTTGCAAATATGTTTTGCAAAAGGTTGAAGTCCATGTACCTACTCCTTGTGACATGATCTAAGTTTGCAAATGTGTTTTGCAAAAGTTGGAGAACATGTATTATCCCTTGGCATGGTCTAAAATCGTTTAGTTCTATTCCCTTTGGACATAGACCATGAGAGTGACTCTTTTGGATCTCTTTTGATTTCTGCATTGATATAATGTGTTTTAGATCATGCAAATAGATGAGTTGTGTAGCCCTTTGAATAAGCTTTCCATAGAGTCCAAGATCACTCAATTCCGACATCGGAGTCAAAAGTTATGACCGTTTTTCTGAGTGCTGTCTGTGCTGAAGCGGAAGTACCGCGCCGACTTCCCGGTAGTACCGCATTTTATAACTACGGTAGTACCGCAAATGGTTGACTAACGGCTATTTTTCTAGCCGTTATGGTGGGGAGCGGTAGTACCGGTCCTATAACGGCGGTAGTACCGCAGAATCCTGTTTTTGACTCCAACGGCTAGTTTTGAGGTGTGGGTTATAAATACTCCCTTGTGGCCGGTTGGGGTAAGGTTTTAGGGACTCCATTTCACTCTTTTGAGCTAGTGTGAGGCTCTCCACTCAATTGTGCATGTGTTGCACTTTGTGAGAGAGGAGAGGTGATCTAGAGTGCATGTGTTGCATCTAGAGGAGGACTTTGTGTCCGGATTGAGCTTGTGCATTCGTTGCACGTGGTGAGAGTCAAGTGAGAGACTTGACTTGTTACTCTTGGAGTTTGCCGACTCCTAGACGGCGTGGGAGGCGTCGTGCCCGGTGATCTTCTCAAAGAAGCTTGTGAGAAGGCCCGGCGTGTGTGAAGGTTGGAGCTCACCTACCCGGAGCGGGAAGAGCTACCACTAGTGGATTGAGGTGGAAGGCTTAATTCGTGGAGCCGGTCCAATTCGTTTGGGCTAACCTCAACGTGGATTAGGGGAGACCGGCAAGTCTCCGAACACCACGGTATAAAGAGAACGTGTCATTTGTGGTTTGCTTTCTTGTGCTCTTTTTACATTCAAGCAATTTACTTACTTAGCATTATTTTGATTGCTTGTAAATCTAGAATTGCAAAGATTGACCTAGGCTAGACTTGTTGGTGCACTTAGGCGAATTTATTTGACTTAGGCACTATTTGTACTAAACCAACTTGAATTTAGCTTCCGCATGTATACTTGGTTTAGGCAATTAGAAAAGCTCTTGAATTGATTAGTATTAATTTGAAGAAAATTTTAAAACCGCCTATTCACCCCCCTCTAGTCGGCCACCTCGATCTTACACCGGCGCGGGCGGCGTGACGCGTATCGGGCCGGCCAGGTGGCGGCCCGAGAGGAGGGAAAGGCGGGGTGAAGCGGGTGACGCGGCCGGCATCTGGCCGTCCACGTGGCGGCCAGAGGGTAGAGGAGGAGATTTAAATTTTTATTTCTGTTTTTAAGATTTTCAGAAATGCATAGTTAATTAATTAAACCTCAGAAAAATATGAAAATACCTCCAAAAATTCCAGGAAAAGTCGTAGAAGCTCCTGGTGACATTTTGGACTTAATAAGATTATTTTCAACTAATGTTGGTATTTAATTTTTAAACTTAAGATACTTTTCAAAATTTAAAAATAGGTTTTAAGCTCTAGAAAACTCAGAAAACCAATTAAAATCCAAATAAATCCAAATAAAATTCAAACACTTTAAATTAATTAATTTGAAATTAAATTTTTCAGGAAGAGGATTTTTGGGATGTTGCAAGCCTGGAGAAACCTTCAATAAAGCGACGATAATAACCGGCCAACCCAGAAAGCTTCTGATCTCAGATACTGACTTTGGTTGCGTCCAATTAAGCACATCATTTACTTTTTCGGGATCTACGGACACTCCTCCCGCAGAAATTACATGACCCAAGAAAGCTACCTTCTTCAACCAGAACTCACACTTGCTAAACTTGGCATACAACCGGTGTTCTCTGAGCTTTTCCAAAACTATCCTCAAATGTTCTGCATGCTCTTCCTCATTCCGGGAGTATATCAAAATATCATCAATGAATACTACCACAAACTTATCCAAATATTCCATGAACACCTTATTCATCAGATTCATGAAATATGCTGGGGCAATTGTTAGGCCAAAGGACATCACTGTAAACTAATACAGTTCATAGCGAGTAGCAAAAGCGGTTTTTGGTATATCTTCTGGTCTTATCTTCAATTGATGGTAACCTGATCGAAGATCAATCTTAGAGAATACACATGAACCTTTTAACTGATCAAATAAATCATCTATTCGGGGCAAAGGGTACTTGTTCTTAATCGTCACATCGTTCAAAGATCTATAGTCCACACACATGCGAAGACTGCCATCTTTCTTCTTCACTAGAAGTACTGGTGCTCCCCAAGGCGAAGAACTTGGTCTTACAAAACCTTTATCTTGCAGTTCCTGAATTTGCTTCTTAACTTCGGCCAAGTCATTTGCGGACATATGATAGGGTCTCTTGGAAATCGGAGCTGTACCGGGTACCAGGTTGATAACAAATTCAATTTCTCTGTCTGGCGGCATTCCTGGCAAATCTTCAGGGAATACATCTGGGTATTCACTTACTATAGGTACCTTTTGAACCAGTCGGCAGCGGGGGGTCGGGCAAAGGTGGTCGGAGGCGGCGTGCCAGTGGCGAGGAAGTGGCGAAGACGGCTCGGGTGCTCCGGTGCGGCGGCGTTCCGGCGATGGGGAGGCTCGGCCGAGGGGTCGGGGAGCTTCGCACGGGCGCGTGGATGCTTAAGGTGGCGGCGGCGGGCTCTGGGGAGGACCGGGGCGGTGGCGATCGCTCACCGGAGTGCGGCGGAGCTTGGAGAGGGAGAGAGCACGGTGGCGGGGCGCTACGGTGCTCGGGAAGGGAGGGGAGAGCAGTGGGAGGTTGTGCGGAGGGAGGCGGGGCCGAGTGGGGTTTTTATAGGGGCTAGGGAGGGGGCAATCGGCGAGGATTGCTCGCCGGATTTCTCGACCGGCGAGGATACATCGGAGAGATTAAGGAAGGAGGGGGAGGCAGAGAAGGAAGGAGAGCGCGGGAATTGGGTATTCGGTCCCGGCGGCGCACAGGGTTTCCAATTCGGAGAGGAGGCGGCGAGGGAAAGACCGGATTCAGCGCGGCTTCGATCGACCAGAGAAAGAAAGGAAAGAGGAGGGGAGAAAGGAAGGTGGCGCGGGGAAGGGGAAGACGGGCCTGGCCAGTGGGCCCGGGTGGCTGACGGGCGGGGCCCATGGGGCAATGAGAGGAGAGAGAGAGAGTGGGGTGCGGACGGCGGGATGGGCCGGCGCAGGCGGCGTGGCGCGTATCGGGCCGGCCAGGTGGCGGCTCGAGAGGAGGGGAAGGCGGGGTGAAGCGGATGACGCGGCCGGCATCTGGCCATCCACGTGGCGGCCAGAGCGTAGAGGAGGAGATTTAAATTTTTATTTCTGTTTTTAAGATTTTCAGAAATGCATAGTTAATTAATTAAGCCTCAGCAAAATATAAAAATACTTCCAAAAATTCCAGGAAAATTCATAGAAGCTACTGGTGACATTTTGGACTTAATAAGAATAGTTCCAACTAATGTTGGTATTTAATTTTTAAACTTAAGATACTTTTTAAATTTTAAAAATAGGTTTTAAGCTCTAGAAAACTCAGAAAACCAATTAAAAGCCAAATAAATCCAAATAAAATTCAAACACTTTAAATTAATTAATTTGAAATTAAATTTTTCAGGAAGAGGATTTTTGGGATGTTACAGCGTTCTAGCAATGTGAGAAGCTGCTGAGTGTCAGAGGTACCAGAACTCTGCTGAGAGGAGGAACCTCCAGTGCCCCTCGGAGGACGAGCACCACGACGAAGATCCTTTTTCTTCTTGTAGCGGAACTGTTCCACATGTCCATCCTTGTTGCAAAAGGTGCAGTGAAGTCCCTTACTAACAGCAGCTATCACTGGTGGAGGCACAACTGAGGAAGGAGTAACCAAAGGCACAGCGGGTGTAGAAATCGGAGAAGCCGCCAAAACCGAAGAAAGTGATGATGATGATGATGATAGTAGACCCGCTCTACGAAGTCAAATCTCCTCAGTACGAACAATTGCAAGGGCCTCTAACAAAGTCACACGACGGTGACAAGCCAACAACTAAGCACGAGTCTGCTCAAACTCAGACCGGAGACGTGTCAAAAAATCGTAGATGTAGTGAAGCTCCATGTGAGACTGCTGACGCTGACAACACTAACAGGTGCGGCAAACATCTGGCCCCAAAGAGTCGATCTGATGCTATATCGCAGACAACTGAGCATAAAACTCAACCACAGTGGCATCTCCCTGCTGCAGCAACTGCTCCTGTCGCACAACAGCAAGGTATAAGGAATCACCATATGGCTTGTAGCGGCTACGCAGATGTGTCCACATCGCATGGGTAGAAGCCAATCCAACAACATCACCGGTGAGATGCACCTCCATGCTAGCAACCAAAATAGTAGAGGCACAAGCATCTTCATCAATCCATGTCTTGTAAGCAGTATACTGAGTCTAAAAAGTCTTTATGGCATCCTCAAAAGTCTTTGTACGAGCGTCTTCGGAAGCATCCTTCGGGAGTACAGGCTCAGTAGGTGGAGTAGGACAAGACGGGCAAGGCAACTTGCCAGTAAGAAAATCCCAAAGGCGCTGACCACGCATGTGGAGGCGCATGTGCTGAAACCAGTCCCGATAATTGAGATCATCGAAGATCATCGGGCAACGAGGAACAGAAATGGAGCCTGCAAAAGAAGACATTTTTTCTCTTTTTTTGCAAAACTATAAAAAACTGTCATTCACTCACTGGCTCATTCATTCGTAGAAGCAGAGAGCCCAGCAGAGAGCGGCGGCTGGCGACGACGGGCAGACGCGGCGGTAGCAAGATCGGCGGCCGGATCTGGCGGCAGGCACCGGCGGCAGAGCGGCAGCCCGACAGTGACGCTGGCGGCAACGGATCAGGCGCGGCGGCGGCAAGATCGACGGCCGGATGTGGTGGAGACGACCCGGGCGGCGCGGCGGCTCAAGCGTCGGCCGGATCTGGCAGAGATAGCGTCGACTGCGGCTCGGGGCGGAGGCCCGAGATACGGCCGGGTTAGCAGCAGCGACTCGGGCGACGACGGCCCGTGTAGTAGCGGCGTGGGTAACGACGGCCCAGGCGGCGGCGACGAGCGGCGGTGAAAAAAAGAAGGAAACAAGCGGTAAGCCAGGCAAAACCCTAGGTATGATGAAACCGTAGGTATGACGAAACCCTGGCTCTGATATTATATTAGAATAACGCTTGTATTCATCATATATATATATATATGTATATATATATATATATATATATATATAGACACACACACACAAGTCTGGCATATATGCAGGAAACCCCTCATATAATAGGGTAAATACACAGCTATGTAATACATATCTAACACTGTTCAATCCTTTGCCAACTTACAGTATCACAAGTGTTGGACCGAAATGGCGACAGAGGGGGGTGAATGTCGATCTCTAAAAATCGCCCCCAAAGAGTATCTTCTCCTCCAATAGCTATGGAAGCTATGAAGGTAGAAAATAAGCCCTCACAGGAAATCATAGAGACAAGGAAAAACTAGACCCAGAAAGGAGCAATCAAGAAAAACAAATTCAGCGCAAGACTGGCTGCAAGCGGTAGTACCGCTGGGACGAGCGGTAGTACCGCTGAGCGGTAGTACCTCTCCAGGAGCGGTAGTACCTCTCGAGAAAAACATCAAACAGAGCAGGCGACAGAAGCTTCGGATTTTTGGCTAAATCAAAGGTTTTCTTTCAATCTTTTTGGACCAAAGCCTTACTACAACATACTAAGTAGCAAGGGGACTTTGGGAAACAAATAAATCACACCAAGAAGCAAGAATTTCAGATTATGGGTAAAAATCTGAAATTTTGCAAGACCCGAGCCAAAAATCAAATTACTCCCCAACCTTTGATCCTTTGGTCATGAAACTTTGAGGATAGATTGGCAATAGCCCTAGGACTCTACAAGCCAAGTTTCATGCCATCTCGCGAAAGGAATCAAGATTTGCATAAAACCCTAGAAGGAGGAAATGAAGAATATGGAGGCTCAAAAACCCAAATCTGAGATTAAACGAAGTTTGCTCTTGGGAAACTTGATCAAATGATCTTGATGCATTATCCCAACATAGAGCAACCCATTTTAGGCCTTCCCAGTAAGAAACAACAAGAATCTCAAAAAGGCAAGAATTCAACAGAGAGGTGCATCGAAGAGAAAAATGAACAGAGTGACAAGAACTGAATCAATCTCAAACTCCACCATCTCATATTGATAAAGAGGAAAGGAGATACATGATTGATACAAGAGGAATGATTACAGGCCACTCAATCCATCCTCTCCCTCTCCCCAACTCAAGAACACACTCACACTGCATGCTTGGTAGGGGATGAACACACACAGAGAGAGGAGATGATCGTGGGAGACACTCCCTGCTGCCCACACCAACTCTCCAACCACTAAAGTCTAAAGCCAAAACAAACTCACAAAGCCTCTTTTGACTCTAGCAAACCCTAACTCTCTCCCAAAGCCATGAGGAGGCATGCAGCCCCCTCCACCTATTTATAGCGCTTGGCTAACGGGTCTCCACCCCGTTACGCCCGCTAAATCCAACGGAGCCCGCTCCCGCTTGTGCAGCCTTGCGAATTTACCGATTCGCCCCTCGTGCACCTTCCGGGAAGCTTCCGCGCTCCTTATCGTCCACGACTCGCAACCACATCGAATCTCCGTCGTCTTCGACACATCCGACCGTTCTGACCTCGACACCTCCCTGTGTCGAGTCCGGTCACCTCGTGTCTCACCACGACTCCGCCTCGACGTCCTGCAGTCACACAGACAAGAAACACGTCACATAGCACCGCTCGATACATGAAAGCGTAAATAACACAAGCACAACATACTTACTCATGACGAAGTCCAAACCTGTCGAATCATCGGAATATGCAACCTAATCCCATACGACCAAGTTTGACCAAGTCCGACCGAGCCCGTTGCACCACGTAACGACATGGTCCGACCACATAAACCAAACTCAACTATCCTAAACCTTTGTCAATTACTCATCATTCACAAGGAGTCACGACCACATGGTCTCTCAATCTCCCCCTTGATGAGTATATTGACAAACGCAGAAAAAGCATGAAGTTGAGTTTGAGCAAGAAGTCAAACATGGTCCAAAGGAAGAAAATGAAGCTAACGACCATGTCGACACAAGGAGTAAAAGAAAGAACAAGTTTTTCTCAAGACTCCCAAGATGGCTTTTTCTACCACCCTTCTCCCCCTTTTGGCAATAAACACATCAAGGTTGCAAAAGAGAGAATATGACATATCAATGGATGAAAATGGCTGAAGTTTGTTTATTTTAAGCAGGTGAGCCATAAGAATTATCCATAATGACCATACTCAACTACACCCAGCCAGAACTCAATAAAAGGCTATCTAGATCATGACAAGATATGTATATCCTAGCTAGAGCACATAGATGACGATCTGAAATGTAATGCATTTTATGAGCATGTCAAGTCATCAAAAGCAAAGTCTAACTAGAGATATCCAAGGATGATGCAGGTCATGTCAATAAGCTAAGCGGAACAAGGAAGCTAATATTGAGTCCGAATAGAGTGCTATAAGCTCAAGATTGAAACGTTGGTTAAGTACTTGGTTCTTTTTGTAGCTTAAGCAAATTTCGAAACCAGGAGGCTGTCGGACATAGACCTCTTCCTCAATAAAGCCATTGAGAAAGGCACTCTTGACGTCCATCTGGTAAAGCTTGAAGCCCTTAGAAGCTGTAAAGGCAAGCAGGATTCTAATGGCTTCAAGTCTAGCTACAGGAGCAAAAGTCTCCTCAAAATCTAGACCCTCAACCTGGGAGAACCCCTGAGCTACCAGTCTAGCCTTGTTCCGAATAACCACTCCATCCTCGCTCTGCTTGTTCTTAAACACCCACTTAGTCCCAATAACATTGTGACCTCGCAGGGGCTCGACAAGCGACCAGACCTTGTTCCTCTCGAAGTTTTCTAGCTCCTCATGTATGGCATTGACCCAAGACTCATCAGATAAAGCATGAGAAACATCTTTGGGCTCAAAGGAGGCAATGAAAGCAGAATGGAGATAGAATTGAGATAATCCAGATTTTGAGCGAGTAACACGCTCGAAAAGATCTCCAATAATCTGCTCGGAAGGATGAGCTTTCTGAATATGTCTAGGAGGTCCAGGATGAGATGAAGAAGTGGCCTCTACCTCGTGAGCTGACGAGGTAGGGACAGAGCCACCAGCTCCAGAGGAAGCCGAAGGCATGGGCTGATCTCCCCGAGGTGCGGTGGAAGAAGGCACCTCAAGGGGTGGATGAGGGACTGGATTGGGTAGACAACTCTCATCTCCATCGTCCTCATCATCCACAAAGATGGGCTCGGACTGCTCTAAAGAACCTGAGATATCGGGCCTAGTCCCTGGACTGGCCTCGTCAAAGGTCACCTCACAGGTCTCTACCATTTTACTAGACTCATAGTTCCAAACCCTATAAGCCCGCGAAGAAGGCGAGTAACCTAGAAAGATACCATCACAAGAACGCGACTCGAACTTGTCTAGGTTCCCGGACTTCAGAATAAAGCACTTGCAACCAAACACACGAAAATGAGAGACGCTGGGCTTTCGCCCGTATCTCAACTCATAAGAAGTACGGTGCAAGTGAGCCCTAAGAAAGACTCGATTTGAGACATGGCACGCGGTTGCTATAGCCTCAGCCCAAAACTTTCGCGGTGTAAAGTACTCATCAAGCATCGTCCTGGCCATCTCGACCAAGGTACGGTTCTTCCTCTCCACAATGCCATTTTGTTGTGGGACGTGCGGAGAAGAGAACTGGTGCTCTACACCTGTCTCACCACAGAAACTCTCAAAGTAAGAATTCTTGAACTCCGTGCCATTGTCACTGCGGATCGCTCATAAGGCACCCGAGAGCTCAACAGAAAGCCTACTGGAAATTCCTCGGAAATGTGAAAAATGTCTCATCCTTCGAGGCTAAGAAAAACACCCAAGAAAACCTCGAATAGTCATCGACCACGACAAGAACATACCACTTCCCTCTAACAGACTGCACTCGAGCTGGTCCGACTGTGTCCATGTGGAGCAGCTGTCCCGGTGCATCGGTCATGGTCACAGTGACCGAAGGGTGAGAAGCGGCAACCATCTTGCCGTGCCGGCATGGAGCACAAACAAGGTCTTTGACCATTTTGAGCTTCGGCAGACCACGAATGAGGTCGTGGCCGCTAACTCGGGTCAAATGGTCAAATCCGATATGACCAAGTCTCCTATGCCAGAAAGAGAGGTCGCGGGACTCAGAAGCAACTAAACACCTGAGAGGATCACCAGAAGACTCAGAAAAATCAGCACGAAAGATCCTCCCAAAACGAGAAATCCCGCAAACCAGACTACCCGAAGAATCAAGAATTTTGCAGTTGTTTTTCTTGAAGCTCACCTCGAAACCGTCATCGGTAAGCTGAGAAACGGAAAGCAAATTGTACTGCAGTTTACTAACCAAGGCAACATCCTTAAGAATAAAAGAAGCATTAATACGCACAGTACCTTTGGCGATGACGCGCCCAGACGAAGCGTCTCCGAAGGTGATCGTCTCATCACCTGGAGCGGGCTAGGGAGGAGAACCAACGGGAGTCTCCGGTCATATGACGAGAACAACTGGAGTCTACAAGCCAAACCTTCTCCTTCCCTACCCGTCGAACCTGAGTCAACAGGAGAGTAAAGTCTCAGTACTGGGGTAAATCAAAAGTGATTTTGGCACCCAATACTGAACAACACGTCGAGCAGATGAAATAGTCAAGCACGACTGAGCTCTATCTACCCTACGCTCTCTGTGACTCAAAGAAGCAGAAGGTCCGTGAGCAGACCTGAAGCTGTTCCGCCACTGATCGAAATGCATAAGCCCAGACCTAGCGAAATGGACTACCCGGCACAACACGACACAGGCTCGGATTGGGCATGGCCTGATTAGACCCAGCACGGCTGGCCCGAATAAGTTATCATGTTGTGCCATACCGTGTCGGCTCATGTGCCTACCCTCTGATCCAGGTACGACACGGAGAAGGGTCAGGTCATGTCGGGTAGGCCTAGACACGTTTAGCCTAACGAGCCACCGATGGCTTGTTGAGCATAGTCGCAAGTATTTTAATGTCATTTACAAATAATTTTATCACCAATCGTAAGTAATTTTACTACTAAGTCACTTATTTGCACCTAGAAAAGTGCAGTAACCATAACACGAGTAATTTTATTGCCAGCTATAACCAATTTTACTACACTACCACAGGAGAGTTACTATACAAATCATGCCGGGCCAGCCCGTCATGCCGAGGTGCTGGCTCAAGCACGATACGTCTAGTCGGGCTGGTCGACACGGCCCCTTTACTGTTCATACAATGTCGTGTCCGGACTAGGTTAACAGTACCATGTCTCGGACTGACATGGTTGGCCTAACCCATTTGGTCAGGTCACAAGCCTATCATGTGCTGCTCCTGGTTGCAACACAACGATCTTATTCTTTTCGGTTGGGGCTGATGACTTTGGCTGTATTTATTGAGATGGTAGCGGACGACAGAAACGCTGACACGACTGACACGCTTGAGAAACCATTTAGAGAAGAAGATGCTTGAAGAAGCCACTTCGTTTATTTCAACTTTCAAGAAACTATGGGGCATTCGTATTAGATTTTGCTGATGGCTTTTGGCTGTGGTTTATGGTTTTTGGATAAAACAAATAGTAATGGTTGAAATAAGAGGTTTTAGAAAGAGAGAACGAGCAGTGGAAAAGGTAAAGGAGAGACACATGCACGTAACGGAAGCGAGAGGAGTAGGCTACACGTGATGCACGTATGACCCCTGTCTTATCCTCGAAACTAGACGGTAACGAGAGTAGTAGATAAGATGCTTCAAAAAACTAGACGTTCGTATTCTCTTTTAGCTTTTTTTTATAAAAACATAGAAATAAAAGACAATACAATTAATATCTAAAACTAAGAGCCACCCTAAAAACAAAAAAATAGAAAGAGGCGGACACTTCTCCAAATTCCGTCACCCACCCAGCCAACCTTACACCCATTACAGTCATATCTCCAACTGCCAGTGCCCCGCTCCTCCTCGCTCAGCATCCTCCCATCTCTCTCCAGTCGAGGGCGGCGCCTGGCAGGCGAGCGAGTGCTCTCCCTTCTCCTTAGCATACTCCCGACGGCGAGCGAGCGAGGATGACTTGACCACGGGAGGCGAGCGAGCAGGGCCGCGACTGGAGGCGTGCGAGCGAGGGGAAGGCGTCGCCCGGCGGACGGCGAGCGAGCGAGCGACGAGGGCAGCGGCTGGAGGCCGGCCGACGGCGACAGCGACGGGCGTCTTCCCGGATCCCTGCCTCCGCTCCTGCATCTCACTTTCCTCCTGGGTTTCTTCTTCTCCCTCACCTTGGGTGTGTCTTCCTCCGCCAAACTGAAGGTATGGAACCCAAATCGCCCAGATAACTAGATTGTGTAGTTGGATCTGTAATGGATGTTGGTAGATCTGGCTGTTTCACATGAGCATTGCTGTTCATGGTTATTCCCCATCGCTATTCATGAACATTGCTCTGTGATAGATGTTGGTAGATCTGTGGTAGTTCGGTCATTCCCCATTCATACTTGTTCTGAAATCTCTCTGTGGTAGATCTGTTAGGAACATATCTCCTCAATATTTTGCTGTGAGCTCTCTCTGTGTTGCTTTCAGTTAGTCGATGCTTTTCAGTTATGCACGTTATTACTGTCATACATTATGTAAATCAGTTAGTACATTATTTTTACACACCGGGGGCATGAGATCATAGCTGCCTAAGCTAGCTGCCTCTCACCAAGTACGCAGCTTTCATGATTCAGATCACACCAGAGTCAGGCCAGATAAGATTGTTGTGATCTTTTGATCCTCCAAATCTAGAAGCCAAAGACAAAGCTAATGAGATCCTGTTCCTCTTCTTTCCTAACGCTCAAGATTGCTCTTCTTTCTTTGGGAATGCATGCAAAAGTCTTGTGCAATGTACGAGCCTTTGTGTGAGAGAATATGTGCTGTTGGTTGGGGCCAGCAAGTTGACGTCAAATTAGGTGGCACCAACCAAAGGCATGAGAGAGGGTGGTGTTGGTGGCGCCCCACACCTAAAACCATGTGAGCTTGAGAACCCTGACCAAATGGCAGTTTGGACCTTCCCTCCATTTGCCTCTTAATTTTCCAATGTCTATTACATATGTTGCCAACTGATGGGTGCATCATGCACACAGAGTCATCGACAATCTGTACTGCTAGATTTTTGCTCCTATGGTGTGGACTATATGGAGTTGTCTTACAGAAGTAACTAGGAAGATATATTTTACAAACGAAGTGAGAACATGAGCTTGATAATTTTGAGATTCGCTGTTTAATAATATATGATATATGTTGAACTTGGAATGATGTTTGAGTTTTTACATGTATAAAACTTGAGATAAGATGGTATTAGTTTCTTATCATTATATCACTGGTGTTGTACTGCAAAACTTATTTCTCTCTCTTCATGAATTGGTTGGCACTTCTCCAGCCTCCATTGCGAAAAAACAGAGATAATATGGTTATGAAAGTAGAAATTGTTGAAAACAGGAGAAATTCTTCTGTTCGGTTTCTTAAAGTTCAGGTATTCTAGATTTCTTACTACAAATGATTACACATTTGTTGTTATTAGAGATTGGTGTGATTTGAAATTTACTCAAATTCATATGCATAATAGATAATACTATGTCCATGGGGTAGGAGCAATATGAAGGCATGCAAGTGGGCAGTGTGTACAAAGACGTATGAGGTATGCATCATGCAGTGGCAGGACCGTGCAGAGTCCTACGGGTTTACAACTTGAACCTCTCAAAATTTAGCATACGAGCGGACGAGCCCTTTAGCTGTACTGCCACTAAGAAAAAGGTCAAAAATATTTATACGTAACATGAAGAAGGGGCCTATTAAAATTTCGAAATAAAAGGAAGACCATTGAATAAAATTTCAAAATACGCCATTGATGCATCATATAGTGGGTAACAATATGTCCATATGGTGTGTATATCGATAGACAACACATCAATCACATATAAGAACGTAGAGTTCTAATGACGCATGCATGAATACTGTGCATAGCGACAAATATAATGTGAGGTGGAGGTATATAGATGCATGCAACATCATGTGCATTATAGGTAGTAACATATAACACGGTAGCACGTGGAATGCACCATTGATGTGCCAGCTGTCGACTGCCCATAATATGGTGCATCCATTTACATAAAAACAACACTCATAAATTTGATATGAATGCTGTAGCGACAAATATAATTTGAGCAAGAGCTACTACTATACATGAGGTGAAGGTATATAGATGCATGCAACATCATGTGTCAAAAAACAGCATGTCCGTTACATAAAAACAACACTGATATGTAATGTAATTTGATGCATGCATCATCATGTGCCAATAATACGACACTAACGTTACATAAATACGACACTTATAATTTTTGTGACATGGGCTGATCATATAGTGCCAACCAAGGTTCAAAATCCCGGCGGTTACCGGACGGTAACCGCCATTTACCGTTTTTACCGTGGAGACCGGTAACCAAAAAAAACCGTCCAGTATCAATTTTTGATTTTCGAATTTTGGCCCTTTTTTTTCCGTTTTTTCTGGTTACCGGCTGGTTTTTTTCCAATTACCGGTTTCAGAACATCTCAAAATTCAAATTTTGATTTTCAAATTGTGACCGGTTTTTTACCAGTTTTTCCGGTAACCGCCCGGTTACCGTTACCGGCCGCCGACCGGGATTTCTTCCAGTTCCGGTTTTTGGAACCTTGGTGCCAACAACATACATCTTTGATAAAAGGAGTATTTTAGGACTTTCTTGAAAAAATCAACATCACTGCTAAAAAAAATTAAGAGTGCTTTTAAACATGTTCATAGTAACAAATACAAGTTTAAAACTAGTAAATTCAATCAAACATGTCTAGGTAGGTTTTTATTCCTTTCCTTTCACCATCTCATTTTGCATTGACACCACGGTAACTTGCACACACAGTGCTTGCACTGTTACAACAATTGTAGGGCCCATTTATTTGGTTCAACTATATTAGTAGTGACTAGTGAATAGCTGTTAGTTGTTGCATTATACTAATGGAAATGAGCTGTCAGACATGAGGGTAGTGAGAGAGAGTGTTGTATCATGTATGTTGTAGAGAGAGAAGCTGATGAGAGAGGTCTGCTCCCTGCCTCCCTCCCTCTCCTACTGTATATCTGAATTATTATTGCCATGGTTAACTCTATTTTTTTTATTTACTGTCTCCACCTCTTCCTGATTTATTCTCTCTCGCCCCCTCCCCCAACCTCTGTACTGTCTGTTGCTCTGTTTCTTTGATGTGTGCGTGTGAGTGCTCTTCTCTCTCTCTCTCTCTCCTCTCTCTCTACCCCTGTTCTTCCACCCTACAGCCCAAACCCACCACTGACTAGAGAAAAATCTTGCAGGAAGGAGAAAGATTTGGAGGCAAGAACATCTTTGTCTGCCGATTTCCTGAGGTGAGCCGGTGCTTCTGCTGTTTCTTGGTTTCTTGATGCATCAACATTGCTGCAGCTGTGGGGATTTGGGGGGTGTTTGTTCTGCTGGTCAGTCTACATGCCTTGTTGTGTTTGGGTGTGTTTAGTGCGATCCAGAGGCCAGTTCTTGATCTTTCTTGGTTTCACTGTGCAAGGAAAATGGGAAAATAGGACAAGGTTACTCTCGTGCTAATGCTTGTTTTGGCGTCAAGAGGCCATGGTTTGGGTGGTTGTTGGTATGTTTCTTGGAATCTAGGCATTGCTTCTTTGCCCTTGGAGTGGCAATGGTGGTGTGCGAGGGTTTTGCAATGTCGGCGGAGTGAGATTTGGGGGTGATCTCCACAGATTTATCCCTTCCAAGCCTTGGATCTGCGTAAAATGGGGTCTTTTCTTGGTGGAAATTTGGCGAGTGGGGTTTTCAGTTGCTTGCAACCTTTCACTTTATGGTTGGAGAATAAGTTTCTTTTCCTTTGTTTTCTTGGAGATAGTTGCAGTGGACAGTTAGGTTTTTTCTTTGAAGTAGTTTAGGAAGCTGGGTATAGTGTTAGTTTATGCAAACTTTGCAGGGACCTTGTTTTCTTGGTCTGTGAGAGATTTTTCTGGATCTGGCACTAGTTTCTGGATCTGCAGTGGTGGCATTGTTGTGTGATGCCTTCCATGGTAGGATTGAAGCTTTTCTCAATCTAGTGAGTAGAATGTGCACCAATTTATTCTTACTGTTAAGCTGCAGGTTATAGGTTATACATGCATGGTAGAACTAATCAGTTAAAGCATGGGGAAATCAATCTTTGGAGGAGTAGAATTTTCTCAAGGATTTGGTAGGGCCCTTGGAGTGGGTTACAGGTTATACAATGGCTCTGCTCTTTTTGGCTTTTGATTTTTGCTTTTGGCTTCTCCAAAAGTCAAAAAGACAAATGTCGAAATGGGACGTCCTCTTAAAGTGGATTCTCCAAACGACTTCCTGAGTTTAAAACCGTGTACGCCATCCAGGTCGGCGTCTCCGCCGTCCGCTGCCGTGTCAAAAAGTATAGACAAAAGCTGTCAACCGCAGCCAAAAGCCATCAGCCGCAGCCCAAAAGAACACCCCATGTTGCTGCATTACTTCATGTTGAGACTGTTGGCATGTACCTGTCAGTTCTTTGCTGAAGCTTTAAGCTATACTTTAAGATCTATTAGTGTTGGTGGCAAATTTGTTGTTTATTCCACTACTTGCACCAGCCAAAATCATTTCTATGTACTTCTATGTAAAGAAAAGCTTATTTCTAAGTTTTGCTCTTTGTTATTAGACATGATGCTTGCATGGTGTAAACATGGCAATGTCACTATGTTTTGCAAGTGTTTGCGTTGGTCCAGCTTTATGTCAGCTATTGTATTACTGCTAGACTCTGGCTATTAGCATTATATTTCCCTTTAAAGGAGGAAGTGTTAGACCATCAGCCGATTGCCACCTTGAACTGGTTGAGCCAGTGCAATCAGTTGGGACTTGGTACAACTCTGTGAGAAGGTTCTTCATCTAAAGCTCTTGCAAGTCCCACCTTTAGTAATCCTTATGTGCAGGGTGATTCTGTTTTTTTAATAGTTTCTTTTGTTCATACAGTTTTCGAATTGCTTCCTCCGGATGACATATTTCTGAACCTGGTGTCATATCCTTTTTTAAGCCCAAGCTGACGTTATATTTGTAAGATGTACTTTTTTCAGGAGCTGATGCAAGGTCTTGGTTTTATCTGAGAATGTCATTGGTGTGCTCAAAAGCTCGGTAGTTTCACTTGAATACGCAATACAACTACTTGGTCATACTCTGAGGTTATAGTTGAATCTGTTGGTTCACAATATGGGTTCACGGTTTCCATCCCACCAGCTAAGCAATGGGCTTTATGTCTCGGGCCGACGTGAGCAACCTAAGGAGAAGGCCCCGGTCATTTGCTCTGCAGCTATGCCATACACTGGGGGGGACATCAAGAAATCGGGAGAGCTCGGGAAGATGTTTGATCTCCATGGTGAGAAGCGAAAATCTGGTCCTTTGGGTAATCAACCTTCAAGGAATACTTCATTTGGTGGTGGTGCTGCTTCCAACTCTGGACCGGTTTCTAACGCCATTGGTCGGCCAAACTACTCTGGTTCTATTTCATCAGCAGTTCCTGGTGCTGGAGGTTCGGCAAGGGCAAAATCTAATTCTGGACCACTCAATAAGCATGGAGAACCAATGAAGAAATCGTCTGGCCCCCAGTCAGGAGGAGTGACCCCAATGGCTCGCCAGAATTCTGGCCCTCTACCTCCTGTTCTTCCTACAACTGGGTTGATCACATCTGGGCCTATCTCTGGACCGGTGAATTCATCTGGTGCTCCGCGTAAAGTATCAGGCCCTCTTGATTCTACTGTATCAATGAAGATGCGTGCCACCTCTTTTGCTCACAACCAGGCTGTTACAAATATCAATGAGAAAGATGGTTACTCGATTAAGGGCAGCTTGCCAAAGCCAATACTTTGGGCGGTCATTATGCTCTTTGTGATGGGGTTCGTAGCAGGTGGCTTCATTCTTGGCTCTGTTCATAATCCAATTTTGCTGGTAGTTGTCGTGGTGATATTTGGTTTTGTTGGTGCACTCTTGATTTGGAACCTTTTTTGGGGAACTAGAGGTGTTACTGGGTTTATCAGTCGCTATCCTGATGTTGATCTTAGAACCGCAAAAGATGGACAGTATGTGAAGGTTACTGGGGTACGTGAAGTACAGATCACTTTGTTGGAGTTTTTTAATGACTTCTTTTTCCATTCTTTAATGCTTTGCATTTAGTGTCTCCTTTTTTATTATATCCCATATCTGCTTGCTTGTGTTAGAATTTATTCTCAAATTACATTGTTTTTTGGTGACTTTGCAGTTTGCACACACACATAAAATGAATTCTTTGAAATCTGACTAGTCCTTTTACCATTGTATCTCTTGCCAGTTTGTCACAGCGTGTATCTGAACTGCTGTGTTAACTCACAGTATATTAATGCCACCGACTGTTTCAGTGTTAAGGACTTAAGGTAATTCGCATATAGGTTTGACAAAATATTTTAAATGGTTCTTCAAAAAAAAAAAACAATTTAAGTACAGAGAACACACACAAAAGACCCTGCTCCTATAGTTTTGATTAGTATTATGGGGCTGGGCAGATGTCATTATGTAATACACTTAAAACCAACTTGTTTTCCTAGTACAAGGACTTGAGATTGATGGAGCATCTTGTAATCTAATAATTTCTCCATAAATAATTTATTCTTTTTGTAGTTAGATTTTGGTTGCAACGGTTTTAAGCAGCAGCACTTTGTTTATTGTCAGTAATGTCTAGTCCTCATTTAGCATATTAAACTTCACAGGTTGTTACTTGTGGAAATTTCCCCCTCGAGTCCTCATTTCAAAGGGTTCCAAGATGTGTGTACACTTCGACTTGCTTGTATGAGTATAGGGGTTGGGACTCAAAAGCTGCTAACACTGAGCATCGCCGACTTACCTGGGGACTACGGTCGATGGAGGTGAGTTTCTTTTTATCTGGAAAATTTCATCATCATGAAGATGCGGAAGATCATGATGATCTAGTGTCCTACAATCATGAGATACTATAGGCATTTAATTGAAGAATCCCAATTATTGCAGCTCTATCATGATAGTCATGTCTCTTACATTCTCCTTTTCATTGCAACAATAACAGCGACATGCAGTCGATTTCTACATCTCTGATTTCCAATCTGGGCTGCGAGCATTGGTCAAAACAGGATATGGTGCACAGGTAATGCCATATGTCGATGAATCTGTTGTTATTGACATAAACCCAGAAAACAAGGACATGTCTCCTGTGTTTCTGAGATGGCTGCGGGAAAGGAATCTCTCAAGTGATGATCGGATAATGCGCCTAAAAGAAGGGTACTCTTAAGTTTTTGTTCTGTTATTGCATCTGGAATGCATGAGCATGAAATCATTTCCATCGCAGTCACAGCCTGTTAATTAAAGTTATCCATTTCATTTGGCATGTCCGTGTATGTTGCAGATACATCAAGGAGGGCACCACTGTGAGTGTCATGGGGGTTGTTCAAAGGAACGACAACGTGCTGATGATTGTTCCTCCATCTGAACCTTTCTCCATCGGCTGCCAGTGGGCCAAGTGCATCCTCCCAACTAGCCTTGATGGACTAATCTTGAGATGTGAAGATACATCAAATGCCGATGTAATACCGGTTTAGCTAGCTTCGTCCTGGCAGTTCACTGGGAATAGGAAAAATGTCTGTCAATATTTGACTTTGGATTTGTTCCGCTGCATGTTAGAATTGGCAAAGAATGTGCAAATGCAGGGTGTGATTATGGCTAAGTACAATATCGGTGGTCAGTTGGGCCTTGGTTGTATAGTATTTTATGTATTTTGCCTTTTTTTTTCTTGGTTGAGCTATGAATACCTGTAACATGGGCGCGGCTTGAATACTGCCATGGAGCTGTTTGGAGTTTGTGGAATTGGGTGCATATGTTTTTTTTTGGTGTAGAATTCCAGCTATATCATAAACCATTCCAATTCCCCTTTCTGTATCTATAATCTATACAAAATCCCATCTCATGGAGTCATGGTAGGTGTATATACCTTAATGAAGAATGGAAATTTGTCGGTGTATGTGTTAGCTTTTGATCATGCAAGATGATTGGATGAATCGGAAAGCTTAATCAATAATATATGCTGTTCTAGATGTAAGGTGAGTTGACACCTGTTAAGAAACTCCCGGCATGATTGATTGATTGACCTGCCCGTCCGTTGCCACGTGAAGTAGATGCTCATGCGGCGAAGTTGGATTTTCAAGTAGGTTTGTGGTTGCGTCTTCAATTTTCCATACGCAACTAATACTTCAAAAAAGAAAAGAAAAGAAAAGAATTGCATTTCGTTCCCAACGTATGGGCATTTGTTACGAAATTTTCAAACAAAATTATGTTGGTTTTCTTGTCAATATGATGTACCCTTTTCTGTAAAATTTTTCCAAAGCATTTTAGCTATCCAATTTGCTGTAAGATTCGTGCGATAGGCACTCCAATATGGTTCGCGAAACCTACAAGCTCCTGGCTGTGGTGACTTGGTGATTGGTGAGGCAATGATAGCATTATCGGCCACCGATGGCTTGTTAGTGGTGGGGGCTTAAAACGGTAACAATTGCACGCGCTGTATGTCTTAACAGACCTAAATCTATTTGAACACATCGCAACAAGTACGAGTTTATTGCAAAATTTGGTAATGATTTTTCTTTGTACACATAACACTTC
Organism: Dendrocalamus latiflorus; assembly: GCA_017311315.1. Classification (NCBI taxonomy): domain Eukaryota; kingdom Viridiplantae; phylum Streptophyta; class Magnoliopsida; order Poales; family Poaceae; genus Dendrocalamus; species Dendrocalamus latiflorus. Next base: position 21,955,055 of record CM029623.1, read on the forward strand.
ATATGAATATCTCTCACATGGGAACCATATCATCCTATGTTTGATCAGAATTGCTAATGCAATTGAAATTTCAAGAAATGTCAGTCGGTTTTTCTCACCTTTGGATTACGCATGGAGATTCGTGCTTGAGGTCGGCATCCTCTTCTCTGGCTAGCAATCGCGACGGCGTCTTCACCGGAGGCATACGACGATGTAGGGTTAGGGTTCACCCGTTTAGGGTATAGGTTCACTGGTTCCCCTGAGCTTAGAGGGAGACCGGAGTGACAATAGATTGGTGGTAGGTATTAGAGGTGGCGATGCCTTGAGGTGGCAGCGGTGCTGCTCGACACGGGCGAGGAGGCGGTGGAGGTCGGCGGGGCGATGAGAGCAAAGTGGTTAAGTGATAGCGGGAGGCGGTGGTAGCGACATCACACCTAAGAGGAAGAAAAAGGTGGCAATGGTGACGATTGGGGGGTGGTGGGGTAGAGGAGGAGGTGGGTGGCAGGGGAGGTGCTTGTTGGATGGCTCGCTAGTGCCAGTGGCGGTGCCGGAGAGCAGCAGGAGGCGACACGAGGGTAGGATTTTGGGGTGGTGGCGGCTAGCGTTGGGGGTGGGAGTAATGGGTAGGTTTTGGTTTGGATGCGTTTTATAGTGATGAGGTGGGGAAATTCTAGGCCACAAGATGTTGATCTAATGGTGGAGAAATAGTGACCAAAATCTTTACTACTTAAAAAGAAGCTAGTGATGTCGGTGGAGGTGGTAGTGGCTCAATGTTCGCTCCCCTCTCCCCTCACAAAAAGAACAACGTCGCCGAATGAGCCTTGCCTTTCTCACGGTTGTTTTTCCACAAGAGCTTCTCCTTCCCGCGCGGCACACGATTAATTGAAACAAACTTAGGCCTGTTCTAAACAGCTTCTAGCTTTAGAAGCTACAAACCGTTTAAAACACGTTGGCTTCTTAATGCGCTTTTTTCTCCTCTTTTTTCCTCTTTTTTCTTTTTCTTTGCATTATCCGTGGAGATATAGTGGTGTTTTTTATTTTTCTTATTTTTATTCATGTTCCTTTAATTGAATATTTCAGAAAAAACTAATAGTTGCTACAGTATTATTTTAGTCAAAAGCCACAGCTAGGGATACAAACATAGTGGATAGTTTTCATTTGACCGACCGAAAGCTCACAGAGCGAATACAGAAGGGGTAAATAGGTATCCGATGCTGTCCGTGTCTGACTTTGACTCTGGAAAAAATACACAATAAGATACGAGATAAGTGATATCCGTTTGTATATATCCGTATGTTAAGTGATACGAGAAGTCTGTTGTGAGTTCACTTAGGAATAAGATAACAGATAGATTGATTGCCGCATCTAAATAGGCGGGAAATATTGAGTGCTCGTCCTTTGACATCTCGGCGATTAGTCTCTCCGTGTTCGCTCTGATTGCACACATACTATTCAATGTCCTGTGTAACCCGCAAAAGAAGCGGATAATTTATATCTGACTGACTGTCCGAAAGCTTGTGGAGCGAATACATAACAGAGAAATGAATATCCGGTACTTATCTGTGTTCAGCTCTGACTCCGAGTTTAAAAATATAGAATATGATATAGGACAAGCGATATCTGTTCGTATCCGTTACGATTGCACATCTAACCACAACACTTTTGGAGGGAGCCTTAATCTCCAACCAACTGGCGAGTGTCTGTCGAACAACCGAGCTCTCCATGCGCCGAACAGATCGGAAACCATGGCAACAATCCAACTAGTCCACATATATATAGGAGGGAGACGTCCCTAGCAGAATATAGATCAGCCAGCGGCGTACTCACCATCCTCTTTTTTTGACGTGACTCACATTCATCTTCTACTCTCTGTTTGTCCCAATTTGATCCAATCCGCCCAAGCTGCTCGTCGTGCAAAGGCCCTATATATATATGCATGGGCGTTGTCTAAAGTTTTGGGCAGCGCACGGCCGACGTGCACGACGACCGCTCGACGTCTTCCCTGTCCTCTCCAATTGCATGCACGCAGCATGCGTGGTGATTTTGCCGAGACTTTCTCGGTAGCGCGCGCCTGTGGAACTGCATCTACAAGTCTACAACGTCTTTCTGGACGAACTGCTGCTTCCGCTGCTGATCGGTCTGCATGGATCGACTCAACACCACGTCGAGAGCTCGTTCCTAGACGAGGAGCCACTCGGCATTACTGCGGTGCATTCTTGCCACCGAGGACTGAAACAAAACCGAATTTTGAAAATCAAAATTTAGTTTGAGTTTGAATTGGATTTGAGCTTCTCTTGCTCCCTCATCCTAATCTGCACTAGTCTCAACACAAAGCCACCTCTAATCCTTGTCATCACAGCCTAAACGGAGGAGGCTTTTGTGGCTACTGTTCACATCCGAAAAATCCCGCCGCTGCTCCGATTTTTGTCGCCGCCGCTCTCTCTCGCACCATCTCGCGCTCACTCACCTCTATCAGCTCCACCCCATTTGTCAGCCGTCGTACACCACCCTTGATTGCCCCTGAACCGTGTCAGACCACGCCAGCCCCGCCCGCCGTAGCCGTGCCCCTGATTTTTGCCACCGTCGGTTTCCTCTGCAACCCCGCGCCCTCCTGCGCCTTCCAGGCTTTGCCACCGCTACCGCCTGGTCAGAGCCTCGTACAGCCTCGTCTCTCCTGCTCTGACAGCCCTGGCTCAGCCAGAGTGCGTGGCAGCACCGCCGGCCACCCATTGCCACCGCTCCTGCTCTTTCTCGCGTCTTCCTCTCACGGCCAACCTGAACCACGCCAGCGTCTTTTGACCACTGCAATGCGTCGCCCAAAGCGCTAGCTTGAACCCCTTCTGATAGCCAGACCGAGCCTCCCAGAGCCCTCTCGGCCCCGCCACGCGCCATCGCCGCTTTGGCCGACGCACTATACCGAACCGCCTCCTCTAACCTATATAAGCGGTCGAGGTCTCCAAGGTGAACTCAACACTCCCCCGAGCCAGCTCGACACCCTCAAAGCTTCGACCACCCTCTCTATTGCCGGCGATTGTAAAAATCCCCAAAAGTGAACCCTAATCCAATGTCCCCCCTCCGGCCAACCATTCTTCGATTCATCTCGTCAGTAGCCTCCCCAACCACTCAGAAACACACCCCAACCATCGCCTTAGCTCCCCGGCCACCCTCCTTCCCTGGCGCCAAGAACCACTTCACGGCCGAACCACCTCCCCGTGGCCAGCCCAGCCCCGACCTCTCTAGCTTAAACCAACCGTCCCACGAGCTTGCCTGAGCCCCAAAGATGCCCAAACGCCAGCTCAATCGCCCAGAGAAGCCCCTGTTCACCCACAATGTTCAAATCGGCCGCGGAAGAGAAAGGCTCGCCGTTGGCGATCGCCGCCTCCGCCAGACCTACCAACCCCCAAAACATAATCCCCACAGCCCCACGAACCCATCCATGCCCTCAAAAGCTATCGCAAGTCACCCAAGCCCGCCGACAGCCTCCGCCTTTTCCTCTGTTTCTTCTGCGCGCGCGGGAGTGGGAGGAGGAAGAAGCACAGTAACGACCAGTTACTGTTCCCTCCTGACCCGTTAAACCAAACCTAAACCCGCAGTGCATAGTGTCGGGTCCTACCAGTTCAACCCGCAGTAAATAGTGCAGACCTGCAATGAATAGTAACCGACCCGTTACTATTCATCCGAAACCCAAAATACATATTTATACTCATTTGAACCGTTTCAAGCCCGCCAACCCATTTCTCAGGCTCATTTCCCCATTTAGACCCTCCTAAAAGCCCAAAGCCCTATTTATTTGGATTTTCTTTCTTTATTCCTAGCTCAATCATTCGGGCATGGAATTAATTTGTTTTGGTTGTTTTGCGTTAGCTTCCGACATTGAAGTTCCCCAGGAGTAGGAAGGAGAAGCTCAAGTTCAGGCCTAGCCCACCGAGGAGTACGAGCTAGTTAAAATAGTAGACCCGCAAGGCAAGTCACACATATTTTGATCATGTTGAATCTACATTCTTTAAGTTATTTATTTACTTGTACTTTCATTATGCTATTTATGCATTGTTATTTTATGTACAATAACTGTTTGGAATGACATGATATTAATTACGTCCTACCACCCGAAAAAGCCCAATTTAACTTGATGGCCACATTCACCTTGACAAGACATAGTAGTACTAAATATGATAATAGCATAAACATGGTAGCTTAGGAATTCATCAAAATCTTTCCACTGTTAAGAATTTTGGTTTTCATCTAGAGTTTTGGAAAAGTTGGATCTAGGGTAAGCGAGGATCGTAGAAGGCCATAAACGGGCCGGATCCCAAGACCTTATCCTAGGGTGGAGGCTTGGCTGTGGATTGGTGGTAGTGTCGTGGGCATTGAACATGGGCTTGTGCGTGGATGATGCCTCGGGTAAAAATGTAAGGACTAGACCCTTATGCTGAGTAAAGGACATAGTACCCGCCTAACCACAAGCGTTGACTTTGTCAAACCTGGCTTAGTAGCTGATCAAGTTTGATTGAACCTCTGCAACTGGCAAGGGGGAGACCGAGGGTGAGTTCGTATGGGAGGTGGTTAACCATACAACTGTAGGGCTGCAATGGGTCGGACGAGATCCGTGGGGTCATCCGAGCTTGTTGAGATCAAAAATCTACTGGGTGGAGGCTATATAAAGAATTGAGCAGTGAACAAGCTTGTTTTCTTAACTCTTTCGCGGGAGTTAAGGAATCTTGTGGGTAAAGTAGGGTAGCTCAGCAGAGTCATGAAATAATGGTATTCGAATACGCCGTGCTTCCGGTAAATGAAGCTGTGTTTAATGGGTGAGTCCAATAGCAAGGCATAAGTAGATTTGAGAATGATTTGGGAATGTTGAAAGTTGGTAATCAAGTTTGAAACCCCCCATTGACTAAAGAAGTTACCTTTAAAACTGGTTTACAACTAAAACTGCATCCACATAAAATAATAAACATGTTTTCCCCATCACTTGGTAAACCATGCATGTAGTTATTGGTAAGCTTCGTGTGACTTGTTGAGTAAGGTAGTTGTACTCATACTTGCTAAAAACATCAGCAGAAATAGCCAGTTTTGAGGAGGCAGGTGAAGACGAAGAAGTGGTACTTTACGACGTAGACGAAGCTTGGGATTAAGGTCATCTTCCGCTCAGGCGTGCCTATGGCGTCTTTTGTTGTAATGTATCTAAGGGCCGTTTGCCCTACTGTAAAACTTGGCTTTAAGCCCTTATATTGTAATAAAGTTAGCTTTTGTTTTTAAGCATGTGTTGGCAATGTTATACGCTCGATTGATATAACTCGCAGCTGAACAGTCCTGGGTAGTTGCGAGGGATTCATAATGCTCCCAGAAATGGGGGGGGGGGGTTACAAGGATGAGGAGCTGTTAGCGCAGTCGAGGGTTCTCGAGGCTGCGCAGTGCGCACTGCACAGGAGCGCTGGAGCGTCCGCTAGCCAAGCGGATGCTGCCACACTGCAGGCCTGTGGCAGCTGCATTGGGGCAGCTAGGTAGTGTGTGGGTCTCGCTGTCTTGCGCTTTCTCCACTCCGAGCCCTCCGTCTCATAGTTCGTCTCGCCATCGTCTTGCCGGCACAGGTTCGTTCTTGACCTAGTGACCCCCTATGGTCCTATATCCCTCCATCTCCTCACGTGATTTCCGATTGCTCTAAAATATAGATGTGTAGATCTACTTGTGCCCCTAGGGTTTTTGGTTTCGACTTCAAACTAGATGGATCCGTGGATGGATGTGGTGGATTTGACATATGTTTCTTTTTTGTTTTGGTACTTACTGCTTAGATCTTGTTTAGATATGGTGGATTTGGCTTAGTTATTTTTATATTATTGCTTATGAATTGAAATCCATATTCTCTATATATTTATGTCTGAGTAGCCAGTATGGCAATATGCCAAGTATTTCAGAGGTCTAAGTTTCGTCTAAGCACTTTGCTAGGATAAAGGATAAGAGTAGACAACACAGGCATGCAACAAATGTAACTATCATACAAAGGTATTTAAAAACAAGGTCTGATCATATATAGACAACACAGGCATGCAACAAATGTAACTATCACACAAAGGTATCTAAAAACAAGGTCTGATCATATATAGACAACACAGATATTGTCAGTTGTCACATTATAGTTGTGATTTGTGAAGAAAACATATCGACATGGCGACATTTGTAGTTCTGTACGCTACTCATAATAGAAAGTGGCAATTGCCATTTACCAAAGTGATAATAGCATAATACTTATCTCTACAATCCAAAAAAGATAGGTGTATTAATTCACTAAATCATTTGTAGACTATAGCCTATGGAAGCTATATTCTATATGGATACGCCAATACTTGTAACTTGTCCATTTAGGTGACTACACGGATCCTTCAGCACACTCTTATTGAAAAGAGAAATGTATTTCTGACAAAGTGAGTCATTCTACATGGTAGTGTTGATAGATAAATTGAGCTTCACACTTTTTTATTCTGTAGTTATGATAGAGATGTATTTCCATGTTCACCTTTTGAAACCTCTTATGCTTCTTGTAAAGTAAAATAAGCACTTATTGAATGTAGAACTTCTGTGTTCCTTCTTCTAATTTGTAAATAAGATTAGAGCTATAACTGATATTTCAGAAGCCCTGTTTTAAGGTTGTAGTTGAGCTGATTAACCTGATCTATCTGTATTTTATAATTTTGTAGACCTTTGAGCTTTTTAAAAAAATGAAGAAGTATGCAAATTTAAAATCTTTGTGGGAGAGAGCTAAAAAGAGCAAAAAAAAAAAAAGAACAGGACTAGTAAGGTATGTAACTATCATTAATCTCTATAATTTGCTATTTAATTCATGTCATTATGCTAGCCTTAAGTCGCATATTTTCTTGTAAGAAATCATTAATTTTTATAATTTCTGTATTTTTATTATATCTATATACACGTATCGTTATATCGGTGTTTGGGGGGGGGGGGGGGGGGGGGGGCAGTGTCGCGGTATCGACGTATCGATTGAGCAACTTAGTTCTGAAGTCCAAACACCTTTCCTAAAAATCCTAAGTCTGCCACTGCTCTTATGTGTACGGTAACTCATTTAGACATGACATGCTACAATATTATCACATTTTCACAAAGTTACTTTGATAGCGGAAAATACGATTGGACTGGAAGATCACAACATATGGGATTGTATTACAAATAGATGTTACTCCCATTTCGATGCCTGTTAAACGTATCTATTGGACAAAATTTGTTGTACATGTTTGAAGCATGTAAGAAAAATTCTTCTCATATTCACCGGCAAATTCCTCTCATATTCACCGGCCTACCTGGTGTAAAAATGTTGTCTTCAGCTGCGTCGTGTGCGCTAACGATGTCTAAATTAATTGCTGCTATATAGCTTAGATATGAATAATGTTTTTTTATTTGCAACAATGTGCGAGCATTCAGCTATACACAAGTGGTGGTCGGTGGTTCGTCGCCCTTCCCATCTATCCCTTCTACCACATATCTCTAATAAAAACAGAAAAAACAATCTAGCAACAAATAAATTCTGCCTCCCTAGCTAAAAATTCTCAAACAGGAAAAAACAGGAAAGCTAGCGAAGCTCTAGCAAGCCCGTGGTGGATTCGAGGGTGCATAGGCATAACACGGTTGAGCGTGAAGACGGAGCCAAGGGTATGGCTTGGGCAAGCTAATCCCTACTATGCTAGCTCGATGTGCTAATGTAACACGATATTTTTTATTCATAGTAAAAAATGGGCATTTAGCTAGTTTCTGCAAAAATAGTTGCCTTATTACTAGACAATCCATGTTTAATCATAGGATGCTAGAATTATTAGCATTTCTTGGCAAGGTCTCAGTGCCACCTTTTACGAGTAGATTTAACAAACTATGATTCGTATTCACACGGATCCAGCGGTTAAATTGTGATGCATTAGGTTAGAGGTTACCACTAAGGGTATGTACAATAAGGTGACATAAATTGTCTATAAGAGGTGCTATATAGGAATTTTGTTGAGTTGGATGAAAGAGAAAAAAGAAATAGAATGAGGTCGACTATAATTCTACAGACGGTCGAAACGTGAGAAAATAACCTGCTATAGACAGCTTACATGCCATTGTATAAATGTTGTCTATATTTTACAGATAACCTATTATAGTCAGACAACTTATTATAGAAGGCTATGCTGTCCGGATACCCTGATACGGATACACGATATGATGATACCGTGATTTGCCATTTTTCCTAAAATGCCAATACGGCGATACGTATGTGTGTGTGTATATATATATATATAAAAGAAATTAATGAATGCTTATAAGGAATTGAGAAACTGAGAATACCTTAATATTGATATAACAAATTGTTTGGTTTTCTAGTTCCCCTCCTAGATATTAGACTAATATAATGAATATAATGAACTATTTGCGAAGAATAAGAGAATAGAAATGCACATGTACACAAATAATGAAATAAATAACAGAATCACAATCACAGATAGTTAGATAGTAAGAATTAGACAGACCATTTAGTAAATAAAACTAGTACATAATCTAATAAGTCCAAAAGACCACAACTAGTCCAAGTGTTGACCATAGGTCTATAAGATCATAACTATTACATAATAAGATAGCTAGATAAAAGATATGATAGAATACAAATGTATAATCTAATTGTTGCTTTCATCTTGTGGAGTTGTCTCTGATTGGATCAGAGGTCCAACATTTGATGCAGACAAGTCCAGTGCCCCAATATCTTCTAGTACTCTCTCAAGGTCCGGTTTATCTAGTGAGAGGTCAGCATGCTGAAGCAATTGAGCACCGCCATCAAAGAACTCGAAGCTATCTCCTCCGACATCCCAAATTCATCAATTCCCCTGGCAGCACATATGTTCTTCAAGCCAAGGTAAGGTATGGACGACTCATGGGGTCTAGAAATGTGGGGGTACTTTTGCTCAATAATCAACCCTGTGGCTTTGCATTTGCTGCATTATCTGTGATCATCTGGACAACATTCTGCGATCCAACCTCCTCAATTATAGCTATTATCTTCTCGGCGATGCACTCTTTTTTTCTTGACTTCGCCTTCAGTGTGGATTGCTCTTAAAAATATTGATCAATCTTCGCCTTTGAGCATCGGACCACTCATCTGATACAACACTCACACCTTTTGAGTTCATGGTGACTTGATGGGCTGTAGCATTCACTCAACATGTGTCTTCTCTTGCATAAGAAGAGTTGTCCTCAATTTGTTGTAACTTGGAGGGATATAGCCACCCAAGTTGCCCCTCCAAGTTACGGTTGGCAGCATAGGTAAATGCTTTCCTGAAATAAGGATTTCTTACTATATTGAAAGGTATACCTACAAATGAACAAAGGTCCAAATTAATTTTTAAATGTAATTAACAATCTAACATTGTAAGATAACAAGATTATTTAATACAGAAAGATGTTAACCTGCGGTAAAAATATCCTAGTAATCAAAGTGTCAAGCTGGCTACGAGCTTCATTATGGAAGCTTGATTCAATAGCCGTACAAAAATATGCCATACACGGCTATTACAACTTAGAGCATTCTACAAATCAGTGAATCACTAACAAACACATACAAGAATATGCTATACATACGCAAATCTACCCTAATCAACAAATACGAGAAGTGATACCGATCAAGGCTCACCGTGGAGGGGAGGTCGCGGCTAGGCGGCGTGGAGGCGACGGCGTGGAAGCGCCGTAGAGGGGAGGCTACGGTCGGACAGTGTTGTGGAGGGGAGGCTACAGTCAGACGGCGCCGTGGAGGGGAGGTGGCGGCGTGGAGGGGTGGCTGTGGCCAAGCGACGCCGTGGAGGGGAGGCTACGGTTGGGCGACGGCATGGAGGCGGCAGCACTGAGCGGGGGGATGACGTGGAGGCGGTGGTGTGGAGGCGTGAGACAGGGGGCCGAATGGGATACATGTCTGGGCATAGCCGCACAAGAGTGAGTATTAGGTTATAGGTATCGGGGGGTATCCATGAAGTGTTAGAATTATTTTTTTTGAAAATTCAAAAAAGCTAGGATACAAGCAGGATTCGTATCAGAGCGTATCGAAGAAGTATCTGTATCCGATACAGTATTTGATACTGATACGTGAGTTTTGAGAAATATCCGTGTAATATAGATAGAATGTGTCTTTAATATTGTCTATAGATTATATAGAATGATACTATCTATACCTGTCTGTATCACTGTTAATACCCTAACACCTGCTCAATTGCACCTCTGAACAGAAAACAACCGGGGGGTTGTCCTGTCACACCTAGTTGCCCTGGTCCCATGTCTGTGTCACATCTAATGCATGCTGCTGTAGCATCACTCTCACTATCGCGATCTACCAACCACATAAATCCAAAACTTAGAAGGAAAGGTATAATAAAATCTCCAAAGAAAAATGATATACCAGCAACAAGTTTTACCTATTACTGGAGAGTGCCAAAGTTTAATTGAATTAGTATTTCTATGGTGCCTTGAATATTGCTAATCTTGGAACGGTTTGTTTAAATGAATCAATGATGTGGTCGCTTTCAAATAAAATTTTTACAATAATTATATAAGAGATACTATATAGACAAATCAAATATTTTCCATAAGTTAATCAAACACACAACGAAATACTGTAAAACTCAACATATAAAATGATTTAGTTCATATATATATTCAGCTCAAAATTTACACAAACTTCTAGTTGAAATGCATAAACATTTTTCCGGAGCTACTACCCTATTTCATTTGAATCACTTTACCGTGGTATAATGCTACATGATCAAAATATTTCTCACCAAAAGTATAATACACACATTTTTTAGTAGCAGGCGTCTCCCATGGCTCCAATGATGCCAGTGATGAACTCACCGCCCGGCCGTCAATGTGGACGAAAAATGTGGACTTCCTACTTGAAGCTTTCAACTTGGAATTTGAAACTTTCAACAAAAATTTTGGAGCATCCAACCGGAAATTGAAAGCTTTCAAGTGGAGATCGAACTTTCAACTATAAATTGATACTTTCAGCTTAAAAAGAGTACTGGAGACCAAAATTTCAACTAGAAATTGATACTTTCAGCTTTAAAAAATGATATAGCGTCGTTAATTCTGCATGAAGATTAGCTGTGGAAAGAAATGAATTTTACCAAAATCCTTTTTTCCGTAAATTCAGCGGGTTTGTGTTCTGTTATCAATCACACATCAAAAAACTCAAGTAATGCCCACAAATATCACCACCATGCTAGGACCACTACTACAGAAAGCCTCATAGTAGACGCCTCATCACAGACGGTTTTGTGAAACCGTCTGTGATTAACACTATTACAGACGATTGTAATTTGGAGACCGTCTGTGGTATTTGTGGCGGGAAAAAGGATTATCACAGGCGGTCGATCTATATTAAGAACCGTCTGTGATAATCCCAGATTATCACAGACGGTTTTTAATTAAAAACCGTCTGTGATAATGACTCTAAGGCATTTATTGCACTGCTCAGACCGCATCTGTCTTCATTTCGATCCAGATCTAGCCATTGCTGCACACTTTTTCACTCGGGAGGAAGCTAGGCGATTTCAGGCCAGTTAATTTGGTGGGAAGAGACAGAGATTAAGCTTTGAAGATTCAGACTTTCCTGGTTGCTCTAGATATGGTTAGTAGTGAAATTTATTTTTTCTTTAATTGCATTACAATTTAGGTCTAAGTAATCCATGAGTGGCATTTTAGGACCAGAGCAACATGCACTGCTGCCATCTCCATTACAAGATCAGTCGGTTCCACCACCGGATACTACACCGGTGCTATCTCCACGGGTCATACTCTCGCCAGAGCAACATAAACTGGTGCTATCTCCATTACAAGACCAGTCGGTTCCACCACCGGATACTGCACCGGTGCTATCTCCACGGGTCCTATTCTCGCCAGAGCAACTTGCACCGCTGCTACCTTCAAAGTCGACTGCCGTGAAGTCGACCTATAGCCGAGGCAGCAAGGCCAGCAAGGGCAAAGCAAAGAAGACCAATGATGATATAGCGTACCTACCTTTGGCCCGCAAATTCGTGCTTGGCCAGCCGTTGCTTGAGCAAAAAGACCTCCAAAAGCTACCATATAGTTGCATGCAATTGCACACGTGGTATATGCAGCAGTCCAATAAGCTAGAGGGAGAACGGACTTCAAGTATCACTGTCAAATTTACGTCGGATGATTTATACCACAGTCTTCAAGAGTGTATGTTCGTGGTCGCCTTTGAGGATTTATTCGATCTGTTCACGCTCAACGCTCTTGACGTCTCAATCATTCGATGCTGGACGCTGTAAGTGTGTGCAATCACAGTCTCCGTTAATGTCATACCGATAAATGCCATCTAATTTGTTACTTTCGTGTGTATATATATAGACACATGCTGACTAGAGCTAGATTATCCAACTCATCAGCTGGTTTCTTGGACCCACACTTGGTCGCCAAGGATACCATCGACCGGGATACACCCCTCGTCGAGAGGTACATTACATCAGGACTGCTGGGTTGCCGCAATAAGGATTATGTACTTATGCCCTTCCATCAGAACTTTCATTGGATTTTAATAGTAATTGTACCAAAATGGAACAAGGTATATTACCTTGATTCCCTAAGTAAGAATCAAATGGACTTCACAGTTGTCAGCCAAGTAATCGATAGGTAAGCACATATTCCCCATACATATCTACATTGTACTCTTTCTTTCCTTCCGAATGACTAAGGTTAACTTTTTCGAATTACGTAGGGCGTTCGCGATGTACATTGAAAAGGGAGGTGACTCGAAGCGCGGGGCCAAAGGCCTGCTGACACATGTTCGAGATTTTAAGGTATTCGCTATTTCACATTAATTAATCCTATGCAGCAGTTGGTACTAATGCCTCTTGAACTAATACATTCTATTTTTTGCAGTGCCATTAGCAGCAGCCGGACAACACATGTGGATACTACCTTTGCCAACATATGGAACTACTCCTCGATTCCTCGAGGCTCACCAATCGCAAGGTTTGTCACTCTTCCCATAATTACGTTATACTTATCACGTTACATATATACGCACATTGATTTTTCTATCGACAGGTTGCTTACATCCCGTCAACTGCATTGAAACAGTCTGATCTTGGAGGGATTCGAGGAGAGTTGGCGTACTTTTTGCTGACTCAAGTCATAAAGCCAGGAGGACGGTTCCACTGCGCACCATGATTTCTTATTGGTCTTATCACTAAGTGCAAATGCAGTGTAGATCTTTTGTAACTGTGCATTTGTTAATGGATATTTCATTTCAATTCAATTAATTGATTTGCGAAATGGATGCATGCTTTATGTTTGTGAAATGAAGTGCGATGTCAATTGGATGTTTTATGTCTGTGAAATGTATCTGAAAGGAAATGAGATGTGTGAATTGTATGTTTTTTGTCTGTGATTATCTGCTTGTTTCAGAGGGCATGGCTAGCATTTCCTGAGGCTAGCCAATAAACAGAAATAGATTTTGATTTAGGAGGAACGAATATCACAGACGGTTAACCGTCTGTGACATGTATCACAGACGGTTTTTCATTAAAAACCGTCTGTGATTATGAGATATCACAGACGGTTTTTATTTAAAAACCGTCTGTGATATCTGATAATCACAGACGGTTTTTAATGAAAAACCGTCTGTGATATCGCATAATCACAGACGGTTCGAAAACCGTCTGTGATAACTTCGATTATCACTGACCCATAAATACAGACGGTTCACAAAATCGTCTGTGATGACGTTTTCGAACCGTCTGTGATGACATTTTCTGTAGTAGTGAGCTCCTCTCTCAGGCAGTCTTTGGCACCATGGTCGCCATGACACAACGGCAAGGCAGAGAGCTTCCAGTGTGGTGGCCTATGTTTGGGTACAATTGAATGGTAGACATGACTGACCATACTACAGTGTGAACAGGGGCGAGGAAAGGTGGCACTGTGGTCAAAAGGTACAGCAGCCCTGTGCGTGGTGCAACGCTCCAGCACAAGTGAAGCACGGCGCGACACACGGGAAGGGGAGGATTGGCACAAGCATGCACGAGGAGAGGTCGACGAAAGTGAGGTGAGTCCCATGCGCATGCTAGCTTAGCTTGGGTGTGACTAGCGTGCAACTGTGCGGGAGTGGCACGACAGTGTGCGCCCTGGGTATGCTGTGCGTGTACTGGTTCAGCCAGGCTGGGCCGAATGCAGGGGAAAGGGGAGTTGGGCCATGGGCTAGTGGGCTAGAGGGCCAAATGAGCCTATGGGTTCAAGCCCAATACTATTCCCTCTATTTTCTGATTTTTCTTTGAAATTCACAATTTAAACTTCAGATTAAATTCACTAATTAAAATTCAAGCCAGTTTGTGTTTGAATTTAAACCTAAATTCCATTTGTGCTAATCCCATTATCCTGAAATGCCAATTGATGCTTTTGGATGTGATTTAATGTATAGAGTCACATGGATGTGATTTAATGTATAGAGTCACAATTTCAAGTTGAATTCCTTATTTACACCTTCATTTAGCTTGATCTTTGGAATGGCTCTCAATTAAGATTTTCAATTATTGAAGTTCAATCATAACCATCCTTCTTTTTATTTTTAGGATTTCTAACCCCATGCTTTATTTTGGAACCAAGTTCAAAATCTATTTTTGGTTTGCTAGCATTTTAATTTTTAGCTTCTTTTTTCATCTACCTTTGTATTAGCAAGGCTTTTTACTGTAAATTTTCGTGCCCTAATTTCTGGATTATTTTTTCAGATTTGTATTATAATTTAAATTAAATTCTTATTATTTGCATCTTTTATTCTAGATTTTATTTCCATGAATTTTTATTTATTGGAACCTCAATAGAAACTAGAGAAAATCAAACAAAATCCAAATGCAAATAGGATGCAAATAAAAAAGTTTGAAAATTACACATTTTCAGCATCCTGATTTTTTAGAATTTTACATGAATCTACCTTTGAAGCTGAATGCATAGCTGCATGATCTTGTTTTGCTAAAACTCTTTCGATGAGTTCTACTCTACATGATTATGGATTTGCACACCGTACCACTCTTCTATGATAACACTAGTGCTATAAACATTGCTAAAAATCCAGTATTAGATTTCATTTCTTGAGTGATCATGTAAACAAGAAAGGCACTGAATTGCAATTTATTTCATTAGAACAAAATCTTGTAGATTTGTTTACCAAGCCTCTTGATGATTCTCGTTTTTGTTTCTTTAAGAGAGTTTGGTGTTTTGTTTCTTTAAGAGAGCTTGGTATAATAAGTGGTAGTGTCATTAACTGAAGAAAAGCTCAGCTGCGCTGTGTATGTAAAATATATTTTATCTTTGCTTTTTTGTTTTCTGGTTTTGTGGTTCTTTTTCTCTGTTTGCATTTGCATTTAGCATAAAAGCATTGTCTAATAGCTTTGATGTTGTTCATTACATAAGAGCTTACTCTGTCGTGCTTAGATTGATATCTTGATACTGCTCATATGTGTAGAGATGTGTTGAAACTGATACTACGAAGCACTGAAACTAAGCCTTGCTAGAATCTTTCAATGAGTTCCATGTTTATTCTGGTCTTAACACTATGGCTCTATGCTCGATGGATTGTATTTGTTTATCTTGGGATAATTCTTCAAAGTCATGCTTTCAAAGCAAAATTTTCACACTACTCCACTAGTCATAAAAGTGATGTTCCATGATCTCTAAGAGATCACATCCAGACCATGAGTAGATCAGTTGATCAGAGCTATTACTCTCCATCAAGCAAAAGCGTCGACGACTATAATGAAAATAACATACCCAACGTACTCCTCTTATCGACAGAAGGATGAACCATCTAGAAATCCATTTCTGATTATGAGTACATGCTCCTTGCTAATGGAGGACAATATTTACCATACTCCGTCGATAGTACAGGTTTGGGTAAGAACATTTTTTTTAGTTACAATGTCGAATGAAAAGTTTTGTTCACAATCTTATAATGCTTGAGCCTATGTGTTGATGTCTAGAATTACTTGCTGACCTCATTCTTATATTCTTGCTGGCTTTGAAATAATTGCATGCCTAAGTATATTTTAGCATATTTCTTGCTAGCTTGTATGAGATTGAGATTCTCTTTGTATTGCTCAGTTTTAGCTTAATGTTAGGGATAGCTTTTAGCTATTTTTACAATTCTCAACATAATCATCTGCATATCATACTTGCATTGTTATTTTCACTTGTTTCACAATACTCTTCGAATTTCTTTGGATTCTTCTCTATTGCCTTCAAAGGGGGAGAAATCCTTGATGTCTTAAATTGCTAAATGGGGAGAAATTGAAGTGAGGGGAGTTTTAGGAAAGTTTGATCTTTGTCTTTTCATTCCTAGTTCTTGGTTTCTTTGTTACTTTCAAACTTTGTATTGAAGAAGTTTGTCTTTATTTTTATTGAAAACTCTTTTTGACAAAGCTTAATTTTCTTCTTAAACCTAAATTCTCTAAAACAAAGATTTTCATGAGAGATTGTCAATTTACTCATCAAGGGTTAAATTTGTTGTGGTGGGTAACTGACAAAATGTGTTGACTAAGAATTTAAGTGAACTACGTTGGTTTGGTAAGGTTGTTGATCGTGCGTGTTGACCTGTTGTTCTATAGTTCTGTTTGTTATGAATAGCGCTTGTATTCAATATGAGGCCAATGGGCCGGTATATATACACAAAGTACAGGTGGTAAATATGCAAAGAACCCCTCATAATAATGGGGAATAACAAACTATACATATATCTCTAACACCCCCCCTCAAACTCATGGTGGATCAACAACACTGAGTTTGGAGAGGTAGAAGCTGTGCTGTGCGCGAGTCTGGGCCTTCGTGAAGAAATCCGCTATTTGAAGCTCCGAAGGCACATACTGAAGAGTAATCACCTGATCATGCACACAAGACCTCATGAAAGAAGCATCAACACCAATATGCTTGGTGAGCTCATGCTTCACAGGATCACGAGCAATACTGATAGCACCTGTACTGTCTGACAAGAGAGGGGTCGGTGTAGTGACAGAAACACCAAAATCCTCAAGTAACCACCGTAGCCAAGTAATCTCTGCTGTCAAGAGAGCCATGGCTCGCAACTCAGCCTCTGCACTCGAACGGGACACTGCAGTCTATTTCTTCGTCTTCTAGGCAATAAGAGAACCCCCAAGAAAAACACAGTAAGCAGAGATAGATCGGCGATCAGAGGGATCGCTGGCCCAAGTAGCATCCGAATAGGCCTGAAGCTGTAACGAGCTGGAACGTGGAAAGAAGAGACGGCGAGAGATAGTCCCGCGAAGGTATCGCAGAACTCGAAGAAGGTGGCTGTAGTGGACCTGAGTGGGAGCTGAAACAAACTGACTCAGAATATGAACTGGATAAGTGATATCCGGACGAGTAACAGCAAGGTAGACAAGACTCCCAACAAGATGACGATAGCGAGTCGGATCAGAAAGAGGCTCGCCATCAGAGAGTCGTAGATGAACATTGAGCTCCATGGGAGTCTCAACAGTACGCTGATCAGTGAGAGAGGCTCGATCAAGAAGATCCTGAATGTATTTCTCTTGGGACATAAAGAAACCATCTGGAGTGGAAGTAACCTCAATCCCAAGGAAGTAACGAAGAGGACCAAGATCCGACATAAGGAACTGCTCACTAAGACGAGCCTTGACAAAGGCAATGTACTCAGAATCATCTCCCGTAATGATCATATCATCAACATACAGAAGAAGAAGAGTCCGACCACGAGACGAAGTGTGGACAAAGAGCGCAGGATCATGATCACTAGCTGAAAAGCCAGCAGCAGTGACCACAGAGGAGAAGCGCTCAAACCAAGCACGAGGGGCTTGCTTAAGGCCATAGAGAGAGCGACGAAGGCGACAGACCATGCCCTCAGGAACAGAATACCCGGGTGGCGGATGCATGTAGACCTCCTCACGTAACTCGCCATTAAGAAAGGCATTCTTGACATCAAGCTGAGAAACAGACCAGTGGCGAACAGATGCCACCGAAAGAAGAGTGCGAACAGTGGTCATGTGGGCCACAGGAGCAAAAGTCTCGTCGTGATCAACACCATGCTCCTGCTGGAAGCCACGAGCAACAAGACACGCCTTATAGCGCTCAAGAGAGCCATCAGAGCGAGTCTTAATCTTATAGACCCACTTACACGTGATGGGATGAGAATGAGATGGAAAAGGAACAAGATCCCAAGTACCAGTACGCTCGAGGGCAGCAATCTCCTCGGCCATGGCAAGCTGCCACTCAGGATGAGTAACAGCATCCCGGTAGGAGACAGGCTCACGAGTAGCTGCGCCAACAAAGGCAAAACGGGCAGGAAGCCGAATCGACTGGCGATCGCGGAGAGCGTAGCGAGGAGAAGATGACTGATCAGGGGAAGATGGGGCATCAGAAGAAGATGGAACATCAGGAGAAGATGACTCATCTAGAAGATCCTCAATAAAGGGAAAAGGTACTGTAGTGGGAGGAGCCTGGGGAGTCGTAGGAGACGACACAGGCGGCGACCACGGCGGAGAGGCCGCAGGGGGAATATGTGGAGACACAGTGGGACAGGTGGACGAGGGCAAAATAGATATAGGTGTATCTGGAAAGGTCAAGAAAGACAGAGACTCCACAGAGGAAGTCGAAGTAGAGGCAGGACGTGGGTAGAATGGACGAGACTCATCGAAAGTCACATCCCGAGAAACCCGTATCCGACGACCAACAGGATCCCAGCACCGATAGCCCTTGTGCTCGGCACTGTATCCCAAAAAGACACACTCAACAGACTGAGCGGTCAGTTTGGTGCGTTCTCGAGGGGCGAGGAGAACGTAGCAAACGCAGCCAAACAGATGAAGGGCAGAGTAGTCAGGAAGACGACCATAGAGACGCTCAACAGGGATCGCACCCTGAAGAGCAGAAGAGGGCTGGATGTTGACGAGATAGGTGGCAGTGGAAACAGCCTCGGCCCAAAAGTGAGGTGGAATAGAGGCGGCGATCATCAGAGCACGAGCAGTCTCAAGGAGGTGACGATGCTTGCGCTCAGCGACACCATTCTGAGCATGAGCACCAGGACAAGAGAACTGAGCGAGAGTGCCTTGCTCAGCAAGGAAGCTGCACAGGTGACGAGAGAGGTACTCGCCAGCAGAATCAGCACGAAAGACACGAATAGGAGTGGAGAACTGTGTGTGAATCATAGTGGCAAATTGTTTATAGATAGACAAGGCCTCACTACGAGAAGACATGAAATATATCCAAGTGTGACGAGAGAAATCATCTATAAATATGATATAATATCGATGACCCCCTTTCGAAACGAAGGGAGCCGGACCCCAAACATCTGAATGAACAAGATCAAAAGGGCGCTGAGACACAGACTCACTATGAGGATAAGAAAGCTGAATCTATTTACCTAACTTACAGCCCTGACAATCTAAAGACACGTCTCCTGAGACAGACCCCAGAAGACCACGACGAACTAAGGACGACAGACGAGATCCACACAGATGACCAAGACGGTGATGCCACTGCTGGAAAGAGCCGGTAGACGAAGTGGCAGAAGCGGAGAGACTGGCGGCGATGGTGGCAGTGGAAGGAAGGTGAAGCCAGTCAAGCTCCCAGAGACGCTGTGAGTCACGGCGTCGAGGGCCAGAACCAACCAGAGCTCCCGTGTGGCGATCCTGAACACAACAAGAGTCAGAGTCGAGAATAACCCGATAACCAAGGTCAGTAATCTGCCCAGCAGAAAGAAGCTGCATGGTAAGGCGAGGAACATGAGCAACAGAAGGAACATGAAAGGATGAATTGCTAAGAGGTCCTCGACCAGAGACAGAAAGAGATGTACCATCAGCAGTAAGAACACTGATAGGAGAATCAAGAGGTGTAATAAAAGACAGAGTAGAAGGATCAGGAGTCATGTGAAAAGATGCTCCAGAATCAAGAATCCACGGGGAGGTACCTGACTGTGTAGGGGGTGGTTTCTCAGTGCCCGAAGAGTCAGTAGAAGAACCTGCAGAACCTGTCGAGGGAGAACCTGAAGCGGCAAGCAGGCGTCGAAGTCTGGCTATCTCCTGCTCGGTGAGAGAAGCTGCTGAAGAAGTCGATGCAGACATCGTCGTAGAAGCACTAGTGCCAGTAGAAGAACGGCGTGAAAGATGCCGCTTCTTCTTATAGCACTGGGACTCAATGTGGCCATCCTTGTCGCAGTAGGAACAGTGAGGACGGCCACCTCCAGACGGAGGACGGCCACCACCACCTGTGGTAGCCGCTGGAGGAGGCAGTGTAGCAGGCAGACGAGCGGCGAGCACAGAGGGGAGTGGCATCAGACCAGCACAACTCAAACGAGTCTCCTCCGCGCGTATCTCGGTAAGAGCCTCTAGGAGAGTGACACGAGGGTGGCGTGCAAGGAGCTGGGCACGCCTTTGCTCGAACTCAGGACGAAGGCGAGTAAGGAACTCGTAAACCCGCTGAAATTCCAGGTCAGCACGTACATCCAGGCAACACGGACAGGTACGACAGGCAGCAGTGCGAAGTGAGTCCAACTGACGCCAGACAGCAGAACTCTGAGCGTAAAAAGCGTCAACAGTAGCATCACCCTGCTGAAGAGAGTGCTCCTGGCGGACCACGGACAGGTACAGGGCATCACCAGAGGGCTCGTAGCGCTGACGAAGATGAGTCCACATCTGGAAAGCCGAAGGGAGTCCCACAACCTCAGAAGAAAACTGAGGCTGGACACTGGCGATGAAGACAGCAGCAGCCCGAGCGTCGTCATCGTACCACTGAGTGTAGACGGTCAGACGATCCTTGTAGGAATCTAGAGCCTCCTGGTAGGCAGAGGCAGCTTCATCAGCAGCTTCATCATCAGCAGCAACCTTATCGGCTGTCGGGGGCAATGCAACAGGCGTAGGCTCCGTCGGAGGAATAGGGCAAGGCGGGCAGGTGACATCGCCAGAGAGGACGCCCCAGAGACGAAGACCACGCATGTGAATGCGCATGTGAGACACGAAGTCGGTGTAATTAACACCATCAAAGATCACCGGGCAGCGAGGGAGGGAAACGGTGCCCATTGGTAGGCCGCGCTGGACGGCGCGGCGACCAAGGCAACGAAGTCTAACAGGCGGCGCTGGACGGCGCGGCGGTTAGAACGACGTTTTTTTTCTCTTTTTTTTTTCTTCGGTCGGTTTACAAAAGAAACCGACTCAGTCGGTATTCACCAGACCGATCGGCGGCAGAAGAGCTGGCGGGGGAGCCGGCGACGGCAACTGCGGGGGAGCCGGCGACGGTGACTGCGGCAGAGCCGGCGGCGTCTTCGAGCGGATTGGGGTCGGCGCAGGCGGAGGAAGGCGGAGCAGCCCAGGGTAGGCGGAGGTGGCCGGGCGGAAGGCGGCGGCGGCCCGGGGAGTCGGCGGGGCCGACGGGGCCGGGCGGAAGGCGGAGGCGGCCCGGGGAGTCGGCGGGGCCGACGGTGGCGGGCTCGAGCGGGCAGGCTCGGGCGGAGTCGGGCGGGGCCGACGGCAGCAGGGGCGGCAGCGGCGACGGGGGAGTCGGCGGCGGCGGCGACAAGCGAAGCGACGGGAAACCCTAGGTACGCTCTGATACCATGTTATGAATATCGCTTGTATTCAATATGAGGCCAATGGACCGGTATATATACACAAAGTACAGGTGGTAAATATGCAAAGAACCCCTCATAACAATGGGGAATAACAAACTATACATATATCTCTAACACTGTTGACCAGTGTTAGGTGAACTGGGTTGATTTGGTTAGGTTGCTGGTTGTGAGTGTCGACCAGTGTTTAGTGTTTACCAGTTGTTCAGTTGTTCTGTCGACCAGTGTTACGCCCGGCTACTGCAGTTCGTTGGTGTCTATCGACTAGAGCAACTCTCTTAGTCGATCAGTGTTCAGCTCGACCATAATGTGACGACTAGTGCATAGCGACCAGTGTGTGAGCATGCGGGTGAAGTTGTGTTCTTGTTTACGTAGTGGTGCTTAGGTTTACGTAAACTAAGAGCAGATCAGGTCGTAGGTAGCGATCAAGTTCGCTAAAAATTGTGTTTAGTTTCTGTGATTTAATTCGGAGTATTTGAGGTTGAAATACTTGGTTATTGTTGAAGCGATTATTCGTAAGTGCATTGCTATGTAACAGGTTGCTTGCCTGATGGTGTGCAGGACGTCATGGCAACAGGGTCGAACGAGCAAGATGTTGGGAGATGACATGCTGTGCTGTTTGTGAGAGGTCAAGGACATGAACACGGCCAAAGGAAGACTGCTAGAAAAGATGAGGATTGTTCGTGAGCAATTGAGGACATTGGGATGATGACGCAGTGCACGAGATGAAGTCAGTAGCAGTTCGAAGGCTTCAGTGAGGAGTGAAGCTGTTCGATGGCTGTTGGTGAACAGTGTAGTTGTTCGTGCAATGGCTAGCAGTACAAGAATGAAGAGTGTAGTTGATCGACAAGGTTGCGATGTCGACCAATACACGAATGGATTGATAAGTTGGATATGTAAAGTATCCAGTATGGATACTTGACAAGTTGGTTTTGTGAAGTATCCAAGGCAGATACGAGTAGAGTTAGAGTTCAGTTTAAATTCCTGAACCATAAGGAATCAGATAAGGAAAGGTTAGATGTTTGTGTTGAGGAACCGACGCTGGAGACCAGTCCGAGCGATTCCTCTGCTTAGAACAAGAACGAATCAATCACAGAATCACAGAATAATAGATTGAACACAGAGAGGTAGAGAGAACTCCTGTTCTTTCTTTATTGCTTTAGATTGCATCGGGGTACATAATGAGGGGGTCTAGGTCCCTATTTATAGTCTACGGTGGGGTGCCCAATTAGATCAGGACTCTGGATAGAGTCCAGGTTTCCTAACACTCCCCCTTGGGCACTCACCCAACATGCTCATGCCTCGTCAAAACTCCATAAAAACCCAGTGGGAAAAATTTGGAGAAAGAGTACACGATACATGTGATGCTGCGATGCACGAATTGCCTCGTTAAAAACCTTGGTCGAGAAACTTCATGGAAAACTCGTCAAGGGAAAAAGAGTACAATTCACCCAAATTCATTTGGTCTGCAATACTTTATTTTTGGGTACTTAATCTTCATGATCAAGATTTATTAGCGGGCTTGTGAGAATTCTCCCCCTGAATTCTGCACTTCTCTAAGTCTCATCATTCCAATTCCACGCACGCACCTTTCAAAGCTAGATGCGGGGAGTGACTTATTGAATAAATCTGCGGGATTTTCACATGACTTAGTATGCAGTACTTTAATCTCGTCCATCTTTTGCAATTCATGTGCATAGAAGAACTTGGGGTTGATATGCTTTGTGAGATGACTCTTCACATAGCCCGTTTACACTTGTGCAACGCAAGCTGCATTATCTTCATAGATAATTGTGGGGGTTTGCACAATGTTCATCCCACATGACTGCTGGATGTGGTGAATCATTCGGCGGAGCCAAGCGCACTCTCGTGCGGCTTCATACAGTGCTATAATTTCTGAGTGGTTCATCGAAGTAGCTACCAGGCTTTGCTTAGACGATTTCCATGAAATTGCAGTTCCACCACACAGGAATACATAGCCTGTTTGTGACTTAGTGGTATGCGGGTCTAACAGATACCCAGCATCTGCGTAGCCAATCAAGTTCAGATCTTGATTCTGTCTGTAAAATAATCCGAGGTCCTTGCTACCTTGGAGGTATCGGAAAATGTCCTTTATGCCCTGCCAATGCCTTTTGGTGGGCTCTGCACTATACCTTGCTAAGAGGTTCACGGCAAATGCAATGTCCGGTCTAGTGTAGTTTGCTAAATACATGAGTGCTCCCACTGCACTCAAGTATGGGAATTCCGGTCCCAGGACTTCCTCCCCCTCTTCCCTTGGTCGGAAAGGATCTTTTTCTTGTTGTAAAGACCCACCGATCATCGGTACTTTCGAGAGAAATGCCTTCTCAAAGCCAAACCTTTCAAGCACCTTCTGGGTGTAGGTCGACTGATGTACCAAGACTCCTTCAGGGACATGCTCAAGCTGCAGGCCTAAGCAAAACTTGGTCTTGCCCAAATATTTCATTTCAAATTCTGACTCCAAGTAGGAGCTTGCTTCTTTTATGTCTTCGGCTGTCCCGATGATATTCAGATCATCTACATACACAGAGATTATACAGAATCCATTCTGGGATCGCCGTATAAATACACAAGGATAGTCTTCATTGTTCGTGTAGCCTTTCTTGCAGAGAAAGTCGCTCAAGCGATTATACCACATTCTTCCAGATTGTTTCAGTCCATACAGTGACTTTCTGAGTTTCACACTGTACAGATTTCTATTTGCTCTGTCTTGATTCGGGAGAGGGATTCCTACAGGGACTTTCATATAAATCTCCGAATCCAAGTTACTGTAAAGGTATGCAGTCACAACATCCATCAATTTCATTTCCAAGTTCAAGTTCACTGCCATTGAGATCAAGTATCTAAAGGTAATTCCACTCATGACTAGGGAGTAGGTTTCTTCATAATCAACTCCAGGACGTTGAGTGAAACCTTGGGCTACCAGCCTTGCTTTGTATCTCACTACTTCATTTCTTTCATTTCTCTTTCGAACAAATACCCACTTGTGCCCAACGGGGTGTATGTGGGGAGGCGTGCGACATACGGGCCCAAACACCTCTCTTTTGTTCAGAGATAGCAATTCAGTTGCTACTGCCTTCTTCCAATCTTCCCAATCTGATCTTTTCTTACATTCAGCGAGCGATGCAGGCTCGGGATCAAGATCGATGATGGTGGCAATTTTCTTTGCGAAGTAGATATCGATATTAGCTGTTGTCCTATTCAGGGACTCTCTCGTGTGCACATAATTTATAGCTATTTCTTCATGAGTTGCTTCTTCTGGAGCGATTGCTTCTGCTGGAGCTTTACCTTGCACATCACTTCTTTCAATTGCGGTGCCAAGTTCCTTTAGTTATTCGGCTCCGATGTGTGCGCACACATCCATGCCGATGGGGATATTCAGATCCGGTATGCCCTTTCGGAAGGTGTCATACTTATGCCAGGTCTCAACTGGCTCCCCTTCTCATTCTGGGGAACTTCAATGATCGGCTGTGATAAATCCCGCTTATCCTTTTTCGCCAGGCGTCCCCGGTTACTAAGGATTCGAGGAACCAGAGTTCTCGTCCTCATTTTTTTTTCTGAGGCCTCTGGACGAGATTAGGGATACCTTCTGCTTTCTTTGGTATTTCAACCCTCTCCGGTGCAGTGCGTGCAGGCACATGCGACTTAGTCACGCTCTTCAAATCACTAAAGTGATCAGGCAGCTGATTTGCTAATGCTTGCAAATCTATTTTGTCTTCTGGACTTCTATTGTCTTCTAGACTTCTCTTGTCTTCTGGACTTCTCTAGTGCGCGGGTCATCTGCATGGACTCCCCAGGCTTGCCACGTAATTTCCCGACATTCATCATCAAGGGGTTGATTTCCTCCCCCTAATGTTGGGAGATTTTCGGTGGTGACACTTGCGCTAGTTGCATAGGTGAATGGATGTTGTAGGCCGAAGGTCTAAGGTTGATGAGATTCGCTGCATGCAGGACTACGTGTCCCCAACATGTAGCTGCTAGATTTCAATTATGCAAAAGGGGTCGGGCAATAAATTTAATTCTCTTAATTAAAGCCTCTGCCAAACCGTTCTGGGTATGGACATGCGGTACCGAGTGCTCAACTGCAATTCCCATCGCCATGCAATAATCATCAAATGCCTTTGAAGTAAATTCTCCGGTGTTGTCCATTTGGATGGACTTGATATGACGATCTGGAAACACATTTCTGATGCGAATGATCTGCGAGATCAATTTTGCAAAGGCGTAGTTTCTTGTGGACAACAAACCCACAAATGACCACTTCGAAGAAGCGTCAATGAGCACCATGAAATACTTGAACGGCCCTGAAACGGGCTGAATGGGACCGCAAATGTCTCCCTGGATGCGTTCCAGGAATGCAGGGACTTCATCCTTCACTTTCACAGTGGAGGGTCTAGTTATTAGTTTCCCGGTGGCACATGCAGGGCACACAAAATCTTCATGATTCGGGAAATTCTTCACATTAATATTATGCCCATGCGAGTTATTTATTATGTTTCTCATCATCCTAAGACTTGGGTGGCCTAATCTGTCATGCCAGAGACAGAAGAGTTCAGAGCTTCTAAACACTGTCTTCAGAGCAGTGTACGCTGCAGGCGCTTTAATGTTGGTATAATATAGCCCAGTTTCTAGTGAAAGAAGTTTTCTAATACAATTTTCTGTTCTCTTTGCGCTTCGTAATGAGTAGGTATTCCTTACCGTACTCTTCTTTTAGTCTCAACGTGGAAACCATTAGCGCAAATATCCTTAAAACTTAGGAGAGTGCTAGTCGATTCTGGGTACAATAAGGTTTCTTCAGTGACCAAAGTTGTGCCCATTGTGGCTTTTCGTGAAGCAATTATTCATGCATCGCTTCTGGCGATTGTCGTAAGGCTGCCAATGCTCTTACGGATCGACTCAAAACACTTAATCTTTCTTAAGATGATATGCGTTGTGCCGCTACTAGCTAAGCACACTTCCTTCATAGGGCGCTACACGTGTTCTAATATAGGGTATTTTATTAATATGCATGAGAAGGCAATTAACACATAAATAAAATACTCCAATATCAGACCATATCATGCCATCATAAACTGAATAAATGAATGAATTCTTCAAATATCATCCAACCATCACGAGAAAATAACAATTCTTAAGTACCATCCATGCAAATTCTAACATATTCTTCCACACAAAATAAGTGACAATTAAAGTCGAAATGCATTCAGTGCACTAGACTTCTTCTGCTATTTTCTCGAGGTTGACATTCTCTTCAAGAGAAATCATGGCGTTAACTACTACTAGGTCGAGAGGGATTACTGCTGTCGTGATGGTTTCAACTTCCATCGGTGCAGGCAGCTACTCAGAATTCTCCCCCTCAGCTGATGCAGAGTGGGCTTCATACTGCCCTTGACCATCCCGCTTTGGCTTGCTGGCCTTATTCTCTCGTGGAGCATCTGATTCGCCTTTCTGGGCTGCGGCCTTACCCTTCCTTCCCCTTCTCTCGTTAAGAGCTTTTCGCACCTTGTAGCTCCCGGCGTTGGCTTCACGACCAGCGGAGCTCCCAGGTGGCTGAGTGACGTAGTTCTTATGGAGAACTTTGTCCTGAGCCTTCGCAACTTGCATCATATCAGTCAATTCGGCGTATTCCTCACAGCCATCTTGACGATAGTTGCGTGCGGATTGTGCTATATTGGGGTGGAAGGTTTTTCTCAATTTTCTGTATTGGGGTACAAATCCTGTGCAAGGCAGAATTGTATTCCCTGACCGTCTTAAAGTCGGCAAAACCTCAGTCTGATCTACTCTCGCTCTGCTTGAGGAAGAATGGTGTACTTTAGCCTCTCAAACCGCTTCTGGAGTGCGGTCCAGAGTGCCAGCGCGCTCTTCTCCGTCATATACTCATTCTTGAGAGTGAGGCAGAGGTGGTGCTTGAGAAAATGAAGTGCCTGATCATTCTCCTCAGGTTTGGGTTGAGCGTTATTCAGTCCGCCAATCCCAATAGCAGCGCGGAGCTTCCTGGCTCCAAGCACAATCTCGACATCGAATGCCTACGTCAGATAGTTTTGGCCATGCTGGGCCAGCTCCTCGAACTTCCAGTTCGTTATGCTAGTCATCTAAATGTGTATAAGTCTACTACTGGTAGACATGCACGGAATAATTCACTGCAGGTAAATAAATAGTACAAAAGGTTCTCGCAATGTTTCAGAATTTTCTATGCATTTTCTATAATTTTACTGCTAATTTCAGTGATTAAAAGCAATTTTCAGCAATTACAATTAACCAAAACAGTAAATAAATACAGAAAATACAGGGAATAATAATGGCATAAATAAATAAGCTTCAAATGCTAAAAATAATTCAAAATTCGGATTCCCGAGGCCCATTTATGCTAAAATATGAAATTTCAGCAAATTCTGCAATTCCAGAGGGTTTTTACGCAAATATTCAGTTTAGAGAAAAATTTACGCAATTTCCTGATTTACCGAGGGGTTTTCTGCAAAATTCTGGACCCACTCGTAAGTTTAAGGGCTTATTCGCAATTTTCGGAACTACGAAGCCTTTTCCGCTAAAAACCAGGACCCATATAAAAGATTTTAGGACCAATCGGTAATATTCGTAATGCATGAAGGGTTTTCTGTAAATTTCCACCTCCTCCACCCATTCGGGCCCTTCCATCTTTTTTTCTTCTCATCCGCTCGGCCCATCTTTTCCGGCCTACTTTGGCCAAGCGGCCCACTTGGCCCGGCCGGCCCTTTTTCCTCTCCGGTCCATCCGGCCTGCCCCGGACAGAGATAAGCCACGGGGTAGGGTTTCCCTACCCCTACCACATTCAGTGGCGGCGGCGCAGACAGCCCAAGCGGGCGCTGGCGGGGTGGCTGCCGGCCTCGGGAGATGCGCACGCGGGGCGACGACGGTAGGAGCCGGTGGGGCCGGCGGCGGCAGCAGCACCGCGCGGGGTGCGGCGGCACGGAGGCCGAGCAGGCGCCGGCGGTGCGCGGCGAACCCAAGGCAAGGCGGGCGCGGCTGCGACGGCTGCGGGTGGCGGCCGGTCGGCGGCCGCATGCAGGCGGCGGTCAAGGGCGCTTCGGAGGCGTGGGGTGGACGGACGGTGGGTGCGAGCCGGCACGACTTCAGGTCGACGGAGAGCGACCGGCGGTGGGGAAGCCGGGGCGGGGCCGGCGCGTGTGCTGGCGCAGCGGGGAAGCCGAGGCATCGGCGGGGCCGGCGCGCATGCGGGCGCGGCGGGGAAGCCGAGGTGGCGGGACCGTGGTGAGGGTGGCCCAGCCGGTGGTGGCGGCGGTGCAAGGCGTGCGCGTGGGGCCGGCAAGGCGCCGCTTCGGGCGGCCATATGCAGGCGCGGCGGTGGCCGACACGCCATGCGGGGCGGCACAGAAGGGGGCGGCTAGGTGCGGGAGCCGCACGGCTGCAAACCGGCGCGAGACGGCGCTTCGGGGCCGGCGGCATCCGTGCGGGGAGCAGTGGTGCGCGGCGACCCGAAGTAGAGCCCGTGCGGGGGCGGCGTTCAAGCTCGGGCGGAGCCCATGCGGGGGCTGCAACGGCCGGCGGTGGCGCCGGCGATGGGGAGGCGGTGCGGCGGCTGGCCGTGCGGGGTCCGGCGGCTGTGCGTGTCAGCCGATCTATGCACTGCCCTTTTTTCCTTCTACAATGCTTTGCAGAAACTGAATAGGAAATCCAATTTCCGTACAGTGATCATGCGGAATCAAACAACATCATGCAAGTATTTGTTTCAAATCTATGATGCAATCAACATCTACCCCGTTTTCGTAATCTACCGATCGACATTGTGCCGGCGATTTCAGATCTGCTCGCGGTAGATTTAGGGCGGATTTGCATCGTTCTACAGCGCAATCAACATCTACCCCGTTTCACAATCTACCGATCGGCATTGTGCCAGCGACTTCAAGTCTGCTCGCGGTAGATTAGGGCGGATTTGCACCGTAGAATTTCAATCTAGAACGCGAAAAGAAAATACAGATTCAAAAGTGGTCTAGAAAATTCAATCTGTGCTTCGATGATTACCTCGTTCACCGGAGCGAAGTCGTGCTGATAACGTGTTGAGGAACCGACGCTGGAGACCAGTCCGAGCGATTCCTCTGCTTAGAACAAGAACGAATCAATCACAGAATCACAGAATAATAGATTGAACACAGAGAGGTAGAGAGAACTCCTGGTCTTTCTTTATTGCTTTAGATTGCATCAGGGTACATAATGAGGGGGTCTAGGTCCCTATTTATAGTCTACGGTGGGGTGCCCAATTAGATCAGGACTCTGGATAGAGTTTAGGTTTCCTAACAGTTTGTGGCTATAAATAGCTACATAATGTGTGTGGAAACATGAGGAAGTTTTCTTAAAAGTTTTAGTGCTGCTATTGTATGATTCTTGAGAAAGTTAATGAGAAGAGTTTGATGAGTTTTGTGTTTAATTCTTCTTATGCAAATCGGTTGTTATTTTTATTCTGTTGTTCTTCTTAGTCGCAATTCAATTTTGAAGATTTAGTCAACCAATTACCAATACCCCCGCAGCCGTTTGTCTGGTATGTTTTCGATCCAACATAGTAAGAGGTATTATCAAAACAGGAAAACTTGTCGGTGAGTAAATACTCCCCAGTTGTTTTGCTTGACGATCTTACATTCCGTGCAGTCACTACACCATGACCCACTTTCCCGTACAATTATGTGTTGGTAAATCAAGGTTGATCGTGTTATAGTGAGTTTAAAACTATTTAGATTAATTATATAAAAATCATATCATTAAATTTATCATTATAAATATTTTTATATTTTTATAATTTTATTAGTATATCTTAATATAAAGTTATAGAAAGTAACTATCAAAGTTACATCTAGGAGACTATGAAATGTCAAAAATGTAAAATAAAAAAGAATGAAGGGATAGTCACTTACAAGATGATTATCAAAATTAATGCTAATATTGTAAAGATTTTTTACTGTGCTTTGGAGGTACCAAAAAGGATCCACTCGGGAAAAAAAACAGCTGGTTAACGAAGGGTACTTTACGTATAATGTATATATTTTCTGTACAGGTAATTTATGAAGGACTAGCTTTCCTAACTTATCAAACGCTTTCCTTATCTCACGTTCACCCCAATGTTTAATTCTTCAATTCTTCAAATATTCCACATTTCCGCTGCTCACGGTGCCCCGTTGGCTAATATTGTTTGGAATTTTGGATGCTTAGAGTATGTATAATGGTGTGACGTCAACAGTCTATAAGTCTTATCACGTAAGACACGAGATGATATGGAGGAGAGAGTGATATAGAGAATTAGGTTGTCTTTTATGTAGTAATCGACTATAACACAACAAACAAGACATATTGTATATGAAGAAGTTGTTTATAGATATATGTTAGTCAATAAACGGCTGTCGTGACTCCCAAGCACGTAAAATGTCATATATATATATATATATATATATATATATATATATATATATATATATATATATATATATATATATATATATATATATCTACGGTGTGTTCCCCCATTTTCCCTATGCTAAGCACTGGCATGAAATTTTACGATCTCAACGACCATACAAATAAGGGACTAATTGTTATTTTGGGGCACATCTCCCTCATTAACCTGCGCGAAGGATTATAGAACACGGTCACTTGAAAACTCATCCCAATGGAGTGTACACGATGGTCTTGGTTTACAAAGAACAGTTTCTGGGAGCAATAAAAATCACTATGAACTATCTTGTCTAAAAGACTTGGGCGTCCTAGAAATACAAAATCTTTACTTGGCTTGCCATCCAAAATAGGATATGAACAGCGGATCGATTGGCTACGCAAGGGTGGCCCAACCAAAAAACTTGTCCCCTCTATACATTGCTGTTGGAATCTACCATCCACCTATTGACGGAGTGCCACTATACGAAGACAATATGGAGATCCATTGCACAATGGACCACTCGCAATTCCATCAATCTGAATTATTGGCGCACCTTCTCTTCAGTTCATGACTGGTGGGAATTGATCACTTTCGTGCCTGGATCTCCGCAGAAGGCAATGGCTATGCTAGTTATGCTTGTCACTTGCAGATATGGAAAGAGCGGAACGCTCGATTTTTTGGGTACACGACGTCTTCACCGGACCACTCAACCACGGCTATTAAGGACAAGGTTGGGGTATGGTCCTAGCTGGGGCCAATAGACTAGTGGAGCTATCACACGCCCTATAAACATTGTGATCGGACACTTTGCTTGGCCATCTCGCGTCCACTCTTGACTCCCCCCACTCCTCCCGGCTCTCGCCAAACTAACTGTTATTATGTATTTTTTCTTCTCCCTATGAATTAATACACGATAGCTTTCCTACCTGGTTTTAAAAAATGTAAGGACTATCTATATGTCCATCGACAGTTCCTTTCTCATCAATAGTCATTTTTTACCGTCTCCCTCCCCCCTCTCTACAACACATAGTACATCGCGTCCCCTCCCCTTTCAAATCCTAGCTGCTACCCTCGCACTCGCACCCACACCACCGCTTCTTGAGGCCCATCGCCCACTGATCACAGGCCACCTCCTCTTACGCTGCCGTAGTTGATACCTCTTGTCATTGGTAAAAATATTTGTGTTCTTTGAGCATATCCAATGGTGAGACAATGATTGGGACCCCAAAATATTATCCTCTCTCTGATCACAAATACATATTATTGTTTGTAGTTAAACTTTGAAGCTTTAACTATAGATATCTTTTTAAATATTTAGATTTGGTGTATGAAAATTATCAAAAAGTACTTTTACAAATTATAATTTTATTAATTTTTATAAATATATTATAATATAAATTAGTAGTTAAAATTATGTTTTGGTGACTATGTTGACGTCCTATTTAGGACATGTATCTGGAGTTATTTTTTTTAAGTGCTATAGAAATTCCGAACAAAAGTTTGGCTCCCGACCTACGCCTATATACAACTATTCACAAGCCGACAAATACCCAATGGACTGCGTTTACATGTCCATGTAGCAATCGTCCAATCAATGCGTAGCACACGGCTCAAAAGCTTCCCATCCTGCAAAACCCCCAAAACCCTCATCGCTTAAGCCGCCATGGAGTTCCAGTACCGTGCCGGCGACGAGCGCGGCCGGTCCCCTCCCCCGCCGACGGGGGCGGCGGTTGCGTCGGCGAATTCTGGGTCTGTAGGTGAGTTCCCGACGGCGGTTCTTGGTTGGTTCTTGATCTCTCTCTCTCTCTCGATCTTATTTCTTTGTTTGATGTGAAGTCATGCGTGTGCAAGATGGTCACGGCGGTGAGGGCGGGAGGGACCACGGGGAGAATTGGGCCGTGGTGCCGCCGGCTGATCTCGGCGAGGTGCGACGGCAAGTGGCGAAGGATAGGATAAGGGAGCGGATCCTGCGGGAGGGGGCAGAGCAATGGGCCCTCGAGGCCGAGGTTCTGCGCGAGCTCAAGGAGCAGCTCTTCCCGTTGTTGCGATCAGGGTAGGCGGGCACTCGCGCCGAGGGATCGGACGCTACGGCGGCGCCCGCAGGGATTGTACTAGAGGTTTGCCCCTCTTCTTTCGTACACTTTTGTTTTGGGTTGTTTGGTACTTTGGTCACGTTTTTGGTCCCTTGTTTTCACATCGGATCCGGTAGAGACCGTCCGTCCACTGTATTGGTGAAGTACGTAGCAGCGCTGGTTGAGGCCACCTCTTCGAGCCCCGATCTTATTATTTTCTTCACCTAGGACGCGTGTTGTTAGAATATGCCGCTTCTTAATTACTATTCCTCTTAATTATGTGAATCCATGCATTAATTCTCATCCAACCAATGTACGTATATCATCTGAGCGTTGTTCACTTGATTTTGGCTATGGAATTACTCCACTGATTTTGCCGTATCATGAATTGCTCGTGGATCAATTTCATTCCTTTAATACGATTGATATCGGTATCACATCGATATGCTTCAGCATGCTTACGCGTTGTCCGTACTTTTCATGAACTACCTGCATTTCGAGCGCAACGATACGACTTGGTAAATTTTACAATTTGTTACACAAACAATACAAATAGAGTTAGTCCAAGTATATACATGGACAGTTCTCATTCAAGTACCAACAATTTTATCCTCATCTGTGCTGCAATACCATAGCAACTTCGGATCAGGTGTCTTTGCAATGCATTTCTTGATCTACCAACAATTCCTATGTTCAGGAAACAATGGGAAAATTAGTATTTTCCTCATCTTTCTATGTATCTACATTATGTAAATACTTGAATTGTTTCTAGTCTATTTAACATTGATATATTACTGCAACCAATTTTATTATCTTGGTCTATCTTGGATATATTTTATTGGAAAAATTGCACATACAAGTATACCCCTTTACTATTCAAATCTGTGAAATAAGTCATTTTTCTGCCGTGAATTTGTTGATCTAGCATAGCTCGGGATTTTCTAATTGTCTTTCCATTTTATGCAACTTATGTAATTAATTGCGTAGCCATAAACAGTTACTGTGCAATGTTTTTAGAGAAAAGGAAATTATAGCTATTTTTATTGCATGTGATATTTCTAATAACAATTATAATAACACTATTTCTGGCCTCTAATTTTCTTGATACCTGAATTGGTGTACTAGTGTCTGGCATAATATTTCAGGAGGGACAAAACACAGTTCGAATGCACTAAGTGAAATACTAATTTTTTTGCAAGGAATGTCAAATACTAATTGACAATTCCATTTTTAGATATGTGTATGAGCTATGTCAAATACTAATTCAGAGGTGGATTTGCAAGATTTATCTGGCAGTTGAACCACGTACCGAAATCAAAGTAAATTAATCAAGTGCACACGTCAAGTGATTCCTGGTATTGCGAAAAGTGTTTTGAAGAGGGATAATAAAATTTCAAGAAGAAACTCAGAAAGGAATTACTCATTCTTGGAAAAATTATCAATGAATGACAAAGCGTCCAAGTTGCCATTTGCCTCTCTAATCATGTGTTCTTGCCTTCTTGGAATGCACACTGCAAGTATCATATATACATACATAATTACATACGCTGATTTTTCAGCTGCATGCCTCATAATTTCTGAAACATAAATAGAATTGAGATGCTGCTGATTTAACAATTCCGATAACAACAATTCTATCCCCACAGTTGTCTCCGGTGTTACTTTATTTAAATCTAAGATAAAGTACTTGTAGTACCAAAAAACAAGAGCTTGCTATAGTTATTTTTTCTTTTGTCATAGAAAAATATATATTTACTTATCGAGTAGTGGTTTTCTGCTCTCCAAAAACCGACGAGTGCTTGTTTCATGCAGCCTATGCAGGTCGGTTCGAAAGCAAATGCATCAGCAGCCTTGCCGGCCAAGCGGAAGAACCCTGAATTCACCGCCGCATCCGCAGTTGAGACTGCGACTAGCAGCAAGAAGCAGAAGACCGACTTGACCTGCACGGTGTGCGGCGTCAAGGCAACGGGTATGAAGGCCATGCATGACCATCTCATGGGGAAGGGCCACAGGAAGAAGGCCGCCGCCGCGTTTGCGCAGCGAATGCCGGAGGCAGGTCACGAACAGCATGAGCAGCAGCAGCAGGAGGAGGAGGAGGAGGAGGGTGTGGTGACTCCGCCTTCCGGCAACTACACGCAGAGCAAGCTCACGATGCTGACGAATGCAGGGGCGATAAACGAGGTGCTGCAGATGGACGGGTACCTCCTCTGCGAGGTGTGCAACGTGAGGACAGCCGATCGCGTTACCATGATGTGCCACCTCGAGGGGACTAAGCACACCTCCAAGGCCCAGAAGCAGAGCCAAGCAGGAAAGCCAGCGGCACTGGGCGCAGCCGCCGCTGCCAAGAAGAAGGTGAAAGGGTACTCTGCACAGGCTATTACCGCCGCTGCCTCTGGTGGTGATCCTGAAATGGTGGTCGCGGAGGTCGACGGTGTGCCGCTGCCTCACACCGTGCGGCGGGTGGACGGCTTCCTACTCTGCGAATGCTGTGACGTTAAGGCGCCGTCGAAGAGTGTGATGCAGTCTCACTTGGCTGGGAAGAAGCACAAGAACAAAGCGAAAGTCAGCGTGGCACAAGCCAAGGCCAAGGATGTGACTTCCGTCGCTTTCGCTGCTCAGGTGGAAGTGGCATCGGTATCAGCTACGCTGCAAGCTAAAGCCGCTGGTGCCAGCGTCTCTGTGGAGATTGGACAAGTTACTAGCATGGCAGCCAATGTTAGTGATCACGGCGAGCTGAAAGAAATGGAAGTAGCCACCAACGTCGACATCCCCGCGACTCCAGGACAGGACGTGAAGACGGTTGATGGCCCTGCTGCTGCTGCTGCTATGGCGTCACTTCCGGTGGCTCTGAATCGGTTGTCGTGGACGTTGACGGCGTGCAGCAGGTGGATGGCTTCCTCCTCTGCGCGTGCTGCAACGTGAAGGCGCCGTCAGACTGTATCATGCGGTCTCACTTGAATGGGAAGAAGCACAAGAACAAAGTGAAGGTCGCCGTCGTTCATTTCGGTGAAGGGGAAAAGTGTTGAATCTATTCCAAGCGTCTCACCGTGATTGCTTCAGTTAGTAGTCAGTTTTTATGTTTTCCGTTTCAGATTAGTAGTGGAGCATTTCCTGTTTAATTGCGGCATGCAGATCGCCATGCATTCATGCCATTACTATCCTTCCGTTACTATCCTTAGTTAAGTAGTCATCATGCAGATCGCTATGTATTCATGCCGTTACTGTTCTTAGTTAGTAGTCATCTTTAGCTGGTTACTACTCTTTAAATAAGCATGCAAAATATCAGAAAAAGCTGCCCCGTTTTGCAGCACCAAACACATGTGTTCATTGTGTTCTTGAGTGCGCATTCGAGAGTTCGCCGGCGGCGAAAGATTGTCGGTGATCCACGACAATTGGTATCAGAGCATAGACGCTCCCGGGGTCGTCATGTCCATCCAGTAGGCTCCCGTTGGCGGTGGTGATCGTTCGCCATCACCCCCTCCACGACGACGGGTATCGCACTCGCCTGCGCCGCGCCGAGGGGAAATTTGGACGTTTTTGGCACTGTTGGTACCCGAAATTTCCGAAATAGCCCCTCCGGAAACGAAATTCCAACTCTATCCCCCAGCCGACCGCACCATTTAACCGGGAGGCGATACGTGTCAATGGTGCGGTCGGGGAGCGCACCACACCGAGGTGGTGCGGTCCCCGACCGCACCACTCGGGCGCCGTCTTGTCACAAGCAAATGGTGCTGTCTCTGACCGCACCATTAGGCATATCATGCGCCGGGCAAGCGCACTATTAGGCCATCACTTCAGACCGCCGAAAGTCGGATTCCGTGGCGGCATGCGAGATGCTTTGGCTAGCTTTATGCATGCTGGCATGCCCGTGCTTTGCATTGCATGCACACGCACCAGCTCTTCGCGCATGGTATTCTCCGTCCCCCACCAGAAGAGCTTGCTCAGAGCAGCATAAAAGAGTTTGGGCAGCTATGTTTCGTGGTTTTGACGGCAGAAGGTTAGCCAGAGCAGGAAAACTGCAGAGCAAGAGAGGGAGGGAAGTGAAGGAAGAAACGAGAAGGAGTACAAGATTTAGAGTCTTTTTGTTTGGACTCAGGAGTTTTGGCAAGTGCGCCTCGTGAGCTTCAAGAAAAGGTAAATATTATCTCCATAGGTCTACTATGTTATCCTACTAATTAGCTTGTAATTAGCATAAACGTTCTGTACGGAGTTGATGCATGTCATATTTTGATAAAATTTTTGTAGTTGTATTGTATTTTATATTTTATGTGAAGAAATCATCTACTACTGTTGTGAACTGTAATGTAAAATGTTTGTAGTTGTTTGTAGTTGCAGTGTATTGTATTTATTTTTGATAAAATGTTTGTTGTTGTAGTGTATCGTATTTTATATTTTATGTGAAGAATTTTTGTAATGCTCTTGTGAATAGTAATTTTTAAAAAATGTTAACTCGAATGTAACTACATTTAAACGATGTCATTGTGAAGCATATTGCTAGTCGGAAGGGCCACTTGCGTAGCTACTGGTACTTAATCACTTGTATGATACACAATGGTTTCAATTACAAATCTGTGTCTTTGTTTTGTAAAAATTTGTGCTCAGATTTATTCATTAAATACATGTACTAATTACAGGATAGAAGCATTTGAAGTGGCATATTTTTCCTCAATTTACTCAGTGGTGTGGAGAGTGGAATTGTGAATTGTAGTCTTGTAACCGAAGGAGGAAAAGGTTAATATCTCATGTCTTTGATGCTCCTAGAAATCTCGCTAGTCCCTCTTTGTACTTGTTGCATTCTATCCTTATATGACTAAGTAACATTCATGTTTGGTGCATGTCATATTAGATGTTGTTGTGTATGTTTGTGAGAGCTTGCTTCTATAAATGAAATATTAGGAGAAAATTAGGTATTTGATTTACATAAGAATTCATAAGTTGAAAATGAAGAAAAATGAGTAGTTGGATTGGTGAATTAAGTAGAAGAATAATAATACTAATTAGGAGAGAAATTTGTTGAAATTGTAAATTATTTATCACAGAAACTAGCAAGTAAAATCTGTAAATTAGAGAATTGGGAAAAGTAAGAACTTTGCAGTACTAATTTGATTTATATAGGAATTAAAAATTAGATGTATAAATAAAAAAGTACCATTAATATTTGTATGGGATAGGTAGAACAACGAAATTGAGATAGAAATATTACGCTTGTATGTGGTACGTGGTATATACTGTATGATGGTACACTTGTTGCATGTTATATATACTAAGAGGGTTCAGTATGGACTTATGTTAGGTACGCTATGGGTGACATCCAAAACTTGTTCGTATTCTACGGAAGTGGTCTCGTACGCGACGGGCCGTACGGGGCAGACCTGACTAATTGTGACCGGACCGTGATCCGAGCACCCAATCTGAACACCATGAGCCTGTTGGAGCTACGTAGATGCGTGCGTTCCGCATTCGATCGGGACACCGCAAGGAACAAATTACGGATCGAGGCAGTGTATGCCGCAGTTGTAGGTGCTGCAGGGGAGATAGTGTGGCAACTTATAAAGGTGACGAGCGACGCTTCATGGGTGAACTACATGGAGGTCGTGTGCAACCCAGACGCATTGATATATGCTAGGCTAATGGTGTATGTTCAATTCGTGGAGAGGACAGAATCATCCGCCATGGGTGGTTCTGGTGGTGCTGGCGGAGATGTAGAGCGTGCATTACTCTCCGGCGGTCATGAAGATGCGTGGAGAATTTTCAGCCGAATGAAGGTGCGGAGAGGTGGTGGGCCGCGTGTGTTGACTGTCACGAGTACCTTGAGAACCAGGTGCAGGAAAGCGGGGAAGAGGACGATGTGGAAACAGACAGTTCAGGAGAGGAGGAAGAAGGGGAACCTACAGCGGGAGGTGTGGTAGGTGGTGTTGTAACCACGGAGGGTGCGTACGTGCCGTCTAGATTGGATGACATCGCAGCGGAATCCCTAGTTCTGCCACGGGCGGAGGAGGCAGAGTGGGGATTCAATGAAGGCACACTCGTTGTAGGGCAGAGCTTCCGTAACAAGAGTGATGCATAGCAAGCTATTGCCACATACGCCATCAACATGAGCCGGACATATCGGGTGCACAGGTCCAACCCTGACACCTACATTGTGAAGTGTGTCGACGGCTCCTGCCCTAGCAAGGTCCGTGCGCAGCGGTTCAGAGGCGCTGCCACGGACTTCCGGATAACGGTGCTGAAGGATCACACTTGTGAGCTTGCGGCGCCACTACATAGGCACCGCAACATGACGTCGTCATATGTTGCAGAGCTGATAAGGCATCTTGTGGCTGCAAATGTATCCATTTCTCCCAAGGTTCTCATGGCAGAGGTAGCAAACACGGTGGGGTTTGCTGTGAGCTACAAGAAGGTGTGGCGGGGGAAACAGAAGGTCCTGCAGAGTATGTTCGGGACGTATGAGGAGGCATATGATCTGGTCCTGAGAATGTTGTGTCAGATTGCAGCAGCAAACCCAGACACGTACATTAACAAGTACGAGCGGGTTCATGAGACGGAAGGGCAAAATTGTTTTGTGCTTGACAGAGTGTTCTGGGCCTTCCATCAGGCAATAGAAGGCTTCAAGTGGTGCCGTCCAGTGCTAACGATGGACGGCACATTCCTATCTGGCAAGTACAAGGGTACTATCCTGACCGCGGTTGTAGCAGACGCAAATGACCAGTTGCTCCCAGTGGCATTTGCAATTGTAGAGAATGAGAATACAGATAGCTGGCTGTGGTTCCTTATCAATGTGAAGCAGGCCGTAGTACAAGATCAGCCCGATGTGTGTGTTATCTCAGAACGCAATGCAGGCTTGCTGCCTGCAATGCGAACGATGTAGAACGGGACACAGCCTCCGTTCCAGTGGAATGACATGAAGAACCGGTGGTGCATGAGGTATCTTGCAGCAAACTTCCACAGAAGGTTCCATAGCAAGGAACTAATGAAGATGTTTAAAAAGCTTTGTATGCAGAACCAGAAGAGGAAGTTCGATGCCTTGTGGAGGCACCTTGATCAGGAGACCAGCAAGTATGTAAGGCGTCTTGAGCAGGCTGAAGCGGGGGCCGTGGAGGAAGGCTCCACGAGACTTGGGGAATTCACACAATGGGTGCAGTCCAATGCACCTGACCTGGAGATGTGGTCTCTACTGCATGATACCGGCGGAGCAAGGTACGGAATCATGACGACAAACATGTCCGAGGTGTACAATGGTGTTCTAAAGGGCGTGAGATCCCTACCTATCACTGCAATCGTTGAAGAGACCTGGAACCGTTTAGTTGGATACTTCGTCAATAGAGCCATGATGGCGAAGCAGCATATGGACGAATGCAAAGAATTCTCCGAGGTAGCGCGGGCCTACATGGACAAGAAGATGGAGAAGGCTCGTTCGCATATTGCTCAGACCATGGATGGCTTACGGAGGAAGTTTGAGGTCCGCCTCAGACAGAAGTACATGATGGGGCAGGCTAGAGGGGATCGTAAGCAGGTGTGCACGATTGATGACAGAGCATCTTGCACCTGCAACAAGCCGCAACTTCTACACAAGCCATGCTCCCACGTGTACGTGGCATGCGCGTTATGGAACCAGGCGCCCACGCATTACATCTCAAAGTACTATGACATGAAGCACCTGTTTGAAACCTAGAGCACGGAGTTCTATTCGTTCGGGGTGGACATGCATTATAGGGACCTCTGGCCAGGGTAGATCAAGTGGGTGCCGAACGATGCACTGAAGCACGTCGGCCGTGGGCGAAGATAGAGCCGTCTCATTCGTAATGACATGGATGATAGCCAGCGTGGGGATCGGGTTCGGCGCCCGAAGTGCAGACTATGCAAGACGGTTGGCCATTCATTTAGGCAGTGCCCAAACAAGCCGACATCAAGTAACGCTCCATAGTATGCGAGCACATGATCTTGCGTTTGTTGTGCTCATCTTGTGTATGCAAGCACATGATCTTGCATCCTGTAACCTGTGCTGAATGTATCTTACAGAATTATTTACGCGTACAATTTGTTTGAGTCATTTTCTTGGAAATTATGTTATGTTGTGACTTATTCGATATTTCGTTATCATTTGTTGTCGTTCGCTGCAAATTACGTTTGTTGCATGTTATGTTGTAATTTATTTCACGCTTTATTGTCATTACCCGCAAATTACGTATGTTGCATATTCTCATGACACTGCGTACTGACTTATTTTCAATCATCGGCAGGAGATGGCGTACGAGTTGCTTGAGGCCCGTTGGGATGACCAGCACCGATGCACAGCGTGGTCATCATCTCCTGACGGCCCTCCGTGTTTCATCCTTAGGGCCCCCCGAGAGCACTGGCCTCTAGACGAGCGGT
This sequence comes from Dendrocalamus latiflorus, assembly GCA_017311315.1. Classification (NCBI taxonomy): domain Eukaryota; kingdom Viridiplantae; phylum Streptophyta; class Magnoliopsida; order Poales; family Poaceae; genus Dendrocalamus; species Dendrocalamus latiflorus. Next base: position 21,996,540 of record CM029623.1, read on the forward strand.
ACATCCCGATGCTGCGAGACACTGGTCTTTTGCCCATTGCTCGCATGCTGGATGTTCCGTATACATTGCAGTTCGATGCGCCGTTGCTGTCCGCACTCGTGGATCGTTGGAGACCAGAGACTCACACTTTCCACTTTCGGTGGGGCGAGATGACTGTTACACTTCAGGACATGTCCATGCTGACAGGTCTACCCATCCGTGGTGCAGCAGTAGTGCCACCCCCCAGGGCGGCAAACTGGAAGGCCGCCCTGGGTGCCCGATTCAGTCACCCGATCCCAGACAACATGCCTGGTGTGCCACACTCTTGGCTACGAGAGTTCATGACCTGCCCTGTGGACACTCCTGAGGGGGTCGTGCGGACGCACCTCATGGCATACATCCTTTTTTTGTTCGGGTGGGTGTTGTTTCCTACGACCACTGGAGCCTCCGTGCATCTTACGTACATACACCTTGCGGAGTCCTTGGCGGATGCCTTGCCCGGCCAGGTGCCGCAGTACAGCTGGGGATCTGCAGTCCTTAGTGCCACGTACCGAGGCTTGTGTGATGCTTGTCAGCGTACTGCGGCCAGCGAGCTGGTCTTGGCAGTGTGCCACGTGCTCCTATAGTACTGGTCTTGGGAGCACTTCACAGTTGGGAGGCCTAAGATCGAGAGGGCCGTGCACTCTTACGACCTCAGCCTGGATTTGTACGATCAGGCTGGTGGCGATGACCCCATAAATGGGCCAACTATGGGGACGCGTTGGACAGATGTCAGCTGCGGTGGGCCAGGGATAGACCGAGGCGTGTGTACCCAGATTTTCATAACCAGTTCGAGCAGCTTCATGAGAATGAGATAGTCTGGTTCCCATGGGATGCATAGTTCATTCATAGCATAGCCCCCTACGGGTTGTCATCTCAGTGCCACCAAGACCACACGTACTGGTTGACGACCTGCCACCTCGTCTACTCCCACTTCGTCGAGCCATACAACCCGCAGAGAGTGCTGAGGCAGTTTCACCTCCACCAGCATGGGCCACCCCTCCCAGGACGGGCACTACCACCGAAGGCCCAACGGTAAGTCATTGCGCGGTAACTGTACGCAATGTAGTAATGTGTTGTTCATACTAATTGTGCTATTTGTGGACTAACTTGTAGGCAAACAAGAAGAGGTCACCGGGGTGACGACTAGACGGGCACACAACGGCCGTGGACAGACCTGTGGCGTGACTCAACGAGCACAGAGGTTGTGGACGAGAGTAGGCCATACGACCTCGACACATACAGTGCGTACCTAGAGTGGTATGTTCCACGCACCCGTAGCAGGCTTACTGGGCCTGCCCCACTCCGTCCTGCAGAGGTCGCGCATGAGGATGCCATACGGGCAGGGCCGGACCGTCATCGAGCAGCACATCAGGACGAGGCGGTACATTTACCTGCAGTACGTTTTAACTCATTGTTTGTTTACGTACAGTACATTTTAACTCATTTTTTGTTTACCTACAGTACGAGAGTATGCATCGTGTCAAGGACGAGGTTGTTCAGATGATCCAGCGTGGGGAGGGTGGCTCCCGGGTGCTTGCTTCGGTGAGTACCATCCTCAGTGAGGTCAGGTCTGCGATCAGGGCCATGAGCTGTAGTCGGCACAGGGATGATGTGCATGCACGACGCCTCCGCAGAGATCAACCTTCAGCACCACTGTTGGCACCACCTTCAACACGTCCGTCGCAGTCCGGCGGTCGTCCGTCACTGTCCGGCGGTCGTCCGTCGCTGTCCGGCGGTCGGTCGCCGATGTCCGGCGGTCGTCTGTCGCAGTCCGGAGGTCATCCCAGCTGCGCTCCCTCGTCCTCACAGCGCTTCGGACCAGCGGTACGACATTTGCCAACAGTTTGTTCATCCACTCAATTGCCAGTTATTCGTAACACACATTTTTCCTGCAGCACTTGCGAAAGGATAGCACGTTGCTACAGCCGTCTTCATCCCGGAGGGCGGCGGATGAGCGAACATTCTCTGCAGATAGCGACCCTGACTCGCAGCAACAACAAATGATGACGTTTGACACATTTGTGCATGGCGGTCAGTCCACCCGAGCGGACATGCAGGGGCGGGACGAGTCGTTCGGGCAGACGTACCAAGGTTACACGGCGCAGGAGTACATGGGTGATTTCGCAACGTCATCGTCATTCCGACAGCCGCATGCACCGGTATGTACTCATGTAGTAAACATAACACATGTATTTCAACGCCATCTAATCTCATCATTCAAAAATTGCAGGGAGTCACAGAGCAACATGGCCAGCAAGTTCACGATGGCCCATCAGCGTTTCAGACTTCCCAGGTAAAAGCCTTATGACATTACTACTCATTGTGAACATTTTTTGTATTTTCCATTGCCTAATTCAGCTGTACCATCTAAGCAGGACGTAGACCCCTCCTCCGAATGGCTGAGCTCTATTTTTGGCTAGCCGTCGCAACTCTCCACAGAGTTGTACCCACCACCGCCTCGGACGCAGCCCTCGCACTACGATCTTCGAGATGCACCGCGCTCCCCTAGTAGGTTCACCTTCTCAGAGGATCAGATACGCCGTCCTAGGCGGCGACGACGAGATGATGAATGAATTTTTGTAATTGTGCTGTTGTGACGTCGCATGGTTTCCTGTGTTTGGCATGGATTATGAAATTATTTGAAGTACAATTAAGGCTTCATTGCAATATGACAAGTATGCACGCATGTGGGCACTGTACCTCATGACATGCATTACATTGACATAGATTAACTCTCCAGTGGGAGAAGACACGATAACAACAAACACAAGGTACAACATAGCATAAAACATTACCAACATACATGAGGAGAACCTCCAGCACTACAACTTGAAAATAACAATAAACACAAGAAAGAAAATAGCACACAACATTAAATTTATCTTCTACTCCAATCTATCAAAACGATGCCACATCCCGACAGGGTCGCAACCCCCCATGACAACTCTCTCATGGCGAACAATGTCTGTCCTACTACCCATTTCATCCTCCCACACCCAGAATCGACAACCGCTGGGGGCTTCCTGCAATTCCATGAGAAGAAGATTTGTAAACATACCGCCACGAAATGAATGAACCCGAAACAATCTTACTCACCGAGTGTAAGGGGCACTTGTAGTAGTGCCGCCTAGAATTCACGGCTGTGTGTGAGGTCTTACGTCTAACAACCGTGGTGCATTTTGGGCAAATCACCGTGGGTGCCGATGAAGAGGTGCTGAGCTGGCTCATTGCCTAGTCCAAGGGAGTGAGCAAGAAAGAAAACTACACAGAATGGGACACAACTAATTCAGGAGGTGAGTGATAACAAGGCAAGGGACTAGGTGAGGAGTGGCTCCCTTTTATAGGCTGTGGGGGGGGGGGGGCAGCCTCACGCACAAGACCACAGAATAAAAAGGCATCAGGCAATGACAACACGAACCAGCACACATACATTGCACGTACACATAATATTGAAAGAGAACACAAGTGACAAAACGGGGCAGCTTTACTCAGAGAGATGACAGAATAAGTCTGCTTTCGCAGTGAAATGACAAAAGAGGCCAGCTTTGCTCAGTGACATGACAACAGAGTGCAGCTTTGCGCAGTGACATGACAAAACAGGGTAGCTTTGCTCAAAGAGATGACAGAGGGCAGCTTTGCGCACAGACGGGACAAAAGAGGGCTGCTTTTTGCACAGACATGACAAAAGCGTCAGCTTTGCTCAATGAGAGGTCGGCTTTGCTCAGTGCGACGTCGGCTTTTCTCAGTGAGATGACAAAAGATGCCAGCTTTGCGCAGTGACATGATAAAACTGTCAGGTTTGCTCACTGAGATGACAAAAGAGGCCAGCTTTGCTCAGTCACACGACAAAAGACTGCACCTTTGCGCGGTTACATGACAAAACGGGGCAGCTTTGCTCAGTGACATGATAAAAGAGGCCAGCTTTGCCCAGTGACATGACAAAAGAGTGCAGCTTTGCGCAGGGACATGACGAAACGGGGCAGCTTTGCTCCGTGAGATGATAAAAGATGCCAGCTTTGCGCAGTGACATGACGAAACGGGGCAGCTTTGCTCAGTGGGATGACAAAAGATGCCAGCTTTGGGCAGTGACATTACTAAAGAGGGCAGCTGTGCTCAGTTACATGACAAAATAGGGCAGCTTTGCTCAGAGACATGACAAAACGGGGCCTTTTTGCAGTGATATCGCAGCACTCCCATCTTTACTCACTGCTATGACCATGCGGACCAGCTTTACACGTAGGAGTAGAGATAAAATGGACCCTATAAATTGGTGTGCATTCCATTTCCCAGCGAACATTGTACATCCAAACCCCATACTACACCGCGCTTCCCTCACCCCACGGGGATGGACAAAGGCAAGAAAAAGCAATGGGACAAGATGGTGAAGGATTGGGAGGAGACCCGTGACATAGCACAGTCAGCTGCCGCCCGCGATGAGAAAATAAGGGCTATACAGGCCCGGGTAGAACAAGCCCATCGTGCTACGATGAAAGGTCCCCCCAAAGAGCGCCCGCGTAGCAACAACCCCATCCCGGACGTCCCCACCGAGCGTTCGCCACAACTACCACCTGAGGGGGAGACACCTCCCCTTTGTTGGTGCGGGGACGTGTGCAAGTTTTTCAATTCTAAGGACCGTATTAGCCTAGGTATGCGTTACTGGGGTTGCGCAAACTACTCCAGTGACTACCCCAACCGCCGTTTTGACACCACAACCTATCGGCAGCCGGTAACGACCACATGCACCATTTTCCCCTACCTTTTCTCCTTCACAGCACGCACTAACAATATCTCCCCTGTATTTACAGTCTCCGGAGCCCCTGTGTGGCTACCGCAAATGGATCGATCTTGAGATCCACCCTGCGGACCAATGGACCCTCGACTTCGAGGAGTGGAATGTCACACGGGACAAGGAGTTGCTAGAGGAGGAGCGCCGCAAGCACGAGCACACCCTACGTATACAACGCGAGATGCAAGCTCATCTCGAAGCATGCACAAGTATGGAGCGGGAGGCTCGCGAGAGGGAGCGCGAGAGAAAGAGGGAAATGGCGGCTAAGGCAAAAGAGGCCACGAGGAGTTCAACGCCGAGCGGACAAGGAAGGGAAAGTGGCCCCGGTCCACACAGTAGGTCGTACGAGTAGTTGGGTGGATTAGTCGCATATCATGCTATATGTTATGCATGTAATAAAAAAGTACACGGCATGTTAAGCCCAACTGTATTATGAAGTTTATTTCTATTCAGCTAAGCTTATTATCTCGTCTTTTCGCATTCAATGATTACCACGTGTTCAATATCACTTTCCTTCATTTCGTCTAATTGTTCCTATCACAGTTGTGCTCAAAACAATTTTCATTAAATTTCTTCCAATAAAACAACATAACATGATTGAAAAATGTTATTGCCAGTTCAACATATTTTTCACGGTCAGCAATGTACGAAAATCACAAATACACTAATCGCTATCGTACTCTACCAACCAAAATTCTTAATTTACATAAATGCAAATAAAATTACACTACCAGCAAACTCCACTCCACATCAAATACATATTTTTTCAAACAACATTAACAACGTACCAAAATATTTCAAAAAATAAAAATCTACAAAAAAATATAATTCCTACATGTATCATCCGCAATACATAACCAATTTTGAAAAAAAAACTTCATATTTTTTTGCATTTCCTATTCTATATTATAAATTTTCTGCATACTCTACAAAATTATTTTACATGTGTATGCATAATATTTATGTAACTATGTAATGAAAACAAAAATTACAACTTATATTTTGCGCAAAACCCTAACCCTAATCTCGGCAAACCCTAAACCTAACTCGAGTGGTGCGGTGGGGCACCGCACCATTTGCATGGCCGAGCGCCCATGGAGCGCATGATACGCCTAATGGTGCGGTCTGGGACCGCACCATTTGCCCGTGATGCGACGCCAACCGAATGGTGCGGTCGGGGACCGCACCACCTCGGTGTCATGCGCTCCACGACCGTACCATTGCCACGTGTCAGCTCCTGGTTAAATGGTGCGGTTGGCTGGGGGCTAGGTTTGGAATTTCGATTCGGGGGGGGGGGGGGGGCTATTTCGGGTACCAACAGTGCCAAAAGCGTCAGCGTGTAGCGTGTCCGTGACGCCAACACGCAACAGCTGCTCAAGCAGTTCGGGGAGATCGCGTTCAAGGAGGGAGAGTCGGTCGACGATTTCTCACTTTGGATTATGAGCCTCGCCAACAACATCCGCATCCTTGGTGGCAACGTCACTGATGGAGAGATCGTGAAGAAAATGCTCCAGGTCGTCCTCGAGCACCTCGAGCAGATAGCGTACTCCATCGAGACTCTCCTCGACATGAACCAGCTCTCCGTCGAAGAGGTCACGGGCCGTCTACGCCATCGAGCAGCGAAAGAAAATCCCAGCACCGTCCGCGCCCATCTACGACAGCAAGGGTTGTCTTCTTCTCGCTGAGGAGGACTGGCTGACGCGGATGAAGCTGCGCGACAACAGCGAAGCCGGTGGCTCCAACAGCGGCAGCGACAAGAGGCGTGGCAAAACACGTCGTGGCCACGGCGGTGGTGGCAGCGTGCGTAAAGGCAAGGGCAGCTCGTCTTCAAATGGGACGGCCCAAGAGAACAAGGCGGACCGGTGCCGTAACTGCGGCAAAATTGGCCATTGGGCCAAGGACTGCCGCAGCAAGCCAAATAAGCAGGCGCAAGCACACGTTGCGGAAGGAGAAGAGGATGAACCCACTCTGTTGATGGCACATGCGACCATCTCTTCACCACTCACTCAAGTTGCAGCGCCGCCCACCGAGGTGATTCAAACTCCAGCTCCGCCCACATCGTCGCACCACGTCGAGATCCACGAGGCCAAGGTCTTTGCGCAGCTCGGATTGCGGGAGGACCAGGACGATCGTCGATGGGTGCTCGACACCGGCGCCACCAACCACATGACGGGCGGGCGGACTGCCTTCTTCGACCTCGACGGGGCAGTCTGCGGCACCATCTGCTTCGACGACGGATCCGTGGTGGAGCTTGAAGGACGCGGCACGATCATCTTCACTTGCAAAAACGGCGAGCATCGCGCGCTGATGGGGGTGTACTACATTCCCCGTCTGACGGCGAACATCATAAGTCTTGGTCAGCTGGAGGAGGCCGGATGTCGGATCGAGATCTACTTCGGCACCCTGCGCATCTACGATCAGCAACGCGACCTTCTTGCTCGGGTGCGCCGTTCTGCATCGCGCCTCTACATCCTGGAGTGCTGCATCGGGCGACCGGTGTGCCTGTTGGCGCGTAGCTCAGAGGTGGCCTGGCGCTGGCATGCGAGGTACGGGCACCTCAGTTTCAAGTCATTGTGCGCGCTTGCCCAACGGGAGATGGTGCGTGGGTTGCCGTCGCTTGATCAGGTCGATCAGGTGTGCGATAGCTGCCTCGCACGCCGTTCCCTGATAAAGCGCTGCGGCGAGCAGAGCATGTCCTCGACCTCGTCCACGGTGATTTGTGCGGGCCCATCGCGCCCACAACTCCAAGCGGTAACAAATATTTCCTACTGCTTGTTGATGATTTGAGCCGGTACATGTGGCTCCACTTGCTGTCGAGCAAAGATTAGGCATCGGCGGTGATCAAGAACTTCCAGGCGGCCGTGGAAGTTGAGTCAGGGAGGCGGCTCAAGGTCCTCCACACTGATCGTGGGGGGGGGGGGAGTTCACCTCCGTGGAGTTCGGCGAGTACTGCGCCGAGCGCGGCGTCCAGCGGCAGCTCACTGCCCCCTACTCACCGCAGCAGAATGGAGTGGTAGAGCGCCGCAACCAGAGCATCGTCGGCATGGCACGGTGTATGCTCAAGGCGAAGCCGCTTCCCGGCTACTTCTGGGGTGAGGCCATGAACACCTCAGTCCACATCATCAACCGCGCCCCGACACGCGCGCTCAACGGCAAGACCCCATTTGAGGCTTGGCACGACGAGCGCCCCATCGTCCACTACTTTAGGACCTTTGGCTGCGTCGCCCACGTCAAGATTGCATGGTCGGGACTCAAGAAGTTGGATGATCGCAGCACGCCGACCATCTTCGTTGGCTACGAGCACGGCTCCAAGGCCTACCGCTGCTACGACCCCTCCACCAAGCGCATCATTGTGTCACGCGACGTCGTGTTCGACGAGGCGAGACAATGGAGCTGGGGCGATGAAAGCAACGGTGATCCGGGCGACGGCAAGCCCGTCAACGTTGAGTACACCACAGAGTACATGTTCGGCATGCCTCGAGCCGATGTGGCATCACCAGCTCCAACGCCAACGCCGGCCCCTCTACCCATGACGCCGTTGGGGCAGTTCGCGCCTACGACATCACCCACGAGTGCGCCGATCGAGTTTGTCTCGCCACCAGCTAATCCTGAGGAGAACTTGGACGTGGACCACGATGATGCTCCACTTTGGTTCCACGCCATCGACGCTGTCATCGGACAACAACACGTGGGATCTCGTCGCGCTCCCTACTGGGCACCGTGCAATCGGGCTCAAGTGGGTCTTCAAAGTGAAGCGTGATGAACACGGCAAAGTCATCCGGCACAAGGCGCGTTTGGTCGCTAAAGGCTATGTTCAGCACGCGGGAATCGACTTCAACGAGGTCTTCGCTCCGGTCGCGCGAATGGAGTCCGTGAGGGCGCTGCTAGCTCTGGCAGCCCACAAGCGCTGGGAAGTCCACCACATGGACGTGAAGAGCGCCTTCCTCAACGGCGACCTCAAGGAGGAAGTGTACATGAGCTAGCCGCCGGGCTTTGTCGTCAACAGTAGCGAGCACAAAGTATTGCGCCTTCGCAACGCGCTGTATGGTCTCCGACAGGCACCAAGGGCCTGGAATGCCAAGCTTGATGCGTCCATGGCGTCACTTGGTTTCCAGAGGAGCAGCTCCGAGCACGGCGTGTGCATGCGGAGCCGAGGGTCATCGCGGCTGGTAGTCGGGGTCTACGTCGACGACTTGATCATCACCGGCACCAGCAGCGATGAGATCGTGGCATTCAAGCTCTAGATGAAGCACGTTTTTCTCACGAGCCACCTCGGGCTGCTGTCGTACTACCTCGGCATCGAAGTGAACCAAGGGCCAGGCGGCATCTCGCTCTGCCAATCTGCCTATGTAGGGAAGCTACTTGAGCAGAGCGGCATGAGCACCTGTAACCCTAGTCTGGCGCCGATGGAACCAAGGCTCAAGTTGAGCAAGGAGAGCACTGCTCCACTAGTGGACGCCACCGAGTACAGGCACGTCATCGGCGGACTGCGCTACTTGGTGCACACCTGGGCAGATCTTGCGTACGCGGTGGGCTATCTGAGCCGGTTCATGGAGAAACCACGCGAGGACCATCTCAACGCGGTGAAGCGCGTGCTACGGTTCGTAGCGGGAACGCGTGACTATGGTCTTCACTACGCTAGGAGGGAGGATGAACGAGCTCAACTGATCGGCTACAGTGACGCCAACATGGCAGGTGACATCGACACACGCAAAAGTACCAGCGGCGTCATCTTCTTCCTCGGCGGCAACCCCATCACCTGGCAGTCCTCCAAGCAGAAGGTGGTGGCTATGTCCTCATGCGAGGCAGAGTACATTGCAGCGGCTACAGCAGCTTGCCAAGGCGTCTGGCTAGCTCGGCTCGTGTCTGACATGCTCGGCACTGAGTCTGGAGCGCCGGAGCTCAAGGTGGACAACTAGTCCGCCATCGCCCTTAACAAGAACCCTGTCTTCCACGACCGAAGCAAACATATCGACACTCGTTACCACTACATTCGGGAGTGCATCGACGGGAACAAGATCGTCCTTCGGCACATTTTGACGGAGAACCAGCTAGCGGACGTTCTGACCAAGGCGTTAGGACGCGTGCGGTTCCAGCAACTGCGTGCGTTGATCGGCGTCAGCAAGATCGGTGAGCACAGCAAGAACTAGGGGAAGAAATGTTGAATCTATTCCAAGCGTCTCACCGTGATTGCTTCAGTTAGTAGTCAGTTTTTATGTTTTCCGTTTCAGATTAGTAGTGGAGCATTTCCTGTTTAATTGCGGCATGCAAATCGCCATGCATTCATGCCATTACTATCCTTCCGTTACTATCCTGAGTTAGTAGTCATCATGCAGATCGCTATGTATTCATGCCGTTATTGTTCTTAGTTAGTAGTCATCTTTAGCTGGTTACTACTCTTTAAATAAGCATGCAAAATATCAGAAAAAGCTGCCCTGTTTTGCAGCACCAAACACCTGTGGTCATTGTGTTCTTGAGTGCGCATTCGAGAGTTTGCTGGCGGCGAAAGATTGCCGGTGATCCACGACAAAAAGGAGGCGGCCCTGGCACAAGCCAAGCCCAAGGAAGCTTCTGTCGTCACCGGCACGGGTCATACCCAAGGCAATGGCTCCGTGAAGGGACAGGCAGCGGAAGAGGTGGTGTTGGCGCCATTGGCAACACCAAGGGGACGCCGCTTGTGCCGGTGTCTCCGTGGCGCCCATGGAAGTTGATGAACCTTCAAAGACCGAAGATGTCGCTGCCACAGCTGAAGAAGAGAACGCGGCTGCCGAAGTCAACCGCTTGGAGACGCAAGGAGAGGAATCCATGAAGGCTGATGGCATCGCCGCGCCAGCCCCGGAGGTCAAGATCCAGGTGGAGGGCAAGATGTGCACCGTGCTGCGGCAGGCGAACGGCACGCTCTCGTGCGAGCCGTGCGGCGTGCACGGCCCTGACAAGGACGGCATGCTTCTGCACCTCTACACCAGGGCGCACTGGGACAACGTCCCTCTTGAGGAGGAGGAGGAGGAGCAAGTGGCTGCCGGCCTGCCGCACCTGCGGTGGTGGATGGAGGGACGGCTCAGGTGGAGAACTGATGACGACAGTTGGTTGTGGATGATTAAATCTGATGGTGATGTGTATTGAACTTCAGTAATAATGTATGTGTGTGCATGGAACTGTTTTGGCACTGTTACAGTACTAGTCTGGACGTGGCACATTAATTAGTACTCTTGCTGAGGAACTCTCTATGTTTCACTTATCAGGCGTTCGACACAGCATGGGTCCAGGAAAATATGCATATTTTCCTTCACCATCTTTTTGTAATTGTTCAGTATATAGTGTTCCTTATTTGCTCTATTTTTCATTTACGGTTGCTGATCTGATGCTGCCTGCCCACAGATAGAACGTGATTTTCATGCCCAGGGTTTCGGCGCCTCCATTTATGAAAATAAAACATGATGCATTGCTCCAAAAATACTAATAAATTATAGACATAGTATACACATGAAGTTATGTAATCCTACAAAATTTGAATGTCAAATTTGTCTATGTAAACCTACAAAATTTGAATGTCAAATTTGTCTATGTAAACCTACAAAATTTGAATGTCAAATTTGTCCACATTATAAAGTATCAAAAAGAGTAGTTGTCAACTATGCACCGTTCATATATATATGTACTACAAGTATTACTTGTCTTTTTTTAGTTCTCTATACAAAGACAAATTTGATAGTGCAAATTTTCAGTTTTTACATAAGTTTATGCGTACTACATTCATGAATTTATGTTAGTATTTTTGGAGCAAATGGGTACGTATAGTAGGTGAGTATGAATAATGGATGAAATTGTGATTAAGCAAAGTCAACGGGACAGCTCGAAACGGGACAATCCTATGCGACTAGGGGTGAAAAGTGGATACAAATTATCCATATTATTCGATTACCATATTCGATAGGATACGAATATAGTATAGATTTTACTATCCGATTAACGATTTCTATCCTATTTGCATTCGTATTTGAATTCGTATAATAAATATGGATGCGAATATAATATGGACTTTTACCATCTGAAATTTAATTTTATCTATTCGTATTCGACGAAACAATATGCATGTTTTATTACAATACAACTAATTAGTTAGATAAGTTTTTTAATTGTATGTGAATTCGTATTTCTTTAGGTGAAGTAAATGAACTATAATGACTAAGCATAATTACACGAGGATAAAATGTCATTAATGTCTTCATATTACATAAGTTATGAGGATATCCGGATTCGAGCGAATTGAGCAGATATTCCATTCGAATTTGTATCGTATTCGTTACAATATTTAATTTGTATTTAAGAATATTTAAATTTATATTCGTTTATAAATACGAATATGAATATGTGTACACAATGTCCGATCCGTTTTCACCCTTTATGCGACGAATGGCCAGATGATGCCCGCGTGTGCGCATCCAGAAAACACCACCTCGGGCAGTACTCCCAGCCCTGATGCCGCCACTCATCACAGTCGCTTCAGGGGGCACTGCAGCAGCGCTCGGTCGCAGCGGATGTGCATGTCACATCGCCTCAAATCTGGTTCATGTCGCTAAGGGCATCTCCAATGGTTATAGCTAGCAACTAACTATAAGACTTCCACATCATCTATATAGTACACACTAAAGTTAGCATTCTAAAGAACTATCTATAAGGATAGCTATTTGATGCTTACATGCACACACAGAATTTATGGAGGCTGCCTCGTTTGGCGCTATAGACTATCTCTAGAGCTGTAGAGAGCTGTGTTCTCTTTCTTCATTTAATATCTTCCACGTAGGACAGTTGATGACATGGACTCTCTTGTAGATAGCTGCTATAGACCCATTGGAGATGCCCTAACGTATTAATTGTTCCATCTTATGTCTTTGTGTTTTAATCTTGAAACATGTTTGATTTTGCTTTGAAACTTGAATGTTTTCCTTTGTTTGAAAGAAATTTTAAAGTTTTCAAAACTCGCTTGAATTTCGACTTTTGAAACAGTAAGCATGAATGAAACATTGATCTAGAGGGTTACACTCATATATCCTGGATTACACGCGCAAGGAAATCATGGTTCATCTAGCTACAGACACCTAGGCCTGCTCGCCGCACTTGTTTCGCACATAAGTGGTCAGCTAAATCTCGTCGTGCGAAGCAAACATTGAGTTCCATCAGCATTGAGACTAACCCAATTGATAGGTGGAGCCCTCCAAGTACCGATTTCTGAAGCCGGCGACCGTGCTTCTTGTGGTGAGGGCAGCATCAGGTTACAAAAAGGGGTCAAAAATCACTAAAAATAGGTGAAAATCGGTCCTATCGGGTACTCTCAGTTGGAGTACAAATCGATCTCAAATATTTCGTTTTACTATATGTTCATTCGATTTACTCTAATTTGTCTCCGATTTACACCAATTTCAACTGATTTTTCTTTGAAATTTAATTCAAAACCGGTTTTAATAACCTGGGCAACAACACGGTGTTGCCCAACACCTCCAGTGCTACTTCTCGTGCCCATCACACCGCTTGAACAGTTCAACACCGTGCCATCTGTTGTTCCTTACTGCCCATAATGAATACATGCTGTCGAGAATAACGTCAGTCTTTCTGTCAACCACATATTCTCAACAAGAAGATCAGCTGTCCAGAGGTCTAATCACAAGATAGGTGCCAAGCCTACTAGCTTACCCAACATAGCCAAGTTACTCGCTCCAAACGGCTTCAGCTTCTAGCTTCTAACTTCTGGCTTTTTAATTTTGTCTTTTTGGGGCTTTTTTTGCTCTTTCTTTTCCCCTTATTTTCTTTGCATTGTTGATGATGATATAACTTTTTTATGTTTCAAAATTTAATTACGTAGAAAAAGTTAACACTAGCTACAATGTATTTTCAGTCACTACAGTGCAAAAAAGCCAGAAGCCTGGGCGCCCTTTGGAGCACTACCTAATTACAAAGTTGTAGATCACGAAACCCCATGCCTCCATGATGTTCAAATCATCACAATTCATCCCGGTGTACATTTCGATTATCAGAGTTACTTCCGCTCCAATAGTTGGAAATGAAGGTGGGCAGTTTTTAGATGTCTTGGCAATTTGCACTGCAGCGGCACGTCTAGTATGTAGGTACCAATTGCGCTACTGATTTGATGATGGACCATGTGGAGGTGACCACATGTTAATGATGAGTAATTGACATTGGTTTAGATAAGTCGAGTTTGGTTTGGGTGGTTCGGAGTCGAGTCGTTGCGTGGCGCAATCGGGCTCGGTCGGACTTTGGTCAAACTTGGTCGTATGGGCTTAGGATGCATATTCTAATGTTTCAACAGGTTTGGACTTTGTCATGCGTAAGTATGATGTTTTGTTGCTATTAACGCTTTCATGTGTCGAGCGGTGCTATTTGACGTGTTTCTTGTCTGTGTGACTGCAGGACATCGAGTGGAGTCGTGGCGAGACACGGAGGATCGGACTAGACGCAGGTGGCGCTGAGGTCAGAACGGTCGGGATGTGTCGAAGACGACGTGGACTCGAGGTGGAGTCGTGGCGAGGCACGGAGGACCGGACTAGGCGCAGGTGGCGCTGAGGTCAGAACGGTCGAGGTGTGCCGAAGACGGCGAAGCTGCGTGGCTTGCAGGGCAAGGGATGAGGAAGCTTCCTGGAAGGTGCGCGAGGGGCGTTTCGGTAAAAACGCAAAGCGGCACTAAAGGAAGCGGGTTTGGATAAAGCGCAAAAGCTAAATGGGTAAAGCACTTGGTGAACCCATTAGTGGAGGCTATAAATAGAGAGAGAGATGGTGTGCTGAATTTTTGAGAGAGTGAATGTAAAAGTTAGGGTTCCATTTGGGTCTCTCCATGTGTGTATGTGTGTGTTCCTCCCAAGAAGCATGTGTGGCTCTTGGTGTTCTTGAGGATTAAGAGGGAGAGGATGGATTGAGATTTCTTGTAATCATTCCTCCGAATGTCCATGCGTATGGGGACGTAGTTCTTTGTATCTCGTGTTTATGATATCTTGTGTTTGATCTCTTCTGTGTTTGTGCCCCTATTTTTCTTCTTAGTTTTTGATGTGAGGCTGCAGTTTGTGCTTACTCTATGATGGGGAGATCCTCAAGGTCCCGAGAGTATAGCTGGTTGACCACTAGCCTGGACGAGTAACTGTGCAAGTCCATTTTTCTTGCTCTGTTCTATCAAGCTTTCATTTCTCTGGTCTTTAGTCCTTTCAGCAAGCATTAAATTAGCTCTTTGCATTTCATCTTGTCCTTGGTAATTAATTCCCTAGTTTACTTTGTCTTTGCATGTGATTTTTACTTCCTGAAGAAGCTTGCTTGCTATGTACGTTTGTTGATCAAAGGTTCACCATCTTTTTGGTGTGAGATTCCTTCACGTACGCACTATTCCGAACTGCTTCTTTTTGCTAAAGTTCTAGTATTAACTCTTTGGACAAGCAGTGCTCTTAGGCTTTTTCGGTACATTTTTTTTATGCTTGGTCGGCAGCAGCATTAAGTGCTGTGTTCCCTTGCTTGGTTGGCAATTTGAATCTCTTTGATGCTCTCTTTTTTTCGACCAGCAAGCGAGCAGTATAAGCCAACAATTCGGCAGCAGTACACCGCCTTTTGGCCAGTATTTCTCTTCATTGCCGATTCCTTTCATCCTTTTTGTTTGCTCGGGTAAACTCCCTGCCAGCTGATCTGCACTCCTATAGGACTGCTAGTACTTGGTTTCTCCAGTTTGTTTCTTCTTTTTGGTTCCCCTTTTTCTTTTGACTGCCCACTTCTTTTAGTTGGCTTTCTTCAGTTTTTGTTTGTCTCCCTTTCAGTTTATCTTAGTTTATTTTTCTTGGGAGGTCTACCGCAAGTCGTCTAATATATGTTGATTTTTCGTGGCTTTGCATCTTGATCTTCATAGCTGTCTATAGCAATCGAAGAACCGAGTTTTAGTGGGTACTTGTGGGGGCAAGTTTTAAAGTCGACATTCACCCCCCCTCTGTCGGCCATTTCGGTCCTACAATTGGTATCAGAGCCGGTTAGCTCTAATCAATAGATCTGAACCGGTCTCAAGAGCCATGGCGACGGACAAGTACTCGACCAAGCCGCCCGTTTTCGATGGCATGGATTACCCCTTCTGGAAGAGCCGAATGGAGACATACATCCAGGCTTAGGGGTACGCCATCTGGCGCAAGGTCAAGGTCCGGTTTGTTGTTCCTACCGATGAGAACATCAATGCTGGAAATATGCATGATGTTGAGGCGAACGCTAAGGCAAGGAACATCATTATCCAGGGCCTGAGTCGTAGCGAGTTTGACCGCATATCTCATCTTTCGTCCGCCTTCGATATCTGGGAGACCCTCGATGCATACCATGAGGGCACCACCCAGATTAAGACGGTGAGACAGGACCAGTTCAAGCGTGACTACAACAAATTTGAGATGCTTGCTGGTGAGTCTTTGGATGAGTGTTTTGCGCGTTTTCATAAGATTCTGAGCAACCTCCAAGCGGTCGGTCTCACGTACCCCGACTCGGATAACGCTCGACAGATGCTCGCTGCACTCGACCTTCGTGTTTGGGAGATGAAGGTGACTACCATCAAGGACACCACGGACCTCTCGACTTTGACTCTTGATGCGCTGTACTCGCGCCTCAAGACTCACGAGATTGACATTGTCTCTCGCAAGTCGAAGTCACAGTCGATGGCCCTAGTCACCGATCCCATGTTGGCTTCCGGTTCTTCTGAGTCTACTTGCGGATTCTCCCTTGCTGCTCTCTGTGACATAACTGATGATCAGTTAGAGCAGCTTGCGGATGAGCAGCTAGCCCTCCTTGCTCGAAGATTCTCTCATGCTTACAAGGGGAGGAGGGACAGAAAGAGAGGAGGGCCCGTGATTTGCTTCGAGTGTGGTGGCCCCAACCACATCCGAGCAAACTGCCCCAAGCTGGGAAAGGGCAA
Organism: Dendrocalamus latiflorus; assembly: GCA_017311315.1. Lineage (NCBI taxonomy): Eukaryota > Viridiplantae > Streptophyta > Magnoliopsida > Poales > Poaceae > Dendrocalamus > Dendrocalamus latiflorus. The sequence goes on from CM029623.1 coordinate 22,013,282, forward strand.
AGGTGACTACGGCGGTTCGGGCAAGAACGACTACATCGACAAGAACCGCAACACGAAGCCCTCAGCTCCTGCTCAAGGCAAGAAGAAGTTCCGCGACTTCGGGAAGGCCAAGAAGCTGTTCCACCGCGTCCTCACCGCGTTCGACGACCTCGACCTCAGCGAGGTGGAGGGATGGAGCGACGACGACGGGACGGGTGACCAAGATCCCAAGAGCGGCGACGACTTCTCCGGCATGTGCTTCATGGCCCTCGAGGGCGAACTCAGCGACAGCGAGCTGTACTCTGACTCGGACGAGGTATGTCCCTCCTATGACCAACTTAATGAAGCTTTTCTTAAGCTAGGAGGATTTCATGCTAGATCTAGAGCTAGATGTAGCGAGTTGGAAAAGGAAGTAGATAGACTGTCACGGGAGCTTACTTCACTTACATGTGCTCCCTCCCGTGATGACTGTGATACATGCTCTGCTTTGCTGGTTGATATGGAGAAATTAAGGACCTCGCATGATAGTGTGTCCTCTGAGCTTGATTCTATTAAGGTGGAGAATGTTAGTCTGCTTGCTGAGTTAGAGTTGAGTAGGATGGCTGTTACCCTACTTACTACTGATGAGACTACTTCTCCCACCTCATGTGAGGTTAAGGACATTGCTGCTAGAGGACCTTATGCCATGCTCCTTGATCTGCCCGAGTCTTGTGAAAATTGCAATAATTTAAAGATGAACCTAAAACGGGCAGATCACAAGATTGCTGAGTTGCGTGCTTCATTGCTTGAGCCCATTGATTCATGTTTGAATTGTCCTAGATTAACTGCTGAACTTGAATCTGTCTCAAAACAGTTTCAAGAAATGATTGACACTAATAAGAAAATGGCTCAATTCGCGACTAAGGATCCTGTTAGCTCACCTTGCATTAGCTGTGATAAACTAAAACTTGAACTCGTTGCCTTGAATGACAAATGTGTGAAGCTAACTAAGGATCAACTAGTGAAGGCACCAACTGCTTGTACTGTTTGTGCTGAGAAGGCGGAGAAGCCCCAGGGTAAGGTGGAGACGCTTAGGAACGTGAACCAACTGGTTAGCAGTAGGACTGCCCATTCAGAGTTGGCTGTGCGTGCACAAGCCATTCTTCCCTCTGCTGTTGGTTCTTTTTCTGCTCCCTTACCTTCTGCTGTCTCTTCTTCTCCCTGCTCTTCTTGCATCTCTCTCTTTCGGGAGTGTCAGTATCTTATGAACACTCTCGAGAGGTTTGTAGGTGGCAAGAAGAAGCTCAATCTTATTCTAGACCAATCCAAGATTTGCAAGTTCAATCAAGGTCTAGGATATGATTTCTATGAGGATATGAGGAAGCATCCTCCTGCTATTCTCCGACCTATCTTAGGAGGTTTGATCGAGGTTGAGCCCAGATCTGACGAGGTGAAATTCAAATCAGCGGGCTTTGTCCAAGGGATCTCTGACAGTAAGGTGATTCCACCTGTTGCTTCAGTCTCTCAGAAGGCGAAGCCTCTTCGTGCTACTTCCACCTCTCAGAAGGTGAAGTACCACTGCACCTTCTGTCAGAAGGATGGGCACTCGATCGAGAGATGCTTCAGGCGCGCCAAGATCGCGCGTAGAGACCGTGTTGAGTCTCTTAGGCATATTCAGGGTCAGCCCCAGATCCTGAGTACACCTAAGACCAACACGAGGTCTAGGCTTGCTCCTGTTGCGGAGTTTAGGCAGCATAGAGGACTTGGTTTTTCCGAGTTTTCTGTTTTCCGTCCTCATGCTGCTTCTGGTCGTGACTTCCGCCGTCCTGAGGGTAGATCTCGTTTTCCCCATCGAGATAGCTACCCGCGGCATGATCAACGTGTTGCCGGTGTTCCGACTCGCTCTCCCGTAGCAGTCGGACCCCGCAACAGCTTCAGGTCTGCTCACAGACCTTCTGCTTCTTTGAGTCTCAGAGAGCGTAGGGTAGATAGAGGTCAGTCGTGCTTGACGACTTCATCTGCTCAACGTGTTGTTCAGTATTGGGTGCCAAAGTCTCTCTTGATTTACCCCAGTACTGAGACTTTACTCTCTGTCTGACTCAGGTTCGCCGGGCAGGGAAGGGAAAGGTTTGGCTCGTAGACTCCGGGTGTTCACGACACATGACCGGAGATTCCCGTTGGTTTTCTTCCCTTGCCCGTGCTCCAGGTGATGAGACGATCACCTTCGGAGATGCTTCATCTGGGCGCGTCATCGCCAAAGGTACTGTGCGCATTAATGATTCTTTCATTTTGAAAGATGTTGCCTTGGTTAGTAAGCTGCAGTATAACTTGCTTTCAGTCTCTCAGCTTACCGATGACGACTTTGAGGTGAGCTTTAAGAAAAACAATTGCAAAATTCTTGATTCTTCGGGTAGTCTGGTTTGCAGGATTTCTCGTTTTGGGAGGATCTTTCGTGCTGATTTTTCTGAGTCTTCTGGTGATCCTCTCAGGTGTTTAGTTGCTTCTGAGTCCCGCGACCTCTCTTTCTGGTATAGGAGACTTGGTCATATTGGGTTTGACTCGAGTTAGCGGCCACGATCTCATTCGTGGTTTGCCGAAACTCAAGATGGTCAAAGATCTAGTTTGTGCTCCATGCCGGCACGGCAAGATGGTTGCCGCCTCCCATCCTCCGGTCACAGTCACTATGACCGATGCACCGGGACAGCTGCTCCACATGGATACAGTGGGACCAGCTCGAGTGCAGTCAGCAGGAGGGAAGTAGTATGTTCTTGTCGTGGTCGATGACTTCTCGAGGTATTCTTGGGTGTTTTTCTTAGCCTCGAAGGATGAGACGTTTTCACTTTTTCGAGGTCTTTTCGGTAGGCTTTCTGTTGAGCTCCCGGGTGCCTTACGAGCGATCCGCAGTGACAATGGCACGGAGTTCAAGAATTCCTAGTTCGAGAGTTTCTGTGGTGAGACAGGTGTAGAGCACCAGTTCTCTTCTCCGCACGTCCCACAACAAAATGGCGTTGTGGAGAGGAAGAACCGTACCTTGGTCGAGATGGCCAGGACGATGCTTGATGAGTACTCTACACCGCGGAAGTTTTGGGCTGAGGCTATAGCCACCGCGTGCCATGTCTCAAATCGAGTTTTTCTTCGGGCACACTTGCACCGCACTTCTTATGAGTTGAGATACGGGCGAAAGCCCAGCGTCTCTCATTTTCGTGTGTTTGGTTGCAAGTGCTTTATTCTGAAGTCCGGGAACCTAGATAAGTTCGAGTCACGTTCTTGTGATGGGATCTTTCTAGGTTACTCGCCTTCTTCGCGGGCTTATAGGGTCTGGAACTGTGAGTCTAGCAAAATGGTAGAGACCTGTGAGGTGACCTTTGACGAGGCCAGTCCGGGGACTAGGCCTGATATCTCAGGTTCTTTAGAGCAGTCCGAGACCATCTTCGTAGATGACGAGGACGATGGAGATGAGGGTTGTCTACCCGATCTAGTCCCTTATCCACCCCTTGAGGTGCCGTCTTCCACCGCACCTCTAGGTGATCAGCCCATGCCTACTGCTTCCTCCGGAGCTAGTGGCTCTGTTCCTACCTCGTCAGCTCACGAGGTAGAGGCCACTTCTTCATCTCATCCAGGACCTCCCAGACATATCCAGAAAAGGCATCCTTCTGAGCAGATGATTGGAGACCTGTTCGAGCGTGTTACCCGCTCAAAATCTGGCTTATCTCAATTCTGTCTCCATTCTGCTTTCATTGCCTCCTTTGAGCCCAAGGATGTTTCTCATGCTCTTTCCGACGAGTCTTGGGTCAATGCCATGCATGAGGAGCTAGAAAATTTCGAGAGGAACAAGGTCTGGTCGCTTGTCGAGCCCCCGCGAGGTCACAATATTATTGGGACTAAGTGGGTGTTCAAGAACAAGCAGAGCGAGGATGGAGTGGTTATTCGGAACAAGGCTAGACTGGTAGCTCAGGGGTTCTCCCAGGTTGAGGGTCTAGATTTCGAGGAGACCTTTGCCCCTGTAGCTCGACTTGAGGCCATTAGAATCCTGCTTGCCTTTGCAGCTTCTAAGGGTTTCAAGCTCTACCAGATGGACGTCAAGAGTGCATTCCTTAATGGAGTCGTTGAGGAAGAAGTTTACGTCAGACAGCCTCCAGGTTTCGAGAACCCCAAATACCCACACCATGTCTTCAAGCTTTCCAAAGCGTTGTATGGACTTAAGCAGGCCCCCAGAGCTTGGTATGAGAGGCTTAAGTCCTACTTGTTGAGTCATGGGTTTGAAATGGGTAAAGTTGACAAGACCTTGTTCATCCGCCGTCATGGCAATGACCTTCTGCTCGTCCAGATCTATGTCGATGACATCATCTTTGGCGGCTCTTCCCATACTCTGGTTTCACAGTTCTCGGATGTCATGAGCACCGAGTTTGAGATGAGTATGATGGGCGAGTTGACCTTCTTCCTTGGCTTCCAAATCAAGCAGACTCGGGAGGGTACATTTCTTCATCAGGGAAAGTACACTCGTGACCTCCTGAGACGCTTCGACATGAGTGATGGTAAGTCTGTGTCGACTCCCATGGCTTCTACAGCCTATCTTGACCCAGATGAGGACGGCGAGCCAGTTGATCAGAAAGAGTTCAGAAGTATGATCGGCTCCCTTCTTTACCTCACTGCCTCGAGACCAGACATACACTTCTCTGTGTGTCTGTGTGCTCGTTTTCAGGCCTCTCCTCGCGTATCTCACCGCCAGGCGGTGAAGCGCATCTTTCGGTACCTTCGAGCTACCATTGACTATGGCATCTGGTACTCTTCCTCATCCTGTCTTTCCTTGAGAGCCTTCTCGGATGCAGACTTTGCCGGCTGTAGGATAGATAGGAAGAGCACTTCTGGCACTTGCCAATTCATTGGCACTTCTCTCGTTTCTTGGTCTTCGAGGAAGCAGTCCGGTGTTGCACAGTCCACTGCAGAGGCCGAGTATGTTGCTGCTGCCAGTTGCTGCAGCCAAGTGCTTTGGATGGTCTCGACCCTGCGGGACTTTGGGTTAGCGATAGACAGTGTTCCACTCTTTTGTGATAACACTTCTGCGATTAACATTGCCAAGAACCCAGTGCAACACTCTCGGACCAAGCACATCGATATCCGTTATCACTTTCTTAGAGACCATGTAGAGAAGGGCGATATAGTGCTCCAGTTTGTGGAGAGTGACCACCAGTTGGCTGACATCTTCACCAAGCCATTGGATAGTTCGAGGTTTTCAGCTCTGCGGGGAGAGCTTGGGGTGGTTTGTCCTTATGGACTGTAGTGAGGGGGAGCTTTGGGCTTTACTGCTTTACTATATTGATTATGCTTCTGTCTCATTTCTGTTACTTTGCACTCGGGGTGCATCGGGCTTAGTCCTTCCAGCATAGGTTAGAGTGCTTCTCTTGTCTAGTTGCTTAGACTTCTTACTCTTATCTTGTGCTTTCAGGATGCTTCTTATTAGCTATTTCTTATCTCACTAGGTCGAGCTCACTCACTTCTTGTAGGTTCTAGCGAGGGTTGGGTCACCCTCGGGTAGACAGGGTACGTGTTTGCTCTCTAGTGTGTGATTTACTGTCAGCTGATTGTCCTAGAGTCATATGGGGTAGATGAGAGTCAGTCTGAGCCATAGTTGTCTCTATATCTTATCTATGCTTTAAGGACTGCCTGTTTTGGTTTTATTTGCCAGCTTCTCGATTTATTGCGTTGGTTCAGGGAGAGCTCTTTTTGGAGCTTCTGGAGCTTAATTGTGACTTAACTCAACTTGAACTAAAAGTTGCATGTCATGTTGAGGGGGAGCTGGATTTTTCTGCATTTTAGCATTTAGCATTGTAATATATAACTATATTGAGCCTTGATTATTATCCTGCTATGACATGTTTACAATGCTTTACACCTTGCCATGACTTGTGCTTAGCTTGCTATATTTATCATGACTTCATATGTGTAGACTAGCTTTCTGCCATGATAAGTTAATTAAAATTGCTCAACTTAAATTAAAACTTGTCATGCTAGCATTTGAGTTTAGTCTATCTTTAGCTATCCTTGTATGATTCATGCCATGTCAAATAGGCTGAGTTGAGTCTTGAATCCAGGTTGAATCTTAGATTGAGCTATTTTAGCATCTTGATACATCATGAGTTAGCACAATCTGTTAAAAAGCAAAAAGATCTCTTTTTATGTGCGAAAAAACTGATTTCACCAATTCTTTCTCATGAGACGGCTTGCCATTGCACTAGGCATGAACTCAGGGGGAGTTTTGGATGACCTGGACTATCTTCTTAAGCTTCTTGCTTGGAGTAGTCGCATAAGGCTTGAGATCTAGCACATGATAAAATTTTTGGTTGGAAACAGCTATAAGCTTTAAAAGAAAATATGTCAAATGTGCAAGATTTGCTTAATCACCTAAAGATGAAAAGTGCTTAACCAAATGATACACTCTTGAGCTTGTAGCACTCTAATTGACTCAACACTAGCTTCTTGTTTCCGCTTAGCTTATTGACATGGCCTGAGTCATCCTTAGATATCTCTAGCTAGACTTTACTTAATTGTTGACTTGACTTGCTCACTAAATACCTTACATTTCAGATTGTCATTTATGTGCTCTAGCTGGTTTAGATATATGTTGTCATGATCTAGATAGCGTTTTATTGAGTTATGGCTTGGTGTAATACATTATGGTCCATATGGATAATTCTCATGGCTCTAAATGTTTAAATAAACAAACTTCAGCCATTTTCATCCATTGTCATGTCATATTCTCTCTATTGCATCTTGATGTGTTTATTGCCAAAAGGGGGAGAATAGAGTAGAAAAAGTCATTTGGGGCTTCTTAGAGCTTTGGAGAACAATTTGCTCTTTCAGTTGTTGCTCTAGTGGTTCCTTCTGTCGACATGGTCATTAGCTTCATTTCCCTTCTTTGGACCATGTTTGACTTCTTCAAACTCAACTTTGCGCTTTTTCGGGTTTGTCAATATACTCATCAAGGGGGAGATTGATGGACCATGTGGAGGTGACCACATGTTAATGATGAGTAATTGACATTGGTTTAGATAAGTCGAGTTTGGTTTGGGTGGTTCGGAGTCGAGTCGTTGCGTGGCGCAATCGGGCTCGGTCGGACTTTGGTCAAACTTGGTCGTATGGGCTTAGGATGCATATTCTAATGTTTCAACAGGTTTGGACTTTGTCATGCGTAAGTATGATGTTTTGTTGCTATTAACGCTTTCATGTGTCGAGCGGTGCTATTTGACGTGTTTCTTGTCTGTGTGACTGCAGGACATCGAGTGGAGTCGTGGCGAGACACGGAGGATCGGACTAGGCGCAGGTGGCGCTGAGGTCAGAACGGTCGGGATGTGTCGAAGACGACGTGGACTCGAGGTGGAGTCGTGGCGAGGCACGGAGGACCGGACTAGGCGCAGGTGGCGCTGAGGTCAGAACGGTCGAGGTGTGCCGAAGACAGCGAAGCTGCGTGGCTTGCAGGGCAAGGGATGAGGAAGCTTCCTGGAAGGTGCGCGAGGGGCGTTTCGGTAAAAACGCAAAGCGGCACTAAAGGAAGCGGGTTTGGATAAAGCGCAAAAGCTAAATGGGTAAAGCACTTGGTGAACCCATTAGTGGAGGCTATAAATAGAGAGAGAGATGGTGTGCTGAATTTTTGAGAGAGTGAATGTAAAAGTTAGGGTTCCATTTGGGTCTCTCCATGTATGTATGTGTGTGTTCCTCCCAAGAAGCATGTGTGGCTCTTGGTGTTCTTGAGGATTAAGAGGGAGAGGATGGATTGAGATTTCTTGTAATCATTCCTCCGAATGTCCATGCGTATGGGGACGTAGTTCTTTGTATCTCGTGTTTATGATATCTTGTGTTTGATCTCTTCTGTGTTTGTGCCCCTATTTTTCTTCTTAGTTTTTGATGTGAGGCTGCAGTTTGTGCTTACTCTATGATGGGGAGATCCTCAAGGTCCCGAGAGTATAGCTGGTTGACCACTAGCCTGGACGAGTAACTGTGCAAGTCCATTTTTCTTGCTCTGTTCTATCAAGCTTTCATTTCTCTGGTCTTTAGTCCTTTCAGCAAGCATTAAATTAGCTCTTTGCATTTCATCTTGTCCTTGGTAATTAATTCCCTAGTTTACTTTGTCTTGGCATGTGATTTTTACTTCCTGAAGAAGCTTGCTTGCTATGTACGTTTGTTGATCAAAGGTTCACCATCTTTTTGGTGTGAGATTCCTTCACGTACGCACTATTCCGAACTGCTTCTTTTTGCTAAAGTTCTAGTATTAACTCTTTGGACAAGCAGTGCTCTTAGGCTTTTTCGGTACATTTTTTTATGCTTGGTCGGCAGCAGCATTAAGTGCTGTGTTCCCTTGCTTGGTTGGCAATTTGAATCTCTTTGATGCTCTCTTTTTTTCGACCAGCAAGCGAGCAGTATAAGCCAACAATTCGGCAGCAGTACACCGCCTTTTGGCCAGTATTTCTCTTCATTGCCGATTCCTTTCATCCTTTTTGTTTGCTCGGGTAAACTCCCTGCCAGCTGATCTGCACTCCTGTAGGACTGCTAGTACTTGGTTTCTCCAGTTTGTTTCTTCTTTTTGGTTCCCCTTTTTCTTTTGACTGCCCACTTCTTTTAGTTGGCTTTCTTCAGTTTTTGTTTGTCTCCCTTTCAGTTTATCTTAGTTTATTTTTCTTGGGAGGTCTACCGCAAGTCGTCTAATATATGTTGATTTTTCATGGCTTTGCATCTTGATCTTCATAGCTGTCTATAGCAATCGAAGAACCGAGTTTTAGTGGGTACTTGTGGGGGCAAGTTTTAAAGTCGACATTCACCCCCTCTCTGTCGGCCATTTCGGTCCTACATTTGATCATTCAAATCATTACCTCCTTACCGCAGTAAACTTCTTCTCACACCATCCATGGACCAAGCTTCTGTCTTTTCTTGGGATGTGTTCGAAAACCTATCTTGTATAATGTAGATTGCCCTATGGCAGTAGGCAATCCTAACTGCAGCTCTATTACAATAGAGAGAAGCTATAGCCAAGAAGCCGGTGGAGGCAGCTTGATGTCTTTTGCTGGTTGGACTAAAGCATTCGCCCTTGAAGTAGCATGGTAGTTACCCACCATTGCCATCGTATAAAGGCCAGCAATCCTCCTGCCCCACCCCTCACTTCCTCCCATCCCCTCGTGATAGCGTCTCCGATCCTCGCCGCAGGCCGTGCCAACAATTTACATTGAAGTAGCTCATCTAGTATGTAGATACCAATTGTACTACTGATTTGATCATTACCTCCTTGCCGGCATTAAACTTCTTCTCGCACCATCCATTGACCAAGCTTCTATCCTTCTCTAGATGTGTTTGGAAACCTGCTTTGTAGATCACCCTATGGTTGTTGGCTATCCTAAATATTCGAGGGGAAGAGAAATAGTCAGGTTAAGTAGCACCACACAAAATGCAAAGCATCTGCCTCTACTAAAAACACCACTTAGTTTTCCTCCAGCACCTGAGCACCTCCAAGGAAAACGTTCTCATTTTGCAGATTTACCGACGAGCCACGTAATGGCCGAAATTTTTGAAAATTCAGTCCGATCTCAATAAGTTTTGAAATTTGAATTTGCTTTTTGGTGAAAATTTAGAATTTTCACAAAAGGTTGTGAAAATGGTAGAGATGAACTAGATATTAAATAGAGATGAAAATATAGATGAAACTTCCACTAAACTTGAGTTTGAACTCAAAATTTCGTCCCTACCGGGAAAGCTCCGAAATTGAAAACCCTAAATTCCGATGCAACTAATTAAGGGAGCCACCTAGAAGTAACCACGAGCAAGTAATTTCAGATTGAACACAGGAATGTCCCTCGAAGTCACTAAAGATTTCTATGCAGAAATTTTTTTGGGAGGGGGGGGGGTATGTATTACTATATATGACAATCATTAGAGTACATGCCCCTAAAATTACTTGTTAATAATAGGCAACACATTGATATATATATATATACACACACAATTTTAATATATTTTTAAAAGAAACTTCTAGAACAATTTGAAAGATGCATGGTAGTGAGTTTTGAGAGCTATAGAAATAGCTAATACTATCATAAATAGCTAGATATTTTGTAAGAAGCTTCATAGGATTAGGGTTTTTTTTCTATATATGTACCTGGAGTGTTTATGTAACTACAAAGTGTTGTAGGATGAGGTTCTTCCACATAGAAAGAATCCAACATAGCACTTGATTAATAAATAGGGGAGTCATCTCACATTTAACCAAGTCTTCAAAAGCCATAGGAAATAGGGGCAAACCCCACTAGAGCCCTGTGGTAGCCCAAAAAGTTTCAAAAATCCAAAAAAAATCACAAAATCTCTCAAATTGCCTGTGTATTTTTCTGATTTCCTAGTGTTTTTGTGTGCAAAAATGCTATCTTCTTTCCTAATCACCTTGAAAAATCACCTAATCATCATTGTTCCGCCATCGCATCGTCGTCACCATCTCCTTTCTCCTCTCTTTTTTCCTCTACTTGGCTGAGAAGAAGAACAATGCCAGCTGGCATTGTGCTCTCGCGGTTTGACTGAGCCAGCTAGCCGCCTAACCTGAGTTGCTTGCACCGGATTGAACCCGTAGTATTGTGCATACACGATTAAGCTAGACCACCTCGTGCCAAGCCAAACTAGACTCGAACCAGTTTCAGACCAAGTATAACCTGAGTCAAACCCTTTTAGCCCAAGTCAAACCCGATTTCCACCCATTCAATCTGGTTTAGACTAATTTAGAACCGACTTGTTATTGATTCACATGATTCCAGTCCATTTCTCACCGAGTTAGCACTAGTTATGCGCAGTAGACTAACCCTAGAACCTAGTGGGCTCTCCAAATATTACTACTCATCATCATTTGCCAATTCAAAGATTTTCAAAGTTGATTCTTCATCGGTTTTCCCCTTCCAATAACTTTTCAACTCCGTTTCCCCTTTTCTTTTAGTAGTGTTTTATTTTAAAGTGTTATAGTTCTGCAGTAGGCTTATTTGACATTGTTCGTATGTATACGCTAGATTATAGAGAGAAAACCCGGGACAATTGGAACTAGAAGTAACGACCCTAAAGCCTACAAAGGTGTGAGCGCTGACTATGAGTTGCAAGGCAAGCCACAATCCTTAATCATGTTGAATATCTATTAATTAGGTTATATTATGTATGGGTTAATTTCTGTATTATTTATTTGTCAACGCTAACTATTATTAGTTACTTTTGAATGATCCTGCATAAGTACTTAATACCTTAATTACATTGTTTACTTGCCATTCTTGATAATAATCTGATATGGTTTTCCTTATCATCACAGACGGTTTCTGAACTGTCTACATTTATGTGTCAGTGACAATAGCTGGTTATCACAGAAGGCTCCCACACCGTCTGTGATAACTTACAACACAGACGGTTTTTCAGAAAAACCGTCTGTGATGCTCGACTATCACAGACCGTTTTTTGGTATTAACCATATGTGATATGAACGATATCACAGACGACTTTTGTTATTAACCATCTGTGATATGGTTCATATCACAAATGATTCATATTACCAAAAGGATTCATTCCATCTGTACTCAACCCAAACCTTATATTCCTCGGTTCCACACCGAAATCTACAAATATCCTATCTCCACTAGGCAAAAATCAGCAACGTGTCTTATCATTCCGTCATTCTTACGCTGCTCCGAGTGCCAACGCATCAATCTTGCATCCTTGCGGTTTGCAAATAAATGCTTCAAATAGGGAATTACAGGAAAATACCACAACACCTTAGCAGGAGGTCCTTGCTTCACCTCGATGCCCTTCCCATCATCGGAGTCATTTTTACACTTGTATTAGGATGATTTGCGCACCAGACAAACATGTAAGCTAGCATACTCTTTACGATAGAGGATACAATCATTCGGACATGCATGTATTCATTCTAGTTCCATTCCCAATGGACAAAGAATCTTCTTGGCTTGGTAGGTGGTTCTCGGCAACACATTTCCCTTTGGAAGCATGTCTACTAGGAGACCTAGCAATGTCATGAAACTCTTGTCGGACTAACCATTGCTTGCCTTCAATTTTAGCAGTTTTAGAACTGATGACAACCTTATGTATTGCGGCTTGCAGCCCGGAAACAAAGGTTTCTCCGAGTCCTCCATCAAGCTCTCGAATTTACCAAACTCTCTCTCACTATAGTTCCCTTCTGCATCACGTAGCATATGATCCAAATTGTCATCCTGCGACCTATCCTCATGATCGAAAGCACAGTCCACAACTGGCATATCGTTGTCTTTGTCGACTGTTGTAGGGGTGGCCCCCACCTAAGCCCAGTAGGCCTGTTAGAAGGCCGTAAGTGAAAGGAATGCGCGTACGCTACGAGAGCAGAAAACAAAAATTTCTACCGCGCACACTAGGACATCATGCTAAGGAGGGATCATGGATCGTTACCACTAGACGCGCAGCGCAGCGGAAGAAGAGTTGGAGAAGCTGATCCAACCACGCGCGTCGAGGTAGTAGTGGAAGTAGCCGATCGTCTCGAACAGATCGTCTCCTCCACGCGATCAACCACACCACGAGCAGATCCAATCTGTAGGTTGTTGATGCCGATCAACGCCGCAACGAGCAGCGCCTCCACTGGTATCCACACGTCCGGGGCTGGATCGCCAATCGCGAGTGTACTAGCACTCGCGAGCGGCTAGGGTTTGGCTCGGGAGGTGGCGGCTAGGGTTTTGCTCGGGAGGAACAGAAGCATGCACCCCTCAGCCCCTCGCCTCCATATATATAGACCTCCTCACTTGGGCCTCGTGGACCGAGGCCCAATAGGAGTCTATCTGGATCTCTATCCGAATTGAGCCCACATCCGAATCACATTCGAATTAGTATTCCAACCCGTTAAGTGTGCGACCCTGTAGGTTCACGTATAATTGGTCGCGACCCGGAAACGCCTTTCCGGTCACCCTGTTAATAGCGGCCTCTAGTAAGACATATTAACCCCAAAGTATACGTAAAGATCATATCGGCTGAACCTGTAATGTTCTCATGTACGAATCCCTTTGCCTCACGATATAGATTAAGCTCAAGGCGAGACTTGTGTCATCCTCTTAATAGCTCAATCACTCTCTCGATTCCGTGATGGATTATAAACTCGTGATTGACTCCTCAATCACCTTGGCATGGCCATGCACTTTCATAATCCATTACATCGAGGGGCCCAGAGATATCTCTCCCATAAGGAGGGGAAAATTCTATCTTTATCATTCACATCCCACTACATGTTTCATAGCAAACTCGAAGACTACTTTTATGACTACCCAGTTACGGAGTAGTGGTTAGTAGTCCCAAAATAGGCTACTACGCATGTTGGGAACCATGATGATCTCAAGTCTAAGGATTCCACATAAACACTACTTGAGACCAACTGATGACACATGGAATCTCTGCAGTGTCTCATGGCAGGTCTATCCAACATATGTTCACTAACACATGTCCATATTATTGATTTGGTATCTCCATACCATGATCCATGAGACATGATCATCAATCAATACATATGCTGATCTTTGAATCATATTTGTTCCTCATATGATATATAATCAGGGATCATTTAGAAATAGCAACATTTTGGCATTAAGAGTCTCATGAATAAGTCACATACTCATTGATCAATAATGATAATGTCTATTTCAAGGAACAAAGCAATGTATCATAAACATAGTATGTGATATATTCAACATCTCCATGTTGCCTCTAGGGCATATCACCAACAGTAAGGCCCAAAATGGGACATGTATAATGACATAAGTGCCCCTGAGGGGGATACTCAAATGTAAGGGTACTATTGTAAAAGCACTCCCCAAGAGGGTATATGAATACAATACCAGCCATGGGGAGAACCCTAAGCCATTACTCACCTAACTCTCCACTACCATACTCTCTCTCTCTGTTTGGTCTGTAACCACAACAGTTGGCGCCGTCCGTGGGGAGGACAAGAGTAAGCCTCCAGATCTGAAGGAGGATGGCACCAAAGAAAGCTTCATCATCGGTGGCGAAGAAGAAGAAGAAGAAGGGGGGAGCGACGGAATCTCGTGTCACTACCAGGGCTTCGGCGTTGGCAGTCGCAGGTACGGGTGGCGATGCGGGTGTGGCGATTGTGAACACCGACGTTCACGACGTGACGCCTGACCCCGCCACCACCGCCATGACGACCAACCCCGCCACCACCGACGTTCATGACGCGACGCCTAACCCCGCCACCACCGCCGAGACGACCGCGACGACCAGCCCCGCCACCACCGCCATGACGACCAACCCCGTCACCGTCGCTGCGGCCGTCGAACCCGCCCCACACGTGGCAATCGCCAGCAGCGCTACCCGGGTGGTTGGCGATGGCCATGCAGGTGCGTCCACTCTCCCACCCGGCGCGGGAGCGGTGAGCGGTTCCGGCGGTGTTGCGGGCTTCATCACCGGCTCCAGGGTCCTCCACGACAAAGCTGCGGGCATCCTGACGAAGCCGACGGCCCCAACCGCGTCCACGGTGGAGACCGCCCTGCTGGCAGCCCTCAGCGCGTTTCAGCGGGAGCTGACAGATCTCCGCGGGGCTGTGCGAGACATGCAAGAGGCTCGGAGCCAACACGCGCCGACCGGCAGTTGCATCGGAGCCCACTCCGGAGAGGGCGAATAGCCGTGACACCCTTACGTCCAGTCGTGTCCCACTACGACGCGTGGACCCGGAGTCCCTGCTCTCCGCGGGCTTGCAGCAGGCGGCATGGCCTGAGGACTTCAAGTTCCCGAGTGTCATTGAGGCGTACAAAGGTGATACCGATCCGCGAGAATTCATGCGCGTGTATGAGACCGCTATCGAAGCCACCGGTGGAGACGACACCACGAAGGCAAAGGGACTCCCCCTCGCGCTACAAAGGGTGACGCTCTCTTGGTTCTTCACCATCGAGCCACAGTCCATCTACGCATGGGGAGCAGATCCGCGACCGACTCTACAACAACTTCCAGGGAAAATATGTCGAGCGTGTCGATGCGGACCAGCTCTTCGCAGTCAAGCAAAAACCCGAGGGTCTTCGCCCAGGGCCGCTTGCCGAATATAATGCGCGAAAGCCACTCAAGTCGGTGGTAGAGCTCTTCGACAAAATGGAAGAGTACGCCCGGGCCGAGGAAGATGCGCGGAGACGCAGCCGCGACGGCTCCGACGCTGGTCAGGCGGAGGAGTTGTCGCAAAGAGGAAACGTAGGGGATGACCCGAGGACAAAACGCAAGCAAGCGTCCACGGGCGACGTTCCTGAACACGTCGACGCCGGGGCGCACCAAAACTCGCCCAGCGACAAACGCAAGCCCCGGCGTAACCGGCGGAGGTCCCGTAAGCCTCGCCATGTCCTTGCCACACAAGGTGTCCCCCGGGAAGCCACCTTAACCCCACGCGCTGGAGGGGGATGCCAAGGAAGCCGCGATGAGAAACCGCGTGCGGAGCAGGAAATTCTAGACTACGGCAGATGGTACGAGGTGCATGGTTACGGTGACCATTTCACACGGACATGCATCGACCTCGCGGCGTTGCGGTAAGCGATGGTTCAAGTGCAGGCCCCGGAGGCGCCGACCCCTGCAGTACCCCACGTACAGCGGCTGCAAGGAAGTCCCTCGCGCGCTGGGGCCTCCGGAGGGACTCAGCGCCGCGATGTTAGCGTCATCAAGGGAGGCTCTTCGTCAAGCATTTCCTTGCCACAACTACCTCTAAGGACGTCGCATCGCAGTATCACCTTCACGGCAGCAGATGCCCAAGGCGTGGAATTCCCCCACCAAGATGCCTTGGTCATCCAAGCCAACATCACAGGCCGCGACGTCAGGCGCATTCTCATCGACGGAGGGAGCTCCGCAAACGTCTTGTTCGTGAAGGCCCTCAATCGCATGGGGGTTACCTCGGAGTCTATTAAAAGCATCGGAGACCCCTCTCCAAGGCCTCGGAGGCCAGCCACTGAAGGCCTTGGGTCAAGTACGCCTCCAAGTCTCCTTGTACCAGGCTGACAACGCCAGAACTGAAGATATCATCTTTGACGTCGTGGACATCCCGCACTCATACAACGCCATACTGGGCCGACCCGCCATCAATTCCTTCGAGGTGGTCCCGCACCACGCCTTTTTGTGTATGAAGCTCCCAAGCCAGCGAGGTATCATCACCGTCTTCGGCGACCAAGACATGGCTAGGAGTATTGAAACCAAAGCTGGGAGCTTGCACCGCAAGGTGCACGTCCTTACCGACAAATGCCAGGCGGACACGCCATCCACTCCAGGATGGACACCTAAGCCCCACCCGGAGGGCAGAGTCAAAAGAGTGCCCCTCCAGGCGGAAGGACAGTTCGTGTCCATCGGCGAGGGCCTCCCGCCGGAGGTAGAGCAGGACTTGCTCCAGGTTCTTCGTACCAACGCAGACGTCTTTGCGTGGTCCCCGGAGGATATCAAAGGTGTGGACCACGCCCTCATCGAACATAACCTGGCGATCCGCCCTGACGCCAAGTCGGTCAAGAAAAAACTTCACCGTATGTCCATGGACCGACATCAAGCGGCCAAGGTGGAGGTGGCGAAGCTCCTTCGGGCGGGGGTTATTCGTGAGGTCCAACATCCGGCCTGGCTCGCCAACCCGGTGCTGGTCAAAAAAGCCAGCGGTGCCTGGCGTATGTGCATCGACTTTACCGCTCTCAACAAGGCATGCCCGAAGGACGACTACCCTTTACCGCGCATAGACCAACTGGTCGACGCCACCGCGGGGTGTGAGCTCATGAGCTTCTTGGACGCCTACTCTGGCTACCATCATATCTACATGGCCAAGGACGATGAAGACAAAACCAGCTTCATTACGCCGGTTGGGACCTTCTGCTTCGTCAGGATGCCCTTTGGCTTGAAGAACGCGGGCGCAACCTTCACCCGTCTCGTCACGCTGGCCCTAGCCGCCCAGCTCGGGAGGAACGTGGAGGCCTACGTGGATGATGTGGTAGTAAAAACCAAGCAGCTCGCCTTCCACGGTCGGGATCTTCAGGAAACCTTCGACAACCTCAGGAAGGTGGGCATCAAGCTCAATCCGGACAAGAGTGTTTTTGGCGTGCAGGCGGGCAAGCTCTTGGGCTTCCTCGTGTCCGGGAGAGGCATTCAAGCGAACCTTGACAAGGTCGACGCCATCCTGGGCATGGAACCGCCCAAGACTACGAGGGAAGTCCAGAGGCTGGCTGGCCGCATGGCGGCCCTAAGTCGCTTCCTGTCCAGGGCAGCGAAGCGGGGCTTGCCATTTTTCAAGACTCTCCGTGGTTGCGACGGGTTTCATTGGGACGATGATTGCACAAAGGCCTTCGACGACCTCAAGAAACACCTCGCAACCCTTCCCACTCTAGTGGCCCCAGCACCAGAGGCTCCCCTCCTACTCTACCTTGTCGCCTCGGCAACAACGGTCAGCGCTGTCCTTGTCCTCAAAGAGGGCGCTCTCCAGCGACCCGTGTACTTTGTCTCCGAAGCTCTTCAGGGCGCCAAGACGCGGTATACGGAGCTCGAGAAGCTTGCTTATGCGCTGGTCATGGCCTCAAGAAAGCTCCGGCATTACTTCTTGGCCCATCCGATAATGGTGCCATCCTCGTTCCCCCTGGCGGAGATGCTGCACAACAAGGAGTCCACGGGGCGAATCGGCAAATGGGCAGCCGAGCTTGCTCCATTCTCCTTAACATACGCCTCCCGAACGGGATCAAGTCCCAAGTCCTGGCGTACTTCCTCGCGGAGTGGACCCCTCCGGCTCAGCCCGTCCTCCAGTCAGAAGACCCGGTATGGATGCTCAACACCGACAGAGCTTATGGCGTCGTGGGCGCAGGGGTTGGCGGGGTCATTACCACACCGTAGGGGCAGCACTTGTTGTACTCGGCACGCCTAGCATTTCCTGCTACGAACAACACGTCCGAGTACGAGGCATTGCTCTTTGGCCTCGGGAAGCTCAAAGCGCTGGGTGCGAGGCGCGTCCTCGTTCGCACTGATTCACGGCTGGTGGCGGGCCATGTGGACAAGTCATATCAGGCCAAGGACCCGGAGCTAGCTAAGTACCTAGCAGCCGTACGAGCGAAGGAACGACACTTTTTGGGTGTCACGGTGAAGGCCATCCCTCGGGCAAACAACGAGCAAGCCGATGTCCTTGCTAAGGCTGCCAGTCAACAGCTCCCAACTCTCAGTGGGGCATTTTACAAGGTCCTGCCAGCGGCAGCCATCGCGCAGGATAACCTTGATGCAGCCCTCGTCCACCAGATCACCCAGCAGGGTGACTGGCGGGAACCCCTTTTCGCTTTTCTACAGGGCATCGCGGAGCCGGACGACCCCATCGAGTTCCGGCGTTTGCAGCACCGCGCCAGGACCTTTCAGGTGCTTGACGGGGTGCTATACAAAAAGGGGGTCTGCGCACCGCTCCTGCGATGCCTCTCGCGCGAAGAAGGAAAGCAGCTCCTTGCAAAAATTCATGCGGGGCTCTGCGGTTCGCATCTTGCACCAAGATCACTAGTGGGAAAGGCGTTCAGGCAGGGTTTTTATTGGCCAACAGCTGTCGTGGACGCCCAAGACCTCGTGCGCCGCTGTCAAGGTTGCCAATGGATGGGACGGGCCATCCGCAAACCCCCGACGAGCCTCAATCCCATACCTCCGGTATGGCCGCTAGCGCGATGGGGAATCGACGTCGTGGGACTACTTCCCAGGGCCCCAGGTGACCTGCGTTTCGTAGCGGTCGCTCTGAAATACTTCTCCAGGAGACCAGAGGCGGTAGCCCTGGCCAAGATTACCTTGGCAACTATGCAACGTTTCCTCTGGCAGAACATCATATGCTGATTCGGCGTGCCCAGGGAGATCACCGTCGACAACGGTCTGCAATTCGACGTAGCCCCATTTAAAGAATTCTACGACAACATGGGCATCACGCTCCGGTTCGCCTCGGTTGGACACCCACAGTCCAACGGTGCGGTGGAGCGGGCGAACGGCGCCATCTCTGCTGCGATCAAGAAACGCCTGGTCAGGCTAACAAAGGGGAAGTGGCCGGGTGAGCTCCACAGCGTCCTCTAGTCCCTCCGCACAACGGTCACACGCCCAACGGGGTTCACGCCGTTCAAGCTCCTCTTCGGCGACGAGGCAGTAACACCTGAGGAAATAAAGGCCAGCTCGAGAAGGGTCCTCGTTCAAGCACCAGAAGAGGAGCGCCAGCTGTCCATGGACCTCCTTGACGGAGACCGGGCAAGCGCAACACAACACGTCATAAAGTACGCACGACAGATGGTGTGCGCTCGGGACTGTTCGCTGTACCCGCGCGAATTCCGACCGGGAGACCTTGTCCTCAAGATGGCGCTCCACGCGGAGACGGTACGCAAGCTGGAATCCAGGTGGGAAGGCCCATACATCGTAGCCGAAGCCCTACAAAAGGGAGCATACCGCCTAGCCACGCTGGACGGACAGACGTTCCGCCACACGTGGAATGCAGACAGGCTGTGGCGGTATTACGCCTGAGTTGGATGTGCAAGTGCAAGGACCTTTAACGGCTTCGGGGAATGCCCCGCCACGCTCCTGCGCGAACCGCCCTAGAACTAGAGGCTCGAAACGTGTGCAGCTCCATCACCGGGCAACGACGGCTGCGGTCGTCTCCACCATTACGCGGCCAGCAGTTAGTGCCTCATTTCTTGTAACCGCTCACCCGCGCAAACGGGAATTTAATAAAGTTCACCGTTCGCACAAATTTTCTCGTTTCCGACCAAAAGCACGCAAAGGGTTACCTTCGTGCGCACTCTCCATGAGTATAAATAAAGACGCGTGGGGGGACGCCTCCGCGTGCACTCCACGGAGTATAAATAAGACGTAGCATCGAGGTCCGCCTCCGCACGCATTTTCACCGCCCGCAACACGCGGAGGCCCGCCTCCGCGCGCAGTCTCTGGACTCTAAATAAGACGTAGCGTCAAGGTCCGCCTCCGTATGCACTCCACGGAGTATAAATAAGACGTAGCGTTGAGGTCTGCCTCCGCACGCATTTTCACCACCCGCAACACGCGGAGGCTCGCCTCCGCGCGCAGTCTCTTGACTCTAAATAAGACGTAGCGTCGAGGTCCGCCTCCGCACGCACTCCACGGAGTATAAAAAAGACGTAGCGTTGAGGTCCGCCTCCGCACGCATTTTCACCGCCCGCAACGCGCGGAGGCCTGCCTCCGTGCGCAGTCTCCGGACTCTAAATAAGACGTAGCATCAAGGTCCGCCTCCGCACGCACTCCAGGGAGTATAAATAAGACGTAGCGTTGAGGTCCGCCTCCGCACGCATTTTCACCGCCCGCAACACGCGGAGGCCCGCCTCCGCGCTCAGTCTCCGGACTCTAAATAAGACGTAGTGTCGAGGTCCGCCTCCGCACGCACTCCACGGAGTATAAATAAGACGTAGCGTTGAGGTCCGCCTCCGCACGCATTTTCACCACCCGCAACACGCGGAGGCTCGCCTCCGCGCGCAGTCTCCGGACTCTAAATAAGACATAGCGTCGAGGTCCACCTCCGTACGCACTCCATGGAGTATAAATAAGACGTAGCATCGAGGTCCGCCTCCGCATGCACCTTCACCGCCTGCAACGCGCGGAGGTTTGCCTCCACGCGCAGTCTATGGACTCTAAAATCAGACACAACGGGGGGACGCCTCCGCACGCGCGCGCACTCTACGGAGTGTAAACAAAATGCAACGTGAGGCCCACCTCCGTGTGCATGCTATTGAGTACAAACAAGACGTGGTTGAAGTTCCCATGCGCCCAGGCTTTAATAAGCGTCTACTTCGACTAGGCGCCAGCTCCGCTGCCACCCCATCGAAAGGTAAAGGACGGAGCGCTCGCGCGTCTACTTCAACTGGGCGCTAGCTCCGCTGCCACCCCTTCGAAAGGTAGTGGACGGAGCGCTCGTGCCTGTCGCCTCGCCACCGTGTAAGGCTTCGTCGGGAATGGTGTGCCTCTCCGAACCGGCCGGTTCGGGCTCAGCACCCGTCTCGCCCCTCGTCCCCATGGTCTCGACCGGTGGCACGTCCGGTGGGCTGGAGATAATGGTCTCCGGTCGGACCTCACGCCGCGAGGGCGGCGCCCCCGCCTTCGCGCCACTTGGCGTTTCCACAGGCACCGGGCGTTTCGGAACGGGAATCCCCAGGACCTCGCATACCCAGTTAATCCGCCCTTGCTTCACCAAAGAAGTCGCGAACTCACGTGCCTTGTGCTCCTTCGCCGTGTACGGTCCAAGAATAGCAACCACCGCGCGCTCTGCGTCTTCTAACCGGCGCACTGCACGCGAAGGCGGAATGTCACACATAAGGGTTTGCGAGCACCCAGGCGGTGCGTGGCCCACGACAATGATACTTACAGGGCACGGAGGGCTTATGGAGCGAAGACACTCCTGGGTGGACGCCGTCCTTCCGGTCGGGCCCCCGCCGCTCGTACTTCCATTTACAGGAAAGCGGAGCTATCCCATACATGGTGAACTCCTCAGCGAGGTCATGCATGTTGAACCGAAGGGCGATGCCAGCAAGTCTTCGCGCCTGTTGCTCGTCGCCAGACCTGGGCTTCACATCCGGAGAGCGGTTGAATGATATCGGCTCCCCCCAGCTTCAAAGACCGCTCGTGCTCGTCACAAGGTGGTAGAACCACCGCCGTGTCCAGCCAGACTCCCACTTTCCCCGCGTAGCCAACGTGGCGAACAAATGCGCGCAATCCATCCTTAACATGAAGTTCACGCTGCCGAAGTTCGAATACACCTCCCCTTCCATTTTCTTCAGTTGGCAGTGTGCGTCGTGCAGGATGGCGAACAAATCGGCGCTGGGACGGGTACCTTCCGTCCGCATCGCCCAGGTGAAGATGGCCAGCCGGACGATCGCATTCGGGGTCAACTACGCCAACTCCAACCCATAGGCTCGCAGCACCTCGCGAACAAAGAGTGTCAATGGGATCCGAAGCCCGGCATCGAAGAACGCCACAAAGACGATTGCCTCTGATTCCCCCGGGTTCGGCTCCGTCTCGTCAGGCCCAAGCAAACGAGCCCCGGCACGATCCTCCAGTTTCTTCTCCCGAAGAAGGGTTTGGAGGGTCTTTTCCGTGACGCGACTCCGCCCCAGCACACGGAAGCAGTGGCCCTTTGACTTCTTCATGGCACCCAACGATGGTTGGTTTGCGTTTTGTCGTGCAAAACCAGGCGATACTCCGCTGGTGGTGGCGTCAGGCAGCGCTGGCTTGACGATGCGCTCCCGCTAAGACGGCGCGCTGGGTCGTCACGGGCGGCGCCACCATCAGCCGGGCGGTCATCGCGGTGGCAATTTCTCCCTCCCCACTACGACGACGAGCAGGAGCGGATGCGGAAGCAGCAGCAGGGTGCGCACGAAAACGGAGAGGAAAGCAAAGCACAAGCAAACAGGTAGCCGAAAGGAGCGTTTGCATACTCGCGGCGACACCTTATAAAGTCCCCCCGTCTCCCCCGCAAGCAGAAGACCAAACGGCGGAATTACAGTGGTTCGGCCACCCACGATCGGGCAGTACAACCGCTGACAGCCGCGGCAGGCAGCGGTAGGTGGGCGGGCTGCGCGTGACGCGCCGATGCGTTCCTGCCGCGTGTCCACTTTCCCTGGGGAAGAGGCAAACGGCTGTGGTCGTGGGACCGCTGACATCCCTATACGCTCCAATCACAGCTCGCCGCGTGCCCCCACCCAGCGCAAAGCAGATAGAACGGCCGCGACAGTCTGCCCCTGACAAGATAAGGGCCGGCACGATTTCGGGCGTCATTAAAGCGCACTCCCAGGCCGCTCAGCCACCCCCCGCGTCGGCGCTACACCACACGGAGCTCTTCTCGAAACTCAGCCGCCCGGGGCCAGCTACGCAAGCTCTACCTCGCGCCCACAAAGATCCGGGGCGCGAGGTCTGTCCCCGCCATGACCTCGGCCCCGTTGAGGCCTTCAGCCTCCCTAGTATCTTCGACCATGCGGCCACACAGCTCCGGGAGCGGAAGACACTCGGACTCCCGTGCCATTTCTAGCGACAAGGAAGGTGTATTAGTCCGTCGAGGGTCACAGGCCGATGGGACGGAGGGGGCCAAAGGGCTCGGCAACATGGCTTCGGCCCGTGAAGCCCTTCACCATGAGAGGCTCCTGTTGTAGGGGTGGCCCCCACCTAAGCCCAGTAGGCCTGTTAGAAGGCCGTAAGGCCCAAAATGGGACATGTATAATGACATAAATGCCCCTGAGGGGGATACTCAAATATAAGGGTACTATTGTAAAAGCACTCCCCAAGAGGGTAAATGAATACAATACCAGCCATGGGGAGAACCCTAAGCCATTACTCACCTAACTCTCCACTACCATACTCTCTCTCTCTCTGTTTGGTCTATAACCACAACATCGACGATGTCATAACTACGTTTTTGTGTAATTTTCTCTTCATTATGACTGGTCCAATATTTGTACCCCTTTCTAAACCTCCTTCGAATTAAGTGAGCTTCAATCTGCGCTGAGTTGCTAAACATCTTTAAATTATCACAATCAATGCATGGACAGTACATATATTCCGTTCCCTTCTTCAACATATCTAACTCGGCCGCTCTTCTAAAAGCAGACACACCATTAACGTACTCTTCACTCACACGGTTCTCAACGTACATCCAATTTCAGTCCATCTACGCTACACATGTAACAAATGGGTGTTAAAAATGATTATTTGCACTACTATAGTAAATCAGACTAGCTATACTTTATTAAACATGACATCTATATTAGGTAGCTAGCTAGCCATGTATTCATGACACAATAATATTAAGTAAGAATATATTGAAGTAAACTAGGAGTACTTACCCATTCTAAAATTGAGTAAAGTACCATTATCTTTCTAAACTTAGCTAGCTAGCTAGATCTAAATAAAAACCTAGCTATCATCTCTTTCAATTACAAGGCATATAAGTTATTAGAAACAATTGAGTACTAACCTCTGATAACTAAGAATACGTATATAGATCTGCAAGCGATATGTTTTCACCAAACTCCTCAAAGCTGGCGCCTTGCTCCACCAATGCATCTCAATGAAAACAGATCTATGTCGAGACCACGTATGCCCGGTATTTAATAGCACAGATTATCCCAGATGGTTCCAACCAAAAATGGTCTGTGATACGAATATTATCACAGACCGTTCATATTAATAACCGTCTGTGATAATTCACAGATGATAATTCACAGACAGTTATTATTATCACAGATGGTTGTTCATACAAACCGTCTTTGATATCCGCAATATCATAGACGGTTTGTTATAAGAATCGTTTGTGATGTCCATAATATCAGAGACTGTTTTTTATAGAACCGTCTATGATGTCCGCAACTTTCACAGATGGTTATTAACACAAACCATCTGTGATGTCTCAATTATCACAGATGGTTCGTGTTAATAATTGTCTGTGAAAATATTATAGATGGTTGCTAGTATAAATTGTCTGTGATAGTTTAAGCACAGACGGTTACGTATGAACCATCTGTGATGTAGCCATCCAGTATAGCCTCTTTTGTAGTAGTGGGTGAGACTGCACAAGACACTCTTATGACACTTATGACAAAGAGTGTGTTGTGCAATCGACCGTGGTGTCACAACGGAGGCGCTAGATCACGGCGGTAGTCAGCATCATCGAGGAACAAGTTAAGAGTGGATGAACTAGCTAGGAGCAACCAGTAGAACTTATCTCGGAGTGAAAGGGAGAGGGAAGCAATAAATAAGGGGCAAGAGGTAGGAGGAACTGGTGCCTGCCATTCGATGCAAAGAGAATGGGCGGGTGAGATCAGAATCCTGAGGGAGATGCCACGGATCGATGTCATGGCATTATCAGAGTCAGTTTGTTATACGAACCATCTGTGATAATGCACATATCATAGATGGTTTATATTAATAACCGTCTGTGAAAATATCACAGACGGTTATTAATACGAACTGCTTGTGATGTCTTGCATTATCATAAACGGTTTATACTAACAATTGTCTATGATATTTTCACAGACGGTTATTAATATGAACCGTCTGTGATGTATTCCTTTATCACAGACGGTTTGTATAAATAACCATCTGTGAAAATATCACAGACGGTTGTAGTATGAACCGTCTGTGATAATTGTAGCACAGACGGTTCATAGAAGCCGTCTGTGATGTAGCCGTCCAGTATAGCCTCTTTTGTAGCAGTGCTACTATCCACTTATTGACGGAGTGCCACTATACGAAGACGATAAGGAGATCCATTGCACAATGGACCACTTGCGATTCCATCAATCCGAATTCTTGGCGCACCTGCTCTTCCGTTCGTGACTAGTGGGAGTCGATCACTTTCATGCCTAGATCTCCGCAGAAGGCAATGGCTACACTGGTTATGCTTGTCACTTGGCAGATATGGAAAAAGCGGAATGCCCGAATTTTTGGGTACACGGCGTCTTCATTGGGCCACTCGGCCGCGGCTATTAAGGATGAGGTTGGGGTATGGTCCTAGCAGGGGCCAATAGGCTAGTGGAGGTGTCACACGCCCTATAACATTGTGATCGGACACTTTCCTTGGCCTTCTCGCTAGGGCTGGAAATGAGCCGAGCCGGCTCGAGCCAGGCTCGGCCAAGCTTGTCCGGAGTTGCGACTCAGCTCGGCTCGTTTAGAAAACGAGCTAAAAGCCTAGCTCAGCTTGGCTCGTTTTCTGGCTCGAGCCGGCTCGAATGAGCTCGCGAGCTACACAAACTCCCCGTGCATCCTCACCAATGCCTTGCTGCTTCCTCCCCCATGCCCCCGTCTTCTCCTCCTCCCTCTCCATCCCCGCCGCTCCCGCTACCGCCATGACGACCCGTCCACCCCCACCCCGCTCGCCCGCGCCGCCACCGAGGCCTGCACCAACGCCGTTGCGGGGGCCTTCATCTACGCCGCCCTGCTCCCCATCGACGCCGTCAAGACTCGTCTCCAGGCTGGCACGGCGTCCCGCGGCTCTTGGTTAGTTATCGACGACATCGAGGAAGCGGTCGTTGTCGGTCGAGGAGGAGCTGGGGTCCTTCACCTGCAGCGCCCCCCATGTCCCGGAGGCTGGCGCGGTGGCGCCCACCACCTCGTAGAGTGCACGCACCTCCTCCTCCACCGTCAGTGCCAGGCCTCCGGCGATCTGCAGGCACAACGTAAGATCCACCACGGGGAGGTCCATGGGTAGGGCCGTAGGGCGTACGGCGCGGTGGGCGGGCCGGGAGAGGAAGGGGATCGCCGGATTGGGGCGGGACAGGAGCCGGAGATGGAGAGGATGGGGGCTCATCACCCAATGGGGGGAGCAGGAGCACATGGCGAGGGCCGAGGGGGCACATGACGAGAAGGGGGCAGGGCCGCAGGGGGGAGCACATGGCGAGGGGCTGCGGAGCACATGGCGGCGAGGGGGGCACAAGGCGGCGAGGGGGCACACGGCGGCGGAGGGAGCAATGCCGACGGTCGATGCGACGCGAGTGGGGAAATTGGGAGATGGGAGTGGAGATGCAGATGCGAGTGGGGAATGGGAACTTGGGAGTGAGATGGGAGAATCGGGAGATGACCGCATTGACCGGGGCACGAGCGACGAGCCAAAATAGCTCGTGAGAGGGAGACGGGAGATGACGAGCCAAAATAGCTCGTGAGAGATGACGGGAGATTGGATGGACTCTGGTCTGGACGTCTGGTGGGTGGGGGATGACTCGCGGAGAAATAAAATGAGCGAGCCAACGAGTGGCTCGCGAGCCCGCTCGGGCTCGGCTCAAAAATTTAACGAGCTAGGATTGAAGCTTGGCTCGCTTGTATATTAGCCGAGCTCGAGCCGAGCTGAGCCGATTTCGAGCCCGAGCGGCTCGTGAGCCTCAAGCTTTTTGTCTAGCCCTACTTCTCGCATCCACTCTTGATTGCCCCCCACTCCCATCAGCTCTCGCCAAACTAACTGTTATTATGTATTTTTTCTGCTCCCTATGAATTAATACGCGGTAGCTTTCCTATTTGGTTTTTTTAAAAAAGTAAGGACTATTTAGATGTCAATCAACTGTTCCTTTCTCATCAATGGTAATTTTTTACGGTCTCCCTCCCCCCTCTCTACAACACATATTACGTCGCGTCCCCTCTTCCTTCAAATCCTAGCCGCCACCCTCGCACCCGCACCCGCACCACCGCTTCGTGAGGCCCATCGTCCACTGATCACATGCCACCTCCTCTTATGCTGCCGCAGGTGACACCTCTTGTCATTGTTAAAACTATTTGTGTTCTTTGAGCACATCCAACGGTGAGATAATTGATTGGGACCCGAAAATATTGTACTCTCTCTGGTCATAAATACATATTATTGTTTGTAGTTAAACTTTGAAGCTTTAACTATTGATATCTTTTTAAATATTTAGATTTGGTGTATGAAAATTTTCAAAAAGTACTTTTATAAATTATAATTTTATTAACTTTTATAAATATATTATAATATAAATTAGTAGTCAAAATCATGTTTTGAGGGCTATGTTGATGTCCTAAACGATTTGCATCTGGTGTTATTTTTTTAAGTGCTATAGAAATTCCGAACAAAAGTTTGGCTCCCGACCAATGGACTGCGTTTACATGTCCATGTAGCAATCGTCCAATCAATGCGCAGCACACAGCCCAAAAGCTTCCCATACTGCAAAACCCCCCAAAACCCTCGTCGCTTAAGCCGCCATGGAGTTCCTGTACCGTGCCGGCGACGAGCGCAGCCGGTCCCCTCCCCCGCCGACGGGGGCGGCGGTTGCGTCGGCGAATTCTGGGTCTGTAGGTGAGTTCCCGACGGCGGTTCTTGGTTGGTTCTTGATCTCTCTCTCTCTCTCTCGATCTTATTTTTTTGTTTGATGTGAAGTCATGCGTGTGCAAGATGGTCACGGTGGTGAGGGCGGGGGGGGGGGGGGGGGGGGGACCACGGGGAGAATTGGGCCGTGGTGCCGCCGGCTGATCTCGACGAGGTGCGGCGGCAAGTGGCGAACGATAGGATAAGGGAGCGGATCCTGCGGGAGGAGGAAGAGCATTGGGCCCTCGAGGCCGAGGTTCGGCGCGAGCTCATGGAGCAGCTCTTCCCGTTGCTGCGATCAGGGTCGGCGGGCGCTCACGCCGAGGGATCGGACGCTACGGCGGCGCCGGCAGGGATTGTACTAGAGGTTTGCCCCTCTTCTTTCGTACACTTTTGTTTTGGGTTGTTTGGTACTTTGGTCACGTTTTTGGTCCCTTGTTTTCACATCGGATCCGGTAGAGACCGTCCGTCCACTGTATTGGTAAAGTACGTATATCATCTGAGCGTTGTTCACTTGATTTTGGCTATGGAATTACTCCACTGATTTTGTCGCATCATGAATTTCTCATGGATCAATTTCATTCCTTTAATACGATTGATATCGGTTTCACATCAATATGCTACAGCATGCTTACGCGTTGTCCGTACTTTTCTTGAACTGCCTGCATTTCGAGCGCAACTATACGACATGGTAAATTTTACAATTTGTTACACAAACAATACAAATAGAGTTAGTCCAAGTATATACAAGGTTCTCATTCAAGTACCAACAATTTTATCCTCTTCTGTGCTGCAATACCATAGCAACTTCGGATCAGGTGTCTTTGCAATGCATTTCTTGATCTACCAACAATTCCTATGTTCAGGAAACAACGGGAAAATTAGTATTTTCCTCATCTTTCTATGTATCTACATTATGTAAATACTTGAATTGTTTCTAGTCAATTTAACATTGATATATTACTGCAACCAATTTTATTATCTTGGTCTATCTTGGATATATTTTATTGGAAAATTGCACATACAAGTATACCCCTTTACTGTTCAAATCTGTGAAATACTGCAATTTTCTGCCCTGAATTTGTTGATCTAGCATAGCTCGGGATATTCTAATTGTCTTTCCATTTTATGCAACTTATGTAATTAATTGCGTAGCCATAAACAATTACTGTGCAATGTTTTTAGAGAAAAGGAAATTATAGCTATTTTTATTGCATGTGATATTTCTAATAACAATTATAATAACACAATTTCTGGCCTCTAATTTTCTTGATACCTGAATTGGTGTACTAGTTTTCTGGCATAATATTTCAGGAGGGACAAAACACAGTTCGAATGCACTAAGTGAAATACTAATTTTTTTTGCAAGGAATGTCAAATACTAATTGACAATTCCATTTTTAGATATGTGTATGAGCTATGTCAAATACTAATTCAGAGGTGGATTTGCAAGATTTATCTGGCAGTTGAACCACGTACCGAAATCAAAGTAAATTAATCAAGTGCACACGTCAAGTGATTCCTATATTGCGAAAAGTGTTTTGAAGAGGGATAATAAAATTTCAAGAAGAAACTCAGAAAGGAATTACTCATTCTTGGAAAAATTATCAATGAATGACAAAGCGTCCAAGTTGCCATTTGCCTCTCTAATCATGTGTTCTTGCCTTCTTGGAATGCACACTGCAAGTATCATATATACATACATAATTACATACGCTGATTTTTCAGCTGCATGCCTCATAATTTCTGAAACATAAATAGAATTGAGATGCTGCTGATTTAACAATTCCGATAACAACAATTCTATCCCCACAGTTGTCTCCGGTGTTACTTTATTTAAATCTAAGATAAAGTACTTGTAGTACCAAAAAACAAGAGCTTGCTATAGTTTTTTTTTCTTTTGTCATAGAAAAATATATATTTACTTATCGAGTAGTGGTTTTCTGCTCTCCAAAAACCGACGAGTGCTTGTTTCATGCAGCCTATGCAGGTCGGTTCGAAAGCAAATGCATCAGCAGCCTTGCCGGCCAAGCGGAAGAACCCTGAATTCACCGCCGCATCCGCAGTTGAGACTGCGACTAGCAGCAAGAAGCAGAAGACCGACTTGACCTGCACGGTGTGCGGCGTCAAGGCAACGGGTATGAAGGCCATGCATGACCATCTCATGGGGAAGGGCCACAGGAAGAAGGCCGCCGCCGCGCTTGCGCAGCGAATGCCGGAGGCAGGTCACGAACAGCATGAGCAGCAGCAGCAGCAGGAGGAGGAGGAGGAGGAGGGTGTGGTGACTCCGCCTTCCGGCAACTACACGCAGAGCAAGCTCACGATGCTGACGAATGCAGGGGCGATAAACGAGGTGCTGCAGATGGACGGGTACCTCCTCTGCGAGGTGTGCGACGTGAGGACAGCCGATCGCGTTACCATGATGTGCCACCTCGAGGGGACTAAGCACACCTCCAACGCCCAGAAGCAGAGCCAAGCAGGAAAGCCAGCGGCACTGGGCGCAGCCGCCGCTGCCAAGAAGAAGGTGAAAGGGTACTCTGCACAGGCTATTACCGCCGCTGCCTCTGGTGGTGATCCTGAAATGGTGGTCGCGGAGGTCGACGGTGTGCCGCTGCCTCACACCGTGCGGCGGGTGGACGGCTTCCTACTCTGCGAATGCTGTGACGTTAAGGCGCCGTCGAAGAGTGTGATGCAGTCTCACTTGGCTGGGAAGAAGCACAAGAACAAAGCGAAAGTCAGCGTGGCACAAGCCAAGGCCAAGGATGTGACTTCCGTCGCTTTCGCTGCTCAGGTGGAAGTGGCATCGGTATCAGCTACGCTGCAAGCTAAAGCCGCTGGTGCCAGCGTCTCTGTGGAGATTGGACAAGTTACTAGCATGGCAGCCAATGTTAGTGATCACGGCGAGCTGAAAGAAATGGAAGTAGCCACCAACGTCGACATCCCCGCGACTCCAGGACAGGACGTGAAGACGGTTGATGGCCCTGCTGCTGCTGCTATCACTGACGCCGTCACTTCCGGTGGCTCTGAATCGGTTGTCGTGGACGTTGACGGCGTGCAGCAGGTGGATGGCTTCCTCCTCTGCGCGTGCTGCAACGTGAAGGCGCCGTCAGACTGTATCATGCGGTCTCACTTGAATGGGAAGAAGCACAAGAACAAAGTGAAGGTCGTCGTCGTTCATTTCGGTGAAGGGGAAAAGTGTTGAATCTATTCCAAGCGTCTCACCGTGATTGCTTCAGTTAGTAGTCAGTTTTTATGTTTTCCGTTTCAGATTAGTAGTGGAGCATTTCCTGTTTAATTGCGGCATGCAGATCGCCATGCATTCATGCCATTACTATCCTTCCGTTACTATCCTTAGTTAAGTAGTCATCATGCAGATCGCTATGTAATCATGCCGTTACTGTTCTTAGTTAGTAGTCATCTTTAGCTGGTTACTACTCTTTAAATAAGCATGCAAAATATCAGAAAAAGCTGCCCCGTTTTGCAGCACCAAACACATGTATTCATTGTGTTCTTGAGTGCGCATTCGAGAGTTCGCCGGCGGCGAAAGATTGTCGGTGATCCACGACAATTGGTATCAGAGCATAGACGCTCCCGGGGTCGTCATGTCCATCCAGTAGGCTCCCGTTGGCGGTGGTGATCGTTCGCCATCACCCCCTCCACGACGACGGGTATCGCACTCGCCTGCGCCGCGCCGAGGGGAAATTTGGACGTTTTTGGCACTGTTGGTACCCGAAATTTCCGAAATAGCCCCTCCGGAAACGAAATTCCAACTCTATCCCCCAGCCGACCGCACCATTTAACCGGGAGGCGATACGTGTCAATGGTGCGGTCGGGGAGCGCACCACACCGAGGTGGTGCGGTCCCCGACCGCACCACTCGGGCGCCGTCTTGTCACAAGCAAATGGTGCTGTCTCCGACCGCACCATTAGGCATATCATGCGCCGGGCAAGCGCACCATTAGGCCATCACTTCAGACCGTCGAAAGTCGGATTCCGTGGCGGCATGCGAGATGCTTTGGCTAGCTTTATGCATGCTGGCATGCCCGTGCTTTGCATTGCATGCACACGCACCAGCTCTTCGCGCATGGTATTCTCCGTCCCCCACCAGAAGAGCTTGCTCAGAGCAGCATAAAAGAGTTTGGGCAGCTATGTTTCGTGGTTTTGACGGCAGAAGGTTAGCCAGAGCAGGAAAACTGCAGAGCAAGAGAGGGAGGGAAGTGAAGGAAGAAACGAGAAGGAGCACAAGATTTAGAGTCTTTTTGTTTGGAATCAGGAGTTTTGGCAAGTGCGCCTCGTGAGCTTCAAGAAAAGGTAAATATTATCTCCATAGGTCTACTATGTTATCCTACTAATTAGCTTGTAATTAGCATAAACGTTCTGTACGGAGTTGATGCATGTCATATTTTGATAAAATTTTTGTAGTTGTATTGTATTTTATATTTTATGTGAAGAAATCATCTACTACTGTTGTGAACTGTAATGTAAAATGTTTGTAGTTGTTTGTAGTTGCAGTGTATTGTATTTATTTTTGATAAAATGTTTGTTGTTGTAGTGTATCGTATTTTATATTTTATGTGAAGAATTTTTGTAATGCTCTTGTGAATAGTAATTTTTAAAAAATGTTAACTCGAATGTAACTACATTTAAACGATGTCATTGTGAAGCATATTGCTAGTCGGAAGGGCCACTTGCGTAGCTACTGGTACTTAATCACTTGTATGATACACAATGGTTTCAATTACAAATCTGTGTCTTTGTTTTGTAAAAATTTGTGCTCAGATTTATTCATTAAATACATGTACTAATTACAGGATAGAAGCATTTGAAGTGGCATATTTTTCCTCAATTTACTCAGTGGTGTGGAGAGTGGAATTGTGAATTGTAGTCTTGTAACCGAAGGAGGAAAAGGTTAATATCTCATGTCTTTGATGCTCCTAGAAATCTCGCTAGTCCCTCTTTGTACTTGTTGCATTCTATCCTTATATGACTAAGTAACATTCATGTTTGGTGCATGTCATATTAGATGTTGTTGTGTATGTTTGTGAGAGCTTGCTTCTATAAATGAAATATTAGGAGAAAATTAGGTATTTGATTTACATAAGAATTCATAAGTTGAAAATGAAGAAAAATGAGTAGTTGGATTGGTGAATTAAGTAGAAGAATAATAATACTAATTAGGAGAGAAATTTGTTGAAATTGTAAATTATTTATCACAGAAACTAGCAAGTAAAATCTGTAAATTAGAGAATTGGGAAAAGTAAGAACTTTGCAGTACTAATTTGATTTATATAGGAATTAAAAATTAGATGTATAAATAAAAAAACTACCATTAATATTTGTATGGGATAGGTAGAACAACGAAATTGAGATAGAAATATTACGCTTGCATGTGGTACGTGGTATATACTGTATGATGGTACACTTGTTGCATGTTATATATACTAAGAGGGTTCAGTATGGACTTATGTTAGGTACGCTATGGGTGACATCCAAGACTTGTTCGTATTCTACGGAAGTGGTCTCGTACGCGACGGGCCGTACGGGGCAGACCTGACTAATTGTGACCGGACCGTGATCCGAGCACCCAATCTGAACACCATGAGCCTGTTGGAGCTACGTAGATGCGTGCGTTCCGCATTCGATCGGGACACCGCAAGGAACAAATTACGGATCGAGGCAGTGTATGCCGCAGTTGTAGGTGCTGCAGGGGAGATAGTGTGGCAACTTATAAAGGTGACGAGCGACGCTTCATGGGTGAACTACATGGAGGTCGTGTGCAACCCAGACGCATTGATATATGCCAGGCTAATGGTGTATGTTCAATTCGTGGAGAGGACAGAATCATCCGCCATGGGTGGCTCTGGTGGTGCTGGCGGAGATGTAGAGCGTGGATTACTCTCCGGCGGTCATGAAGATGCGTGGAGAATTTTCAGCCGAATGAAGGTGCGGAGAGGTGGTGGGCCGCGCGTGTTGACTGTCACGAGTACCTTGAGAACCAGGTGCAGGAAAGCGGGGAAGAGGATGATGTGGAAACAGACAGTTCAGGAGAGGAGGAAGAAGGGGAACCTACAGCGGGAGGTGTGGTAGGTGGTGTTGTAACCACAGAGGGTGCGTACGTGCCGTCTAGATTGGACGACATCGCAGCGGAATCCCTAGTTCTGCCACGGGCGGAGGAGGCAGAGTGGGGATTCAATGAAGGCACACTCGTTGTAGGGCAGAGCTTCCGTAACAAGAGTGATGCATAGCAAGCTATTGCCACATACGCCATCAACATGAGCCAGACATATCGGGTGCACAGGTCCAACTTTGACACCTACATTGTGAAGTGTGTCGACGGCTCCTGCCCTGGCAAGGTCCGTGCGCAGCGGTTCAGAGGCGCTGCCACGGACTTCCGGATAACGGTGCTGAAGGATCACACTTGTGAGCTTGCGGCGCCACTACATAGGCACCGCAACATGACGTCGTCATATGTTGCGGAGCTGATAAGGCATCTTGTGGCTGCAAATGTATCCATTTCTCCCAAGGTTCTCATGGCAGAGGTAGCAAACACGGTGGGGTTTGCTGTGAGCTACAAGAAGGTGTGGCGGGGGAAACAGAAGGTCCTGCAGAGTATGTTCGGGACGTATGAGGAGGCATATGATCTGGTCCTGAGAATGTTGTGTCAGATTGCAGCAGCAAACCCAGACACGTACATTAACAAGTACGAGCGGGTTCATGAGACGGAAGGGCAAAATTGTTTTGTGCTTGACAGAGTGTTCTGGGCCTTCCATCAGGCAATAGAAGGCTTCAAGTAGTGCCGTCCAGTGCTAACGATGGATGGCACATTCCTATCTGGCAAGTACAAGGGTACTATCCTGACCGCGGTTGCAGCAGACGCAAATGACCAGTTGCTCCCAGTGGCATTTGCAATTGTAGAGAATGAGAATACAGATAGCTGGCTGTGGTTCCTTATCAATGTGAAGCAGGCTGTAGTACAAGATCAGCCCGATGTGTGTGTTATCTCAGAACGCAATGCAGGCTTGCTGCCTGCAATGCGAACGATGCAGAACGGGACACAGCCTCCGTTCCAGTGGAATGACATGAAGAACCGGTGGTGCATGAGGCATCTTGCGGCAAACTTCCACAGAAGGTTCCATAGCAAGGAACTAATGAAGATGTTTAAAAAGCTTTGTATGCAGAACTAGAAGAGGAAGTTCGATGCCTTGTGGAGGCACCTTGATCAGGAGACCAGCAAGCATGTAAGGCGTCTTGAGCAGGCTGAAGCGGGGGCCGTGGAGGAAGGCTCCACGAGACTTGGGGAATTCACACAATGGGTGCAGTCCAATGCACCTGACCTGGAGATGTGGTCTCTACTGCATGATACCGGCGGAGCAAGGTACGGAATCATGACGACAAACATGTCCGAGGTGTACAATGGTGTTCTAAAGGGCGTGAGATCCCTACCTATCACTGCAATCATTGAAGAGACCTGGAACCGTTTAGTTGGATACTTCGTCAATAGAGCCATGATGGCGAAGCAGCATATGGACGAATGCAAAGAATTCTCCGAGGTAGCGCGGGCCTACATGGACAAAAAGATGGAGAAGGCTCGTTCGTATATTGCTCAGACCATGGATGGCTTACGGAGGAAGTTTGAGGTCCGCCTCAGACAGAAGTACATGATGGGGCAGGCTAGAGGGGATCGTAAGCAGGTGTGCACGATTGATGACAGAGCATCTTGCACCTGCAACAAGCCGTAACTTCTACACAAGCCATGCTCCCACGTGTACGTGGCATGCGCGTTATGGAACCAGGCGCCCACGCATTACATCTCAAAGTACTATGACATGAAGCACCTGTTTGAAACCTAGAGCACGGAGTTCTATTCGTTCGGGGTGGACATGCATTATAGGGACCTCTGGCCAGGGTAGATCAAGTGGGTGCCGAACGATGCACTGAAGCACGTCGGCCGTGGGCGAAGATAGAGCCGTCTCATTCGTAATGACATGGATGATAGCCAGCGTGGGGATCGGGTTCGGCGCCCGAAGTGCAGACTATGCAAGACGGTTGGCCATTCATTTAGGCAGTGCCCAAACAAGCCGACATCAAGTAACGCTCCATAGTATGCGAGCACATGATCTTGCGTTTGTTGTGCTCATCTTGTGTATGCAAGCACATGATCTTGCATCCTGTAACCTGTGCTGAATGTATCTTACAGAATTATTTACGCGTACAATTTGTTTGAGTCATTTTCTTGGAAATTATGTTATGTTGTGACTTATTCGATATTTCGTTATCATTTGTTGTCGTTCGCTGCAAATTACGTTTGTTGCATGTTATGTTGTAATTTATTTCACGCTTTATTGTCATTACCCGCAAATTACGTATGTTGCATATTCTCATGACACTGCGTACTGACTTATTTTCAATCATCGGCAGGAGATGGCGTACGAGTTGCTTGAGGCCCGTTGGGATGACCAGCACCGATGCACAGCGTGGTCATCATCTCCTGACGGCCCTCCGTGTTTCATCCTTAGGGCCCCCCGAGAGCACTGGCCTCTAGACGAGCGGTACATCCCGCTGCTGCGAGACACTGGTCTTTTGCCCATTGCTCGCATGCTGGATGTTCCGTATACATTGCAGTTCGATGCGCCGTTGCTGTCCGCACTCGTGGATCGTTGGAGACCAGAGACTCACACTTTCCACTTTCGGTGGGGCGAGATGACTGTTACACTTCAGGACATGTCCATGCTGACAGGTCTACCCATCCGTGGTGCAGCAGTAGTGCCACCCCCAGGGCGGCAAACTGGAAGGCCGCCCTGGGTGCCCGATTCAGTCACCCGATCCCAGACAACATGCCTGGTGTGCCACACTCTTGGCTACGAGAGTTCATGACCTGCCCTGTGGACACTCCTGAGGGGGTCGTGCGGACGCACCTCATGGCATACATCCTTTTTTTGTTCGGGTGGGTGTTGTTTCCTACGACCACTGGAGCCTCCGTGCATCTTACGTACATACACCTTGCGGAGTCCTTGGCGGATGCCTTGCCCGGCCAGGTGCCGCAGTACAGCTGGGGATCTGCAGTCCTTAGTGCCACGTACCGAGGCTTGTGTGATGCTTGTCAGCGTACTGCGGCCAGCGAGCTGGTCTTGGCAGTGTGCCACGTGCTCCTATAGTACTGGTCTTGGGAGCACTTCACAGTTGGGAGGCCTAAGATCGAGAGGGCCGTGCACTCTTACGACCTCAGCCTGGATTTGTACGATCAGGCTGGTGGCGATGACCCCATAAATGGGCCAACTATGGGGACGCGTTGGACAGATGTCAGCTGCGGTGGGCCAGGGATAGACCGAGGCGTGTGTACCCAGATTTTCATAACCAGTTCGAGCAGCTTCATGAGAATGAGATAGTCTGGTTCCCATGGGATGCATAGTTCATTCATAGCATAGCCCCCTACGGGTTGTCATCTCAGTGCCACCAAGACCACACGTACTGGTTGACGACCTGCCACCTCGTCTACTCCCACTTCGTCGAGCCATACAACCCGCAGAGAGTGCTGAGGCAGTTTCACCTCCACCAGCATGGGCCACCCCTCCCAGGACGGGCACTACCACCGAAGGCCCAACGGTAAGTCATTGCGCGGTAACTGTACGCAATGTAGTAATGTGTTGTTCATACTAATTGTGCTATTTGTGGACTAACTTGTAGGCAAACAAGAAGAGGTCACCGGGGTGACGACTAGACGGGCACACAACGGCCGTGGACAGACCTGTGGCGTGACTCAACGAGCACAGAGGTTGTGGACGAGAGTAGGCCATACGACCTCGACACATACAGTGCGTACCTAGAGTGGTATGTTCCACGCACCCGTAGCAGGCTTACTGGGCCTGCCCCACTCCGTCCTGCAGAGGTCGCGCATGAGGATGCCATACAGGCAGGGCCGGACCGTCATCGAGCAGCACGTCAGGACGAGGCGGTACATTTACCTACAGTACGTTTTAACTCATTGTTTGTTTACGTACAGTACATTTTAACTCATTTTTTGTATACCTACAGTACGAGAGTATGCATCGTGTCAAGGACGAGGTTGTTCAGATGATCCAGCGTGGGGAGGGTGGCTCCCGGGTGCTTGCTTCGGTGAGTACCATCCTCAGTGAGGTCAGGTCTGCGTCAGGGCCATGAGCTGTAGTCGGCACAGGGATGATGTGCATGCACGACGCCTCCGCAGAGATCAGCCTTCAGCACCACTGTTGGCACCACCTTCAACACGTCCGTCGCAGTCCGGCGGTCGTCCGTCACTGTCCGGCGGTCGTCCGTCACTGTCCGGCGGTCGGTCGCCGATGTCCGGCGGTCGTCTGTCGCAGTCCGGCGGTCATCCCAGCTGCGCTCCCTCGTCCTCACAGCGCTTCGGACCAGCGGTACGACATTTGCCAACAGTTTGTTCATCCACTCAATTGCCAGTTATTCGTAACACACATTTTTCCTGCAGCACTTGCGAAAGGATAGCACGTTGCTACAGCCGTCTTCATCCCGGAGGGCGGCGGATGAGCGAACATTCTCTGCAGATAGCGACCCTGACTCGCAGCAACAACAAATGATGACGTTTGACACATTTGTGCATGGCGGTCAGTCCACCCGAGCGGACATGCAGGGGCGGGACGAGTCGTTCGGGCAGACGTACCAAGGTTACACGGCGCAGGAGTACATGGGTGATTTCGCAACGTCATCGTCTTTCCGACAGCCGCATGCACCGGTATGTACTCATGTAGTAAACATAACACATGTATTTCAACGCCATCTAATCTCATCATTCAAAAATTGCAGGGAGTCACAGAGCAACATGGCCAGCAAGTTCACGATGGCCCATCAGCGTTTCAGACTTCCCAGGTAAAAGCCTTATGACATTACTACTCATTGTGAACATTTTTTGTATTTTCCATTGCCTAATTCAGCTGTACCATCTAAGCAGGACGTAGACCCCT
Organism: Dendrocalamus latiflorus; assembly: GCA_017311315.1. Taxonomy (NCBI): domain Eukaryota; kingdom Viridiplantae; phylum Streptophyta; class Magnoliopsida; order Poales; family Poaceae; genus Dendrocalamus; species Dendrocalamus latiflorus. The sequence goes on from CM029623.1 coordinate 22,052,014, forward strand.
CCTCCGAATGGCTGAACTCTATTTTTGGCTAGCCGTCGCAACTCTCCACAGAGTTGTACCCACCACCGCCTCGGACGCAGCCCTCGCACTACGATCTTCGAGATGCACCGCGCTCCCCTAGTAGGTTCACCTTCTCAGAGGATCAGATACGCCGTCCGAGGCGGCGACGACGAGATGATGAATGAATTTTTGTAATTGTGCTGTTGTGACGTCGCATGGTTTCCTGTGTTTGGCATGGATTATGAAATTATTTGAAGTACAATTAAGGCTTCATTGCAATATGACAAGTATGCACGCATGTGGGCACTGTACCTCACGACATGCATTACATTGACATAGATTAACTCTCCAGTGGGAGAAGACACGATAACAACAAACACAAGGTACAACATAGCATAAAACATTACCAACATACATGAGGAGAACCTCCAGCACTACAACTTGAAAATAACAATAAACACAAGAAAGAAAATAGCACACAACATTAAATTTATCTTCCACTCCAATCTATCAAAACGATGCCGCATCCCGACAGGGTCGCAACCCCCCATGACAACTCTCTCATGGCGAACAATGTCTGTCCTACTGCCCATTTCATCCTCCCACACCCAGAATCGACAACCGCTGGGGGCTTCCTGCAATTCCATGAGAAGAAGATTTGTAAACATACCACCACGAAATGAATGAACCCGAAACAATCTTACTCACCGAGTGTAAGGGGCACTTGTAGTAGTGCCGCCTAGAATTCACGGCTGTGTGTGAGGTCTTACGTCTAACAACCGTGGTGCATTTTGGGCAAATCACCGTGGGTGCCGATGAAGAGGTGCTGAGCTGACTCATTGCCTAGTCCAAGGGAGTGAGCAAGAAAGAAAACTACACAGAATGGGACACAACTAATTCAGGAGGTGAGTGATAACAAGGCAAGGGACTAGGTGAGGAGTGGCTCCCTTTTATAGGCTGTGGGGAGGGGGGGCAGCCTCACGCACAAGACCACAGAATAAGAAGGCATCAGGCAATGACAACACGAACCAGCACACATACATTGCACGTACACATAATATTGAAAGAGAACACAAGTGACAAAACGGGGCAGCTTTACTCAGAGAGATGACAGAATAGGTCTGCTTTCGCAGTGAAATGACAAAAGAGGCCAGCTTTGCTCAGTGACATGACAACAGAGTGCAGCTTTGCGCAGTGGCATGACAAAACGGGGTAGCTTTGCTCAAAGAGATGACAGAGGGCAGCTTTGCGCACAGACGGGACAAAAGAGGGCTGCTTTTTGCACAGACATGACAAAAGCGTCAGCTTTGCTCAATGAGAGGTCGGCTTTGCTCAGTGCGACGTCGGCTTTTCTCAGTGAGATGACAAAAGATGCCAGCTTTGCGCAGTGACATGATAAAACTGTCAGGTTTGCTCACTGAGATGACAAAAGAGGCCAGCTTTGCTCAGTCACACGACAAAAGACTGCACCTTTGCGCGGTTACATGACAAAACGGGGCAGCTTTGCTCAGTGACATGATAAAAGAGGCCAGCTTTGCCCAGTGACATGACAAAAGAGTGCAGCTTTGCGCAGGGACATGACGAAACGGGGCAGCTTTGCTCCGTGAGATGATAAAAGATGCCAGCTTTGCGCAGTGACATGACGAAACGGGGCAGCTTTGCTCAGTTGGATGACAAAAGATGCCAGCTTTGGGCAGTGACATTACTAAAGAGGGCAGCTTTGCTCAGTGACATGACAAAATAGGGCAACTTTGCTCAGAGACATGACAAAACGGGGCCTTTTTGCAGTGATATCGCAGCACTCCCATCTTTACTCACTGCTATGACCATGCGGACCAGCTTTACACGTAGGAGTAGAGATAAAATGGACCCTATAAATTGGTGTGCATTCCATTTCCCAGTGAACATTGTACATCCAAACCCCATACTACACCGAGCTTCCCTCACCCCACGGGGATGGACAAAGGCAAGAAAAAGCAATGGGACAAGATGGTGAAGGATTGGGAGGAGACCCGTGACATAGCACAGTCAGCTGCCGCCCGCGATGAGAAAATAAGGGCTATACAGGCCCGGGTAGAACAAGCCCATCGTGCTACGATGAAAGGTCCCCCCAAAGAGCGCCCGCGTAGCAACAACCCCATCCCGGACGTCCCCACCGAGCGTTCACCACAACTACCACCTGAGGGGGAGACACCGCATTAGCCTAGGTATGCGTTACTGGGGTTGCGCAAACTACTCCAGTGACTACCCCAACCGCCGTTTTGACACCACAACCTATCGGCAGCCGGTAATGACCACATGCACCATTTTCCCCTACCTTTTCTCCTTCACAGCACGCACTAACAATATCTCCCCTGTATTTACAGTCTCCGGAGCCCCTGTGTGGCTACCGCAAATGGATCGATCTTGAGATCCACCCTGCGGACCAATGGACCCTCGACTTCGAGGAGTGGAATGTCACACGGGACAAGGAGTTGCTAGAGGAGGAGCGCCGCAAGCACGAGCACACCCTGCGTATACAACGCGAGATGCAAGCTCATCTCGAAGCATGCACAAGTATGGAGCGGGAGGCTCGCGAGAGGGAGCGCGAGAGAAAGAGGGAAATGGCGGCTAAGGCAAAAGAGGCCACAAGGAGTTCAACGCCGAGCGGGCAAGGAAGGGAAAGTAGCCCCGGTCCACACAGTAGGTCGTACGAGTAGTTGGGTGGATTAGTCGCATATCATGCTATATGTTATGCATGTAATAAAAAAGTACACGGCATGTTAAGCCCAACTGTATTATGAAGTTTATTTCTATTCAGCTAAGCTTATTATCTCGTCTTTTCGCATTCAATGATTACCACATGTTCAATATCACTTTCCTTCATTTCGTCTAATTGTTCCTATCACAGTTGTGCTCAAAACAATTTTCATTAAATTTCTTCCAATAAAACAACATAACATGATTGAAAAATGTTATTGCCAGTTCAACATATTTTTCACGGTCAGCAATGTACGAAAATCACAAATACACTAATCGCTATCATACTCTACGAACCAAAATTCTTAATTTTCATAAAAGCAAATAAAATTACACTACCAGCAAACTCCACTCCACATCAAATACATATTTTTTCAAACAACATTAACAACGTACCAAAATATTTCAAAAAATAAAAATCTACAAAAAAATATAATTCCTACATGTATCATCCGCAATACATAACCAATTTTGAAAAAAAAACTTCATATTTTTTTGCATTTCCTATTCTATATTATAAATTTGCTGCATACTCTACAAAATTATTTTACATGTGTATGCATAATATTTATGTAACTATGTAATCAAAACAAAAATTACAACTTATATTTTGCGCAAAACCCTAACCCTAATCTCGGCAAACCCTAAACCTAACTCGAGTGGTGCGGTGGGGCACCGCACCATTTGCATGGCCGAGCGCCCATGGAGCGCATGATACGCCTAATGGTGCGGTCTGGGACCGCACCATTTGCCCGTGATGCGACGCCAACCGAATGGTGCGGTCGGGGACCGCACCACCTCGGTGTCGTGCGCTCCACGACCGTACCATTGCCACGTGTCAGCTCCTGGTTAAATGGTGCGGTTGGCTGGGGGCTAGGTTTGGAATTTCAATTCGGGGGGGCTATTTCGGGTACCAACAGTGCCAAAAGCGTCCAAAATTCCGCCGAGGGCGCCACGCGGCGGCGAAGTTGTCATCGAGCGGGTCGTCAAGGAGGCGGGCGGCTCGGTCCAGTACCCCATGCTCACGCGCACCAATTACCAGGAATGGTCTTTGTTGATGCGCGTGAACCTGTAGGCCCAAGGGCTGTGGCAGGCCGTCGAACCGAAGGAGGGTGTGGTCATTGATTATCGTGAAGACCGCCTCGCGCTGGCAGCCATTTTGCATGCCGTGCCGCCTGAGATGCTCGGGTCGTCGGCGCGCAAGCGCACGGTGCGTTCCGCCTAGGAGGCGGTTAAAACCATGCGCGTCAGCGTGTAGCGTGTCCGTGACGCCAACACGCAACAGCTGCTCAAGCAGTTCGGGGAGATCGCGTTCAAGGAGGGAGAGTCGGTCGACGATTTCTCACTTTGGATTATGAGCCTCGCCAACAACATCCGCATCCTTGGTGGCAACGTCACTGATGGAGAGATCGTGAAGAAAATGCTCCAGGTCGTCCTCGAGCACCTCGAGCAGATAGCGTACTCCATCGAGACTCTCCTCGACATGAACCAGCTCTCCGTCGAAGAGGTCACGGGCCGTCTACGCCATCGAGCAGCGAAAGAAAAACCCAGCACCGTCCGCGCCCGTCTACGACAGCAAGGGTTGTCTTCTTCTCGCTGAGGAGGACTGGCTGACGCGGATGAAGCTGCGCGACAACAGCGAAGCCGGTGGCTCCAACAGCGGCAGCGACAAGAGGCGTGGCAAAACACGTCGTGGCCACGGCGGTGGTGGCGGCGTGCGTAAAGGCAAGGGCAGCTCGTCTTCAAATGGGACGGCCCAAGAGAACAAGGCGGACCGGTGCCGTAACTGCGGCAAAATTAGCCATTGGGCCAAGGACTGCCGCAGCAAGCCAAATAAGCAGGCGCAAGCACACGTTGCGGAAGGAGAAGAGGATGAACCCACTCTGTTGATGGCACATGCGACCATCTCTTCACCACTCACTCAAGTTGCAGCGCCGCCCACCGAGGTGATTCAAACTCCAGCTCCGCCCACATCGTCGCACCACGTCGAGATCCACGAGGCCAAGGTCTTTGCGCAGCTCGGATTGCGGGAGGACCAGGACGATCGTCGATGAGTGCTCGACACCGGCGCCACCAACCACATGACGGGCGGGCGGACTGCCTTCTTCGACCTCGACGGGGCAGTCTGCGGCACCATCCGCTTCGATGACGGATCCGTGGTGGAGCTTGAAGGACGCGGCACGATCATCTTCACTTGCAAAAACGGCGAGCATCGCGCGCTGATGGGGGTGTACTACATTCCCCGTCTGACGGCGAACATCATAAGTCTTGGTCAGCTGGAGGAGGCCGGATGTCGGATCGAGATCTACTTCGGCACCCTGCGCATCTACGATCAGCAACGCGACCTTCTTGCTCGGGTGCGCCGTTCTGCATCGCGCCTCTACATCCTGGAGTGCTGCATCGGGCGACCGGTGTGCCTGTTGGCGCGTAGCTCAGAGGTGGCCTGGCGCTGGCATGCGAGGTACGGGCATCTCAGTTTCAAGTCATTGTGCGCGCTTGCCCAACGGGAGATGGTGCGTGGGTTGCCGTCGCTTGATCAGGTCGATCAGGTGTGCGATAGCTGCCTCGCACGCCGTTCCCTGATAAAGCGCTGCGGCGAGCAGAGCATGTCCTCGACCTCGTCCACGGTGATTTGTGTGGGCCCATCGCGCCCACAACTCCAAGCGGTAACAAATATTTCCTACTGCTTGTTGATGATTTGAGCCGGTACATGTGGCTCCACTTGCTGTCGAGCAAAGATTAGGCATCGGCGGCGATCAAGAACTTCCAGGCGGCCGTGGAAGTTGAGTCAGGGAGGCGGCTCAAGGTCCTCCACACTGATCGTGGGGGGGAGTTCACCTCCGTGGAGTTCGGCGAGTACTGCGCTGAGCGCGGCGTCCAGCGGCAGCTCACTGCCCCCTACTCACCGCAGCAGAATGGAGTGGTAGAGCACCGCAACCAGAGCATCGTCCGCATGGCACGGTGTATGCTCAAGGCGAAGCCGCTTCCCGGCTACTTCTGGGGTGAGGCCATGAACACCTCAGTCCACATCATCAACCGCGCCCCGACACGCGTGCTCAACGGCAAGACCCCATTTGAGGCTTGGCACGACGAGCGCCCCATCGTCCACTACTTTAGGACCTTTGGCTGCGTCGCTCACGTCAAGATTGCATGGTCGGGACTCAAGAAGTTGGATGATCGCAGCACGCCGACCATCTTCGTTGGCTACGAGCACGGCTCCAAGGCCTACCGCTGCTACGACCCCTCCACCAAGCGCATCATTGTGTCACGCGACGTCGTGTTCGACGAGGCGAGACAATGGAGCTGGGGCGATGAAAGCAACGGTGATCCGGGCGACGGCAAGCCCGTCAACGTTGAGTACACCACAGAGTACATGTTCGGCATGCCTCGAGCCGATGTGGCATCACCAGCTCCAACGCCAACGCCGGCCCCTCTACCCATGACGCCGCTGGGGCAGTTCGCGCCTACGACATCACCCACGAGTGCGCCGATCGAGTTCGTCTCGCCACAGGCTAATCCTGAGGAGAACTTGGACGTGGACCACGATGATGCTCCACTTTGGTTCCACGCCATCGACGCTGTCATCGGACAACAACACGTGGGATCTCGTCGCGCTCCCTACTGGGCACCGTGCAATCGGGCTCAAGTGGGTCTTCAAAGTGAAGCGTGATGAACACGGCAAAGTCATCCGGCACAAGGCGCGTTTGGTCGCTAAAGGCTATGTTCAGCACGCGGGAATCGACTTCAATGAGGTCTTCGCTCCGGTCGCGCGAATGGAGTCCGTGAGGGCGCTGCTAGCTCTGGCAGCCCACAAGCGCTGGGAAGTCCACCACATGGACGTGAAGAGCGCCTTCCTCAACAGCGACCTCAAGGAGGAAGTGTACGTGAGCTAGCTGATGGCCCTCTAGGATCTCCTAGGGTTTAGATCTAGGGGTTTTCTATTGCGTTCGGGTTCTTGAGTGCTACACTGAGAGGGAGAGATGTGTACTAACCGTCCGACGGCGTGGAGGAGGAGGTGGCCATCTCACGTTCGCTCGGTGAAGTCTGCGCACGGGCAGCGACGGTCGGGGAAGAAGGAAGACGACGGCGGCGGCGGAGATCCGGTGAAGGAGACCGGTGGTGCTTCCCGTCGCTTCAGCGCCCCCTCTTACAGATCGGGTCTTAGGGTTTGTCGGTGGGGTGGCGGCGGCACGGTCAACCTTGGGATGCGTGCCGCCCGGCCCCCCCCTCTGTTTTTATAGCGCTGGCGACAGGGGCCCACCAGCCATTATGGGCTGGGCGCCCCCGATCAGGGCGCGAGCAAGGGGGGGATTTGGCTGTTGGGCCAAATCCCCTGAGATCATTCTAACATTCTCCCCCTTGATCTCAATCTATACTTTATCTTTAATTACTTTTGACTTTACACATTCCATCACAGGTTAGTGCATAGAACATGTCTCATCGTCACGGTCAATCGCCGATAGATTCAACAGCTACAATACACCTCTCTGTTCTGAAATAGTTACTTTAATCTTTTGGGCCATCTTTTAGTCCAGGTATCATAGGCTTTCCCTTAAACCCATGCCGGCTACATGTTCTCTGAACACGTTGGGTGGTAAGCCTTTTGTAAGCGGATCCGCTAACATCTTTGCGGTACTTATATGCTCTAGACTTATAATTTGATCCCGAACTTTATCTTTCACAACATAGTACTTTATGTCAATGTGTTTGGCAGCACCACTTGACTTATTGTTGTGGGCATACGTTACTGCGGGTTCATTATCGCAGTACAACTTAAGTGGTCTATTGATGTCGTCAACCACTTTTAAACCGGGTATGAACTTCTTTAGCCAGTTCACCTGCCCCGTAGCCTCATAACATGCTACAAACTCGGCATACATTGTGGACGATGTAGTGACGGTTTGTTTTGAGCTTTTCCACGATATAGCTCCTTTAGCGAGAGTGAACACATATCCGGATGTAGACTTTCTATCATCTCCCGCAAAATCAGAATCTGTATACCCCACTATATGGAGTGAGTCTGATCTTCTGTATGTCATCATGAGGCCTTTTGTTCCTTGCAAATAACGCAAGACTTTCTTTATCAATTTCCAATGTTCTATTCCAGGATTGCTCTGGAATCTGCCAAGTAACCCGGTAACAAATGCTAAGTCAGGGCGTGTGCACACTTGAGCATACTGTAAGCTTCCGACAGCTGAAGCATATGGAACCGCTTTCATTTGATCGATCTCATACTGGTTCCTGGGGCATTGAAAATCCCCATATCTATCGCCCTTGACTATAGGTGCAGGTGAAGGACTGCATTTATGCATCCCAAATTTCTTTAAGACTTTCTCTATGTATGTCTTTTGTGATAGTCCCAATACCCCTTTGTTTCTATCTCGGTGAATTTTGATCCCTAGAACGAATGAAGCTTCACCAAGATCTTTCATATCAAAATTTGAGGACAAAAACTTCTTTGTCTCCAGTAGCAGACTGACATCACTACTAGCCAGTAGGATATCATCCACATACAGGATTAGGAAGATAAACTTCCCATCTTTAAACTTTGCATAAACACAGTTGTCCTCTACATTCTCTTTAAACCCAAATTTTCTTATTGTACTGTCAAACTTCAAGTACCACTGTCTTGAAGCTTGCTTTAACCCATAAATCGATTTCTTTAGGCGGCATCCCATTCTTTCATTTCCTTCCATGACAAAACCTTTCGGTTGTGCCATGTAAACATTTTCCTCCAAATCCCCATTAAGAAATGCCGTCTTTTCATCCATCTGATGTAACTCTAAATCATAATGTGCTACTAATGCCATTATGATTCTGAAGGAATCTTTACATGAGACTGGAGAAAAGGTCTCATTGTAATCAATCCCTTCTCTTTGCGTAAATCCTTTTGCCACAAGTCGCGCTTTGTATCTTTGTACATTCCCTTGGGAGTCATGCTTTGTCTTGTAGACCCATTTACAGCCTACTGTTTTGGCTCCTTTAGGAATAATTTCCAAGTCCCGGACTTTATTAGTCTTCATGGACCTCATTTTCTCTTCCATGGCCTCAAGCCATTTTGAGGAATTTTCGCTTCTCATGGCTTCTTCAAATGAGGTGGGATCATCCTCCATTTGAAATTCCTCTGTATGATAAATCTGATAATCATCAGAAATAGCTGATCTTCTTACTCTTTGAGACCTCCTCGGGGCCTCCTCATTTGGTACATCTACTGTTTGAGGCTGCTGTTGCTCCCCCTCATCTGTGGCAATAGGTTCTATATGATCCTGAAGAACAAGTTCTTCATTCTCATTCATTGTTGCCACGGGAGGAACAATAACAGGTGCTGGCACCACAGTGTCTTGCACCGTCGGTGCAGCGACAGCAGGTAGTGTGAAGAATGGCTCTTGAATCATCGGAGTGGGCGCATACACCCGCTTCTCTTCAAGGTCAATCTCTCGAGCTACCATGCTCCCCCTCATCATTTCATCCTCTAAGAAGATAGCGTGTCTCGTTTCTACAAACTTTGTATATCTGTCTGGACAGTAGAAACGATAACCTTTTGACTTTTCAGGGTAGCCAATGAAATGGCAACTTACTGTTTTGGGATCAAGTTTCCCAAGGTTTGGGTTAAATACTTTAGCCTCAGCAGGACTCCCCCACACACGTAAGTGGTTTAGTGAGGGAACTCTTCCTGTCCACAACTCGTACGGTGTTTTGGGCACCGACTTACTAGGCACTCTGTTGAGAATATGAATGGCGGTTTTCAACGCCTCCATCCATAAACTCAATGGGAGTGTGGAGTAGCTCATCATACTTCGCACCATATCCATCAGGGTACGGTTGCGTCTTTCAATGGGAGTGTGGAGTAGCTCATCATACTTCGCACCATATCCATCAAGGTACGGTTGCGTCTTTCAGCTACTCCATTTTGCTGAGGTTCGCCCGGCATAGAATACTGGGCCACTATGCCATTTTCCTGTAAAAACCTTGCAAAAGGTCCAGGAACTTGTCCATATGGGGTATGTCGACCGTAGTACTCCCCCCCACGATCAGATCGGACTATCTTAATCTTTAAATCGTGTTGGTTTTCAATTTCAGCCTTAAATATCTTGAATTTATCCAAGGCTTCATTTCTTTCTTTGATTGGATAAATATATCCATAACGGGAGTAATCATCTGTGAATGTTATGAATGAGTCATATCCATCCACACTTTTCACAGGAAAAGGACCACAAATATCTGTATGAATAATTTGTAGAACTCCTGTGCTTCTTTTAGCGTCTTTCTTTATTTTCTTTACATATTTTCCTTTAATGCATTCTCTGCATTGTTCTAAGTCTGAGAACTCTAATGGAGGAAGAATATCATTCTTTACTAGTCTTTCTATTCTCCCCCTCGAAATATGGCCTAAACGACAGTGCCATAATTTCGACGACTCATCTAGAGTTCTCTTTCGTTTTCTGTTTACATTCGTAGACGAGGATTCAATCACTTTCTCGCACGCAACGTTCTCATTATCGCATACGACATTCACATCATCACACAATGATAACAAATAAAGCTCATTCTATAATATGGCAAGACCAACACATTCTTTATTAAACATTATTTCGCACTTGCCATTTCCAAAATTGCAATCATAACCATCTTTGTCCAAATTTGACACACTAATCAAATTCCTCTGTAAAGAGGGTACAAAAAGGACATCTCTAAGTAAAAGAGTGGAGCCATTAGCTAATTCTAATGAAAGATCGCCAACGGCTTCAACTTCAGCTTCGACTCCATTTGCAACTTTAATGCATCTTTCTTTTCTTTGCGTAGTCCTCGTCGAACGGAATCCCTGTAATGAATGAGCAACATGAACAGTTGCTCCTGAGTCAATCCACCAAGTGGATTTCGAATATTTCACATACAGGCATTCATCAATAAAGGTAATAATGTTCTCACCTTTCTTTGTCATTATCATCTTTAAATAATCAGGACAGTTCTTCTTGTAGTGTCCTGTCTTCTTGCAGTGAAGACACTGGTCTTTGTCTACAGCAAATTTATTCTGTTGAGGCTGATGTACAGAGGCTTTGCCCTTGTTGTTTGAGAAGGAGTTACTGTTGTAATTCTTTTTCTTGTTATCCTTCACATAGTTGATAGAACCACCATGTGAGGATTTGATTCTTTCCTCCTCTTGCACGCACATGGCTATGCACTTTTCCATGTCCCATTTCTCGGGCTGCATATTATAGTTGACAACAAAAGTGTCAAACTCTTTTGGCAAAGAAGCAAAAACCAAATGAATAAGGAACTCATCCTTGAGAGCCAAATCCATCGGTTTAAGTTTAGATGCCAAGTTGCTCATTCTAAGAATGTGCTCTCTTATGCCATTGCCACTGCCAGAATACCTTTCTGTTACCAGCTGCTTAATTAGCTGTGTAGCATAAGTCTTTGAAGAGCCAGTGAACTGACTCTTTATTTTATCAAGGTATTCAGTGACAGTGTCACACTCTGCAATTGAGCCCAAAATCGCAGGCTCAATTGTGTTCTTTATTACAGCCATACATTTCTTGTTGGCTGTGGTCCATTTCTTATGATCAAGGTCATAAGACATCTGTAAGGGAGCATGATCCCTTTGTCTTTTCTGCCATGCAGTGTCATCCTCATTCTGTTCCCTCACTGGCGCCAAAGGCTCAGTGGGACGTGCTGTAGTGAGGACCCAGTCCACCTCAGCCAAGATAAACGCTAAGTCTATCTTTTTCTTCCACTCTCCATAATTATCACCTTTGAGAGTGGGGATTTCTCTAATACAACTCATCAAGTTGTATCCTCCTGAAAAAATATTTCAAATACAGTGAGAACGTAACATCAAAATTATATGCCTTATTTCCAACGTTGGTCAAAAATACGACATACAAATTTAAAACTATTTTATCTATGCATTAAATCTACATCACCGTTGGGCAGAAATAGAAATAATACATAAAATCATCAATTAAAAATTATAATACTGTTATTATCAACGTTGGTCAGAAAATAACAATATCATAATTAACTGGGATTTATATCTATTTTTTTCAAAAATTAAATTCTCCTGTTGGTTCGAATTTAATAATGAAAATCATTCAATCTTAACTTTTGCAGCGGAAACTGTAATTATTCTAAAATAATTCATATTTCAGAAGCATTATTCTGTACACTTTTAATCTCTGGAAGAATTAACACGTTGGTGCAAAATTTACAGAGATTTTAAATCAAATTTCAATCAAATTCATCCAAAAAATGCTTCTGATAAACAATAAAATTTATTTACTGTTTAATGAGCCATTTTGGCCCATTCCTTCGGCCGCGGCCCAGCCGGCCTGCTTAGCGCGCCCGAGCGCGCGCGCTCCCCCTTGGCGCACAGGCCGGCCCAAAAGGCCCGCGCTCCCCCGCGCGTAGGCCGTCCACCGCCGGCCCAGCCCGCAGCCCCGCCCCTCATCTCGGCCGTTGATTAGATCGGACGGCCGGGAGGGATTTTCGCCCGATCAAAAGGGGGCGTCGGCCGCTGGCCTCCAAAACCCTAACCACATTTCCGCAACCCCACCCGAGAAAAGCGGAGCAGCGGCAGCGGCTGGCTCCCGCGCGCGCAAGGCGACGGCGGCCGGAGCTGCGGCTCCACATGGCGGCAGCGACCCCCGAGGAGCGACGGAAGCGACGCGCCTGCACGGCGGCGACTCCCGCACGCTCGGCCGGGGCTCCGGCTCCGCCCTCGGAGCCCGCGAGGCAGCGGCGGCCGGCGGTGGCCCAAGCGGTGCGGCGCCTGCTCCCGCGTAGAGGCAGCGGCGCTCGGCCTCGGGGCAACGGAGCGGCGGCGGGAGCCATGCGGCGGCTATTCAACGTGGCGCACGGCGGTGACCGCATCCGGTAAGCCCGATCCCCTTTTCCCCCTTTTTTTTTGTGTTTCTTTCTTTCCGATCCGGGGAGCTAGGGTTTGGGATTCTCTTTTCTTTTCCGCACGCCGGTCAACCGACGGCGATCTCTGTCCCCTTCTAGATCTACGCCTAGGGTTAGGGCTCTGATACCATTGATGGCCCTCTAGGATCTCCTAGGGTTTAGATCTAGGGGTTTTCTATTGCGTTCGGGTTCTTGAGTGCTACACTGAGAGGGAGAGATGTGTACTAACTGTCCGACGGCGTGGAGGAGGAGGTGGCCATCTCACGTTCGCTCGGTGAAGTCTGCGCACGGGCAGCGACGGTCGGGGAAGAAGGAAGACGACGGCGGAGATCCGGTGAAGGAGACCGGTGGCGCTTCCCGTCGCTTCAGCGCCCCCTCTTACATATCGGGTCTTAGGGTTTGTCGGTGGGGTGGCGGCGGCACGGTCAACCTTGGGATGCGTGCCGCCCGGCCCCCACCTCTGTTTTTATAGCGCTGGCGACAGGGGCCCACCAGCCATTATGGGCTGGGCGCCCCCGATCAGGGCGTGAGCAAGGGGGGGATTTGGCCGTTGGGCCAAATCCCCTGAGATCATTCTAACACTAGCCGCCGGGCTTTGTCGTCAACAGTAGCGAGCACAAAGTATTGCGCCTTCGCAACGCGCTGTATGGTCTCCGACAGGCACCAAGGGCCTGGAGCAGCTCCGAGCACGGCGTGTGCATGTGGAGCCGAGGGTCATCGCGGCTGGTAGTCGGGGTCTACGTCGACGACTTGATCATCACCGGCACCAGCAGCGATGAGATCGTGGCATTCAAGCTCTAGATGAAGCACGTTTTTCTCATGAGCCACCTCGGGCTGCTGCCGTACTACCTCGGCATCGAAGTGAACCAAGGGCCAGGCGGCATCTCGCTCTGCCAATCTGCCTATGTAGGGAAGCTACTTGAGCAGAGCGGCATGAGCACCTGTAACCCTAGTCTGGCGCCGATGGAACCAAGGCTCAAGTGGAGCAAGGAGAGCACTGCTCCACTAGTGGACGCCACCGAGTACAGGCACATCATCGGCGGACTGCGCTACTTGGTGCACACCCGGGCAGATCTTGCGTACGCGGTGGGCTATCTGAGCCGGTTCATGGAGAAACCACGCGAGGACCATCTCAACGCGGTGAAGCGCGTGCTATGGTACGTAGCGGGAACGCGTGACTATGGTCTTCACTACACTAGGAGGGAGGATGAACGAGCTCAACTGATCGGCTACAGTGACGCCAACATGGCAGGTGACATCGACACACGCAAAAGTACCAGCGGCGTCATCTTCTTCCTCGGCGGCAACCCCATCACCTGGCAGTCCTCCAAGCAGAAGGTGGTGGCTATGTCCTCATGCGAGGCAGAGTACATTGCAGCGGCTACAGCAGCTTGCCAAGGCGTCTGGCTAGCTCGGCTCGTGTCTGACATGCTCGGCACTGAGTCTGGAGCGCCGGAGCTCAAGGTGGACAACTAGTCCGCCATCGCCCTTAACAAGAACCCTGTCTTCCACGACCGAAGCAAACATATCGACACTCGTTACCACTACATTCGGGAGTGCATCGACGGGAACAAGATCGTCCTTCGGCACATTTTGACGGAGAACCAGCTAGCGGACGTTCTGACCAAGGCGTTAGGACGCGTGCGGTTCCAGCAACTGCGTGCGTTGATCGGCGTCAGCAAGATCGGTGAGCACAGCAAGAACTAGGGGAAGAAATGTTGAATCTATTCCAAGCGTCTCACCGTGATTGCTTCAGTTAGTAGTCAGTTTTTATGTTTTCCGTTTCAGATTAGTAGTGGAGCATTTCCTGTTTAATTGCGGCATGCAAATCGCCATGCATTCATGCCATTACTATCCTTCCGTTACTATCCTGAGTTAGTAGTCATCATGCAGATCGCTATGTATTCATGCCGTTATTGTTCTTAGTTAGTAGTCATCTTTAGCTGGTTACTACTCTTTAAATAAGCATGCAAAATATCAGAAAAAGCTGCCCTGTTTTGCAGCACCAAACACCTGTGGTCATTGTGTTCTTGAGTGCGCATTCGAGAGTTTGCTGGCGGCGAAAGATTGCCGGTGATCCACGACAAAAAGGAGGCGGCCCTGGCACAAGCCAAGCCCAAGGAAGCTTCTGTCGTCACCGGCACGGGTCATACCCAAGGCAATGGCTCCGTGAAGGGACAGGCAGCGGAAGAGGTGGTGTTGGCGCCATTGGCAACACCAAGGGGACGCCGCTTGTGCCGGTGTCTCCGTGGCGCCCATGGAAGTTGATGAACCTTCAAAGACCGAAGATGTCGCTGCCACAGCTGAAGAAGAGAACGCGGCTGCCGAAGTCAACCGCTTGGAGACGCAAGGAGAGGAATCCATGAAGGCTGATGGCATCGCCGCGCCAGCCCCGGAGGTCAAGATCCAGGTGGAGGGCAAGATGTGCACCGTGCTGCGGCAGGCGAACGGCACGCTCTCGTGCGAGCCGTGCGGCGTGCACGGCCCTGACAAGGACGGCATGCTTCTGCACCTCTACACCAGGGCGCACTGGGACAACGTCCCTCTTGAGGAGGAGGAGGAGGAGCAAGTGGCTGCCGGCCTGCCGCACCTGCGGTGGTGGATGGAGGGACGGCTCAGGTGGAGAACTGATGACGACAGTTGGTTGTGGATGATTAAATCTGATGGTGATGTGTATTGAACTTCAGTAATAATGTATGTGTGTGCATGGAACTGTTTTGGCACTGTTACAGTACTAGTCTGGACGTGGCACATTAATTAGTACTCTTGCTGAGGAACTCTCTATGTTTCACTTATCAGGCGTTCGACACAGCATGGGTCCAGGAAAATATGCATATTTTCCTTCACCATCTTTTTGTAATTGTTCAGTATATAGTGTTCCTTATTTGCTCTATTTTTCATTTACGGTTGCTGATCTGATGCTGCCTGCCCACAGATAGAACGTGATTTTCATGCCCAGGGTTTCGGCGCCTCCATTTATGAAAATAAAACATGATGCATTGCTCCAAAAATACTAATAAATTATAGACATAGTATACACATGAAGTTATGTAATCCTACAAAATTTGAATGTCAAATTTGTCTATGTAAACCTACAAAATTTGAATGTCAAATTTGTCTATGTAAACCTACAAAATTTGAATGTCAAATTTGTCCACATTATAAAGTATCAAAAAGAGTAGTTGTCAACTATGCACCGTTCATATATATATGTACTACAAGTATTACTTGTCTTTTTTTAGTTCTCTATACAAAGACAAATTTGATAGTGCAAATTTTCAGTTTTTACATAAGTTTATGCGTACTACATTCATGAATTTATGTTAGTATTTTTGGAGCAAATGGGTACGTATAGTAGGTGAGTATGAATAATGGATGAAATTGTGATTAAGCAAAGTCAACGGGACAGCTCGAAACGGGACAATCCTATGCGACTAGGGGTGAAAAGTGGATACAAATTATCCATATTATTCGATTACCATATTCGATAGGATACGAATATAGTATAGATTTTACTATCCGATTAACGATTTCTATCCTATTTGCATTCGTATTTGAATTCGTATAATAAATATGGATGCGAATATAATATGGACTTTTACCATCTGAAATTTAATTTTATCTATTCGTATTCGACGAAACAATATGCATGTTTTATTACAATACGACTAATTAGTTAGATAAGTTTTTTAATTGTATGTGAATTCGTATTTCTTTAGGTGAAGTAAATGAACTATAATGACTAAGCATAATTACACGAGGATAAAATGTCATTAATGTCTTCATATTACATAAGTTATGAGGATATCCGGATTCGAGCGAATTGAGCAGATATTCCATTCGAATTTGTATCGTATTCGTTACAATATTTAATTTGTATTTAAGAATATTTAAATTTATATTCGTTTATAAATACGAATATGAATATGTGTACACAATGTCCGATCCGTTTTCACCCTTTATGCGACGAATGGCCAGATGATGCCCGCGTGTGCGCATCCAGAAAACACCACCTCGGGCAGTACTCCCAGCCCTGATGCCGCCACTCATCACAGTCGCTTCAGGGGGCACTGCAGCAGCGCTCGGTCGCAGCGGATGTGCATGTCACATCGCCTCAAATCTGGTTCATGTCGCTAACGTATTAATTGTTCCATCTTATGTCTTTGTGGTTTAATCTTGAAACATGTTTGATTTTGCTTTGAAACTTGAATGTTTTCCTTTGTTTGAAAGAAATTTTAAAGTTTTCAAAACTCGCTTGAATTTCGACTTTTGAAACAGTAAGCATGAATGAAACATTGATCTAGAGGGTTACACTCATATATCCTGGATTACACGCGCAAGGAAATCATGGTTCATCTAGCTACAGACACCTAGGCCTGCTCGCCGCACTTGTTTCGCACATAAGTGGTCAGCTAAATCTCGTCGTGCGAAGCAAACATTGAGTTCCATCAGCATTGAGACTAACCCAATTGATAGGTGGAGCCCTCCAAGTACCGATTTCTGAAGCCGGCGACCGTGCTTCTTGTGGTGAGGGCAGCATCAGGTTACAAAAAGGGGTCAAAAATCACTAAAAATAGGTGAAAATCGGTCCTATCGGGTACTCTCAGTTGGAGTACAAATCGATCTCAAATATTTCGTTTTACTATATGTTCATTCGATTTACTCTAATTTGTCTCCGATTTACACCAATTTCAACTGATTTTTCTTTGAAATTTAATTCAAAACCGGTTTTAATAACCTGGGCAACAACACGGTGTTGCCCAACACCTCCAGTGCTACTTCTCGTGCCCATCACACCGCTTGAACAGTTCAACACCGTGCCATCTGTTGTTCCTTACTGCCCATAATGAATACATGCTGTCGAGAATAACGTCAGTCTTTCTGTCGACCACATATTCTCAACAAGAAGATCAGCTGTCCAGAGGTCTAATCACAAGATAGGTGCCAAGCCTACTAGCTTACCCAACATAGCCAAGTTACTCGCTCCAAACGGCTTCAGCTTCTAGCTTCTAACTTCTGGCTTTTTAATTTTGTCTTTTTGGGGCTTTTTTTGCTCTTTCTTTTCCCCTTATTTTCTTTGCATTGTTGATGATGATATAACTTTTTTATGTTTCAAAATTTAATTACGTAGAAAAAGTTAACAGTAGCTACAATGTATTTTCAGTCACTACAGTGCAAAAAAGCCAGAAGCCTGGGCGCCCTTTGGAGCACTACCTAATTACAAAGTTGTAGATCACGAAACCCCATGCCTCCATGATGTTCAAATCATCACAATTCATCCCGGTGTACATTTCGATTATCAGAGTTACTTCCGCTCCAATAGTTGGAAATGAAGGTGGGCAGTTTTTAGATGTCTTGGCAATTTGCACTGCAGCGGCACGTCTAGTATGTAGGTACCAATTGCGCTACTGATTTGATGATGGACCATGTGGAGGTGACCACATGTTAATGATGAGTAATTGACATTGGTTTAGATAAGTCGAGTTTGGTTTGGGTGGTTCGGAGTCGAGTCGTTGCGTGGCGCAATCGGGCTCGGTCGGACTTTGGTCAAACTTGGTCGTATGGGCTTAGGATGCATATTCTAATGTTTCAACAGGTTTGGACTTTGTCATGCGTAAGTATGATGTTTTGTTGCTATTAACGCTTTCATGTGTCG
Organism: Dendrocalamus latiflorus; assembly: GCA_017311315.1. Classification (NCBI taxonomy): domain Eukaryota; kingdom Viridiplantae; phylum Streptophyta; class Magnoliopsida; order Poales; family Poaceae; genus Dendrocalamus; species Dendrocalamus latiflorus. The sequence continues at coordinate 22,070,312 of CM029623.1, forward strand.
AGCGGTGCTATTTGACGTGTTTCTTGTCTGTGTGACTGCAGGACATCGAGTGGAGTCGTGGCGAGACATGGAGGATCGGACTAGGCGCAGGTGGCGCTGAGGTTAGAACGGTCGGGATGTGTCGAAGACGACGTGGACTCGAGGTGGAGTCGTGGCGAGGCACGGAGGACCAGACTAGGCGCAGGTGGCGCTGAGGTCAGAACGGTCGAGGTGTGCCGAAGACGGCGAAGCTGCGTGGCTTGCAGGGCAAGGGATGAGGAAGCTTCCTGGAAGGTGCGCGAGGGGCGTTTCGGTAAAAACGCAAAGCGGCACTAAAGGAAGCGGGTTTGGATAAAGCGCAAAAGCTAAATGGGTAAAGCACTTGGTGAACCCATTAGTGGAGGCTATAAATAGAGAGGGAGATGGTGTGCTGAATTTTTGAGAGAGTGAATGTAAAAGTTAGGGTTCCATTTGGGTCTCTCCATGTGTGTATGTGTGTGTTCCTCCCAAGAAGCATGTGTGGCTCTTGGTGTTCTTGAGGATTAAGAGGGAGAGGATGGATTGAGATTTCTTGTAATCATTCCTCCGAATGTCCATGCGTATGGGGACGTAGTTCTTTGTATCTCGTGTTTATGATATCTTGTGTTTGATCTCTTCTGTGTTTGTGCCCCTATTTTTCTTCTTAGTTTTTGATGTGAGGCTGCAGTTTGTGCTTACTCTATGATGGGGAGATCCTCAAGGTCCCGAGAGTATAGCTGGTTGACCACTAGCCTGGACGAGTAACTGTGCAAGTCCATTTTTCTTGCTCTGTTCTATCAAGCTTTCATTTCTCTGGTCTTTAGTCCTTTCAGCAAGCATTAAATTAGCTCTTTGCATTTCATCTTGTCCTTGGTAATTAATTCCCTAGTTTACTTTGTCTTGGCATGTGATTTTTACTTCCTGAAGAAGCTTGCTTGCTATGTACGTTTGTTGATCAAAGGTTCACCATCTTTTTGGTGTGAGATTCCTTCACGTACGCACTATTCCGAACTGCTTCTTTTTGCTAAAGTTCTAGTATTAACTCTTTGGACAAGCAGTGCTCTTAGGCTTTTTCGGTACATTTTTTTTATGCTTGGTCGGCAGCAGCATTAAGTGTTGTGTTCCCTTGCTTGGTTGGCAATTTGAATCTCTTTGATGCTCTCTTTTTTTCGGCCAGCAAGCGAGCAGTATAAGCCAACAATTCGGCAGCAGTACACCGCCTTTTGGCCAGTATTTCTCTTCATTGCCGATTCCTTTCATCCTTTTTGTTTGCTCGGGTAAACTCCCTGCCAGCTGATCTGCACTCCTGTAGGACTGCTAGTACTTGGTTTCTCCAGTTTGTTTCTTCTTTTTGGTTCCCCTTTTTCTTTTGACTGCCCACTTCTTTTAGTTGGCTTTCTTCAGTTTTTGTTTGTCTCCCTTTCAGTTTATCTTAGTTTATTTTTCTTGGGAGGTCTACCGCAAGTCGTCTAATATATGTTGATTTTTCGTGGCTTTGCATCTTGATCTTCATAGCTGTCTATAGCAATCGAAGAACCGAGTTTTAGTGGGTACTTGTGGGGGCAAGTTTTAAAGTCGACATTCACCCCCCCTCTGTCGGCCATTTCGGTCCTACAATTGGTATCAGAGCCGGTTAGCTCTAATCAATAGATCTTAACCGGTCTCAAGAGCCGTGGCGACGGACAAGTACTCGACCAAGCCGCCCGTTTTCGATGGCATGGATTACCCCTTCTGGAAGAGCCGAATGGAGACATACATCCAGGCTCAGGGGTACGCCATCTGGCGCAAGGTCAAGGTCCGGTTTGTTGTTCCTACCGATGAGAACATCAATGCTGCAAATATGCATGATGTTGAGGCGAACGCTAAGGCAAGGAACATCATTATCCAGGGCCTGAGTCGTAGCGAGTTCGACCGCATATCTCATCTTTCGTCCGCCTTCGATATCTGGGAGACCCTCGATGCATACCATGAGGGCACCACCCAGATTAAGACGGTGAGACAGGACCAGTTCAAGCGTGACTACAACATATTTGAGATGCTTGCTGGTGAGTCTTTGGATGAGTGTTTTGCGCGTTTTCATAAGATTCCGAGCAACCTCCGAGCGGTTGGTCTCACGTACCCCGACTCGGATAACGCTCGACAGATGCTCGCTGCACTCGACCTTCGTGTTTGGGAGATGAAGGTGACTACCATCAAGGACACCACGGACCTCTCGACTTTGACTCTTGATGCGCTGTACTCGCGCCTCAAGACTCACGAGATTGACATTGTCTCTCGCAAGTCGAAGTCACAGTCGATGGCCCTAGTCACCGATCCCACGTTGGCTTCCGGTTCTTCTGAGTCTACTTGCGGATTCTCCCTTGCTGCTCTCTGTGACATAACTGATGATCAGTTAGAGCAGCTTGCGGATGAGCAGCTAGCCCTCCTTGCTCGAAGATTCTCTCATGCTTACAAGGGGAGGAGGGACAGAAAGAGAGGAGGGCCCGTGATTTGCTTCGAGTGTGGTGGCCCCAACCACATCCGAGCAAACTGCCCCAAGCTGGGAAAGGGCAAAGGCGACTACGGCGGTTCGGGCAAGAACGACTACATCGACAAGAACCGCAATACGAAGCCCTCAGCACCTGCTCAAGGCAAGAAGAAGTTCTGCGACTTCGGGAAGGCCAAGAAGCTGTTCCACCGCGTCCTCACCGCGTTCGACGACCTCGACCTCAGCGAGGTGGAGGGATGGAGCGACGACGACAGGACGGGTGACCAAGATCCCAAGAGCGGCGACGACTTCTCCGGCATGTGCTTCATGGCCCTCGAGGGCGAACTCAGCGACAGCGAGCTGTACTCCGACTCGGACGAGGTATGTCCCTCCTATGACCAACTTAATGAAGCTTTTCTTAAGCTAGGAGGATTTCATGCTAGATCTAGAGCTAGATGTAGCGAGTTGGAAAAGGAAGTAGATAGACTGTCACGGGAGCTTACTTCACTTACATCTGCTCCCTCCCGTGATGACTGTGATACATGCTCTGCTTTGCTGGTTGATATGGAGAAATTAAGGACCTCGCATGATAATGTGTCCTCTGAGCTTGATTCTATTAAGGTGGAGAATGTTAGTCTGCTTGCTGAGTTAGAGTTGAGTAGGATGGCTGTTACCCTACTTACTACTGATGAGACTACTTCTCCCACCTCATGTGAGGTTAAGGACATTGTTGCCAGAGGACCTTATGCCATTCTCCTTGATCTGCCCGAGTCTTGTGAAAATTGCAATAATTTAAAGATGAACCTAAAACGGGCAGATCATAAGATTGCTGAGTTGCGTGCTTCATTGCTTGAGCCCATTGATTCATGTTTGAATTGTCCTAGATTAACTGCTAAACTTGAATCTGTCTCAAAACAGTTTCAAGAAATGATTGACACTAATAAGAAAATGGATCAATTCGCGACTAAGGATCCTGTTAGCTCACCTTGCATTAGCTGTGATAAACTAAAACTTGAACTCGTTGCCTTGAATGACAAATGTGTGAAGCTAACTAAGGATCAACTAGTGAAGGCACCAACTGCTTGTACTGTTTGTGCTGAGAAGGGGGAGAAGCCCCAGGGTAAGGTGGAGACGCCTAGGAACGTGAACCAACTGGTTAGCAGTAGGACTGCCCATTCAGAGTCGGCTGTGCGTGCACAAGCCATTCTTCCCTCTGCTGTTGGTTCTTCTTCTGCTCCCTTACCTTCTGCTGTCTCTTCTTCTCCCTGCTCTTCTTGCATCTCTCTCTTTCGGGAGTGTCAGTATCTTATGAACACTCTCGAGAGGTTTGTAGGCGGCAAGAAGAAGCTCAATCTTATTCTAGACCAATCCAAGATTTGCAAGTTCAATCAAGGTCTAGGATATGATTTCTATGAGGATATGAGGAAGCATCCTCCTGCTATTCTCCGACCTATCTTAGGAGGTTTGATCGAGGTTGAGCCCAGGTCTGACGAGGTGAAATTCAAATCAGCGGGCTTTGTCCAAGGGATCTCTGACAGTAAGGTGATTCCACCTGTTGCTTCGGCCTCTCAGAAGGCGAAGCCTCTTCGTGCTACTTCCACCTCTCAGAAGGTGAAGTACCACTGCACCTTCTGTCAGAAGGATGGGCACTCGATCGAGAGATGCTTCAGGCGCGCCAAGATCGCGCGTAGAGACCGTGTTGAGTCTCTTAGGCATATTCAGGGTCAGCCCCAGATCCTGAGTACACCTAAGACCAACACGAGGTCTAGGCTTGCTCCTGTTGCGGAGTTTAGGCAGCATAGAGGACTTGGTTTTTCCGAGTTTTCTGTTTTCTGTCCTCATGCTGCTTCTGGTCGTGACTTCCGCCGTCCTGAGGGTAGATCTCGTTTTCCCCATCGAGATAGCTACCCGCGGCATGATCAGCGTGTTGCCGGTGTTCCGACTCGCTCTCCCGTAGCAGTCGGACCCCGCAACAGCTTCAGGTCTGCTCACAGACCTTCTGCTTCTTTGAGTCTCAGAGAGCGTAGGGTAGATAGAGGTCAGTCGTGCTTGACGACTTCATCTGCTCGACGTGTTGTTCAGTATTGGGTGCCAAAATCTCTCTTGATTTACCCCAGTACTGAGACTTTACTCTCTGTCTGACTCAGGTTCGCCGGGCAGGGAAGGGAAAGGTTTGGCTCGTAGACTCCGGGTGTTCACGACACATGACCGGAGATTCCCGTTGGTTTTCTTCCCTTGCCCGTGCTCCAGGTGATGAGACGATCACCTTCGGAGATGCTTCATCTGGGCGCATCATCGCCAAAGGTACTGTGCGCATTAATGATTCTTTCATTTTGAAAGATGTTGCCTTGGTTAGTAAGCTGCAGTATAACTTGCTTTCAGTCTCTCAGCTTACCGATGACGACTTTGAGGTGAGCTTTAAGAAAAACAATTGCAAAATTCTTGATTCTTCGGGTAGTCTGGTTTGCGGGATTTCTCGTTTTGGGAGGATCTTTCGTGCTGATTTTTCTGAGTCTTCTGGTGATCCTCTCAGGTGTTTAGTTGCTTCTGAGTCCCGCGACCTCTCTTTCTGGCATAGGAGACTTGGTCATATTGGGTTTGACCATTTGACTCGAGTTAGCGGCCACGATCTCATTCGTGGTTTGCCGAAACTCAAGATGGTCAAAGATCTAGTTTGTGCTCCATGCCAGCACGGTAAGATGGTTGCCGCCTCCCATCCTCCGGTCACAGTCACTATGACCGATGCACCGGGACAGCTGCTCCACATGGATACAGTGGGACCAGCTCGAGTGCAGTCAGCAGGAGGGAAGTGGTATGTTCTTGTCGTGGTCGATGACTTCTCGAGGTATTCTTGGGTGTTTTTCTTAGCCTCGAAGGATGAGACGTTTTCACTTTTTTGAGGTCTTTTCGGTAGGCTTTCTGTTGAGCTCCCGGGTGCCTTACGAGCGATCCGCAGTGACAATGGCACGGAGTTCAAGAATTCCTACTTCGAGAGTTTCTGTGGTGAGACAGGTGTAGAGCACCAGTTCTCTTCTCCGCACATCCCACAACAAAATGGCGTTGTGGAGAGGAAGAACCGTACCTTGGTCGAGATGGCCAGGACGATGCTTGATGAGTACTCTACACCGCGGAAGTTTTGGGCTGAGGCTATAGCCACCGCGTGCTATGTCTCAAATCGAGTTTTTCTTCGGGCACACTTGCACCGCACTTCTTATGAGTTGAGATACGGGCGAAAGCCCAGCGTCTCTCATTTTCGTGTGTTTGGTTGCAAGTGCTTTATTCTGAAGTCCGGGAACCTAGATAAGTTCGAGTCACGTTCTTGTGATAGGATCTTTCTAGGTTACTCGCCTTCTTCGCGGGCTTATAGGGTCTGGAACTGTGAGTCTAGCAAAATGGTAGAGACCTGTGAGGTGACCTTTGACGAGGCCAGTCCGGGGACTAGGCCTGATATCTCAGGTTCTTTAGAGCAGTCCGAGACCATCTTCGTAGATGACGAGGACGATGGAGATGAGGGTTGTCTACCCGATCTAGTCCCTTATCCACCCCTTGAGGTGCCGTCTTCCACCGCACCTCTAGGTGATCAGCCCATGCCTACTGCTTCCTCCGGAGCTAGTGGCTCTGTTCCTACCTCGTCAGCTCACGAGGTAGAGGCCACTTCTTCATCTCATCCAGGACCTCCCAGACATATCCAGAAAAGGCATCCTTCTGAGCAGATGATTGGAGACCTGTTCGAGCGTGTTACCCGCTCAAAATCTGGCTTATCTCAATTCTGTCTCCATTCTGCTTTCATTGCCTCCTTTGAGCCCAAGGATGTTCCTCATGCTCTTTTCGACGAGTCTTGGGTCAATGCCATGCATGAGGAGCTAGAAAATTTCGAGAGGAACAAGGTCTGGTCGCTTGTCGAGCCCCCGCGAGGTCACAATATTATTGGGACTAAGTGGGTGTTCAAGAACAAGCAGAGCGAGGATGGAGTGGTTATTCGGAACAAGGCTAGACTGGTAGCTCAGGGGTTCTCCCAGGTTGAGAGTCTAGATTTCGAGGAGACCTTTGCCCCTGTAGCTCGACTTGAGGCCATTAGAATCTTGCTTGCCTTTGCAGCTTCTAAGGGTTTCAAGCTCTACCAGATGGACGTCAAGAGTGCCTTCCTTAATGGAGTCATTGAGGAATAAGTTTACGTCAGACAGCCTCCAGGTTTCGAGAACCCCAAATACCCACACCATGTCTTCAAGCTTTCCAAAGCGTTGTATGGACTTAAGCAGGCCCCCAGAGCTTGGTATGAGAGGCTTAAGTCCTACTTGTTGAGTCATGGGTTTGAAATGGGTAAAGTTGACAAGACCTTGTTCATCCGCCGTCATGGCAATGACCTTCTGCTCGTCCAGATCTATGTCGATGACATCATCTTTGGCGGCTCTTCCCATACTCTGGTTTCACAGTTCTCGGATGTCATGAGCACCGAGTTTGAGATGAGTATGATGGGCGAGTTGACCTTCTTCCTTGGCTTCCAAATCAAGCAGACTTGGGAGGGTACATTTCTTCATCAGGGAAAGTACACTCGTGACCTCCTGAGACGCTTCGACATGAGTGATGGTAAGCCTGTGTCGACTCCCATGGCTTCTACAGCCTATCTTGACCCAGATGAGGACGGCGAGCCAGTTGATCAGAAAGAGTTCAGAAGTATGATCGGCTCCCTTCTTTACCTCACTGCCTCGAGACCAGACATACACTTCTCTGTGTGTCTGTGTGCTCGTTTTCAGGCCTCTCCTCGCGTATCTCACCGCCAGGCGGTGAAGCGCATCTTTCGGTACCTTCGAGCTACCATTGACTATGGCATCTGGTACTCTTCCTCATCCTGTCTTTCCTTGAGAGCCTTCTCGGATGCAGACTTTGCCGGTTGTAGGATAGATAGGAAGAGCACTTCTGGCACTTGCCAATTCATTGGCACTTCTCTCGTTTCTTGGTCTTCGAGGAAGCAGTCCGGTGTTGCACAGTCCACTGCAGAGGCCGAGTACGTTGCTGCTGCCAGTTGCTGCAGCCAAGTGCTTTGGATGGTCTCGACCCTGCGGGACTTTGGGTTAGCGATAGACAGTGTTCCACTCTTTTGTGATAACACTTCTGCGATTAACATTGCCAAGAACCCAGTGCAACACTCTCGGACCAAGCACATCGATATCCGTTATCACTTCCTTAGAGACCATGTAGAGAAGGGCGATATAGTGCTCCAGTTTGTGGAGAGTGACCACCAGTTGGCTGACATCTTCACCAAGCCATTGGATAGTTCGAGGTTTTCAGCTCTGCGGGGAGAGCTTGGGGTGGTTTGTCCTTATGGACTGTAGTGAGGGGGAGCTTTGGGCTTTACTGCTTTACTATATTGATTATGCTTCTGTCTCATTTCTGTTACTTTGCACTCGGGGTGCATCGGGCTTAGTCCTTCCAGCATAGGTTAGAGTGCTTCTCTTGTCTAGTTGCTTAGACTTCTTACTCTTATCTTGTGCTTTCAGGATGCTTCTTATTAGTTATTTCTTATCTCACTAGGTCGAGCTCACTCACTTCTTGTAGGTTCTAGCGAGGGTTGGGTCACCCTCGGGTAGACAGGGTACGTGTTTGCTCTCTAGTGTGTGATTTACTGTCAGCTGATTGTCCTGGAGTCATATGGGGTAGATGAGAGTCAGTCTGAGCCATAGTTGTCTCTATATCTTATCTATGCTTTAAGGACTGCCTGTTTTGGTTTTATTTGCCAGCTTCTCGATTTATTGCGTTGGTTCAGGGAGAGCTCTTTTTGGAGCTTCTGGAGCTTAATTGTGACTTAACTCAACTTGAACTAAAAGTTGCATGTCATGTTGAGGGGGAGCTGGATTTTTCTGCATTTTAGCATTTAGCATTGTAATATATAACTACATTGAGCCTTGATTATTATCCTGCTATGACATGTTTACAATGCTTTACACCTTGCCATGACTTGTGCTTAGCTTGCTAGATTTATCATGACTTCATATGTGTAGACTAGCTTTCTGCCATGATAAGTTAATTAAAATTGCTCAACTTAAATTAAAACTTGTCATGCTAGCATTTGAATTTAGTCTATCTTTAGCTATCCTTGTATGATTCATGCCATGTCAAATAGGCTGAGTTGAGTCTTGAATCTAGGTTGAATCTTAGATTGAGCTATTTTAGCATCTTGATACATCATGAGTTAGCACAATCTGTTAAAAAGCAAAAAGATCTCTTTTTATGTGCGAAAAAACTGATTTCACCAATTCTTTCTCATGAGACGGCTTGCCATTGCACTAGGCATGAACTCAGGGGGAGTTTTGGATGACCTGGACTATCTTCTTAAGCTTCTTGCTTGGAGTAGTTGCATAAGGCTTGAGATCTAGCACATGATAAAATTTTTGGTTGGAAACAGCTATAAGCTTTAAAAGAAAATATGTCAAATGTGCAAGATTTGCTTAATCACCTAAAGATGAAAAGTGCTTAACCAAATGATACACTCTTGAGCTTGTAGCACTCTAATTGACTCAACACTAGCTTCTTGTTTCCGCTTAGCTTATTGACATGGCCTGAGTCATCCTTAGATATCTCTAGCTAGACTTTGCTTAATTGTTGACTTGACTTGCTCACTAAATGCCTTACATTTCAGATTGTCATTTATGTGCTCTAGCTGGTTTAGATATATGTTGTCATGATCTAGATAGCGTTTTATTGAGTTATGGCTTGGTGTATTACATTATGGTCCATATGGATAATTCTCATGGCTCTAAATGTTTAAATAAACAAACTTCAGCCATTTTCATCCATTGTCATGTCATATTCTCTCTATTGCATCTTGATGTGTTTATTGCCAAAAGGGGGAGAATAGAGTAGAAAAAGTCATTTGGGGCTTCTTAGAGCTTTGGAGAACAATTTGCTCTTTCAGTTGTTGCTCTAGTGGTTCCTTCTGTCGATATGGTCATTAGCTTCATTTCCCTTCTTTGGACCATGTTTGACTTCTTCAAACTCAACTTTGCGCTTTTTCGGGTTTGTCAATATACTCATCAAGGGGGAGATTGATGGACCATGTGGAGGTGACCACATGTTAATGATGAGTAATTGACATTGGTTTAGATAAGTCGAGTTTGGTTTGGGTGGTTCGGAGTCGAGTCGTTGCGTGGCGCAATCGGGCTCGGTCGGACTTTGGTCAAACTTGGTCGTATGGGCTTAGGATGCATATTCTAATGTTTCAACAGGTTTGGACTTTGTTGTGCGTAAGTATGATGTTTTGTTGCTATTAACGCTTTCATGTGTCGAGCGGTGCTATTTGACGTGTTTCTTGTCTGTGTGACTGCAGGACATCGAGTGGAGTCGTGGCGAGACACGGAGGATCGGACTAGGCGCAGGTGGCGCTGAGGTCAGAACGGTCGGGATGTGTCGAAGACGACGTGGACTCGAGGTGGAGTCGTGGCGAGGCACGGAGGACCAGACTAGGCGCAGGTGGCGCTGAGGTCAGAACGGTCGAGGTGTGCCGAAGACGGCGAAGCTGCGTGGCTTGCAGGGCAAGGGATGAGGAAGCTTCCTGGAAGGTGCGCGAGGGGCGTTTCGGTAAAAACGCAAAGCGGCACTAAAGGAAGCGGGTTTGGATAAAGCGCAAAAGCTAAATGGGTAAAGCACTTGGTGAACCCATTAGTGGAGGCTATAAATAGAGAGGGAGATGGTGTGCTGAATTTTTGAGAGAGTGAATGTAAAAGTTAGGGTTCCATTTGGGTCTCTCCATGTGTGTATGTGTGTGTTCCTCCCAAGAAGCATGTGTGGCTCTTGGTGTTCTTGAGGATTAAGAGGGAGAGGATGGATTGAGATTTCTTGTAATCATTCCTCCGAATGTCCATGCGTATGGGGACGTAGTTCTTTGTATCTCGTGTTTATGATATCTTGTGTTTGATCTCTTCTGTGTTTGTGCCCCTATTTTTCTTCTTAGTTTTTGATGTGAGGCTGCAGTTTGTGCTTGCTCTATGATGGGGAGATCCTCAAGGTCCCAAGAGTATAGCTGGTTGACCACTAGCCTGGACGAGTAACTGTGCAAGTCCATTTTTCTTGCTCTGTTCTATCAAGCTTTCATTTCTCTGGTCTTTAGTCCTTTCAGCAAGCATTAAATTAGCTCTTTGCATTTCATCTTGTCCTTGGTAATTAATTCCCTAGTTTACTTTGTCTTGGCATGTGATTTTTACTTCCTGAAGAAGCTTGCTTGCTATGTACGTTTGTTGATCAAAGGTTCACCATCTTTTTGGTGTGAGATTCCTTCACGTACGCACTATTCCGAACTGCTTCTTTTTGCTAAAGTTCTAGTATTAACTCTTTGGACAAGCAGTGCTCTTAGGCTTTTTCGGTACATTTTTTTTATGCTTGGTCGGCAGCAGCATTAAGTGCTGTGTTCCCTTGCTTGGTTGGCAATTTGAATCTCTTTGATGCTCTCTTTTTTTCGGCCAGCAAGCGAGCAGTATAAGCCAACAATTCGGCAGCAGTACACCGCCTTTTGGCCAGTATTTCTCTTCATTGCCGATTCCTTTCATCCTTTTTGTTTGCTCGGGTAAACTCCCTGCCAGCTGATCTGCACTCCTGTAGGACTGCTAGTACTTGGTTTCTCCAGTTTGTTTCTTCTTTTTGGTTCCCCTTTTTCTTTTGACTGCCCACTTCTTTTAGTTGGCTTTCTTCAGTTTTTGTTTGTCTCCCTTTCAGTTTATCTTAGTTTATTTTTCTTGGGAGGTCTACCGCAAGTCGTCTAATATATGTTGATTTTTCGTGGCTTTGCATCTTGATCTTCATAGCTGTCTATAGCAATCGAAGAACCGAGTTTTAGTGGGTACTTGTGGGGGCAAGTTTTAAAGTCGACATTCACCCCCCCTCTGTCGGCCATTTCGGTCCTACATTTGATCATTCAAATCATTACCTTCTTACCGCAGTAAACTTCTTCTCACACCATCCATGGACCAAGCTTCTGTCTTTTCTTGGGATGTGTTCGAAAACCTATCTTGTATAATGTAGATTGCCCTATGGCAGTAGGCAATCCTAACGGCAGCTCTATTACAATAGAGAGAAGCTATAGCCAAGAAGCCGGTGGAGGCAGCTTGATGTCTTTTGCTGGTTGGACTAAAGCATTCGCCCTTGAAGTAGCATGGTAGTTACCCACCATTGCCATCGTATAAAGGCCAGCAATCCTCCTGCCCCACCCCTCACTTCCTCCCATCCCCTCGTGATAGCGTCTCCGATCCTCGCCGCAGGCCGTGCCGGCAATTTACATTGAAGTAGCTCATCTAGTATGTAGATACCAATTGCACTACTGATTTGATCATTACCTCCTTGCCGGCATTAAACTTCTTCTCGCACCATCCATTGACCAAGCTTCTATCCTTCTCTAGATGTGTTTGGAAACCTGCTTTGTAGATCACCCTATGGTTGTTGGCTATCCTAAATATTCGAGGGGAAGAGAAATAGTCAGGTTAAGTAGCACCACACAAAATGCAAAGCATCTGCCTCTACTAAAAACACCACTTAGTTTTCCTCCAGCACCTGAGCACCTCCAAGGAAAACGTTCTCATTTTGCAGATTTACCGACGAGCCACGTAATGGCCGAAATTTTTGAAAATTCAGTCCGATCTCAATAAGTTTTGAAATTTGAATTTGCTTTTTGGTGAAAATTTAGAATTTTCACAAAAGGTTGTGAAAATGGTAGAGATGAACTAGATATTAAATAGAGATGAAAATATAGATGAAACTTCCACTAAACTTGAGTTTGAACTCAAAATTTCGTCCCTACCGGGAAAGCTCCGAAATTGAAAACCCTAAATTCCGATGCAACTAATTAAGGGAGCCACCTAGAAGTAACCACGAGCAAGTAATTTCAGATTGAACACAGGAATGTCCCTCGAAGTCACTAAAGATTTCTATGCAGAAATTTTTTTGGGAGGGGGGGGGGTATGTATTACTATATATGACAATCATTAGAGTACATGCCCCTAAAATTACTTGTTAATAATAGGCAACACATTGATATATATATATATATATATATATATATATATATATATATATATATATATATATATATATATATATATATATATATATATATATATATATACAATTTTAATATATTTTTAAAAGAAACTTCTAGAACAATTTGAAAGATGCATGGTAGTGAGTTTTGAGAGCTATAGAAATAGCTAATACTATCATAAATAGCTAGATATTTTGTAAGAAGCTTCATAGGATTAGGGTTTTTTTTCTATATATGTACCTGGAGTGTTTATGTAACTACAAAGTGTTGTAGGATGAGGTTCTTCCACATAGAAAGAATCCAACATAGCACTTGATTAATAAATACGGGAGTCATCTCACATTTAACCAAGTCTTCAAAAGCCATAGGAAATAGGGGCAAACCCCACTAGAGCCCTGTGGTAGCCCAAAAAGTTTCAAAAATCCAAAAAAAAACACAAAATCTCTCAAATTGTTTGTGTATTTTTCTGATTTCCTAGTGTTTTTGTGTGCAAAAATGCTATCTTCTTTCCTAATCACCTTGAAAAATCACCTAATCATCATTGTTCCACCATCGCATCGTCGTCACCATCTCCTTTCTCCTCTCTTTTTTCCTCTACTTGGCTGAGAAGAAGAACAATGCCAGCTGGCATTGTGCTCTCGCGGTTTGACTGAGCCAGCTAGCCGCCTAACCTGAGTTGCTTGCACCGGATTGAACCCGTAGTATTGTGCATACACGATTAAGCTAGACCACCTCGTGCCAAGCCAAACTAGACTCGAACCAGTTTCAGACCAAGTATAACCTGAGTCAAACCCTTTTAGCCCAAGTCAAACCCGATTTCCACCCATTCAATCTGGTTTAGACTAATTTAGATCCGACTTGTTATTGATTCACATGATTCCAGTCCATTTCTCACCGAGTTAGCACTAGTTATGCGCAGTAGACTAACCCTAGAACCTAGTGGGCTCTCCAAATATCACTACTCATCATCATTTGCCAATTCAAAGATTTTCAAAGTTGATTCTTCATCGGTTTTCCCCTTCCAATAACTTTTCAACTCCGTTTCCCCTTTTCTTTTAGTAGTGTTTTATTTTAAAGTGTTATAGTTCTGCAGTAGGCTTATTTGACATTGTTCGTATGTATACGCTAGATTATAGAGAGAAAACCCGGGACAATTGGAACTAGAAGTAACGACCCTAAAGCCTACAAAGGTGTGAGCGCTGACTATGAGTTGCAAGGCAAGCCACAATCCTTAATCATGTTGAATATCTATTAATTAGGTTATATTATGTATGGGTTAATTTCTGTATTATTTATTTGTCAACGCTAACTATTATTAGTTACTTTTGAATGATCCTGCATAAGTACTTAATACCTTAATTACATTGTTTACTTGCCATTCTTGATAATAATCTGATATGGTTTTCCTTATCATCACAGACGGTTTCTGAACTGTCTACATTTATGTGTCAGTGACAATAGCTGGTTATCACAGAAGGCTCCCACACCGTCTGTGATAACTTACAACACAGACGGTTTTTCAGAAAAACCGTCTGTGATGCTCGACTATCACAGACCGTTTTTTGGTATTAACCATATGTGATATGAATGATATCACAGACGACTTTTGTTATTAACCATCTGTGATATGGTTCATATCACAAATGATTCATATTACCAAAAGGATTCATTCCATCTGTACTCAACCCAAACCTTATATTCCTCGGTTCCACACCGAAATCTACAAATATCCTATCTCCACTAGGCAGAAATCAGCAACGTGTCTTATCATTCCGTCATTCTTACGCTGCTCCGAGTGCCAACGCATCAATCTTGCATCCTTGCGGTTTGCAAATAAATGCTTCAAATAGGGAATTACAGGAAAATACCACAACACCTTAGCAGGAGGTCCTTGCTTCACCTCGATGCCCTTCCCATCATCGGAGTCATTTTTACACTTGTATTAGGATGATTTGCGCACCAGACAAACATGTAAGCTAGCATACTCTTTACGATAGAGGATACAATCATTCGGACATGCATGTATTCATTCTAGTTCCATTCCCAATGGACAAAGAATCTTCTTGGCTTGGTAGGTGGTTCTCGGCAACACATTTCCCTTTGGAAGCATGTCTACTAGGAGACCTAGCAATGTCATGAAACTCTTGTCGGACTAACCATTGCTTGCCTTCAATTTTAGCAGTTTTAGAACTGATGACAACCTTATGTATTGCGGCTTGCAGCCCGGAAACAAAGGTTTCTCCGAGTCCTCCATCAAGCTCTCGAATTTACCAAACTCTCTCTCACTATAGTTCCCTTCTGCATCACGTAGCATATGATCCAAATTGTCATCCTGCGACCTATCCTCATGATCGAAAGCACAGTCCACAACTGGCATATCGTTGTCTTTGTCGACTGTTGTAGGGGTGGCCCCCACCTAAGCCCAGTAGGCCTGTTAGAAGGCCGTAAGTGAAAGGAATGCGCGTACGCTACGAGAGCAGAAAACAAAAATTTCTACCGCGCACACCAGGACATCATGCTAAGGAGGGATCATGGATCGTTACCACTAGACGCGCAGCGCAGCGGAAGAAGAGTTGGAGAAGCTGATCCAACCACGCGCGTCGAGGTAGTAGTGGAAGTAGCCGATCGTCTCGAACAGATCGTCTCCTCCACGCGATCAACCACACCACGAGCAGATCCAATCTGTAGGTTGTTGATGCCGATCAACGCCGCAACGAGCAGCGCCTCCACTGGTATCCACACGTCCGGGGCTGGATCGCCAATCGCGAGTGTACTAGCACTCGCGAGCGGCTAGGGTTTGGCTCGGGAGGTGGCGGCTAGGGTTTTGCTTGGGAGGAACAGAAGCATGCACCCCTCAGCCCCTCACCTCCATATATATAGACCTCCTCACTTGGGCCTCGTGGACCGAGGCCCAATAGGAGTCTATCTGGATCTCTATCCGAATTGAGCCCACATCCGAATCACATTCGAATTAGTATTCCAACCCGTTAAGTGTGCGACCCTGTAGGTTCACGTATAATTGGTCGCGACCCGGAAACGCCTTTCCGGTCACCCTGTTAATAGCGGCCTCTAGTAAGACATATTAACCCCAAAGTATACGTAAAGATCATATCGGCTGAACCTGTAATGTTCTCATGTACGAATCCCTTTGCCTCACGATATAGATTAAGCTCAAGGCGAGACTTGTGTCATCCTCTTAATAGCTCAATCACTCTCTCGATTCCGTGATGAATTATAAACTCGTGATTGACTCCTCAATCACCTTGGCATGGCCATGCACTTTCATAATCCATTACATCGAGGGGCCCAGAGATATCTCTCCCATAAGGAGGGGAAAATTCTATCTTTATCATTCACATCCCACTACATGTTTCATAGCAAACTCGAAGACTACTTTTATGACTACCCAGTTACGGAGTAGTGGTTAGTAGTCCCAAAATAGGCTACTACGCATGTTGGGAACCATGATGATCTCAAGTCTAAGGATTCCACATAAACACTACTTGAGACCAACTGATGACACATGGAATCTCTGCAGTGTCTCATGGCAGGTCTATCCAACATATGTTCACTAACACATGTCCATATTATTGATTTGGTATCTCCATACCATGATCCATGAGACATGATCATCAATCAATACATATGCTGATCTTTGAATCATATTTGTTCCTCATATGATATATAATCAGGGATCATTTAGAAATAGCAACATTTTGGCATTAAGAGTCTCATGAATAAGTCACATAAACACTACTTGAGACCAACTGATGACACATGGAATCTCTGCAGTGTCTCATGGCAGGTCTATCCAACATATGTTCACTAACACATGTCCATATTATTGATTTGGTATCTCCATACCATGATCCATGAGACATGATCATCAATCAATACATATGCTGATCTTTGAATCATATTTGTTCCTCATATGATATATAATCAGGGATCATTTAGAAATAGCAACATTTTGGCATTAAGAGTCTCATGAATAAGTCACATACTCATTGATCAATAATGATAATGTCTATTTCAAGGAACAAAGCAATGTATCATAAACATAGTATGTGATATATTCAACATCTCCATGTTGCCTCTAGGGCATATCACCAACAGTAAGGCCCAAAATGGGACATGTATAATGACATAAGTGCCCCTGAGGGGGATACTCAAATGTAAGGGTACTATTGTAAAAGCACTCCCCAAGAGGGTATATGAATACAATACCAGCCATGGGGAGAACCCTAAGCCATTACTCACCTAACTCTCCACTACCATACTCTCTCTCTCTGTTTGGTCTGTAACCACAACAGTTGGCGCCGTCCGTGGGGAGGACAAGAGTAAGCCTCCAGATCTGAAGGAGGATGGCACCAAAGAAAGCTTCATCATCGGTGGCGAAGAAGAAGAAGAAGAAGGGGGGAGCGACGGAATCTCGTGTCACTACCAGGGCTTCGGTGTTGGCAGTCGCAGGTACGGGTGGCGATGCGGGTGTGGCGGTTGTGAACACCGACGTTCACGACGTGACGCCTGACCCCGCTACCACCGCCATGACGACCAACCCCGCCAACACCGACGTTCATGACGCGACGCCTAACCCCGCCACCACCGCCGAGACGACCGCGACGACCAGCCCCGCCACCACCGCCATGACGACCAACCCCGTCACCGTCGCTGCGGCCGTCGAACCCGCCCCACACGTGGCAATCGCCAGCAGCGCTACCCGGGTGGTTGGCGATGGCCATGCAGGTGCGTCCACTCTCCCACCCGGCGCGGGAGCGGTGAGCGGTTCCGGCGGTGTTGCGGGCTTCATCACCGGCTCCAGGGTCCTCCACGACAAAGCTGCGGGCATCCTGACGAAGCCGACGGCCCCAACCGCGTCCACGGTGGAGACCGCCCTGCTGGCAGCCCTCAGCGCGTTTCAGCGGGAGCTGACAGATCTCCGCGGGGCTGTGCGAGACATGCAAGAGGCTCGGAGCCAACACGCGCTCACCGGCAGTTGCATCGGAGCCCACTCCGGAGAGGGCGAATAGCCGTGACACCCTTACGTCCAGTCGTGTCCCACTACGACGCGTGGACCCGGAGTCCCCGCTCTCCGCGGGCTTGCAGCAGGCGGCATGGCCTGAGGACTTCAAGTTCCCGAGTGTCATCGAGGCGTACAAAGGTGATACCGATCCGCGAGAATTCATGCGCGTGTATGAGACCGCTATCGAAGCCACCGGTGGAGACGACACCACGAAGGCAAAGGGACTCCCCCTCGCGCTACAAAGGGTGACGCTCTCTTGGTTCTTCACCATCGAGCCACAGTCCATCTACGCATGGGGAGCAGATCCGCGACCGACTCTACAACAACTTCCAGGGAAAATATGTCGAGCGTGTCGATGCGGACCAGCTCTTCGCAGTCAAGCAAAAACCCGAGGGTCTTCGCCCAGGGCCGCCTGCCGAATATAATGCGCGAAAGCCACTCAAGTCGGTGGTAGAGCTCTTCGACAAAATGGAAGAGTACGCCCGGGCCGAGGAAGATGCGCGGAGACGCAGCCGCGACGGCTCCGACGCTGGTCAGGCGGAGGAGTTGTCGCAAAGAGGAAACGTAGGGGATGACCCGAGGACAAAACGCAAGCAAGCGTCCACAGGCGACGTTCCTGAACACGTCGACGCCGGGGCGCACCAAAACTCGCCGAGCGACAAACGCAAGCCCCGGCGTAACCGGCGGAGGTCCCGTAAGCCTCGCCATGTCTTCGCCACACAAGGTGTCCCCCGGGAAGCCACCTTAACCCCACGCGCTGGAGGGGGATGCCAAGGAAGCCGCGATGAGAAACCGCGTGCGGAGCAGGAAATTCTAGACTACGGCAGATGGTACGAGGTGCATGGTTACGGTGACCATTTCACACGGACATGCATCGACCTCGCGGCGTTGCGGTAAGCGATGGTTCAAGTGCAGGCCCCGGAGGCGCCGACCCCTGCAGTACCCCACGTACAGCGGCTGCAAGGAAGTCCCTCGCGCGCTGGGGCCTCCGGAGGGACTCAGCGCCGCGATGTTAGCGTCATCAAGGGAGGCTCTTCGTCAAGCATTTCCTTGCCACAACTACCTCTAAGGACGTCGCATCGCAGTATCACCTTCACGGCAGCCGATGCCCAAGGCGTGGAATTCCCCCACCAAGATCCCTTGGTCATCCAAGCCAACATCACAGGCCGCGACGTCAGGCGCATTCTCATCGACGGAGGGAGCTCCGCAAACATCTTGTTCGTGAAGGCCCTCAATCGCATGGGGGTTACCTCGGAGTCTATTAAAAGCATCGGAGACCCCTCTCCAAGGCCTCGGAGGCCAGCCACTGAAGGCCTTGGGTCAAGTACGCCTCCAAGTCTCCTTGTACCAGGCTGACAACGCCAGAACTGAAGATATCATCTTTGACGTCGTGGACATCCCGCACTCATACAACGCCATACTGGGCCGACCCGCCATCAATTCCTTCGAGGTGGTCCTGCACCACGCCTTTTTGTGTATGAAGCTCCCAAGCCAGCGAGGTATCATCACCGTCTTCGGCGACCAAGACATGGCTAGGAGTATTGAAACCAAAGCTGGGAGCTTGCACCGCAAGGTGCACGTCCTTACCGACAAATGCCAGGCGGACACGCCATCCACTCCAGGATGGACACCTAAGCCCCACCCGGAGGGCAGAGTCAAAAGAGTGCCCCTCCAGGCGGAAGGACAGTTCGTGTCCATCGGCGAGGGCCTCCCGCCGGAGGTAGAGCAGGACTTGCTCCAGGTTCTTCGTACCAACGCAGACGTCTTTGCGTGGTCCCCGGAGGATATCAAAGGTGTGGACCACGCCCTCATCGAACATAACCTGGCGATCCACCTTGACGCCAAGTCGGTCAAGAAAAAACTTCACCGTATGTCCATGGACCGACAGCAAGCGGCCAAGGTGGAGGTGGCGAAGCTCCTTCGGGCGGGGGTTATTCGTGAGGTCCAACATCCGGCCTGGCTCGCCAACCCGGTGCTGGTCAAAAAAGCCAGCGGCGCCTAGCGTATGTGCATCGACTTTACCGCTCTCAACAAGGCATGCCCGAAGGACGACTACCCTTTACCGCGCATAGACCAACTGGTCGACGCCACCGCGGGGTGTGAGCTCATGAGCTTCTTGGACGCCTACTCTGGCTACCATCATATCTACATGGCCAAGGACGATGAAGACAAAACCAGCTTCATTATGCCGGTTGGGACCTTCTGCTTCGTCAGGATGCCCTTTGGCTTGAAGAACGCGGGCGCAACCTTCACCCGTCTCGTCACGCTGGCCCTAGCCGCCCAGCTCGGGAGGAACGTGGAGGCCTACGTGGATGATGTGGTAGTAAAAACCAAGCAGCTCGCCTTCCACGGTTGGGATCTTCAGGAAACCTTCGACAACCTCAGGAAGGCGGGCATCAAGCTCAATCCGGACAAATGTGTTTTTGGCGTGCAGGCGGGCAAGCTCTTGGGCTTCCTCGTGTCCGGGAGAGGCATTCAAGCGAACCCTGACAAGGTCGACGCCATCCTAGGCATGGAACCGCCCAAGACTACGAGGGAAGTCCAGAGGCTGGCTGGCCGCATGGCAGCCCTGAGTCGCTTCCTGTCCAGGGCAGCGAAGCGGGGCTTGCCATTTTTCAAGACTCTCCGTGGTTGCGACGGGTTTCATTGGGACGATGATTGCGCAAAGGCCTTCGACGACCTCAAGAAACACCTCGCAACCCTTCCCACTCTAGTGGCCCTAGCACCAGAGGCTCCCCTCCTACTCTACCTTGCCGCCTCGGCAACAACGGTCAGCGCTGTCCTTGTCCTCGAAGAGGGCGCTCTCCAGCGACCCGTGTACTTTGTCTCCGAAGCTCTTCAGGGCGCCAAGACGCGGTATACGGAGCTCGAGAAGCTTGCTTATGCGCTGGTCATGGCCTCAAGAAAGCTCCGGCATTACTTCTTGGCCCATCCGATAATGGTGCCATCCTCGTTCCCCCTGGCGGAGATGCTGCACAACAAGGAGTCCACGGGGCGAATCGGCAAATGGGCAACCGAGCTTGCTCCATTCTCCTTAACATACGCCTCCCGAACGGGATCAAGTCCCAAGTCCTGGCGTACTTCCTCGCGGAGTGGACCCCTCCGGCTCAGCCCGTCCTCCAGTCAGAAGACTCGGTATGGATGCTCAACACCGACAGAGCTTATGGCGTCGTGGGCGCAGGGGTTGGCGCGGTCATTACCACACCGGAGGGGCAGCACTTGTTGTACTCGGCACGCCTAGCATTTCCTGCTACGAACAACACGGCCGAGTACGAGGCATTGCTCTTTGGCCTCGGGAAGCTCAAAGCGCTGGGTGCGAGGCGCGTCCTCGTTCGCACCGATTCACGGCTGGTGGCGGGCCATGTGGACAAGTCATATCAGGCCAAGGACCCGGAGCTAGCTAAGTACCTAGCAGCCGTACGAGCGAAGGAACGACACTTTTTGGGTGTCACGGTGAAGGCCATCCCTCGGGCAAACAACGAGCAAGCCGATGTCCTTGCTAAGGCTGCCAGTCAACAGCTCCCAACTCTCAGTGGGGCATTTTACAAGGTCCTGCCAGCGGCAGCCATCGCGCAGGATAACCTTGATGCAGCCCTCGTCCACCAGATCACCCAGCAGGGTGACTGGCGGGAACCCCTTTTCGCTTTTCTATAGGGCATCGCAGAGCCGGACGACCCCATTGAGTTCCGGCGTTTGCAGCACCGCGCCAGGACCTTTCAGGTGCTTGACGGGGTGCTATACAAAAAGGGGGTCTGCGCACCGCTCCTGCGATGCCTCTCGCGCGAAGAAGGAAAGCAGCTCCTTGCAAAAATTCTTGCGGGGCTCTGCGGTTCGCATCTTGCACCAAGATCACCAGTGGGAAAGGCGTTCAGGCAGGGTTTTTATTGGCCAACAGCTGTTGTGGACGCCCAAGACCTCGTGCGCCGCTGTCAAGGTTGCCAATGGATGGGACGGGCCATCCGCAAACCCCCGACGAGCCTCAATCCCATACCTCCGGTATGGCCGCTAGCGCGATGGGGAATCGACGTCGTGGGACTACTTCCCAGGGCCCCAGGTGACCTGCGTTTCGTAGCGGTCGCTCTGGAATACTTCTCCAGGAGGCCAGAGGCGGTAGCCCTGGCCAAGATTACCTTGGCAACTATGCAACGTTTCCTCTGGCAGAACATCATATGCCGATTCGGCATGCCCAGGGAGATCACCGTCGACAACGGTCTGCAATTCGACGTAGCCCCATTTAAAGAATTCTACGACAACATGGGCATCACGCTCCGGTTCGCCTCGGTTGGACACCCACAGTCCAACGGTGCGGTGGAGCGGGCGAACGGCGCCATCTCTGCTGCGATCAAGAAACGCCTGGTCAGGCTAACAAAGGGGAAGTGGCCGGGTGAGCTCCACAGCGTCCTCTGGTCCCTCCGCACAACGGTCACACGCCCAACGGGGTTCACGCCGTTCAAGCTCCTCTTCGGCGACGAGGCAGTAACACCTGAGGAAATAAAGGCCGGCTCGAGAAGGGTCCTCGTTCAAGCACCAGAAGAGGAGCGCCAGCTGTCCATGGACCTCCTTGACGGAGACCGGGCAAGCGCAACACAACACGTCATAAAGTACGCACGACAGATGGTGTGCGCTAGGGACTGTTCGCTGTACCCGCGCGAATTCCGACCGGGAGACCTTGTCCTCAAGATGGCGCTCCACGCGGAGACGGTAGGCAAGCTAGAATCCAGGTGGGAAGGCCCATACATCGTAGCCGAAGCCCTATAGAAGGGAGCATACCGCCTAGCCACGCTGGACGGACAGACGTTCCGCCACACGTGGAATGCAGACAGGCTGCGGCGGTATTACGCCTGAGTTGGATGTGCAAGCGCAAGGACCTTTAACGGCTTCGGGGAATGCCCCGCCACGCTCCTGCGCGAACCGCCCTAGAACTAGAGGCTCGAAACGTGTGCAGCTCCATCACCGGGCAACGACGGCTGCGGTCGTCTCCACCTTTACGCGGCCAGCAGTTAGTGCCTCATTTCTTGTAACCGCTCACCCGCGCAAACGGGAATTTAATAAAGTTCACCGTTCGCACAAATTTTCTCGTTTCCGACCAAAAGCACGCAAAGGGTTACCTTCGTGCGCACTCTCCATGAGTATAAATAAAGACGCGTGGGGGGACGCCTCCGCGTGCACTCCACGGAGTATAAATAAGACGTAGCATCGAGGTCCGCCTCCGCACGCATTTTCACCGCCCGCAACACGCGGAGGCCCGCCTCCGCGCGCAGTCTCCGGACTCTAAATAAGACGTAGCGTCGAGGTCCGCCTCCGTATGCACTCCACGGAGTATAAATAAGACGTAGCGTTGAGGTCTGCCTCCGCACGCATTTTCACCACCCGCAACACGCGGAGGCTCGCCTCCGCGCGCAGTCTCTTGACTCTAAATAAGACGTAGCGTCGAGGTCCGCCTCCGCACGCACTCCACGGAGTATAAAAAAGACGTAGCGTTGAGGTCCGCCTCCGCACGCATTTTCACCGCCCGCAACGCGCGGAGGCCTGCCTCCGTGCGCAGTCTCCGGACTCTAAATAAGACGTAGCATCAAGGTCCGCCTCCGCACGCACTCCAGGGAGTATAAATAAGACGTAGCGTTGAGGTCCGCCTCCGCACGCATTTTCACCGCCCGCAACACGCGGAGGCCCGCCTCCGCGCTCAGTCTCCGGACTCTAAATAAGACGTAGTGTCGTGGTCCGCCTCCGCACGCACTCCACGGAGTATAAATAAGACGTAGCGTTGAGGTCCGCCTCCGCACGCATTTTCACCACCCGCAACACGCGGAGGCTCGCCTCCGCGCGCAGTCTCCGGACTCTAAATAAGACGTAGCGTCGAGGTCCGCCTCCGTACGCACTCCATGGAGTATAAATAAGACGTAGCATCGAGGTCCGCCTCCGCACGCACCTTCACCACCTGCAACGCGCGGAGGTTTGCCTCCACGCGCAGTCTACGGACTCTAAAATCAGACACAACGGGGGGACGCCTCCGCACGCGCGCGCACTCTACGGAGTATAAACAAAATGCAACGTGAGGCCCACCTCCGTGTGCATGCTATTGAGTACAAACAAGACGTGGTTGAAGTTCCCATGCGCCCAGGCTTTAATAAGCCTCTACTTCGACTAGGCGCCAGCTCCGCTGCCACCCCATCGAAAGGTAAAGGACGGAGCGCTCGCGCGTCTACTTCAACTGGGCGCTAGCTCCGCTGCCACCCCTTCGAAAGGTAGGGGACGGAGCGCTCGTGCCTGTTGCCTCGCCACCGTGTAAGGCTTCGTCGGGAATGGTGTGCCTCTCCGAACCGGCCGGTTCGGGCTCAGCACCCGTCTCGCCCCTCGTCCCCACGGTCTCGACCGGTGGCACGTCCGGTGGGCTGGAGATAATGGTCTCCGGTCGGACCTCGCGCCGCGAGGGCGGCGCCCCCGCCTTCGCGCCACTTGGCGTTTCCACAGGCACCGGGCGTTTCGGAACGGGAATCCCCAGGACCTCGCATACCCAGTTAATCCGCCCTTGCTTCACCAAAGAAGTCGCGAACTCACGTGCCTTGTGCTCCTTCGCCGTGTACGGTCCAAGAATAGCAACCACCGCGCGCTCTGCGTCTTCTAACCGGCGCACTGCACGCGAAGGCGGAATGTCACACATAAGGGTTTGCGAGCACCCAGGCGGTGCGTGGCCCACGACAATGATACTTACAGGGCACGGAGGGCTTATGGAGCGAAGACACTCCCGGGTGGACGCCGTCCTTCCGGTCGGGCCCCCGCCGCTCGTACTTCCATTTACAGGAAAGCGGAGCTATCCCATACATGGTGAACTCCTCAGCGAGGTCATGCATGTTGAACCGAAGGGCGATGCCAGCAAGTCTTCGCGCCTGTTGCTCGTCGCCAGACCTGGGCTTCACATCCGGAGAGCGGTTGAATGATATCGGCTCCCCCCAGCTTCAAAGACCGCTCGTGCTCGTCACAAGGTGGTAGAACCACCGCCGTGTCCAGCCAGACTCCCACTTTCCCCGCGTAGCCAACGTGGCGAACAAATGCGCGCAATCCATCCTTAACATGAAGTTCACGCTGCCGAAGTTCGAATACACCTCCCCTTCCATTTTCTTCAGTTGGCAGTGTGCGTCGTGCAGGATGGCGAACAAATCGGCGCTGGGACGGGTACCTTCCGTCCGCATCGCCCAGGTGAAGATGGCCAGCCGGACGATCGCATTCGGGGTCAACTACGCCAACTCCAACCCATAGGCTCGCAGCACCTCGCGAACAAAGAGTGTCAATGGGATCCGAAGCCCGGCATCGAAGAACGCCACAAAGACGATTGCCTCTGATTCCCCCGGGTTCGGCTCCGTCTCGTCAGGCCCAAGCAAACGAGCCCCGGCACGATCCTCCAGTTTTTTCTCCCGAAGAAGGGTTTGGAGGGTCTTTTCCGTGACGCGACTCCCGCTACCGCCATGACGACCCGTCCACCCCCACCCCGCTCGCCCGCGCCGCCACCGAGGCCTGCACCAACGCCGTTGCGGGGGCCTTCATCTACGCCGCCCTGCTCCCCATCGACGCCGTCAAGACTCGTCTCCAGGCTGGCACGGCGTCCCGCGGCTCTTGGTTAGTTATCGACGACATCGAGGAAGCGGTCGTTGTCGGTCGAGGAGGAGCTGGGGTCCTTCACCTGCAGCGCCCCCCATGTCCCGGAGGCTGGCGCGGTGGCGCCCACCACCTCGTAGAGTGCACGCACCTCCTCCTCCACCGTCAGTGCCAGGCCTCCGGCGATCTGCAGGCACAACGTAAGATCCACCACGGGGAGGTCCATGGGTAGGGCCGTAGGGCGTACGGCGCGGTGGGCGGGCCGGGAGAGGAAGGGGATCGCCGGATTGGGGCGGGACAGGAGCCGGAGATGGAGAGGATGGGGGCTCATCACCCAATGGGGGGAGCAGGAGCACATGGCGAGGGCCGAGGAGGCACATGACGAGAAGGGGGCAGGGCCGCAGGGGGGAGCACATGGCGAGGGGCTGCGGAGCAATTGGCGGCGAGGGGGGCACAAGGCGGCGAGGGGGCACACGGCGGCGGAGGGAGCAATGCCGACGGTCGATGCGACGCGAGTGGGGAAATTGGGAGATGGGAGTGGAGATGCAGATGCGAGTGGGGAATGGGAACTTGGGAGTGAGATGGGAGAATCGGGAGATGACCGCATTGACCGGGGCACGAGCGACGAGCCAAAATAGCTCGTGAGAGGGAGACGGGAGATGACGAGCCAAAATAGCTCGTGAGAGATGACGGGAGATTGGATGGACTCTGGTCTGGACGTCTGGTGGGTGGGGGATGACTCGCGGAGAAATAAAATGAGCGAGCCAACGAGTGGCTCGCGAGCCCGCTCGGGCTCGGCTCAAAAATTTAACGAGCTAGGATTGAAGCTTGGCTCGCTTGTATATTAGCCGAGCTCGAGCCGAGCTGAGCCGATTTCGAGCCCGAGCGGCTCGTGAGCCTCAAGCTTTTTGTCTAGCCCTACTTCTCGCATCCACTCTTGATTGCCCCCCACTCCCATCAGCTCTCGCCAAACTAACTGTTATTATGTATTTTTTCTGCTCCCTATGAATTAATACGCGGTAGCTTTCCTATTTGGTTTTTTTAAAAAAGTAAGGACTATTTAGATGTCAATCAACTGTTCCTTTCTCATCAATGGTAATTTTTTACGGTCTCCCTCCCCCCTCTCTACAACACATATTACGTCGCGTCCCCTCTTCCTTCAAATCCTAGCCGCCACCCTCGCACCCGCACCCGCACCACCGCTTCGTGAGGCCCATCGTCCACTGATCACATGCCACCTCCTCTTATGCTGCCGCAGGTGACACCTCTTGTCATTGTTAAAACTATTTGTGTTCTTTGAGCACATCCAACGGTGAGATAATTGATTGGGACCCGAAAATATTGTACTCTCTCTGGTCATAAATACATATTATTGTTTGTAGTTAAACTTTGAAGCTTTAACTATTGATATCTTTTTAAATATTTAGATTTGGTGTATGAAAATTTTCAAAAAGTACTTTTATAAATTATAATTTTATTAACTTTTATAAATATATTATAATATAAATTAGTAGTCAAAATCATGTTTTGAGGGCTATGTTGATGTCCTAAACGATTTGCATCTGGTGTTATTTTTTTAAGTGCTATAGAAATTCCGAACAAAAGTTTGGCTCCCGACCAATGGACTGCGTTTACATGTCCATGTAGCAATCGTCCAATCAATGCGCAGCACACAGCCCAAAAGCTTCCCATACTGCAAAACCCCCCAAAACCCTCGTCGCTTAAGCCGCCATGGAGTTCCTGTACCGTGCCGGCGACGAGCGCAGCCGGTCCCCTCCCCCGCCGACGGGGGCGGCGGTTGCGTCGGCGAATTCTGGGTCTGTAGGTGAGTTCCCGACGGCGGTTCTTGGTTGGTTCTTGATCTCTCTCTCTCTCTCGATCTTATTTTTTTGTTTGATGTGAAGTCATGCGTGTGCAAGATGGTCACGGTGGTGAGGGCGGGGGGGGGGGGGGGGGGGGGGGGCCCACGGGGAGAATTGGGCCGTGGTGCCGCCGGCTGATCTCGACGAGGTGCGGCGGCAAGTGGCGAACGATAGGATAAGGGAGCGGATCCTGCGGGAGGAGGAAGAGCATTGGGCCCTCGAGGCCGAGGTTCGGCGCGAGCTCATGGAGCAGCTCTTCCCGTTGCTGCGATCAGGGTCGGCGGGCGCTCACGCCGAGGGATCGGACGCTACGGCGGCGCCGGCAGGGATTGTACTAGAGGTTTGCCCCTCTTCTTTCGTACACTTTTGT
The DNA here is from genome assembly GCA_017311315.1 of Dendrocalamus latiflorus. Lineage (NCBI taxonomy): Eukaryota > Viridiplantae > Streptophyta > Magnoliopsida > Poales > Poaceae > Dendrocalamus > Dendrocalamus latiflorus. Next base: position 22,097,648 of record CM029623.1, read on the forward strand.
TTTGGGTTGTTTGGTACTTTGGTCACGTTTTTGGTCCCTTGTTTTCACATCGGATCCGGTAGAGACCGTCCGTCCACTGTATTGGTAAAGTACGTATATCATCTGAGCGTTGTTCACTTGATTTTGGCTATGGAATTACTCCACTGATTTTGTCGCATCATGAATTTCTCATGGATCAATTTCATTCCTTTAATACGATTGATATCGGTTTCACATCAATATGCTACAGCATGCTTACGCGTTGTCCGTACTTTTCTTGAACTGCCTGCATTTCGAGCGCAACTATACGACATGGTAAATTTTACAATTTGTTACACAAACAATACAAATAGAGTTAGTCCAAGTATATACAAGGTTCTCATTCAAGTACCAACAATTTTATCCTCTTCTGTGCTGCAATACCATAGCAACTTCGGATCAGGTGTCTTTGCAATGCATTTCTTGATCTACCAACAATTCCTATGTTCAGGAAACAACGGGAAAATTAGTATTTTCCTCATCTTTCTATGTATCTACATTATGTAAATACTTGAATTGTTTCTAGTCAATTTAACATTGATATATTACTGCAACCAATTTTATTATCTTGGTCTATCTTGGATATATTTTATTGGAAAATTGCACATACAAGTATACCCCTTTACTGTTCAAATCTGTGAAATACTGCAATTTTCTGCCCTGAATTTGTTGATCTAGCATAGCTCGGGATATTCTAATTGTCTTTCCATTTTATGCAACTTATGTAATTAATTGCGTAGCCATAAACAATTACTGTGCAATGTTTTTAGAGAAAAGGAAATTATAGCTATTTTTATTGCATGTGATATTTCTAATAACAATTATAATAACACAATTTCTGGCCTCTAATTTTCTTGATACCTGAATTGGTGTACTAGTTTTCTGGCATAATATTTCAGGAGGGACAAAACACAGTTCGAATGCACTAAGTGAAATACTAATTTTTTTTGCAAGGAATGTCAAATACTAATTGACAATTCCATTTTTAGATATGTGTATGAGCTATGTCAAATACTAATTCAGAGGTGGATTTGCAAAATTTATCTGGCAGTTGAACCACGTACCGAAATCAAAGTAAATTAATCAAGTGCACACGTCAAGTGATTCCTGGTATTGCGAAAAGTGTTTTGAAGAGGGATAATAAAATTTCAAGAAGAAACTCAGAAAGGAATTACTCATTCTTCGAAAAATTATCAATGAATGACAAAGCGTCCAAGTTGCCATTTGCCTCTCTAATCATGTGTTCTTGCTTTCTTGGAATGCACACTGCAAGTATCATATATACATCATAATTACATACGCTGATTTTTCAGCTGCATGCCTCATAATTTCTGAAACATAAATAGAATTGAGATGCTACTGATTTAACAATTCCGATAACAACAATTCTATCCCCACAGTTGTCTCCGGTGTTACTTCATTTAAATCTAAGATAAAGTACTTGTAGTACCAAAAAACAAGAGCTTGCTATAGTTTTTTTTTCTTTTGTCATAGAAAAATATATATTTACTTATCGAGTAGTGGTTTTCTGCTCTCCAAAAACCGACGAGTGCTTGTTTCATGCAGCCTATGCAGGTCGGTTCGAAAGCAAATGCATCAGCAGCCTTGCCGGCCAAGCGGAAGAACCCTGAATTCACCGCCACATCCGCAGTTGAGACTGCGACTAGCAGCAAGAAGCAGAAGACCGACTTGACCTGCACAGTGTGCGGCGTCAAGGCAACGGGTATGAAGGCCATGCATGACCATCTCATGGGGAAGGGCCACAGGAAGAAGGCCGCCGCCGCGCTTGCACAGCGAATGCCCGAGGCAGGTCACGAACAGCATGAGCAGCAGCAGCAGCAGGAGGAGGAGGAGGGTGTGGTGACTCCGCCTTCCGGCAACTACACGTAGAGCAAGCTCACGATGCTGACGAATGCAGGGGCGATGAACGAGGTGCTGCAGATGGACGGGTACCTCCTCTGCGAGGTGTGCAACGTGAGGACAGCCGATCGCGTTACCATGATGTGCCACCTCGAGGGGACTAAGCACACCTCCAAGGCCCAGAAGCATAGCCAAGCAGGAAAGCCAGCGGCACTGGGCGCAGCCGCCGCTGCCAAGAAGAAGGTGAAAGGGTACTCTGCACAGGCTATTACCGCCGCTGCCTCTGGTGGTGATCCTGAAATGGTGGTCGCGGAGGTCGACGGTGTGCCGCTGCCGCACACCGTGCGGCGGCTGGACGGCTTCCTACTCTGCGAATGCTGTGACGTTAAGGCGCCGTCGGAGAGTGTGATGCAGTCTCACTTGGCTGGAAAGAAGCACAAGAACAAAGCGAAAGTCAGCGTGGCACAAGCCAAGGCCAAGGATGTGACTTCCGTCGCTTGCGCCGCTCAGGTGGAAGTGGCATCGGCATCAGCTACGCTGCAAGCTAAAGCCGCTGGTGCCAGCGTCTCTGTGGAGATTGGACAAGTTACTAGCATGGCAGCCAATGTTAGTGATCACGGCGAGCTGAAAGAAATGGAAGTAGCCACCAACGTCGACATCCCCGCGACTCCAGGACAGGACGTGAAGACGGTTGATGGCCCTGCTGCTGCTGCTGCTATCACTGACGCCGTCACTTCCGGTGGCTCTGAATCGGTTGTCGTGGACGTTGACGGCGTGCAGCAGGTGGATGGCTTCCTCCTCTGCGCGTGCTGCAACGTGAAGGCGCCGTCAGACTGCATCATGCGGTCTCACTTGAATGGGAAGAAGCACAAGAACAAAATGAAGGTCGCCGTCGTTCCTTTCGGTGAAGGCGAAAGGGAGGCGGCCCAGGCACAAGCCAAGCCCAAGGAAGCCTCTGTCGTCACCGGGACGGGTCATACCCAAGGCAATGGCTCCGTGAAGGCTGATGGCATCCCCGCGCCAGCCCCGGAGGTCAAAATCCAGGTGGAGGGCAAGATGTGCACCGTGCACCGTACTGCGGCAGGAGAACGGCACGCTCTCGTGCGAGCCGTGCGGCGTGCACAGCCATGACAAGGACGGCATGCTGCTTCACCTCTACACCAGGGCGCACTGGGACAACGTCCCTCTTGAGGAGGAGGGGCAGGTGGCTGCCGCGCCTGCGGTGGTGGACGAGGACAGAGACGTCAGCAACCCGGTCGCTGGGGGACGGCTCAGGTGGAGAACTGATGACGACAGTTGGTTGTGGATGATTAAATCTGATGGTGATGTGTGTTGAACTTCAGTAATAATGTATGTGTGTGCATGGAACTGTTTTGGCACTGTTACAGTACTAGTCTGGACGTAGCACATTAATTAGTACTCTTGCTGAGGAACTCTCTATGTTTCACTTATCAGGCGTTCGACACATGGGTCCAGGAAAATCTGCATATTTTCCTTCACCATCTTTTTATTATTGTTCTTTCTTTGCTCTAATTTTCATTTACGGTTGGAATGTGATTTTGATGCCCAGGGCTTCCGCGCCTCCATTTAAAAACATGATGCATTGCTCCAAAAATACTAAATAAATTATAGACATAGTATACATGAAGTTACGTAAACCTACAAAATTTGAATGTCAAATTTGTCCACATTATAAAGTATAAAAAAGAGTAGTTGTCAACTATGCACCGTTCATATATATGTACTACAGGTATTACTTGTCTTTTTTAGTTCCCTATACCAAAGACAAATTTGATAGTGCAAATTTTCAGTTTTACATAAGTTTATGTGTACTACATTCATGAATTTATGTTAGTATTTTTGGAGCAAATGGGTACGTAGGTGAGTATGAATAATGGATGAAATTGTGTTTAAGCAAAATCAATGGGACAGCTCGAAACGGGACAATCCTATGCGACTAGGGGTGAAAAGTAGTATAGATTTTACCGTTCGATTAACAATTTCTATGCTATTCGTATTCATATTTAAATTCGCATAAAAAAATAGATGCAAATATAATATGCACTTTTACCATCCAAAATTTAATTTTATCTATCTGAATTCGTATTCGATGAAGTAATATGCATATTTTATTATAATACGACTAATTAGTTAGACAAATTTTTTAATTGAATGTGAATTCATATTTCTTTAGGTGAAGTAAATGAGTTATAATGACTAAGCGTAATTGTATGAAGATAAAATATCATTAATGTCTTCATACTATATAAGTTATGAGGATATCTGGATCCGATCAAATTGAGTAGATATTCGATTCAAATTCACATTTTTATTTGTTATAATATTTAATTTGTATTTATATTTATAAATATGTAAATTTATATTTATTTATAAATATGAATACAAATGTATTTACACATTATCTGATCTGTGTTTCACTCCCTGTATGCGACGAATGGCCAGTGATGCCCGCGTGTGCGCATCCAGAAAACACCACCTCGGGCAGTACTCCCTGTTAGGAAACCTGGGCCTGGGCCGGTAGCCCAGGGTCCATGGTGGGCACCTCATTGTAGTCTATAAATAGAGAGCCATACCTCCACATTATGTACACATGAATGAAAGCAATAAAGAAAGACCAGGAGTTCTCTCTATCTCTCTGTGTGTTCAATCTATTCTTCTGTGATTCTGTGATTGATTCGTTCTTGTTCTAAGCAGAGGAATCGCTCGGACTGGTCTCCAGCGTCGGTTCCTCAACACGTTATCAGCACGACTTCGCTCCGGTGAATGAGGTAATCATCGAAGCACAGATTGAATTTTCTAGATCGCTTTTGAATCTGTATTTTCTTTTCGCGTTCTAGATTGAAATTCTACGGTGCAAATCCGCCCTAATCTACCGCGAGCAGACTTGAAGTCGCCGGCACAATGCCGATCGGTAGATTGAGAAACGGGGTAGATGTTGATTGTACTGTAGAACGATGCAAATCCGCCCTAAATCTACCGCGAGCAGATCTGAAATCGCCGGCACAATGTCGATCGGTAGATTGCGAAACGGGGTAGATGTCGATTGCATCATAGATTAGAAATTTTTGCATAGTGTTGTCTGATCTGCATGATCACGAGCACAAGAAATATATGCAATGATTTCATGTTTCTGCTCAGCATTGCAGATTGGAAAATTTTATTATTGCGTCTTCCTTTTCTCTGCACGGCATCATCAATAACATTGCAAAGAGAAAAAAAAGGGGGGGATTTTTGGCTCACGGCCATGCATGGCCGCTGGCTGTCGGCCGGCCACCGCGCCTGCAAGCGCTGGTGCCGCCACCGGCCGGCCACCTCCGGCGCGGCGCCACCCAAAGCGCCTCGGTCCTCGCGCGCCCCTGCACGGGCCCGCCTGCCCGCACGGCGCCTGCAGCCCGCCGCCCACTCGCACCCGCACGTGCAAGCGCCGGCCGCCGCTCGGGCTGCTCCCGCCTCCGCCGCCTCGCGCCTCGGCCCGAAGCCACCCCGGCCGTACGCCACTCCGGCCTGAACCGCCGCCCGTGGAGATGCGCCAGGCCGCCGCCGCTTCGGCTTCCCCGCCGCCCCGCATGGCGCGCCGGCCCTGCCGCCTCGGCCTTCCCGCCGCCCCGCATGGCGCCCGGCCCCGCCGCCTCGGTTTCCCTGCGTCGCCGCCTGCACGCGCCCGCCCGGACTCCTCGCACCGCCAGCTGCGAACCCCGGCAGCGCCTGCACGCGCTCGCCCGGGCCCTCCCTGCCGCCGCCTCCGGCCGCCTGTGCCGGCCCCCAACCCCGCCGGCCCCGCGCGCGCGTGCGCGCCTAGCAATGCCGCCGCCACCCGCGTGAAACAGGGGTAGGGAAACCCTACCCCTGCAGCTCTCCTTGATCCGGTCGGATGGGCCAGCGGGGGATGGGCCGCGGGGGATGGGCCAGGGGGAGGGTGGGCCGGGGAAAGCTCGGCCGAAGAAAAAAAGGAAAAAGAAAAAAAGGGGTGGCCGGTGGGGGCGCAGGCCGTTTTGTGAAAAGGCCCCCGGGTTTCCGAGTATTACCAATTGGCCCTTGAAACTTTAATATAAGTCCAGAATTTTGCAAATAAGGCATTGTCATTCCGAAAATTACGAATAAGCCCTTAAATTTACGAGTGGGTCCAGATTTTTGCAGAAAACCCCTTTGTAAATCAGGAAATTGCGTAAATTTTTCTCTGAACTGAAATTTTGCGTAAAAACCCTCTGGAATTGCAGCATTTGCTGAAATTTCATATTCTTGCATAAAAGGGCCTCGGGAATCCGAATTTTGCATCATTTTTTTTGCATTTGAAGTTTATTTATTTATGCCATTATTACTTCCTGTATTTTCTGTATTTATTTACTGTTTTTTGGTTAATTGTAATTGTTTAAATTGCTTTTAATCACTGAAATTAGCAGTAAAATTATAGAAAATGCACAAAAATTATGAAACATTGCGAGGACCTTTTGTACTATTTATTTACATGCAGTGAATTATTCCGTGCATGTCTACCAGCAGTAGACTTATACACATTTAGATGACTAGCATAACGAAATGGAAGTTCGAGGAGCTGGCCCAGCATGGCCAAAACTATCTGACGTAGGCATCCGATGTCAAGATTGTGCTTGGAGCCAGGAAGCTCCGCGCTGCTATTGGGATTGGCGGACTGAATGACGCTCAACCCAAACCTGAGGAGAACGATCAGGCACTTCATTTTCTCAGGCACCACCTCTGCCCCACTCTCAAGAATGAGTATATGACAGAGAAGAGCGCGCTGGCACTCTGGACCGCACTCCAGAAGCGGTTTGAGAGGCTAAAGTACACCATTCTTCCTCAAACAGAGCGAGAGTGGATCAGACTGAGGTTTTGCCGACTTTAAGACGGTCGGGGAATACAATTCTGCCTTGCACAGGATTTGTATCCCAATACAGAAAATTGAGAAAAACCTTCCACCCAAATGAAGTACAATCCGCACGCAATTATCGTTAAGACGGCTATGAGGAATATGCCGAATTGATAGATATGATGCAGGTTGCGGAGGCTCAGGACGAAGTTCTCCGCAAGAACTAAGTCACTCAGCCATCTGGGAGCTCCACTGGCCGTGAAGCCAACGTTGGGAGCAACAAGGTGCGAAAGCCCTTGATAGAGAAAAGAGGCAGGAAGGGTAAGACCGCAGCCCAGAAAGGCGAATCAGATGCTCCACGAGAGAATAAGGCTAACAAGCCAAAACGGGATGGCAAAGGGCACATGAAGCCCACTCTGCATCGGTTGAGGGGGAGCATTCTGAACAGCTGCCTGCGTTGATGGTGTTTGAGACCATTACGACAGCAATAATCCCTCTCGACCTAGAAGTAGTTAACGCCATGATTTCTCTTGAAGAGAATGTCAACCCCGAGAAAATAGCAGAAGAAGTCTAGTGCACTGAATGCATTTCGACTTTAATTGTCATTTATTTTGTGTGGAAGAATATGTTAGAATTTGCATGGATGGTACTTAAGAATTGTTATTTTCTCGTGATGGTTGGATGATATTTGATGAATTCATTCATTTATTCAGTTTATGATGGCATGATAAGTTCTGATATTGGTGTATCTTATTTATGTGTTGATTGCCTTCTCATGCATATTAATAAAATACCCTATATTAGAACACGTGTAGCACCCTATGAAGGAAGTGTGCTTAGCTAGCAGCGGCACAACACATACCATCTTAAGAGAGATTATGTATTTTCAGTCGATTTGTAAGAGCACTGGCAGCCTTACGACAATCGCCAGAAGCGATGGATGTATAATTGGTTCAGGAAGAGCCATAATGGGCACAACTTTGGTTATTGAAGAAGCCTTATTGTACCCAGAATCGACTAGAACTCTCCTAAGTTTTAAGAATATCCGCGCAAATGGTTTCCACGTTGAGACTGAAGAAGAGTACGGTAAGAAATACCTGCTCATTATGAAGCGCGAAGAGAATGGCAAAAGAATATTAGAAAAAACTTCCTTCACTGGGCTATATTATACCAACATTAAAGCGCCTGCAGCGTACACTATTCTGAAAACAGTGTTTAGAAGCTCTTAACTCTTCTGTCTCTGGCATGACAGATTAGGCCACCCAAGTCTTAGGATGATGAGAAACATAATAACTCGCATGGGCATAATATTAATATGAAGAATTTCCCGAATCATGAAGTTTTTGTGTGCCCTGCATGTGCCACCGGGAAACTAATTACTAGACCCTCCACTCTGTAAGTGAAGGATGAAGTCCCTGCATTCCTGGAACGTATCCAGGGAGACATTTGCGGTCCCATTCAGCCCATCTTAGGGTTATTTAAGAATTTCATGGTGCTCATTGACGCTTCCTCGAAGTTGTCATATGTGGGTTTTGTTGTCCACAAGGAACCTCGCCTTTGAAAAATTGATCTCGCAGATCATTCGCATCAGAAATGTGTTTCCAGATCATCATATCAAGTCCATCCGAATGGACAAACGCCGGAGAATTTACTTCAAATGCATTTGATGATTAATGCATGGCGATGGGAATTGCAGTTGAGCATTTGGTACCGCATGTCCATACCCAGAACGGTTTGGCAGAGGCTTTAATCAAAAGAATTAAATTTATTGCCCAACCCCTCTTGCATAAAAGTAATTTGCCAGCTACATGTTGGGGACACGCAGTCCTTCATGCAGCGAATCTCATCAACCTTAGACCTTCGGCCTACAACATCCATTCACCTATGCAACTAGCGCAAGGGTCAGCACCGAAAATTTCCCAATATTAGGGGGAGGAAATCAACCCTTTGGTGAAGAATGTCGGGAAATTACGTGGCAAGCCACGGTAACCCATGCAGATGACCCGCGCACTAGTGAAGCGAATAGAGAAGTCCAGAAGACAAGAGAAGTCTAGAAGACAATAGATTTGCAAGCATTAGCAAATCAACTGCCTGATCACTTTAGTGATTTGAAGAGCGTGACTAAGTCGCATGTGCCTGCACACACTGCACCGGAGAGGGTTGAAATACCAAAGAAAGCAGAAGGTATCCCTAATCTCGTCCAGAGGCCTCAGAAAAATAAAAAAAAGAGGACGAGAACTCCGGTTCCTCAAATCCTTAGTAACCGGGGACGCCTGGTGAAAAAGGATAAGAGGGATTTATCACAGCCGATCATTGAAGTCCCCCAGAATGAGAAGGGGAGCCAGTTGAGACCTGGCACAAGTATGACACCTTCAGAAAAGGGCATACCGGATCTGAATATCCCCATCGGCATGGATGTGTGCGCACACATCGGAGCCGAAAAACTAAAGGGACTTGCCACCGCAATTGAAAGAAGCGATGTGCAAGGTAAAGCTCTAGCAGAAGCAATCGCTCCAGAAGAAGCAACTCATGAAGAAATAGCTATAAATTATGTGCACATGGGAGAGTCCCTGAATAGGACAACAGCTAATATCGATATCTACTTCGCAAAGAAAATTGCCACCATTATCGATCTTGATCCTGAGCCTGCATCGCTCGCTGAATGTAAGAAAAGATCAGATTGGGAAGATTGGAAGAAGGCAATAGCAACTGAATTGCTATCTCTGAATAAAAGAGAGGTGTTTGTGCCCGTATGCCGCACACCTCCCCACATACACCCCGTTGGGCACAAGTGGGTATTTGTTCGAAAGAGAAATGAAAGAAATGAAGTAGTGAGATACAAAGCAAGGCTGGTAGCCCAAGGTTTCACTCAACGTCCTGGAGTTGATTATGAAGAAACCTACTCCCCGGTCATGAGTGGAATTACCTTTAGATACTTGATCTCAATGGCAGTGAACTTGAACTTAGAAATGAAATTGATGGATGTTGTGACTGCATACCTTTACGGTAACTTGGATTCGGAGATTTATATGAAACTCCCTGAAGGAATATCTCTCCCGAACCAAGACAGAGCAAATAGAAATCTGTATAGTGTGAAACTCATAAAGTCACTGTATGGACTGAAACAATCTGGAAGAATGTGGTATAATCGCTTATGTGACTTTCTCTGCAAGAAATGCTACACGAACAATGGAGACTGTCCTTGTGTATTTATACGGTGATCCCAGAATGGATTCTGTATAATCTCTGTGTATGTAGATGATCTGAATATCATCGGGACAGCCGAAGACATAAAAGAAGTAAGCTCCTACTTGGAGTCAGAATTTGAAATGAAAGTTTTGGGCAAGACCAAGTTTTGCTTAGGCCTGCAGCTTGAGCATGTCCCTGAAGGAGTCTTGGTACATCAGTCGGCCTACACCCAGAAGGTGCTAGAAAGGCTTGACTTCGAGAAGGCATACCAATCGAAAGTACCGATGATCGGGAGGTCTTTACAGCAAGAAAAAGGTACTTTCCGACCTAGGGAAGAGGGGGAGGAAGTCCTGGGACCGGAATCCCCATACTTGAGTGCAGTGGTAGCATTCATGTACTTAGCAAACTGCGCTAGATCGGACATTGCATTTGCCGTGTACCTGTTGGCAAGGTACAGTGCAGAGCCCACCAACAGGCATTGGCAGGGCATAAAGGACACCTTCCGATACCTCAAAGGAAGCAAAGACATTGGATTGTCTTACAAAAAGAATCAAGACTTGAACTTGATTGACTATGCAGATGCTGGGTACCTGTCTGACCCGCATACCGCTAAGTCACAAACAGGCTATGTATTTCCATGTGGTGGAACTGCAATTTCCTAGAAATCGTCTAAGCAAAGCCTTGTAGCTATTTCGACGAACCACTCAGAAATTATAGCACTGTATGAAGCCGCACGAGAGTGCGCTTGGTTCCGCTGAACGGTTCACCACATCCAGCAGTCATGTGGAATGAACATTGTGCAAATCCCCACAATTATCCATGAAGATAATGCAGCTTGCGTTACACAAGTGCAGACGGGCTATGTAAGCATATCAACCCCAAGTTCCTCTATGCTCATGAATTGCAAAGATGAACAAGATTAAAGTACTGCACACTAAGTCATGTAGACTTGTTCACTAAGTCACTCCTCGCATCTTACTTTGAAAAGTGCGTATGAGGGATTGGAATGATGAGACTTAGAGAAGTGCAGAATTCAGGGGGAGAATTCTCTCAAGCCCGCTAATAAACCTTGATCATGAAGATCAAGTACCCAAAGAATAAAGTCCTGAAGACCAAATGAAATTGGGTGAATTGTACTCTTTTTCCCTTGACGAGTTTTCCATGAAGTTTCTCGACCAAGGTTTTTAATGAGGCAATTCGTGCATCGCAGCATCACATGTATCATGTGCTCTTTCTCCAAATTTTTCCCACTGGGTTTTTATGGAGTTTTAGTGAGGCATGAACGTGTCGGATGAGTGCCCAAGGGGGAGTGTTAGGAAACCTGGGCCTGGGCCGGTAGCCCAGGGCCCATGGTGGGCACCTCATTGTAGTCTATAAATAGAGAGCCATACCTCCACATTATGTACACATGAATGAAAGCAATAAAGAAAGACCAGGAGTTCTCTCTATCTCTCTGTGTGTTCAATCTATTCTTCTGTGATTCTGTGATTGATTCGTTCTTGTTCTAAGCAGAGGAATCGCTCGGACTGGTCTCCAGCGTCGGTTCCTCAACACTCCCAGCCCTGATGCCGCCGCTCATCACAGTCGCTTCAGGGGCCACTGCAGCAGCGCCCGGTCGTAGCGGATGTGCATGTCACATCGCCTCAAATCTGGTTCATGTCGCTAACGTATTAATTGTTCCATCTTATGTCTTTGTGTTTTAATCTTGAAACATGTTTGATTTTGCTTTGAAACTTGAATATTTTCCTTTGTTTGAAAGCAACTTTTAAGTTTTCAAAACTCGCTTGAATTTCGACTTTTGAAACTTGAAGCATGAATGAAACATTGATCTAGAGGGTTACACTCATATATCCTGGATACACCACTGCGCAAAGAAATTGAGAGACCATGTGGTTATGATCCCATGTTTGTGATGACTAATTGACAAGTATTTTGGAAAGATTGAGTTTGGTTTGTGCGTTTCGTGCCATGATGACATTTGGCTTAGTCGGGTTTGGTTAGTCGGACTTGAGGCGTATTCTTCTTCCTGTTTGAGCTTTTGGGCCATTTTATGCTTAAGTATGATTAATTGATACTAATTGTAATTATTTGTGTCGAGCGGTGCTATGCGATGTGTTTCTTGTCTGTGATGGCTGCAGGACATCGAGGTGGAGTTGTGGCGAGACACGGGATGACCGGACTAGGCGCAGGCGGTGCCGAGGTCAGAACGGTCGAGGTGTTCCGAAGACGGCGAGGACTCGAAGTGTTTGCGAGGCTTGGAAGGCAAGGAATGAGGAAGCTTCCCGGAAGATGCACGATGGGCGTTTTGGTGAATACACAAAGCTGTACTAAAGAAAGTGGGTTTTGGATAAAGCATTGGAGTTGTTGGAGGCTTAATGGGCAAAGCATGTTGCAAACCCATTAAGGGAAGGGTATAAGAAGGTGCATGTCTCCTAGTTGTTGGGCATGTTTTTGAGAGGGAAAATGGCTTGTGAGAGGGGTTAGAGGCTCTTTTGCTTTGTGCTTTAGTTGTTGGTGTTGGCAGGAGAGAGTTGTTGTGTTGGAGCTCTGTCTCTTTTGTGTCCTGTTGAGCAGAGAGGAGTAGAGATGTGAGGCATGTAGCTTGTGCTCTCAATCCAAGTGTGTATGGGGACGTAGAGATTGATTTCTGCTGTAATCTTTCATTTCTCTCCCTCAATATCAATCTGAGATGTTTTTATTTGAGTTGTTGCTGCCTCCTGTTTTCTTCTACGTGAATGTTGCTCTGCATGATTTCTGAGTTTTTGTGGTTTGATTTTGATTCTTGCTGAGGAGTAGTAAAATGGATTGCTCTGTGATGGGATTAGATCTCAAGATCATTTGATCAGTTAAAATCTCAAGAGCTCATCAAAGGGATGAAAGATTCTCTTTTTATTCCTCCTGCGCTCATTTCTTTCTCAGGGTTCTTGTTCTAGGGTTTGTGACAATTTTCGTTTTTCCTTCAAAAGGTTATGCCCTGGTTGAGCTTCTAAGTCTTAAGGCTATTCCTCATCTAATCTCTTAGTTTCATGGTCAAAGACTCAAGGATTAGATGGAAATTTGAGAAATGGGGTTGCTCTCTATAATTGTTCAGTTATTAACTCAAATATGAAATTCTTGAGTCTCTGTTGAATTCCGTTGTTGTTTGAGGTCTCAATGTTATTTGAAATAGGTTATTACCCCTTTGGGCTAAGGAAAACAACAACAATCCATCAATTTGCTCAAAATTTGCATTTTTAGTATTATCCGCGCAGCCTATCGCTCTCTGCCTGACTTGCCTTCAGATAACCGGTCAGACCGGAATTCGTGGAGCGGTCAGACCAGCGTTGTAACTCCGGTTAGACCGAATATATGGTAGCGGTTAGACCGACTATACCCGAGCAGTCAGACCGGCTCAGTAACACTGGTCTGACCGGCCTGGTTACTGCGGTCTGACCGCTCGGCCTATTGAGGTCAGACCGCCCATATGCTTCAGCTGCCAGCGTCAGTTGATCTTCTTGCCACTTTCTTTTCTAAATGTTGTTCTTTTGATCTTCCAGAAGACTTGATCATTTGATGTCTTCTTCTTCATAGCATTGGTTGCTTTCGGAGAAGAACATGTTTATTTGAGTACTTGGGGGAATTTTGAATAGCCAACATTCACCCCCCTTTGTTACCGATTTCGATCCAACAGAAATCATGTTTCTTCTAGCTACAGACACCTAGGTCTGCTCGCCGCACTCGTTTCGCACATAAGTGGTCAGCTAAATCTCGTCGTACGAACCAAACATTGAGTTCCATCAGCATTGAAACTGACCCAATTGATAGGTGGAGCCCTCCAAAGTTCCGATTTCTGAAGTAGGCGACCGTGCTTCTTGTGGTGAGGGCAACATCAGGTTATAAAAATCGGTCAAAAATCACTAAAAATAAGTGAAAATCAGTCCTATTGGGTACTCTTAGCTAGAGTACAAACCGATCTTAAATATTTCGTTTTACTATATGTTCATTAGATTTACTCTAATTTATCTTTGATTTACACCAATTTTGACTAATTTTTATTTGAAATTTAATTCAAAACTGGTTTTAATAACTTGGGCAACAACACGGTGTTGCCAAGACACCTCCAGTGCTACTTCTCATGCACATCACACCGCTTGATCGGTTCAACACCGTGCCGCCTGTTGTTCTTTACTGCCTATAATGGATACATGCTGTCGAGAATAACGCCAGTCTTTTTGTCGACCACATCTTCTCAACAAGGAGATCAGCTGTCCAGAGGTCTAATCATAAGATAGGTGCCAAGCCTGCTAGCTTACCCAACATATCCAAGTTACCCGCTCTAAACGGTTTCAGCTTCTGGCTTCTAACTTCTAGCTTTTTAATTTCAACTTTTTTGGCATTTTGGCTTTTAGGCTTTTTTTTTGCCTTTTCTTTTCCCCCTGTTTCATTTGCATTGTTGATGATGATATAACTTTTTTATGTTTTAAAATTTATTACGTAGAAAAAATTAACAGTAGCTATAATGTATTTTCATTCACTACAGTGCAAAAAGCCAGAAGCCTGGGCGGCCTTTGGAGCACTACCTAATTACAAAGTTACTTCCGCTCCAATAGTTGGAAATGAAGGTGGGCAGTTTTTACATGTCTGTGCTGGCAATTTGCACTGCAGCGGCACGTCTAGTATGTAGGTACCAATTGCGCTACTGATTTGATCATTCAAATCATTACCTCCTTGCCGGCGCTAAACTTCTTCTCACACCATCCATTGACCAAGCTTCTGTCTTTTCTTGGGATGTGTTCGAAAACCTACTTGTATAATGTAGATTGCCCTATGGTAGTAGGCAATCCTAAATATTCGAGGGGAAGAGAAATAGTTAGGTTAAGGAACTATTTAGGATGGCCTCTAAGTCAGCTTCTGCTTCAATGAAGCTGGAAGCCACCCCAAACACCCGCTTTTGTAGAAGCTTCTCGCAGTAACTGCAGCTCTATTACAATAGAGAGAAGCTAGCCAAGAAGCCGGTGGAGGCAGCTTGATGTCTTTTGCAGGTTGGACTAAAGCATTTGCCCTTGAAGTAGCATGGTAGTTACCCACCATTGCCATCGTATAAAGGCCAGGAATCCTCCTGCCCAACCCCTCATTTCCACCCATCACCTCCGATCCACCCGCTCCCCCTACATCCTCGCCGCCGGCAATTTACATTGAAGAAGCTCATCTAGTATGTAAGAGCATCTCCAGCAGTGCCCCTATTTGAGCCCCCAAAACTAAATTTAGGGGCTTGAGACAAAAATAGAGCTCCAGCAGGGCCCCTACTAGAGCCCTCAAATTTGAGGGGCCCCTCAAATCCCCCCTCAGCCCTCATTCCTGGGGGCTCTAGACCAAGCCCCCAAATCACAGTTGGAGCAGTTTTCCCTCCCGCCTCTGCCTCTTTCCCCGCCCGTCTGCCCGAATCCCTCGCTCCGCCGCCCGCCTCTTCCCCTCCCGTCTGCCGAATCCCCGCCTCCGCCACCCGCTCACCCCCCGCCTCGCTCGAATCCCTCGCTCCGCCGCCCGCCTCTTCCCCTCCCGTCCGCCGAATCCCCGCCTCCGCCGCCCGCTCGCCCCCCGCCTCGCCCGAATCCCCTGCCTCCGCCGCTCGCTCCTGTCTCTCCGCCGGGATAATCCGGCCGCCGCGTCCCCGGTCATGCCGTCCGGCGAGGAGGTTGACCTCGACGCGTTCCAGGGCCACATGGCCGCGTACCTTGCGGACTTGCGAGAGGGGAAGGGGTTCTTTTCCATCGCGTGGATCCGGCGGCTCCTCGAGGCGTTCCTCCTGTGCCAGGAGGAGTTCCGGCTGGCGGTGGCCCAGGCGCACCGCCGCGGGGCGCTCCCAGCGCCGGCGGAGAGGCTGGTGGGGGAGTTCCACGAGCGCGCGGTGAAGGCGCTCGACGTCTGCAACGCCACCCGCGACGGCGTCGACCAGGTGCGCCGCTGGGAGCGCCTCGCCGGCATCGCGACATCCGTGCTGCTCGCGCCCGGGGAGATCCACGAGGGCCAGCTCCGCCGCGCGCGGAAGGCACTCTCGGACCTCTCGATCCTCATCGACGACGCCGCGGCCGCAGGGGGAGGAGCCGGCGTTGCCTCCTTCCTCGCCTCCCATCGCAACCGCTCCTTCGCCCGACTCCTCCGCTCGCGGGTCCCATGTGTCAGTGTGTAGTGTAATGGATTTGATGGCTTAGATTTGAGGGGTGTTGTTGGAGTAGATGCAAAAAAAATTGGGCCCTCAAAAGTAGGGGGAGCCCTCAAATGAAAAGTAGAGGCCCTGTTTTGAGGGCTACTGCTGGAGATGCTCTAAGTACCAATTGCACTACTGATTTGATCATTACCTCCTTGCCGGCATTAAACTTCTTCTCGCACCATCCATGGACCAAACTTCTATCCTTCTCTAGATGTGTTTGGAAACCTGCTTTGTAGATCACCCTATGGTTGTTGGCAATCCTAAATATTCGAGGGGAAGAGAAATAGGCCCTATTCTTTTCAGTTTCTAAAACCTGTTTTTTGGTTTTTCTACAGTAATTAGTTTTTAAACGGAGTATATTTTCAAGATAGGGTCTACTAGTTAATTGTAGTACATACTGTACTGATTTCATTTATATCAGCAAAAACCGTATGTGAGTTTCTATTGCTCTGTAATTTCTAGCATGAACAACTCCAAAGCCACAAGCCACAACCAAAATCCATAAGCTCCTGCCAAAAAAACAGGCCATAGTCACGTTAAGTAGCACCACACAAAATGCAAAGCATCTGCCTCTACTAAAAACACCACTTAGTTTCCTCCAGCACCTGAGCAGCTCCGAGGAAAACATTCTCATTTTGCAGATTTACCGACGAGCCACGTAATGGCCAAATTTTTTGAAAATTCAGTCCGATTTCAATAAGTTTAGAAATTTGAATTTGCTTTTTGGTGAAAATTTAGAATTTTCACAAAAGGCTGTGAAAATGGTAGAGATGAACTAGATATTAAATAGAGATGAAAATACAGATGAAACTTCCACTAAACTTGAATTTGAACTCAAAATTTCGTCCCTACTGGGAAAGCTCCGAAATTGAAAGCCCTACTTCTGATGCAACTAATTAAGGGGACCATCTAGAAGGAACCACCAGCAAGGAATGTCCCTCAAATTCAGTAAAGATTTCTATGCAGAATTTTTTTTTTGGTGGGGGGGGAGCAATGCATAGTTTGTTTCCAAGTGTACGTATTACTGTATGACAATCACTGGAGTACATGCCCCTAAAATTACTTGTTAATAATAGGCAACACATTGATATATCATATCACTACTACAGAAAGCCTAATACTAGACGGCCAATCACAGACGGTTTGACAAAACCGTCTATGACCAACACTAACACAGACGGTTTTAATTTGGACACCGTCTGTGTTGGCGGCGTCGGAGAAAACGAGTATCACAGACGGTTCTTACTGATGAACCGTCTGTAATACTTTAGTATCACAGATGGTCCGTATTAAAAACCGTCTGTGATAATCCCAGATTATCACAGACGGTTTTTAATAAAAAACCGTCTGTGATAAGTTGGTTATCACAGACGGTTTTTAATCAAAAACCGTCTGTGATAATGGCACTAGCATTTATTGCGCTGCTCAGACCGCATTTGTCTTCATTTCGATCCAGATCTAGCCGCTGCTGCGCACTCTTTCGCTCAGGAGGCAACTAGGCAATTTCAGGCCAGTTAATTTGGTGGGAGGAGGCAGATATTGAGCTTTCAAGATTCATACTTTTCTGGTTGCTCTAGATATGGTTAGTAATGAATTTTATTTTTTCTTTGCATGCATTACAATTTAGATTTAAGTAATTGGTGAGTGTTATTAATTGAAGATGGTTTGCAAAATTGTTGGTTATATAATAGCTGTTGTGTTTGTAATATGAATTGAAGCCTCAATATAATACATGTGGTCGGTATATATGTAGTAATAATTAGTTAATTTAATTTTTAATACTAAGTTGTTATATATGTATGTAACGTATGACCGAAGCTGGATGTATGCCGCGAGCCGTGTGAGTGAAGGGTACATTAATGGCATGTCTGCTTTTACAAGAGCTGCCGAGGAGGATATGTTGAATTAGGGGTAGAATATATGTACTATCCATGCACTGACTGCGAGAATTCAAAGATGTTTAAGAACCGAGAGCAAATTGAAGCGCACTTGATTTGGAGGGGTTTCAAAAAGGGTTATATGTGTTGGACTAGTCAAGGCGAAGTGAATGATCAAATGCCGCCGGATGACATCACCGGTGAAGTGAATGATATGCCGCCGGATGACATCGCTGGTGAAGTGAATGACATGTCGCCAAATGATGTCGATTGTGGTACGGATTCGGATAGGTTGCACGATGATAATCTGGATCAGATGCTTTGCGATGTAGAAGAGAACTATGATGAGAGAGAGTATGTTAAATTCCGGGGCTTGATGGAGGATTCGGAGAAACCTTTGTTCACGTGCTGCAAGTACACGAGGTTGTCGGCCGTGCTTGAACTGTTGAAATTGAAGGCAAGCAACGGCTGGTCCGACAAGAGTTTCACGGCGCTGCTAGGTCTTTTAGCGGACATGCTTCCGGAGGGAAATGAGTTGCCTAAAACCACGTATAAAGCCAAGAAGGTTCTTTGTCCGTTGGGAATGGAAGTAGAAAGAATACATGCATGTCCGAACGACTGTATCCTCTACCGTAAAGAGTATGCAAACATGCATGTATGTCCGGTGTGCAACGCATCCCGATACGAACGTAACAATCAATCAGATGATGGCGAGGGAACAGAGGCGAAGAAAGGACCTCCTACTAAGGTGGCATGGTATTTTCCTATAATTCCCCGTTTGAAAAGGTTTTTTACAAATCCAAAGGAGGCAAAACTGCTGCGTTGGCACTCGGAGGAGCGCAAGAAGGATAGAATGCTAAGACACCTTGCTGATTCCGCGCAGTGGAGAAACATCGATAGGAGTTTTGCAGACTTCGGTGCAGAACCAAGGAATATAAGGTTTGGACTGAGTACAGATGGAATGAATCCTTTCAGTAGCATGAGCAGCCGACATAGCACATGGCCCGTGACTCTCTGCATCTATAACCTTCCTCCTTGGTTGTGTATGAAGCAAAAATATATTTTGTTGTCGATACTTATCCAAGGGCCAAAACAACCTGGGAATGATATTGATGTGTTCCTAGCACTGTTGGTGGAAGATCTAAAAGTACTGTGGAATGAAGGGGTACAGGTATGGGATGCATACAAACGAGAGAACTTCACTCTGCGCTCCTTATTGTTCTGCACCATAAATGATTATCCTGCCCTTGGTAACCTATCGAGCCATAGTACAAAAGGTGCCAAAGCTTGTACTCACTGTTTAGATGGTACTGAGAGTGTGTGGCTGAAACACTCACGCAAAACCGTCTACATGCGTCACCGCCGGTTCCTTTGGAGGGCTCACCCATACCGCAAGATGAAGAAACAATTTGACGGAGAGAAGGAAGACGGTTCAGCTCCAAGGCATTTAAGGAGACACGAGGTTTATGATATGGTTAAGGATTTAGATGTTGTCCTCGGAATGGGACGTAAATTGAGGGCTCATGAGAAGAACACCTGGAAGAAGAGATCAATATTTTGTGACTTACCTTATTGGGAGTACCTAGATGTTCGATACTGCATCGACGTCATGCACATAGAAAAGAATGTATGCGACAACTTGATTGGTCTCTTACTGAATATTCGTGATAAAACAAAGGACGACGTGAACGCACGGCTTGACTTGGCTGATATGGACATCAGGCCTGAGTTAGCACTGACATGCACTGATAATTGACGAACGTACCTCCCCCCTGCGTGTTACACTCTGTCCAAGGCTGAGAAAACAGAACTGTGCCAATGCCCTACGAAGTGCAGGCTCCAAGTGAGATATGTCTCCGTTCCCTTGCACGCTGCTTGGGGCCAGGCATATCCGTCTGGTATCGGGGCCATGCTGCACGGTCAAGCTTTAGCGCCAGGCTT
Organism: Dendrocalamus latiflorus; assembly: GCA_017311315.1. NCBI lineage: Eukaryota > Viridiplantae > Streptophyta > Magnoliopsida > Poales > Poaceae > Dendrocalamus > Dendrocalamus latiflorus. The sequence goes on from CM029623.1 coordinate 22,117,569, forward strand.
CGCAAAAGTTAATGTGGATGGTGTGCATGTCAATTTTGAGGTCGTCCCGCTACCGAAGCCCCCCAACGACGAGATCGTGACTCTAGGGCAGGCCATTGGAACATTCATCCAGTGGCTCAAAAGCGACATCTCCCTGGAGGCTTCTTCACCGATGGCAGGACCAGAAGGGCAGTGTGAACCAGAGCTGCATGCACTGGTGCCATCTCCACTACAAGACTTGTCTCCACCACCGCTAGCTGCACCGGTGCTATCTCCATAGGTGCTATTCTCGCAGAGCAACTTGCACTGCTGCTACCTTTACAGTCGATTGCCATTAAGTCGACCTACAGCCGAGGCAGCAAGGGCAGCAAGGGCAAAGCAAAGAAGACCAATGATGATATCCCGTACCTGCCATTGGCCCGCAAATTCGTGCTTGGCCAGCCGTTGCTCGAGCGCAAGGTCCTCCAACCCCTAGCATATAGTTGCCTGCAATTGCATAAGTGGTATATGGAGCAGTCCAATAAGCCAGAGGGAGAACGGATCTCAAGTGTTACTGTCAAACTCGCGCCGGATGATTTACATCACAGTCTTCAAGAGTGTGTCTTCATGGTCGCCTTTGAGGATTTATTTGATCTTTTCACGCTCAACGCTTTTAACGTCTCACTCATGCAATGCTGGACGCTGTAAGTGTGTACAATCACAGTCTCCGTTCATGTCATACCGATAAATGTCATATATAATTTGTTGTTTTCGTGTGTATATGTATAAACACATGCTGACTAGAGCTAGAACATCCAAAACATCATCGGTTGGTTTCTTGGACCCACACTTGGTCGCCAAGAGTACCATTGACGAGGAGTCATCCGTCGTCGAGAGGTACATTGCAGCAGCACTGCTGCAATTCCGCAATAAGGAGTATATACTTATGCCCTTCAATCAGAACTATCATTGGATTTTAATAGTAATTGTACCAAAATGGAACAAGGTATATTATCTTGATTCCCTAAGTAAGAATAAAATGGATTTCACAGTTGTCAGCCAAGTAATCGATAGGTAAGTACATTTTCTCCATACATACCTATATTGTACTTTTTCTTTCCTTCCGAATGACTAAGGTTAACTTTTTCGAATCACGCAGGGCGTTCGCGATGTACATTGCAATGGGAAGTGACTCGAAGCAAAGGGCCAAAGGCCTGACACATGCTCGAGATTTTAAGGTATTCGCTATTACACATTAATTAATCCTATGCAACAGTTGGTAGTAATGCCTCTTGAATTAACACATTGCATTTTTTGCAGTGCCACCAGCAGCCGCCAGGCAACACATGTGGATTCTACGTTTGCCACCATATGGAACTACTCCTCGATTTCTCGAGGATCACCAATTCCAAGGTTTGTCAATCTTCCCATAATTACTTCATACTTATCACGTTATATATATACGCACATTGATATTCCTATCGACAGGCTGCGTTCATTCCGTCAACTGCATTGAAACAGCCCGACCTTTCACACATTCGAGGAGAGGTGGCGTACTTTCTGGTGGCTGACGTCATAAACCCAGCTGGAAAGTTCCGCTATGCACCATGATTTTTTATTGCTCTTATCACTCCGAAATCGAGATCTCGCGAAAGGAACGGATCCATAATCAACGAACTTGTCGGCTGCACAAGCAATACTTGAATGGCAGTCATGCACCATATAGCTTGTGCAATCTGACAAGTTCGTTGATTATGGATCTGTTCGTTTCACGAGATCTCGATTCTGGAGTGATAGAGCAATAAAAAATGTTACCATCTAAGTGCAAATGCAGTGTAGATCTTTTGTAATTGTTTATTTGTTAATGGATATTTTATTTCATTTCAATTAATTGATTTGCAAAATGGATGCTTTATGTTTGTGAAATGAAGTGCGATGTGAATTCGATGTTTTATGTTTGTGAAATGAATTGAGATGTGAATTGGATATTTTATGTTTCTGAAATGAATTGAGATGTGAATTGTATGTATACATGTACATCTTTATTTGTTTGTTTTAGAGGGCATGGCTAGCATTTCCTGAGGCTAGCCAATAAACAAAAATAGATTTAAGGGTAGAAAAGAACATCACAGACGGTTTTAAGTTACAAACCGTCTGTGATAGGTGATAATCACAGACGGTTTTTAACTAAAAAACCGTCTATGATAAGCAGCTATCACAGACGGTTTTTAGTTAAAAACCATCTGTGATATTGATATATCACAGATGGTTCGACAACCGTCTGTGATAACCTTCGATTATCACTGACCCATAAATTCAGACGGTTCAAAAAACCGTCTGTGATGACGTTTTTGAACCGTCTGTGATGACCTTTTCTGTAGTAGTGTATATATTTGTACAATTTTAATAAATTTCAAGGAATGTATATTTTTAAAAGAAAGTTCTAGAACAATTTGAAAGATGCATGGTAGAGAGTTTTGAGAGCTCTAGAATTAGCTAATACTATCATAAATAGCTGGATATTTTGTAAGAAGCTTCTTAGGATTAGGTTTTCTTCTATATATGTACCTAGAATGTTTATGTAACTACAAGAGCATTGTAGGATGAGGTTCTTCCACATAGAAAGAATCCAACATAGCACTTGATTAATAAATCGGGGAGTCATCTCACATTTAACCAAGTCTTCAGAAGCCATAGGAAATAGGGGCAAACCACACTAGAGCCGTGTGGTAGCCCAAAAAGTTTCAAAAATTAAAAAATCACAAAATCTCTCAAATTATTTGTTGTGTTTTTTTTGAGTTCCTAGTGTTTTTGTGTGCAAAATGTTATCTTCTTTCCTAATCACCTTGAAAAATCACCTAATCATCATCGTTCCGCTATCGCATCGTCTTCACCATCTCCTTTGTCCTCTCTATTTTCCTATGCTTGGCTAAGAAGAATAATGCCAGCTGGCATTGTGCTCTCACGGTTTGACTGAGCCAGCTAGCCGCCTAACCTGAGTTGCTTGCATCGGATTGAACCCGTAGTACTGTGCATACACGATCAAGCTAGACCACCTCGTGCCAAGCCAAACTAGACTCGAACCAGTTTCAGACTAAGTCTAACCTAAGTCAAACCCTTTTAGCCCAAGTCAAACCCGATTTCCACCCATTCAACCTTGTTTAGACTAATTTAGAACCGACTTGTGACTGATTCACATGATTCTAGTCCATTTCTCACTGAGTTAGCACTGGTTATTCACAGTAGACTAATCCTAGACCCCAGTGGGCTCTCCAAATATCACTATTCACCATCATTTGCCAATCCAAAGATTTGCAAAGCTGATTCGGTTTTCCCCTTCCAATAACTTTTCAGCTCCGTTTCCCCTTTTCTTTTAGTACTATTTTATTTTAAAGTGTAATAGCTCTGCAGTAGGCTTCTTTGACTTTGTTTGTATGTATATGATAGATTAAGGAGAAATAAAACCCCTGGGACAATCAGAACTAGAAGTGATGACCCTAAAGCCTACGAAGGAGTGAGCATCGACTACGAGTTGCAAGGCAAGCCACGATCCTTGATCATATTGAATATCTATTAATTAGGTTATATTATGTATGGGTTAATTTCTATATTATTTATTTGTCAATGCTAACTGTTATCATTTACTTTTGAATGATCCCGCTTAAGTACTTTTTCACTCAAATTGGTTGGATTATGTTGCTATGGTTCCCCTTGGACTACTTGAATCAGCACTTCATTGCTCTTGCAGTCTCTTCTTTTGGGAAGCTTTTAGATTGGCACTCCGGTGACAGAATTAGGGGGTGTGTCTTGGTTAAGGTCCTTTACCTAAACACTGAATCGGTACCCCGTAAATTAGTCATCAAGAAAAGTACTACAATTAGAGGAATGGGGGAGTCATGCGTAGTTGCAATCTACATTCTAAACTCTGATTTCCCCGATGTCGCCCCAGCAGATGAAGACTTACCTTTGAATAACGTGGATGTCAACCTGGACATCGCCCCTGTGATCAATGAAGAAGTGGGGGAGGTTCATGCTCAATGAGATGCTTGGGAGCCACAACTGCAATAGCACGATGGTTGGGATCACTTGCTGCCTAATGTTGGATTAGATCAACAAGAGCTCTTGTCAATGTCTTCGGCTCTCAATTCTGGGGATTCTTCATCCAGGTCTATGATTGAGATGGCTGGTCCTTCTCATGCCCAAAGTTCTCTTCAAGAGAGGATAATGTTTTCAACAGCCTTGGTCCCCGCTCGTTAGACCAACTTCATTGACTAAGCTCAGCTTCAGAATGTGCTTTTCCATTTACTTGAGAGACTTCAACCACGAATGGTGAGATGGCCTGTCTTGATGCAAAGCTGGTCATTGGTAAATGTTGATATATCTAATTTCAGAGCTAAGCGAACTTGGAACATCGCTTTTGACCCTACCGCATGGTCTGCTCTTTCTCATTTCTTCGAGTTAGTGGTTTCTGAATTGCTCCTTGTGAAGAAAATAGCTCGAAGACTTGAGTTTGGGGATTTCTTTTCACCAGGCTTCATGCACCACTCTTCTCCAGTGCCCCAACACTCATCGTCGGTTATACTTGAGGAGTTGGAAAGCTCAAGAAACAAGACTTCTGTGTCCTCGACATTACCTCCCAGGCCTGTAACATCCTGAAAAATTCGAATTTGAAAATATAAAGTTCTTAAAATATTTTGCAATATATTCTGTTGAAACTTGGATTTTATGGCGATTTTCTGAATTTTGGTGGAGGATCCAAAAATTTAAGAAAGCTTCAAATATATATATATATAACTAATATTAATAATGCAATAAAAGGAAATATGCAAATAATGGAAACCCAAAAACACTAAATTCAAATCTAAAAGGGAGGGAGAAACTTGAACTAAAATATAAAATTTCATTTTAAAAATAATAGTATAAAAGGGCAACAAAAAAATAAATATATAAATTATATGCAAATAGGTATACAAAAAGGCCTAGACAGTGGAACAATGATATAGAAATGAAAATATACAAAAATAGAGATAGAGGGAAAATATATGAATATATATATATATATATATATATATATATATATATAAACACAAGTACAAAATATATCTAAAACATAAATGAATGAATAAATAAGAAAAGAAAAAGGGGGAAAGGAGGTCAGGCCGGACATCAACCCAGCCAACTCCCCTTTCCTTCCCGCTCGCTAGCCCACTACTTCTTTTCCCCCCTCTACCGTTCGCTGCCACACGGGCCCCGTCTCCTCCCGCGCTTCCCCTCTCTGCCCAGCGGGCCCCGCCGCACTCTCCTCCTCTCTCTCTCCGCCCGCGCGCGGCTCCTCCTCTCATTTCCCCGTGCGCACCCAGGCCCCCTCCTCCTTCTCTCGGCTTCGGCAAAAGCTGGCCAACATGGCCACCGTGGGCGAGCACGCGCGGATCACCCGAATCTTGTTGCGCTATCGCCGCTGACACGCCGCCTGCTCACCGCACGGACCGTCGCCTGTTGCCAGCCCCTCCGCCTCGCCTATAAGAACCCCCGAGGCCCCCATACTCACCACTGAACTCCCTTCTCCCTTCCCTAGCTTCTAATTGGCACCCCATGCCCTCCACCTCGCCGGCCGCTCCTTCTTCTTCGTCCCTGGCCGTCCGGGGAATCGACCGATTGGAGCCATCTCCGGCCGATTCCGCCGCCCGGGAGCTCCACCGTGGCCCTGCCAACCCATCCCCACCGTCGCCGGAGCATTTTCCTCGCCCCCAGTCGCTGGCACCATGGCCCTCCTCGCGCCGCTGCAGGCTCGTGCCGCCGGCCCTTCTGGCGCCACCTCGGGCTGCGACACCTCCCCCACTAGCGTCCCCACCTCCGGTGGGACCCGTTTTACCGGTTACCCCGGCCTCCCCGGCCACCACCTGCCGCCGGCAAAGACAGCTCCAGGCGCCGCCACCTTGCTTTGTTTTGAGCCCGTCTGTGCGCTTGCTTCTTTTAATTAATTCCCTCCATCATTCGCAAGTGGGCCGCCGCCCAGTTGGTCAGCCCAGCCACTCCACAAGCCGCAGGTCCCGAGTTCGATTTCCTCCTGGCGCATTTTTCTCTTTCCTTTTTGTATTTTGTTTTTGTTAATCATTTCAATTAAGGAAAAGCTAAGGAAAATCAGAAATTATTCATGGAAACTAGTAAATTTAATTTAGGCATACATAATATTATTTAAGATTTAATATTAGATTAATTATCATGTATGAATAATTAATGTGCCGTCTGTGAGGAAATATTAGGTTTATACTAGCAACCGTCTGTGATATTTTCATAGATAGTTATTAACATGAACCATCTGTGATAATTGAGACATCACAGATAGTTCGTGTTAATAACTGTCTGCGGAAGTTGCGGACATCATAGACGGTTCATATAAAAAACCGTCTCTGATATTGTGGACATCACATACGATTCTTATAATAAACCGTCTGTGATATTGTAGACATCATAAAGGTTGTCGAATCGATAGGTGTACCTCTATCTTTTCATGAGGGGAGGCTAGAGGGTATCGGGACTATCGGAAAGACAGTAATAACTCCGGATCAAGATATGTATGCTCAAGCCCATTTTACGGTTTTACAACACATGACTAAAGTGACCCCATATATTGAAGAGCACAAGGACATGCTACGCCAAGAGAATGCAGGCCAATCAGAGGTTTGGATCACGAGACAATACAACCGTCAGTTCAACGAATGATTGAAGGTGCGATTGATTGGGAGGTCATCAAGTGAAACACTATATGGTAACGATACGACATCAATGGCTAGACATTTTATATAACATATCAGGATAGAAAGAGCATAGTGTAGAACTCAGGTGTCCGCATAGATGCCTATGATGCGCAGTCAGTACTGCTGGCCCAAGCTCGTCCTACAGGCTTGTAGAGGAGATTTGGGAGCTTGACTACATAATTTTCAAGATTCCTCTATTTCGGTGCCGTTGGGTTCAACTCTCACGAGGTGTAAAGGTCGACAAGTATGGTGTCACTACCGTGGACCTCAAATGTGTAGGATACGAAGATGAATCATTCGTACTTGCGAGGCAAGTTGCTTAAGTATTTTATATAACCGACCCAGCAAATAAGAAGCACCATATAGTTTTTCATGGAAAAAGAAGGATTGTCGGAGTTGAGAATGTTGTGGATGAGGAAGAGTACAATCAATTTGATGAGTTACCTCCATTCGGAGATGGTATTAAGCTCAAGGAAGAACAAGGCGATGAAGCAAGCTATATGCGTGTCGATCATTGTGAAGGGCTTTATTTAAAAGGAAATAGCTAAGTGTAATAAATGAACCCACACAGCCAGCACCTATTTAGAAATTGTTGCAATGTAATCATAATTAGGAAACTCGGTATGTAATTATGGAACTATATTCCATTGTAATTGTAATTGATTCAATAACTAAGAAATAGTTATATTTATGATTATGCTTGCGTTTTTCATATTGCATAGCCAGCATGATTTTTTTGTGGCTAAATAGAGTGATCTATCACAAGCGGTTTATCGAAATAAACCGTCTGTGATAGTATTATCACAGACAGTTCCATAAATGAACCGTCTGAGATAATTTCCCTACAAATATACCCTAAGGATAGGTTTTGCTAGCAGAGTCCTCACACACGCACTCCGTCTCCACCGCCCCTGCTAGGTTTTGCTAGACCTGACTGCTCACTCGCACACGACGCCGCCTCTCCCTCCTGACGCTGCCTCTCCCTCCCGTTGCTGTCCACCTCTCCCTCACGATGCTGCCTCTCCCTTCCGTCACCGTCGCCTCTTCCTCCCGACATCGGCCGCCTCTCCCTTACGCCACATTCTCTTCTTCCTGACGCTGTTTGCCTCTCCCTCATTTGTCTATCTTGTGGTCTGTCTCAATAGTTGGCTAATTTGTTTTGTGATCTTCAGTAGTTGGCTAATTTGTTTTATGGCCTTTAGGACTTCATGATATATGCTTCACTTGTTAGCTACAAGATCTAATACTAAAATTGGATATTCAAGCTTGAGCTCTAAATTTTACTATTACTGTCATTTGTCAATCTTCTGGTTTGTCTCAATAGTTGGCTAATTTGTTTTGTGATCTTCAGTAGTTGGTTAATTTATTTTATGGCCTTTAGTACTTCATGATATATGTTTCACTTGTCAGCTACAAGATCTAATACTAAAATTGGATATTCAAGTTTGAGCTCTAAATTTTTACTATTATTATCATTTTTCAATCTTGTGGTCTGTCTCAATAGTTGGCTAATTTGTTTTGTGATCTTCAGTAGTTGGCTAATTTGTTTTATAACCTTTAGTACTTCACAATATATGGTTCACTTGTTAGCTACAAGATCTAATACGAAAATTGGATATTCAAGCTTGAGCTCTAAATTTTTGCTAACACTGTCATTTGTCAATCATGTGGTCCGTCTTAATAGTTGGCTAATTTGTTTTGTGATCTTCAGTATTTGGCTAATTTGTTTTATGACCTTTAGTACTTCATGATATATGCTTCACTTGTTAGCTACAAGATCTATTTGGAATGCATGTTACTGTTCCAAAGGGACTTTATAGCAATAATATATGCCACATAGACCTTCAAAGGGCATGAAGTAGGTCACACACTCCAGTATGTCAGGTTTAATGAACTTGAGACACTGGTGTGTGTAATTTGATTCATAGAACTTTGTTTACACCAATAGCTCATTGCAGTTAGTTTTTTCTTACAAGAGAGATGACATCCACACAGTCGTCATCGTCGTCATCTGGGTCTCACACTCCCAAGATCGGGATAACTAAGCGTGGCCGATGAGTATCGAAAAGGCTAGAGGGCCAAATGACCATCACGGTGGTCTCTCCAGATGGGGTCTCTCTGCAACGGAAGAAAGCAGCAACAATATTTCGGACTACCTGTGGGATAATTGGAAGGCAACAGGTCCCCATCACCATAGCAAGCTGGAAATGCAACAACAGGCACTCCTCGTAATGGGAAAAGCACAAAAGAACTTTAAGAGCATCTTGTCATGCAGTACGTAGCCAAGGATCTCACGCCCTTCACGAGGTATCCTTTCGTGTCGCTGGCAATATGGGAGGCCTTTGTGCAAATAAAGACAACTATCGAATTTGAACAACAAAGTGCAGCGCACAAGACTCTCCAGTCACAAAACACTTGCCCTCACAGACTCGGCACTACTGGGTACGCGAGTAAAATCCTGTAGTGGAGGATGCAGGACAAGATCGCAATCCGATCGGAAGCCTCCCTGCCATTTGTTGAGATCGCAAACGAGCGCGCCCAAAACTGGTTAAGAGTGAGGTCAACAACTACGTCTTCGGGTGTCTCTTTCAAAAACCCCGTAGATGAGGAAGTGTCCCAATGCTTAATAAGATATGTTAAACTACATAGTTGAATACCTCTTGAACTTCATGGGTTCGAAAATAACATGATTGCCTCTTGCAGCAATCATTGACTACCGAATCTTCTCGAGGCTCCTTTCAAGAATACAGGGAGAGAGATATACTATCACAGGCCCTAGGAAACAAAGAGCACCTAGATCGCATGCGAGGCCTGGGGTTTTACGTATCTTGGAGGCATGGATTCCCAAATGACTCTGAGCCATATAGGAGTAGGAAGAGATCCAAGGCCTATCGCAATGAACAAATAAAACATGAGCTTCATGCACAACTTGAGGATAGCTATTTGGCTCACTTCAAGAGCAGACTACCTTACTTCGAGGAGAGATAGATTCATTGAGGGAAGAACTGAGACAAGTCCACAACCAATCACAACTCACCCCCGTTAATGCGGTACCCAGTCCCCTCAATGTCGGAGTACCTGCACATTCACGCCAATGACTTAACATAGCGATGCCCACTTACCTATCGACATCATCCAGGTAATGTACCTCTTTAGAATGCTACATAGATAGATCTCCCTGGTGGACGCCTTAGCTCATCTTGTATCGTTATGTAGGAGCCCACGCCTTGCATCCTCAGAGTTAGGCTTGTTGGCTTTATTCCCATTGACGCAGGGCGGGGGATGGCATATCCATGGCTGTCAGGGACGTTAGTGCACGGTGTACAAGTAGAGACCGGTTTCATGAAGATTCAGGTGGACATGATTAATAATGTTTTCAAGACCGTCCCTCTTGAGAAGCCCCCAAATGAAGAGATTACGACATTAGGGGATGCCGTCCACACATTCATTCAGTGACCCAAGAGGGACATCACTCTGGACCTGTCACATTGACTCTAGTGGCTCCACCTTCATCTCCGGTTCTGAAGCCTGTTGCATCGGCTCCCATGGAGACACTATCGAAAATGTATCATAAGCGAGTCTCTAAGACCCAACTGAAGAAGATTAAGGTGCATCCCAGGCAATGGAAGTTCATTCTCGGAGTGGCGATGGTCCCCGAGTCACAATTACCCCAGCTTGGTCAGGTTTGCAATACATTGTATACCTGATACATGTAGAGGTCCAACATAAAGCCAAACCGGCACAGTGGATTCACTGTGAAATGCATGGAGGCACATTTCCTCCATGACTCGGGCTTTGTCGTGACATTCGAAGACTTATTCTTACTATTAAACCTTGACAAACTCGACGCCTCACTTCTACGATGTTGGACACTATAAGTATACTGTACAATGAAGTTCTACATTCACATCATATCGATAAATATCATTACTCTTTGCTTATGTATAAATATATGATCTAACAAGTCCAGCAACGGTAACAATCGGTGGGTTTCCTTGACCCACACTTGGTCTCTGAGCAATTCATCAACAAAAGTGCATCCTTCGTCCAAAATTACATAATGAGTGGATTGATTGCTCACAGTGACAACGAGTACATTATGGTACTCTTCAACCAAGGGTAAGTGCTTCACTAGTTGCCACACAAGTTTCATTTGTATTTTATATGCAACATGAACTTAGGATTAATCACTATGGCGACACACATGGCTAGGTCTCACTAGATTCTGATTGTGATTGTACTAAAGTGGAGCAAGGTAATATACCTTGATTCCCTACTTAGGAGCAACCACGCCTTCACTCGTGTGCAAGAAGCAATTGACATGTAAACTCATTTCCTCCATACATAACTCTATTGTAATCTTTCCTTCATTTGCAATGGACGAGACTAACTTTTTTGAAATCACGTAGGTCGTTTACCACATATGTTGCCTAGGGAGGGAGACACAAGGAATCCAGTGACACGCTGCGACACAGGATGTGATTTCTAGTACCCACTACAACACAACAATCGTATATCACACTTTGTTATAATGTCTCTAGAATTGACAATACCCATATATATAATTCTATTTTTGCAGTGCCACCAGCAGCTACAGGGCAATGTATGTGGATTCTACGTTTGCCTCCATATGAAGAAAATCATGGACACTAAGTCGAATGATCCAGAGGTTTGTCAACCTTCTAATAATTATTATTTTCTGATTATATATATGTTTATACACACACACACATGCTAATTAATGACTTAACATTGCTCCTAGCGACAGCGTGTGGACTTCGATGAAAGTGCATGTGATATTGACAAACTCGTCAAAATTCATAGAAACCTCTCCCAATTCTTGCTAGCAGAGGTCATAAACAAGACTGGAGAGTTCCACCCCGGCAATGGTGATTAGATGTTGAAATATTGGATTCAATTGTAATCACTCAATTGTGCTTAATCAAACAATTCATTCAATTTGATTCATTTGAGAGATATGCGTAACGATTGTCATGCTATATATGTGATCTGCTTATGTTGTTTCATTCATCTGTGTGATTTACGTAATGATTGTCCTGTGCTATATATATGTGATCTTGCTTGTTTTCAGAGGGCATGGCTGGCATATCCTGAGGCTAGCCGAAAAAGAGCAAGTAAAATCGTTGTTGAAATAGACATCACAGATGGTTCGGTGTTGCAAACCATCTGTGATATCATTCATATCATAGATGGTTAATACAAAATACCATCTGTGATAATCGAGTATCACAGATGGTTTTTCTGAAAAACCGTCTGTGTTGTAAGTTATCACAGACGGTGTGAGAGCCATCTGTGATAACCAGCTATTATCACTGACACATAAACGCAGACGGTTCAGAAACCGTCTGTGATGACGGTTTTGAACCGTCTGTGATAACACTGTCTGTAGTAGTGTATACTTTGAAAAGGTATTACACGTAGCAGTTTGGCTCCCTCCATAATTCTCCGAGATTTATGCTCATATGGAAAAGTAAATGCACCAAGAAACTCAAAGCCTTTGCCTAGGTTTTATTCATGGATAGACTAAACACTTGAGACATCTTAAAAAGGAAAAAATTTCACATAGCTCGTACCTCCACTTGTGTTATGTGCAACGGGAATGAGGAGGAAATGTCATCTCATTAGTTCTTTCATTGCTCCTTTAGGGCCCAGTGCTGGTAGTATCTTGGGATAACCTGGCAATCTAATACAAATATTGAGCGCATGATTCTTTTCATCAGACGCATATCCTCTTTGTCTTGTTTCATGGAGATTTTTGTCATTGCTGCTTGGCACATTTGGAAACAACGAAATGGAGTTATCTTCAAGGCTTCCTCTGCTAACATGGAGAGTTGGAATCGTTCTTTCAAAGGAGATATAATTCTACACTTGTGTAGAAATAAGTCTGCTGATCATGAAAACTTTATAATTGGTTGGATAGTCTTTAAGTTTTCCATCCTTATGTACATATTATAACCCTTCTCTTAATATATTACCACAGTTGGAGTCTCTCCTACTGTTTTCCTAAAAAAAGATAGTGCACTATAGTGTTCTCCATAGTCAGAATGCAGACTGCTACCTGCTATTTGAGAGAGCTAGTTTGGTATTCTCATCTTTGGCTCAACCATCCAGACACTGAAGGAGATTGTTGTGGTTACAGACCAAACAGAGAGAGAGTATGGTAGTGGAGAGTTTGGTGAGTAATGGCTTCTTCTCTCCCTCATGGCTGATATTGTACTTATATACCCTCTTGGGGAGTGCTTTTACAATAGTACCCTTACATTTGAGTATCCCCCTTGGGGGTACTTATGTCATTATACAAGTCCCATTTTGAGCCTTACAGCCTTCTAACAGGCCTACTGGGCTTAGGTGGGGGCCACCCCTACAACAGGAGCCTCTCATGGTGAAGGGCTTCATGGGCCGAAGCCATGCCGCTGAGCCCTTTGGCCCCCTCCGTCCCATCGGCCTGTGATCCTCGATGAACTAGATACACTTTCGTTAGTGCTTATGGTGCGAGAGCCGGCATGTCTTCCGCTCCCGGAGCTGCGCGGCCTCGAGGTCGAAGATATCAGGCAGGCCGAAGGCCTCAACGGGGCCGAAGGCAGGGCGTGACATACTTTGCACCCCGGATGTTTGTGGCGCGAAGTAAAACTTGGGCGGCTGCCCCGGGCAGCTGAGTTTTGGGAGGTGCTCCGCGTGATGTAGCGCCAACGCGGAGAGGTGGCTGCGTGGCCTGGGAGTGTGCTTTAATGACGCCCGGAATCGCGCTGGCCCTTGTCAGGGGCAGGCTGTCGCGGCTGCTCTATCTGCTCTACGCTGAGTGGGGGTACGCGGCAGGCTATGATTGGAGCGCCGTGGGATGTCAGTGGTCATACGACCACGACCGTTCGCCTCTTCCCCAGGGAAAGTGTCCACGTGGCAGGAATGCATCGGCACATTACGCGCTGATCCCCACCTACCGTCGCCTGCCGCGGTTGTCAGCGGTTGCACTGCCCGATCGTGGGTAGCCGAACCGCTGTAATTCTGCCGTTCGATCTTCTGCTTGCGGGGGAGACGGGGGACTTTATAAGTCGTCACTGTGGGCATGCAAATGCTCCCCTTAGCTGCCCGCTTGCTTGTGCTTACGCGTTCTTTTCCGTTTTCTTGCGCACCCCGCTGCTGCTTCCGCATCCACTTCTGCTCGTCGTCGTAGTGGGGGGAGAGGAATGGCTGCGCGCGACGACCTCCCAGATGATAGGGGCGCCGCCCTTGACGATTCTGCGCGTCGTCTTAGCGAGAGTGCCTCGTCGAGCCAGCACTGCCTGACGCCACCACCGGCGGAGTATCGCCTGGTTCTGCGCGACAAAAGGCAAAACAACCATCGTTGGGATGCCATGAAGAAGTCAAAGGGCCGCTGCTCCCATGTGCTGGGGCGGAGTCGTGTCACGGAGGAGACCCTCCAAACCCTTCTTCGGGAGAAGAAGCTGGAGGACCGTGCCGGGGCTCGTTTGCCCAGGCATGACGAAACGGAGCCGAACCTGGGAGAATTGGAGGCGATCGTCTTCGTGGCGTTCTTCGATGCCGGGCTTCGAATCCCGTCGACACTCTTTGTTCGCGAAGTGCTGCGAGCCTATGGGTTGGAGCTGGCGCAGCTGACTCTGACTCTAGCGCAGCTGACTCTGACCGATATCGTCCGGTTGGCCATCTTTACTTGGGCGATGCGGACAGAAGGTACCCGTCCCAGCGCCAACTTGTTCACCATCCTGCATGACACACGGTGCCAACCGAAGAAAATGGAAGGGGAGGCGTACTCGAACTTCGGCAGCGTGGACTTCGTGTTGAGGACGGATTGCGCGCACTTGTTCCCCGCGTTGGCTACGCGGGGAAAGTGGGAGTCTGGCTGGACACGGCGGTGGTTCTACCACCTTGTGACGAGCACGAGCGGCCTTTGAAGCCGGGGGGAGCCGATATCATTCAACCGGTGTCCGGATGTGACGCCTCAGTCCGGCGACGAACAACAGGCGTGGAGACTTGCTGGCATCGCCCTCCGGTTCAACATGCGTGACCTCGTCGAGGAGTTCACCATGTACGGGATATCTCCGCTTTCTTGTAACTGGAAGTACGAGCGGCGGGGGCCCGACCGGAAGGACGGCATCCACCCGGGGGTGTCTTCGCTCCATAAGCCCTCCGCGCCCTGTAAGTATCCCTGCCATAGGCCACACACCGCTTGGGTGGTCGCAAACCCTTATGTATGATATTCTGCTTTCGCGTGCAGTGCGCCGGTTAGAAGATGCGGAGCGCGCGGTGGTTGCGGTTCTTGGGCCGTACACGGCGAAGGAGCACAAGGCCCGTGAGTCCGCAACTTCCTTGGCAAAGCAAGGGCGGATTAACCGGGTATGCGAGGTTCGGGAATTCCCGTTCCGGAACGCCCGGTGCCTGTGGAATCACCGAGCGGTGCGACGGTGGTGGCGTCGTCCTCTCGATGCGAGGTCCGATCGGAGACCATTGCCTTCAGCCCGCCGGACGTGCCGCCGGTCGAGATCGTGGAGATGGGGGGGCGAAACGGGCGCTGAGCTCGGACCGACTGGTTCGGAGAGGCACACAACCCTCGATGAGGCCTTACACGGTGGCGAGGCGATGGGCTCGAGCCTCGTTGTTCTTGAAGATGATGCCTCATCGCCTCCAGCGGCAACCGCGGCGTTGTCGCTGACGACAGCTACCGCGGCTGCTAAGGTAACCACGGGGGCGTCGCCTGCGTCTCCGAAGGCAAAACGCCCTCAGGTGCAGTCACCGCCGCCTTCGAGGGGCTGGTTTAGCGTGGCAGGCCTAGTGACCGAGGTCCAGACACCCAGCGGGGATGTTGCTGAAGCCGAGAGGGTTGTCGCTCCTCAGGCCAGCGAGGTGATCATGACCCAGGTGGAGGCCCAGTGAAGTACTGTGGTAGAGGGTACTGGAGGTAGGTGTGGTTCGTTTTCCTCCCGCGACTTCACGAAACTCTCCCCGATTTGCTTGCTTATTCCGTCGACATCAGGTGAGACAAGGTCTCCCCAACGAGGACAATAATCAAGCAACGGGGGTGCCCGCGAGGTCTCTAGCCTAATTGAGCAGGGGACTGTATGTGCCCCAACTGTTGTCGAGGGCGCTGGGGCGGGGGCTCTAGGGCTTGGCGTCTCTGACTTCGTTCCTCGATGGGAGACGCTTCGCGCCTTGAGCGAGGTGGAGGAGTACGCTATCGGCCACCTAGATCGGCAGGTGCTGCAGTCCTGCGGGGGTGACCTTTTGGCGCTTGCGTTGGGTGCCTCAGAGATGAGGGTAACGATCCCTGCTCTCGCTGCATGCCTTTTGCTTACCTGATGGGTAACCCTTGTTCTTGCGCCCGTGTAGACGCTTGCGATCTGCAAAGCCCTCGAGGAGACTCACGCGCACGAACAAAGGGCGCTGGAGGACCAGCTGCGTGTCGCTGACGACGCCCACGCCACCAAGGATGAGCGCATTTGGGTGCTAATGGCGGAACGTGACGAGGCTATCTCCAACGCGCAGCTGGTAGGCGCGAACGCGAAAAGCGCGGCACTAGCTGCGCAACGCGCGATGGAGGAGGCTCAGCGCGTCGCGACGGAGGAGCGGACTGCCCTTCTACAGCGAATCTCCGCGCTAGAGGCGGAGAAGGAGCAGCTTACTGCCTCCCTTGCCGAGAAGGCCTTATCCTAGGACAACGCGTCTGCCTCCGCGTGGGGGGCGATGGAGTCTTTGGAGCAGGCCCTCCGGGGGCTTTCCGTGCACGTGGAGGACGCCACTCATAGCCGTCAAGACCTGATGGAGACGCTTGGGCGGATCGAGGAGGGCTCGAGCGTCGCCCTTCGTGGCGCCAAGGCCTTCGGCACCCACTGTGGCTACATGAGTGCTGGCCTTGCCCTTGCCTTGTTGCACGCTGGTGGGTGTGAGCATGTCAATGAGCTGGCGAACCCCCAGCTTGACTTGCCCGTCCAGCCCGGGATGATATCTGATGCGGTTCGCGCTGCCCAGCCCGCCATCCGAAACTTCCACAATTGGATTTGGAACTACATCGGGGAGGATGCCGCCACGGTTGCTTTGCGGCGGACACTGCACGACGAGGGGGATGTGCTCCGCTGGCTCGAAGAGGTTCCTCGGCGCGGCGAAGGCGGTGCGGGCGCTCGTCGCGGCGAAGATGGCGCGGACTCGTAGGAATGGTTCCGGATTTGGGTACGCAACGCGCGTGTGTATGTCTGCTACTGTAATGCAAGTCCTGTCTTACACGAGCTAAGCGACAACTCTCATGTGCTCTTTTTGTTATATAATATGTTGTGAGCTGGGGTGTCATGTAAGGTGCGGGTCCTCAGGCTTGACTTTGTCCCTCGTGCTGATAGTAGTGAGAAGACTTGCGAATACCTTGCGCCGCGGACGCCGGGCTTCGGAAGTAGTCGTGCGAGCGCTCCGTCCCCTTCCTTCTGAAGGGGTGGCAGCGGAGCTGGCGCTTAGTCGAAGTAGACACGCGAGCACTCCATTCCCTACCTTCCGAAAGGGTGGCAGCGGAGCTGGCGCCCTAGTCGAGGTAGACGCGCGAGCGCTCTGTCCCCTACCCTTCGAAGTGGTGGTAGCGGAGCAGGCGCCTTAGTCGAGGTAGACGTGCGAGCGCTCCACCCCCTACCCTTCGAAGTGGTGGCAGCGGAGCTGGCGCCTTAGTCGACGTAGACGCGTGAGCGCTCCGTTCCCTACCCTTCGAAGTGGTGGTAGCGGAGCTGGCGCCTTAGTCGAGGTAGACGTGTGAGCGCTCCGTCCCCTACCCTTCGAAGTTGTGGCACTGGAGCTGGCGCCTTAGTCGAGGTAGACGCGCGAGCGCTCCGTCCCCTACCCTTTGAAGTGGTGGCAGCGGAGCTGGCGCCTTAGTCGACGTAGACGCGCGAGCGCTCTGTCCCCTACCCTTCGAAGTGGTGGCAGCGGAGCTGGCGCCTTAGGCGACGTAGACGCGCGAGCGCTCCATCCCCTACCCTTCGAAGTGGTGGCAGCGAAGCTGGCGCCTTAGTCGAAGTAGACGCGTGAGCGCTTCTGGGGGTTACATGCGTGGGAACTTCGACCACGTCTTATTTATACTCCGGGGAGTACGCACAAGGACAGTGCCTGCACATGCGTGGGGATATCCGCGTCTTGTTTATACTCTGTAGAGTGCGCAGGGACAACATCCGTGTCTTATTTATACTCCGTAGAGTGCGCGCAGAGGCGTCCCTTCGCTGCGTCTTGTTTATACTCCATGGAGTGCGTGCGGAGGCGAACCTCAACGCTACGTCTTGTTTAGAGTCCGTAAACTGCGCGTGGAGGCGAGCCTCCGCGCATTGCGGGTGGTGAAATTACGTGCGGAGGCGAACCTCGACGCTATGTCTTATTTATACTCCGTAGAGTGTGTGCGCGGACCTCGATGCTACGTCTTATTTAGAGTCCGGAGACTGCGCGCGGAGGCAAGCCTCTGCGTGTTGCGGGCGGTGAAATTGCGTGCGGAGGCGAACCTCGACGCTATGTCTTATTTATACTCCGTAGAGTGCATGCGGAGGCGGACCTCGACGCTACGTCTTATTTAGAGTCCAGAGACTCTGCACGGAGGCGAGCCTCCGCGCGTTGCGAGCGGTGAAATTGCGTGCGGAGGTGAACCTCGACGCTACGTCTTATTTATACTCCGTAGAGTGCGTGCAGAGGCGGACCTCAACGCTATGTCTTATTTAGAGTGCGAAGACTGCGCGCGGAGGCGAGCCTCTGCGCATTGCAGGTGGTGAAATTGTGTGCGGAGGCGAACCTCGACGCTACGTCTTATTTATACTCCGTAGAGTGCGTGCGAAGGCGGACCTCAACGTTACGTCTTATTTAGAGTCCGGAGACTGCACGCGGAGGCGTCCCCCCACACGTCTTTATTTATGCTCGTGGATAGCGCACACGAAGGTAACCCTTTGCGCGCTTTTGGTGGGAAACGAGAAACTTTGTGTGAACGGTATACTTTATTAGATTCCTGTTTGCGCGGGTGAGCGGTTACAAGAGGTGAGGCACTAACCGCTAGCCGCTTAAAGGTGGAGACGACCTCAGCCGTCGTTGCCCGGTAGTGAAGCTGCACGCGTTTGGAGCCTCTAGTGCCAGGGCGGTTCGCGTAGGAGTGTGGCGGGGCGCCCCCGAAGCCGTGGAAGGTCCTTGCGCTCGCACACTTGGCTTAGGCGTAATACTATCACAATCTATCTGCATTCCACGTGTGGCGGAACGTCTGCCCATCCAGGGTGGCTAAGCGGTATGCTCCCTTCTGTAGGGCTTCCGCGACGATATACGGGCCTTCCCACTTGGATTCGAGCTTGCCTACCGTCTCCGCGTGGAGTGCCATCTTAAGGACGAGGTCTCCGGGTCTGAATTCTCGTGGGTACAGTGAACGATCCCGACCGTGCACCATCTGTCGCGCGTACTTTATGACGTGCTGTGTTGCACTTGCCCGGTCTCCGTCAAGGAGGTCAACGAACAACTGGCGCTCCTCGTCTGGTGCTTGGACGAGGACCCTTCGCGAGCCAGCCTTTATTTCCTCAGGTGTGACTGCCTCGTCGCCGAAGAGGAGCTTGAATGGCGTGAACCCCGTTGGGCGCGTGACCGTTGTACGAAGGGACCAGAGGACGCTGTGGAGCTCGCCCGGCCACTTCCCCTTTGGTAGCCCGACAAGGCGCTTCTTGATCGCGGCGGAGATAGCACCGTTCGCCCTCTCCACCGCACCGTTGGACTGTGGGTGTCCAACCGAGGCAAACCGGAGTGTGATGCCCATGTTGTCGCAGAATTCTTTGAACGGGGCTACATCGAATTGTAGATCGTTGTCGACGGTGATCTCCCTGGGCACGCCGAATCGGCATATGATGTTCTGCCAGAGAAAGCGTTGCATAGCTACCGAGGTAATCTTGGCCAGGGCTACCGCCTCCGGCCACCTGGAGAAGTATTTCAGAGCGACCGCTACGAACCGCGGGTCACCTGGGGCCCTGGGAAGCGGTCCCACGACGTCGATGCCCCACCGCGCCAGCGGCCATACCGGGGGTATGGGATGGAGGCTTATCGGGGGCCTGCGGATGGCCCTACCCATCCACTGGCAACCTTGACAACGGCGCACGAGATATTGGGCGTCCGCGACAGCTGTTGGCCAATAAAAACCCTGCCTGAATGCCTTGCCCACTAGAGATCTTGGTTGAAGATGCGAGTCGCAGATCCCTGCATGAATTTTTGCGAGGAGGCACTTTCCTTCTTCGCGCGAGAGGCATCGCAGGAGCGGTGCGTAGACTCCCTTTTTGTAGAGCACCCCGTCGAGCACTTGGAAGGACCTAGCGCGGTGCTGTAAACGCCGGAGCTCGGTGGGGTCGTCCGGTTCCGCAATGCCCTGCAGAAAAGCGAAAAGGGGTTCTCGCCAGTCACCCAGCTGGGTAATCTGGTGGACGAGGGCCACATCACGGTTATCCTGCATGATGGCTGCCGCTGGCAGGACGTCGTAAAATGCCCCCCTGGGAGTTGGGAGCTGCTGACTAGCAGCCTTAGCGAGGACATCGGCTTGCTCGTTGTCTGCCCGAGGGATGGCCTTGACCATGACACCCAAAAAGTGTCGTTTCTTCGCTCGCACGGCTGCTAGATACTTAGCTAGCTCCGGGTCCTTGGCCTGATATGACTTGTCCACATGGCCCGCCACTAGCTGTGAATCGGTGCGGACGAGGACTCTCCTCGCCCCCATCGCTTTGAGCTTCCCAAGGCCAAATAGTAACGCCTCGTACTCGGCCGTGTTATTCGTAGCAGGAAATGCCAAGCGCACCGAGTACAACAGGCGCTGCCCCTCCGGTGTGGTAATAACTGCGGCAACCCCTACGCCTGCAACGCCGTAAGCTCCGTCGGTGTTGAGCATCCACATCGGGTCTTCGGACTGGAGGACAGGCTGAGCTGGAGGGGTCCATTCCGCGAGGAAGTCCGCCAGGACTTGAGACTTGATCGCCGTTCGGGAGGCGTATGTTAGGGAGAATGGAGCAAGCTCGGCCGCCCATTTGCCGATTCGCCCCGTGGACTCCTTGTTGTGCAGCATCTCTGCCAAAGGGAACGAGGATGGCACCATTATCAGGTGTGCCAGGAAGTAATGTCAGAGCTTTCTTGAGGCCATGACCAGCGCGTAAGCAAGCTTCTCGAGCTCCGTATACCGCGTCTTGGCGCCCTAGAGGGCTTCGGAGACAAAGTACATTGGTCGCTGGAGAGCGCCCTCTTCAAGGACGAGGACGGCGCTGACCGCCGTTGCCGAGGCGGCGAGGTAGAGTAGGAGGGGAGCCTCTGGTGCTGGGGCCACCAGAGTGGGAAGGGTTGCGAGGTGTTTCTTGAGGTCGTCGAAGGCCTTTGCGCAGTCGTCGTCCCAATGGAACCCGTCGCAACCGCGTAGAGTCTTGAAAAATGGCAAGCCCCGCTCCGCTGCCCTGGAGAGGAAATGACTCAGGGCCGCCATGCGGCCAGCCAGCCTCTGGACCTCCCTCATCATCTTGGGCGGTTCCATGCCCAGGATGGCGTCGACCTTGTCGGGGTTCGCTTGAATGCCTCGCTCGGACACGAGGAAGCCCAAGAGCTTGCCCGCCTGTACGCCGAAAACACACTTATCCGGATTGATTTTGATGCCTGCCTTCCTGAGGTTGTCAAAGGTCTCCTGAAGATCCCGACCGTGGAAGGCGAGCTGCTTGGTTTTTACTACCACGTCATCCACGTAGGCCTCCACGTTCCTCCCTAGCTGGGCGGCTAGGGCCAGCGCGACAAGGCGGGTGAAAGTTGCACCCGTGTTCTTCAAGCCGAAGGGCATCCTGACGAAGCAGAAGGTCCCAACCGGCGTAATGAAGCTGGTTTTATCTTCATCGTCCTTGGCCATGTAGACCTGATGGTAGCCGGAGTAGGCGTCCAAGAAGCTCATGAGCTCGCACCCTGCATCGACCAGTTGATCTATGCGTGGAAGAGGGTAGTCGTCTTTTGGGCATGCCTTGTTGAGGGCGGTAAAGTCGATGCACATACGCCAGGCGTCGCTGGCCTTTTTGACCAACACCGGATTGGCGAGCCAGTCCGGATGTTGGACCTCGCGGATAACCCCCGCCCGAAGGAGCTTCACCACCTCCACCTTGGCTGCTTGCTGCCATTCCATGGACATACGGCGAAGTTTTTGCTTGACTGGCTTGGCTTCAGGGCGGATTATTAGGTTATGTTCGATGAGGGCGCGGTCCACACCTTTGATATCCTCCGGGGACCATGCGAAGACATCTATGTTGGCCCGAAGAACTCGGAGCAAGTCTTGCTCTACATCCGGAGGGAGGCCCTCGCCTATGGATACTCTCTTAACTCCGCCCTCCGGGTGGGGCTTAGGTGTCCACCCTGGGGCGGATGGCGTGTCCACTTGGTACTTGTCGGCGAGGACGTGCACCTTACGGTGCAGGCTTCCAGCTCTGGTTTCGATGCTCCTAGCCATATCCTGATCGCCGAAGACGGTGATGATGCCCTGCCGGCCCGGGAGCTTCATGCATAGGAAGGCGTAGTGTGGGACCGCCTCGAAGGAGTTGATGGCAGGCCAGCCCAGTATGGCATTATATGAATACGAAACATCTACGATGTCGAAGATGATATCTTCAGTCCTGGCGTTGTCGGCCTGGCACAAGGAGACTTGGAGGCGTACCTGACCCAAAGCCTTCAGTGGCTGGCCTCCGAGGCCTTGGAGGGGGGCTTCCGAAGCTTTTAATAGACTCCGAGGTACCCCCATGCGATCAAGAGCCTCCGCGAACAAGATGTTTGCGGAGCTCCCTCCGTCAACGAGGATACGCCTGACATCGCAACCTGCGATGTCGACCTGGATGACCAAGGGATCTTGGTGGGGGAATTCCACGCCATGGGCATCGGCTGACGTGAAGGTGATGCTGCGATGCGACGTCCCTAGAGGTAGTTGTGCTGGGGAAGTGCTCGACGAAGAGCCTCCAGTGATGACGTTAACACCACGGCGTTGGGTCTCTCCCGGGGGCCCATCGCGCGAGGGACTGCCTTGCATGCGCTGTAGGTGGGCTATTGCGGGGGTCATCGCCTCCGAGGCCCGTACATGGGCCATCGCTTGCCGCAACGCCGCAAGTTTGGTGCATGTCCGCGTGAAATGGCCCCCGTAGCCATGCACCTCGCACCATCTGCCGTATTCTAGGATCTCCTGCTCCGCACGCGGCTTCTCATCGCGGCTTCCCTCACGTCCCCCCGGCGCGCGGGGTTAAAGCAGTTTCTCGGGGAACGCCTTGTGCGGCGAGGACGCGGCGAGCCTTTTGGGGTCTTCGCCGGTTACGCCGGGGCTTGTGCCTGTCGTTTGGCGGGTTTTGGTGTGCCCCAGCGTCGACGCGCTCATGAGTGTCACCCGTGGACGCTTGCTTGTGTTTCGTCCTCGGCTTGTCGCTTATGCTTCTCCTTGGCGACAACTCCTCCGCCTGGCCGGCACCGGAGCTGTCGCCGTTGCGCCTTCGCACATCCTCCTTGGCCCGCGCGTACGCTTCCATTTTATCGAAGAGTTGTGCCACCGACTTGAGTGGCTTCCGCGCGCTATACTCAGCGAGCGGTCCCGGGTGTAGACCTTGTACGGCTGCATTGATGACGGTTGCCTCGTTAGCGTCCCTGACTTGGCAGCGTACCTTGGCGAAGCGTTTGAAGTAACTCCGGAGCCCCTCCTCGGGTTTTTGCTTGACTGCGAAGAGCTGGTCCACCTCGACATGCTTGACGTAATTTCCCTGGAAGTTGTTATAGAGTCGATCGCGGATCTGCTCCTACGCGTAGATGGACTGCGGCTCGACGGTGAAGAACCACGAGAGCGCCACCCCTTGTAACGTGAGGGGGAGTCCTTTTGCCTTCGTGGTATCGTCTCCGCCAGCGGCTTCAATAGCGGTCTCATACACGCGCACAAATTCTCGCGGGTCGGTGTCACCCTTGTACGCCTCGATGACGCTCGGGAACTTGAAGTCCTCAGGCTAGGCCGCCTACTGCAGGCCCGCGGAGAGCGGGGACTCCGGGTCTACATGCCGTGGTGGGACGCGACTGGACGTAAGGGCGCCGCGGCTATCCGCCCTCTCGGGAGCAGGCTCGGACGCAACCACCGGCGGGGCGTGCTGGCTCCGAGCCTCTTGTATGTCTCGCACGGCCCCGCGTAGGTCTGACAGCTCCCGATGGAACACGTTGAGGGCCACCAGCAGGGCGGTCTCCACCGTGGACATGGTTGGAGCCGTTGGTACGCTCGACGGCACGACCGGGACGGCGGTGACCACGGCCTGCGTCCCCAGGCTGCCCGGAGCGCTGTCGTGGAGGACCCTGGAGCTGGTGACGAAGCCCGCGTGGTCGCCCGGACCGCTCACCGCTCCTGCGCCGGGTGGGAAAGTGGACGCGCCTGCGTTGCCACCGCCGGGGCTGGTCGTCGGGGCGACGGTGGCGGAGTCGGGCATTGTGTCGCTGGTGGCGGGAATGTTCATCGCGGCGGTGGTGGGGTTGGGCGTCGTGTCATGAATGCCGGTGCTCACCGTCGTCACACCTGCACCGCCACCCGTACCTGCAGCTGCTAAAGCCGAAGCCCTGGTATTGACGTGAGATTTCGCCGCTTCCGCCTTCTTCTTCTTCGCCGCCGATGGCGAAGCTTTCTTTGGTGCCATCCTCCTTCGGATCTGGAGGCTTGCCCTTGTCCTCCCCACGGATGGCGCCAACTGTTGTGGTTAAAGACCAAACAGAGAGAGAGAGAGTATGGTAGTGGAGAGTTAGGTGAGTAATGGCTTCTTCTCTCCCTCATGGCTGATATTGTACTCATATACCCTCTTGGGGAGTGCTTTTATACCCTTACATTTGAGTATCCCCCTTGGGGGTACTTACGTCATTACACATGTCCCATTTTGGGCCTTACAGCCTTCTAACAGGTCTACTGGGCTTAGGTGGGGGCCACCCCTACAACAGAGATAATTGCAGCCGTTTTCTTTTCTAGACTCCAAAATATTGAATGACTGGAATATCATCTAACGTGGACCTAATTATGAACAGAATTGAAACATCATTAATATACTAATACACATGCAAATGCTTGAGGGAATGCGCGTAGGCTACGATAGCAGAAAACAAAACTTTTCTACCGTGCACACCAGGACATCATCCTAAGGAGGGATCATGGATCTGTTGGAAATATGCCCTAGAGGCAATCATAGAGATGATGATATTTCGTTGTATCCATGATTTAATAAATGTTCCTTGAATAATGCCTTTGTATTGATTAACAAGTATGTGACTTGTTTGTGAAACTCTTTACTTGTATGGTTATTCTAAAGTTGTCCCTAGTCGAAGTTCATATGTGGTCACACGTGAATAATGGATTAGCACATGTATCGGTTGATGACCATGTTTCACAGGTCATAGACATGGAGATGTCAAACCAATAATGTGGACACATGTTTAGAACATGGGGTTGGACCGACCCAACATGAGACATAACAATTATACTTATGGTTCTCTCTCTACACAATGTGTACGCCTTGTCCTTAGACCTGAGATTGTCGCATGTACTTGAGATGTGAATCGACCTACTTAGGGGCTATCAAACGCTGCTCCGTAACTGGGTAGTTATAAAGGTAGCTTTCGGGTTTGTCATGAAGCATGCTGCGAGGCATGGTCAGTCGAGATGGGATTTGCCCCTCTCTACCTGAGAGAGATATCTCTGGGCCCCTCGAGTGATCGGATCCAGAAATGCATGGCCATGCTACTTAAGGTTAAGAGTTAACCTAGTAAGGGATTCCGGATCACAGGATCGAGAAAGAGTGGTCAGCTTGGAGCTCGACCAAATATCGTGAGGCAAAGGGATTGGCATGTACATAAAGTTGTGATGGTTCGTTCGATATGATCTTCATGTATGTTTAGGAGTTGGCACGTCTTGCTAGAGGCCGCTACCAACTATTGACCGAGTAGGTAAACTCGTGTCATGTCTAAACATACGTGAACCCATAGGGTCACACACTTAAGGGCTGAAGCCTAATTCGGATTGGATCCGGGTTGGACTGGGTATTGAGTCCTAATGGGCCTCCATTCGCTGAAGCCCATTATAAGGACGTCTATAAAAGGAGGGCTAGGGCGCACAGGGTTGTGAGAATTTTTTTCGTGACCTCCTCAAACCCTGGCCGCCACCCCTCCCACGCCCTGGGCGCTCGCTCGGATCTAGTAATCCGGCGTGCGTCGCTTCCTCCCGTACGTGTGGATACCTTTTGGCGGCGCTGCATCTGTAGCGTTTGGACGAACCGCAAGAGAGGAGTTGTACGTTGGACGCCGCGACGAGGACGAGGAAGTAGTACGACTACTCTGCCCCGACGTGCTGCATCGACGTAGTACGACTACTCTGCCCCGACGTGCTGCATCAATTCCGCACCTGCGCGTCTAGTGGTAATTCCGTGATCTATAACTGCAGTGATCTTGGTTTACGGGCATAATTTTTATTAATTTGCGCTAGCGTAGCCTACCCGTAGTCCTTCAGTGGTATCAGAGCCATTGCTGTCATGTTATAGGTTCGGGTGATTTGCATATGGCGATATGTAAGTCGTTATGATCAATGTGATCGATTGTATAGTTCTGGTAATGGATAGATCTGGTTTCCGTGATCATTCTGCTAAGGTCGTGCCACAACATACCCCTACCGGTCGGTATCACCATCGGGGTAGACAGTGACACGTAAAACCGATTGCGGAATGCGAAGATCAATATGATTGGTCGAATCGGAACCTAGATTAATAATCGATATTCCGTGATTGTGCTGCTAAGGTCGTGCCACAACATACCCCTACCGGTCGGTATCACCATCGGGGTAGACAGTGACACGTAAAACCGGTTGCGGTACGCGAAGATCAATGCAAATTGGTCGAATCGGAACAATAGTCGATTTGGGGTAAATATGATTTGCCGATCAAAATCCTAAGTAAAAATTGCATAGATTGGATCTCTGTTTTTTTACGAATGTCCGGACGCCCGGAGATACCGCGAGGGGCGCTGCCCCTTCGAACCCCGCGGGGGGAAACCCCCTCGACCCCCTTATCCGGTAGATTGCGAATCTATGCATAACTTGTTTTTGCAGGATGTATGTGACCAGTATGGCCTAATGTGTATGTGATGCATTTTATAATATTTTCATGACCTGCGTGTCGTGGGTTCGGCAACACGGCTGGAGCCATAGTGTTGTCAAAATATTGTATTAACGGCCTGCGTGCCGACTTGTGATGATTCCTTGTATCCATGTATTTGATTACTAGCTGTTATGAGTAATAGCTTATATTAGTACTCGGAGGACACATCACTTGGAGGGATGGCACACATTAACCATGGAGATGGAGATCATCATGGTGGACAGATTCTATGGCGATGGAGATCACCATGAGAAGATGGGCCATACTGAGTCACAACTGTGTGAATGCTATTCCTGTTTGTTTTACTCCTATGCATGTTTGAATGGTAGAAGTATAACGATCCCTCACAAAATGTTAAGTTAAACATATGCCCTCCCAACTAAACCCTGCACCATCCCATGTCTTGTAAATTGATGGTGGGTCTATAAAATTAGGGCACCATCGACTTTCCTTGACTAGATGGGTTTGTATCGGATACATACATGCATAAGGGTTGGTGAACTTAACAAGGTTATCATAAAGGTTATGGGCCTTGGGGCATAAAGGTTGGGCGCCGAGGCATAGAGATGTCACCCAACAACAAGAGTCATATAGAGATATGATTAGTAAGGTGTTACTTACCGAATTACCTTGTCTCCTAGCGGTGATGCAAAAGCTCACTAGTAGACTAGTTAATTGCGGATCTTGAATTGCTAAGAATCAATAGAGGGATATTGATTTTAGTGGGAGTACATTCTATTAAATTTGTTTAATACAGTTTACTCTATCATGGTTCTATTTGTCTTAGTATTTTGCATTTTCTGTTGTAGATCAATGGCATCTAACAACCGCGCACACCCTTTTGCTTTGCGATCGATTCTTGAGAAAGAAAAATTAAATGGAACAAACTATTCGGACTGGGTCCGTAACCTGAGAATTGTTCTCAGGGCAGATAAAAAGGAGCACGTTCTAGACACCCAAATCCCAGAAGAACCTGCTGACAATGCGACTGCTGCTGTTAAAAATGCCTACAAGAAAGCATGTGATGACTCTCTTGAGATTAGCTGTCTTATGCTTGCATGCATGGAACCTGACCTTCAAAAGCAGTTTGAGGATCAGGAAGCGTATGATATGATCATGGCGCTTAAGGACATGTTCCAGACACAGGCCAGGACTGAAAGGTTCAATGTGTCTAAGGCTTTTCTGGAATGCAAGTTAACAGAAGGTGCACCCGTAGGCCCACATGTGATCAAAATGGTTGGTTACAGTCAGACTTTGGATAAACTTGGTTTTCCAATTAGCCAAGAGTTGGCAACTGATTTCATTTTGGCGTCTCTACCACCTAGCTATGGACATTTCATTTCGAACTACCATATGCATGGGGTGGAAAAGGGCCTTAATGAGCTTTGTGGGATGCTCAAAACAGCAGAGAGTGACATTAAGAAGTGTGCAGGGCCTAGCCATGTGATGGCTGTGCAGAACAAGTCTAGCTTCAAGAAAAAGGGTAAGAAGCCATGGGCAAAGAATAAGGGCAAGGCTAAAGATATGATCTCAAAGCCAACGCCTAAGCCTAAAGCTGGACCTGGAGCTGAGACAGTATGCTACTATTGTAAAGAGACTGGCCACTGGAAGAGAAACTGCAAGAAGTACATGGATTCTGAGGAATGCAAGAAGAATGCTGGAAGTAAGACTTCCACCCATGGTACACTTGTCATAAATGTTTTAGACATTTTTCTTGCTGATTCTCCTATTAACTCTTGGGTATTTGATACCGGATCAGTTGCTCACATTTGCAACTCGATGCAGGAGCTAATAAGAAGTAGAGGAGTCGCAAGAGGTGAAGTTGATTTTCGCGTCGGAAATAAAGCAAGGGTTGCTGCGTTGACCGTCGGCACCATGCAACTTCAGCTTCCTTCAAGATTTATTGAATAATTGTTATTATGTTCCTAGTATGAGTCGAAACATTTTATCTCCCTCATGTTTGATGAGAGATGGTTATTCATTTGCAAGTAAAGACAATGGTTGTTTGATCTCTAAAAATGAAATGTTTGTGGCTTTTGCGCCCATTGTGAATGGGTTATTTATTTTAAATCTTGATGATGCGCCCATCTTTAACATAAATGCTAAAAGACTTCGACCTAATGATTTGAATCCCACCTATGTTTGGCATTGTCGTTTGGGTCACATAAGTGAAAAGCGCATGAAGAAGCTCCATGATGATGGTCTTCTAACTTCGTTTGATTTTGAATCATACGAGACATGTGAAGCTTGTTTGCTTGGTAAGATGACCAAGTCACCTTTCAAAGGTTCTTTTGAGAGGGCTTCAGACTTGTTGGAAATCATACATACTGATGTATGTGGACCAATGAGCACGACTGCTAGAGGTGGATTTCATTACTTCATAACTTTCACTGATGATTTTAGTAGATATGGCTATGTCTACTTAATGAAGCATAAGTCTGAAACTTTTGAAAAGTTCAAAGAGTTCCAGAATGAGGTTGAAAATCAACGTGCCAAGAAAATTAAGGCTCTGCGATCTGATCGTGGTGGCGAGTATTTGAGTCATGAATTTAGCAATCATCTGAAGAGTTGCGGAATTGTTCCACAGCTAACACCGCCCGGAACGCCTCAAAGAAATGGGGTATCCGAGCGGCGTAATCGGACCTTGTTGGACATGGTTCGATCGATGATGAGCCAGTCAGATCTACCATTATCATTTTGGGGTTACGCTCTAGAAACAGCAGCTTTCACACTTAATAGGGTACCGTCTAAATCCGTAGTTAAGACACCATATGAGATATGGACTGGGAAGAGTCACAGTTTGTCTTTTCTAAAGATTTGGGGATGTGAGGCGTTTGTCAAGCGACTACAGTCGGACAAGCTCACACCCAAGTCGGATAAATGCATTTTCGTGGGATATCCGAAGGAAACCTTTGGATATTACTTCTACAACCGACTAGAGGGCAAAGTGTTTGTCGCTCGAAGTGGTGTTTTCCTAGAGAAAGAGTTTCTCAACAGGGAGACAAGTGGAAGAACGGTGCAACTTGAAGAGGTTCAAGATGAACCAATCGGGGAAGACTCGACGAATGATGCCCACGTGGCAGAACAAGTTGAGGAACCCATGGCAAAGGAAGCACCACCACCACGAAGGTCGGAAAGGCTCCGCAATGCGCGAGATATGTTATTGTTAGACAATGATGAGCCTACGACCTATGCGGAAGCAATGATGGACCCAGACTCTGAGAAATGGCAAAGTGCCATGAGATCCGAGATAGCATCCATGGGAGACAATCAAGTTTGGAACTTGGTTGACCCGCCTGATGGTGTTAAAACCATAGAGTGCAAATGGATCTATAAAAAGAAGATTGATATGGATGGAAATGTTCATATCCATAAAGCTCGACTTGTCGCAAAAGGTTTTCGGCAAGTTCAAGGAGTTGACTACGATGAGACCTTCTCGCCTGTAGCGATGCTTAAATCTATACGGATCATTCTAGCTATTGCTGCATATTTCGACTATGAGATATGGCAGATGGATGTCAAAACGGCTTTCCTTAATGGAAATTTAACCGAGGACGTGTATATGATACAGCCCGAGGGTTTTGTCGATCCAATCAATGCTAGAAAAGTATGCAAACTTCAAAAATCCATTTACGGATTGAAGCAAGCATCTCGGAGTTGGAACATTCGTTTTGATGAAGTGGTCAAAGGGTTTGGCTTCATCAAAAACGAAGAAGAATCTTGCGTTTACAAGAAGGCAAGTGGGAGCTCGCTCGTATTTCTAATCTTATATGTAGATGACATATTACTGATTGGAAATGATATTCCTATGCTCGAGTCCGTTAAGACCTCACTGAAAAATAGTTTTTCAATGAAGGACTTAGGGGAAGCGGCATATATTTTGGGTATTAAGATCTATAGAGATAGATCAAAAAGGCTAATAGGATTAAGCCAGAGTACTTACATTGACAAAGTGTTGAAACGGTTCAACATGGAGGAGGCAAAGAAAGGGTTCTTGCCCATGTCTCATGGCATAAATCTTGGCAAGACTCAGTGTCCTTCGACAACTGATGAGCGAGATCGCATGAGTAAGATTCCATATGCTTCGGCCATTGGATCTATCATGTATGCTATGATATGTACTCGCCCAGATGTTTCCTATGCTCTAAGTGTTACGAGCAGATACCAGGCTGATCCCGGTGAGAGTCACTGGACAGCGGTTAAAAACATCCTCAAGTATTTGAGAAGAACTAAGGATGTGTTCCTAGTCTACGGAGGTGAGGAAGAGCTCGTTGTAAATGGTTACACCGATGCAAGCTTCCAAACCGACAAAGACGATTACAAGTCGCAATCGGGTTTTGTGTTCATTTTGAACGGTGGTGCGGTCAGTTGGAAGAGTTCCAAGCAGGAGACTGTTGCTGACTCTACAACGGAGGCCGAGTACATTGCAGCTTCTGAAGCAGCAAAGGAAGGTGTTTGGATAAGGAAGTTCATATCTGAACTAGGTGTGGTTCCTAGTGCATGCAGTCCTCTGGATCTTTACTGTGATAACAGTGGGGCCATTGCGCAAGCCAAGGAGCCAAGGAATCACCAAAAGAACAAACACATACTGCGGCGGTTTCATCTCATTCGAGAGATCCTCAATCGAGGAGATTTAAAGATATGCAAAATACATACGGATTTGAATATTTCAGATCCTTTGACGAAGCCTCTCCCACAGCCTAAGCATGAGGCGCACACAAGAGCTATGGGTATTAGATATCTTCTAGATTGACTCTAGTGCAAGTGGGAGACTGTTGGAAATATGCCCTAGAGGCAATCATAGAGATGATGATATTTCGTTGTATCCATGATTTAATAAATGTTCCTTGAATAATGCCTTTGTATTGATTAACAAGTATGTGACTTGTTTGTGAAACTCTTTACTTGTATGGTTATTCTAAAGTTGTCCCTAGTCGAAGTTCATATGTGGTCACACGTGAATAATGGATTAGCACATGTATCGGTTGATGACCATGTTTCACAGGTCATAGACATGGAGATGTCAAACCAATAATGTGGACACATGTTTAGAACATGGGGTTGGACCGACCCAACATGAGACATAACAATTATACTTATGGTTCTCTCTCTACACAATGTGTACGCCTTGTCCTTAGACCTGAGATTGTCGCATGTACTTGAGATGTGAATCGACCTACTTAGGGGCTATCAAACGCTGCTCCGTAACTGGGTAGTTATAAAGGTAGCTTTCGGGTTTGTCATGAAGCATGCTGCGAGGCATGGTCAGTCGAGATGGGATTTGCCCCTCTCTACCTGAGAGAGATATCTCTGGGCCCCTCGAGTGATCGGATCCAGAAATGCATGGCCATGCTACTTAAGGTTAAGAGTTAACCTAGTAAGGGATTCCGGATCACAGGATCGAGAAAGAGTGGTCAGCTTGGAGCTCGACCAAATATCGTGAGGCAAAGGGATTGGCATGTACATAAAGTTGTGATGGTTCGTTCGATATGATCTTCATGTATGTTTAGGAGTTGGCACGTCTTGCTAGAGGCCGCTACCAACTATTGACCGAGTAGGTAAACTCGTGTCATGTCTAAACATACGTGAACCCATAGGGTCACACACTTAAGGGCTGAAGCCTAATTCGGATTGGATCCGGGTTGGACTGGGTATTGAGTCCTAATGGGCCTCCATTCGCTGAAGCCCATTATAAGGACGTCTATAAAAGGAGGGCTAGGGCGCACAGGGTTGTGAGAATTTTTTTCGTGACCTCCTCAAACCCTGGCCGCCACCCCTCCCACGCCCTGGGCGCTCGCTCGGATCTAGTAATCCGGCGTGCGTCGCTTCCTCCCGTACGTGTGGATACCTTTTGGCGGCGCTGCATCTGTAGCGTTTGGACGAACCGCAAGAGAGGAGTTGTACGTTGGACGCCGCGACGAGGACGAGGAAGTAGTACGACTACTCTGCCCCGACGTGCTGCATCGACGTAGTACGACTACTCTGCCCCGACGTGCTGCATCAATTCCGCACCTGCGCGTCTAGTGGTAATTCCGTGATCTATAACTGCAGTGATCTTGGTTTACGGGCATAATTTTTATTAATTTGCGCTAGCGTAGCCTACCCGTAGTCCTTCAGGATCGTTACCACTAGACGCGCAGCGCAGCGGAAGAAGAGTTGGAGAAGCCGATCCAACCACGCGCGTCGAGGTAGTAGTGGAAGTAGCCGATCGTCCCGAACAGATCGTCTCCTCCACGCGATCAACCACACCACGAGCAGATCCAATCTGTAGATTGTTGATGCCGATCAACGCCGCAACGAGCAGCGCCTCCACCGGTATGCACACGTCCGGGGCTGGAACGCCGATCGCGAGTGTACCAGCACTCGCGAGCGGCTGGGTTTGGCTCGGGAGGTGGCGGCTAGGGTTTGGCTCGGGATTAACAGAAGCATACCCCCTCAGCCCCTCGCCTCCATATATATAGACCTCCTCACTTGGGCCTCGTGGACCGAGGCCCAATAGGAGTCTATCCGGATCTCTATCCGAATTGAGCCCACGTCCGAATCACATTCGAATTAGTGTTCCAACCCGTTAAGTGTGCGACCCTGTAGGTTCACGTATACTTGGTCGCGACCCGGAAATGCCTTTCTAGTCACCCTGTTAATAGCGGCCTCTAGTAAGACATATTAACCCCAAAGTATACGTAAAGATCATATCGGCTGAACCTGTAATGTTCTCATGTACGAATCCCTTTGCCTCACAATATAGATTAAGCTCAAGGCGAGACCTGTGTCATCCTCTTAATAGCTCAATCACTCTCTCGATTCCGTGATGGATTATAAACTCGTGATTGACTCCTCAATCACCTTGGCATGGCCATGCACTTTCATAATCCATTACATCGAGGGGCCTAGAGATATCTCTCCCAAAAGGAGGGGCAAATTCTATCTTGATCGTTCACATCCCACTACATGTTTCATGGCAAACCCGAAGACTACTTTTATGACTACCCAGTTACGGAGTAGTGTTTAGTAGTCCCAAAATAAGCTACTACGCATGTTGGGAACCATGATGATCTCAAGTCTAAGGATTCCACATAAACACTACTTGAGACCAACTGATGACACATGGAATCTCTGCAGTGTCTCATGGCGGGTCTATCTAACATATGTTCACTAACACATGTCCATATTATTGATTTGGTATCACCATACCATGATCCATGAGACATGATCATCAATCAATACATATGCTGATCTTTGAATCATATTTGTTCCTCATATGATATATAATCAGGGATCATTTAGAAATAGCAACATTTTTGCATTAAGAGTCTCATGAATAAGTCACATACTCATTGATCAATAATGATAATGTCTATTTCAAGGAACAATGCAATGTATCATAAACATAGTATGTGATATATTCAACATCTCCATGTTGCCTCTAGGGCATATCACCAACAATGCTAATAAGTGTAATTGACCTACCACCAGGGTTCATTGAGGGCATGATGTAATAATCCAGAACTTCTTTCTATAATTC
The DNA here is from genome assembly GCA_017311315.1 of Dendrocalamus latiflorus. Lineage (NCBI taxonomy): Eukaryota > Viridiplantae > Streptophyta > Magnoliopsida > Poales > Poaceae > Dendrocalamus > Dendrocalamus latiflorus. The sequence continues at coordinate 22,151,969 of CM029623.1, forward strand.
ATGATGAATAGTGTTGATCTTTTCATCAGAAACTTGCGGTGCAAATTGTATATCATTACAGCAACTGAGCCAATGACATGATCCTTAGATATGTCTACGTTAGATGATATTCTAGTCATCCAATATTTTGGAGTTTAGAAAAGAAAATGGCTGCAATTATCTCCTTCAGTGTCTGGATGGTTAACGTAGCAACGTAGCACCTCCGCTTCAAGAAGGCACGTCGTTGCTTCAAGAAGGCATAAAGAAACAGAAGAGGGCTACGCAAGCGCCAGGAGCTTCGGCGACGTGTTCGACGCTGGCGCGAGGAGCTTCGGTGAAACTCAAGCTACCGCCTCCGATGTCAGCGGAGTCGCTTGGATTCAGGACTCGCGCTGCTTGGGCAGATCGCTTGTTCTTTCCTGCACACAGGCTAATGGTTGCAATGCCAATGGTTACGTGATGCTCGTACATGCCTTCACGAATGAATAAGTGCATGCACGGATACAGTTCACGGACGGATACTGCAAAACGAGTGCATGGCGTCGTGCGGAGGCTCGGCATCGGGCGGAGTGTCGACGGTGAAGCACTGCCGCTTGACTTGGCGCAAAGGTCCGCCAGTTCATCCCTGACCCCATCTCTCTGCACGAACACTTCGAGTGAAGGTAGTAGTAATACAGAAATGGACGACTCGATTAGACCTATTCAACATAGGATCTGGGCGATTCAACTAGATATATTCAACATAGCATCTGCCAAACACAGCGAAGTTCACAGGCAAAGCCTATACCCTTCTACAGTCAAGATGGCTAAATTTTTAGCGAGCAAACTACTTATTTGTCGCTGATGACGTTCCCAAGAACAGCTTCTAGCTCCAGCGACTTTTCAACCAGTCCCCATGGACGGCACCATCTGTTGTGGCTACAGCCAAACAGTAAAGAAGGGGACTTGTAGAAGGAGAAGAGGAGAGCTAGATCTATGAGAGAGTTGGTGAGAATGAGAGGATGTCCCTCCTCCTGCCCCTCCTGAAGGTTTATATACATGAGTGGGGTAGAATGGGAAATCCCCATTCTAACCCCTTAGTACTTATAAAGGATGAGGGTACATTGGTATATTCCTCTACACTATTGGGCCTATTACATGTTGGACTAGTTGTACGACCCAGTCACGGGGGGTTGGACGCTTATGACGTGCCGTCCCGCCTTATTTATACTCCGTAGAGTGCGTGGGATCAACATCCACGTCTTATTTATACTCCAAAGAATACGCATATGGACAACACCCATGCATGCGCGGGATCTGCGTCTTGTTTATACTCAGTAGAGTGCGCAGGGATAACATCCGCGTCTTATTTATACTTCGTAGAGTGCGTGCGGAGGCGGACCTCGATGCTGCGTCTTATTTAGAGTCCGTAGACTGCGTGCGGGGGCAAGCTCCCGCACGTTGCGGGCGATGAGGGTGCGTGCGGAGGCGGACCTCGACGCTACGTCTTATTTATACTCCGTAGAGTGCGTGGAGGCGTTCCCCTGCTGCGTCTTATTTATACTCCGTAGAGTGCATGCGGAGGCGGACCTCGGCGCTACGTCTTATTTAGAGTCCGTAGACTGCGCGCGGAGGCAAGCCTCCGCGCTTTGCGGGCGGTGAAGTTGCGTGCGGAGGTGGACCTCGATGCTACGTCTTATTTAGAGTCCATAGACTGCGTGGGAATATCGTCCATGTCTTATTTATACTCCGGAGAGTACGCATAGGGACAACATTCCCGCGTGCGCAGAGCATCCGCGTCTTGTTTATACTCAGTAGAGTGTGCAGGGACAACATACGCGTCTTATTTATACTCCGAAGAGTACGCCGACACTCAAGGCAATCGTGCGATTTAAATCCAAAACGAGGACCAAAACAGAGGCATCGAAGAAATGGCCGAAGACTTGCGGCAACAAAACGCTCCAGAATACAGTACTGGAAAAGCATTTGATACTACGGTAGCCCGGAACGGACCAAAACCGGAGAAGCAAACACGGCCAAATCAAATGCTCTTAAAATGGAACTGAAGCCGCAATAAATGATATGGTGCACAACCATTTCCTTAATGCCATGCACGCAAGAAATGCAAGCAGTGCGTACCGGGCTCGACGGTGGCGACGCGGAGTATACTCCGCAGGGGCGGAGACCCTGGCTGCGCGGAGGTACCGGAGTGAAATCCTGTATTGCGGAATCCATCTCGTGAAGGCCGGCGATTACCTCAGAGAAGCAGTGCGCCCGGTGCGACGTACGCGAAGACTTGGGGCACAGGGGCCATGTAGAACGGAGACATCCGATGACACATGCACACGCACATGCATGGGCCATGTAGGTGATGCCACGTGAAGGCTTATCTGTGCTCCAATGCTCTCATGCGTGCAAGAGTCTCAACACAGGGCAGCTCCCATTCAATGCTGCCTCGAGCTAGCCGTACCGTGCCAAAGTTTGGTCCTACAGAATATGGGCGAGTGGGGGTTCGCACCCACCATGGACGAGCTCAGTGCGAAGGCTTGTGGACGCTGCGGTCGAAGTAGGTCTTCGCGTTGTCGCCGAAGCGAGCGGAGGCCGGAGCCCCACTTCGACAGCGCAGACATGTGGAGGCAAGCGGCCGCCACCATAAACACGTGCACCTTTGTGGCCGGGGCGGAGGCTCCGCCGAGCGGAGGCAGAACGGAGCGCCCAGCGTGGAGACAGGCGAAGGCCAGAGGCCAACTTCGGCTGGGCGAAGACTGGGGCGAGGGCATGGAATCGGAGCAGTATTCGCTCACGCCGTCGCTTCGCCGCTGGGTCTCCGCATGATGATGAGGTCGACGCCGCCGACGCGGGGTCTGTGCAGAGCTCCGCGGGGGCGAGGTCAATGGGGCCGCGCGGAGACGAGGTCGACGCCGCGCAGAGACGTCAGTATGGAGACGCGGATGCATCTTTCCAATGCAGCGGCGCGGGGGAGAATAGGGTGACGTCGCGGGGTCGAAGCGGGCGTGGAGACGAGTGGCACCTTTGATGGCGCAGAGGCCACGGCTGAGATGAACTCTGGCTACTTCGGCGCCGCGGTGCGTATTGTGCTGTGCTGAGGCCACAACCGTGGGGAGACTCCGACGACGTAGGTTGGCGATCTCACCTATGCGGAGTCCACTTCAACTTTGTGGAGTCCACGGTCGAGGAGGTCCTCGCTGCGGAGTCCTTGGTCAAGATGGCTATCTTCTGCACAGAGTTGAGACTTCGTCTACCCGGAGTCGACGCTTTATTTGCGCGGAGACGGGGAGCCGCGAAGTAGGCAGAGCCGTGGGCCAAGACACCGGTGTGAAGGCCAAGCCTGGTGCGAAGAAGTTGATGCGGATGGGGTGGTAGAACTCGTGGCAGACGGCTCCGACGCCCGCGTCTTCCACGGCCTCGCCTGGCCGCTCACGCCCAGGCACATCCCGAATGTGCCAGTCGAGAATCCTGTAGGGACATTCGCTCTGTCCTGGCTGTGGATGTGGGGTTCCAATAACTTGGCCAGTTATGGAGCAAGGGTGTCTTGGAATAGTTTCACAGAGTTCTCCGGAAGATTCCACTGATCGTCTGACTTGGATTCCACTGCAGGTCTTCAAATGTGACTTGTTGCTCTCAGCACCTTTCGGCCTGTCCTTCTTCTCCTTTGGGAAGTACTTCGCGTAATTCTTGCACCGCGGGGTAGCGCAACTGGGTGCTCGCACGGGCGCGAGCAGGAGCCCAGCCTCCTCGACGTAGACGCCAGGCCGAGACGGAGGCGAGCGCAGTGCCCACACCATGTACGCGCATGCCTGCCATGCAGCATGAGTGCCATGCATGCAACGCTGCATGAGTGCGGTGCAAGCAAGACACCCTGCGACGCCCAACGACCGGGGATGGGACCCAAGGCGCAGGCGAGTCTCTGCGGCGAAGGCTGTGAAGCTGAGGCTCGGCGAAGCCCAGGTCACGGAGCGAGGTCCTGCATGGGGCGACGCGAGGCCGAGAGCTCGACGGAGAGCGGAGTCTCGAAGTCGCCTGGAGCCTGTGAAGCGGAGACTCGGCAAAGCCTAGGTCGTGGGGCGAGGTCCTGCGTGGAGGCGACGCGAGGCCAGGAGCTCGACGGAGAGTGGAGGCTCGGCGCCGTTTAGGCGCAGACGTCGTTGAGCCCGTCGGCGTCAGAGTCGAAGATGCAGAACGCCTCCGTGGCTTCGTCGACGCTGGCTTCGTCCTTCTCGAACCACGCATACGGATGTATACGTAGCCATGTATATGGATGGATACCCTGTATACCAAGCTGGCTGGGTGGAGTCGGGTGCGGAACTGACGAACGCGAAGACGGAGGCCGGGCGGAGTCGACGCGGAGTTGACGGACGCGACGATAGAGTCCAGGCAACTGCGCGTTACGACGGAGTCCAGGTAGGCTTCACGAGCAAAGCCGGCGGAGCCAGCCGAGGCACGGAGACACTACTCGAAGCGTGGCGCGGAGGGGTGGGGAGACGACTCCGCAGCAGCTGCTCGATGAGGCCGCCGGAGCTGAGGCTGGAATCGCGTGCTACCCCTACTCGGAGGGGCGCTCACCGTCACCGGCGTGGTGGGCTTTTCCGTGGTGGGCTCTGCCAACCTGTACCTGCCGGCCGCCGCTGGTATCTGTACGACACCAGGCATGCAGAGCTCGACGATGTTTCGCAGAGGCTTGACGCGGGGATCATGAAGCGGAGGCTGCACGAAGACTCTTGGAGGAGCTGCACGTGCACGCTCAGATGGATGCTTCATATGCAGTCAATGCTGCGGGGCGTGGCTCGCCGAAGACACAGACCGGCTTCGACGCGGAGGGCTCATTGCTGCATAGCATCGCTCGGGGCGGAGGGCGTGCAGCTCCTGGTCGCGCGGTGTGACCCGTGCGTAGTCCAGCGTACCAACCGCGCAGAGGCCAAAGTCATCGAAGACATCCCTTCCCTGCATGAACACCCCCAGCAGAGCAGAGGTAACAGCGATATAAGGATGAGCGATTCAACTAAATCTACTCAATACACTATCCAAAAAGCGTGGCGAAGCATACAGGCAAAGCCCATGTCACTAGATCTATTCAATATACCCTCTACGAACAGGCGATTCGACTAGATCTACTCAATATTCCACCTACGAGCGGGTGATTCAAGTAGATCTACTCAATATTCCACCTACGAGCGGGTGATTCGAGTAGATCTACAAAACATGGCGAAATATACTTAAATTTTTAGTGAGCAAACTACTTATCTGTCGCTGATGGCCCGAAGCAGCATGCTCTCAAGAGCAAAAAGATCCACATAGCCGCTGCTTTTGTTGAATACTGGAGAAATCTCTTCCATACGTAACTTCTAGTCGTCCCACGGACGGCGCCATCTGTCGTGGCTACGGGCCAGACAGTAGATAAGGGGACTAGTAGAAGGAGAAAAGGAGAGCTAGATCTGTAGGAGAGTTGGTGATAATGAGAGGATGTCCCTCCTCCTGTCCCTCTTGGGGGTTTATATACATGAGTGGGGTAGAATGGGGACCCCTTGGTACTTACAAAGGATGAGGGTACATTGGTATATTTACACTGGTATATTCCTCTACACTATTGGGACTATTACATGTTGGATTAGTTGCACGGCCCAGTCACGGGGGGTTGGTCCACCCCCACAACAGGGGGGACTAGAGCAAATCACCCAATGGCCAAGCGACAGAGCTCCAGTCGCCCGACCCTCGGGCGACTAGACCCAGTCGCCCCCCTTGGGCAATTGGCTCCAGTCGCCCCCCCCCCCCATTGGGCGATTGGAGCTCTGTTGCCTACCCAGAGGGTGACTGGAGCTATGTCCCCCATGAATTTCGTACATTTTGTCAATTTTATAGTTTATAACTGGAAAATAATCTACTGGATTTGTAATAAAAGTTTATGTTCATTATATGTTGTAGGTGCATAACAAAATTTGGGGAATTTTTTTAAGAACGATTGACTTTAGAATGATCAGTACGTACGATGGTAAGTGATATTGTGATGTTACTGAGAATTCTTATACGGACAAAATATGTTTAGACGACTTGCTATGTGAATCATTGAATGCGAAAAGACAAGATAATAAGCTTGTCTGAATTTAAATAGACTTCATAATACAGTTGGGAGTAATATGCCACGTACTTTTTGATTACATGCATAACATATAGCATCATGTGCGACTAACCCACCCAACTATTCGTACAACCTACTGTGTGGACCGGGGTCATTTTTCCTTCCTTGCCAGCTCGGCATTGAACTCCTCAGCGGCCTCTTTTGCCTTGGTCGCCATTTCCATCTTTCTCTCGCACTCCCTCTCGCGAGCCTCTCGCTCCCTACGCGTGCATGCCTCGAGATGAGCTTTCATGTCGCGTTGTAGACGTAGGGTTTGCTCGTTCTTGTGGCGCTTCTCCTCCCAGATCTCCAATGACCTTGCATCATTCCACTCCCTGAAGTCAAGGGCCCATTGGTCCTTAGGGTCGATCTCAAGATCGATCCATTTGTGGTAGCCGCATAGGGGTTCCGGGGACTGTAAATATAGGGGAGAGGTTGTTAGTGCGTACTGTGAAGGAGAAAAGATAGGGGAAAATGGTGCACCTGGTCCTTACTGGTTGCCAATAGGTTGCGGTGTCTAGATGGCGGTCGGGCTAGTCACTGGAGTAGTTTGCGCAACCCCAGTAACGCATACCTAGGCTGATGCGGTGCTTAGACTTGAAGAACTTGCACGTAAACCCCAGTAACGTTTGGGATGGTGTTGTTGCTATGGGGCCCATCATTGCGGGGAGCTGACCTCGTACCACGCTGGGCTTGTTCTACCCGGGCCGCAGCAGCACTTATTTTCTCATCGCGGGTGGTAGCTGACCATGCTAGGTCGCGGGTCTCCTCCCATTGCTTCATCATCATTTCCCATTGCTTCTTCTACCTTTTGTCCATCCCGGTGTGGTGAAGGAAGTGTGGCGTAGTGTAAACCTAACTGTCCAACACTAAAATGCTGGCGGAGTGCAAACTTGACTGTCCAACGGGGGTCGAATCTCCAGGCCACGCGTGGTGTGCGTGTCCAGACCACTCCCAGCTCAGCTGGCTTGTCCGCGCTCCCCGTAGGCGGCACATGACAGGAAGTGCGATGCAGGAGGTCCACATGCTCATCCAACAGGGCGTACCGCCAGTCAGACTCATAACCATCACGAGTCATACATGCAAAAAGAGTTCAAGTTAGCACTTATAAAGAACCAAAAAAACATTGCATGTAAACTAACAGTAAATAGAACTTGTAAGTAAATAAACAGAGCAATACTACGCTACCAGCACAACACCAACTACATTACAGAAAAGGGGGATGTAACATAGCAGTTGTACAAATGGTATATGAAATATACGATACATTTAGTACAACATTCCGCATATCATAAGTGCGTACTAAACAAACACAGTTTACAATGTAAATTTATTTCTAGTCTCCAACAACTAGTAGTACACACCATGCCGCTCTGCCTACTCATCAGCACATGCGTTGCATCGTCTAGCTGTGTGCCCCTCCTGACTGCACCGCCCGCAACGTGCACCAAATGCTCCAGTTTGCGATTCGTCCATATCATTTCTAATATGTCAGCTCTGTCGCTGACCCTTCCCACTCTTCAGTATGTTAACATCTAGAATCCAGGTCCTCGCTGCAATGTCCAAGGTGGCGAAGTTTTTGACAACCTTGAACCCCCGGAGCTCCCCACACCAAACATGCAGTATCCTCTCCTTAAAGAAGTACTCCGATATGAAGTTTGAAGGATCTATGCCCACGGTCCCGCATGCAGCGAGGACATGAGAGCATGGCTTCTGTAACAGCTTTAGCTTGTTGCACGTGTAGCTTGGTTCGTTTGCATGATCTCCAAGGCATACCTCGTGGGTAACAAGGGAACGAGCCGTTCCAAATCCGACTCTATCAAGGAGTACCACGTTGAAACGATGCTCCCTGTTGCCCATGACTTGCACTGTGTGCAATTGACCCTTCTGTGCCTTCGTCTCCATGTATGCCATAATTTTCAACAAATACAGTGCTCGAGGATTGGCCGCATGAAGTGCGGCATTCACGTGTCTCTCCCTGAAGTAGCCGATTGTGCTGTGAAGAACACCTTCCATAATGGCGACAAGTGGCTGAGAACGGAGGCCCCTTAGAACCCAATTGTACACCTTGACAAGGTTAGTCGTGATTATGCCATACCTTGCGCCGTGCGTGTCATACAACATCGACCACTTCTCCAATGGTTCTTCCTTGATCCACTGTGAGAAGCACTTGATGTTTTGTGAGCTCCTCCTTCTTGGACCAATTGGGTTAGGCTCATCGAGTGCTGGCAAGCATTCTACTTATGCCGCACCAGGCATGACCGGCCCCTTGCTCCTCTTGTCGATGTGCTTCCTACTGTGCTCATCCAACAACGCCCACAAAGCATCAAATTTTCTCCACTGATTCTGCATAGCCGGCCTCTTGAATAGCTTCATCAACGGTCTTTTCGGAAACTGCTTGAAAGAGTTCGCTCCTAGGTGACGAATGCACCACATGTTCCTCATGTCCGACCAAGAAAAGGGCTCCTCGGGGTCTTCCTAAAGTTTTCTTATAGCCTTTACAATCCCGGCGTGGTGATCATGGATTACGCATACACCAGGACAAATGTCGACAACTCCAACCCTGACATGTCTGAGAAACTACAACCAGCTTTCATAATTCTCACTTTCCACGAATGTGATGGCCAGCGGTAATATTTAGTTTTTGCCATCAACGCCTGTGGCCATCAGGATCTGCCCCTTGTATTTGCCTGTCAGAAAGGTCCCGTCAACTGAGATCACCGGCAGCATGTGCCTGAATGCCTCGATGCAAGCACCAAATGCTAACAAGACTCTCTGCAACACCGCATATCCTGGTGGACTTGTGGACGGCTTGTCCTGCACAGTGATATACGTGCCTGGGTTCCTGTCCTGCAACACCTTAAACATACGAGGAAGATTGTCGTACACCGCCTCGAAAGACCCGAAACATTTTTCCAACACCTTCTGCTTGGCACGCCACACCTTCCCATAGCTAATCTTGTACTTGAATTTATTCTCGATAGCTACCACGATATGTGTGGCCTTCATGTTTTTCTTCTCCACTATCTCTCCATACATCAAATTGGCTATAAAGGCGAACGTTAGGTTACGATACCTCGCCAAAACACTATTGAGAATGCAAGAGTGCGGCTCCATCTTAGACACAATCCAATGAGTCTCATACTTGGGTCTATGTGTGTGCACCCTCCAAGGACAACCAGTCTGCTTGCACTTCACAGTGTACTGCTCCTGGCTTGATTTCATGACCCAAAAAGTCCACTTCATTGAAAGGGCCCACAGCTTGATGGCATCAGGCAGCGCTGCCTTGTCAGCAAACATAAAATGCAACCGAATCTTTGTCTCATGATACTCCCATACTGATTCATGCTCATCATGGTGGAAACACCCTCAGCATCAAACTAGTTCCATTCCTGTAGGATAGGATCTTCATCCTCATCCGAACTGTCCTCGTCGTTGTCCTGTATGGCTTCCTCTTCAGCCCATGTCGTCTTGTCATCACAGTCCATCTGCTGTATGATCTACTCAATATGCTCCCCTTCTTCGGCTTGTCCTATTCCCTCTCTATGGCTTGACCATTGTACCTCTCCTCCATGTACCGCATCGGCTTCATCACGAGCAACTTGATCATCTTCACTAACATGCGGGCCGCCCGAGCTGCTACCACCTCCCGGAGCAAGGCCCAACGCATGACCTTGCACAGCTTCTAATGAGCACAGTTGCACAAGCAGGATACACTCGTATCCACAGTGCCGGCACCCTTGCACAAAGCGCTTCCACGCAGCAGTGCACAGAAATGTCCTCAACTCCCATCTGATGTCCGTGGGACACCGGCTCTAAAGCCCTTTCACGATGACGCTGCACACCTTGGGGTTCAATGAAAACTCCGAGTCAGCCAATGCATCACATCTGAGATTCAAGCATTATCGCCATTCGGATGTACTAGAGTGACTTTCGGAAAACCGCTCAAATCCACACCATTCGGACCTTCATGAACGGTTCCAGCACCATAATGCACTCTGAATGTAGTGGCTATGGGCATTGTTAATGTCGGCATGCATATATGTTTCAATTTTGCGACATGTCAAATCGCATTGCACAATACCAAAGTATCGACATACTGCAATTCATATTTTGTCGATCATTCGCATGTCATAACCCACTACAATAACCTCATACTATGAACTTTCTATCGGTTTTTCCAACATTTTTCCACTACAATAACCTCATACTATGAACTTTCTATCGGTTTTTCCAACATTTCTGCATACGAATTAATTAAATTCTAACAAAAATATTTACTGAATTTTTTAATACGTACAAATTTCAGCGGACGATTAATTTGTACATTACGGTGACTGAATTTTCTACAACTATAATTTTGTATGCATGCAAATTTCCTACCGATGCTAATTTTCTAAAAATATGTTCCCTAAATTATACACAACTACATGCTTCTACGGCTGTTAATTTTCTAAAACTATATTTTTAATAAATTTTGTGTACAAAATATTTAACTATTTCTATCTACATCTACACCTACTATTGCTTTTTCCTCTTCTCTCAGTTTCTACGCCTGCTAATTTCCTATAACTATGTTAACTAAATTTTCTATACTAAAAATTTTACTAAATTTTCTATACTAAAAATTATACTAAATTTTCTACATCTATAATTTTACTAACATTAACATTAAATAAAAAATATACTGCAAATACAATATACCAAATAAAAATACCTAAATTTAGTTCTTCCTCTTCTCTCCTCCCACTCCTCCTTCCTCCCTCTCCTCTCCTCCTCCTCCTCTCCCCCTCCTCTCCTCTTCTCCCTCTCCTTCTCTTCTCCCCCTCCTTCCTCTCCTCTTCTCTTCTCCCCCTCCTTCCTCTCCTCTTCACCTCTCTTTTCTTCTCTCGGTCACTCGGCTAGTTTGCAGAATGGGTGGGGCCGTGGCCACCGAGCGCACGACCCTTTTTAACCCCCCTGTCACCCAAGCGTTGGGCAACTGGAGCTCTAGTCGCCCAACTGTTAGGCGATTGGAGCTCCAGTCGCCCAACACTCAGGCGATAGTAATTATTCGCCCAACCATTACCAGATTGGCCGCGTGTCGCTTCCTCGTTGGGTGATTGGCTCCAGTCGCCCTCCCGTTGGGCGACTGGAGCCTATTTATGTAAAAATGTTGCCGCGCATATATTTCTGTAATTTCAAATAAAAATAGATTATTCGTACAAAAAATTCTTATATAATAAACAAAAATTTATTTGAGAATGATCAAGAACACCCTCTTAACTAGCAACTTGGTATATATGACGATTCATATTATTATAATAGTTGGGTGTTGCTCAAGTGTCACTATCAAATAGTTATGACTCACAATATATCCATGAAGTTATCATTTAAAAAAGTAAGATGCTGCTCAAACCAAGCATATATTGGTTATACTACATGTTACATTCTTATCAAATTATTGATTCAAAGAGATATGATACACATAAAAAAGGTATTCAACATCATACAAGGAAGGTAATGTGTGAAGAATTATTTCATAACTACAAACTAACCCAGCGAGTTGCCTCTTTGTCACATTACAGGGAAATAATGTCTCAGCTGAGATATGAATGGGTCACACAGATGAGCTCTTGGAAATTACCCCAACTACGGGAGGGAAATTCCGAGCGCTTCAATCATAATTTTCCATCAACAGAATTGTAACAAGGCTTGCTCAATTTACTCTAGCAAGCAAAGAATAAAAAGGAAAAAGCTCATGTATTAAATGGGCTGGCTTACTACTTCAATTATATGATGCCTAAAGATACATGGGTAAGATAATCAGATTACATGTCCCAAAAAGAAATGAAGATCATCAAAAGTATTAGATCCGGATGTGGAATCTCTAAGCAATTCAAATATATTGGACCTGGGTACCAGATCACAGGAATATTCAAGGATATCAGATTATCAAATAATTCAAAAATAAGTCTCGATATGAGACCACTAAAAGATTCAAAAATATTAGATCTGGGTGATATACCCCCCAAATGATTCAAAGGTAGCAAATCTGAATAATAAGTCACTATATGAGAACTATTGCATTATCAAAATCAGATTACATTAATACAGAACAAGAGATTGCATGTAGCCACAAAAGGCAAGTGAGAAGAGAGAATAATTATCCAGCCATACCACAAATACATAATATTGAGAGCAGAGATAGACCTCAAACTCTTCAAAAGGCTTACAAACACGTACCCATAAAGACATTTCTCTCCAAAGTATCATAGACCAAGTTCTAGTCTATGTCATTTATGGCACACTAGAACAGATTCTTCAATCTGATCTTGGGACTACAATAAAGGAAGCTTGCAAAGGAATGACATTTCTCAGGGGAAGATATAAAATTATCTTCTATTCTACTCTTCCAAGGTTTACACCACCAATTAGGCCTACAATGCATGATGTTTACATTCTCAAAGGATGTTTCATCTTTCCTGCTGAAAGAACTGGTATTCTGACTGAAGAACAAAAAGAACCCTTCTCTCAGGATACAAATCATGATAAGTGACGATGGTTTAACGAAGCTATGAAAATTGAAGATAGCATCTATCTAGACACCACATGCCAAATGGTTTTCCAAAACCAAATAATGAAGATATTCTATGGTGGAAATGGTATTTTACACAAAGGTGTTGGGCACCTAATAAAATTCAATTATGGCGAAGACACGTTGATTTGAAAAGAATATCGAAAAATGCTGAGTTAGTATGAATCACTCCAACCAGATAAAGTTGAAGGCACAACCTCTGCACCAATGATAGTAGATGACGACAGTGAATGACGATAATTGTTCGCTGAGAGTCCTCTCCGACAACAAGAATAATTGTAAGGACAATTATATGAGTACTATCTACTATTGCAGATAGAATTTGAACTATTGTAGATGGAATAAAGTCTAGTCAAAAGTGTCATCATGGCGAATATTCTTCACGGAGGTCTAAAACTTCATCATAACTCACTGAAGTCTAAAGCATCATCATGAAGAATAATATTGACAGTCAAAAGGCGCCAACATGGGGAATCTCTACCCATGCTTATCCCAGGGGTGGCGACCCCTATATAAAAGGCATGAAGCCAAGCTTGAAGGGCATCACAAAAACATTGCAAAAACAACCACAACACTCAAGACACTTCGCCTCCACCACCATTCCATCAAAGTCTCCACTACCACTCCACGACTTAGTGTAAATAAGTAGTATCTATACTAAATAAAGATTCGATCTTGTGAGTCAGAGTGTGTAAGCTTGTAAAATATATGTGTGGTTTGTATAATTAAGAACTTGTATCTAGTTTCTGGTGTATTACACAGAAGGATCTACCTTCTATCTATCAAGATATATGAATGAATGCCAGAATGATTTCCTTCTCAGAACTCTCTTTGTTTTAAGTTTATTCATTCTATTTTAAGTTCTTTATATTACTTATGTTCTTTTTATTCTGTTCTTCATTTATGTTCTAAGTTCTTTATCTTCTATATGTTTTACATATTTTCTATTCTTTACTTATGTTGTAAGTACTTTATGTTCCATATGTTATTACTTATGTTCTAAGTTTCTGTTCTATGTTCATATTACTTCATTCTAAGTTTATGTTCTTTCTTCTGTATTATATATGTTCTAATTTATGCATATGTTCTTTCATTTGTGTGTTGTATATGTTTTAAATATTGTTATGCCTTAAGTGTTTATGTTCTTATTTACTAGTTATCTTCTTGTTCTTATTTACTGTTTGTTATTTATGTTCATGATTTAATATTAATTAAAAAAATAAAAAATAAAAATATATCATCTTTTCAACTTGCATCACTCACTCTGTCCCTATCCATTCACCCGAAGCCATTCTCTACCATACATCGTAGCGACCAGATCCCTAAGTCACTGCCTGGGTCCCCATTTGCTTTAATTTGAGAGATGACATGTGGAATTTCATGTTTTTACACATGATAGGGAAAACTTAAATGCATTAAATGGAAAAAAGAACATACGCTACGTGGACGAACATTATGTAAATGTGTAGAGTACAATGGAAGAACAGCGGTGATGCCACTCAGGGGCGGATCCAACTGCAAGCAGTGCTGTCACAGGACAGCAATGCTTTTGGACCGGGCCTGTGTACCCCTATCTCATTTTGTATTGATGACAGCAGCCCAACCTACCATGTGACCTCAATGTCTCTCTAAAAGCAGCCTACAGCCTTTTTATTTGGATAATGCTCGGCCCGTCGGTGGTCATGGTGACACCATTGATGTGAAATCCTGGATCCGCCCCTGCCACTCGCTACCTAGTGAACTTCATGTTGAAAGGATGTGTGATAGTTTTTTTTTTGCATAAACCATTTTTTTTGTGACGGGGTGAAAATGATGATTATTCTAAATCTGTAATATTGACGCTTATAAAAAAATAGAATATAGCTGTGTGCCTTTTGTTCATTTTGGAAGGATAATGATACCTAATTTACCATGCCGTTGCCTATTTGGGACTTGCACATGTTGCGGTACAGATTAAAAAAATGTAGAGAAAAAAATGCTAAGTAACAAGATGAACTAATCCCAGTTTGCATAAAAAGCAAAACGCTGATGTTCCTTGTAACTTATTAAACGAACGATATAATAATTAATTTAAGGGGCTTAAGCGTTCATGCCCTCGTTTTCAAGCGAAATGGTGATTTTACCCTCATTTTTTAAACTTTGTGATTTTACCCCTGTGTTTTTGAACTGAAGGGAGAGTCTGCCTCTATTCCGTTAAAGTCAGTTAACGGTGTTAACTTTTGCACGAATAGACAAGTTTGCCCATGTGATTTTACCCCTGTTTTGTTAGAGAACTTTGTGATTTTACCCCTATTTCGAAATTGAAGTTTTGACATATTTGGTAGGGATCTTGTCAACAGAATTAGACACAAATTTATGCATTCGTTTTATTAATATAAATCTGGACAAAATTTGTCAAATTTTGCAAAATTTGGACAGCATTTATGCCAAAATTCAAAGAAACATAATTTTTTATCACACAACTTGCATGTAAACATCAATATATACTAACATTTTATTACCCTTTTTTTCATTTTTTACAGAATGTCCATACGAGTAGCTCCAGTCTTAAATATACATGGAACACCTACAACATACAGTGGCATTGTACTATTGCATGACGACCACAAAATCGGCCCAAACTGCACCAGAGTTCGGCAGGAACATGTTCTGGTGTGACTTGGTTAGACGACGCAAACAACATGAGCTAAGAGGTTACTTGGCTGCGGAATAGATAACATAGCACCCGCATAATCTTATAGCCCCAGCGAGCATGTTGATTCAGTATCTGAAAGAACAAAAAAATGGATATTTTAGAAGTATGCTATCGACAGCAACTGATCTCTCCTTCCTCCACTTCGGCATCCACCGAGGGTGATATGCTGTCCTCCATTTCATGTTCAACCTCTTCCTCAAGATCTTTCTTCATGAAAAGGCCAAGCCTCTCCAGCGGGCTTCCAAGGCCAGGTGGCAGTTCAATCCCATCGACAAAATCGACAATTAATTTGCCAGGGGGGTTCAGTTCCCACTTTTTGCTCAAGTTCTCCAGGTCCTTCAGAAAGTCACTGTTGTCAATATCAACAGTCTTCTTCATCTATACAAAAGGAGAGGAGATTAGCTATTGTGTACATCATGCATAGAAACTTGCCGGTCAGAAAATGGCAAGCAGGTAGTACCATGTGTAATGCCAGGCGAGCTGCCTCTCTTTCCTGCTCCCTCTTCATCCTCATTTCTTCTTCTAGCTTTAATTGTGCAGCAGCTTCAGCAGCCTTCACCTGGGCCTCAATCCTTGCTTTCTCTGTAATGTGTAATTCAGAAAGGAAGCCATGCAAGGTAAGCATCCACAGAAATGACGTAACTCATGTGTACAAGTTCCCTGAGGAGTATTTACAAGCACTCAATATTCAAGTTTATGATACAAAAGGATGCACACATAAATATCAACATGTGGTTACCTAAATGTCAGCATAACTACACAAGTAGAAATAAAACTCAATAGGATGGCAAATCTCAGTCAACCACAATCCACAGTTCCTGTAAGACCAAAGAAATATGAAAACACCGCCCTATCACTCTTATCAATTCAGCACTGCTTCAAGAAGTAGAAATAAAACTCAATAGCATATACATGTTGTCAGTGATCTACTTCAATAGATAGTGCTCTGCTCACTGGATAACGCAAAACCACAGGGCGCAAACTACAGAGGCGGGGCACTGCTCACCAGAGGTGGAGGCTGCGCCGGCGGCGGGAAGGTGGAAGCTCCGAGTAGACGGCGCGGCGACGGGAGCTCATTGCATTGTAATCAGCATTGCATTGCTTGACACACATCACTACAAGCTCATATAAACTTGAATCCATAAATTTCCCCCTCGTTTCATGTAATTTCTGCAAGGAAGCATTTGAGTTTTCCTTGGGTTCATTAGTTTGATTATCTGTAGCATCACTTGAATTCCCTCTTCTTCGCACAATCTTTTCCCTGCTCTTGCTTGTTTTCCTCTCAAAGCCACCATGTGCATCAACAAGCTCCAATATTTATTTTTCTAACATTTCCTTTGGTTCATTAGCAACCTTCTGTAGTTTTGAAGTAGCAAAATCGACAAAACCTCAATAATTCCAAGTATAGCAAAGTTATGACAATGAGCCATCTCCAAAGGTGAAGAAAGAGAGCCAGCTTCTTGGGTTTGTCCTCGTTGATCTGGTTTGAATCAAATATACAAATAGTAAGCACAGAAACAAATGTCCTGTCAAATACTATTTTTAAGAACTTAAGCTCAAATGGTGTATCACAAACTTTCTGTGAGGCATTTCCTCAAGTACATTTGGGTTGAAGGTTGAAGGATACACCAAAGGATCTGCGTCGGTGAAGGACGCCGACAATCTACTTGGTGAATCTCTGATTGGCCACTGAGAGCTAATTATTTTTGGATCCTTGATCCCAGCAGGTGCAACGACACATAGGGAGTAGTGGGTGGGGGGATCCAGATTGATAGAGAAGGGGAGGATACACAGCAGCCAAAGGAGGCGGCGTGTTGGCCAAAAAGGCAATAGACACCACAACCATGAGAGGAATGTTTATTGTAAAGGGAAACTCATCAATTCTTGCTGTGCCAACTATGAACAAAACCACTACCAAGAAATCAAAGGTGGACAGTACCATAGCGAAGCCCAAGGAGGACAAGCTCTAGCTGAGGACGACACCAAATCGGCGAGGCGGAGTCTCCAAAGAAGGAGCTTAGGTAGTAAATCTAATGGGATCAAGCAACTCTGATGAAGGCAAATAGCTCGCTGTCACCTCTTCTTTCTTGCACGCACCAAGAGGAGACGAGAAAAGTGGCTTCAGGTCTCGATCCGGGAGCACCAGAGGAAGAAGGCGCAGGCAAGTAGACGGCGCGGCGACGGGACGACCTGCCGGAGCGAGGCGGACGTGGGTGCCGCGCCTGGGGGCCGGCCGCGAGCCGCGCCGCTCCTGGAGGCTGCCGCGCGCCGCGCCTGGGTGCCGCGCCGCTCCTGGAGGCCGCCGCGCGCCGCGCCTGGGTGCCGCGCCGCTCTTGGAGGCCGCCGCGCGCCGCGCCTGGGTGCCGCGCCGCGCCTAGGGGGCTGGCCGCGAGCCCGCCTCTGCAGCTCGCCGCGCGCTCGCCTCTGCAAACCCTAGCGCGGGGAGGCCAAACCGACCGAGAGACCGAGCGAGCTGGGTGTGGGATTTTGTGGGAGCTGAATGGATAAGGCAATATAAGGGTATTTTAGTCTTTTCGTGTGGTGTTTCTTTTTTTACCATTTAATTCTCCAGTCTTAACGGTGTCACAAAACAGGGGTAAACGGAGTCTTCATTTCAAAATCGCGAGGGCAAAATCACAAAGTTAAAAAAGTAGGGGTAAAATCACATTTGCAGTCGATAACAGGGGCAGAAACACCAAATTTGGCTGCCGCATGTGGCTTTTGAATTCTTCGTGTGAGATATTACAGAGTAACTAAAACTCATGTTCAGTTTTTGCCGATATAAATGAAGTCGGTACAGTGTGTACTATAATTAACTAGTAGATCCCATCTTAAAAACACTCCGTTTAAAAGCTAGTTACTGTAGAAAAGCCAAAAGCTCAAAAATAACAGGCCCGGTATCAACTTGTTCTCAGCACATGGGCATTTAGAGCCTGTTTGGCTGGCTTCCTGGGCGCGTGCGCCTGGCCAGGACCGTAGCTAGGGGCATGCCAAAATGCAGCTTGGTTACCGCCTGGCTGGCTCCTAGGCCCAGACGACCAAAATGGTTGGCCTGGCAGGCAACTTCATCTGCATTAGTTTTTTTTATCTATGGCTCTACTTTTATCTTATCAATTTTAGGCATGTATTTCTAACCAAACACTATTTCTCAGGCTTACCTGACTAGAAAAAAATTATTAAAATACTAAACTACCTTCAGGCACCATTTTTTATCAAGCAAGGGACGAGTGCACTAACCAAACAAGCACTTATCCCAGGACTGTGTTGTCCTGAAGTATCCAGTCTGCTTAATCTCTACTAATATAGGGGGTGTTTGGGACTGCTCCACAAACTCTGCTCCACAAACTCTACCGTGGAGCAGCTCCACAAAAAACCTAGAGTTTGTGGAGCACCCCTTTAGGTGCTCTCACAACTCCACATTTTTTTTCTCGAACAGAGTGCGTGGAGCTGAACCTGTTTGGCTAAAAAACATAGAGCGGAGCTGAAAAACGTGGAGTGGAGCAGTCCCAAACACCCCCATAATATGGGAGTTTATCTGTTCACCTTTCTCTCCATACATGCAGCGCACCCACAGGCACCCTCCCTCCTTGTGCAACCGCCGCGCCCCTCGCACAAACTGCCACACTGCATCCAAGCACTAGCCAAATCTCCTCTCGCTCCCTCCCCTTCGCCATCTCCCTCTCCCTCTCCTCCCCTCTGTGTTGCGCGCCTCGCCGCTGCTATCGCCCCTCCCAACTCCGCACCTCCACCGCCACGCCCCGTCCCCTGACCTCTCCATCTAGCTCTCCCCCGCCCCTCCCTGCCCAACCTCTCCACATGTTGCAGGCAAGGAAGAATAGGGCGGTGGTGGTTGCCAATGTCGGTGTTGGAACTACGGTCGGTGTAGCTAATGCTACTTGGCGTCACCCTCGTCACTGCCTCATTCCACATCGGCACCCTCTTCCACTCCTCCCCCGCGCTCATACTGCCCTCATCCAGCTCCCGATCGCCCAATTCCTCCAAGTCCCTAGGTACCCCTCTACCCTCTAGCAGTGCAGAGCACGTGTCTGTGCCGATCTGCTCCTGGATTGCATTTTCAACTCAGTTCTTTGGACTTCTCAACCATATTCGGGCATGATCATGCAATTTCTTAATCCAACCACATTGAGAGACCTAGAAATATATCTCCCATTATAAAGGAGGGCCAAATTCCATCTTGATCGCTCATATTTCTCTGCATGTTTTATAATAAATGCAAAAGCTAACTTTATGACCACCCAATTACGGAGTAGTGTTTGGCAACACCTAAGTAAACTATTATACATGTAGGAAATGATGACGATATCAGATCTAAGAATCTTACGTACACTATTTATGAGATCAACTGATGACATTTATGAATATAATAGTTCCTGCAGTGTGTCATGGCGGATCAATCTAACACCATATTTTCTAACATGTATCCACATTACTGATTTGATATCTCATATCCATTATCCGTGAAACATGATCATCAATCAATACATGCACTGATCTGTAAATAATAATTGTCCGACATAATGACATAAGATTAGGGATAATTTAGAATAACATCGAAATATGAATAAAGAGTTCCACGAACAAGCTAGTCACATACTTGTTGATTAATATGAAAGACATTTATTCAAGGTACAAAATAATATATTATTAAAAAACATAAATATAGAAGTATAAATATAGAAGTGATACAATCTTATTCATAATTGCCTCGAGAGTATATCACTAACTAACAGAATGGTGATTCTGACATTACCCATGCTAACATTCATGTAACTGAACTACTAACGTTCGGCGATCTCATTCTCAGCTGTCACACCACCTATTGAATATGTATAGCTCGCTTGGAAGCATATAGTACTATAGTGGCTGGTATTATTTCGTCCTTGTAGGTTTTAGATAGATAACGGTTCCACGTAGAGTGACGATATCATATCTTTGATTGTGTGGGAGAAAGTGAACGCATCGGTTTTCTTGTACATGTAATCTCCTGTCCTTGCAAAATCAACAATTGTTCGTGCCACAATCGTAGGTTGTTCTGTCGGTGTAAGGTATTTTTTCATCATATCCTTCCATGAATCTTCTATCAACTTCTTTATCTTCTCACATGCATCATGCATCGTTGCTCCATGCTGCAGCATGTAACATTGCACAGTAGAAGCGTGGTGCTCCCCTGTTTGCTCACGCTGCAATTAATATTTGATAGCAAGAAATGTTAAATAGATTCAGTTAGCAAGTATTATGACAATGTCTTTAATTACTTGGGTACTTTCGAGCTACAATCATCTAAATTAAAGAATGAAAGTGGTGCTAAGATGCATAAATACATGTAATGGTGCGGCTACGCATATGTAAAGACCGAGAAAGACCTTTGTTGATGCAATGTCATTGGAGAGTCGTACGAATGTTGTGAATTACCTGAGAAGCTCTGGATAGGTCAAAAGCCAGTCAAGAGTTTCCTTTGTTATGTTGTCACCCATCCCAACAAATGAAGAACATGCTAGTTGAAAGGCTCCAGTAGTGGACCTTGACAGTTCTAGATGTTCATTGATTGTTTTTGGAACATGATGTTCATCTCGCCATTTTATCTCCTGAGAGTATCCCCGAACCAACATCTTTAACTGCAATGAAGATAGAAATGCGACTTCATCTTATATGTTCATATAATTGTCAAGAGATATCGATTTCTGAAAGAAAAATAAACGATTAACCCAAACGAAGATCTTAAATTCATGATGCTCCTTTAAAAAACAATGGGCCCCTTGATCTCTAATTCAAGGTCACAAATTTGGATGATAATTATGAAGAAAACATCCGGATGATACCTATACACTCCCAACTTAATTTCAACACATGCATTTGAGCCTTGACTTTACAGGTGTCAGAGCAAAAAGGACCAAGAAAAGATTCCAGGACATGCTTGCGAGCCTACACTTCATATTCGTAGACAACGGGGTCAGAGCAAGCAGGACCAAGAAAAAAAATTTTAGCCGCCGGGGTCAGAGCAAGAAGGACCAAGTAAAAATTTTTAGCCGCCGGGGTCAGAGCAAGATGGATCAAGGAATCCAACACATGCATGCATGCCTTGATCGGTACAGTTCATATTTCTAGGCGGCGCAGATCGGCAGCGTTGCCTATCTAAATTCATAATTTTTTATATCATATTTATTTGAATTTTTAAATATAGCAAATAATTTTAAAAATTATAAAATTTCATGCACAACCTCCTGACACAACGTACTTTATTGTGTAATATTTTGATAATTTTATTCACTCTGAATGTTACTCAAAAATTTGTACGATTTTGATATTTGTAGGAGTTGTTATATATAGCAAACGAGCTCCAAAAATTACAAAATTTTATGTGAAGCCTCTCAACACAATCAACCTAATTGTGTAATTTTTTAATAATTTTATGTGCTCTAAATTTTCCATGTTAATTCATATTATTTTAATCATAATTAGCGATATGCGATGCTCATTTAATTAGCCTGCAAGAGTGATTACAATTAGTTTGTAAATTATAAATCAAGGTAATTAGCGATATGCGATGAGGTATCTTTTGCAATGCGCGACCTCTGTTCTTTGGACATATGTCGACCCGTTTCTGCTATCTTTCCTTTCCCGCTGCGTCCTTTGCACGATTGTCACTTGTCCGTGTCGTCCCCCCTCATGCGCTCTCTCATTCCCACTGATATCGTTATGTTTGTTTCTTGCACCCTCACATGTTCCCTCATCTCCACATTTGTCAGTATTACCATGCCGTCCCTCTCACCCGAAGTGCTGCGCATCTACAAGGAGTCCTTAATTTGTGAGGTGAGCACATCGGGTTCCCATTTCGCTTGGCCATAAATACGAAGCTCTCATTGTTGGTCATCCATTATCTCAGTCGCTCATCGTGAAAGCTCATTTTTGCAATCGTCGCTAAAAATTAGGAGTGCACATCTAATTATTTTGAGAAGCTAGTCCATATCTCATTAAAGATGCGGCAGAGGACACGGCAGTGTTGATTGCTCTCCCGAAAGATATGTAATTGTTTATCGCATGCTTTCGACATTATTCCTATAGTCCTAGTTAATTAGTGTTATTTAGTTAGTCGTAATTAATGTAGTTTGTATTATGAAGTAAGTAGGTCGTAGTAATTTAGACATTATTTTACTATTTTTGTAATTGTATGGTACCCATAATTTGTTATTGTATGGTAGTATGTAATTAAGCAGTCATAATTACTGTAGTGGTAATTAGTTAGTGTTAAATAATGAGTTAGTGCCAAGGACAATGGTAATAAATCACTCGTAATTTTTTCAGATGAATAATCAAATTGTCAGTATTTAATGAATTATTCATACATGTAATCACTAACTTCCATGCTGCTTGTCATCATTTTTTTGTTGTAATGCTTACTGAAGATCTGGTTGTTGTGGCTTTAGGTAGTTGCAGACATGGAACACTTGACAATGTTCTACAGCGTGGTCTTGTACGAGCTGGACCTATTGACATGCCAGTACAAGGTGCTCCGGGCCGAGGGGCTTGACGTCATGAATATTCATGAGCTACGAAGCTGCATCCGTAGGGAGTTCACCATGGAGGCAATGGCGATGAAATTTGCGATTGAGGGGATCACCTGCATGAATAGCGTGTGGGAGCTCGTGAAGGTGAATGGCACCATAGCATGGAGGTAGTATATGCAAATTGCCTCTCAGCCCGAGACAACCTGCATGACTATGTCCTCCCTATGTCTGCATTTCGGCCATACTGGTTGAACCCACCTGTTTGGCATCAAGTAGTAGTTAGGACTGATGTCCTCCCTCCTTTCCAGGGGAAGGTCTTCCTTTGGCGATCCTGCTCCGATTAGCCCCTCAATGTGTGCCATGCTATGTTACTGTATGACGAAGAAGGTTCTTCTTCCTACAAGAAGCGAAACATAGTTTAGATGAGTGATGAGCGATTGTGAGAGCTCCGTATTTGAAGCCGAGTGAAAAGAGAACCCGGTGTGTTGCCACTAAAAATTACAGACACGTTGTCGACATGCAGCACTACAAGCGATGGGGACATCATGGTAAGAGTGACATATGTGCGCATGAGAGAGCGGGTGAGGCGGAATAACTTGGATAGATTGACATTTGTGTAGGCGAGGGGGGCCGGTATGGTTGAGCCAACACATGTCCGAATGAGGGAGTGGGTAAGGAGACAATATGGATAGACTGACATTTGTGTGGGCAAGGGGGGTAGCACCAAGGGGCGACATCCCTCCTCCACACATTTGTCACCCCCTTGCTCCTATCCCCCTTGCGCGCTCCCTTCTTCAGACATGTGTTGGCTCGTCCATGCCATCCCCCGTTCCCAGCTCCCTCGCATGCACAAATGTCAGTGTATCCATGTCATCCCCCTTGCCCACGGTGCTGCATGTTAACAATGAGTCCATAATTTCCTGTGACAATGCACCGGGTTCTCTTTTCCCTTGGCCTCAAATACAAAGTTCTTGCAATCCCCCTACATTGTTCTCCTTCATGTCCTCAAATATTTGTCCCCATTCTCTGTACATTTGCCAATCGGAAGTTCTGAGAAAACAAATGATACATTTTTTCCAAAGAAAACCTGAGTAATCACTTTGCTTAGCTGGAAAATGGAAATACCACAGTGTTAACCGTGGAACTACCGGTGAGCAGAAGGACCGGAACTCTCGAGCAGTACTACCGATATTTGTAAGTTCTGAAAATCTGAGCGGTACATTTTTCTAGAGAGCGCCAAGTTTTGGGCATGAGACAAACAGAAGTACCGCTCTAGAAAATGGAACTAGCGAAAGTCAGAACTACCGCGATTACAACGGTGGTAGTACCACACTGACTTTCAATGGCTAGTTTAGAAGCTCTGAAATAGCCGTTACTATTATGTTAGAGTAGGTGTGGTAGTTCCTCAATTTGTACAGCGGTACTATCTCTTTCCTTGATTTTTCGGGATTGTTTTTTACAACAGCTATATTTGGTTGGTGGAAGTATAAGTACTACCCCACCTACTCAAGAACACATATTAGAGACTCCACTAGTATAGTGCCCGTGCTAACGCTACGGTAAAATACAAAACAAGATAAAATTTGTAAAAAATAAAACGAACAATCAGATTCATTAAGATTCACGTCTCATATATTGTATAACCAAATATTTTTGTCGCATAATAAATGTCACATAACGACTGATCCTTTGAGGAGACGACAACATCATTGGACTCACCCACCGACGACTTTCTTCATCCCCACATTGTTTAAACTTGAGGCTACAAAGAAAACAAATATTTTTGTCACATAAAGAAATATGAAACACAGTAAGCTTTTTCTTATTTTGTTTTTACATGTAATATCTATATTATGTATGACTTACTGCTGGGCCCCAGGGTATGCAATGGCCCACCCGGCATACCCTGTGGGTCCGCCCCTGCCTCTACGCGCTGGGCGGCGAGATGTAGATCATGGACAAATCTGGGTGGACTTAGATTAGGCATGACTGTGGGAGTGGTTGAGGGGGGTGGATTTAGTAAAGAAAATTTTGGTGTATTATAGAGGGGTACTTAGAGTCGTTTATGACCGATTCCGAGTGCTTACGTC
The DNA here is from genome assembly GCA_017311315.1 of Dendrocalamus latiflorus. Lineage (NCBI taxonomy): Eukaryota > Viridiplantae > Streptophyta > Magnoliopsida > Poales > Poaceae > Dendrocalamus > Dendrocalamus latiflorus. Next base: position 22,176,948 of record CM029623.1, read on the forward strand.
GTCGTACGACCACTCAAACTCGGCACCAATCGCTTTGAGTCGTTGTCGTAACTTCACTGTATCAGTTTACGACCGCTCCGCTATATCGCTGCACTGTCTTCCTTCAGCCGCTCTCGAGTTACTGTGATCGCAACTCTTTACGACCACGCAGTGATGCTGGTGATCACTGTTCACCATGGTCGAAACCTTCACAACGTGATCGTAGCCTCCTTCGACCACGTTTAATCTTCTTCTTTGCAGTCGTACGTCTTCAGACCACCTTCGACTTTGCGTGTTCGTGGTCGTAGATGCTCCCAATTACACCTGCTTTCGATTTTGCCATGGTCGACCGCCTTTCGACCACGCCAGCTAGCTTTACGACCACGATCTTCCTCCTTACGACCATCATGCAAAGTTACTGTAGCTTTGCCGTGGTCATAAGTCCTTACAGCCACGTTTACGACCGCTCAGATCTTCCCGCTAAAGTCACTGCTCCTTACGATCAATTACACCGTGGTCGTAGCCTTCAACGTGATTGCAACCCCTCTTACAACGTGGTCGTAGACTCCGTACGACCACGTACAAACTTTGTTGCAGTCGTAAGCCTTCAGATTACCTTCGATTTCTCTGGGAAGTGGTCGTACCTCTTCTCGACCTCACTGTTCACCGTGGTCGAAACCTTCACAACATGGTCGTAGCCTCCTTCGACCACGTTTAATCTTCTTCTTTGCAGTCGTACATCTTTAGACCACCTTCTACTTTGCGTGTTCGTGGTTGTAGATGCTCCCAATCACACCTGCTTTCGATTCTGCCGTGGTCGACCGCCTTTCGACCACGCCTGCTAGCTTTACGACCACGATCTTCCTCCTTACGATCATCATGCAAAGTTATTGTAGCTTTGCCGTGGTGTAAGTTCTTACGACCACGTTTACGACCGCTCAGATTTTGCCATGGTGTAAGTCCTTCCTACCACGTTTACGACCGCTCAGATCTTCCTGCTGAAGTCGCTGCTCCTTACGATCAATTACACCGTGGTCGTAGCCTTCAACGTGATCGCAACCCCTCTTACAACGTGGTCGTAGTCTCATTACGACCACGTACAAACTTTGTTGCAGTCGTAAGCCTTCAGATTACCTTCGATTTCTCTGGGAAGTGGTCGTTTCTCTTCTCGACCTCACCGTCTTCCGCTTCCGCCGTGGTTGAACACCTTTCGACCCTGTCTACAGTAGAATTGCTGTGTCGTAAATCTACTGTAGCTTTGCTGTGATCAGATTCATTAAGATTCACGTCTCATATATTGTATAACCAAATATATTTTCACCATCTAAACCAGTGTTGAGATATAACTTTCAAAACAGCACAATACCATTCCTTCCTTCCACTTAATGCAAGTAGAATTTATGGATCCTCACTCGCACCCGCGAGCTCGAGCTTGGAGTCCAGGCGAGCTCGGCTCTTTACGGTCCTACACGCAGCCCCAACTCGAGTCATCACGAACGATGGCTACTCCCAACACAACCCTAGCCGCCCAGCTCCACTCACGACGGCCGAATCGTCCACCGGCGCCGCCGCTTCCGCGCTCTGCCTGCTTTCCTTCTTCCGCTCAGGTGCGCCTGCTGCACTGCTCAGTACTCACCGCTCCTCGCGAGCCTCAAGTCCCCCTCTTTTCTTATCGGTCGCGGATACGACGACGGCTTGGTTGGTTGTAGCGTGAAGGGAAGAAACCACACAAAAAGAAACACAGTACATCAAGATCGCGGTCAAGTTCCCGTCAACTTACATGTCAGTGCATAGCCAACGAACATCTGCTACGTTAAACCATTAGCAGATGCTGCGTGCTGCATAAAAATTCCATGATTTCAAGATTTGATTACTACATATACAGGCATTACGATTGCGCACACAGCAGATTACTCCATCCAGCCAGAAGCTGCAATGCACACAGCCCATGCATCTGGAATACTCCATCTAGCAACAAGCGGCAATGTACACTCAGCCCATGCATCTGGAAGACATCTGCAGCAGTTTTGAAGCCTGGCTAACTCAACTGGCAATATGAGCTCTGAAGAAAGATTGAAAGAATAAACTAAACATCAATTTGATACTACTCCCAGCATTACCTATTCTGTCAACAACATTAATTATGAATCTTGAGATTCTGAATCAACTGGTAATTTTTGAGATTCTCTACTGTATTTTGATTCTTGCATCTCCACCTCAACAGTGATCGCATCTTTTGGCTTCCCGTTTTCTGTCTCCATTCTTCTTACCTTTTCTTTTTGTATGGCACATAACTCATACCTATAAAAACAGAACATGTGTTTAAAATGTTGATCTGTAGAAAATCCATGGTAGGAGAGAAGAAGAATATCCTGTAACAGCTGGAGCTGAAGTCTATCTGACCATTGCACATAAAACAGCAATCTATCTCGGTTCTCCAAGTCTAAATGGCATGGTTAGAAGGCTGTTGACGAGAACATCTTATAGAAAATATTGCGCAAGGCTGCAGACAAACTAACTCAAAATTTTGGTCTATCACCATACATGATTGCCTATTATGTTAGCCTGAATTCTGAAACTTCTGCATTTTTGTTTAGCAACATGGCTGCATGTCAAGAGAACCCTACAAGATAGCTCAAGTAGTTCAGTTTTAAATCTTGGGACAACTTAATAATTACATCGTTGAGACCAATCAGGGAGGGTTAATTCTTTTTAAGGTTATATATGCATTTTTTTTAAAAAAAAGATGCAAATCCCTTTTTGCTGAATGTATAAAGCTACAGAAACTCACATTTGACATAATACAATTTCTTCAGATGCAAATCCCTCTTGCTGAATAAACATGTACAAGGACCGCAAAATATTCTATCCATGACGGAGATAATTATGTTAGGATTTGGAATTACTTAGATGGATAGCAAGGAACTGCAGGGACTACATGTTCTAATTGATTTTTTACAGAACCAAAGTGAGATGCTATTCTGAAGTTAGTCTGTGTTCCATATTAAATCGTGTGTCTAATTTTACAAATTGCTCAATAGTGGGTCAATACTGAGGAAGCTAATTAAGCTCTGTAACTGGAACACTGCACATATGTGAAAACTTCTAAACATAAGATCTTACGGTGAGGTGTAGCTATTGGCGAGCAGGAAGTAAATCCTCCAGAACTGTTTATCCTTCATGTGGCGTGGGCACAGATCGTACCGGATCTTGGCGAGTTCCTACACGAAGCACTTGACAGAACCATCTCGGATAGGAAGCAGAAGTGGGCGATAACGAGTCGAGATCCGCGGGAAACGCACCTTGGCCTTGGAGAGCACGAGCACGGCATGCCGCTCCTGCCAGCCGGTGAGGTCGCCCGTGGCGGCCTCCACGGAGCCTCCTGCGTCACAGCACAGCACCGTCAGGATCAAGCCGGATCGAGCGTGGTGGTAGAACGGAGAGGGGAGGGGAGCGCCCCATAACCCATCACAGCGCACCAAAAAAAATAGCCCGCAAAGTCGCGAGAGAGAGAGAGAGAAGCAGAGGCGCGGCTCACCTTCTCGAGTTCGTCCTGGATCTCCTGGAGCTTCTCGATGGAGTGGACGAGGGCGCCGTCGATCTGCCACCCTTCAGCAGCCACCACTTATTCTCCCCCCTCTTCAGCAGCCGCCGCCGCCACTTATTCTCCCCCCTCTTCGACGAAGGCGGCGGCGCGGCGGAGCTCGTGGTGCTCGTGCTGGTGCTATCGCCCCCTGGCTCCGCCGTCGCGCCGCGGTCGCCATCTCCGGCCGAGGCCTCGCCCAGCCCAGAGGCGTCCGCGCCGTCGCCGTTGCTCTCGACGTTGGCGCGCGCCGCCGGTGGGCAGCGGATGCGGCGGTGGATGAGAGCGAACCCCAGGCCCTGCGGCGGCACAGTGGAGAGGCGGATGGACGCGGCCCCGCCTCCGGCCGCGGCTCTCCGGGGGAGGGGGCGAAGAAGTGATCGGGAGGGGGACGCAATGGTAAGCGAGGCGAGGGTTTCGGCGGCGGCGGAGGCCATCGGAGGGGGAGAGGGAGGGGAGGCGAGCCCCAAACCCTAGACTCGTGACCGGGAGCAGGGCAGGGGATTGTGGGAGTTGGAGAGGGAGGGCGAAGGGGTTTTGATCCCAGGAGATGATCCATTGACGCGGGAGGGGTACTGCAGATCCATTAAAGGATGATCGTCGGATATGGTTGAGTAAGGAGAGAATGGAGGAGCGTTAATCTGGTGCGCACGTTTTTATGATGGTGTATTTCTGGGTGCATATTGTGGTGTGGACGTAGTTAAGGTTATGACTGTGGAGCAGGTAATTGTTGGGTGGATGTAGGATAATTTTAACTGGTGGTTTATTAGTTTAGAAATATTGCAACCTGCATTATGTGAAGATCAAGACATATTTACGGAACCACTAAAATGCATCTGCTGGCCATGTTTGCTTGTTCAGCTTGCAAAAAAAATTTCCTGTGAGAAATGCAACAAGTAAAATTGTTTGAATCGACAAAAACATTGCCTGTTGGCTTAATGTTAGACGAAAAAGTCCTAACAAAAGGGCCTCATCGAAACCATTTTTTCATGAAGCAAGGCACATCTTGCTACTGTTTTTTCCCTTGTGGCAATAAATAAGCACCATCTTGTTTCATTAGTGTCTTCTAGTTTATTCAAGTACCAAGCAGCATAGTCATAGCCTTTTTTAATTACCAGAAGCCAGCAAATAAAGACACCTTAGCTTAACTTCTTTTCTATAGCTTTATGTCATGCATTTCAAAAGGAAAGACATGATCAATACTCTGCATGTAATGAACGCTAAGCGGGTACATACATCTAGCTCATCTTGGTCATCCCCTGAGGATTCACCAGATAAATCACTATCATCCTCATGTCTCCTTTTGCTAGGTAAAACATCCAGCAGTTCTATAACAACAATTTCAGATTATATGAGTGTACTATAAAAAAATTCTGGCAAACTACAAACTTTAACAATATCAATTGTCACATGTATAATGAATGAGTAATTCATGAATATGAACAATGGATGCATCAGAGATAGAGCATGATAATGCAGATACCTCTATTCCCTTTTACAGATTTTGGATCTTTCTTCTCCTTGGCTATCCCAAAAACATCAAAGCAAAGGTCTCCCATGGATGTTGAAACCTGCAATCAACACAATTCATAGTCAAAATGGGATGATCCAGAGCACCAATCCAAACATATGCATCTCTCTCTCTCAACACTCATGCAAAGATGAGATGCAGGCACCAACAATGCACATGCAAAGATGTGATGATTCACGTCTATTACCGTTGTAAATTTAGAGCTAGATGTACCACATAGGTCTATCAGCTTTAGTTTGTCAACTTTGAGCTGCAGGAAAAATGGGGAAAGCTTCAGTACTACAAATCATTTATACAACTGCAAAGATGCAAATAAAGCATTACTATTAATTCTGCTAGCACCTTGTGCCTCTTTGCACATAAATAGAATGCTGCTGCAGTAAACACTGGTCGGCCGAAGTCAGTGCTTGCCCGGCGAGAAGGTGGCAATGCAGCCAAGAAACGCTCCTTGTAGCTGAAACAGAAAAATCCTACTGTCGATACAATTTTGAAGCATCAAATAGTTCGCATCTCACACTCTATTGCAAACTTGGCCATTCGGTACTCTACTGGTCTGAATGATCTCAATTTAGTAACTGGTGTGGCAATATCACTTCTCCACCGGCAGACTAATGGACACAAATCTAGGATTCCAGTACAACCAAACAATCAAGAGAAAGCAGACTTACAGTGATAATCCCTTCTGCACGAAAGGTATCAGCCTGACACAGCCAAACTGGATGCCCAATTCACGCACATCCAATGTTGTCCTACAAGAAGAAATTTCAGTCTATTTGTCAAGAGTCATTCGCATCAATTGGCGGAACAAAAGTGCAGAGAAGCGTACTTGACACCAAGACCATTCTGCAACGCATTGAACGATCTAATGTACGCCTTCTCCGACATTCCACTCATACGCACTGCCTCTGCCCGATCAAATATCACTTGAAACCTGGACAATCCACAGATAAAACAAGACGGGTCACACCTATAACCAACACGATCCCCCACGTGGGCAATTCGTCGAACAATTGGAGAGCGAACCGAACTCACTTGGATGCCGCGATCTCAAGGCAGATGATCGCCTTGCACACCTCCCCCTGCGCAAAACCAACATCATCGATACATACACACCAGAGTACCCTTTTCCAAAGACTGAACAATGCGTACCCTTTTTTCTGAGAGAGATGCATGGTTGTCAGTGGTCACCACCGTCCACAGCGGCATGTCTCCTTAATAATCATATTCCCATGGTCCAAGGGTCTCCAATCTACATGCAGTAGAGAAATTTTGGGGAGTAATGTCTCAGCGGAATCAAGAATAGGTTGGAATACTGCACTTCAAAACCAACAACTTCAAGACCATATCTACATATCCAAAGCGTCGTCAATCCTATTGGGGATTATATGCTTCTCTACCCTCCAGATCTACAAGCAAGGAGAGAATAAGTTTTTGATCTGCAGGAAGATCAAAGAGTAGAATTGAAAGACTCTCAAGAAATCACATAGATGGAAAATAAAATCCAGATGCAACAGATGGAAGAAGGAGAAATACCTTTCGCTGCCTGTGCACATGACGGCCGTCAGCACAACAAAAATATTTTGCTCATTTTCATCCTCATGTAGTTTTGGCCGTGATGGGCGTACCTGGAGCGCCGGATGTTGGCCTGGCGCTTCCTCCAGGCGACGGCAGCCAGGCCCACCATAGCGGCGGGCGTGAACGCGCCGACCACCACGCCGACCTTCTTGCCGCCGCTCATCTCGCCCTCGTGCCTCTTCGACTGATCAGTGTCCACCGCCTGCTTGGCGGCATTGATCTCCTCCACGGAGGGTGATCACCGCCACCGTGACGTTCTCCGCCGCGGCCGTGGAGGGCTGGCTCCAGGAGGTCCGCTCCGTGCACCGCTGCCGCCTCCACGGCCTTGTCTTCGGGCTCGACGTCGAGTGGCGCCCCAAATTCGGCGGCGCGCAGAACCCTGTCGCGCTCCTGCAGCTCTGCGTCGGCCGTCGCTGCCTCATCTTCCAGCTCCTCCACGCCGACGACGTCCCCGTGGCCCTGGAGACCTTCCTCGCCGACCCCAACCACCGCTTCGTTGGCGTCGGCGTGGAGGCGGACGCCGAGCGCCTGAGCAATGACCACGGCTTCGAGGTGGCCACCACGGTGGACCTGCGTGGCCTCGCGGCGGAGGGGATGGGCATGCCGGATCTCCGCCAGGCTGGGCTGAAGGCCGTGGTGCGCGCCGTCATGGGCGCTGACCTCGTGAAGCTGCGGAGGGTGACCATGAGCCGCTGGGACGCCTATTGCCTCTCCGAGGAGCAGATCTAGTATGCCTGCATCGACGCCTTCGTCTCCTTCGAGGTCGGCCGGAGGCTACTATCGCGGGGTGGGGAGGAGGAGGAGGCGGCGGCAGAGCGGAGGGATGGGGAGGAGGAGGCGATGCGGGATGGGGAGGGAAGGAGGCGGCGGCGGTGCGGGATGGCAGGGCAGGGGAGGAGGGGCGATGCGGGGTGGGGAGGGAAGGAGAAGGAGGCGGCGCGTGGGGAGGGAAGAGCGGGACTGCGGAGGAGGCCCACGCGTAGCGGGACTGCGGAGGACTGCAGAGGAGAGCGGGACGTGGGAGGGGTACTGCAGATCCATTGAAGGATGACCGTCGGATATGGTTGAGTAAGGAGAGAGAATGGAGGAGAGTTAATCTGGTGCGCACGTTTTTATGATGGTGTATTTCTAGGTGCATATTGTGGTGTGGACGTAGTTAAGGTTATGACTGTGGAGTAGGTAATTGTTGGGTGGATGTAGGATAATTTTAACTGGTGGTTTATTAGTTTAGATTAAGCATCCTTGTGTATTGAGCATTCACTCCACACATCTATTTACCTTATGCATTCATTTGAGGTAGTTGAGCAAAATCAAGTGCATTTCATCTTGATCCTTTGGCACTTGATTGCCATCAAGTGAAGCTATGATTTATTACTCTTGGTGTTTACCGACACCTAGACGGCTTGGCAGGTGATTGTGAGCTAACCTCTTCAAGATGATTGTGAAGAGGCCTGGCACTGACTTGTGAGTGGTTTGGTGTCCACCATCTCCGGAGTGAATGAAGGACAAACACTAGTGGATTGAGGAGTTGAGGCTTAATTCGTGGAGCCGGTCCAAGTCACTTGGGATTTCCTCAATGTGGATTACAGAAAATTGGCAAGTTTCGAACACCACAATAAAACGTCATGTGTCAATTAATTATTTTTTTGTCTCTTCATTTCACACTTGTATTTCTAGCATATTGTGATTATTGTGATTGTCATATTTATTTGTGCTAGAGATATTCTTGTAGAGACCTGCGCTTGTAAGTGCCTTAGGCACTAGTATTGTGTAGGTTTGAATTGATTTAAAATCTTGCTAGACTAAATTGTGGTAATTATTTTAGAAGGTAAGAAGTTTTAGAACCTTCTATTCACCCTCCTCTAGTCGGTTATCCTTGATACTACATATGGGCACTGAATGAGAGATTGCCCTAATAAATCGAGCTCATCTAGTCACCATTCTGTGTCGTGATTTCATACATCTTTCTATTTATTGTATTAATTCATGTTCTTATCAATTCCGCAACGATGCGTCAAACATTTAGTTACAACAGGGGACAACCGTGGTACAAGCATCTCCACATGTGCTCCCGAGGTAGCGGGCAAGGGGGGATGGCATGGACAGAGTAACTAGTGTGCGCACAAGGGACCGGGCCAGGGGGATGACACAGACACAGTGCAACACTCTGCCTCGTAGGGTAGTGACATAAAATTAACCACACCATACTAACCCTTAGGATTATAGAAGGAGGTGGAAGAGAACTGGGAGGTAACACTACACAAGCAAACCCAACACTATACCAGAGCTTCCTTCACCACATTAGGATGGACAAGAGACAGAAGAAGCAATAGGGATAAGATGATGAAGCAATGTCAAGAGACTTGCGAACTAGCAAGGTCTGCTGTGGCCCGTGACGAACAAGCAAGGGCCACTGTGGCACAGGACAAACATGCAAAGTGTGCAGGAGGTCACCTCCCCGCAATGACGCCCCCATAGGAGCAAGTCCATCCTGAACATTTCAACGGAGTGTTTGCCGCAACACCTGCCCAAGGGAGAGACGCTGCCCGTCCGTTGGTGTAGGAACCCATGTAAGTTGTCAAGTCTACGCAGCACCTCAACTTGGACATGCGTTGCTGAGGCTCGCGAGAGAGAGCATGAGAAAAAGAGGGAAAGTGGCCATAGAGGCCATCGAGAAGTTCAATGCCGAGTTCACAAGGAAGGAAAAATGGTCCTGGTCCACTAATAGGTTGGGCCATTCCAAACTAGTCCCCTGAAGGTCGAATTTATTTCTATTCCAAAAAGGCGAATATATATCGTAGTAGTACTTTGGTTTATTTCATCGTGCATGACAATGTTTCTTATGCACATAACCAAACTCTATACATCATGCCATTTTTATCTTTATTATAAAGTCTAATTTAATTCGCAACATCAAATATCATTATCTTTTTGCATTCAATTCTTCAAAAGAAAGTCCCTTTGTTACCATCTTACCACCAAATTCTATGGTTCCAAATCCATAAATCAAGTTTGAACTAAATTGAACCATTATCTTGATTTATAATTTACAAACCAACTGCAATCACGCATGCAAGCTAGTTAAATGAGCGTCACATATCATTAATTATGATTAAATTAACATGAATTAATGTGGAAAACGGGAGCACAGAAAATTCTCAAAAAATTACACAATTAGTCTGACAATGTCTTAAGGCTTTATATAAAATTTCATAATTTTTGGAGCTCGTTTGCTATATGTAACAACTCCTACAAATATCAAAATTATATGAATTTTTGAGCAACATTCAGTCTGGATAAAATTATAAACAAACTACACAATAAAGTACATTGTGTCAGAAGACTATGCAAAACATTTTATAATTTTTTGAACTCATTTGTTATATTTAAAATTTTGAACAAATATGACATATAAATTACTAATTTAGGCAGTAAGCCGGCTTTGCCATTTTGCGGTGGGGCAGTAGGCCACCTGCTGTCTAGTGGTTGGGCGGTAGGCGCGGTGGCCAGGCGGCAGGCACTTGCCACCGGCAGCCCAGCTGCGTGCATCTGCTGGCGCTGCCGCCCACTGACCGAGCGGCAGAAGTGTTATTTTTGTCTCATTGTCATGCATATACGGCTATTTTTACAAATACGAATTGAAAAGACACTATATATCTCAAAAATTCGTAATTAAGTTCTGGTATTTACCAGCTACTAGTGTGTACGTATCCACACAGGAGATGGGAATCGCCATGGCTCGTTGGTGAATTGAATTGTGTTGATAGACTGTTAAAGAGCTTAAACCAAGAATTTGCCAGCCATGTGCAGACTGCAGGGTATTCAATTTTAATAACTATTAAAAAATTCGTACGTCTTGAAAACATACATTGCTAATTAAGGCCAAAAGAGGATGATTCAATTTTACCTAGTCTTCTTGCTATTCATTATCCACAAAATATATTTGCGTCAATCAACGCCAAAGATAAGTGAGAAAATAAAAAACAAAGAAATAATAAGTGTAACAACATAATATATACAAACATCTTAGATTAAACAAATTGTAGTTGTGCTATATATTGTGTTTTCCAGCTTTTTTCTTATCATCAAAACATGCGGTCTTCATTCATTTTACCACTATAGAAAGTATTAGTTACATAGTGCATGCACATTACCAATACATAAATGAATTCTTTTCTTTTTTGCAAGAGGCGGGATTGAGCAACACATACTAAATGTCATAGATAGAATTTCTTCCATTGTTATGAGTCGGAAATATAAATACATAGTAAAATATCAAAACTAAGAAGTTATAGGCCAAAAGTAAAGCTAACTATCCCCATAGTAAGCAGTCTTCAGATGGAATTATTTAGGAAATATTGTGAAGAACTTTGTAGCAATATACAGTCATGAAATGGACTTAAAACGGTTTGATTGTTTATACTTTTCATGCCGCATGAAAAATTCCACAAAATGAGTATCGCAGCTGATTATAATATATAGGCTGAGCTACTTATAAATGATCACATATAAGCATTTTGATAAGATGGTAGAATATATTCTAGTCAGAACACCTAAATGAAACATTTCACATCAGCTCTGTTTTGTCACTGTGCAAGAGTGGACCTTAAGAATTGCACACCCCATAGCTGTACACATAATTTAGCATCCTCAATTAATACATTGCTATGCTTTTAGCTACTTCAAAAATATATTAATAATCAGAAACATATCGCAAATGCTATCCTACAGTAGGAAGTCTATGAGTTTTACAGAAGAAGCTTCATGAGTACGAAGATATATAATAAATAATGTATAAGAAGACCCATACATATATGTAGGATTGGCTGTAATTCATATATTCTAGAAAAGGTAAGCACATGCTTCCCGTTTCAGTGCCTGGAATCACACGTATGAGCATTTCTGTCAGCTTGAAGTGCTAAAACAAAATTTGCATATGAAAGCTCTGTGTGTTTATAAAATTATACGATTTCATACATAGGATTGATAAAGCCTGGGCAACTCAAATTATTGTGAAGCGGTGATAGGACTAAAGATTGTGCTACAGCAATGAACTTCACAACCTAATATGTTTGGTGTTTGTACCACTGTACCTACCCTTACAATAGAGGAATATCGCCATGGAGTAATAAATAATTTCAAGCAACATCATTTATATAAATAGATGGCCATTTTTCCAGCTATTGATTGATGTCATTTGAAAAGGAAAAGAAAAAATAGTTACCATGAAGCAGATTGTTTCCCAAAATTAGTAGAGATCATTCAGAACAACTAATAAGAGAAAGATAAGTACCTATAAATGAAATCAAGAGAGATCATTTAGGGCAACGGAAAAAGGCGAGGGTGTAAAACGCTGAGATTGATTGAAGAAGCGTCTTCACCTCCATAGAGGCCGCAGGTTGCGTGTTTATATGAGATGAGAAGAGCCCCCATCGTGGCGTACAAGAAAAGGAATCCAAACAGGAAACGGAAACTAAACAGGGATCAATCTGGTTACAATCTTAGAGAAGGAAACTTCTATCTAAGAGATAAGGACTCCAAGTCTATTTAGAAGAGAAGAACAGTATATATTCTAACACCCCCCTCAATGATAACTTTATCAAGTTAATACAGTGACGAAAAGCTTCAAGCTGCCGAAGAGACAAGGGCTTTGTAAAACCATCTGCTACTTGATCTCCAAACGGAACAAATTTGACCTCCAATTGTTTCTAAGCAACCTTTTCTCGAACAAAGTGATAATCCACTTCTATATGTTTTGTTCGTGCATGAAAGACTGGATTTGCTGAAAGATATGTGGCACCAATGTTGTCACACCACAATCGTGCCGCTCGAAGAGTGGGAAGTCCTAGCTCATTTAACAGACTTTGTATCCAAATTATCTCAGCTGTAGCATTAGCAATAGATTTATATTCTGCTTCGGTACTAGACTGAGAAACTGTGGCTTGTTTTCGTGCAGTCCATGAAACAAGATTGTCACCAAGAAAGACAGCAAAGCCTCTAGTTGAGCGTCGATCATCTGGACTGCCTGCCCAATCAGCATCAAAAAATGCACTTATCATCATGGAGGAAGACTTGCCAATCTGAAGTCCAAATTGCATGGTCAACTTGACATATCGAAGTATTCTTTTGACTGCACTCCAATGTTCAGTAGTAGGGGCATGCAAAAATTGGCAAACTTTGTTGACTGAGAATGCAATATCCGGTCTTGTCAATGTGAGATACTGCAAAGCACCTACAATGCTTCTGTATTGTGTTGCATCAGTTGGACCCAATAATATCCCTCGATGTTTTGACAGTTTTTCTGTCGTAGACAACAGGGTGCTGACCGGCTTGCAAGTCGTCATGCCTACTCTTTTCAAAAGATCTGAGGCATATTTCTCTTGTGAAAGCACAATTCCATCCTTTATTTTGGTGACCTCGATACTAAGGAAGTAGTGTAAATCTCCCAAATCCTTGAACGCAAAATCTTGCTTTAGGTCTTGAAGCAATGCCATGGTTGCATTTTGTGTCGAGCTAGCAACAATTATATCATCAACATATATAAGCACAAATATTGTAACTGCTCCTTTGCTATAGAAAACAGAGAGGTATTAGCCTTGGAAGCCTTAAACCCAAGTTGGCATAACCTTGTACTTAACCTGGAAAACCACGCCCTAGGCGCTTGTTTTAGGCCATAGAGGGACTTATCTAATTTGCACACATAATTTTGTTTATCCTTGTCTTCATAACCAGGTGGTTGTCTCATATAAACCTCCTCCTCTAGAATGCCATGAAGAAACGCGTTCTGTACATCTAGCTGACGAAGGCTCCATCCTTTTGAAATTGCAATAGATAGTACAAGACGAATAGTGGCTGCCTTAATAATAGAACTAAAGGTATCTTCATAATCAATGTCGTACCTTTGTTTAAAACCTTTTGCAACCAAACGTGCCTTGTATCTGTCAAGCGTGCCATCAGATTTGCGCTTAATTTTGTAGACCCATTCTGCGGTGGTACTAGATGCCAAGTGTGATTCTTGATAAGAGCCATATATTCTAGATCCATAGCAGATCTCCACTCAGGATGTGTCATCGCCTCCTGCAAATTCTGCGGTTCTCCAATGGATGTTAGGAACCCATAACGAATAGTACCATCGATATATACCTTGTTTTTCCGAATTTCTTGTTGAAGACGTGTTACAGGCTGAGACACAAGAGGGAACGTAGAATCAGTGAGCATAGCTGATCCGAGTTCTGATGGCTCTGACGGTACGGTTGATGTACCGGATCTTGTGGCATCATAACCTGGTGAACTAGGCACAGAAGATCCGACTGTGTTTCCAACTGACGTGACGACATGTCGTGCATCAGTCGGAGAAATGCCAGGCGCATGCGTTGGAGAGGACATCTCAGCAAATGGGGAGGATGTCCCAGCCGAGGAAGATGGCGCGAATCCGTGTGCTGGCCCGAGGTGCCATGCAGAGGGCGAAGACGTGTCGGGCACTCACTGCAGAGAGGACGGTTGAGCAGATAGCATTGGCGCGAGTCCGTGCATTGGCGCTAACCCTGAGGCAGCTAGTTCCTCATTGATTTGAGTAGTTGTTTTCTGATGATTTCTTGCTAACGTCGGTGCAGATCCCGAGACAGCAGCATTTGGAGCAATTTCTTCTTGATTTCCTGTCAATGCTTCCTCAAAATTATCAGATTCAACCAAAACAGAAGAATTAGTCAATTGATCAACTACATTTTCATCCCCTTGTGCTGCTGTAGATGGGTTTCATAGAAGGATCTCAGATTTTAACCATGCACTGGCATTAGGATGAAGGCTAGAGAAGGGAAAAACACTCTCATCAAAAACCACATCTCTAGAAATATAGACACGACCGGAGGATATATCAAGGCATTTAAATCCTTTGTGGAGGCTACTATATCCAAGGAAGGCGCATTGTTTTGAACGAAATTGGAGCTTTTTGGAATTATATGGTCGAAGGTTTGGCCAACACGCACACCCAAAGGTTCTCAAGGAGGAGTATTCCGGTTTTTGATGGAACAGACGCTCTAGTGATGTGGAATACTGGATGACTTTGCTAGGTGTGCGATTAATTAGATAGGCAGCAATGAGAAAGGCTTCATCCCAAAACTTGATTGGCATAGATGCATGTGCTAGAAGAGACAAGCCAACTTCTACTATATATGTGACAATGCTTTCATTTGGCCGAGCCATTTTGTTGATGTGTGTGAGGACAAGATACACGGTGAGTTATGCCAACTTTACTAAAGAAAGAGTGAAGTTTTTCATATTCTCCACCCCAATCGGTTTGCATGGCGACAATCTTTTTGTTGAAAAGTCGCTCAACAAGATTATGAAATTCATGGAATTTCTGAAAAACTTCATACTTGTATTTAAGAAGATAGATCTATGTAAATTTACTATAATCATCTATGAAGCTGACATAGTATTTCCTGCCCCCAACAGAAGTAGGAGCAGGTCCCCACACATCTAAAAAAACTAAATTAAGAGGACAACTTGACACAGTAGAAGTCTTAGAAAATGACAACTGATGACTTTTGGCTTGTTGACAAGCATCACACACCGACTCATTATTTGACTCAACTAGACATGGGAGCTTATTCTCATGGATGACCTTATGCACTATAGGAAGTGAAGGATGACCCAAGCGATTATGTCACCTTGTGAGGGACGGCTTGATGACTCCAAGGGCTACTTTGGAAGAGGATAGAGACCATTGCAGCATCTTCCTCTAAGAAGAGTTATCCTCGTTTGCTGATCCTTAACCACAAAGAAAGAGGGGTGAATTTCCACAAGGGCATTATTATCACGAGCAAGACGATGAGCAGAAATAAGATTTTTCTTGGCTTTGGGAACATGAAGAATATTCTTGAGATAGAGATTGTGACTAGGGGTATGAATAGTAGAATGACCAATGCGATTAATGTTCATACCTATGCCACTAGCTGTGTGCACCTGATCCTTGCCATTGTATTTGTCTCTGACAGTTAGTTTTTCTAGTTCTCCCGTGATATGGTCGGTAGCTCCCGTGTCCATATACCAGTTTGTGTCTACACCATAAGAGTTGATAGCAGCACTTGTAGTTTTGGCGTCTGGAACATAAGTTTCGTCATATCTGTGGTAGTAGTCGGCAGCAACGTGTCCAGTCTTGTGGCAGAGTTGGCAAACCAGTCTTCTTCCTCGGCCGCCATTACCAGCACCTCGTTCACCGCTGCTGGAGACGTTGTAGTCATCGCCTTCACGTCCTTGGCTCCTGCAACAGTTGCGTCCGCCTGTTCTGCCACCGCGGTTGAAGCCACCACGACCTCCTCGTCTGGCCGCGTTAGCTGACGAAGTCTGCACACCTTCTCCAAGAGACATCCTGCTCTCAAAGTTTAGAAGTTGGAAGTAGAGTTCAGATACCGTGATTGGTTCCGTCTTCAAGGTTATGGCAGCCACCACTGGATCGAAGTCAGCGTCTAGTCCGGCCAAGATGTATGAGGCCATGTCCTCATCATCAAGAGGACTTCCTACCGAAGCCATCTCATCGCCAAGTGCTTTCATCTTGCCGATATATTCAGTGACGGTCATGTTGCCTTTCTGAGTTGTTGCCAGGGCCAAGCGCGTGTTTACCGATCGCGCACGGGACTGGCCGGAGAATATGCCTTCAATAGCTTTCCAGACTTGTGCAGACGATGTCATGGTAGCTACTTGGATGAGGATTTCTCTGGAAAGAGATGAGAGCAAGTAGCGAAGAACCTGCTGATATGTGATCATCCATGTTTCATAAGCTGGGTTCGGTTTCTTGGCAGTCTTCTCGCTATCGGTGACGTCAATTTCTGGAGCTGGAGCTTGGATAGCGCCGGTGAGGTACCCTTCCAAGCGAGCACCACGGATTGCAGGAAGAACTTGCGCCTTCCATAACAGATAGTCGGTCTTGGCTAGTTTTTCTGTGATGGCTTGGCCAAACAATGGATTCATGGTGGTTGGGTGTCGTCATGCTAGATCGAATCTATTTGGTGATAGAGGAGAGGCTCTAATACCATGTAAAACGTTGAGATTGATTGAAGCGTCTTCACCTCCATAGAGGCCGCAGGTTGCATGTTTATATGAGATGAGAAGAGCCCCCATCGTGGCGTACAAGAAAAGGAATCCAAACAGGAAACGGAAACTAAACCGGGATCAATCTGGTTACAATCTTAGAGAAGGAAACTTCTATCTAAGAGATAAGGACTCCAAGTTTATTTAGAAGAGAAGAACAATATATATTCTAACAAAGGGAACATATTTATCTGGCTAGCAGAAAATATAAATAGAACAATATATTTTAGATGCGATTTTTTTACTTCCTTTTGATCCCATTCCTCTACTTAAGATATCACCAAACTGACACATGATAGGACATAATTGGTGTTGAATGTGACAACGTAGCATGCAAAATAATTCCATCCCCGCGAAAAAGACATTGGGTTTCAAATCTGATTTAGCAATCAGACCACTTAGTTGCTTCAAATACTGCCCAAGGGCCCAAATGCTTGGCCTTGAATGGTGTGCAAAATAATTCCCCTATGAAAACATTGGATTTCAAATCTGATTTAGCAATTAGAACACTACATAGTTTCTGCTTTTAAGAAATACATGTCCTATTGGATCATTTGGTCAAAGCAACATTGGAAGGAACATATTTTTCAGTATTTCTTAATTGGAATACATGACATAAACCGGGAGGTTTGATAATATTAGCACTCTTACCATCCTTCTCAAAAACATTGGGAAGTGAGAACTATTACTGTCTATATCTAACAGTTTGAACAAATCATATATTTGAGGGTCCATGTTACTTGCGAACATATATATTTGTCTGCGAGATCATAATATAGTTATTATTTGTCAATCTCACCTCTATTTCGCTTCTTGTCTATTGCTTCATGTTTCTTTCTTTTATCCCTGGTGTATGCATGCTGTTGTACGATAGGTTGCCTGACCTGGCCAACACCGGTGAGATGATCACTCTACAGAGCCCATCTAGTCGTCTAGAAGCACGATGCAAACGTGGCTGGAGGCCATAGTTCTAATGGACGTCCTCGTACGTAGTTGCTGTCCTCCTCAGCTTTATCTCGGAGACTCATCGCTCTCAGCTCCGACACGAAAACCTCTCCTCCATGGATCTAGCTTCATCCTCTATGGCTGTTTCCTTGAATGCCAAGTTGCCAATGCCTTGGAGATGCTCCCTTGTAGCCGCCATGGCATCTGTTGTAATACCTGTGAGGAAGAAGCTGGGCTGGCTTCAACCCAGCCTAGCCCATGCCAAGCTGCCCTTTTAAGGAGGCAACCAGGGGAGGTCAACCTTATTCCCTCCTCCCCTGTGCTCCCTTCCCCCAAGCCACACCTGCCATGGCGCCGCCACTCCTCACTGTTGTGCACGCCACCGCCCCCAGCTCTTAGGCGCCCTCGCTGTCATCACCCCCTTGCTCCACCCTGCTCGTCGTTGCTCCTTCTCCCCTCGCGCATGCCGCCACGGCTATGCCGCCTGTACTCCCTCCGTCGGCTTTGCCCGGGCGCACCTTCACCAAGAGTCGCCCCGCCCTACTGCTGATGCACTGCCCTCGCCCTCCGTGTGTGCGCCCCTGCAGGCTGTCGTCGTCGCCTTCGGCCGAATCGCTGTCTCCCTTGATTCGGTTCACGCCGCGCTCTCCCACCGCTGTGGCCGCCCACGCTGACCTTCTTCCCATCGGTTAAGAGGAGAAGGTGGGAGGGGATTTTGGGGGTGGCCGTGAGGGGAGGGGTGCCGACAGCCAAGGGAAGGGCAGTAGGGAGGAGGCGGGTTGGCTGAGGAGAGAAGAGGAGAAGGAAAGAGGAGCTGGCCGTCAGGGCAAAGAAAAAGAAGAAGAGAAGGAGAAAAGAAAAAAAGAGGAAAAAAGAAAAGAAAAGAAAAAAGGGAAGAGGAGGAGGGGAAGGTTGATCCGACGTCCGATCCGACCAAAACAAGGGAGAAGGAGCCTTGATCCAGTTAATCGGAGACAGGGTAACGTCTCGACTCCTTCTCCTTGCTTGGTTATTGAGTTTTGCAGAGATCAAATTGTCAAATAGCTAGATGAATGTATACAATGGTTAGAACACAGCTAGTCGTCAGAATTCATGAGCAGTGCGATGGTGTTATGGCCAAGTATGTATAAAACTAGTGAAGATTGCTGGCCGTGTGGTGTTGTGTCAGTGCATGCATGGCCAACTAGTGTTCGACGAATGATTAGTGAGTCGGTAAATAGTACTCGACTAATTAGTGATTGATTAGAGCAAGAAATTAATTAGTGTATGTGATTAATGAGGTGAGCTAATGATTTGTACGGATTAATTAGTATAGACTAATTAACAGAGGTAATTGCTAAAGCTCTATAGGAGGATGGAACGCCACCTTTGGCATATCAGGTTGCAAGTTTGGCGTCCGGTTCGGATGCTGCCTGCTCTGGGATCCCCTGTCCTTTGGGACTGAAATAAGAGTTATGCCTCTGGGATGACCACAACCCGGTATGGGTTAGCATGGCCTTCGGGCTAAAATCAGAGTTTTAGATGGCGTAATATTTAAATCATGGTAACCAGGAATACGTGAGTAGAATTATGTAGATTTCAGATCCCGAGATAGTTGCTATTGTTAAGTTTTGGGTTTGAAAGACATAGTTATTTGAGCACCCAGAACAACAGGATGGTATCTGGTGAAAGAGTGTTGTATATGTTGGTTTTGCACATAGGAACGACGCCATTCGTACGTGTGCATATATTGCCATTTGTTGAGGTGGGTTGGTGCTTGTTCAGGTGGAGACTCGAGTTTGGCGTCATCCACGCATCATCCACCAGGTTGAACAGGTAAGTGCATGGTAAAATGCTAACTTTGGGTAGTGATTGATATGAATTGGATTTTGATGCACTACCTACTATGTTATCGTAAGTTGATTATTTTTGTTGTATGTTGGCATAATGATGAATGTGAGTAATGGCACATGTGATGGATACCTGATGCTATTATGTTGTCGAATGGTGGACAATGGAACATGACATGTTGATGTGTTTAAATGGAAAAGTTGCACTGCATGCATTCATGTCATGAAAATAGATGACTTGTGTGGCATATATAGTCCACTTTGTGTAGACACTCCACGGGAGTGGAGATTGAGGTTCCTGTATGAAAAAGAACAGGCTATTGAGGTCTCCATATGAAAAAGGATAGGCTAATGAAGTCCCCACATGAAAAAGGGTGGGATTGAGTGAGCATCAATGGATGCTCAATCCGCTATACCAGTAGAAGCTAAAAATATGAAAGACATTTCCATGTGCATCTGCATTTGCATTGTGACAGAGAAAGTTGCAAATGCATAAAGAATGGTTGATGAAAATGAGAAAGGTTATATGGAAATGAGTGGTTAATGTGATTGTGATGAATAATAAATGATATGCATATATGTTGTTTACTATTTTACTTTGTACTTGCCGAGTCTTTAGACTCACTCTTGTTTTGTTATCTTTTTTTAGGTGAGCCTGATTAACGGCATGCATGGTATGGGAGTAGACCCCTTCGCACCGTACTCATTAAATAACAGCTCAGCCAGTCACTTCGCATTCGGGATTAAATCTCTTGTTAAGTTATCTTAGTTAATTCCGGATTAGAGTATGCTTTGGAAATGCTAAAGGTTTGCGTGGGACATGGCCACTCCCCTTTTTGCTGGATGAAGAGAATGAAGTTCTCTTCTTAGTGTGAAATTCGTATGCATGTCCTATGTGGCTCATTGTTATGTTTAGTATAATATCAAGCTCGTGGTTTTGAGCATTTTGGGCATGGAACTCTAAGCTTTGCTTATCTGTGATATGGAATTAATTGTCTTATTACAATTATTCTATATTTGTTGATTGCTCTCTATTTGTAGCAGTATGAACAAGGGAGTTGCTGCCAAAATTTTTAGTAGCATCACCAAGTTTAGATGGTAAGAGTGTAGTGGTAGTATTCTGGGCTCAGAGGATAGCCCAGGGTGTTACATCTATTGTGCCAACTCAATGCCGCCACCACCGTAGTCTACCGTGGCTTGGAGGCCAGGAGCATGAGCTCGTTGTTGAGCGCTCCTCCCTACAGCATATTTCTTTCATCTTTCATGGTATCATAGTTAAAGATTGTATCCTTATTTTTCCTTCTATTTGGGCCTTTTCTGCAGTCACTGACAAAAGATGTGTGATGTCCCTTGCTACTGCTATCTTAGATAATAATATCAGGCTATAGTTATTACCTGATAAAATAGAATATATTTTTATTTTTATCAAATAATAAGCTACATCAGGGTGTTGCAAGGGAATAATAAGTTAGGGATGGTACAATATTGTTACATTACAATTGCCACGTAGGAGTATAGTCTATCATAAAGCTATATAATTCTGCCCAAATATTACAACACTTAAAAATAGAAGTGGTACCAACTAATAATATAAAAGTACAAAAACTAGTTGACAGCAACACGCTAATATACTCGGGTTTATGTAAACGGCTACCGGCCACCGCATACTCATCCCAACCTCCATACAGGGAATAAGTCTTGTATGTGTCGTACTCTGGGTCCACTGCATTCTACTCAGCATGGTAGTTATCCTCCATGCAGACTTTGTTATAACAAAGTAAATTCTTGGACGAACTTATTTATAAACAAGGAGGGTTAATAACAATGGTAAGTACAAAAGTACACAATTTCCATGCCAACAATTCAGTAGATTAACAACCCTATCTCATTTATTACCATTTCGAAAGTAAATTTTTATGTGATAAAAAGTTTCAATTACACTTTATAAATCTACTAATCACTCATATTCAGAGATAAGACCACCGATAGATTCCCATAGCCTCCAGTCCAGGAGACAAGCATGAATCACATTTTAAACCTTATGCAGGTTTAGGGGCGAAATTAGGCCCGTGGCAGGGTATTTTAGCACGGAGTGAAAAAATATTTCTAATGTATAGCCTACATAAATTTAGCCTAGCCCGGGGTAATAATCTACTGGTCCAACTTTGGTAGCCCAGATATTTTCAGTGACTCAGTCCATTCCTTACCAGCCTCGCCAGTTAGCCACTTAGTGACTTGGCTCATTCATAGCATCGCCCTCACGGAAAGACGCCGTCAGGCCTACAGCCAGCCAAAGCCTAACTACAAACCCTACCTCAGTACCTCTTACTCACAGACTTGCATGGATTGCCCTTGTGTCATGCAAGCGTCGCCCCCCTCTAGCACGCCGTGCTGTCCCGCCTCACACCCAACTCTCCTACCGCATCTACCCCTCTTGGCCACCTCCCACGCCATGCCACCGCCCTCCCTACGCCGTCCTCCTCCTAGCAGCCCCACTCCCTATGCCACCCCTTCGTACGTAGCTGTGCACCCCTGCCCTGGCTCCCTACACCGCCCCAATCTAAAGCCTTCGAGTTCTCAAAACTTGGCACCAATCTAAAGCTAGAAAGAGTTTGAAAAAGACAGAAAAAGCCAAGTTCATGCACAATCTCTGCATCCACCACCGCAGACACCATGTTTCTGACAAGGTAATCGAAATTCTCTCCTAGGAATGCTTCAATTTTTCTATCTAGATTCGATCTGTGGATGTGTTAGGTGATGGAGGGGTTGATTTTCTTGGGTGGTTTGTGTGTGTGCGGGGCGGGGGGCTTAGGATGGAGTACACCGTGGGGTGGCTGTTCCATGCTGAGTATGCCATTGAGGCTATCAAGGTGAGATTTTTTTATTCTTTTTGTGTCTTAGATCAAATCTGAACCGTAGGCACGATGTGATGTCAAGGTGTGTGAGGTTAGTGTGGAGAAAGGTGCTAGATTTGTGGTGTTTTGGAGTATGCCATCTCTCGAAGTGAATCCACACTTCTCCCCTTTACAACACGATTACTCGCCCAATTGAAAACCAATTTTGTATAACCACCACCAATGACACACCAATGTCATGGCACACAAATTTTATCATTATGGCTACAACCACTATTTAGTATCTCATTAAGTCAAAATAATTAATTGATCACATGTGATGATAAACCCAATGTAACTATAAGCATGGCTAAGCAATTTAAACATACAACCTATGTGGCAACTAGTATTGCATCTCTAATTAAATACCCATCCTATGGTGACAATAGAATCATGGCATTCAAATTATCGAGGAGGAATTACTCAAATTGCATAAACACTACAACAAAACATCCGTGGGGAGACATCATATTTGTAGGTTAGAGACGTTCTGTTTCGTCTCCCACAGACAACTGAGGCGCTTTTATAAAGCGTCATAGAAACGTCTCTACATGAACCGTCTCAAAAATATAGAGACGCTCTCTAAGGTATGCCTATATTATTTGAGACATTCATTAGAGACAGCTACACTGTATCCTTATAAAGTTGAGACGCTTTTATAAAAACGGCTGCACCACGTCTCAATTAATATAGGCACGTGCGTTGAGACGTTATGTGCCATCTCAAGATGTCCTATGTAGTATGTATTTTTATTTTGATTGGTATATATTTTCTTCTATACACACAAATACGTATCCGTATGAGAATATAGTATTCCATATATTTATTATATATACATGTATATATAATAATTTTATAGGCAGCACCATAATATTGAGTACATATTTTATAAAATATAAGGAATGGGCGTAGCACAACAGATATACTGTTATAAGAAAAGCAAACCAACTATAACTGGAACCAAGCCACACCCCGGGCAAACCATTGGCAATTGACAAATTCATCACCATTGCACCCTCCAAACCCCAAAGAAGTTTACATAAGAGAGGTTTACAAATAATTATAGCATCCATTTAAATCAACAGAGTTCACAACTAAATAAAAATCTAATATGCGATAAACACATGTCGGTAAAACATCCTCCAATTTGACACACATCTTTTTTTAAACTGCTATAATAAATCATCAGGTCTATTTCTTCAATCAGAAAATTGTGCATCAGGTCTTCTACTCTGCATTTCTTTTCATAGTCCTCCATATCCTGCAAACATAGCAATATATGTAACAGTTGATTCACTTGAAAGAGCAGCACATATGTACGAGATTACGAGTACAGAGTACCATACATAACATAAGTTTATCTTGTCATAATAGAAACACAAAATAACAATAGTATAAGCTCATAGCCTCAAGCAGATAACAACTGAACGCTCAAAGAAGGAACCGGATACATGTCCATTGCAAAAAAAGTAGTCAACATATCTTTCAGACTCTTAAAATCCTAACTTCCATCAATACAAAGCCTATATCTAAGATCTCAAATCAACTAAAAAGAAAGGGAAACAAAAGGAAAAATGAGCTTACTAGTTATTTTAAGCACATGGTTTGATTCCCTCGAAAGCTCAATGACGGACCCCTTTGGTAATTTGTATTCATCCTTGAAAAGTGAAACAAAACTGTGGAAGATCAAGATGTCAAAGTGACAGGACAAAATTAGATACTCATAATTGAAATTGATGAACAGAGCATATGCTAAGATTGGAGATATGCTTTAACACAAGTACACAACTAATGGAGCAACATTATTCAACTAAAGTGGCACTAACACACTTAAAGCAATACAATATAAGTATTTCAGGACCAAATTAGAAGATTAATAATTGTTATTAGCCAACAATTGTTGCATGTGAGAATGGAAGCTCCTTAGTTCTGTGAACAGAATAAGCAATTGTTGTCACTGTGAAACTTCATAAACCTGATAAGACCTCGTTTTGGTATCTAACAAGCCTACATTCCCACAGGATTATTAAAACCAGCAGTTGGGATCAAGGCCCACACTGTTGCAATTCCACTAACACAAACATATTAGCCTTGAAGTTCGTTGCAATAAACATTAGATTAGTGCCTCTAATACAAAAATAAATTGGAAATCAGTGCACCGACATCTATTAGCTCTAACGTCAGAAAAGCAAGCACCAAACAGCTTGCACAACAACTCAGCATTACATACAACCTAACAAAAAAGGTTATATTTTTCTATAGATTCATTTAATGAGCGTCCTGACTTTTTTGTAGATCCAGTATGAAACTAGATGCATTATGCATGACGCATTTCCTCAGTTGAGCCTAACTCAACTGACACTAAACAGTATTATGGTAAGAAATACAATCAAATGAAATGTGGGATAAAGAAAGCATTGTAGGGGATAAAGAAAGCATTGTAGCAAACTCGTCTACAATAGCGAACTGGTATCAATGAGGTTTCCATGTATGTCTGATGAAAAACACTACATCAAGAACCAGAATTACAGTTACCTCTGAAGCAAATATTCGGCGTCTGGTCCACCAAACTTCTGAAGCCTGCTCCCTACGCTCTTCTCAAAAGCTTTTGGTAATTCTCCCTCAGCTGTTTCAGATCGCTATCATCCGCATACACACCTACACAAATCAACATTTCAAAACTTCTTCTTGTTGCAGTTTTCTTTCTACGGAAAGATTAAGGATGCGATTATTAGTGCGTTACCGGCTGCCTCGGCGGGGATTGCGGAGCCAATGCGGGGCTCCACGGAAGTGGGGGCGGCGACGTCGGCCAGGGAGAGGGAGGCAAGGGGGGCGGGGTGTGTGAGCGGCCGGCCGGCGGATTTGGCGGTGAGGGTGAGGCTGGCGGCGGCCGCCGCGGCGGCTGCTACTGCCGTGGCGATTGCGACGGCGATGGCGGCGCGGTTGGGAGACCGGGGAGGGGGAGACCGGAGGGTGGTGTACTGTAGTACAGTGGTAGTGTGGTGTGGTGGATCTAGATCTCCGCTCCCCTCCGCTCGTAAGAAGAGGCGGAGATGGGGGCGCTCCGGTGGGAGGACGTCGGCGATGGAGAAGGCCGAGGGGTAGGGCTCGGTGGTGGGATGCCTCCGCGCTCGCCCAGCTCCCAACCGAATGGAACTCGACTCCGGCGGAGGGGAGGGAAATGGAAGAGGCGGCTGCGACGGCGAGGGGGATGCAGAGTTCTGGCTACAGCGCCGGCGGCGGCGAGATCGGCGGGTGGGGAGGGGACTGGGGAGGAGATGACGAGGCGAGCGCGTTCTGCCGTCTCCCGTCTGGTGTGGGCGTGTGGATATTTCCGTGTTTCTCGTGAGAGGTGGGCCGTGGGCGTGACCGCGTGAGGAGGTGGGCCGTGCGCTGCGCCCTGGAAGAGTTCGGATACATATTCGGATTTTAATCGGATATTATCTCCGAATATCGAACTTATTCGGTTGGATATCAGCTATATCGAATCCGCTATCGAATCCATCAACACATATCCATATCCGAAACCGAATTCGACCAGATACCAACCCAGTTTACCGAATTTGCTACCAGCCGGATTCGGTACCGGATCGGTCGGGAAAAACCCGACCCGTTTTCACCCCTAGTCTCAAATGATAAATAAGACATCTAAAATTTCGTCTCTATACATGAGACGTACTCCAAAACGTCTCAGGAGCCGTTTTAATAGAATTTAATAGCGTGCAACCCTTTAGAGCGTCTCAAACTGCGTCTCTATTTCAATTGTGGTTCTAAAAAGAGAGACATGATTCAAAGCGTCTTAAACAAAACGTCTTAATATGTTCATTTTGTTGTAGTGAAATAGCTACCAAGTACAAGGGTTTGTAATAATAGCAATGCATGATAATTTAAAATAAAATAATAAATAAATAGATTCAAAAACTAGGTTCAACGTGATCAAAGAACATGACTTGATTTGGTCTTGCTCAGTTAATGACTCTGGATCTTCAAATCTTGCTTCAGCTACTTCGAAGACGTGATCTAACGAGAGAGAAAACAAAATAAACATAATATAAATTCAAATAAAATTAAAATGAATCACAAAAACTTCAAAACCAAAACAAAATGATAGAGCTTAATTTTAGATGATTTTAGGAAAAAGAATCGGGTCAATCGAAGCTAGCACGAAGGAGAACGGGATCTCAGAAGATTTAAATATAAAGTAAAAAGGAAAATAGGATTTACTGCATTTATTTTTCTAAATGAAAATCTTAATTATGACATCAGCATCTAAGTCCTTTTTTTGGCAAAAATATTTTTATAGAGAAAAAATGGGGTTTATGATGTCAACGGCTGACTTGGCATCTAGGGCTAATGTGTTTGACACATAGCCGACATGTGGCACACAGGTGGCAAGGTAGAGCTGACATGGCATGGTGATGTGGATGATGACTTGGTATGTGAAGTGGCACTGCCACGTTGCATGGTGACGAGGACATCCCTTCCATGGATACAATCGTGCCTACACACACAACTCATCCATAGCCACAACAAGTGTTACAAGGACCACTTACTTGAGCTCATACTCGCCAACTTAATTACTAGGTGAATTCATTCCTAGGTTTATATGTTACTGAGAATAGACTGCTACGTAATGCAAGTGATTTAATTGTGCTTAGGAATATGGGAAAGGATGAAGGAGAGGCATGTGGAGTCATGGACATGCATGGAAGGTATAATGAAGGTCACCATGTCACTTTGGGTCCGAGTAAAAGCAAGAGATTGAGTTGGTTTCGTTCTGGATTTGGATTCGAACTGCTGTGACACTATCAAATTTAAACAGACATAACTTCTTCATACAAACTCTATTTGGGACATTCTTGGACTTCATGGAAATCTTATCAAGTCAACATTCTAATGGATCCAACCTCATCTTCAAATTCCATTCGAGCCAGCCACAATCATGAGAACAATCTGTGTTGGTTTCTCAGTCCGAGTCAAAAAGGGTGCTGCACCAGCTCCACTTGGGCCCATGGGCCTTGTAACCCTACGGGCATGCGCCCACTTCCTTGGCTGCCACCCCTGGTATATAGGAGCCACCGCCTCCCTATGCTAGGACTTGAATTGCGTTGAATTTAGGTTTAGCCATTGTGCAAACTTCTGTTCTTTAGTTGTGTCGGATGATCACCTTTCAAGACAGTTTTCGGGATCCCAACATTGTTTTCAATACCATATACACTTCAGTCTTATTCACAATATCAGATTGCCTACATCTTATTCTTGCTAGTTCTTCGATTACTCCCAGGGATTGAACTTCGTGTTTGCTGGTTGTTGAACTTTCGGTTGCATCGTCAAACTTTTGGTTGCATCGTCGTGTCCTTTGCTGGTCTTAGCATCTAGTTCCTTTAGAGTTTTGAGTTATGTTCATGTTTTGGCCTCACGTATGGGGAATTCGTGGATTTTATCTACGTGTACGCACCCAGGCACACGCATGAAAACTTCGACCCAAAAAGCGTCATTTAGTGCCTCAAAACGGGCCCGCAAGTCCGAAAAATTCAAGTTTCTCAGGATTCACTCAAAATTGACGGAGCCCTTCTACACGTGATTCTAAGGTTCCCTGTGAAGACGGCATCCTTTTTTGAGCTTCTGAACTCCATGTACAATGTCGTCTAGTTTCTTTCCACGCGGTGTATTCGTTTGTATTCTAGGCTCGTGTCTCTAGTACAGTCTACCCTAGGACCAGCACTAACCGGCGTTGAACGACTTTTCAGCTTGCATTTTCTGAATTGATTATTGCTATTCCTTGCTACCATCTTGAGCCTTCCTAGCTACACCTTTTCTACACCGTACAGGCTGAGCTTCACCTAGCAATTGCTCCATCCAATCTTCGGAGATACGTTGGCACCGCTCGTTGCCAATCGCCCCTATATGCTTGGTAAGAATTGGTAAGAATTCGATAGAAGGTTTGAGTGTGAGCGACTTTTGAACCACCATATCCTAGTACTTGTTAGGGACATATTCTTGTGTTTTACTAACAATGGCAAGTTTGAGTGTGAGCGACTTTTGAACCACCATATCCTAGTACTTGTTATTGGATGGCGATACATCTCATACTCCCCATACAAAAGCCAATCATACAACATTTTCGTGCCTCATGAACCTTCGTAGGGAGTGCCTTGAGGAGGATGTCAGGGTCACAAATGAGCGACTTGCTCAACTTGAGGGTGCCCAGATTGAGACAAACACCACGCTCGCCGTGATGGAGAGAACGCAAAGCATCACTAATGCTTCTCTAGCAGGCATTATGGCATGCCTTGAGGAGATTGCCCAAGCATCCTCTACGGTTCCCCCTGCTACACCAGTAGAGGGACTAGATGAATTCGACAACGTGGGTGATACCGAGGCCGATGACATGGGTAACCACAACAACGATCGAGCTCATCAACAATTGCATTTTAACCAACAAGGTATGCGACGAGAACCCCCATGACGTGACGTACGTGACCACGATGATTCTTTTGCTAAGGTTAAATTCACTATGCCCTCTTTTAATGGTAAATATGATCCTGATGGTTATCTTAATTGGGAACTAGCTGTTGATCAAAAATTTGTTTGCCATGACTGTCCTGAGATTAGACGAGTTAGGGCTGCTACTAGTGAATTTACCGACTTTGCTTCTATTTGGTGGAAAGAACATTGCCGTCAACACCTCAATAACATACCTAACACTTGGGAGGCTTTAAAATTTCTTATGCACCATCATTTTGTTCCCTCATATTATGCTCGTGATTTGTTAAATAGACTGCAACGCTTACAACAAGGTGCAAAGTCTGTGGAAGAATACTATTAGGAATTACAAATTGGTATGTTGCGCTGTGGGTTAGTTGAGAATTAGGAGGCATCAATGGCTAGGTTTTTGGGAGGGTTGAATCATGAAATTCAAGACATCCTTGATTATAAATATTACAACTCCACTACTAGATTGTTACATCTTGCTTGCAAAGCTGAACGTGAATTGCAAGGACGCCAGACGAGAACACGATCTAACTCTTCTGCAGGTCACACAAATTCATGGACGCCGCACACCCCTTCTGCCTCATCCACTATGGCCCCACCACCATTACCCTCCAACAACAAGCAGCGCCCTACTACGTCAGATTCGGCGCCACGAGTTTTTGAAGCACCCAAATCAGCAACACAACTTTCTGCAAAAACCTCCTCTTCGGTTGCTTCGATAGGATGAACTAGGGACATTCAATGCCATCATTGCAAAGGCTATGGACACACGATGCGGGATTGTCCAAACAAGCGTGTATTGATTATACGCAATGATGGTGGGTATTCCTCTGCTAGTGATTTTGATGACGAAACATATGCTATGCTTGCAACTGATCCTGCAGGACATGATGACAAATTTGATCATGAGGAGGAGCATGTTGGCTCCGAAGATGTCGACAAGTATTTGAGCATTATAGTGCAACGCGTACTAAATGCTCAAGTTTCTTGTGTCGAGCAAAATCAACGCCATAATTTGTTCCAAATCAAGGGCGTTGTCAAGGAATGCTTGATTCACATAATTGTTGATGGTGGGAGTTGCAACAATTTGGCGAGTATGGATATGGTGGAGAAGCTTGCTTTGCCGACCAAACCTCATCCCCACCCATACCATATTCAATGGTTCAACAACAGTGGTAAGTTGAAGGTAACACGATGGTGAGAGTACATTTTTCTATGGATTCATACCATGATTATGTTGATTGCGATGTTGTTCCTATGCAAGCTTGTTCATTGTTATCAGGAAGACCTTGGCAATACGATATTGATTGTGTACATCGTGGTAGGAATAATCAATACTCTCTCATGTTCAAGGGAAAGAAAAATGTGCTACATCATATGACTCCTGAACAAATTGTTAAAGATGACCTTGCTAGAGCTAGTAGAGAGAAAAGTCAGGAGAATACTGAGAGCGAAAATCAGATTGTAGCAAAAGAGCTTGACCAAGAAAGAACCTAAATCTGTTCATGTGAAGAATAAAGAAATTAAATTGAAAGGTGCTTGTTTTCTTGCTACCAAATCTGACATGACTGAACTGGATGCTAGTAATTCTATTTGCTATGCATTACTTTGCAAAGAAGCTTTGTTTTCATTTGAACATATACCTTCTTCTTTGCCACCTGTTGTCACTAACATTTTGCAGGAGTACAAAGATGTCTTTCCGGAGGACATACCGCCAGGGCTACCATCGCGTCGTGGGATTGAGCATCAAATTGATTTAATTCCCGGTGCATCATTGCCCAACCGCGCACCATACATGACCAATCCAGATGAAATTAAACAAATTCAACGCCAAGTTCAAGAGTAGCTTGATAAGGGGTATGTGCACGAATCTCTTAGTCTTTGTGCTGTTCTGGTCATTTTAGTGGCAAAGAAAGATGGATCATGACGCATGTGTGTGCATTGTAGAGTAATCAATAATATCACCATTAGGTATCGTCATTCTATTCCTAGGTTAGATGATATGCTTGATGAATTGAGTGGATCTATTGTCTTCTCCAAGGTTGATTGCGTAGTGGATATCACCAAATCCGCATAAAATTAGGCGATGAATGGAAAACAACATTTAAAATTAAGTTCAGATTATGTGAGTGGTTAGTAATGTCTTTTGGTTTAACTAATACACCTAGCACCTTCAAGAGACTAATGAACGAAGTTTTGCGTGCTTTCATTGGCAGGTTTGTGGTGGTTTATTTTGATGATATGCTGATATATAGCAAATGACTAGAGGAACATCTTGACCATTTACGTGCTATTTTTAATGCTTTACGTGGTGCACGCCTATTTGGTAACCTTGAGAAGTGCACCTTTTGCACGGATCGAGTCGCGTTTCTTGGCTATGTTGTTACACCACAGGGAATTGATGTTGATCAAGCGAAGGTTGAAGCAATACAGAGTTGGCCAACTCCTAACACGGTCACATGAGTGCAGAGCTTTTTAGGACTTACCAGATTCTACTGCCGCTTCATGAAGGAGTTTAGCACCATCGCTGCACCATTGAATGAGCTTACCAAGAAGGGTGTGCCATTTGTTTGGAACGCTACACAGGAGAACGCCTTCACCACATTGAAAAATAAGTTAACACATGCACCACTACTCCAACTCCCTGATTTCAATAAGATTTTTGAGTTAGAATGTGATGCTAGTGGAATTGGTTTAGGTGGTGTGTTATTTCAATAAGGTAAACCTATAGCATATTTCAGTAAAAAATTGAGTGGGCCTAGTTTGAACTATTCTACTATGATAATGAGTTATATGCACTCTTTCGAACTTTAGAAACTTAGCAACATTATTTATAGCCCAAAGAATTTGTTATACATTTTGATCATGAATCTGTAAAGCATATTTGAAGTCAGGTAAACTGAACCGTAGACATGTAATGTGGGTTGAATTTATTGAATCTTTTCCTTATGTCATAAAACACAAGAAGGGAAAGGGGAATATTATTGCTGATGCCTTGTCCAAGAGATATACCATGCTTTCACAACTTGACATCAAAAATTTTGGATTAAGGACTATTAAAGAGCAATATGTGCACGATGCTAATTTTACAGAAATATTGTTGAATTGTAAAGATGGAAAAATGTGGAACAAATTTGTCATTAATGATGGGTTTGTGTTTAGAGCCAACAAGTTATGCATTCCTGCTAGCTCTGTTCGTTGTTGTTGTTACAGGAAGCACATGGAGACGGTCTGATGGGACATTTTAGTGTGAAGGAAACAGAGGACATACTTGCTTATCATTGCCTTTGGCCAAAGATGAGATGGGACGTGGAGCACTACGTTGCTTGCTGCACTACATGTCAAAGAGCTAAGTCACGACTTATTCCTCATGGTTTATACATACCCTTACCTGTTCCTAGCGTTCCGTGGGAAGATATTTCGATGGACTTTATTTTAGGATTGCCTAGAACAAAGAAGGGGAGGGATAATATATTCATGGTTGTGGATAAATGATGCTACAAATATTGTTGATTTATTCTTTCGTGAAGTTATTCGCTTGCATGGTGTGCCTAGTACAATAGTTTCAGATCGTGATGCTAAATTCCTTAGCCCCTTTTGGAGAACTTTATGGGCTAAATTGGGGACTAAGTTGTTATTTTCTACTAGTTGTCATCCCCAAACTAATGGACAAACTGGAAGTGTAATAGAACTTTGTCTACAATGCTTAGGGTTGTGTTGAAAAAGAATTTAAAAATATGGGAAGAATGATTGCCTCATATTGAGTTTGTTTACAATCGTTCGTTGCATTCTACTATAAAGATGTGCCCTTTTGAAGTTGTTTATGGTTTTGTGCCTCGTACTCCTATTGATTTATTGCCTATTCCATCTTTGGAGAAATTGAACTTTGATGCTAAATAGCGTGCTGAATTGATTTTAAAAATGCATGAGACAGCTAAGGAAATATAGAATGCATGAATGCTAAATACAAAATTGCTGGTAGTCAAGGAAGAAAACATTTAACTTTTGAACCTGAGGATCTTGTTTGGTTGCACTTAAGAAAAGGTAGGTTCCCTGAATTGAGAAAGTCAAAATTGATGCCAAGAGCTGATGGTCCTTTCAAAGTGTTAGAAAAGATTAATGATAACACATACAAGCTTGAACTGCCAGCAGATTTTGGGGTTAGTCCCATATTTAATATTGCAGATTTGAAGCCATACTTGAGAGAAGAGGACGAATTTGAGTCGCAGATGACTCAAATGTAATAAGGGGAGGATGATGAGGACATCCCTTCCATGGACACAACCGTGCCTACACACACAACTAATCCACAGCCACAGCAAGTGTTACAAGGACCATTTACTCAAGCTCGTACTTGGCAACTTAATTACCTGGTGAATTCGTTCTTAAGTTTATATATTACTAAGAATAGACTGCTACCTAATGCAAGTGATTTAATTGTGCTTAGGAATATGGGAAAGGATGAAAGAGAGGCATGTGGAGTCATGGACATGTATGGAAGGCATAATGAAGGGCACCACATCACTTTGGATCCGAGTAAAGTAAGAGATCAAGTTGGTTTCGTTCTGGATTCGGACTGCTGCGACCGTATCAAGTTTAAATGGATGTAACTTCTTCATACGGATTCCGTTTGGGACGTTCTTGGACTTCATGGAAAGCTTATCAAGTCTACTTTCTAACGGATTCAACCTCATCTTCAAATTTCATCTAAGTAGGCCACAATCATCCTGGCCGCCACCCCTGGTATATAGGAGCCGCCGCCTCCCTATGCTAGGAGTTGGATTTTGTTGAATTTAGGTTTAGCAATTGTGCAAACTTATGTTCTTCAGTTGTGTCGGATGACCACTTGTTAAGACAGTTTTCGAGATCCCAACATTGTTTTCAATACCATATACACTTCAATCTTATTAGAAATATTAGATTGCCTACATCTTATTCTTGCTAGTTCTTCGATTGCTTGTAGGGATTGAACTTCGTGTTCAGGTTGATCGCGCTTCCAGCAAGGTCAATAACATCTCGGAGTTGGTTCAACGATTTCTAAGGCACAAGTATCATCGTACGGTTGTAGTCGGATCGTGAGAGGCACCTCCACCAAAATTGATAGTTATCAATCTCATCGAAAGATCGGGCACTTCGTCTCCATCACATGGAGACTAGCTCGGGTGCTGATGTGGCATACACGTGTCATGACACATGGGCTTTAGGGCTTGCATGGCTTGCTGAGTGGGCATGCTAACTCAGCGTGGACCATGAGCCTATAGCATAGTGGACATGACAGATGGGCCTAGGTTGTTAGTGACAGGGTGCTCGGTGAGCCTGGTCCACTAAGAAGATGAACGTGCATGAGGCGCAGGTCTAACAACGTGGACGATGCATCAAACGGGGCATCGCCTTAGGTGGCGAGCGGGTGTAGCACCGTACAACACGATCGAGGACATGGCAGCAAAGGGGACGGTGGAGTGGAACAATAGTGAGGGGCAATGACTGACTGAACGGTGACACCGGCGAGGTGAACGGCTCAGTGAAGATGCACAGTTGGCAGAGAGGGAGGACCAACGGCAGAGTTCGGCTATGGGTGAAGCGACGAGCGGCACGACGATGGAATGGGGAAAACCCGAGGCTTGGCCAGGGCTTCATACTCGGACACCGAGGAGGTCAGGGCTCATATGGCACGGAGGCCGAGTTGGAGATGGCACAAAGTCCCAGATGGCCACAGTGCAGACGCCGAGGTGAGGTCGAGATGAATACGATGACGAACCCCACGAAGATGAAGCAAAGTGCGTAGGGGCACCGATGGACGACACATGTCACAGCGGTGAGATTGGATAGCAATGGGAGAAGGCACAGATGAACAGTGCCCCCGTGCTCGGATGGCCGACACATTTCACTAGGGAGATCTAATGGTCGGTGCGGAGCATGGTTAGATGGATGACAAGTGGCTAGGAGGAATTGAACGGCTGAGGTTTAATGGCCGAAGGGCTTTAGATTTCTCAAGATTTTCTAATCCTAGAAATTTAGCTAAATTTATTTGAGCTCTAAAAAATAGCAAATAAATTCACAAAAACCCAAAATTTTCCAGAAAAATTCTTGAGACATAAGGAACCCAAATAAAATATTTTAAACAAATTTTAATGTTTAATTTAGTCATATTAAATCCTTTTAATTAATGCAAATTCATTTTAAGCTTGA
The DNA here is from genome assembly GCA_017311315.1 of Dendrocalamus latiflorus. NCBI lineage: Eukaryota > Viridiplantae > Streptophyta > Magnoliopsida > Poales > Poaceae > Dendrocalamus > Dendrocalamus latiflorus. The sequence continues at coordinate 22,212,057 of CM029623.1, forward strand.
ATGAATTTCAGAAAAAACCAAATGGTGGATTTTATTGAGAAAGGCTTTAAATAACTTTGATTATCCACATTAAAATTGTGTCTCTTATTCTTTGATTATCTTCTTTCTTTACCTTATTGATTTCTAACAAGTTGTATCATAACCATGTTATTTATCTGATCAATCTATGGTTTATTCGGTAGGGCAACACTGAAGTATGATCTTCTAATGCTGGGCTGTGATACAAGATTTTCGTTGTGGTGAGTGAAGATGTGTGCAATATTTGCACAGATGTATTTGGATGATGCTCTGCTAGGGATTGACAAGTTGCCTATGGCATGGTCTCAAGATAAGAGGTAGAGAAAAGATTGTAAGGCTTTATCTCAGATTTATGTTCATCTATCAATTAATATTTTGTAGGAGGTCTTAAAGGAGAAGACCACTACTGTGTTATGGTTGAAGCTGGAATAGATTTGCATAACAAAAGATTTGACTATCATGATGCATATGAAATAGAAGCTTTATTCATATAGGTTATCGGAAGGAGGATCGCAACTGGATCACCTATTGACCTCTAAAGAAATCGTCTTTGACTGTAGTCGATGGAGGTAAAATGTGAAGAAGATGAGGATTTAGATCTTATTCTTTTATATTCGCTGCCTAGTTCCTATTCAACTTTCAGAGATACCATGCATATTATATAACTGAGATACACTCACCCTTAATGAAGTTTATAAATCCTTGCAAGCTAAGGAAAAGATGAAACTTATGGTGTCTAACAAAAGTTCAAGTTTGCAAGTAGAATGCTTGATTGTTCATGGTAGGGCGTGGGACAAGAGTGCAAATGATGACTCTAGAGGTAAAAGCTCGAACAAGAATTACATAGGCCAATCGATGTCCAGAGGCAAGTACAAGTCATGCAAATATTGCAAAAAAGGAGGACATGACATATCTGAATGCTAGAGACTACAAAACAAGGAATAGATAGCCAAAAATTTAAAGAAAGGTAAATCTGATGAGGAAAGTAAAGCCACTATTGCTGTAGTAATAGTTCTTATGGAGATGTGCTTGTTGACTTTACTAGATGTGTGAAACCTAGCAATGAATGGATTCTTAATTCTGCATGTACCTTTCATATGTGCCCTAATAGGGGTTGGTTCACCACCTATGAAGACAGGTGGTTCTATGTTAATGGGAGATAACTCTCCATGTAAGGTTGTAGGTATTGGTTCAATTCAAATCAAATTATTTGATGGCATTATTATATCTTTATTAGATGTGTGGCTTGTTCCAGATTTGAAGAGGAGCTTTAGCTCTTTAAGTACTCTTGATGCTAAAGGGTACAAGTATTCTGATAGAGTCCTAAAGGTTTCTAAGGGCTCTCCTGTCATGATAAAAGCCGATACGAAATATGCAAATGTGAGAACCCACATTTTCTAATCTATCTTAACCAGTGAATTAAGACTAATGAAAATTGGTTAAGCCTTTGATTAAGCAAATTGTGCATGAAAATTTTTTATGCAAGAAATAACGAATAAATAAAAACTTTCACTAAGAACAATTCAATTAAAAATTTACAATTCATCATAAACTTCAGATTTTCGAATATGAATCCATCTTAGCACGATCACGAATAGCGTATGTTGGTCATAAATTAATTGCCATCTAGTTACAACAAATAAATTCCATACATCAAGCAATAATTAAAAACATTCCTTGAATCAAATTAGAATATTAACAGTCCAAATTACACCAAGACAACAATCCGAATTACATAATCTTACGTCTCAGATTTCATCAAATTATAATTCTCTATTTCTAGCTATTACCAATTTAAATTACATCAGTAGCATCTCATGCATGTAAGCATTTAATCAGAAGCTGCAAAAATAAATTATTTGCATCACACTTCACACATTTAATTACAACTCATTGGTTTTCAAAGGTAAGCTATGGTTTCATTTACAAGAACGATGTTAGAAATACCAAAAAAAGACCGAACAAAAAAATAAATTAAACTAGGATGCAGTTAGAACCCATCCAACTTTAGAAGGCAGAATCGAATAGTGCTTATCGAGGTTCCCAGACTGTCCGTGGCCGGTTGGCGCCTCTCACTTAAAATGGGCGTCGGCATCCGACACAAAATGAATCCCACATCCCATTTTATTTTTATCAACTTACCTTACGTAGTGTAAAACTAGAAGAATAGTGCACAAGCCATACCATGGACCGAAGGTCCTTATGGTTGCACCAATTTATTTTACCTAGTACACAACAAACTGAGAGAGGGATGAGGATAAGACCAAGCCTAGCACCAGCTAGACCAGCCCTCCCTCCTCTCTTAAAGCCAACTAGAGAGCAAGGAGCAAAGCCAACACTCCCATTGCCATTGAGCAAACCCCTAGAGGGAAGGTGAGAGACCATGTGGAGGTGACCCCAAGTTTGTGATGAGTAATTGACACGGGTTCTAGAAAGTTTGAGTTTGATTTGTGTCAAGTCCTAGTCTATGAGCATTGCATGCTTTGTGAAATCAACTTGTCGTGAGTAAGGTTACGATCTGCAGGGATGTTTTGCGAGTAAATTTTTCATGATACAGTTTTGTGATTCATATTGTTTCAAGTGGTGCTATGTGATGTTTTCTTGTCTGTGGTGGTTGTAGGACTTTAAGGCTAAGTCATGGCGAGGCATGAGATGGCCGTACTAGGCACAGGCGATACTGTGGTCGAAGCGGTCGAGATATGCTAAAGACGGCGAGGGTTTAAGGTGGTTGCAAGGCTTAGACAGCAAGGCAAGAGGAGGAAGCTTCCAGGAAGGAGCGTGAGGGGCAATTTGGTACAATTGACTCAGGCTTGAGGAAGCGGATTCGGTTGGAAATAATGGGTAAAGTGCTAAGGTTGGTGGAGTTAACGGGTAAAGAGAGATGCAAACCCGGTAACTTGAAGCTATAAATAGAAGGGGTGTGCACTACTGGAGGTAGTAGTTTTTGTCTTTTGTTCTTTTTCCTGCGTGAGTGGTTGCTGGGCAGCCTTGGGCATTAGGGTTTTTCATTTTTGTGGGTGTTGCTCAGAATGTGAGAGTTGGTATGGATTGGCTGTACAAAATTTCATTATGTAATCATTCATCTATCTGAATCCATTTTAGAAATCTTGTTTGAGATGTTATGGTTTCCTATATCTCTCTATGTTCTTGTTTCTATTTTGTCTTCACTACGCTCTGTTCTTCTCTGCCTATTTTCATTTTGAATGGAGTTCTTGTTTGAGTTGCTGCAGTTCTATTTTTGCTCTGAACTGGGAATCTCCTCAAAGCCCCTTGGCTAGCTTATTCCCGAGGGCAAAGATTTCAACAATAGTTTTCTCTCCAAGAAATTGGTCACTGCCCATTTCCTCTGTTTTCTTCCTTTTCTAGGGTTTGCTGTTTGAGTTAGCAGAGGAATTTCGTTTCTTGATAGCCTCAGCTGAAGAGTTCCTTTTTGTGTGATTTCTCTCTCTAAGGGTATGTTATTCTAGTTTGTCTTCCCGTATTACTCTCAACCAGCAGTCTGTTAGTGATATGCCCTAGAGGCAACATGGAGATGTTGTATATATCACATACTATGTTTATGATACATTACTTTGTTCCTTGAAATAGACATTATCATTATTGATCAATGAGTATGTGACTTATTCATGAGACTCTTAATGCCAAAATGTTGCTATTTCTAAATGATCCCTGATCATATATCATATGAGGAACAAATATGATTCAAAGATCAGCATATGTATTGATTGATGATCATGTCTCATGGATCATGGTATGGTGATACCAAATCAATAATATGGACATGTGTTAGTGAACATATGTTGGATAGACCCGCCATGAGACACTACAGAGATTCCATGTGTCATCAGTTGGTCTCAAGTAGTGTTTATGTAGAATCCTTAGACTTGAGATCATCATGGTTCCCAACATGCGTAGTAGCTTATTTTGGTACTACTAAACACTACTCCATAACTGGGTAGTCATAAAAGTAGTATTCGGGTTTGCCATGAAACATGTAGTGGTATGTGAATGATCAAGATAGAATTTGCCCCACCTTATGGGAGATATCTTTGGGCCCCTCGATGTAATGGATTATGAAAGTGCATGGCCATGCCAAGGTGATTGAGGAGTCAATCACAAGTTTATAATCTATCACGGTATCGAGAGAGTGGTTGAGCTATTAAGAGGATGACACAGGTCTCGCCTTGAGCTCAATCTATACCGTGAGGCAAAGGGATTCATACATGAGAACATTACAGGATCAGCCGATATGATCTTTACGTATACTTTGGGGTTAATATGTCATTAACAGGGTGACCGGAAAGGCGTTTCCGAGTCGCGACCAAGTATACGTGAACTACAGGGTCGCACGCTTAACGGGTTGGAACACTAATTCGAATATGATTCGGATATGGGCTCAATTCGGATAGAGATCCGAATAGACTCCTATTGGGCCTCGGTCCACAAGGCCCAAGTGAGGAGGTCTATATATATGGACGCGAGGGGCTGAGGGGTACACACTACTGTTAACCTCTAGCATAACCCTAGCCGCCACCTCCCGAGCCAAACCCTAGTCGCTCACGAGTGCTAGTACACTCGCGATCGGCGTTCCAGCCCCGGACGTGTGGATACCGGTGGAGGCGCTGCTCGTTGCGGTGCTGATCGGCATCAACAACCTACAGATTGGATCTTCTCGTGGCGTCGTTGATCGCGTTGAGGAGACGATTTGTTCGGGACGATCGGCTAATTCTACTACTACCTCGACGCGCGTGGTTGGATCGGTTTCTCCAACTCTTCTTCCGCTGCGCTGCGCGTCTAGTGGTAACGATCCATGATCCCTCCTTAGCATGATGTCCTTGTGTGCGCGGTAGAAAAGTTTTGTTTTCTGCTTTTGTAGCCTACGCGCAATCCTTCACAATCTGCCTCTCAAATCTGCTTTTCAAGTTTTAGGGTTTTAGTTCTTGCAGCTGAATGCCTGTTCTTGCTCAGCCAGTTATTTTGTTTGAAGATCTGATTAATTGTCCTGAGAAGCACAACAATTATGCGATCTTTTCACTGTTTTTGTATTCTTCAGTATTTACTGTTCTGTTATTTCTACTTGCTTCTGGTTGCTGCTCTCCGAACTGTATTTTTCATCTCAACTCCTGTTCCTGGTTAGACCAGAAACCCTATGGCGGTCCGACCGCTCTTCTGCTTGCGGTCAGACCGGCCCTGCTTGAGCGGTCAGGCCGGCCCTGCTTGAGTGGTCTGACTGCTAGCTCTCTTGCGGTCTGACCGGATTGACTGCTCTCTGGAGTGTTTCTTTTTCTTGTTTTTCCTTCTTGATTGAGCTCTTTTCAATTTCCAATGGGTGTTTGTCTTTCTACTTCATAGCTGTTATTGCTATCGTAGGAGAAGTTTTGTGAGAATACTTGAGGCGGTTTGAAGGCACCATTCACCCCCCCTGTAGGATCGGAAATGGCAACAGAGGGGGGTGCTGAATGGTGCCTTTTAAAATCGTCCCCAAGTATTCACAAACGAATCTCCTCTCCGATAGCTATGAAAGCTATGAAGAAGATGATTCATGCTCTCTGGAAGTTCATATTGAACAAACACGAGAAAGAAGCAAAGAACAAAGCAGAACAAGAGAATCAGCAGCCAATAGATAAGTGGTCGGTCTAACCGCAGTACATCGGCCGGTCAGACCGCCTGCAAGCCGCCGGTCAGACCGCTGCTTCAAGGCCAGTCAGACCGCCCATGCCCACCTGGTCTGACCGCTAGGGTGTAATATCCCAAAAATTCGCTTTCTGTAAAAATGTAATTTCAAATTAATTATTTAAAGTATTTGAATTTTATTGGGATTCATGTGGATTTTATTTCAAAATATAAATCAAGAAAATGTATTTTAAATATTTTATTAAAGCCAAAAAGAGTTCATTTTATTTTTCCAAACCTTCCCTGAATTTTATAGAATTTTTGAGAATTTTTTGGAACTAAAAATCAATTTTAAAAGTCAAAAAGGTATTTTTATAAAGTTATTAAAGGAAAATTTAAATTTAAAAATATTTTTCCTAAGTTTAAAATATCTCCAGGAATTTGTGTAAATTTTTGTAGAATTATTTAGACCTTATTTGCTATTTTCTAAGTACTTTTAAAAGCCTCCTTGTATTTCTGAAAATTAAAAACAAAATTTTAAATATAATTTATTCTCAAGGTGACACATGTCACTCCCAGATTGAATTCGTCTACTCTTGATTTTATCCTGGCCGTCCGCCACCACTTATTCCTTCCAACGGTCGAGATCCTCTCCTTGCCATGTGTCGCAAATCCGTTCACTCAACCCATCCTCTCCCCTCCTCTCTCACTGATGCACGGGCCCCGCTTGTCAGCTCCTCCTCCTACCTCCCCTTCTTCCTCCTCGCGCTGCCGCCATTGCCGCCGCACCTGAGCTCTTCAATGCATCCGTTTCTTCCCCTTTAAGACCCGAGATAGTGCGCATTAAGTGCCCCATTCATTTCTACCCCCACTCCGGCCGTTTCTCGCGCTTTTAAACAACAGTCCCGCCGCCACGCCCGTTTCCAATCGCCTTAATGCCGGCCGGCCGTGCTTGGCCGTTACCACTCCCCTCCGTCTATAAAGCCCCTTCCCCGCGCCCAGCTTCGCTCCTTTTGCCTTCCTCGTGCACCGAAGCTCCTTTTTCCCCTCCCTCCCGCGCCTGAGCCTCACCGCACCGTGCTTCGCCGTCCTCGCCGCCGCGCCATGCTCTGGCGAGAAATTACCGGTGTCCCGGGCTACCTCGACCCTCGCCACCACCTCCTTCGTCTTCCTCGTCACTGAGCGAAGCAGCCATCGAAGACCCCTCGCCGTCGTCACCCGCACACCGCCGACCGCCCTCCGGTCACTACCGAGCGCTGCCGTAGGTACCGGCGAGTTCCCCGTCGCCTCCTCTCACTCGTGCGCACCTTGGCCGCCGCCGCCGGGTGCCGGAGCGCCGGCGAGCCCGCAGGCCCAAGCGCCGCCTTCGGCCGGCCGTGCCACATCAGCGCGCACGCCCACGTGGCAACTGCGTGGCCTCCGCGTGGAAGCCGCGTCAGCCGGAGAGCCACATCGGCCTCCATCCTGATCCGTGGACCCGGTCCACAATAGACTGGGCCCACATGTCCGAAAATTTGAATTTCAAATTCCTGCTGACGTCAGCCTTGCGTCACAAAAGTCCTTTTCCTTTATAAAAATATTTCACCTGAAATCAAATTCCTGCTGACGTCATATATAGCCTTTTTCAGTACAAAAATAATTCCAAAAATCAGTCTTTTCCTTTTCTTTAGAATTCAAACTTCTGGAAGTCCGTAAATTTACACTACCCAAATATACACTACCCAAATAATTTCAAAAATCAGTCTTTTCCTTTTCTTTAGAATTCAGTTTTGACCCGTTCAAATTTCTAAATTCTTCTAAAATCCTAAACTACCCAAATATACACTCTTTTTGAATTTTTGAATTTTATTTGTGTTTATTTATTTGTTTGTTCTGTCTTTTCGTGCGTAGAACCCGTCGTCGCCGAAGACTTTCCCAACCCGCAGCAAGAAGGTCCAGACAACGCGCAAGAAGGCAAGTCTCCTTTGAACATTTTGTACCTATGTTTGAGAAATGCTTTTTATTATTTTAAAATTAATTTCATTGCTAATTACATAAAACATTAGCTTCTGTCTTAAGGTATTAATTAATCCAATTTTGTTATGCCCTCGTTGAAATTGAATGCCATTACCCTTGTAACCTTAGGATTTCCTTTGTCTCAGTAACGAGAATATTACAATTCTTTGCTAACATTAGAACAGTAGTAAATACTTAGTCGAGCTACTCAATCTTTGTAACCTTGGGGTGAAAAATTATATTTCATTGATCTAGTTTTTTATTCAGAAATTTAGTGGCGATTGGTGTTGTCACTGTTCTTTTAATGTAAAGCAAAATGTGCAAATTGTTTAGACCAGGGCGGATGGTTAGATTGGATTGGTGCGGATTTAGCACGAGATTTTGCAAAGTGTATGTTCCGCCCTAGTCAATTAAGGACCGACTATTGTGATTGTCGAGACTGAGCATTACCGTACAACCCCAAGTCTATATGGGTACGACCTTGCTGACTAACTTACGATAGTCTAGTTTAGGTACCACTAGTGGAAAGTGGGTGCCAGGAATTTATTGGTTATTCACAGTGAGGAACAGGGATTTACTGTACTCATATGGCGCAAGAGGGGGCTTCTGATTGCGGTGGATTTAACCTTTCAGCGGTGAAACCTCAGCGGGTGGTGTCTAGCTAGACTAGGGTGAGGTAAAAGCTTTGTGATATTTTATCTGGGTCTCATGCTAAAGGAAGCATGTTGACTATTAAGATAATTTATCTCTTGGGGGTAAAGCTGTACAACCTCTGTAGAGTGTTAAACTATTCGAATAGCCATGCCCACGGTCAAGGGCGGGCAAGGAATGCATTCACCTGGTAGATCTTTGGTTTTGGTTTTAGCATCAAAGTTTTGGGATCTCGAGAGTGGAGGGAACTCTCCGAAGGGTGTCCTGGCGGTTGGAGCCAGTGTGGGTGGATGGAACCCGTAGTCTTGAACCTTGGCGTTTATAGCTAGTTAACTAGTGTCGGTGGATAGAACCTTCACTGTAAAATGCTTGATAGTTTTAGTTAAAACACTTACTTTATTAAATTAATGCCATTGAAAATATTTAATGGTATTCAAAATAAAATATTGCTTTGTGCAAAAGAACCATATAACCCTTCCTTGTTAAGTTTTGCATCTACTGCATTTTTCCCAAGACTTGCGGAGTACTTTATGTACTCACATGTTGTACTCAAAACAAAACTCAGAGAATTACGAAGCTCAAGAGGGAGATTACGACTACTTTGCATGTGGATTCGACGAAGGCATTCCGGAGTACTAGACTGCGCTTCCCCAGTCAAATGCCTGTGGCGTATTGATGGGTCTTCACCATAATTTCTTTTTCTTCCGCTGTGTTTTGTGAGTTTGTGAGGTCTTGAAACCTCAGTTGTAATAAAGAGGCCTTTTGGTCTATACTCTCTATTATTGTAATAAAGCGTGGTTGGTTATGTATTCATCACTGTTTAACTGTGTGCACTAGCTTTGATCTGGGACTAGTGCTGTAACAGCCCAGGTTTTTATAAAAAGGTAATAATATTAAAAATAATTTAAAATAAAAATAAGTGTTTTGGGTTGCCTAAATTTTATTTTTGATTTGCCCAGATTTTCTGTTTTAAAAAAATACGGATTTGAAAAGTAATTTAGGTAAAAACATAAAAATATTATTAAATAAATTGATATTTTGATTTTCTATAAAAATCCTATTTGAAATTAACTATTTGGAAGCATTTGGCATTTATCTGGATTTTCTGGATTCTAAAAATCAATTTCAAAGCTGGAATAGTACGGATTCTATCCGAGACTTGTCTTTTGAATAGTACGGTGTCGGTTGGCTGCGAGGTGGCTGGCGAATGGGCAAAGTGGAATCCTGACAATGAGGCGAAGGTGATGACATGGGTATGGCGGCAAGGAATGGCAGCAATCACCGGCGGTGAGAGAAAAACGGCGGTGACGGCGTGGTAGCGACAGCGACAGGTTGGAGAGAGATAGCACCAGGTATTGAACGTGGAGATGTAAGGTGAGCATAGGGTAGAACATGGTATGGTGAGGCTAGGGAAATTATTGGCTAAGCTGAAAGTTCATCGGACACGACACAATCGACGTTTGAACGACGATAGTGAAGAAACAGGAAAAACTTGATATCTTGGTGCTCGGTGAAGCGAACCCAAAACCATTTGAAATGTAGCTAACTGAGATAGTTTGGCACGATGTGACGCGAACGGATTGGAGAAAAACATCACCGGATAGATGGGGACACGGAATGCCATTGGCGGCCATGGCGAGGTGTCGGAGGTGAAAATTTGTGGAGGCTTTTTGGGGAAACGGAAGGGAGCATGGCATAGAACGCGGCGAGGCAAGTCTAGGAAAAATTACGGCATGGTCAAAGGACAATGGATGGTGGCGGAACACGGCAGGGAAGACCTATAGCGATCGGCGGGTTTACATCGGCGTTCCGGGCAAACGGAGAGGAGTTAGCGGGTGAGGTTTGTGGCGAAACGAAGAGGAGAACATGGGCCACGGTGCTCCGGCAATGCTCCGGCGAAGCTCCGACGAAGTTGAGGAAAGCACCATGTAGAATGCGCAAATGCGAAGCCAATGGTGTGGTCAATGTGGTCGGAATCCACTGTAGACGGTGCAAACGGCCGAAGAACGCCGTTTTGTTGGCGAGAGAAAAATGCTGATTGCGGCTAGAAGACAGGGAGAGAGGCTTTGAAATTTCTGGGGCTGGGTGAGGATGAAAAGGGGCACCCGGTGCTCCTTTTTATAGGCGCAGAGGTGGACCGGATGGGGAGATCCGTGAGGGAATGTCTTTCGGTGGCATGGCATATTCCCGCGAAATGGACGCATAAAATTGGGGGTTAAGGCTAGGAATCGAAAGCTCTTAATGAGAGGATTCCAGTGCATTTTATTGCGCAAGAAATGGTTGAGAAAATCTCGAGTTCTAGAAGCTTCAAAATCCCGTTCATGGCGCTGCTCGTGCGTGCTCTCTGGAACGATACGCAACGATTGGAAGATGAATAGTGGAGGAGAGAGAAAATAATAAAAATAAAATTTTTTCTTTTTCCAAAAAAATTAAATAAATTCGAAAAAAATTCAGAACAATTCCAAAAACATCATTAGAACCCGAAAATATTAAATAAAAAAATTTCAGATTTATTTTAAGTATATTTTAACCATTTCAAATATTTTTAACTGCTAAGCTATAATTTAATTCAAATAAATTTTGAAACATACTTTAAACATTTTAAAAGAGGATATAAATAGATAGATTAGAATTTTTAAAGAATTTAGAAATTTGAATGGGCTCAATTGGATTTAAAACAAAAGAGAACGGGCTTTCAGAAGTTTGAAACTAAAGAAAAGGAAAAGGATATTTTTGAATTATTTTTGTACTGAAAAAGAAAGATTATGACGTGGGATCAAATCTGGTGGCGTAGATTGAATCCAGGCTGTCGGATGAAGATGGAGTGGGTTAAGTGAAGATGGAGGGCTGATATTTAATCGGGTGCGCAAGATTGGATCTGGGCGTGACACTTGTCAGCCCGAGAAGAGAGAGGGATTTCAAAAACACTTAGAAAATAAAGTCTAAAAATTCCAGAAAAATTCACAGAAATTCCTGGAGATGATTTAGACTTAGGAAAAAATATTTTCAACTTAAAGTTGGTCTTTTAGTGTTTACAAAAATATTTTTTAGCTTTGAAATTGATTTTTAGAATCCAGAAAATCCAGATAAATGCCAAATGTTTCCAAATAGTTAATTTCAAATAGGATTTTTATAGAAAATCAAAATATCATTTTATTTAATAATATTTTTATGTTTTTACCTAAATTATTTTTCAAATCCGTATTTTTTTAAAACAGAAAATCCGGGCAAATCAAAAATAAAATTTAGGCAACCCAAAACACTTATTTTTATTTTAAATTATTTTTAATATTATTACCTTTTTATAAAAACCTAGGCTGTTACAATCAAGGCAGCTCAAAAAGAGGACAAGTATGTCAAGGAAATCAAAGATAATATGAAGAAAGGTAAAGCACCAGGATTTTCAGAAGATGAAGAAGGTATCATTTGGTTGGAAAAAGAATTCTTGTACCCGAGCAGAAAGAAATAAAGGAGTTAATTCTGAGGGAAGCTCATGAATCTGGATATTCAATTCACCTTAGAAGTACAAAGATGTACCAAGATCTCAAAGAAAGGTATTGGTGGTCAAGTATGAAAAGAGAAATTGCGGAGCATGTAGCTTTGTGTGATATGTGCCAACGGGTTAAAGCTGAACATCATAGACCTGTTGGACTTTTGCAACCGCTGCAGACACCTGAGTGGAAATGGGAAGAAATTGGTATGGATTTTATAACTGGATTGCCGAGAACAAAGTCGGGGTATGATTCAATTTGGGTTATTGTAGACCGTTTGACAAAAGTCGCACATTTCATTCCAATAAAAACCACTTACTCTGGAGATAAACTCGCAGAGCTATATATGTCAAGAATCGTGTGTTTGCATGGAGTTCCAAAGAAGATTGTATCAGATTGAGGATCTCAATTCACTTCAAGATTTTGGCAGAAGTTGCATGGACTTTTGGGCACAAAACTAAATTTTAGTGCAGCATATCATCCACAGATAAATGGTCAAACAGAAAGAGTAAATCAAATATTGGAAGACATGTTGAGAGCTTGTGCCTTGGCAAATAAGACTAGTTGGGATCAAACTTTGCCCTATGCAGAATTTTCCTATAATAATAGTTATCAATCTAGCTTGCAAATGTCTCCATTTGAAGTTTTGTATGGCAGAAAATGCAGGACACCGTTGTATTGGAAAGAAACTGGTGAAGGGCGAGTGTTTGGACCAGATGTGTTGAAGCAAGCAGAAGAGCAAGTTCGCCTGATTCAGGACAGATTAAAAACCGCACAAACAAGACAGAAAAGCTATGCGGACAAACGTCGTAGGATGTTAGAATTTGTACCTGGAGATCATGTGTATATGAAAGTTTCGCCTCTCAAGGGGATGCATCGTTTCAAAGTTAGTGGAAAGCTTGCTCCTAGATTCATTGGACAATTCCCTATTCTAGCCAAAAGGGGAGAAGTTGCATACTAGTTGAAGCTTCCGCCTCAGTTATCGAATGTGCACGATGTCTTCCATGTGTCCCAGCTAAGAAAGTGTCTCAGAGTGCTAGAAGAGCAAATGCCTCTAGATGAAGTGAACTTGAAGGAGGACTTAAAATATCCAGAGTATCCAGTCAAAATTTTGGATGAAGCAGAGCGTCACACAAGAAGCAAGATCATCAAATTCTGTAAAGTGCAATGGAGCAATCATTCTGAATTGGAAGCAACTTGGGAGCGTCAAGAGGATCTAAGAGCAGAGTTCCCTAGTCTTTTCTTCAGTCCGTCCAAATCTCAGGGGTGAGATTCATTCTAAGGAGGGTAGGTTTGTAACATCCCAAAAATTCGCTTTCTATAAAAATTTAATCTCAGGGGTGAAATTTGAATTTTATTAGGATTCATGTGGATTTTATTTCAAAATCTAAAGCAAGAAAATGTATTTTAAATATTTTATTAAAACCAAAAAGAATTCATTTTATTTTTCCCAACCTTCCCTGAATTTTATAGATTTTTTGAGAATTTTTTGGAATTAAAAATCAATTTTAAAAGCCAAAAACGTATTTTATAAAGTTATTAAAGGCAAATTTGAATTTAAAAATATTTTTTCTAAGTCTAAAATATCTCCAGGAATTTTTGTAAATTTTTCTAGAATTTTTAGACCTTATCTGCTATTTTCTAAGTATTTTTAAAAGCCTCCGTGTATTTCTGAAAATTAAAAACGAAATTTTAAATCTGATTTATCCTCAGGGTGACACGTGTCACTCCCAGATTGAATCCATCTACCCTTGATTTTATCCTAGCCGTCCGCCACCACTTATTCCTTCAAACGGCCGAGATCCTCTCCTTCTTGCCACGTGTCGGAAATCCGTTCATTGAACCCATCCTCTCCCCTCCTCTCTAACTGACGCGCAGACCCCGCTTGTCAGCTCCTCCTCCTACCTCCCCTTCTTCCTCCTCGCGCTGCCGCCATTGCCGCCGCACCCGAGCTCTTCAATGCATCCGTTTCTTCCCCTTTAAGACCCGAGAGAGTGCGCATTAAGTGCCCCATTCATTTCCACCCCCACTCCGGCCATTTTTCGCGCTTTTAAACCCCAGTCTCGCCGCCGCACCTGTTTCCGATCGCCTTAACGCCGACCGGCCGTGCTCGGCCATTACCACTCCCCTCCGCCTATAAAGCCCCTTCCTCGAGCCCCGCTCCGCTCCTTTTGCCTTCCCTGTGCGCCGAAGCTCCTTTTTCCCCTCTCTCCCACGCCCGAGCCTCATCGCACCGTGCTTCGCCGTCCTCACCGCGACGCGGTGCTCCGGCTAGCAATTGCCGGTGTCCCGGGCTACCTCGACACTTGCCGTCACCTCCTTCGTCTTCCTCGTCACCGTGCGCATGCCCTCCTCTTCTCCGCCGAGCGAAGCAGCCACTGGAGACCCCACGCCGCCGTCACCCGCGCGCCGCCACCACCTCGCCTCATTGCCGACTGCCCTCCGGTCACTGCCGAGCGCTGCCATAGGTACCGTCGAGTTCCCCGTCGCCTCCTCTCCCTCGTGCGCACCTCGGCCGCCGCCAGGCGCCGGAGCGCCGGCAAGCCGGCAGGTCCGAGCGCCGCCTTCGGCCGGCCGTGCCACATCAGCGCGCACGCCCGCGTGGCAACTGCATGGAAGCCACGTCAGCCAGAGTGCCACGTCGGCCTCCATCCTAATCCGTGGACCCGGTCCACGGTAGACCAGGCCCACATGTCCGAAAATTTAAATTTCAAATTCCTGCTGACATCAGCCTTGCGTCATAAAAGTCCTTTTCCTTCATAAAAATATTTCACCAGAAATCAAATTCCTGCTGATGTCATATATAGCCTTTTTCTGTACAAAAATAATTCCAAAAAACAATCTTTTGTTTTTCTTTAGAATTCAAACTTCCGGAAGCCCGTAAAACCTCATTTTAACTCCGTTTTGACCTGTTCAAATTTCTAAATTCTTCTAAAATCCTAAACTACCCAAATATACACTATTTTTTAATTTTTGAATTTTATTTGCGTTTATTTATTTGTTTGTTCTGTCTTTTCGTGCGTAGAACCCGTGTCGCCGAAGACTTTCCCGACCCGCAGCAAGAAGGTCTAGACAGCGCGCAAGAAGGCAAGTCTCCTTTGAACATTTTGTACCTATGTTTGAGAAATGCTTTTTATTATTTTAAAATTAATTGCATTGCTAATTACATAAAACATTAGCTTCTGTCTTAAGGAATTAGTTAATCCAATTTTGTTATGCCCTCGTTAAAATTGAATGCCATGTACCCTTGTAACCTTTGGATTTCCTTCGTCTCAGTAATGAGAATAGTACAATTCTTTGCTAACATTAGAACGGTAGTAAATGCTTAGTCGAGCTACTCAATCTTTGTAACCTTGGGGTGGAAAATTGTATTTCATTGATCTAGTCTTTTTATTCAGAAATTTAGTGGCGATTGGTGTTGCCACTGTTCTTTTAAAGTAAAGCAAAATGTGCAAATTGTTTAGACCAGGGCGGATGGTTAGATTGGATTGGTGCGGATTTAGCACGAGATTTTGTAAAGTGTATGTTCCGTCCTAATCAATTAAGGACCAACTATTGTGATTGTCCAGACTGAGCATTACCGTACAACCCGAAGTCTATATGGGTACAACCTTACTGACCAACTTACGATAGTCTAGTTTAGGTACCACTAGTGGAAAGTGGGTGCTAGGGATTTATTGGTTATTCACAGTGAGAGACATGGATTTACTGTACTCATATGGCGCAAGAGGGGGCTTCTGATTGCGGTGGATTTAACCCTTCAGCGGTGATACATCAGCGGGTGGTGTCTAGCTATACTAGAGTGAGGTAAAAGCTTTATGATATTTTATCTGGGTCTCATACCAAAGGAAGCATGTTGACTATTAAGATAATTTATCTCTTGGGGGTAAAGCTGTACAACCTCTGCAGAGTGTTAAACTATTCGAATAGCCGTGCCCACGGTCAAGGGCGGGCAAGGAATTCATTCACATGGTAGATCTTTGGTTTTGGTTTTAACATCAAAGTTTTGGGATCTCGAGAGTGGAGGGAACTCTCGGAAGGGTGTCCTGGCGGTTGGAGCCAGTGTGGGTGGATGGAACCCGTAGTCTTGAACCTTGGCGGTTACAGTTGGTTAACTAGTGTTGGTGGATAGAACCTTCACTGTAAAATGCTTGATAGTTTCAGTTAAAACAATTACTTTATTAAATTAATGCCCTCGAAAATATTTTATGGTATTCGAAATAAAATATTGCTTTGTGCAAAAGAACAATATAACCCTTCCTTGTTAAGCCTTGCATCTACTGCATTTTTCCCAAGACTTGCGGAGTACTTTATGTACTCACGTGCTGCACTCAAAAACAAAACTCAGAGGATTACGAAGCTCAAGAGGGAGATTACACTACTTCGCGTGTGGATTCGATGAAGGCTTTCCGGAGTACTGGGCTGCGCTTCCCCAGTCAAATGCCTGTGGCATATTGATGGGTCTTCATCAGAATATCTTTTGCTTCCGCTGTGTTTTGTGAGTTTGTGAGGTTTTGAAACCTCAGTTGTAATAAAGAGGCCTTTTGGTCTGTACTCTCTATTATTGTAATAAAGCGTGGTTGGTTATGTATTCATCATTGTTTGATTGTGTGCACTAGCTTTGATCTGGAACTAGTGCTGTAAAACACAAAGGGTCCGGATTCGGAAATCCGGGGTCCCGACACCTATTGGCGGTCTGACCACCATGGGTGATCCGGTCTGACCGCTATGGGGGTCCGGTCTGACTGGCCCTGGTTCAGGCAGGGGCAGAAGTCTGCAAGCAGCCGACTGAAAATCTGAACTACTGAAACTCACTGAAAAGCAAAGGATTGACCAAATCTTGCTGCTCTTTTTGGGTCAATTGGTCAAGACTCTAACCTAAACAACAAATTGACCTCAGATATTATGAGAATTCATCAAGAGAGCAAGAAACTGAGATTTGAGCAGAAATCTGAAATTTGAATAGAAGATGAGACTGATTTCCAAATTACTCATTATTCTCACATCTTTTGCTCATGAACTTTTGCATTCAGCTAAGCAATGACCTCAGGGCTTGAAAACTCACATCTCGGCACATCCTTTTGAAGGGAAATCAAAAACATCACAGTGCTCTGCCTTCAAACCCTAGGTTTTTGAGAAACAGAGCACAGGGCCGCAAGAGTGAAAAAGAAGAATATGCAATTAATATGTCTTTTGCTCTCGGGAATAGATTGGTCAAGTGACTTTGAGGATATTCCCAGTTTAGAGCCAAATTATCTCACATTTTCTCATTCACAAGCTCAAAACTCAAATAGAACAGCAAGAACACAGAAAGCAGAGAAGAAGAGAACTGAGCTAAAATCAACAGAGAAACTCAAGAACCCATAGCATCTCAAGAACAAGATTTCTTACATTGAATGATTACATGAAGTGTTCAACACACTACAGCCCCATACGCAATTGATAACAAGGAGAACACACACAGGAGAACACAACTCTTCTACTTGCTTACACACCCCAGACACACCCTAGAACACCACACTACCTGCCCCTTTTAACTCCAAGCACACACCCAAAAGGAGGAAATCAAGAAGTGGCAGCCAATGCCCACTCCATTTCTTCACACCCACAGAGGCAGGAGTCAAACCAGGAAAATGGAGGGAAACCACACATTCCACTCCAAAACTATAACCTCCTCCTCTTCCGTTATGCAGCCTTGCACATTTTACCGAAATACCCCTGCCGCAACTTCCTGGAAGCTTCCTGTCCTCGCACGACCGCACCCGGCATCCTAACCGTCTAGACCTCAACTCCTCCCTGAGCCTAGTCCTGGTCCACCTCGCCATTGCCCGTCGTGTCTACCTGACTCCGATCGACTGGACCTCTGACTCCACCTGAGTCTAGTCTCGGTCTGTTCCATTGCACATGACCGCAACCGACATCCAACTGTCTGGACCTCCGACTCCTCCCTGAACCTAGTCCCGGTCCTCCTCGCCGTTGCCCGTATGTCCACCTCCGGTTGCTCCAGTTCCTCGTCTCCCGACTCGCAACCACCTCAGCAGGCTCGATCATCTTCGGTGTCTCCGACCATCTGGACCTCAACACCTCCTTTGCCTAGTCCCGGTCCTCTCACGCCTCACCATGACCTAGCTCTGAAGTCCTGCAGCCACACAGACAAGCAAACCGTCACATAGCACCGCACAAAACAACATAATCAATAATAGCATTAGAGAAAGGTACTCAACCCTAGAATACCCAAAACAAACTCAAACTCTCTAACTCAAGCGGCAATTACTCATCACAAACATGGGGACACATCCACATGGTCTCTCACCCCCCCTCTGTTGACATTTCGGTCCTACAATTGGTATCAGAGCTGGTTAGCTCTTCTCTATAGATCTTAACCGGTATATGAGCCATGGCAACAGACAAGTATTCCACCAAGCCCCCTATCTTCGATGGGATTGACTATCCCTTCTTGAAGAGTAGGATGGAGACCTACATACAGGCTCAGGGCTATGTCATCTGGAGAAAGGTGAAAACGCGCTATGTTGTTCCTGCCGATGAGAACATCAATGTGGCAAACATGCCCGATGTTGAGGCGAATGCTAAGGTGAGGAACATCATAACTCAAGGTCTTAGCAGAAGCGAATTTGATCACATTTCTCATCACTCATCGGCCTACGACATTTGGGTGACCCTCGATGCATACCATGAGGGCACCACTCAAATCAAGACCGTACGACAGGACCAGTACAAGCGAGATTACAACAAGTTTGAAATGCTCACTGGTGATTCCCTGGATGAGTGTTTTGCGAGGTTTCACAAAATCTTGAGCAACCTCCAAGCAGTCGGTCTCACATACCTTGACTCAGACAATGCTCGACAAATGCTTTCTGCTCTTAATTTGCGAGTTTGGGAGATGAAGGTGACCACCATCAATGATACCACCGATCTTTCGACATTGACTCTAGATGTGTTGTATTCACGCCTCAAGACTCACGAGATTGACATTGTCTCTCGCAAGTCGAAGTCTCAGTCGATGGCACTGGTCACTGATCCCAATCCTGGTTCAGGAGTTCTCTCTGATGGTCCTTCTAGTTTTTCTCTTGCTGCACTTTGTGAGATAAGTGATGATCAGATAGAACAGATTCCAGAAGACCAATTAGCCCTCCTAGCCAGAAAGTTCTCCCATGCATACAAGAGAGTGAGGGACAGAAAGAGAGGAGGGCCTATAATTTGCTTTGAGTGTGGTGGCCCCAACCACATTCGAGCAAATTGCCCCAAGCTGGAGAAGGGCAAGACCGACTACGGCGGTGTGTGTAAGAATGACTACACCAACAAGAACTACAACAAGAAGCCCCCAGCTCACGCCCAAGGCAAAGAGAAGAAGTACCACAACCTTGGCAAAGCCAAGAAGCTCTTCCACCGCGTCCTCACCGCCTTCGACGACATCAACTTCAGTGACATGGAAGGGTGGAGTGATGACGACAGCAAGGATGGTCAAGAACCCAAGGACAATGACTTCACCGACATGTGCTTTATGGCTAATGAGGACGACGTCAGCGACAGCGAGCTCTACAGTGACTCCAATGAGGTAGGCCCCTCCTACGACCGGCTCAATGATGTTTTTCTCAAGCTAGGAAAATTTCATGCTAGATCTAGAGCTAGGTGTAGTGAGTTGGAGAAGGAAGTAGAGAGCTTGTCACGGGAGCTTACTTCACTTAGATCTGCTCTGTCTCGTGATGATTGTGATGTATGTTCTTCCTTGCTTGATGACATGGAGAAGCTTAGGATCTCTCATGATAGTGTGCTTACGGAGTTTGACATGCTTAAGGTGGAGAATGTTAGTCTGCTTGCTGAACTAGAGATGATTAGGGTAGCTTCTCTTTCATCTACTGTTGAGACTATTTCTTGCACCTCATGTGAGGATAAGTACAATGCTTTTAGAGATCTTTACATTATGCTTCTTGATTTGCCTGAAACATGTGAAAACTACAATAACTTGAAAATGAACCTAAAGAAGACAGATCATAAAATTATTGAATTGCATGCTTCCCTGCTAGAGCCCATTGTTTCTTGCACCAATTGTCCCAAATTGACTGCTGAACTTGAATCTATCTCAAAACAGTTTTAAGAAATGATTGACCACAACAACAAAATGGCTCATTGTGCATCTAAGGACCCTGTTAGCTCACCATGCAATAATTGTGAAAAACTAAAATTTGAACTCGTTGCTTTGAATGATAAATGTGTGAAGCTAACTAAGGACCTACTAGAGAAGCCACAATCTTGTTGTGATGCATGTGCTGTGGTGGGGGAGAAGCCTAAGGATATGGTAGAGACGCTTAGCCGCGAGGACCAATTGGCTAGAAGTAGGACTGTCCCTTCCATGTCCTGCGAAGCCCTCAAAGTTGAGGCGGCTGTGCACAAGGAGAGTCATGCACATGCTATTCGTTCTCCTGTTGTTGATTCTTCTTCGTCTCCTCCTGTTGTCTCCTCTTCCCCTGCTCTTCTTGCACCTCTCTCTTTCAGGAGTGTCAGTATCTTATGAACACTCTTGAGAGATTTGTTAGAGGCAAGAGAAAGCTAAATCTTATTCTAGACAAGTCCAAGATTTGCAAGTTTAATCAAGGTCTAGGATACGATTTTCTTGAGGATGTTAGGAAGCATCCACCTGCTGTTCTCAGACCCATAGCAGCAGGTGTGATCGTGGTCAAGCCCAGAACCAAAAAGGTTGAGTTCAAATTTGCGGGCTTTGTCCAAGGGATATCTGACAGTAAGGGGGTAACACCTGTTGCTTTGACCTCCCAGAAGGTGAACTTCCACTGTACCTTCTGTTAGAAGGATGGACACAGGATCGAGAGATGCTTCAAGCATGCCAAGATTGCACAGAGAGATCGTGTTCATGCTCTTAGGTGCATTCAGGGTTAGCCCCAGACTTTGAATGCACCTAAGACCAACACGAGGTCTAGGGTTGATCAGTTTGAGGTGTTTAGGCAGATTCGAGGACTTGGCTTTTCTGGTTTCCCTGATTTTCATCCTTGATTTATCTCTGGTAGTGATATCCGCTGTCCTGAGGGTAGATCTCGGTTTCCTCGTCGAGATAGTTACCTACGGTGATATTAGCATATTGCTGGTGCTCTGACTCGCTCTTCTGTAGCAGTCAAGCCCGACAACAGCTTAAGGTCTGCTCATAGACCTTCTGGCTTTCTGAGCGACGGAGAGCGTAGGGTATTTAGAGGTCAGTCGTGTGTGACTACTTCTTTTGCTCGTCGTGTGACCTAGTATTAGGTTCCAAAATCTCTTTTGATTTATCCCAGTACTGAGCCATCCCTCTCTTGTTGACTCAGGTTCACCGGATAGGGAAGGGAGAGGTTTGGCTCGTAGACTCCAGCTGTTCTCGACACATGACCGGAGACTCTCATTGGTTCTCTTCCCTTGTCCGAGCTCCAGGTAATGAGACTATCACTTTTGAAGACACCTCGTCTAGGCGTGTCATCGCTAAAGGTACTGTGCACGTTAATGATTCTTTCGTTTTAAAAGATGTTGCCTTAGTGAGTAAGCTGCAATACAATTTGCTTTCTGTTTCTTAGCTTACCGATGACAATTTCGAGGTACACTTCAAGAAAAATGCGTGCAAAATTCTTGATTCTTCGGGGAGTCTGGTTTGCGGGATTTCTAGATATGGAAGGATCTTTCGTGCTAATTTTGTTGAGTCTTTTGGCGATCCTCTCAGGTGTTTAGTTGCTTCAGAGTCCTGTGATCTCACCTTCTGGCATAGGAGACTTGGTCATATTGGATTTGACCATTTGACCTGAGTTAGTGGCCACGATCTCATTCATGGTCTGCCTAAACTCAAGATGGTCAAAGATATAGTTTGCACTCCTTACCGGCACGGCAAGATGGTTGTCGCTTCTCATCCTCCAGTCATAGTGACTATGACTGATGCACCAGGACAGTTGTTCCACATGGACACAGTTGGTCCAGCTAGAGTGCAGTCGGTAGGAGGGAAGTGGTACGTTCTTGTTGTGGTCGATGACTTCTTGAGGTACTCTTGGGTGTTTTTCTTAGCCTCGAAGGATGAGATGTTTACTCATTTTCGGGATCTTTTTAGTAGGCTTTCTATTGAGCTTCCAGGTGCCTTACGAGCGATCCGTAGTGACAATGGCATGGAGTTCAAGAATTCCTAATTTGAGAGGTTTTATGATGAGACAGGTGTGGAGCACCAGCAGTGGCGGACCCAGGATCAAAATTTAGGGGGGGGCTACCGGCGCCGACTGCGGCGGATATCCCCACGTACTTTAAGGAATCAAAACCAACCCAAGATTAGAGAGATTGCGGCGGCGGGTCTCGCGTTAATCAGCTCTTGCGATTTTGCATACATGTGTAACACAAGAAGGAAACATGCAAGAACAGTATGCAGAAATTGGAGTTACTCGGAGAGCCTTCTTCTTGAACTTGTTCATGGCAGAGAATTGCTGCAGCCTGGCACGGACAGCGTCTCCCAGAGACACGTTTGAAGCCATGTCTGCATTCTTCAGCCATGGGTGCTCTGTTTGTTTGCAAGCGGAAATCAAATGCTGTTAGTTTCCATTCATGTCTGACGAGCTTTAATTGAATTGAAGTGCTCGAGCAAGATCATTAATTTACCAAGCACTTGTCTCGCCGTCAGCTGGGTGGAAGGGTCCGGATCAAGCATCCTCCGGACAAGGTCCTTGGCATTGCCGAACACCCTGGGCCATGGCTCTCTGTTGAAGTCGATGCCACCCCGGAGTATCGCCTGTGCAATCTTCTCATCGTTTTCTGCACAATAATTGTTCAGATCAACATCAACACTGAGATCGAATTATTTCATGTGAGGAGATCATTACAAGAAAGAGCAATGCATATACCTCCCCAGAATGGAGGGACACCACAGAGAAAGATGTAGAGGATGACGCTGGCGCTCCAGAGCCCGGGGGGCAGGGGCGGCCGGCCATAGGGGGGCGCCAGCCCCACCTGACCCCCCGGTGGGTCCGCCCCTGAGCACCAGTTCTCTTCTCCACACATCCCCAGCAAAATGGCGTTGTGGAGAGGAAGAACCGTACCTTGGTCGAGATGGCCAGGACGATGCTTGATGAATACTCTATACCTAGGAAGTTTTGGGCTGAGGCTATAGCTACTGCATGCCATATTTCGAACAGAGTTTTTCTTAGGGCGCACTTGCATCGCACTTATTATGAGTTGAGATATGGGCGAAAGCCCAGCATCTCACATTTTCGTGTGCTTGGTTACAAGTATTTTATTCTGAAGTCTGGAAACCTAGATAAATTCGAGTCACGATTTTGTGATGGTATCTTTCTAGGTTACTCGACTTCTTCGCAGACGTATAGAGTCTGGAACTGCGAGCCTCGGGGGACTAGGCCCGACATCTCGGCCGTGCGATCCACTTCGGCCGTCCGATCCGGATCCGTGCCCCCTCCCTCCTATCTCTCGCTGCCACCTCGGGCCCGCACGTTAGCCACCCTCGCCTCCTTCTTCCTCCCCACCTTCTTCCTCCGCCCGCACGCCGCCCGCAATCGCCGGCCCCGATCCTCCCGGCCTCTCTCGTCCCCACTCTGCACGCGCCGATCCTCCCGGCCTCTCCCGTCCCCACTCCCCACGCGCCCGTCGCCCACTTTCCCCACGCTGCTCCCCCAATCCTCCCGCAACCGCCGCGGCCCTTGCGCCACTCCGGCAAGAAATTCTCGTCGGACCGTTGCCCTCTGCTCCCTATAAAAGCCACCCCGAGCAGCCCCTCCCTTCACTCCACCTCCCGCCACCCTTGATTCCTCCCCTCCGCCGCCGTAGAGCCGCCCCGCCGCCGCTCTGCGCTCACCGCCGGCCACTTCCGGCCACCTCTGGTAAATTCAGCGCCCACCCCCGAGCTCCCTGTCTCCTCCTCTCTCTCCTCAGCCCCTCGCCACCGGTCGTCGCCCGCCGGAACGCCCGCGAGCATGCCGCCCCTGTGCGCCTCCGGCTGGTGGGTTATTTTCACGTGTAGACTTCGACGATTCGGGAGAATTCTTCGACGAAGATTCAAACAAATTTGAAGAGCAAGGCAAGTCACACTCCTTGATCATGTTGATCCCAGTTTTCAAAATAAAATTATGTTGATTTAAATTATATTGCATGCATATTTTTATTCAACGTATTTCAATTCAGTTTTAAATTTAGTTAATGCCTACTTGTTAATTCCTCCTTTGACATTGCAAATCCTTATACCTTGTCACCCTAGAATCAACCTCTAGTTGGTACACTAGTATTCGCTAGAGAGATTTTATATCAAATGCTTAGACCTGCTTAGACATAATATATATTTTGGGATACCTTTCCACATAAAATGACGAACCTTTCACATAAAATGATATGCTTTTGATATGTACTCTTGACTTTGGTGAGTCAAGGAGGTTTATGAAATAGTTTGAAAACAAAATATGAAAACCTGGTTTAGACTTAGGCAATTGGTTAGATTGGTGGGTGCAGGCATGCCCTGTTGGTTGGAGCCGCAGTGGTTGATTGTCGTGCACAGGGGTATGTGGTTGGACCTAAGCCAGATTAAGGACCGGTCTATGAGCTACTGTTGCAAAGCCCTTATCGTACTACCACATGGCTGGTATGGGACAGCCCTGGCTGAATAATTTGTGAAGTCCCAACCTGAGTCAAGTTGTAGGTTGAAAGTGAGCGTGGTTGGTGCCATGTGAAGTCTCACTTGGGCGAGCGTGGTTAAGCCATGAGAAGTCTCGTCTAGGCTCAAGAGGGGGTCCCGGTCTGGTGGATTCCTTACTGGGGTGAAACCTTAGAGTTGGCTCGACCAGGTTAAAGGCTTTGCATTGTAAAAGCCTTGTCACGACTCCTCGCCGCACACCTAAGGAAGTGTGTAATCGCGTGGCAATATGGGATGATCGTGTCTTGTGGGTAAAGCTGTACAACCTCTGCAGAGTGTATAATCTATCCTGGATAGCCGTGCCCACGGTCATGGGCATTCTGAGTAAAAGTTTTTCATGGATTAGATTTTGTTTTTCAAAAATGATTTTCGAAAACCTTATGGATGGGTGGAATCCATGAGAGAATGAAAACCTTGTGGGTGGATGGAACCCATGAGAGAGATTGGAAGCTTGTGGATGGATGGAATCCACGAGTGTTTGGAAACGTGTGGATAGATGGAATCCACACGTGATCTTTTGGAAAAGATGGTCCGGGTGGGATGCCCGTGGATAGGTTGGTGTTTGGTCGGAGCCTGCACTGACGGTATTATTTTCTATCACCAGTATTGTTTTTACTTACTGTATTAAATTCCGCAATTTCAAATCTATTTATTGTATTTCATTAAATGCTGTTTTTGCAAACTAACCCTATAAGCCTTCCATTGAAGCCTTTATCATTATGATGCATTTCTCCGTGTAATTTGCGGAGTGCAAGTTTGTACTGACCTTGCACCCTCCCTACACAGAGGAAGATGTCGTCGACTACGGTGAAGGTCAGGACGAGTAGGCCGCGTCTTACTATCGTTTGCCTGTGTGCAGGCTTGGGCTTCGCTTTTATCAGTTTGCTTCCGCAGTTATTTCCTTATTTTGCCAATGTGCATTGATGTAAGACTTGGCCATAAGGCCGTACCCTTTTTATTTAATATAATCAGTCAGTTGTGCTTGGTATTTATCTTTGTTGTACTGTGTGCACTAGCTGATCCTAGACTAGTGCGATTTACACAGACGATCCATGAGTCGTTACTCCGGGATCCGACATTAAGCGCCCTAGAGGTCATAATGTCATAGGTACCAAGTGGGTGTTCAAAAATAAGCAGAGTGAGGATGGGGTAGTCATTTGAAATAATGCTAGATTGGTAGCTCAGGGTTTCTCCCAGGTTGAGGGTTTAGATTTTGAGGAGACCTTTGCCCCTGTAGCTAGGCTAGAGGCCATTAAGATCTTGCTTGCATTCGCAGCATCTAAGGGCTTCAAGATTTACCAGATGAATGTCAAGAGTGCCTTCCTCAATGGGTATATTGAGCAAGAGGTCTTTGTTAGGCAGCCTCCAGGTTTCGAGAACCTTAAATACCCAAACCATGTCTACAGGCTTTCCAAAGCTCTGTATGGACTTAAGCAAGCCCCTAGAGATTGGTATGAGAGGCTTAAGTCCTATCTGTTGAGTCATAGTTTTAAGATGGGTAAGGTAGACAAGACCTTGTTCATTCGCATGCATGGCAATGACTTTCTACTCATCCAGATTTATGTGGATGACATCGCCTTTGGCGGCTCCTCTCATGTTCCTCTGATGTCATGAGCACAGAATTTGAGATGAGCATTATTGTGGTTACAGACCAAACAGAGAGAGAGTGGTATGGTAGTGTAGAGTTAGGTGAGCAATGCTTGGGGCTTCCCTATGGCCTGAATGGCTTATATATATTCACATGGGGAGTATTTTACAGTTATGTCCTTACACCCAAGTATCCCTCTCAAGGGCATTTATGTCATTACACATGCCCCATTTTGGGCTTTACTACTTTCTAACAGGCCGGTTGGGCTTAGGTGGGGGTGACCCCTACAACAAGCATGATGGCATGCATCATTTTTGGATACCTTTAGCTAGACTAGAATCATGGTTGACTTGGCATGCTAAAAAATTCGTCTAAATTTTCAGATTGTACCTTATTTGGCTTAGCTTGATTATACATGTCTTGTTATGATCTTGATAGCATAATTATGTGTTATGGCTTGATGTAATTCTCATATGGTCATTTTGGACAATCTTCATGGCTCTAAATGCTTAAAATAAACAAATTTCAGCCATTTCATCCAACATCATGATTTATTCTCTCTTTTGCATCCTTGATGATTTTATTGCCAAAAGGGGGAGAATAGTGGGAGAAAAAGCCATTTTGGGAGCTTTGGGAGCTTTGAGGAAAACTTGCTCTTTCTTTTGCTCCTTGTGTCAACATGGTCATTAGCATCATTTTATTCCTTTGGACCATGTTTGTCTTTCTTTTCAAACTCAACTTTGTGCTTTTTCTGTGTTTGTCAATATACTCATCAAGGGGGAGATTGAGAGACCATGTGGTTGTGACCCCATGTGAGTGATGAGTAATTGACAAGGGTTGTGAAAAGATTGAGTTTGGATTGTGCGTTTCGTGCCATGATGGCATTTGGCTCAGTCGGGTGTTGTTAGTTGGACTTGAGGCGTACTCTTCTTCTCAATTGGTCGTTTAGGCAATTTCTTGCTTAAGTATGATTTGTTGATGCTAATCGTGTTTACATGTATCGAGCGGTGATATGTGATGTGTTTCTTGTCTGTGATGGTTGCAGGACGTCTAGGCGGAGTCGTGGCGAGGCACGGAGGACCGGACTAGGCATAGGCGGTGCCAAGGTCAGAACGGTCAAGGGGTGCTGAAGACGGCGAGGGCTCGAGGTAGCTACGAGGCTTGGGCGACAAGAAACAAGGAAGCTTCCCAGAAGGTGCAGGAGGGGCGTTTTGGTAAAAGCGCAAAGCTGCATATGGAAGCGGGCTTGATTAGCATTAGCGGGTAAAGGTTGAGGCTTAGTGGGCAAAGCAAAAGAAAAAACCCATTAGTGGATGGCTATATAAAGGAGAGGGTTTCCTGCATGTAGTCATGGTCTTGGGGGTTTGGTTTTGCTTTGTATCTCTTTTACTTTAGTTGTTGGGAGGCAGGAGAGGTTGTGTTGGCTCTTGCTTATCTCTCTCCCGTATGTGTTCTTGAGTTCTTGAGAAGCATGTAGCTTGTGCTCTTAATCCAAGCATGTATGGGGTTGTAGGGATGATATGAGTTGATACTCTCTGTAATCATGTATCTCTCTTCCTCAATATCAATCCCAGATGGTTTTATTTGAGATGGACTGGCTTCCTGTTCTCTGCTTCGTTTTCTTGCTCTCTGTTGATTTTGGATTTTTGTGTTCTAGGGCTTGATTCTTGCTGAGGAGTTAAAAAATGGGTTGCTCTGTGATGGGATGATGTCTTTAGACCATTTGGTCAGGTTCGCCCAAGAGCAAATTGATCGAATCACAAGAATCTCATTTCTCTCCTCTCTGCGTTCTTATTTTCCTCTGTCCCTGTTTCTAGGGTTTGGTGTTATTTTGATTTTTCTTCAATAGTATGTGTCCAGACTTGAGTCTTTGAGTCCTAATGCTATTCCTTAGCTATTCCCTGAGTTTCATGGGCAAAGAATCAAAAATGAGATGGCAAATTGAGAATTAAAGTTACTCTCTGTAACTTTTCAGTTCTTGGCTAAAATCTCATAATCTTGTTCTCCAAATGAATTTCCTTGTTGTTTGAGGTCCCTTTGTTGTTTGGAATAGGGTACCTATCTTCTGGGAAAAGGGCAACAACAGAGATCCATTCTTTTGCTTGAATTTGTGTTGTTCAAAAATTTCAGCAAAAACAGGTTCTCTCGGGCTCCCTGTTTTCAGGCAACCGGTCAGACCGGATTTTGGCCTGTGGTCAAACCGGCTGTCAACAGCGGTTAGACCGGCCTCTCTGGAGCGATCTGACCGGCGGCACTGGACCGGTCTGACCGGCCGAATGCTTGCAGTCAGACCGGCCGGCTCCTGTTGGTGCTAAGTTTAGTTCTTCTTCAAAGAGATTTGGTTCTTCTTGTTTTGCAAGGGTTTCTTAGGTTGTTTTTTTTCGGTTATCTAAGTTCCTTGTCTTCTCTTCTGTATTGGTTGATGTGGTAGTGGTTTTTGAATGTTTTTCTTTGTAGCTTTCTAGCTATTGAAGAAAAGACTCAAGTGAAAATTTTGAGGGTTTTTCTGCTGCATGCCTTGTTCAAATTTTTCTGGCTTGTTTTTCTTCTCTGTTGGTTTGAGGTTACAGGAAGCTTGACTTCTTCTTAACTTCACATAGCTTTCGAAGAAGAACTTCTAAGTGGTACTTTTGAGGGGTCGTTTTTAAAGTCGACATTCACCCCCCCCCCCTCTGTCGCCAATTTCGATCCAACAGAGAGATAGCTAATAAGCAGCATCCTAGAATCACAAGATGAGAGGAAGAAGTCTAAGAAACTAGGCAAGAGAACCACTCTAATCTATTCTAGAAGGACTAACCCAAATGCACCCTCATGCAATGCAGCAGAGTGAAACAGAAGTAGATAAGCAATGAGGTGCACAAAAGCAAGTAGCTCCTACTCACAATAAACCATAAGAACAGACCACCCCAAGCTCTCCCCGCAAGGCTGAAAACCTAGAGCTATCCAAAGGCTTGGTAAAGATATCAGCCAACTGGTGGTCACTCTCCATAAACTGGAGCACTATATCACCCTTCTCCACATGGTCTCTAAGAAAATGATATCTGATATCAATGTGCTTGGTCCAAGAGTGCTGCATTGGGTTCTTGGCAATATTGATGGCAGAAGTGTTATCACAAAAGAGTGGAATACTATTTACAACTAACCCAAAGTCCTGCAGGGTCGAAACCATCCAAAGTGTTGGAATAGTCCCACATTGGTTGTGGAAGGGCAAGGAACCTAACTTAAAAGTGGGGGAGTCCCTCACCTCATGGGCTAGCTTTTGGGGTGAGAAGGCTCTTACGATCCAACAAGTGGTATCAGAGCCCGGTTCTAACATCTCTGGCCCAATGGACACTAGTGTGTGAACGCCTGATGGACTGTGACCCTGAGGGACCGTCGGTGTACGGTGAAGGGACCCTAAGGGACCGTCGGTGTACGGTGAAGGGGCGATGAAGGGCTGAGGGACACCAATGTGTGAAGGGAGAGATTGTTGGAATAGTCCCACATTGGTTGTGGAAGGGCAAGGGACCTAACTTAAAAGTGGGGGAGTCCCTCACCTCATGGGCTAGCTTTTGGGGTGAGAAGGCCCTTACGATCCAACACTCTCTTCTCAATAGGTTGAGTTCACTCACTTCTTATAGGTTTAGCGAGGGCTGGGCCACCCTTGAGTAGACAGGGAACGTGTATAGTATTCTCTATATCTTATCTATGCTTTAAGGACTGCCTTTTCCGATTTTCTTGCCAGCTTCTCGTTCTTATTGCTTTGGTTCAAGGGGAGTTCTTTTGAGTTTCGCTAGAACTTAATGATGATATAACTCAACTTGAACAAAAAATGCTTCTCATGCTGAGGGGAAGCTGGACTTTCTTGGTTTCATGTCATTCTGCATTGTAATATGACTACATGGAGCCTTGATTATTATCCTTTTATGACCTGTTTATAATGCATTACATCTTGCTATAATCTGTGCTAAAATTGCTAGATTTATCGTGACTTTATATGTGTAGTCTAGTCTTTGCCAGATAGGTTGATTAAAAATGCTCAACTTGAATTAAATCATGTCATGTTACCTCTTGGGTCTAGTCTATCTTTAGTTATCCTTTTATGATTCATGCCATGTCAAGTAGGTTGAGTTGAGTCTTGAATCTTTATTGAGCTTTAGATTGAGCTATGCTAGTTCCTTTATGAAGCATGAGTTATTATTAACTCCTTATTCTTGACCTAAATTCAGCAAAAGCAAAAAGATCTCTTTTGTGTGAAAAAACTGATCTCACCAATTCTTTCTCATGAGACTGCTTGCCATTGCACTAGGCATGAACTCAGGGGGGAGTTTTGGTTGACCAAGATCATCTTCTTAAGCTTCTAGCTTGGAGTGGTCGCATAAGGCTTGAGATCTAGTACATGACTAAAACAAAAATCTGGTTGGAAACAACCATGAGATTTTATAAGAAAAAACATGTCAATTGTGCTAAATTTGCTTAATTACAAAAAGACCAAGTACTCGAACAAATGATTCATTCTTGAACTTGTAGCACTCTAAATTGACTCAATTCTAGCTTCTTGATTCCACTTAGAATATTGACATGGCCTACATCATCCTTGGATACCTCTAGCTAGACTATAATCTTGAATGAGTTGACATGCTAAGCAATTCATCTAACTTTCAGATTATGACCTTCTGGTTTAGCTTGATTATACATGAATTGTCATGATCTTGATAGCGTTCTTGAGTGTTATGGCTTGGTGTAATACTCACAAGGTCATTTTGGATAATCTTCATGGCTCTAATTGCTTAGATTGAATGAAAAGCAGCTATTTCATTCAACTCATGCTCTATTTTCCTCCTTGCATCTTGATGATTTTATTGCCAAAAGGGGGAGAATATTGGGAGAAAAAGCCAGTTTTAGGGAACTTTCTAGAGCTTTGGAGAAAAATTTGCTCTTTCTGTTTCTGCTCCAGTGTTCTCTTCTCTCAACATGGTCTTGAGTCTCTTTGTTTCTCTTTTAGACCATGTGTGGCTCTCAAACAAACTCAACTTTATGCTTTTTCTGTGTTTGTCAATATACTCATCATGGGGGAGATTGAGAGACTATGTGGAGGTGACCCCATGTTTGTGATGAGTAATTGACACGGGTTATGGAAAGTTTGAGTTTGATTTGTGTCAAGTCGTAGTCTATGAGCATTGCATACTTTGTGAAATCAACTTGTCGTGAGTAAGGTTACGATCTGCAGAGATGTTTTGCAAGTAAATTTCTCATGATACAGTTTTGTGATTCGTATTGTTTTGAGCGGTGCTATGTGATGTTTTCTTGTTTGTGATGGCTGCAGGACTTTGAGGCTAAGTCGTGGCGAGGCATGAGATGGCCGGACTAGGCACAGGCGGTGCTGAGGTCGAAGCGGTCGAGATATGCTGAAGACGGCGAGGGTTCAAGGTGGTTACAAGGCTTGGACAACAAGGCAAGAGGAGGAAGCTTCTAGGAAGGAGCGTGAGGGGCAATTTGGTAAAATTGACTCAGGCTTGAGGAAGCGGATTCGGTTGGAGATAATGGGTAAAGTGCTGAGATTGGTGGAGTTAACAGGTAAAGAGAGATGCAAACCCGATAACTTGAAGCTATAAATAGAAGGCGTGTGCACTAGTGGAGGTAGTAGTTTTTGGCTTTTGTTCTTTTTCCTGCGTGAGTGGTTGCTGGGCAGCCTTGGGCATTAGGGTTTTTCATTTTTGTGGGTGTTGCTCAGAATGTGAGAGTTGGTATGGATTGGCTGTAGACAATTTCATTATGTAATCATTCATCTATCTGAATCCATTTGAGAAATCTTGTTTGAGATGTTATGGTTGCTTGTATCTCTCTATGTTCTTGTTTCTGTTCTGTCTTCACTGTGCTATGTTCTTCTCTGCCTATTTTCATTTTGAATGGAGTTCTTATTTGAGTTGCCGCAGTTCTATTTTTGCTCTGAACTGGAATCTCCTCAAAGCCCCTTGGCTAGCTTATTCCCGAGGGCAAAGATTTCAACAGCAGTTTTCTCTCCAAGAAATTGGTCGCTGCCCATTTCGTCTGTTTTCTTCCTTTTCTAGGGTTTATTATTTGAGTTAGTAGAGGAATTTCGTTTCTTGATAGCCTCGGCTGAAGAGTTCCTTTTTGTGTGATTTCTCTCTCTGAAGGTATGTTATTCTAGTTTTTCTTCCCGTATTGCTCTCAGCCGGCAATCTGCCTCTCAAATCTGCTTTTCAAGTTTCAGGGTTTTAGTTCTTGCAGCTGAATGCCTGTTCTTGCTCAGTCAGTTATTTTGTTTGAAGATCTGATTAATTGTCTAGAGAAGCACAACAGTTATGCGATCTTTTCTCTGTTTTTGTATTCTTCAGTATTTACTGTTCTGTTATTTCAGTTAGATGATCTCTGTTTGCTTCTGGTTGCTGCTCTCCGAACTGCATTTTTCGTCTCAGGCTCTGTTCCTAGTCAGACCGGAAACCCTATGGCGGTCCGACCGCTCTTCTGCTTGCAGTCAGACTAGCCCGGTCAGACCGGCCCTGCTTGAGAGGTCATACCGACCCTGCTTGAGTAGTCTAACCGCTAGCTCTCTTGCGGTCTAACCGGATTAGCTACTCTCTGGACTGTTTCTTTTTCTTATTTTTCCTTCCTGATTGAGCTCTTTTCAATTTCCAGTGGGCATCTATCTTTCTGCTTCATAGCTGTTATTGCTATCGGAGGAGAAGTTTTGTGAGAATACTTGAGGCGGTTTGAAGGCACCATTCATCCCCCCTCTGTTGCCATTTCGGTCCTACAGAAGGAAATAGCAAGAGCCAAGGACACCAGAGAACCAAGACCCAGCAAAGGCCAAGTCCTAAGCTTCCCCTTGCCCTCACCAAAGCCACAGCAAGCCAAAAGCAAAGCCAAAACTGAGAGCCTCCCCACAACACAACAAAGAACCAAGTTCATAGCCACACACAGAGAGGTAGCGAGGGAGAGGAAGCCAGGAGGAGAGGAGCTCAAGAAGTCGAGGAAGACAAAGGAGTGAGGACCATGACAATGACAAACTAGAACAACTATAGCCAAGCCAGGACCGAAGGCAACTTAGATAAGGCGAGCTGATCCCGGGGGAACCGTGAAGTGACCACAACCCTCGACACCGCAACATCTGAACCTCAGCCAGCAACAAGGTGCTTCCCTAAGAACCCTCCATTTCCATCTTTCCACCAAAAATCACAGCACAAGGCCAGAGTACCCACTGGTCATTGTGAGCTCGCATAGCCACCATCGGTTCATAGCCACAACATGTGCACCACAGTCACCATCACATAAGCATACATAGCAACTGGGGGGAAGGGGGCAAGAAAGGAGCAAGGGGAAGAGGTATACTGTAGAGAAGGAGGGGGGAGTGAACCATGGTCGAGACCGATGTGGTGGTGGCGTGTCACCACCGGCCACTATGCGCACCCGACATTCACCCATGCTTCCCAACGCATAAGAAGACCTCGAGACCCATCACGGTGATTCGATTGCCATGGCCACCAACACCACCTCACCCTCACCATCTTTGTGCCAAAAAATTAACACAAATCATAGAGCAATCAGATAAAATTTAAGAAATTAAAGTAAAGTAAGAAGGGGAAAGTTTAGTAAAGGGGGTGAGTTAGAAGGAGAAGTAGGATTGGAGAGAAGGGAGGGCCGAGCTGCCTGTGGGAAGGTGGCCTGGGGGGAGGCGAGCAGGCCAGGTGGGCCGAGTAGCCTAGAACCAGCAATCGGGCGGCAAGGTGTGGGCACACCGGAGGCTGAGCGTAGGTGGGAGCCGGCAGGGTGGGCTGAGCTGGACCGAAGGCTAGCATAGGGAGGCTAGAGATAGAGGAGCTGGAGGAGGCGCCAAGGAGGCCGGGGATAGGGGAGTCGAAGGAGGCGCCAGGGAGCCAGAGGTTGATGTAGGGAGGCCAGATAGGGAGCTAGACAAAGGTGGGACTGGGGAGTGGGGGGAGGATGCGGATGAGGGAGAGGAAGAAATGGAGAAAGCGAGAGAGAGAGAGAGAGAGAGAAGAAATGAAGATAAGGTTGGAGGCAGAAGAAATGAGTGGCTTGGGTGCTTCAGCTGAATAGAGTAAGGAAATGGGAGGGGAGAGAGAGAGAGAAAGGGAAGAGAGAGGAAAAGCACGCATAATAAAAATCATTTTAGCGAATATTTAACTCTGAGTATTTCATTACATATTAAAGAATTCAGTAAAATTTTGTTCATCCTATTAAATTGCAAAACACCAATAATCAGTATTTATGATTATTAAAAATAAATTAATGTCATCAGTAGATTAAAATTTAGTGCGTACCGATTAAATTGGTGTATTGCTATTTAAATCATTCCCATGCAAATTTAAATACTTAATTAATTTGTTAGTCACTTGTAAATGTAGAAACCCACAAAGAGTGATTTAGGACCTTAGAATAAATTAATTGCCATTTAGAGATTTAGAATATGTATGTGATTAAATAAAATTACGCATAGCAATTAAATTTTAACGCAATGATTAAAATAGCAACTGAGCAGTAAAAATCCACTAGCAGTAGAATAAAACTTAAGGTTCACATGGGAACACTTTCACAATTTATTCAAGTATTTACCACATGTTATTGTCTTTGGCACCGGTATGTTGAACCATAGCACACATAAGAAACCATGATTGGGGTGCGACTTTTATCTAGTGACCGTGGGACTTAGAACTTCAAACTAAACTTAGGCAAGCATCCCTTTGAGCATATGATTAGAGTATCTTCAGTAAAATAAGTATTTGCCTATTAAATTATTATCACCCTGCATAAAAATAAAAATAAGATTTAAATCGAATGAATGCTATGAGAAAGAAAAGAACAAGAAAAGGGCAGACAGTTGGAGAAGCTACTGTCAGGCCAGTAAATAAGTGGATAGAAGGTCCCCAGGATAGGAAAGAAAAGGGCAGGTATGGGACCTTCTGTATAGGGATAAAATATAAGGTTAGACTTCAATGTGTAATGAACCATACAAATCGTATCAACTATCGTTCCATCTAAAAGTGGGTAGAGTCAGTAAGTCTATCAAGATTATTACATTCTCCATATAGGTAAGTAGTTATAACTAGGTGGAGGAACTCAGAAACGGTATAGAGCAAAGGAGTGAGGGATCCAAAGCAGGAGGAATCCAGAACCAGGGCCGTGCCGAGGGGCGTGCGAGCGGTGCAAGGGAACAAGGCCCCCAATTTCTAGGGGCCCCAAATTCTGATGGATCTACCAGCTGTAGGCCATCACTTCATCGTTAGTTCGTCACCAGGTGCATGCGAACTGCTACCAGCTAGGCCTAGCTAGGGGATCAATTCAAGCCCACGCCGTTAACTTTCGTGATGGATTATTAGCACTGAATGCAGACAGGCATCAGTCAGAAGTGCAGGAGCAGGACCAGTACGCCTGAAGTCAGCGACAACTCCTAGGTAATTCAATCTTTTCCTTCAATTTGAATCCTTTTTTTCTAATTTGAATTATTTTTTTCGAGGACATTGAAGAATTCTACTGTCCATATCATTATATGAACTATAATTATCCTTCATATGATCCTTATAAAAAAAACTATCTTTCGTATGATAGAGGATTTAACTTAGCTTCAGAAGTGCTATGGATTGATAATTATAAAAGAATATGTACGATTCTTAATATTTCTCATTGCTATGTACGTAAGATATGTATGTAGAATTGATAATTACTATAATCCTATTTATCAAGGGAAAAGGCCTTATTTTATAGTTTGGTACAGGGCCTTAAATTTTGCCGACACGGCCCTGCACAGAACTAGTGTAGAACCCAAAAGTGGGATCCAAGGCGCATATATTAGCACAGTAGTGTATTGGGTAAGGTGAATGAACTAGCCCAACCAACAGCTATGTTGCTTCTGATTAGTGCAGGTTGCCGGTTGAGAATAATTGAGTGAAGATATAATATACTGAGATAGTAGTAAAAGTTCTGTGCTCTAAATTGGGCATCGCATCTAAGGAAATGCAAAGATCCACTGGCTACAAGGATTAGAGTGACTATGGGTAAAGTGGTATAACCCTGCTCAGTACTACATAAATCATGAATTTATGCCATAAGGTACACTACATAAGGTATTCTTGATTATGTAAAAATACCATTGCAAGTCAATGTGCATAATTTTTACGTATGTACCTGAAAAATCATGTCAATTTCACAAAGAAAAATTTCTTCAAACCTCTACGTAGTTGTAAATATACACCTGAAAAATCAGTCTCCCTTTTTTCTTGGTGTTACTGACTTTTCATAGTCTCCGATACGTGGCTTTGACCACTAGCTTCTATATTATTATATTATATTAATGTATACCAATAAAATTATAATAATATAAAAGTGCGTTTAATAACAAAAGCAATAATATAGTTTTTACATAGCCAATGCAGATAGTTCTAACGTACTAATCGAAAATTTGACCGTAAGCATTCTAAAACGTCAAATAAATAAGACCGGAAGGCGTACAACTTTGCAAAAACTGCCATTTTCAAAATCACAAGTATGCCACTTTAATAAAAATTTTTGAATCGCATCTCTTTTCAAACAGGCTTCCAGTTATATATGTATGCATATGTTCAAAAGTTGTAAAATC
Source organism: Dendrocalamus latiflorus (assembly GCA_017311315.1). Classification (NCBI taxonomy): domain Eukaryota; kingdom Viridiplantae; phylum Streptophyta; class Magnoliopsida; order Poales; family Poaceae; genus Dendrocalamus; species Dendrocalamus latiflorus. The sequence goes on from CM029623.1 coordinate 22,248,677, forward strand.
CAAACGCACCTTGCGAAAGAAGAGATCCAAGGCTGCAACACTTTGTATCCTTGTAGTGACGACGATATACAGCTTCCGTTTTTCTCATCAGGCAACTTTGATAAGATCAAATCCAGCTGTGACTTTGTGAAGTTCAATAAACCGTCGATAGCAACGAGATAACTCCTTCCTTTTAGAAGCCTGCCCAACTCCTCAATCAACTCTTTAACTCCCATGTTTGCCAATGAGCTCCTTATGCCATCACCTGTGACGCCAAGCTCAGAATTCTCCCAGACTTGGCCGGGTAGGTTCAGCATACAATTGCATGCATAACTAGGCTCCTAAAGAAATCGGTGTAATCGAAACACATACACACCACCATATATGCACACCACATGCACATATGAGTACACCACCATGTATGCACACCACATGCATATGTGAGTGCGCCCCCTAAACACATGTTTTTAATAAAGGAGATCGACAAGTTTTGAAAAACATAACGGACATTGGAGATAAATCCATGACCACAAAAAGTTCTCACTGAGGTGCACTCTGTGTGCATAGAGGTGAATCCTAGTGAGTAAAGTCATACATCTACAGCTCTACCATCCCACCAAAAAGTTATTCCCAGCAACAATTAATAAACACCAAAAAGTTGTTCCTAGTATGTGTAATTTAGAATGTACTGTGTCGTTAGGTTTGCATAATCTTAATATTTCCATACCTAACCTTAGTGTCAGTGTACTTTTCTATGTACACGTTTGTTTTTTCCCTGCATTTTTGGCTTCCCATTCTTATTAACCCCATAACTCGGTACTATCAATTCATACCTCCTTTAAACCCATTTATTACCATTGAAACCGATTGATCTTATCAACTAGTGCCTAAACCAATACATTAATATGAACCGATCTAAATTGTCATATCAGACCAGCAATAGATTTAATCTACTACCATCATATATCAACTATTTGCGACAATCCAGATCAAATACTACACAGGATGGCTCTGATACCACTGTTAGGATATGAGTAGGCTACACTAGCTTAAATTAAAATTTTCTACCACGTAAATCAGGAAGCTATGCGAGTAAGAGATCATAGAACGTTACCACTAGACGCGCAGTGTAACAAACTTAGAGTTGAAGCAGCCGATTCAACGAAGAGCACGACGGTGTAGTGGAAGTAGTCAATCATTCTCTGGCCAACTGTCTCCTCCTCACGATCGTCCCGATCAGTGCCGCAGTCACAGTAGCGTCTCTACCAAGGTTCATACGTCTAGGGATGGAACACTGTGCGTTGACATGCTAGCAGCAACGCGTACGGGAGGAGTTATGAGAGGTGGCGGCTAAAGTTTTGATGAGTGTTTCGGGTTGCCTCCCTTAGCCCTCGCACCTCTCTTTATATAGCCTCCGATCAAATCCTCATCTGATACGATCAGATATTGTATCCAACTCAAAAAGTCTTAGGCTATATCTTTATCCAATACAAGTAGAGATTATATTCCCACTCGGAGACTATCATCTGGACTCTTATCATTCCACCTCGTTAAGTGTGTGACCTTATAGATTCATATATATTTGGCTATAGACCGAAAACTCATTTCCAGTCTATAAGTTAGTAGCCGTCCCTAGGAGGACATCATGACTTTCAAATATACATAAAGATCATATCAAATGAACTTATATAGTGCTTATGTATCAATCCCTTTGATTCTTGATACCAGATCAAACTCAAGGTGAGAAGCGTACCATTCTTTCATAGCTTGATTCTTCACTCGAACCTGTAGTGGATTACTCAGTTGTGATTGACTTCTCAACCACATTCGGCATAACCATGTACTTCCTTAATCCAACCACATTGAGGGACTCAGAGATATCTCTCCCGTTATATAGGAGGGTCAACTTCTATCTTGATCGCTCATATTCCTCTGCATGTTTCATAATAAACCCAAAAGCTAACTTTATGACCACCCAGTTACGGAGTAGTGTTTAGCAACACCTAAGTAAACTATTACACATGTAGGAAATAATGACGATCTCAAATCTAAGGATCTTACATACACTATTTATGAGACCAACTGATGATACTTAAGAATATAACAATTCCTGTAGTGTCTCACGGTGGATCAATCCAACACCATATTCTCTAACATGTATCCACGCTATTGATTTGATATCCCATATCCATTATCCATGAAACACGATTATCAATCAATACATGCGCTGATCTATAAATCATAATTGTCCGACATAATGATATAATATCAGTAATAATTTAGAATAACATCAAATTATAAATAAAGAGTTCCACGAACAAGCTAGTCATATACTTGTTGATTAATACAAAAGACATTTATTCAAATGACAAAATAATATATTATTAAAAATCATAAATATAGAAATGATACAGTCATTTTTATGATTGCCTCGAGAGCACATCACTAACTAACAGAATAGTGATTCTTACAATACCCATGGTAATATTCGTGTAACTGAACTACCAACGTTCGGCAATCTCATTCTCAGCTGTCACACCACCTTACTGAATATGTATAGCTCGCTTGGAAGCATATATAGTACTATAGTGGCTGGTATTATTTCGTCCTTGTAGGTTTTAGATAGATAATGGTTCCATGTAGAGTGACGATATCATATCTTTGATTGTGTGGGAGAAAGTGAACGCATCGGTTTGCTTGTACATGTAATCTACGGTCCTTGCAAAATCAACAACTGTTCGTGCCACAATCGTAGGCTGTTCTGTCGGTGTAAGGTATTTTTTCATCATATCCTTCCATGAATCTTCTATCAACTCCTTTATCTTCTCACATGCATCATGCATCGTTGTCCCATGCTGTAGCATGTAACATTGCACAGTAGAAGCGTGGTGCTCCCCTGTTTGCTCACGCTGCAATTAATATTTGATAGCAAGAAATGTTAAATAGATTCAGTTAGCAAGTATTATGATAATATCTTTAATTAGTTGGGTAGTTTCGAGCTACAATAATCTAAATTAAAGAATGAAGGTGGTGCTAAGATGCATAAATACACGTAATGGCGTAGGTATGCATATGTAAAGACAGAGAAAGACCTTTGTTGATGCAATGTCATTGGAGAGTCGTACGAATGTTGTGAATGACTTGAGAAACTCTGGATAGGTCAAAAGCCAGTCAAGAGTTTCCTTTGTTATGATGTCACCCATCCCAACAAATGAAGAACATGCCAGTTGAAAGGCTCCAACAGTAGATCTTGACAGTTCTAGATGTTCATTGATTGTTTTTGGAACATGATGTTCATCTCGCCATTTTATCTCCTGAGAGTATCCCCGAACCAACATCTTTAACTACAATGAAGATAGAAATGCGACTTCATCTTATATGTTCATATAATTGTCAAGAGATATCGATTTCTAGAAGGAAAATAAAGGATTAACTCAAATGAAGATCTTAAATTGATGATCCTTGTTGTTCGAAATAAATTCTCCATCATCTCGATAAACTTACTTTGTAAAATGTTTATGAAGTTTAAAGTAATAATGCATATCAGGGTTTGAATAAATGTTACTATATCATTAAATTCTATTAAAGAGAATATAATGATATCACAAATAGTCTATTCTTCTACTGTCCCATCTATGGTTCACCTCGACCATGTTTTAGGCCTTGCAAAAGAATATGTATTTACTCCTGTAAAGTTGCATGTTTTTAGCCAACTAACTCGTTCCATGAGAAACAAATACTTGCCAATTCTTTGAGATAAAGCACCCGATAACTTTTGTTTGGTCCTAGCTCATCCTCACACGAATCAAATGTCCCCAATAAATATAAATACAAATCCTTCATGTATTCTGGAAGCAGCGCTGTAGTATTTTCATTGCACCTGCATTTTACAATCTACTGAGAACATTTGGTAATTGGCAATAACTAAGGATCGTCATACATGAAGTTGGATTACAATTCAAAATATTTATGTTGATGTAAATTAAATATGTGTACATACATGAAGTTATTTATAACTAAGTTTTTCAATATAGAGGAGCTTTTTTTGAATTCATTAATGCAATACTACAGTAATGTGCACAAGAGATAGAATAATGTTATAATGAAATCATTTTTTCAATACTGCTTGATAATTGCATAGAAGAACATTATACTTTCACTGACCTTGTAGGAATATATCGGCATGTAATCATGCGGCATATTATGAATACACACACATTTTTAAAGTACTCACACATACATCTGTAACATAGTGTAAAATTTCTTGATTCCATTCTATGCTAATTTCTACACTGGTCCATCGATTACTAATGTTCTGCATCTGCGATAGATGCTAGCTACGAATACAAATTTAATTAATAGATGGGTGAACTAGAAGATGAAGTTGCAATATTGACGTCATAGATGGTAAGAGAGACTTACCTGTATATTGCATCTGCAAGCATCAGACTCTCCTCAGTTGTACCGTAGGTATCAAATATATCATCTAGTATGGTGATATAAGCTGTCATCTTAGTAAGTATAATTCGTGATAGAGAATATTGGGGCTCAGAGCATGCTCCTGTCATCCAAAAATGCATTTCCACTATTCTGTCTCGAGTGAAACTTAAATTTGATCCAATGTTAAGCTGCTTCCACCACCTATAATTTATACAAAGACGATAAGTATACTTACCTAAAATTGACGTAAACAAAGAAAACTATGAATTTCAAAGTATGTAGTTTGAAGTAACTTACAATGTGACCTCTTTTAACTCCCCACAATAAAGAAGTTGAAGGAGGTTGAAGTTCAATTTTGCGAGCTCTAATATGGCTTCATCTCGTGTAGCCTCCTTTTCATAAATTGGGATGTAGTTTCTCGTTTCTAAAATTCTAACCCTTCGGAAAAGGGGTGTTTCAAGGGCAAGAGATACTTCGTCTCTTAGTGGAGGCTCTAGGTGTATTTCTAATGCACCTTCGAGGCGGCTCCTAGTGAATATAATGGCTTCATCAAGTACTGTCTCCCCATGAATCCGGAGGTATGCCGCGTTATATAAGCTTAAGAGACTTCTTAAATCATCAACAGCAAAATTTCCTTCATTTTCTTTAAAATTTAGAAATACATCTGCGAAGTTGACCAAGAAATGAATTTTAATTGTTTTTGTTCAAAAATTATATAAGAAATATATTGTACCAATTATCTTATCAAAACCACGTTTTACGACAAATGCTTCCAATTTGAAAAGAAAAAGAAAACATGTCTTGCATGTTTTATGTAAGGCCTTACCAGATGACACATGGTAGCCGTTCTTGCGGAGAAGATAAAATCGAAGGGAAACGACATATAGATCATTCCTATTGTAATCAGAGTTGCAAACCAAGCGCAACAGCTCATCGATCTCGTTCTCGTAGTGGTAGTCCAGACCAAGACGTTGTAGCGTGAGTACAAGATCCAAGATTTTTGGTACCTCATTTGCGCCCTTTACTGCCTTCCTAACCTCTTCTCTTAGCACTTGAGCCCTTTCTTCCATGGACGCACGCTGCAAACCAATCATCAAGGACAAGTAATAAGTAGCACTGTTTATCTTTATGAACAGTGTGATGCCATTGCTACCTGAGGTGCAGTGGGCGGCTGGTAAGTGAGGAAGAAACCACCCCAGAGGCTTGGATGGAACGTGGTACCACCAGCCTTTCGCAGCCCTTGATCTTCTTCATTCTTGCGACCAACGGCTGAAGGTGTTGGCGCCATCGTCTTCTCCATATCAATCTTGGTTATTCTGGCCGGCCGGTCTCTTTGATCAGCTGGATGCCGATGTCTGCTGTGCTGCCTTGCACCGGTACAGATCATATTTATAGACAACGCAGACTGGCAGCGTTGCCGTATCAAATTGATGGTGCATGCTGATAGAATTAGCCTTTCATTTGGACTTGAACTTCTGATTTCTGACTTATTTTTCACTATTTCTAAATTTTGCTTTTTTCTAGCTTTTTTGATTTTTTTTGCCGGTTCTTTTTTTCCGTATTCATTTTCATTGACCGTGATGGGCTAACATATTTTTTGTATTTTTATTTTTTAAAAATTTAGTTACGCCAAGTAAACCACTATCAGCTATAATGTAATTTTAACTAGATACAGTGCAATTTCAGCTATAAGCCAATTTTTTCAGCCCAATCGAGCGGCACGTAATTTGTTTAGACATGTTCTATTACTTTTGGTGAGAATTGTTTGATAGGAGTCCCGAATGAGACAACGCAATTTTTTTTTTGGTATGGTGTGGCATACCTATTCAGATTCCGGGCCTGTTTTATATGACTGCGGCTTTTGGCTCAAATTTTTAAAATTTAGCTGTTTGCGATAGAGATTACATAGAGAGATACTCGTTTGCGATTTTGGTTGATATAAATATTGGCCTTTTAACGTATACTACAATTAACTTGTAGACCACGTCTTGAGAAAATATTCGGTTTGAAAGTTAAGTACTATGATAAAAATCAAAAGTTGTAATCTTTTGAGTGTGTGTGTGTGTGTGTGTATATATATATATATATATATATATATATATATATATATATATATATATATATATATATATATATATATATATATATATATATATATGAAAAATACTTTTTACTCCCGGGTGTAATTACACCCACGTCTAATATACCACCTAAATAAACTTGAAATACTCCTTTATCACTTTAGATATACTCATATACTAATTACAAGATACTCCAATGTAAACATACGAAAAAATTGCAAGGGAGTTCATAGTTTTTAGCGTATTTTATAAATACCTTCATATACGCACATAAAAAGTAGTATGTCAAAAAAAGGTACATACCACCTCTGAAAAATTGTTCATACCATCCCTATATGGTCTTAAATACTCGTATACTACATGTACATACCCTCCGTTACGCGAGATACTCCCTACATTGTGAGATACGACATAGAGTGTAATTACACCTGGGAGTAGAAAAGAGGTTTCCCACATATATACACACACACGATGAAATAGGATACCAAGGTGCCCGGGCACCAAGTCTCCCTACCTTTAGATTGCTTTTTGATGCGTGTAAGTGCAATAATATATAATATCAGTATGACTGGAAAGTCTTAATCATGGAATCTGGGCACCATGGTGCCCCTTATATATATATATATATATATATATATATATATATATATATATATATATATATATATATATATATATATATATATATATATATATATATATATATATATATATATATACACACATACATACATACATATATATATATATATATACATATACATACATATACATATATACATATATATAGGGAACGTATCCATTGCTAATGCACTATTCGGTGCTAACATGTGAACTCCGTTTGTGGACCATCAGATGTACCTCAAACGGCCTGAATCCTCGAAGGTGGAAACACCCAATCCACTTATACATTTTTGCAAAACAATCTCTACCGGTTCGCACTCTTTTTTCCGGCCCCCGCCTCCCCGCCTCCCTCGCTCGACGCCTGATCTGCCGCTCAGTTCTCAGTTGTCAGTTGTCACTGATTCCATGTTAGTCTGTCGAGATGGCAAACCATTCTCAACAGAGACTGTTTGATCACTTCGAAAGATTTCCCTGGAGCCCATGCCCTGTGATTCAACAGCAGAAACCACTGAACAACGAAGTGCACCAGAAATTAGTTCCTTCTTAAGTTGTCCTTTACCCCTCTGACCTCTTGACTTTTCCTCACAAATCGGACTGGATGAAGATGGTACTGCTAATGCTGCATCAACTGAAACAACATTTAAATTAGCATTAGACTCTTGTAACCAGGGTGAACCAAACTACAATTAGCTGAAAAAGGCAGACAAGTTGTGTCTTCGTTAATTCAATATCAGTACCTGAAATATGCTTGCTGTTGGTAAAATTTTTGCTTTTTAGCCCAAAATTTGAAAGTTTTTTACATATGGACCCCTGAGAAAAGTTTTGCAAAAATGGACCCTTCTCTCGGCGCCAAAGCATATGGCGCCCAGAGTACATGGCACGGCGCCGTATGCTTTGGCGCCGTGAATTGACACGTCGGAGCCAGGGTGGCATAGCACGACGCCAAGGCCTACGGCGCCGTGATATGCACCTACGGCGCTAAATGCCGTGGCGCCGTGTTCTGACTTAGCCAGTCAAACGTGGTCGCCGTGCCTTGCTGCAAGTCCACCTATCGCGGCGCCAAACATGCGAACGCCGTATGTAGCTATCACGGCGCCATACCCTTTGGCGTCGAGCTGTGTATATACGGCGCCAGGGTGTTTGGCACCTTTGTTGGCGCCAAACAGTCTGGCGCCGTATATACACATCTCGACGCCAAAGGGTATGACGCCGTGTAAGCTACACCTGACAAAAAACAGCAAAACAGCAAATTTTTCTGTAAAACATATGCACATACAGACATACACATACATTCACACATGAAACATCTGAAAACCTAAATAACAACATCGTATAACTATCAATAAGTCTCAAAATACCACATAACTATACAAAAGTCTCAAAATATGACATAAGTCTGAAAATATCACATGTCTATAAAAAAAAATCTCAAAACATCACTGCCTCTTGGCCTTCCCCTTGCCCTTGGCTAGAGCATCACTCCCTGGAGTATACGTGCTCGGGGGACGAGCCGAACGACGAGGCCGCTGCGAAGCCTGAGTAGACGGTGCGTCAGGCATCTACGACATCCCAATCTCGTCGTGGGTAGATGCCTCCTCGTCCTCGTGCTCCTCCTCGACGTCGTCACCCTGCTCCACCTCGTCGTCGTCGTCGTCATCGCCCTGACTAAAAGTCGGAGTGCGTGACGAGCTCCTCGTGGACTGGCGCCTACCGACGTGTGATGACGACGCTGCATCGGCTGAGCGCTGGGAGGCCAGTGGTACGATCACGTCTGAGCGTGTGCGGCAACCACACCGACCTGCCGCCCGACTGAGGCGACGTCGAAGTCTCTGCAAGTAATGATATGTCATAATTGCATACATGCTGAATCGATATAACCTAACGAATTATCTTCGTACCTGCAGGAAGTCCCTCAGGGGGTGGCTCTCGCTGTCCAGGTGGCCGAGAACCTCGTCGATCTCATGCACCGAGGTTTGGAGAGAAGTCCCCTAAAGAAAAAAGTAAACATAAGTGCGAGATAAACGTATGGAACCAAAGTATTGCAAATATCATACTTTCCGTACCACTCGATCGAGAATCGGAGCGGCCTCGACCACTGTGCCCTCCCTCGCACGCCTGTCGTACGCAGTGTCCTCGTCCTCGGACGAAGCGAGGTCCGCGTAGTCGACATCGGTCCACTGCTGCCTCAGCCTGTAGCGTGTGGCAGTGTGGTACCAGGACAAGTAACCCCGGAAGCTGGCGTTACTGTGGGGGGTACTGTCCGGCTCGCAGTTGTCCTCCATCTTCCTCCACCACTGCACGTACTGTCGGTGGTGATCAGCGAAGTCCGTCACTTTTCGTTGACGGACCCTGTCGAACCTGTACATATAGCAGATGTCAACAATAGTTGTTAGTACGAACCAAAAGAATTTTAAATTGTTACTTACTTGTGCAACTCAACAGAAGTCGACATCCCCTCTGGGGGGAAGAACTGCACAAGGCCGAACTGCCGCGCAACTCTGTGGGAGAGGTGAATCTCCACGGCATAGAAGCAGATCAGCGGACACCTCATCCTCCAAATATGGGAGTCCCTGCGGCACATGGTGCTGAGCGGTAGCGCTAGAACCTGTGGCTCGGAGTAAGGCTCCCAGGACACCTAGTAAGCGAACACATGATTGGCCATGTACAAAAATCAAGAACTGTAGAATAAATAAATGCAGTACCAATTTCTTACCATCGTGGGAGACAAAGTGTCAAACTCGTTGCTGAAATCCACGTATGCCCGCTGAGTAGTCGCGAACGGGACTGACACTGTATCCCACAGGTACGCAACAGTGGGGCCGAGGTCATCCACACCCAGTGGATGCCAAGGTTGCGCCTGGAACACTCGAGGGCGCCCCACTGGAATGCGTGTCCACATCCACACCTAGTAAGCGAACATACGGGCAGACACACGATTAGCCATGCACAAAAACAAAGAACTATAGGAAAAATAAATGCATTACCACACCTGCAGAAGGAAGACGCAACCACCGAGCGTCGACGTGGGTGCCTTGCGTCTGCAGGCCTCGCAAAGCTGGCGGTAGAGGAACGCGAGGACCGCCGAGCCCCAGTTGAACTGTCCAGCGTCCCCCCAGTCCTGGAGGCAGTGGATGTACATCCACGAAGCGGCATCCCTCGTGGCGTCCGGGAACAGCACTGCCCCGAACATGTGCAGGACCCAGGCGCGGCAGTGGTAGGTCACCGTGGCGTCGTCCACGGCAGCAGGGCATTCGCCAAAGGTATTCCGCAACTATCTAAGGTGGACCCCCGAGACGCGGCCTCACCTGGCATTATCTGGGGCAGGAGGCAATGGCGTGCCCAGGAAGGCCTCCACACGTGCCCTCCAGCCCTCAGACACCACCGGGCCGATCACCGGCTGTCCCCTGATGGGAAGTCCAAGTATCATCGCCACGTCCTGCAGCGTGACGGTCATCTCCCCACAGGGAAGGTGGAACGTGTGTGTCTCTGGCCTCCACCTATTAGTAGTACAAGGAGAAAAGAATTAGTTACGTACGTAAGAATATAGAAGCGAAAACAAATAGACCCGATAGAGAAAATGCACCTGTCGACAAGTGCGGTCAAAGCTGCAGGGTTGAAGACCGGCATGCCCCGCCGTAATAGGTTAACGACCGTGTGAAGCCCAGCACGGCGCAGCAGTGGGGTATAGCGGTCGTCGTAGCGCATCAACTGGAACCCATCATGGGTTCGAGGACGAAGTATGGGTATCTCCTGAAAATTGCTATAAAAGTTAGCTGCGTGACCATCAAGTTGAACACATGTACATTTCGACCACACACGTACCTGGTCGTTCTCCGTGAGCCTGCCCGCGGTGCTCCCTCTCGTAGGACTCGTCTAGCAGCCGGTATCTTGCCATCCTGTGATAAATTTTAGAATTCAATGGTTAAGAAATATTCAAATAAGAAATTTATAAAACATGATTTATAAATAAAAATAATAATCAAATTGAATTATGAAATTGGAATCAACATGAATAATAATTGGAATCAAATTGATTTAACCTTGGTTAAATACATGTCAACACAGATTAGTAAGATAATTATGGTATAAGAATAATTAGTGTAAGAATAAACCTTATGATAATAATAAATATTATTTACATATCTCAAAATCCATGGGGCCCCTTTTCAAATAGAGATTATATGATTAAGGTAAATAATTTAAGTATTAGGTCACTAATATTAACTGTAAATACCGAGATATATTTATCAAAGACATTATTGATATGTTGACTAAGGGTTAGGTGGACATACAATCTTGCCCATGTTGACATGAAATCATCCTATTTGGTATATGAAACCCTAAAAACCTAAAACCGAACACAAGCATGTATAAATAATAATCAAACCCTAAAACCTATCCAAATACACATTACTTCTCTTACATTACGCATATCCATTGCAAACGTAACATAAAATCGCTCATAATTGAACTAATTTCATCTAGGGATTGAAATCTTGCCCTACGAAATGTACCTCAAATAATCCATATCTATTGCAAAAAATCAAGGGAGGGGAGAGAGTTTACCTTGCTTGCCCGATTTGGAAGCAAAATCGTGAGATTAATCGGTGGATTTGAGAGGATTTGGAGGGGGAATAGAGGGGGGCGGCGGCGGTTTACTGTTAGAACAGAGGAGCAGTGAGGGGGAGCTGGGGGCCGGGGGGACGCGATCGGGCTTAAGTCCCGACGCACGGCGCCATGGCCTTTAGCGCCGTATGTGCATATCACGGCTCCGACGTGTCAATTCACGGCGCCAAAGCATATGGCGCCGTGCCATGTACCCTGGGCGCCATATGCTTTGGCGCCGAAAGAAGGGTCCATTTTTGCAAAACTTTTCTCCAGGGGTCCATATGTAAAAAACTTTCAAATTTTAGGCTAAAAAGCAAAAATTTTACCTTGCTGTTGCTAAGAACTGGATATTTCGGGGCCTCCCCCATGTTTTCTTTGGTTCCCTACATATTAGAGCTGTTGGAGATGGAGCTGTAGACATATCTTTGTTCAATTCAATACCAGATGAACCTTTTATTTTGTCAATTGGGTTTTTCCTAGGTTGCCCTCAACCTTTTCTTGGAGTCGATTCCACAGATTTGGAATGGCTAAAGACAACTGCAAGATCACCTGCAACAACTGTTGAAGTGACGAGGATTAACAAGACTGAAATATTGACTTTTGCTTTTTTGGGATAAATCTTCCATTTTAGCAACAGACAGCGGAGAACTGAGCGGCGAGGGAGAACTCGCGCGGAACTCAGCGGCAGAACGGCGATGGGGGAGAACTCTGATTGCGATCACGGCGCTCGCGCGGAACTGAGCGGCGAGGGAGAACTGAGCGGCAGATCAGGCGTCGAGCGAGGGAGACGGGGAGGCGGGGGCCGGAAAAAAGAGTGTAAATCGGTAGGGATTGTTTTGCAAAAATGTATAAATGGATTGGGTGTTTCCATCTTCAAGGATCCAGACCGTTTGAAGTACATCTGATGGTCCACAAACAGAGTTCACACACACACACACACACATATATATATATATATATATATATATATATATATATATATATATATATATATATATATATATATATATATATATATATATATATATCCTAAAAAGGGGAGCAGCGTTTGGGCCTCTCGAAAAACCAAATTCGATCTTGCATTTCGTTCGGTATTTCGCATCAATCAGAAAGGGAGGGAGACCCCAGGCAGGACGCATCACGTCCAGCAGGAGGGTATAGTCGCTGCTCTTTCGAGTGTAGGACGCAGGCGGGGCATCCCATCGGCGGTCACGTCGGGGCAAGAACCAGCGGGTCCCATGGAAGAAAAGGAGGGCATGCATGCGAGTCTTCACCGGTACAGTTCATATTTAGAGAAGTCTTGACCGGTACTGTTCATATTTACATTATCCTTGACTGGTACTGTTCATATTTACAGAAGCATTGACCGGTACTATTCATATTTACAGAAGCATTGATCGGTACTGTTCATATTTACAGAAGCATTGACCAGTACTGTTCATATTTACAGAAGCCTTGAACGGTACAGTTCGTATTTACAGAAGCCTTGAACGGTACAGTTCGTATTTACAGAAGCCTTGAACGGTACAGTTCGTATTTACAGAAGCCTTGACCGTTATAGTTCGTATTTAGCCTTGACCGGTACAGTTCGTATTTACAGAAGCCTTGACCGGTACAGTTCGTATTTACAGAAGCCTTGACCGGTACAGTTCATATTTATAGACGACGAGTCAGAGCAAAAAGGCCCAAGAAAAAAATTCCAACACATGTTTGCAAGCCTTGACCGGTACACTTCATATTTTTTATACCATATTTGTTTGAATTTTTAAATATAACAAATAAACTCAAAAATTATAAAATTTTATGCACAACTTTCTGACGCAACGTACTTCATTGTGTAATATTTTGACAATTTAATCCACTCTGAATGTTATTCAAAAATCTGTACGATTTTGATAATTGTAGGAGTTGTTACATATAACAAACGAGTTTTAAAAATTATGAAATTTTGTGTAAAATCTCTCAACATAATCAACCTAATTATGTAATGTTTTGAGAATTTTATGTGATCTAAATTGTCATGTTAATTCATATTATTTTAATCGTAATTAGCGATATGTAATGCTCATTTAATTAGCCTGCATGCGTGATTGCAATTAGTTTGTATATTATAAATCAAGGTAATTAGCGATATGCGATGCTCAGGTATCTTTTGCAGTGCGTGACCTCTGTTCTTTGGACATATGTCGCCCCGTTCCTGCTATCTTTTTTTTCCTGCTACGTCCTTCGCACGTTGTCACTTGTCTGTGTTGTCCCCCCTCATATCGTTATGTCTATGTCGTCCACCCTTGCCCATTCCCTCATCTCCACATTGTCAATGTTACCATGTCGGCCCTCTTGCCCGAAGTGTTGCGCATCTACAAGGAGTCCTTAATTTGCGAGGTGAGCACACCGGGTTCCCTTTTCACTTGGCCATAAATGTGAAGCTCTCGTCGTTGGTCATCGGTCATCTCAGTCGCTCATTGTGAAAGCTCATTCTCGTGAAAGCTCATATCTCATTAAGGACGCGGCAGGAGGACGCGGTAGTGCTGCGCTTCTCCCGAAAGACATAATTTTTTATCGCATGCTTTCGACATTATTCATGTAGTCCTAGTTAATTAGTGTTATTTAGTTAGTCATAATTAATGTAGTTTGTATTATGAAGTAAGTAGACCGTAGTAATTTAGACATAGTTTTACTATATTTTTGTACGTACGGTATCCATAATTTGTTATTGTATGGTAGTAAGTAATTAAGTATCACTTGTAATTTTTCTTACAGGTAATCAAATTGTCGGTAATTAATGAATTATTCATATGTAGTTACACGCATGTAATCACTAACTTCCATGCTGCTTGTCATCTTTTTCTGTTGTAATGCTTACTGCGGATCTAGTAATTGTGGCTTTAGGTAGACGCAAACATGGAACACTTGACAATGTTCTACAGCGATGGTCTTGTACGGTTTGGACCTATCGACATGCCAATACAAGGTGCTCCGGGCTGAGGGGCTCGACGTCATGAATATTCATGAGCTACGAAGTTGCATCCGGAGGGAGTTTGCCGCGGAGGCAATGGCAATGAAACTTGCGATTGAGGGGATCACCTACACGAATGGTGTGTGGGAGCCTGTGAAGGTGAATTGCACCGTAGCATAGAGGTAGTATATGCAATTGCCTCCCAGCCCGCTCCGACTGGCCCCTCGACGTCTACCATGCTATGTTATTGTATGACAGAAAAGGTTCTTCTTCCTACAAGAAGCGAAACACAGTTTAGATGAGTAATGAGCGATTGTGAGAGCTCCATATTTGAAGCCGAGAGAAAAGAGAACCCGATGCATTGCAACTAAAAATTACGGATGCATTGTCAACACGAAGCATCGTGGGCGATGGGGGACAGTATGGTAAGAGTAACATACGTGCACACGAGGGAGCGGGCGAGGCCGGACGACATGGACAGACTAACATTTGTGCAGGCAAGGGAGCAAGCATGGGGGGCTAGTATGGTTAAGCCAACACATGTCCAAATGAGGGAGTGGGTAAGGAGTCAGTATGGACAGACTGACATTTGTGTGGGCAAGGGGCCAGCACCAAGAGGGCAACATCCCTCCTCCGCACATTTGTCACCCCCTTGCTACTGTCCCCCTTGTCCACTCCCTTCTTCGGACATGTGTTGGCTCGTCCATGCCATCCTCCATTCCCAGCTCCCTCACACACACACAATGTTAGTGTATCCATGTTGTCCCCCCTCACCCACGATGCTTTGTGTCGACAACAAGTCCGTAATTTCCTGTGGCAACGCACCGGGTTGTCTTTTCCCTCGGCCTCAAATACAGAGTTCTTGCAATCCCCCTACATTGTTCTCCTTCATGTCCTCAAGTATCCGTCCCCATTCTCTCTACGTTGGTTTGCTTCTCCCTCCCCTGGACATCAAGATGAGCCACCTTAGTGCCTCTTCAATGGCACCTGCAATGATTTGCCCTAAGTGCAACACACTTGTTAGACATAAGACCTCACAAACGGACGCGAATCCTAGACGACACTACTACAAGTGCCCTTTTCACTAGGTGAGTCTGCTTGTTTTGGGTTGGTTCCAATCATTTAACAGATGTTGCAAAATATTTTTCTGATTGAATTATAGGATGGCCTAAGCCGTTGCTGATTCTAGGTATTGGAGGATGAAATGACCACTAGGCCTGGCATTGTTCCACGGGAGAGAGTTGTTTCACCTAGAGGCGTCCATATGCATTGAATAAACGTAGATCATACAAATGAAAAGAGTTACATGGCACGCAACCTAACGACACGCATGCGTTTAGGGAATTACAACTACATGGGACATATGGATGAAGAGGGTGTGGAATGATGGGGCATCGAACAAGGCAAGACCTACAGTGAAAGCACCTAGGCCCCTAAAAATGGTTTTGGTAATTAATAACATTATGTGAATTTAGGACTAACAGGTTTATTGAGCGTTTAACTCCAACGACGAATGTGAAATGGGTGCTAAGGATCAATTTGCTTGAGAACAAAGGTATAAGTAGACTAGGATCCCTTTTATTTTTACCGGTCTTAGGAGAAAGGGTGGAAGACCGGATTATAGGATAAATGTTGTACTATTAGGGATCGTGGCTACTAACTTGAAAGCATATTCCTGTGCTATTTGGATCAATTTAGGATGATGCATGATCATAAAATTAAGATTGATAACCATTTGTGCATTGTCAGGAATATTAGAAGTACCGGAGTGAAATAGTTGGTACTTCCACGAACCAGAAGTTTCGAGAAAACAAACGGTATGTTTTTTCCAGATAAAACCCGAGGAATCACTTTGCTTCTCTAGAAAATGGAAGTACCATAGTTTTAATGGTGGACCAGAACTCTTGAGCGGTACTACTGATATTTGGAAGTTTTGAAAATCCGAGCAGTACATTTTTTCCAGAGATCGCCAAGTTTTGAGCTTGAGACAAATGGAAGTACCGCCCTAGAAAACAGACCTGTCGAAAATTAGAACTATTGTGATTACAATGGCGATAGTACCACGCCAACTTTCAATGGCTAGTTCAGAAGCTCTAAAATAGCCATTACTATTGTGTTAGGGCAGGTGCAGTCGTTCCACAATTTGTACAACAGTACTACCACTCGTCCTGATTTTTTAGGATTGTTTTTTTTTTGCAACGGCTATATTTGGTTAGTGGGAGTATAAATACTCCCCCACTTGCTCAAGGACACATGTTAGAGACTCCATTGAACATTCTTGAGTATTGAGCATTCACTCCACACCTCTATTTCACCTTGTGCACATTTCAGGTAGTTGAGCAAAATCAAGTGCATTTCATCTCTAGATTGATCCTTTGGCACTTGATTGCCGTCATGTGAAGCTATGATTTATTACTATTGGTGCTTATTAGCATCCAGAAGGTTTGGCGGGTGATTGCGTGGTGACCTCTTCAAGAAGACTGTGAAGAGGCTTGGCGTCAACTTGTGAGTGGTTTGGTGTCCACCATCTCTAGAGCGGATGAAAGCCAACCACTAGTGGATTGAGGAGTTGGGGCTTAATTCGTGGAGCCGGTCCAAGTCACTTGGGTTTTCCTCAACGTGGATTAGGGGAAACCGGCAAGTTTTCGAACACCACGGTAAAACATCGTGTGTCAATTGGTTATTTCTTTGTCTCTTCATTTTGCATTTGTATTTCTAGCATATTATGATTGTTGTGATTGTCATATTTATTTGTTCTAGAGATATTCTTGTAGATACCTGTGCTTGTAAGTGCCTTAGACTAAATTGCTTTAAAATGATGCTAGACTAAATTGTGGTAATTGTTTTAGAAGGCAAGAAGATTTAGAAGCTCCTATTTACCCCCCTCTAGTCGGTTATCCTTGATCCTACAAGTGGTATCAGGGTTTGGTCTCTCATTTATTAGACTTAACCGTCTATAGAGAAAAGGTTGGCTAGTGAGAGGATTGCTATAGGAAAGGCACATCTTTTTGATGGCTCAAATTATTCATATTGAAAAATTGTAAATGAGGGTTATGTCATGTCTATTGATCCACTACATCCCACGTAACAAGACGAGTGTAATGCTCATTTAAGTGCTCAAACCATGAATGTTATATTTGGAGCTTTGAACACAGATGTGTTCAATAGATTGAGCAATTTAGAAACCACTCATGCTATTTGGACCACCCTCTTAGAAATTCATGAGGGAACATCCACAGTCAAAGAAGCTAAATTGCATAGGCTTCGGATCAAATATGAGACATTTACAATGTTGCCTCATGTGGACATTAATGAAATGTATTCTTACCTCAACAACATTGTAAATAAGCTCAAAGGCCTAGGCACTATACTAACCGATGTTGATATTATGAGAAAGATGCTTAGGTCCTTGTCGGAGAAGTATAAAACATTGGTGACACTCTTTCTCAACTCACCCGAGTTGATAAGGATGACACCAACACAATTCTTGAGCAACCTCATAACCACTGAGCTGTACGAGTAGGACAAGGAGGAGCTCTTAGAGCAATCCTCCTCTAATGGCAAGAAAATCACTGCCTTCAAGGCCAAGGTGGTGTCAAGCGACAAGTCCGAGGATGATGAGGAGGACTCCAAGGAGGAATTAGCTCTCATTGTAAGAAAAATGAAGAAATTCATGAAGAGACGCTCATACTAAAGCGCTAGCAATGAGAAGGGCAAGAAGGGGTGCTCTTACAACAACAAGTGCTATAGCAACATCCGTTGCTACGAGTGTGATGAGAATGGGCACATTGCTTCTCAATGCCCCATAAAGAAGGATGATAAGGAGAAATCATCTAAGAAGAAGGATTTCAAGAGTAATAAGAAGATTTTCAAGAAGCTTCACAAGGATGGCAAAAATGAAGCTCACCTTCTAGAATGGGACTCTGATAAGGAGTACACTGACTCCGACTCAAGTGAGGATGAGTCTCCTAAGAAGAAGGGACTTGTCGGTATCGCCATCAAAGAAGCTTCATCGCTTTTCTCATCTCCAACATGCCTTATGGTAAAAGGAGAAAAGATAAAACCCTTTGATGATGATGAACCTTCTGATCATGAACTTATGGATATGCTAGAAGAACTAAATAAATACCTTGGAAAAGAAAAGTCAAATTTCAGGTCTTAAAGAAAGAGAACCTCTCTTTTAAAGACTCTTATGAGGAGCTAAAGGAACCTCATAACTCACTTATCCAAGACAATTTAAGCAAGTCTTGCACTAGCATTGGAATTACATGTGACATTTTTAATGACATGCCTAGTGTAAAAATTGCTAAAACTAGCATCTCTACCTCATGTGATGACTTGCTTGCAATGCCATGTAGTTCTAATGTTAATTCTAATCGTGGTAATTTTAAATCACATGACACTAAGCTTATTATTGAAAATAATGAGTTAAAAGAACAAGTAACTAAGCTAAATAAAAGCTTGGATAGCTGCTTCAAGGGTAAGGCTACACTTAACAAACTATTGAGTGAGCAAAAATGCTCATACAACAAGGAGGGACTTGGGTATATACCCAAGATAGGTAAGAGACTGGCAAACAAGCCCACAAGATTTGTGAAGCAAAATGGCAAGTATTGTAAAAAATGTCGAGAAGTCAGACATATGCAACAAAATTGTTCTAGTGGTAAGACTCAATCCATTGGACTATATGATTCTTCTTATTGATCGTGCAAAACTGCACACCCGCAAGTGCACGGGTTACCACTAAGATAGCAGCGAGATGTCGTGTTCTCCACAGGGACTAAAGTACTGGTGACATGACACCAAACCAAAGCCAAGTTGCACAAACTGGGGAATAAAAAGGCTAAAAGAGGAACTTAGACAAACTACTGCCGAGTGGTCAAATGAGAAAAGATGAATTGAGGGTGCTGAATATGTAAAACTGGACAAGAAGGAGAAAAGAAAAGTGAATCAAGAATAGCTCTCTCTCTCTCTACGGAAAGATTGACTTGAAGGTGCTAAGGAAGACAAACTAGAATGACAAAGAGGAAGGGGCTAGAGGAAAGATAGGGAACAGAGATAAGCAGATGGCTAAGGTGTCGATCAAGATTGCAGACGAGTTGAACAACTGAAAACTACTTGAGGAACGTTTGAATCTGAGAAAAGAGAAGAAGAAAGAAATAACTAAGAAGGTGAGAATACTAAGAACTAGACGGGAAGAGAGAAGAGAAGAGAAAGGACTGAGATATCACTCTACCGAGAGAAAGACAGTGGGTGCTAAGGAGGGCGTGCTAGCAAGACAGAGGAAAGAGCTAAAGGGAAAGTGAGAGAGAGAGAGGAATCAGAGGTAAGAAGGCGTAGGGGACCGCCGAAAGGAAGACAAGTGCTAAAACTACCATCCCAACCCTTCACATCAAGCAAACAGACAGACAACTACCAGATAATGATCAAGACAAGCAACCATCATGCAATCTTTGCTACTGCAGTAAACAAGGAAGTAAACTTAACTCAGGAAAGTCATAAAAACAACATGATCTAAACTGTTTTTTTATACTTTTTACTAACAGAAAAGAAAAGAACTGCAGACACAAAATTAAATCTAACAGGAAGAGACATAAATCCTACAAGCAGAGACATAAAACTTCTGAATAACTATTGACCATCAAGCAGAATCATGAATCTAACACAAACAGCAAGATTCACATAAC
Source organism: Dendrocalamus latiflorus (assembly GCA_017311315.1). NCBI lineage: Eukaryota > Viridiplantae > Streptophyta > Magnoliopsida > Poales > Poaceae > Dendrocalamus > Dendrocalamus latiflorus. The sequence continues at coordinate 22,269,052 of CM029623.1, forward strand.
AGACTTAATGCACAAGAACAATCAGAGTAATACTTGATAACCAGATTCACAAAAAATATCACATGCACATCACAGATCTGACATATCAGCATCTCAAGAAAATCATAAACAGTACTAGGACAGAGATCCGAGACGGTACAACCCAGAACAAAAGGCAGATGGAGTTGATGAAGACTGTCTGTAGTGGACGCAGGCAGGAGTAGCAGATCCGGCGAAGATGAAGCAGATCCTCCGCATGAGTAGCAGATTCGTGAGCAGCCGCCGTAGAGGTAGCAGATCCGGCTGAAGAAAGGTTGATGAAGAGGTAGCAGACCACCGATAGCAGATCTGGTCGCAGAAGATGTAGATCCGGTAGTGGCAACTCGGGTGAAGGTGTGGGAGATGCAGATCTAGTGAGCACCCGTTGGATGAAGAAGAGCAACAAAGGAGATGGGTCTATCCTCAGTCGGCATAGGGGAGAGCGGTATTTCAGTGGATCTATGGGGGCTCGTCGCCGGCTACGGCCGGTCTCCGACGACAGCAGTGGGGAGAGGGGACATATCTGTGGCGGCGCTGGGAGACGGAAGGCGAGCAGACGGGATTCGTTTCCAGGGAGATGCGGCTTAGGGTTTTTGTGGTGGTCACCCGCCCTCCCAGGCAAAGATCCACTGTGCCCTTATATATTCGATGCCTCTGCTCTTGCGGCGGCTGCTAGGGTTTTCCCTTGCGCTGGTGGTTGCTAGGGTTTTCCCGTGCACATTTCCCCTTTGGTCCTTTTCTACTTCCAATTTCACAACCCTAGCTCCTTCCCATGCTGATTTTCTGTGGATTTTGCGCCTGGTTCGCGCCAACCTACAAGAAAAGTGCACAACGATGTAAACAGTCCAAATAGGGGCAAAATATATATAATTAATGAATTTATGGCCAATTTGAGCTACTAACAATAGGATAATGATATGAAAATTTACTAAAAATATGATGCACATCATACCCGCAAGCTTAAACATTTGATTGTCCTCAAGCAATCAATATGATGATATCGAACCTGGAAAGCCAGAAAAGCTGTAAGGATCTAAGTGAATGCTTGCAGCTAGTCAATTGGCACTTAATCATTCAAAGTGAGACTGTCTGACTTGATTTTTACAAACTATTCAAGATGAGAACAAATATTCTGGCAAAGACATCAAAATGATAACTAAAGGTTTTGACCAAATCAAGTTACACACAAGTGCCAAATCGCACTAAGTGATCACATGAATCCAACCAAAATTGAACAGCATTGAGACTAGGTATAACATCAAGAATAAGCATATCCAAGGGTCATGCTAAGGCATTTACTATTTGAGATGAAGAGACTAATACTTGCATGATATTTATGAAAAAGCCCACACTTGAGCCATGATACCTTAATTTTTGTTGATTTTTAACAAGTTATTAACACACAATGGGCACATGTGCCACATATTCCAACTTTTGGGCAAGCTAGCCACTTATTCACACACTCAAACTTCATTTGGGCAAAACTGCCACTTATTCAAACGTTTGCGAACCAATGTGACATAGTCACTTATTCAACACTCTCACACATTGCATCCCATGACATAAGTATATTTTTTCTTTTAGATTAAGCATCTTTAACCGGTTTTCATTAATGCTAAGTAACACGTGTCCCGAGACATGGATACCTAGATAAATCAACCAAGTTATTGGCTCAAGATAGAACTACCCCTTTCACAAACTTTTCATTCAAGCAAAGTATCTATATCTAAAATAAAGTAGTATGCCCAAGCATGAATTCTAGGATATGATCATTTAAGAAGTGATAACTAGAATGAATTCAATCCGCAGATGATAGAGATACATGTGTAACTCGCAATAAATCAAACGCTATAGGATCACAAAATTTCCAAGCCATCAAGGATAATTAATAAAATTCAATTTATATAAGATGAGGCCAACTGGATAATCACACAGAATTGATATCAACTTGGTTCATTTAAACAATTTTCAGTGTGATCACTCTAGATTGTACCAAGACAATGATCTCATACAGTCAAATTATTCAATCAGCATAATATAACAGGACATGATAATGATCAGACAGTCACATGTAATCATCAATAACCTAGCATGAGAATGGTACTGGCCATAAATCATCAACTACACATCCATCAACTTCAATGCCCATGAGTGTGACAAAAAAATGCTAAAGAATCATCCATACATAAAAGGTCCTTCCCCCAAGCTTGAATCAAACATTCACTCAAGAATAGACATTTAGTGGTTGGAAATAGCTCACCGGGTGCAAAAGATGAAGAAGGCAGTCCCACATCATCCCTTAAGCTTCCTGTCATGCTTGGATGATGGTTTAGCATGTACCTGAAATGAAAAAAAATAAAAAAGGAAAGGATAAACCGACAAAAGATAAAATAAAAGAGGAAAACTGAAATGCTCAGGTTGCCTCCTGAGAAGCGCTTGTTTTTAGGTCTTTAGCTTGACCACCAAATGAACATCACGTAGGCTCAAAAGAATGAGGAGGGTCAAGGTCAGGACTGACTTGATCTCCAAGTCTGTCCTCCTCATTGAGATCAGGAAAAGGTTCTCCAGCAAAATAATGTTTTAACCGTTTCCCATTAACCTTGAAAATATTCCCAGATTGACTCTCAACCTCAAAAGCTCCACTACTAAGCACCTTCTTGACTAAGCAAGGCCCAAACCATCTAAACTTAAACATCCCAGGGAACAAATGAAACCTTGAGTCAAAAACTAAAACAAGCTCTCCGGGGTGGAAGTCACGCCTCAAGATGTGACGGTCATGAACCTTTTTAGCTCGCTCTTTATAAATCCTTGAGCTTTTATAAGCATCAAGTCTCAATTCATCAAGCTCACTAAGCTGCAGCTTCCTATGCTTTCCTGCTAGACCCATGTCCATGTTGAGCTTTCTAATTGCCCAATGTGCTCTATGCTCAACCTCAACAGGAAGATGACAAGCTTTACCATAAACCAACCTAAAGGGAGACATTCCAATAGGTGTTTTGTAAGCTGTCCTATAAGCCCACAATGCATCAGGAAGCTTAAGGGACCAATCAGTCCTGGATTTGGACACAACTTTCTCAAGGATCTGCTTTATCTCTCTATTGGAAACTTCAACTTGCCCATTAACTTGAGGATGATAAGGAGTGGTAACTCTATGATTATGGACTCCATACTTGGCTAGAAAGGCTTCAAATTGATTGTGATTAAAGTGAGACCCACCATCACTAATCACAACACGTGGAATTCCAAACCGAGGAAAGATAACTTGCCGAAAGAAACGGCACATAGATTTTGAATCAGCATGAACAGTGGGTATAGCCTAAACCCATTTGGACACATAGTCCACTGCCACCAGAATGTGCTTGTACCCTTGAGAAGAAGGTAAAGATCCTATGTAATCAACTCCCCAAACATCAAAAATCTCCACCTCAAGTATACCATGCTGAGGCATCTCATGACATTTCGAAATGTTCCCTGCACGTTGATAGGGATCACAAGACTGAATGAATGCATGAATATCCTTAAACATGGTAGGCCAATAGAATCCAGCTTGGAGCACCTTAGCTTGAGTCTTAGCAGTGCTCGCATGACCACCACAAGGAGTAGAATGGCAGTGAAAAATCACACCATGGATCTCCTCATGAGGAAGGCAACGTCGGATAACCCCATCTGCACAATGCCGATACAAATATGGGTCATCCCAAAAGAATTGACGTGCCTCATGAGTAAACTTCCTACGCTGCTGGTAGGAGAGTCCAGGAGGTATAGTGTTGCAGACCAAGTAGTTCACTAGATCTGCATACCAAGGGGTGCGAGACTGAACAAGAGAGATTTCTAAAAGTTGGTCTCCAGGAACAGAATCTTCAATAGGGAGAATGGAAACTGAATCAGAATGAGGCAATCTGGAAAGATGGTCAGCTACTAAGTTCTCAGCCCCCTTCTTATCTCTAATTTCCACATCAAATTCTTGCAGCAAAAGAATCCAACGAATGAGGCGAGGTTTAGCATCCTTTTTACTCAAAAGATACCTAATGGCTGCATGATCTGTGTACACTATGCACCCTGCGCCAACAAGGTAAGATCTGAATTTGTCAAAGGCAAATACTACAGCTAGCAGTTCCTTCTCAGTGGTTGTGTAATTAATCTGAGTATCATCTAGAGTTCTGCTAGCATAGTAAATGACATGCAGGGCCTTATCATGCCGCTGCCCCAAAACAGCCCCCACAACAAAGTCACTTGCATCACACATGAGCTCAAAAGGCAAGTCCCAATCAGGAGGTTGCACAATGGGTGCAGAAATGAGAGCAGCCTTGAGCTTACAAAATGCGACCATGCAAGCCTCATCAAAAACAAAAGGAACATCAAAGCCCAAAAGATGAGTGAGAGGACGAGCAATTTTAGAAAAAATCCTTAATGAATCTGCGGTAGAAGCCCGCATGCCCCAAGAAACTGCGAACACCCTTCACATTTACTGGAGGGGGTAGGCGCTCAATCACCTCTACCTTTGCTCTATCCACCTCAATTCCTCGAGAAGACACTAAGTGACCAAGGACTATCCCCTCTCGAACTAGAAAATGACATTTTTCCCAATTGAGGACCAAGTTGGCCTCAAGACATCGCTGGAGGACAGTCTCAAGATTGGCCAGATAGCTCTCAAAGGTCTGTCCATAGGCAATGAAATCATCCATGAAAACCTCCATGATATTCTCAATAAGATCAGTGAAGATAGACATGACACAACGCTGAAAGGTTTCTGGGGCATTACAGAGAACAAATGGCAACCTCCGGTAAGCAAAGGTACCATAGGGGCAAGTGCATGTGGTCTTATCCTGATCTGATGGGTGTATAGGTATCTACAAAAAAAACCTGAATATCCATCAAAATAACAGAAATAAGAATGGCGGGCCAATCTCTCTAGCATTTGATCAATGAAAGGCAATGGGAAGTGATCCTTGTGAGTGGCCTTGTTAAGCTTTCGATAGTCAGTACACATGCGCCAGCCCGTGGTAGTCCTTGTGGGAATCAAATCACCTTTTTCATTGGCGACGACTGTCATGCCCCCTTTCTTAGGCACAACATGAATGGGACTGACCCACTGACTATCGGAGATAGGATAAATGATGTTGGCACTAAGAAGCTTTAGGATTTCTTTCTTGACAACCTCCTGCAAGTGAGGATTAAGCCTACGCTGTTGCTCACGAGTAGGCTTAGCATCATCATCAAGATGTATGCGATGCATGCAGGTGGCTGGATCAATACCCTTCATATCGTCAATCGAGTATCCAATGACAGCTCGATATCGACAAAGGATCTCAAGGAGTTGGTCAGCCTCTAAAGGTGTCAAATGATCACTCACAATAACAGGAAAAGTCTGATCTGACCCAAGAAATTCATATCTAAGATGCTTAGAAAGAGGTTTCAGCTCTACTTTTGGGACTGAGGGAAGTTTAGGATCATGGATGTGAGAAGGCTCTAACAGAGCATCAATGAGCGCTACATGATAAAAATTAGCAGCAGTGCACTCATTATGCATAGTAAACATCTCATCCTCAAATGATGCCACATCCTCAACATCTTCATATGTCTCAGCGACACAGTTGTCAATCACATCAAGAGAGAAACACTGATCTGGACAGTGAGGAAGATGAGTAGGATGCCTCATATCAAATGATAGCCTCTCTTGACCAAACTGAAGAGTAAGCTTGGCATCCTTAACATCAATAACAGCACCTGCAGTGGCTAGGAAAGGTCTCCCAAGAATGATAGGCTCACTTCTATCCTCCATCTCTAAGACAACAAAGTCCACATGAAAGGCAAGGGTACCAATTACCACAGGGACATCCACTAAAATACCAGCTGGGTGACGATAAGTGCGATCAGCCAACTGCAATGTCATGGCTGTTGGCTGCAGATCGCCCAAAGGGAGCACGTCACACACAGAGAGAGGGAGGACACTGACACTAGAGCCTAAGTCACAAAGAGCACGAAAGTTCTTGGAGCCTATGATGCACAGAATACAAAAGCTACCAGGGTCCTCTAACTTAGGAGGTAGCTTATTCTGAATGATTGTGCTACACTCCTTAGTAAGAGTGATCACCTCAAGCTCATCCCTCCGCCATTTCTTAGTAAGCAGCTCCTTGAAGAACTTAGCATACATTGGCACATGTAGGACAGCGTCTAGAATGGGAATAGTGATCTGAACATCCTTCATCATCTCTAGGAACTTAGCAAACTGCTTGTCCTCATTTGTCTTTTCAAAACGCTCAGGGAATGGCTTTTTAGGCTTAGTGGAAGGGACAGCTGCTGAAGTGGATGATGAGGGAGTATCTTGTGCTAGGGCTGGTGCAATGGAGCTAGGTTGGTGCAAATCATGCTGCTGTGAAGGATTGACATGCTGGACAGTCCTACAAACAGGAGGCACATATAGGGTTGGTGTAGGAAGAAGAGGATCAGATGTAGTCTTGCCACTCCTAGTGGTAATTGCTCCACAATGGCCACGAGGATTGACCTCAGGCTGTGCAGGAAGCCTCCCAGGGGTGCTGGATGAAGTCTGTGATGCTTGCAGACTCTCCATACGACTAGTCAAATCACTTAATTGGTGTTTTGCATCATTATATTGAGCTTCCATCTTAGCCATATGTGATGCTAGGAGCTGTTCTATTCTGGTCAACTGATCTGACTGAGAAGTAGGAGGAGGTTGGTTGGGAACATGCATCATAGACTGCTGAAATGAAGCATGCGAAGGGGCTTGCTGTTGCCTAAAGCCTTGTGCTGATGTACCCACAGGGAAAGATGAAACACTAGGATTAGTGTTCTTGTAAGACAAGTTTGGATGACGCCACCCTGGGTTGTAAGTTTGAGAATATGGCCCATGTGATTGAGCATAACTGACCTCAGATGATTCAGCTGTGGAAGCTAGAGGGCACTCAGCTGGAGTGTGTCCCTGAGATCCACAAATCTGACATCCAGTAGCCACATGGGCTGAAGATGATGGCATAAGCTGAGCCATTTGACGTGTGAGAACCTGAATCTGAGCAGATAAAGCATCATGAGAGCTCTGAGCCAACGAATGATCTCCACTCCTGAGCATAAGCTGAGAAATCGAATAAAAAAGGAAGGGAGGAAGGAAAACTAAAGAAATGACATAGTCTATGGTCTAGTGCGATCACCAATATCTAGTCCCCGGCAACGGCGCCAATTTCTTGATCGTGCAAAACTGCACACCCGCAAGTGCACGGGTTGCCACTAAGATAGCAGCGATGAGAGACCTTGTGGAGGTATCCCCATGTTTGTGATGAGTAATTGACGGTTGGTTTAGAGAGTTTGAGTTTATTTTGGGTATTCTAGGGTTGAGTACCTTTCACTTATACTATTGTTGATGTGCTGTTTCGTGCGTTGCTATGTGATGGTTTGCTTGTCTGTGTGACTGCAGAACTTCGGAGCTAGGTCATGGTGAGGCGAGGAGGACCGGGACTAGGCACAGGAGGTGTTGAGGTCCAGACGGTCGGTGATGCCGAAGATGATCGAGGCTGGTGAGGTGGTTGAGAGTCGGGAGACGAGGAACCGGAGCTGGAGCTACCGGCGACGGACACGACGGGCGACGACGAGAGAACCGGGACTAGGCTTAGGAGGGAGTCGGAGGTCCAGACGGTTGGAGGTCGGTTGCAGTCGTGCGCAATGAAACAGACCAAGACTAGACTCAGGTGGAGTCGGAGGTCTTGGTCGGTGTCGGGTGGACACGACGGGCAGCGGCGAGTGGATCGGGACTAGGCTCAGGGAGGAGTCGGAGGTCCAGACAGTCAGGATGCTGGGTGCGGTCGTGTGCAGCGAAGCGGACCGGACTAGACTTAGGGAGGAGTCGAGGTCCAGACAGTCAAAGGTGCCGGTTGCGGGAAGCTTCCGGGAAGGTGCTTGAGGGGCAAATTGGAGATTTGACTCAAGCATGAGAGAAATGGCTGGTTTCCCTCCATTTCTAGTTGTGTTGACTTTTTGCCTCAAGTGTGTGTGAGGCATGGAGTGTGTTTGGTATGACACTTCTTGATTTTCTCCTTTGGTGTGTGAGCTTGGAGATAAAAGGAGTCGTGTATGCAGGCATTTGGGCAAGGAAGTGAGCTCATTTGTGTGTGTAAGCAAACAAGGGTTGAGTGCTCTGAGTGTGTGCATGTGTTCTGGAGTGAACCATGTAGTGAGCAAACAATTCTTCCAATCGCGTATGGGAATGTAGTGTTGTTACTCTGTTGTAATCATTCCTCTCTTGTTATCATTCATGTTTTGAATCAATATGAGAAGGAGAGTGATTGATTTGCATTTATTTCTTGTCATATGCATTTCCCCAGTTTGCAGTATTCTAGGGTTTGAAGTGAGGAGACACTTGTTCTTTTGATTTTCTTGATGGAATCTTGTTTTGGAGAGTGGTTCTTGCTTCTGAGTTGATCTCCCTGGTAGTCTCAAAGATTCATGAGCAAAGGATGCAAGATTGAAGAGTAATTAGAAAATCAGTCTCCCTTCTGTTGAAGTGGTAGATTTTAAGCTCAAATCTTTGATTCTTGTTCTTATGATGAATTTTCTTGTTTCCTAGAGTCTCCTTGCTGTTTAGAACAAGTTCTTGCTCTTTTGGCTTGAGGAGAACAGAAGAAAATCACAAATTTCCTTGGTTTGAGCAAGTCTGCATTTTTTCCAGAGTTTCAGACTGATTTGTCCATGGGAGACCGGTTAGATTGTTAACCCTAGCGATCAGACCGCTTAGACCATGGCGGTCTGACCGAGCCCTAGTTGGCGGTCAGACCGGCCTGGTACCGGCGGTCAGACCGCCTGAGGAGTTGCAGTTAGACCGGCCCTCTGCAGTCAGTGAGGCTCACTGTTTTCTTCTATTGTTTTATCGTCTTGTTTTCCCTCTTGTGTGTTCTGAAGTTCTAGAGAGCATGAAAGTACCTTTTCATAGTTTTTCGTAGCTATCGGAGAGGAGACCCATTTGTGTGGATACTTTTGAGGGGACAATTTTTTTAAACAAAGGGCACCATTCACCCCCCCCCCCTCTGTTGCCATGTCCGATCCTACAAGTGAGATGTCGTGTTCTTCACACGGACTAAAGTACTGGTGACATGACACCAAACCAAAACCAAGGGAATAAAAGGCTAAAAGAGGAACTTAGACAAACTACTGCCGAGTGGTCAAATGAGAAAAGATGAATTGAGGGTGCTGAATATGTAAGACTGGACAGGAAGGAGAAAACAAAAGTGAATCAAGAATAGCTATCTCTCTCTCTCTCTACGGAATGATTGACTTGAAGGTGCTAAGGAAGACAAACTAGAATGACAAAGAGGAAGGGGCTAAAGGAAAGATAGGGAATAGAGATAAGAAGATGGCTAATGAGTCGATCAAGATTGCAGACGAGTTGAACAACTGAAAACTACTTGAGGAACATCTGAATCTGAGAAAAGAGAAGAAGAAAGAAATAACTAAGAAGGTGAGAATACTAAGAACTAGACGGGAAGAGAGAAGAGAAAGGACTGGAGAAATCACTCTACCGAGAGAAAGACAGAGGGTGCTAAGGAGGGCGTGCTAGCAAGACAGAGGAAAGAGCTAAAGGGAAAGAGAGAGAGAGAGGAATCAGAGGTAAGAAGGCGCAGGGGTCTGCCGAAAGGAATAAAAGCGCTAAAACTACCATCCCAACCCTTCACATCAAGCAAACAGACAGACAACTACCAGATAATGATCAAGACAAGCAACCATCATGCAATCTTTGCTACTGCAGTAAACAAGGAAGTAAACCTAACTCAGGAAAGACATAAAAACAGCATGATCTAAACTATTTTTTTATACTTTTTACTAACAGAAAAGAAAAGAACTGCAGACACAAAATTAAATCTAACAGGAAGATCTACTCTAACATGAAATAGACTAGCAATATCACAGCAAGGTATAAATCCTACAAGCAGAGACATAAAACTTCTGAATAACTATTGACCATCAAGCAGAATCATGAATCTAACACAAACAACAAGATTCACATAACAGACTTAATGCGCAAGAACAAACAGAGTAATACTTGATAACCATATTCACAAAAAATATCACATGCACATCACAGATCTGACATATCAGCATCTCAAGAAAATCATAAACAGTACTAGGACAGATATCAGAGACGGTACAACCCAGAAGAAAAGGCAGATGGAGTTGATGAAGACAGTTTGTAGTGGACCCAGGCAGGAGTAGCAGATCCGGCGAAGACGAAGTAGATCCTCCGCAGGAGTAGCAGATCTGTGAGCAGCCGCTGTAGAGGTAGCAGATCCGGTGGAAGAAAGGTTGATGAAGAGGTAGCAGACCACCGACAGCAGATCCGGTCGCAGAAGATGTAGATCCGGTAGTGGCAACTTGGGTGAAGGTGTGGGAGATGCAGATCTAGTGAGCACCTGTTGGATGAAGAAGAGCAGCAAAGGAGATGGGTCTATCCTCAGTCGGCACAGGGGAGAGCGGTATTTCAGTGGATCTGTGGGGGCTCGTCACCAGCTACGGCCGGTCTCCGACGACAGTAGTGGGGAGAGGGGACATATCTGTGGCGGCACTGGGAGAAGGAAGGCGAGCAGATGGGATTCGTTTCCAGGGAGATGCGACTTAGGGTTTTTGTGGTGGTCACCCGCCCTCCCAGGCAAAGATCCACTGTGCCCTTATATATTCGATGCCTCTCCTCTTGCAGCAGCTGCTATGGTTTTCCTGTGCACTGGCGGCTGCTAGGGTTTTCCCATGCACATTTCCCCTTTGGTCCTATTCTACTTCCAATTTCACAACCCTAGCTCCTTCCCATTCTGATTTTCTGTGGATTTTGCGCTTAGTTCACGCCAACCTACAAGAAAAGTGCACAACCAAGTAAACAGTCCAAATAGAGGGCAAACTATATATACAATTAATGAATTTATGGCCAATTTGAGCTACTAACAACAGGATAATTATATGAAAATTTACTACAAATATGATGCACATCACTTATATGCTTAAGAAATCTAAGGATGGTGGTGTAATTGCTAGATTTGTTGACACTTCAATTTTAGGCGTTAAAAGGAATGCTATTTAGGTGCCTAAAGCCTTGGTTACTAACCTCCAAGGACCTAAACAAATTTGGATACCTAAAAGAACGTGATTTTTCTTTTGTAGGTGAACTACAAAATTGGTGAAATACATTGGGTGCTTGATAGTGGGTGCACTCAACATATGACTAGAGATAAGAAAATGTTCACCATATTTGAAAGTGGAAGTAATGAGAAAATGACATTTGGAGACAATAGCAACGGAAAGGTTCTTGGTTTGGGTAAATTTGCTATCTCAAATGATCTTTCAATTTCAAATGTATCTCTTGTAGAAACATTAAATTTTAATTTACTATTGGTTGCTCAATTATGTGATCTAGGTTTAATTTGCACTTTTCTAAAGAAGAAGTAACCATTTCAAAAAAAAGGAAAATGAACTTGTTTTCAAAGGTTTTAGATTTGGAAATCTTTATTTGGTTGATTTCTTGTCGAGTGATTCTTGCTTAAAAACTTGTTTAATGGCAAAAAGCTTTTTGGGTTGGTTTTGGCATAGAAGGCTAGGCCATGTGGGTATGATCCAACTCAAAAAGCTTCTTGAAACATGATTTAGTGGTTGACTTGAAAGATGTGAAGTTTGAGAAAAATAGATTGTGTAGTGCTTGTCAAGCCGGGAAGCAAGTTGCAATCTCTCATCCTTACAAAAGTATCATGTTAACTTCTAGGACATTGGAGCTCTTATATATGAATTTGTTTGGGCCAACAACCTATAAGAGTATCGGGAAAAATAGATATTATTTAGTAATTGTGCATGATTACTCTAGATACACATGGATATTCTTCTTCCATGACAAAGTCGAAGCCTCTGGTATTTTCAAAAGTTTTTCAAAAAGGGCCCAAAATGAATTTGATTTTGAAATTAAGAAAATCCATAATGATAATGGTTCTGAGTTCCAAAACACTAAAATTAGATTTTTGTGACGAGCTTACAATAAAGTATGAACTTTCCACTACCTACACTCCAGAACAAAATAGAGTTGTAGAAAAGAAAAATCGTACATTAATTGAAATGACTTGGACAATGCTTTATGAATACAATACTTCTCATAACTTTTGGGCGAAAGCTATTAACACCGCTTGTCTTGCCATAAAGCGTCTTTACTTGCATCGTCTTTTGAAAAGACTTACTATGAGCTTCTCATTGGAAGAAGACTAAATATTTCCTACTTTAGAGTATTTGGATGTAAATGCTATATCTTGAGAAAGGGTGTTCAACCTCTCTAAATTTCAAAGTCGATGTGTTGAAGGATTTTTGCTTGGATATTCTTCAAATAGTAAAGATTATAGAGTCTTCAATAAAAACTCCAGTTTAGTTGAAGAGTTATATGATGTTCAATTTGATAAAACTAATGGCGCTCAAGAAGAGCAAGAAAATTTAGATGATGTAGGTGATGGACTTAGGCGAGCAATAGAGAACATGCAAATTGGGGATGTCAAGCCAAAAGAGGATCTAAATGCATCTCCTTCATCAAAGCAACACTGCTATAGAAAATCCTATCACAGACGGTTCCTGAACCGTCAGTGTTTGTGTGTCAGTGATAATAGGTGGTTATCATAGACGGCTACCAAGCCGTCTGTGATAACTCACATTACAGACGGTTAGTACCAAAAAACCATCTGTGATAGTCGAGTATCACAGACAGGTTTTTGGTACTAACCGTCTGTGATACTCGACTATCACAGACTGTTAATAACAAAGACCGTATGTGATATAAAGAATATCACAGACGGTTTTTTGGTACTAACCATCTGTGATATGAGTAATATCACAGACGGTTTTTGGTACTAACCATCTGTGATATGAGTAATATCACAGACGGTTTGGAAGAAAAACCATCTGTGATGTTGTGTATATCACAGACGGTTAATAACAACGGCCGTCTGTGATATCGTTCATATCACAGACGGCTCACTCTTTGAAACCGTCTGTGATATATATCATAGACGGTTTTTCACAACGAACCGTCTGTGATAGCAACTGCTATAGCCATTTTATTTGCCTTTTTTTGGCTAGCCTCAGGATGTGCTAGCCATGCCCTCTGAAAGCAAGCAAGCAGATTACAGATAAATGACAGATAAGTTAATTGTAACTCAAAGTGAATTACAACAAAATTTGCTACACAGATGAATGTAACAAACGGCCAGCAGATCACATACATATATAGAATGAAAATCGTTACAATGATCTGACAAATGAATTAAATTGAATGAACTGTTTGTACAATTGAATCCAATTTTTCAACAGGTAATTATCAGTTATCACCATTGCCGGGGTGAAACTCTCCAGCCTTGTTTATGACCTCTGCTATTAAGAATTTGGCGAGGCTTCCACGAATTTCGATGAGTTTGTCAAGATCATATGTACTTTTGTCGAAGTCTACCCGCTGCCGCTAGGCACAATGTTAAGTCATTAATTAGCATGTGTGTGTAAATATATATACATATATATAATCAGAAAATAATAATTATTGGAAGGACCTGACAAACCTCTGGATCATTGATCTTAGTATCCATGATTTCCTTCATATGGCGGCAAACGTAGAATCCACATACGTTGCCCTGTAGCTGCTGGTGGCACTGCAAAAATAGAATTACATACATAGGTATTGTCAATTCTAGAGGCATTATAACAAAGTGTGATATAAGATTGTTGTGTTGTAGCGGGTACCGGAAATCGCGTGGTGTGTCGCAGTGTGTCACTGGATTTGTTGTGTCTTCCTCCTAGTGCAACATTAGCGGTAAACTACCTACGTGATTCAAAAAAGTTAGCCTCGGCCGTTGCAAACGAAGGAAATATTACAATAGAGTTATGTATGGAGGCAATGAGTTTACCTGTTAATTACTTCTTGCACACGACTGAAGTCGTGGTTGCTCTTAAGTAGGGAATCAAGGTATATTACCTTGCTCCACTTTGGTACAATCACAATCAAAATCCAATGATGCCTAGTCATGTGTGTCGCCATACTGATTAATCCTACGTTCATGCTGCATGTAAAGTACAAATGAAACATATGTGTGGCAACTAGTGAAGCACTTACCCTTGGTTGAAGGGTACCATGACGTACTCCTTGTTGTTGTGAGCAATCAATACCCTCGTTATGTAACCTTGCACGAAGGATGCATCTTCGTTGATAGATTGCTCGGAGACCAAGTGAGGGTTGAGGAAACCCACCGGTTGTCGTGATTGCCGGACTTGTTGGATCATGTATCTATACATAAAGAAAGAGTAATGACATTTATCTGTATAACATGAATGTAGAACTTCATTGTACAGTAACACATACAGTGTCCAGCATCATAGAAGTGAGGCGTCGAGTTCGTCGAGATTGAATAGTAATAATAAGTCTTCGAATGTCATGACGATGTAGCCCGAGTCTTGGAGGAAATGCGTCTCCTTATATTTCAGAGTGAATGCACTCTGCCGGTTTGGCTTCATGTTGTACTTCTCCATGTACCAGGCATGCAATGTATTGCAAACCAAATCAAGCCGGGGTAATTGTGAGTCGGGCACCAACGACACTCCTAGAATGAACTTCCATGGCCCGGGACACAGCTTAATTTTCTTCGCATGAGCCTTGGAGCCTCACTTATGATATGTCTTCGGTGGCGTCTTGGTGGGAGATGATGCAACAGGCTTCATTGGATTTGGAGGTGGAGGTGGAGGTGGAGCCACCGGAGCCGATGTGACAGGTCCAAGGTGATGTCCCTCTTGGGCCACTGGATGTGGAGATCGTGGCACGGGCAAGTCGAGGGTGATGTCCCTCTTGGGCCACTGAATAAATGTGTGGACGGCATCCCCTAATGTCTGAATCTCTTCGTTTGGGGGCTTCTCAAGAGGGATGGTCTTAAAAATATCATTAATCATGTCCATTTGGACCTTTATGAAACCGGTGTTTACTTGTACACCGTGCACCAGCATCCCTGGCAGCAATGGATACGCCATCCCACGGCCAGCGTCAATGGGAATAGAGCCAACAAGCCTGACTCTGAGGATGCAAGGCATGGGCTCCTACATAATGACACAAGATGAGTTAAGGCGTCCACCAGAGAGATCTATGTACCATTCTGAAGAGGTACATTACCTGAATGTCATCGATAGGTAAGCGGGCGTCGCTATGTTCAGAAATTGGTGTGGATGCGCAGCTACTGCGACGTTGAGGGGGACTGGGTACCGCAGTAGTAGGGGAGGGTTGCGATTGGTTGTGGACTTGTCTCAGTTCTTCCCTCAATGAATCTATCTCTCCTCGAAGTGAGGCAGTCTGCTCTTAAAGTGAGGCAGATAGTTGTTCCTCAAGTTGAGCACGAATCTCATGTTTTATTTGTTTGTTGCAGTACGCCTTGGATCTCTTCCTACTCCTATATGTCTCGGAGTAATCTGGAAATCCGTGCCTCCAAGATACATAAACCCCCAAGCCTCGTGTGCGACCTGGGTGCTCCTTGTTTCCCAAGGCCTGTGATAGTAAATCTCTCTCCCTATATTCTTCAAAGGAGCCACGAGAAGATTCGGTAGTCAATGATTGGTACAAGAGGCAATTAATCATGTTATTTTTGAACCCATGAAGTTCAAGAGGTGTTAACAACTATGTAGTTTAACATATTTTACCAGGCATTGGGACACTTCCTCATCTGCGGGGTTTTTGAAAGAGACACCCGAAGATGTGGTTGATGACCTCGCTCTTAACCAGTTTCGAGCGCCCTCGTTTGCGATCCCGGCAAATGGCGGGGAGGCCTCTGATTGGATTGCGACCTCGTCCTGCATCCTCCATTGCGAGATTTTACCCGCATACCCAGCGGTGTCGAGTCTGTGAGGGTGAGTGTTTTGTGACTGGAGAGCCTTGTGCGCCGCACTTTGTTGTTGAAATTCAGTCGTTGTCTTCATCTGCACAAAGGCCTCCCATGTTTCCGGCGACACGAAAGGATACTTCGTGAAGGGCATGAGATCCTTGGCCACGTAACGCGTCACAAGATTGCTCTTAAAATTCTTCCATGCTTTTCCCATTGCGAGGAGCACCTGTCGTTGCACGAGTCCCTATACTTCTACTGGGATCTCGAACGAATTTGTAATTTCCTCCCATAGCTGATTTCTGTGATCCTTTGTCAAATCTTTCTAGCTTGCTATGGTGATGGGGACCTCCGAAATGATGACGCTGCTTTCGTCGGTTGCAGAGGGACCCCATCCGAAGAGACCACCGTGATGGTCATTCGGCCCTCTGGCCTTTTCGATACTCCTCGGCCACGCTTAGTTTTCCCATTCTTGGGAGCGTGAGACCCAGATGACGATGACGAAGACTGTGTGGACGCCATCTCTCTTCTAAGAAAAAACTAACTGCAGTGAGCTATGGGCCTTCCAAATAGACTTTGTAGCTAATATTATTACTACAAGCACTACAAGAGATGTTGGGTTCTATGGCATTTAGTTTATGTCATAATATCTGCAATTTATATCATAGATTAACATTTATGACACCCGAGTGATGAAAAAGCTTGCGTCACTAGTCATGCGCCTTAAACCATGTTCTATGTCGTTTATCTGTTGGTGTCATAAATTTATGACATTGGTTTTGATGTCACAAAATTTTATGACATTGGGTTTTAAGTCATAGCTCCTTGCACCATGCCACATAGATGACACGTAGACAAATGCCACGTAGGATTAGAAACGTCATAAAATTGAATTATGGCCTGTTAAAGCCCACGTAACGAGCAGGCTTTTAGTGGGCGAAGCCCATCGTTGGGGCTGAATTTTGGCCTAGCCCATTTCTTGTTTTAAAGCTTTTTCGGCCTGTATCTGAATTGTATTGATTCTGGCCCAACCTAACTTGTTTAGGCTGAGCCCACGCAAGGTTTTTGAGGTCAGCCCAGTTTTTTTCCTGTGCTATTTGGGGCCCACACAAAATTTATTTAGGCCAGCCCACATTTTTTTGTATGCTGTTTAGGGCCTACCCAAAATTTATTTAGGCCAACCCACGTAGCTTTTTATTGGGCCAGCCAAACAACACAATTTCAAAACAACAAATTTCCATATTCATATATGTATTCCAACAGATATAACAATATATAGATCCTGCATTTCAAATATAACCAATACACAAATCTTGCATTTCAAATAACATATCCATTCCACCAGCAAATATACGCATTACATTCATTGTTGTGAGTCTCCAAAATCAGAACCTTCATTGCCAATATGAGGACCAGAAGTTCACAGCCAGAACATTACCAGAACAGTGACCACACATAAGGACCAAAACATTACACGACCAGCACATAGGGTTCTCACATAAGGTGACCAACCCAAGTTTCTCATAAGCTTAGATACATGCTAACCTGAGGACAGTTGCTGTTCAAGAGCTTACCAAAATCACACAAAAATCTCAAGGTCATCTCCAAAATCGCATACACGGCTAGAGCTTTGGTCACAGGTATGTGTCCATATCAAAATGACAGCCAAGACACTGATCTGAGGAAGTTTAGAAACTTACTGTGAGGCATTAGATGATGCAGAATTGCCACCAAAGAAAGAACAGAAGAAGCCATGCATCTCACTTATTTGGTTCTTCAGCTTCTCAGTCTCTTCTTCCACCTTCCTTCTTGCATCCCTCTCCTCCTCTACTTGATTCCTCAGATCAACCATCTGAACTCGAACTTCTGCTGCTCCTTCCTTCTCAGCAATTAGTTCACTCTCAAGCTCGTGTACACGCTTAGCAACTTCAGCAGCTTCGGCACTTTTCTTCGTTGCTGCAGACACGATGCCAACATTTTGAAGGAATTTTGATCTTGGCATAACTTGAGCTACAGCTTGGGTTGGAGTCTTTGCAACTTGCTCTTCTTGTGGTGGTTCAGCAGCGATGGCCTCCATTTGAGCTCAGCAATAGAAAAAAAGCAATTCAGGTTTCTTGCATCCCAATTTTTGTTCATCATAGTACAAAAGAAGAAAGGAAGATGTACTCACAATAGCTTTTTGTGTGTCCTCACTATAACCTGTCTTGCTGCTGCAATGTGTGTCCTTGAAATAGTCAATCGTAGCAGGTGGGGCATCCTTAAATTTAGTCTTCTGAAACATGTAAACAACAATTTAAACAATTGAAATAGAAATTTAAATGCAATTGAAACAACAATTTAACAGCAATGTGTGTCCTTGCTATTAATCAGTACTTCAGTATTGGTAATGATTAGCTAGTTGAGGCACAATGCATTTATTTATTAGTTACTAGTTCATAATCTGAACATGCAGAAACGAAACGATCCAGATCTGTACAGGTTATATGAAACAACAATTTAACAGCAATGTGTATCCTTGCTATTAATCAATACTTTACTACTGGTAGTGATTAGCTAGTTGAGGCACAGTGCATTTATTTATTTATTAGTTACTAATTCATCATCGGAACATGTAGAAACAAAACGATCCAAATCTGTACAGGGTATACGTTCATTCGCTGGCCTACTTTGAAGAAAGATTAATGGCACTACAGGACTGCACACAAGTAGTTAGGCAACATTTCAGCAACAATCTACTCCATACTAATCTGAACATGCAAAAACGAAACGATCCAGATCTGTACAGGGTATACGTTCATTCGCTGGCCTACTTTGAAGAAAGATTAATGGCACTACAGGACTGCACGCAAGTAGTTAGGCAACATTTCAGCAACAATCTACTTCATCCTATGTATCTCTGCCCGAAAGAATTAGGCATGGAGCACCTTTCTCAATTGTCAGCAGCACAACTTATCATCCTTTATATAGGGAAAGTTTGATCATAATCATTGTTGATGTCTTTTTACGTGGGGGCATGTATTATAGCACGTATGTTATATATATATATATATATATATATATATATATATATATATATATATATATATATATATCTACTTCATCCTATGTATCTCTGCCCGAAAGAATTAGGCATGGAGCACCTTTCTCAATTGTCAGCAGCACAACTTATCATCCTTTATATAGGGAAAGTTTGATCATAATCATTGTTGATGTCTTTTTACGTGGGGGCATGTATTATAGCACGTATGTTATATATATATATATATATATATATATATATATATATCCAACAACTGTATATGTTGTGTTTTAAGCATCTTTAGTTCTAACTAAGCTTTCATTATCGACCAAATGATGAACCTTTAAAAGGATATAAATTAAAACTAACCAAATTGCCAGCTTTGTCTATATATCCACCAATTTGAGACAATTGATTCTTTCTGATATCCAAAAGAATTCTAGCTGCCATTTCACTAATATCTAATACACTTTTTAATCATGATCGCTTAATGGAAAATTATTCAGACAATCATGGTAATAGAGATCTGCACAGGAAACTTGACAAGTAGTAATCTGAATGACAAACTTATTGATGCAGCTATACCAACAACTACCAAACAAAGACATGCATGGATCAGCGACTACCAATGACTCAATCTCTAGAGATGGACTAATTCACAACAGAGATATGATGACAAAGACATTATGTCTTACATTGTCCAGAGATTAAATCACAGAACCAGCGCAATCGGGTTCACTAAAAATAGCAATTTGAGTAGCAAAAAAGTGCTTCGTTCACACCAGAAAGCAGAAAAGTAGCTTACCGTGACATAACATTGAGTGGTATAGGACCGAGATCCTGTCTTCTGCTGGTATTTTACTAGCTCACGGCTATCCTTAGCTTTCAAACATTTTTCCTATAGAAAGGCAAACATTAATGGGAGAGGTGGTTCTTTTTTTAAGTCAACATTTGTGAGAGATATTTAGGAAGGATACCTTGTGCTTTGGGGTAGACCACATGTCTACGAGTTCTTTCCACTGCACATCTGTCATAGTGGCCAATGGTGAAGTGGTTCTCACATGGTTTGCTGGTATGCCATTAAAGTATTGCTTCTTCAACAAGTATCTCATATTCCGCTGTCCTTTTTTGAGCAAATCAGTGCTTGCATATTCCACTGACTTACTGGTTGTGTCAATGGAGAAATGACTCTGGACAAGAGCTTGAACATATGGTTAAAAGGCGCACAAATCATGTAACTACGCTATGAGAACTAACATAGCATGCATATTTGAGAACTAATTCCGCTATGAGAACTAACATAACAGCTTGAGTAGTGCAGCCAAATGAACAAGCAGTTACTGGATAATCAGCCTTTTATATGATCTGCAGTGCATATGATCTAGCAAGTTACAGAATAATTCTACAATGCTTATGATCTACACAAATAATCAAGTAGTTACTGAACAACAAACAGTGCACATGAACTACACAGGGAGCAACAAGTAGGAAATCAATGGGAACTGAATGAAAAAAATTTGAATAACTATTGCAATGAGAATGAAGTATTCAGACCTAGATAATCAATCTTTGATATGATATAGCAAGAAATGACCAAGGATGTACAACTATGGGGAATAGCTCAAACTATCCAGAAAGACATCAAGATAGAAATTCCAAATATTACAAGAAATCAACAGCACACTAAAACTGCTGCTGAAAATGAGCATGGCCAAAAATGCTGCTGAAAATGAACATACGTTGGCTCCCTTCATGTCTAAAGGACAGAACAAATTAATCTCATCCCAATTGCAATCCATTAAGTATCTAAACTTTGAAAATCTACTATGCTAAAGACATATCGCAACTTACTTTAGGTACTGAGAAAATCTAACTGCACAGTTACTCATCACATTTTTTTTGAACCAAGGCAGACCCCATTTCCATTACTTGAATAACAGAAATACAACAGTTTTAGAGTAGTTCAGACAACACTTAAGATGACCAAGAGGCCAAAGAGATACACAGCAAACTGAAACAAACACAGGTTTCCTCTGATGCAATTTTTCTGTAGCATAGAACAACACAGGCTGGGTACTTACAGCAATTTTTCCCATGTAGTATTCAACAAGATCCTTATTATTCTTATAATTTTTCCAGTGGGGGAGGATCGGGATATGGTCCCGCAAAGCAATACCAGCCTCTGATGCTAGTTTTGCAGCTTGCATAGGTGCCTCTGGCCGCCGGTTTCCATCAGCAATGTGCACTGCGATCTTGGTGTTTAACCCTCTAGAGATCCTATCCAATTCTCTGCCTATGCGGCGGATTTTCCTGATACGTTGACCTATCATGGCATTTCGGAATCAATTAGTGGAAATCATAGACCCATTAATATGCTAATATGTAAATCATTAATCATGGAGAGGATCTACAATCACTTGCCTTCTTCAGTCATGTTGTTGTGGTTGTCAGATTGAGTATGAGCATCCAGAACTATCAACCCATCTTCTGTGGAACCGTCTTGTGGGTCTGTTGATGGAACAAGGCAAAATTCATCAGCTGAAGATATTTCCCTTGTCCTCTGCCTAGTCATTCTAGTTGGTTGGTCTCGCTCCTGAACTGCCATCACTCGCTTTGATGCTCTTGATCCTCCGATACTTGGCAAAGTATGGGTAACTTCAGGCTCAAAATCCTGCATGGCGTCCTGCATGATACAAGAAATTAAAACAAAAAATACTTCTGCATACTGACACAAATAAGTAATCATAGTGGAACATTGCATATACCTTATCAACTACTCCTTGTTCAGTGTCCTCGTCTCCAGGTTGATACAATACGTCGGAGTCTTCACGAGCAGCAACCGTGGGCTTTGCACTCACAAGTGAACGTAATTGTCCTAAACCAAGCCGCTGGAACATCTGATTTTTCTCGACAATGTGTTGCACCCTTTCCATCTCATAGTCAGTAATTGGCGCCTCTGTACTTGCACGATATTAAAAAAACATGAATCAGTGGGAATGATGTATATGTATTGAACAGCAACAAAAGCAAACAATTGTTATCCTGATCTTTGGAATTGCACAATAATCAAACAGAATAAGGGATGGGGTGCTGGTAGATCAATGACATACAATACATCGACTTTATCATGTATATAATTGGCAACCTTGCCCAAGATTAGGCTTGGAAATGCCTGAAATCAGTGCAATTATGCAAAGATGGACAGAATATAAATAAAAACCTAGATAGGCAGATGGATAAATTGATGAATTGAGCTAACCCTGACTCCTAAGGACAAATAAACCAAATGCTGTTATTTCAAAAAAAAACATGTCAAGCAAAAGATGAGAAGCAAAAGCGAGCAATTGCAGAATCCTAGCTAGCATCAATTTGGGACTTTCGATTGATTTTGACATCAAAAAGAATCCTAGCTGCCATTTCACTAATATCTAATACATAATATAAGAAACAGTTACCCCCCAAAATCATAATTTCTGCAGTGAAGCTAACAATACTCCTGATGATCGAGCAATTCAAGCAAAATATGGGATGTGAAGGTGGTACAGCATGACATACAATACAATTCACTTAAGTATGATATCAGAGACAACAAAGAAAACAGAAGAACAGACGATCAATACTTAAAAGAATCTATGTCGCATCTTCAAAACAAAGATGCAGACTGACAGAATAAAAGAAGCAGGTATCAACATATTTCATAACCATATTTAGTATGCATGTTTCCTACGCATATTTGCAACTCCATCGACACATATTTCCTACGCATTACCAAACTGATATCAACACCATAGGAATCACAGGCATATTATTAGAAACGTCCATTAATTTTGAACTAAGAACTACCAATCTACATATGACTAGTAGGAACCAAAAAATTGTGACAACTAGCATCTGACAATATACCATCTGCTCTACATAATAAACACAAATCAGACAACTAGCAACAAAAGTACAAAACACAAATCAAACTTACCTATTGGTTCATGGGTAGTTGACTTCCGGTTTCCGCGGAGATGTCGTCGGCGAGTGCGGCTGTCGGCGGCGACTGGAGTTGGGGGCTAGATGTCCGAGTATAGGACGGCGTCAGCGGGTGCGGACAGCGTCGTCGCAGACAGCTGGCGTCGGAGGCTGCGGACGGCTTCAACGGCTGCGAACGGCGTCAACTGGAGTTGGGGGCCGGATGTCGGAGTTGGACGGCGTAAGCGGGTGCGGATGGCCTCGCGGCGTAAGCGGCTGTGGCCTGTGGACGCAGGAGACTGATTTGGAACGTTTAGGGTTTGGGGAACTGATCGTGCAAAACTGCACACCCGCAAGTGTACGGGCTGCCGCTAAGACTTAAGAGTAATTAATAACTATCAAGCAAGAACTATAAGTCTAAACATGAAGATGCAATCTAAATAATCTTCTCACTAGCTCATCGCTGGAGCCGCCCGTGCGTCACCGTCGCCCGTGTGCCACCGGTCGCTTGCCGTTCGCCGCTCGTCGCCGGAGCTCGCCGCCGAGAGCGCTCACCGTTCGACGCCGCCAGTGAGTCTCGCCGCCACCTCGGTCGCCGCCGGCCAGACCCCGCCGCCGTCCCAGACCTCGCCGGCCAGCCGCCGCCACTACCCGCCCGCGCCCCGCCGCCCGCACCTCGGCCGCGCCCCGCGTCCCCTCGGTCCCCGTGCCGCCACGTCAGCCCTGACGTCAGCAGGCCGCGCCCCTTCGCCTTCCCGTGTGCCTGGACCACCGTGGGCCGTGTCTCTGCCCGGTGGGGCCCGCCCGTCAGACGAGCCCCGTAGTCCCGTGCGCCCTGTGCCACGTCAGCCAGCCCCGTCAGCGCCACGTCAGCCAGAGCCGCTTGCGCAAGCAGCCGCCGCCCCGCACTGTTTCGTGCACCGGGTTCACCGTGGACCCAGCTTTCTGTGCGCCCGGTCCACAGCACAGTGCAATTTCCTATTTTTCCCCGATTTTCTTTAGATCCAATTTTCCAAGAGCCCGTTCTCCCTCGTCCTATCTCCGATTGACCCGATTCTTTTTCCTAAATTCATCTAAAATTGAGCTCTACCTTTTGGTTCAGGTTTGAAAGTTTTTGGAGTTCATTTAAATTTTATTTGATTTTATTTTGTCTTTTCGATGCGCTTTCTCTCTCGTTAGATCACGTGTTCGAGGGAGCGGAAGTTGGATTCGAAGATCAAGAGTCCTCAGCTGAGCAAGGCCAAGGCAAGTCGTGTCCTTTGATCATGTTGAACCAAGTTTTCAAATCTATTATGTATTATGTTGCTTTAAATTATCATGCATTGCTACTTTATTATAAAACCCTTGTATTGGTAGTTATCGTCCCAATTGGTTATTTCCCTCCTTGATGTTTTGGAATACCTTGATGCCATTGTCACCTTAGGTTGGAAATTTAATTAGTGATGCTATGCTATTTGTCACATTGGGTTGATACGATTAGAATGCTTAGCCTTGCTTATTTTGCGAAAGGGTTCATCATCACATGTGATTAATTAATCTTGACTTAATGAGATATTGAATCGTGGTGGTAACCACATTGATAAAATGTGTGTGCCATGATATTGGGGTGTCATTGGTGTTGGTTATACAAATTGGATTTCACTTGGGCGATTGATCGTGCAGTAAAGAGGGTGCGAGAGGCACATGGGATGTGGATGTTTCGCCTGAGTAAATTTAAGGACTTAACTTTGTGCGCCATTGATCTGAGCCTTACCGTACTACCACATGTCCAGTATGGGATGGACCTGGCTAATTAATTTGGGATGTTTCAATTTCGGTTCCATCATTGTGATGAGTGTGGTTTGGCGTGGCCATGAACCCACATCGGCGCAAGAGGGGGTGAGAGGCGAAACCTTAGCGAGACAGAACTGGGTTGAGATTAAACATTGTAAAGGCCTTGTTGTGATCTTCTTGGTCGGCATGCCAAAGGAAGCATGTTATACCGGTGACATTACAAGATGATCATATCGTGTGGGTAAAGTTGTACAACCTCTGCAGAGTGTAAAACTATTTGAATAGCCGCGTCCTCGGTCATGGACAATGCTCGGTGATTTCACACGAGGGGTAGAGTTTTCATAAAAACCTGGTTGGGTTAAGTTGGGAAGTGAATGGTTAGTTCACAGGTGTTCATTTCATGGATCTTGGTTCATGGTGGATTCCTTGGGTGAATGGTCAGTTCACTTGTGGTTGGTCTCAATTCCTTTGGTTACTTATTTATTATCATTTATAAAGCTTGCTTTTCAATCTACTTATTGTATTTACTTTAAATTGTTGCGTTCTGCAAAATTAACCTTTCAGCCATCCATTGGTAAGCCTTGCATACTATATTGCATCTTTGTTACAAACGACTTGCTGAGTACCAATGTACTCACGGCTTTATGCCCCTGTTGCTCAGTTGAGGAGGAGGAGAATCACCAGCAGGAGGTTCCAGAAGGAGAGTACTTCGACGTCTTTGCGGATTAGGCTTTGTTCTCCACTCGATAGCCTGTGGGCGTGTCGATTGGCTGCTGCGCTTTCTTTTGGATTTCCGCTGCTAGTTTTTGTTAAGCCCTTCCGGCTGATAATTGTAAGCTTGGCCATAAGGTCGCACTCTGATAATTATTAATAATATTTGAGTCTTTTCTTAGTGAATCGTGATATGTTCGATATTTCATCTTTGGTTTATACTGTGTGCACTAGCGTGATCCTGGACTAGTGCAGAATACACAGGAGAGTCCGGATTTGTATATTCGGGTCTCTACAGAGGTACACCTATCGGCTCGACCTGAGCCATGTAGCCGATGCAGAATTCAATGACCTCTTCTATTGTATAACCTTCGATGATGCTACCCTCCGGTCAAGATCGATTGCATACATAGGACTTCAGAATTTCCATGTACCTCTCGAAAGGGTACATATGATGTAGAAACACGGGACCGCATATTTTTATCTCTTTCACAAGGTGGACAAAGAGATGGACCATGATGTCAAAAAATGATGGAGGGAAATACATCTCTCGATGACAGAGAGTTGTCACCACCTCGGTTTGCAGAGCATCTAATCCATCGGGATCAATGACCTTCTGAGCAATTGCATTGAAGAAATAACATAGCCTTATGATTGTCACTCGAACCTTGTTCGGCAAAATACTTCTAATTGCAACAGGTAGCATTTGTGTCATTAGCACATGACAGTCGTGAGACTTCATGCCAATTAATTTCAAATGTTCCATGGAAACAAGTTTCTTCATACTGGTGGAGTGACCGGATGGAACTTTCACACCATGTAAGGACTGGCACAGTTCAGTTCTCTCGGACTTAGACAGAGTGTAGCAAGCTGGGGGAAGGTACGTCCGGCCTTTATCGGTCTCTATCGGTGCTAACTCGGTCCTGATGTTCATAGCGACCAAGTCACGCCTTGCGTTAACACCATCCTTTGTTTTATCAGGAATGTTTCAGTAAGAGACCAATCAAATTGTCACATACATTCTTCTCTACATGCATGACATAGATGCAATTGCGAACTTCTAAGTGCTCCCAATAAGGCAAGTCCCAAAATATTGACCTGTTTTTCCACATGTTCTTTCTCAATTTACGTCCCTTTCCAAGCTCAACGTTTATATCTTTGACCATATCATACACCTCTTTCCCGCTAAAAGGTCTTGGTATTGAGTCATCCTCTTTTTTTCCGTCAAATTGTTTCTTCATCTTGCGGTATGGGTGATACTTTGAAAGGAACCTACGGTAACGCATGTACATAGTTTTGCGCGAGTTGTTCAACCACACATTCTCGGTATAGTCTAAGCAATGTGGACACGCTTTGGCTCCTTTTGTACTCAACCCTGATAGGTTACCAAGGGCAGAAAAATTATTAATGGTGCAGAACAACATGGCGCGTAGAGTGAAGTTCTCTCGTTTCTCCGCATCCCATACATGTACCCCTTCGTTCCACAGTATTGCAAGATCTTACCAATGGTGCTAGGAACACATCAATATCGTTGCCAGGTTGCTTCGGCCCTTGGATAAGTAGTGACATCAAAATATACTTCCGCTTCATACACAGCCAAGGAGGAAGGTTGTACATGCACAGAGTCACGGGCCAGGTGCTATGTCGGCTGCTCATGTTACCAAAATGATTCATTCCATATGTACTCAACCCAAACCTTATATTTCTCGGTTCCACACCAAAATCTACAAACATCCTATCGATGTTCCTCCACTGGGCAGAATCAGCAACATGTCTTATCATTCCGTCTTTCTTACGCTGCTCCCAGTGCCAACGCATCAATCTTGCATACTTGCGGTTTGCAAATAAACGCTTCAAACGGGGGATTACATGAAGATACCACAACACCTTAGCAGGAGGTCCTTGCTTCACCTCGATGCCCTTCCCATCATCAGAGTCATTTTTACGCTTGTATCGGGATGCTTTGCACACCGGACAAACATGTAAGCTAGCATACTCTTTACGGTACAGGATACAATCATTCGGACATGTATGTATTCTTTCTACTTCCATTCCTAATGGACAAAGAATCTTCTTGGCTTGGTAGGTGGTTCTCGGCAACACATTTCCATTTGGAAGCATGTCCGCTAGGAGACCTAACAATGCCGTGAAACTCTTGTCGGACCAACCATTGCTTGCCTTCAATTTCAGTAGTTCTAGAACTGATGACAACCTCGTGTATTGCGGTTTGCAGCCCGGGAACAAAGGTTTCTCCGAGTCCTCCATCAAGCCCTCGAATTGACCAAACTCTCTCTCACTATAGTTCCATTCTGCATCACGTAACATCTGATCCAGATTGTCATCCTGCGACCTATACTCATGATCAAAAGAACAGTCCACAACAGCTGGCATATCGTTGTCTCCCTCGACTGTGTCATAACTACCTTCTTGCGTACTCTTCTCTTCACCGTGACTGGTCCAAAATTTGTACCATTTTCTGAAACCCCTTCAAATCAAGTGAGCTTCGATCTGCGCTAAGTTGCTAAACATCTTGAGATTATCACAATCAATGCATAGACAATACATATATTTTATCCCCTTCTTCAACATATCCAGCTCGGCCGCTCTTGTACATCCAGCTCACACGGTTCTCAATGTACATCCAGCTTCGGTCCATCTACGCTACACAAGTAACAAATGGATGTCAAAAATGATTATTAAACCTAGCTATCATCTCCGACCTTCAATTACAAAAACATGCATGCATATAAGTTATTAAAAGTAATTGAGTACTAACCTCTTATCAGATCACTAAGAAGACGGCGATATGTTTTCACCCCGAACTCCCCAAAGCCGGCCGCCTTGCTCCACCAATGCAGCGCAATGAATGAATGAAGACAGATTTGGGTCGATATCGAGCAAGTACGCCCAGTAATTAATAGTGCAGAATATCATAGACGGTTCCAACCACAAACGGTCTGTGAAACCAATATATCACAGACGGTTCATGTTAAAAACCGTCTGTGAATTATCACAGACAGTTATTAATACGAACCGTCTGTGATGTCCACAATATCACAGACGGTTTGTAATAGCAACCGTCTGTGATTTATGCGTATCACAGACGGTTCGTATTAATAACCATCTGTGATAGTCCTACATTATCACAGACGGTTATTAACACAAACCGTCTGTGATGTCCATAATATCACAGATGGTTTGTAATACCAACCGCCTATGATTGGTGCATATCACAGACGGTTCCTATATAGAACCCTCTGTGATAGCCCTTCACTGATGGTTCATACCACAAACCGTTTGTGATAGTTCACTCGATAACTTAAATTTTTCCCTTTTTTGTCTAGCCTCAAAAAATTAAATAATGTACCCATGGCCTTCGAAAACAAGCAAATAGAGATGCAAGCACAACAACACATTCAGATCTATTACAGCTAACGAACCCTTCGTGGCACGACGGTCACACTAAACAAGACACACTTACAATACTTACGGCAAGAGTGTGTTGCCTAGTATGTCGTCGTGCCACAACGGAGGCGCTAGCTTACAGCAGTAGTCGGCGTTGTGGAGGAACAAGCAAATACAGAGGCAAGCATAACAACACATTCAGATCTATTACAGGATAACAAGCTAACGAACCCTTCATGGCACGACGGTGAGCCTGAACAAGACACACTTACGACACTTACGGCAAGAGTGTGTTGTCCAGCCACCCGCCGTGCCGCGACGGAGGCGCTAGCTCACAGCGGAGGGGAGATGCATGCAGGAAGCTAGCTAGGTAGTGGATGAACTCACGCGTGACTAGTACCGGTGGAAAGGTAGATGGGGTTATTAATAAGGGCCGAGCCGTGGGAGGAACTACTGCCTGTCATTCGATGTGGAGAGAATGGACGGGTGAGATCGAATCCTGGGTATATGCCAATTATTGGTGACATGTAATCATCACAGACGGTTATTAACACGAACCGTCAGTGATGTCCATAATATCACAGATGGTTTGTAATACCAACCGTCTGTGATAGATCAGAGACGGTTTGGAATACGAACCGTCTGTGATATTAATATCAGAGATGGTTTGGAATATGAACCGTCTGTGTTAATGCTTAAATATGCGCGCCCTAATCCTGCTCTTCTACACACTGTACGTCCTCTCCTCATTTTCTTCATCACCAAATTTCTCTATAATGTCATCTAAAATTCTTTTGATCTCCTTCCTCTCATCTATCCATCATGAGTTGTTCGGACGCAACCTTACACAGGCAGCCAACAATTTACGTCTGGAGCAGCTCCTCCGCTCACGTCCTGCTCTCCTTCCTCGACTCGCTTCCATCCGTCAGCTGGACCTCATCATCCGCTGTCGACGGAGGTGTCTCGTTGCCGCTCAGGATAGGGAAACTGCCCTCAGCCTCGTTCTTCTCTACAATGTGCGCAAAACGGAGGAAGATCATGCGGCAGTGCAGACACACATGGATAACCTTGCCGATCAAGCAGAATCGGCCAATTCTGAGGAAGCTTATCATGGCATCCTGTTTGAGATAATGGAACATGCTAATGATTTGTCCAGGCTTGAGGAGGAAGTGGAGAGGGCAAGGACAATCTTGACGGCATTCGAGAACACAGTGGCTGATCCTCCAACTCTAGAAGTTGATGAAGAAGCATATGAAGCCCAGAAGATTCAAATTTGGGAATCCCTTTTTTTGCACTTTTATAAAAAAATTGCCTTGAATTTGACTCTCGTCTCAGTTTACCTTCTGTAGTTCATACGACAACGGTCTGTCAGGTTTACCACAGACGGTTTGTATTAAGAACCGTCTGTGATAGTTTCACAGACGGTTATTAACACGAACCATCTGTGTTGTCCAGATTATCACAGATGGTTCGTATTAAGAATTGTATGTGAAAGTTCATAGACGGTTCTTAATACGAACCGTCTGTGATGTCTCAATTATCACAGACGGTTCGTGTTAATAACCGTCTGTGAAAATATCATAGACGGTTGCCAGTATAAACCGTCTGTGACAGTTTAATCATAGACGGCTCCGTATGAATCGTCTGTGATGTAGCCGTCCAGTATAGCCTCTTTTGTAGTAGTGCAAGTTGAAGCTTCAACATCTTCCACAACAAAATAACATTCAAGTAACGAATATTGACAAAAAAGAATAACAACCTCTACCACTGAAGATCCACAATGCAATCGCCAAAGATCATCTAATAGATTAAATATTTGATAATGTGAGTAAGGGTGTTCGAACTCAGTCTAGAATAGTTTCATTTTGTGAACATTACTCTTTTGTGTCTTCTCTTGAACCAAAGGTT
Organism: Dendrocalamus latiflorus; assembly: GCA_017311315.1. Taxonomy (NCBI): domain Eukaryota; kingdom Viridiplantae; phylum Streptophyta; class Magnoliopsida; order Poales; family Poaceae; genus Dendrocalamus; species Dendrocalamus latiflorus. The sequence goes on from CM029623.1 coordinate 22,299,706, forward strand.
GTAGATGGTGCCTTAGAAGATCTAGATTAGGTGAATGCAATGCATGAATAACTTAACAATTTTGCCTGAAATGATATTTGGACACTAGTAGAGAGGTCGAAGGAGCACAATGTAATTGGTACAAAATGGGTCTTCCAGAATAAGCAAGATAAAAATGGAGTTGTGGTAAGAAACAAGGCAAGGTTAGTTGTACAAGGCTATACTCAAGTTAAGGATGTAGATTATAATGAAACATTTACACCCGTAGGAAGACTTGAGTCAATTTGAATATTACTTGCCTTTGTGTCAAGTTTCGATATCAAATTATTTCAGATGGATGTTAAAAGTGCCTTCTTAATTAGCAAAATATCGAAACTTGTTTATGTTGAACAATCCTCTGGTTTTGAAGATCCTAAAAGGCCTAATCATGTGTACAAACTCTCTAAGGCACTATAAGGCTTAAAACAAGTTTCTAGAGTATGGTATGAGCGCCTTCAAAATTTTCCACTTTCTAAAGGAATCAAAATTGTGAAGGTTGATACAACTTTGTTTATAAAAATTATTGATGATGACTTCTTTGTATGCCAAATCTATGTTGATGATATTATATTTAGTTCTACTAATCGCGATTTTTACAAGGACTTTGGAGATATGATATCTAGGGAATTTGAAATGTCCATGATTGGAGAGTTGAGTTATTTTCTTGAACTTCAAATGAAACAACTTAAGGATGGGACTTTCATAAGTCAAACAAAGTACGTGAAGGACCTATGCAAGAAGTTTGGCATGAAAGATGCAAAACCCATCAAGACCCCCATGGCGACCAATGGGGATCTTGACCTCAATGAAGGAGGTAAATTGGTAGATTTAAAGTTTTATAGATCCATGATTAGTAGTTTGCTTTACCATACCACATCTAGGTTCGACATCATATTTAATGTTTGCATGTGTACACAGTTTCAAGCATCTCTAAAGGAGTGTCATTTAATGGTCGTAAAGAGGATTCTAAGATATTTAAAGCATTCATCAAGTGTAGGCTTATAGTATCCTAAAGGTGCTAAATTTGATTTAATTGGATATTCACATTCTGATTATGCGGGTTGTAAAGTGGATAAAAAATACCTTAGGAAGTTATCAATTGCTAGGAAGGTCATTAGTATCTTGATCTTCAAAGAAACAAAATTCCGTAGCCCTATCCACCGCCGAAGCTGAATATGTTTCCACAAAAAGTTGTTGTGCTCAATTATTATGGATGAGGTAAATCTTAATGGATTATGGAATTAAATTTAACAAAATGCTTTTTTTATGTGATAATGATAGTGCGGTGAAAATAGCAAATAACCCGGTTCAACACTCAAGAACCAAGCATAAAGATATACACCACTATTTCTTGAGATATCAAGTGAGTAAGGGAGATATCACAATTAGCCATATCCGGACTGATGATCAATTAGCGGACATTCTCTCCAAACCATTAGATGAAAGCCTTTTTTGCAAGTTAAGGAATGAATTAAATGTCATAGACAACTCAAATATTGCTTGAACTCATGTTTCATGCTCATTTGGCATTGCTTGATGTATTTTTGAAAAGTATTTCCTCCGATTTTTTAAAAAATCTCTATGTTTATGTGAGACCATGTGGAGGTCACTCCATGGTTGTGATGAGTAATTGACCTTTGGATTAGAGTTTGTGTAGTGGTTGAGTTTGGTTTTTGAGGTCTGTGCAGAAGTTTGCTCTCTACGACCACTGTTGTTCACTCTACGACTTCTATTCGTTTGACTTGATGGTTGGCAGTGCCTTTTATGACTTAGTGGTCGACAAAAGTCTTTATGACTTGGTGGTCGTAGTCGATTTTACAACTTGATGGTCGGCAGTGCCTTTTACAACTTGGTGGTCGATAGAGGTCTTTATGACTAGGTGGTCGCAGAATCTTTTATGACTTGGTGGTCATAGTAGATTTCACGACTTGGTCATCGTAGTCGATTTTATGACTTGGTGGTCAGCAGTTGATTCTATGACTTTGTGGTCGCCAGTCGATTCTACGACTTTGTGGTCGGCAGTCAATTCTATGACTTTGTGGTTGGCAGTCAGAGGTCGACAGGTGCTTCTATGACTTGGTGGTCGTAGCTTCTGTTGGTCGATGGTCGTAGGTCTGTCTGGCTATGATCAATAGTCATAGCGCTACCTGGTCGTAGCTTCTGCTGGTCGATAGTCATAGCTTTCCCTGTATGTGATCGATAGTCGTAGCCTGTGGTCGATGGTCATATCTTTGGCTGGACGAGATCGTTAGTCATAGCAACCAGGTCTGTTAAACTCGTAGCCGCTGTGAGCGATAGTCATAGCAATCGTTGTGGTAGTCGTAGCGCTCTATGCGATAGTCGTAGCCGATGTGTGCAGTGGTCATAGTGATTTGGGTAGTGGTCACATCACTCTGCCTATGTGATCGATAGTTGTAGCTTGTGGTCTTAATGGTCGTAGAAAGCTGCGTGGTGGTCGTAGTGGTTTTGTGTGTGGTCGTAGGCTGCTGGAAGGACCTTCTGGGCTACGAGTACCTCATTTCGTGTGCATCTGAGTACTCGTAAGTCGTATAAGACCAGTCATTATGCTGAGATTGTTCACTGGAATTACTGGTGTTTTGGTCAAGGTTGACCAGGGTGTTTGTTGCTTTATGCACATGAGGATATTGCTTGGTTCTAGGATCAAAATCAGTAATTTGGATGCATACATTTTGTTTGTGCAAATTGGTGATTTCTATGTATCGTGTGGTGCTATGTTACGGTTTGCTTGTTTGTGTTGGTTGCAAGACTTCGGAGCTAGGTCATGGTGAGGCGTAGGAGGACTGGGACTAGGCACAGGGAGGTGTTGAGGTCCAGAACGGTCAGGGAGACACCGAAGATGATCAAGGCTGGTGAGGTGGCTGCAAGTCGGGACAACGAGGAACCGGAGCAGGAGCAACAGGCGAGGTGGACCAGGACTACGCTCAGGAAGGAGTCGAGGTCCAAACGGTCAAGGATGCTGGGTGCCATCATACATGAGGAAAAGGACGTGGTGAGCCAAGTGACTCGGGTCGTTTGCAAGCGAGGACGGTTTGGTGCGATTTGGACGTGTGAGAGGCTTGATGACAAATCATTGGGGCCACATGGAAGCTACTTTGAAAAGTGTGTGTGAGTAAAACCCAGTGTTAGGTGAGGTTAACGGGTTATCCCCGGTTTGGACTAATGGTTAGATCCATTAGGTCTAAGGTTTGCTTGTGAGTCTATAAAACGGAGAGGGGAGGCACGAGTTAGGGTTGAGTAGGTCGGCCGAGCCTTGGTGGCTGGTGCCTCTCCCTCCCATGGAGTTTGGTTAGAGAGTGGGTTGGCTCTAGGGTTAGAGCCTGGTCCTCCCAAGGGGAGTGGCTGTGAAACCAGTATCTCAAGTGAGAAATCCAGCAATCTTTGATATACTCTTTTCTGTATCTTTCAGTTTGAGTTTGCTCTATTATGAGTTTTTGATTTGGTTCTTCCTTTGTGTTTTCCATTCTGTTCCTCTCTCTTCTTGATTTGGAGGTGTTCTTGGCTTGATCTCGTTGATGCTCTAAACGCATTGACAGGTGGGAATTGAGAGACCATGTGGAGGTGACCACATGTTTATGATGAGTAATTGACAAGGTTGATGCAAAGATTGAGTTTGGTTTGAGTGATTTATGCCAGTTCGGCATTTGGCGCAGTTGGGTATGGTTGGACGGTCTTATTGCATATTCGTCTTCCCGATTGGTCGTTTGGGCGATTTTATGCTTCATTGATGCTATTTATGCTTTCATGTATCGAGCGGTGCTATTTGATGTGTTTCTTGTCTGTGATGGCTGCAGGACGTCGAGGCAGAGTCGTGGCGAGACACGAGGTGACCGGACTAGGCGCGGGTGGCGTTGAGGTCAGAACGGTCGGGATGTGTCGAAGACGGCAGAGACTCGAGGTGGTTGCGAAGCTTGGACGACGAGGAACGTGGAAGCTTCCCGGAAGGTGCAGGAGGGGCGTTTCGGTAAAAACGCAAAGTTGCAGAGGTGGAGGCGGTTCCGTTCGGGATTTCGCGGGCGTAACGGGTTGGAGACCCGTTAGCCAAAGGCTATATAAGGAGGAGGTGCCTCCTTGTGGCTGCACGGATTTTAGGCTTTGGGAGAGAGTTAGGGTTTGCTTGAGTCAAAATGGGCTTTAGAGAGTTGCTTTGGCTTTAGGCTTTAGTAGTTGGAGAGTAGTTGAGGGCAGCAGAGTATGTCTCCTTCAATCCCTTCCTCTGTGTGTGTGTGTGTGTTCTTGAGGGTTTGGAGAGGGAGAGGATGAGTTGAGACTCCTTGTAATCATCCCTTGTTCTAATGTCCATGCGTATGGGGACTCATCTGTAATCCTTGTGATTGGGGATGAAATTTCTGAAGTTTATCTCTCGGGCTCCTGTTTTCCTTTCGATACCTCCTTTGTGTGATTTCTTGATTTTCAGTTTTCTTGTTGATTCTTGCTGTGGGGTGGCAAAATGGGTTGCTGTGATCTAGGAGATGCCCAAAAGCCATTTGGCTAGTCAATCCTACGAGCAAACCTTGTTTAATTTCAGTTTTTGCAGTTTGGGCTCCTCTGTTCTTCCTTTTCATTTCTAGGGTTTTGGTGAGAATCTTGATTCCCCTCATGAGATGACATGAAACTTGGTATCTAAAGTCCAGAGGCTATTAATTAGCTTCTCTCAAAGTTTCATGGCCAAAGGATCAAAGGCTAGATGGCAATTTGAGTTTTTGGGCTGCTCTCTGTATTTTTTCAGTTCTTGGATAAAATCTGAAATTATTTCTCTTGAATTGGTTTTCTTCGGTTCCCTGGACTTCCCTTGCTATTTGTGATGTTATCCTGTTATTCTGGACTGAGAAACTCAGAAGGAAACATCAATTTTCTCTGCTGACTGGAGTTCACAGAATATCTGAAAATTGGACTCTGCTGCCTGTCTTAATTTTTTGAGGACCGGTCAGACCGGCCGGCGCCTGGCGGTCAGACCGGCGCTAGGCATGCGGTCTGACCGCCCAATGCATTGCGGTCAGACCGCCCGAGCAGTGGAGTTTCGATTTGGTGTTCGTTTCTTTTCGCTCCTAGGTTGTATTGCCTTCTCTTCTGTTGGTTGAAGTTTCTTTTGAGTTATTGTTGCCCTCTTCATAGCTCTGTAGCTACTGGAGTGGAATTTCTTTGAGTTGAGTTCTAGAGAGGTAATTTTTTTGAAAGTCGACATTCACCCCTCTCTGTCGCCATTTCGGTCCAACAGGAATACAACCAAAGCCATCCTGGCTCTTTGACCCACGAGCGATTCTGATCAATGACTTCGGTTCTTGAACTCAGTTCTTGTGTGCTTGATAAAACTGCAAAAGGTCTCAACTCAGTTAATAAGTTTTCAATTCAAGACTAGAACAGCCTTGTGAGACCTTAAGCAATTTGCGTACAAAGTTTCATGTCCATTTGATCTTTTAATCAAAAGATATGTGGATTTTAGATCTTGTAGTCATGCAGTCGTGCGTTGCTTTGTTCTTCCGAATCTTTACGACTGCTCTCAGTTTTGACCACGGTCAAGACTCAGATCGCTTCATGTCTAATTTTGAGTGCACTTGTTTCCGATTGCTTGATGGTCGTAGATCTCGTGGTCATGTGCCCCCACTGCCTTCCGAGTTGTTTACGACCGTAGTCAGTTACGAGTACTCGACGATCTTACGACCACGTCACATGACTATTCTATTTTGAGATTATTCTCTTCTCTCTTGATCTTTTCTTGATCCAAGAGTTTTGATTGATTTCTTCGATGTAGCTGCTTGCTGTGACATGTGGGATTGTACTCTAAGCCATCTTAGCTATTATCTCTCCACGAGCATGGTCAGTTCATCTACTCGATCTCAAGACTCTATTCTTGCGCGCCTCCTCTTGTACTTATAGTAATTTACGACCACTTCTGTTTTCGTTCACTCAATGGTCATAGATCTCTCGGTCACATTCTGATTTGTTACGACCATGTACTAGTTTTTGATTGCACGTATATTCTGTCTGTACTTTGGTCATCGACTATGGTGGTGTCGACCACACATTGGTTTTTGACCACGTAGTTTGCAATCATGTCGATCTTTGATAGCGCAGGTTTTCGACCACTCATCGGTCTTGAATTACGCTAGTCTTTCGACCACACATTGGACATTGACCACATTGGTTATGACCACGTTGGTTATGACCACGTTGGTTTCAACCACATTGGTTTCAACCTCGTTGGTTTCGACCACGTTGGTTTCAACCACATTGGTTTCAACCTTGTTGGTTTCGACCACGTTGGCTTCGACCACGGTGTCTACACTTCGATCACGTTGGTTTCGACCACATTGGTTACGACCACATTGTCTACACTTCGACCACGTTGGTTTTGACCACATTGGTTACGACCATGTTGGTTTCGACCACGTTGGTTTCGACCACATTAGTTACGACCATGTTGGTTTCGACCACAGTGGCTTCGACCACATTGTCCGCACTTTGACCACGTTGTCTGAATTTCAACTACGTTGCTTTCCTCTGCTAACTGATTGCGTTTAGTTTGGTTGTCTTATGCTTTCTGACCAGTAGTCATAATTGATCATGTTGTGCTTCCGTTGAGTGGTCATATCTTGACCACATTGTGTTCTGACGTGGTCGTGCTGAGCTCTTTGTTCCTTTGTTTTCAAGTAGACATCATATCCTAATCTTTATAGCTTTGTAGCTATTGGAGAAAAAGGAATATGTGAATATTTTGAGGAAAAATCTTTAGGCACCATTCACCCCCCCCCTCTATTGCCTGTCTAGTCCTACAGTTTATAAGAACTATATTTCAAAGTTTTATTTAGTCTTACTAATGCATAATGATTCTAAATGATCTTTATTTGAGTGTAAACATAGGGCTCATTTGCATGTTTCTCTAATCTAAGTTCAGTTCCATGAAAGTTCCTGAAAAATCGGAACTACCGGCGGTCAATCTGCGGTACTTCCGGTTGTCAAAACTAGTGTCGTGTCTTTTGTGGTACTTCCACCTTTTGAAACTTCCAGCATGTTAACTATGGAACTACTATTTTCAGTTGGTTTTGTACATTAACGGCCGACCCCACAGATCTTTAACTTTCTTTCTAAGCTAGACCTTCCACTGCCTTTCTTCCGAACTCACCTGTAGGCTCTCTCTCTCCTCCAACAAAACCCCCCAAAACCCTTTAGTTCGATTTCCAAGTCTAGTGGGGATCCCTTAAGTTTTTGGTGTCTCCTTGCGTCCTAAGGGTTCAACTCCTAAATTCCACAAGGTAAATGGGATCAAGTCACCTCTTTTATCTTGTTCTAGAACCCTAGGATCAAGTCTAGGTCTTGGTCTAAATGCGAATGATTTAGAGTTGTTTTTTCTTGGGCAAATTACTATAGTTGGTGTCTAATGATGCTTACGCATCTATTTCATTGACTCAATCCAAGAAAAACACCAAAAGATTCATACATTACTTGCCCTAGAAACTATCAGGGAAATCGAAACTACCGCTTGACGAGCATGGTACTACTGCAGCTTGAATGTCGGTACTTCCAATTCTTCTAATAAAACCACCATCTTATTCCATTTCTTTTCAAACCTATTTTAGTCTGATCTCTACCTTATCCCTAATATGTTTTCTCCCATTTGAAGATGCCTAAGACAAGAACCCCTCTAGGAAGGTTTATGCCAGAAACGCCTCTTCTCCCATGCCTTTGAGACAAGCATCCTCTCATCAAGGTCCTTCTTCATCTCCCATTCCCTCCCAGTTGCTCAAGCTACATTAGAGCCCACTCAGAAGCTTAGAGAAGACAGAGGGAAAGCAATTGCCTCTGAGTCTGAGTTTGGCTCTTAGACCGAGTCAGGCCAGCAAGAGAACTCTCCTCTTGAATCAGATGAGGAGATGCCTGAGCAAGAAGAGCCTCAGATAGACCTCAGAAAAATCATAGCTGAAGAATATGCCATCTTGCGTCATAGAAGTCAATATGTGCTCCCAAACACCTCTGTCAATCTAAGGTTTCACACCAGGTTTTAGGAACAAGTGCATGAGCAATTGTATGGTCCAAATAGGTAGTTTGCTTACCACAAGTATGTTGACTGGAACCACCTTGGCCAAATTGACAAATATGATGGCATATATGGGCAATTCCAAAGAGCCAGTATTCAAAACCTAGTGGTACTAAAATGTGATTACAATGATGATATCATTAGACAGTTTTATGCCACCCTGTACACTCTCCAGAGTTCGTGCATTATGGCTTAGATGACTGGAGCCTGCTACCTAAACAGCAAGAAACATGAGTTTGAGCTTGCCCTCAAGACAGAGTCCAATGCATATGAAAAGGTATATGGCAGACCTGCACTTGAGCTCCCTGCTATAACTGCATTCTATGATCAAAATGTCAGATATGTACCAGGCAAGCTTAGTGGCAAGGTTTGATCCTTAGGAAGATTGAAAATTATGATGCTATTAGAGGTCATGCATGGAACTTAATTGACTACATTATGCAAGGTTTGATCCTTAGGAAGATTGAGTACCATGGAGGTTTGGGCGCAGTGCATAAGCCCTGCAAGCCAAGTGCGGAACCTCCTATCACTCAAGTTCCACATCCTAGAGCACAACAAGAAGAGGTTGCAGCTACACCACAAGGATATATTCTGTTGTGCTGAGGATAGAGGAGCAACAGACACAGACTACTGCTCAGCTCGCTTCCTTGGCTGCAACCATCTCTTCTCTTAGGGGATAGGGGTGTCTTCACTTGAGCAAGAAGTGACTCGCACTCCTTCTCTAGTCAGATACGGGCATCGTCGCCATCGCGAGCCCTCTCCTCAAGGACCCCAAGAGTAGCCTTTTTGGTCCTTTGATACCAAAGAGGGAGAAGACAAGGGGGAAAAGAAGCTCAAGAAAAGGAGAAGAATGAAGATTGATGAATCCTAGTATTTACTATAGTTGAATATGTATATTTGAATATGTGATGAAATGAACCAATGCATGGTTTGTTATCTTTTGTGTTATGAACATGTTTCATGTATGCTTAATGCTATGCCTATGTTGAACTTGAAAATGTGATCATTTTATAAAATGTATCTTGTGCTCAGTTGCAGAGGAAACTCTGCCAAAATTTCTTTTAATTCCTTACATGTGCTTGTTTTGTATCTTGTTTTTTATGCACATGCTTAAGGGGAGTTTTTTTCCTTGTGTTGACCTTATAAGCAGTTAATTCTTCAAAATTCATGTAAGTTAATTGCAAGAATAAATTGTTCTAGAAGTCACAAAAGAATATACAACTTGCTTTTCAAACAATTGGAATATTAAAAAATCTTACTTTTCTCACAAAATTTTGTGTTGTCATCAATTACCAAAAAAGGGGAGATTGAAAACATCTAGATCCCTAAAAATGGTTTTGGTAATTAATGACATTATGTGAATTTGGGACTAACATATTTATTGAGTGTTTAGCTCCAATGACGAATGTGAGATGCGCGCTAAAGATCAAGATGAGGATCAATGTGGCTCAAGACAAAATCAGGATGATGATCAAGGTGGCTCAAGACAAAATGTATAAGTAGACTAGGATCCCTTTTGTTTTTACCGGTCTTAGGAGAAAGGGTAGAAGACCGGATTATAGGATAAACGATATACTATTAAGAGGGATCATATCTAGTAACTTGAAAGCATATTCTTGTGCTATTTGGATCAATTTAGGATGATGCATGCTCATAAAATTAAAATTGATAACCATCTATGCATTGTTAGGAATATCGAAAGTATCAGAGTGAAATAGGTGTTACATCTGCCAACCGAAAGTTCTAAGAAAACAAACGATACGTTTTTTTCCAGAGAAAACCCGAGCAATCACTTTGCTTCTCTGGAAAATAGAAGTACCACAGTTTTAACGGTGGAACTACTGGTGAGCGGAAGGACCGAAACTCTTGAACGGTACTACTGATATTTGGAAGTTCCAAAAATCTAAGCGGTACATTTTTTCTAGAGAGCGCCAAGTTTTGGGCTCGAGACAAACGGAAGTACCACACTAGAAAATGGAACTATCGAAAGTCAGAACTACCGTGATTACAATAGCGGTAGTACCATGCCGACTTTCAACAGCTATTTCAGAAACTCTGAAATAGCTGTTACTGTTGTGTTAGAGTAGGTGTGGTAGATCCACAATTTGTACAGCGGTACTACCTCTTGCCTTAATTTTTCATGATTGTTTTTTACAATGGCTATATTTAGTTAGTGGGAGTATAAATACCCCCCTACCTACTAAAGGACACATATTAGAGACTCCATTGAATATCTTTAAGCATTGAGCATTCAATCCACATCTCTATTTCATCTTGTGCATTCATTTGAGGTAGTTGAGAAAAATCAAGTGCATTTCATCTCTAGATTGATCCTTTGGCATTTGATTGCCATCAAGTGAAGGTGTGATTTATTACTCTTGGTGTTGCTAGCACCAAGACGGCTTGGCAGGTGATTGCGAGGTGACCTCTTCAAGAAGATTGTGAAGAGGCCCAACGTCGACTTGTGAGTAGTTTGGTGTCCACCATCTCCAGAGTGAAGGAAGGACAAACACTAATGAATTGAGGAGTTGAGGCTTAATTCGTAGAGTCGGTCCAAGTCATTTGGGCTTTCCTCAATGAGGATTAGGGGAACCAGCAAATTTCTGAACACCACCGTAAAACATCATGTGTCAATTGGTTATTTTTTGTCTCTTCATTTCACACTTGTATTTCTAGCATATTGTGATTGTCATATTTATTTGTGCTAGAGATATTCTTGTAGAGACCTGTGCTTATAAGTGCCTTAGACACTAGTATTGTGTAGGTTTGAATTGATTTGAAATCTTGCTAGACTAAATTGTGGTAATTGTTTTAGAAGGCAAGAAGTTTTAGAACCTCCTATTCACCTGCTCTAGTCGGTTATCCTTGATCCTATATACAGGCACTGAATGATAGATTGCCCCGATAGACTGAGCTCGTCTTGTCACCATTCTATGTTGTGATTTCATGTATCTTTCTTTTTATTGTATTAATTCATGTTCTTATCAATTCTGCAACGACGCGTCAACCATTTAGTTACAATAGGGGATAACCGTGGTACAAGCATCTCCACATGTGCACACAAGGGAGCGGGTAAGGGGACAGCACGAACAAAGTAACAAGTGTGGCCACGAGGGACCGGGCCAGGGGATGACACAGACACAATGCAACACCCTGCCTCGTGAGGTAGTGACATGAAGTTAACCACACCATGCTAACCCTTAGGATTATAGAAGGAGGTGGAAGAGATCTGGGAGATAACACTACACAACCAAACTCAACACTACACCAGAGCTTCCTTCACCACATTGGGATGGACAAGAGACAGAAGAAGTAATGGGATAAGATGATGAAGCAATGTCACGGGACCTGTGAACTAGCAAGGTCTGCTGTGGCCCGCGATGAACAAGCAAGGTCTACTGCGGCACATGACAAACAATTGATTCTATTATGCCTTCCTTTGATATTCCTTATGCATGCATTGATTCTGTTAAATTCCTGGTGTAACTTGTGAACTACTTTTTGTACTCACGTTGCTCAATCTAACTTCTTTCCAGAAGAAGCCTTCGACGACTATGGTAAGGATTGCGAGTAGACCACGTCTTATAGTCATTCGCCTTGTGGGAAGGCTAGATGGGCTGCTGCCATATTTAATCTTCTGTCGTCTTCTTTTGTTTTGGCTTTAGGGTGTTATTGTAAACTTTGGCCATAAGGCTCAAACCTTGCTATATAATAAAGTGTGGTTGTACGTGAGATATGCATCCCTGTTGACCCTGTGTGCACTAGCTTTTCTTGGGATAGTGCGAATAACACAGAGGGTCCTGGAGTTGCTGCTCCGGGATCCGACAAACAACTTCTACAAATATCAAAATCATATGAATTTTCGAGCAAAATTCAGATGGGATAAAATTATCCAAAAAAACTACACAATAAAATACATTGTATCAGGAGACTACATATAAAATTTTGTAATTTTTCGAACTCATTTATTATATTTAAAATTTTGAACAAATATGACATATAAACTACTAATGTAGGCAGGTAATTAAGCCAGCTCTGCCATTTTGTGGTGGGGCGGCAGGCCACCTGCCGTCTGGTGGCCGGGAGACTACCACTGGATCGCCTGCACCCACATGGAAAGAAACTACAAATAGGGGATGAATGGCAGCCACGGTGGCCAGGCGGCAGGCGCTTGCCGTCAGCAGCCGAGCCACATGTCATCTGCAGGGTGCTGCCGCCCACTGACCTAGTGGTAGAAGTGCTATTTTTGTCATTGTCACGCATATACGGCTACTTTTACAAATATGAATTGAAAAGACGCTATATATCTCAAAAATTCGTAATTAAGTTCTGTTATTACCAGCTACTAGCTAGGGTGTACGTATCCACACAGGAGATGGGAATCACCATGCTCGTTGGTGGATTGAATTGTGTTGATAGGCTGTTAAAGAGCTGAAACCAAGAATTTGCAGACTGCAGGGTAGCTTATAACGACGGATTATCAGGACTACAGGAGAGGCGCAAGCTGACATCCAATTATTATATTATACTAGTTGCATACCCGCATTCGCACTGGCCATCATTTTTAGCGCTTTCATGGCGATGCTAATATTGAATGACTAATGTGAACTCGAATCAGGTAGTTTTCATATTGACTTTAGTTTTGAACTCCGAGCAAATTTCCAATAAGCAACAAACAGCACCCTATTTTATAACTATTGAAAAATCCGTACATCTTGAAAACATACACTTGCTAAGGCCAAAAGAGGATGATTCAATTTTACCTAGTCTTCTTGCAAAATATATTTGCGTCAATCAATGCCAAAGATAAGTGAGAAAATGGAAAACAAAGAAATAATAATAAGTGTAACAACATAATATATACAAACATCTTACATTAAACAAATTGTAGTTGTGCTAGATATTGTGTTTTCCAGCTTTTTTCTTATCATCAAAACATGCGGTCTTCATTCATTTTACTACTATAGAAAGTATTAGTTACATAGTGCTTGCACATTACCAATACATAAATGAATTCTTTTCTTTTTTGCAAGAGGCAGGATTGAGCAACACATACTAAATGTCATAGATATAATTTCTTCCATTGTTATGTGTCGGAAATATAAATACATAGTAAAATATCAAAACTAAGAAGTGATAGGCCAAAAGGGAAGCTAACTATCCCCACAGTGAGCAGAGTCTTTAGATGAAATTATTTAGGTAATATTGTGAAGAACTTTGTAGCAATATACAGTCATGAAATGGACTTAAAACGTTGTGATTATTTATACTTTTCATGCCGCATGAAAAATTCCACAAAATGAGTATCGCAGCTGATTATAATATATAGGCTGAGCTACCTGTGAGTCTGTGACTGATCACATATAAGCATTTTGATAATATGGTAGAATATATTCTAGTCAGAACACCTAAATGAAACATTTCGCATCAGCTCTGTTTTGTCACTGTGCAAAAGTGGACCTTAAGAATTGCACACCCCATATCTGTACACATAATTTAGCATCATCAATTAATACATTGCTATGCTTTTAACTACCCCAAAAATATATTAATAATCAGAAACATATCGCAAATGATATCCTACAGTAGGAAGTCTATGAGTTTTACAGAACAAGCTTCATGAGTACGAAGATATATAATAAATAATGTATAAGAAGATCCATACATAATGTAGGATTGGCTGTAATTCATATATTCTAGAAAAGGTAAGCACATGCTTCCCGTTTCAGTGCCTGGAATCACACGTATGAGCATTTCTGTCAGCTTCAAGTGCTAAAACAAAATTTGCATATGAAAGCTCTGTGTGTTTATAAAATTATACGATTTCATACATAGGATTGATAAAGCCTGGGCAACTCAAATTATTGTGAAGCGGTGATAGGACTAAAGATTGTGCTACAGCAATGAACTTCACAACCTAATATGTTTGGTGTGTGTACCACTGTACCTACCCTTACAATAGAGGAATATCGCTATGGAGTAATAAATAATTTCAAGCAACATCATTTATATAAATAAATGGCCACTTTTTCCAGCTGTTGATTGATGTCATTTGAAAAGGAAAAGAAAAAAATAGTTACCAAGAAGCAGATTGTTTCCCAAAATTAGTAGACATCATTCAGAACAACTAAAAAGAGAAAGATAAGTACCTATAAATAAAATCAAGAGAGATCATTTAGGGCAACGGAAAAAGGCAAGGGAACATATTTATCTGGCTAGCAGAAAATATAAATAGAACAATAGATTTGAGATGCGATGTTTTTACTTCCTTTTGATCCCATTCCTCTACTTTAACATGTCACCAAAATGACACATGATAGGACATAATTGGTGTTGAATGTGATCGACAACGTAGCATGCAAAATAATTCCATCCCCGCGAAAAAGACATTGGCTTTCAAATATGATTTAGCAATTAGACCACTTAGTTGCTTCAAATACTGCCCAAGGGCCCAACTGCTTGGCCTTGAATGATGTGCAAAATAATTCCATCCCTATGAAAACTGTTGAGGAACCATCGTTGGCGACAGTTCGATCGATTCCTCTGCTTAGAACGAAATGAATCAATCACAGAAGACAGAATAATAGTTTGAAAACACACAGAGAGGTAGAGAGAACTCCTGGTTTTTCTTTATTAATTTCTGATTGCATGTGTACAAAATATGCTGGTACGGCTCCCTATTTATAGTGTTGAGTGAGGTGCCCACCATGGGCCAGGGCTGCTGGCCCAGGCCCACGTTTCCTAACACTCCCCCTTGGGCACTCATCCGACACGTCCATGCCTCGTTAAAACTCCATAAAAACCCAGTGGGAAAAATTTGGAGAAAGAGTACATGATACATGTTATGCTGCAATGCACGAATTACCTCATTAAAAACCTTGGTCGAGAAACTTCAGAAAAACTCGGCAAGGCAAAAAGAGTACAATTCACCCAACTTCATTCAGCCTTCAAGACTTTATTCTTTTGGGTACTTGATCTGCATGATCAAGATTTACTAACGGGCTTGAGAGAATTCTCCCCCTGAATTTTGCACTTATCTAAGTCTTATCATCCCAATTCCTCGCATGCATCTTTCGAAGCTAGAGGCAGGGAGTGACTTAGTGAATAAATCTGTCAAATTTTCACATAACTTAGCATGCAGTACTTTAATCTCGTCCATCTTTTGCAATTCATGAGCATAGAACTTAGGGTTGATGTGCTTTGTGAGATGACTCTTCACATAGCCCGTCTGCACTTGTACAACATAAGCTGTATTATCTTCATAGATAATTGTAAGTGTTTGCACAATGTTCATTCCACATGACTGCTAGATGTGGTGAATCATTCGTCGGAGCCAAGCGCATTCACGTGCGGCTTCATACAGTGCTATAATTTCTGAGTGATTCATCGAAGTTGTTACGAGACTTTGCTTGGACGATTTCCAGGAAATTGCAGTTCCACCTCACAGGAATACATAGCTTGTTTCTAACCTTGCGGTATGCGGGTCAGACAGGTACCCGGCATCTGCATAGCCAATCAAGTTCAGATCTTGATTCTTTCTGTAGAACAATCCAAGGTCCTTGCTTCCTTGGAGGTATCAGAAGATGTCATTTATGCCCTGCCAATGCCTTTTGGTAGGTTCTGCACTGTACCTTGCTAACAGGTTCACAGCAAATACAATGTCCGGTCTAGTGCAATTTGCTAAATACATGAGTGCTCCCACTGCACTCAAGTATGGGAATTCCAGTCCCAGGACTTCCTCCCCTTCTTCCCTAGGTCAGAAAGGATCTTTTTTTTTTGCTGTAAAGACCTCCCGATGATCGGTACTTTCAATGGGTATGCCTTCTCAAAGCCAAACCTTTCTAACACCTTCTGGGTGTAGGCCGACTGATGTACTAATATAATATTCCTTCAGGGACATGCTCGAGCTGCAGGCCTAAGCAGAATTTAGTCTTGCCCAAATCTTTCATTTCACATTCTAACTCCAAGTAGGAGCTTGCTTCTTTTATATCTTCCATTGTCCCGATGATGTTCAGATCATCTACATATACTGAGATTATACAGAACCCATTCTGGAATCGCATTATAAAGACACAGGGACAATCTTCATTATTCGTGTAGCCTTTCTTGCAGAGAAAGTTGCTTAAGTGATTATACCACATTCTTCCAGATTGCTCCAGTCCATACAGTGACTTTCTTAGTTTCACACTGTACAGGTTTCTATTTGCTCTATCTTGGTTCGGAAGAGGGATTCCTTCAGGGACTTTCATATAAATCTCTGAATCCAAGTTTCTATAAAGGTTGCAGTTACCACATCCATCAATTTCATTTCTAAATTCAAGTTCACTGCCATTGAGATCAAATATCTAAATGTAATTCCACTCATAACTGGGGAGTAGGTTTCTTTATAATCAACTCCAGGACGTTGAGTGAAATCTTGTACTACCAGCCTTGCTTTGTATCTCACTACTTCGTTTCTTTCATTTCTCTTTCGAACAAATACCCACTTGTGCCCTACAGGGTGCACATGGGGAGGTGTGCGGCATACGAGCCCAAACATCTCTCTTTTGTTCAGAGATAGCAATTCAGTTTCTATTGTCTTTTTCCAATCTTCCCAATCTGATCTTTTCTTACATACAGCCAGCGATGCAGGCTCGGGATCAAGATCGATGATTGTGGTAATTTTCTTTGCGAAGTAGATATCGATATTGGTTGTTGTCCAATTCAAAGACTCTCCTGTGTGCACATAATTTATAGCTATTTCTTCATGAGTTGCTTCTTCTGGAGTGATTGCTTCTTCTGGAGCTTCTCCTTGCGCATCGCTTCTTGCAATTGCGGTGGCAAGTCCCTTTAGTTTTTCGGCTCCGATGTGTGCGCACACATCTATGCTGATTTCTTCTTCCATGGGGATATTCAGATCCAGTATGCCCTTTTCTGAAGGCGTCATACTTGTGTCAGGTCTCAACTGGCTCCCCTTCTCATTCTAGGGGACTTATGTGATCGGCTGTGATAAGTCCTTTTCCTTTTTCGCCGGGCGTCCTCAGTTACTTGGGATTCGAGGAGCCAGAGTTCTCGTCCTTTTATTCTGAGGCCTCTGGACGGGATTAGGGATACCTTTTGCATTCTTTGGTATTTCAACCCTCTCCTGTGCATTGCGTGCAGGCACATGCAACTTAGTCACGCTCTTCAAATCACTAAAGTGATCGTGCAGCTGGTTTGCTAATGCTTGCAAATCAATGATCTTCTAGACCTCTTTCTCTATGTCACTAGTGCACGGGTCATGTGCATGGATTCCCGTGGCTTGCCACGTAATTTTCTGACATTTTTCATCAAGGGGTTGATTTCCTCCCCCAATGTTGGGAAATTATCCTCATCAAAAATGCAATCAACGAAGCGGGCGGTATGCAAATCTCCCGACATGGGTTCCAAATACCTGATTATGGATGCAGTCTCATAACCAACGTATATCCTAGTTTTACGGAGAGGGCCCATTACAGTACGCTACGGAGGGGGTATAGGTACATAAACCCTACATCCAAACCTCCTAAGATGAGAGATTTTCGGTGGTGACCCTTGTGCTAGTTGCATAGGTGAATGGTTGTTATAGGCCGATGGTCTAAAGTTGATGAGATTCGCTGCATGTAGGACTGCGTGTCCCCAACATGTAGCTGGCAAGTTACAATTCTGCAAAAGGGGTCGAGCAATAAATTTAATTCTCTTGATTAATACCTCTGCCAAACCATTTTGGGTATGGACATGCGGTACCGAATGCTCAACTGCAATCCCCATCGCCATGCAATAATCATCAAATGCCTTTAAAGTAAATTCTCCGGCGTTGTCCATTCTGATGGACTTGATGTGATGATCAGGGAACACATTTCTGATGCGAATGATCTGCGAGATCATCTTTGCGAAAGCATGGTTTCTTGTGGACAACATACCCACATACTTAAATGGCCCTGAAATGGGCTGAATGGGACCGCAAATGTCTCCCTGGATGCGTTCCAAGAATGCAAGAACTTCATCCTTCACTTTCAGAGTGGAGGGTCTAGTAATTAATTTTCCGGTGGCACATGCAGGGCACACAAAATCTTTGTGATTCGGTAAATTCTTTACATTAATATTATGCCCTTGGGAATTGTTGATTATATTTCTCATCATTCTAAGACCTGGGTGGCCTAATCTATCATGCCAGAGACAGAAGAGTTCAGAGCTTCTAAATACTGTCTTCAGGACAGTGTAGGCTACAGGTGCCTTGATGTTGGTATAATATAGCCCAATTTCTAGTGAAGAAAGTTTTTCTAATACCCTTTTTCCATTATCTTCGCGCTTCATAATGAGCAGGTATTCCTTACCGTACTCTTCTTCAGTCTCAACGTGGAAACCGTTGGTGCGAATATCCTTAAAACTTAGGAGAGTTCTAGTCGATTCTGGGTACAATAAGACTTCTTCAATGACCAAAGTTGTGCCCATTGGGAGTATAATTGTGGCTCTTCCTGAACCAATTATACATGCATTGCTTCCGGCGATTGTCGTAAGGCTGCTAGCATTCTTACGAATCGACTGAAAATACTTGTCTCTCTTAAGATGGTATTCGTTGTGCCGCTGTCGGCTGAGCACATTTCCTCCATAGGGCGCCACACACGTTCTAATATAAGGACCCCTCCCCCAACACTGAAGACAACAAGGCCTTGAAGGACTCAAACCCTGCAACAGGAGTCACTTGCTTCAACTGCCATGAGATGGGATATTATGCTAGCAACTGCCCCAAGAAGCAGCAGGTAGTGAAGAATGGTACCCTGGAGTATCGACTGTAAACAACCTGTAGGCAGCGAATAGAGGACCGCACACCTAAGGAAGTGTGTAACTCGTGTGGCAAAAAGGGATGATCGTGTCATGTGGGTAAAGCTGTATAACCTCTGCAGAGTGTATAATCTATCCTGGATAACCGTGCCCACGGTCATGGGCATGCTGAGTAAAAGTTTTTCATGGATTAGATTTTGTTTTTCGAAAATGTTTTTAAAACCTTATGGATGGATGGAATCCATGAGAGAATGAAAACCTTGTGGGTGGATGGAACCCATGAGAGAGATTGGAAGCTTGTGGATGGATGGAATCCACAAGTGTTGGAAACGTGTGGATGGATGGAATCCATACGTAAGCTTTTGGAAAAGATGGTCCGGGTGGAATGCCCGTGTATAGGTTGGTGTATGATCGGAGCCTGCACTGACGGTATTATTTTCTACTACAAGTATCGTTTTTACTTACTGTATTAAATTCAGTGTTTTCAATCTATCTACTGTATTTCATTAAATGCTGTTTATGCAAACTAACCCTATAAGCCTTCCATTGAAGCCTTTATCATTATGCTGCATTTCTCCGTGTGATTTGCGGAGTACAAGTTTGTACTCACGTTGCAATATCCATACAGAGAAAGATGTCGACTACAACGGTGAAGATCTGGACGAATAGGCCGCGTCTTACTGTCGTTTGCCTATGGGTAGGCTTGGGCTTAGCTATTTATCAGTTTGCTTCCGCAGTTATTTGCTTTATTTATTTTGCCAATGAGCATTGATGTAAGACTTGGCCATAAGGTCGTACCCTTTTATTTAATATAGTTGATCATTTGTGCTTGATATGTATCTTTGTTGTACTGTGTGCACTAGCTGATCCTGGACTAGTGCGATTTACACAGAGGATCCAGGAGTCGTTACTCCGGGTTCCGACACCTTTTAACACAAAATAAGTAACAATTAAAGTCTAATGCATTCTGTGCATCACACTGAATCTACTAGAAAATCAGAGACTTCTTCAGCTATCTTCTCGGGAGTGATCTTCTCTTCGAGAGAAATCATGGCGGTGGCTGCTTCTAGGTCGTAAGGGGGTGCTACTGCCGGGATGGCCTCAACCTCCATCAACTCAGGCAGCTGCTCAGAATTCTCCCCCTCAACTGATGCGAAGTGGGCTTCACGCTGCCCTTTGCCATCCTTCTTCTTCTGGGCTTGGTGGGCATCAATGACATGTTGCGGCTCTTTACAGATCCGCGACCAATGCCCCCACTTGCCACACTTGTAGCAACATTGGTTCTGCTAGCCACAGGTCTTGCCACTCTTCTTTGCCTTTTTGTCACTCGGAGCATCTGACTTGCCTTTCTGGGCAACGGCCTTACCCTTCTTCCCCCTTCTTTTTATCAAGGGCTTTCACACCTTGTAGCTCCCAGCGTTGGCCTCACAGCCAGCGGAGCTCCCTGGTGGCTCAGTGACATAACTTTTGTGGAGAAGTTCGTCCTGAGCCTGCGCAACCTGCATCATATCAATCAATTCGGTGTACTCCTTATAGCCGTCTTGACGATAGTTGCGAGCTGATTGTACTGCATTGGGGTGGAAGGTGGATAGGGTCTTCTCAATCTTCTGCTCGTCTATGATGTGCTTGCCACAGAGTTGAAGATTGTTACAAATCCTGTGCAAGGTAGAATTGTACTCCTCGACCATCTTAAAGTCGGCAAACCTCAGTCTGATCCACTCTTGCTCTGCTTGAGGAAGAATGGTGTACTTTAGCCTTTCAAACCGCTTCTTGAGTACGGTCCAGAGTGCTAGCGCGCTTTTCTCCGCCATGTACTCAATCTTGGGAGTGATGCAAAGGTGGTGCTTGAGAAAATGAAGTGCCTGATCATTCTCCTCATGAGTGGGTTGGGCGTCATGCGGTCCGCCAATCCCAATAGCTACGCGAAGCTTCTTAGCTCCAAGCACTATCTCGACATCGGATGCCCACGTCAGATAGTTTTAGCCAGGTTGGGCCAGCTCCTCGAACTCCCGGTTCGTGATACCAGTCATCTACGTGTGTATGAACGGAATAAATAAGTTTACTACTGGTAAACATGCATGAGATAATCTACTACGGCTAAATAAATGGTACAAAAGATTCTTGTAATGTTCCATAATTTTTTGTGAATTTTCTATAAATTTTACTGCTAATTTCAGTGATTAAAAACAATTTAAATAATTACAATTAACCAAAAATAGGAAATAAAAACAAAAAATGCAGAAAATAATAATGGCAGAAATAAATATGCTTCAAATGCTAAAAATAATTCAAAATTCGGATTCCTGAGGCCTTTTATGCTAGAATACAAATTTTCAGCGAATTCTGCAATTCCCAAGGGTTTCTACGCAAAGTTTTAGTTTAGAGAAAATTTGGCATAATTTCCTGATTTTCGAGGGTTTTTCTGCAAAATTCAGGACCCGTTTGTAAATCTGAGGACCTATTCATAATTTTCAGAACTACAAGGCCCTTTCTGCAAAATTCTGGTCTTATATGCAAGTTCTAAGGACTCATCGGTAATTTTAAGAGCTTCAGTGGTTTTTTCGCAGATTCACCGGTCCCTCCCCCGGCCGGGCCGAATTTCGGCCCGTTTTCCCTCTAATCGTACAACCTACTCGGAGCACCGGCCCAGCCGGCCTGCCCGACCGGCTTTTCCCATGGGAGAGGTAGGGTTTTCCTACCGCCTCACTTCAGTGGCGGTGGCGGCGCCATCGGGTGGGCGCGGGAGCCGAGCGGGCGCGGGCGAGGAAACCGAGCGGGCGTGACGCAAGAACTGAGTAGGCGTGGGCGCGAGGCAGTGGCCAACGGCGTGGCCGATGGTGGTGGCCTGTGCAGGGGCGCATCGTCCGAGCGAAGCACCGGCGGTGGCAGCGCCTCGTGCGGGAGGCAGCGGCCTGTGCGGGGGCGCGCCGTCCGAGCCAAGCACCGGCGGCGGCGGCACCGAAGCCGAGGCGATGCGCAGTTCGGGCCGGTAGCGTCGCGTGAAGAAACCAAGGCAAGGCGGGCGCGGTTGCGGGCCAGCGTGCCGAGCCGTTGGTGCTTTGGCCCGGCTTCCTCGGGAGCCGAGGCAGCATGCTTCGGGCACGTGCGTGTGGATCGACGATGGCAAGGCGGGTGCGGGCCAGCGTGCAGCGGTGCCGGCTGCTGGTCGGCGGCTGGCGACCGAGAGGGATCAGTGGTGGGCCGACGGCAGGCCGGCGACCTCTTCACATGCGGCGGCCGTACAGGGCCGCCCGAGCATATTTTTCTTTTTTCCCTTTTTTCGATGTACAGTGCAATCAACATCTACCCCGCGATGCAATCTACCGATCGACATTGTGCCGGCAACTTCAAGTCTTCTCGCGGTAGGTTAGGGCAGATTTGCACCGTAGAAAATTAATCTAGAACAGGAAAACTGCGAATTTACAACGATCTAGATAATTCAATCTATTAGAGCTTTGATGATTACCTTCGATTCACCAAAGCGATCTCATGCTGATAACGTGTTGAGGAACTATCGCTGACAAACAGTCCGATCGATTCCTCTGCTTAGAACGAAACGAATCAATCACAGAAGATAGAATAATAGATTGAAAACACACAGAGAGGTAGAGAGAACTTTTGGTCTTTCTTTATTAATTTCTGATTGCATGTGTACAAAATATGTCAGTACGACTCCCTATTTATAGTCTTCGGTGAGATGCCCACCATGGGCCAGGGCCGCTGGCCAGGCCTAGGTTTCCTAACAAAAACATTGGATTTCAAATCTGATTTAGCAATTAGAACACAACATAGTTTCTGCTTTTAAGATATACATGTCCTATTGGATCGTTTGGTCAAAGCAACATTGGAAGGAACATATTTTCAGTATTTCTTAATTGGAATACATGACATAAAGCGGGAGGTTTGATAATATTAGCACTCTTACCATCCTTCTCAAAAACATTGGAAAGTGACAACTATTACTGTCTATATCTAACAGTTTGAACAAATCATATATTTGAGGGTCCATGTTACTTGCGAACATATATATTCGTCTGCGAGATCATAATATAGTTATTATTTGTCAATCTGACCTCTATTTCGCTTCTTCTCTATCGCTTCATGTTTCTTTCTTTAATCCCTGGTGTATGCATGTTGTTGTACGATAGGTTGCCTAACCTGGCCAGCACCGGTGACATGACCACTCTACACAGCCCATCTAGTCGTCTAGAAGCACGATGCAAACGTGGCTGGAGGCCATAGTTCTAATGGACGTCCTCGTACATAGTTGCTGTCCTCCTCAGCTTTATCTCGGAGACTCATCACTCTCAGCTCCGACACGAAAACCTCTCCTCCATGGATCTAGCTTCATCCTCTATGGCTGAATGCCAAGTTGCCAATGCCTTGGAGATGCTCCCTTGTAGCCACCATTGGCATCTGTTGTAATACCTGTGAGGAAGGAGCTGGGCTGGCTTGCCAAGCTGCCCTTATAAGGAGGCAACCAGGGGAGGTCAACCTTATTCCCCCCTCCCCTGTGCTGAACTTCCCTCGAGCCACACCTGCCATGGCGCCGCCACTCCTCACTACTGTGCGCGCCACCACCCCCAGCTCTTAGGCGCCCTCGCTGTCATCACCCCTTGCTCCACCCTGCTCGTCGTTGTTCCTTCTCCCCTCGCGCACGCCGCCATGGCTATGCCGCCTGTACTCCCTCCGCTGGCTTCGCCCGGGCGTGCCTTCACCAAGAGTCGCCCCGCCGTACTGCTGATGCCGCGCTCTCCCGCTGCTGTGGCTGCCCACGCTGACCTTTTTCCCATCGGTTAAGAGGAGAAGGTGGGAGCGGATTTTGGGGGTGGCCGTGAGGGGAGGGGTGCCGGTAGCCGAGGGAAGGGAAGTAGGGAGGAGGCGGGCTGGCTGACGAGAGAAGAGGAGACAAAAAGAGGAAAGAGGAGCTGGCCATGAGGGAAAAGAAAAAGAAGAAGAGAAGGAGAGAAAAAAAAGAGGAAAAAAGAAAAGAAAAAAGGGAAGAGGAGGAGGGGAAGGTTGATCCAGCGCCCTATTCGACCAAAACAAGGGAGAAGGAGCCCTGATCCAGTTAATTAGAGATAGGGTAACGCCTCGACTCCTTCTCCTTGCTTGGTTATTGAGATCAAATTGTCGAATAGCGAGATGAAAGTATACAATGGTTAGAACACAGCTAGTCGTCAGAATTGGTCGCCTTTTTTGACGCGGGGCTCCGCATCCCGGCGGCAGCGATCGTGGGCGACGTGCTGCGGACCTTCGGGCTGGAGCTGGCACAACTGACTTCGAACGCCGTGGCCCGGCTCACGGTGTACAGTTGGGCTTTGCGCTCGGGAGCGTGCTGGCCCAGTGCTTCGTTGTTTGCCTACCTGCACGAGGCACGATGCCAGCCCAAGGAGCGGAAGGATGGGACGCTGTCGAGCTTCGGCAACGTCACCTTTATTCTTCGGTCAACTTGCAGCAAGCTCTTCACTGCGAACTCCACTCGCGGGAAGTGGGAGTCTCACTGGATGAAGCGGTGGTTCTACCACCGTGTGGAGAGCGGGAGCGGCCTTGAGTGCACGGGCCAGCCGATCGTGTTCAAGACCTCGCCCGGCCGAACGCTCGACGACGAGGACAGGCGAAGGGCCCAGCGGCTCGTAGGCATGGCCGCCCGCTTTAACATGCGGGACCTCGCCGAAGAGTACGTGATGTACGGCGTGATGCCGCTCGCCCGTGACTGGCGCCTTGCCGCCGAGAAGCGTCGAGACGACAATGTTTTGCCATGGGTCTGCTCGCTGCCGGCACCCTCCGGTCCCCGTAAGCCTCGACCGTATCTCCCCTTTGTTCACGCGAAATGCGTTACATGTTAACCTTATCTCCTGCTTTGCTTTAGGAATTCGCTTGGAGGATGCGGAGCAGGCCGCGCGCGTATTCCTGGGGCCGTATACCGGCAGGGAGCACGAGCAGCGCGCGTCCGCTACCGCCGGGGCGGGGCTGGGGCGAATAAACCGCGTGTGCGAGGCCCTGGGCCTTGCCGTGCCGGACCGTGCTGATTCGGCCTCACAACACCAAGACGACGGTGCAACGAGGAGGAAGGCGCCGTCTCGCAAGAGGGGCCGAGGCGGAGCGTCTGCCGTGCTTGGTGTGGCAGCTGCCACTGCTGCTACTAGCGCTCCCGAGGGCGCGGCAGACGCGGCGTCAGATTCAGCGAGGTACGCCGACTCGGGCTTAGATGGCGCGGATGCCGGGGGCAAAGGATCTTCGGCGGGTGCCCTGGACGGCGGGCTCGCCACGAGCAGCCGGAGAGGGGAAGTCTCGTCACCCGCGGCGGTCGTCGAGACAGGATCCGTGCGGACCAGCGATGCTGAGGTGGAGCCTTCGGCCGTGGCCGCTATGATGCCGGAGATGCCCTCTGTGGGGGCGCACGGAGCTGGGTCCTCACCGACACCGGCGGCCGAAACCGAGGTGCGCTCCGCGGAGGCTGCCACGGCGGGGTCTTTGCCCGTGGGTGCTGCAGCCACGGGGGCCTCTCCGACAGCGGCTGCTGGAGCGGTGTCGTCGCCACCTACTCCGGCTAAGCGGCCGTGTCTGCGGCCGGAGCTCCACCGGACGTCGAGGGGATTCGTCATGGCGACGGGCATCGGGAGTCTATGGGACTCCGATGCATATGCCGAAGTCCCTGCGGCGTGCGCCCCCTCTGCCTCCAGGCCACGCCGCCCGCCGTGCAGGAACGGTCGGCGCCGGCCCCGAACGCGGAGGCTTCTGTCCGTTGCAGGACCACGCTTTCCGCGGGGACTCACGCCACCGCGACCCCGCCTGGGAGTAGGGGGCGGGTCCCCGAAGCCCTCCTTCTGCTACTGAAGATAGGGTGGCTTAGCTTACCCTGATATTCTTCGTTGTGCCTTGTGGTGCTCACCTGCGTCCCTGTTTGCAGCGTCGCTCATTCTGGAGGAGGAGCGCTTGGCGCAACATGGGAGCCCTTGTGCCGGCGGGGTGACCACCGTGCGCCCGAGCCCAGCGGACTTCGTGCCTCCGGCGGAGACGCTGAGGGCGTGGCGCGGGATTGTGGAAGACGCGGCTGCCAGCGTCGGTCAGCAAGCGCTGCAGGCCTTCGAGGCGGGGCGTCTCGGGGACGCTTTAGAGGTGTCGGGAGTGAGGGTAAGCATTTGCTTGTATGACAATGCCTGGCTATGCTGAGCTTGCTAAACCTTCGTATTGTGCAGACGCTTGTGCTGGGGCAGGCCTTGCAAGCGGCCTATGTTCGCGGCCAAAGGGCGCTTGAGGATAGGCTGCGGGTCGCCGAGGAGGCGCTACGCGAAGCCGTGGGAGCCCACTCTGCCCAGGATGCCCGCGTCTGCCAGCTGGAAGCGGAGTGCGCCGAGGCGAAAGCGCACGCCGAGGGACTTGCCGCGTCGGCGCGGAAGTCGGCCGCGGAGTCTGCGAAGCAGGAGTTTGCGGTGGAGCGGGACGGCCTTCTGCAGCAGGTCGCCTTGCTAGAGAAGGAAAAAGGCGAGCTCGTCTCGACTCTAGCGGAGCGTGATCAGGTGCTTGCCGAAGCCACGGTGATCGCCTGGGATGCCCTGCAAGCGCTGGAAAGCCATCTCCTAAGGCTTATGGCTAAGGTGCCAGACCGCACCTTTGGCCCGAAGGAGCTGTCTCGGACCCTCCGCTGGATCGGAGATGCCGCCGACATCGCGCGCGGCGCCGCGACGACCTTCGGCAACCACTGTGTGTACGTATCGTCATGCATGGTGTGCGCGCTCCTATGGCACTGCGGTTGCACGCACGTCGCCGGGCTGGAGGACCCCCAGCTGGAGATGCCCGGCGGGGCTGGAGTAATGTCCGGTGCCGGTCGCGCCGTTTGTCGCGCCGTCAAGTACTTCCACGAGCGGATTTGGGACTACGTCGGGGAGGCTGCCGCGCGGGTCGAGCTCCGGAAGTCGCTTTACGGGGAGGGGAGCCTCGGCCAATTTCTGGACGAGGTCCCGCGACGCGACGAGGGCGGCGCTGAGGCCTCCGAAGGCGCCAGGAATCCGCAGGTGTGACGCCGGGGTGGCCAGGTGTAGGCGTGCGTTGTAACGCTCCCGCCTTTCTTGTGAAGTGCGCACTTGCTTTGCAAATTCTGACTTTCACCTGTGTCCCGGGCAGCTTCCTTGCTGGGGCCGACTACTTGCGTCCGACCTTGCGACCCGGCAGCGCCTTCGACGCTGGCGAAGGGCCGAAGAGTCGCTGAACTTTTGGGCGGGCCGACCTGCTTCCGGCGGAACCCCGACCCTGCGGCGCGCTAAGGACGAGCCTGCTGAATAGCCACTTAGTACGGCAGAGACGTTGGCGTGCCTCTGTTCTTGTAAGATTTTTCCAATATATAAACCTCCTGGTAATTAGGATATGTGCGGTCATGCTGTGCGGGGCCGAGATCCCCACATTCCAAGTTCGTCGCTAGTGTGAATCGAGCGAGCGTTGTCTCCTGCCCGTCGCACGGGCGCCCGTGCGCTCGCGGGGTTCGCGTGTTGATTACTCCGTAGAGGTAGCGCGTACGGAGGCAGTCGCTGACACTACGACCTGGTTAAAGTTCGTAGACTGGCGCGTGCGAAGGCGGACATCCGCACCACGACCTGTTTAAAGTCCGTAGACTGGCGCGTGCGAAGGCGGACCTCCGCACCACGACCTGTTTAAAGTCCGTAGACTGGCGCGTGCGAAGGCGGACTTCCGCACCGCGACCTGTTTAAAGTCCATAGACTGGAGCGTGCGATGGCGGAACTCCACACCACGACCTGTTTAAAGTCCGTAGACTGGCGCGTGCGAAGGCGGACCTCCGCACCAAGACCTGTTTAAAGTCCCTAGACTGGCGCGTGCGAAGGCGGACCTCCGCACCACGATCTGTTTAAAGTCCGTAGACTGGCGCGTGCGAGGGCGGACCTCTGCACCACGACCTGTTTAAAGTCTGTAGACTGGGGCGTGCGAAGGCGGACCTCCGCACTCCTACCCCAAGGTGGGGGTAGCCTATGGTGCACCCTGTACTCCGCGCGCGCGCCGTCGCTAGGGCCAGCCTCTGGCGCGCTACGTCGGTGCTTCTTGAAGCTTTCGGAGCTAATTTCCACAGTACGCCTTGCGTACACCCCCGTGGTGTGCGAAGGCGAGCCTCGACGCGTTGAGGAGGTGCGCGATTGACAGCCACGCAAGGTTCGCGCCGCGTTTGTGTTTTGTCGAATGCACGGGGATAGCCTTCGCACCTTAGTTGTACTCCGTAGAGTGCGTGGAATTGGCGTCCATGTCTTATTTATACTCCGGGGAGTATGCGCACGGACGACGTCCGTGGCATGCGCGGGATTCGCGTCTTGTTTATACTCCGTAGAGTGCGCAGGGGGAACATCCGTGTCTTATTTATACTCCGTGGAGTGCGTGGGATCAGCGTCCACGTCTTATTTATACTCCGGGGAGTATGCGCACGGACGACGCCCGCGGCATGCGCGGGATTCGCGTCTTGTTTATACTCCGTAGAGTGCGTGGGATCAGCGTCCACGTCTTATTTATACTCCGGGGAGTATGCGCACGGGCGACGCCCGCGGCATGCGCGGGATTCGCGTCTTGTTTATACTCCGTAGAGTGCGCAGGGAGAACATCCGCGTCTTATTTATACTCCGTAGAGTGCATGCAGAGGCGTCCCCCCACACGTCTTTGTTTATACTCATGCCCGTGTCTTCGACGGAGAGTGCACACGCAAATGTGTGTCTTCGTTTATACTCATACCCGTGTCTTTGACGGAGAGTGCACACGCGAACGTGCGTCTTCGGTTTATAGTCATGCCCGTGTCTTTGACGGAGAGTGCACACGCAAACGTGCGGCTTCGTTTATACTCATACCCGTGCCCCTGGCCACGGAGAGTGCACACGCGAACGTGCGTCTTTGGTTTATACTCATACCCGTGCCCCTGGCCACGGAGAGTGCACATGCGAACGTGCGTCTTTGGTTTATACTCATACCCGTGCCCCTGGCCACGGAGAGTGCACACGCGAACGTGCGTCTTTGGTTTATACTCATACCCGTACACCTGGCTACGGAGAGTGCACACGCGAACGTGCGTCTTTGGCTTATACTCCGGGAGCACGCGCGTAGGCGAAACCTCCACGCGCTCTCGCCGCGTACTTTTGCACAATGATAATAGGTTGGCAACAAACGGAACTTTATTACATTCCCGTTTGCGCGGGTGAGCGAATACATATGGCAGAGGCACTAACCACTTGTCTTCGGCGCGGCCGGAGCCTCTAGTAATTGCACTATCTATAGGGCTTGCCGAGCCGTCCCCGGATGACACCGTGGGTCCCCGCGCCGCGGTGCCGATTCTAAGTGTGCCGTTGATTGTTGCGACGAGGATATCTGGTGTCGTGCTCGATGCGCCGGGCCATGTCCTGGTCGCCACGAACGGTGATGATGGCTCGCGGCCCCGGGAGCTTCATGCATAAATAGCCGTGATGCGGTACCGCCCCGAAGGAGTTAAGGATTGGACGCCCCAATATGGCATTGTAAGGGTATGGGAGATCGACGACGTCGAATGTAGCGTCTTCGACTCTTTCATTGTCGCCCTGGCCGAAGGAGACCTGCAAGCGTATTTGGCCGAGCGCCCGTAGAGGTTGTCCTCCGAAGCCTTGCAGTGGGACCCCCGATGGGTCGAGGCAGCTTCGGGGGATCCCCATCTGGTCGAAGGCTGTCGCGAACAGAATGTTCGCGGAGCTACCGCCGTCCACTAGGGCGCGTCCCACGTCGCATCCCGCTATAATGACCCGGACGACCAGGGGGTCCTAGTGAGGAAGCTCCACGCCTTGGGCATCGGCGGGTGTGAACGTGACCTCGTGCTGTGCCCAGTCCGGCGGTGTCTGTGCTGGGTACGCCGCCACGTGGTGTAACCTTCGTACGTAGGCCTTCCGTTGCCGTGCCGAAGCGAACCCCAGCGAGGATCCTCCGGAGATGACATTGATAACCCTATGGTGGGCGGCCTCCGGAGCCTGCAGCTGCAGGAGGCCCTCCCGGGGCTGTTGCACATGGGCTTGAATCCGCAGAGGGCCCTCGTGGGGTTGCGTCCCTTGTGCCTGGATGTGCATGGGGGCTTCGTATGGGTGCTGTACGTGGGCCACCACAGGCGGACGTGCCTCCGGGTGTAACATCCTAATTTTCAGAGCCTTTTTGAAGCTTTTAAAATAAAATTCACCATTTGGATTTTTCTGGAATTAATTAAAGCTTAACTAGAATTTTCATTACTTAAAAAGATTTAATATGATTAAATTAAATATTAATATTTGTCAAAAATATTTTATTTGTGTTCCTTGTGTTACAAGGAATTTTTCTGTATTTTCTGGGATTTTTCGGACTTTGTTTGAGCTCAATTTGAAATTTCCAAAAAAAACAAATCAGGAGAGAATGAACAGTGCCGCGCGGTACTGTTCATCCGTCTTCTTCCCGCAGCCTCGATGGATCTTCCAGCCTGTACAAATTTCCTTCCTTTTCCTCTCTCTTCATAACTTCCAATCCGGACCTTATTTCAATGTCTTCCCAAGAGGAAAGTTGTGCCAAATCACGCAAGGAATCCATCCCAACTGGTCTCCTTCCATTTCGTTCATCCGTTTGCCTCTTATCTCCAATTTTCTGAAATGGACTCTAAACCGAAATCCGCGAATTGGAGTCGGTTTCTACCCCTTCCAAGCCTATAAATAGGACCCCTTGGCTTCTCTAAACCCATCCCAAGCCGTGGCAAGTCCCATTAAAGGTCAGGACGCCGTCGGCATCGAGGCCCTTCGGTCTCGAATTTGCTTGTCACGTCTCGAGCTATTCGGTGAGTTTTTCCGTGATCCTTTCGCGTCACATTGTGCCATCATGTGCCATCTACCTTCTTGCCAAGTTAATTTGGTTTTGGTGCAGCCAATCTCCCGGAATCGAGTTTTCCCCAATCTAGGTCAAGAGCGCTTCTCGACGTCGATTCGTCATCTCCGGTAAGCTTCAGCCCTTGCCGTAATTTTTCTTAGACTTGCCTCATCGCGTTCTACGCTGTGCTCACTCCCTTTTCCCCAAAAAGCCTCCACAAATTTTCGCCTCCGAACCTCGCCATGGCCGTCAATGGCATCTCGTGTCCCCCATCTACCCGGTGATGTTTCCACCAATCCGTTCGCGTCACTTTGTGCCAAACCATCCCAGGTAGCTACCCTTCAAGTGGTTTTAGATTTCGTTAACCGAGCACCAAGATATTAAGTTTTTCCTTTACCCTTCCCGACGTCGTTCAAACGTAGATTGCGCCGTCTCCGATGGGTTTCTGGCCGAGCCGATAATTTTCCTAGCTTCACCAAGCCATGTTCTAGCCCGTGCTCACCCTACTTCTCCATGTCCTATGCCCGGGTTTTATTCCTCTCTTCTACCCATGTCGTTGTAGCCGCCCGTGCCGTCACCGTACTCCGTTTGGCGTGCCGTCGCTTCCTATGTGTGCCTTAGGTCCCTAGCAACCCATTTTGCTAGTTAGATTCATCTCTTATGCCTCCTCTCGCCAGCGCTAGCCTTCTCGCCAAAAGTACCGTTCTCGGATGAACAGTAACATCTGTGAATTTCCAGCATTTTCTCGCCCCGGCAAACTTTAGATCGCTCGTTCTCCTTCGTCCGAACTCCGATCGACCCGATTCTTCTTCCTAAATTCATTTAAAATTGAGCTCTATCTTTTGATTCTGGTTTTGCAGTTTTTGGAGTTCATTTGAATTTTATTTGAATTTATTTTGTTTGTTTTGTCGTTTCGCGCGTAGAACCCGAAGTCGCCGAAGAGTTTGTCGAACCACAGCAAGAGGGACCAATCAGTGCACAAGAAGGCAAGTCTCCTTTGATCATCTTGAACCTATGCTTTCGAAATGTTTTAAATATTTTAAATTATGTGCATTGCTATTTACATAAAACCACTAGTTCAAATCTTTAGGAATTAACTACTCCAACTTTGTTATGCCCTCATTTGACATTGATTGCCATGTACCTTTGTCACCCTAGAACTTCCTTTATCTCAATAATGAGATTAATATTAATCTTTGTGAATATTAGAATGGTAGTGAAATGCTTAGTCATGCTATTTAATATATTTAAACTCTTGCAAATGGAAAGTTAAGATTTATTGAGAAAACCTTGTGTTTATGAAATTAGTGGTAATTGTAGTTGCCACTGTGCTTTCAAAATAAAAATAACAATGTGAAAGTTGGTTTAGATTAGGGTGGATGGTTGGTTTGGTTTGGTTTGGTGCAGTTAGCACGAGATCTTGTTAAGTGTATGTTCCACCCTAGTCAATTAAGGACCGACGCTTGTGTTTGTCCAGACTGAGCATTAACCGTACAACCACAAGTCTATATGGGTACGTCCTAGCTGACTAACTTATGATAGTCTAGTTTAGGTGCCACCAGTGGAAAGTGGGTGCCAGGGATGGACTGGTTATTCACAGTGAGGGACAGTGATTTACTGTACTCATATGGCGCAAGAGGGGGCTTCGGTTCGGGCAGTTAGCCTACCTGTGGTGAAACCTCAGCGGGTGGTATCTAGCTAGATTAGAGTAAGGTAAAGGCTTTATGGTATTTTATCCGGGTCTCATGCCAAAGGAAGCGTGTTGACTTTTAGGATAATTTATCTCTTGTGGGTAAAGTTGTACAACCTCTGCAGAGTGTAAAACTATTCGAATAGCCGTGCCCACGGTCAAGGGCGGGCAAGGAATGCATTCACATGGTAGATTTCTGGTTTTGGTTTTAAAATCAAAAGTTTTGTATTCCGAGGGTGGAGGGAACTCTCGGAAGGGAATCCTGGCGGATGGAGCCAGAGAGGGTGGATGGAACCCGCAGTTTAAACTTGACCAATGGTAATTGGTTAGCTAGTGTTGGTAGTTGGAACCTTCACTAGAAAGTTAATTCTGTTAAAACATTTACTTCATTAAATTGATGCCTTCGAAAATAATTAGTAGTATTGGGATTTCAAATATTGCTTTGTGCAAAAGAACCGTATGGCCATCCTTTGTTAAAGCCTTGCATCTATGCATTTTTCCCAAGACTTGCGGAGTACTTTATGTACTCACATGCTACACTTAAAAATAAAATCTCAGAGGAAGTTGAAGCTCAAGAAGGTGACTACGACTACTGCTTCGCTTGTGGCTGCGATGGATTCTTCCCGGAGGACTAGGTTGCGCTTCCCCAGTCAATTGCCTGTGGCGTATTGATGGGTCTTCGTTGGATTTATCTTCTGCTTCCGCTGTGTTTTGTGTGTGTGAGGTCTTGAAACCTCATTTGTAATAAAGAGACCTGTCGGTCTGTACTCTTTACTATTGTAATAAAGCGTTGTTGGTTATGTAATCATTTCTGTTTAACTGTGTGCACTAGCTTTGATCTGGGACTAGTGCAGTAATACACAGAGGGTCCGGGTTTGGTAATCCGGGTCCCGACAGAGATGGTATCAGAGCTAATTTGACTGTAGGACGTGACCTAGTTAGAATGGTCGTTAAAAGAAGAACTTCAAAATTTATTTTATAAAATAAAATTTTAATAATGTGCTATCCTTGTCTTTTCTTGTCTTTCTATTCTTACCTTCGTCATGGCATTCTCCCTTATCTATCTGCTTATTTCCTTTTTGGAATGGTAATTGTATCCCCTTCCCTCTGTAATTTCTATAGATGGATCGATGAGGTTACGTCTAAAAAGCACTTGGAGAATCCTTGGAGACCTAGAGTATATGGAAGACAACAAATTTATGGAAAGTACTCTTGTCGGGAAAGCCATCATAATCAGTGCATGTCAAGATAGGTAATTTGGAGAATTGTTGCTAGAGAGATATATCTTGGATTTATAATTGACAAGATTGAATAATATTCGAGTGAATTGAGAAAAACAAAGGTATATTTGTAGATACCAATTGATTATGAATAAATGTGAAGAAAGTAATACTTGTGGATTGAATAGATCATGGAGAATGAGTACAGTAGTAAGCTTGGTGGAACTAATTAAATCATGGGAAGTGTCTAAATTTTATACCTTGGATTTCTTATCTAGGATTGAAAGGAGCAATTGGATGCAAAACAAGATTTTTGTTGAAGGGATTATTTGTGATTATTGGAGAATTAGTATTAAGAGATTGATCCAGTAAAGAGAGGGATTAAAAGATTAAGAAGTTGAATTGTCATAAACAATTCATGATATCAATTTTGGATGATTTGGTTGAATCATGAAGAGTAGATGAATTTTGTGGAGTTAATTGATTATCAGAGTTTGGTGGACCTATTGATGATAAGTGGATACTAATGGAATTATATAAGATAATACACTTGGATATCTTGGTGGATTAATTTTATCATTGCAAGTGGACTTTGATAGGTCAATTTGAATTGGTGGATTTAGTAGATCAATGTTAGGTAATTGGATTTTAACTAATGGGATTAACTAGGTCATTTAAGGATGTTCAATCTGGAGGATTTAAATTAATTGTGGGAGATAGATTGTTCAATAAGAATTAGTTGAGAGATTGTCCGATAAGAATTAATTGTGGTATTTGAACTCATTCAAATTTGGTGG
The DNA here is from genome assembly GCA_017311315.1 of Dendrocalamus latiflorus. Classification (NCBI taxonomy): domain Eukaryota; kingdom Viridiplantae; phylum Streptophyta; class Magnoliopsida; order Poales; family Poaceae; genus Dendrocalamus; species Dendrocalamus latiflorus. Next base: position 22,334,101 of record CM029623.1, read on the forward strand.
AACCAAAATGATGATTATTAAGAGATTGGTTTTGGTGGACTAATGGATATTAAATTATTGCTTAGATGATCTTAAAACTTATTGAAGGTTGAATTAATATTATTTGATCAGAGTTATGGATCTGTTGGATTAGATCATGATCATAAAACAATTGGTGGAAATCATGAATTACAATGTTATTGGATTATTGGATTCTTGTTAGAAAAATTTCTATGGTTGGTTGTCGATCCAAATTAGAGCAGAGAATAAAAGTTTAAGAGATTATTTGCTGAAATCAATAAGGTGCATTTGTGGTATATGATTTTGGAATCAAGAATTTTTGAAGAGTTGAAATAATTATGTCTTTCTCGGATGAACACTTGCGGAAGTTAAGCCCTATTTGGTGGAATTTTGAATTAATCGTTATGATGAGGGCAAATGAAGTTAATCCAAAGCTTGCAGGCGACTAAAGATGTACCACTCCGATTTGTTGTTGTCTTCTGTATTTCTCAGTTAAAGGAATACTTCGGAGTACCAAAGAACAAGTTAGAATCATGAAGAAGCGATGACTAGTTCTTTAGTTGTAGTACCCAAGTAAAGTCTTACAATTTTAGAACGCTTATATATTACTTATTTGTGTGCTAGATGGACTGTACCAAGCCTAAGTGCACTGTGGTACAGCCATTCTTAAAACTATGTTGATTTCAATAAAAGTTCTTTTGCTAAAGTTGATTGCTTGCTTCTTCCTTGTGTGTTGGCTTGGGATGTGACTTAGTCTCCCTCAATCTCTTACCTTTGCTAATTCCCTCTTACCTTATGCTAACCAAAAACCGCTTCAGATGGTGAACACAAGGAGCAACCCTGACAACAGCCGTGATGCCAACCCTCAGCCAGAGAACAACATTCCGCCACCCCCTCCTCAAGCCCCCAGCTTGGAGCAAATGATGGCCATGCAACTCCATCTTCTCCAGGCCCTAGCTCAAAACCAGGTGCAGCAAGCTCCGCAGGCACCCAACCAAGCTCCTCAGTCTAAGATGGGAGAATTTATGAGGACAAGGCCTCCTACTTTTGCTGGATCCGTAGATCCCATGGAGGCAGATGATTGGATTAAGGATGTGGAGAGGAAGTTGGTCCTAGCCCAGTGCAATGACAATGAAAAGGTGTTGTATGCGGCTCACCAACTCAAAGGGATCGCTGCTAACTGGTGGGAAAATTACCGCGCCGCTCATCAAAATGCACAAGCTATCACATGGGATGAATTTGTGGAGGCATTCCGCACTGCGCATATTCCTACGGGAATAATGGACATGAAGAAAAGAGAATTCTACCAACTGCAGCAAGGAAACCTCAGCGTTTCCGAATACCTGAACAAGTTCACCCGACTGTACCGGTATGTATCCGAAGAGATCACATCAGAGGCAACAAAGATTTGGCGGTTCATGCAAGGACTTGATCCCAACCTCAAGATGCAATTGGTGTCCAAAGATTTTCCGACATTTCAGCACATGATAAATAAGGCCCTTGTCCAGGAAGATGCTCAATATCAATTGCAGGACTCTCGTAAGAGAAAGATGGCTTTTCAGACACAGAGTAATGCAAGCAGTTCAAGGCCTCGAGTAAATCCACCCCAGTTCAACAAAGCTCCAACAGCAACAGGTGCACCAGGAACTCCAGGATCTGCGCCTCGTTCAGAGATGCAAGAACCCCGCATCTTCACCGGAGTTCGACCTCAGAAAAGCAACACCCCAGCCGCAAGAGTGCAATGTTTTCGATGTCACGAGATGGGGCATTATGCAAGCAATTGCCCACAGAAGCCTCAGGTCACCACTCCAATTCCTTTCAACTTGGGAAATACACCAGCGCGAACTCCAGTTGTAGGACAAGGACGGGGAGTATCTCCAACTGCAGGAAAAGCTCCAAGAACTCCGCAATCACAAGAAAGAGGACAAGTTAACCACATCACCACAAAAGGTGCCCCAGGGGCAGAAATCATGCTTGGTAAGTTTCAATTTGGTTCAAAGCAAGAAGCATCTTGAGAACACAGCAAGGAACCAAGAGCTGCGTTTTCCTCTCCTATCTTTTTCCTAGTCCGTCCGAATCTCGGGGACGAGATTCTTTCTAAGGGGGGTAGATTTGTAACATCCTAATTTTCAGAGCCTTTTTGAAGCTTTTAAAATAAAATTCACCATTTGGATTTTTCTGGAATTAATTAAAGCTTAACTGGAATTTTCATTACTTAAAAAGATTTAATATGATTAAATTAAATATTAATATTTGTCAAAAATATTTTATTTGTGTTCCTTGTGTTACAAGGAATTTTTCTGTATTTTCTGGGATTTTTCGGACTTTGTTTGAGCTCAATTTGAAATTTCCAAAAAAAAAACAAATTAGGAGAGAATGAACAGTGCCGCGCGGTACTGTTCATCCGTCTTCTTCCCGCTGGATCCTCCAGCCTGTACATATTTCCTTCCTTTTCCTCTCTCTTCATAACTTTCAATCCGGGCCTTATTTCAATGTCTTCCCAAAAGGAAAGTTGTGCCAAATCACGCAAGGAATCCATCCCAACTGGTCTCCTTCCATTTCGTTCATCCGTTTGCCTCTTATCTCCAATTTTCTGAAATGGACTCTAAACCGAAATCCGCGAATTGGAGTCGGTTTCTACCCTTCCAAGCCTATAAATAGGACCCCTTGGCTTCTCTAAACCCATCCCAAGCCGTGGCAAGTCCCATCAAAGGTCAGGACGCCGTCGGCATCGAGGCCCTTCGGTCTCGAATTTGCTCGTCACGTCTCGAGCTATTCGGTGAGTTTTTCCGTGATCCTTTCACGTCACATTGTGTCATCATGTGCCATCTACCTTCTTGCCAAGTTAATTTGGTTTTGGTGCAGCCAATCTCCCGGAATCGAGTTTTCCCCAATCTAGGTCAAGAGCGCTTCTCGACGTCGATTCGTCATCTCCGGTAAGCTTCAGCCCTTGCCGTAATTTTTCTTAGACTTGCCTCATCGCGTTCTACGCTGTGCTCACTCCCTTTTCCCCAAAAAGCCTCCACAAATTTTCGCCTCCGAACCTCGCCATGGCCGTCAATGGCATCTCGTGTCCCCCATCTACCCGGTGATGTTTCCACCAATCCGTTCGCGTCACTTTGTGCCAAACCATCCCAGGTAGCTACCCTTCAAGTGGTTTTAGATTTCGTTAACTGAGCACCAAGATATTAAGTTTTTCCTTTACCCTTCCCGACGTCGTTCAAACGTAGATTGCGCCGTCTCCGATGGGTTTCTGGCCGAGCCGATAATTTTCCTAACTTCACCAAGCCGTGTTCTAGCCCGTGCTCACCCTACTTCTCCATGTCCTATGCCCGGGTTTTATTCCTCTCTTCTACCCATGTCGTTGTAGCCGCCCGTGCCGTCACCGTACTCCGTTTGGCGTGCCGTCGCTTCCTATGTGTGCCTTAGGTCCCTAGCAACCCATTTTGCTAGTTAGATTCATCTCTTATGCCTCCTCTCGCCAGCGCTAGCCTTCTCGCCAAAAGTACCGTTCTCGGATGAACAGTAACATCTGTGAATTTCAGCATTTTCTCGCCCCGGCAAACTTTAGATCGCTCGTTCTGCTTCGTCCGAACTCCGATCGTCCCGATTCTTCTTCCTAAATTCATTTAAAATTGAGATCTATCTTTTGGTTCTGGTTTTGCAGTTTTTGGAGTTCATTTGAATTTATTTTGTTTGTTTTGTCGTTTCGCGCGTAGAACCCGAAGTCGCCGAAGAGTTTGTCGAACCACAGCAAGAGGGACCAATCAGTGCACAAGATGGCAAGTCTCCTTTGATCATCTTGAACCTATGCTTTCGAAATGTTTTAAATATTTTAAATTATGTGCATTGCTATTTACATAAAACCACTAGTTCAAATCTTTAGGAATTAACTACTCCAACTTTGTTATGCCCTCATTTGACATTGATTGCCATGTACCTTTGTCACCCTAGAACTTCCTTTATCTCAATAATGAGATTAATATTAATCTTTGTGAATATTAGAATGGTAGTGAAATGCTTAGTCATGCTATTTAATATATTTAAACTCTTGCAAATGGGAAGTTAAGATTTATTGAGAAAACCTTGTGTTTATGAAATTAGTGGTAATTGTAGTTGCCACTGTGCTTTCAAAATAAAAATAACAATGTGAAAGTTGGTTTAGATTAGGGTGGATGGTTGGTTTGGTTTGGTGCAGTTAGCACGAGATCTTGTTAAGTGTATGTTCCACCCTAGTCAATTAAGGACCGACGCTTGTGTTTGTCCAGACTGAGCATTAACCGTACAACCACAAGTCTATATGGGTACGTCCTAGCTGACTAACTTATGATAGTCTAGTTTAGGTGCCACCAGTGGAAAGTGGGTGCCAGGGATGGACTGGTTATTCACAGTGAGGGACAGTGATTTACTGTACTCATATGGCGCAAGAGGGGGCTTCAGTTCGGGCAGTTAGCCTACCTGCGGTGAAACCTCAGCGGGTGGTATCTAGCTAGATTAGAGTAAGGTAAAGGCTTTGTGGTATTTTATCCGGGTCTCATGCCAAAGGAAGCGTGTTGACTTTTAGGATAATTTATCTCTTGTGGGTAAAGTTGTACAACCTCTGCAGAGTGTAAAACTATTCGAATAGCCGTGCCCACGGTCAAGGGCGGGCAAGGAATGCATTCACATGGTAGATTTCTGGTTTTGGTTTTAAAATCAAAAGTTTTGTATTCCGAGGGTGGAGGGAACTCTCGGAAGGGAATCCTGGCGGATGGAGCCAGAGAGGGTGGATGGAACCCGCAGTTTAAACTTGACCAATGGTAATTGGTTAGCTAGTGTTGGTAGTTGGAACCTTCACTAGAAAGTTAATTCTGTTAAAACATTTACTTCATTAAATTGATGCCTTCGAAAATAATTAGTAGTATTGGGATTTCAAATATTGCTTTGTGCAAAAGAACCGTATGGCCATCCTTTGTTAAAGCCTTGCATCTATGCATTTTTCCCAAGACTTGCGGAGTACTTTATGTACTCACATGCTACACTTAAAAATAAAATCTCAGAGGAAGTTGAAGCTCAAGAAGGTGACTACGACTACTGCTTCGCTTGTGGCTGCGATGGATTCTTCCCGGAGGACTAGGTTGCGCTTCCCCAGTCAATTGCCTGTGGCGTATTGATGGGTCTTCGTTGGATTTATCTTCTGCTTCCGCTGTATTTTGTGTGTGTGAGGTCTTGAAACCTCATTTGTAATAAAGAGACCTGTCGGTCTGTACTCTTTACTATTGTAATAAAGCGTTGTTGGTTATGTAATCATTTCTGTTTAACTGTGTGCACTAGCTTTGATCTGGGACTAGTGCAGTAATACACAGAGGGTCCGGGTTTGGTAATCCGGGTCCCGACACCGGGTTCCTGTCCCTGGTAACGCTCTGGTGGAGCGCCGCGATAGAGGTGCATGCGCGCGTGTCGTGGGTGCCGCGGCCGTGGACTTCGCACCACAACCCATGGTGCTGGTCGTCGTAATCTCCACGTCCTCTATCATCGCGGCCCCGGCCACGGCCGCGTCCCCAGCCTTGGCGCCCCCGACCGCCACAGCTCGCGGGAGAGCTTTCTTCGGAACCGCCTTCAATGTCGAGGACGTACCGGCCTCGCCGCGACTTCTGCTGGCCGCGCTTGGGCCTATCAGATGGCTCCTTGTACGGGGCGTCTTTGCACTCAGGCGCGACTTTGGACGACTCCTGCTTACGCTTTCCCTTCGAAGGACCGTCCTTCGGTGGATCTTCGGTTTTCGCCGAAGCACCGGCCTGGTTGGTGTCAGAGTCGTCGCCTTGCCTTCGCCGTGCGTCCTCTTCCGCCCTGGCGTATTCCTCCATCTTGTCGAAGAGCTTCGTCACTGTCTTGATTGGCTTCCGTGCGTTGTACTCGGCCATCAGGCCGGGGCAAAGGCCCTGTATGGCTGCATTGACAACGGTGGTTTCGTTAACGTCTTTAACTTGACAACGTATCTTCACGAAGTGTTTGAAGTAGTCCCGGAGCTTCTCCGAAGGTTTCTGCTTCACGGCGAAGAGCTGGTCCGCGTCGACCCGCTCCACATAATTTTCTTGAAAGTTGTTATGAAGGCGGTCGCGGATCTGCTCCCACACGTATATGGAGTTTGGCTCTATGGTAAAATACCAGGAAAGCGCCACTCCTTGCAACGCGAGGGGGAGTCCCTTCGCCTTGGTGCTGTCATCTCCACCCGTGGCCTCGATTGCAGTTTCGTACACGCGCACGAACTCGCGAGGGTCCGTATCGCCTTTGTAGGGCTCGATGACACTGGGGAATTTGAAGTCTTCGGGCCACGCCGCCTGCTGTAGACCTGCCGAAAGCGGGGATTCTGGATCGACACGTCGTAGCGGCACGCGGCTGGATGTGGGGGCATCGCGGCTGTCCGCTCTTTCCGGTGTGGGCTCTGGCGCGACCACTGGCGCGACCTGCTTGCTCCGAGCCTCTTGTATGTCTCGAACAGCCCCGCGAAGACCCCCAGCTCCTGCTGGAACACTTTGAGGGCCGCCAGCAGGGCGCTTTCCACCGTCGGCATGGGCGGGGCCGCCGGCGCGCCCAGCGGACGGGTCGGCACGGGTACGATTGCCTCGCGAGCTCCCGAGCTGCCGGTTGCTCCGTTGTGGCTACCTCCAACCGCCCGGTCCGTGCTGCCGACGAGCGTTGCGGCGAGGGCGGTGAGGTTGGTTGCTGTCGCGTCGGCGGGGTCGATCGTCGTAGCACCGATGACGGGGTTGGTGTCGCAGCGCCAGTGGCGGGGTCGGCCGTCGCAGTGCCAGTGGCGGGGCTGGTCGTCGCAGCGCCAGTGGCGGGGTCGGTCGTCGCAACGTGAGCGTCGACGTCCTCGACCACCGCGCCCGCAACAGCCGATGCCGAAGCCCTGGTGCTCATGCGACGCTCCGACCCAGCCGCCTTCTTCCCCTTCGCCGCCGTCGACGAAGCTTTTTTCGGTGCCATCCTTCTGGTTTTGGGCTTACTCCTGTCCTCCCCACGGACGGCGCCAACTGTTGTGGTTACAGACCAAACAGAGAGAGATGGTAGTGGAGAGTTGGGAGAGAGTGACCGTAATGGCCTGGGTCCTCCCCATGGCCTGTATTCCATATATATGTACACATGGGGAGTGCTTTTACAATTATTCCCTTACATCTGATTATCCCCTTCAGGGGCACTTACGTCATTACACATGGCCTATTCTGGGCCTTATAACCTTCTACCAGGCCTGCTGGGTTTAGGTGGGGGCCACCCCTACAACATATAGCCTACATAATTTTAGCCTAACCTGGAGTAATAATCCACTGGTCCAACTCTGGTAGCCCAGATGTTTTCAATGATTCAGTCCACTTCTCACCAGCCTCGCCAGTTAGCCACTCAGTGACTCGGCTCATTCATTGCATTGCCCTTGCGGAAAGACAACCTTAGGCCCGCAGCCAGCCAAAGCCTAACTGCAAACCCTACCTCAGTACCTCTTACTCGCAAACTCGCATGGATTGCCCTTGTGTCGCACAAGCGTCGCCCCCTCTCGCACGCATGCCGTCCTGCGTCACGCCCAGCTCTCCAACTACATCTGCCCCTCCCGGCCACCTCCCACGCCACATCACCACCCTCCCTGCGCCGTCCTCCTCCCGGCAGCCCCACTCCCTACGCCACCCTTTTCTACGTAGCTATGCACCCCCGCCCTGGCTCCCTACATCGCCCCAATCTAAAGCCTTCGAGCTCTCAAAACTTGGCACCAATCTAAAGCCAAAGAGAGTTTGAAAAGGATAGAAAAAGCCAAGTTCATGCTTGATCTCCGCATCCACCACTGCTGACACAATGTTTCTCACAAGGTAATTGAAATTATCTCCTAGGAAAGCTTCAATTTTTCTATCTAGATTCGATCTGTGGATGTGTTAGGCGATGGAGGGGTTGATTTTCTTGGGTGGTTTTTGTGTGTGGGGGGGTAGGTGTCACATCCCCTTGGAGGAGATCCGAATCGAAGGTGGAAAGTATAAATCTGGAATGAGTAAAGGGGAAAAATCGGGAGAGCAGCTAAGCGAAACTAGGAATAAAAGCTAGGGCTACAGTAGAATTGGTAATGAAGGTGAATATCTTCTCATTCCCTCGTAGAAAAGTTTATATACCAGTACATAATATAGCATTAAGACTAAGAAGTGATTACTGTAATTACATCCAGATTAACTGAACATTAAGCATTAAACATAGTGAGATCATTCAATAACTAAACCAGCTATTGCCAGAAGTAATGTGAGACGTTGATCTCCCACCATTGGAGTAAAATCACATCCTAGCCGTCAGTTGCAGTTGGTCTGAAGCGTAATGAAACGTTTTCTTTAGACTTCGGTCCCTTCTTCTATTCTTTAGCTATTGCCAGTTCTGACATTTCCCTCCCCTCAAAACCATACTTGTCCTCAAGTATTCTCTTCTGGAAACCAAGACCTAATAGTCTGAGAAAAGAATTCTGGAAACGTGCCTTTGATGAAATCGGCGTCTTCCCAAGTTGCATCTTCTGGAGGCAAATTGACCCACTAAACTAACCACTGCGTTACCAATTTATCTCGGTGGGGTAAAGCTCTGGTTTCCAACACAGCAGCTGGCTCAGTTTTGATCTTCCCGTCTATACTGACAAGAGGTAAATCTGGACTGGGGATGGCAGTAGGACCACAATGCCTTTTGAGTTGGCTAACATGAAAAACTGGATGAATGCCTACTCCTTCTGGCAACAACAGTTTATAAGCAACATTACCAACCTTTTGCATCACACGGAAAGGCCCATAAAATCTACTTGTAAGTTTTAAAACATTCTTTAGTCCGAAGGCTGTAGCTCTATAAGGTTGCAACTTTAGATAAACCATGTCACCAACTTCAAATTGCCTCTAACAGCGATTCAAATCTGCATATTTCTTCATCCTAGCTTGTGCTTGAGCAAGATTCTCCTTGAGTCTCTTTAACATAATCTGTTTCTCCTGCATAAAGCTCCTAACCTCTTCTTCCCTTGGTCCCGGGACAGCCACCTCATTAATCATGGGGGCTGGAAATCCATACAAAGCTTGGAAGGGAGATACCTTGAGTGAAGTGTGGAAAGTGGTATTACACCACCATTCTGCAAGAGCAAGCCAAGAAACCCATTTCTTTGGTTCATAGAAATCCATGCACCTGAGATAAGTCTCCATGCACTGATTGACTCGCTCGGTTTGCCCATCCGTTTGCGGATGGTCTGCCGTACTGAATCTTAATTCAACCTTTAAAGCCTTGAATAACTCTTGCCAAAGTTTTCTTGTGAAAATCCTATGTCTGTCAGTTACAATGGCCAAAGGAAACCCATGCAGCTTAAAGACATTATCAATAAAGGCTTGAGTGATAAATTGTACTGAATATGGGTGCATCAAGGGAATGAAATGCGCATATTTAGTAAACTTGTCTACAACAACCAAAATGACCTCATACCCTTTTGATTTTGGCATTCCCTCTATAAAGTCCATGGAAATATGAGTCCAAGGCATATCAGGAATGGGTAAGGGTTCCAAAAGTCCCGGGTAGTGACAATGTTCAGACTTCGATCTTTGACAGATGGCACAGTTTTGAACAAAAGTTTGAACCTCCTTCTTTAACCCCGGCCAATAAAACAAACTTTTAACTCTATGGTAAGTGGCTACCATACCTGAATGCCCTCCCATAGCCGAGGAATGGAATGAGTTAATAATGTTCTGCCTCAATTCAGAATCACTACCCACATAGATTCTCCCTTTGTACCTTATCACTTCTGAGTGAAGTGTAAACTCGGGCTGCTGCTCTGGAGCCAATGTGAGCTGTTCTAGTAGTTCCTTGCAGTGAGAGTCAGCCGAGTAGCTGTGTTCAATGGTCTCAATCCAAGCTATAATAGCTATAGAGATAGCCATAAGATCATAATCCCTTCTGGATAAAGCATCCGCTGCCTTGTTTTCTTTCCCTTTTTTATATTCGATGGTGTAATCAAATTCCAGCAGTCTCAACATAAGTTTGTGTTGAATTCCTTCTCCAATCCTCTGCTCAGCCATAAACTTGAGACTTTGTTGATCGGTCTTGATCACTAGCCTAGTTCCCAAGAAGTAATGTCTCCACCTCTTCAAGGATTCAATTATTGCCAATGCCTCTTTGTCATAGGTGGAAAGGGCTGCAGTTCGAACTCCCAGAGTTTTGCTAAAGTAAGCTATCGGCCTCCCCTTGTGCATCAACACTGCTCCGATTCCTTTAGCGCAGGCATCAGTCTCCAAAGTGAAATGCTCAGAGAAATCAGAAAGAGCCAGGACCGGTGCTGAAGTCAACTGGAGTTTTAACTCCTCAAAAGCCTCATCCTGTGGACTTCCCCAATAGAAACTTTCTTTCCTTAGCATATCATGTAAAGGCCTGCATATCAATCCATAATTCTTGATGAAACGCCTGTAATACCCGGTCATTCCTAAAAAACTCCTCAATTGAGATACATTCTGCGGCTTGGGCCATTCACTAATGGCAGAAATCTTTTTGGGATCAGTAGCTACCCGTGCTTTAGATATAACATGGCCCAAATACTCCACATGTGCTGCAGCAATCACACATTTGCTGATATTGGCATATAGTTTCTGTTGTCTCAAGATTTCCAATACAATAGTGAGGTGCTGTATATGATCCTTTTCATTTTTGCTATAAACTAGTATGTCATCAAAGAATACCAAGATAAACCTTCTTAAGTATATGGCAAAAATGGTATTCATTAGTGATTGAAAAGTTGCTGGAGCATTAGTGAGTCCAAAATGCATGACTAGATATTCAAAGTGTCCCAAATAGGTTCTAAAGGCCGTCTTACCTATATCTTCTAGCTTCATCCGTATTTGGTGATAGCCTGATTTCAGATCCAACTTACTAAATATGGTTGCTCCATTCAGCTCATCAAGTAAGTCCTCAATCACCGGAATTGGGTACTTGTTCTTGACTGTCTATGCATTCAACTTTATGTAATCTATACAAAGCCTCCAAGAGCCGTCCTTCTTCTTGACTAGGATGGCTGGAGAAGCATAGGGACTTGAGCTAGGTCTAATAACCGAGGACTCCAATAACTTGTGAATCTGCTGCTCCATTTCTGCCTTCAACTGGTGGAGAACTCTATAGGGCCGGATGTTGGGAGGGTCAACCCCATCTTTTATAGGTATTGTGTGATCACACTCTCTCACAAGTGGCAGGCCTTGGGGATCTTGGAACACATCCTAGAAGGAGTCCAGAAGAGGCTGAAATAAAAGATTCACGGGTGAACCTTCTTCTTGAGATTTAGATGGCTGATAGTCGATCACACACCCACAAATACCCTTCATAGTCCGCTTATCCCCTCTTTTTTGGCTTAGTACCCTGACCCAAGTTGCCGGCCTATAGTCCTCAAAGACCACCTCATTGACACCATTCTTCACAATAGTTAACTTCCTTGTTTTCAGATCCAGACTGACTGGGCTGTGTTGATATAACCAGTCACAACCCAAAACTATATCATATCCCTTTAGCGGTAACACCTTGAAAGAGTTGTTAAACATCTCTTCCCTAACACAATAATCTAGATCAGCTATGTAAGAACCTGTTAATAAGGTCCCTCCCCCAGCTACAGTGACCTTCTGTAAGGGAATTATGTGGATCTTGCAAGTAGTTTGAGTTGCAAATGTCAGATCAATGAAAGTGTGTGTACTCCCACTATCCACCAATGCCGCTCCTTTCTTGCCCCCAATATTCACTTCTAGCGTGTTAGTTGTTACTCCCATTAGCCCTTGAATAGCCTGAAGGGAAATCTGCATCAGTTGCCCTTCTGAATTTGATTGGTTTGCAGGCTTTTCCACATTATCAGATTGTTCTTCTTCCTGTTTAGGTTCTATTGTATTAGCTTCCTCACTCTCCCCTGCCATTAAATTCATTTGTTGATACTGTTTACACTTATGCCCCAAGAACAATTTGCCACCACAAAATCTGCAGACCCCAGGGGTGAATGGCTTAAGTATACTCTCCTTCTTCTGAGCCGTAGCTTCAATAGTAGGCTTATTCCTTGCAGCAATGGTGAAACTTTTGTTTTGGCCAGACATAGTATTGTGAGTATTCCTCTTGGCCACTGCCCCAGCTCCCTTCTCCATGTCTTTAGCCATCCAGTATGCTTCACACAGGTTTTGTGGCTTCAAAGGTTTGAGATAGTGCTTAATATCATTCCTCAACCCATTTACAAAGCACTTGACAAAGAACTGAGGATTCTGATGTGGGTTCTCACTCTTATAAACAGCCATAAGCTCCTTAAATCGATCTATGTAATCCGAGACACTTAGGTTGTACTGCTTCACCGAGTGGAAACTTTCCAATACCTCATACCCACTGTGTTGAGCAAAGCGATCACAAACCATTGCACAAAAGTCAGGCCACGGTGGAGGGTTCCAAAGCAACCCAGTACTTCTTAACCATCTGTCAGCCCTTCCAACCATGTATATTTGTGCTAGATCGAACTTGGCTTCATCAAGAACATTTGCCATAGCGAAGTACGTCTCACTTTGCCGAATCCACTCCAGAGGTTCTCCTCCATCAAATTTAGGGAAATCAAGATTGGGGCCTTTGGCAATGGACTTATAGAAACTATGGACCCTATCATTACTGGGATTGGGGTTCCACTGTTTGGCATGATACTGAGACTGGGGTTGATTCAAATAGTCTTTAGGATTCATACGCCACTGGCTAACCAAGTCATGACCACGATTGGGGTTCACGTTATTCAAGGTAGGAGAGGCAACAAAAACTTGTGGCAGCTGATTCTGACCCCATCCATTTGGTACTGCAGAATAACCAGTAGAGGGAGAAGTGAAGTTACCTTCATGTGTTCCCAGCAATTGAACTCCCTGTGTGCTGTTGATGTTGATCTGCCCCATGTCTTCCATTCTCCTTGTCATGTCCATCTCCAGCTCACCCGTTTGAACCAGGTCTTGCAAGTTTCTTGGTTCTTCTACCGGTCTTAAGTTGGATGCTCCTCTGCCCGTGGTCTGCTCAATTACTCTCACCTAGGAGTTGACTAGACCTTGCAGTAATGACTCCATCTGGTTCATCTGCTCTTGCATACCCATTACTTACTTCTGTAAGTCTCCCATCTGACGTTGTACCACGTCTGCCTTGTAGCTGGCCTCCATCGCCTCTTGCCTCGGCTTCGTTCCTCGGCATGGATTTAGTCATCCACTACCCAGATCGATGCAAGGCTTAGGGATTTTACCGCGGAATAAATCTGGAACCCTCACCGCACACCAATCCTTGCCACCGCCACAGCCGGGTAAGATCAGGGATTTTACGGAGAACCCAAAGTTCCCTAACCCAATCGCCCGACTCCTTCTGCCAAGGATTCGAAAGGCTCTGATACCAATTTGTCAAATCCCCTTGGAGGAGATCCGAATCGAAGGTGGAAAGTATAAATCTGGAATGAGTAAAGGGGAAAAATCGGGAGAGCAGCTAAGCGAAACTAGGAATAAAAGCTAGGGCTACAGTAGAATTGGTAATGACGGCGAATATCTTCTCATTCCCCCGTAGAAAAGTTTATATACCAGTACATAATCCAGCATTAAGACTAAGAAGTGATTACTGTAATTACATCCAGATTAACTGAACATTAAGCATTAAACATAGTGAGATCATTCAATAACTAAACCAGCTATTGCCAGAAGTAATGTGAGACGTTGATCTCCCGCCATTGGAGTAAAATCACATCCTAGCCGTCAGTTGCAGTTGGTCTGAAGCATAATGAAACGTTTTCTTCAGACTTCGGTCCCTTCTTCAGTTCTTTAGCTATTGCCAGTTCTGACAGTAGGATGGAGTACGCCATGGGGTGAATGCCTTCTCATCAAAGGGGTGGCTGTTCCATGTCGAGTATGCCATTGAGGCTATCAAGGTGAGATTTCTTTATTCTTTTTGTGTCTTAGATCAAATCTGAACTGTAGGCATGATGTGATGTCAAGGTGTGTGAGGTTAGTGTGGAGAAAGGTGCTAGATTTGTGGTGTTTTGGAGTGTGATTTGGGCGCAAATCTGAACCTTGGGTGGTTGGATTTTTAGGATGGAAGTGTGGATCTCTGAATTTTTTGTTGGAATTTGTTGTGAGGCCATAGCCTTTAGCTGAGATGTGATGTACTACTATTTTTACTTGCCAATTTGATTGTTCCATGCTGCATGTAAGTACTGCTTATGATGCTGATCCAACTGCTATGGATTGCAGTTGGGGTCCATTGCGATCGGGTTGAAGAACAAGGATGGTGTTGTCCTTGCTATTGAGAAACATGTGACCCCACCACTGTTAGCAATTTCATCTTTACTTATTACTTCATTTCATACGGTGAAATGATTGCTCAATTGTATGGCTGCAGACTGTGCATTTGGATATTTAGTTGCAAGCATTGCTGATTGAACTTATTTATGATTAATTTCCTTTTATCTGAGTGATGTTTGAAATTGAATTATCATGGTTGTCCATGCAACAGAAAACTTATCCTTAGGTAGGTTCGCATACATAGGTAGGGATGATCCTTTTTAGACATCTATGCTGCTAGTGGTGTTGCTCCTTGAAAACTTGTAGTTTGCATTTTTCTCAAGATTTTTTGTTCTAGGTTCCATCTTACAAGAGGATGTAGATACTGTTGTTACAGTATCTAGTCTCTACATTATTCATTTTTATGGTTTGGTGATAGAACCAGTTTTCGGTCCGTGTTACTCAAGTTTATGCAAGTATTTCACATGACAACGCCTGGAATCAATTAATTCACATATACTTATATTACTTTTGAATTTAAAAATAAATAAAAAAGAAGATAGTACTGTTTAACTATAGGTGTACCATGTAGGACTATACGAGCATTTTTTCCATTGATGTATGGTTGTTCATTACCTTTCAACAAATAACCCAGCTTATTTTTTTCTCGTCTTAACTTACCTTTTTGGGTCATTGGTAATCTGCACTACTACAGAAAACCACATTACAGACGGTTCAGAAACGTCATCACAGACGGTTTTCTGAACCGTCTGAATTTATGGGTCAGTGATAATCCAAGGTTATCACAGACGGTTTTAAAACCATCTGTGATTATCACATATCACAGACGGTTTTTAAGTAAAAACCGTCTGTGATATATGATTATCATAGACGGTTTTTAATGAAAAACCGTCTGTGATACATATCACAGACGGTTTTTACTTAAAAACCGTCTGTGATATTCCTTCCTCCAAATTCTAAATCTATTTCTGTTTATTGGCTAGCCTCAGGAAATGCTAGCCATGCCCTCTGAAACAAGCAGATAATCACAGACATAAAACATACAATTCACACATCTCATTTCATTTCAGATACATTTCACATCTAAATTCATTTCACAGACATAAAACATCCAATTGACAACGCACTTCATTTGATCACAAACATAAAGCATCCATTTCGCAAATCAATTAATTGAATTGAAATAAAATATCCATTAACAAATACACAATTACAAAAGATCTACACTGCATTTGCACTTAAAAAAAGTTCGTTGATTATGTATCTATGGTGCGGAGTGGAACCGGCCTTCTGGCTTTATGACTTGAGTCAGCAAAAAGTACGCCAACTCTGCTCGAATCCGTCCAAGATCAGGCTGTTTCAATGGAATTGACGAGATGTACGCAGTCTGTCGATACGAATATCAATGTGCGTATATATGTAACGTGATAAGTATGAAGTAATTATGGGAAGATTGATAAACCTTGGAATTGGTGATCCTCGAGGAATCGAGGAGTAGTTCCATATGTTGGCAAACGTAGTATCCACATGTGTTGCCCGGCTGCTGCTGGTAGAGCTGGGACTTGGGCCGTGCTTTTTTGGGCCAGCCCGAAGCTCGGGCGGCCCGGCACGGCCCAAACACGGCACGACACGACATGTGGCGGGCCGTGCCGGCCTGGCACGAACGGCGGGACGTGCCGGGCCTGGAAAACCGGCACGGTGGGCGGCACGGCACGGCGATTCGTGCCGTGCTCGGGCCGGCACGGCACGGCGGGCCTCTGGCGGCACGGTGGGCCTGGGCGGCACGGCGGCACGGAGAGGTCGGCGTCGAGCTTGGAGATTGGAGAAGATGAAGGCGCAGAACATGAGTACATGACACAATGACACAACAACTAACACAAAGCAAGCATACACACTGAGTCACTGACATTAACACACATGCAAGCATACACACTAACACTGTACCACACATGACCACCGTCACCCGTCGGGAACTCGGGATCTTGCTGTGCCGCCGCCGCAACGCCGTCGCTCGGGGAGGAGGGAGGCGCCGGGTGAGGAGGGAGGCGGCCGGGCCGCCGGGGGTGGTTGGGGAAGGCCGAAGGAGCCGGGCGGCGGGCGCGGCCGCGTGGGAGGGAGGCCGGGAGGGGGTGGTGCCGCGGTCGCGGTGGGGGAGGCCGGGAGGGGGAGGAGGCGGGCGAAGGCCGAACCGCCAAAGGAGCGGCGGGGGAGGGGGCGGAGGCGCTGGCGGAGGGGGCGAAGGGGGAGGCCGGAAGGGGCGGCGGGGGAGCGGCGGGGGATGGGGCGGTGGGGGAGCCGGGTGCGGTGGAGGAGGCCGGAAGGGGGCGGCGGGGGAGGGGGCGGCGGTGGAGGGGGAGGGGGCGGCCGGGGAAGGGGCGGCGGGGGAGGGGGGAGCCGTAGAGCGGGAGGCGGCGGGGGAAGCGGCGAGGGAGGGGGAGCCGGCCAGCCGGGGGAGGCCGAGGGAGGGAGGGAGCGGTGGGGGGGCTGAGGGAGGGAGGGGCCGGCGGCGGAGGGGGAAGCCGCGCGTGGGAGGAGAGGGACTGAGGGAGAGGGAGAGGAAGAGTCCGGACTCCGGACTCCAGAGAGGGAGGGAGGGAGTACCGAGGGAGGGCTGGAGGCTCCTTTTGACCGGTCCGTAGAGGTAGAGGGACGGCCGGACGGGCTCACGCCTCACGGGCAGCACAGTAGAGCCGCAGAGGGAGCTGCGACGTGGCAGCAATGGAAAGGATGGCCAGTCCGTCGGTGGGAAAAAAGATAGACAGAGAGTTGAACATTTGGACTTTGAACAGATGTTCATCTAACTTTGGCAGATAACGTTCGCAGACAAGAGACAACGTTCATCTAACTTTGGCAGATAACGTTCGGCAGATAACGTTCGATTTTATAGTTATAAATGCACTCCCTCCGCCAGCGGCCAGCATCACGGATTCTATAATCACATAACTTCATTCTTCACTCTCTCCGGTCTCCGCTCTGCAATTTCTTCCCAGCAACACAGAGAGCTCCATTTCTTCACTCTGCTTCATATTTCTTCACCGAGCTTCTTATTTATTTCTTCTCATTTCACAAGTTTATTTCCTATATTTTCTGCATTTATAATCTTTATTTATTTATTACTTCTAATTTCGCAAGCACATTTATTGTATTTATATTTCTTATTTATTAATTAATCACCATGTTACCAAGAAGCCGCGGTTCCAGGGAGCAATCAAGCAGTATGCAAAGAAATCGAAGCTCGAAAAGGACAGCAGGACGACTTAGTGTAAGCTCTCGCCGTCGCTCCCCTAGTCCTCCTCCGACCCCCATTGATGCTCGTCGGCTCTCGCCAAGCATGGGAGACTACGGCATGGATGACCGTCATATGGACGATACAGAGGGCTATGAGGAGTACCAGGGCGCAACGGGCACACCAGAATTCTCTCCACCGTCCACGGACGCCAACATTGGCGGATCTGCACGAAGGGCGGAATGCTGGAAGCATATGACCTGGAGCCAGGAAATCCGAGATGGTGAAACGGTAGATATCGCAACTTGTAATTATTGCAATGCTAAATTAAGTGCTCGTACAGCTGTAGGGACAGGACATTTGAACCGCCACTACAAAGCATGCTTACGCAAGATGGCAGCACAGGGCCGAGGAGGAGGAGTACAAACACAGCTAAACTTCGAGGCCGATGGCTCTGTAAGTACTTGGGTGTACAACCCGCTTAATGCACGGGAGAAAATTGCTAGATATATAGTTTCAGAAGATCAGCCGATTAGGATGGGTGAAAGCCGCACGTTCGAAAGAATGATCCAACGCGGCTTTTGCCCACAGTACCAACATGTTAGTAGGAGGACTACTACATCCGATATTTTACGGATGTATCAAAAAGAACTGGTAGAGTTAAAACAACAATTCCAACAAGTTCAATATTCGTTTGCCATAACCTCCGATATTTGGACATCATCCCACCAAAGAAGTGCATACCTTAGTGTTGTAGCTCATTATTTAGATGATAATTATAAACTAAACAAAAGAGTCATAGGATTTAAACTAATAAATGAATCGCACACGGGAGAGGCAATTGCGGAGCGTATATTATATGTACTTGATGATTTTAAGATAGATAATAAAATTGCTTCTATAACTCTAGATAACGCATCGGCAAACACAACGGCTATGAACATCCTCACCCCAAGATTACAAACATATATTGGTGGTTATGTCCTCCACCAGAGATGTGTATGCCATATCTTGAATCTTGTTGTTCAAGATGGCATGCAAGTAATTGGTCCATATCTGAACAGTATCCGTGATGCTATTCGTTACCTCGCAAGTTCTCCACAAGTGGTAGCTAGGTTCGCGGAGTACTGTACAGCTAATGGGAAAGAGCCAAGAAAATTTGGCCTTGACATGAAGGTGAGGTGGAACTCAACATATATCATGCTAAAAAAGATACAAGGTTACGAAAATATCATATCCGTTTTTGTCAATGCTAACTGTCAAAATAATGAATTGCTAGTTACTAATTCAGATTGGCAGGTTGCTAGTCATTTTCGAGAGTTTTTAAAACTTTTTTATAAAGCAACAAAGGTTTTATGATAGGTGAATGTCTTGGCTTAGATTTTTCAGAAGCTTTCGAACATGTCAAACAAGAGCTTTTTCGTGTTTTTCGTTTGTATCATGATAAGTTTGCCAGCAGCGGAAGATCGGAGGCCTCACAGCAGACGCAACAGGGGAAGACAAGCTTCAGACACTTGTGGAAGAAACTAAAGGGCAAGTCTACTTCTTCGTCCTCTCAGTCTCAGGCATCCTCCAAGTGGAATTCTATCTCGGAGTTGAACCACTATTTGGAGCATGATTTTGTAAACATTGATCCTGATCTTACTGATGGATACAAGATAGACTTGCTCGAGTGGTGGAAGAACAACAAGCAGATCTTTCCTGTGCTGTCACATTTCGCACAGGATGTTCTCCTGGTGCCAGTGTCCACTGTCTCTTCAGAAGCGACGTTCAGTACGGTAGGGAGAATAATAGAAGAGAGAAGATCATCCCTTACGCCCAGGATGGTGGAGGCAATCACATGTGCCAAAGACTGGGAATTAGCCAAAGAGCGGGAACAACATTAACTGGAGGATCCCGAAATCGTACAAGCGTATGCTGACCTAGACATTGCCGAGTAGATATTATCTACGCATGTTGTAATATTTTGTATATACATATATTGTTACTGTACTATTTTCCTTACTCGGGAAACCCCACTCTGGGGCGTAAGGTTTTTAACGAGGCAGTAACATTATATTTCTAAAATATTAAAGAAATTTCACTTTTTCCTGAAATATTTATGTTGTTGCGTGCCTATGTTTTTATGCAATTAATTTAATTTCAACTAGTTTTAAATGAGGTGGGTACGAGAGAAAGGAAGATGACGACCGTCGCCACCGCGTTCGCGTATAGTAATTTCGGGCTGGGCTTGGGCTGGCACGGCACGAACGCTAGCACGGTGGGCTTTGGGCCAGGCTTGGGCCTGGCCGGAGACGACGTGGGCTAGCACGGCACGGCACGGCGAGATGACTGGGCCGAGCCGGCACGGCACGAAGCGGCACGAAGCACGATGGGCCCGGGCCGTGCCGGCACGGCATGGCCCAAGTCCCAGCTCTAGCTGCTGGTGGCACTGCAAAAAATGGAATGTGTTAGTTCAAGAGGCTGTTGCATAGGAGTAATTAATGTGAAATAGTGAATACCTTAAAATCTCGAGCATGTGTCAGCAGGCCTTTGGCCCCGCGCTTCGAGTCACCTCCCATTTGAATGTACATCGCGAACGCCCTACGTGATTCGAAAAAGTTAACCTTAGTCATTCGGAAGGAAAGAAAGAGTACAATATAGGTATGTATGGAGAATATGTACTTACCTATCGATTACTTGGCTGCCAACTATGAAGTCCATTTTATTCCTACTTAGGGAATCAAGGTAATATACCTTGTTCCATTTTGGTACAATTACTATTAAAATCCAATGAAAGTTCTGATGGAAGGGCATAAGTACATATTCCTTATTGAGGCAACCCATCAGTCCTGCTGCAATGTACCTCTCGACGAGGGTTGTATCCCGGTCGATGGTATCCTTGGCGACCAAGTGTGGATCCAAGAAACCAGTCGATGAGTTGGATAATCTAGCTTTAGTCAGCATGTATCTATATATATACACACGAAAGCAACAAATTAGATATGACATTTATCGGTATGACATGAACAGAGACTGTGATTGTACACACTTACAGCGTCCAGCATCGAATGATTGAGACGTCGAGAGCGTTGAGCGTGAACAGATCGAATAAATCCTCAAAGGCGACCACGAACATACACTCTTGAAGACTGTGGTGGAAATCATCCGACGTGAATTTGACAGTGATACTTGAGGTCCGTTCTCCCTCTGGCTTATTGGACTGCTGCATATACCACGTGTGCAATTGTATGCAACTATATGCTAGGCGTTCGAGGGCTTTTTGCTCGAGCAACGGCTCGCCAAGCACGAATATGCGGGCCAAAGGTAGGTACGGTATATCATCATTGGTCTTCTTTGCTTTGCCCTTGCTGGCCTTGCTGCCTCGGCTATATTTCGACTTCACGGTAGTCGACTTTAAAGGTAGCAGCGGTGCAAGTTGCTCTGGCGAGAATAGCACCCGTGGAGATAGCACCGGTGCAGTTTCGGGTGGTGGAACCAATTGGTCTTGTAATGGAGATGGCACCGGTGCAGTTTCCGGTGGTGGAACCGATTGGTCTTGTAATGGAGATGGCACCGGTGCAGTTACCGGTGGTGGAACCGACTGGTCTTGTAATGGAGATGGCACCAGTGCATGTTGCTCTGGTCCTGCCACCGGTGAAGAAGCCTCCAGGGAGATGTCGCTTTTGGGCCACTGGATGAATGTTCCAATGGCCTGTCCTAGAGTCATGATCTCGTCGTTGGGGGGCTTTGGTAGTGGGACCACCTTAAAATTGACATGCACACCATCCACATTAACTTTGGCGAAGCCTGACGCTAAAGTTTGACCGTGCACCATGGCCCCGATACCAGACGAATATGCCTGGCCCCAAGCAGCGTACAAGGGAACGGAGCCATATCTCACTTGGAGCCTGCACTTCGTAGGCTCCTACATAACGATACAAAATTAGCTACTCGAATAGGCCTATCAATGGAGCAAGCGTTCGAGAGGTAATAATTATTACCAGGATGTCGTCCACAGGAAATTTGGCCTGGGTTTTCGTCGGATTGGACGCGCAGCTACTCAGACAGTTGTGCGGGCTAGCTAGCACAGGAGCGGCGGTAGCGGCCTGCTGACTTTCTGTTTGTTTCCGCACCTCATCTCTGATTACATAAGCCAGCTCACCCATTAGCTCCTCTCTAAGAGATTCCTTGATCTCTTCTCGTAGCTGTGCGTCACGCTCGGCTTTGTTTCTCTTCCTACGCCGATACATTCCGGAGTCATCTTGGAAACCATGTTTCCAAGGAACGTAAAGCCCAAGGTCTCTCGTACGACCCGGGTGCTCCTTGTTTCCCAGGGCCACGGAGAGCATATCATTCTCCCTTGTTCCCTGGAATGATCCCAGGGTAGATTCAAAACTCAGCTCTTCCTGCAAGAGCACGACATGTCATTTCAATTCGTACGAAGTTGTGGAGTCATTACAAGCTACGTAGTTCAATCGATATCTTACCAGGCGCTGGGACACTTGCTGGTCTGCAGGGTTTCGAAAGGAGATGTCCCCCGATGTCGTTGTAAATGACCTTGCTCTAATCCAATTTCGAGCGCGGTCATCCGGGATATTGGAAAATGGCGGGGCGATGTCCTGTGCAGCTGCCAGGTCATCCTCCTTCCTCCACTGCGGTATTTTACCCGCATACCCAGCTGTGCCAAGTCTATGGGGGTGTGTGTTTTTTGCCTGGAGGGCCTTGTGCGCCGTACTTGTACTTTTGAAATCCTCGGACGTCTTCATCGCCTTGAACTCTTCCCATTGTGGTTCCAGGAATGGGTATTTATGAAAAGGCGTTTCGTCCGTCTCCACGTATTTCCTGACAAGCGTGCTCTTGAAGTTCTTCCATGCTTTGCACGCCGCTAGGTAGGTTTGTCGTTGCACAGCGTATAGGTGTTCTTCTGGGAACTCGAACGATGCCAAAATTTCGGTCCACAGCTCACGTTTCCGAGTGTCAGGCACGTTCTTCCACGAATTGTATGTGATCTCAATTCGTTCTCGTGCAACTATTCTGACCATGCTTCGGAATGCGTTTACTGCTTTCTAAGGAAGGATAGGGATCCCAGATGCATCCACCGCTGTGATGGTCTGTCGGCCCTTAGGCTTCTTCGATAGCCCTCTTCCTTGGCGTCTTGATGTTGGAGCGAACGCCTCCGGTGATGGTGTTGAAGAATGCGCGGGTGACATGTTGCTCATTTTGTGGGTCTATTAGGATAAGATGAGAAAGTGTCATACCATAAGATAAGAAAGTGCAATATCTATCTATTTCGCTCAATATTGGCTATATATACATATATAATGGTAGCAACAAGCAACAAGCAACAAGCATCAATAATAGAATCAATAACAGCAATATGAAGCAACTAGCAATATGAAGCAACAAGCTCTCAAAGTTTGAATTGATTAATTTGTGCTCTCAAATTGTAGGGTTGCACAAGATTGATCTTGGCCGTCCCGCTACTGAATCATATACTATATACTAACACAACAAGCAATGTAATATGTACTAATGTAAACTAAGCAACTGCAGTAAACAATGTACCAATGTAGTATGTACCAAATAGCAAATTAAACTAAGCAACTGTAGTAAACATTGTACCAATGTAGTATGTACCAAATAGCAAATTAAACTAAGCAACTGTAGTAAACATTGTACCAATGTAGTATGTACCAAATAGCAAATTAAACTAAGCAACTGCAGTAAACAATGTACCAATGTAGTATGTACCAAATAGCAAATTAAACTAAGCTACTGCAGTTAACAATGTACCAATGTAGTATGTACCAAATAGCAAATTAAACTAAGCTACTACAGTAAACAATGTACCAATCTAGTAAAATAGCAAATTAAACTAAGCTACTGCAGTTAACAATGTACCAATGTAGTATGTACCAAATAGCAAATTAAACTAAGCTACTGCAGTAAACAATGTACCAATGTAATATGTACCAAATAGCAAACTAATTAAGCTACTGCAGTAAACAATGCTCACAATGCTCAAAACCCTAGTCCATCACAGAAACTGCTCACAATACTCAAAACCCTAGTCCATCACAGAAAGTGCTCACAATGCAGACGGTAATCGAGGGGAGGTGGCCGGCGAGGGGCTCGGAGGAGGCGGCCGGCGACGGGCTTGACGAGGGGCTTGGGGGAGGCGGACGGCGACGGGCTCGACGAGGGGCTTGGGGGAGGCGGACGGCGACGGGCTCGGGGGAGGCGGCCGGCGACGGGCTCGACGAAGGCGGGCGGCAACGGGCTCGGGGACGGCGGCGGCGACGAGCTCGGGAAGGCGGCCGGCGAGGGCTCGGGGAGGCGGAGGCGACGACGGGCTCAGGATTTAATTAGATCTAGATCGAATAACTGCGCAGCGCACACGAAAAACCCTAGCCAGTGGGTATATATAGGGAGGTTATCACAGACGGTTCTAAACTTAGAACCGTCTGTGATGAATATCACAGACGGTTCTAAGTTTATAACCATCTGTGATAGTTATACTATCACAGACGATTTTAAACTTAGAACCATCTGTGATATTGATATCACAGACGGTTCTAAGTTCAGAACCGTCTGTGATAAACCTTTGCGACTGTAGTTATTAAGACAACACCAATAACCACAGCTGCATTCATATCAACCACCAAACAGCTGCATTCATATACAACACCAACCAGCTGCATTCATATACAACACCAACCAGCTGCATTCACACAGTGTATTTCTTGATACATTTTGTCATTCTCAAATACATCACACTGCAGCATTGTTCTATACATAAATGCATGCCAATTCACATGTACATCACACATATACATCACATATACATAAATGCCAATACACATATACATTTTCACATATGCATTTTGTCACACATTTTCACATATATATCTCAAAATTGACTACATCAGACATTTTCACATATACATCTCAAAATTGTCACACATTTTCACATATACATTCTTATTGTACTTGCTTATTTTCTTTAAAAATTAGCCCTTCATCATGATCAATGCGTACGTAACTAGTTTCGTCACGTTGTTCATCGTCTACCCTTATGCCATTTCCAAAAGGAGGTAACTCGTCAAATTGATTGTATTCCTCCTCGTCCACTACATTCACCACTCCAACAATTCTCCTTTTTCCATGAAGAACTACATGGCGTTTCTTATTTGCCGGGTCGGTTACATAGAAAACTTGAACAACTTGATTGACGAGTACGAATGGTTCGTCTTTATACCCGACACATTGGAGGTCCACGGTCGTGACACCATACTTGTCAACCTTCACCTGTGGAAGATGCACCCAACGGCAGCGAAATAACGGGATCTTGAAAACCACATAGTCGAGCTCCCAAATCTCTTCTATGAAGCCATAGTACGAGTTTCTCGACCTATCGGTACTGAATGCATCTATGCGGACACCGCTATTCTGGTTAGTGCTCTTGACATCCTGAGACTGCGTATAGAATGTGTACCCATTTATGTCATATCCTTGCCATCTCACAACTGTAAATGTCAGCCCTTTTGCCAACCATGTCAGCGTCTCACTCGGCGAGCTCCTAGCGATTTGCTCCTTCAACCATTGGTTGAACCGACGGTTGTGTTGCCTCATGATCCAAACATCCGGCCGCTCCAGATTCTGTTGCCGAAGCACATCCTTGTGCTGGTCCACATAAGGCACCACTTCAGTCATGTGTTGCAACACCGTGAAATGGGCTTGAGTATACATGTCCATATCTGGAGTGATTACTTTCCTTCCGATAGTTCCGAGACCCTTCAACCTCCCCTCATGACGAGATTGAGGGACACCTATCGGTTGAATCTGAGCCATATAATCGACACAAAACTCAATGACCTCTTCACTTGCATAACCTTCGACGGTGCTGCCCTCCGGCCGAGAACGATTCCGTACGTAGGACTTGAGAATTCCCATGAACCTCTCAAATGGGTACATGCTACGTAGGAATACGGGCCCGCACATTTTTATCTCCCACACAATGTGAACAATGAGATGGACCATGATATCGAAAAACGAAGGAGGGAAATACATTTCAAGGTGACATAGAGTCATCACCACCTTGTCCTGCAGAGCATCTAGTCCTTCGGGATCGATGACCTTCTGAGCAATTGTGTTAAAGAAATAACATAGCCTCATGATTGTCTCTCGGACTTTGATCGGCAAAATATTTCTAATTGCAATAGGAAGCATCTGTGTCATCAGCATATGACAATCATGAGACTTCATGCCATTTAACTTCAAATCTAGCATCGAAACAAGTTTCTTCACGTTGCCGGAGTAACCAGACGGAACTTTGACACCATGCAAGCACTGGCACAATTCTGTTTTCTCAGCCTTGGACAGAGTGTAACACGCAGGGGGAAGGTACGTTCGTCCATTATCAGTGCTTGTCAAAATGTGTGAAAATGTGTGATATAGTCATATTATAAGCAGATTAACCCATTTAAATTATTTTGCATTTATTTATTTATTTATTTTTAGTTGCTAGTTTGTGCTCGAGAACTATTTCCAGTTATTATTTACTTAGCACAAATATGAAGAAAATCCAAATAAAACTGTGGCAAAGATTACAAACGCCAATACGATGCAATTAAAAATTTTTAATTCTCCCTAATTTTTAAACATTCAAAATTTATGACATTACAAACCTACCCCCTTAAATGAATCTCGACCCCGAGATTCCGATAGAATAGAGAGAGAGGGGGGTGGGGTTATATTGGCTAGCACGGGTTTCTGGGTGTTGCTCGACGTATTTTTCTTTGGCTTCACAGCGAGACGAAAATCTGCGCAGTTGTAACATCCCAATTTTTGGAATGTTCAAAAATTGCGAAGAATTTAAAATTTTATTTGCATCTTATTAGCATTTGACATTTTTACTGAAACGTTATTTGGATTTTCCAAGTTTTGTATTGAGCAAATAATAACTAGAGTTAATTCTCGGACATAAATGATACCAAACAATGTAAACAAGAGTTTAATCCCTAAAACTTAAATTTGATTTAATTAATTAGAGCAAAGATTTATCTAAAGATCAGAGAAAAGAAAATAATTATAATCAAGCATTTATTCTAGTTTAGCTCAACCATCGTACAAAAAGGAGAGTTTGCCCTAAGAATTTAAATAAAGAATGGGTAAGTTCAACCATAAGGCCTTAATTTGAATTTAAGTTGTTAAGGGGACAAAAATGCAGCTTGAGGGATATATATACGTACGTATATATATCCAAAAGTATAGCGAGGGATATCAGAAACTCATACTTAAGTAATTGAACCATGATTCGCATTTTAAGTAGGATGTAAAACTTGATAAATCCTAATATAAAATTTAAAGTCAAATTAAAAATCCAGATTTTAAAATGTGCCTAGCCCTTCCTTACCTTTTCTCACCTTTTTCTCCTCTCCCCCTCTTCCATGCGGGGCCCCCATCCCTCTCTACCGCTGGGTCAGCTCCTGCCCAGCCCCTTCTTCTTTCTTTTTCCCTGCGCCTAGCTCTCCCTTTCTTTTGCCCGTTCCATGGCTGAGCTTGTGCCGCGTCTCCCTTGTCCTTCTCTCCCCTGCGCCGAGGCTCTGCCCAACGGTTCCCCTGCCCTGCTCCATCGCATCACGCGGCTGCAGCTCTGCCCGCGCCGCGTCGCCAGGCTCCGCCTCGTCTTGTCGCTGCCTGCCATGCACCGAGCCCCGCGCGGCGCCATGCTCTGCAGCAGCCACGCCCCCGTCACCGCGTGCCCAAGTCTCGCGCGTCGTCATTCCACGCCAAGCCGCCCCATTTCTCTCTGCGCTACTCCCCTTTCCTCCCGTGCTCTTTCTTCCGCCCAGCGCCCGTGAGCCGCCATCCGTCTTCTCACCATTTCCAGCCATTCCAGTGAAGCCTCGCCCCTCCGACCGCGTCACGGTGTGCCTTTGCTCCCCTTCTACTTCCCCTCCCACTTAATCGGAAAACCCGCGCCGGATCTCACCGCACGGGCATTCTCCCCTGTCGCCGTCCATAACCACCGCCGCCGGCGCCACTAGTCCTTCACAGCATCTTGAGCCAATTCATCTTGCGGGTACCATCTACACGCCTCACCAGAGTGTTCCCCATCGTCGCCGGAGCTCCTCCCCCACCCCAGCTCGCCGGCGCCGTGAGCATGTCTGCACCGCCCATGGCCTCCGCCGCCAGCCCGCCACGGCCTCTTCCCCGCTCGGCCGACCCCATGGTGAGCTTCCCCCTACCTTAATCTCGCTAATGCGCGCGCTATTTTTCCCCCTCTCCTCCCCGGCCGCCGGCGCCTCCTTCCCACCCCGCCGCCAGCCACACAACCCGCCGCCCACGCCATTTCTTCCTCGACCCAGCTCGCGTCAATTCCCTGCGGTGAGAGCATCTCCGCGACGCCCTCAACCTTCCCCAAACGTCGCCCGGTCTCCTCGACGCCCGAGCTCCCTCCTCCACGGGAGCCTCATCGCCGCCGCCACGGGCTCACGCCGCCAAGCCACCTCGGAGTCTCTCCACCCCTGCCGGCCGTTGGGTAAGCTTCATGGTGCCTCCCTCCCACTCGTGCTCCTTTTCTTTTTTTTCCTTTCCCTTCCTCAGTCGGCGCTGCCGCTCCCCGTTGACCCCGTCGTCCGATGGCTCCCAGTGCTGTTCCAGCTGGTGCGCCGCCACCTCCAAGTCCAGTGCCTCTCCTGAAGGTCGTTCTACCCGTCGCAGTCGAGCCTCCGGCCCTCCTCGCCGTCGACGCCGGCGCCCACAGCATGCGCCGCCTCCTCTGTCGGTTTAGCCGAGCGCCTCCATCCCATGTTCCTGCCTATCCCTCTATTCTTTCTTCACAATGGCAGATGGGCCTCTTGGCTTAAGTTAACTAGTAATCAATGGGTTTGATGCAAACTACAAACAGAGGGAAGATGTACTAGCTAGCATGCATAAACACAGAGTTTATAATGTAGAAATTTCAACAAGAATGAAACAACAAGTCCTTCCATATTTAGTAGAAACTATAGAAATGACATTAGAACTAATTAGTAAAGATTACAGAAATCATAGATGACTAACATAAACATAAATCATAGCTATTATTTTTAGACAATAGAACTTAAGTAAAAGCAGTATGACTAGTCAGTTTGTTCCCTAAATTAAAGTATGCTTTAGGTATATACTGTATGAACTTTGGAATTAAAATTTGTGAAAGCCCTTTTTGTAGTAGCTAATACAATTCAATTAGCATAAACTCAAATGAAGTGCATGTAATCTAGTCGTAGGTATAGATTTGAAGATGTGAATGATAGTGAAAATGTATAGTTGGGTCCACAAGAATAGATCCTAAGTGAAGCTAAAATCATGAAAAATAATAAATGCAGATATATATATAAAGCACTAGTGACCCTCAGTTCTCCGAGCATCGTAAACTAAGTACCCTGCCAAAGTACAACTTCGTACGTCTAATAAAAGAAACCCATGGGTCGTTAATCGTTAAAAGTGATCTTGTTAACCTACACCATAGTAAACAAGTTAATATTAGGCCTGCATAAAATAATATGTCCTTCCTTTGCTAAAAAGTATAGACTATAAAGCCAACTCAATAAATCAACGAATGTATGCATTGTGCATATAACACGTACCCTAATTCGTAAATGCTAACCCTGAAAAAAAATAATGTTCAGCCAAATTCATACATCTATACCTTAACTCATGAAACTTCCTTAATAAATATAAAATTATAAAAAGAACATCATTAAATAAAATAGATCGAACCATGATAATTTACAGTCGGCTATGCCTAGCCATATTTGAACTCGAAGCGGAATGTTCAAGCAAACACTCCCTCTGCCATGATACTTCCTTTTTCGCTTTTTGCCATTCATCATTCCACTTCAACCCCGTTGACTCCGTCAAATCTCCGCGCTCATTCAATCCTACCAGAAATCAACCTTTAACTCATAATAAAATTTAAGTTGAGTTTATTTGGATTTTCTTGAATCTTGTTGAGTTATTTGCATTCCATTGTTTAGCGCGTAATTAGAGATTGGAATTCTGGAGAATCAACGGATCCGGCAAGACGAAGATCTAGAAATTGGAAGAGAATAGAAGCTCAAGAGACAGCATCGTGTGAGCTCAAGACCGCGGTAAACCGCGCCAGGCGAGTCAATACTTTGACCATGTTGAACCTACATTTTCTGCAAATTACTTTGGTTTAAATTATTAAATTGCATGCTGTTATTTTATATGCAAATACATGTTTAATTGATTCTAGTTATATGCCTAATTGCTTGTCTTGAATAATATTACACATCCTTTGGATTACTTGATTATGTGAACTTTGTCGCCCTAGCAAAATTACAATAGTAACCTTTCAAAAATAAGTCCGTAATTATATGCCATGCTTAGTGTTGCTTAGATACTCATGGGCGTGAGAACTCCCAAGCATCACATTTTAATCATGAGAAAATTTGGTTGAACAGTCATGGTGGTAATGACTGGTTGGGCAGTCATGGTGGTAATGACTGGTATATGTTGGATATGATTATTTTATACTCCCAAAAACCTCAAACTGCTTATTATCTGGGCAAATGGTTCGGGGGTATGGTGCAGGTGTGCACGAGAGTGTGGTTTGTGGTAGAACCGCCCAGATACCCTAAGGACTGAATCTTGTCATGACCTCCTGTGTTAAAGAAGTGCAACCACAAGTCTGTAAAGTACAACTTGGCCTAGTAAATTTACCGGACCCTGAAAGTCATCATCATAGGTGGAGGAGGTGAGGTAGTGCAAGTGGCGGTCTGGGTGACGGCTTGAACGGGACACCCGCAGAGGGTGAAGTTTTTCTGCGGCGTGCATGCTAGCAAGGTGAAGTATCCAGCTGCTAGGCGCATAGGAGGGGAACTCCCGCACAACCTATGAGACCTGCCGCAAGCGAGACAAGCTCATAGGGGTGAGATGATGGATGGGGCGAGGTACTTTGAACGGTTACTATGATGGTTTGCTCAACCGCATGACTAAGGAATCGTGTGGGGCAACGAGTAAACTGTCTCTTGTGGGTAAAGTGTGCAAACTCTGCAGAGTCAAAACTATTCGAATAGCCGTGCCCACGGTCAAGGGCGGACATGGGAACTTAACTAGATATAGTTCTATTTAAAAATGTTTGGAAAATGGGAATGGAAAAGTGGAGGGCAGTGGAAAGCCCTGATTTGAGTTGTCCTGGGTGTCGTCCCAGTGATAAGTTAAGCGGCTATAACGCTGAAAGATGTCAAATGGTGTGATGCCATATGTATGGAAAAATTATGGTGATATTAGGCATATGGTGTGATGCCATATGTATGGAAAATCATGTTAATATTCCTTGAACATTATGTTTTGTTCCAAAGCTGCTAGGTCTCAGGAAATGTTATGTATTGTATTTCAAATAGTGGCATTTCTATTCCTACAAAATAAAATATGGAAAGAATAAGCAGGGTCGTGAGTAAAGGAAATAGATGTTTGTAGTGTACACATAAAGGTATTGGTGGATTCATGTCGATCATAAATAGGAAATGATAGTGTGGGTTCTGGGAGAAATAAATTGGTGGAGTCCAGTTGAATAGATAGGCTAGATAAATGATCTAATTGAATCTTCGGGAATTTGGAGGAATAATACAAGTATTGGGTTATAATTCTTGATTAGTGATATTCTTGGTGGATATATAATGGTGAATCGTAGATTTGATCAATGCTATTCTTGGTGAATATATAATATTGAATCGTAGGCTTGATCAATGATATTCTTGGTGGAGGTATACTAGTGGATTAGTTAGGAATAGATAATGGAAAATAAGGTTGATTATTGTAAGAGCAAATTGTGGTTGTGGATCAATAGCAAAAGGAATGGGTTGATAGGAATTTTGGAATACAAGAGTATATTGGTGGATTGTATAATTGATGGTATTCGCTGTTGGAGTTTTAGACAGCACTCAATATAGAAAGTGTGTGTTCGGTGGGTTAATCAAATGATATTAGATAGATGATGTCACTAACTGTTTGGAGTTTTAGGCAACAATTGATCGGTGGATTATCTAAATAATGTCACACGCTGTTTGGAGTTTTAGACAACAATAAATATAGAAGGTGTATAATCGGTGGAGTAATTGGATAATGTCACTTGCTGTTTGGAGTCTTAGACAGCAGTTAATACAGAGCGTGAGTCTGTAATATCCCGGAAGAGTTTCGACCGTTAATCAATTAATCGGGATCCTATGGTTTAAGAGAAAGTTAAATTCTTAAAAGAAAGATGGTGGAAAAGAGTGTGATCTTGCTTAGTGAGATATTCTCTTAGTTTTACTTGAGCTTTGTGTTTATGACGGATGTCTATTACATATTGAGTGGGTTCTTGTCGGTTTGTCTGGTTCTTTCCAGTTAAGAAAAAAAAGTTAATCGGGTTATTCGAGGGGTTTCGTTTTTGGCTTATGTGGCATTTATTTCTAAACTGTCTCCTTGAAAGGTGGAAAAGTTTTCATGTTGAGTCTTTGTCTTTGGATTGGGCTCTTCTGAAGGGAAGATGGTTTTGAGTTGGTTGCATTAAGACTCTTTTGTTTTCAGTCGGGAACTGTTGTGCGTCCCTGGTTAAAAGAGGTGCTCATTATTAAAGTGAAGAGATCGATTGATACAAGGATCAAGAGTTTTGTGTGTTTGTGCAGGTTGTGTGGTTTAGTACCCAAGGGAATGTTGGTCCAAGGTATAATGGTTGTTTCTGAAAGTTGGAGAGACTTGGT
This sequence comes from Dendrocalamus latiflorus, assembly GCA_017311315.1. NCBI lineage: Eukaryota > Viridiplantae > Streptophyta > Magnoliopsida > Poales > Poaceae > Dendrocalamus > Dendrocalamus latiflorus. The sequence continues at coordinate 22,366,353 of CM029623.1, forward strand.
AGAGAGCGTATTGCTAGAACCGTCTTGAGTCCTAGCGTAGCGCACAGATCGTTTTGTATGACCTAGTGTCGAGGGAGTACTGGAGGAATCTGGAGCATGAAGTTTCGTTTGAGCCGTTGACCCACGGGTAAGACCGTGCCTTCGAGACGTGTCCGTCGAGTGACTCTTGAAAGGATGGGACAAGTAGTAAGGCGTAACGCGTCAGTACGTCAAGGTGTTTTTGTCGCAGCAGACCGAGAGAGAGGCCACTTGGGAATTGGAGTCTCGCATGCGCGAGCAATATCCGGAGTTATTCACAGCAGGTACATGGCAATGTTAGTAAGATTTAGCTGTGATTATTCTTCTTGGCGTAAGCGTGGTTAGAATTCGGGGTCGAATTCTGTTTAAGGGGGAAGAATGTAATATCCCGGAAGAGTTTCGACCGTTAATCAATTAATCGGGGAGAAGGACCTTAAAGGGAAAAGTAAAATATCAGTTTTAGGGGGTAATTTCTGAATTTTTATTGCAACCTGGGCCTCGGCTTTGGCCCAGGTGGATTTCGGCCTAAGGGGGGGAGGCGCCACCTCCCCTCTAACCCTAGCCGCCACCCCCCCCTCTCCCCTTGTGCGCCCCCTCCCTCCCTTGTGCCGCCCCCTCTGTGGTGCGCCCCCTCCCCTCTGCCTCGCGCCGTCCAGCAGCGACTCCTCCTCCCCTCTCCTCCATTGCCGGTGATCAAGACCTCCAATTGTTGCCAAATGATCGGGGGAAAGGATTAAGGCGCAGCTAGGCGATTGGGTTCGGAGGAAGGGAAGAAGAAGAAGGGGAAAGAGGAAAAGAAGGAGAGGAGGAATTCGTGGAGTATACGTGGTATTTCTACAGCAATTCGCCAAGGGTAATCCCTGTTCTTCCCCTAATAGATGTATATTCTATTGCGTAATCAATGTCGGTATTCTGGACTGCTAGAACAGATCGGGTTAGTCGGCTGTTTTGGGGAAGATTCGTGGGGATTTAGGTCTGGACTTTGCCTAGAGAGTTGTAGAGGATGTCATTATATTTCCATGAAGTGCTAGAACGCGCCATTTGGATCTCTGTAGCAGAAGTTACGATTTTATTAGCGGAACTGTTCTGCGGATCGGAGGGTTTTCCGTCAGGTTTTGGGAGATCGAGTTTTGCGATTCGAAATTGGGAGAATTAGAGAACCTCAGTATAATGAAAGTTGTAGGTAATTGTCTTAGCTTTCCAGAAAGTCCAAGAAATCGTGATTCGAACACTCGTACAGAACGTTATGGTATTTTTAGTGCTCGGTCCAGAGAGCCTGATGAGAATTTGACGTTTTAAGAAAACCAGTTGGTGCGGGTAGAATATGGCCGAATCAGAAAGGCTCACCAACTAGGTTTAGTTAGATAATTTAATTATATTTCCAGAAAGTCTGAGAACTCCCCATTCGGATTTCTTTACCAATAGATATGAATTGTTGAAGTTGGCTGTCCGTGGAGGGGGACAGGATGCCGAAAGGATTTGGGGTTTTGGTTCAAGCTAAACACGTTGGGTTAGTTTGGGGGTGCTTTTATTTAATCTAAAAACTTGCTGCTGTTGTCTTAGCAATCATTATAATTATTATTCAGGAGGAGGAAGGATTCCAGGCGCCGCGCCTTCTGATCATTCCCCATTTTCTCTTGGTTAAGGCAAGTATAATGATGGTTTAAATTTTATAGTGTGGATTGTTGATGATTGTTGCTATGAAGATGGTTGTTCCATGCTTTGAGAATATGTGATCTTGATCATGATAATGATATGTTGATATTGTTTATGGTAGATTGCAATTGAAAGAGTTCCTGAGAATTTATGATGCATAGTTGTTGTGAATGCAAGTTTTATTTGTTGAGACATTCACCTTTGTGCATCATGCTGATTTATTGAAGTCTTGGTCACGAGATGACCAAGCGCCGAGGTCCCCGACATGTTGTCATGACGGGCTAAAGGTCCCCATACTTGTGGAGTATGGGCAATTGGTCCCTGTACCAGAGGGTACAGGCATGGGTGTGCATTGACGGATGCACACTCCGCATTACCGGTAAAATGCGCAAGAGAAGAGATAAAGAGATTTTTGATCATATTGCATAGCATGTTTATTCATATGATTGATGGATGAATTTGTGAAGTGATGTTCACTTTTACTCTCGTTGCCACTATTTATATTTGCTGAGTCGTTGGACTCACACTTGTTTGTTGTTGTGGTTGTTGTTTGTTTTTTTAGGTACCTACATGAGACCGGCATGCATGGGATAGAGATGGACTAGCTTTGATGCACTTGCACGGTCCATTCACCTTGGAAGAAATAAAGAACCTTAATCATTATTGGTTGAATAGCTTAAGTGGTAACTGATTAAATATCACCATGTTTAGAATGTAATAAAGGTTTAGAACTATTACATTGTTTACGTTCTTATTTAAGTATTGTGGTTGAGATTGTGATGGCAAACATAATTCAGTTTGTTTAGAATTGGATATTTAATGTTTTCTATTATTCAGATCATTTATTTATGCATGTTGAAACCTTTGATTTACTCATTAAAAAAAGGAGGTTCTGCTGAAATTTTGTAAGGTGAATATAGGTTCTTCTTTAATATGTTGTTAGTTTAGTAGCATTCCAGGTCATTGTTTGGCTGGGGTGTTACAGTTTGGTATCAGAGCGGGCTTTAGGTCCGTGGTAATTGAATAATTAAATTGACACACAGTGCACAGTAGGATGGGAATGGGTGAAGCATTGCATTTACGTTTCCGTTATGTTGTAATGATGATTGTGGTTTGAGATGATATATTATATCTATATTATAAAACTATAGATATTATGTGTGGGGATAACCCATGTTGAGAGGTTGAGGTCGTGGTTGTGGCCCTGGGCTGTACCAGGTTGCACCACCGTTAGCGGTATGAGAGTATGAAGGCGGTTACCTCGGATATCTGAGAATAGGCGTTGATAGTGAGTATCTCTAGAAGAGTTGTCCTCTTCTTTGACTTTGAATTTGGTCAACTCTAGTCCAGTTGGGCTCGATGAGTTTCTCTTGGGTTATTAGTTCATTACGGTTGATCGGTTGCTTTGAGAAAGGATAGTGTGTTTTAATTGGGCTGAATTTGTCCTGTAAAGCAATCATTATTTTCCCAGCCGATGAGTTATTCTTACGATTGGTGAACTTGGTTGGTGGTCGAGTTTGACCTTTATATTGGAGTTTTGTCTTCCTCATGGGAAATCTTGATCCATTTATTCGCTTGATGTTTTTGGGTTAACGAAAGTTTCCTTCTGCAAGTCCTTTAGTTCGTGGAGGCTTTTACTCATTGTATCTTTCTTGGGTATTTTGAGTGTTGAAGCTTAATGGATCTCTTTTATGAAAGAAGATGTTAAACCCTTTGACGATGTGTTGTCATGATAAGATGAGAGGTTATAATCAAAGCACTCAATGAATATGATATGGGTTATCAAGATTGGGTTGCAGTGTGTGCATGATTGATCTTAGCTAAGATCCTTGAAAGGAAAGTTGAATAAGTTGAGGTTGTTCTCTAGTAGTTCTTGATGAGCTGTGACTGTGAGTATGACTATATTTAGGTGGAATCAACAGAGTTAATAACAAGTAGGGAGCGTTGACGAAACTGGTTTGATCACTATAGGTGATACATTTTGATAAGCTTCTCGAATAGAGGTGACCTGCGGGTCTCAACGGATTAATCTAACCCTTTGGGATGGATAGGTCCAGAAGATGTTAGAATATTGTCATAGTGGATATTAATCTTGGAGTTACCTTTTATGGATAAGTACTGATCATATGTAATTGCTAGGTGCATTTATTACGTATTGAAGTATGGTTTTGAGCACCACTAAGAGATGAACTGATGGAATGTAATTGGTGATTTTTGTTACCTGATGGTGGAGTGGTAGGATAATAGTATGTCTTTGATGAGAAGGTTGATCCTTAAAATTGTTTCGTTTACTAAACTGGTTGGATTACTTGATCTCAATGGATTCATTTAACTGTGTAGGAAGGAAGAGTTAAGGATGTTTTTGGTTTCTTGATGGTCTTATGTTTGCTAGTTGGAACGCAAATAGAGGAATGACCGTAAATCCTTCCATGACGGTATAATCGTCAACTGTTTACGATAACCATTAGATTGGAATTGGTGTGCACTAAATTGATGTTGAGCATTGCTAATAGGTTAATGATTGGAATTTAAGAGTGATCTAAATAGGTGGGTTGTGAGGATGACCTGGGCAGCATGCCTTAGTTAAAAGACGGTTTACTTCGATAGTGGGGTTTGTGCATTAGTTATCCTCTTGACCAGGTTGAGTATTGCAACCTTATAGAAAAATATATGAAATAGGTTATTGTGTTTCCCTGGGAAGGTTAATGATGGGATAGTGAGCTATGTTGGTTCATGCCAGGAGTGCATGATGTGATGTTAGAAAGACTAGCAGTTATGGTTGCTAGAGTGATGTTGATTCCTTTAAGAGGAGATTAATTTGATTGCCTTTCGTGATATTTCGTAAATAAAAATGTTTCAAGTTTTGCGGCGGTGATCATTTGGATCTCATGATTTATTTGGTAGTTGAACTGTTCCGAGCAAAGTGAAGTGTGAAAGATCTTATTGGTTCTTAAGTGGTTCTTGTGGTTTGGTCTTAAGAACTTGTCTTGTTCGAGCTGACCAAGTGTTGTTGTAGTCAAGGAATTGTTTTCTATGTTAACGGAAAGAGTGCATTAGGAGTATTTGAGGTCTGAAGCCAAGTTTCGTATCTTGCGATTTGATATCCTCTTCTTGGGGGATTGTGCCTTCAATTGTGGACTCCCCTTATGTTTTCCGAGTTTATTGCCAATTGACTGTTCCTCTTGGTCTGGTGTTTACCGTGATTGGTAAACGTTTATCTGAGCGCTGAAATTATTATTCTTTTTGGCCTCTTCTTTTGAGAAAGGATTAACTGATTCATGTTGCAAAGCCTTTAGAGATGAATGTTGGCAACTGGATAGTGGTGGTCGAGTAGATGATTCTGTGAGGCTTCAGGTGTCAAGATGTTTGAGATGCATGGCGCAATAAATCGATTTATTAGAATAATCCTTGGAAAGGATTTGATTTAAATAGAATGTTTGTCTTTGGAGTTAATAGGTTTCGTTGTCGCAACTAGTAGGACCTATAGCGAGATGTGGTCCAAGATCTTGTGTTCATCTTGATAGAATATTAGAATTAGCAAGTACGGAAATCTTGATTAGTTTCTTAGAGTATCACATTTTGGGTACTCGGTAAGATTGTGTAGAAGATTTATGATGAGAGTAGTAGTATAGAGGAATCTAATAGTCGTGTTAATTAATGGGATAGCAAGGATGGTTGAGTTATTGTTAAGGATGACTCAGCCTCAGTGAGTAACCCTTTGTGAGATAGATTATCTCTAAGGATAACTTGGTCAATCAGTTAGAAATGGCTACTTTGTGGTCGCGTAGCTAAATTTGATTGGTGTGGGTTAGAGAAGGTCTAAGATTGGTGAAATGAATCGCCTTGGGCGGTTACTTGATTGGTGAGAAGCGTTGACCTTAGTGACCGAGGTTATGGTTGAGTTGTGTGAAAAGTTTAGTCATTAGATCTGAGGATTACCTATCAATTATACCAGAAATTCATTGTAAGAGTCTTAAAGGATGAAATGTGGGCTTTGCATTTTTTTATGCTAGCATCTTGGTTTTCCATGATTAGATTCCAAGAGTTATGGTGATGTTTGATAGAATCCTTGGAAGCAGAAAATGAGCATGAAGGTGGTGAATTTAAAGTTGATCATCCTTAACAGATTCAGGTGATGTGAATGTGGCTGTAAGCTATATCGTGGTGTGTTGGGAATTATTTATCAAAGTAATTCCTTTGCTAGAGAAGTTGATCAGGGTATGTTATTGTGGATTGAAAGAGTCTCTTTACATAGGTGTGGAATTTGTGTTCAGCTTGGGCATAGCCTTGAGGTTGCTAATTTAAGAGAAAAGAGTTAGAATGTTATGCGACGATTTGGGATCCTATGGTTTAAGAGAAAGTTAAATTCTTAAAAGAAAGATGGTGGAAAAGAGTGTGATCTTGCTTAGTGAGATATTCTCTTAGTTTTACTTGAGCTTTGTGTTTATGACGGATGTCTATTACATATTGAGTGGGTTCTTGTCGGTTTGTCTGGTTCTTTCCAGTTAAGAAAAAAAAAGTTAATCGGGTTATTCGAGGGGTTTCGTTTTTGGCTTATGTGGCATTTATTTCTAAACTGTCTCCTTGAAAGGTGGAAAAGTTTTCATGTTGAGTCTTTGTCTTTGGATTGGGCTCTTCTGAAGGGAAGATGGTTTTGAGTTGGTTGCATTAAGACTCTTTTGTTTTCAGTCGGGAACTGTTGTGCGTCCCTGGTTAAAAGAGGTGCTCATTATTAAAGTGAAGAGATCGATTGATACAAGGATCAAGAGTTTTGTGTGTTTGTGCAGGTTGTGTGGTTTAGTACCCAAGGGAATGTTGGTCCAAGGTATAATGGTTGTTTCTGAAAGTTGGAGAGACTTGGTAGAGAGCGTATTGCTAGAACCGTCTTGAGTCCTAGCGTAGCGCACAGATCGTTTTGTTTGACCTAGTGTCGAGGGAGTACTGGAGGAATCTGGAGCATGAAGTTTCGTTTGAGCCATTGACCCACGGGTAAGACCGTGCCTTCGAGACGTGTCCGTCGAGTGACTCTTGAAAGGATGGGACAAGTAGTAAGGCGTAACGCGTCAGTACGTCAAGGTGTTTTTGTCGCAGCAGACCGAGAGAGAGGCCACTTGGGAATTGGAGTCTCGCATGCGCGAGCAATATCCGGAGTTATTCACAGCAGGTACGTGGCAATGTTAGTAAGATTTAGCTGTGATTATTCTTCTTGGCGTAAGCGTGGTTAGAATTCGGGGTCGAATTCTGTTTAAGGGGGGTAGAATGTAATATCCCGGAAGAGTTTCGACCGTTAATCAATTAATCAGGGAGAATGACCTTAAAGGGAAAAGTAAAATATCAGTTTTAGGGGGGAATTTCTGAATTTTTATTGCAACCTGGGCCTCGGCTTTGGCCCAGGTGGATTTCGGCCTAAGGGGGGGAGGCGCCACCTCCCCTCTAACCCTAGCCGCCACCCCCCCCCCCTCTCCCCTTGTGCGCCCCCTCCCTCCCTTGTGCCGCCCCCTCTGTGGTGCGCCCCCTCCCCTCTGCCTCGCGCCGTCCAGCAGCGACTCCTCCTCCCCTCTCCTCCATTGCCGGTGATCAAGACCTCCAATTGTTGCCGAATGATCGGGGGAAAGGATTAAGGCGCAGCTAGGCGATTGGGTTCGGAGGAAGGGAAGAAGAAGAAGGGGAAAGAGGAAAAGAAGGAGAGGAGGAATTCGTGGAGTGTACGTGGTATTTCTACAGCGATTCGCCAAGGGTAATCCCTGTTCTTCCCCTAATAGATGTATATTCTATTGCGTAATCAATGTCGGTATTCTGGACTGCTAGAACAGATCGGGTTAGTCGGCTGTTTTGGGGAAGATTCATGGGGATTTACGTTTTAAGAAAACCAGTTGGTGCGGGTAGAATATGGCCGAATCAGAAAGGCTCACCAACTAGGTTTAGTTAGATAATTTAATTATCTTTCCAGAAAGTCTGAGAACTCCCCATTCGGATTTCTTTACCAATAGATATGAATTGTTGAAGTTGGCTGTCCGTGGAGGGGGACAGGATGCCGAAAGGATTTGGGGTTTTGGTTCAAGCTAAACACGTTGGGTTAGTTTGGGGGTGCTTTTATTTAATCTAAAAACTTGCTACTGTTGTCTTAGCAATCATTATAATTATTATTCAGGAGGAGGAAGGATTCCAGGGGCCGCGCCTTCTGATCATTCCCCATTTTCTCGTGGTTAAGGCAAGTATAATGATAGTTTAAATTTTATAGTGTGGATTGTTGATGATTGTTGCTATGAAGATGGTTGTTCCATGCTTTGAGAATATGTGATCTTGATCATGATAATGATATGTTGATATTGTTTATGGTAGATTGCAATTGAAAGAGTTCCTGAGAATTTATGATGCATAGTTGTTGTGAATGCAAGTTTTATTTGTTGAGACATTCACCTTTGTGCATCATGCTGATTTATTGAAGTCTTGGTCACGAGATGACCAAGCGCCGAGGTCCCCGACATGTTGTTGTCATGATGGGCTAAAGGTCCCCATACTTGTGGAGTATGGGCAATTGGTCCCTGTACCAGAGGGTACAGGCATGGGTGTGCATTGACGGATGCACACTCCGCATTACCGGTAAAATGCGCAAGAGAAGAGATAAAGAGATTTTTGATCATATTGCATAGCATGTTTATTCATATGATTGATGGATGAATTTGTTAAGTGATGTTCACTTTTACTCTCGTTGCCACTATTTATATTTGCTGAGTCGTTGGACTCACACTTGTTTGTTGTTGTGGTTGTTGTTTGTTTTTTTAGGTACCTACATGAGACCGGCATGCATGGGATAGAGATGGACTAGCTTTGATGCACTTGCACGGTCCATTCACCTTGGAAGAAATAAAGAACCTTAATCATTATTGGTTGAATAGCTTAAGTGGTAACTGATTAAATATCACCATGTTTAGAATGTAATAAAGGTTTAGAACTATTACATTGTTTACGTTCTTATTTAAGTATTGTGGTTGAGATTGTGATGGCAAACATAATTTAGTTTGTTTAGAATTGGATATTTAATGTTTTCTATTATTCATATCATTTGTTTATGCATGTTGAAACCTTTGATTTACTCATTAAACAAAGGAGGTTCTGCTGAAATTTTGTAAGGTGAATATAGGTTCTTCTTTAATATGTTGTTAGTTTAGTAGCATTCCAGGTCATTGTTTGGCTGGGGTGTTACAGAGTCTTTGGTGGATTAAGTCAATGAAGTCATTTGCGGTGAGGAGTCTTTAGGTCACAAAAACAACAATATGATATAATAATAGAATTGCTACTAAACGCATTTTATGGCAAATAAAATAACCCGAGCCTCTCCTTTGATAAGCCATGCATACTATTTATTTGCATTCTGTGTATTGGCTTGCGGAGCACGGGGTCGGAGTGCTCACGCTCGCTTTTGCGACAGAATTCAGAATCAAGAATCAAATCACCTCACCTCAGCATCAAGATTGGACAAGCTGGTAGAGAAGATGAAGATGTCAAGGGCTAGGTCGCGAACCTCCAGTTGGCTGCCTGTGGGCATGTCCTGAAGGTCCCACCTGGGTGCTCGTTCTTCCGCTGCTGCAATTTATTGATTTCGGCCTAATCGGCCCATGAGTAAGTCTACTATTATATTTACGCTTCCGCATGATATGTATTTTTGATATTCATTATTGTAACTGTGAGCACTATCTACTGATCCAGGGAATAGTGCGGTGGAATCACATAGGGTGCCGGATATTAATATCTGGGTCCTTACAGCAGTAAGGGTTAGCACTTGGAGAAGTCAAAAGGGACGAGAGAAACCTTGTTTTATTGGTCGTAGACTTCCAAATACTTGCTCTTTGACATTGTTATCGTCATGTCATCGTAGAATGGAGTAGTTGTGTCGCCTATCGGACTTACGGTTGTAGAATTTCATATTGATAGGTGGGTAGCAATGGTTTGTGCGCTAGGGGTAGAAGGCCTTAGGAATGCAGAGGCGACTATGGACATATCTATATGGTGGCCTATTGTCCTTATCACTTTAAGGCTCCCGGTCTTACAAGTCTTGCGGTACTGGTTCAATTGGGTCTGAGTCCAGGTTATCGCACCTCCATCATATACATCATAGTAGTCCTTCAACATTTGGTCTCTTAGTGCTACCCCCCTTAAAATGGGCATCACTAGTCATTATTCCTTTCTTCTAACTCCAGGCACGATGGGTCCTCCGGGTAAGTAAAGAGAGAATGTTGGCAGAGTAGAGTCTCGAGTCCTGGTCCTTCGCTATCTTCCACTTTGATTCAGTAGACCTGACTGGATTTGCAGCAACAGGATGAGAGGGATTAGCATGAGGTAAGGATAGAATCGTGGGGATAAGGTGATCTAACCCATCTTAATTTTAAAAGAGCGCTCCCAGGGGGTTGGGGTGGTACAAGATCGCACAATCTTTCAAAAACAAACTTTTCCCATGACTGCGAAATAGGTCACCCGAGGGCAAGAAGGCAGTACACAGGGTCCAAATGGAATCTTGCAGCGATACATCATCTACTAGGGGCACACATAAGAGGGCGCAGGGTCAATATACACGGCCTATTTAAAACGAGACCACTTATCTTCATGACCATCTTCGACGCTTCTATCCTTAAATTTTTGGAGTAAGGTACGAGAGGAGGAACAAAGTTTTTCCTTTTGAAATCAATAGAAAGAAGAGGGAAGTATTTGGGGTAATTTGATTAATATCAGCACTCACTCTGGGTTATCGTTTTGAATTCAGGGTGAGGGAGCTTTCAGAAGTAAAAATGGCTAAGGCAGCATATAGATGAGGGGGAATCACCTAAGAGAGATGAGAATGAACACTACTACTTAAATTTTTGGAAATAAATATTAAGGAAATAATTCTAGTCATGAAACTAACGACCAGGCTAACTAGGTCACGACCTGCAGTCGATATGCTCTGATACCATCGCTGTCGGACCCCAGATATTACAATCCGGATTCCTCTGTGATTCCACCGCACTATTCCCTGGATCAGTAGATAGTGCTCACGGATTACAGTTCTTATTATCAAAGTACGTATCATGCGGAAGCGTAAATATAATAGTAAACTTACTCATGGGCCGATTAGGCCGAAATCAATAAATGGCAGCAGTGGAATGAAGCACACAGGTGGGACCCTCAGGACATGCCCACAGGCAGCCAACTGGAGGTTCGCGACCTAGCCCTAGACATCTTCATCTTCTCGGCCAACTTGTCCAATCTTGTTGCTGAGACGAGGTGATTTGATTTCTGATTCTGAATTTTGTCGCAAAGGCGAGTGTAAGCACTCCAACCCCATGCTCCGCGAGCCAATACACAGAATGCAAATAAATAGTATGCATGGCTTAACAAAGGAGAGGCTCGGGTTGTTTTATTTGCCGTAAAACGCGTCTAGTAGAATTTCTATTATTATATCATATTGTTGTTTTTGTGACCTAAAGACTCCTCATCGCGATTGACATCATTGACTTAATCCACCAAAGATTCACTCTCATTATTAGCTGCTGTCTAAGACTCCCAACAGCGATTGCCATAATTGACTTAATCCACCGAAATTACACTTTCTTTATTGAGTGTTGTCTAAACTCCAAACAGCATGTGTCATCCTCTATTCAATCCACCGATCATATTCTTTCTGTAATGGTTGTTGTCTAAGACTCCAAACAACGAGTGACATCATTTAAATGATCCACCGACTACACACATTTTATATTGATTGCTGTCTAAAACTCCAAACAGCGAGTGACATCACCTAATTAATCCACCGAACATTCTCATCAAGATTTTCTAATAATCCAATCCTTTTTATTATTGATTCAAATCCACCAAGAATATCACTGATCAAGCCTACGATTCAATATTATATATCCACCAAGAATATCATTGATCAATTCTACGACTCACTAGGATACATCCACCAAGAATATTAATGATTAATTCTATGATCCACTAGTATCCTCCCACCAAGTAAATCACTAATCAGGAACTATAATCCAATACTTGTATTACTCCTCCAAATTCCCGAAAATTCAATTAGATCATCTATTTAGCCTATCTATTCAGCTAGACTCCACCAATTTATTTCTCCCAGAACCCACACTATCATTTCCTATTTATGATCGACATGAATCCACAAATACCTTTATTTGTACACTACAAACATCTATTTCCTTTACTCACGACCCTGCTTATTCTTTCCATATTTTATTTTGTAGGAATAGAAATGCCACTATTTGAAATACAATACATAAAATTTCCTGAGACCTAGCAGCTTTGGAACAAAACATAATGTTCAAGGAATATTAACATGATTTTCCATACATATGGCATCACACCATATGCCTAATATCACCACAATTTTTCCATACATATGGCATCACACCATTTGACATCTTTCAGTGTTATAGCCGCTTAACCTACCACTGGGACGACACCCAGGACAACTCAAATCAGGGCTTTCCGCTGCCCTCCACTTTTTCCATTTCCACCCACAAAGTTTTTGAAATAGAACTATATCTGGTTAAGTTCCCATGTCCGCCCTTGACCGTGGGCACGGCTATTCGAATAGTTTCGACTCTGCAGAGTTTGCACACTTTACCCGCAAGAGACAGTTCACTCGTTACCCCACACGATTCCTTAGCCATGCGGTTGAGCAAACCATCATAGTAACCGTTCAAAGTACCTCGCCCCTTCCATCTCTCACCCTATGGGCCGTTCCCACTTGCGGTGGGTCCCATACGTTGTGCGGGATGTTCTCCTTCTGAACGCCTAGCAGCTGACTACCACACTGCTAGCACGCCACAGCAGAACCTCACCCTCCGCGGATGTCCCATTCAAGCCTGCCACACAGGCCGCCACTTGCACCACTTCACTCCTCCACCGATGATGATGACTTTCAGGGTCCGGTAAATTTACTAGGCCAAGTTGTACTTTACAGACTTGTGGTTGTACTTGTTTTACACAGGAGGTCATGACAAGATTCAGTCCTTAGGGTTATCTGGGCGGTTCTACCACAAACCACACTCTCGTGCACACCTGCACCATACCCCCGAACCATCCGCCCAGATAAATAAGCAATTTGAGGTTTTTGTGAGCATAAAATAACCATATCCAACATACACCAGTCATTACCACCATGACTGCCCAACCAATTTTTCTCAGGATTAAAAGTGATGCTTGGGCGCTTTCGCGCCCATGAGTATCTAAACATTACTAAGCATTGCATATAATTACGGACTTATTTTTGAAAGGTTACTATTATAATTTTTGCTAGGGCGACAAGGTTCACAAATTCAAATATTCCAAAGGAAGGTGTAATATTAATCAAGGTAAACAATGGGCATATAACTAGAATCTTAAATTAAGCATGTGTTTGCATATAAAATAACAGCATGCAATTTGATAATTTAAACAAAAGTAATTTGCAGAAAACGTAGGTTCAACATGATCAAAGTATTGACTCGCCTTGCGCGGTTTACCGCGGTCTTGAGCTCACTCAAATCTTTTCCATTGGATGGTCTTGAGCTTTTGGTCTTTTTCTTCACTTCGATCCTGATCTCGCTTGATCCTTGATTCTTCCGGACTCCCATTTCTAATTACGCGCTAAACAATTGAATTCAAATAAAGGCAAACAGCTTTAAGATCCAAACAAATCCCTTTGAACTGGATTAATCTTATTATGATTAATGTATGATTTGAGGTTGGGTTGGCTGGGGTGTTGACGAAGTCAGATGGATGGAAGCGAAGGAGTACACGGCCAAAGGAAATTCGTTGAGGTGGGTGCCAAGGATGGTTTATAGTGAATAAATATTCCTGGGAAGGTTTCTGCTTAAAACTTGGAGATGGTTAGGTATAGATGATGGCAGAATATGATGACTCGATCTATTTATTAATAACTTTTTTTATTATTTTTATATTTATCAATGAAGTTCCATGAGTCACACTAGACCTATGGGTAGACGTAAGACTGTAGTTGGGTGTAGGGTATTGCCTTGTCTAATGTTAGCTTTTAAGAGTTAGGGCATGAGTTACATACACGATGTGTACGATTTCTGGTTTGTCGGATTAATCTTATGGCTTACATTTTGAGCAATCCGAGATGCATTACTTTAGGTTGTGCTACTGTTACCTTGTTCACAAAAAGGCAAGGTGGTAAGATTATTTTAACTACCGATGAAGTAGGGATTTTGGTAGATATGCCAACATGATTTTTACTTAAAGAGGCTCTTCGGATTAGGTATCGTAGATATTCTGCGTATCTTTAAGTTACTATTGTAGTGTTATTATTATTATCGTTGTTATTCAAATTTATTTACCTAGGACCGAGCATGCCATACTAGGTTATATTTTAATATCAATAGTCGATTAAATTTACGGTTGAGATTTATTTATAGATGACACGCTAGTGAAGACTACTATTTACATAGCTGCATTGGGTAGGTTACTTTTAATCATCCGATGACCTAGGGGTTGCTTTATTATAATTGCCACTTATATATTTTTCTAACATGGCATTTTTACTTAAAGACACTCTTTTGATTAAAGGTTGCTATCAATTTATGTATCTTTAATTGTGGTGTAGTGCAATTTAAGCCTTAAAGAAAAGACTGTATAATCATTAATTCAAACCCTTATTTTTATAGCTAAACATGATATCTAATATCTTTTATTAAATTTTGGATAATTAACCAAAGTCATCTTTTATTAATACCTTTAATTAAAACTTATTTTTTTGGTTAAATGTTCCAAACTACATTAGTTACTTAGATTTAACATTTAATCCATTATTAAATCCTAAATAATCTTATTTTATATCCTAATTAAATTTTATTAACTTCTCTAAATTATTCTCTAATTTTCTATACTTTTTCTTACTTAAAATGAGCTGCAAAAATCAAATTAAAAAGAAATGGCAAAAGGTGCCATCTCCGGAATCGAACTCGGGACCTCTTGGTAAGAGAGTGCAAGGGCTGGCGCTGGTGACCAACTGGGCGGCAGGTGTTTCTTGACTAGGAAAGGGGGAGACATTAAATAAGGCGATGGATGGGCCTGGGGCAAAACAGAGCAAACCAGAGGAGGTCCGGGTGGCGCTCGGCCGACGGAGTCGCCGGAGGGGATTGGCCGGGGAGGCTGGGTAAGCCGGCAAATCGGGACCGCACGGAGGCGATGGAGCAGGTGGGGGGTGGTGTGGCCCGAAACGGCGACGAGTTGGGAGGGCGACGGTGCGGGGCGGCCGGCTGCGAGGTGAGCTCGAGGCGGCAGCGCCGGAGGGGGTGGGAGCAAAATCAGAGAGGAGGGTGAGCACGACGGGGCGGGGAGAATCTCACCGGTGGTGACAGCTTGGCTGGGGATGCACTGAGGCGAGCCGGCGGCGACGGCCAGTGGTGGCGCGCGCGGAGCTTCATGTCGCCGACGAGGTACAGGCACGGGGAAGCCCGATGGAGGAAGGGTTCGTCTTCGCCTAGCTCCTAGGAAGCTCTGGGGGAGAGGAATTGAGCCGGCATGGCCTCAATTGTCGGCGTGCTCGTCAGCCGGAATTGGAGAAGACGGGGTCGCCGGCGAAGCTAGGGCTCGGGAATTTCCAATTGGCTGGGGTGGGAGCTAGGGCGAGGTTTGGCGATGCAATTGGGAGCTGTGGGCGTGGTTTTTATAGCCGGGAAAAGGCGCTACGGTAGGCGGGCGGGTGGCGCTGAGCTCGGCAGCGACATGGCAATAGTTTGGGCGACGGGACGAGGCGGCCAGTGTGACGCGAGCTGGCGCGGGGCAACGTGCGTAGGTCAGGCTGTGGTCCGGACAGTACCACCGAAGCTATGACGTCGTTCTTCGACATGGGCGTTGAGCGAAAAGGACGGGCGGAGGTGATGGCGGCCAAACGGCGACGCGGGCACAGCGCGATGCGATGGCGAGGCAACTTGGGGTGATGCACGCACAGTGGTCAGCGACTTGCGTGAGATGACGGAAGCAATTGGCGCCAGAGGAGGCGGGGCCGGGCGGTCAGGCAGAGCGAGCGAGCGCGAGGAAGAAGAGAGAACGAGGGAGAAGGAGGAAAGAAAGCAAGCGGGGCAGGAGCCAGGCCCAGCGGGCAGAGGGAGAAAAGGAGGGAGGGAGGAAGAGAGAGGAGAGAAAAGGAAGTGGGGCCCACTGGCAGGAATAGAAAGAAATTGAAATAGAGAGCAAAAAGCTGATGATGGATTTGGAAATTTTAAAGTTAAGCTTGTAATTTGCATTAGGGTTGGCGGCTTAAATTTTTGCATGACATTTAGAACTTTAAGCTTCAATTTTTCAATTATTAAATGATAGTTTCTATTATTATTATTATTTTTATTATTATTTAGGTTATATGGGTATATACATATATTTCATATTGTTATTTTTGCTGGCTTATTTAACTTTGCATATATATGTATATATATATTTATATTGCTCAGCTCTTCTTTGCACGATTTGTGTATACACATATGTTTATGTATGTATATGTGCTTGTATTTTATTCATTTACTTTTATTGTTATTCATGTCATTATTTCCAAAATGATATTTTATACCTTAAGTCAAATTTCTCCCTTCCATTTTTGGATCATCTTTTCAGATTCGACTTTTAAATTTCAATTCTCTACTATTGACATATTCCTTTTGGGTTTCCCTTTTAATTCAACTCTTTTCTCTTTAGTTAATCCATGTTTTGATTTCATAGATTAATTTTAAATTAAGCTCTCAGAGGTTAAACCCCCATTTAAATTATTTTGCATTTATTTATTTATTTTTAGTTGCTAGTTTGTGCTCGAGAACTATTTCCAGCTATTATTTACTTAGCACAAATATGAAGAAAATCCAAATAAAACTGTGGCAAAGATTACAAACGCCAATACGATGCAATTAAAAATTTTTAATTCTCCCTAATTTTTGAACATTCAAAATTTAAGACGTTACAGCCGCCTCCCCAAGCCCTCGCCGGCCGCCTCCCCGAGCCCTCGCCGGCCGCCTCCCCGAGCCCGTCGTCGCAGCCGCCTCCCCGAGCCCTCGCCGACCGCCTCCCCGAGTCCTCGCCGGCTGCCTCCCCGAGCCGGTCTTGTGAGTGATTCTGTGATTTTTGTATGCAATTTGTGTGGGCTGTGCAAGTTTGTTAATCTTCCATATATTATCTGGCACTGGGAGACATAGATTGCCTGTGGGATTTACAGTTGCTCGATGATGATAAATTCATATACTGAGATTGGTTCATTCGGTCTTTGATCTCTAATAGCTGCCAACTCTATTGTCATAATTAACTTTAAACCCCAGGAGACAATCTCTAGACATTGATATATTGTTCTTGTTCCTGTCGGTTCATGCAGTTTTCAGATTATAGCATGGTATTAAATTGATCTGTTAGGATTTAATCTTGACAAGTTAAAAGACTGAATTATTGGGCAAAGTTAACTTGTATGGTCTTGATTTGTATGAATATTGCTGTCTGAATATATGCATGCTGAATATATCTTGATCTTGAGATTGTAGAGTTTGTATCTAGAGCTCAAAAGACTAAATTCATTATTTGGCATAACCAATCAAGGAAGAGTATATGATTTAGTAGCGGGACGGCCAAGATTAATCTTGTGCAACCCTACAATTTGAGAGCACAAATTAATCAATTAAACCTTGAGCTTGTTGCTAGTCTTAATTGATACATGCCTTTTACATTGTCATACATATTCATATTTAGACTGTTATTGATTCTATTATTGATGCTTGTTGTTTGTTGCTTCATATTGCTACCATTATATATGTATATATGTAGGTATATATATGTATATGTATGTATGTATATACACATATATATGTATTGTAAATGCCTATATTGAGCGAAATAGATAGATATTGCACTTTCTTATCTTATGGTATGACACTTTCTTATTTTATCCTAATAGACCCACAAATTGAGCAACATGCCATCCGCGCATTCTTCAACACCATCGCCGGAGGCGTCCGCTCCAACATCAAGACGCCAAGGAAGAGGGCTATCGAAGAAGCCTGAGGGCCGATTTACCATCACAGCGGTCAATGGATCAGGGGTCCCTCTCCTTCCTAAGAAAGCAGTAAGCGCATTCCGAACATTGATCAGAATAGTTGCACGAGAACGAATTGAGATCACATTCAATTCATGGAAGAACGTGCCTGAGACTCGGAAACGTGAGCTGTGGACCAAAATTTTGGCATCGTTCGAGATCCCAGAAGAACACCAAGACACCGTGCAGTGACAAACCTACCTAGCGGAGTGCAAAGCATAGAAGAACTTCAAGAGCACGCTTGTCAAGAAATACGTGGAGACGGACGAAACACCTTTTCATATATCCCATTCCTGGAACCACAATGGGAAGAGTTCAAGGCAATGAAGACGTCCGAAGATTTCAAAAGTACAAGTACGGCGCACAAGGCCCTCCAGGCAAAAAACACACACCCCCACAGACTTGGCACAGCTGGGTATGCGGGTAAAATCCCGCGGTGGAGGAAGGAGGATGAACTGGCAGCCATGCAGGACATCGCCCTGCCATTTAGCAATATCCCGGATGCCCGCGCTCGAAATTGGATTAGAGCAAGGTCATCTACAACGACATCGGGGGACGTCTCCTTTCGAAACCCTTCAGACCAGCAAGTGTCCCAGCGCCTGGTAAGATATCGATCGAACTACGTAGCTTGTAATTACTCCACAACTTCGTACGAATTGAAATGACATGTCGTGCTCTTGCAGGAAGAGCTGAGTTTTGAATCTACCCTGGGATCATTTCAGGGAACAAGGGAGAATGATATGCTCTCCATGGCCCTGGGAAACAAGGAGCACCCGGGCCGTACGAGAGGCCTTGGGCTTTACGTTCCTTGGAAACATGGTTTCCAAGATGACTCCGAAATGTATCGGCGTAGGAAGAGAACCAAAGCCGAGCATGAGGAGCAGCTACGAGAAGAGATCAAGGCATCTCTTAGAGAGGAGCTAATGGATGAGCTGGCTAATGTAGTCAGAGATGAGGTGCGAAAATAGATAGAAAGTCAGTAGGCCGCCGCTCCTGTACTAGCTAGCCCGCACAACCGTTCGAGTAGTTGCGCGTCCAATCCGATGGAAAGCGAGGCCAGATTTCCAGTGGACAACATCCAGGTAATAATTATTATCTCTCGAGTGCTTGCTCCATTGATAGGCCTATTAGAGTAGCTAATTTTGTATCGTTATGTAGGAGCCTACGAAGTGCATGCTCCAAGTGAGATGTGCCTCTGTTCCCTTGTACGCTGCTTGGGGCTAGGCATATCAGTCTGGTATCGGGCCATGGTGCACGGTCAACCTTTAGCGCCAGGCTACGCAAAAGTCAATGTGGATGGTGTGCATGCCAATTTTGAGGTTGTCCCGCTACCGAAGGCCCCCAACGACGAGATCGTGACTCTAGGGCAGGCCATTGGAACATTCATCCAGTGGCCCAAATGCGACATCTCCCTGGAGGCTTCTTCACCGGTGGCCGGACCAGAAGGGCAGCGCGAACCAAAGCTAAATGCACTGGTGCTATCTCCACAAGGGTAGTGCGAAGCAGAGCTACCTGCACTGGTGCTATCTCCAAGGGTGCTATTCTCGCCAAAACAACTTGCACCGTCTGTACCATTACAGTCGACTACCATAAAGTCGACCTACAGTCGAGACAGTGGCCAGGGCAAATCAAAGACGAAGGATGATGACGATATCCCGTACCTGCCAATGCCTGCAAATTCGTGCTAGGCGAGCCAATGATATTCCCGGAAGAGCACCTCTTAACCCTAGGACTTGGTTGCCAAAGATTACACGCTTGGTATATGGAACAGTCCAATAGGCCAGAGGCAGAACGACGCTCAGGTATCACTGTCAAATTCAAGCGGGAACATTTCTAGCACGAAGTTCAGGAATGTGTCTTCGCAGTGACCTTTGATGATATATTTGGTCTTTTCACGCTCAACGCTCTCGACGTCTCACTCGTTCGATGCTGGATGCTGTAAGTCTGTACAATCACAGTCTCTGTTCATGTAATACCGATATATGTCACAATTTGTTGCTTTTCTGTGTATATATGTATTCATGCTGATTGAAGCTAGATCATCGAAATCACCAATTGGTTTCCTGGATCCACGCTTGGTCGCCATTGATACCATCAACGAGGATGCATCCTTCGTCGAGGATTATGTGGCTGTTTGGTTGCTAGCCACACTTGCCTAAGTTGAGGTGCTCAAATTCTTTGCCACACCTTAGCAAGCCTAAGGGAATCTTGCCACACTTTTTTGAGTCATTGACGCGTGGGACCTAGTTTGCTGGAAGGGAATCTTGCCACAACTGTGGCTGCAACCAAACAGCTCCCAAAGTTGGTCAAACTTGCCTAACCTTAGGCGTGGTAAACTGTGGCTGGCAACCAAACACCCCCTATATTACAACAACACTGCTGGCTCACCACGATAAGGAATTTGTTCTTATGCCATACAATGAGCACTTCCATTGGATTTTAATTGTAATTATACCAAAATGGAACAAGGCTATATACCTTGATTCTCTAAGTAGGAACAAATCCAAGTACACAGCTATCGCCCAAATACTCGATAGGTAAGTACATTGTACATTATACTCTTTCTTTCCTTCCGAATGACTAATCTAACTTTTTCGAATAACAAAGGTCATTCGCCACATACGTTCAACAAACACGTGGCTCGACGACAGGGGCCAAGCCCTTGAAACATGCTCGCAATTTTTGGGTATTCACTAGCTACACATTAATTAATCCTATACAACACTTAGCAGTAATGCCTTTTGATTTAACACATTCTATTTTTTTGCAGTGCCACCAGCAGCAGCCGGGCAACACGTGTGGATTCTACGTGTGCTACCATATGAGACTACTCCTCGATTCCTCGAAGATCACCAATTCTAAGGTTTGTCAATCTTCCCACATTTATTTCATACTTGTCAGGTTATATATGTACACGCGTTGATATTCCAATCGACAAGCTGCGCCCATCTCTACATCTACTTTATCACAGCCGGACTTTGCAAAAATTCGAGGAGAGTTCGCTTGGTTTTTGTGGACTAAAGTCATAAGATCAGATGGAGAGTTCCACTGCGCACAATGATTTTTTTATTGCTCTTATCACTCCGGAATCGATGTCTCACGAAAGGAATGGATCCATAATCAACGAACTTGTCGGCTGCACAAGCAATACTTGAATGGCAATCATGCACCATCCAAGTATAGCTTGTTTAGCCTGACAAGTTCGTTGATTATGGATCTGTTCCTTTCGTGAGACCTCGATTCCGGAGTGATAGAGGAATAAAAAATGCAATGTTACCATCTAAGTGCAAATGCAATGTACATCTTTTGTAATTGTGTATATGTTAATGGATATTTTATTTCATTTCAATGAATTGATTTGCGAAATGGATGCTTTATATTTGTGAAATGAAGTGCGATGTGAATTGGATGTTTTATGTTTGCGAAATGAATTGAGATGTGAATTGTATGTATATGATCTGCTTGTTTCAGAGGGCATGGCTAGCATTTCCTGAGACTAGCCAATAAACAGGAATAAATGTAGGGGTAGGAAAGAATATCGCAGACGATTTTTAGTAAAAAAATCGTCTGTGATTATCAGCTATCACAGACGGTTTTGAGTTAAAAACCGTCTATGATTATCAGCTATCACAGACGGTTTTTAGAGAAAAACCGTCTGTGATAGCTGATAATCACAGACGGTTCGAAAACCGTCTGGGATAACCTTCGATTATCACTGACCCATAAATTCAGACGGTTCACAAAACCGTCTGTGATGACGTTTTTGAACCGTCTGTGATGACCTTTTCTGTAGTAGTGACTATCCCCTTTTCATGTATGTTTTTCTATAAATACACACCAGCTTTTAAGAATTACTTTCAAGGTATTACAGTTGTGCTACAATATACATGTTTTAGCATTGAACTAAAGTTCCATATCAATTATGCATTTGTGATGTAGTTTTGTTATGTCGTGGTGTGGGTGTAAATTAGCATTAGTTTTGGGTTGTTAGAATTTAGTCCAGGGTGCAGCCAAATCTTGGTTCCGCCACTATGCAGGTTGTATCACATTAGCTACTCTAACTTTAATTGCAATCGATTTCTTCGCATTTTCTTACATGCAATGCATAAATCAAAGTACAGAGTTGTTTTCCCTATTTTTGTATACTATACTCCACCTGGCTAATATATCCCTAGCCGTTGTGCCAAGCTGGTCTCACCTGACACTTCATTGCACTACTTATAGGCACACGAGTTTTGCCATCTCTAGCCTTACTTAACCTCGTAATCATATACTCCTTATTTATGTGTAGTGTATAGTAACTTCATAAGGTAATTGAGCTCTACCCATCTTCGATGAGACCATGGTCAATACGATAAATACGGCTCATTATACGAGTGAGAGTTAGTTTATTCTTATATCATATCCATATGTAAAGGGCTCCACACCTGCCACTATCTTTCCTTTCTAGCTAGGTTACCCCCCCTACCCACATATTATTCATCTATAGGACAATTGATCCATCATCTGCCTACCCTTCCATACTTATCATCATTCACATCAATCACATGGCTTATTCCAAAATTTATTTTATGCAAAGAATGATATTAATCTAGTACCAAATATTTTTTTGTGAATATACTCTAATCAAAATGATCAAAGACATGCTTGCCTGCAATCTAGTAGTAGTTCCTAGGTTCTCCGGCGAGCCGCCACCCTCCCCTCCCTATAAAAACCCCCCGGGGGCGCTCCTTCCGCATCCCCTCCCCTCGCTGCCGAAGGCCCCGACCGCCGGAGAGCTGCCGCGCCTTAGCCACCCGCCGCCACCGCCTCACTCCGGCCACATCCCGAGCCGGCGACGGTAAGGTCTGAACTACCGCCGCCTCCCCTCCCTCCGCCGCCTCTCGCCGGCCGCCACCGAGCGCCCACGCTCCGGCGAGCGTGCCACCTCCGTGCGCCGCCACTTCGGCCAGCCACGTCAGCGCCCGGAACCGACGTGGAAGCCGATGTGGACGCCGTGTGGTGCCACGCAAACCGGGAGCGCCACCTCGGCCTCCACCCCGGTCCATGGACCCGGCCCACCCGTCAAAATTTTGAAAAGTCAAAAAGCTGCTGACATCAGCATTGCGTCATAAAATATCATTTTCTTCAGAAAAATATTTCAACCGAATATTAATTCCTGCTGACATCATAATTAGCCGTTTTAGTACAAAAATAATTCCCAAAAATCAGCCTTTTCTTTTTCTCTCTTTTTAAACTTCCAGAAGCCCGTATTTCTTCATTTTATCTCCAAATTGACCCATTCAAAATTTTAAATTCTTCTAAAATTCTAAACTACCCAAATATAGACTATTTTAAATTTTTAAATTTTATTTAAATTTTATTTGAATTTTATGGTTCTTCGCGTGTAGATTTCAACGATCTCAAAGAGAACGACCTCGACGATTCGCACCAGGACTTCGAGCAAGGCAAGTTGCACCTTTGATCATGTTGATCCCAATATTTGAAGTTATTTATGTTGTTTTTAAATTATTATGCATGCTTACTTTTAATCTAGTCTATTTTAAATTCAGTTTAAATTGTAGTTATGCCTAGATCCTTTGTATAGCCAAATTAGACTTTGAATACCATTATACCTTGTAAACCGTAGATGAAAACCTAGTTAGTACAATAGTATTAACTAGAAATTTTGTAGAATTGGTTAGCCATGCTTAGAATAATTATGGGTTGGAACAATCTTTCACATAAAATGATAACGTTTTATCGTGTATTCTTGACTTTGGTGAGTCAAGAATGTTTATGAACTATTTCCAAACAAAATATAAAACTTGGTTTAGACTTAGGCATTGGTATGGTGGTGGGTGCTTGCTGGCATGAATTGATGTTTGGTGACTCAATGCCGATTGTCAGGCACAAGGGGTAAGAGGTTAGGCCTAAGTCAAGTTAAGGACCGGTCTGTGAGCTACTGTTGCAAAGCTCTTTTGTACTACCACAAGTCTGGTATGGGACAGACCTAGCCAAATAATTTGTGAAGTTCCAACTTAATCTTGCTATAGGCTGAATGTGGGCGCGACGTAGGCCGTGAGAAGTCTCACAAGGCACAAGAGGGGGCTCTAATATGTGGATTCATGTCGTGGTGAAACCTTAGTGGTGGCGTGATTAGGTTGACAACGGATCATTGTAAAGGCCTTGTCATGATCTCCTCACCGCACACCTAAGGAAGTGTGTTAGTCCGGTGGCAAAAAAAAGGGATGATCATGTCTTGTGAGTAAAGCTGTGCAATCTCTGCAAAGTGTATAATCTATCCTGGATAGCCGTGCCCACGGTCATGGGCAAGCTAAGTAAAGTTTTTCATGGATTAGACTTAAAATGGTTTACAAAAATCTTATGGATGGATGGAATCCATGAGAGATTTTAAAAGTGTATGGATGGATGGAATTCATATGATATTTTTTGGAAAGATGGTCCAGGTGGGATGCCCGTGGTTAGGTTAGTGTGGGGGATGGACCTGCACTAACGATAACTATTTTGCTTACAACGTTGTTTACTTATTGTATCAAATTCAGCTTTTGCTCTTACTTTATGATATTTACTCCAGTGTTACCTTTTATGCAAATTAACCATATTATGCTTTCCTTTGATACTCCATATGCATGCCTTAATTCTGTTAAATTCCCAGTGTAACTTGTGGAGTACTTCTTTCCAGAGGAATCCTTCGACGACTACGGTGAGGATTGCGAATAGGCCACGTCTTACAGTCATTCGCCTTATGGGAAGGCTGAATGGGTTGCTGTTATGTTTATCTTTCGCTGTCTTCTTTTGCTGTTATTGTAAAACTTTGGCCATCAGGCTCATATTAGTTAAATAAATTTTGTCATTACGCATGATATTTGTCTTTGTTATTACTGTGTGCACTAGCTTTTTCTGTGATAGTGCGATTTACACAAAGGGTCCTGAAGTTGCTATTCCGGGATCCGACATCTTCGGTCCTCTCCCTCTCGCCCCCTTTTTCCTCTCTGTCTCTCACTACTCCGACCCAAGCCCACATTGATTCCGCCTTCATTCCTCCTCTTCATCCTACTACAAGCAAAATCTAGTGCCTAGAGGAGCAGGCTTGGATCGATCTCCCTTGATCGGCCTCATTCTACCCTGGCACCGGACACTGTCACCTTCATTGCCTGCTCCCAGGCAACAGATTGACAACCTCTTGATGTCAATGATGGCAGCTCGACGTTGCCCGAGTCCTCGTGTACTCCAGATGTGATTTCCCCTCCCCTTTTCCCCTTTGATTTAGCCCTCGGTGATTTCATTTCTTTCTAAGTTTTTTACTTTAATTTGTGGTTTGTGTTGTTGATTCGATGATGATGATGGTGACGTGGTGTTGCTCTAGCCTTAGCACACCATGAAGGGGCTTAGGGCCTCCTCATGCACCAAGAAGCACGGTGGTGTGTCGTCAGATGCGCACGATCGGTCGACCGTAGCATAGCCTCAATGCTATGAGCCAGCAACACTGCATCTCATGAATGTCGTGGCTCTAGCCAACATGGTAAGCTTGTACTCCCTAGTCTCCTCCTCTACCTACTCTAGTACTGGTGAAGCTTGGTTGTGGCACTATGGTTGATGTGGATTTGTATGAAATACTATAATGGCACCTTGTAGGGTACCTTTTTCTTCCCTTTGGTGTTGACCTTGCATGTGTTCTCACTCACAATCTTGTGGGTGAGATCTGGCAAAGGGCCCAGGTCCATGGAGCACCATGGAAAATCTACACCAACCACATGCAAGAAAGCAAGCAAATCTGCTCCTTGCAATGCCTTGTGTCCCTCTTTCCCCAGTAGAACATCATTGGTGCCAAAAAGCATTCACATAAATACATGGGATAATGATGTCTGTACTGTAGTGCTTGTAGGTATACAGGTAGATTACACTAATGCAAATTAAAATAACTACCATGTAAACCAAGAAGCCATGTGAGTAAGAGATCATAGATCGTTACCACTAGACGTGTAGTATAGTGGAAGAAGAGTTGAAGTAGCTAATTCAATGTAGCACGCATTGATGTAGTGGAAGTAGTCAATTGTCCAATTCCTCTGCAAAGCGATTCTCTGAAGCTGATTGTCATCTAGTGGTAGTCGATCTCTACAAGTTAATTGTCGTATCCTCAGATTATCCAAATCAGCGTCACAGTCAGAATAGCGCTTCTACCAAAGTCCACATGTCCAGGAATGGAATGCCATGCGCCGGTGGTTTCGAGAGGGTTGTATGTTCTTTCTTTTTCATAACCCTATGCCCCTTTATATAGAGCCTCTGGCTAGATTCTTACTATTCCAACCCACTAAGTGTGTGATTCTGTAGGTTCATATATACTTAGTTGTAACTCAAAAACACCTTTCCAATAACTAGTCGGTAGAGGTCCTTAGCAGGACATATCAACTCCAAATATACACAATGATCAATCTGCACAAATCTTATACAATATGATCTGCAACCAGGTCTTATTAAGTCATGATCAGTTCATAACTCCTTATGACCAATTTGTATGTGGTTACGACTAGTCTGTATCCCCATACGACCAATTTGTAGACCAGTTTGTGATACTATACAACCAGTTCATATCTGGTCAGATTTAATGACCCATTTGCATATTCTTCTTTTGCCTCATGATACCTGATCGAACTCTAGGTGAGAAATATGTTATCCATAGACTATTCAATCCTTTCCTAACCTAGTGATTGATAAGTTCATGTGGTCAACTCCTTGACTACTCGTGGCATGGCAAAACACTTCCTTTATCTGACCACATAAAATGGCCCAAAGATATCTCTTCTATTATGTAGGAGCGGCAACTCCCATATCTGACCAATCACATTCCTCTGTATGCTTTATAGCATACTCGAAAACTAACTTTACAACTACCTGTTATGGTGTAGCATTTGGCAACCCATAAATGCACTATTACATATGTAAAAAAACTATGTTAATCTCAGGTACAAGGATTATGTAATATCATTTATTTGAAACCAACTGATAACACATAAAACATAACAATCTCAACAGTGTCTTAATATGGGTCAATCTAACACTATGTTCCCTAGCATTTGTCCACATTATTAATTTGATATCATCATATCCATAATATGTGAAACATAATTATCAATTAATACATGTTTTGATCTATAAATTATTATTATCTCACATAATGATATAAGATCAGGAATAATTTAGCATAATATCAAAACATGAATAAAGAGTTCCATGAACAAGTCAAATACTCATTGATCAATATAAAAGATATTTATTCAAGGGAGAAAATAACATATTATTGAAAATATTGTAAACGTAGAAGTGATACAACCATCTCCATGATTACTTCTAAAGCATATCACTTACAATGCTTAATCAGTAATCTAATTAGGAGATAGGCCCATCAGAACTGAAATGTGCTTGCAATTAGTCCTGATTTATAAGCAAAGACACAGAGCACCTCCACTTCACAATGTTAATTGACCTTTCCACAATGGTTGCCCCACAAAGCACAAAGGAATAGGTACCATTTGTAGGATCATCGATGGCAATCAGAGGGGGTGAACGATTGTAGTCCGTAGTGGAAGCTTTTTTCTCAAATTGACTGTCTTCTGATTGTCCAACATGCCAACATAGCAAAAATAGAAACCACTACAGCAAATATGAGGTTCAGTGACAAGCAGAAATCATCACGGATGGTCAGTGTTTAGGTTTAGGTTTAAGTTACTTCCAAACCTTTAGTACTAATAGAGTCCAACACAACCCACAAACAGTTGTACATTTTTGGTGCGGTGGCAAAATTCCATTTTTGGTTAGTTTTTTACTCATTTGCCTACAGTCAAATTTTTGACGAACATTTTTTAACATCACCGAACAATTGACAACAGCAATTCTAACAGCTTGTACATTTTGTGACGAAAATGTTCCACATCAAAGCATGAATGCAATTGCTATCAAGTCTCATTGTGACAATAACAATTAGTCATACAAAATTATAAAGATACATGACAAAAATACAGGTGTCACAAAAAAAATAATTTCTCACAAAACATCTGGACACCTAGCCAGAGGCCTGCCCTCAAATCTGTGATGAAAAGTCACCTAAATTTAATGACAAAATGTTTTCAAATGTCACAAAGTTTTTGGTCATACCGCCCCTACTTTGTGCAATGATGAATTTAATACATGTGTCACATAAAGTTTCTTATTAATGACATTTCCTTCAGCCGTCAAGGAGTATTCATCACTGAACCTCATATTTGTTGTAGTGAATAGAAAGGAAAAATATATATTTTTCTAGGTACTGTAGCAAATTACTGTTGCAGAATAAAAAACTAAACAGTCACTTTCAATGGTTGTTGCACATTACTGTAGCAAAATAATAAATAAAAGAAAAACACGGGAGCAACACTGCATCTTGTTGGTTTTTTTCACTTTAAGCTCGCTCAAACACTGCTCGGTCCAGAAAAACATTTTTTCTTTGGAACCCGCTGGTCTTTGCGTTGCTATTGATGTGACACCACCGAGTACATATGCAAAATAGCATGATAGGGAAGTGTCCTGCTCTCTCCCCATGGGACGAGCGCCTGCTCCCAATGTGATTGGCGATGGAACACACGAAGGACAATGCCTTTGGACGTAGGACCCCTGCCTCTAGTAGCCTTCATCACATGCGACACACATCTCTCTGTCCTTCACGTGATGCACTTGCCTGACTTGCGCGAGACGATTGAGGACAATGCAACACGGATAGAAACACTCACCGTGCTCACTCGAAGCGAAATGCGCCTCCCACAAATCAATGCCGATGACCACAAAACAAAATAATGCAAGATGTGTTGCACCTTTTTATCTAATATTTATTGCTGGATCGTCATGTTTGTGGTTACAAAGTGTTCTCCTAGCACCTCTCAAACTATAGCACAAAAATTGTATCTGTCAAGCCTCTTTTTTTGTTAGCACTAGACGCCATCTCTATTTATAGTTTAGGGCCCAAACAATTATTTTATCCCTATGACCATGAGTTCTTTTCTAATTCTAATAAATAAGGGATCTGAAACTCTTATGTGACACGGGCTTTCAATTTTTGTCATATTACCCAATTTGAACACTCCAAAATTAAATTGTCACACATCATAGCCTCTGGACCGCACATCCGTAGCTCCAACACATATTATCCATCTTTGATCTCCATGTGCCCCAACTCGAGCACAATCGTCTCCTCTAACATCTTTGACCCTCTAGACCATGACTTTGCACTAAGCCGTCTCCTAGTCCTCACTGTAGACCATGATCGCCTCTGAGCTACCCTACACATGCAAAGACCAAAGGAACATCTGTTCCTAGCACAAGTTCTTTCTAACTTGACCAACATAAACCTATATACGTCACACACCTCAAATAACATTAATAAGCAATATTGTCAATTATTCATCATCACAAATATTCTAGATCTGGCAAAACCTCCCTTGATGAATGTATTGACAAAACCTCAAGATAACATGACTTTAAACAGGTCTAAGTGAAGAACTGCAGCCAAAAAAGTATTTTACGGTATAAGCCACAAATCTTTCCGAAATATCTTACAAAGCATACCGAAAAACATTTAGCATTACTGAAAACAAATCTCTCCCAGATCTCTCTCCCTTTGGCACTGTAAGCATTAAGGCACAAAAAGAAGAAACAACAAAGACAAAACTCACATCCAAGCATCAATGATCCAAAAATTTTTTAAGAAAAACACACCATGGAAACTTAAAAGATTATTTAAACCAATTGAACTGATGTATACAAAGTCATGCTCTTATGAAGCATATCCGATCATAAGTATGCATATATAACAAAGCAGGCCAAAAGAACTTATAATGTGATTAAGCAAATTAATGTACATGGTAGACCTTTATAAAAATGACCAGTTGAGCTAAACATCTCACTAAAGAAGATAGTCATATAAAAATACAGATTTAAATCTAGATGCTAGAATCAAGCTAACTAAGTGAGCCACAAGTGCCAAACTAAAGCACAAAGTTTAACATAGATTTACATAACTCAACCCATAGCACTTTATTATTGACACTTGATTATGGCTTATCTCAGTAAAGCACATCCTAGACTAGGAGCCATCTATAATAGCCTCCAGAGTTTCAGCCCAAATTAATTTCAGAACATTTATAAAATGACCTTTCCGAGCCAACTTGGATCACATTTTAGTGTAGCATCTCAAGCCTAATTTTTCGATCACGCCAAGCCAAAAAAACTTAAGTTCATGTCTAGTACAATGACAATCCCTCTCATGGGAAAGAACTGTTGAGATGCATACATAATTAGCAATTTCACCATAATTTGCCACATGTATTTCTAGAAAAGCTAAAAGTGATTCAAGAAGGACTAGAATGGCTCAAACTTAGACTTGACCTAGAATCAGGATTTAAATAGGTATTTAAATGTGACACATGTCAATAAGTAATCACTAATCAAACTTAGCCAAAGAATGTAGCCTTGCCATGTTGTTTGTTCAAGTTGACAAAATTTAGTAAATATCTAATTATGGACTTGCTAAGCTACACATGTAAAATCATAATCAAGAAAGCTCAAAATACACATAATGACTTGTTTTGTTATTATTGGCTTAAATAATAATTCAAGTTCTCAAAAATAAAAAATAAAAATAAGCATTTATAATGATATACAAAAAGAACTCCCCTCAGAACAATCTTATTGGATGACATACCCCCAACTCACTCCACAAACGAACAAACCGAGAAGTATCAAACGACTTATTGAGAATATCAGTAATATGAAAATTAGACTCAACAAAGTGTAGAACAACATTACCTTTTTCACATGGTCTTTTTTAGAAAGTAAAATCTGATATCAATATGTTTAGTCCTAGAATATTGCACTGGGTTTTTAGCAATATTAATAGCACTAATGTTATCACGATAAAGTGGAACACTACTCAATTCTAACCCATAATCCCTGAGTGTAGCAGAAATCCATAGACTTTGAGAATAACTAGCAACAGCAGGTACGTACTCAGCTTCAGCAGTTGATTTTGCAATAGATGATTATTTTCTAGAAGACCAAAAAAACTAATGATGTGCCTAAAATGCGACATGTACCAGAAGTACTCTTTCTATCAATCTTATAGCCCGCAAAATCACTATCTGAATATGCACGTAGGGTAAGACAGGATGAAGAAGAATACACAAGTCCAAAATCTAAAGTTGATTGGAGGTACCTAAAAATTCTTTTCATGGCTTGACGATGGGATGTGCATGAGGTGAAGCTTGAAATCAAGCGCACAAAGACATAGCAAAATGTACGTCTGGTCTCAAAGCAGTAAGGTAAAATAGGAACCCAATCATGCTTCTATATTCTTTTGGTCCACCGCCTCACCTTCTTCATTTGGATCAAGAACAGTTGTAAACCCTATTAGTGTAGAGATAGATCTTTAGGTTCCTATGTCGTAATGTCTAAGAAAATCCTTAATGTACTTGGTTTGATGAATAAAAGTGTCCTACTTAGATTGTTTTACTTGCAAACCTAAGAAGTAATTTAACTCTCCCATCATGCTCATCTTGAACTCTCTGCTCATAGTATCCAAAAACTTGGAAACCAAAGTATTAGAAAAATCACCAAAGATGATATCATCCATATAAGTTTGAACAAGTAATAGATCATTGTCATGCCTAACCATGAAAAGAGTTTTGTCTACCTTGCTCATTTGAAAATAATTGTTTAACAAGTATGACTTGAGCCTTTCATACCATGCTTTAGGAGCTTGTTTTAATCCATATAAGGCTTTAGACAATTTGTAGATATGATTAGAAATTTTAGGATTTTCAAACCCAGGTGGTTGCTTAACATGAACTTTCTCCTCAATAAAGCCATTAAGAAAACTACTTTTCACATCCATTTGATACAATTTAAAACCTTTAGATGCAGCAAATGTTAAGAGAATTCAAATAGTTTCTAATCTGGCGATAGGAGCAAAAAATTCACTAAAATCAAGACCCTCCACCTTAGTAAACTCTTGAACAACAAGTCTAGCCTTATTTCTAACCACAACACCGTCCTCATTTTGTTAATTTTTAAAAACCCATTTAGTTCTAATCACATTTATGTCCATGAGGAGGTTCAACTA
Source organism: Dendrocalamus latiflorus (assembly GCA_017311315.1). Classification (NCBI taxonomy): domain Eukaryota; kingdom Viridiplantae; phylum Streptophyta; class Magnoliopsida; order Poales; family Poaceae; genus Dendrocalamus; species Dendrocalamus latiflorus. The sequence goes on from CM029623.1 coordinate 22,398,242, forward strand.
AGGTCCAGAATTTATTATGCTCAAAATGTTCTAATTCTTAATGCATGGTATTGATCTAAAACTTATGAGATAAAGTGTGACTTACATCATTGAGCTCAAAAGAGGCAACAAAAGCAAAATGAGCATGTGAGTCAGGAGAAGTAAACCTAGAACGTGTTACCCTTTCATGAACATCACAAATCATCAGTTCTGGGGAATGACGCCACTGAATATGCAATGGTATTGAAGGTTCTAAGGTAGCTTAAATATTATCAACATCTTCTAAGGTGATTCATCAGTTGATAGTGGTACACTAGGAGGTATCGCCCCATTAGAGGTAGCAGCGTCGCCAGCTGAAGTGACAGTAGAAGGCACAAGATCCTAAGCTGGTGCAGGTGGTGGCATAGGAGGAAAAACATCACCAAAATCAAGATCCTCCTCTTCATCAAGAAATATATTTTCTAACTCCACGTAAACCTGTGTACCTAAAATATCGAGTCTAGTACCAGAACTAGCCTCATCAAAAGTAACATTGTAAGTCTCAACAATTTTGTTAGTATCTAAGTTGAGTACACGATAACCATGAGAGTGAGTAGGGTAACTAAGAAAAATGCCATCTAAAAATCTAGATTCAAATCTGTCAAGATTACCATGCTTAAGAATAAAGCATTTACACTCAAATACTCTGAAGTGAGAAACACTAAGCCTACGACCAAATCTCAACTCATAAGAAGTATTGTGCAACGAGGCTCTCAAAAACGCTCTATTAAAAACATGACATACAGTAGAAATAGCCTTAACCCAATACTTCCTAGAAGTAGCATGTTCATCAAGCATAATCTTAGCCATCTCAACTAAAATTTTGTTTTCCTATCTACAACCCTATTTTGTTGTGGGACACAAGGGGAAGAAAATTGATATTCTAAACCTTTTTAGAGAAAAAAATGCAAATGATGAATTCTTAAATTCAGTACCATTATAACTCCTTATAGCTTTTAGAACACCTGGCAATTCATTATTAAGTCTAAGAACTAAATATGCAAAATGACCAAAAGCCTCATCCTTAGACACCATAAAATAAACCCAAAAATATTTGGAGTAACCATCAACAATTACAAGTATGGTCCATTTACCTCCAACAGATTGAACCCTAGATGGATCTATCGTGTCCATGTGCAACAATTGACCAGGGCCATATGTGATGATCTTAGAAAGAGGTGGATGTGAAGCAACTACCATCTTACCATGTCTACAAGGGTAACACACCAAATCTTTACCACCCTTAAGCTTAGGTAACCCCCTAATGAGATCCATCCCACTAATATGTCTAAGCTATCAAAAGAATAGATCTCTCAATTCAGAACCTACCAAATATATAACATCAGGTGAAAAATGATTAAAATTTGTTCTAAACACCTTCCCTGATCGAGATATATTGAAAATACGATCCCAGAAGCATCTAAAACTCTACAAGCATATTTCTTAAAGCTCACCTCAAGGTTATCGTCTACCAACTCTGAAACTGAAACCAAATTATACTTCATTTTACTTACCAAAGCAACATCCTTGAGAATGAATTTATCATTAATGCGCACTGTATCTTTATCCATCACAGTACCTATTGAGGTATCCCCAAAGTGATCAACTCATCACTAGATGCCCTATTGAGGGAGGAGAACTATCTTGAATCACTGGTCATATGCTTGGAACATCCTGAATTCATTAGCCACATGTTCTCCTTCCTTAGTAGTTGTACATACATCATAGGAAACATTGGTGTCATAGTACTAGGGTTAGTGAAATACGATCTAGGAATCAAGTACTAAGACACATGATGCGAAGGAATAGCAACAAAACTAGAACCAAAATCGCATGCGTGTGGACGATCAGAATGCCAAAACGAATGTGAATTATTTGAATTATATCCCAAACTAGCACGTAAAGCTAATTTAAAATCATCATAAAAATTCTCTAAAAATCTAGCATTCGCATTAGTTCTAGAAACAAAAGAGGTTGCACATTTTTGCCTCACTACTACAAGAAAGGTCATCACACACAGTTCAAAAATGTCATCACCGACAGTTTCGTGAGCCATATGAGTTTATAAGCCAGTAATAGCATGACGTCGTCACAGACAGCTTTCGAACCGTCTGTGATGCATACTATCACAGAAGGTTTCAACTACAAACCATCTGTGATAGTTTAATATCACAGACGGTTTGTAGTTGAAACCGTCTGTGATATCTATTATTACAGATAGTTCTAGTTAAGAACCGTCTGTAATAGTCTACATCACAGACGGTTCTAGTTAAGAACTGTCTGTGATAAGCCTCTCCCGATGTCAAAAATAGGTCTCCTACAAAACAACGCAATCAGAGAGTGCATATGAACCAAAGCAGGACTACTTATGAGAACAAGATCATCCTAGCCATCCAATTTTTAATACAAACCGTCTATGATGACATAATATCACAAACGGTTCTTGTTATAACTGTGTGTGATACTTCACGGACTGTTTTTAAGATGAACCATCTGTGATATTACCTCTTCACATATGGTTTTTAGTGCTAGTAGCAATACAGACAGACTCTAAACCAAAGCCATCTGTGATTGTATTTAATACTAACGGTCTTAGTTAACCATCTATGATGAAGTGTCTAGTATTAGCCTTTTTGTAGTTGTGTCTTAAAGCATTCAATCGTTCTTTCTTCTCTTTCTTAGCACGCCTAAAACAAAATTCATCCAAGTGCCCATCTCTTCCACAATAGGTATAATGAAATTTAACATATTTAAAATTCTTTTGAGATGATGATCTAACACTTACAACATTATTCAATAAACTTTCCACAAAACCAGTAGATTTAAACACAATTTAATGAGACTCACCTCTTGTTTCAATTAGCCCACTTCCAATTACCATAACAACTTTAGGTAGATTATTCTTGTCATAATTAGCAGCATTAAACCCTAGACGAGTGTTTTTTACACTTGTTTTTGACTTGTCTAAAATCGTATCTAGATTTTTTTTACTGAAAGAAAATCTCTCTAAAGTGTTCTTAAAGTACTCATTTTCTTTAGCTAAAGTGGGACAAGTTATGTAGTTAACATTCATAAGATTCTTAGAAGCACTAGACTGACTTAATCTTCTTTTCAGCAAAATCATTAAGTTGTCTCGACAATGCTTTTATTTCTGTGCTAAGTTTAGGACAGTTAGAGTAAGAAGATATCTTATGATAAAGCATCTGTTGAATTGATTCCTGAGATAAATTAAGTCTAGCTTCTAGTAATTCACAATTAGAGCAAGCTTTAGATTGAGCATTTGAAATACTTAATTCTAAACATATAGAAGAGCTAAACTTGAGCTTTTCAATTACATCATTTTCAAGTTTTAACTTTTAATAACAAAAGTTATGTGCCAATCTTAATTCATCAAGTTTAGCAGTTATATCACTAAGTTGAACCAAGTTTGAAGTATTAATTCTTCTAGCAAACTCCAACTGAAAATATAAAACTTGACAAGATTCATAAGATTTATCATCAGGAATAGAAGTTCTAAGTCTATTAATTTCATAATTTAAGCTCTCAACAATCATAATTTTTAACTTTCTTTTTATACTTTTTGAGTTCCCCTATCAATGTAAGCACAGCACGGAATAAATCTGTATAAGAAGATTTTATCTCATCAAGATTACTGTAGAGATCATCATTGTTGAGCTCCTCACTACTTGCCACAAAACATATCCCTATGAAATCCACCTCCTTTGTCTTCTTTCCATTGTCCTCATTATCGCTTCTAGAATCAACATCACTCAAATCAAACTCATTAAGTGCTAAAAATACTTTGTTAACCGCCATGTGATAATTGCGCTTCTTACTTTGGTCAATCTTGGATTGAGAGGGACGAGTTGGTGCCGTGTCATCCTTAACCTCTTTGCTCCTCAGTTTGGGGCAATTCATCTTAATACGGTTTAGCTCACCATATTCATAGCATCTAATTTGACCTTCTCTCCACCTTGATTTGATATTGTTAATTATCTTGGTTACCCTGTTGGAGAAAAGTATAAGCTACTCTTTTGGAATCTTCTCCAACTATTCATCTAAAATAGAACACAGTGAAAAACTATCAGCTCGGTTAGTTACTAAACCCAAATAATTAGGCTTATTTATTCTGGCCAAAATATCAATCTTATGTGTTTTTCATCTTGGAATAAAGATTATTCAAAATGAGCATTTCCGTGATAATAGATTGATTAATAGTAGTGACTCATACATTCCAAATAGACATATTCAAAGCATTTAAGATTTGACGAGTATTGTTAGAATTAGAATATATGACATCAACATATTACAAATCACTAATAATTTTATTGAAGCGATCAAAAAGTGTATCTACTGATTCTCCAGGTTTCATCTCATATTTAGAGTACTCCTTTTTAAATTGGTTCCGACGAACAACTTTAATAGACCTATAATCTTCATCATAATCAGCTAGAGTAGTCCAAATTTTATTAGCAGATTTAGTATGAGCAATTCTAACAAACTCGTTTCTATTTAGACATTGAAACAAAACATTTCTAGCCTTAGGATTAGCTTCAACATCAGTAGTATTTTCAATAGTAACAACAGGCGTCACTACATATGTATTTTCAACTTTTGAACAAATAGTATACCTTGTGCTTGTAGGAAAACCTCCATGCGTGTTTTCCAATAGATATAATATGATCAATCGAAAAACGGTTGTTTACCTAAAAAACAATCTCAATCTGATGCCAATGCAACTTGCTCTGATATCATTTGTAGGATCATCGATGGCAATCAGAGGGGGCTGAATGATTGTAATCCGCAGCAGAAGCTTTTTTATCAAATCAACTGTCTTATGATTATCCAACATACCAATACAACACAAACAAAAACAAAAAGATAGCAAGGGAAGAAAGAAAAGATATATTTTTTTGGGCACTGTAGCACACTACTGTATCAAAATAAAAAAATGAAACCATTGCTTTCAATGGTTGTTGCATGTTACTGTAGCAAAATAATAAATAAAAGAAAAACATGGGAGCAACCCTATGTCTTGTTGAATTTTTTTTCACTTTACGCTTCGCTCAGACACAGCTCGGTCCAGAGAAACATTTTTTTCTTTGTAACCCATTAGTCTTTGCATTGCTCTTGACATGACTCCACCAAGTACATATGCAAAACAGCACGAACAGGGAAGTGTTCTCCTCTCTCCCTGTGGAACGAGCACTTACTCTCGACGTGACTGGCGATGGAACACATGAAGGACAGAGCCACTGAACGCAGCACCCTTGCCTCCAACAGCCTTCACGTGATGCACGTTTCTTTGTCCTTCGCGTGATGCACCCGCCTGACTTGAGCAGGATGACCGAGGACGATGCAACGTGGATAGAATCGCTAGCCGTGCTCACTCGAAGTGAAACACGCCTCGTGCAAATCGAGGCCAACGACCACATAACAAAACAAAGCAAGATGCGTCACAGCTTTTTGATCTAATTTTTATTGCTAGTTCATCATGTTTGTGGCTACAAAATGCCCTTTTAGCACTCCTCAAACCCTATATAGCACAAAAATTGCATCTGTCTTGCCCTTTTTTGGTTAGCACCTAACCCTATCTCTATCAATAGTCTAGGGGTTCAAACTATGATCTTATCCCTAAGACCGTGAGTCCTTTTCTAATTCTAACAAATAAGGGACACGAAACCCTTACGTAACACAGGTTTTTCAACTTTTATCACTTTACTCAATTTTGGACACTCCAAAATTAAATTGTCACGTGTCATAACCTCCGATCCGCACCTCCATAGCTCCAACACACATCATCTATTTTTAATCTCCACGTGCCCCAACTCGAGCACGACCGCCTCCTCCAACATTCCTGACCTTCTGAATCATGATTTTGCACCAACCCTTCTCCCAGTTCTTACCGTAGACCACGATCGCCTCTGAATTACCTTGCACATGCAAAGACCGAAGCAACATCTTTTTCCAACACAAGTTCTTTCCAACTTGATTGACATGAGTCCACACACGTCATACGTCTCAAATAACATCAATAAGCAACATTGTTAATTATTCATCATCACAAATATTCTAGATCTAATTATATGGTCTAACACCATCATGCAATAATTTGTGGGTCTTAGTAGCTACTCTCTGCAGCCTGCAGGAGTTATAAGAGGAGTCTCCACACACTCCACATCAGTTTCTTTTGGTGACCAGTCCATCTCAAGATGAAGAAAAGCATTCTTGCTCTCTTCTTCCTCCTCACCCTTGCTTCCCAGGGCACATGGTGTGCAGCTGAGAGAAGCACCGCGATTGATGCAGCTCGTCTGAAGCCTCATCTCCAGGTTCTGGAATTGCATGGTGAGTGTGTATCAATCTTCTCATGCTTTCTACTTTCATGATGTTTCAGGTTCAGCCTTGCCACGGTACTAATCTTTTACGGAAACATTTCTGAAATTGTTGCTTGTTCAGAAACTGAAGGCAAGAAGCTCCTGGAGATACAGAATCCCAGGAAGCTTGGGCGTGAACAGAGTCTCACACACCATGAGGTTAATACAGTGGAGAAGCATCCTAGGAGAATGGCCATCGGGCACAAGGGTGGAAGCATGGGCGGCGGCTCCGGTGGTGGCACAAGCGTGGGTGGTAGTGGTGCAGCGTTGGAGACGAGGCCGCACACTACCAAGAACGGTGGCGCGCCGGCGCTGCCGGTTCCTATTACTTCCATCCTAGCACTGGCTTTCACCAGTGCCATTGTTCTTTCAGCGTTCAGTTTCTAAGTTCTAATCTTGTTGCAAGTAGTAGTAATTGTATCTGTGCTAGTTGTGTGGCATTTTCTGAAACTGTGTGTGTTTCCAGAGTCCAATTATTGTCGGTAGTACACTGAAATTGTTCAATGGCTAATTCTCAGCTTGCAACTGTTTTTATTTTGAGGACTGTTCAATTGGAAAACCAACGGTTCAACAATTTGCCGTTTTCTGGTATGAAATTTCAGATATGCTAAAATCACTCTCGTTTGTTTCGTTCTTTTTTTTATTTTCGATTGAATTCACCGGAATAGCGAACATTTGGCTCAAAGCATTGTAGTGCCTAGGATTGACATTTGGCAGTTGGCACCATGCGAAATTATTCAGTTTGCCACTTCTTTTATTCTTCTCCAAGGAAGATTGTTGCGTTAAGCTCAAGCAAATGGAACTATCATATATGTACCAGAGGGACCCTTAAAGAAAAAGGCTTTGGGCGAGTTATGGTTATGCAGGAATTTGACTGTTTATTATTATGCGAAGGTAAAGTATGGGGACACTTGTGATGCTTGTTGCTTACCGTTGTGTTAGGTTGTGTAGATCAGGGGTGGAATTAAGCTCGTGACAAAGTAGGTTTTAGCCGGAGGTATAAAAAAAATTTCTGATGTATAGCATAGGTAATTTTAGCCCAGTCCGAGGTAGTAATCTACTAGTCCAGCCCAGGTAGCCTAGGTGTTTTCAGTGATTCAATCCAATCCTCGCTAGTCTCGTCTGGTAGCCACTCTGTGACTCAGCCCATTCGCTGCCTCACCCTTGTGGAAAGACACCCGTAGACCTATAGCCAGCCAAAGCCAAACCGCAAACCCTACCTCAGTACCTCTCGCTTGCAGGCTCGCATGGCTTGCCCTTGTGTCGTTCAAGCGTCGCTTCCCCTAGCATGTCGTGCTGTCCCGAGTCACGCCTAGCTCTCCCACTATGTCTTCCCCTCCCGACCACCTCCTACACCACACCATCCCCTCCCTGCGCCGCCCTCCGCCCAACAGCCCCAGTCCCTGCCCCGCCCCCTCCCTACGTGACTACCACTACTATAGAAAACTGTATTACAGACGGTTCAAAAATGTCATCACACACGGTTCAGAAACCGTCTGAATTTATAGGTCAGTAATAATCGAAGGTTATCACAGACGGTTTTTAACTAAAAACCGTCTGTGATATCTAAATATCACAGACGGTTTTTAGTTAAAAACCGTCTGTGCTATTATCTTCTATCCCTAAATCTATTTCTGTTTATTGGCTAACCTCAGGAAATGCTAGCCATGCCCTCTGAAACAAGCAGATCAACATGTACATGTATACATCCAATTCACATCTCAATTTATTTTACAAACATAAAACATCCATTTCACAAATCAATTAATTGAAATGAAAACAAGCAAATATAGTATGAAACACAGTACACATTTTATTTGTGTTAAGATTAGAGCCTACCATTACAATATCCCAAAACAACAAACAGGTTGCCCATCTAGCTAACACAACAAGAACAAAGAAAAGCAAAGATCATTTATGCCTAGGCCTTCTCGCGCCTGATGCAGCGCACGAGCTGGATGTCTTTGACGCCCACCATCGTCGGCGTTGATTGAGCACTATCTTGTGCATCATCTGCTTCGTGGGGCTACTATTATGGTATGGGTCAAGGAGGAGGAGGAGAACAGCAAGGAGGAGAAGAACAGCAAAGAGGAGGAGAACAGCAAGAAGAACAGTAAAGAGGAGGAGAACAGCAAGAAGGAGAACAGAAAGGAGGCTTGGTTCTGGTGATTATTTATAGGGGAGGGAGTGCGAAATTTTTTTGGCGCGGAGACGGAGAGGCGGAGCTACGATCCGTGGGGTAAGGATTGATGGATTTCTATTGGCTAAGATTGGGTTGAGGAGGATCGACGGGCCTAGCGGTCAGATTATCACAGACGGTTCTATATAGAACCGTCTGTGAATTAGAGCACAAAATTTTATATACCGATGCAATATAAACAACTAGTCTGAAAAGATAAAATAGCAAAGTTTTATATAGCTTATATATACTCATTTGAAAGGTTTCGATGAGATCTACAACTTTTCAGTTGAAGCAAAATCCAAATTCCAAAAGGAAGACCAAGAAAAAGGGAAAAAACATAAACCAAAAACTTGTGACATAGGTTTAGGTCCAAAGATGGCCGAGTTTTGGGGTCTTGGAGAGCGAATGGCGTAAGATGGTTATTGTTTTGGATCGGGCTCGTTGTTAGCTTTCCAACGAGTACAAGAACGTTAAAAACAGATACCGTATGCAAAAGTTATGCCTGTTTTACTGAAGGTGTCTCAAAACTGAATCCTACTCGCACTCAGGCGGGAAATTATGAAATTTTGGGGAATTGCAAGGCGGGAAACATATCATAGACGGTTTTTAATGCGAACCATCTGTGATAACTTCATTATCACGGACGATTCTTATCTAGAACCGTCTGTTATACTTCCCAGACGGTTTTTATTAAAAACCGTCTGTGATAATGATGATTCGTATTAAAAACCATCTGTGAAAATACCACAGACGATTATTCGTATGAACCGTCTGTAATACTTGCAGTACAGACAGTTCCTAGGAATCGACTGTAATATAAGCGTCTAGTTTAGCATCTTTTGTAATAGTGGTCAATAATAACCTCCTCACCTATATATAGGGGCTATAGGGAAATCTTATGCATGGAACACCAGTAATGAGAACTCATTATGCGGCAGATAGGAACATGTCACACACCATTAGGCTTCAAATCAGTGCCAAATCTTCCTCCCTAAGGGCATGTCCACTGGTGATTTATGAGCTAATTCTAAACATATTATTTCATATTTTAATAAAAGAGAGAGAAAAGCTAACTCTTGATCAAGAGCTAGTCTCATACACACATTTCAAGATTATATGAGGATGTCATATGAGACTATTCATATTATGAGCTATGTGCTAAAAATTAATATCATTGGAGAAGTTATCTAACTAGCTCATACCGTTGTACATGCCCTAATGTCACTCCCACAAAGAAATCAACGAAGCTGACACAAGATAAAGCAGCTCAGCCTACCCAACCAAAATGCTATACCGCCACGTGGCAGTTCTTGACTGGCCTGTCGGCGCCTCCATCTTGGGGGTGCTTCGCGCCATCCTACTCGTGGCTTCCTCGTGACCGTCGTTTAAACAAACCCTGGCATTCTCTCTCCATATCCAAGCAACGATGGCCATCACAAGACACTGACTTGTGGGCCATGCTTGTAACAGGGCCCACATTTCAGATCCAAATAAGTTGACTCGGATTTTTGTTTTTTTGGTCAAGAAGCTGACAGATTAGAGCAACTCCAGCAGAACCCCTACTTGAGCCCTCAAAACTCAAATTTGAGGGTTTGAGCCAAAAAAACGAGCTCTAGCAGAGCCCCTATTAGAGCCCTCAAATTTGAGGAGGCCCTCAAATCACCCTCCCACCCCTCATTCCTAGGGGCCCCCTACTCTGGCTCTCATTTTTTAGCTCTGCTCGTTTTTTTCCCGCACGACTGAAACATCCCCGCAGCCTCCAATCCCCCGCCGCGCCCCCTCCTGCTCGGCCGCCGCATCTCCCGCGCGCCTCCAATCCCCCGCCGCCGCCGCCGCTAGATCCCCCGTCCCGCCCGTCCTGCTCGGCCAAAATACCCCACCGCCGCCAGATCCTGCGCGGGAGATGCGGCGGCGCGGCCGAACCGAGGAGAGGAGGGGCGCCGGCGGCCGGATGTGAGGAGGAGGGAGGAGGGGGAAGCGGAGGCGGCGGTAGGTGCGAGGCGGATCTGGTGCTTGGTGGCGCGCGGGAGATGCGGCGGCGCGGCCGAACCGAGGAGAGGAGGGGCGCCGGCGGCCGGATGTGAGGAGGAGGGAGGAGGGGGAAGCGGAGGCGGCGGTAGTGCGAGGCGGAGACGGAGAGGTGCGGGGTAGGGGGAGAAGTGATGCCTGGAGAGTGGAGACGGCGGGGGTGAGGGAGAGAAGGAGGAGTGGGTCCCATGTGTCAGTTGCAGTGGAATGGATTTGAGGGCTTAAATTTGAGGGGTGCTGTTGGAGTAGATGCAAAAAACTGGGTCCTCAAAAGTAGGGGAGTCCTCAAATGAAAAGTAGGGGCTCTGTTTTGAGGGCTACTGCTGGAGTTGCTCTTATGGGCAGAATTAATTGAATTAGACAAAGGAGGAATCAAATTGGAAAAAGAAATGTAAATGCACACCTTATATATTAGCCAAATGGACGGAGGATACTCTTTGAACTACAGCTTTCCTCTTGATGACAGTTAATACAAGGCCTAAAGCATGCATAGCTTTCCTTACTCTTAAAGTTCCCAATTAATACTTACTCTTAAAGTTTTAATTAATAGTACTCGCCTTTTAGAAATTGGACCTCCTGGCTCCAAGAAGATTAGATTCCTCTCAAAGGTAGGCAGTGAGCTCTTGATCCTTCAATTCCTCTCTTTCAGATTTGGATGACACATGGTAATCCAATCATGGTGACTTGTCGAAGTTTTTTTCCCTGTCTTCTCTTTTCTTGGTGATCATCCATTCCCACAAACCAACAAAAAGCAAGATTTTCCATTTGTCAGTAATTGCAAATCTTTCTCTTTTTTTTTGGTTGTTTCTCTAAAGATTTGGTAGTTTCCAAGAGGTGTGCAACACACTGTTCTACTGATTTGGCATTGCTCTCTTACTGTTCTAGTGTAGTTGTAGTTTCTTCTAATCATCTGAGTGAAGCAGGAAGCTTCATGAGAGTCTTGTTGGTAGCTGCTAGATTTTGTTACCCTGCGCAATGGCTGGAGTTGAAGACGAAGGAGAGGTGACCGCGCTGCGGGAAGCTCTGCGGCAGCAGACACTCACCGTCGAGAAGCTGAGGGCCGAGCTGGAGGAGGAGAGGCAGGCAGTTTCGTCAGGCGCCGACGAAGCGCTGGCGATGATCCAGCGGCTGCAGGCGGAGAAGGCTGCGGAGCGGATGGAGGCAGAGCAGTTCCGGCGGGTGGCAGAGGAGAGGATCCAGCACGACGAGGACTCGCTAGCTTTCCTCAAGGCCGTCGTCTTCCACCAGGAGATGGAGATCAGCTCCCTCACGCACCGGCTGCTGGCCGTCTGCGCCAGCAATGATCCCTGCGAGTCCGCCGCCGGCGTGGATGGCGCCGTCGACCTCCCCTGGCTGAGGCGGCTGGCCAAGAACGGCGTGCCGTCGGGGAGGAACGCCTCTCTCCCGGTGGGGCAGCTCGAGGAGCTGTGCTCGGAGCTCGATGCCGGCGGTGGTGGCGAGGATGGCTATTCTTGCAAGAACGTCGGCGACAGAAGACCAGCGAGGACGGTGTCGGACATAGGGAAGGTGATCAGGAGGAAGAAGGAGTGGGTGAGATCCAATGTGAGCCACCAGGCGCCGCCGAGGCTGCACCGATCGGCCTCTCACCGTCTCTGGCGGAAACCGAGCTACTCCGCGCAATGTGGAGTGTCTCCAGGTCGTGTCCATGACAAGTTTGAAGGCCCAGAGAGCGTTGCTGCACATGTCCCATCGAGATCCAGCAGGAGGGCTTCGCCGGAGATCATTTCCGAAGAAGAAGAGGACTTGATCTTGTCGACGCCGTGCGGCGACAAGTTGAGAAACGAGCGTAAGAGCACTGATCATAGGAACATTGCTGAGTTGGGAGCTGACATCGAGCAGATCAAAGGCAGCGTGCAGAATCTTGCAACTGAACTCAGCAGAATGAGGGAAACCAGCGTGTCCAGAGGCGACGCGCAAACACGATTGCTGACTGAAATCTGCGCAAAGCTCGACGCGATACAGAAGCAACCGAATGTTCAAGGAGACAAGAGATCAAGTCCTGTACAGAGAAAAACTAGTAGAGAAGAGGGTAGTTCTTCCAAGGGGGAAAGTTGCCCACAGAGTGAGCTTCTGATGAACCATTTTATTGAGGTATGTGTCATCTTCTCTGCTCTCCTTGTTAGGCCTTTGCTGAAGGTTGCTGCATCCATGTCAATCTTTAGGTGCTTCTTGATTTTGGTCCTAGCTGTTGTGTTTAGAAAAGTTCTGATATAAACTCCTGATGTATAAGCAATGCCATCTATTGCTCTAGAGAATGTTATTACCCCCAATTTTGATTCCTTCACTTTTTAGCCAGCCATTGTAATAAGAGCATCTCTCCGAGATAATGCTGAAATAAGAATTCACCATCTTCTTCAGAATTGTGTTCCTGAAACATTGCAGAGTAACTTGTCCAAGTCAATTCGTAAGTGGCACTGAGGCATTTGTAATAAGGGACAGAACTTATATGGTACTGGGGACTGTCCCCGATGCCGTCCGTTCGTGCTACAGTGCACAATCGGACGGCTCCGGGGGCAGTCCCTTCCTGTGTAAGAGCATGTATGTGAGATAATACCCATATGTCCAAGAAGGAACACTGGAGAGTAAACTTGTCCAAATTAACTAATGGTGCTTCACAGTAAAACAAAGGCTACAACTTTCTTTTTCTTTTCTGGAAATCTCAGGGTGAAACGTGTGCTTGCTTACTACTCCAAAGCATCATGAGTTGCGTCAACTAGCACAAACACTCCCACAAAAGTCTTACTTTTGGGTGTTGCTGTCATCTTTTGAGCTATTTTGGATAAGAGCTTCTTTCTGAATTATCTTAACAGGCAATGATGTACATAGCGTGAGATCTGTGAAGGCCTAGATGCCATTTTATTGGCTTTGAAGATTGATGAGTTGAGAGAAAGATTGCTGATTTGTTTTCGTTTCTTTTAATCATTTTTGCCTTCTCTCGGCGAAGATGATGTGTACGTACAGACATGAAAATACGAGAGAGGTCATGTAATATTGTGTTGCGCGTGCTGATTTTGTTACTTTGACAGGAGAAGTTGCAGTTTATGTAATGTTACCAAACAATACTTGTACGAGAAAGGTAATTAAATGGTTTTTTTTTGCCACTGTGATGGCTGAGTACAGCGTAGTTGGTACTTGCCGGCATCAGTGGCAGTGGGGTTCGATCAGTAGAGACAGAATTTTGCTGATATGATTTGATGGAATCAGCACCATTTTCTTATGTATGTTGCTATATATTTGGCCAGTTGTAGACAGTACACGCTAAGAAAAGGCGCATCTGCTACTGGTGACGTTGTTTCATCTTTCTCTAAACGGCTCCTTTGCTTGTTCTAGCACATATTGGGGAAACCCAAAACAAGGCTACTTTTTATCAAACCCTCCCTAATTTCAAATATAATTGATGAATCTTTTCTGTCTATAAATATACGTAGTTTTTTATTTTTTATATTTTCCAATGCAAAACTTTCACTATATTTTTTTCTTGTAATATAATAGTAATATATATATATATATATATATATATATATATATATATATATATATATCAAAAATAAAGCTAATAATGATATTTTTCTGTCCACTATTGATCAAAATTCTAAAGATTGACCGAACAGATCCCACGGCTACCTATACAGTGTTTAAAACTGGGGTCACGTCCGCAAAATAGTTGAGGCCCCTCTTAACTAAAGCTACTAATCTTAGACCTTAATAGTACAACTGAAGGAAACAAAAACATTCTAGCAGACTGTTAGCAGATGTGTCCTGTCAACTTTGTTCCTAGAGAAAACGCACACATTACAAATAAACTGAGAGAACACAGAAGAATTTCTAAATTTCTCTATTCTCTGACTTACTCCCCATAATTAATTAGTTACAAGTCTTCTCAATATATAGGCTAATACTTTCTTACTAGCATACGTATTCGGACTTCAAATTGGACACAACTTCAACTTGGGTTACATACGGAGACAAACTCTATTGCGTCTTGACTCTAAGTCAAGATTATTTTTAACAATCTCCCCCTAATTTTGACTTGACATGCTCTAGTTTTAGTCTTAATGCATTATGAACTACCAGCCACGCCTCCACACGAAGCGTTCTACATGTAAGCTACATATAGGAACTTAACTTAACTGGCACAGGTTCATCCGGATGCAAAGATTCTAAAACATTGAGGCATTCAATCTCAATTATGACTTACTAAACTCATACTTGATACAGAACTGTCGGACCCAGATTTTATAATCCGAAATCCTCTGTGATTAGTTGCACTATTCCCTGGATCAGTAGATAGTGCTCACAGTTACAGTAATGGACATCATAATACATATCATGCAGAAGCATAAATAAAAATTTGTAGACTTACTCATGGGCCGTTTAGGCCGAAATCAATAAATTGCAGCAGCGGAATGAAGCACACAGGTGGGACCTTCAGGACATGCCCACAGGCAGCCAACTGGAGGTTCGCGACCTAGTCCTTGACATCTTCATCTCCTTCGCCATCATGACCAAAAGTATTGCCAAAGCGTAGCAATCTGATTCCTGATTCTGGATTTGTTGTGAGAGCGAGTGTGAGCACAAACCACCATGCTGCGCGAGCCAATACACAGGATGCAATTAAATAATGTGCATGGCTTATCAAGGGAAGGCTCGGGTTATTTTATTTGCCATAAATTGCTTTTGAAATATGATACATAGAAATTTCCAGAGACCTAGCAGTTTGAACTGAAACATAAGGTGTGAAAGAATGCAATAATATTAGCGATCCAGATTCCATCCACTGTTACATGGCCTCTGCACCATATGCTTAATCCTTCAGCGTTATAACCGCTTAACTTATCACTGGGACGACACCCAGGGCAACACAAATAAGGGCCTTTCTCTGCCCTCCACTTCACCAATCCCACCCACAAAGATTTTAAAACAGAATTATATCTAGTTAAATTCCCATGTCCGCCCTTGACCATGAGCACGGCTATTCGAATAGTTTTTGACTCTGCAGAGTTTGCACACTTTACCCACAAGAGATAAATCTGCTCGTTGCCCCACATGATTCCTTAGCCATGCGGTTGAGTAGACTATCATAGGATCGTTACAATGCATAGTCCTACTGTGGTTACGCCTGCTAAGATCTATCTTCCGTAGGATGCGCACATCCCTCGGGAAGGGTCCCTCATGAGCCACCACAGGCAAAGGCGGCGATGAGACCATCCATCCCTTTGCTCATGGTCATACCTTCACGTAACCACCTTAGATCCACACAAATTAGTAAACCCTGCCTACACTTTGTCAGTTTGTGGTTGTACTGTTGTACACTGGGAGGCCATCACGAGATTCAGTCCTTAGGGTTATCTGGGCGGTTCTACCACTATCCACTTTATGCTTCCACTGCACCACGCACACACCCTTGAACCATCCGCCCAGATAATTAAGCAACTTGAGGTTTTTGGGAGCATAAAATATCCATAACCAAATATACCAGTCATTTCCACCATGACTGCCCAAACGAATTTCTCATGATTCAAAGTGATACTTTGGGGCAGTTTTAGTGCCCGTAATTATCTAAGCAGTACTAAGCATGCGTATAGTTATGGACTTATTTTCGAAAGGTTACCATTATAATTTTTCCACTAGGGTGACAAGGCTCACATATGCAATATTCCAAAGAGGGGTGTAATACTAATCAAGTTGAACAATGGGCATATAACTAAAATTCTTAAATCCAACATATATTTGCACATAGAATAACAGCATGCAATTTGATAATTTAAACAAAAGTAATTTGCATAAAATGTAGGTTCGACATGATCAAAGTATTGACTCGCCTGGCGCGGTTTACCGTGGTCTTGAGCTCACATGATGCCTTCTCTTGAGCTTTTATTCTTTATCGTCACTCTGCTCTGACCGCGCTAGATCCGTGAAATCTTCAGGACCCCGGTTTCTAATTACGCGACAAATGACTGAATCCAAATAAAAGCAAATAACTCAAAAGATCCAAATAAATTTGAATAAACTCAATTTAGTTTTATTAGGAGTTAATAGGTGATTCAGGTGATTTGAGGCAAGGTCGGGAGTAGAATACGATGACTTGGTCTTTATATTAACAATCTCTCTTATTATTTTTGGTATTTATCAAGGAAGTTCCATGATTTGGGATACAAGTCTAGTTGGGTATTACTTTGGCGAGCATTAAATTTAGGGCAGGGCCGGAGGGAGGCGGAGGTTGGCTGGTGGCGTAAGCCTGCGGCGGCGTGGTCTTGTGCACGGTGCCGGCGATGTACAGGCGGCGGGGGCTCCAGCCAGCGGTCGGAGGAGCTCCGGGGTATAGAGGGGGTGCTCCGTCCGCAACGAATCGGAGAATAGCCAACCAAGGAGGCAAAGGTGGGGAGAATGGCGGCAGCCGAGCTCGGGGAAGAAAGGGAAGAAGGTGGGGGAAGAAGAGAGAATGGCGTGGGGCAAGGGGGAAAGGAAGCCGGAGGTTTTTATAACGACAGAGGGAGGCGGGGAAGGCGCGGAGGACCAGGCGGTGGGGTGGAGGTCCGTCAGGCAAGACCCAGCGTGGGGCTCGAGGTGCAGGCACAGAGCTAGGTGATGGCGACGGATCGGCGCGGCGTATAGGGTGGAGGCGAGCGGCGCTGTGCAGAGTGCAGAAGCGAAGGGACAAGTCGGTCTTGAGTGCTGCAATGTCAGAGGTATCAGTGCATGCGCGGAGAAGAAGAAATAAGAGAGGACGAAGCTAGCGCGGGCTGGGAGAGAGAAGAAAGGTGAGGTGGGGCGCGGGCCCTCGTGGCAGGGAATCGGGGCATGGGGTGGAACGGGTCCGCGGCAGAGGGAGGGCTGGCGCTCGGGCCACGCGGCAGTGGAGAGGCACGGCCGGAGCGCTCGGGCCCGCAGGGCCAGAGAGAGGAGGCGGGATAGAGGAGGGGCCCGCTGCCCAGCGACAGCAGAGAGAGAGGGGAGGCGCAGGTGGAGGCAGCTGGGCCGCGTGGGAATGGAAGCGGGAGAGGGGTTGGGCCGGGCCTTCGGCCGGCCTGACCCCCTTTTTTTCTTTTCTTTTTTTGTTTATTTATTGTGTGTATTTGCATATGTATATATATACAGATATATACATGTATATATGTTTTTATTTATTTCTATTTTTGTATATATATATTTATTTTCTTTAGATATATATACATATATTTTTATTTATTTGCACATTCCTTTTGTATACATGTATATATTTCTCTCATGCCTATTTTTTTTTTGTATAAATGCATTTTATGTCTTGCTCATCTTTCTAGGCCCCCTTTTTTTATATACATATTTGCATATGGTTTATATATTTATTTTTGCTGCTCTTTTATATTATTATCTTCAAAATGAAATTTTGTATTTTAGTTCAAGTTTCTCCCTCCCTATTGAATTTGAATTTTTGATTTTTTGGGTTCCCATTATTCGCATATTTTCTTTTATGGAATTATTAATATTAATTTTATTTTTCGAATCTCTTCTTAAATTTTTTAATCATCCACCAAAGTTTAGAAAATCGCCAAGGAAATCCAAATTTCAACAGAACATATTGCAAAATAATTTAAGAACTTTATATTTTAAATTCGAATTTTTCAGGATGTTACAAGAACGGTGACACATCTCTTCAACATTTCAATTTCTTTTCACTTTACTTGAGTTTGTACCTTTGCTTCCTTCACACGATCGGCGCCACGGCTTTGGCCGTCTCCTTTTCGAACAGTAGGAAGAGCATCTCCTCTAGGATACCTTGATAGATGGCCACCAATGCCATTTGATCTTTGTGCACATTGACGTTGTTGTTCTCGATTGCATCTCGCACTCCTTGAACCCTCATGAACACCTTTATCTTGATTGACCAAGCTGTATAATTGCTCATAGTCAGCATCGGATAATGCAGCAAGACAACTGAACTCTCCTTCGTCATCATACTGGATAATGCTTCGTCACCGGTGACACCACTTCCTTGAGAACGTGGCATGATCTTGAGCACGGATTAAAATCTTGGGCTACTTTGAAGCGGCTCTTGGACCAAGGGAATGGAGAAAAAACTACGCTATTTTCTTTTTTCTCTTGGTGACTTTTCTTGCTATCTTGGATCCGCTCTCTGTTGCTCTGACTTGAATCGAAGACTTGGCTTTTATTGATGTGCTGTGCTGGGAGTTTGAATACACCTTGGAGCCGGACTGCACACCGATTCGATTCGGTTTCTAACTTGTGAGTCGGTCTCCGCGTGGCTGCTATGCACAAAAGAACAAAACGCCTGGCGCTGCTCAGAATTGCCGAAGAAAAATTAATAGCCTCGCTATCAATTGTTGCCTTTGGAGAAAGGGCTCGTCTTCTCTCTCCTATGTATTGTCGCTGCATGCGCTTCCGACAGGAGACAAGGGCCTGCTACCTTTTTCTGTCTTGCCTCGTGCTCATGCGGAATGAGAATAGAAGACACGTAATTGGCTGGACAGAGCGACGCACGCGCGAAGGCCTCGGGAGCGCCGCTCGAGACGAGCGCAAAATGGAAACCGCTAAGATAGTTTTTTCGATGATTCGGTTCTCGCGTAGGCTTTGATATCACTTGTTAACTTTGTTCCAGGAGAAAACACATATTGCAAATAAACTAAGAGAACACAGGAGAATTTATGAATTTCTTTATTCTCTTACTTGCTCCCCCTAATTAATTGGTTACAAGTCTTCTCAATATATAGGCTAATACTCTTCTACTAGCATACGTATTCGGACTTCAAGTTGGATACAACTTTAACTTGAGTTACACACAGAGACGAACTCTACTGTGTCTTGGACTCTAAGTCAAGATTATTTCTAACATGTCCCATTGCAACTCCTTATGAAGGTCCTTATCCTTTGATTATACCTTTAAGCTTTTGCACACGAGACTAGGGACGCAAACGAATCGAATATGGATGGATAATGCCTCTATTATATTTATTTTCATATTTTGTTTCTCGAACTCGGATACAAATACGGATATCTCAGATACGAATACAAATACGAATAATATCGAATACAGATACGGAGCGAATACGAATCGAAACGAATACAGTGACGAATATTTATCGGAACATGAAACCCCTTAAACTATACTTCCAAAATCAATGAAAACATATAAATAGTTTATCTTGTCAAAACATTAATGAAATTTAAACAAGCGTAAGTATTTTTATCTACAATAGTCATACCATTGTATAGATTTTAAATCTTCAAATGGCAGTTAATTTTTTTCTAAAGTCCTAAATAATTCTTAATGGATTTCTACCATTTACATGTGACTAATAAATTAATTAGAATTAAAATTTGCATCAGAATGATTTAATCGATAGTACATTAATTTAATCGGCACAAATTGTAATCTACCGATAATATTAAATTTATTTTTAATAAACATAAATATTTGCTAGTGGGCTGGTGGCAGGGGAGATGACAAAGGTTGGCTTGGGCTGGGCAATGTTGGGCTGAAATTTCGGATATCCGGATCCATATTATCTGGATAATCCATATTCGTATTCGTATTCGCCAAATATCAGGCCTACTGTATTCGTATTCATTTCCGACAAAAAAATCTGTATTTATTTCTGATCTGAGAATTGTCTAAAGAAAATCCGATCCGACACAATCCGTATTCGTTTTCATCCGGATCGGTTGGAAACTATCTGATCCGTTTTCACCCCTACATGGGACCATGCCATCAATGCCAAAACTGCTTAAACTAAAATCATGAGGACCTAATCCTTAACCAATCCCAATAAATGTGTTAGTCCCAATAATCCAGTTGCACTAACAACAAAAACATGAAATTAGGTGCTTGGATGCTTCACTACCACAGACGCACCTGACATTAAAGAAGAAATGTGCGGCAATACAAACCATCCGACAGACGCTTTCCGTGTGGTGCCTTTTTCCATTCTTGTTGCTTCTTTCTTCGTTGGATTGATCATAGCATTACGCATTATCAACGGCAACGGCGGATGTGTCGGACGCGGCACATTAATTCCCAGGAGGGTTATCAGTTTGTTGCTTGCGCGCGGCCGGGGAGGGGTTTAAAGATTGCATTGCATGTGGTTTATGTTAAGAAACATGGGTCTAGGTTTGAAGCCTTGATATATGGTGGGCACCTCACCACTAAGCTATAAATAGGGAGTACTGTTGGCTATTTTATATACGAAATCCGAAAGAAAGCAATAAAAAAGACCAGAAGTTCTCTCTATCTCTTTGTATTTTCAATCTACTATGTCTGTCTTCTGTGATTGATCTGGTTTTGCATAGTAGAGGAATCGATCGGACTAGTCGCCAGCGACGGTTCCTCAACACATTATCAGCACGAATCGCTCCTTGGATGCATTCCAGGAATCGATGAACACCATGAAATATTTAAATGGCCCAGAAAGTGGCTAAATGGGACTGCAAATGTCTCCTTGGATGCATTCCAGAAATGCAGGGACTTCATCCTTCAATTTCATAGTAGATGGTCTAGTAATTAATTTTCCAATGGCATATGTAGGGTACACAAAATCTTCATGATTCAGAAAATTCTTTACATTAATATTATGTCCTTGTGAATTGTTAATTATATTTCTCATCATCCTAAGACCTGGGTGGCCTAATCTGTCATGCCAGAGACAAAAAAGTCCAGAGCTTCTAAATACTGTCTTCAGGGCAGTATAGGCTACAGGTGCCTTGATGTTGGTGTAGTATAGCTCAGTTTCTAATAAGAAAGTTTTTCTAACACCCTTTTTTCATTTGCTTCACACTTCGTAATGAGCAGGTATTCCTTACCGTACTCTTTTTCAATCTCAACATGTAAACCGTTGGCGTGAATATCCTTAAAACGTAGGAGAGTTCTAGTCGATTCTGTGTACAATAAGGCTTCTTGAATGACCAAAGTTATGCCCATTTGGAGTATAATTGTGGCTCTTCCAGAACCTATTATACAAGCATCGCTACCAGTGATTGTTGTAAGGCTGCCAGCATTATTACTAATCGACTGAAAATACTTCGTCTCTCTTAAGATGGTATTCGTTGTGCCGCTGTCGGCTAAACACACTTCCTCCATAGGGCGCCACACGTGTTCTAATATAAGGTATTTTATTAACATGCATCAGAAGGCAATCAACACATAAATAAAATACTTCAATATCAGAACATATCATGCCATTATAAACTGAATAAATGAATCAATTATTCAAATATCATCCAACCATCACAAGAAAATAAAATTGCTTAAGTACCATCCATGCAAATTCTAACTTATTTTTCCACACAAAATAAATGACAATTAAAGTCTAAATGCATTCTATGCATTACACTAAATCTGCTAAAAAATCAGAGACTTTGTTTGCTATTTTCTTGAGGGTGATATGCTCTTCGAGAGAAATTATGGCGGTGGCAGCTGCTAGGTCAAAAGGGGATGCTGCTGCCAGAATGGTTTCAACCTCCATTAGCGCAGGCAGCTGCTCAGAACTCTCCCCCTCAATAGATGCAAAGTGGGTTTCATGCTGCCCTTTGCCATCCTTCTTCTTCTGGGCTTAGAAGGCATCAATGACATGTTGCGACTCTTTACAGATCCGCGACCAATGCCCAACTTGCCACACTTGTAGCAGGATTGGTCTTGCTGACCATAGGCCTTACCATCCCGCTTTGGCTTGCTTGCCTTATTCTCACATGGAGCATCTAACTTGCCTTTCTATGTTGTGGCCTTACTCTTCCTCCCCCTTTTCTTCATCATGGGTTTTCACACCTTGTAGCTCCCGGCGTTGGCTTCACGGCCAGCAGAGCTCACAGGTGGTTGTGTGACATAATTCTTGCAGAGAACTTTGTCCTGAGCCTCTGCAACCTGCATCATATCGATCAATTCAACATACTCCTTGTAGCCATCTTGACGATAATTGCGTGCGGATTGCACTGCATTGGGGTAGAAGGTGGATAGGGTCTTCTCAATCTTCTGCTCATCTGTGATCTGCTTGCCACGAAGTTGAAGATTGGTACAAATTTTGTGTAAGGCAGAATTGTACTTCCCGGCCATTTTGAAGTCGGCAAACCTTACTCGGATCCATTCTTGCTCTGCCTGAGGAAGAATGGTGTACTTTAGCCTCTCGAACTGCTTCTTAAGTACAGTCCATAGTGCTAGCGCAGTCTTCTCTACCATGTACTCATTCTTGAGAGTGAGATGAAATGGTGCCTGAGGAAGTGAAGTGCCTGATCATTTTCCACAAGTGTGGGTTGGACGTCCTGTGGTGCGCCAATCCCAATAGCAGCGCAGAGCTTCTTGGCTCTAAGTACTCTCTCGACATCGGAAGCCTAAGTCAGGTAGTTTTGGCCATGCTGGGCCAGCTCCTTGAACTCCCGGTTTATGATGCCAGTCATATACATGTGCATGAAAGGAATAAATAAGTTTACAGCTGGTAAACATACATGGAATACAATTTACTTCAGGTAAATAAATTTGGTAATGGTACAATAGATTCTTGTAATGTTCCAGAATTTTCTATGAATTCTATTGTTAATTTCGATGATTAAAGGTAATTTAACTAATTACGATTAATCAAAATAGTAAATAAATACAAAAAAACATAAAAATAATGATGATAGAAATAAACATGCTTCAAATGCTAAAAATAATTCAAAATTTGAATTCCCAAGGCCTTTTTATGCTGAAATATGAATTTTTAGCGAATTCTGCAATTCTCGAGGGCCTATACGCAAATTTTCAATTCAGAGAAAATTTTTCGCATACTTTTATGATTTTCCGAGGGACTTTCTGCAAAATTCGGGACCTATCTGAAAATCTAAGGACCCTCTCATAATTTTTAGAAATCAGAGGGTTTTTGTGCAAAATTGCCAGCTCCCCCCTCCCCCTCTCGGCTGGGCCATTTCCCTACCCGTTTGCATATGGCCCACCCGGCTTCCCCTTCCTATGCTTCGTTAGTGGTGGCGACAGGCCGACTCGAGCGACGGCTCGGGCGAGCACGAGGCGGTGGGTGGCATCGAGCCGGGCAAGCAGCGGGTCCGGCCAGCGCGAGCGACTACGAGCGGAGCTCGGGTGCCGATGTTGAGTCCGGGCGGAGCTGGCATTTCGGGGTTACCACGGTCGTTAGATCCAGCGGAGCTTGGGAGACGGAGCTGGCGCTTTAGGGTGGACGCAGCTCTCGGGCGCGCATGCGGGGAACAGAAGCCAAAGCAGCGGTCGGCCGTGCGGGGTCCGAGGCAGCGTGGACGACCATGCGGGGGCCCGGGACCCGAAGCAGCAGTTGGCTGTGCGGGGTCTGACGCGGCGGCTTCGGGCAGCGCACGAAGAGAGCTGGCGGCGCTTTCGGGTGGCGTGCGAAGGGAGCCGGCGACCAGCGCTTTAAGCGGATCCAGTAGCGGCTTCGTGCGACTGGCGGCCTATGGCTAGTCCAGCTCGGCGGCGACGCATGAGGAGGACCGATGGGGGGTGCCGGCGGAGTGGCGGCAGGCCGGCGACCGGCGGCCATTTTAAGCACGGCGGCCGTATGGGGCTGGCCGTGCATGGGCATTTTTTCTCCTTTTTTTCAATATATAGTGCAATCAACATCTACTCTTTTCGTGTAATCTATCGATCGACATTATGCCGACGACTTCAAGTCTACTCGCGGAAGATTAGAGCAGATTTGCACCATTGAAAATAATCAAGAAAGCAAAATCTGCGAATTTAGAGCAATCTAGATATAGACAATTCAATCTACTAATGCTTCGATGTTTATTTCCTGAATCATGAAGATTTTGTGTGCCCTACATATGCCACTAGACCTTCTACTATGAGAGTGAAGGATGAAATCCCTGCATTCCTGGAATGCATCCAAGGAGACATTTGTAGTCCCCTTTAGCCACTTTCAGGGCCATTTAAATATTTCATGGTGTTCATCGATGCTTCCTCGAAATGGTCGCACGTATGTTTATTATCTACGAGAAGCCATGCTTTCGTAAAGCTGATCTCGTAGATAATTTGCATTAAAAATATTTTCCCTGATCATCACATAAAGGCCATCGAATGGACAATGCCGGAGAATTTACTTCAAAGGCATTTGATGATTATTGCATGGCAATGGGAATTACAGTTGAGCATTCTTTACCGCGTGTCCACACTCAGAAAGGACTAGCAGAGGCATTAATCAAGAAAATTAAATTTATTGCCCGATCACTTTTGCATAATTGTAATTTACCAACTACATGTTGGGGACACGTAGTCCTGTATGCAGCAAATCTCATCAACTTTAGACCATCAGCCTACAACATCCATTCACCTATACAACTAGCGCAAGGGTCAGCACCGAACATTTCTCATCTCTAGAGGTTTGGATGCAAGGTTTATGTACCTATACCCCTCCACAATGTACTACAATGGGTCCTCTCCGAAAGATGGGATATACATTGGTTATGAGATAGTATTCATAATCAGGTATTTTAGAACCTATGACAGGAGACTTGCATACTGCCCATTTCGCTAATTGCATATTTGATGAGGATAATTTCCCAACATTAGGGGGGAGGAAATCAACCCCTTGATGAAAAATGTTGGAAAATTATGTGGCAAGCCACGGGAATCCATGCACTAAAGGAATGCGCGTAGGCTACGATAGCAGAAAATAAAAAATTTCTACCGCGCACACTAGGACATCATGCTAAGGAGGGATCATAGATCGTTACCACTAGACGCGCAGCGCAGCGGAAGAAGAGTTGGAGAAGCCGATCCAACCACGCGCGTCGAGGTAGTAGTGGAAGTAGCCGATCGTCCCGAACAGATCGTCTCCTCCACGCGATCAACCACACCACGAGCAGATCCAATCTGTAGATCGTTGATGCCGATCAACGCCGCAACGAGCAGCGCCTCCACCGGTATCCACACGTCCGGGGCTGGAACGCTGATCGCGAGTGTACCAGCACTCGCGAGCGGCTAGGGTTTGGCTCGGGAGGTGGCGGCTATGGTTTTACTCGGGAGGAACAGAAGCGTGCATCCCTCAGCCCCCCCGCCTCCATATATATAGACCTCCTCACTTGGGCCTCGTGGACCGAGGCCCAATAGGAGTCTATCCGGATCTCTATCCGAATTGAGCCCACATCCGAATCACATTCGAATTAGTGTTCCAACCTGTTAAGTGTGCGACCCTGTAGGTTCACGTATACTTGGTCGCGACCCGGAAACGCCTTTCCGGTCACCCTGTTAATAGCGGCCTCTAGCAAGACATATTAACCCCAAAGTATACGTAAAGATCATATCGGCTGAACCTGTAATGTTCTCATGTACGAATCCCTTTGCCTCACGATATAGATTAAGCTCAAGGCGAGACCTGTGTCATCCTCTTAATAGCTCAATCACTCTCTCGATTCCGTGATGGATTATAAACTCGTGATTGACTCCTCAATCACCTTGGCATGGCCATGCACTTTCATAATCCATTACATCGAGGGGCCCAGAGATATCTCTCCCATAAGGAGGGGCAAATTCTATCTTGATCATTCACATCCCACTACATGTTTCATGGCAAACCCAAAGACTACTTTTATGACTACCCAGTTATGGAGTAGTGTTTAGTAGTCCCAAAATAAGCTACTACGCATGTTGGGAACCATGATGATCTCAAGTCTAAGGATTCCACATAAACACTACTTGAGACCAACTGATGACACATGGAATCTCTGCAGTGTCTCATGGCGGGTCTATCCAACATATGTTCACTAACACATGTCCATATTATTGATTTGGTATCTCCATACCATGATCCATGAGACATGATCATCAATCAATACATATGCTGATCTTTGAATCATATTTGTTCCTCATATGATATATAATCAGGGATCATTTAGAAATAGCAACATTTTGACATTAAGAGTCTCATGAATAAGTCACATACTCATTGATCAATAATGATAATGTCTATTTCAAGGAACAAACTAATGCATCATAAACATAGTATGTGATATATATAACATCTCCATGTTGCCTCTAGGGCATATCACTAACAGTCTCCCACTTGCACTAGAGTCAACCATGTAGGTATCTAATACCCATTGCCCTAGTGTGAGCCTCATGCTTTGGCTGGGGAAGCGGCTTTGTCAACGGATCTGCAATGTTCAAATCTGTTTGTACTTTGCATATCTTCACATCGCCTCTCTCCACAATCTCGCGAATGAGATGAAATCGCCGTAGAATGTGCTTGGGCTTCTGGTGCGATCTAGGCTCCTTGGCTTGCGCAATGGCCCCACAATTGTCACAGTAGAGGTCCATTGGGCTGGAGGCACTAGCCACCACACCAAGCTCAGAAACAAATTTTTGTTCCAAACAGCCTCTTTAGCAGCTTCAGAAGCTGCTATGTACTCGGCTTCTGTTGTAGAATCAGCAACCGTCTCCTGCTTGGAACACTTCCAGCTCACCGCACCGCCGTCCAGGCAGAACACAAATCCAGATTGCGATCTGAAATCGTCTTTGTCAGTTTGGAAGCTAGCATCGGTGTAACCATTTACAACGAGCTCTTCCTCACCCCCATAGACGAGGAACACATCTTTAGTTCTTCTCAAGTACTTCAAGATGTTCTTTACGGCAATCCAGTGACTTTCACCTGGATCTGATTGGTATCTACTTGTAGCACTTAAAGCATACGAGACATCTGGACGTGTACAAAGCATGGCATACATAATGGACCCCATAGCCGAAGCATATGGAATCGCATTCATTTTATCCCGCTCATCAGGTGTACTAGGACACTGACTCTTGCTAAGATTTATACCATGTGACATAGGTAGGAAGCCTTTCTTGGAATCCTGCATGTTGAACCTTTTCAACACCTTGTCAATGTACATATCTTGGCTTAATCCAATTAGCCTTCTTGATCTATCCCTATAGATCTTGATGCCCAGAATATATGCCGCCTCTCCTAAGTCTTTCATAGAGAAACTATTTTTCAATGAAGACTTAACAGATTCGAGCATAGGAATGTCATTTTCGATCAGTAATATGTCATCCACATATAAGACCAGAAACAGAGTGCGCTCCCACTAGCCTTTTTGTAAACACAAGGTTCTTCTTCGTTCTTGATGAAACCAAACCCTTTGATTACTTCATCAAAACGAATGTTCCAACTCCGAGATGCCTGCTTTAATCCATAAATGGATCTTTGCAGATTGCATATCTTTCCAACTGATTGCGGATCGACAAAACCCGTGGGCTGTGTCATGTACACATCCTCACTCAGATTTCCATTAAGGAAAGCTGTTTTGACATCCATTTGCCATATTTCATAGTCGAAATATGCAGCAATCGCTAGAATGATCTGAATAGACTTTAGTATTGCGACGGGGGAAAAAGTTTCATCATAATCAACACCTTGAATTTGTTTGAAACCTTTGGCCACCAATCGCGCTTTATAGATGTGAACATTTCCATCTATGTCTATCTTTTTCTTGAAAATCCATTTGCACTCAATGGTTTTAACACCATCAGGTGGATCAACCAAGTTCCAAACTTGATTACTCTGCATGGATTCAATTTCGGATCTCATGGCTTCAAGCCATTTCTCAGAGTCTGGTCCCACCATCGCTTCTTCATAGGTCTTAGGCTCATCGTTGTCTAACAACAATATGTCCCGTTGATGAGTAGTCAAGGACATGTACCTCTCAGGTGCACGACGTGACCTCTCTGACCTACATGGTGCCGGTGTGTCCACAACAGGTTCTTCAATAGTTTGTTCATCCTGTTGTGGTTCTGTAGGAGCTGAAACGTTTTCAGGTGTTTCTCGAATTTCTTCAAGTTGCACCGTGCTCCCACTATCCCTTCTTGAGAGAAACTCTTTCTCTAAGAAGACACCATGCCGGGCGACAAACACTTTGCCTTCTCCTTGATTATAGAAGTAATATCCTTTTGTTTCCTTAGGATACCCGATAAAGAAGCATTTATCAGATTTAGGAGTGAGCTTATCAGATTGTAAACGTTTTACATAAGCCTCACATCCCCAAATCTTAAGAAAAAACAAGCTAGGACGTTGTCCTGTCCACATCTCATATGGTGTCTTTTCTACTGATTTTGATGGAACCCTGTTTAGTGTGAAAGCGGCTGTTTCAAGAGCGTACCCCCAAAAAGACAACGGAAGCTCAGTTTGGCTCATCATGGAGCGCACCATATCTAATAAGGTGCGATTTCTCCGTTCAGATACCCCATTCCATTGAGGTGTTCCTGGCGGAGTCAATTGTGGAACAATTCCACAATCCTTCAGATGATTGCCAAACTCATGGCTCAAATACTCGCCTCCACGATCAGATCGTAGAAATTTGATTGTCTTGCCTAAATGATTTTGCACTTCATTTTGGAATTCTTTGAACTTTTCAAAGGATTCAGACTTATGCTTCATTAGGTAGATATACCCATATCTACTAAAGTCATCAGTAAAAGTTATGAAGTACTGAAAACCACCTCTGGCTGTTGAGCTCATTGGTCCACATACATCAGAATGTACGAGTGCCAATAAGTCACTTGCCCGTTCACCTTGACCGGTGAAAGGTGCCTTTGTCATCTTGCCAAGTAAACAAGATTCGCATGTCTCAAATGATTCAAAATCAAATGAGTGTAGAATACCATCTCTATGGAGCTTCTCCATGAGTTTCTCATTTATGTGACCTAAGCGACAGTGCCAAATAAACGTGGGATTCAAATCATTCGAACGTTGCCTCTTTGCATTAATGTTATAGACCGGTGACTCTTCAAGAGTAAGAACATATAACCCATTCACCAATGGAGTATGACAATAGAACATATCTTTAAAATAAAGAGAACAACCATTGTTCATAGATCTAAAGTCATAACCTTCTACTTGCAAACATGAAGCAGAAATAATGTTCTTGGAAAGAGATGGAACACAATAACAATTATTCAATTCCAAAACTAATCCTGAAGGTAAAGACAATGGCATGGTGCCAACAGCCACCGCAGCAACTTTTGCTCCATTGCCAACGCGAAGATCCACTTCGCTCCTCCTCAAACTTCTACTTCTTCTTAGCCCCTGCAACGATTTGCAAAAGTGAGCAACCGATCCGGTATCAAATACCCTAGAATCAGTGGATGAAGTAGCAAGATTGATCTCTATAACATTTATACCTAGAGAGGAAGTCGTACTTCCCTTCTTCTTCTCAAGATCCTCCAAGTACTTTGGGCAGTTCCTTTTCCAATGACCTGATTGCTTACAGTAGTAACAATCTGCATTAGGAGCAGCGCCCTTCTTGACTTGCTTGGCCTTAGAACTGCTCGCGATCTCATCGGGAGCTAACTTTCTTTTGACCACGCCTTTCTTGACATTGGGCTTGCCCTTGCCTTTCTGCATCATCATCACATGATTGCTGCTTTTCTTAATGCTTTCCTCGGCAGCTTTTAGCATCCCATGCAACTCTGCCAAGGTCTTATCCATGTTGTTCATGTGATAGTTCAGTATGAATGGCTCAAAGCTCGGGGGGAGCGACTGGAGAATCACATCAGTATCCAACTCTTGGCTAAGGGGAAAACCAAGCTTTTCCAGACTCTCAATGTAGCCAATCATCTTAATCACATGAGGGCTGACGGGATTCCCTTCTGCAAGCCTGCACGCAAACAAGGACTTTGAAGTGTTGAACCTCTCAGCCCTTGCTTGGTTCTCAAACATACCACGCAACCCCACAATGATATTGTAGGCATCTGTGTTCTCATATTGCTTCTGAAGCTCAGAGGACATTGTGGCAAGCATGAGACAGCTCACATCAAGGCAATCATTCGTTTGCTTCTCATAAGCTCTCCGTGCAGCCGCAGTAGCATTATCAGGCAAGTCATCAGGATAAGGAGACTCAAGGACATACTCCTTGCGCTCTTGCTTGAGAACAATTCTCAAGTTGCGATACCAATCCATAAAGTTCGTTCCATTGAGTTTTTCTTTCTCAAGAATAGATCGCAAATTAAAAGAACTGGATGCGGCATTAGTTGACATGATCTACAACAAAGAATATGCAAAGTTTAGCACTTTGTTTATGTTCATCTTTTATTAAACTATTTAACAAAAGACTCCCACTATGTGTTTTGCAACAAAACTCCCTCTAAGTTACATAGTGGGTCAAGATCCTCATTTCACTAATTCCTAGTGAGCTTTGGCATCACGGCTAGAAAACTAGTGACATGGGTAAGCAACACCTTGCTAATCACATCCCTATGTGACTCTTGCTTGTTGGGTGACATCAATATGCCCCGGCCCCAACCTATGCCCCAAGGTCCAAAACTGTTTTGATAACCTTGTTAAGTAAACCAAATGCTTCCGCATGTAGATGTCCGACATCTACCCCAAATAATGATGATAACCGACGGCACTCTACTTTGGTAGACCTACCATGCGGTGATCATTATCTTTTGGTGCAACATATGGAAGGGCATGAACACCTAATTTTATGAGGGATTCTATCCTACCAAAGCAACAAATCATTGCATAAGAATAAGATAGATAATATCACAGATAAACACATTTAACTGTGAAGTAGTATGGCCCAAAAAATGGTGATCTCCATCTCCATGTAGGTGTAGACGATCTCCATCCTCCACATCACTCCTTTAGGCCACCATGCTTGAAAGCTTGTAACCTCAAAACTAGGCTACTACCTATAATAGCTAGAAATTGAAGATTACAAAGATAGATTCAAGCATTAAGGTCGACACGCAGGTCGTTAAATACAATATAGACAGCTAACAATAGCTGAAATAATCATGACACGCAGGGGGACACGTATTAATCAAGAAAATTAAATTTATTGCCCGGTCACTTTTGCATAATTGTAATTTACCAACTACATGTTGGGGACACGTAGTCCTGTATGCAGCAAATCTCATCAACTTTAGACCATCAGCCTACAACATCCATTCACCTATGCAACTAGCGCAAGGGTCAGCACCGAACATTTCTCATCTCTAGAGGTTTGGATGCAAGGTTTATGTACCTATACCCCTCCACAATGTACTACAATGGGTCCTCTCCGAAAGATGGGATATACATTGGTTATGAGATAGCATTCATAATCAGGTATTTTAGAACCTATGACAGGAGATTGCATACTGCCCATTTCGCTAATTACATATTTGATGAGGATAATTTCCCAACATTAGGGGGGAGGAAATCAACCCCTTGATGAAAAATGTTGGAAAATTACGTGGCAAGCCACGGGAATCCATGCACTGAAGGAACGCGCGTAGGCTACGATAGCAGAAAATAAAAAATTTCTACCGAGCACACCAGGACATCATGCTAAGGAGGGATCATAGATCGTTACCACTAGACGCGCGACGCAGCGGAAGAAGAGTTGGAGAAGCTGATCCAACCACGCGCGTCGAGGTAGTAGTGGAAGTAGCCGATCGTCCCGAACAGATCGTCTCCTCCACGCGATCAACCACACCACGAGCAGATTCAATCTGTAGATCATTGATGCCGATCAACGCCGCAACGAGCAGCGCCTCCACCGGTATCCACACGTCCGGGGCTGGAACGCTGATCGCGAGTGTACCAGCACTCGCGAGCGGCTAGGGTTTGGCTCGGGAGGTGGCGGCTATGGTTTTGCTCAGGAGGAACAGAAGCGTGCATCCCTCAGCCCCCCCCGCCTCCATATATATAGACCTCCTCACTTGGGCCTCGTGGACCGAGGCCCAATAGGAGTCTATCCGGATCTCTATCCGAATTGAGCCCACATCCGAATCACATTCGAATTAGTGTTCCAACCCGTTAAGTGTGCGACCCTGTAGGTTCACGTATACTTGGTCGCGACCCGGAAACGCCTTTCCGGTCACCCTGTTAATAGCGGCCTCTAGCAAGACATATTAACCCCAAAGTATACGTAAAGATCATATCGGCTGAACCTGTAATGTTCTCATGTACGAATCCCTTTGCCTCACGATATAGATTAAGCTCAAGGCGAGACCTGTGTCATCCTCTTAATAGCTCAATCACTCTCTCGATTCCGTGATGGATTATAAACTCGTGATTGACTCCTCAATCACCTTGGCATGGCCATGCACTTTCATAATCCATTACATCGAGGGGCCCAGAGATATCTCTCCCATAAGGAGGGGCAAATTCTATCTTGATCATTCACATCCCACTACATGTTTCATGGCAAACCCAAAGACTACTTTTATGACTACCCAGTTATGGAGTAGTGTTTAGTAGTCCCAAAATAAGCTACTACGCATGTTGGGAACCATGATGATCTCAAGTCTAAGGATTCCACATAAACACTACTTGAGACCAACTGATGACACATGGAATCTCTGCAGTGTCTCATGGCGGGTCTATCCAACATATGTTCACTAACACATGTCCATATTATTGATTTGGTATCTCCATACCATGATCCATGAGACATGATCAGCAATCAATACATATGCTGATCTTTGAATCATATTTGTTCCTCATATGATATATAATCAGGGATCATTTAGAAATAGCAACATTTTGACATTAAGAGTCTCATGAATAAGTCACATACTCATTGATCAATAATGATAATGTCTATTTCAAGGAACAAACTAATGCATCATAAACATAGTATGTGATATATATAACATCTCCATGTTGCCTCTAGGGCATATCACTAACATGCACATGACCCACGCACTAGTGAAGCAAATAGAGAAGTCCAGAAGATCATTGATTTGCAAGCATTAGCAAATCAACTAACTGACCACTTTAGTGATTTGAAGATCGTGACCAAGTCACTTGTGCCTGCACGCAATGCATCGGAGAGGGTTGAAATACCAAAGAAAGTAGAAGGTATCCCTAATCCCATCCAGAGGCCTCAGAATAAAAGGACGAGAACTTCGGTCCCTCAAATCCTATGTAACCGGGGACGCCTGATGAAGAAGGATAAGAAGAACTTGACACAGCCGATCACTGGAGTTCCCCAGAACCAGAAGGGGAGCTAGTTGAGACCTAGCACCAGTATGACACCTTTAGAAAAGGGCATACCAGATCTGAACCTCCCCATGGAAGGAGAAATCGGCATGGATGTGTGTGCACACATCGGAGCCAAAAAACTAAAAGGACTTACCGCCGCAACTGAAAGAAGCGATGAGTGAGGAGAAGCACCAGAAGAAGCAACTCATGATGAAATAGCTATAAATTATATGCACATGGGAGACTCCATGAATAGGACAACAGCCAATGTTGATATCTACTTTGCAAAGAAAATTGCCACAATCATCGATTTTGATCCAGAGCCTGCATCACTCGCTGAATGTAAGAAAAGATCAGATTGGGAAGATTGGAAGAAGGCAATAGAAACTGAAATATTATCTCTGAACAAAAGAGAAGTGTTTGCGCCCGTAAGCTGCACACCTCCCCATGTGCACCCTATAGGGCACAAGTGGGTATTTGTTCGAAAGAGAAATGAAAGAAATAAAGTTGTAATATATAAAGCAAGGTTGGTAGCACAAGGTTTCACTCAACGTCCAGGAGTTGATTATGAAGAAACATATTCCCCAGTCATGAGTGGAATCACCTTTAGATATTTAATCTCAATGGCAGTAAACCTGAATTTAGAAATGAAATTGATAGATGTGGCAACTGCATACCTTTATGGAAACTTGAATTCGGAAATTTATATGAAGGTACTTGAAGGTATCCCTGTCCCGAACCAAGACAGAGCAAATAGAAATCTGTACAGTGTGAAGCTCAGGAAATCATTGTATGGACTCAAGCAATCAGGCAGGATGTGGTATAATCGCTTAAGTGACTTTCTATGCAGGAAAGGCTACACGAACAATGAAGATTGTCCTTGTGTGTTTATACGACGATCCTAGAATGGATTTGTATAATCTCAGTATATGTAGATGATTTGAATATCATCGGAACAATGAAAGACATAAAAGAAGCAAGTTCTTACATGGAGTCAGAATTTGAAATGAAAGATTTGGGTAAAACCAAATACTGCTTAGGTTTGCAGCTCGAGCATGTCCCTGAAGGAATATTAGTACATTAGTCAGCCTACACCCAGAAGGTGTTAGAAAGGTTCGGCTTTGAGAAGGCATACCCATTGAAAGTACCAATGATCAGGAGGTCTTTATAGCAAGAAAAAGATCCATACCGACCTAGGAAGAGGGGGAGGAAGTCCTGGGATCGGTATTCCCATACTTAAGTGCAGTAGGAGCACTTATGTATTTAGAAAACTGCACTAGACCAGACATTGCATTTGCCGTAAACCTATTAGCAAGACATAGTGCAGAACTGAGAGACCATGTGGAGGTGTGCTAATGTTTGTGATGAGTTATTAACACTTGGTTTGTGATTGAGTTTGATTTGAGCGTTTCCTACTAAGTCGTAGCCTTAAAAATGTTCGGAATCGCTTTCTGTGCAAAGTCGTAGCTTCTGGCTGTTGTCGTAGGCTCGTTTGACCACTTTGGTCGTGGTCGGAAGCCTGCCGGGTAGGTTACGACCACGTTGTCGTCAATCGGGAGCCAGGCGAGTCATTTACGACCACACAGTCGAAGGTCGGAAGTCTCCCAACTCCTTTACGACCACGTTGGCCGTGGTCGTAGGCCAATATGACCATGTTGGTCATGGTCAAAACAGGTTACGACCACGTTACCGCGAGAGGTAGTCGGAGGTCGAGACTTCGACCACTGTGGTCGGTAGTCGGCAGATCTCGACTTCGACCACGTGGGAAGTCGAAGCGACTGCGACCACATTGTGAAGCGGTCGTATGCGGTCGGCTGCGGGCGTAGGACAGTTGGCCGTGGTCGGATGTGCTCTCAAGCGCCCGGGTGTGGTCGAAAAGGGTCTCGACCTCTGTAAAACTCGTTGTATGTGGTCGGAAGGTGTTTCGATCATGCGCTAAATGGTCGGAAGTCCCCGGGAGAGTTGAACGTGGTCGTAGACATCTAGTAACCGGTCGTATGACCTCCAGGATCGGTCGTTTCACCTGAGAATCGGTCGTATCAACTCCTGGGCTAGTCGTCTTGACCTGGAGAGCGGTCGTAGGTCATGTGCATGAATGTTTAAGTGTTTTCAACCGGTCGTAATGGGTGTACGACTTTGTGGAACATGGTTTGAGTTCTGTTTTTCTTATGCAAATGGTTATACACAATGTTTTGTGCGGTAATATGAATGTATGCTTGTCTATGATGGTTTGCAGGACTTGGAGACTAGTTGTGGAGAGGCATGGATGGCCAAGACTAGGCACGAGCGGTGCTGAGGTCAAGCGTGGTCGGGAGATGCCGAGGACGACGAGGTCTGCCAGGTGGTTGCAAGACTTGAGCGACAAGGGAGGAGGAAGCTTCCAGGAAGGCAGTGGGATGGCATTTTGGAGAAATGCGGAAAGCTGCAAAGGGAAGCTGCGTCTCTGCTAAAGCACTGGAGTGGTTGGCGCTAACGGGCAAAGCAGTGGAGCCGTTGGGTGTAACGGGTAAAGCACTGGAGCTCGTTCTCGCTAGTGGGTAAAGAAAATGGTAAAACCCGGTGTTTGGTGGGGTTAACGGGTTTTCCCCTGGAAGCTTGAGGCTATAAATAGAGATGTAGAGCTCGGGTGATCGGTGAGGTTGTTCCCGAGTCACTCTGAATTTTTTCGTCTCTATTTGTGTGAGTTGTCTCTCGGCAGAGCACGGTTGCTCTTGTACCTCCGATGGAGTGGCTGTAGAAACCTCCATTATCAATCATTCATCTCTCTTCCTCAAGTTGATTTCTGTCGTTATTAGATGTTGTGATTGTTTTGTTTGCGATCTGTTTTGAGAGCTTGTTCTTCTTGCTATCCTTTTCTTTCATCTCTTCTGTGTGAATCCGTATTTGCTTTGGTGTGCTTCTGGTTGCTCAGAACTGAGAATTTGTCTCAAGGCCACTTGGCGAGTACATTCTCGAGAGCAAAGGTCGTTTCAGAGAAGTCTGCCTAGCCATGGTCTTGCGCCTCAAAGTGCTCTGTGTTGTGCTCGAGCGTGTCTCTCTAGTCGACCATAGCAAAGACTTTGGATTTCCTTGATTGTTTTGCTTCCAGAGGTCTGGTTCTGTCAGTACCTCTGGTTTTAGGACCAAAAGTCCAGTGAGTCTCAAGTTACTCAGAAATCTAGCAAACGAGTCCTTCTCTGTTCTTGTTTCGACCGCACAGTATTCTCTGTTTAAAGTTCTTTTGTCGGTTCGAGCAAAGGTTTCGACCACATGGTATTCAACCACCAGTTGGCTTACGACCACGTGTGTTCGACCTGAGAAGCCATTTCTTTCGATTGATTTGTTGTGTGGGTACTTGGGAGGTTTTTGAAGGCACCATTCACCCCCCTCCCCTCTGTTGCCATTTTGGTCCAACAAGAACCTACCAAAAGGCATTGGCAGGGAATAAAGGACATCTTCCGATACCTCTAAGGAAGATTTGAACTTGACTGGCTATGTACATGTTGGGTACCTTTCGGACCCGCATACCGCAAGGTCACAAATGGGTTATGTATTCTTGTGTGGTGGAACTGCAATTTCATGGAAATCATCTAAGCAAAGTCTTGTAATGACTTTGATGAACCACTCAGAAATCATAGTACTGTATAATGCCACACGAGAATATGCTTGGCTTCGATGAATGATCCACCACATCCAGCAGTCATGTGAGATGAATATTATGCAAGCTCCTACAATTATCTATGAAGAAAATGCAGCTTGTGTTGCACAAGTATAAACAGGCTACGTGAAGAGTCATCTCACAAAGCATATCAACCCCAAGTTCTTCTATGCTCATGAATTGCAAAAGATGGATGAAATTAAGGTACTGCATACTAAGTCATGTGAGAATCTTGCAGATTTATTCACTAAGTCACTCCCAGCATCTAGTTTTGAAAGATGCGTATGAGGAATTGGAATGCGCTCCTGGAAAAAATGAAATAAAATAACTTGTAGTGAACTTCAACATTCTGACTTCCAAGTTGTTACCTGTTGAAAATTTTTAGATGTGGGCCTTCAGTGCACACCGCAAAATAGTTTGAAGGGTTGTTTTCTCCCCGTGTTGTATGTTCCTTATAGTGTGTTAAGAATGGTGGCCAACTCAACAAGTTCCTGAAGATCAAGTTGTTGGTTCTGTAGTATACTATCTTCTGTATGATACCTTATGTCAAATGGAAAATGCAATTTGTCGGCAAGATGTGTCATGATGTTCTTGTACCTTGTTAAGTTAGAGTACTATTTATACTACCATAATTCAATGCCCATGTGTATTCATAGGTTAGTACAAGTTCGTTATAACATTACGAAAGGCACCAGTATCCATACATTGTATATACACGTATATTTTCTTATCGCATTGCCGTACATATGTGCCCGCAACCAATGAAACGCTATCCAACCCCGTGTGAGTTACATGAGTACTGAAGATGCTCCCTATGGGGGAGGGTAGTGCAGCCCCGACCACACCAGAAGGGCTCGCGTGCACCCCCTGTGGCAGTGTAATATCTCTCAGAGGCAATGCACAGTTAATAATGAAGTTGTAGAGTGCCATCATACAGACAATTATGGCCTTCTGCTTGGATGCCTCGTAGCCAAACACATTGTCAAGAATACGCCATTTCATTTTGCACATGCCAAATGAACGCTCGACGGTATTCCTCAGGGATTAATGCCAAAAGTTGAAAACCTTCTCTATCCCCACAGGCTGGGGACATTATGGAATTCCAAAAGATGGTAGCAATGTAGACGATATGGAGCAGGTATCCCAGCTTGTTGGGATACCCCGAGTCCACAAGGCAATACTTACCTACATTGTTAACATGGTTCAAAGTTAAATATAGATTTCGCCTTGTACAAATAACACATGAGGGAAATTTTTACCTTTCAATAGATGCGGGAACTTCTCGCCATATTTCGTCATTGTCTCATGCAAGATACATGTGCCATGCATCAATCTTGGCCATCCTACACACACAAAAGTAAACCTACAGTCAAAGTCGCATATCACAAGCACATTCTGACTTGTGTACCCATGTCTGTTGAAATATTGCACATGCTCAGTATTTGGAATAGTGACTTTTACATGCGTGCTATCAATTGCCTCTATGCTATTCACAAAGTAGGGATAAAACCTTTCGTTTAGCAGGCTAGGATGAATTGTCTGGTATGTAGGATCCGCTAGCTTAATGACGTCAACTACAAATTTGTACACACACCTCAGTACATGATTAAACTTTCTTATTATTGTACTAGCTGAGTTCTCAAATCTGTTCATTTCCTATTGCCACGATTGAGGTGCTCTACATGTCCACAGAAATATTGCAAGTGCTTCTTTTGAGGAGACTTCCATGGTAGATTTTAGCCCGTAGCTTTGCACAAGAGTGTCATGCAGCCTATCGAACATAGGCGGGTACATCCTGAACATGTCTAGCATTGTTGTTCATTTGCAAGTTGCATCTCGACCCACTATAACCCACTCATTATTGGAACTCTAGGGGGTGGCCTGCTCCCCAAACTAACTTTGTCATCACTTGACTCACATGCCGCGAAGACAAGCAAGGCGATGGAGGCACCCTTGTGCACCCTTCTATCCCCATCAACTCATCTCTGCACAACACAACACCACATTTAGTACCACACTACTACATGAAGCACAGACACAAGCAAAATAGAGAGTAGTCATCACATGTGATATTAGTGAACACACAAGCAGGACAGAGAGCTCTCGTCACAAGCACATTAGTGAAAGCATAGTTGTGAGAACCTCTTGTCACCTGTGATAGCTGAAAAGTAGCAATGGACTCACAAGCACTACCCCAAGAAAACAAACCCCAGTAAGCAGCCAACCTGCTAGAATTTGCTACCAATAGCACCAGATCACACAAGCAATAG
Source organism: Dendrocalamus latiflorus (assembly GCA_017311315.1). Lineage (NCBI taxonomy): Eukaryota > Viridiplantae > Streptophyta > Magnoliopsida > Poales > Poaceae > Dendrocalamus > Dendrocalamus latiflorus. The sequence goes on from CM029623.1 coordinate 22,437,691, forward strand.
GATTTCAAGTAAGCACAAATCACCATGGAACTAAAAATAGAGTTCTTGACACACTTGCCACAACCTGGCAAAACAAAGCACTCAATCTCTTAATAGAAAACAATAGGTATCATAGCAGTAGCACATAGCAGATGGCATGAAACAAAGTATGAGATGGCATGAAACAACTAACAGATAGTAATAAACAAGTAACAATCAATGACAAACATCCTTAGTTCATGAAATAGAGAGCTGATAAGTAACTAGAAGTAGATAAATCATGGTACATGATGTCAATGCATGAAAGCAGGGATCATGGATGGGTTTTCATCATATCCCAGGTCAGCCAAAGCCAACAAAGCTGCCTCTCGTCTGATTTCATGGTGAGAATGCTTATGTGATACTTCGGCTTGATGAAAAGCTGAGTCGCTAGTAGTACTCGTCACTCTCTAGACCAGCCCCGGCCTCCTCAACCATACTAATCAGCCTCATGAAGTCCTCCTTAGTCGTGTCCTTCATGGGGGAAGTTGCAGACATGCCAGTTGTGTGGGTCTTCTTGTATATATCGATGATGCACTTGAGCTGCGTGCCCTGGTCACTCCACTATGATGGGAGGGTGGCTAGTGGCATGGTGGGTGATGCCTAAGGCCTCTTCCCAAGGGAACTACCCAAGGATCCACCACTAGCCACTGCCTCTGAGGTTAAGGTGGGGTCGACATCATCGCCATCGCTGTCCAAGTCAAGCATGTCAACCCTAGGCATGAAAGCATAGGCACTAGTGTAGGTGCTGTTGTCGAAGCATAACTTCATTAGCTCTTGTTGACGTAGGCCCCCCTTTTGAACTTGGATGGCACTCCAGCCTTCGCATGTAGACAAGGGAGAACAATTACCATATGGCATTGCAATGAATAAGGATTGAACTGAGTGGGCATCAAAGTGATTGTGGGAACTTCATGGGCACTAACCTGAATAGCATCTGCCCACCATGCATCGTGTGCCAAAATTGTGCCTGTGTCAAAGTCGATGCCAAGGTTGGAGGTGTGTTGGAGCAAGCTCTTCCATGCCGCAAAATTGCATTTTAGACTCTTTCCATTTGTTCTTGAGCTGCTTGCGTGTGTAAGATCGGTTGGTACGAACTATCAATTTGAGGCTGAGGTTGGTGCACCCCACGTGGTTCAGACAAGTGTAAGGGTGGTTCTGGGCCACAATCTCCTCAGCGCAAATCTCCAAGAATTCTTGTATTGCCTAATCTCTCCATGATGCGTATTCAGAGTCTATGTGCTACGCACCCCCACACCAGAGAGGCAAACGCGATGAACATAGCTGCACACAACGGTCATGATCGTGAATCAAGTGAAATAACAAAAAAAAATCAACTTCACATGAGTGCACACAACCGATACGCTCACCAAATTAGAATGACAAACCATCAAAGGGGAGCCAAAATCACCCAATTGAGCACCATTCACCGGCCATACTACATATCACGCAAAGTAGTGGACAAAGAGGGAGAAGATGACCAGGACATTCAACCGTACCTCACTGCTGTCGAGACCCTTGCTGCGTGGCATCGCTCTAGAGCACAGACGGGTGCTGTAAGGGCGAGCCAAAGAGGGGATGCACAGGGAGGATAGGGAAGCTATTAGATCTAGGAGAATAGCACAGTGAAAGTGGGGCAGATGGGGAGGGGAACTTGTTGCTGGCACCAATGTCCACAGGCCCGATCACCTCATAAGGATGTAGGCACCATGTCATTCACCACAGTGGGTGCAGTCGATGGCATAGGGGGAGGCAAGGGGAGGAAGCATGCAACGCTATCGTTGTGGGGAGTTGTGTCGTGTGGATGAGGGCTTATGCATCCCCACGTGAGAAGCCGACTAGCTCCAACCGGTTGCTAGCTGAAAGAAGCTTGAAGCCATAAGCTGCAGCCAGTTGGAGTGACCTCTTTTTCCTGTGCTAGGATAGAAGGGAGCCAAGGTAGGAGAGAGACTTTGGGAGCCAGCAACATGTCAAGGCAACACCAGAACTTAATGCAACCAGCCATAAAAAAGGCCACGCAACTCGAGAGGAGAAAAAAGGAAAAGTTAACTTTTCTCTTTTTTCCCTCTTCGGCTTGCATAGGAAATAGAGAAAAAGAGCCAGAGGATCATGTCCAGGTAGATGATGTCAAGACGTACATAATCTAAGTCACCAACTTGATACTTCGATGGAGGTGCCATCGATGGTGTGATGGCGAAAAGGAATAACAGTATTTCGCTGCAATATCCGTTGCTCACACGGAACAACTATGCCGTGTGGTCGTTGAAGATGTGTGTCAACCTACAGGCACAAAGCATGTGGGATGCCATAGCGAAAGATGACATCAACGAATGAAGGGATAGAATGGCCCCTACGCCATCTATCAAAGTGTATTAGAGGATATACTCCTAATGTTGGCGGAGGACTCTGCCAAGGATGCATGGGAGATGCCTAGGATGATGCACATGGGTGTAGATCATGTCAAGGAGGCAAAGATCCAAACCTTGAGGAGTGACTTTGAGGTGATTCGCATGAAGGAAACTAAATCGGTGGATGATTTCGCCATGAAGCTAACGACAATCGCCAATAGCATCCAAGCGTTGGGCGAGCAGGTGAAGGAGACAACCATCATCCGTAAATTTCTCTGAGCGTTTTTGTCAAAATTCTTGTCAATTGACCATGTCCGTTGAAGAACTGGTCAACCGCCTCAAAGCCTTTAAGGAGAGGGTTCGAAGCTGCGGTGACAAGGAGGAGCAACATCATCTATTGCTCACACACTCAGATTGGATGCCACGCATGAAAAGAACAGAGGAGGGAATCTTCCTTTGATTCAAAGGGACACAGTGGTAACGCAGCAATAGTCGTGGCCACAGAAGAGGACGCGGTCATGGCCATGGTCAAGGCAAGGATGGTTGTGATGACATCTCACCATATACTAATGCCAAACATGGCTTTAGAGGTGGTAAGGATAAAAGCAAGATTAAGTGCTGTTGGATCGAAGTTGGCGACAGAGGGGGGTGAATGTCGCTTCTTTAAAAACAACCACCAAAGATATCCACGATTGAACTCTCTCTCCTACGATAGATATGAAATCTATGAAGAAACGATAGCTTTATATTCTCTGGAATATCAACTGAAACCCAACCAAAAAGGAACAGAGAAGTATCAAGCCATGACAAGAAAGACTGCTGCCAAAACCAGGGGGCCGGTCTGACCGGTCTCCCCGAAAATTCAGACCAGCAGGCTGAATTTTCTGCGCAGGAAATCTGAAGAGTCCAAATTTTCCCAAATAAAGTATTCGTAGCTAATTTCCTTCAGCCAAAAGTGCACACACCTATTCTAAATAGCAGAGAGACATTACCCAACAAGAGGAATCAACAGGAGACCAAGAATTGGAGAATTGACTCAAGAACTGAAAAATGCACAGAGCAGCACCAAAACTCTAATTGCTCTCTACTCTTTGAACCTTAGACCATGAAACTTTGCAGAAAGATTAGCAATAGACTTAGCACTTAAAGGACCAAATCTTAGAGCATCTCATGAAGAGAAACAAAATCTACATCAAACCCTAGAAAAGGTAAACAAAGAATGAACAGGGCAAAGGTGAAATGAAATTCAATTCTTCTGATTCAATCATTTTGCTCTTGGAACTAGCTGACCAAGGGGTCTAGAAATCCAATTCCATCACAGAGCAATCCATTTTGCACCTTCTCACCAAGAAATAAACCCAAATCACAAGAACTCAGAAATCACACAGAGAGCACATCGAGAGACAAAACAGACAGAGAAGCAAGAACCAAATGACTTATTGAAAGCATTCATTTCCATAAACACAAAGATCACAAAGGAATCCCCACACACGATTGGATACAAGAGGAATGATTACATAGGCATCAATTCATCCTCTCCCTATCCCAAGCTCTCTCACACACAAGAAGAATACAGGAACAAGAAAGCTACGGGAGACAAGACATCCTCCTATCCTGCTCACAACAACTCCACACCAACTAAAGCCTAAAAGCAAAACAACCTCCTAAAGGCCATTTTGACTAAAGCAAAACCCTAAACCATCTCTCAAGCCCCTAGAATCCATGCATACAACCAGGAGCCCTCTCCTATTTATAACCTTTAGCTAATGGGTCTCTAAACCGTTATGCCCGCTAAATCCCGAACGGAACCGCTTCCACTTGTGCAGCTTTGCGCTTTTACCGAAACGCCCCTCCTGCACCTTCCGGGAAGCTTCCGCGTTCCTTGTGATCCAAGCCTCGCAACCACCTCGAGTCTCCGCCGTCTTCGACACATCCGACCGTTCTGACCTCGACACCGCCTGTGCCTAGTCCGATCACTCTGTGCCTCGCCACGACTCCACCTCGACGTCCTGCAGCCATCACAGACAAGAAACACATCTCATAGCACCGTTCGACACATGTAAACCTCATTAGCATCAGTAAATCGATCTCAAGCATAAAATGACCCAAACGACCAATCGGAAAGAATAATATGCAATAAGTCCGACTAACCAAACCCGACTGAGCCAAATGTCGTCATAGCACGAAACGAACCAATCAAACTCAATCTTTCCAAAATACCCGTCAATTACTCATCACAAACATGGGGTCATAACCACATGGTCTCTCAATCTCCCCCTTGATGAGTATATTGACAAACCCAGAAAAAAATGCAAAGTTGAGTTTGAAAATGAAAGAAAGTCAAACATGGTCTAAAGAAAGATCAAGGAAGCTTATGACCGTGTTGACATAAGGAACACTAGAGCAACGCAAGAAAGAGCAAATTTTTCTCCGCTATTCTCCCCCTTTTGGCAATAAACACATCAAGGATGCAAAAGAGAGAATAAGGTCACAAAAATGGATGAAATGGTTGAAGTTGGTTTATTCTAAGCATTTAGAGCCATGAAGATTATCCAAAATGACCATATGAGAATTACATCAAGCCATAACTCATAAGTATGCTATCAGGATCATGACAATGTATGTATAGACAAGCTAGGCCAAGTAAGTCACAATATGAAAATTAGTCAAATTTCATAGCATGTCAAGTCAACCATGATTAGAGTCTAGCTAAAGGTATCCAAAGATGATGCAGGCCATGTCAATAAGCTAAGTGGAACCAAGAAGCTAACATTGAGTCAATTTAGAGTGCTACAAGTCCAAAAATGAATCATTTATTTAAGTACTTGGTCGTGTTGTGGAATTAAGCAAATTTAGCACAAATGACATGTTTTTCTTTGTAAATCTCATTATTGTTTCCAACCAGATTTTGTTTAGTCATGTGCTAGATCTCAAGCCTTATGCGACCACTCCAAGCAAGAAGCTTAAGAAGCTAGTCTTGGTCAACGAAAACTCCCCCTGAGTTCATGCCTAGTGCAATGGTAAGTCGTCTCATAAGAAAGAATTGATGAGATCAGTTTTTTCGCACAAAAAAGATCTTTTTGCATTCTTAAAGGTTGTACTAACTCATGCTTCATCAAGAAACTAGTATAGCTCAATCTAAAGCTCAACAAAGATTCAAGACTCAACTCAGCCTATTTAATATGGCATGAATCATAAAGAGATAACTAAAGAGAGACTAGTCTCAAGAGCTAACATGACATGAACTAGTTCAAGTTGAGCATTTTAATCAACCTATCATGGTAAAGACTTGACTACACATATAAAGTCATGATATATCTAGCAGATAAGCACAGATCATGGCAAGATGTAATTTATTGTAAACATGTCATAACATGATAATAATCAAGGCTCCATGTAGTTATATTATAATGCAGAATGAAATACAAGAAATCCAGCTCCCCATCAACATGTGATGCAACTTTTAGTTCAAGTTGAGTTATAACAATATTAAGATCTAGAAGCTCCCAAATGAACTCCCCTGAACTAAAGCAATAAAATCGAGAAGCTGGCAAGAAAATCAAACAGGCAGTCCTTAAAGCATAGACAAGATATAGAGGATGTTATGGCTCAGACTGACTCTCATCTACCCCATATGACTCTAGGACTATCAACTGACCATCTAGCACACTAAGGAGCAAACACGTACCCTGTCTACTCGAGGGTGGCCCAACCCTCGCTAGAACCTATAAGAAGTGAGTGAGCTCAACCTAGTGAGAAGCAAAACAGCTAATAAGCAGCATCCTAGAATCACAAGATGGGAGAAAGAAATCTAAGCAACTATACAAGAGAAACACTCTAATCTATGCTAAAAGGATAAACCCAATGCACCCATATGCAATCCAGGATAAAGAAGTAAGAGCATAATAAATAAGATATATCAATGAACCACAAAACTCCCCCTCACAACAGTCCATAAGGACAAACCACCCCAAGCTCTCTCCACAGAGCTGAAAACCTAGAGCTATCCAAAGGTTTGGTAAAGATATCAGCCAACTGGTGGTCACTCTCCACAAACTGGAGCACTATATCACTCTAAGGAAGTGATATCTAATATCAATGTGCTTGGTCCGAGAATGCTGTACTAGGTTCTTGGCAATGTTAATCGCAGAAGTGTTATCAGAAAAGAGTGGAACACTGTCGATAACTAACCCAAAGTCCCGCAGGGTCGAGACCATCCAAAGTACTTGGCTGCAATAGCTGGCGGTAGCAACGTACTCGGCCTCTGCGGTGGACTGTGCAACACCGGACTGCTTCCTTGAAGACCAGGAAACAAGAGAAGTGTCAATGAATTGGCAGGTGCCAGAAGTGCTCTTCCTATCTACCCTACAGCCAGCAAAGTCTGCATCCGAGTAGGCTCTCAAGGAAAAACAGGACAAGGAAGAGTACCAGATACCATAGTCAATGGTAGCTCGAAGGTACCGAAGAATGCACTTCACCGCTTGGCGGTGAGATACGCGAGGAGAAGCCTGAAAGCGAGCACACAGACACATAGAGAAGTGTATGTCCGGTCTCGAGGCAGTGAGGTACAAGAGGGAGCTAATCATGCTGCGATACTCCTTCTGATCAACTAGCTCGCCGTCCTCATCTGGGTCGAGTGAAGCTGTGGACGCCATGGGAGTTGACACGGGCTTACCATCACTCATGTCAAAGCGTCTCAGGAGGTCACGAGTGTACTTGCCCTGATGCAAGAAGGTACCCTCCTGAGTCTGCTTGATTTGGAAGCCAAGGAAGAAGGTCAACTCACCCATCATACTCATCTCAAACTCGGTGCTCATGACATCCGAGAACTGTGAAACAAGAGTATGAGAAGAGCCGCCAAAAATGATGTCATCCACATAAATCTTGACGAGCAGAAGGTCAACGCCATGCCGACGAATGAACAAGGTCTTATCCACCTTACCCATCTCAAAACCATGACTCAACAAATAGGACTTAAGCCTCTCATACCAAGCTCTAAGGGCCTGCTTAAGTCCATACAAGGCTTTGGAAAGCTTGTAGACATGGTTGGGTATTTGTGGTTCTCGAAACCTGGAGGTTGTCTTACATAGACCTCTTCCTCAATAAACCCATTGAGGAAAGCACTCTTGACATCCATCTGGTAAAGTTTGAAACCCTTAGAAGCTGCGAAGGTAAGCAGAATTCTAATGGCCTCAAGTCTAGCTACAGGGGCAAAGGTCTCCTCAAAATCTAGACCCTCAACCTGGGAAAACCCCTAAGCTACCAGTCTAGCCTTGTTCCGGATGACAACCCCATCCTCACTCTGCTTGTTTTTGAACACCCACTTAGTCCCAATAACATTGTGACCTCGAGGGGCTCAACAAGCGACCAGACCTTGTTTCTCTCGAAATTTTCTAACTCCTCATGCATGGCATTGACCCAAGACTCATCAGATAGTGCATGACTAACATCCTTGGGCTCAAAGGTGGCAACAAAAGTAGAATGGAGACAAAAATATGACATGCCAGACTTTGAGCGTGTGACTCGCTCAAAGAGGTCTTCAATCATCTGCTCGGAAGGATGATCTTTCTGGATATGTCGGGGAGGTCCTGGATGAGATGAAGAAGTGGCCTCCACCTCATGAGCTGAAGAGGTAGGAACAGAGCCACTAGCTCCAGAGGAAGCAGAAGGCATGGGCTGATCACCTGGAGGTGCAGTGGAAGAAGGCACCTCAAGGGGAGGATGAGGAACTGGATCGGGTAGACAGCCCTCATCTCCATCCTCCTCATCATCCACAAAGATGGGCTCAGACTGCTCTAAAGAACCTGAGATATCGGGCATAGTCCCCGGACTGGCCTCGTCGAAGGTCACCTCATAGGTCTCTACCAACTTACTAGACTCGAAGTTCCAAACCCTATACGTCCGCAAAGAAGTCGAGTAATTTAGAAAGATACCATCACAAGAACGTGGCTCGAACTTGTCTAGGTTCTCAGACTTCAGAATGAAACACTTGCAACCAAACACACGAAGATGAGAGACACTGGGCTTTCGCCTGTATCTCAGCTCATAGGAAGTGCGATGTAAGTGTGCCTGAAGAAAAACTCTGTTCGAAACATGGCACGCGGTCGCTATAGCCTCAGCCCAAAACTTCCTAGGTGTAGAATACTCATCAAGCATCGTCCTGGCCATCTCGACCAAGGTACGGTACTTCCTCTCCACGACGCCATTCTACTGTGGGACGTGCGGAGAAGAGAACTGGTGCTCTACACCTGTCTCATCGCAAAACCTCTCAAAATAGGAATTCTTGAACTCCGTGCCATTGTCACTACGGATCGCTCGTAAGGCACAGGGAGCTCAACAGAAAGCCTACTGAAAAGACCTTGAAAATGTGTAAACGTCTCATCCTTCGAAGCTAAGAAAAACACACAAGAGAACCTCGACAAGTCATCGACCACAACAAGAACATACCACTTCCCTCCTGCTGACTGCACTCGAGCTGGTCCAACTATGTCCATGTGGAGCAGCTGTCCTGGTGCATCGGTCATAGTCACTGTGACCGGCGGGTGAGAAGCGGCAACCATCTTGCCGTGCCGGCAAGGAGCACAAACAATATCTTTGACCATCTTGAGTTTCGGCAGACCACGAATGAGATTGTGGCCGCTAACTCGAGTCAAATGGTCAAATCCAATATGACCAAGTATCCTATCTGAAAGTAAGGTCACGGGACTCAAAAGCAACCAAACACCGGAGAGGATCACCAGAAGACTCAAAAAAATCAGCACGAAAGATCCTCCCATAACGAGAAATCCCGCAAACCAGACTACTCGAAGAATCAAGAATTTTGCAAACGTTTTTCTTAAAGCTTACCTCAAAGCCGTCATCGGTAAGCTAAGAAACAGAAAGCAAATTATACTGCAGCTTACTAACCAAGGCAACATCTTTTAAAATAAACGACTCATTAACGCGCACTGTACCTTTGGCGATGACGCGCCCAGACGAAGCGTCTCCGAAAGTGATCGTCTCATCACCTGGAGCACGGGTTAGGAAAGAGAACCAATGAGAGTCTCCAGTCATGTGTCGAGAACACCCGGAGTCAACGAGCCAAACCTCTCTCTTCCCTGCTCGACGAACCTGAGTCAACGAGAGAGTAAAGTCTCAGTGTTGGGGTAAATCAAGAGTGATTTTGGCACCCAATACTGAGTAACACGTCGAGTAGAAGAATTAGCCACACACGACTAACCTCTATCTACCCTACGCTCTCTGTCGCTCAAAGAAGCAAAAGGTCCACGAGCAGACCTGAAGCTGTTGTTGGGTCCGACTGCTATGGGAGAGCGAGTCGGAGCACCAGCAACATGCTGATCACGCCGCAGGTAGCCATCTCAATGGGGGAAATGAGATCTACCCTCAGAACGGCGGAAGTCACGACCAAAGGGAGCATGAGGATAAAAACCAGAAAACTCGAAAAAACCAAGTCCGCGATGCTGCCCAACCCATCAACAGAAGCAAGCCTAGACCTCGTGTTGGTCTTATGTGCACTCAAGGTCTGGGGCTGACCCTGAATACGCCTAAGAGCCTCAACATGGTCTCTACGTGCGATCTTAGCGCGCCTAAAGCATCGCTCGATCAAGTGCCCATCCTTCTGACAGAAGGTGCAATGATACTTAACCTTCTGAGAGGTAGAAGTAGCACGAAGAGGCTTCGCCTTCTGAGAGGCCGAAGCAACAGGTGGACTCACCTTGCTGTCAGAAATCCCTTGAACAAAGCCGGCTGACTTGAATTGAACTTTCTCAGTCCTGGGCTTGACCTCGATCACACCTGCGGCTATGGGTTTGAGCACAGCAGGTGGATGCTTCCTAACATCCTCTAGAAAATCATATCCTAGACCTTAATTGAACATGCAAATCTTGGACTGGTCTAGAATAAGATTTAGCTTCTTCTTACCTCCTACAAACCTTTCGAGAGTGTTCATAAGGTAGAAGAAGAACCAGTAGCAGAAGAGCGAATGGCTTGTGCACGCACAGCCGACTCAGAAGGGACAGTCCTACTGCTAGACAGTTGGTTCACGTCGCTAAGCGTCTCTTCCTTACCCTTGGGCTTCTCCCCCACATCCGCACACACATTACAAGCAACTGATGGTGGCTTCTCTAGAAGGTCTTTAGTTAGCTTCACACATTTTTCATCCAATGCAATTAAGTCAGATTTTAGTTTATCACAATTTTTGCATGGTGAACTAACAGGGTCCTTAGAAGCATACTGAGTCAATTTCTTATTGTAGTCAATCATTTCTTGAAACTGTTTTGAGACAGATTCAAGTTCGGCAGTTAATTTAGGACAGTTCAAACATGAAGCAATAGGCTCAAGTAATGAAGCTTGTAGTTCAGCAATTTTATGATCTGCCCTTTTTAGATTCATCTTCATATTATTACAATTTTCACAAGACTCGGGCAGATCAAGGAGCATGGTATAAAGACCTCTAAAAGCATTGTCCTTATCCTCACATGAGGTGCAAGATGTAGTCTCAACAACAGCAGATGAAGGAATAGCAATCCTACTCATCTCTAGTTCAGCCAAAAGACTAACATTCTCCACCTTAAGTATGTCAAGCTCAGAAGACAAACTATCATTAGAGGTCCTTAATTTCTCCATGTCACCAAGCAAGGCAGTACATACATCACAATCATCACGGGAGGGAGCAGATCTAAGTGAAGTAAGCTCCCGTGACAAGCTCTCTACTTCCTTCTCCAACTCGCTAACCCTAGCTCTAGATCTAGCATGGAATTTCCCTAGCTTAAGAAAAGCATCATTAAGCTGGTCGTTGGAAGGGTATACCTCGTCGGAGTCGGAATAGAGCTCGCTGTCGCTGATCTCGCCCTCAAGGGCCATGAAGCACATGCCAGAGAAGTCGTCACTGCCCTTGGGGTCTTGCTCGTCCGTCCCATCGTCATCGATCCACCTTCCACCTCGCTGAGGTCGAGGTCGAAGGCGGTGAGGACATGGTGGAAAAGCTTCTTGGCTTTGCCAAGGTCGCGGAACTTCTTCTTGCCTTGGGCATGAGCTGAGGGCTTCTTGTTGCGGTTCTTGTCGATGTAGTCATTCTTGTTCACACCGCCGTAGTCGCCCTTGCCCTTCTCCAACTTGGGGCAATTTGCCCGAATGTGGTTGGGGCCACCACACTCGAAGTAGATCATGGGTCCTCCTCTCTTTCTGTCCCTCCTCTTGTAAGCATGAGAAAATTTTCTGGCTAGGAGGGCCAACTGGTCATCTGCAAGCTGCTCTAACTGATCATCAGTTACATCACAGAGAGCAGCCAGAGAGAATCCACAAAGCGACTCAGAAGAAGATCTAGGAGCTGAAGTGGGATCGGTGACTAAGGCCATCAACTGCGACTTCGACTAACGAGAGACAATGTCAATCTCGTGAGTCTTGAGGCGTGCGTACAACGCGTCAAGAGTCAAAGTCGAAAGATCGGTGGTGTCCTTGATGGTAGTCACCTTCATCTCCCAAACACGCAAGTCAAGAGTAGATAGCATCTGTCGAGCATTATCCGAGTCGGGGTATGTGAGACCGACCGCTCGGAGATTGCTCAGAATCTTGTGAAAATGCGCAAAGCACTCATCCAAGGACTCACCAGCGAGCATTTCAAACTTGTTGTAATCTCGCTTGAACTGGTCCTGTCGAACCGTCTTAATCTGGGTGATGCCCTCATGGTATGCATCGAGGGTCTCCAAGATGTCGAAGGTCGACGATAGATGAGAGATGTGATTGAAATCGCTTTTGCTCAGCCCCTGGATTATGATGTTCCTTGCCTTTGCATTCGCCTCAACATCAAGCATGTTTCCAGCGTTGATGTTCTCATCGGTAGGAACAACATATCGTACCTTGACCTTACGCCAGATGGCGTAGCCCTGAGCCTGGACGTAGGTCTCCATCCGGCTCGTCCAGAAGGGATAGTTGATCCCATCGAAGACCGGGGGCTTGGTCGAGTACTTGTCTGTCGCCATGGCTCTAGAGACCGGTTAAAATCTATGAGGAAGAGCTAACCCGCTCTGATACCAATTGTTGGATCGAAGTTGGCGACAGAGGGGGGTGAATGTCGCTTCTTTAAAAACAACCCCCAAAGATATCCATGATTGAACTCTCTCTCCTCCGATAGATATGAAATCTATGAAGAAAAGATAGCTTTATATTCTCTGGAATATCAACTGAAACCCAACCAAAAAGGAACACAGAAGTATCAAGCTATGACAAGAAAGACTGCTGCAAAAACCAGGGGGCCGGTCTGACCACCCTACTGAGGCCGGTCTGATCGGTCTCCCCGAAAATTCAGACCAGCAGGCTGAATTTTCCACGCAGGAAACCTGAAGAGTCCAAATTTACCCAAATAAAGTATTCGCGGCTAATTTCCTTTAGCCAAAAGTGCACACACCTATTCTAAATAGCAGAGAGACATTACCCAACAAGAGGAATCAACAGGAGACCAAGAATTGGAGAATTGACTCAAGAACTGAAAAATGCACAGAGCAGCACCAAAACTCTAATTGCTCTCTACTCTTTGAACCTTAGACCATGAAACTTTGCAGAAAGATTAGCAATAGACTTAGCACTTAAAGGACCAAATCTTAGAGCATCTCATGAAGAGAAACAAAATCTACATCTAACCCTAGAAAAGGTAAACAGAGAATGAACAGGGCAAAGGTGAAATGAAATTCGATTCTTCTAATTCAATCATTTTGCTCTTGGAACTAGCTGACCAAGGGGTCTAGAAATCCAATTCCATCACAGAGCAATCCATTTTGCACCTTCTCACCAAGAAATAAACCCAAATCACAAGAACTCAGAAATCACACAGAGAGCACATCGAGAAATAAAATAGACAGAGAAGCAAGAACCAAATGACTTCTTGAAAGCATTCATTTCCATAAACACAAAGATCACAAAGGAGTCCCCATACGCGTTGGATACAAGAGGAATGATTACATAGGCATCAACTCATCCTCTCCCTCTCCCAAGCTCTCTCACACACAAGAAGAACACAGGAACAAGAAAGCTACGGGAGACAAGCCATCCTCCTATCCTGCTCTCAACAACTCCACACCAACTAAAGCCTAAAAGCCAAACAACCTCCTAAAGGCCATTTAATTTTGACTAAAGCAAAACCCTAAACCATCTCTCAAGCCCCTAGAATCCATGCATACAACCAGGAACCCTCTCCTATTTATAACCTTTAGTTAACGGGTCTCCAACCCGTTATGCCCGCTAAATCCCGAACGGAACCGCTTCCACTTGTGCGCTTTGCGCTTTTACCGAAACGCCCCTCCTGCACCTTCCGGGAAGCTTTCGCGTTCCTTGTCATCCAAGCCTCGCAACCACCTCGAGTCTCCACCGTCTTCGACACATCCGACTGTTCTGACCATGACACCGCCTGTGCCTAGTCCGGTCACTCCGTGCCTTGCCACGACTCCGCCTCGACGTCCTGCAGCCATCACAGACAAGAAACACATCTCATAGCACCGTTCGACACATGTAAACCTCATTAGCATCAATAAATCGATCTCAAGCCTAAAATGACCCAAACGACCAATCGGAAAGAATAATATGCAATAAGTCCGACTAACCAAACCCGACTGAGCCAAATGTTGTCATAGCACGAAACGAACCAATCAAACTCAATCTTTCCAAAATACCCGTCAATTACTCATCACAAACATGGGGTCATAACCACATGGTATCTCAAGTGCTTTAACTGTGATGTTTATGGCCACTATGCGTCTAAGTGATGTAAGCTTCGTTGCAATCATGATCGGGATGAGGAAGCTAATTTCACCCAAGCACAGGATGTGACCCTACCTTACACCTTTCTGTGCATGCACGGGAGGTGAGTAATATGATGTTGATGAATGAGGAGAAGGTGACGCCAAGACTACGTATCGATGGCGAAGTGCATCTCATTTCCAACAAGTGGTACCTGGACAACGGTGGTAGTAACCACATGACAAATTAGTGGTCCGTGTTCAACAAGCTAGATGAAAGCCTCTGTGGACAGGTTTGATTCGGTGATGCATCCATAGTGGAGATCAAGGAAAAGGGGCTCAATCCTTCTCCAATGTAAAAACAGAGAACAACGTGTACTCTCTAAGGTATATTTCATACTGAGCCTTTGCAACAAAATAATTAGCCTTGGGCAACTTGAAGAAGATGGTTGCAGGCTGGTTTTATACCATGCATTGCTGTGGGTCTATGAGTGCAATAGGAGACTCCTTATGAACGTAAAAAGATCGAATAACTGGCTGTAAAAGATGCTGCTAGAGATAGGAAATCCAATGTGTCTGACAGCCAATTTGGAGGAGCCTACATGGCAATGGCATGCACAGTTAGGGCATGTGAATTTTCATGCCCTAAAATAGATGGCAGAGAAGGAGATGGTGCTAGGTTTGCCCAAGATTGACCATCCAACACAACTATGTGAAGGTTGTTTGGTGGCCAAGCAAACCAGAAGTCGGTTCCCATCACAGGCACATCATCAAGCAAAGAAGCCACTGGAACTTGTACACGTGGATTTATATGGGCCCATAACTCCACATACATATGCTAGTAATAAGTACTTCATAATCTTCATTGATGATTTTAATGGATATATGTGAGTGCACATGTCGAAATCTAAGGATGAGGCTCTCGATGCATTCAAGAAGTATAAAGCGCTCGTGGAGAATGAGCATGGACTCAAGGTGAAGGTCCTCAGATCAGATCGTGGAGGCGAGTTCTTGTCACATGAATTCAATGTGTTCTGTGATGCTAAAGGGATAGCGTAGCACTTTACGGTATTGTATTCACCACAACATAATAGTATTGTAGAACATCATAATCTTACCTGTTGTCCATGTTGAGGAGTTTACTCAAGAGCAAGAATGTACCTGTAGTAATGTGGGGAAGATAGTGAGACATGCAGTGTACCTTCTTAACCTCGTGTCAACCAAGGCCCTAGTTGGGGTCACACTGTATGAAGCCTAGACCAGAAACAAGACACACATCAAGCACTCGCGAGTGTTTGGGTGCATCACGCACACCAAGGTGGTAAAGCCACACTCAAAGAAGCTCGACAACTGCAGCACTACCATAGTGTATCTCAGTGTGGAGCTTGGTAGTAAGGCTCACCGACTTTACGATCCTCGATAAGTGAAACCTCACATCAATTGTGATGTGGTTTTCAAGAAAGGAAAGGAGTGGTCGAGAAAAAGAAATGAGTGGCCGTGGAACAACATCACTGACGATATAACTAACATTCCTTGGACTTCGTTTGTTGTCTTTGGTAACACAGGTGTAGATGAGACAGGCCAAAACGAGGAGCAATATGAGGCTGTCCCATATGACTCGGTAATGCTGGGGTCACTAAGAGGGACACCATTTGGCTTGTTAGGCATGGCAATGCCAAACCCTATCCCTAGCATGGAGGACCCAGAGAGCACAGGTACGATGACACCCATCGGTACACTAGAAGCCACAGGAGGCGGAACAGGCATGGGGCCTATGTCACCTAACGAGAGTGGGCCTCGCATGTATCGAAACCTCAATGATATCTACGTTGTGTATGAGGAGATAGATAGCGTGGACGAGTTGTACCTTCTAGTTGCAGAAGAGCCAACAACTTATCATGAGGCTGCACGAGAACAACATTGGCAGGATGCGATGAAGAGCGAACTTGAGGCCATTAAGAAGAGCTAGATTTGGAATCTCACTGAGTTGTCACCTGGTCATAAACCCATTGGGCTCAAGTGGTTGGACAAACTAAAGAAGGACATCGATGCCAACATCGTGAGGCACAAGGCAAGATTAGTTGCCAAGGGGTATGTGCAGCGGCATGGGATCGACTTTGATGAGGTATTCACTCCTGTGACACGACTCGATACTGTGAGAATTTTTCTTGCCCTTGCAGCTCAAAGTGGATAAGAAGTCCACCACCTGGACGTCAAGCCAGCATTCTTGAATGGCGACCTCTAGGAAGAAGTGTATGTCACTCAGCCGAAAGAATTCGTTAAAGAAGGAGAGAAGCACAAGGTATATAATCTCTCAAAGGTGCTTTATGGGCTACGTCAAGCCTCGACAGTGCGGAACATTCAGCTAGATAAGAGTCTCAAGAATCTAGGGTTCACGAAGTGTTCGCAAGAGCAAGCCGTTTACAAGAGGTGTAATGAAGGAGATGTACCTGTTGTTGATGTATATGTAGATGATCTCATTGTCACCAGCACAAGTACATGTGAAATTCAGAAATTCAAGCACCAGATGAAGAGGGAGTTTGAGATGAGTGATCTTGAACTGCTTGCTTACTACCTCGGGATAGAGGTAGAGTAGAAGGTGGGTTGCATCACTCTCAAACAGACGACGTATGCAAAGATCTTGTTGCAAGCTTGGATAAGCGAGTGCAATCCAACAAGGTATCCCATGGAGCCAAACTTAAGCTTAGGAAGGATGAAGATGGAGTCTAAGTTGATGTGACAAAGTATAGAAGCATCATCAAAAGTCTTTGGTACCTAACTCACACCTAGCCAAACATTATGTATGCAGTCAGGATAGTGAGCCGGTACATGGAGAAGCCAACTCAGCTACACATGCAAGCTGTGAAACAAATCCTTAGTTATGTAAAGGGGACAACCGACTTTGGTCTAGTGTACTCCAGAGGAGGAGGTACGGAGAAGATTGCATGATACAGCGATAGCAACTTGGTAGGTGGCGTGGATGACGAGAAAAGCATAAGCGGCATGTTGTTCTACTTCAACGGGAACATAGTCACTTGGATGTCTCAAAAATAGAAAAACATCACCCTGTGATCATGTGAAGCTGAGTTCATGGCTACTA
The DNA here is from genome assembly GCA_017311315.1 of Dendrocalamus latiflorus. Lineage (NCBI taxonomy): Eukaryota > Viridiplantae > Streptophyta > Magnoliopsida > Poales > Poaceae > Dendrocalamus > Dendrocalamus latiflorus. Next base: position 22,454,886 of record CM029623.1, read on the forward strand.
CAGCAACAACATGTCAAGGCATATGGTTGTGAAGTGTGCTAAGTGAGATAATGGGAGAAGCCCCAAGTCTAGTCATCTTGTACATTGACATAAATCAGCAATCACATTTATGAAGAATCCGTTGTTTCATGGGAGAAACAAGCACATTGATACCCAATTTCACTTTAACAGAGAGTGCGTAGAGAAGGGACTGATTGTTGTCAAGCACGTGTGCACAGGGGAACAACGTATGGATATCCTCACAAATGCACTTCCTCGAGTCAAGTTCAAAGAGATACGTGATCTGCTAGGCATCAGAGATTTCATGCAACCAAGTCTAGATTAGGGGAGAAATTGTTAGGAAATAATCAAGACTTGCCAAAGGTTATGTAGTGTCCATGCCTTGCACGACAAGTTAAATGTTAGAGTTTAGATGCAAATCAGCATCAAAATATAGTTTATTTTCTTATTTAGCTATTCCATAGATAGGTCTATGCTTGTACTATAAATAGTAGAGAAATTCAGAGAGAAAATTGCCCCAAAATTTCTATATCCTCTCGCATGTGTTTTTAGGGTTGAAACCAATGGTTCCTACCAGGGGCGGATCCAGCGGTGGGGCGGGGGGGGGGGGGGCTCGAGCCCCCCCTACCGCTACCGGACCCTTGGAGCCCCCCTGGAGCCCCCCCTAAATTTTTAGCCATGGATGTATAATGTAGAAGGGGCTGAGGTCGAGCTGAAGGTACTTCAGCCCCTCCAAAAAAATTTCCTGGATCCGCCACTGGTTCCTACATCTAGAATGCCACTACCACATCAAGATCACCTCAACTCCACAAGTTGCCATAGACAGCCAACCACAGTGCGTTTCCTCACCCATTTTCTTCACCAATTGTTTTCTTTGGTCCCCTGGTGCTCATTCTTGCTTCTTTTTACTGAGAAAACCTTCATAGTTGTGACTAACCTTGCCGCCCACCATGCCTTAGCGGCCTCCCATGGTGTTGACCACTGATCTAGACTCCCCTACCTTCCTTCTTGATATCCCAGGATCGCCGCTGCCTCCCCGCGCTTCGGTCACTGTTGCTGAGCTCACGCTAGTGGTCCATGTTTTCGAGGCACAGTAGGGAGGGTCTAGAGGAGAAGGATGTTGGTAGGTGGGTCTGAGCCACATTGGCGCCCACGTGGGGCGTCCAGCTGGCAACCCGAAATGGCGACAGAAGTGTATGGGAGAATGATATGTCGGCCCATGTTGTTCAGGTGGCCTCTAATAACAAACCGATAATTTTGCTACTAAAGTTATTGTTTTGCAAAATTTACTCATAGCATTTTCTATGACATTAAAAGTAAAATGTCTCATCACTACAGAATTTAAGATGTCGCATGCATGCTTGTATGGTATATGGGGGCATTCAATTCAACTTAAATAAGTTGGCTTATGGCTTATTTTGCACTATAGTTAGCTTATTTTGTAGTGCAGCAGCAGGTGGTTTTTGGTGTAATTAAATTTTAAAATTTTAAAAATATATAGAAAAAGCAGGTTAACCCATAACAAACAATGCACAGGAATATGAAAAAAAAGAAAAGCCAAAAAAGTAGCAAGCTGATTAACGTATTTCTTATTTTTCAAACTAGTTTGCAAAGAAATAGTTTTGTAAGAAATACCATAGAAAATGGGTGCGTTCTTTTCAGTTGCAACTAATGGGTTTATGTCTATGACTGATGGCTTTTGGATCTAGTGTGAGTGTTTGTACGAATGAACCGAATACCGATAAACCACCTCGAAAAGGTTATCCTGATAATCCGATTCAAAATGATGATGAAGAAGTTATCCTATTTATTTGTTCGAAGAAATCCATAAGCTGTGACCTAAAAGAACCTAAAAGAACAAGACGAATGTTGATGGTGTAGATGGAATGTTCTGAGTAAAATGAAGCACTGCCACTTAGATTTCCGCTGTCATATACAGTAAGCCAGTTACCGAGTGGTACTGGGAACACAATTTCTAATGCCTTGCCCAAACCCAGACAAGATGGCTGTGCAATCTTGTTATTTTTGTAATATAACTGCTACAATTACAAGACGAGAATAAAACATTTAGTTTTGTCTATAATTGGCTTGTACATGGAAGTCGAATCTCTTTGGTTAGGATTACGAGAATAAATTCCAGGAAGAATTTTGTTTCCTTTGTTTTAGTAATTAAGCAAATAAAGAGTTTTTATATGAACTAACGTAGAAATTATTAATGGTATAATTGGGAGATTTGGAAAACATGGTTACATTTCTTTTTTTTCAACCTATCTGCAAAGAAAGTTTTTATACGAAAGTAATGTAGAAATTATTAATGGTAACAGAAGTGTTTGCAAATTGATTAATATACTTCCTTTTTCTTCAAACACTACTACACTACTACAGAAAAGGTCATCACAGACGGTTCAAAAACGTCATCACAGACGGTTTTGTGAACCGTCTGAATTTATGGGTCAGTGATAATACGATGTCATTACAGACGGTTTTCGAACCGTCTGTGCTGCAAATATCACAGATGATTTTTAACTAAAAATCGTCTGCAATAGTTATAATCACAGACGGATTTTAACTAGTTAAAAACTGTCTGTGATATATAGTTATCACAGACGGTTTTTAGTTAAAAACCATCTGTGATATGTAAATATCACAGACGGTTCTTACCTAAAAACCGTCTGTGATATTTATAAATCACAGACGGTTTTTAGTTAAAAACTGTCTGTGATATTCCCTTCTACTCCTAAACCTATTTCTGTTTATTGGCTAGCCTCAGGAAATGCTAGCCATGCCCTCTGAAATAAGCAGATCAACATGTACATGTATACATCCAATTCACATCTCAATTCATTTCACAAATATAAAACATCCATTTTATTAAGATTAGAGACTACCATTACAATATCCCAAAACAACGAGCAGGTTACATAACAAGAACAAAGAAAAAGCTAAGATCCTCTATGCCTTCTCGCCCTGATGCAACGCATGAGCTGGATGTCTTTGATGCCCACCATCGTCGGCGTTGATTGAGCATCTGCACGGTTGGCACGAGATAGTTGCTTCTGCGGTGTCTTGCCTCCCGTAGACTTGTGCGTCATCTACAAAGAGGAGGAGAACAGCAAGGAGAAGGACAGCAAGGAAGAGGAGACCAGCAAGGAGGAGGATAGCAAAGAAGAGAAGACCAGCAAGCAGGCTGAGTTTTGGTTATATTTATAGGGGAGGGAGAGGGAGGGAGAGGTGGGAGTTCGAAATTTTTGGCGAGGGAACGGAGAGGCGGAGCTACGATCCATGGGGTGAGGATTGGTGGATTTCTATTGGCTAGGATTGGGTTGAGGTGGATCGACGGGCCCAGCGGTCAGATTATCACAGACGGTTCTATATATAGAACCGTCTATGAATTAGAGAACAAAATTTTATATACCGACGCAATATAAACAACTAGTCTGAAAAGATAAAATAGCAAAGTTTTATATAGCTTATATATACTCATTTGAAAGGTTTCGATGAGATCTACAACTTTTCAGTGAAGCAAAATCCAAATTCCGAAAGGAAGACCAAGAAAAAGCGCAAAAACAGAAACCAAAAACTTACGACGCAGGTTTAGGTCCAAAAATGGCTGATTTTCGGGGTCTTGGAGGGTGATGGGCGCAAGCATGTCATTGTTTTTGGATCGGGCTCGTCGTTAGCTTTCCAACGAGTACAAGAACGTCAAAAACGGACACCGTATGCAAAAGTTAAGACCGTTTTACTGAAGGTGTCTCAAAACTGAATCATACTCGGACTTAAGCGGGAAAATATGAAATTTTGTGGGATTGCAAGGCGGGAAACGTATCACAGACGGTTTTTATTATAAAACCGTCCGTGATACTGGAATATCACAGACGGTTTTATAATAAAAACCGTCTGTGATATTCCAGATTATCACAGACGGTTTTTAAATAAAAACCGCCTGTGATATTGGAATATCACAGACGGTTCAGCGGTAAGAACCGTCTGTGATACTCCTTTTTCCCGCCACAAATACCACAGACGGCCTCCAAATTAAAACCGTCTGTAATAGTGTACATCACAGACGGTTTCACAAAACCGTCTGTGATTTGGCGTCTAGTATTAGGCTTTTTGTAGTAGTAAAACCAGTTTGCAACCGAAGTGTTTTATACAAAGAAACATACACATAAATTATTAATGCTAAAGATGGGACGTTACGAGTAAAATCAAGCACCAAACTGGAATGGATAGCATTTTTCCTTTTTTTTCTTATTCCAAACCAGTATACAAAGAAGTTAGTTTTTATGTTAAGGCAAAATAGAAATTATAGATGGTACAGATGGGGTGTTATGATCGAAATCAAGCAGAAAATTATGGTTAACATATTTTCTTTTTTTTCTGAACAAGTATTCAAAGAAAGAGTTTTTATGTGAAAGTAACGTATATATAATCGGCGGTATAGACGGGATATTCCAAGTAAAATAAAGCAACAATAATATATTTCCTTTTTTTTTTTGAAACCTGTATGCAAAGAAAGAGTTTTTTATATAAAGAAAACATAGAAATTAAGCAAAAAATGGCAACAGTAAAAATTTTGGCATTTTCCCTAAGACACTCTAAAATTGTGCCCATTTGCCACAACATACTACAGCCATTATAATAATATTATCTCAACAAGTAGGAGAGTGAAGGCACTCAAAATGTCTAATATACCCAAGGCACAAAATTATTTTAAAAACAAAAAACTTTCTCCCTCTGCTCCCTTCTCGTAACATCCGGAAACATTCATTCTTGTCTAAAATTAATTTATAATGTGATTTCTGAGATTTTTAAGATTTTGCTAGAATTATTATGGTTTACAAAAAAGCATTTTCAATTTTCTAGATTTAATTTTTTATCATGATTGATTATATGTTAGTCACGAGGTAAAGGAATTATTTAAATTCAAAGTGTTTTGTTTGGTATCTGTGATTTTTTCATATTTTTTTAGAGTTATTTGATATTTTCCAGATTTAAAAAAGGACAATTTGGGCATTTGTAAGATATTCTCTCCGAAACACAAGAAAATAGTATTTTAATCAGTCGAGTATGTTATGGTAAATGACCACCATTTTCGCATGCGTCCACATCCTGCTGTCATCTCGTCACTCGTCACTGCTGTGTCGAGCCACCTCCATCGCATGGATGCTTGGATTTGCCCTAGAATTGCACGGGCATGTGTGGTCCTATCATCATCCCTTGGCTGTATTTCAGCCCTGACCTATTGCAAGACACAATGGCATTTATACAACTGTTCCCGATTTATAAAACTCAAAACTGATGATCTGAAACAAAAAAAAAGAAGCAGGATCCCGATTTCCGGTTCTGCTGCTTGAGAAAGGGCAGAAAATGCAGATTCGAACATGCTCTGATTTGAATTAATCTCAAGGAGATCATGATCTTTCATGCACAAGCCATACTACAATGCGAACTCGAAGCCTAAATCTGACGTAGTTTTTCTTGATAGAATTTACAACACTGACACACTCTGAACTCACACGAAGCGATGGATCTTTTCCAAGTTCTGGTGCTGCAGAAACGCACCCTTTTTGACTCATATTTGCAACAAATATATAGCAAATTACAATGACTAAACTTGGCCGTTTCCTCAGCCATTAACGCGCACGGCGCGAGTTACTAGCTCCACTTAATTGCATGCCCAGCGGAAGACGTTACAAGCTTCACTTGCATGCACTAATTGCATACCCACGTACTCCACTAATTGCATCCACTAATAATTCCCAATCCGTTTTTTTAGTAATTGCTGCATGCACGAAGAAGTCAAGATTAGATCTAACAATCTCCCCCTAATCTTGACTTGCTAAACCTCACAAGATGAAGTCCGATCTCCTGACACAACTCTAAGGAGTTTTGCCTTCTTCTTGTTGACCATGACGCCAGTGACACAACTTGCTGACGTCTTTCACTTCTTCACCATCGGTGACACACCTTACCGACGACTTTGACTTCTTCCTCAGTTCCAATTGTCTTTCGCCGATGACGCAACTTGACGACAACGGAGACTCTCATCGGAGCATACACACATTACATCATGCACTGACACATCTACATGCATGAGCACGATACGACTATGCGCACGTATGTAACACACCTCCTACGTGCACAACCAAATAAATGACACATGCAACACACCTACTGTGCCAAATAAAAATGCATACACGAACTCAACTAAAATGCACCAAAATAAAAAATGAAGACTTCATATTGGATTTAAAGTAGCGTTGGCTCGTCCTCTGCACCCAGAAGAGCCACCCCCTTCTTCGGCTCACGGCACTCCCTTGCAAAATGTCCGTAGTCTTGGCAGTTGTAGCAACGTACCTTCACCTTGTCAAAGGCGCTCTTCTTCTTGCCGGTGCCGTTGCGGTTCTTCATGCGCACTAGCCACTCCTCCTCTGTAAGAAGTAGGCGGCCACTTTCATGCCCACCTTCACCACCGTTGTTATCAAGCTCGTACCGCTCTTCCACTGACTTGAGTCTTCCGGTGAGCTCGTCGACGGACAATGTATTCAGATCGATTAGTTGCTCGATTGAGATGGCCACCTGTGTGTACTTCGAGGGAACAACACGAAGAAATTTTTTACCACCTTTTACTCTTCTAGCGTTTCCCCAAGAGTACGGATGTTGTTGACGAGTCCCGTCAGTCGCATGGAGAAATCGTCAATGGACTCACTGTCACTCATGCGGATCGTCTCAAACTCCTTGTGTAGAGTCTACGCCTTTGCCTCGCGCACGCGCTCGACACCCATGTGCATCATGTGCACGGTCTCCCACGCCAGCTTAGCGGAGTCTTTCGCCGCCAGTGTCACCAACATCTCTGGTGGCACCACTTGGAGGATGGCTAACAACGCCATCCTGTCGAGCCGGTACCCTGCATCGCCGGGCTCGATGGCCTTCCAAACTCCTTGAGCCAGCAGGTTGACTCTCATCAAGAGAGCCCATTCGGTGTAGTTTGTCTACGTGAGCATGGGATAGCGCACCGCCACCCCCGCCTCCTTGACCTGCTGCACCACTAGCTACCGACCGTCGCTGCTGCCGAAGTCGTCCCCATGGCCTCAATTGCCACCAAGAGGAGACTTCGATCCGTACATCTCCACAGAACCGATGCATAGCTCTGATACCAAATGATAGAATTTACAACACAGACACACTCTGAACTCACGCGAAGCAATGGATCTTTTCCAAGTTCTGGTGCTGCAGAAACGCACCCTTTTTGATTTGTTGGATCGAATTTGGCGACAGAGGGGGGTGAATGTCGACTTTTAAAAAATTATCCTTAAAAAAGGTATTTCGCTAAGAGAATCCCCTCTGATAGTTACAAAAACTATGAAGTGGATAAGCTTATGCACAATGAAGGCTCAAAGTACCAAAGCAAGAGTCAAGACACAAAAAGGATCCAAGCAATGAAAGAAATCAAGGAACATGCAGTATAGGCGGTCTGACCGCAGTAGACCGGGAGGTCAGACCGCTGCTAAGAGGCCGGTCTGACCGGGCTTATGCCGCCGGTCTGACCACCTTGGTGGGTGCGGTCTGACCGTCAAGGGCCCTCCGGTCTGACCACCCCTCGTGCCAACAGCCTGATTTTTCAGTCAACAAACATTGAATTTTCTGGGATTTCATGCAGCAGAGGAATTTGAGGTTTGTCTCTGGTTTTCTCTGCCCAGAACAGTGAGACTACAACATAAATAGCCAAAAGAGCCTAGGGAACCAAAAGAAACCAACTCAAAGCCAAGAATTTCATATTTGAGCCAAATACTGAAAATTACAAAGAGCTGCACCAAAATCCAAAATTCTAGCCAAACCTTGAATCTTTGATCATGAGCTTTTGCAGCTAGATTAGCAATTATCACTGGACTCTCCAGACCAGACCTCAGGCCATCTCATGAAAGGAATAAAAAGGGACCAAGAAACCCTAGAAAAGAAAAGAAGAGCAGAGGAGACCAAGAAGCAAAATCTGAAATTAAACGTGGTTTGCTTTTAGGATTGACTAGCCAAATGGCTTTGGAGCATCTCCTAGATCACAGCAACCCATTTTGCTACTCCTCAGCAAGAAAGAACTCAAGAACACAAATCTGAGAAATCAAGGAGAGAGGAGAACGAAGAACAAAACCAACAAAAAGAGCTCATGGACTCAATCAAACTCAAATAAAGCCATCTCAGATTGATCTTGATGAAGAGAGATGAATGATTACATTGAGTATCAACTCATATCATCCCTACAACCCCATACATGATTGAAGGATCAAGAACCCACTACTTACCTCCCTCAAGAACACATACAGAGAACCAAGAAACCAACAAAGCTCTGCTCTCTCCAACAGCTCTCACCAACTAAAGCACTAAAGAAGCAAAGCAAAAAACAAACCCCTAACACCATGAAGACCATGCAGGAGACAACCTTCTTTTATAGCCTCCCACTAATGGGTTAATCCTCTCTTTACCCACTAAACCTCCACTAACTCTAGTGCTTTATCCATAATCTGCTTACTTTAGTGCAGCTTTGCGTATTCCCTAAAACGCCCCTCGTGCACCTTCCGGGAAGCTTCCTCATTTCTTGCCTTCCAAGCCTCGCAGCCCCTCGAGTCCACGTCGTCTTCAGCACACCTCGACCGTTCTGACCTCGGCACCACCTGCGCCTAGTCCGGTCCTCCGTGCCTCGCCACGACTCCGCCTCGACGTCCTGCAGCCATCACAGACAAGAAATACATCACATAGCACCGCTCGATACAAGTAAACATAAATAGCATCAATAAACCATACTCAAGCAAGATATTGCCTAAACGACCAATCGGGAAGGAAAATATGCAATAAGACCGTCTAACCATACCCGACTGTGCCAAATGCCAACCTGGCATAAACCACTCAAACCAAACTCAATCTTTGCAACAAACTCGTCAATTACTCATCACACGCATGTGGTCACCTCCGCATGGTTTCTCATGATTCATCTTTGCAACATATATATAGCAGATTACAATGACTAAACTTGGCCATTTCCTCAGCCATTAACGTGCACGACGCGAGTTACGAGCTCCACTTAATTGCATGCCCAGTGGAAGACATTACAAGCTTCACTTGCATGCACTAAATGCATACCCACGTACTCCACTAATTGCATCCACTAATAATTCTCGATCCGTTTTTTTAGTAATTGCTGCATGCATGAAGAAGTCAAGATTAGATCTAACATTGCTTGTCAGGTCCCCAATACAACCATGACAAAATCAACATCCCGGTTGACAAGCCGACGCCGTCGAGGAGCACGAAGGCAAAGCGACGGAGTGGCCAGATAAGAGGGAGGGAGCGCGGTGCCCGTCAATCGGCGGCAGAGGAGATCGTGGTCGACGGTGCTAGGCCTCGAGGTCACGGATTCAAGTGCAGTGGACGCGGCGGTGGGTGGAAGACCACACGCCAGGGAAGAGATCGAAGGCACCGCCGGACAGAGGACGATGAGCTGGGGGTTCATGGTTGACGATGCTAGTGTTTCGGCGGCCGAGGGAATGGCCGGGTGCCAATTGACCCTTGTGCACCACAGGTGTTGCCCTCTACGTATCCATCTTCAAATGCCAAGGGGGAATGAAAGGAATATTGATGGATCTTCACATTATTATTAATCATCTGAACTCAGGTACATTCTTGTCATTAGCGATTTGCTCTTAGTTAGAATGAAACTTCATATGGATCATCAGTTCATTGAATAGAGGACCAAAGTCGGGGGTTTATTCGTTAAATAGAAACATAATAAAAGCTTTCTGTTATACCATTTATGGTGCAAAACCGTAGCTTGTGAATACGGCTCGTCTAGCAGCTCGCTTTTCTACTTTGCACACCACAAATTCGAAGGATTGGCACATCGGGGAAGGTGCACGTGCACACGGAGCGAGTCCGGTATTTAGAAGCCGTGGCGGTGGTGACAGAAGGCAGAAAAACGAGTAGTGGCTTCACCAACAGAGTAATCAATAGGGTGCAAATAGAGCAGATAATTTTATCCGATTAACAGACCAAAAGCTCACAGAATAAATACGAAAGAGGTAAATAGGTATCCAACACTATCCGTATTCGACTTCGACTCTGACAAAAAATACGGAATATGATAAAGGATGAGTGATATCCGTCCGTATATATCGTATGTCAAGTGATATAAATAACTCTGTTGTGACTTCACTTAGGAACAAGATAATAGATAAACGGATTGTCGTATCTAAACAGTCAGAGAATACTAAGTGCTCTTCCTTTGACAACTTGGTGATTAATTTCTCTATGTTTGCTTTGATTGCATAGGACCTGTCTTGCTAGGAGTTTCGGCAAAACCTATTGATCTAAAGATAGTTTTAGATGGCTCATAGGGTTTTACCTCAAACTTGCCATTCTCAACTACTCTCACAATCTTAGCTGGGTGGTTCTTGAAATACTCTAGTGAATTAAATCCTAAGTATCTCTTCTTCGCACTCACCTTAGACCATTCAAGAGTCATGTTAAGTTTCTTCTTCCCACTGGAGAATATCTCAAGGGTCTTTTTGAGGTAGTCATTTTCTTAGGCTAGGTTCTCACATGTGGCATACTCATTTGTCTTGATTGCCAGCATACCTCTCTTTATGAACAACTATCTCAAGTTTTAAAGCCTCAAAAGATATACCAGGAGAATTTCAAACTCTATATAAGTGCTCCTAATATTTGACTCTAAAAGACACATGCATCTCATTTAAATCAGTCCCAATTTAGCACAAAAAGAACAAAAGATAGAATCAATAAGTTTCTTAGATACAGTTATGGACATGGATTTTTTAATTACACATTTATCATCTAGTGTCTTTTTAATAGCATTGTTCTCAATTGTGAACTTAGAGCAGTTTTCACAATATTCAGTCATAGAATGAAGAACCATTTCAGTCATTTCTTTCATTTTAATCTTGCTATCCTCACAATGAAAGTAAGTATTATTATGATTAAATTTCAGCAACTCCTTAGTAGCACTATTTAATTTCAATTCAAGCAAAACATAATTTGAGCAAGATGAAGAAATAGTATCCACAAGAATTACATATATAGCAATAGCATCTAAGCAATCATGATCATGACTAGATTTAAGAGATTCTAGTTCATCTAAAGCATTTTTAATTTGACCAACAACAGAGAAATGAGCAATTTTCAGATTAGCCATTTCATCATGCAAGCATAAGCAAGATTCACAATTATCATCATAATTAATGGGTTTGACCCTAAGAAATTCTAGGTTCTAGGTTCAGGATGTTACATACAGTACTCTTTTCCGACTACTACACACTACTAGGGATGTGTTCAACAATGACGCTTTGCTTTCGTCACTGAAGACACCAAATTCGTCACTCATGCTGTTTTGTGACGATTTTATGACGATATGGGCTTCGTCATGGAAAGCGCGTCACATTTGGCCTACCGTGACGAAACGACAATTTTCGTCATCGATGTGCACTCTTTCTATGACGAAAAGGTTACCGTCGTAGAAGTGGTTTCTTTCTATGACGATGTATTTTCGTCATTGCAAGAACACCTTTTTCATCATAACCTGCCGTCTGTCAGGCGGTCAGACGGCGTCTGCCACGCTGGCTGCTGACGTGGCGTGGCACGTGGCAGCTGATGTGGCGTGGCACGTGGCAGCTGACGTAACGTGCCACGTTGCAGCTGACGTGTTTGGCGGCGTGGCAGCTGACGTGTCCTGTGACGTGGCTGTTGACGTGGATTGTCCACATGTCCACTCGTTTTCATCACAGAAGTGGTTACAGATTCGTCACAGAATTAGTTTCAAATTCGTCACAGAAAGCTCACAGAATCATCACAGGTGCACCATGCTGATTTCATTAGAAAATGCAAATAATATTCAAATGACCAAAAGCTTCCATAAATTAACAGATCCAGTATTGCAGTGACCATACAACTTAATCAGCAATACTAAACTTGGTTCACGTTAACATCACATGCAAATAATAAAAAGTTCACTACTAAACTCGGTTCACATACTTGACATCACATTCCACCAGCAACATAAGTTATTGCATACACAAAATCACCAGCACGGACCAGCTACAAGCAGCACTCATGTCGAAAAAGCATTGTTGAGGGACAAGATACGCTTGAGCAGCGCATTGTTCTCCTCCATTGCCTTTTTGTTTGTCTCTGTCAGCTTCTTGTACTCCTCCACCCCCTTTTGTGTCCTCACCAGCTTTTCCTCAGCTTCTTCACTTCTCTTCTTGAGATCTTCGAGTTCACCTTGTACAGCAGCCCTAGCTTCAGCTGCTAGTTGTTCCCGAAGCTCGCTTTCATTTGATGATGATGATTTGGAGGGTGCCACTGGTTTGTTGCCAACACTCTTTAGAAAAATGTGTGAGCTGTTCTGGGACAGCACCTGGGACACAACCTGCACACTGGAAACTGCTGGCTCTCCTTCAGCAATAGGTTGTGCCCTCAAAGCTTCCATATTTGACTAAAACAGCAATGACCCATCATTAGTTGATACTTATTGCATTAATTCGAGGAGGAAATATCACACAAGATGTATTTTACAAGATTAAAACCTATGCTGATCTCTAACCACAGTTGTAATATAAATAGGTCGATTCATAAAACATCCTGAAAGAATAAGTGTTTGAACTTTGCAGAAAATAGATAATGTCTTTTGCAAGCATTACAAGCTCAAAAAGGACCATGAGGCTGCTACTTTCCACAGAAAGCTACCAGAATAACGTTAGCAGCTAGAGACATAGCTAAAGTTTCAGAAACTGCACACTGGTTTGACAAGTACAATGAAAAGCTGATAAGATGCAAATGCTCTACACAGAAACTGCTGCAATGAAATGCAATGTGCTCTACACTGGTTTGCAACGCTGGCTAGCTATCTCTTGTTAATACAAACAGGTTTGCACATTGCAATGCTAGCTATCTCTTGTTAATACAAACAGGTTTGCACATTCCAAGAGTAGTGAAAGCTGATTTCATCCATGGATGCCTTTCTCTGCTTGTTTTTCATCCCATCTTTCATGAGCATCTGTCCACAGCTAGCATCTAAGTACTAATTAATGGACTACTCCCAGTGGTTAATTTAATCCTGGAGATGTATTGACTTTACTAAGTATTTGTATTTTGAAGGTGTCCCAGGCCTATCTATGTTGAGCCTATGAACTAAGTAGCATTTTAGTTAAGAATAGACACCCAAATTTGCCTCCATAAGCACTTTAACTTAAATGGTCAGGTGTACAGTTACGCCCTCAACCAACTAAGATAGGTTTCTTATCAATAAGAAAAAGAACTAAGGTAGGTTTAGTTCCTAGGACTGCAAGTACAAGCACATGCATATAGCAGATGAACTTATATGCTCAACAGGCTGAGACAAAAAAAACAGGCTGACAGTAACTATATAAGACTGGAAGCCATCCCATATAGCTCCGGCTGGGGTTAGAACACAGGTTCTGTTCTTCAAGCTAACTGGCCTAACATTCATATTGAATATGCATACTCCCTCAGTCCCGAAATAATTGCAATTCTAGGAACTGGCACAGCAAGCAATGACAGACAGGAAATTGCAAAAATACATGAGGCCAAAAAGGTATGCAATCCATGTCGGGACTTACGACTGCTTCTCTTGCTGGTTCACTCAGACCATGTTTGGAGCTGGTATGACAGGTCTTGAATGCCTCCACCGCATCAAGTTCTTCATTTTGTTCTAAGCTGGGTTCTGCATTGTTTCTCTTTTGTTTCTGTTTAGTAGATAATCAATTGCAACAAAGTTTTGTCAGATGAAATGCAAAATAAGTTGTTTAGTGCATGTATGTACAAGGTACTCTTTACTTACATATGCATGTAAGTGTGCCACATAGCTGCGAGAACCCGTAGCCTGATGATACTTGACTTTACGGCGATTCTGCTTGTTCTTTTCACTTGATTCCTACAATAAAATGAACATGTCAGATGACATCATAGGTTTTAAATGAGAATATCATTTGGAAACTAAATGAGATAGAACATATGACAAGATACCCATACCATGTTCTTTGGATCAGACCACTTTGCAACTAGTGCCCTCCACTGTGCATCAGTCATGCAAGCAACAGGAGAAGTTGTCCTAATCTCATTTGCAGGCACACCATTGAAGTATTTCTTCTTGAGCCGATAACGCATTTGTCGCACCCCAGAGCGCAGCATATCGGTGCAAGCTTCCTCTGTTGGCTTGTCCTCTCTGTTAATGGCCAAGCGCCCCTAGTCACATGACAATTCCACATTTAGTTAGTCATTTCAGGTTAAGCAGATGTACAAGTTAACCATAGAAACAGTAATGCACTTACAGAGAGCTTTCCCACAAAGTTGTTGTAATATTGTTCGTCTTTCTTGTAATCTTTCCAATGAGGTAGGACAGGAACCTTATCCCGAATGATAACACCAGCCTCAGATGCAAACTTTGCAGCTTGAACAGGTTCATGAGGCCTTCTTTTGCCTTCAGTAACAGCTATGGGCATCCTCCTTCCCATAGCTTTTGTCATCCTGTCCAGCAGTGTTCCCTTGGTGGGTGGCCTGGGTCTCCTTGGGGCTCGCTGTGCAGGAGCTAGAAAATAGAAATTGCATTTAAATGCTTTAGGTTCATGCAAATCAGCAAAAGAAATGACATTTGAATGACAAAGAAACTACAACTTGCCTTCATTGTCTTCCTCTCCAGCTAAATTGTCTTCATCAGCACCTGTACTGTCATGAGCTGCTCCACTGTCTTCCTCTGCAGTAGTGTCCTCACCACCACCTCCATTGCCTTCCTCTGCAGCAGTACTGTACTCACCACCACCTCCATTGCCTTCCTCTGCAGCTGTATAAGACCATTGTGGTATTTCATCATGATCATCTGTAGGATCCTCTACATTCTGCCCATCTCTCGCTGAAGGTTGAAGCCTTTTTGATTGTCTTCTTTGGGGTTGCAGCTCTGATCCTTCACATGCCCTCACTCTCTTACTATTCCTAACTCCTGGCGGCATGTTGGGATTTGTCTTCCTCTTATTTGAAGTGTGGACTGGTAGCCTATACCCTGGAGGATACTGTGGGAAAAAAACAAGTAAGTCGTGTGCATTAATAAGCAAGACCATATATTACAAACAGGTATGAACGAAAGAAGGTGCATCTAGAAGCAAGGGCATATATTAAAGAACAGATTAAAAACATTCAAATGCAATTCAAATATTCCCCATCTAGTATTTTGAAGATAGAAGAAGCACCTTTATTGCTAGGGGCTGTGGCTGGTCATCCGATTCAGTGTCATCATCATCACTATCTCCTTGATCATCATCGTCAAGGAGATACTCCGATGAATCCAAATCTTCACTACTTGTTTTCTTGTTTGCTGATTTTTTCCTGTCTGATGCAGATTGTGGTATAGAATTATTAAAATCAGTATATAGTGTTTTCAGTCCGAGGTCTTGCATCTTCTTTAAATTGTCGGCCACGCGTGCATCCCGGATTCTCTCATAAACAGTTTTTGGAGGTTCTTACAAGAACAAGCAAATTGTGTCTATTAGAAAATAAAAAGGAGTGAACTAAGAGCTAAGAGGTAGTAATACTAGATACTAGATAGATAAGAGGTAGGAGCTAGTAGTGCCTGCTGAAGAGCTAAGGGATAAGAGGTGATAGGATATAGGCAACAAGTAAGAGGTCACAGCTAAGAGCTAAGAGCTACAACTTTTTGTGTACTGAAGGACAAATACTCAAAATGGTATATATATACTTATCAATGCAAATTAGATTGTATATTAGCACACAAAACTTTATAGTGACCAAACATTTACAGGATAATGGCAAATAAATGCTAGGTAACATTAGTTATCGATGAACTTGATCACTTGGAGACGGTTGCACCCTACATATCAATGTCAACAGATGACAAATGGATCATGCTAACCTGGTTATTTAACATGGGACACTGAGTTTAAGAGTAACAGATACTCACAGAGCAACTTCTAGAGCTACCAGGATCTGAACACATGCTAACCAATTGCAAACAACAAGGCTTGATTTAATCTAACGAAACTAAATAGCAAACCATTACGATATAGATCAAACCAAATATTGGGGCTTGCAGATCCATGAGCACTAACAAAATTAGCTCAGGAGCTATCTTTTGACATAGATTGGGGGGAACAAAATCTTGAGTGTCTAACAGAATACTGAAAGGAGATTGACAACAGCAACTCAATTGTCAGAAATGCTGCCCAAAGTTAAGACTTAAAACAGAACTTATTCATT
Source organism: Dendrocalamus latiflorus (assembly GCA_017311315.1). Taxonomy (NCBI): domain Eukaryota; kingdom Viridiplantae; phylum Streptophyta; class Magnoliopsida; order Poales; family Poaceae; genus Dendrocalamus; species Dendrocalamus latiflorus. The sequence continues at coordinate 22,471,176 of CM029623.1, forward strand.
TTTTTTCTATAGTTGCGCCAATCCTTCATTAAAAAAATTCTGAAACTCTGTGAGTATACTATAGCCTCCAAACCTACAGGTTTGTAAACTACTGATTTCTAATTTGAATTCATCCTTATCAGGTAAAACCGGTAGGGGTAAACACCCTCTAAACTTAGCTGAAATCACCTGATCACAGATTTCCACCCCTTAAAAACAAAATCATATAAGGACGCAGATAAAAAAACAATACAAGACAGAAGATTTTTTTTCTTACCTTGTTCTTGTTGTGCAGGTCTCTTCCTACCTTGACCCCTTGTTGCCACCATTGCGGTTGTGGCTAAGATGTGGATGTAGACCAGGTGCTCGTCGACGGGGAAGTAGCTACAGCGCGGCGAGGACCCACAATCCGGCGGTGGTTAGGGTTAGGTTGGGGCGAGAAATAGGTGGATGGGGCGAGATAGGTGCATGGGGTGATGAGCGAGAGGGGGATGCGGCGATTGATTTCGGCGACGGCGCAGCTCGACGGCGAGGAAGCTGGTGGTCGACGGCGGTGTGTTCCGGCGGTGGCGGCTAGGGTTGGGAAATGGGGGGAAGAGAGGACGAGTGGCCGAGTGGCCGAGGGGGTGGCGGCTAGGGTTGATAAATACGTGACAATTTTGGCGGATTTTTTTTGCGGGATGGCGCCCTCCAAATGATTTTTGGCGCGGCCCGAGAGGTTACGGTTTTCTTTTTTTGTTTTTGGCGATGCGGGATCTTATGAGTTAACTCATATTGCGCTCGAGATCTACTGAACCCACTTGAATAGCGCAATGGAAAGGCACATTGAGTTGGATCTTGAGCTCCTGGGTTCGAAACCTATGGAAGCCATTTTTTTGTTTTTGCCAACTATTTTTGTGTTTTATTTTTTATTTCTCTATGTTTATATTTTTTGCCAGATTTGTAATTAGTATAATATTTCTTACTAATTTACCTAATTTACATTTTAGTTTCAAATGTTTTTGACATAGTGGTACTATACATCCGCCGCTACCATGAACATCTCTCACAAGGCTATATGTGAGACATGTATGCCCTTGTGAGGATGTGCATGACCACTTTCTCAGAATCAATTGAAACTTTTTTTGTCGTCATTATACACCAAAATGAGGTATCCATCCAAGTTTGAGATTTTTCTAGGTACCCTAGGGTATTTTAACATTTATCCTTCACTAATCCAAAAAAATTACAATAATAGGTAAACTTGGTCCGAAAATTGCACAGATGCACACAACATCATAATTTGGTTCCATAAACATGCCATTAAAGTTTCAAACGATTCTGATAAAGTGGTACTATACATCCCCTAGAAGCATCAACATGTCTCACTTAGTCACTGCTCCATACTAGAAATCATCATCTTCATCGTCTAGGGACATGTCATCATTATTGTCATTGCCACCATCACTACAGTACTGCAGTACTGTCTCATCTTCCTCCTCATCCTCACTATCTTCACGAGTAATAGGTTGCTTCTTGCTTCTTATAAGGTCTTCTAAATTTCCTTCAATTATAGTGACTTCTCCACCTTGAATATTGTGCCTAACCTCATTATCATCACCTAGTTGCACTACATGCTCAGTATCAGAACAGTAATCATCCTGATGCACATCATGACTGGCCTCATCTTTTTCAGCCACATCATAAATATTCCTATGTTCAAATTTCTGCACAACTCGCCAATCTTTACCTAAAGATGTGTCTTGCAGGTAAAACATCTTTTTCGATTGAGTTGCTAAGATGAAAGGATCAGTCTTGTACCATAATGACTCCACATTGACGGATTTGAAATGTCCGTCATCTCGAAGGCCTCTCGTCTTTCCTTCTTGGTTGAACCAATCGCATCGAAATAGAACCACCGTCCGACGGACTTGAAGATTCGAGTTATATTCCAACTCAATTACCTCTTTAAGGACACCATAAAAATCCATGTCTTTGCCATTATGTGAACCTTCAGTCATTACACCACTATTTTGTGTCAGCAGGAACTTCTCACGATCCACGGTGCTATACCTCACTCCATTAACCTTGCAAGCTGCACAAGTCTTAACCCGCAGATCAGGTCCACATGACAGTGCCCACATTCCTTCGCTAACCGATTCTGGATTCTCCTTGCGTTTGTTCGCAATCTGTTGCAACAAAAGTACTCAGTTCACCAATTACATATGGATAATAATGAATTTACTAAACCTAGAATCACAATGTGTAGTGACTTACATGGCTCCTAAACCACTTTGCAAATCCTTGTTCAACCATTCTATCAACATCATGTGCACCTTGCTGCACTAGATTGTCCTTGTACAAGCTGCAGGGCAAAGTTTAGTCATAAGAAAATTTATAAATAACATAAAAACTAAATCTCAAACAACTAAACGATACTTACTCCAAATATTCCTCAACTTCTTCACAATTATTTAGCACATACCAAACTAACTTATTGAAGACAACATCATCAATGTAGTCACTCCTATCAGATCCAACAAGAGTAACACCATGCTTAAAAACAGAGATGTCATCAGGCAATGGCATCTCTCCACCACTACCATCATCATGGTTAAATCTATTGTCAATATCCTCCATGTACCTAGAACAGAAAGTCAAGGTGTCACTTGCCATATATGCCTCAGCAATTGATCCTTCCGGCCTAGCCCTATTCCTTACAAAATTCTTCAAAGTGCCTAGCCGCCTTTCTATTGGGTACATCCATCCATACTGGACAGGTCCTCTAAGCAGTGCCTCATCAGGAAGATGGACAGCCAAGTGCACCATGACATCAAAGAAGGCAGGTGGAAAGATTTTCTCAAGCTTGCATATGATCAATGGAATTTCTTCTTTCATCCATTTCACAACATCTATCCTTAGATTTCTACTGCATAGTTCCCTGAAGAAGGTCCCGAGCTCTGCAACTGCTTCATATACATCCTTCCTCACCAGTCCTCTTAGGCCAGCAGGTATGATTCTTTGCAGGAGTATGTGGCACGAATGTGTTTTCAGGTTTCCCTGCACCTTCGAACCATCTTCACTTATGTATCTTGCTAGGTTAGCCGCATATCCATCAGGAAACTTGATTCCTTTGAGAAACTTGCAAAACTCGATTTTCTGATCCTTCCCCAAGACATACGGAGCAGGTGGAGTTGTGACTGAGTTGCCATCCTGCTGTAAGTGCAATTCAGGTCTTATGCCCATATCATGCAAATCTAGCCTAGCATTGGTTGTGTCCTTGGTCTTGCCCTGTACATTGAGTAATGTGCCAAGAATGTTTTCACATATGTTTTTCTCTATGTGCATCACATCAAGATTATGCGGAAGCTTCAAATCTTTCCAATACGGCAATCTCCACAACCCAACTTTGCGGCTATAAATCCTTGGACCCTCATTGCGCTTCCTTTTATTTCCAGTAATTTCAGGATGCTTCCCTGGCCTAACATCTTTCACCTTCTCTAGCTCCTCTTGGAGCTCCTCCAAAGTGAACTTGCCTGGCTGATCTTTGTTTTCACGCTTACCATCGAAAGCCAAGTTTCTCCGCCATGCATGTGTCCTTGGAAGGTAACGACGATGTCCAATGTAACATAGCTTACCCCTTATTGCCCGAGACAATGGATCCTTGTCGCAATGAATACATGCATAATACCCTTTTGTTGTTCGCCCTGATAACGTGCTCAACGCTGGAAAATCATGTATACACCACAGCACGGCTGCACGAAGGTCAAACTTCCGACCAGTACATGCATCGTACGTACTGACACCCTTCCATAGATCGAGCAGCTCTTCAATTAGGGGCTCAAGGAACAAATCAAAATCCTTTCCTGGAGATTTTGGACCTGGGATGAGTAAAGACATAAAGCAGTTTGCTGGATTCACGCATTCCCATGGTGGGAGATTCAGCGGTGTCAGAAGCACTGGCCACATACTGTACTGGGTACTCATGTTGCCAAATGGATTGAATCCATCGGTGGCTAAGGCAAGCCTTAGGTTCCTCGGATCAGCTGCAAAGGTTGGTTCCCTCCTGTCGAACTCCTTCCATGCTTCCCCATCAGCTGGATGGCTCATTACATTGTCGACTGGCATCCTCACTTTCTTGTGCCATTGTGTTTCCTCAGAAGTTCGCTTTGCAGCAAAAATTCTTTTCAACCTTGGCAAAAGTGGAAAATGCCTCAATACCTTGTGTGGAACCTGCTTGGTCCCAGTGTCATCTTGCCATCTAGACGCCTTGCATACTGGGCACACATTCTCTTTAGCATACCTCTTACGAAACAACACACAATTGTTCTTGCATACATGGATGTTTTCGAATCCAAGGCCCAATTCTCGAAGATATTTCTTGGCCTCATCATATGATTTTGGCAACTCACTCTGAGGGTATCCTGACGATAGCAACTTCATAATTGTGGAAAATCCTGTATTGGGGATTCGATAGCGAGACTTGATATACAACATCCTCACCAGAAAAAAGAATTTTGAATGGCTAGATCCCGGGCTAAGTGACTTCTTCGCATCTTCAAGGACTCTTGCAAACCTTGGTTGTTCTCCATCAGCCTCTGCCGCAGCATACAGATCTCCTATCATCTCTGGTACTCCGTGATCCTCATCATAATCATCATCGGCCACATCCACATGTATCCCAAAGTCATGATCACCTCCTTCGACCTCCTGCTCCAAATTGTCAACTACTGCAGTATCTGCCGACTCCCCATGGTGAATCCACCTGGTGTATGTAGCTGACATTCCATAAATGTGTATATGGTCACTTACATCATCCTGAGGCCACAAACTTTGATTAAGACAGTTGCAGCACGGACAAAGTATGTGGCTGTCTTCGGGGTATCTTTCACTAACAAATTTCATGAACTCTTCAACTCCTTTCACATATGCATCTGTGAATTGTCTCTCGAAAATCCAGCTTCTATCCATCTATTTTGACAATAAAATAAACCTTGTTCTCAGTCCTTAAATTAGAGTAAAATCAACAAAATTCAATAACATATCAAACACATGCATATTATATGTAACAATATTAAAAATCAATTCAAACCTTGTACTATGCCCGCGTAAGTCACGTCGCCGCTCAGCTGAGAGCTCTTGATCTTCAAATCCAACTTCCGCTCCCTCGAACACGTGATCTAACGAGAGAGAAAACGAATCGAAAAGACAAAATAAAATCAAATAAAATTCAAATGAACTCCAAAAACTTTCAAACCTGAACCAAAAGGAATAGCTCAATTTTAGATGAATTTAGGAAAAAGAATCGGGTCAATCGGAGCTAGGACGAGGGAGAACGGGCCTCTGGAAAATTGGATCTAAAGAAAATCGGGAAAATAGGAAAAGTGCACTGTGTTGTGGACCGGGCGCACGGAAAGCTGAGTCCACGGTGAACCCGGCGCACGAAATAGTGCGGGGCGGCGGCTGCTTGCGCAAGCGGCTAGGCTGACGTGGCAGACACGTGGCGTGACACGTAAGCACTAGGGCTGACGTGGCGCTTGCGGGGCGGCTGACGGGGCTGCTGCACGGCGGCTGGCTCACGGGTGCACGGCTGACTGGTGGGACCGGCTGGCAGCGAGACAGCGCACGGTGGACGGCGTCCACGGGAAGGCGAAGCGACGGCCTGGCGTCAGCGCTGACGCACGCGGGCGCGGGGACCGAGGCGTCACGGACGGGTCCGCGGCGACCGGGCGGCGGGGCTGTGGGCGGTTCCGGCCGACGGCGAAGGCGATGGCGGCGCACGGCGGCAACTGGCCGGCGGGGTGCGGCGGCGGATCTGGCCAACGGCGGGGACCGGGACAGGTGACGGGACGGCGGCGACTCACCGGCGGCAGGCGGCGGAGCACGGCTGCGCTCACAGGCGGCGTCGGCGAACGGCGGCGCACGAGCGTCGGCGGCGGAGAGCGGCGGCGGAGGCGGCGGCGGCTCGGGACGAGGAAGCCGAGGGGTCGCGGCGGCTTTTATACGCGGACGCCGAGGAGTTCGGCTCGGAGACGGGCGGAGGAAAAACAGAAGGCGGCGGCGGCGTCCCGATCGGAGACGGGGACGAAGAGTCCGGGTCGGAGACGATTCCGACAGGTGGGCCCCGCTGGTGGACCCCGCTGGCCACGTCATCGAGGTGGGATCCGCTGGTGGGACCACGGCACCACGTCATTGAGGCTGGGACCCGCTGGTGGGACCGCATGCCCACGTCATCAAGGTTGGGACCAGCTGGTGGGACCGCATCGCCACGTCATCGAGGTCGGACCCGCTGGTGGGACCACGGCGCCACGTCCTCGAGGTGGTGCACGAGCCAAAAATCTATGACGATTTAGTTTTGTTGTTTTATGACGCTCCGTTCGTTTTCGTCATTATTCTTCATGCCAAAACTCCGTCACTTGTGACTAATGACGAAACTGTAAGTTTCGTCATTGAAAGCGATAGTTCTGTGACGAAAATAGTAAACGTCACGAGTGAATCGTCATTGATGAACACATTTCTAGTAGTGACAGTATTCATTTCGACTATGCTACTCTTTTCCGACTACTATAGTACTCATTTCGACTACGGTACTCTTTTCAAGCACGATACTCTTTTCTGTCTTTTTGACCACACACTCTACGACTGCTTCAGTGCTCTTTTTCACTACACACCGCACGACTGCTTTGGTGCTCTTTCCGACTACACACATTCTACGACTGCTTATTACATGATTATGGCTTAGCAGCCATGTTTTTTATACAGTGGGGCATACAGCCTAAAGTTATAGTACAATACAAAAGAAACATCATAGGCATGCTTGAGCGAGGATAAGTCCTAAAACTAGATATCATCTACACCATAGGAATCCTCGAAGTCTTCTTCCAAGGATTCCTATTTTCTTCCCAAGCTTCATCTGATGATGTTTTAGCAAGCATGAGCACAACCGTACTCAACAATTCACATGGAGAATGCTATTTAACTACTCACCAAGATTCTCAAGAGATGGGGTATAATGGTTTTATTAAGATATTTGTGGATGCAATTTTATATGTAAACATTTTGAACATAAAATAACAAAGCGTTAACTTTTTTAAGGGAAATGGGGTTCGACAAGTTAAGTACTAGATTGAAACATTATAAAAGCCATTTATGCCTTGCTATCGGAATCACCCATTAAACATAGCTTCATTTATCGGAAGCACAGCATATTCGGATACACTGATAATTTGAATCTGCAGAGTTGTCCAACTTTACCCATAAGATTTCTCAAACCCTCATGACTGAGTTGACAAAATAAGATTTTTCACTGCTCTCCTCTTTATATAGGTTCTACCCGATAGGGCTAGGGCCACACACAATTGGCATTCCATTGGCCAACACGGAAAGTGCTTCCTGACTCCGTGTGCTCCTACTGTTATTAAGTACGGTTTTACCGCTTCCATACCACTCTCTTTATATGTGGACCATTCCACTTCTGGAATGCCAGCACCCTATAGATATTCAATTGATTCGAGCTTCTACTAGACAAGGTTTGCTAAGTCAAACTTGTGGTTGAGTGGTCACTGTGTTCTTTACTCAGCATAAGATTCTAGTTCTTAATTTTCACCAACAAGGCAGCCAGCCATATACCAATAACTCAGTGCACCACGACACTGTCACCACTCCAACCAAGGCCTCCTCCCTAGGGTAAGATCATGAAATCCAACCATCTCGTGGCTTTTTATGATGCATCCATAACCCTACTGTTATTTTCTAATTCTATCGGTAGGATGTTAAATCTCTTAGTAGTACAAAATATTTGAAAAATATTTGAATTCTTAATCTACCATAGAATATTTTATAGTAATTAATTATTACTAAGGCTTATCAAGATGAATATGGCCATCAAGTAAAACGAGGTTTTTCCGGTGTTAGGACATAACTAATTATTATGCCATTCTAAACAACTATTTTAAATCAATAATAGTGCGCAAATAAAGAATAATGAAAGTACTAATAATTAACTAATTAAGGGATGTAGGTTCAATATGATCAAAAATATTTGACTTGCCTTGCTGCTCACAGTCTTTGACTTGCACGAAATCTTCCAAGTCTTGATATGCTTCTAAAGCTGTTCGCACAGCGAAATTGTGTGCTAGCACAGGTAAACAACAAGTAATTAAGTATGTGCTCAAAAGAATAGGAGGTAGGAAAATAAAATAAAAAGGAATTAAATTTAGAACAACCAAATAAGGATAGGTTTTGGGTTTTATTATAGTCTGGTTTGGTGAAACAGAGCTGGGAATGGTCTAAACGGGTTCAAAACAATCAAAATGGGTATATATGTTTGTTGAGTTTTGGTGAATAGTAACGGGTTTGCACTGTTCATGGTGGGTCAAGTTGATGAATATAAGCATGTCAGGTTGATGAACAGTATTTAACAAGAATGGGCTTTGCCCAAACTAGCTTTTGTGTGTTGGGCTACTATTGTGCAGCACATGGCCTGGTACTGTGCGATTGTCTCCCTCCTCTTGGCGTTATAGTACTCCCAAAAGAGAGAAGGCAACGGCGGCCAATTGCAGCACCAGTGATGGTTGGCAATGGGAAATAAGCACACGGTGGGGTTCTAGAGAGTGTGAGGATTCTATTTTTGGGCTTTGTGGTGGTTGGAGCCTACTGTAGATGGCTGGCGACGAGGTGTGCTTCATGGTGGTCAACAATGGCACAGGAGATACAGGAGGGTTATTTAGTGAAGACAAAGGTGGTTTGAGCATCTCTGAAACAAGAGGGAGGCTTTGGCGAGGATGGCTTGAGCTCTGGGAAGTGAGGTGGCTCGGCCGGGTGGAGGAGATAGTCGCTAGTGGACTAGGGAATTGGAGGGGCTAAGGTAAAGCTTTGGTGGTGTTTGTGGGGTCACAAGGATGCTAAGAACGAAGGCAATTGAAGAATGGTGAAGATTTAAACTAAGATTGAGATTTGTGACTTACTGATGTTTTTGAGGTGGCGACGGCGAACTGTTGGCTGGCGAGGGAAGGGGAGAGCTAAGGGGTTGTGTTGAGCGCCAAAGCGGAGGAATGGGGTGCTTACAGCCTTTTATAACCATGGTATGGTGGTTGAGAACAGTAAAGGCTCTACTCGGGCAATGGCGGTGGCTGGTGAGAAAGGGTGTGGGAGCCATTGGCTAAGTTCGGCAGCTTCGGTAAGAAGGTCGGCAAATGGCGTGGCACTTCGGTCTCAATGCCCCCTTGAACGACATGTTGCGGTGGTCAATCCTTGTGGCACAACATGTCAACCGTGAGAGAGGAGAGGGGCGCCGGCGGTGAAGCAGAGTTGAGCAGCCATGGCATGTGGCCAGGGCGATGAGATGGCCATTAAATGGTGGTGTCAGAGGACTGTCATGGGTGGTATGGCGGTTGACTAGGGTTGCAGCGACAACCAGTGCTTGCGGCAGCACGTGAGGTCGAGTTGGGTGGTGGGGGAAAAACAGGGGTGAAAGCAGTTTTTGAGAAGCCTCCATCGGCTAGGGGAAGCGAAAAGCCAAACAAGGAAAGCGTAAAAAGCTAGGAATTGCCAAATTAAAAAGGATTTCAAATTAAACTGAAATTTAATAAAACTTCAAATTCGTTTTGAATTTTGGGGTGTTTCATCATCCATCTGAAGCTGGGTTAGTGAGACCTTGGATCCACCCTCATGCCTCCCTAGTCCATACGACCGACAAAACGATAGCGCCACTTTCCTGATTGCGTGTCGCCACCAATCTGCCTTGTTAGCTTCATCAATGGCCATAGTGGTGCTTGAAGAAGAACGGGTAGGCTATGCTAGCTACAAAATTTGATTTTCTACCGCGTTCAACCAGAAAACATGCGTGTAAGGGAGTCATGGATAGTTACCACTAGATGCGCTGCGCAGCGAAAGAAGAGTTGGAGCAGCCCGGTCCAACGTAGATGCGCGTTGATGAAGAAGAAGCAGTCAATCGTTTCACGAACTGAATGTCTCCTCCTCGCGTCCTAGCAATAGCCTTGCGCTTCTCGCCGATCAGCACAGCAGCAGCGCCTTCACGGAGTCCACACGTTCGGGATAGAACGCCGTGCGCTGGTGTGCTAGCACCGTGCGCCCGGCTAGGGTTTCAGGATACAGCCGAAGGGAGGTTGCGGTCAGGGTCTTCAGCATAGTGGTCTATCATACTTGCAGCCCCGCCTCCACATATTTATAGAGCATGCTAATGGGCTTCCACGTTGTAGGCCCATTAGAACCCTAATCCCATATGAATCAATATCCCTTTTGGCCTATAAAACCGAATTGTTTATGATTGCCTCTTGGACACATCACTAACAATCTCCCACTTGCACTAGAGACAATCATATAGGCAAGCTTTCCAATTCCAACCCCTTAAGTGTGTGACCCGTTAGATTCATGTGTAGACAGCCATGACCCGAAAACCCTTTTCAAGCCATAAGTCAATGGTGGCACCTAGCAGGACATATTGACTCCTGAATACACATAAAGATCATATCGACTAAACCTTGATATACACACACTTGGATCCCTTTGCCACATGATGCCAGTCAAACTTAAGGAGAGATTCGTGCCACCCTTGTGATAGCTCAACCATTCACTCGATCTTGTGGTGGATTACAACTCATGACTAACCTTTTAGTCACATTGTGATTAACTCTTTAATCACCTTGGCATGGCCATACACTTCCCTAATCCAACCGCATCGAGGGGCCCAGAGATATCTCTCCTGTTATGTAGGAGGGGCAAATTCCATCTTAGTCCGCTCACATCCCATTCCATGTTTCATGATACACCTAAAGACCACTTTTATAGCTACCTAGTTACGGAGTAGTGTTTGGCAGCCCCAAAGCGCACCACTACACATAGTGAGAAATAATGGCGATTTCAAGTCGAAGGATCCAGTAGGTATACCACTCGAGATCGCTTGATGGCACATATTAACATAACAATCCCAGCAACGTCTCGGAGTGGGTCAATCCAACACCATATTCTATAACATGTGTCCACATTATTGATTTGATATTCCTATATCCATGATCCGTGAAACATGATCATCAATCAATACATGTGCTAGTCCATAAATCATTGTTGTCCCACGTAATGACATAAGACTAGGGATCTTTAGAATAACATTAAATAAAACAAAGAGTTTCACGAACAAGTCACATACTTGCCAATCAATGCATACATCATTATTCAAGGAACCAAATAACACCTTATTCAAAATTTCATAAACATGGACTTGATGCAATTATCTCCCACTCACACTAGAGTCAATCATGTAAGTATCTAATACCCATTGCACTCGTGTGTGCCTCATGCTTTGGTTGTGGGAGAGGCTTCGTCAACGGATCAGCATCATTCAAATCCGTGTGCACCTTGCAAATCTTCACTTCACCTCTATCAATGATCTCACGGATAAGGTAATAGCGCCGAAGTATATGTTTGGACTTTTGGTGTGACCTAGGCTCCTTTGCTTGCGCAATGGCTCCACTATTATCACAATAGAGATCCACTGGACTGGACACACTAGGGATCACACCCAACTCAAAAACAAATTTTCTGATCCAAACAGCTTCCTTTGCAGCTTCAGAAGCTGCAATATACTCGGCCTCAGTTGTCGAATCAGCTACCGTCTCTTGCTTAGAACTTTTCCAGCTCACTGCCCCTCCATTGAGGCAGAACACAAAACCAGATTGCGATCTGCTATCATCTTTATCAGTTTGAAAACTAGCATTGGTGTAACCTTTTACAATGAGCTCTTCTTCACCTCCAAAAATAAGGAACATATCCTTAGTCCTTCTAAAGTACTTAAGAATATTCTTTACAGCCACCCAGTGAGCTAGACCGGGGCTAGATTGATACCTGCTCGTAACACTTAGAGCATATGAAACATCTGGGCGCATACAAAGCATAGCATACATGATGGATCCGATGGCTGAGGCATACGGAATCGCACTCATCTTCTTTTGCTCATCAAGTGTTGAAGCACACTGAGTCTTGCTAAGACTAATGCCATGTGACATAGGCAAGAAACCTTTCTTGGAATCTTGCATATTGAACCGTTTCAATACCTTGTCAATGTATGTACTTTGGCTTAATCCAATTAGCCTCTTCGATCTATCTCTATAGATCTTTATGCCCAAAATGTAAGCTGCCTCTCCGAGATCTTTCATTGAGAAACTTTTCTCAAAGAAGACTTCACAGCTTCTAGTATTGGAATATCATTTCCGATCAATAATATATCATCTACATACAAGACCAGAAAAATAAGTGCGCTCCCACTAGCCTTCTTGTAAACACAAGTCTCTTCTTCATTCTTGATGAAGCCAAACCCTTTGACTACTTCATCAAAACGAAGATTCCAACTCCGAGATGCTTGCTTCAATCCATAAATGGACTTCTGAAGCTTGCATATTCTCCCAGCATTTTTCGGATCAACAAAACCCTCAGGCTGTGTCATGTACACATCCTCGCTTAGGTTTCCATTTAGGAAAGCCGTTTTGACATCCATCTGCCAAATCTCGTAGTCGAAATAGGCAGCAATCGCTAGGAGGATCCAAATAGACTTTAGCATAGCGACGGGCGAAAACGTTTCATCATAATCAACACCTTGAATTTGCTTGAAACCTTTCGCCACCAATCGTGCCTTATAGATATGAACATTTCCATCCATGTCTTTTTCTTAAAAACCCATTTACACTCAATAGTTTTTACACCATCAGGTGGATCCACCAAGTTCCAAACTTGATTATCATGCATGGATTCTATTTCGGACCTCATGGCTCCAAGCCATTTTTCAGAGTCTGGTCCCATCATTGCTTTTGTGTAGCTCTTGGGCTCATCATTGTCCAACAACAATATGTCGCGTTGTCCCGTAGTTAGGAGCGTGAACTTTTCAGTTGCACGACATGCCCTTGTAGACCTACGTGGGGGCGGTGCCTCCATAACCGGTTGTACATCATCTTGTACATCCTGTTGAGGTTCAATAGGAGCTGAAACATTTTCAGGTGTTTCCCAAATTTCTTCAAGCTGCACCTTGCTCCCACTAACACCCTTTGAAAGAAACTCTTTTTCTAAAAAAGACACCGTTCCGAGCGACAAACACTTTGCCTTCTTCCCGATTGTAAAAATAATATCATTTGGTTTCCCTAGGATACCCAACAAAGAAGCATTTATAAGATTTAGGATGGAGCTTATCAGACGTCAAACGTTTCACATAAGTCTCACAACCCCATATCTTAAGGAAAGACAATCCAGGACATTTCCCGGTCCATTTCTCGTATGGTGTCTTTTCCACTGATTTAGATGGGACTCTGTTTAGTGTAAACGCAGCAGTTTCTAGAGCATATCCCCAGAAGGACAATGGAAGATCAGATTGACTCATCGTAGACCGAACCATGTCTAACAAGGTCCAGTTCCTCCGTTTAGATACCCCGTTCCACTGAGGCGTTCCAGGCGGAGTCAGTTGTGGAACAATTCCACACTGTTTTAGATGTTCACCAAATTCATGGCTCAAATATTCACCTCCACGATTAGATCGCAGAATTTTAATTGTCTTGCCTAGCTGATTTTGTACTTCGTTCTGAAATTCTTTGAACTTTTCAAACGATTCAGACTTGTGCCTCATTAAGTAGATGTATCCATATCTACTAAAGTCATCGGTAAAAGCAATGAAATACTGAAAACCACCTCTGGCTACTGAGCTCATTGGTCCACATACATCGGTATGTACAAGTCCCAACAAGTCACTTGCCCTCTCACTATGACCGGTGAAAGGCGCCTTTGTCATCTTGCCAAGTAAACAAGACTCGCATGTCTCAAATGATTCAAAATCGAATGAGTTGAGTAGATCATATTTATGGAGCTTCTCTATGTGTTTCTCATTTATATGACCTAAGCGACAATGCCAAATAAAAGCGGGATTCAAATCATTAGGCCGCAGCCTCTTTGCATTAATATTATAGACAGGTTTATCCTCAAGATCAAGAGCATATAACTCATTCATCAATGGACAATGTGCATAGAGTATATCATTCAAATAAATAGAACAACGTTTGTTCTTTATTACGAACTCATACCACCATCTTCCTTCAAACATGAAGAAGAGATGATGTTCTTACTCAATGCTGGAATGTAATAACAATTATTTAATTCCAAAACTAATCCTGAAGGTAATGACAAGTGATAAGTGCCAACAGCCAGTACAACAACCTTTGCTCCATTGCCGACACGCACGTCCAACTCGTCTCTCGCAAAACTTCTAGTCCTTCTTAGACTCTACAACGATTTGCAAGTATGAATCATCGATCTGGTATCAAATACCCAAGATTCACCAGAAGAAATTGCAAGATTAATTTCTATAACATTTATACCTGAAGCAGAAGTCTCGCTTCCCTTCTTCTTTTTCAGATCCTCTAAGTATTTCTTACAATTCCTAGACCAATGCCCGTTGACATGGCAGTGGTAGCATTCATCATCAGGAGAAGGGCCAGATTTGACCTTCCCATTTGGCTTTGTCTTAGAGCTAGGGTGCTCATTAGGAACCTTTTCTTTGCCTTTGCCTTTAGGCGTCCAACGCTTCCTCTTTTTATTCTCCTTCTGAACCATCATCACATGATTGGTGTTTTTCTTAATGCTTTCCTCTGCTGTCTTAAGCATCCCATGCAATTCAGTCAATGATTTCTCCATGCTATTCATATGAAAGTTCATAATGAACTGCTCATAGCTCGGAGGGAGAGATTGGAAAACAACATCTGTAGCCAGATCAGGATTAAGGGGAGAACCAAGCTTCTCCAAGCTCTCAATGTAACCAATCATCTAATCACATGAGGACTGACTGGACTACCTTCCGCCATCTTGCACGCAAACAAGGACTTTGAAATGTTAAACCTCTCGGTCCTAGCTTGGTTCTCAAACATGTCACGCGGTCCTTCAATCATAGTGTGAGTATCTGCATTCTCATAATGCTTCTGAAGCTCAGAGGACATGGTAGCAAGCATGAGACAGCTAACGTCGAGTGAATCATTGCAGTGCTTCTCATAAGCTTTGCGGGTGGCAACATTGCACCCTCAGGGAGTTCATCGGGGTAGGGTTGCTCAAGAACGTATTCCCTTTTTTCTTGTCTGAGAACAATTCTCAGGTTGCAGTACCAATCAATAAAATTCATTCCATTAAATTTTTCTTTCTCAAGAACAGATCGCAAGTTAAAACCGGAATTGTTACTAGAAGCAGCCATGACCTACAACAGAAAATAAACAAGCAAAGTTCAGCACTATGTTCATGTTTGATCTTCCATTAAACAATTTAACAAAAGATACTCCCACTATATGTTTTGTAATCGTCTTCCCTCTAACGACATATAGTGGTCAAGATCCATGTTCATCTAAGTTCTAGTGAGCTTTGGCATCACCGCTAGAAACCTAGTGACGTAGATAAGCAACGCTTGCTAATCACATCTTATGTGACTCTTGTTTGTTCGGTGGCATCCAATGCCCCGGCTCCCAACACCATGCCCCAAGGCCCAAATCCAATTTGATAGCCTTGTCAAGTAAACCAACACTATGCATGTGGATGTCCGACATCCACCCTATTAGATCAAGATAGTTGATGGTACTCTGCTTTGGCAGACCTACCAAACAATGATCGTAATTCTTATAGGCACAGCAATTGGAAGGGCATCAAATAAATTTTTAACTTTTCTGAGGGAAGCTATTCTGTCATGAAAAATACATCCTCTACAGGTATGGCATGAAAGAATAGTATGACAGGAAATAAACATCACATGCATATAATCACATTATACTATGAATGGTATGGCCTTTTGAATCGTAGTGGTCGCCATCGCCATGGTTCCACGGTGATGTCCTTCGCCACACTTCCTGTCCTCTTTGTCATCATGCTTGAAGCCTCCATGGTAAAGAACTAAACTATTACAACTAATAGCTAGCAAATGAATTACATGAGGAGCGCAAGCATCACAAGTCGACACGCAGGTCGTTATACAATTAAAGAACAGCCTCAACCCAGCTGTGATTGATATGACACACAGGCCGCCAAAACACACATGCATCACATATACATCTATGCCATACCATTCACATCATTCCCTGCAAAAACAAGTTAAGCGTAGAACGCATTCTACCACCCTGACATGAATGTGTTTGTATAACAATCTATGCGTGTACGCAACAGCGGTCTCATCACAACCTCACGAAATTATATAGATCGCATCTATAAAATCGCTATGAAAATCTCATCGGGCCGATCAAATCAACCCAGATCCGAGCCATTCAAAATGCCTCAATTTTCATTAGATCAATCACATTGATCATCGTGATCGGTATACTTGAGGAGACCGCAACACGAGACCTCGATCTGTTGGCTCGATCTACTGACTGTGCGCGCAGTTAGCCCCGATGGTGATTCCAGCCGGTAGGGGCAAGTCGCGCGTACATCAAAGAAGGAGCACGAACTAATCTTTTTGGCCACATGATGCTATCAACTCATACCTATTTCAACCCCTTATGACCGATTGATCTAATCAACCCGTGCACCGAAAGATCCATCACATGAACCTAGCATAAGAACAGTAATAGATCGCATCTACTACAAACAACATGTCATCTACAAGCGCATGATCCAGACCACATACTACGCAGCTTTGCTTTGATACCACTGAAGGAGAACGGGTAGGCTATGCTAGCTACAACATTTGATTTTCTACCGCGTTCAACCAGAAAACATGCGTGTAAGGGAGTCATGGATAGTTACCATTAGATGCGCTGCGCAGCGGAAGAAGAGTTGGAGCAGCCCGGTCCAACGTAGATGCGTGTTGATGAAGAAGAAGCAGTCGATCGTTTCACGAACTGAATGTCTCCTCCTCGCGTCCTATCAATAGCCTTGCGCTTCTCGCCGATCAGCACAGCAGCAGCGCCTTCACGGAGTCCACACGTTCGGGATAGAACGTCGTGCGCTGGTGTGCTAGCACCGTGCGCCCGGCTAGGGTTTCAGGATACAGCCGAAGGGAGGTTGCGGTCAGGGTCTTCAGCACAGTGGTCTATCATACCTGCAGCCCCGCCTCCACATATTTATAGAGCATGCTAATGGGCTTCCACGTTGTAGGCCCATTAGAACCCTAATCTCATATAGATCAATATCCCTTTTGGCCTATAAAACCGAATTGTTTATGATTGCCTCTTGGACACATCACTAACAGTGCTCGTATCCATGTGCTCGGATTTGCCAACGGCTATGTCTAGTTGCTCTCGTCGGAGGCGAGAGGGGTGTTGAGGCACACTAATCTTGTAGCATATCCAAATGTTAGGAAATTGGATTGATTTCCTTAAGATTTCTGCTCAAGTGAGATGTATAGCAAATCCGAATCTATAATTGATAGACTTCCAAGTAATATTGAAATCATCTTTTGCTTCCATCCATAGTTTGCTTGTGTCTTTAATTTGTAGCTATAGCGTGTGCAGGAGTCGGTTGTAGGATGGATACTAGCGGTCTGTAACACAATTTTCTCGAAGCAAAAAAAAAAAAAAAGATGTCCACGTTCCTCGGATGTTTTATTATGCACCCTAATCTGAAAATTTCTGGCATCAGGACAGTAACATTTAACAATGGATTGTCCTCCTTTCGACCCATGTTCAAAAGATCGTTCGTTCACGGGAGCAGTTACTAATGCACGCAAGTGAGCTGCCAGCAGGCCAGGAGCATCGTGCATGCCCTACTACCATCTTCTCCGCAAGCAAACAACAAGCGTCTCTCTCTCTCTCTCTCTCTCTCTCTCTCTCTCTCTCTCGTTTGCTTGCTTGCTTTGTGTGTACCCGTGATCGCAAATAATTCACAACGCTACAATATTACAGTACTCTCGTGCTCTGTCGTGCGTGCGTGCATGCTCTCTCCCACAAAATGACACATGCATCCAAGCAAGTGACAGCGTCCACTCTCTCTCTCGCCCCCGTTCAAGTCTCCTTTGTTCTCTTGCAGACGCCCTCAAGAATCTGTACCCAATTCATCCCATCTACCCATCTATATATCCTCTCTCAGCTTCACATTCTCTTGTCTCTTGCACCCTCCGTTTCCTGCTTGGTCGCTTCTCGCGAGATCCATCCCAGCGCTGTAATGGCGGCCGCCGCCTCGGCTCGCCTGCACCACCTTCTTCTTCGTGCCCTTGCGCTTCTTGCCGCCGTCGTTCTTGTCGCCGGTAGCGGCGGCCATGGCGGCCGGCCTGTCGTCGGGAAGAGTGCGGTCCTGTCGTTGCGTGAGCTGGAATGGGGTAGTAGTAGTGCCACGAGGAAGATCCAGAGCCGCTACGCTGAAGCAAAGCATGCTGAAACGCTAGGTAATCACACACTGACCAGTATCTAAGGCTTTCTCCCCTCGTCTTTCAGATAACAGCGGCAAACCGAGCTGAAATTTGCATGCATGTCTTGCGGTTAATTTTGTGTGTTCATTCTCATTGCCGCAAATAAAAAAACAAATATACCGAATTATGTAAGTGCTACACTAACCTGTTGTACTGTTCAATTTACCTTTTTTTTTTTAGGGAGTTCAAATTTATCCATTTTTTCAGTTAACTTTTGTGTGTTCATGGAGTTGTACTGTTCTACTAATCTTGACTTCTTGAGAGTTGAAAGTTTTCATTAATTGGAGATATGGATACTCTCCTGAAAGTAATTAAATGGGAGTGACTATTACACATACGACTAAAATTTTTTATCTCTCAGCCACCTGAAGTTGCACTCTCAATCATCTAAAGTTGCAGGTGATTTTTTGAAGGGGGAGCAGCAACTTCAGGTGATTGAGAGTGTAACTTCAATTGCACTCTGAATCACCTAAAGTTGTAGGTGTGTTTTTGGAGAGAAACTGCAACTTCAGTTGATTAAGAGTGTAACTTTAATTGATTAAGAGATAAAAAAATTTCAATCGTCTCTAATAGCAACTGTAATTAAATAGTACTATACCGTTCAGAGTCCAGTTTTGCAGTCCTAGGTGCTAACTTTTATTCTATGAGTTCGTACTCTTTCCTGAGGAAAAAGTGTACCTTACCTATATATAACAATATCCCTCAGCGTTCCTATTGAGAATTTGAGATGAATAAACGGTATCGAACGCCAGCAGCTATTTTTGTGATAATTGCCGAGAAGCATTCGAGGTATGGATGACCCTAGACTTAAATTTTCGACGAAAAAAGGAAAGTCGAGAAAAGAATTGATGTTTCTTGTTCATCAATGAAAAAGAACCATGTCCTGAACCCTGATCTACTGATTCCAGTCAACATGCAGGGACTCACTCATACAAGCAAATTAGATATGGCAGTTGGGCCAGGCTTTTCCAGGCTCGGCCAGCAAGGTATGTGTTATGAACGCGGTGGCTAGGGCAAACGGCGGAGTAGAACAGGGGACTCCGTAGGGAAGCCGGCAACTAAACGTTGCTCTGCTTAATTCCAATAGCATGCGGTAGCCCTCTTTATATAGATGGGCTCCCCCTAACAGATCGAATCTAATTTCAATCATATCTCTAACAATATCATATCTCTAATTGTATCTCTAACATAAGGAAACTAATATCTAACTCAAATAGAAACCAATCTCTAATTCCTAACAATAAACCGACTAGGCCTTGGGCCCACCTCTATGACATTACACCCCTCCTGGACATGCAGCTCGTCCTCGAGCTGCTAGACGGCGATCATGACGCCATTGGAAGACCTCCGATGCCGGTGTAGAAGACGACGATAGCGGGGTCCCGTACTCAATCTGAATTTTTTTTTGAATCTTTTTTTTATTTTATTTTTTTCCTGATTTTTTTATTATTTTTCTTTTCTGGGAAAGGTTTTTTTTTGTGCGGTTGGACGCCCTTTACAAACTCTTCACACCCAAACCGACCGAACCATCCAAACCAGCAGAGAGCTCCGAGTGGCGACGGCCTGGCGGCGGAAGGAGCGGCGGTCGGTGTGGACCGGAAGCGCGGCTTCGGGCGCAGGAGGCCCCGCGGCGTTCGCGACGAGGGTGGCCCGGCGGAGGCGGGATCTGGCCGGCGGCGGTCGGAGACGGCCCGGGCGGCGGCACGGGTGGGTGCGGCCCGAGCGGACGGTGGATGCGCGGGTGGACACGGTCCGGCCGGCGGCGGCGGAGCAGCTGCAGCGGCGGCTCGGGCGGAGGCGGAGACGGAGCGGCCGGTGGGAGGAGCGGCTGCAGAGGCGGCTCGGGCGGAGGCCGACCCGGCGGCGGCGGTGGCGGCTGCGGGCGGAGGCGGAGCGGCTGCAGATGGAGGCGGCCTGGGCGACGGCGGCGGGCTCGGGCGGCCCCGGCTGCGGTGGCTCTCGAGCGCGTGCCGGCAACGTCGCGCGCCGGCGGCGGACGCTTCGGTCGGGCTTCGAGCGGCGACCCTCTCCGGCAACCAACTCCGGAAACGACGACGGCGACTGCGACCCCCATGGATCCAGGCGGTCGATGACGACCGGCGACCGAGGACGGCGACGGCGACGTCGATGACCGTGAATCCAGGCGGAGGATGGCGACCAGCGACCGAGGATGGGGATGGCGCAGCGACGTTGGCTCCCAGATCGTGCTGGCGCGACAAACACCTTCCCCACGGCGCTCCGGAGGAGTTCTTGGCGGCGGCGATCGACGCAGAGAGCAGATGGGCGCTGGCGAACGGAAGTTTGCCGGCGGCGGCTCATGCGGCCTTGGCGGCAGTGGCCCACGCAGAAAGCAAGGCTCCGCCGAGAGCCGACGGTTGCAGACTGACGGGCGGCCAAACCGTGGCCGGTGAACATGGCGAGGGTGGCGAAATCTGCCTTGTCCTCATCGCTAGAGGGAGGCAAGGCGACGGGGGTGAGGTCATCCTCCTTGTTGCTAGAGGGAGGCAAGTCAACGGGTGTGAGGCCAGTCTCGTTCTCCTTGTCGCTAACAGCCGGCAGATCAATATCTGTCGCCTCTGCTCTGCGAGCGGCTTCTAGCTGCGCCTCCTCCCGCTCCTTCAAGATCTTCTCTAAGACGGCATGTAAGTTGAGGAAGGCTTCCCCCAACCCTTTGCCGAGGTTGCCGCTGGCCATCTTCTCCGCGCTAGCTTTCATTATGGCCAATGACTCGGCAATAGGGGGAATCGCAGAAACCATGGTAGCAGAAGTCGTGGGAAGGGATCGACGGCTCTGATACCAAATTGTTATGAACGCGGTGGCTAGGGCAAACGGCGGAGTAGAACAGGGGACTCCGTAGGGAAGCCGGCAACTAAACGTTGCTCTGCTTAATTCCAATAGCATGCGGTAGCCCTCTTTATATAGATGGGCTCCCCCTAACAGATCGAATCTAATTTCAATCATATCTCTAACAATATCATATCTCTAATTGTATCTCTAACATAAGGAAACTAATATCTAACTCAAATAGAAACCAATCTCTAATTCCTAATAATAAACCGACTAGGCCTTGGGCCCACCTCTATGACAGTATGCCCCAAGCATGGTGTGAGCACAACATGTGGCAAGCCAGGCCAACATGGGATGGACGGGGTGCTATGCTAGGCCTACAAAGGTCTGTTAAGAAGCACGGCCTGTTGCCTGCCCAGCATGAAAGTGGAAACGTGGGCTAGACGCCATGGAGGCATGGCGGCCGCATAGCGGCATGGCGCGGTGCTGCTAGGCTTGTGGTGTGAACGCCGAGGGACAGTGGGACATAGGACAAAGTAATCTGCGAATGGGGAGCACTGTTGTTTGTGAGAGAGCGCTGTGAGTAATGCTGAAGGAGGAGGTAGGGAGGGAATGTAGAGGTGAGGTTCATTGCGCGCCCTTGTGCGCTTAAACATTTAAATAACCGCATGAACAGAGGCAGTGAATGACATCGACGAGATACAACACGACGTAAAATTGAAATTATGAGAAAATGATAGATGACCGTGCGGTGTGCGTGGCAGCACCTCCCCACTGCCTGACGCGCCTCCTGGCCACGCTACTCACCTGCTGCACTCGCTGGCCACGCCATGCACCAGCGTGCTCCCTGGCCGTGCCAAGTGCCTAGCATGCTCGTCGGCCTCGCCAGCTGACTGGCGTGCTCCCCGGTAGCACTAGCTTCGTCTAAAGGGGCCATTTTGCAAAAAATATGTCGTCGGGCCATTTATGTAAATAAGTTCTTCCAAGGGCCAGAAAAAATTCCCAATCCTCCATATGGCTAATTTACCGCATTTTTTAGACAAAATTTACCACATTTACTTTGGTACTAACACTGAGAAGTGGAAATTATGTATGCACAACACACAATGTCCTGTTCTCACTCCAAACAAAGATCATCACACATAAAAATCCAATTTTATTTATTTATTTATTTTTAGATGCGTTTTTTATTTATTTTTCAGAAACCATGTATCCAGAAAAAATTGTATTTGCATTAACATGCATCGCTTCAAAATCTGTGGTTCTGACACACACTTGCCACTTTTCCCTTTCATCATCCTCAGGAGAGCGCAAGAAAGCACAAGCTGCAAGAACGGCAGCCACCGTGCTAGAGCTGAAGCACCACCACTCCCTCACCGCCATCTCCGACCACCCTGCCGCCCACGAGCGCTACCTCCGCCGCCTCCTAGCCGCCGACGCAGCACGGGCAAACTCATTGCAGTTCCGCAACAAGGCGGAAGCGTCCACCCAGTCCGGCCAGGCGGCAGCCGAGGTCCCGCTGACCTCCGGAATCCGCTTCCAGACGCTCAACTACGTCACCACCATCGCGCTCGGCGGCAGCTCCTCCGGCGCCGCCAACCTGACCGTCATCGTGGACACCGGCAGCGACCTCACCTGGGTGCAGTGCAAGCCCTGCTTCGTCTGCTACGCGCAGCACGACCCGCTCTTCGACCCCGCCGGCTCCGCCACCTACGCCGCCGTTCCGTGCAACGCCTCCGCCTGCGCGGCCTCCCTGAAGGCCGCCACTGGTATCCCCGGCTCCTGCGCCCGCGGTGGCGCTAGCAGCGAGAGATGTTACTACGCGCTGGCCTACGGCGACGGGTCCTTCAGCCGCGGTGTGCTCGCCATGGACACGGTCGGCCTCGGTGGCTCGAACCTCGACGGCTTCGTGTTCGGCTGCGGGCTCAGCAACCGCGGCCTCTTCGGCGGCACGGCGGGACTCATGGGGCTCGGCCGGACGGAGCTTTCACTGGTCTCCCAGACAGCGTCCCGGTTCGGAGGCGTGTTCTCATACTGCCTGCCGGCGACCATGTCCGGCAACGCCACGGGGTCCCTCTCCCTCGGCAGCGACTCATCTTCCTACCGCAACACGACGGCGGTGGCCTACACCCGCATGATCGCCGACCCTGCGCAGCCGCCGTTCTACTTCATGAACGTCACCGGCGTTGCCGTCGGCGGCACCGCGGTGACCGCGGCCGGGCTGGGCGCCAGCAACGTGCTCATCGACTCGGGCACTGTAATCACGCGCCTCGCGCCGTCCGTGTACCGCGCCGTGCGCGCCGAGTTCACGCGCCAGTTCGCCGGGCGCTATCCCACGGCGCCGGGGTTCTCGATCCTGGACACGTGCTACAACCTGGCGGGATACGACGAGGTGAAGGTGCCGCTGCTGACGCTGCGGCTCGAGGGCGGCGCCGACATGACCGTCGACGCCACCGGAATGCTATTCATGGTGAGGAAGGACGGTTCTCAGGTGTGCCTCGCAATGGCAAGCCTCTCATATGAAGACCAGACGCCCATCATAGGCAACTACCAGCAGAAGAACAAGAGGATAGTGTACGACACTGTTGGGTCAAGGCTAGGCTTTGCTGATGAGGATTGCAGCTACATATAATAGCAGAATTTGAGACCGAAAATCAAGTGTTCGGTAAAAAGGAAAACTTGAAATTAAGGAGTTGATTAGTGAATGTCTCGTTTCTGTCACCTCCTTTCAATGTTCTATACTCTGTTCTTCGCTATTCTTTGTTTTGTTCAGGCATGTAACTTACGTAATATTCAGGATAACAATTAGAATATATATTTCGTCCAGAGGTATAACAATTCCTCATATGCATGTCAGAGTGAGAATTTTGCATTTTTGCTTGACAGGTACAAGCACAGAGGCCTTAATCCATGCATCCTCAGTCAGTAATATACTAAATCACCTTGTTGCCGGTCCATAGCATTGCGGTAAACCATAATCCGAGAAAGTAGAAAGCATGTGCAATAGGAAATCTAGAAATGTACACAATTTGGCTCAGCTGTTCATCTGAAGCAAATTCACATTCAATCATAAATATGGAAATGGGAGGCACTCTGCCTTGAAAAGGAAACAAACAGCAGTTTGTACGATAACATCCATGTAGAACCAATACAGTTACAAGTTCAGAGAAGGTATTCTTCCATTGTATACGGATACGGCAATGAAAACGATAAGATGTTTAAAAGTAAACATCCATCATCAGGGCCGGCTTCTTGCTACGCGTCACTTTGAGCTTAGCCAGGGGTGACGCCGTTCTGTATGTAGCTAACTCTGCACATGCCACCTCATAAGACATTCAAATCATTCAAGCAATTTGTCAAGCACATCTCATTTGAGAAGCACTTGATATCGTTCAGGGCAACATGTTTCAGAGTTGTGAATGTTAGAGATATATGTATAGTTTGTTATTCCTCATTGTTATGAGGGGTTCTTTGCATATTTACCACCTGTACTTTGTGTATATATACCGGCCCATTGGCCTCATATTAAATACAAGCGCTATTCATAACATGGTATCAGAGCCAAAACTAGAGTTTTAGCTTACCTAGGGTTCCGCGCGCCGTCGCCGACTCTGCACCACCGTCGCCGACTCCCGCGTGCCGCCTCCACCTCCACTGTTGACGTCGGCCGCCATCGCCGACTCCCGCGTGACGCCTCCAGGTCGCTTCTGTCGTCGCCGGTGCCGTCTCCGCCGTCGCCGGCCTCTACGCCTCCGCCTCCCGCCCGGCGCCCGCCCGCTCGGCATCGGCGCCTCCGCCTTCCGTCCGGCCCCGCCTCCGCCGTCGCCGGCCTCGGCGCCTCCGCCTCCAGCCCGACGCCCGCCCGCTCGGCCTCGGCGCCTCGGCCGCCCGGCGCACGCCCGCCCGGACTCGCCGCCTCTGCCTCCCGCCCGACTCCGCCGACTCCCCGCCGACGCCGCCGTCGCACCGCCGTCGCGCCGCCGCCTCATGCGTGTGCCCTAAGCGCGTGTGTGGCGGGCCGGCCCGTTTCGTCGGTTGAAGGTTTAACTGAGCGGAAAAAAAAGAGAGAGAGAAAAAACGTCGTTCTAACCGCCGCGCCGTCCAGCGCCGCCTGTTAGACTTCGTTGTCTTGGTCGCCGCGCCGTCCAGCGCCGCCTACCAATGGGCACCGTTTCCCTCCCTCGCTGCCCGGTGATTTTTGACGGTGTTAATTACACCGACTTCGTGTCTCACATGCGCATCCATATGCGTGGTCTTCGTCTCTGGGGCGTCCTCTCTGACGATGTCACCTGCCCGCCTTGCCCTATTCCTCCGACGGAGCCTACGCCTGTTGCATTGCCCCCGACAGCCGATAAGGCTGCTGCTGATGATGAAGCTGATGATAAAGCTGCCTCTGCCTACCAGGAGGCTCTGGATTCCTACAAGGATCGTCTGACCGTCTACACTCAGTGGTACGATGACGACGCTCGGGCTGCTGCTGTCTTCATCGCCAGTGTCCAGCCTCAGTTTTCTTCTGAGGTTGCGGGACTCCCTTCGGCTTTCCAGATGTGGACTCATCTTCGTCAGCGCTACGAGCCCTCTGGTGATGCCCTGTACCTGTCCGTGGTCCGCCAGGAGCACTCTCTTCAGCAGGGTGATGCTACTGTTGACGCTTTTTACGCTCAGAGTTCTGCTGTCTGGCGTCAGTTGGACTCACTTCGCACTGCTGGCTGTCGTACCTGTCCGTGCTGCCTGGATGTACATGCTGACCTGGAGTTTCAGCGGGTTTACGAGTTCCTTACTCGCCTTCGTCCTGAGTTCGAGCAAAGGCGTGCCCAGCTCCTTGCACGCCACCCTCGTGTCACTCTCCTGGAGGCTCTTACCGAGATACGCGCGGAGGAGACTCGTCTGAGTGGTGCTGGTCTGATGCCACTCCCCTCTGTGCTCGCCGCTCGTCCGCCTGCTACACTGCCTCCTCCAGCGGCTACCACAGGTGGTGGTGGCCGTCCTCCGTCTGGAGATGGCCGTCCTCACTGTTCCTACTGCGACAAGGTCGGCCACATTGAGTCCCAGTGCTATAAGAAGAAGCGGCATCTTTCACGTCGTTCTTCTACTGGCACTAGTGCTTCTACGACGACGTCTGCATCGACTTCTTCAGCAGCTTCTCTCACCGAGCAGGAGATAGCCAGACTTCGCCGCCTGCTTGCCGCTTCAGGTTCTCCCTCGACAGGTTCTGCAGGTTCTGCTACTGACTCTTCGGGCACTACGAAACCACCCCCTCCACAGTCAGGTACCTCCCCGTGGATTCTTGATTCTGGAGCATCTTTTCACATGACTCCTGATCCTTCCACTCTGTCTTTTATTACACCTCTTGATTCTCCTATCAGTGTTCTTACTGCTGATGGTACATCTCTTTCTGTCTCTGGTCGAGGATCTCTTAGCAACTCATCCTTTCATGTTCCTTCTGTTGCTCATGTTCCTCGCCTTACCATGCAGCTTCTTTCTGCCGGGCAGATTACTGACCTTGGTTATCGAGTCATTCTCGACTCTGACTCTTGTTGTGTTCAGGATCGCCACACGGGAGCTCTGGTTGGTTCTGGCCCTCGGCGCCGTGACTCACAGCATCTCTGGGAGCTTGACTGGCTTCACCTTCCTTCCGCTGCCACCATCGCCGCCAGTCTCTCCGCTTCTGCCACTTCGTCTACCGGCTCTTTCCAGCAGTGGCATCACTGTCTTGGCCATCTGTGTGGATCTCGTCTGTCGTCCTTAGTTCGTCGTGGTCTTCTGGGGTCTGTCTCAGGAGACGTGTCTTTAGATTGTCAGGGCTGTAAGTTAGGTAAACAGATTCAGCTTCCTTATCCTCATAGTGAGTCTGTGTCTTAGCGCCCTTTTGATCTTGTTCATTCAGATGTTTGGGGTCCGGCTCCCTTCGTTTCGAAAGGGGGTTATCGATATTATATCATATTTATAGATGATTTCTCTCGCCACACTTGGATATATTTCATGTCTTCTCGTAGTGAGGTCTTGTCTATCTATAAACAATTTGTAACTATGATTCACACATAGTTCTCCACTCCTATTCGTGTCTTTCGTGCTGATTCTGCTGGCGAGTACCTCTCTCGTTACCTGCGCAGCTTCCTTGCTGAGCAGGGCACTCTCGCTCAGTTCTCTTGTCCTGGTGCTCATGCTCAGAATGGTGTCGCTGAGCGCAAGTATCGTCACCTCCTTGAGACGGCTCGTGCTCTGATGATCGCCGCCTCTATTCCACCTCACTTTTGGGCCGAGGCTGTTTCCACTGCAACCTATCTCGTCAACATCCAGCCCTCTTCTGCTCTTCAGGGAGCGATCCCTGTTGAGCGTCTCTGTGGTCTTCTTCCTGACTACTCTGCCCTTCACCTGTTTGGCTGCGTTTGCTACGTTCTCCTCGCCCCTCGAGAACGCACCAAACTGACCGCTCAGTCTGTTGAGTGTGTCTTTCTGGGATACAGTGCCGAGCACAAGGGCTATCGGTGCTGGGATCCTGTTGGTCGTCGGATGCGGGTTTCTCGGGATGTGACTTTCGACGAGTCTCGTCCATTCTACCCACGTCCTGCCTCTCCTTCGGCTTCCTCTGTGGAGTCTCTGTCTTTCTTGACCTTTCCAGATACACTTATATCTGTTTTGCCCTCATCCACCTGTCCCACTAAGTCTCCACATATTCCCCCTGTGGCCTCTCCGCCGTTGTCGCCGCCTGTGTCGTCTCCTACGACTCCCCAAGCTCCTCCCACTACAGTACCTTTTCCATCTTCTCCTGATGTTCCATCTTCTCCTGATGCTCCATCTTCCCCTGATGGGTCATCTTCTCCTCGCTACGCTCTCCGCGATCGCCAGTCGATTCGGCTTCCTGCCCATTTTGCCTTTGCTGGCGCAGCTACTCGTGAGCCTGTCTCCTACCGGGATGCTGTTACTCATCCTGAGTGGCAGCTTGCCATGGCCGAGGAGATTGCTGCCCTCGAGCGTACTGGTACTTGGGATCTTGTTCCTTTTCCATCTCATTCTCATCCCATCACGTGTAAGTGGGTCTATAAGATTAAGACTCGCTCTGATGGCTCTCTTGAGCGCTATAAGGCGCGTCTTGTTGCTCGTGGCTTCCAGCAGGAGCATGGTGTTGACTACGACGAGACTTTTGCTCCTGTGGCCCACATGACCACTGTTCGCACTCTCCTTTCGGTGGCGTCTGTTCGTCACTGGTCTGTTTCTCAGCTTGATGTCAAGAATGCCTTTCTTAATGGCGAGTTGCGTGAGGAGGTCTACATGCATCCGCCACCCGGGTATTCTGTTCCTGAGGGCATGGTCTGTCGCCTTCGTCGCTCTCTCTATGGCCTTAAGCAAGCCCCTCGTGCTTGGTTTGAGCGCTTCTCCTCTGTGGTCACTGCTGCTGGCTTTTCAGCTAGTGATCATGATCCTGCGCTCTTTGTCCACACTTCATCTCGTGGTCGGACTCTTCTTCTTCTGTATGTTGATGATATGATCATTACGGGAGATGATTCTAAATACATTGCCTTTGTCAAGGCTCGTCTTAGTGAGCAGTTCCTTATGTCGGATCTTGGTCCTCTTCGTTACTTCCTTGGGATTGAGGTTACTTCCACTCCAGATGGTTTCTTTATGTCCCAAGAGAAATATATTCAGGATCTTCTTGATCGCGCCTCTCTCACTGATCAGCGTACTGTTGAGACTCCCATGGAGCTCAATGTTCATCTCCGACTCTCTGATGGCGAGCCTCTTTCTGATCCGACTCGCTATCGTCATCTTGTTGGGAGTCTTGTCTACCTTGCTGTTACTCGTCCGGATATCACTTATCCAGTTCATATTCTGAGTCAGTTTGTTTCAGCTCCCACTCAGGTCCACTACAGTCATTTTCTTCGAGTTCTGCGATACCTTCGCGGAACTATCTCTCGCCGTCTCTTCTTTCCACGTTCCAGCTCGTTACAGCTTCAGGCCTATTCGGATGCTACTTGGGCCAGCGATCCCTCTGATCGCCGGTCTATCTCTGCTTACTGTGTTTTTCTTGGGGGTTCTCTTATTGCCTGGAAGACGAAGAAACAGACTGCAGTGTCCCGTTCGAGTGCAGAAGCTGAGTTGCGAGCTATGGCTCTCTTGACAGCAGAGATTACTTGGCTACGGTGGTTACTTGAGGATTTTGGTGTTTCTGTCACTACACTGACCCCTCTCTTGTCAAACAGTACAGGTGCTATCAGTATTGCTCGTGATCCTGTGAAGCATGAGCTCACCAAGCATATTGGTGTTGATGCTTCTTTCATGAGGTCTTGTGTGCATGATTAGGTGATTACTCTTCAGTATGTGCCTTCGGAGCTTCAAATAGCGGATTTCTTCACGAAGGCCCAGACTCGAGCACAGCACAGCTTCTACCTCTCCAAACTCAGTGTTGTTGATCCACCATGAGTTTGAGGGGGGTGTTAGAGATATATGTATAGTTTGTTATTCCTCATTGTTATGAGGGGTTCTTTGCATATTTACCACCTGTACTTTGTGTATATATACCGGCCCATTGGCCTCATATTGAATACAAGCGCTATTCATAACAGTGAACAAATCATCACTCATCTCCGCATTTAAAAAGCCTTATCAATTTCATCATCCAGCATTTCACGGACATCCACCTACAAAAAATAAGTCCAATAATGAAGCACCACTCAATCCAATTGACCAACAAACGTCTTCAGTTTGTAAAATGCACCTTCAAGGGGTGCGTTCAGTATTACCTCGATATCAAGTTTTCCGATGTGTGGAGCACATCGCAGTAAAGAAAGTATTGAGAAAATGCTTGAGATTTTTGCCAAAATTTGCCCTCAGGGCTGACCTCCTCAAGTTCCGAAACTTCCATGAAATCCCCACCAGTGGATTTTCATCAAACTGAAAATCACAAGATAGTGAGACTGATATGTGATCTCCAATATAAGTTTACATTGGGTTGATCTTGTCTTTTAAGCAATGGTGCTTCTAATTGGAGTATGATCATCCTATCTCTGAGTTCAAGTTACCTTTATCTACCTTTTTTTTTAGACGTACATTTGTCTACTGGTATGTTAGAAAATACATCCTACATGGAAAACAACTAGTGAGCGTGTGGCAATTTGCCTGTTGAGAACCTAAGAGTGACTTCATCAGCATTTTTCTTTTTATTATCCTGTATTTACATCAAGAAAAAGTTCTTCAAGCAATAATGCTAAGCTGCACTCTCAACCTGATCCAAATAGCTATCTACAAGATTCTAACACCTGTTACGGACTAACTTCTGGACTGGTTTCCGGTGTGCTGCAAGGGGTGGAAGGAGTTGATTCTGTGAAGCGGGATTGGATCGGACAAGGTAACGAGGAAGACCGTACCCGTCCTCAGGCGTCTGTACGGGTTTTCACCGGCCAGGGCACAAGGCTCTGAGACGCTAGGAGATGAAGGTAATTCTATTGATTGATCCCCAGTTTACAACATGAGCCCATATATATAGGACTTACAAACCGGTTGTCAACTATATCCGGAACCAACTCTTACTTATCATATACTAGCTGAATGCCCATACGTTGCTACAGATTTTAAAATTTTATTATACTACGGCTCAATCACGGCTTCAATCACACCTTCAACCATGACATCGACCACGGCTTGTCAACCGGTCCAGAGTGTTCGACCGCTCTCCGACTCTGGGTCTTTAACTCCTACACATACTCAAACACACCAACTACGCAGTGCTCGAACATATCAAGTACTCAACTATGACCATGCCGTACTCGAACACACCAAGTACTCGACTACGAAACGCAGTACTCGAACACACCGAGTACTTGACTATGACCATACGGTACTCGAACACACCAAGTACTCGACTACGACCACGCAGTACTCGAACACATCGAGTACTCGACTACGACCACGCTCAACCACAATATTATATCCAACACTATCGAGCAATTGGCAGGCTATCCAGTCACATAAATATGAAACAACAGATTTAAAAGCTGCACCTTGAATTGACCTATTCATTTGTTGGCCCAAAAAATCTTGAAGAAATCTGTACCAAGCAAAAACAAAGACAAGAATTGAGGGGAGGCATGAACATATGATGGGGTGTAAAGACAGAGAGGGATGTGTAGAGGAAAGGGAAGGGAGAATGAAGAGTACACCAAGAGGATCAGCGACCTAGCTGCGGCTGGCTGCCGGTAATTGCCGCCTCATCGAGCCACTGCCACCCGCCAAGATCGCCGCACCATGCCAAACACCGAGCAGTCTCGATCTACTACTCCACCTCAAAACTCCCCAATGGCAATGCATGCCAATAAATCCCAGATGGATGGCAAGGTCATGAGATGGGAAACGTGAAAAGTACGTATGCAAGGATAAATTTCGCAATTTCATGGCAAGAAAGAGGAAGAACTCACCCTGCTCCAGTGCTTCTCCATCCCAAAACTTTCCAAATGGCCATGCATGTCAACAAAATCTAGATGTGTTGCAAGCTTATGAGACGGGGATTCCAAAAAACATACATGCAATGATACATTTTAACTTTTAAGGGGTTGATTTGGGGAATAGGAACACACCCTATAGATTCATAGAGGGGCAGCAGACTACCGGAGAGCAGAAGGTGATGGTACAAGAGCACGGTTGAGCGAGCCGCCATGGATGGGGAATGAGAGAAGGACTTCAGTTGATAGGATGGGTGTCTGCATAAGAGCTTGTCAGAGTACCATCATGGTAAGCGGAGCAGCGGTGGCATTGGCAGTGGCCTGGGAGAGAGGAGAAGGAGAGAACAAGAGGATCGAGCCGGTCGAAGGGGAGGAGATAGAGGCACGGGCGAGGAGGAACGAAGCGGGAGACACACAAGCAGTTCCACCGGTCGGACTCGCAGCGTCGGAGAGGAGAACACGGGTGACAAAAGTAGGTAAAACAATCGAGGCCCACTTTTTGCATCCACCGCCACCACGAGCTTCGTCTCCACCATGTGCTCCACTCCACATCAACGCTCCCAATTAGAAATAGAGGAGGGAAGTGAAGGCCATGGTGCCCTCAGGTGGACCTGGGGTGCTAGCGGAGAAGGCAAAGATGGCAACCAGATCCAGCTAGGCCCGACTAGATCCAACCGCCAGTGGGTCGAATTTGGCGGGGGTAGATGGTGATGAACTTAGAGGTGGCGATAGTGGAGGAAGGGAAGGTCTAGGGGTGGCGCGGCGCTAGGTGGAGGCAGCGGGGCTAGTCAGGGTTGACCGGAGGTCGGGGGAGACCAGGGGAGCTAGGGAGGCCACCAGTGGCGAGGGCGACAGGGTTAGCTAGGGCCGACTGGAGGTCGAGGGAGACCAAGGCGAGCCAGGGAGGCCGTCGGCGGTGAGGGGCTGCTGGTGCGATAGATCGGGGTGGCAGTGTCTCCTTCCTGCTCGAGGAGGTCTCGGTGCTCGGATGAAGGGGAGCGGGAGCGAGGTAAATGGGAGTGAGGGAGGGGCGTGTGAGGGGAGCAACGTTGATGGGTAGGGTAAAAGCGGAAGGGAGATGGGCATCGTGTGAGAGCGAGAGGGAGAAAGGGATTCGCCTGAGAGTGGGAGTTGAGATGTGCCTGAGAGAGGGGAAGGTTTTCTGGTCATCGGGAGCGGTTGTGGAGGAGACTGCGTAAGTGGGAGGGGGATCGTGAGATCAGATGACTATGAAGAGTCAAAGGAGAATGGACGGCTGAGAGACGAAGGAGAACGAATGACCCACCACTAACTCCCCTTTATATAATAATAATAATAATAGATAACCGGCTTTGTTAAGCAAATCCGGACTCTATATAGCAACCAACTCAATATCCTAATTTACAATATCTATAATTCCCTAATACTACCTCTCCTTCCTAAACCAAAGCCCTACCGCTGACTATAGCACATCACGCATTTTCGGTCCCTGCAGCTGACGAGCCAACGCCTGAAGTAGTTGCTGCGCCATCTCCTGAAGCCATAGCAGTTGCCACACCATCTCTTGAAGCTAAAACATGATGAGACCTTCTAGTAGAATGCTTGCTCCAATAAGATTCTACAACACACCTGTTTTAAAATAATTGGCAAAGCCCCAGTCCAATTCCTTCAAAGTGGAACTACAATGGTTTATACAAACAGTTCAGGCATCTAGATTACAATATTGTTTTCGTCATCTTCGATGCCTCCTCAAACAAATCAAAACTAGTTTTAATTACAGTGTCACTCAATTATAGACAAAACATTACCACTTATATCTAACATCACTACCGCAAAATGGATATTTCCATGGAACATTTTTTCAAAAAAAAAAGTAGGACCGAAAGGCAACAGAGAAGGTGAATTGTGCTTACTAAAATTTTCCTCCAAGTATTTTAGATCCTTTTTCTTAAATAACTACAGAGTTACTGAGAATTAGATCCAAATCCAAAAATCCAAGGCAAATCACTCAAGAACGCAAAATTTAGAAGAACTTGGCTCCTAGAGGTCAGACCTCCAACCAGAGGGCAGTCTGACCTCTCGTAGGCGGTCTGTCTACGAACCAAGGGGTGGTCTGACCTCTCCAGGATAGTCCAACCTCTATTCTAGAGGTCTGACCATTATGAACAGTAATTTCAGGTAAATGAATAGTAAAATCAGCACAGTTACGAAACTTCGAACCTGCGTAACTTTTGATTGGATGATCCAAAAGCTGTAAAACTTTGTACACAGCTTGCTTAAGGTCTTAGGAATCCATTCCATCCATGGATCGCAAAAACCAATGTCAAAGTTCAGACCTTTTTTTAGATTTAAGCAATGTTGCACCAAAAATGACCTAGAACCAAAATCGATTATCAAGACTTGTTCATGGGTAGAGGATAGCCAAGATGGCTTTGGATATGTTTCCACCTGTCACATCAAGCAAGAGCACCAAAGAAATCAC
Organism: Dendrocalamus latiflorus; assembly: GCA_017311315.1. NCBI lineage: Eukaryota > Viridiplantae > Streptophyta > Magnoliopsida > Poales > Poaceae > Dendrocalamus > Dendrocalamus latiflorus. Next base: position 22,505,188 of record CM029623.1, read on the forward strand.
TCCAAAAACCATCAGATTAATAAATCACTTGGAATATCAAAAATATGCAAAAACCGAGTTTCTTGATGCACTTACTACCAAAGTACCTAGATGGGTGGAGGATGATTCTCAGGTGTTCTCTCCATCTTTTATACATTCTTGGCACACCAAGATCAAGAAAAGGTGAGAGGAGAGAAAAAATCAACCAAATTAAGAGCAAATCAATCAAGTAGAGAGATAGCCATGGAGTAGATCAAAGATTAATTCTATTGCTACTTGAGAAGAAAAGTTTTATAGCCATTTCACCATGGAGGACAGAGAGTACACCAAGCACTCAAAACCCTAACCCTAAAATAAGGCAGTACAAGGGAGGTGGGTTGGATGGTTAACCACAAGTCTCCATCCCAACCCACTTTTATAGATAGGCTAACCAGCCATATCTACCACTTAGTAGATACTATCCACTTAGCATAATAGGAGAAACCCGGTAACCCCACACACAGTTTTTAACTCACTCACTACACTTATGAAGCCTTTTCAAAGCACATAGGTCTGAATTAGTTAAATCCTTAGTCTTGATCCATCTTGATCAAACTAGCTTTATTTTGACCTAAACTGCTCTCTCAAACGCCACTCATGTGCTACGATTTTGATCCAATGTAGTTACCAAAATACCTTTTGTTGACCCAGTCATCACCATTCCTTATAAGCAATCACCATGGTTGCCACATGTTGGTGCACCACTAGCTTACCACGTTGCAAAGTCTCTCCTATCCCGATTCCACTAAACCACAGCTCACTTGGACCGTCCAAGCCACATGGTGTAATCCCGCCGTTCAAAAATGCCTTCAACATTTCCTGCCTATCTCGTGCTATGCTTGAGCTCAACGCCTCATCCAGTATCTTCGATCGTTCTAAGCCTCAACTTTCTCCATGAGTGTAACTCTGATCCTTTCCATTAACCATAGTTGACTGCAAGCGATCCTGCACATCCAAAGATAAAGAAATTGTTTTTGAGCATGGTTCTTCACAACTTGACCCACGTTAGTTGTAACATAGCTCATGCAACATAAAACCACTGATCTTAATCACCAAAACCTCTTCGTAACTCAAATACAAAAACTCCAAAAAACACTCGAGCTGGAAGTTCCTCAGTCGGTCAGATCGGTTCATCAGGCCGGTCAGACTGCTGACATAGGCCAATCTGACCAATATAACCAAGCGGTCAGACCGCTGATGCCATTTGATCAAACCAGTGGTGCAATCTAGTCAGACCGCCATCCAGCTAACTGACCAACAAACTGCCATAATAAAATGTTAAATCTCCTAAATTGCAATGGTTCATCATAACATAATTTAGGGCCTTCTCACATGGTCCTTCAATTAAAAACATAAGGTAGAAGCTTAGCCAATTCCACTAAAAGAAGAGAAGAAAAGGTCAAATACAAAGGTAATGGGCTGCCAAGACAACTGGCTACCCTATTGAGTGCAACCGTGGTACCCAATTTTGGTAACAATAGGGGTAAAACATTGTAGCAATTACAACAACAACCCGACAACAACCTGAACTGCAACAGACAGTGAAATCAGCTATTGTAAAGTGCTACACCTAGCAGCAATATCTGTAACATCCCATTTTAGGGAAATTTGAAAAAAAAATGTAATAAAGTTGCCATTTGGACTCTTTTCAAATTTTCAACAAAATTTAAAACTTAAATTGAAACTCAAATTCAAAATTCAAATTGAAAACTAGCATTCAAAATTAAGAAAATAGCATCTAAATTTTGAAAACCCAATTGGGCCGGCCCACCCTTTCTTTTTCTCTCTCCCTCTTTCTCGGCCCCCCTTCCTTCAGCCCAACCCACCCCTCTCCCTCTTTTTCCTTCTCCCTCTCTCTCAGTCATATGCCCGACCTAGCCACGACGTGCCCGTGCCTACCGTCGCACTAGGCGCTCATCGTCACAATAGCGTTAGCTGCCACCCGTGCTCAGTTGCCCCACTACCCTCTCTCTCCCCTTCTCTACTTTATGGTCGTGCCCCCGACCCAGCCCCGCCGTGCCGCAAGCACCGCGCCACGCTCCCTGGCACTATTCCGCATGGTCCACGCTATGCTTTAGGCACGCTCAACACGTGCCACACCTGTGCTCCATGCTGCCCCCATGTCGCTGCCACCCTCGACCACCGCGCCTTCCCCTGTGTTTGCACAGCCCCCACCGCACTCCCTTTGGCTATAAAAGCCACCGAGCTCCCCTCACCTTCCTTACTCCTCCAAGACTCTCTCACCTCGCCATTGCCCTCTTCAAACTTGAGCCAAGCTTTGCCACTGAGATCGCCCCATCGCCCCCGTGAGCCTGTTTCCCTCCCGACTGCACCAATACCATTGCCTTGTTTCCCTCTTTCTCTCGCCTCGCCCAATTTGATTATCTCCCCTCGGTTCTCGCCAGCGTCTTCACCTTCTCCAACTCTGGCCGCCCCACCACCCCACTGACACAGTGCACCTCTGTTCAATTTCCACCGGCTGAAGCACCCTCATGCCTTCCTCCTTTGATCCCCGTCATCAATTTTGGCTGCTTCCACCCCTAGCTAGCCGGTGCCATGGATCTCCACCACTGGACCACCATAGTGCCTCCCAGACCACATGACCTCTCCAGTGAGTCCCTTAAGCCCCATCGATGCTCCTCGTGCCCTTAATTTCCTCATTGCACCACAGCACACTGGGTTGCCATGGTGGCCAATTGCCACCATTGCCATACTCACCGCCACCATGGTAGCTCACCGTGCGGCAATGCCACTGCCACCCATAGGTATGGTGTGGTTCCGGCAACCCATTTTGGGTGTTGTCAGCAACCGTTATTGCCTCCCTCATCGACGACAAGCATGGCAAGCCCGCGCTTTGTTCAAGCATAGGGAATCACTGTAGCTATTTAATTAAGCATTAATGACATCGTTAAGCCATAATTAGGTTAGTATTAATGATGTTCATTAATTAGTGTTAATAAGTCACCAACACGTGGACCCAACTCATTAAGAATAATTAAAACTGGATTTTAATTATGAGTCACTAACAAGCGGGCCATCTTCACTGTGCTGGCCCCACCTGTCAGTCACTCCCTTTTCCTTAAAAAATAATTAAATTAAAACCCTAAGGGTCCCATATGTTACCACTATTATATTTTCCTTAAGAAAAATAATACAAAAACAATATTAAATCCAAAATGTCCAACATGGCATACCTAAAACAGGTGCACAACATGCCCTATTAGCTGACTGACATATTAACCAACAACCAGAGATTTCATAATTTTTCAAGGTTTTTTGCTTTTTAAAATAAATTGGATCTTTTGTCTTTTCATATGGGCATTTTTGTCTTTTTACAAAAATTTTCTCTTTATAAAATGTTGTCAATTTCTGAAAAAAAAACACAAAAAACCACAAATGGTTATTTCAATATTACTTACATTTCTCGAAGTCTAAAGCATTTTTATTTTCATATTTTTCATCGCAATTATAACAGTTTAACCTCCATCCAAACTAAACTAAAACTTCATAGAGTGTCCAGCATTGAGTATCACCATTTCGCACTACTTTTGTGGTTGATAAACTATGCACAACCAAGAATACGACACATGTACCACCTTAAAATTCAAAAATTACTCATAACAGTACTGCAGAATATTTCTAAGCAAATAACAACAATGATATTCAAGTTTGAACATGACAGTACTAACCATATAAAATGCTAAGCGTAATACGTATTTCGAAATGCATAAATATTAGCCCATTTACACAAGCCTAACTACCAACGTTTCATACTAACAAACTATCATTTTTCTAATTACATGCTAATCGTGTTGCTACAAAAAAAATAGCCAATGTTGATGTAAATTACCTCTTTCAGATGCTCACATGCTGATCTACAAATTTTCCAAATGCGCAAATTTCAAATTTAAGTTGAAAATTACTCAAAAAATCCAATGCTTGAACGGCCTTACTTCCTCTCTTATCTGTTGCCTTTCTCAGTTTCTCACTTGTCTATAAAATAATGCTCTTGCCTCTTTCAAAGAGGATCCCTGCACCATTTAAACAACTAGCGGAGGGGCCCGGTCACTACGGTGCTACCATCTGGAGAACGAACGTGTAGGAGAAGGGGGCTGACCAAGCGGGTGATGCCAGGTGGCACCGAGCTAGGGTGGGATGGCTGGCACAGTTGTAGGCCGCACCAGGAGAGGTGGCGGTGGGAGGCACACCAGGGGTGGCACAGTGGGGGTGCACCAGGGGGTGACACAGTGGAGGGGTGCGCCAGGGGGCTAAATCCATAATTCCGTGAGCACGGCGGCCAATCTCGATCTTTCCAAGCGAAGGGGGACAAATATGGCTCGGCAATTCGTCTTCCTCGCCGAAGCGGAGAGCTCATCAGTGAGGCTAGGCCGATCACAACTGCGGAAGCACTGACCACCAACTCAACACAGCACGACACACAGGCCTCTCTGCCTATGAAAAGAATCCATCTATTAATTGTACCAGTTAATTGTATTAGCCTCAAGACCTATCAACATCCATGCATGCTGGTAGACCAATAGACTAGTACTACTACTAGTAGAGAGAGTTTGTGTTTCTTTTGGCTTCTCTGTTGGGTTTTGGTTTCTAACTTCTAGTTTCTTAATTTCATCTTTTTCTGGTTTTTTGGCTTTTTGCGTTTTCTTTTTCCCCGTATTTCTTTGCATTGTCCGTGATAGACTAACATGTTTTTTAATTTTTTTATTTTAATTACGCCAAAAAAGCTATCAGCAACTATAGTACAAAATAAACCAACGACAGTGCCAAACGGTGAAAATAAGCTATAAGCCACAAAAAAAGCCCAAACGAGCAGTCAGGAAGCAGTGGCGATTTGAGGGTAGCGCTAGCGAGGAGTGGCTCGGCGTGGCCCCAAGCCGGCTCACACATAGCAAAAGAGAATCTGGGGATTAGTGTGACTGTGAGGAAGACCGCTGCTCTACACCCTTCGTTGCACTTCGTCAATGCACCTGCCCTCGCTCGACATGCTGGCCTTATGTCCGCCAGTGTGGAGGATGTTGGTCTTATGTCAGGAGAAAATTTACACATCACAAATAAACAGAGAGGACATAAAAGAATTGTTCCGGCCATAACTGTGTAGCCGAGTTTTCTAAATATATCTATTCTCTTACTCGCTTTTGCTTAAAATTGGTTACAATCCTCTTTATTATAACGCTAATACTCTCTGACTAATATATATACTCAGACTTCAAATTGATCATGATTTTTAACTTGAGTAACACATGGAGACAGACTCTACTGCGTCTCGAACTCATTTAAACTCTAGGTCAATATTATTTCCAATATTTGCCCCCTAATATGGACTTGACATACTCCTAATTTAGTATCAATGCATTATGAACTACCAGCTACGCCTCCACATAAAGCGATATACATGCAAGCTACATGTAGGAATTCAACTCAACTAATACGGGTCCATCCAGATGCAAATACTCTAACTCGTTGAGGTAGTCGATCTCATCTACAACTTACCTAACTCATACTCGAGACAGGACAACGAACACTTCTTCTCAATGTCTCGTACTTATCTTCACGGACTTTACTCAGGATCAAAGTAGTGTTAGTTCATCATCGCTGAGAGTTTTAGTAAGAAGTGCTTCCTCCTTCTTCAATTTGCAGCATTCTAAAGTAAAATGCCTATAATCGTTACAATTATAGCACCTCACTTTTGCCTTATTAAGCTTCCGATTTTAGTGGTCTCGGCTACCACTACTGGAAATGTTCTTGTCTTCACGCTTTGATGATCAGATCTTTTACTCAGCTTGAGCTCTTATGTACACCTTCATTTTAATTGCTTAAGCTGTATAATTACCTGTCATGAGTATTAGATAATACAATGAGATATCAAAACTCTTCTTTACTATCACACTTAATGATGCCTTATCACCGAGAAGCGCCTCCAGCCGACAAAGCTCTCTCAGCATCCTCACAGGGGCGGATCCAACTGCAAGCAGTGCTGTCACAGGACAGCAATGCTTTTGGACCGGGCCTGTGTACCCCTCTCTCATTTTGTATTGATGACAGCAGCCCAACCTACCATGTGACCTCAATGTCTCTCTAAAAGCAGCCTACAGCCTTTTATTTGGATAATGCTCGGCCCGTCGGTGGTCATGGTGACACCATTGATGTGAAATCCTGGATCCGCCCCTGCATCCTCACACGTGCGACCGGCGGCCCACCGCGGAGCTGTTCAAGCATCGAGAGCAGCCATCTGTCCGGAGCCCTAGTCGAGGAGGAAGACGATAGAAGATGGGAAAGTGGAGTTGTGGATGGGGTCAGGAAACAGGGAACCTTAGATTGTCGTGAACGGTGGATACGAGGGAGAACGGCGCGCGTTAGAGGATCCGCGTCCAACTGATTCACATCAGAACGGAATACATTTTTACTGCATCACAAGAATGCACACATTTCTGTCCAGCACTAGTGGATGCGCAGTAGAGCAGATAATTAGGATGGCACAGCTTGCGGCCATGGGAAGCGGCGGTGCACGGCCGACGAAGGTGGTGACACCACTCGTGCATTTTTCATTATTTTGATAGTGAGGTCGGATTTATGCAGGAACTCCATGCTTCCACCATAAGCGAATAACGAAGATGACGAGAGAAAAACATAAATTTTCTCTTTTACTATTATGATTGTAGTAAAAATTTTACTATTACTAGCCGAAGGCCAAAATATTGCTAGTTACAGTGCAACACTACTCAATTTTTTTTAAAAAAAAGTTCCTAAACGAATGTATTCAGTTGGAAAAAACATAAAACTTCATTGCGGTAAACTACTTAAAAGGTGGAGTTAATTCCTTACATGGGGATAAATTGGAGGGTTAAGACCACATCTTAAAGGGAGATGAAGGGCAAAGATTATATGTCAGCCAACGTATCAAAAGTAAAGTTTTGGAACTCGTACGTACGCATTTCATGCACGTGCATGGGGGAGAATATGATCGCATTGGAAGCAAAACCTGTCATTTTTACAAAATATCATCAGCTGAAGCGCTGAACCAGGCTGTGGGGTCAGGAGTAGCTATCATCGCAAGCAGGATTTAAAAACCGGTTACAGAAAAATACCAAATCCTAGCCGGCACCGGTTACCAAACCGGTTTTTGTATGAGACGGTTTAATTATCAAATTTAAACTTAAAAATTTGAATTTAACCAGTTTTCAGCCAATTACCGCCCTGTTTGACTGGTTTCCAATTGGTAGTTCCTATTCATCAATTCAAGATATTTTTTTTACTGATCCGGGCCGGTAACCGCCCAGTTACCACCGAAATTTTTATCCTTACTCGCAAGTGAACTCCATCCTGACCGCCCTCCCACGACTCACTAGGATTGATCAGGCTAAGATTGTCCAAACATAATGATACTGTGATAAGAAAATGATAACACCATATAAAAGATAGCCATCATGCATCCTACTAAAGTTCTTTTCCCGACTGATCACCGATCATGCATTCAGGTCAGTTTGAGGAAGGATTCATTAGTTGTTAAAAACGAAGCACGTAAGTACACGCTGGGGCTGGTCGGTTTCTCTTATCCAAAATGATGTATTATTACATTTCAGGACCACATAGTCAAACAGGAAACAGATCATCCTTTGGAATATTAGTCCCCCAAAGCAGCTAAATCCAAATATCAGAGGTCATGACAGCAAGTAGAACTCCCGTGCTTCAATCTTTGACAACAGTCCGCAGTATTTTCACTTCATGAATGGGCCTGAATCAACAAAGGTAATGAAGTTGAGTAAGATTCAGCAGGGGGAAAAAGGACCACAGAGAGTTTCAGATCTACATCAAAATACAGAATACATGAATTGATCACAAGTGAATTTATGGATACATGGTTATCACCATGCGGCAGAATACATCCTTTATGCAAAATAATGCCAGTTTCCCTGGGGAAAAAGTCTCCAATCAATGGTTATAAGGCTACAATATGTGGTTGTTTGGATCACTTTGTTTTAGGTTATTATTCTGTTAACACAGACTTACAGAATACTGTGATTGGATTGTGTAAATTAAAATGAGTTTTGTCGTGAGTTTTACTGACTCAGTGTTTGGTTGAATCTTCAGTCGCCATGCAAGGGCAAAGTGCCATACATCATTGTATGTATGTAGCGACCGTACTGGCCATACATCATTGTATCCATCAAGAGATGTAAAGGGGAAAATATTAACTTTGTATCTGTATCAAAGTTCATGGAGTGCATGCACAACTAGCGTATACCACACTGCCAGGGGGTACGATTTTTTCCTGTAGCTGCTAATTTTCCGGACGAGGATAAGATATCCTGGTTTTATCAAAAACAGCTAGTAGTTTTCCACAAAACTCATTTCTTGAGTTAACCGAAAACCAATTTTTGCTATATTGGTTTTATCCTCTCCTACCAAACACAGTTTTAGATTGTTAGTCTAGTAATCGTGTTTAACAAAATCTGGTTTTTATAAAACTTGAGATCCAAACAAGCCCTAGATGCATTTCTTTTTCTTCTTGTTTTTGACCACTGGGGCAAATGGCTCAGTTAGCTTTGTTCCACAACTATTAAATCTTGTTTTTCAGTATGTTTTTGTCAATAAAATCCCTTTGTTTCCCAAAAAAACACTTTCTTCTTTGTTCATTTCCAGATTTGTTAAAAAACTCGATTGGATCATGCAGATCAGCATAATAGATCATGTGACATGCGTATTTTCAACTTTACAGAAACAAGTATGAATCAATATACAGAAATTTCTAATGTGCACACTACATGCTGTAAGGCCCTATAATACTCATCTTGAGGAGAAATCAGAGGAAAGATATACGGTGTGATACGTAACACTATGGGATATAGTTGAGATATTACCTATCATTTTTGTCAGTCTGCACACTTCCAAGGCGCTTGACGATTTCCATTCCTCTGCACACTCTCCCAAAAATTGTATGCTTTCCTGGAACATGAAAATCGTGTCATTTTATAGAAAATGTAGTGAAATGTGGAAATTTCTCACAGTAACGGTTTCATAGAAGCAATCCAGAAGTGTTATATATGATGTCAAATCCAGATCTAAGCACATTTTCACATTCTGAAAGGCAAAATCTTAATTGGTTCATTATATTTATATGGGATAATGGCAGTTACAAGAAGGAAAAACAGAGTTTTGCTGCCACCATGATTCCTGAACAATGTGCATTAGACATGAACATCAAAGCAATCATATGTATATCTTGTACCGTATGTCAAAACACAATGTGCACTATCTTGTGCACAGCACTGAACCTCTCCCCCGGTCAGCTCTGCGTGAGCATGCCATTTTGTAATTTGTATAACTTAACTGTCCAATTGAAAACTAACAAAAAGGCGGGGAGCGCACCACCATGCCCCCCCCCCCCCCCCCCAAAAAAAAGAACAAACGAATCCTATCTGTTCTTAAGAAAAAGCACTGATGCAGGTACAAAAAGTTTGCAAGAATTACACTCCTAGTAGCCAAAGTCATTTTTGCAAAAGGCTCTTCAAAAGCCGATTCAACTTACTTCAAAATGCAATTAAATGTCCAGTTAATTCAATCCTAACGTACATCTTTTCAGGTGGCAATCAGAAAAGCTGTCGATGAACCAACATGTGGAATGAATCCCAGCTTTCCAGCGAAAATGTAAACACCATTCAAAGATAGCAAACAATGAAATGCATAAATGCAGAATGGGGATACCAATGATCCAAAATGCTAGCCTCACCATCAAGTGACTGACAAGGTGCAAGAGTTACGAAGAACTGGCTTCCGTTTGTGTTTGGACCAGCGTTCGCCATTGATAGAATCCCAGCCCCAGTGTGCTTCAACTCTGGCCTTATCTCATCCTCAAACTTTGCTCTGCAAAGACAGCAAGCACACCAATCTAAGCCCATATCCAAACATCACCAATTAAAGTGCAAGAATAGCAAAAAATATCACATACAATTTCATTTTACCACCGGTGAATAACAAATTAGCCTTTATCCAAACAATACATGGTTAACACCTATCCAAATTCAATGGTATACACAATACATCAGTTGATGCTGTAAGCTACCATTTGGCTTCAGTGACAATGTAATATTAATTCTAGAAGAAAGCAAGATTCACTGCAGTAGACAGATCGCTCACCCATAGATGGATTCACCACCTCTGCCGGTTCCAGTAGGATCCCCACCTTGCACGATGAAATCCTACAACACAAGAATCCCAAGAAACGAAAAGATTACAAATGAAGTAACCTCAATGAATTAGCCCGAGCAAGAACAACTCCACAGCGAGAGAAAAAGACAGACCTTGATGATGCGGTGGAAGATGACGTTGTCGTAGTAGCCGCGGCGCACGAGCTCGACGAAGTTCCTGCAGGTCTTGGGTGCGTGCTTGTAGTACATCTGCCAATTAGGGTACCAACCAAATAAAGAGCCATCAAAAGCAAGCACACATGATGAAGCTCAACGAGATGCACCCAAGGGGTGAGATGGTACCTCGACGGTGAAGGCGCCCATGGATGTCTCCAGGGTGACCTCCGGTGTCCCGCCGTCCGAGCTGCCCCACATCTTGTGCACGGCGAGGTAAGAGGCGGCGGCGCGGGCGAGACAAGGGGAGAAGCGAGGGGGTCCGTGCGACAGGAGAATGGAATGGAGAGGAGGATGGGACGGCGTGGGGAGGAGGCACAGGTGGCGTGGGGAGGAGGGAGAGGAGAGGAAGGGGCGCGCGGGTAGCGGCGGCGGCGCCAAGCGGGAGGAGGCGGCGGCGGCGGGTGGGAGGGAAGTACCATGGAGGCTAAATTTTATATTCAGCTAGGGCAACATCTCCCTCAGCTGATCCTAGCAACCCGATCTCAATCTGACGGTCGAAAGAAAAGTGGTGACGTGTCCGCTAGAGAATATTGTAATGCACAATATTGCACCCATCCACAAGAATGCGAATCCCTAGGTGCGAAATGTGAACATACAATTTTCCATCTGCATGGCTTCTCAAATCAGACCTAATTGCAACATTGAGACAGCATTTGCATCATGTTGGAACAAAAGAATATCAAGGAAAAATCAGACATAGAGGGGTGAAAACGGATGAAATACAAATACGATAATGGTGATACCACATTTCGTAAGCTCGAAAACGGAAGACAAATTGAACATCATAACCAATACAAAATTGAATAAAATATTTATTGAATTTGATCGATCTAGGTATTCACGTAGTTATGTACAATGTTCTAAAAGTCTGCTCTAGACGACATGTATACTCAATTTGGCATAATCGGCCGACAAGGCAGGAATGCTGCCTAGGTGATCCTAATCAGTCAAAGGTGGGCTGGATGGGCTAGCACAATAGCCTTTAGTAGATGACTTGAAGGGCTAGGCGGGTACGGAGGGACACAAGGCGGACACAACGGCTTCGGGCGACAACATCCATGAAATCGGAGGAGGAAGCAAGAAGGGGGAAGGGGTTGGAGGGACAAGGGGAAGAGGGAAGAGCGGGAAGAGGTGGTAGTGTTGACAAAGACGATGATAGCAAAGGTCAAGTATGTCAATAGTTCGATCTGATATAGGAAAGGCGAAGGCAAGGTAACATATGAGTTAGGCCTTGCATGGGCCACCTGGCCTAACAAAAGCCCATCTTTTGACCTCAAAAGAACCCTTATTAGGGTTTCATCTCTCTCCCTCAATGAGCCATCACATGGAGCGGAGAGTGGGGGAAGTTGTTGTCACCATGGCCGCTGATGGTCAGGACTTTGCATCCTCGCCGTCAACTATGTTTCCACGCTGATGGATTCCACCACCATGCCGCCCAATTCTGTAATAGCACAAAAATTATAATTTCTGTTCAATCATGCTTAAGTAATAATAATTGCATTTCAGAGTTTTTCTGCATTTTTGGCTACCTAATTAAATTATTTCCTTATTAAAAATAGTAGTGTTTGTAGTCTTAAGAAAAATTAAAAGCTATAAAAATCTTGAACATAAAGGCATCTTCCACGGCACTGGTGAGCCAGCCTCCACACCACCTCATCTCCAGTGAGCTTCGCTATCTTTTTGTGTCCCTGTCCACCATGAGCCTAACCCCTCAAGCTATTTCTCCTTCCGTGCAGTGTAACGTCTAATCACCGTCATCTTCGTCAACTCTGGCCGCCACTGCCATTTCCATTGATTCTTGTGGTCTAATAAGCTTCTAGTCAACTTCATGCTTTTGAACCATCCTTAGCATGCATCTAAGCTAATGCATGGTTCCTTCTAGCTTCTCCCCCAACGTAGCTTGATGACGACGTGAACTGCTTGCTGACGACGTGAACCTCTCCACCGCCACCTCTGCTCGTCGTGGCGGGACACCACAGACTACCTCTGTCCCTGTCGACCACTATAGTGAGCTCCTGATAGCCCTCTCTTACTTTTGCACTTGTTGGATTTGAAACTTTGCACGTGTAGTCAAGTTTCCCCATTGCCGTCCATGGCGCAACCACGGCTGCATGTTGCTGGGCTGGCTCCATTAACCCTTGGTCCCTGTACCCACTGTCATAGCATTGCCTAAAGTCCCTCTAGCCCGAGCTACAACCTGGCTCGCTCACTTCGCTCTTCCGCACCAACACTGTCGCATGGCTAAGGCTCTCTCACCACTTCCCACCACCGTGTCGCCACCTCAGCAACCTCTCCAACCACCGTCACCACCAATAGGATCGACTTGACCTCGCTACTCCATTTTGTTAGTCCCTAAGGTCGCTCCATCGTCACTGCACCGCTGGTGAGTTCAGCCATAGTCACCATCGACCTCCTCTACTCTCTATTTAACTGTCAAGTAGGGTCCAACTGTCAGGTGACCTTAACGACGCACTAAACTGGGTTTAACACTAAGCAGCCATTGATGTGCAGGCCTTGTCCTTAAAATTGATTTATTAATCCAAAAAAATAGAAAAGATGTGTTCAGTTTAAAGAAAGCATGCCTTCTCTGTAGGAAAACATAATCTCAGAAAATACGCCTTTGACATCACCCCTTCTTCCTTTTTCTTTTTCCTGGATTTTCTTAACCGAACCAACTTCAAATACTTATAAATTTTGCATCTGTTGTGGGGGTGGCCCAACCCCCCGTGACTGGGCCTTGCAACTGGCCTAGTATGTAATAGGCCTGATAGTGTAGAGGAATATACCAATGTACCCTCATCCTTTGTAAGTACTAAGGGGTAGAATGGGAATTTCCCATTCTACCCCACTCATGTAGATAAACCCCAGGAGGGGCAGGAGGAGGGGCATCCTCTCATTCTTACCAACTCTCCCATAGATCTGGCTTTCCTCTTCCTCTCCTACGAGTCCCCTTCTTTACTGTTTGGCCTGTAGCCACAACAGATGGTGCCGTCCATGGGGACGACAAGAAGTTATGTATGGAAGAGATTTCCCCAGCATTCAATAAAAAAAGGTAAGAAAAGGGAATAGGCTGCTAAAGATTTGGATCTTTCCTGTCGATCTGCTCGAAGCATTATCTTGCTTTATCCCATCGTGCATACTATAACGTTTGCCCATCTCCCTCTATGTTTCTTCTTAAAACTGCCAACTTGAGAGGGATTCAACAACCCGCGGCGGCTGTGTGAATCTTTTTTGCTCCTGGGAGCATAATGCTTCATTTGTGGTGTCCGTACCATCTTGCGGGCTATCAACGACAGATAAGTAGCTTGCTTGCTGAAAATTTAACCAGCCTGACTATAGAGGCGTATGGGATTTGCCTGTACACTTCGCCATGTTTTGTAGATGGTGCATTGAATAGATCTAGTCGAATTGTCCATTTCTGTATTGCTGCTATCTCCGTCCTACTTGGGGTGTTCATGCAGGGAAGTGGTGTCAGCCCATGTGCCTTCGACTTGCCCACACCGGACTCCTCGCGGAACGCACCTCGCCAAGCATGCTTTTGTGCCACAGCCTCCGCGCCGAGCCTCCGCAAGTCTCCGCACGACGTTGGACCTCCGCACCGAGTCTCTGCATGATGTCGAGCCTCCGCACCGAGCCCCCGCTCGGTGTCGTGCCCCTGTTTTGCAGTCCTCTGCAGGAAGCATCTATCCATCCATGCACAACCTTTACGTATGCATGCACAAAGCATCTATCCATCCACGCACAACCTTTACGTATGCATGCACAAAGCATCTATCCATCCACGCACAACCTTTACGTATGCATGCACAAAGCATCTATCCATCCACGCACAACCTTTACGTATGCATGCACAAAGCATCTATCCATCCATGCACAAACTTTACGTATGCATGCACAAAGCATCTATCCATCCATGCACAACCTTTACGTATGAATGCACAAAGCATCTATCCATCCATGCACAACCTTTACGTATTCATGCACAAAGCATCTATCCATCCATGCACAACCTTCACGTATGCATGCTCCGCGTGATGGATGGATCCGCGTATACGGCGGCTCCACGCGATGGATGGATCCACGTATACGGTGGCTCCACACGATGGATGGACTCACGTATACGGGGCTCCGCACGATGGATGGATTCACGTATACGGCACAGTTTCATGGGGTCGAGTGCTGGCGTATTTTTCTGGCTCCTTTCGCCATGATGTGATGGGCTCGATCGTGCCATCGACGTGGGGTCCACGACGCTGGCCCCCGCTCAGCTCCGTCCGAGTCTCGACCGACGCATTGATCTCCCGCATCAACCAACGTGTATGCATGCATGCAATGCGCCGGCCTCTGCGTTAAAGTCTTCGCGCCTCCCCTCCCGTTCGAAGCCTCCGCGTTGTCGAGCGTCTCGCCTCTGAGCGTCCGCATCTCGATCGAAGTGTCCACTCTCCACGTCGTCGAGCACCTCGCCTGCGAAGTCTCCGCATTGTTGAGCGCCTCCGAAGCCTCCACGTCGTCGAGTGCCTCGCCTCCGAAGCCTCCGCGTCATCGAGTCCACTCTCTGCGTCGTTGAGCACCTTGCCTCCGAAGCCTCCGCGTCATCGAGTCTCACATCGCCCGTCTTCTCTCCAGCCTCCGCATCTACCACTGCATTCCGGTGCGAACACGGGCTGCATGCACGGGCCGATGAGCTACGAGGCTACCCTCCATGAGGCCTATGGTGCAATTGCACACGTACGAGGCCGTACGGGGACAAAGGTCTTCAGTGCAAGGTGGCCTAGAGAGTGCGGCAGCGGGCGTGCGGGTTGTCTAGATGTTCTCCGCGTGCGTCACCCTCCGTGTCAAGCACGCCGATGAGCTCCATGCAATCAGCCTCCAGGGGGAGGACGTCGAGGAAGCGCAGCGCGTGCATAAGCAAGATCGAGGCGGCTCTGTCGCGATGCCGGTCTTCGCTTCAACTTCGCCACACCAAACTCTGCGACGTCAGCCTCCATTGAACTTTGTCTGCGCTGACTTGGCCAAACTCTTCGCGCTGGCTCAGTGTCGACCTTCGGCTTTGCGCCCCAGTGCCTGATACCTCCACGCGGGCTACCTCTGCATGATGGCCCCTGTGCGAAGTCCCCTCCGAGCCTCCGCATTGAGTGACATCTCTGCTCAGCGTCCACGCCATGGACTCCGCACATCCGCGCCATCCACGGGCACCTCCACCCTTGCTGCAACGGGCTCCGACTTCATCGCCCTTGCACGCATGGCCTTACCACGCTCCGTTGGACGCCCTGCCTCCACGCTGAGCGTCAGACTTCGCGTCGGCATCCTCGACCTCGGCTCCATGCCTGCTGACTCTCCAGGCCGCCTCTCAGCTGCCGTATTGCCAAAGAGGCGCTGGGGGTGGGTGCACCGTCGTCGAGCCGCTCGAGGAGGTAGTGAGCGACGAGAACCCTTCCAGGTGCAGTGCCTACTGCTGGGGCGACCTCTTCAGAGCCAGAAGGCATAGCAACGTCAGGAAGCTCGACATCAGGAATGTCAAGACCGCGCATTTCACAAAAGACCATACCGCATCGAAGAACAAGCTAAGGTAAGCTCCGGCGGAATCACTGGACCCGTCTAGTTCCTGTGTCCACTTGCCTCTGCGTTGAGCGATGCGATGCCTCCCCGCGTCGCTCGGCACCAACCTCCGAGCTGGCTACGTCTACCTCGCCACGGCTCCACGTCTGTGACAGCGCCTTCGGCCTCGACCTTCACTTCGCCAAAGTTCGAGCGGCCGCGTCTATCTCTGCCGAAGGCTCCGCATCCAGGCAGTGGCCTCCGCGTCATCGAAGCTTTCCTCGGCTGTGACCTTTATGCATCCACTTGTGCGTGCGTTGCTTGATGCCACAATGGCCGATGCACATGCAGGCACTGCAAGTCCCCGCGTAAGCATACATACATGCATGGATAGTGCACATACCTCGCACAAGCAAGGTCGAGCCTCCGCGCCAAGCCTCCGTACGATATCGAACCTCCGCGCCGAGCCTCCACACGCCTCCACGCCGCCGAAGACGGCCTCCGGCCTCCGCCCGCCTCCGCGTTGCCGAAGACAAACCCCACGTTTGCATGCCCAAGGTATTCATCCATGCATGCACATAAACTCCATGTTTATCCATTCATGCATGCACAAATTTCACGTATGCATGCACAAGGTATTCATCCATGCATGCACAAACATAAACTACACGTATACTAGTAGTGTGCCCGTGCTAACGCTACGGTAAAATACAAAACAAGATAAAATTTGTAAAAAAATAAAACGAACAATCAGATTCATTAAGATTCACGTCTCATATATTGTATAACCAAATATTTTTGTCACATAATGAATGTCACATAACGACTGATCCTTTGAGGAGGCGACAACATCATTGGACTCACCCACCGACGACTTTCTCCATCCCCACATTGTTTAAACTTGAGGCTACAAAGAAAACAAACATTTTTGTCACATAAAGAAATATGAAACACAGTAAGGAAATAGGTGTTTGTGGACTATTTAATTACCACATCACCATGCTAGGACGTCTTTATACACAATATTTTTGGTGCTCTTCCCTGAAGCATCTACTTCTTTCTTTGGTTTGGCCAAAATTCTTGTCGTTTGTCTTGATACACCCCTTGATAGCGCGACATAAAGCTGTCCATGTGAGAAAACAGGCTCTGGAAGGTAGATGCCAGCATTTGGGATGGTTTGGCCCTGCGCTTTGTTTATGGTCATTGCAAAACTCAGGCGGATCGGGAATTGTTTCCGCTTGAACTTGAAAGGAAGTGAGATATCGTCGGACGGAGCCATAGGGATTCTAGGAATGAACACCCTCTTGCCTGCATGGTGGCCACCAACTATTTCTGCATCAATTGCATTGTTTTGGAATGCTCTAACCATGAGTCTTGTTCCATTGCACAATCCGTGGTTAGGATCTAGATTGCGGAGAAGGATCACAGGGCAGTGGATTTTCACTTTGAGCTCATGTGGAGGCAGACCATTTGGAGTGATGGAGTTTAGGAAGTCAATAGGGTAGTTATTTCTTGAATCGTCATCGATAGAGTCGAAGCTATGAAAAACCTTTTCCTCACCTGGAAACTTGTCAATCATCTTTGCATTTAGCTGATCTACATGTGCATTTTTGGTAGAAAGAATGCCACGTGTGCTCATATAAGCTGTTGATCTTGCATTTTCCTCAAGTGATGGAAAGATTTCCTGAATGAGTTTGTTTACTAAATATTCATCATCTGTATATCCAATTACAATATCATCTGGTCGGCGTACATAATCATCTCCAATCGTCTCTTTGGTGCCATTTCCAATTCTGAGTAGGTAATCTGAAAACCATGGGTCAGATTGAGCTCTCATGTTACGTGACAATCGTGTCTTCCTTATATTGTCCCATAAATATGATCTCTGCAGCGTAGCATCTGTTACCTGTGCTCTTGTCCCACGTGTTACCATAGGAAGCACCTGCCTAAAATCTCCACTAAATACCACAACCTTTCCCCCAAATGGCAAAGAACAATCCATAATATCCTGTAGGGACCTATCAAGACACTCGACAGCTTGACGTTTTGTCATTGCAACCTCATCCCAAATAAGCAAAGATGCCGTACGCAGTAACTCAGCGGTGCCACTTTGCTTTGTGAAGTTGCATGTGCTATTGTCAGCAAGCTTAATTGGGATTTTGAACCTTGAGTGTGATGTGCGCCCTCCAGTCAATATTGACGCCGCAATACCGGAAGTTGCCGTTGCAATTGCTATTAATCCCTTTGAGCGGACTCTAGCAAGAAGTGCCTTGTATAGGAATGTCTTTCCTGTTCCTCCTGGACCATCCACGAAAAACACCTGGCTCTTCTTATTCATGACATGATGTATGATTTCATCAAATCCTGCACGCTGCTCCTTGTTAAGGGATTTATATATATCCAAATGTTCTAGGTCGACACCCACAAAAAGTTCCTCCCTAACCTCTCTCATTATGTCGTTGTTAAATTCATCTGCATGATACAAAGCAAGACAATACCGGAAATATTTAATACACAGGAATAATTATAGAATAATATATTTGATACCATGTAGTTTATCAAAAAAGAATTGTAAGTTTTCATACAATAAGATATGCATCTGTGTCCATTCGCTTGATTTTTATTGGGTGGGGGAGGGATTACCTGTATCATGGACCTCAGGAAGATCATAATTTCTGATATCCTTCCCCATTGACTGAATTAAATCTCGAATGTCTCTAAGCACCATTTGTTCTACTACTGCAGTGTTAGGATTGTCTCTGCTGTAATCTTCAGACAATGATGCCTTGTGTTTGTCCCACATACCACGAATATTGGTGGCCTCACAAAATACAAGAATAGTCGCAAATAACCGTCGTAGAGCATAAGGCATCTGAAAAGTTGTCGCCTCACTCAAGCAGTCATCTAGCGTCTCGTCCCTTTCTATGAGTCCTCTCTTCTCGCATGTTTCCCTGAAAGTAGAGTAAGTGATACCCGCTACTGTTTTTAGATCATCATAAGAGGTCGCACCTCTTACATGATTTAGAAGCACCCTCAAGAAATATCTCTCACCTTCAGTAGGGTTAGCATACACAATCCGCCCAATCTGTCCTTTTCTTTCTTTCTTCTTTGCCACAACTTGCTACCACCGATCCACCTGTAGTGTTCTGGAAGTTCTCTGTACAAAAAATTCCTTGCATAAGTATCCACTCGATTCAAACTGAAGTATTCTATGAGTGTTGTCATAGTTGCAGATGGCTCATTGACAACATCTTCTAGATTTTTAGTCTCATCGACAATAACAGATTGCATGTTAGGTAGATGACACTGGAGCTGCAAGACAGCGGGATACACACCAAAAAGATGGAATCCAAAGATCCTATGTACCGCTTCTGGTGGTGATATGTATCGAGCATCCCTGTACTGACGTATTTCATTGATAACTCCAGAGGGGTCGACTGCGAATGAGGCACAGTCATGGCCTTTGTACACATATTTGAACAGGTACTTAATAGCTTTGATGCTGGAGCAGGCTTCAACGTTGATGTGACAGTTATACCTCATCAATAGCCCAGGATTATACGGAACAACCCACCTATTGTCCAATTCAGCCCTTCTTATTTTCACATGTTGTCCATCATCCCTCCTTCTATACAAAGGATATGAATCACTACCTTGTTGTGTTGCTGCACAGAATTCTCGAGGATAGCGAAAGTGACACTCTCCATCTACCATACAAGCACACTTTGGATTCAAGACTCCACATGGTTCATGTAGCATATGCTTGATGACCAGATCATGCAACACAGGGTACTTGTCCTTGTCTGGTATCTCTGCAGATATGAATTTATCATATCCATCTGGGCTTGTTAACTTACTACCTGATTTCATGATCAAGAGGATGTGCTTGTGTGGAAGTCCTCTCTTTTGGAACTCAGTAACATGCACATATGCTGCAACCTCTCCAAAATATTTTTTCTTGATCAATAAATCTTTCATCGAACGTAACTTGGCTCTGTAAACCCTTGAAACAAGGTCTGGCCTATCTTGTGGTTTTTGCCCAGGTTCAAGATGCTCTGTAATCTCTTCCCAATATGGATTGCAAGTCATGGTGATGAAGTAATCTGGTTACCAAAACGCTGTACAATAGCCATTGCATTGAGAAATCTTTGCATCATGTCACGATCACCACCAGGGAAGGTACAGGGCAGCACTATTCTCTTGCCAACTTCTGAAGCTCTTGTCTCACCAGCAGAAATTACATCAACCAAACCCTATATTCAGGTAGATAGTATAAGATGAATGGCTCATGAGTGTCAAAATTATTATGCATGAAACATTGGCAAGTAATAAATTGTGAAAATACATTCACCTGATATAGCTCAGCACGTATTAGTTTCTGGTTATCAGGGTTAGAATACCAATCAAGCCTCATAGACTCAATCTTGATATACATGTCAACAGCCCATTGTTGGAAAAGCCTCCCTCCGAACAACAAGATGTTAAAAAGCCCCCTTCTAACTTGCATCAAGAAATAATAATCATTTGGTTAACACAGTCATACTAAAGAATGCGGTGTATTAATAACAATTATATAAGTAGTAAATACATAAGCATGTTATCAGTACAAATAAATTGCTCACCTTCGCTGGTCAGGCGTGACATTAGTATTGAGCTCAATTACGTAGTCATCAAGATTGGGAATAGCTCCAACTCTATTGAATGTCTGTCTGTATGGGTTACCTTCTAGTATTCTTAAAACATTTCTTATAAGGTTGATATCAAGGTCAGGAGATCTTCGCACTCTGTGGGATAATGTATCATCTTCTGTATCGTAAAAGCAGAGCTGCAAGTGACGAGGGCCTTTACAACCTGGCACCAGATGGTCCAAACGATGGTACATGGCACCATGCACACGGAATGTATATATACCAGTACCAGCTGCGGTGGCATATCGTCGATCCAAGCTAACTCCAAGGGTTGTAAAGGAGAAATGAGAGTTGAAGTAGCGTATATGTTGTCTAAAATATTTTGCATCATTATCAACCTGACTTGTGAACAGCCTTTTCAATTCAGCAGGAACATCTGGAATATGCACCTTTATCTTTCCTTTCCTGCAACAGAACCCAGGAGGCTCATATTCAAATCGTATGGCTCCACAATACATGCAGTCGGGGACTTTTCTCAAAACATGGTGTCTCTCTGGCAAGTCCTGGTAAACATAGTCATAAGGATCATCGGTGTCATTCTGGTCAACACCATTGTGATGTACACGATATGACTCGAATGCATCATCTGTGATGTAAAAAAGGGATGGTTATCACTACATGTTAATTTTTTAGTCATGATAATATAATGACTCAAACTATAACTTCTAGTTACCTTCTCCAAGGAATTGCCTTGTTTCATCATCATTATGATCTGCAATGTCCAAGTTTTGTGGTGCCTCAAGATGATCTGTTGCATGATATGTGATTATATAACAAATCAGCAAAACTATTAAGTCAGTCATGGTTGGTTTGTAAGCATTCATATTATCACCCAATAACCCACCTTCTTCATCACTGCCAGGGTCTGTAGGCTCGAAAAGGGACCTGTCATATTCTATATCATTGGGCAGTATACGCATACTACCCTCAGCTTGCGTAAGACTGCCTGTATTGAAGGTTAGCTCTTATAATTAGTTAAAAAACATGTACTGGATACAAAGAGATGTTAACATATTATTAGAAAAATATTGCAAACATGTTCACCTGGGCTTAGATAATTATCTGCAGATCCATTCATCTTGTTGCAACTTGATTTTATCTTTTTGTAGTCTCGTCTACTATGCAACAACCTCTCCATCTTAGATTCTTCCATATTTATGTATAGTGCTCGATTCGTCAGGAGCCTGTTCTTATAGGTATCACAAGTGGATTTCCCACGTCTCTCATAATTATCATTTCTATGTAGCCAATCCATGGTTTCATCCGGAAAAATATTTTCTTTGCCAACTATGGGTGATGTTTGGTTCAGAGTTGAACACCCTGATCCATACGTAGGTTGTTGGCCTACCGTGGGGGAAGCATCTGCGATATTTTGAAATTTAGACTCTGATATATAATATATAACATGTTAGCAAAGCAATATAGACTACTATTTACCTGCAGAGGCTTGTACGTTGCTACCTATTATTCCTGGAGGATTTAAAATCGTCGAGCACCATGTACCATATGGTGATAGGACGCAACCTAACGTGTGTAAACTCATAAATATGCAAATACTATACTTTTTATAGATGGATATTTGAGCCAGGTGCAGTCATTCAAGGATTACCAGGAGTAGTTGATTTTTGTTCAGCCTTTCGCCTTGCATAGTTTTCTCGTTGCTTTCTGTTTCTTTCTTCTCTTTGCTCGTCTGTTTCTTCAGCCCTCTTCCTTGCACAGTATTCTCGTTGTTTTCTGTTCCTCTCTTCTCTGTGGTCATCTGTGATTATGTTATTTGATACATCTCCAAATACGTGTCGGCCTCCTTTTGTCCGGTCCATTAGGACAAGTTGTTGAGTTGTAGTATCGGCAATGTTCACTTATTCCTCTTCTTTTTCTGTCTGTAACACAAACAGTACATATACTGTGGGTAAGTGAAAAAGCAAAAGTAGGCTAGACAGTGTAGCGCATCCGGCAATAGGGTACTCAAATGATTTGCAGTAATCCACATTGCAATACAGGTCAATGGAAGCACAAACCAAATTTGCAGTACAGTAGGCAATTTATTTGCATGACACTGTGATGAGATTTTTCTTAAGATGGCAAATTAGTAGGAACTGAAAAGAGGAGGCGTCCTGCTGCTCATCGTCGGGCAGTATGGTCGACGTACCTGGGTGAAGCAAGCGGAACAGGTTCTGTTGGATGAACTGGTTCCTAATCTAATGATCTCATTAGTCTCCTTAAAACACAAAAATAAATCACTCATAAATAACTAAATAAGAGTATTTAAGTACAAAAGTTTTTTTAGAAATAGAAGAAGATTAATCTTAAACCTGGAAGCAAACTATCCGTCGGTCGCTAGCGCCTAGCGGCCAGTTGCCCTTGCTTGCCTCGGCGTGGACGGGCGGACGTAGAGGCGACGAGGAGTCGAGGATCAGACGTCAGAAGTCGAGGCCGGTGTAACCGATCGAGAACTCTACGCGGCGAGATGCAGATCATGGACCACCTCAACGTCGCCGCCTTTGTTACGAGCAGGGAGTCCCTTGGCAAGCCCTGAATCATCAACGTTGCCGCCTTTGTCTGCGCACGTGACGTCTCGGTCGGTTGTTATATCACATTGGGAATAGCTCTGGAACTTTAAGTTTCAAAGATGATCAAAGTGATATTACCCTTTTTTATCCTCTTAAGTGAAAAATGCACATCCATTCACTCCCGTGCAAACAAACGAAGGCCTAACGTAATTCAACATTAGATATGCATGTACCTCCTACACGTCGATCATATATCAATGAAATGGATGAGTATTTAGCCTTGAAAGAAATAAGGATTTCAATCCATGGAAACTGGAGTGTAGGAGAAGAACACATACATTTCGAGGATTACTTCGGACAAGGTCAACTGCTTCCTGATTGCCGAGGTGCTCCCATAACCCATCAGAAGCAAATATAACAAACTGATCATTTGGTTGTATTTGGTGTACAGTAATTGCAGGTTCAGAACTAAGAATAGGCTTCTTCAAGGTTTCCCGAAGCCGAAACTTGCTATGAAGAGGTTCTCTGTTATACTCTGGTCTTTTAAGATATACATCTCCGATAGATCTCGAGATCTGCAGAATATCATTTTACCTCATAAGTTGTATTATTTTGAAGAAAAACAGTAGGAGAGTATCCTACTGTATATATATTAATATAATATAAAAAAGAGGGGATTATTTACATGAAGAGATATAATATAAGTTGTATTGTGCATGCAAAGTAATATGATATGACAAAAATCCCCAACAGGTACTAAGTGATGTCGTTAATTAGTTAAGTGGAAAAATATATATTAATGGAAAGGAACATGTGTGCCTGCAGAATGCATCGATTTCTCCTGTATATAGTGCCATGCTTCCCTTTTACAGAAAGCATAAACATTAAGCTAATATGGCCATACGGGAGGAGGACAAGAGGTATCAGTCATGGAGAAACAGAGTCTCGCACCTTTCACCATGTGCAACTCTGGACTATATTGTCTAATGGTGAATGGTAACTTCCGAAAATACACAACAATACAACAAGGAAAGAATTAGCTACAGAATGGAAAGGATCTTGCAGGATCAGACAAGCAATTGGCTTGCTATACATATACCAATCAGTCTTAACATTCTATATTTAACATGCCTCCTCAATCACAACCTGCCAAGGTTGAGATTGGCCTTGAACCTCTCAAGCAATGCAGTCGGCTGTGATTTAGTAAATCCATCTGCCAACTGATCATGTGAAGAGATAAATCGGATGTCAAGAACTTTCCGAGCTACTCTTTCATGAACAAAATGATAATCAACCTCAAAATGCTTTGTTCTAGCGTGAAAAACCAGATTGGTCGAGAGATAAGTAGCTCCCAAATTGTCGCACTCCAGACAGGCAGTCTCGGACTGAAAAATGATAAGTAGTGTGAAGGCATGAATGTATTTTTGAAAAATAGTTTAGGGTTTCCAATGCAAAATTTTTTATAACCTTTTTATTATTTCCTAAAAATAATCAAAGCTGTCATTGTAGGCGTGGGCAAAAATTCATGATCCCGGTGCAACGCACGGGCACATATCTAGTTATACAAACAGGCGAAACATTTAAATCCGGAAAACACTCATGTATATCACCAGCAAGTTCAGGTCATGAAATTACCAGCCTAGGCCAATTATAATGTGCATAAATAACAAGGCAATAATAAGTCATGTCTCGCCTCAACCATCTAATTTCTGATTTGCTTAAGTAGGTCATGGAGTTCTGCAGGGATAATGTCTTTACATTCATTTGCACTGCACTTCAAAATGTCCACCAAGAAATTCGTCCTCAGTGAATGTGTTTCCTGTGCATGGCAGATAATAAATTAATAAGATAACTTATTAATTTGCTATTTAGTCTGCAAAATATACATAGAAAATATATATGCTCACAGTGTTGATCAATGGCAATCTTATACCATCCCACGACCGCATGAAATTGTATACAAGGAAGCCTGCCAGGTTGCTGGAGGAGAGCACGTGTTTAATTGTTGTAGATAAATCAAATGATTATTGATAATAAAGATGAAACATATTATAAGTTATTACCAGTCCAATGTTTTTGGAACCCATGTTGGGAATTTACGATGCCAGTAATAAATATTATCTTTCCATGCAGGATGTGCCAAGTCCATGGCGAGTTTAAAATTATTAGCAATGTTATGTAATTTGTGTATATATGGCATGCATGGATCAGAACCCTTAAACATTCCATTTTTAGGATGAGGATCCATAATGGACACAGTTCTGGTACCCATGTCTAGTATGTATAATGTGTAGTGCTTCATTTGACGGTATGGCAGTAGAACCTGTAAACAAACACCGAGTCTATAAGTGACAAATGATAAAACACAAGTTTTTAAAGGAGTATACAGAACATATCTTACACTGCTGCAATGTGAAATATCGTACTCCATGTCAGGCCAGCATTCAAGCAATTTTGCCAGTTTTTTGCAGTCTAGCTTGTCACACCGCCGCGGATCTCGTCCAAACTAAGATATGGACTGTTCATTTTGCAAAATTTAGAATTATTTGTTTATATATATATATATATATATATATATATATATATATATATATATATATATATATATATCCAACAAGGGAACAGTTATATCAACTTACACAGAACTGGAGGTCCATGTAGTGGAATTTGTCATCTAACCACAACGAGGCTTCGTTGCACGCAACCGTCCGAACACCCATGTTGAAGCAATCACAATCAATGGGTTTATTTGCATCTAAAATATCTCTAAGTGTTCTGAGACTTAAAGAAATTGGATATGGTCTGGTGCTTTGAACCCATTCTTTGCTACAAAAAAACAAGGACCAGGAACGAATTAGTTGATCACATCTTAGTATTAGTATATGCAATTAATTAGCAAAAAATACTTACTCTAAACACTCTTCATCGTCTATCGACCAGATGTATGTGCTCAACCAATACAATAGTTCCTTTCTGTCAGTGAATATTTTGGCAGATGGTTGAGGACCAGCAGCAATTTCTGACAGTTGAGTGACCTCACCCGGATTATCGATCATTATGACATCATCTGGATTATCGTTGACCTCTTTATCTTGTTCATCATCCTGGTACCCTCTCGCTGTGTTTAATGTGGAGTTCCACAAGATTGCAGGGAGCTTGAACCTAAACTTACTTATATCATCCTGAAAATATGAGCAAGTGCTGATCTATTAACCGATTATTTGACAAAAAAAAGTGACTATGTTTAGAAATCTCCCTATGAATTACCTGGGTCACATGGTCAGATAGAGTAATTCCAGTCCAATACTCCATATAGTTGATCATCCATAAACCACAACTTACCCTGTGCAAAAGTGAAAAAAACTAACGTGAGTGATACAGATACCGTTGCAAGTCAGGCAATGGCATACACAACAAGTCAGATAATCTTTTACCCATCTGTTTGCATTCTCTCAGTGATCTTATCTATAATTGGCCAAGATGCCACTTTAATATCCGCCCATTTATCTCGGTACAGCTGTGTATGCTCTGCTGCAAGTTTTATTACTCTTTCCAGTCCTCTTAACTGTTGTGACCGAAACACCAAGATTTAGAAAGGAATATTAGAATTAAAATACAATATGAAACTATATATTAATCATTAAGCCCTACCGTAGTTTTGAGATCTCGACGGTCTGATAGTTCTCGTCCGAAAGAATCCAAGACATTTATCTCACATTGTTTAGCATTCACAACCGCTAGGTACCAGTGAAACTTCTCAATATTAATTGGAAGGAACACCTGCACTAACAGAGTTTTATCTCAAATTTTTCTTCTATCTTTAAATTAACAAAATTAACATCTGCATGATATTATATATATAATAATTATGGCATCGACAAGTTTACCATATCAGCGTGTAAATACTTTTTGACCCTTGTATAATCTACGTCATCTTTATAGTTCAATGCCACCTTAGGGTCTCCGTCACGTTTTAGCAAGCTGGAAATAAATGTATTTTCTAAATAAACATCTCCACCTTCTCTATGCTGTAGGTGTTCTTCATGCCGGATACAATGAATATAAGCACTTAGGACCTGCAAATTATTAATTTGACAGTAAAGAATTGAACACAGATATTTGGTATACATCAATCAATGCAAAAGCTAGTCTTAAACATACTTACAGAGC
Organism: Dendrocalamus latiflorus; assembly: GCA_017311315.1. Classification (NCBI taxonomy): domain Eukaryota; kingdom Viridiplantae; phylum Streptophyta; class Magnoliopsida; order Poales; family Poaceae; genus Dendrocalamus; species Dendrocalamus latiflorus. The sequence continues at coordinate 22,532,491 of CM029623.1, forward strand.
CATTCACTTGCTCGCCGTCACGGAAAAGACAATCCATGTCATCTCTGTTTACCCAATTATTATCGATGTTAACGAGTACCCTTTTTTCTGGTGTTGCTTTCATGTATTCAATTATATCAGCATCTTCTTTTGTACACTCATAATCTACAGAGAAATTATTTTTATTATTAATTAATTCCCAAATAAGTAAAGAAGATACAGTTGAAGACCACTCACCTTGGGGCAGGACTTTTGCATTGTTTGACTTCTTAGGTTTATTATGTCGGGATGATGCCTTCATCTGTGTGTTCAAGACTATCGACTTCACATCCTCGTCAGCACGCTTCCTGTAGTCATCTTGTTCTAGGTCAACTATTTGTCCGGCATCGTCTTCGATCGGCCCTTCTGCTACATCCATGTTGATCTGCAATATATAATATTAGTGAAGAGAGAGTGAAGTAGTGAAGCAGCTTGTGAAATGAATCAGGTCCAGTGAAAATTTTTTGCTACTGTTCTTCGTCTTAATTAGTACAGCAAAAGTCGCGATACGAATGATACGAATGCCTTCCGAGGATAAGGATTCGGCAGTGGATACATCTGTATCTTTGAAATTTTAAAAACCTGCTTGATGAAATTGAAGTGAGAGGACTCAGATGACAAACTGGTAAAAAAAGCAGAATTTCTGTGTTAGAAATACAAAACGTTGAGATGTTTAGAGAATACGTTGAGATGTTTAGAGAATACGTTGAGATGTTTGGAAACACGTAATCATGGCAACTGTTAACAACCCTATTTGTATCGCCTTCCAGGAAGGGAAGGAGGGGTCGAGGAAAATAAAAAATCAAACTTCTGAATTCTGATATGATTAAGACTTGGTACGTACCCTGCTGCTGGTGATGAACCGAGAGAGGCAATCATGGACGGCGGCGCCAGCGTTGCTGTGGCGACGGAGCAGCAGATGTCGGAACGGCCATAGCCAGTGGTCGTTTCCGACACCGTGCTTCTGCTGGTGCCGGGGTTCTTCTACATCTGGCGCCGCACGGTGGCCTCCGTGGGACGGAACGGCACGGCTTGTCGATGGCGCCGCGTCCTCGTCCTCCTCCGCTGCACGCCTGGCCGCTGCACGCCCTTACTGTCCTTTCTTCCACGGGTGGCGATGATTGCGTATTGTGATGTGATTGTTTCTGTTTTTCGAAGATATGTTTTTGGAAAGGGAAAATCATTGGAAAGGGAAAATCAGGAGGAGAGGTGGCGTCCGGCTGAGAGGCGCGGGATTGGGCGCGGAGGGCGCGCTCGGGTGGAGACGGGTATCGCGGGGTGGAGGCAGCGTCGGGGGCGTGTGCGTGGGCGCGGGGTGGGGTTCTGGGTTCAATGATGTGCATGATTCGGATGATTTTGGCCTTAGGATATTCAATGAGTAAGAGAAGAAGGCTTGAGGAGAGATCCAGGCCATTCATTTGTATGAAGTTGGATTACTTTGGCACACAAATCTGGGTGGGCTTAGATTAGGCATGACTGTGGGGGTGGATTTAGTAAAGAAAATTTTGGTGTATTATAGAGGGGTAGAGATACCAATAGTTTCAATGAAGAAAATTTGATAAAGATGTCAGAGCTTCCTGATAACAGGTTAATGTATTTGTGTAATAGAAGTGTATATACTAAGTATTTTGGCAAAAATTTTGGTGTACAGCTATACCCGTGCACCTTCATCAGCTCCTCCACTGGACTACGACAAGACAAAGGAATTATGTCATACAGATATACACGATCGGGTAATGACAGAAACCGAAGGTAATAAAAGAGATACAACGATAGGTAATAATCATGTAATTATATTGGGAATGTAATTAGGGCATCAGTTTTCAAGACTTACACACTTGGTTATACAAGAATAGTCAGGCATGCTCCTCGACTATATATTGGTGATGCGGTGTTATTTTTTCCAACAATAAAATTGTACTGACCACTTGTACATTGTGGGAGGGATACTATTATCCCTATATGTGATGCAAAATTGTGAAATTGAAATATGTAAAGAGGGTGAATGGAAATTGATTAGCGAGACAGGTTGTCATGATACAAAGATTAAGGATTGAAATTGACTAACACAGTGTACCATTAGGTGGTAGGGATAATATTTGATATGTAATAGGGAGATCGAAATTTGGCATTTATAATGGTAGTGATACAAGAAACTAATGCACTATGGTTTGAAATTAACAACCCAAAGTACCATTATGCTTGCTACTATAATTAACGACTGATGATCGAATGGCCACATTAGTAATTTCCAGAGTTAAATAGTTTGCTAAATCCAATTTAAACATCTATGTCCCCCGTCAAGGCACCACGTGAACCATATGCTAGATATCCGATAATCCATGTACAACTAATTCTCAGGTTTAGTATTGTTAAACCAACCATCAATCAATTATCAAATAACCATCACAGATAATCTATACTAATAAACAGTAGGTAACATACCCTTAACAACTTAAATAGGCTATTGGGACTAATCAGCAAGTGACCATGCAAGTGTAGAAAAATTAATTGTTAAGAGATAGTACCTGAAGGGTTGCCACGAGGTACTTGCCTGCCAAGCGTTCAGCAGACCGACTGAACGAATGATCGAAAAAAGCCGTCCAAAGTTCACTTCTATCGATCCCCACTTGCTAATCTACCCGCAAGGCAAAATGATTAGAGATGGAGTTAAATGGGATGAGTAAATTAGGACCAAGAACACAAGGCATCCATGCAGCCGTCCGGCTTCCTGCGCGCGGCTGCCCAAGCCATGCACGCACTCATGGCCCGACAGGAGCAACGCACGCAGCGACGGCACGAGGCCACAGCTCCGACGGCCCACCTCGCTTGGCGCGCGTCGGCGACGACCGAGGTCGAGTAGCTGCGGCCTCGCCTGACGCGAGCGACGGTGGCCTCGCTAGGCGCGCGCGGCGGCGACAGCACCTCCAGGAACCCTAGATGGGTTTTGGGAGGAGAGAGAGAACTCTTTACCTTTTGGAAAGAATTTGTGAAAACGTTTATGATTTCTTTGCAGCGTCGGGGGCGTGGGCGTGGGCGTGGGGTGTGGTTCTGGGTTCAATGATGTGCATGATCCGGATGATTTTGGCCTTAGGATCTTCAATGAGTAAGAGAAGAAGGCTTGAGGAGAGATCCAGGCCATTCATTTGTATGAAGTTGGATTACTTTGGTACACAAATCTGGGTGGACTTAGATTAGGCATGACTGTGGGGGTGGTTGAGGGGGGTGGATTTAGTAAAGAAAATTTTGGTGTATTATAGAGGGGTAGAGATTCATCCATACATGCACAAACTTCAGCGGCCCAGTTAACTCTGCATGCATGCTGTGAGCACTAGTTAACTCTGCAGGCGCGCTCCGTATGGCTTCTACATGGGCCTCCGCGTCGAGTGTCACCTCCGCTCACCTCCGCACCGCCGAAGACGTGCTCTGGCCCCCGCTTGACTCCGCGACGTCAACATTCAACTCCGCATCGCCAATTCTGTAGAGTATAAAAATCGCACGATTGCCTCGAGTGTCGATGTACTCTACGGAGTATAAATATGGCACGTGGGGGGACGCCCCTGTGCGCACTCTACGGAGTATAAAGAAAGATGCGGATGTTGTTCCCGTGCACGCGTGGATGTTGTCGCTACGCGTACTCTCCGGAGTATAAAAAAAGACGGGGATGTTGTTCCCGCGCACGCATGGATGTTGTCCCTACGCGTACTCTCCAGAGAGTATAAAAAAAGACGCGGATGTTGTTCCCGCGCACGCGTGGATGTTGTCTCTACGCGTACTCTCCGGAGTATAAAGAAAAGACGCGGATGTTGCTCCCGCACACGCGTGGATGTTGTCCCTACGCGTACTCTCCGGAGTATAAAGAAAAGACGCGGATGTTGTTCCCGCGCACGCGTGGATGTTGTCTCTACGCGTACTCTCCGGAGTATAAAGAAAAGACGCGTATGTTGTTCCCGCGCATGCGTAGATGTTGTCCCTACGCGTACTCTCCGGAGTATAAAGAAAATACGCGGATGTTGTTCCCACGCACACATGGATGTTGTCCCTACGCGTACTCTCTGGAGTATAAAGAAAAGACGCGGATGTTGTTCCCGCGCACGCGTGGATGTTGTCCCTACGCGTACTCTCCGGAGTATAAAGAAAAGACGCGGATGTTATTCCTGCACACGCGTGGATGTTGTCCCTACGCGTACTCTCTGGAGTATAAATAAGACGTGGATGTTGTTCCCACACACTCTCCGGAGTATAAAAAAAGACGCGGATGTTGTTCCTGCGCACGCATGGATATTGTCCCTACGCGTACTCTACGGAATATAAATAAGACGTGGACGCCCCTCCGCGCACTCTACAGAGTATAAATAAGATGCGGATGTTGTCCTTGCGCACTCTACAGAGTATAAATAAGACGCGGATGTTGTCCCTGCGCACTCTCTGGAGTATAAAAAAGACGCGTGGATGTTGTCCCTACGTGCACTCTCCGGAGCATAAATAAGACGCGGATGTTGTCCCTGCGCACTCTCCAGAGTATAAAAAAGACGTGTGGATGTTGTCCCTACACGCACTCTCTGGAGTATAAAAAAAGACGCGTAGATGTTGTCCCTACGCGCACTCTCCGTAGTATAAAAAGACGTGTGGCCGAGACGCCAGGGAGTGCCTCGCTCCAGCGGCGCAACACCTGGATACCGTGCCTTCGCGCGTGTTGCACCAGGGAGTGCCTCGCTTTAGCGGCGCACCACCTGGATACCGCGCCTTCGCGTGCGTTGCACCAGGGAGTGCCTCGCTTTAGCGGCGCACCACCTAGATACCGCGCCTCCGCGTGCGTTGCACCAAGCAGTGCCTCGCTTTAGCGGCACACCACCTAAATATCACGCCTTCGTGCATGTCCCACTAGGGCATGCATCGCTTTAGCGGCGCACTCGCGTAGTGCCCTCAGCCTACGCCGCTCGCGTCCGCTCTCCGCGGGCGTGGGTTTTGAAAGGTAGGGAAACGGCGGCTCCACCTCCCTACCTCCACGTGTGTAGTGCCCTCGGCCTACACCGCAAGCGTCCGCTCTCTGCAGGCACCGTTTTTGAAGGTAAGGGAACAACTGTCTCGCCTCCCTGCCTCGGCGTACGTAGCGCCCTCGGCCTATGCTCCAAGCGCCCGCCCTCCGCGGGCCCTCTTTTTGAAGGTAGGGGAACGGCAGTATCGCCTCCCTGCCTCTGCGTGCGTAGCACCCTCGGCCTACACCGCAAGCGCCTCGGCGGGGCGGCAACAACTTCGTTGTCAGCCTTGTAGGCGTTGCCTCGGCGGGGCGTAGGGCTTCGCCGTCCGCTTGGTAGGCATCGCCTCGGTGGGACGGCCGAGCTTCGGTGTGGGATTCCGCAAACCTTTTCGTAGACATTGCCTCAGGGGGCTGCAGGCTACTAGTTGCATCGGCTCGCCAGTTGGCACCCTTGCGCTTGCTGCCGGGGAACGGGGGGCTGGGATAGTTTGGCACGTCAGCTCGCCCAGCGGGACCTCTGCGCTTGCTGTCGAGGGAGTACTGTTGTGGGGGTAGCCCAACCCCCCGTGACTGGGCCTTGCAACTGGCCTAGTATGTAATAGGCCTGATAGTGTAGAGGAATATACCAATGTACCCTCATCCTTTGTAAGTACTAAGGGGTAGAATGGGGATTTCCCATTCTACCCCACAACCCCACTCATGTATATAAACCCCCAGGAGGGGCAGGAGGAGGGGCATCCTCTCATTCATACCAGCTCTCCCATAGATCTGGCTCTCCTCTTCCTCTCCTACCAGTCCCCTTCTTTACTGTTTGGCCTGTAGCCACAACAGCATCCAAACTCCAATTTGAGTGAAACTTGTTTCTAAATTTCTATAAAATCATAAGTATTGACAATATACAAAAAAAGTATTTGGATTTCTCCTCTGTTTGTATTCTTTTGGCTCTTATTTGAGCTATTTGGTGTTATGCGTGTAGATACCGATGTCGCAGAAACTCTCATTAGCGAACCAAAGCAAGAACCATTCAATGAGCAAGGCAAGCACCCCTTTTGACCATGTTGATTCTATAATTTATAATTCGTTACTATGTATGTTGTGTTTCAAAACTATAATGCATAATTTCGGCAAAATTTCTATATTGGTAAGGTTAATAGTTATACCCAATTGTTGCATTGACCCTACCTTGTTAAAATTGATATCCTCACTATTGTCACCTTAGTAATAATATCCGCTATTGGTATAATGATTTGTGGAATTTTTAGTTGGTATGTACTAGTTGATGTTTAGCCATGCTTACCGGTACTAGCTTTGCTAGGTTTGGAAAAACTTGTTAAATTGGTTAAAAATGTGAAACACTTTTATAAAGGTTTTGAGGAGGTTCCTCTATTATTTTAGATAACAAATGAAAACTAAAAAGTTATTTTAGACTTGGGCAAGTGTATGTTGAGGCTGGTGTAGGTGCACAAGACTTTGGTTTATAATTGTCTCGCCTAGGTCACTAAGGACCGAGTTTATGGTGTAGTTTGACCCAAGATTTTAGTGCAACCCACATGTTTCTTTTACAGGAATGCCTTATCATAATAAGTTGCCATGTTCTAGGTTGATAGGTTGATCTATGGGCTAGTGCAGGCATGGTAGAATATCTCCATATTCGTAGGTGCTTAGCAAGGATTGCTAAGTTTACTGACACAAAGTATGAGTTCTTAGAATTTTGGAGAGCTCTCCATATCTTAAGAATGTATCATAACGTGGTTTATTATTAGAACTGGTAATGTAAAGGCTTTGTCATGAGCTCAAATTGGGTACCTTGGATATCGCGTGACATGGTTAACATGGGGGGATGTTTATATCATGTGAGTAAAATTGTACAACGTCCACAGAGTGTAAATCTATTCAAATAGCTGTGTCCCTGGTCATAGATGACTTAGTGAATCTTCCACCCTATTAGTTTTATATTTTGCAAAATAGTTCAGGGAAGACATGGATAGGGATTCCTTGCATAGCTTGTACGACAAAAGGGTTTCTCTGTTATTTTAAATTACATGGCAACACGCCGCTTGTATAGACATGTGTTGGGGAGTGGCCCTCACCTTGGCCCAATTGGCCCACCAGGGCCAAGCCCAATTATGCGTGTAACTAGAAAGTAGGCCCACTAAGCCCATGCTAAGGAAATAACATGTTTGCCCCCACTAGTTCAGACCCTAAGGAGACATTTATGTAAACACCTTCTCCTACTAGGGATGGCAATTGTGCCCGTATACCCGTGGGTAAATACCCTAATGGAGCCGGGTATAGGATATTTTCTTTACCCACGGGTATGAGATATTTTCTTTACCCACGGGTATGGAAATGGGGGGAACACTCTACCCGTCGGGTAAATGGGCATGGATATAGGTAAGCTCCACCCATACCCACCCCGCTCGTTTACTCACGATATAGATTGACAGGCGCGGCCATAGCAATATCTCTAATTGCTATTGATTGTTATAAACTTTTGCATATCTCTAATTGCTATTAATTATTATAAACTTTTTTGATAGCTATTATATTTCCTAGCAACAGCTGCTGCTTATATGTACCTGTCATTAGTTCAACTTTCAAATGGTGACTCTCAGTTCGTGGGTAAATGGGTATGCCCACGGGCGATGGGTATGGGCGAGGTTATTCACCCGTTGTCTTTCGCGGGTATGCCCGTGGGCATAAATCGAGGTCGCGGGTACAGGTACGGGTGAGCACTACCCGTACCCGCCGCGCCCGATTGCCATCCCCACCCATGACTATAAATATAACCTATAAGGTGCCATGGAGGGGAGGAACATTTGGGTGTAAGAAAAAGGCTTTGGTTGAGATCAAGCATTGTGCATATGTTTCTACACCACTCCCCTTTGAGTTTTAGGCTCCAGGTATCCCTCTCAGGTTGCCCAAAGATCTGGTATCTACTGCTTGGCATGTAACCACAACAGTTGGTATAGTTCGTGGGGAGTAGCATAGAAGCCATGAGTTGAAACAAAAACGCTTGGGCCAGATGGCATCGAAGAAGAAGATGATGCTAGCCTCAAAGTGAAAGAGGAGCACCATTGCCATGAGGGTAAGGAAGCCGGTGGTCGAGGCCCCCTCGCCCCATGGTAGCGGCACACTAGGGTGGCCGTGGGTGGTGCCAAGGTAGGTAACGAAGATGGCCTTCTAGCGACGACATAGGCTGTAGAGTGGGCAACATCGCAAGCAGAGGACCCCGTGTCAATGGCTCCCAATAGTTTTAGTGCCACCACCATTGATGCAATAACCTCCAGAGGCCCTGACACCTTCGCTGCCACCACTCAGTGAGCTGAGAGCACCCTAGTGCCGATGTAGGGCCTAAGCAGAGGTGGCCTGGAGACAATCTTCATCACGACCTCGCTAAGATAAGACCAAATGCTTTCATGGAAGGATCAAATAGACTTCTACATCGCATGAATGGCACTCATCGTCGTCGCGACTCTAGATAACAGATCCAGTTTAGGGTCTGTCAACTCACTCACATGACCACAACCACATGTATGGAGCATCCCCAAGAGTAACTACACTGTCACCTGGGTGAAATGGTTGCCATAGACCCACGCGGTGTTGAGGGAGATCACGGACGCATCACGTATGAGACAGATGCTGCTGACACGGTCCCTAGGGCCATGCGAACTCATAGGGACCAAAATAGCCAACTTGCCAAGAGTCCCCTCCAATGCCTCCACCAACTCCCATGCGGAGACAACTGCCTGTTTGCAAAGGCAGTGGCCCTCTGCAACCTCCGCTGCTAACCGCGCCTTCTCCTGCTCGAGGCTGGCGATGTGATGGAGGAAGTTGTGTCTTTCCTCCATTGCCCGGGTGCTACTCTTCAAAGGTACAACCTTCACATCGAAAATAGCCTTTGCCCTTCCATCTCGAGGAAGCGAATCTAATCCCTCTACTCAGCCACGAGCGACAATATCTCCTCCTCAGCTTTCTGAGTGAACTCGAGCAGTTCTTGCACGCTAGTGCACTAGCAGTGGATCGTAGTCTACAACGCATGTGACAGGGCCACAATCTAACGAAGAAGGCACAAAACGAAGCACTGAAACAAAAAAAGAGACAGGAGTTACCGAACAATGTACCTTCGCATCACAAGCCTTAAGGGCGCCAAGAAGCAAGTCAGACCCGCAAGACTACATTATCCTTTGATCCAACGAAGCATACACGCAGTCTGCGGCGGCTCACATGGCGTGAAGCGCATCCGGCTAGGATATAAAATCACGCAGGGAGAGCCAATGATCATCGCCCTCCCCAGATGTCCACCGGGGCTGTGCGGGAAGCCTCCTCAACCAACACTGTAGGTACACAGCTCCGAGCCATCTCATCGTTGGATGTCTGTGCAGTCATTACCCGAGAAGGTGGAGTGACAGTCGAGAATGGCAGCATCAGCGAACATAGTGGAGATAGCCATGTGAAGTCCTAGGAGCCAAAGGAAGGACTCAAACCTACAATGGAGCTGCCAAGGATGTGAACAGGAGTCCAGTCATCATAGGGTGCACGGGGCTTCGCGCCATGGGACTTTGAGGGATGAAATCCGTCCCTTCGCCATGTGGACTTGGGAGACATTGCTTAAAACCTAAAACTCTCCTCCATCATGTCCAGGGCCACCATGTACACTGCAGCTGGCTTGGCCAACAGGGAGTTGAACCAAGCACTCTTTGCCGAATGCCTAGGCGAAGCCTCTGAGGTGGGGTTTGTCACCAGCACAGAAGACCTCGGGTGTGTGGATCCACTCCCACACCCTCACCTTCCGCCTCACCCTCGGGGACAGCCCCTAGGCCGTCTAGTTGGTCGGCTCCGTCCACGCTTTCCTCGCTATCACCCTCCCCTTCCCCGTCACATCATGCTCGTCCCTACTGAGTTCCTCCGCACTAGCCTCCACCGCAAGGGGAACGGGGGGCGCCAAGGAAACCAGGATTGCAATAATGGGGACAAGAGAATCTTCATGGCCATTAGGTTCCTCGCGACCACCGTCGTCCTCATCTTCACTGCCTCGTTAGCCGCGGGTGCAGCTGCCACCCAAGGAGGGGACGGAGCATGAGGGCATTATCAAACTGAGGGCCTCACAGACATAGTTGATGCGAGGGCCATCGGAGGTGGTGCCGGACCAAAGGTTATGCTCCTTCGGGTGTAAGGGCCCAGGAACACGACAGAGACCCTTTGGACCTCCTCCAGTGATAGTACTAAAAGAAGTTCATGAAACAAGTTCACGAGGGTGAATAAAGACAGACGGGTGGACACACACTAATGGTCTTACTTGGACCCGTTAGCCTCACAAGTTGGGTCAATGGACCCTAGATTATGTCCTCCTAGGGTGGCTCAACCTTCAATAGCCAACTATAGGCCAACGGAGACAGGCAGAGCATATAGAACTCCTCGGCGAGGTCTAGCACATTCATGCACTATGCCACCATACAGAGCATCTTCTCGTGGGCCTTGCCATCATCAAGCTTCGTGCACAAGGAAGGCACGAAGTCCATGCTCCGCCCGGTCCAGCGGAGGCGGCTACCCAGCTCAATGCTATGGTAGAACCATCTATGAACCCAGTTGGACTCCCACTTCATCCGCGTGGAGTTGGATGAGAAGTCCTTTAAGCACCCGGAATGAACTTGGAAGTTGACGCTTGCTAGGTTGGAGAACTACCCATCAGCCACCTGCTTCGGTTGGCAGCGGGTGTCATGCAGGGACATGAAGAGCATCCTCCCACATGATCCTTTCCATTCTTTTTTGTGGTAGCCTTCACTACCTTTTGTTGGTCATGGTGGGATTGATAACCATTTGTTCTTTGTAGCTATGTTAACTTGGGACATGAAAGCTTTGAACACTTTTAGGCTCTGCAAACTCTTTCACCCATAAGCCATAATGCGTGAGTTCTTTATGTTAGTTTTAAAAATAGATGTGTTCTGCTAGCTAAGTTTGATTAATTGCCCTTAGCATATGTGTTGTTGAATGCACTCAATTAATTTGCTTAAATGGCAACAAAAATAGCTTGAGGCGTGATCGAGCAACCTAGTTTATGTGACAATGATCAATGGTGTAACGAGCATGATGTAGTATAGGAGATTTTCTCATGGTGCTCAATGATGTAAAAAACTTGATGCAGCAGTCTAAAAAAACTAAAGGTTTGTGTTTTGAAGAGGAACCCAATTACCATGTACACAAATTCATTTTTTTTCCTATCGTTTTTCCATTAAACAATGTGTTACCTTCATTGACTTAATTCACCGAAGTTAGTTATAGTTTTATTGGTCTATTTCCTTTAATGCTCAATTGTTCATATCCATTTTGCATTTTTGCTTCACGATGTCTACGGCAATGTTACAGAAAGATAAATTTAAGCTATTAATTGTATGCGTTTTTCCAGTAGAAAGGCGAGTCAAGATGTAACACAGAGAAGACGAATAATATTTGATATCAATTGATTAAGAATACACACTAGATGTTTCGTAGCAACGCACGGGCATTTAAGTACACACTGAAACATAAATCGAGGAAAATTTGCAGGATTAATTGCAAGGAGCCAAGGAGGAGGGAGGAGATCTTGCCCAGCATCTTGTGTGTAGTCCTCCTTCCAAAGCTTCGCGGGCGGTGGTGCTTTAGTGATGACTGATGATCAGGACCTCAACGACAGCAACAGCCGCCGTTCTGAGTCGCAGATTTGTGCACCCGCGGATCGTGGCACTCCCGCTTGTGTCGCATGGTGACCACGGAAAAGGCAAGAGAGTGGCGCTGGGAGATGTGGCGAGGTCTCTCCATGGGTACACCGCGGTGTCCTAGCCAGAGCTGAGAGCTCCGCATGTCAGGGTCATCTCCGTATGGGGAGCACGGGGGACATGAAGAGACGAGGAAGGAGGCGAAAAGCACGTTCCAATGGTGGGTGGGCGATCTTGGACGATCATGGCCGTCGGAACACAATGCAGTGGCAGCCATGTTATGGCCAGGTAGAGGGCCATGGAGAGGAGAGGGGAGAGATGGCTGTGACTGGTGGGCTCCACTTCTAGATTAGATAGAGGACAACACCAAGGGCAAATAGGACATTTCACCCCCTCCTAATTTTAAAAATGATATTATTTTACTCGCTATAGCGTCCAGTGAAAATGACCACAAATTTGCTATGTCCGTTAGTAGAATATTGATTTTCCAGTGCGCTTTAGCAAATGCCACAAGCGCAATGTCTAGGATCTAAAATTTTTCCCCCTTGAGATTCTAAAAAAAAAAGCCTCTTCAGGTCCTCTCGCTAGTCACTACCCTTCCAGGTTCGGTAGAAGTACCGATCAGAATAGACAAAAATGGAGGGTAAAGTACACAGTTTATTATGAAATACTCCTTCCGGTCATAAAAGCATGACGTTTTGAACATCAACACATCCCCAAAACACCACTTTGACTACTAATTTTACTGTAACTAGCTGAATGCCCGTGCGTTACTACAGATTTAAAAAAATTTAGAACATATTTGTATACATGTTCTAAAAAAATTTACTACTCGTTAGTTTCAGAACATATAGTATGATAAAATTTTAAAATTCATAGCAACGTACAAGCATTCAGCTAGTAGTCATGATGTAAATCACATTATTCTATGAGCTCTGTAGAAGGCCTCGCAACTTTATTTTTCCTGTTTTAAGTACATATCTTGAAAAATCAGTTACTCTAGGTAAGATCTAAAGAATTGAACAACAAATTCATTAAGTCCCCGTTTAACCCTCTAAATACGAACTCATGGCCGGTTCAACTTGATCGAGTGAAAGCACTTCTAACTGCTGCATGCTACGGCCAATCACAGAGATGGCTATGGATGGTCTGGGCTCTTTGGTACTGCGTGTGCGATGTGGATCTCAGAGATGGCTCGTGTGGACGCAAGCATCGCATCATTCTGCCTGGTGCAATCATGTCTCGTGATGCTTTCCATTGGTACGGATTATTTTTCATGTATTGACGTTAATAATTAGCAATTAATGGAAAACAAACTGATGTATACATGTGTCTATCGGTTGGCCTCACCGCACGTCTGGCGCGCGCTGTTCGGTCCGTTTGCCTCACGTCTCGCGCACGTTGTTCACATCTTGCCTCACGCCTCACGTCTCGCGCGCTGAGCGGTTGTGGAAGAGACCGTGCGAGTGGGAGGGGATCGTGAGATCGGATGACTACGAAGAGTCAAAGGAGAATGAACGGCTAAGAAACAAAGGAGAACGGATCTACCACCAACTCTTATTTGATAATCAAAGTTTTAAAAGGTTAATGTGTGTATCTCAAAACGATATGTATTTGTGACTATAGGAAATATTTTTGAACAAACCGCATGTAAACACAACAACATTACATTAAGAGAAAGGAATACTAAGATAACATAGTCCCTTGTTAGCCATTCAGCATTTCAGATGGAGTTAACAGATCATTTGTTCGTTAACATGTCATTCAATAGTGAAAGTACAAAAATTTCTTATTTGGGAGGCACTTCTATGCATCTTCTTATCTTCATTTGACTCCGTCACTTTTGCTTGCTGTCAACAAAGCATAGTCTGGGAAAAACCATCGGAAGACTGAACTGAACAAAATGTGTTAGTTTTCAATACCCTACCAATGTTACAACTTCACAACTAGGGTCTTCTGCAGCAGTTCTTCAAAATTTGGCTGCTGAGAGTGAGGGTTTAACTAAAACTGCAATATCACCATATGCTTCTTGGTGTACATCAATATAATCATAGCTCTTCAGGACCTACAGGAAGTATAATGAAAATGAAAAATCCAACATCAGCTCCAGAAAGCATATACCTCCAGTTGCACAAAACTATAGCATTTATATGTCAAGAAAAAGAACAATAGCTACGAGTATGGATCAAGGTTCCAAATCCCGCAACCGGAGGCCGGTGCAGGTTTCCGGTCAGTAACCAAAAAAGCCGACCAATAACCGGGAAAAAACCAGTCGAATTTCACGCATCAAAATTTGAATTTGAAATCGGTAACTGGAAAAACCGGCCGATAACCGCCCAAAAAACCGAAAAAACGCGTTAAAAACCGAAAAACCCTGGTTTTTCAAATTTGAAATTGGAAATTCCTAACACATTCATGGCAAAAGGTATGAAGTCAAGTACAGAAGATGCATGAATCTTCCTAATACATTCTATTAGTGTTAAACAATATAAACATTATTAGGGAAACTAACTTTTATTTCAAAATTTGGAAAGTCCTAATACATTCATGGCAAAAAACATGAAGTCAAGCATAGAAGGTACATGCATCTTCCTAATACATTCCATTAGTATTAAACAATGTAAATATTATTAAGAAAACTAACTTTTACATTCAAAATTTGAAAATTCCTAACACATTCATGGTAAAAAGTACGAAATCAAGCACGGGAAGTGTATGCATCTTCCTAATGCATTCTATTAGTATTAAATAATATAAATATCATTAGAGAGACTAATTTTTTACATTCAAAAGTTTAAATTTGAATTAAATAAAAAATCAGTGGTTTTTTTCTTCCAGTCGGCACCGATAAAACCGGTTACCGCCGATATTTGGAACCTTGGTCTGGATGTTACCAATGTTTCGAAAAACATCCGTGCAGCTTGCTTTCTTGCTCTCCCTTCCAAGATTCTGTTCAAACTGAATTTTCCTGGTTGGTCATCTGACGTGGTTGAAGGCATGTGATCTTTGAAGTACTGTGCCACAGCCCTGCAATGCAATGACATACAAGTCACAACACGCACTTAAATATAACCAAAGTCATCTCTTGAAACATATTTCATTACCTTGTCCTAGTAGACATGCTTCCTAACCATGTGGCGCTAGTACCTGCACTAGATATCACTCCAGGAGTACTTATGAGCCCAGGAATCTCTGGCAGATCTCCGTCAATTTCATCATTAAATGGAAACGGAGATGCCTTAGGATCGGAGTCACGAGTCATTTGTCCAGGTGATACATAAGTCCCATCTGCTGGTGGTATTTCAGTAGCACCAGTTCCTCCACGTCCAGACTGTGGAGTTCCACCAGGAGTTTTGAAAGGAGTATCATCATCTCTTATTGGAGATGGAATATCTTGTGGGGAGAATCGAGGGAACTCAGGAGCCATATCTTCGTATTGTGCTGCATCTGCATTTCCTGGAGGCTTTGAGGTGAGCTGACATTCGGGTCGTGCATTTGCATTTCCTGGAGACTTTTGGGCAGGCAATTCAGACGGTGCATCTGCATTTCCTGGAGAGTTTGGGGTGAGCTGACGTTCAGGCGATGCATCCCGAACACCAACATTTGCTGCACTGGCAATGCCCTCCTCAGCGGCAGACTCAGCATCAGAGTCACTCGCACGGGGGAATTTTCTCTCATAGGTTTCATGTAGGTTAGTGCACATCCCTGAAAGAGAGCAAATTTGGGATATCACATGGTTTCTTAATACAAGTTACACTGGTGGAGTCGAATAGCACAGTAGCTTACCATACACCAAAGGTCCAAGCAAGAACATGTCCTTTTGGCTAGTCCTGTTGAATTTCCACATATCCACAGCTGTTTGAGGTAGCTTCCTCCTCTTGAAGACCAGATTACATAATTCATCACCATCAATTTGTTTCTTCATATAGCTGTGCAAGAGAAGATGAAATTTTGTCACTGACACAGCAGAGATGAGTACCACCAGAAATCATATTGTTGTGATACAATTTATACATATCACATTCAGCATTACGATGGAAAAGGTTGCCTGGATTACATTTTTGCAGCAGAGGAAGTATTTAATCAAATGACAACAAGGGAATGGGATTATTGCGAATAATCTGTTCGTTAATCCGATGTTCAATGGCCAGCAGTGTAGAACTGGTACGAAAATTTCCCAAAATCGTAGATACGGCAATACAGCTGCATGTATATTACCATAGACAAAATAATAGGGATGTCTAATCCTCAATTCGCCACATATCACCGTGCATTGGCCTAACGGGAAGTATCAGGCATCCAATATATATTAGATACCAGTATGGAGACTTCACAGAGTATCCATGCATCATTAGCAGGGGAGGTGGAGGTGGGACACCATTTCTTATATGAGTTTGCCATCGTAGGACACAGCATTTCAGTACACTTTGAACGAACACATTAATGTAATACATTATACGATTTCAAATTCCTCAAATTGTTATAAGCAATTTCTTTCTTTCAAAGTTCAGATGAGCAAGTTTCAGCTACTTCCGCAAAGATACATTGCTTTAGTAAAAACAGGTAAGATTTCATCTTTTTAAAAGTATGGTTCAACTGAAACTTACACATTGGAGAAAACTATTTCATTATCAAATTTCGGCCTTCTCTTTCTCTTCTCTTGTACTTTCGTCATTCTCTTTCTCTTGTTGTCTTTTACCTGAGGTGGAGATGGTACAATCCTCATTTCAGGCAACTGATACTCTAAAATCACAAAAAGAAAGAAACGAAGGGTGGATCAGGAGGTGTTTTCATCATCACGAGAAAATACATCTTACACAACCTTCTAGCATCCCACAAAACTCATGCTGGTGGAATTCCAAAACAGTTTTAATCATATTAAACATATAATACAAATGAACACAGACAAACAAATCATTTAGGTACATAATGAGTTAACAAGCAAGATACTAACCAATATGTATTGGTTCATCTTCGAAAGGATCATCTGTGGTAATTCCTGGTACATTGGGTGTGGATGTCCCATGTAAATATCCTCGAACAGGGGACAAAGCTTGGTTCGTTATCGGAGAGGTGATAATCTTTCTCAAAAAGGGTGAACCATCCTGGGAGACCTCCATGGGGTCAATGTTTGCACCAGCTGATAAGTTCAGCTCAGGAACCTCAGATGATGCTTTACGCATTATTTCTGGTGGATCCTGTGTTTCATTTGTCTGATTTATAGAACTTGGTTTCTCTGACAAATTACCCAGGGGAGGTTCTACAGAACTTTTGCCATGCAGATCATTACTTGGTTCGAAACCAATGTCAAATGGAGGCAGTGTCCTGGACATGATTGCAAAGGAGAACATCAGGCATCAGTCCATGGAAAAAAAATATTCGAGACACATACTCGTCAACAGTTGGTTCAGGCCCCATGCATGAGGATCGACCAGGAGCTGATGGCTCTACTCTAGCATCCTGCACCAATATACGGGTACAGAATAAGTGATCATGAAAAGTAAATAAGGATGGCAAAGAAGCAAGGCAGGACAATAATGAATACCTCATCAATATCGATCATCACATACTCTCCTTCTGCAATATCAATGAGATAGTTAAACACAGGTATTAAAATAACAATAAACATACTGATCATTGACTATATGGAGCTTCCATACCAGCCAAAGTTATCTGATCAGGAGTCTTCCGATGATTATCTGGCGTGCTGTTAGAAAGTTCAACAAATAACATAATTACATTGAGGTTGGATGACATGAAGCGATGATGTGGAGAATAAAAATGCTCACTCTATCTGATGGATTGCATCATCCAGGTTTAAGTCATCAAGATTAAATGTATCTGGCAATGTGATGGCCTCAAACGGAGCACGGTCTGCATCAATTGGCAGATCTACTTGCACAGAGGCAAAGGCGGTTCTGATTGTAGTTAGCATTCGATTACAATCTTGAAAGAGGTAGTTCACCTTCCATGAATAAATGCGAACTAGACCTAGAAGAAGATGCCCTGACAATCTCAGTGCAATTGGAACCTCAGGAAACATTATGCACTCTGAAAAAGCAAAAAAAAAATGCATTAGAAGACAAGCGTGCTTATTTGTCCACTGCTAGAACAGGAAAAATCATTACCTAGTCAGCGTGCCATTATCAACAAGTATGTGCCAGATAGAGGGGAAAGTCAAAAGATAATAATTGCCCTATTTGCCCCCTAAAAAATACTCCCTCTGTTCAAGAATATATGACGTTTCGGACATAGACATGGTCTCCAATATGTAAATTTAACCATCATTTTCTATTTGAATAAGTTGTTAAAAGATTATAAAATTATCATACTATGAAAATATTTTCATAATAAATCTATTGGTATCATGTCTACATGACTAATCTAAGTAGCCTTTAATATATTAGTGGTCAAACATAAAGAAGTCTGACTGCACGTTTTGTAAAACATCATATATTTCTAAATGAGGAGTAACAAGCTTCTGCAAAAGCATAAACCTCTATTGCAAAATCATAGCTATTGGTCAAATTATTGTAGTTCCGAATTCCAATGAGAATTAACATCATACCTATTATTCAAATAATGCGGTTTTGGTGTCCAGGGGAGTCCACATCCCCATTAGCCATTTCAGCATGATGCAATGTTTCAAAAATCCAAGAAAAAATCATGGATGTAGTTCACATGGAGTTATGTTGAGTATGGTGACTCATATCCTAGTCTTTTACGATTTGGAAATGTATGCCACAAGGAGCCCTAGATGATCACAAAAGTCCATAGAAGATGGTGCATGAGAGGATTAGAGACTAGATTATTCTTTAGCGTTAGAATTTTATATAGGGCAAAGATTCAATGGTCCTAAAAGATTCGAAAGAGTTGTGAGAGTGACAATCTCTTGTACTCTTTTGAAGTTATGCTTAAAGAATTTGCAATCAGCTTTGCTAAATCTTCTCTCTCATCATAGTTTCTTCAACATAATTATTATGGTTCTCTCTATGAGATTGATCTTCTTCGTTTTTGATATCGTACACGCTTGTGCTGTATCTCATAAACTCTTATCCAATGCAGAGGCTGCTACGCATAAAAAGAGGTATCAGAGCCAAGGACAGATTAATCTGATTTGTGATAAGGTAGATAAAACGTCAGGTGGCATAAAATCAAGATCGATGTAGATGATATGGAATCAAGTAGAGAAATTTAACGGTTGAGGAAATTTCAGCATGTGGCAATACATGGTGAAGGATGTCCTTGTCCAGCAATAACTAATCGATGCTCTTGAAAGGGACAAACCGGAAAAGACGTCTGATGAAAACTGGACAATGATTGAGCGGAAGGCTGTCAATATAATCCGTCTATGTCTCTCCGATAATGTAAAGTACTCGGTGATCAAGGAGAATTTGCCAAAGAAATTATGGGAAGATTTGAAGAATTGTATATGGAAAAATCGCTAGCAAACCAGTGGGTGCTGAGGCGACAACTATACAGGTTACACGTGGAGGAAGGTACACGGTTCGTTAACCATCTCAATGTCTTCAAAGGGCTCATCACACAGCTGACTAGTGTGGATGATAAAAATTGAGGAGAACGACAAGGTTACCATACTTGCATCATCTCTACCACCATCATGGGAACAACTGGTGATGAATATTCTCGTCGAGAAAACCACTCTCAATTTCAATAAGACAATTGCATATCTATGGGAGGCAAAGTCCTTAAAAAGCCATCGAAATCTTCAACCTCAGATGATCAAGCATTGGCTGCAATAGGTGTTATAGGCAGAAGCAAAGATCACAGGAAGAAAAAAGGCAAGATAAAGGGCACAAATGTATGTTACCTATATAACGAGAAAAGCCACATGATAAAAGACTGTCTAAGTTTGAAGCAAATAAAAGGTGCATGCTCAATGATGGTAGCAAATGATGATTCAGACGTACTAGTCGTTAGTCAATCAAGTACTTCTTATCGATGGATATTAGAATCAGGTTGTTGCTTCCATATATGTTCGGCGAGAGAGATGTTTGATGAAGGATCTCTACGCCCGGCACATAGAACAGTTCACTTAGCAAATTGCAAGGAGCATGCAATTACTGAGGTGGGAATGATTACATTGAAGATGTATGATGGAGCAGATCACACATTGATAGGAGTTCAGTACGTTCCTGGCTTAAAGAATAATCTGTTGAAAATATAAGCACATGTAGGTTCAATTTATTCCATAAATAAATCATGACATCTTTCACGCAAAATAACAGAACCATCACAGGCATAAAAGATCTAGACATGTAAACCAGGAAACTGTACATGAACAGATCTAATACGGAGAACATGACTGTTACGTACCGATGGTTCTGTTCTGATCGGTTTGCCGATGTAGACGCTGCAGGCACGGTGAGGATGACACGAAGTCGATGACGATTCGCCGAAGCCGAACGACGAGGAAGACGAGCCAGAGCTACAGCGAGCAGTCGCGCAGAGCGCTTCCCAAAAATCTTATTCGCCCTCTCCCGGTGCAGGACTTCGAAGGCGACGGTTCCGGAGACCTGCTCTCCCGAACGGCAGTGCACGCCGGCGGACGGGACGGAGTAGACTACGTGGGACGGCACAGCACAATGGATGGAGAAGGCAAAACCCTAGATTGATTTTCGCATATGCTGTATGGAGGCGGCGACTCCGTATTTATAGAAAACCAGGACGCGTGATCAAGACGCCTGCACGTTCTCCATAACTCGTAAGCGAACCGGATTAGTCACGCGTAACCGATCCGGATTCACCGCCACTCAAAACAGCAAAATAAAACTGCAAAAGGAAGCCGCGTCTACGCAAGCACCTGGAGCCGATTTTGGCGGACCATTCACGCAGGTGCCGTGCGCCCGCGCCCCCCGCCCCGCCCTGCCCGGCCCGGCCCGGCGAGGCGAGGCAAGCGAGCGCGCGCGTGTTATCCTCTAGTTCTCTCCCACACATGCCTCAAGTGGCTAGGAGTGCACCATCCCTTTTAAGGTGGTCTTCCTCTCCTAGAACTAGCAATATGGTACTAAAGGTCACATGCATGCCTCCTTTGCATGAGTGGGCCTTTGAGATTTAATAGGAATTATTCTTATTATATGGGCTTGGCCCACATAATCCAACAATCCCCCACCAGATCTCAAAGTCCCACAGAGATTTGCCTGAATTCCAATGTACTGTTTATATATTAGTATTTCGATGGAGACCGATTAAGGTTGAACATCCACCTAGAACTCCAAGCTACACTTACTCACAACTTGAACAATGGACTATGCCTTGAATTGCAAGTTTGGTGCAAGCAAGCTTCACTTAAAGACTTAACTGATACTAGGCCGCCAGTAGGCTACCCCTCGGTTGGAGCGTATAAGTCATACTCCTTGGTCTCTTCATGAGCTTAGTAGGAGATTAACCAAGATCTCCATAGACTGCGACTAACAGTCGGGCTCATATAGGTGTGTTCTTTCAAGAACGTTCTGCAGGATAACGTCTTCGCTTCTGAAAGCCAATGGAACACATTAAGGCCTTAACCAACCTGCCTTGCAGTTTCTGAGAGTATTGCATCTTCACATAGAGAGGGTTGAAATTACTCTCCTCCAGTTAACTAATGGCTTGTTTTTCCCAGATCCTAATTCACGGGATCTCCGATCACATAGGTTGGGTTACTACCATAGATAACTCACACGGGTCTCATACCCATCTCCTTCGATGCACTATCTATCACATTCCGTGATAGTCCCTTTGTAAAGGGATCTGCCAGGTTTTTATCTGTTTGGATGTAATCCAAGGTTATAACTCCGGAGTTTCTCAATTTCCTGACAAACTTCAATCGTCTCTTGACATGCCTAGACGATTTCATATTATCCTTAGAACTGTTCACTTTAGCGATAACAGTTTGATTATCACAGTTCATAAGGATAGCTGGCACTGGCTTTTCCACCGTAGGTAGATCCATCAATAGATCCCGTAGCCATTCTGCCTCAACAGTAGCAGTGTCTAGTGCCGCAAGCTCTGCTTCCATGGTTGACCTCGTCAAAATGGTCTGTTTGCAAGACCTCCATGAAACAGCACCACCACCAATAGTGAAAGCATATCCACTAGTGGCTTTGATCTCATCAGCATCAGAGATCCAGTTGGAATCACTATAACCCTCCAGCACCGACGGGTACCCAGTATAGTGAAGTCCAAAGTTCGAGGTACCTTTCAGATAGCGCAACACTCGCTCAAGCGCCTTCCAGTGATCATCTCCTGGATTAGATGTAAACCTGCTTAACTTGCTCACAGCAAAGGAGATGTCTGACCTTGTTGCACTAGCTAGGTACATAAGTGAGCCAATTATCTGAGAATATTCCAGCTGATTCCTAGCAATTTTCTTATTCTTACGAAGTAACACGCTAGGATCATAAGGTGTTGGAGAAGGCTTGCTATCAGAAAAACCAAAACGGCTCAAGACCTTTTCCACATAATGAGATTGCAAAAGTGTAATCTCATCCTCACCTCTAACCAATTTAATGTTTAGAATAACATCAGCTACTCCCAGATCTTTCATATCAAAGTTTTGAGACAAGAATGATTTGACCTCATTTATCACATTGATGTTTGTCCCAAAAATTAGGATGTCATCCACATACAAGCATAGAATAACTCCCTCACCCCCACCATAGCGATAGTATACACATTTATCTGCCTCATTAACAGCAAAGCCTGCAGATGTCAGTGTTCTATCGAACTTCTCATGCCACTGCTTAGGAGCTTGTTTTAGACCATACAAAGATTTCAACAGTTTTAACACCTTGCCTTTTTGACCTTCTACTACAAATCCATCAGGCTGTTCCATGTAAATTTCCTCATCCAGCTCTCCGTTAAGAAAAGCTGTCTTAACGTCCATTTGATGAACGAGAAGACCATGTGAGGCAGCCAAAGCAAGTAGTACTCGAATTGTGGTCAGTCTAGCAACAGGTGAGTAAGTGTCAAAGAAATCTTCGCCTTCTTTCTGAGTATAGCCCTTGGCAACAAGCCAAGCCTTGTACTTTTCAATAGTACCATCAGGCCTAAGCTTCTTTTTGAACACCCACTTGCACCCTACAGGTTTGCACCTATAAGGTCTATCTGTCAGCTCCCAGGTTCCATTAGCGATAATGGAATCCATTTCACTACGGACAGCCTCCTTCCAGTAGTCTGCATCAGGGGATGCATACGCTTCTGAAATAGACTTGGGAGTGTCGTCCACAAGGTACACAGTGAAATCATCGCCAAAGGATTTGAATATCCTTTGTCTCTTGCTCCTTCTAGGAGCTCCACTGTCATCCTCCTCATTGACAAGTTCATGTGTATGTTCAAAAGGTTCAGGTGGTGTGATTGAACTGGGAATTATTTCAGAAGGTTGACTAGTAGTGTTATGTGTATCCTTCATTGGAAAAATATTCTCAAAGAATGTTGCATCTCGAGACTCCATAATTGTACCAACATGCATGTCAGGTACCTCAGTTTTAACTATCAAAAATCTATAGGCAATGCTATGATTAGCATATCCCAGAAAGACACAGTCCACAGTTTTAGGTCCAAACTTGCGTTTCTTAGTTATTGGCAAATTAACTTTCGCCAAGCACCCCCATGTACGCAAGTAAGAAAGTGATGGTTTTCTCCCAATCCATACCTCGTATGGTGTTTTGTCCTTATTTCTGTTAGGAACTCTATTTACTACATGATTAGACGTTAGCAAAGCCTCCCCCCACCATGCCTTAGGTAAGCCCGCAGTGTCTAACATGGCATTCACCAAGTCAGTCAACGTGCGATTTTTCCTTTCGGCAATCCCATTTGACTCGGGAGAATAAGGAGGCGTCCTCTCATGTATAATACCATGTTCCTCACAAAATAAGTCAAATTCGTTTGAGAAATACTCTCCACCACGATCTGACCTAAGTCTTTTTATCTTTCTATTTAACTGGTTTTCAACTTCTGCCTTATAGATTTTAAAATAGTCTAAAGCCTCATCTTTCGTTTTCAATAAATACACATAACAGAAACTAGTTGCATCATCAATCAATGTCATGAAATATCGTTTTCCACCCTTCGTCAACACGCTATTCATCTCAAAAAGATCTGAATGCAGGAGTTCTAGTGGTGCCAAGTTTCTCTCCTCGGCAGCCTTGTGAGGCTTACGAGGTTGCTTTGATTGCACACAGCTATAGCATTTAGAACCTTTGGTGATGGAAACGTTGGAATTAAATTCATACTGGAAAGCCGAGACATCAAACCAAAATTAATATGACATAGACGTGAGTGCCAAACATTAGCCTCATCATCCACACTGCCACAAATATGGTTCACAGTCTTATTGCAGAAATCTGAAAGGGAAAAGCGGAACAAGCCTCCGCACTCATAGCCTTTACCAACAAAATATCCATGTTTAGACACGACTACTTTATTAGACTCAAATACCAACTTAAGCCCGTCTCTACATAAACGGGAGCCACTAACGAGATTCTTGTCTATAGAAGGGACATGCTGCACGTTCTTCAGCTGCACGATCTTTCCCGAAGTAAACTTCAGATCTACCGTGCCAATACCATGAACAGTAGCATGTGACCCATTCCCCATTAGGACAGAGGAATCTCGGGCGACCTGATAAGAAGAAAACAACGAAATATCAGCACACACATGTA
This sequence comes from Dendrocalamus latiflorus, assembly GCA_017311315.1. Classification (NCBI taxonomy): domain Eukaryota; kingdom Viridiplantae; phylum Streptophyta; class Magnoliopsida; order Poales; family Poaceae; genus Dendrocalamus; species Dendrocalamus latiflorus. The sequence goes on from CM029623.1 coordinate 22,556,847, forward strand.
CATTAGCTCCTGTATCAATCCACCAATTGGTAGATTGACTAACTGAAAAAACAGTAGGTAAATTACCATACCCAGTCCCATCTCCAGTCTTGCCAATGGTCACGTTGACAGACTTAGAAGTCTGTCCTGCAGGTGCCTTCTTTCCTTTGCGTTGTGGGCACTTCTTGGCCATGTGACCAGCCTCACCGCACACAAAGCAAGTTCTATCATCCTGATTGTAGTTGTTCTTCTTCTTCTTGAAGTTGGTTGTCTGTTGGGCTTTAACAAATTTCTCTTTGTTCTTGTTTGAGGGTTTCTGTACCACATTGGCACTAGACTGCCCTCCATCACCCTTAGACACAGCGTCCTTTTCCCGAGCTTTCTCCTCAATTTCAAGAGACCCAATCAGATTCTCAACAGAGTACTCTTGTCTCTTGTATTTGAGTGCTGTTCCGAAATTCCTCCATGAAGAAGGTAATTTCGCAATAATACATCCAGCCACAAACTTGTCGGGTAAGGCGCACTTCAGGAGTTCAAGTTCCTTGGCAATGGCCTGTATCTCATGAGCCTGATCTACTACAGAACGGTTATCAACCATCTTGTAGTCATGAAATTGCTCCATGACATACATGTCATTGCTAGCATCAGTAGCACCGTATTTGGAATTCAATGCATCCCACAACTCCTTTGCGTCTGTCATGTGCATATACACCTCGCACAGACGATCAGCAAGAACACTAAGAATGCATCCAACAAAGAGAGTAGTGACAGTCTCGTATTCTTTCTGCTTTTCAGCATCAAGAACACCTTCAGGCTTGCCATTACTAACCCAGAATACATTCATAGCAGTAAGCCACAGAGTGACCTTGATCTGCCATCTCTTAAAGTGCACACCGGAGAATTTATCCGGCCTCAGGGCATCGGCAAATCCAGCCATGGTAAAACCACAGTGTCTACAATAAGGTTTTTGGATTGTTGAAAATATAAGCACATGTAGATTCAATTTATTCCATAAATAAATCATGACATCTTTCACGCAAAATAACAGAACCATCACAGGCATAAAAGATCTAGACATGTAAACCAGGAAACTGTACATGAACAGATCTAATACGGAGAACATGACTGTTACGTACCGATGGTTCTGTTCTGATCGGTTTGCCGATGTAGACGCTGCAGGCACGGTGAGGATGACACGAAGTCGATGACGATTCGCCGAAGTCGAACGACGAGGAAGACGAGCCAGAGCTACAGCGAGCAGTCGCGCAGAGCGCTTCCCAAAAACCTTATTCGCCCTCTCCTGGTGCAGGACTTCGAAGGCGACGGTTCCGGAGACCTGCTCTCCCGAACGGCAGTGCACGCCGGCGGACGGGACGGAGTAGACTACGTGGGACGGCGCAGCACAATGGATGGAGGAGACAAAACCCTAGATTGATTTTCGCATATGCTGTATGGAGGCGGCGACTCCGTATTTATAGAAAACCAGGACGCATGATCAAGACGCCTGCACGTTCTCCATAACTCGTAAGCGAACCGGATTAGTCACGCGTAACCGATCCGGATTCACCGCCACTCAAAACAGCAAAATAAAACTGCAAAAGGAAGCCGCGTCTACGCAAGCACCTGGAGCCGATTTTGGTGGACCATTCACGCAGGTGCCGTGCGCCCGCGCCCCCCGCCCCGCCCTGCCCGACCCGGCCCGGCGAGGCGAGGCGAGCAAGCGCGCGCGGGTTATCCTCTAGTTCTCTCCCACACATGCCTCAAGTGGCTAGGAGTGCACCATCCCTTTTAAGGTGGTCTTCCTCTCCTAGAATTAGCAATATGGTACTAAAGGTCACATGCATGCCTCCTTTGCATGAGTGGGCCTTTGAGATTTAATAGGAATTATTCTTATTATATGGGCTTGGCCCACATAATCCAACATAATCTAATATCTATAAGGTCGCTTAAACTCAAAGGTTATGAGATATCACTTCAAGGTAGAGTTATGAAAGTTACTTGCAAAGAGCAAGTGATTATGAAAAATATCTGGAGCAATAGAGGATATCGATTGATGCGTACATATAAAGGAAGGGCAACCAATGAAAGATCTGATAAAAATCCTGACCAAGAGAAGGAAACCATGTCATCAAAGGTAGATACTCATATCTCATCTGCAGTTATGTGCAAAGCTACAAAGACAGCTGCAAAATCGAGTAAACACAAAGGCAAAGGGCAAAGGTGCGAGGTATTGGAAGAAGGAAGGCGTGGTGGGATCAAGCACGCGGTACTGGCGAGCAAGTGGAGCTCGAAGGCGGTACAAACCTATGGCATGAAAAGCTATAGGAACAAGAGGTGTGATTAACCAAACTACATAAGGAAAGAGCCCTTAGGGGGAGGGTCTGGACGACCAAGCCCGAACACCAACACGCACGTTGCGATGATGTGCATGAGCCCTATGGTGGGGGCACTCCCAAAGGTAGGAGAAAAACAAAAAGAGAGAAAATATATGGAGCCAACTTGAAGCAAGTTCATGAAGTAACACAGTGGCTTCAATGGATAAGAGAAGGCGAAAATTATTAAGCATAGTTACTCATATCTTAGTATTTTAAGATTTAAAAAGATGTACTATAAGGAGTCCTAGATGAATCCTAATAGGTTTAAGATTCCTACTCTTTTTTTAGCGTTGTTCCTACTCCACTTTAAAAGTGGGCTAGGGGCTATATAAAGCCACGATGCGTGGTCATGGAGCAACCAAATAGCAAAGCAAAGAAGCCGCTCATCCAAGCGATAGAGTTACAAAGAGGATTAGAGGCTAGATTATACTTTAACACTACATTGTCGTATAGGGTAAGGATCCAAGGATTCTAAAAGATTCGAGATGACTGTGAGAGAGCAACAATCACTTATACTCTTTTGAGGTTAAGCTTAAGGGATTTACGGTCGGCTTCACCAAATCTTTTCTCCCATCTTTGCTTCAACGTCGTTATTTTAATTCTCCTACGAGATTCATTTTCTTCGTTCTTGATATCGTGCACGCTCGTGTCGTATCTCACAAACTCTGATCCGATCCAAGAGCTGTTGCGCATAAAAAGGGGTATCAAAGTATAATACGCTATGTAAACCTGCAAATTTTCAAATTCAAATTCATCCCTAGTACCAGAACAAAAAAAGACAAGCAGTCAGTCATGCACTGTTCATATGCACTAGAGGTACCAATTGTCTTTTTTGAATCTTGATATTACGAACAAAGTTGAAATTGAAATTTTACAGGTTCACATAACTTTATGTGTACTACATCCATGTTTTTTTTGGTATTTTGAAACATCGCATCATGCTGAATTTGGTATTTTTCGCTAAAGGAGAAGCTGGTTCCCCTGGACACCATCGCTAATTCTTCCCAGCTATAAAGCCTATCTGCACATTTATTGACTTTACCAGATTAACTTCATGTATTAACATCGATCACAGAATCAACTACAAATTAATACAAAATGTACTAAGAAGCACTTTGCAACAAAACAATACTAACACATCAACAACGTTCTGTTATTTGTAAAAAAATTTGGCATGTGACCAATGAAACATATGGCCCTGTTCTTTTCAGCTTCTAAAAGCTGCTTTTCGGCTTTTCTACAGTAACTAGCTTTTAAACGAAGTATTTTTTAAAATAGGATCTACTAGTTAATTGTAATGCATACTTTACCGATTTCATTTATATCGACAAAAACTGCACGTTAATTTCTGTTACTATGTAATTTCTCGTACAAACAAACTAAAAGCCACAAGCCGCAGCCAAAAAGAACAGGCCCAAAGTTATCCACGTAAATCCCGAATATGTAAGATAGCACAAATGCTATGTTCTTGTGTCAAAATTAACTTTTTTTTTATGACGGCATCTGCAGATAGTAATTGTAACATAAATGCAAAAGGATAAACTGAATCAGTAGCCGACATATGAGAATATAATAGAAGAACTGTTTGCATTTACTCTTAAGAATTCAGTCTAGAGGACATGACCAGAATTGCACATTAGTAGAAAACCATTTTTTTCTTGCTTTTTTTTTGCATGAATACTAGTACAAGAACAAAATTTTACACAAATTCCAACCAACAACAGAATACTTGCGATGAATTGTGAATCCCGACCAAACAAAGAAACCTCCACACGTAATTCTTTCCGAGAACCCAACCCAGCCTCCTTCTTTGCGCAATGTACCAACGCATGATTCCACCGACAAACCAAGTAAACAATGTCCCGGTCACACCGGAATCACTCCCCATTTCCCCAGAGGAAGAAAGACTGCATCTTTCGCCTGATGCCGCCCCAAAACCCGTGGGGAGAAGCGTGAGCCGCCGCGGAAAGACCCGGCCTTTCTACCCGTGGGCAGCAAATAACGGAGCAAAAAAAAAAGAATCTTTCAGCGGGGGACTGACCGGCGTAGGAGGGGATGTCGATGCCGTCGATCTGCGGCTTCTTAATCTTGCGCTCGAGGTGGGCGGCGATCCACACCGTGCCTAGAGGGCTCTTCCGCGCCAGGATCGTGTGCGAGTAGAACATTGTGGCTGCTGCTCCGACCAACCCTCGACGTCGTGGGGTTTTGAGGGAGGCTTGCGGGGTAGGGTTTGGTTGCCGCAGCGGAGGCGGCGGCGGCGGCGGCGCACGGGTGAGAGGTGGGAGATTAGATGAGGTTGGGAACAGTTTTGGGTGGAAGTTTTTGGAGGGGTAGGAGCGGGGCGGGAGGGCGCCTCGTTGAAGGCGTCTTTTCGCGCGCGGTTTTTCAGGGGCAGTGGGCGGGGTGGTAGGGTCACTGACAGGTGGGCCTTCTGTGGTAGTTATTTGGGAGGCATTTTTTTATTAATAATCCATGTTTTATTTGAAATAACAGTAATATACCCGTGTAAATATTTTTTTTACATAAATAGCCTCCAATCGCTTAACCGTTGGATGACTGAGACCTATCGCCAACGGTTGCATGAGAAGCAAGCTATCAGTGGGCAGTTGGATGACAAGTTCTAGTCGCCTAACGCTTCAGCAACTGCAACCTGTCGCCCAGCGGCTAGGCGACTACAATTGTAGTCGCTTGGCTGTGCAGCGATTGCAAACAAGAGGTAGTGTGGGTTCATTCCATTTGTTATTTTCTTAGACTATGAATAGTAGATAATCTATTAGATTCCCAATAAGAGTTTGCAATTATTATATGTTGTTGTAGTGCAATAAATTTAGTGAAATTTTTTTAAGAATGATTGAAATAACAACAATTGGTAAGTACAAAGATAAGTGATATTATGATGTAACGAGGAATTCGTAAACGGAGGAGAATTGGTTTGTTAATGTTGTTGGATGACTTGCTACAGGAATAATTGAATGTGAAAAAACGAAGAAATATGCTTGTCCAAAATAGATTTTATAGTATAGCTAGGAGTAACACGGCGCGTAGGGTTTGATTACATGCATAACAAAGAGCATCATATACAATGCAACAAACCGAACTGCTTCTACGATATATATGCCTTGAAATGAGCTTTCATCTCCTGATATATACGCTCGGTTTACTTGTCCTTGCAGCACTCCTTCTCCCGAATCTTGCAGGACCTTTTGGTATTCCACTTCTCGAAGTCAAGAGCCCACTGGTCCTTTGGGTAGATCTCAAGATCGATCCATTTGTGGTAGCCACATAGGGGTTCCGGGGACTATGGGTACACGGGAGAGGTTAATGTGTACTTTTTAATGACAAAAAGTAGGGGGAATACAGTGTAATTGGTCCTTACCGGCTGCCGATAGCTGGTGATGTCCCGACGGCGATCGGGATAGGCACTGGAATAGTTTGCGCAACCCCAATAACACATACCCAGGCTGAGGTGATGCTTAGACTTGAAGAACTTACATAGGTCTCAATACCAACAAAGGGACGACGTCTCCTCCTCGGGCGGTTGTTGCGGTGAACGCTCGATAGGAACGTTCGGGGTAGGTTGTTGCTACGAGTGACGCTATTGCGGGGGAGCTGACCTTGTAGCACACTCAGCTTATTCGGCCCAGGTCACAGCAGCTCTTACTTTTTTGTCGCGGGCGGCAGCAGACCAGCAAACCTTGCTAGGTCGCAAGTCTCCTCCACTAACTACTCCCCCGAAGGTCATGTCGCTGCGCAAAGCTGCCCCGTGTGATCATATCGCTGCGCAAAGCTGACCCATGTGGTCTTGTAGCTGCGCAAAGCTGGTCTGTGTAGTCATGTCGCGGCGCAAAACTGGCCCGTGTGATCATCTCACTGCGTAAAGCTAGTCCGTGTGGTCATATGTGGTGCAAAGCTGCACTCTTTAATCTTGTCGCTGCGTAAAACTGGCCCATATGATCTTATGGCTGTGTAAAGCTATCTTTTCGCAATGCTTCTTACAACAGTTTGTATCTGTCTTTTCATTCGGCTTCCATCTATCCCTTGCATTCTTCTTCGGAACTACGTGTCAACTAAAATGTAACTGCATCTCATGTTGATCATAACCTTCCAACTCATGGTAGACTCGTGAAATGTGCTCAATTTTCAGGGTTGTATCTGTCTGTGTACCTGTGTTCTGTTGGGAAACATCAACCACATAGATGAGTTTTACTTGATCATCTCATAAATCTGCAGTGAACAAATTTTGCAGTCTCTTTGAGTGATAATTGGATAGATTGACGCCATTTTTGTAGCATGACAAATCTGGGATTCATTCTTGACCATCTTGAAGATTTGAAGCGAATTTTCCTAGTTGGGGTTTAATTGCGGAGTTAACTAACCATATTTTCCTTGCAGAGGCAAACTAACCATAGTTTCCTTGCAGAGGCAAATAAGTTTATTTTGGTTAACAACTAGAGAAGACGAGGCAGATCCTTTATTTTGGTTTACGACTAAAGAGTTGGGCTACTAGCTATTTTCAATTTTTCAGCCTTACTTTTTTCCACCTTTTATTCTCAAAACTTCTTTAGCCGTACCGTGTTCAGTGTTGTGAAATATCAGCTAGCAAACATGCTGTGTTGAGCAGATTGCTGTTTCATTTTAATCAATATAGCTATCATTCTTTTTAGTATTTACCTATGGAGCATCGAATATTCTCCTTGTGGCATTATATTGTTAATGTGCCACATATCTTTTGGATGCAAGCTTGTCATAGGTAATTTTCATTTTGAGGGAACTGATTCACCCGTCACTAGCCCACCATTCCGATCCTGCAAAATGATCCCGACAATTATTTTGTAGCCCAGTACTCGTTTCGTTCTTCATTTGTGCAAATTGCAAATTCGTCACTAGTCCCCTCCACACGCGTTGTTACGTGCCATCCAATTTGTAAGCGGAATTCATTACACAACTCCGAACTTTGTTTCAGAAAGAAAAAAACTCGGAACTACAAACGAAGCAGAAACAGGTCAAGATCATTCCCCCATTCATTTCCATCACCGATCACCCAACTTTAGTAAGCACCGTTTACACAGCTAGGAATGATCCCAGAGTTCAGGAAATCTTCTATAATCTGCAACTACAATGACAACATAATTTCTTCAAATCTGTCCAATCGAACTTCCACATGGTACAAAAGAGGCTAAGTCGTGAACTGAGTTGCCAAGCACGCCCCTTCCCTCCAAAGGTAGTCCACGAGTAACGGAAAGATCTGAATGCCAATATCCTTCTCAGAAGATTATCCTGATCCCCGACGTAGTTGTCTACCTCAGGCAGTTACAGGAAACCATACAGGGCATTTTAATGAAATCGTTGGAGAGTTAAGTCTTCATTCTTCTGCCATTGCATCTCTTCCACGTGTTAGTACACCAATTGATTCCCATTCCAAGGCGCAAACCACATCCTGTGCAAAAGCACAAGATGATTACATGTCATGTTCAAGAATTTTTTTTTGCTCTATTCAACCTGGTGCAGCCATAAACTTACTGAAGGGTTCTGGGGATCAATGTCAAAGGAATTGATAGCACAGGGCTCCGCAAGCAATTCAAGAGGTCTCTCATCTGCTAATAAAAAGTTCATACCTTGCAGTTTGCACGAAAGAAGTCACCAATTAACATGGTAAAGCTTTCTTGCTACAGGCTTACCTTGTTCAACAATTGCAAGGATTCCATCCTCCGAGCACATCATCACAGGTAATATTCTTGTTGAGGCGGATGAGATAATATCAGAAGACTGAGTGTAGTTATCAAAAAGAACCTCCCAGACCTCACTCTCACACGCAGGCTGCACTGTTCCATTAAGGCCTACACCGGATAGTGGTATTGGCTGCTGCGGCCACCGCAGATCCCAAGCAAATATTGTCCCTGAGGAGCCTCCCACCTACAAACATTCAGAGGTGATTCATACTGTAGTGACGACTGACAACTCATTTAAACACATTAATTCAACTAGTCTCAACTATGCGCTCAGCTGGGGTGGAGCAACGTTTGGCCATTGCCCATTGATGGCCTGTGCACATGAGAGAGAACATGATCTGGCTGCCCCTCATTCTAATCACAAAATCCCAATTTCACTACATATTCAGATTAACACAGAGATTTCATAAGATAAAACAGCTCTGTCAGTATACAATGACAAATTAGTTTTACAAGATAACTTAGTTGGGGTAAAGCAACACCTACAGCTGATTGTTGTTTGTCACATGCAAAAACTGTTCTGTTCAAAGCTTGCTTATCTTTGGTAAATATAGGAAGCAAAACTGCTTCAGAGCAAATAGCACCCAATGCCTTCACAGTATTCACATATTACAGGCCTTGACTTCATTTTTAATTTCAATCTTCGGAGGATTAACATGAAATCAGCCAAAGCACCCACAAATATTCATGGGAAATGAAAAAAAAGAACACTTTATTAAATTCGTTTATTCACTAAAGTGAGCATATATTTGTTATTTGCCACTTCATATAAAGAATGATATTGACCTTACCACACAAATATGCTTTCTTGATGGATGAATATCAATGGAATGTACCATGCCAGTGACAATGCCACGACCCCTGCAAAATCACAAATTCATCAAGTCAGCATAATAGCACTACTTGGCATAATTCAAACACTGAAAATCATATAACACAAAGTTCAATTGGGCTAAGATTACTATGAGTTGTGAATTATCTATTTTTTCCCACATGTTATCAAATAAGTTTGACAACTTATTTTGAAAACAGTTCCAGCCTTCCAGGACGCAGGAGCTTAAGTTGCATATCAATTATAGACTAGACACCAACAATAGCATATATGGCTCGGCCACTAGATTTCCACCTCAATATAACAATCAACATGTTATGAAAGAACCTTAATCTTCCAACTATACATTTTATGGGGAGACTACAGCTACCTCTACATAATTTATTGCACGACTACAAGTAATAAACCTAAAGGCCAACAACTCTCTGATAAATCCTTAGAAGTTCAATCTTTCAACTTATAAATAAACTAAACAGAACCAAACTTGTTAATTGGAATGTATTAAATGTTCATAGAAAATATTTAGCAGTACATCCCCCAAATCGAACTTAGTAGTTAGTAGGAATGCACACTTCATCAAATACTGCACCTGAAATCTTATGCATAGCTACAAAACATCCAACAGAATGACAACTAACAGGCAATAGCCTTTCAGAAATGAAACATAAAGATGGCCAAAAAATTTACTTACCCTTAATATCTTGAATCAAATGCTTAGAAAACATGGGCATCTGCTCCAAATGAGATTGTGCTTTTTTTTTAAAAAAAAACTAGTGACATCTTGAGATTGACCATTCCACAACCATACAGTAATTCTTGAAATTGATTATTTATTTACCAACAAAGAATGAAAGAATACAAAACAATCTGCTAGAAATGGTAGTAGCTGTGCACCAGTATGCCATTAAATACTAAAATCTTCGTCCATCGATAATCACAGAACACACAGCAATAAACCGAATTGTCAGATAACTAATTGGCACAATTGACAACCAAACCAGTAAGTACATATCAAAATGACATATTTCGTACTAGCATCGACCAAATCATCCCCAAATTTCCGAACCTCCTACCATCCCCAGCAAGAGCAACCAGAAAACCTACATTGCACTACCAATAACCGAGCATTTAAGCATATCAACCAACCAACAGAAACCTTAAGATCCAGCCTTCCTCACACTCACCAGATGCCCTTGCACTGCGCCACCACGGCGTCCCCCTTCCTCCGGTCCCACCACTGCACGCCGGCGCCCCCGGTGGCGAACTCCGCCGGCGACGCCCACCTCGCCGCCTCGTACCCCGACATCCCCTTCCCGTCCCACACGCTCCTTGCCACCACCCTCCCGTCGCCGCCACCCGCCACCACGTGCACCCTACCGTCCTCCCCAGCCGTCACCCACTCCTCCCCGCCCGCGCCGCCGCCGCAGTCGAGCCCGCGCACGGGCCCCACGTGGAACCCCACGCCGCTCGGAACGGCTATCGCTGAGTCGGCGTCGAAGGAGGAGGGGAGGAGGTGGAGGGAGCCGGAGGAGGTGGCGGCGGCGAGGACGGAGGGGGAGCAGCGGAGGGCGGTAGCGCGGGAGGGGAGCGGGAGGGAGGCGAGGGGCGAGGCGGGGTCGGGGAGGGGGAGGAGGTGGAGGTGGGAGGAGGAGGGGATGATGGGGTCGTGGACGGCGGCGGCGAGGAGGCGGCCGGAGGAGGTGGAGGAGGGGAGCCAGCGGACGAGGTCGATTGAGAATGGGTGAGGGTGGCGGCGCAAGGACGGGCCGTCCGCCATTGCTGGGGTTTGGAGGTTTGAGGGTTTGGGGTTTCAGGGGGTTTGGGACTTCGGACTGGAGAGGGAAGGAGCTAAGGAATCAAGGAAATTGGGGGGAAAAAAGCTTGAGAAGAGTTTGCTTTGAAGCGTATGCCAAATTTCCGTCGCTTTGATGGATTTTGGCCATGCGTTTAGTTTGCGGCATTTTCGGACGTATGCAAATTCAAATAATTACAATTAGTTTAAAATACATTGCAATGAAAATGCCACTTCAGAAAAATAGGAAATTTTCGCGCACGGAGATTCTTTTCTGACTATACAAAATCGCGTCTTAATAAAAAGTGCGTCTCTAGAAAATGGGGCGTCTCAGAGCAAACCCACCTCTAGAAAATGGGGCGTCCCAAAGAAGCCAGTTTTTGAGTGGTATTTTACTCATGGAAAATTTAAATATATATCTCTCTAAAATTCTTAGTATCCAGACATGCTATTTTAGAATTCCGTATTCAAAAATATTACTATAAAGTGTGAGTTTAACGAGATATGTCATCATGGAGAATATAAGGTCATAATGCCCATGTTTTCTTCCTCCATCTTCCTTCCTCATCCATGGTAGCCGACCCATCCATGACACTATTGGCCTGCCCCAGACAAGGCATGACCCATAACAGTAATGGCTGGGTTAGCACGACACGATACATTGCGTCGTGCTTGGGTCGCCGCCCTAGCCTATAACAAATAGTGCTGAGCCAAGCACGTCCCGTTAGGCATGGCACGGGCGGGTACGATAGCGCCCATTTAACCTTTTAGGCATGCACGTTTAGCCCGTTAGACATGATAGCACCCTGTTAGCCATGTCTGGCCCGTTAGACAAGGTAGGCATGACCTGTTAGCATGATTTTGGCCCGTTAGATATGATTACGATCAAAATTTTAAATTTTCTAGTTGTTTATAGCTGTTTAGGAGTTTAAAAATACAAAAATAAAAAATAAAAAAATAAAAAACTCAATTTTTTTTAATAAATAGGCAGTAGACCCCCTCATTCATCCACTATCCAAGCTCCACTCTCTTCCCTGAATTCTCGTGTGAAAATTTTGATGCACCTTGTGATAATTTGGCGGAACTCAAAATATTCTTGCATACTTCGGGAATGAAGCAGCTCTCCCTGCACATCCAACGGGAGAGTAGTCAATACTATCATCAGGCTCCATGAGTGCATTTGTGTCTGCAAACACCAGAGCAAAGAGATCCATACCCAGTACATCGGAGGTGTGGGTAGATTTCGATAAGATAATGAAGTGAGACAAAATTGGAGCTTAGGTAAGGTATGCTATTTTTAAAATTTATCATCATGAATTATTTGCAAAGTCTTCAGATTCCTCACTTACCACCGCCTTAGCTTTAAAGGCGGTGATCTTCTTCTTCTTGGAGGAGGATTGCTCCAAAAGCTCCTCCTTGTCCTTCTTGTATAACTCATTTGTGATGAGCTTGCCTAAGAGTTGTGTCAGTGTCATTCTTGCCAACTCCGGTAAGTTGAGGAAGAGTGTCACCAATATCTTGTATTTTTTCGGCAAAGCCCTAAACATTTTCCTTACAACATCAATATTGGAAAGGTTAGTACCAAGACCTTTGAGTTCATTCACAATGTTGTTGAGCCGTGTGTGCATCTCATTAATGTCCTCATGGGGCAACATTGTGAATGTCTCATTTTTGATCCGAAGCCTATGCAATTTGGCTTCTTTAACTATGGACGTCCCTTCATGAATTTTGGAAAGGGTTATCCAAATAGCGTGAGCCGTTTCTAGGTTGATCACCCTATTGAACTCGTCCGCGTTTAAAGCCCCAAATAAAGCATTCATGGCTTGGGCATCTAAATGAGCGTTACATCCGTCTTGTTCTGTGAGGTGCAATGGATCAAGAGGCATGATGTAGCACTCATTTACGATTTTTCAAATATTTGGACTCATGGCCTTAAGATAAAATAGACATTCTAATTTTCCAATATGCATAATTTGAGCCATCAAAGAACGGTGCCTTGCCTATCGCAAACCCCTCGCTAGCCATCCTTTCTCTCTAGACGGTTAAGTCTAATAATGAGAGACCAAGCTCTGATACCACTTGTAGGATCAAGGATACTGACTAGAGGGGGGTAAATAGGAGGTTTTTAAAATTTTCTTTTCTTCTAAATAATTTTCTACAATCTCAATCTAGGAAGAATGTAAAGCCCTTAAGCCTACACAATTCTAGTCAAGTAAGAAATAATACTAGCTCTATATCAAGCAAATGATCACAATAATACTAACAAATAAGAGCTAGAAGAAAATATGAGAGAGATGTACACAACCGATGTTTTACCGTGGTGTTCGAAAACTTGCCGTTTCCCCTAATCCATGTTGAGGTTAGCCCGAACAAATCGGACCGGCTCCACGAATTAAGCCAAAACACCTTGAGTCCACTAGAGGTACCTCTTTCCCGCTCCGGGTAGGTGAGCTCCAACCTTCACACGAACACCGGGTCTTCTCGCAAGCTCCTTTGAGATGATCACTGATCCAACTCCGCCCAATCGTCCAGGTGCACGGCAAGCACCAAGAGTAATAAATCAGGGGCTTCACTTGAATGCAAACAAGTGCCAAGGATCAAACTAATGAATGCAATGCACTTTTTGCTCAACCACCTCAAATGAATGCTCAAGAGAGAAAAAGGTGTGGAATGAATGCTCAAAGCTCAAAGATGTTCAATGGAGTCACTTGCTTCTGTCCTTGAGCAGTGGTATAGATATTTATACCCCTCACCAACCAAAACTAACCATTTGGAACAAATTCCAGAAAAATCAGGGCGAGTGGAACTACCATCGACCAAAGGTCGGTAATTTCGCTCCACCTCTAGCGTGGCAGAACGGCTATGTCAGAGGCTCTGCAGTAGCCGTTGGAAAGTCAGCGCGGTACTACCGTCGTTATAAAATGTGGTATTACCGCTTTGCGGTAGTTTTGGAAAGTCGGTGCGGTACTACCGCTTGGGCCGGAGCCCACTTTGGCGCTCTCTGGAAAAAAGGCTCCGCTCATCCTCCGGAGCTTCCAGGCTCCGGAAGTACCGCTCTATACTGCGGAACTACCGCTCCCAGTGATAGTTCTGGCATTGAAATCGCCGGTACTTCCGATCCCACGAAATCTCAGGTACACCCGGAGGGTGCTCTCTGGAAAAAAGGCTCCGCTCGAAATTCGGAGCTTCTGGTCGCCAGTAGTACCGATTTTGTCTGCGAAACTACCACTCTGTGGTAGTTCCGGCGTTGAAAACTGCGGTACTATCGCCTTTCTAGACAGAGCACATATTTGGCTTTTAAAATAGATAATTAATGAATGCATGATCCTAGTTTGATCCAAATGGCACATAAATTTTGCTATGAAGCTACTAGCCATGATCCCTCTTTATGGTACGATTATTTAACCTATAATCCGGTCTTCCACCTTTTCTCCTAAGACCGGTAAAAGTAAAAAGGGATCTTATTCTAAGTATACCTTTTTCTTGAACCATTTTTGGTCTTCATATTGATCCTTAGCTTTACCTTTTATCACTCATTGAAATATGTTAGTCCCATATTCACATAAATTCATTAATTACCAAAACCATTTTTAGGGGCCTAGATGCTTTCACCAGCCGGTTTGGGGGGAAACGCCGGCGGCGTGCTGCAGACCAACGAGCCCGAATCCCCTCTGCACTTCGAATTGCCAAGTGAGAGAGAAAGAGGGAGTGAGGGGGAGCCGTGGAGGAGTGGTCAACGGTGGCTAGCGGTGATGAAGGGCTGGCACACCCAAGCGCGCCGCGAGTCCAGCCGTGCCGCCTGGAGGACTGCCAGGAGAAGATAAGGCCGTTCGGCCGAACCGAAGTGAGGAGAGAGAGTATGGGTGGAGAAGGAAATGAAAAGGCCAGCTAGGTAAGAAAAAAAGAAGAGAGAAGAAAAGGAAGGAAAAAAGAACGAAAAGAAAAGAGGAGAAAAAGAAAAAAAAAGAAAAAGGTAGGGGTTTGGTACCCGCGCGATGGGTCCTTAACCTCGGGCATTTTATGCCAGAGTCAGGATATGTGCGTAGAGTTGTCGCTGCTCGCTTAAGCACTGTTTTCGTTATAATGTGTTAAGTCGTATTAATTGCTTGTTTAGGTGAAGGTCCTGAGTCGACGCCGTCCGCACGTCGCTTCACTTTGCTTGGTTAACAGGCAAGTGTATTGTAGAGCGATAGACCGTAGTGTTTATGAAACAAGAGATGTTTATATGATATGATGATGCTTATATGGAATTACAATGTTTACATGACATAATGTTGTTCATCTAATGATGACAATGGTAATGGAACGGGGTGAGCAGTGATGCCACCCTACCAATGATAATACTGATGAGAATGACGGTGACAATGACAATGACAATGGGTATATGCATCCACATCATGTGCACTCATGAAATGAGAACTGGGATCCGCCTGGGTGGATCCCACAAGTCCTACTTCGGTAGGCCTCCACGGGAGTGGAGAGATCCCTGTGCCGATATGGGCAGGTCCAAGATTTTGGGTGAACATCGACGAGTGTTCACTCGCAATACCAGTATATGCAATGAGATGAGCAAATGAGCATGTAGAGTAGTGTTGCATTGCACTACGGGTAAAACAATGTCGGAATATGTCAATGGAAGTATGAACATGATAATGCATGTGGAATATGTTATGGTTGGTAGATTGCTTACGTGATTCGACAATGTTTATCGTTCTATTATGTACTTGCTGAGTCTTTGGACTCACCTTTGCTTTGTTGTTGTTTTTTAGGTGACCGTTGAGGACGACATGCACGGGCGGGAGTAGCACATGAATAACTTCACGTACTCACAGCACTTCACATATCAGCTTTTGTTAGTATGTTTAACTCCACTAGTAAGCTAGAATAGTTATTTAAAAATGGTATGGTGTAAGTGGTCGTTGCTTTATGAATAAAGTAGAGTTTTTTTAAAATGATTAGCAGTTGTTCAAAAATAGTATTATTATGCAATGATGGTAGCACTCTAGGCCTGGAGGATGGCGGGGTGCTACAGATTCCACTATTGTTTTTATTCGAAGTGTATTATCTAACAACTCCTTTAATTGTACATTATATTCTTATGATTATAGGCCACTTGAATGCTAATAAAAATAAGATAGTGTTACGAGAGGCTATCTGTGCTATGAAAGCTAAATATTTGAAATATTGAAAAGATATTCTATATTTATGTGCATTTATATTTATTTTAGATCCTGAGTTAAACTTCAATGATTCACCAAAGTTCTTGGACTTCTGAGTCAGGTCGAAGGGATTTATTATTCTAACTATTTTTCATATGTTTGTACTAAATTGTTCTATGTTTATAAAAAAATATGAACTAAAATTAGCAAATGGACTTCAAAATTCATGAAATTTTTTGGAGAGGCACTTTAGATGAAGAGCTCAGATAAATTATTTCTAGGCTCTGATCTGATTTTAATAATTTTTAGAAATTCCTTTTTTTGCGAAAATTGCAAAAAATCATTTAAAAATACTGAAAATTCTAAAAAATCTAAAAAAGAGCATAAATGATGATTTTAAAAATAATTATATGAGTTTTAGGAAATTTGGGCTGTTACATTGTGCATGCATCCAAGGCCATCTCCGCACCATCATGTGGTAGCTAAAAAATCATGTAAAAGTTCAACAAATGTAGGAAAGAAAGCTGTGTGTATAATCGAGATTAGTCTGACAATGCAGAAGAACACCATCTGGATTTTTTATCTAGCTTGCCGGCTGAACTTCATTCATTCCTGTTGACTTCTCAAGAAGTTTCCTAGCATGTAAAAGTTCAGCAAATGTAGCATGTGCTGTCTATGTATTATCTCCAGGTGGAAAGAAATGTTGGTGGGCCTCGTGGGCTGGTAGCCACGAGGTGGATCGATGTTCTTGTACAGCCATAGGATCAATGATGGACGGTGCAGATTGATTCGAGGCACTTCTTTCACCCACCAAAACCCTAGCCCACCTTGGGCCGCACGCCACCCTCACCCTCATGTCTCCATTTCCGACCATGATCGCCTCCTCCAGCACACCGCGGCTAATCTAGCTTCAACACGAACTCTAGCCCACTCTACAGGCGTGGCGTCGAGGACTTGCACCCTTGGCTCATGGCGGCGACGGCCGGGGCATGCATGGGGGTAGGGGCGAATCCACGAGGTGGGGGAGGGGGAGGGTTGGGGCTTCGTCAGCCGGCATAAGTCTACTCTCCACCGGTGTTGGTACCCACCACCATCGGCCGACGCTTGGCAGCTGTTGTAGGGGTGTCCCCACCTAAACCCAGCCGGCCTGCTAAAGGATTGTAAAGCCCAAAATGGGATGTGTGTAATGACATAAGCACCCCTGTGAGGGATACATGAGTGTAAGTACATATTGTAAAAAATTCCCCATGTGAATATATATATAGCTGCCCTGGACATGGGGAAGGGGGCAAGCATTGTTCATCTATCATCTCCACTATCATGCTCTCACTTTACTGTTTGGTCTATAACCACAACAGTTGGCGTCGTCCGTGGGGACGACTGAGCAAGCTCTGAGATCTGAAGAAGGATGGCACCCAAGAAGGCTTCATCATCGGCAGCAAAGAAGAAGAGGAGTACAACGGAGGCGCTCATCAACGCCAGGGCTTCAGCATCAGCAGCTGGTGCGGATGGCAATGCCGACGCTACGACTGCCGACGTCGATGCTCGTGGCACAACGGTCGACCCCACCGCTGGCGTGGCGGTCGGCGCTGGCAGTACCGATCGGGTTGTCGAAAGCAGTGATGCCGATGCCCGCGCTGGCACGGCCACTGCCCCCGCACTCGGCATGGGAGCGACAAGTGGCTCCGGTGGCAACGTCGACATCGTCGGCTCATCATCGACTCTGGAGTCCACCGCATCGGCGCGCCAAGCAGCTCCGGAGCGCAAGCCGTGGTCGCCGCCAACCCGACAGTGCATGCCAGCGCTCATGCCGGCACAACCACGTTAACGGTCGAGAACGCCCTACTGACGGCCCTCGGCACGCTGCAACAGGAGCTGGCGGACCTCCGCGGAGCCGTGCGGGAGATACAAGAGGCTTGGAGCCAACAAATCCCACCGACGGTAGCGGTGGAGCCTACGCCAGAGCGGGCGGACAGCCGTGACGCCCCTACATCCAGTTGCGTCCCGCTTCAGCGCGTGCATCCGGAGTCCCCCCTCTCCACAGGCTTGCAGCAATCGGCGTGGCCGGAAGACTTCAAGTTCCCCACCACCATCGAGCCGTACAAAGGCGACACGGACCCCCGGGAGCTCGTGCGCGTGTACGAGACCGCTATCAAAGCAGCAGGCGGGGACGACTCCACCATAGAGCCGAACTCCATCTATGCATCGGAGCAGATTCGTGACTGCCTCTACAAGAACTTCTAAGGAAACTACATTGAGCGCATCGATGCGGATCAGCTCTTCACCGTCAAGTAGGAGCCCTTGGAAAATGTTGGACTGAAATGGCGACAGACGGGGGGTGAATGTTGACTCTTGAAAACAACCCCTCCAAGTATCACTTAAAAACTCTTCTCCTATAGCAACAATGCTATGAAGAAAAGGCTCACAGGATACTAAAATCTCAGAGAAAGGAGACAAGACAAAAGAACTAGAAGGATACACCAAAAAATATCCATGAAACAGAGAAACTACTGCAGAAAAATCCCCTGGCCGGTCTGACCACAATGGAGTGGGCGGTCAGACCGCCCAGAGAAATCCCGCAGACCAGACTACCCGAAGAATCAAGAATTTTGCAAGCGTGTCTCTTAAAGCTCACCTCAAAACCGTCATCGGTAAGCTGAGAGACTGAAAGCAAATTATACTGCAGCTTACTAACCAAGGCAACATCTTTCAAAATGAAAGAATCATTAACACGCACTGTACCTTTGGCGATGACGCGCCCAGAAGAAGCATCTCCAAAGGTGATCATCTCATCACCTGGAGCACGGGCAAGGGAAGAAAACCAACGGGAGTCTCCGGTCATGTGTCGTGAACACCCGGAGTCTACGAGCCAAACTTTTCCCTTCCTTGCCCGGCGAACCTCGTCGGAGTCGGAGTACAGCTCGCTGTCGCTCAGTTCACCCTCAAGGGCCATGAAGCACATGTCGGAGAAGTCATCGCCGCCCTTGGGATCTTGCTCGTTTGTTCCATTGTCGTCGCTCCACCCCTCCACCTCGCTGAGATCGAGGTCGTCGAAGGCGGTGAGGACGCGATGGAAGAGCTTCTTGGCTTTGCCAAGGTCACGGAACTTCTTCTTGCCTTGTGCGTGAGCTGAGGGCTTCTTGTTGCGGTTCTTGTCGATGTAGTCGTTCTTGCCTGAACCGCTGTAGTCACCTTTCCCTTCCCCAGCTTGGGGTAGTTCGCTCGAATGTGGTTGGGGCCACCACACTCGAAGCAGATCACGGGTCCTCCTCTCTTTCCGTCCCTCCTCCTCTTGTAAGCATGGGAGAATCTCTGAGCTAGGAGGGCTAACTGCTCATCCTCAAGCTGCTTTAACTGATCATCAGTTATGTCACAGAGAGCAGCAAGGGAGAATCCACACAACGAATCAGAAGAAAGACTAGAACCCGAACTGGGATCGGTGACTAGGGCCATCGACTGTGACTTCGACTTGCGAGAGACAATGTCAATCTCGTGAGTCTTGAAGCGCGAGTACAGCGCATCAAGAGTCAAAATCGAGAGGTTCGTGGTGGCCTTGATGGTAGTCACCTTCATCTCCCAAACACGAAGGTCGAGTGCGGCGAGCATCTGTCGAGCGTTATCCGAGTCGGGGTATGTGAGATCGATTGCTCGGAGGTTGCTCAGAATCTTGTGAAAACGCGCAAAACACTCATCGAGGGACTCGCCAGCGAGCATTTCAAACTTGTTGTAATCTCGCTTGAACTGGTCCTGTCGCACTGTCTTTATTTGGGTGGTGCCCTCATGGTAAGCATCGAGGGTCTCCCAAATATCGAAGGCGGACGAAAGATGACATATGCGGTCAAACTCGCTACGACTCAGGCCCTGGATTATGATGTTCCTTGCCTTAGCGTTTGCCTCAACATCAGCCATATTCCCAGCGTTGATGTTCTCATCGGCAGGAACAACAAACCAAACCTTGACCTTACGCCAGATGGCGTACCCCTGAGCCTGGATGTATGTCTCCATTCGGCTCTTCCAGAAGGGGTAATCGATGCCATCAAAGACGGGAGGCTTGGTCGAGTACTTGTCCGTCGCCATGACTCTAGAGACCGGTTAAGATCTATTGAGAAGAGCTAACCGGCTCTGATACCAATTGTTGGACCGAAATGGCGATAGAGGGGGGTGAATGTCGACTCTTGAAAGCAACCCCTCCAAGTATCACTTAAAAACTCTTCTCATATAGCAACAATGCTATGAAGAAAAGGCTCACTAGATACTAAAATCTCAGAGAAAGGAGACAAGACAAAAGAACTAGAAGGATACACCAATAAATATCCATGAAACAGAGAAACTACTGCAAAAAAAAATCCCCTGGCCGGTCTGACCGCAATGGGGTGGGCGGTCAGACCGCCCAGAGACCGCCGATTAGACCGGTTGGACAGGGCCGGTCAGACCGCCTCAATGCGGCCGGTCAGACCGCTTCAATGCGGCCGGTCAGACCGCCTTTGAGGCAGCGGTCAGACCGCTCCCCTGTCCCCAGCAGCTCGAGAGCAACCTGAAAATTCTGAAACTCGGGCAAAAACTCCAGACCTTCAAAACCTGAGAAAATAGAGGATTACTTCCAACCTTTTCAACCCAGGGCAACTCAACAATAAACTAAATAGCAAGGAAGTCTTGGGAAACAAAAGAAGTCATCTCAAAACCAAGAATCTCAGATTTTCACCAAGAACTGAAAACTACAGAGTGTTGCACAAAAGCACAAATTCCCACCTCATCTCTAGTCCTTTGACCATGAAACACAGAGGTTAGCTAGGGAATAGCCTTGTGACTCTGGAACTCAAATTTGAGCAAATTCTCTCAAGGGAAGTCAAAAGTCACCTCAAACCCTAGAAAAGCCAAGAACCTGAAAAGCAACAGAGGCAACACCAAAATCCAAAATACTCAATGATCTTAAGTCCTTTGCTCATGAGAGTTTGCAGACAAGTTAGCAATAGCTAAAGGACTTCCCAGACCAGAAATCAAGCCATCTCCTTAAGGGGATCAAAAACTACCTCAAACCCTAGAAATGAGAACCAAGAACAGAGAAACCCCAAAAGAGAAATATGAGATTAAATGCGTTTTGCTCTAGGGAAAACTGATCAAATGATCTTGAGGCAACATCCCAACCTAGAGCAACCCATTTTTGGCCTTCTCAGTAAGAAACAACTCAAAACTCAAAAAGTCACGAAATCAACAGAAAGGATGAACGAAGAACACATGGCCAGTACGAGAGAGAACTTCTGAGATTTCATTAGAACTACGTCCCCATACGCATGGACATTAGAACAAGGAAGATTACATACTCATCACTCCAGTCTCTCCCTCTCCCAAATCAAGAAACCTTCACTACATGCTTGGAGGAAGGGAGCCACTCAAGAACACATCGAGGGAAGGACAGAACAGCACTCTGCCTGCTCCACCTACTCTCAACAACTAAAGCCTAAAGCCAAAACCACCTCTCAAAGGCTCTTTTGACTAAAGCAAACCCTAACACTCTCCCAAAGCCATGGGATACATGCAGCCACTCACTCCTATTTATAGCCCTTGGCTAACGGGTCTCCAGCCCGTTACGCCCGCTAAATCCAACGGAACCCGCTCCCGCTTGTGCAGCCTCGTGAAATTTCCAATTCGCCCCTCCTGCACCTTCCGGGAAGCTTCTGCGTCTCTTGTCGTCCAAGCCTCGCAAGCACCTCGAGTCTCCGCCGCCTTCGACACATCTCGACCGTTCTGACCTCGACACCGCCCGTGTCTAGTCCGGTCACCTCGTGTCTCACCACGACTCCGCCTCGACGTCCTGCAGCCAACACAGACAAGAAACACATCAAATAGCACCGCTCGATAAATTAAAGCATAAATAGCATCAGTAAGTCATACTTACGCATAATAAAGTCCAAACCTGTCGAAACAGCAGAATATGCAACCTAAGCACCTTGACCAGGTTTGACCAAGTCCGACCGAGCCCGATTGCTCCATGCAACGTCAAGGTCTGAACCAACCAAATCAAACTCGACTCTCCTAAACCGATGTCAATTACTCATCACACACATGGGGTCTCAACCACATGGTCTCTCAATCTCCCCCTTGATGAGTATATTGACAAACCCAAAAAAAGCGTGAAGTTGAGTTTGAAAAAGAAGTCAAACATGGTCCGAAGGAAGAAGCAAAAGAGCCTCATGACCATGTCGACAAAGGAGCACTAGAGCTACACAAGAAAGAGCAAATTTTTCTTCAAAGCTCTAGAAAGCTTTCTATTGTAGGGGTGGCCCCCACCTAATCCCAGCAGGCCTGGTAGAAGATTGTAAGGCCCAGAATAGGCCATGTATAATGACATAAATACCCCTGAGGGGATACTCAGATGTAAGGGTATAATTGTAAAAGCACTCCCCATGTATATATATATGGAATACAGGCCATGGGGAGGAGGAGAGGCCATTACTCATCTCTCTCACTCTCCACTACCATCTCTCTCTCTGTTTGGTCTGTAACCACAACAGTTGGCGCCGTCCGTGGGGAGGACAGGAGTAAGCTTGAAGTTCGAAGGAGGATGGCACCGGAAAAGGCTTCGTCGACGGCGGCAAAGGGAAAGAAGACGGCGGGGGCAGAGCGTCGCGTGAGCTCCAGGGCTTCGGCGTCGGCTGTCGCGGGCACGGATGACGACGTGGGCGCGGGTGTCTAGGACGTCGGCGCTCGCGCTGCGACGACCGGCCCCGCCATCGGCGCCGCGACGACCGACCCTGCCATCGGCGCCGCGACGACCGACCCCGCCATCGGCACCGCGACGGCGACCCGCTCGCCGGACGCATCGGCGGCCCCACCTGCGCCGGCAGTAGAAGGCACGCTACTGGCGGCCCTTAAAGCGTTCCAGCAGGAGCTAGGGGATCTTCGCGGGGCTGTCCGAGACATATAAGAGGCTCGGAGCCAGCCGGCCGCACCGGTGGTCGCGCCGGAGCCCATGCTGGAAAGGGCGGACAGCCGCGACGCCCCCACATCCAGCCGTGTCCCGCTGCGGCGCGTCGATCCAGAGTCCCCGCTTTCAACAGGACTACAGCAGGCGGCGTGGCCCGAAGACTTCAAATTCCCCAGTGTCATCGAGCCCTACAAAGGCGACACGGACCCCCGCGAGTTCGTGCGCGTGTACGAAACCGCAATCGAGGCCGCGGGCGGAGATGACACCACAAAGGCGAAGGGGCTCCCCCTCGCGTTGCAGGGAGTGGCGCTCTCCTGGTTTTTTACCATAGAGCCGAACTCCATCTATGCATGGGAGTAGCTCCGCCATCGCCTTCACAACAACTTCCAAGGAAACTACGTCGAGCGAGCCGATGCGGGCCAGCTCTTCGCCGTGAGGCAGAAGCCCTCGAAAAAGCTCCGGGACTACTTCAAACATTTCGCGAAGATACGCTGCCAGATCAAGGATGTTAATGAGACAACCGTCATTAACACGGCCATACAGGGCCTTCGTCCGGGCCCCTTGGCCGAATACAACGCACGGAAGCCTATCAAGACAGTCGCCGAGCTCTTCGACAAGATGGAGGGGTATGCGCGGGCTGAGGAAGATGCGCGGAGACGCAACGCTTCCACCCTCGATCTTGCTCAAGCGACGCGCTCGACATACGACGAAGGGGTGGGCGACAACTCCCCGAAGCAGGCCCGCGGCCGACAGCCCTGGGAGAACCCCCCTGGGAGCAACAGCACCAGGGAGCAGGAAGGCTCCCCAAGGAGCAGACGCAAGCCCCGGCGTCACCAGCGCAGACCACAAAAGGCCCGCCATACCTTCGTCGTCGAGAAGGCCCTTCAGGGACGCGAAGGCGAACTCGGCCGCGATGAGCCACCTCGAGCGGAGCAAGAGCAACTAGATTACGGCAAATGGTGCGAGGTGCACAGTTATGGTAATCACTGTACGAAGATGTGCACCGCGGTCGTGGAGTTGCGACGGGCGATGGCCGCATCTCGGGACTCGCCCCTTCGGCTCCCCGCTGAAGTCCAGGAGCGGCATTCGAGGGGCAGCCCCTCGCAAGCTTCAGTCAGGGGAGACGCACGGTGCCGCGCCGTCAACGTCATCACCGGAGGTTCCTTATCAGGGGCCCCCTTGGAGCAGCCGCAATCGTGGCTGCCGCCCTGCAACATCACCTTCACCGTGAATGACGCTAAGGGTGTGGAGTTCCCTCATCAAGACCCTTTGGTCATCCGGGCCCACATCGCGGGTTGCAACGTCAGGCGCATCCTTGTCGATAGGGGGAGCTCTGCGAACATCCTGTTCATAGGGGCCCTTGATCGTATGGGAACCCACCGAAGTCGTCTGGAGCAGGCAGGAGCTCCGCTTCAGGGCATCGGAGGTCAACTGCTGCAGGCTATAGGGCAAGTGTCCTTCCCCGTTACGCTCCACCAGGAGAGTAACATCCGGACCCAGCATGTCGTCTTCGACGTTGTGGACATCGCACACCCCTACAACGTCATATTGGGGCGCCCCGCCATCAGCTCCTTCGAGGCTGTCCCACACCACGCCTTCTTATGTATGAAGCTCCCGGGCCCGGAGGGTGTCATCACCGTGTTCGGTGACCAAGACCTTGCCAGGCGCATCGAAGTCGGCAGCCAGGATCTGCATCGCCTGGTGCACGCCCTACCGGACATGCTTGGCGACGTGCCCTCCGCCCCGGGATGGACGCCTAAGCCTCGGCCCGAAGGCGGAGTCAAAAGGGTGCCGCTCCAGGCGGAGGGGCAGTTTGTGTCTATTGGTGAGGGGCTCCCCCCGGAGGTCGAGCAAGATTTACTCAAAGTGCTTCGAAACAACACCGACATCTTTGCATGGTCACCGGAGGATATCAAGGGCGTAGACCGCACAGTAATCGAGCACCGCTTGGCGGTCCGCCCCGACGCCAAGCCGGTTAAGCAAAAGCTTCGCCGCATGTCCATGGATCGGTAGCAGGCGGCCAAGGTGGAGGTGGCAAAGCTCCTTTGGGCTGGCGTCATCCGCGAGGTCCACCACCCAGAGTGGCTCGCCAACCCAGTATTGGTCAAGAAGGCTAGTGGGGCCTGGCGTATGTGCATCGACTTTACGGCACTCAACAAGGCGTGCCCCAAGGACAATTACCCTTTGCTGCGCATCGATCAGTTGGTCGACGCTTCCGCGGGGTGCGAGCTAATGAGTTTCTTAGATGCCTACTCCGGCTACCATCAGATATACATGGCGGAAGACGACGAGAGCAAGACTAGCTTCATCACACCAATCGACACCTTCTGCTTCATCAGGATGCCCTTTGGGTTGAAGAATGCAGGCGCTACCTTTACCCGCCTCGTCGCCATTGCCCTGGCCGCCCAGCTCGGAAGGAATGTCAAGGCCTACGTCGATGACGTGGTAGTCAAAACCCGGCAGCTCGCTTTGCATGGCCAGGACCTCCAAGAGACCTTTGACAACCTCAGGAAAGCCGGCATCAAGCTCAACCCTGACAAGTGCGTCTTCGGCGTGCAGGCGGGCAAACTTCTGGGCTTCCTCGTGTCCGGGCGGGGCATCCAGGCGAACCCCGATAAGGTCGACGCTATCTTGGGTATGGAGCCGCCCAAGACGATGAGGGAAGTCCAGAGGCTGGCGGGCCGCATGGTAGCCTTGAGCCGCTTCCTATCCAAGGCGGCGGAGCGAGGTTTGCCATTTTTTAAGACACTCCGCGGGTGCGACGGATTTCGTTGGGATGGCGATTGTGTGGAGGCCTTCAACGAGCTCGAAAAACACCTGGCGAGTCTTCCCACTCTGGTCGCCCCAGCACCAGAGGCTCCCCTCTTGCTCTATCTAGCCGCGTCAGCTACAGCGGTTAGTGCCGTCCTCGTCCTAGAGGAAGGCGCCGTACAACGGCCTGTATACTTCGTCTCCGAGGCCCTCCAAGGCACCAAGACGAGATATACAGAGCTTGAAAAGCTTGCTTACGCGTTGGTCATGGCCTCCAGGAAGCTCCGGCATTATTTTTTGGCCCATCCAATCACAGTGCCGTCCTCATTCCCACTGGCGGAGATGCTGCACAACAAGGAATCCACAGGGCGCATCGGCAAGTGGGCTGCCGAGCTCGCCCCGTTCTCCCTGACATACGCCTCAAGGACGGCAATCAAGTCTCAAGTTCTCGCCGACTTCCTTGCGGAGTGGACTCCGCCTGCTTAGCCTGCTCAGAAGCACGACGACCCGGTCTGGACTCTCACCATAGATGGGGCCTACAGCGTCGCGGGCGCGGGTGTAGGCGTAGTCATTATCACACCTGAGGGGCAGCGCTTATTGTACTCGGCGCGCCTCGCGTTTCCGGCCACCAACAACACGGCTGAGTATGAAGTGCTACTCTTCGGCCTGACCAAACTTAAGGCAATTGGTGCGCGGTGAGTGCTCGTTCGCATGGATTCGCGTTTGGTGGCCGGCCACGTAGACAAGTCATATCAAGCCAAGGATCCTGAGCTGGCTAAATACCTCGCCGCTGTGAGAGCAAGGGAAAGGCATTTCTTGGGTGTCACGGTCAAGGCCATCCCTCGCGCGGAAAATGAGCAGGTCGACGCTCTCGCGAAGGCGGCCAGCCAGCAGCTGCCACCTCCTGACGCGGCCCTCCTTCACCATGTCGTCCAGCATGGCGACTGGCGAGAGCCCATCTTCAATTTCCTGCAGGGCATCGCTGAGCCAGAGGACCACGCCGAGCTCCGGCGCCTGCAACACCGTGCCAGATCCTTCCAGGTGTTTGAAGGGACGCTCTACAAGCAGGGAGTCTGTGCACCGCTTCTGCGCTGCCTCTCCCGCGAAGACGGGAAGCAGCTCCTCACGGATATCCACGACGGGGCTTGCGGGTCTCACCTCGCGCCGAGGTCGTTGGTCGGCAAAGCGTTCAGGCAGGGCTTTTACTGGCCGACTGCCATCACTGACGCCCAGGACCTCGTGCGTCGGTGCCAGGGGTGCCAGTGGATGGGGCGCATCATTCGCAGGCCCCCGACGAACCTCAACCCTATTCCCCCGGTGTGGCCGTTGGCACGCTGGGGTGTCGACATAGTGGGACCGCTCCCCCGAGCCCCAGGGGACCTGCGGTTCATGGTGGTCGCGCTGGAATACTTTTCCAGATGGCCGGAGGCGGTAGCCCTAGCCAAGATAACCTCGGCGGCCATGCAGCGCTTCCTCTGGCAGAACATCATATGTCGCTTCGGCGTGCCCAGGGAACTCACCGTCGATAACGGGCTGTAGTTTGATGCCGCCCCGTTCAAGGAATTCTGTGGAGACATGGGCATCACGGTTCGGTTCGCCTCGGTTGGGCACCCCCAGTCCAATGGAGCGGTCGAAAGGGCGAACAGTGCCATCTCTATCGCCATCAAAAAATGCCTAGTCGGGTTGCCGAAGGGCAGGTGGTCGAGCAAGCTTCACAGCGTCCTCTGGTCCTTTCGCACAACGGTAACACGCCCGACGGGGTTCACGCCCTTCAAGCTTCTTTTTGGGGATGAGGCGGTGACGCCTGAAGAAATCAAGGCTGGATCGCGACGGGTCCTCGTCCAAGCGCCCGACGAAGAGCGTCGCGTGTCCTTGGACCTCCTCGACGGGGTGCAAGCGAGCGCAGCCCAACATGTCGACAAGTATGCACGACAGACAGTGCGTACTCGAGACCGGTCCGTATATCCGCGAAGGTTCCAGGCCGGGGATCTTGTCCTCAGAATGGCACTCCAAGCGGAGACCGTTGGCAAGCTGGAGTCCAAGTGGGAAGGTCCGTACATTGTGGCTGAAGCACTCCAGAAGGGAGCGTACCGCCTCGCCACACTCGAGGGACAAACTCTCCGACACACATGGAACGCGGACAAATTGCGGCGATATTACGCCTGAAGCAGGATGCAAATTATAATGGCATCGGCCCCCCTTGTACGATGCTTGCCCGCGCAAATGGGAGTTCAATAAAGCTCGTTGCTTTCCACAAATAACATTGTCCGGCCGCAATGTGTCAGGGATCACCCCCGCGCGCAGGTACACCAGTCTACGGACTTTAACTAAAGTTGTAGCGTCAAGGTCTGCCTCCGCACGCGAGAGTCTACGGACTTTAAATAAAGTCGTAGCATCGAGGTCCGCCTCCGCACGCACCAGTCTACGGACTTTAAATAAAGTCGTAGCGTCGAGGTCCGCCTCCGCACGCGAGAGTCTACGGACTTTAAATAAAGTTGTAGCGTCGAGGTCCGCCTCCGCACGCACCAGTCTACGGACTTAAATAAAGTCGTAGCGTCGAGGTCCGCCTCCGCATGCACTAGTCTACGGACTTTAAATAAAGTCATAGCGTCGAGGTCCGCCTCCGCACGCACCGGTCTACGGACTCTAAATAAGACGTAGCGTCGAGGTCCGCCTTCGCACGCGAGAGTCCGCGGACTATAAATGAAGTCGTAGCGTCGAGGTCCGCCTCCGCACGCACCAGTCTACGGACTCTAAATAAGACGTAGCGTCGAGGTCCGCCTCCGCACGCGAGAGTCCACGAACTATAAATGAAGTCGTAGCGTCGAGGTCCGCCTCCGCACGCACCAGTCTACGGACTTTAAATAAAGTCGTAGCGTCGATGTCCGCCTCCGCACGCACAAGTCTACGGACTTTAAATAAAGTCGTAGCGTCGAGGTCCGCCTCCACACGCACCAGTCTACGGACTCTAAATAAGACGTAGCGTCGAGGTCCGCCTCCGCACGCGAGAGTCCGCGGACTATAAATGAAGTTGTAGCGTCGAGGTCCACCTCTGCACGCACCAGTCTACAGACTCTAAATAAGACGTAGCATCGAGGTCCGCCTCCGCACGCGAGAGTCCACGGACTATAAATGAAGTCGTAGCGTCGAGGTCCACCTCCGCACGCACCAGTCTACAGACTTTAAATAAATTCGTAGCGTCGAGGTCCGCCTCCGCACGCACCAGTCTACAGACTTTAAATAAAGTCGTAGCATCGAGGCCCGCCTCCGCACGCACCAGTCTACGGACTTTAAATAAAGTCGTAGCATCGAGGTCCGCCTCCGCACGCACCAGTCTACGAACTTTAAACAAAGTCGTAGCGTCGAGGTCCGCCTCCGCACGCGAGAGTCCGCGGACTATAAATCAAGTCGTAGCGTTGAGGACCGCCTCCGCACGCGCCAGTCTACGGACTCTAAACAAGACGTAGCGTCGAGGTTCGCCTCCGTACGCGACAGTCTACGAACTATAAATAAGGCGTCGTCGGCCCAAAACACAGCTTACAATAGTAAGAATAAATGTGCATCGTCCCATTGCAAAAATATGAGGTCAAATGATTACAGGTATGGACGCGCAAGTGAGAGCCCCCCTCCCTCCGCCTAATCTGATAAGCACCTCAGCCTTCGCGCGGTGCCGAGGGGCCCGTGCCGCTGCCATCGCCTCGGGAAACTCCTTCGAGCCAACGGAGGAAGTCCCCTCCCCTGCGCAGCGTTTGCTGTACTGCAACCCTCGCCGCATCCTCCCCGACACGACCCTAGATGCGCCGGTGGAAGTTCCGGAGGCCAGGATCGATGGAGCGAATAGCATCCGGCAGTGCCTCCGGCCGGCCAGGAAGATCCAGGTGAGGGTTCGCCAGCTCCTGCATGTGCCTACACCCACGGGTGTGCAGCATGCCGAGGGCAAGGGACGCGCCAAGATAGCCGCAGTGCTCCCCGAAAGTCTTGGCGCTGCGGAGCGCGACGCCCGCCACCTCCTCGATCAGCCCAAGCGTCTCCATCAGGTCCTCCGGCCCGTGAGTGGCGTCGGGCACGTCAACGCACAGATCGCGGAGGGCCCGGTTCAGAGACTCCATTGCCCCCCAGGCCGACGTGGACGCATCGTCCAAGGCGCGGGTTTTCCCTGCAAGAGCCTCGGCCAGCTGGGTCTTCTCCTCCTCCAAGGCGGCAATCTGCCGCAGGAAGGAGGCACGTTCCTCTGCCGCGGCGCGCTTGACTTCCTTGGCCTCGACTTGTATGGATGATAAGGCACCCTCCAGCGCACGGAGCTCTTCGTCCTTTGTCGCGTGAGCGTCATCCGCTTCACGAAGGCTGGCTTCTAGGGCCCTCCGCTCCCGGATACGGGCCTCGTCTAGCGCGTCGCTAATGACAAGCGTCTGAAAACAGCACTGAAAGTCACCAGGTGCCCGGTAGCACCATACAAAACGCGTGGCACACGTACTCACCCTTATTTCCGAGGCCCACAGCGCCAGCGCTAGGTGGTCTCCCTCGCACGACGATAGCATCCGCCGGTCAAGGCTGCCGCTGGCGCGTTCTGCGGCCATGGTGAGAGCACGGAGTATCTCCAGACGCGGGAGGTAGTCGGACAAGACGGGTTCTGGCCCCACCACGTCGAGGGCTACGGAGGCTTCGGCCGCTTCGACAGCGTCAGATGCCGACGCGACACCCTGCACGAGGTTTTGGACTTCGCGCACACCCCCGTTGCTCGATCCTTCACCACGCCCGGGAGACCTCGTCTCGCCTGATGCCGACGGAATGAGCGAGCAGATCGGAGAGAGTTTCGCGAAGTCGAGCGGAGAGAAGGAGCCACGCTTACCTTCTGCACCCCTCACCGCAATAGGAGGTGGTGTCTGTTCGGCCACCGACCGGGGCGTCAGCGCCTCGGTGGTCGGGTGGGAGGCCCCCTCGGCAGCATCGGGCGCCACGATTCCAAGCATGGGGCCCGCAACGTTGTAGCGACCTTTCGGAGGCGGGGGAGACTGCATCCGAGGACGTTTCGGCTGAGGAGCCGAGGGCGATTCCTCCGTGACGTTAGCGGCCGCAGCTCCTACCACACCTTCGGTCTCCGCCGCGCCGGACATGTCCCTGGCAGCAGCAGCATCATCGGCCGCGGCCCTCTCGCTAGGTGTAACTTTCCTTTCCAGGCTGGCGGGCTCCGGCCTAGTAAAGGCCGTGCCCGTACGCTCAGCAGCATCCGCGGATGATGCGGCAGGAGGAATCGAGGCGGCGCGCCCCGCTGAACTAGCCTGGCCGGGCGCGTCATCAGTCGAGCGTCCTGCCCCAGCAGCGCCAGCTGCCGAGGTGGCTAGCAGGCTGGGTACGGCAGCCTCGGAGCGAGCCCGGCGCCGCGAAGACGAGGCGTCTACACGGCCGCCACCACCATGATGGCCCGGAGTCCCCGCAGGAGTCTCTGCTAGTATTGGGCGTTCCGGCAAAGCAATACCCAAAACCTCACATGTGTGGTTCACCCGCCCTTGCTTCGCCGTTTGGGTCGCGGCCTCGCGTAGCTTGTGCTCCTCGAGTGTGTATGGGCCGAGGAACGCCTCAGCCGCGCGCTCCGCATCTTCTAGCCGGGCCACTGCACAAAAGACAGTGGGGCGGTCACGTGAGAGCAAGTGCGGATGCGTCAAGAAGTGCCTACTGCACGCTAAACAACTTACAAGGAGCGGAGGGCGGAAGCAGGCAAGACACTGACGGGCGCACCCCGTCTTCTCAGTCGTCGCCCCGTCGCCCGTACCTCCACCGGGCGGAGAGTGGCGCCACCCCGTACATTGTAAATTCTTCCGCCAAGTCACACATACTCAGCCGGCGTGCAACGCCGGCAAGCCTCCATAGCCTCCGGGCGTCATCGGCCTCCGGTTGCACACTTGGCGAGCTGTTGAACGAGATCGGCCCACCTCGGCATAGCAAGCCACTCGTGCTCGTCATGACGTAATAAAACCACCGCTGCGTCCAGCCGGATTCCCACCTCTCCAGATTGGCCGGCGTAGGGAACAATGTCGTACAGGACGCTCGTAGCACGAAATCCACGCAACCAAAGTTGGATACAGCCCCCTCAACCTTCTTGGGTCGACAGCGCGCGTCGTGCAGGATGGCGAACAGGATCGCGCTAGGACGCCGGCCTTCCGTTCGTGTAGCCCATGTGAAGACAGCTAGGCGGATTATGGCGTTGGGCGTCAGCTGCGCTAGCTCCAACCCGTAGGTCCGAAGAACTTTACCCACAAACGTCGTTGAGGGCATTCGAAGGCCGGCGTCGAAGAACGCGATGAAGACGATTGCCTCCATTTCCTGGGGCTTCGGCTCCATCTCTTCACGCCGGGTAGGCGAGCCCATCGCGCTCCTCGACCTTCCCTTCCTGTACAAGCCGCTGCAGCATCTCTTCAGTCGCGCGGCTCCGCCCCAGCACACGGGAGCAGCGCCCCCCCGAGTGTTCCATGGCGTCCCACCACTTGTCGCCATGCGAACGCCCCCGCAGTACCAGCTCGTAATCTTCGGAAGGGAAGGACAACTCTTCCCGGCTAGACGGGGAGCCACCGCCAGGCTGGCGGGAGGCACCATCAGTACCGGCCATTGTTCTCAAGATTAGGGCAGAAGGGCTATCAACGCGAAATAAGCGGAGCTAGGCGACAGGCGAAATAGAGTGCCCCCACCACAGCCATGGCGCTTTATAAAGCCCGTTCGCCCCCTCTGCGACCAGAAGCGCAGCCAGATTAAAAACTCCCAGCGGTTCGACTACCCACGACTGGAAAGAACCACCGGCATCTGGAGGAGCGTGCCTAGTAGGTGGCCAAGCAGCGCACAATGCCAGCGCGGGACCGACACGCGTCCCGCCTGCCTAGAGAAGAGGTGAACGGCCGCCCTCACGCAACCGCTCACATCCCACGATGCACCAGGCATAAACCGCCGCGTACCCCACCCACGGAGGGCAGACCGCGAGACGCGACAGCCTTCCCTCTGACAGGCTAGGCGTCGGCACGATTCCAGCCACCATTAAAAGCGCACTACCCAACTGCGGGGCACAATCGCCCCGAAGTGCAGCGACATCAGCGGCGCAAGGCCCATTCTCACTACAGCATCAGCCGCGACCCCGACTCGGTCCCCAATACCGACCTCGGAGCCAAGTCTGACCTGGGCAGAGCGCGCGCGTCTACTCCGGCTAGGCGCTAGCTAGGCTGCCACCCGTTCGAAGGGTAGGGGACGGAGCGCGCGCGTCTACTTCGGCTAGGCGCCAGCTCCGCTGCCACCCGTTCGAAGGGTAGGGGACAGAGCGCGCGCGTCTACTTCGGCTAGGCGCCAGCTCCGCTGCCACCCGTTCGAAGGGTAGGGGACGGAGCGCGCGCGTCTACTTCGGCTAGGCGCCAGCTCCGCTGCCACCCCTTCGAAGGGTAAAGGACGGAGCGCGCGTGTCTACTTCGGCTAGGCGCCAGCTCCACTGCCACCCGTTCGAAGGATAGGGGACGGAGCGCGCGCGTCTACTTCGGCTAGGCGCCAGCTCCGCTGCCACCCGTTCGAAGGGTAGGGGACGGAGCGCGCGCGTCTACTTCGGCTAGGCGCCAGCGCTGCTGCCACCCGTTCGAAGGGTAGGGGACGGAGCGCGCACGTCTACTTCGGCTAGGCGCCAGCCCCGCTGCCACCCGTTCGAAGGGTAGGGGATGGAGCGCGCGTGTCTACTTCGGCTCCGCTGCCACCCGTTCGAAGGGTAGGGGACGGAGCGCGCGCGTCTACTTCGGCTAGGCGCCAGCTCCGCTGCCACCCATTCGAAGGGTAGGGGACAGAGCGCGCGCGTCTACTTCGGCTAGGCGCCAGCTCCCCTGCCACCCATTCGAAGGGTAGGGGACGGAGCGCGCGCGTCTACTTCGGCTAGGCGCCAGCTCCGCTGCCACCCGTTCGAAGGGTAGGGGACGGAGCGCGCGCGTCTACTTCGGCTAGGCGCCAGCGCTGCTGCCACCCGTTCGAAGGGTAGGGGACGGAGCGCGTACGACTACTTCGGCTAGGCGCCAGCCCCGCTGCCACCCGTTCGAAGGGTAGAGGACGGAGCGCGCGCGTCTACTTCGGCTAGGCACCAGCTCCGCTGCCACCCGTTCGAATGGTAGGGGACGGAGCGCGCGCATCTACTTCGGCTAGGCGCCAGCTCCGCTGCCCCCCGTTCGAAGGGTGGGGGACGGAGCGCGTGCGTCTACTTCGGTCGCAATCCGGCCATCGGTTTCGGCTACGGCCTCAGCCCTGGGACACACTGCACATCGAAGCTCCACAAGTTCGAAGAGATTCACTGGCCGCAGGGACGGAGGGGGCCAAAGGACTCGGCAACATGGCTTCAGCCCTGTGAAGCCCTTTACCATGAGAGGCTCCTGTTGTAGGGGTGGCCCCCACCTAATCCCAGCAGGCCTGGTAGAAGATTGTAAGGCCCAGAATAGGCCATGTATAATGGCATAAATACCCCTGAGGGGGATACTCAGATGTAAGGGTATAATTGTAAAAGCACTCCCCATGTATATATATATATATATGGAATACAGGCCATGGGGAGGAGGAGAGGCCATTACTCATCTCTCTCACTCTCCACTACCATCTCTCTCTCTATTTGGTCTGTAACCACAGCACTTTCCAAATGGTTTTTTCTACCACTATTCTCCCCCTTTTTGGCAATAAACACATCAAGGGTGCCAAGGAGAGAATATGACATGGTATTGGATGAAATGGCTGAAGTTTGTTTATTTTAAGCTTGTAGAGCAATGAGAATTATCCAAGATGACCATCAAGTATTACACCAAGCCATAACACATAAACATGCTATCTAGATCATGACAAGACATGTATAAGCCAGCTAAACCAATTAAGTCACAATATGAAATTTTAGTGCAAATTCTTAGCATGTCAAGTCATCCATGATCATAGTCTAGTTAGAGGTATCCAAGGATGATGCAAACCATGTCAATAAGCTAAGCGGAACCAAGAAGCTAGTATCGAGGCAAATTAGAGTGCTACAAGCTCAAGAGTGAAACATTCGTTTAAGTACTTGTAACCTTTGAAATTTTAGCAAATTGAGCACAATTGACAAATTTTTACTTTGATAAACTCATGATTGTTTCCAACCAAGATTTTTGTTTAGTTATGTGCTAGATCTCAAGTCTTATGTGACCACTCCAAGCAATGAGCTTAAGGAGATAGTCTTGGTCATCCAAAGCTCCCCCTGAGTTCATGCCTAGTGCAATGGCAAGCAGTCTCATGAGAAGAATTGGTGAGATCAGTTTTTTCGCACAAAAGAGATCTTTTTTTTAACATATTGTACTAACTCATGCTGCATCAAGAGACTAAAATAGCTCAATCTAAGGCTCAATAGAGATTCAACGCTCAACTCATCTTATTTGACATGGCATGAATCATAAAAGGATAACTCAAGAAAGACTAGTCTCGAGTGCTAACATGACAAGTTTTAGTTCAATTTGAGCAAGTTTAATTAACTTATCATGGCAAAAGCTAGTCTACACATATGAAGTCATGATAAATCTAGCAAATAAGCACAAGTCATAGCATGGTGTAGAGCATTGTAAACATATCATAACAGGATAATAATCAAGGCTCAATGTAATTATATTATAATGCAGAATGCTGAAAATGCAAGAAAATCCACCTCCCCCTCAACATGTGATGCAACTTTTAGTTCAAGTTGAGTTATGTCAATATTAAGCTTCAGAAGCTCCCAAATGAACTCCCCCTGAACCAAAGCAATAAATTGAGAAGCTGGGAAAGAAAAATCAGAAAAGGCAGTCCTTAAAGCATAAACAAGATATAGAGGATACTAAGGCTTAGACTGACTCTCATCTACCCCATATGACTCTAGGACTATCAACTGAACCTCCAAAACACTAAGGAGCAAACACGTACCCTGTCTACCCGAGGGTGGCCCGACCTTCGCTAGAACCTATAAGCAGTGAGTGAGCTCAACCTAGTGAGAAGAGAGACAGCTAATAAGCAGTATCCTAGAATCACAAGATAAGAGTAAGAAGTCTAAGCAGCTAGACAAGAGAACCACTATAACCTATGCTAGAAGGACTAACCCCAAAGCACCCCGAATCCAATGCAACAGAAAGGAGCAAGAGCATAATTAATATAATAAAGCAGTAAAGCACAAAGCTCCCCCTCACAACAGTCCGTAAGGATAAACCACCCCAAGCTCTCCCCATAGAGCTGAAAACCTAGAGCTGTCCAATGGCTTGGTAAAGATATCAGCCAACTGGTGGTCACTCTCCACAAACTGGAGCACGATGTCACCCTTCTCTATATGGTCTCTAAGAAAGTGATAGCGAATATCAATATGCTTGGTCCGAGAGTGCTGCACTGGGTTCTTAGCAATGTTAATCGCAGAAGTGTTATCACAAAAGAGTAGAACACTGTCGATAACTAACCCAAAGTCCCGCAGGGTCGAGACCATCCAGAGCACCTGGCTACAGCAACTGGCTGCAGCAACGTACTCGGCCTCTGCGGTGGACTGTGCAACACCAGACTACTTCCTAGAAGACCAGGAAACGAGAAAAGTGCCAATGAATTGGCAGGTGCCAGAAGTGCTCTTCCTATCTATCCTACAGCCAGCAAAGTCTGCGTCCGAGTAAGCTCTCAAGGAAAGACAAGAAGAGGAAGAGTACTAGATACCATAGTCAATGGTAGCTCGAAGGTATCGAAGAATGCGCTTCACCGCCTGACGATGAGATACGCGAGGAGAAGCCTGAAACCGAGCACAAAGACACACAGCGAAGTGTATGTCCGGTCTCGAGACAGTGAGGTACAAGAGGGAGCCAATCATGCTACGGTACTTCTTCTGATCAACTGGCTCGCCGTCCTCATCTGGGTCAAGCGTGGCAGAAGATGCCATGGGAGTTGACACGGGCTTACCATCACTCATGTCAAAGCGTCTCAGGAGGTCGCGAGTGTACTTGCCCTGATGCAAGAAAGTACCCTCCCGAGTCTGCTTGATCTGGAAGCCAAGGAAGAAGGTCAACTCGCCCATCATACTCATCTGAAACTCGGTGCTCATGACATTCGAGAACTGTGAAACGAGAGTATGAGAAGAGCCGCCAAAGATAATGTCATCTACATAGATTTGGACGAGCAGAAGATCAGTGCCATGTCGGCGGATGAACAAGGTCTTGTCTACTTTACCCATTTTGAAACCATGACTCAACAAATAGGACTTAAGCCTCTCATACCAAGCTCTAGGGGCCTGCTTAAGTCCATATAGCACTTTGGAAAGCTTGAAGACATGGTTTAGGTATTTGGGGTTCTCGAAACCTGGAGGCTGTCTCACATAGACTTCTTCCTCAATAAAACCATTAAGGAAGGCACTCTTGACATCCATCTGGTAAAGCTTGAAACCCTTAGAAGCTGCAAAGGCAAGCAGGATTCTAATGGCCTCAAGTCTAGCTATAGGGGCAAAGGTCTCCTCGAAATCTAGACCCTCAACCTGGGAGAACCCCTGAGCTACCAGTCTAGCCTTGTTCCGAATGACAACCCCATCCTCACTCTGCTTGTTCTTGAATACCCACTTAGTCCCAATGACATTGTGACCTTGAGGGGGCTCAACAAGCGACAAGACCTTGTTCCTCTCGAAATTTTCTAACTCCTCATGCATTGCATTGACCCAAGACTTGTCAGAAAGAGCATGACAAACATCCTTGGGCTCAAAGGAGGCAACAAAGGCAGAATGGAGACAGAAATGCGACATGCCAAATTTTGAACGAGTGACTCGCTCAAAAAGGTCTCCAATAATCTGCTTAGAAGGATGGTCTTTTTGGATATGTCTAGGAGGTCCTGGATGAGATGAAGAAGTGGCCTCTACCTCATGAGCTGAAGGGGTAGGAACAGAGCCACTAGCTCCAGAAGAAGCAGAAGGCATAGACTGATCGCCTCGAGGTGCGGTGGAAGAAGGTACCTCAAGGGGTGGATGAGGGACTGGATCGGGTAGACAACCCTCATCTCCATCGTCCTCATCATCCACAAAGATGGGCTCGGACTGCTCTAAAGAACCTGAGACATCGGGCCTAGTCCCCGGACTGGCCTCGTCGAAGGTCACCTCACAGGTCTCTACCATTTTGCTAGACTTGCAGTTCCAGACCCGATAAGCCCGCGAAGAAGTCGAGTAACCTAGAAAGATCCCATCACACGAACGTGACTCGAACTTGTCTAGGTTCCCGGACTTCAGAATAAAGCACTTGCAACCAAACACACAAAAATTAGATACACTGGGCTTTCGCCCATATCTCAACTCATAAGAAGTGCGGTGCAAGTGTGCCCGAAGAAAAACTCGATTAGAAACATGGCACGCGGTAGCTATAGCCTCAGCCCAAAACTTCCGCGGTGTAGAGTACTCATCGAACATCGTCCTGGCCATCTCAACCAAAGTACGGTTCTTCCTCTCCACGACGCCATTTTGCTGTGGGATGTGCGGAGAAGAAAACTGGTGCTCTACACCTGTCTCATCACAGAATCTCTCGAAGTAGGAATTCTTGAACTCTGTGCCATTGTCACTGCGGATCGCTCGTAAGGTACCTGGAAGCTCAACAGAAAGCCTACTGAAAAGACCTTGGAAATGTGTAAACGTCTCATCCTTTGAGGCTAAGAAAAACACCCAAGAGTACCTCGAGAAGTCATCGACCACGACAAGGACATACCACTTCCCTCCTGCTGACTGCACTCGAGCTGGTCCAACTGTATCCATATAGAGCAGCTGTCCTGGTGCATCGGTCATAGTAACTATGACCGAAGGATGGGAAGCGGCAACCATCTTGCCGTGCCGGCAAGGAGCACAAACTAGATCTTTGACCATCTTGAGTTTCGGCAAACCACGAATGAGATCGTGGCCGCTAACGCGGGTCAAATGGTCAAATCCAATATGACCAAATCTCCTATGCCAGAAAGAAAGATCGCAGGACTCAGAAGCAACTAAACACCTGAGAGGATCACCAGAAGACTCAGAAAAATCAGCACGAAAGATCCTCCCAAAACGAGAAATCCCGCAGACCAGATTAGCCGAAGAATCAAGAATTTTGCAAGCGTTTCTCTTAAAGCTCACCTCGAAACCGTCATCGGTAAGCTGAGAGACTGAAAGCAAATTATACTGCAGCTTACTAACCAAAGCAACATCTTTCAAAATGAAAGAATCATTAACGCACACTGTACCTTTGGCGATGATGCGCCCAGAAGAAGCGTCTCCGAAGGTGATCGTCTCATCACCTGGAGCACGGGCAAGGGAAGAAAACCTACGGGAGTCTCCGGTTATGTGTCGTGAACACCCGGAGTCTACGAGCCAAACTTTTCCCTTCCCTACCCGGCGAACCTCGTCGGAGTCGGAGTACAGCTCGCTGTCGCTCAGTTCGCCCTCAGCTTGCTTTCCCTCTAGTCTACGCTCAGCTTGCTAGCACGGTATATGAACCCATCATGCACAACAAATTTATTCCAACCCTTTCCCTCTTGACAATTTAGCAACACATCTTTAAAATCAGCATCATGCACATATTGCTCCTTTATTGTCTCTAACCCAAAGATTTTGAAGTCAAGTTGTGAAAGCATGGTGTATCTCGTAGACAACGCATCAGCTATCACATTTTCTTTGCCCTTTTTATATTTAATGACATAGGGAAAAGATTTAATAAACTCAATCCACTTAGCATGTCTACGATTCAGGTTGGTTTGACTTCGAATATGTTTCAAGGATTCATGATCAGAATGTATTACAAACTCTTTGGGCCATAAATAATGCTGCCATGTTTCCAAAGTTCGAACTAGAGCATATAATTCTTTATCATAGGTAGAATAGTTCAAACTAGGACCACTTAACTTTTCACTAAAGTAAGCAACAGGTTTTCCTTCTTGAATTAACACACCCCAAGACCTATGCCACTAGCATCACATTCTAATTCAAAAGTCTTGCTGAAATCAGGAAGTTGAAGCAAGGGGCATGTGTTAACTTATCTTTGAGTGTGTCGAAAGCTTGTTGATGTTTGGTGGCCCAAGTAAAAGGAACACCCTTCTTTGTAAGCTCATTCAGTGGTGCAGCGAGGGTACTAAAATCTCGAACAAAACGCCGATAGAAACCAGCGAGCCCGAGAAAACTCCGCACTTGTGTGACCGTTTTAGGAGGTGGCCAACTTTGGATAGCGATGATCTTGGCTTGATCAACCTCAATGCCCTGTGGAGTAACAACATATCCAAGAAAAGAGACTCGATCTGTGCAAATGGTGCACTTCTGAAGATTACCAAACAAACGTGCATCTCTCAAAGCATTAAAAACAGCACGTAAATGATCCAAATGTTCTTCATATGACTTGCTATAGATTAAAATATCATCAAAATAAACCACCACAAATTTCCCAATGAAAGCACGCAAAACTTCGTTCATCAAACGCATGAAAGTGCTAGGTGCATTAGTTAAACCAAAAGGCATCACTAACCACTCATATAGCCCGAACTTAGTTTTAAATGCCGTTTTCCATTCATCTCCCAATTTCATTCTAATCTGGTGGTACCCACTACGCAAGTCTATCTTTGTGAAAAGAATAGAACCACTCAACTCATCCAGCATGTCATCTAACCTATGAATTGGGTGACGATACCGTATTGTGATATTATTAATGGCTCTACAATCAACACACATACGCCAACTACCATCTTTCTTAGGAACCAAAAGAATAGGCACAGCACAAGGACTAAGGCTTTCCCGTACGTACCCTCGGTCCAAAAGATCTTGGACTTGTCGCTGAATTTCCTTAGTCTCCTCCGGATTAGTCCTATACGCCGCACGGTTTGGCAAAGTTACTCCTGGAATTAAGTCAATTTG
Source organism: Dendrocalamus latiflorus (assembly GCA_017311315.1). Taxonomy (NCBI): domain Eukaryota; kingdom Viridiplantae; phylum Streptophyta; class Magnoliopsida; order Poales; family Poaceae; genus Dendrocalamus; species Dendrocalamus latiflorus. The sequence continues at coordinate 22,597,252 of CM029623.1, forward strand.
GTGTTCAATCCCTCTGATAGGCGGCAACCCCGGGGGTATCTCAGCTGGAAACACATCCTTATATTCCTGCAAAAGGTTAGTGACAGCAGACGGCAAAGAGCTAGATACATCATCAAGTGAAAATAAGGCATCTTTGCATATCAAAGCATAGCACGACATATCATGATGACAAATTTCAGCAAGATCAGATTTGGTTGCAAGCATGACACAACCCTTTAATTTAATTCCCTCGGTACTAGAACTAGGTGCCAACTTCTCTTTCTTAGGTGGGAAAACATTCTTCACTACTTGCTGATTTTCAGATTCATGTTCAAGTTCTTTCTTCTTATTTTCAGTTAGCTCTTTATCACAATTAGCAATTTCAGTAGGGGTCAAAGGTAGCAAAGTTATTTTCTTTCCTTTGTGCACAAGAGAGTACTTATTACTTCTACCATGATGAGTTGCATCGGTATCAAATTCCCATGGACGACCTAATAACAGCGAGAATGCTTGCATAGGTACTACGTCAAAATCAGCAACATCATGATAGGAACCAATGGAAAAATGCACTCTCGCAGATTGTGTTACCTTCACCTTACCGCTGTTGTTGAACCATTGAATGTGGTATGGGTGAGGATGCACACGTGTGGTCAAGCCAAGCTTCTTGACCAATCCCGAATCCACCAAGTTATTGCAGCTCCCGCCATCAATTATAACACGAACACGGCAATCATTGACGATGAGGAACATCTAAAACAGATTATGACGTTATAGCTTCTCCTCTTGCTCTCTTTGAGTGCTCAATACTCGCTGCACAATTATGGTTCTATAATTCGCCGTAGCAGCGGCACCTAAAATTTCCTCACCATCGCTATCTGTCTCATGATCATCACCATTACCTACAAGGTTAGCTGCAAGAACATATTCATCCTCAACATCACTAGCACTTACATAACCTCCATCTTCTGTCGCAATGTACGCCCGCTGACTTGGGCAATCTCTCATGACGTGGCCCATCCCTTTACAACGGTGGCACACAATGCCCGTCGTACGGCCCGTGGAAGTAACCGATGAAGAGCTCTTTGCTGGTGCTTGCACACTAGTAGATTTGCTCGTCTCGGGTGCGCGTGATGGTGGCGGCGGTGCTGCTGAACGCGCCCTACTCACAGAGGGGGCAGCAGCTCGAAAAACAGGAGGTGGGGCTGTCTTGGCTTGCCCAGGCGTCGATCTCGATGTAGACGTACCTCCAAAGTTGCTCCTTGTCCTTTGTTGCCTACCCTGCAATTCTTTCTCTGCCAAACAAGCAAGCTGGAACAATCTATTGATATCATTATACTCTTTGTAATTGATTATGTCCTGAATTTCACGCCTTAAGCCCCCATAAAAACGAGCCATCTTATCCTCGTCATCCTCTACAACATTACAACGCAGCATGCCTATTTGCAGTTCTTGATAATATTCCTCGACAGATCTATTACCTTGGTCTAAGCGCTACAATTTCTTACGCATTTCACGTTTAAAAGCAGGAGGAACAAATCTAGCACGCATAGCTTCCTTCAATCTATTCCATGTATCAGGTCTTAAACCAGAATTAACTACTTGAGTCCACCAAATGATAGCAAAGTCTTTAAATTCACTAGTGGCTTGTCTGACTCTATGTATTTCAGGAACTAGACGGGCATTAAATTTTTGTTTAACTGTCATCTCCCAATCTAGATATGTTTCAGCATCATAAGTGCCCGCAAAACATGGTATGGTAAATTTGACTTTAGCAAATGGGTCATCATGAGCACGAGCATTGTGGTGCTGAAAATTATTACCTCCCATACCGTGACGGTTTTGATGTAGGCGGTGTCGTTGGCGTGCATCTTGGGCAGCAAATGCAGCGCCGGTGTCACGGTCTTGTCTCTCATTATCATCTCCATCTTCGAGATCTTGGACTGCATAGTGATCATACTCACGTCCATTGTTTGGCGGCCGATTCACCATTCTTTCAAGGCGTGCTGTGAGTGTTGCAATACTCTCATTGATGGATCGCTGCATTGTATCCAGCTTCCTATCGATGTCCTCAGTAATGGTAGCACGTTGTTCATCCAAAAGCGTCATAAGCTCTTCCTTTAAAACATACTCTTGCGCATCAGACGTCTCACCTGCCATGGTTAGTAGCAAACAAAAGACAACACAAAGATATTATCCCTATCAACTACTAGGTGGTGGAAGGTGGAAACACACACACTCTCAAGCGTCTTACCACACTCTTACAAGTGTTCTTACCAATGCAGCAGGTGGTACAACCGGTGGCTGGTTCGTGACACCGTGTCGAGCGTGGGTATGGTTGCAAGAGGGGACCTGTTCTGATCAAGAGTAGGTGGAGCTTGGAAGGCACATATGGTAGCAAAAAGGATCAGCAATAATCAGTTCAGTAAATGCAAGTTGAAAGATTGTTCAAAATACTCGTCAGAGGTTGCTGATCCTAGACTAATCACAGCTAGCCAATCAAGTCCTATGCAAAGAATTGTATGTACGCACACGCAACGATCGATGTGACTTGATGTAAGCAAAGGAGAACCTCACAAAAAGTACTAGGAGTGACGCTAGCCCACTACTCAAACTTCTTTCTAAGGGCACAAGAGTATTCGCGTGATGTAGAGTACAAAACAGCGATATTGGCAAAACGCGAACAGCCCTCTAGATTGAGCAGATACAACAGCTAGTCTCAAACGATGAAAAGGCAATGTTTTATATGGCTTATATATACTTGTTTGAAAGGTTTCGATGAGATCTACAACTTTTTCAACTGCACTAAACCCAAATTCCGAAGGGAAGACCAAATAAATCACCAAAGACTGAAAACTGAAAACTTGCGACGCGAGTTTGGGGCTAAAGATGGCCGATTTTGGAGGTCTTGGAGGGTGTCAGGTGCATCATCGTTAGCTTCCCAACGAGTACAAGAACATCAAAAACGGACACCGTATGCAAAAGTTATGCCCGTTTTACTGAAGGTGTGTCGGAAACGGACTCGAATTCGTTTTGGCCTCAATTGAAACTGCAATAACTTTTGATTCCGTGGCTGAAATTGCTCAAAGTTTTTTTCGGAGGCTTTTGGATGTATGAAGAACAACTCTACCAATGTTCACTATTTTTGGCCAAGGTTTGATGCACTTTCTAAATTTCGGCAAAGAGGGACTCTCTCTCTCCAAATTTCCAAATTTCTGGAGGCTTTCCTTTTTCTCTCTCTTTTTTTTCTATTTTTTTAACAACCGAAATAAACTCTCTCTCTCTCTCTCTCTCTTTTTCTGAGTCCGAAACCCTAATTTTTTTCTTGCACAAGTGGGAGGCACGGTAGAGGATGGAAACGCCGGGGGGGGGGGGGTCGCGGCTAGGGTTAGCAGCGGATGGAAGGCCGTAGGCTAGCAAGGATGGCGGCGTGGCAAGGATGGGGGCGGCAAGGGGGTCGCGGCTAGGGTTGGCAGCGGATGGAAGGCCGTAGCAAGGATGGCGGCGCGGCAAGGATCAAGAACACACAACGACGAAGCTATGCAAAGAAACACGAGATGCAACAGGACAATGACGAACTAAACTCTGACTAGACTAGCAATCAGCAACTTGAACACGATAATGTAACCAAAAATTCAATGAGCAATACTAAAAAGAAAATTGCAAAGGCACAAGGGGTGTTGGGACAGCGGAAGAACACTATGAAATTTTTTTGGCTAATTTTCTGGAGTTTATGGGACGATACGATGAATATAAACTAATCTAAAAGGGACAAATTACCTCACGGACAACCGTTTCTCTGATACCAACTAATGTGATGATGGCCCGATCTTCCGAGAGGTACTAATAAGTCGATTGTGGAGATCTCAACGTTGATGATCCAAAGGCTCCGACCAAAGCAGATCGAACCCCTCGCAATCACTACACCACCGCTCCGTTGGTTATCAACCGTACCGAACACGGTTGACCTCGCCAAGAAGGCTATCTCCTGCTAGCGAATCGAGAACACAAGCAAGAGAGTTTAAGATGCAATCTGAAATTGCGAATAATGTTTAAGTTCACAAGTTGGAGTTCCTCAACCGAACATGCGGTGAAACTGCTAAGCAGAATAATTTCTTAAGAAAACCCAAGAAAAACTAAAGAGGTGCAACCTCCTTAAATAGGGGAGGGGGAATTACTATTCAAAGTTACTGTTCATGTGGCCGTGGTACTGTTCACATGAACAGTACCAGCCCAAATAGCCTAAGTTACAAGGCCCTCGGCCCACTTTGACTCGGACTGAAAAAGTGAGGCGTCTGCTTTTGCAGTTTTTGATCTGCTCGAATGAAATTTAGAGGTGAGACCAGATCCATCTGAAAGTAGACTTCAAGAGATTTCCAACGAGTACTCATGGGCCCTGAGAAGCCTTCTGGATCAAAAGTTATGGCTGTTTGAAGTAGACGCTATTGCAAAGGCCGAATCTGAATCGAACTCGCGAACAGGACTTGGATTGCGCTTGACGGTTCCACTTCTACACTTGAGCTCACGTGGTTCTTCACCATGGTTTCTAAGGACAATTAAATCATCACAAGAATTAAGTAGTATGCCATTCTTTGAAATATTTGTATGCAAACTTAGGAACGCATTCACCTGATGGTAAAGTTGACGTGCACGTGCTCGAGTTATTGGTCCTTGTATCATAGTTTCAGTTTGTGGAGTTTGTTGTGGAGTTGGCACAGTTGTATCTATGGAAAGGATGTCCTCATCAAAGGGTGTGGATCACACCCTCATCGAACACACGTTAGCGGCCCGCCCCGACGCCAAGCCGGTAAGGCAGAGGCTCCAGCGCATGTCAATTGAGCGGTAGCAAGCGGCCAAGGCAGAGGTAGCGAAGCTGCTCCAGGTCGGAGTCATCTGCGAGGTCCAGCACCTGGATTGGCTCGCCAACCCAGTGCTGGTGAAGAAGGTCAGTGGAGCCTGGCGTAAGTGTATTGATTTCATAGCCCTTAACAAGGCATGTCCGAAGGATAACTACCCGCTACCGCGCACAGATCAACTTGTGGATGCCACGGCAGGGTGCGAGCTCATGAGTTTTTAAAGGATTGCGCGTAGGCTACGAAAGCAGAAAACAAAACTTTTCTACCGTGCACACAAGGACATCATGCTTAAGGAGGGATCATGGATCGTTACCACTAGACGCGCAGCGCAGCGGAAGAAGAGTTGGAGAAGCCGATCCAACCACGTGCGTCGAGGTAGTAGTGGAAGTAGCCGATCGTCCCGAACAGATCATCTCCTCCACGCGATCAACCACACCACGAGCAGATCCAATCTATAGGTTGTTGATGCCGATCAACGCCGCAACGAGCAGCGCCTCCACCGGTATCCACACGTACGGGGCTGGAACGCTGATCGCGAGTGTACCAGCACTCGCGAGCGGCTAGGGTTTGGCTCGGGAGGTGGCGGCTAGGGTTTGGCTCGGGATTAACAGAAGCATGCACCCCTCAGCCCCTCGCCTCCATATATATAGACCTCCTCACTTGGGCCTCGTGGACCGAGGCCCAATAGGAGTCTATCAAGATCTCTATCCGAATTGAGCCCACATCCGAATCACATTCGAATTAGTGTTCCAACCCGTTAAGTGTGCGACCCTGTAGGTTCACATATACTTGGTCGCGACCCGGAAACGCCTTTCCGGTCACCCTGTTAATAGCGGCCTCTAGTAAGACATATTAACCCCAAAGTATACGTAAAGATCATATCGGCTGAACCTGTAATGTTCTCATGTACGAATCCCTTTGCCTCACGATATAGATTAAACTCAAGGCGAGACCTGTGTCATCCTCTTAATAGCTCAATCACTCTCTCGATTCCGTGATGGATTATAAACTCGTGATTGACTACTCAATCACCTTGGCATGGCCATGCACTTTCATAATCCATTACATCGAGGGCCCAGAGATATCTCTCCCATAAGGAGGGGCAAATTCTATCTTGATCATTCACATCCCACTACATGTTTCATGGCAAACCCAAAGACTACTTTTATGACTACCCAGTTACGGAGTAGTGTTTAGTAGTCCCAAAATAAGCTACTACGCATGTTGGGAACCATGATGATCTCAAGTCTAAGGATTCCACATAAACACTACTTGAGACCAACTGATGACACATGGAATCTCTGTAGTGTCTCATGGAGGGTCTATCCAACATATGTTCACTAACACATGTCCATATTATTGATTTGGTATCTCCATACCATGATCCATGAGACATGATCATCAATCAATACATATGCTGATCTTTGAATCATATTTGTTCCTCATATGATATATAATCAGGGATCATTTAGAAATAGCAACATTTTGGCATTAAGAGTCTCATGAATAAGTCACATACTCATTGATCAATAATGATAATGTCTATTTCAAGGAACAAAGCAATGTATCATAAACATAGTATGTAATATATTCAACATCTCCATGTTGCCTCTAGGGCATATCACCAACAGTCTCCCACTTGCACTAGAGTCAACCATGTAGGTATCTAATACCCATTGCCCTAGTGTGAGCCTCATGCTTTGGCTGGGGAAGCGGCTTTGTCAACGGATCTGCAATGTTCAAATCCGTTTGTACTTTGCATATCTTCACATTGCCTCTCTCCACAATCTCGCGGGTGAGATGAAATCGCCGTAGAACGTGCTTGGACTTCTGGTGCGATCTAGGCTCCTTGGCTTGCGCAATGGCCCCACTATTGTCACAATAGAGGTCCATTGGGTTGGAGGCACTAGTCATTACACCAAGCTCAGAAACAAATTTCTTAATCCAAACAGCCTCTTTAGCAGCTTCAGAAGCTGCTATGTACTCGTCTTCTGTTGTAGAATCAGCAATCGTCTCCTGCTTGGAACTCTTCCATTTCACCGCACCGCCATTCAGGCAGAACACAAATCCAGATTGCGATCTGAAATCGTCTTTGTCAGTTTGGAAGCTAGCATCGGTGTAACCATTTACAACGAGCTCTTCCTCACCCCCATAGACAAGGAACACATCTTTAGTTGTTCTCAAGTACTTCAAGATGTTCTTTACGGCAATCCAGTGACCTTCACCTGGATCTGACTGGTATCTACTCGTAACACTTAAAGCATACGAGACATCTGGACGTGTACAAAGCATGGCATACATAATGGACCCAATAGCCGAAGCATATGGAATCACATTCATTTTATCCCGCTCATCAGGTGTACTAGGACACTGATTCTTGCTAAGATTTATACCATGTGACATAGGTAGAAAGCCTTTCTTGGAATCCTGCATGTTGAACCTTTTCAACACCTTGTCAATGTACGTATGTTGGCTTAATCCAATCAGCCTTTTTGATCTATCTCTATAGATCTTGATGCCCAGAATATATGCCGCCTCTCCTAAGTCTTTCATAGAGAAACTATTTTTTAATGAAGACTTAACAGATTCGAGCATAGGAATGTCATTTCCGATCAGTAATATGTCATCCACATATAAGACTAGAAACACGAGTGCGCTCCCACTAGACTTTTTGTAAACACAAGGCTCTTCTTCGTTCTTGATGAAACCAAACCCTTTGATTACTTCATCAAAACGAATGTTCCAACTCCGAGATGCTTGCTTTAATCCATAAATGGATCTTTGCAGCTTGCATATCTTTCCAGCTGATTGCGGATCGACAAAACCCGTGGGCTGTGTCATGTACACATCCTCACTCAGATTTCCATTAAGGAAAGCTGTTTTGACATCCATTTGCCATAATCAACACCTTGAATTTGTTTGAAACCTTTGGCCACCAATCGCGCTTTATAGATGTGAACATTTCCATCTATGTCTATCTTTTTCTTGAAAACCCATTTGCACTCAGTGGTTTTAACACCATCAGGTGGATCAACCAAGTTCCAAACTTGATTACTGTGCATGGATTCAATTTCGGATCTCATGGCTTCAAGCCATTTCCCAGAGTCTGGTCCCACCATCGCTTCTTCATAGGTCGTAGGCTCATCGTTGTCTAACAACAATATGTCCCGTTGTTGAGTAGTCAAGAACATGTACCTCTCAGGTGCACGACGTGACCTCTCTGACCTACGTGGTGCCGGTGTGTCCACAACAGGTTCTTCAACAGTTTGTTCATCCTGTTGTGGTTCTGTAGGAGTTGAAACGTTTTTAGGTGTTTCTCGAATTTCTTCAAGTTGCACCATGCTCCCACTATCCCATCTTGAGAGAAACTCTTTCTCTAAGAAGACACCATGCCGGGCGACAAACACTTTGCCTTCTTCTTGATTATAGAAGAAATATCCTTTTGTTTCCTTAGGATACCCGATAAAGAAGCATTTATCAGATTTAGGACTGAGCTTATCAGACTGTAAACATTTTACATAAGCCTCACATCCCCAAATCTTAAGAAAAGACAAGCTAGGACGTTGTCCTGTCCACATCTCATATGGTGTCTTTTCTACTGATTTTGATGGAACCCTGTTTAGTGTGAAAGCGGCTGTTTCAAGAGCGTACCCCCAAAAAGACAACGGAAGATCACTTTGGCTCATCATGGAGCGCACCATATCTAATAAGGTGCGATTTCTCCATTCAGATACCCCATTCCATTGAGGTGTTCCTGGCGGAGTCAATTGTGGAACAATTCCACAATCCTTCAGATGATTGCCAAACTCATGCCTCAAATACTCGCCTCCACGATCAGATCGTAGAAACTTGATTGTCTTGCCTAAATGATTTTGCACTTCATTTTGGAATTCTTTGAACTTTGCAAAGGATTCAGACTTATGCTTCATCAGGTAGATATACCCATATCTACTAAAGTCATCAGTAAAAGTTATGAAGTATTGAAAACCACCTCTGGCTGTTGAGCTCATTGGTCCACATACATCAGAATGTACGAGTGCCAATAAGTTACTTGCCCGTTCACCTTGACCGGTGAAAGGTGCCTTTGTCATCTTGCCAAGTAAACAAGATTCGCATGTCTCAAATGATTCAAAATCAAATGTGTGCAGAATACCATCTCTATGGAGCTTCTCCATGCGTTTCTCATTTATGTGACCTAAGCGACAGTGCCAAATAAACGTGGGATTCAAATCATTCGAACGTTGCCTCTTTGCATTAATGTTATAGACCGGTGACTCTTCAAGAGTAAGAACATATAACCCATTCACCAATGGAGTATGACAATAGAACATATCTTTGAAATAAAGAGAACAACCATTGTTCACAGATCTAAAGTCATAACCTTCTGCTTGCAAACATGAAGCAGAAATAATGTTCTTGGAAAGAGATGGAACACAATGACAATTATTCAATTCCAAAACTAATCCTGAAGGTAAAGACAATGGCATGGTGCCAACAGCCACCGCAGCAACTTTTGCTCCATTGCCAACGCGAAGATCCACTTCGCTCCTCCTCAAACTTCTACTTCTTCTTAGACCTGCAACGATTTGCAAATGTGAGCAACCGATCCGGTATCAAATACCCAAGAATCAGTGGATGAAGTAGCAAGATTGATCTCTATAACATTTATACTTGGAGTGGAAGTCGTACTTCCCTTCTTCTTCTCAAGATCCTCCAAGTAATTTGGGCAGTTCCTTTTCCAATGTCCTGATTGCTTACAGTAGTAACAATCTGCATTAAGAGCAGCGCCCTTCTTGACTTGCTTGGCCTTAGAACTGCTCGCGATCTCATCGGGAGCTAACTTTCTTTTGACCGTGCCTTTCTTGACATTGGGCTTGCCCTTGCCTTTCTGCATCATAATCACATGATTGCTGCTTTTCTTAATGCTTTCCTCGGCAGCTTTTAGCACCCCATGCAACTCTGCCAGGGTCTTGTCCATGTTGTTCATGTGATAGTTCAGTATGAATGGCTCAAAGCTCGAGGGGAGCGACTGGAGAATCACATCAGTAGCCAACTCTTGGCTAATGGGAAAACCAAGCTTTTCCAGACTCTCAATGTAGCCAATCATCTTAATCACATGAGGGCTGACGGGATTCCCTTCTGCAAGCCTGCACGCAAACAAGGACTTTGAAGTGTTGAACCTCTCAGCCCTTGCTTGGTTCTCAAACATACCACGCAACCCCACAATGATATTGTAGGCATCTGTGTTCTCATATTGCTTCTGAAGCTCAGAGGACATTGTGGCAAGCATGAGACAGCTCACATCAAGGCAATCATTCGTTTGCTTCTCATAAGCTCTCCGTGCAGCCGCAGTAGCATTATCAGGCAAGTCATCAGGATAAGGAGACTCAAGGACATACTCCTTGCGCTCTTGCTTGAGAACAATTCTCAAGTTGCGATACCAATCCATAAAGTTCGTTCCATTGAGTTTTTCTTTCTCAAGAATAGATCGCAAATTAAAAGAACTGGATGCGGCATTAACTGACATGATCTACAACAAAGAATATGCAAAGTTTAGCACTATGTTTATGTTCATCTTTTATTAAACTATTTAACAAAAGACTCCCACTATGTGTTTTGCAACAAAACTCCCTCTAAGTTACATAGTGGGTCAAGATCCTCATTTCACTAATTCCTAGTGAGCTTTGGCATCACGGCTAGAAAACTAGTGACATGGGTAAGCAACACCTTGCTAATCACATCCCTATGTGACTCTTGCTTGTTGGGTGACATCAATATGCCCCGGCCCCAACCTATGCCCCAAGGTCCAAAGCTGTTTTGATAACCTTGTTAAGTAAACCAAATGCTTCCGCATGTAGATGTCCGACATCTACCCCAAATAATGATGATAACCGACGGCACTCTACTTTGGTAGACCTACCATGCGGTGATCATTATCTTTTGGTGCAACATATGGAAGGGTATTAACACCTAATTTTTATGAGGGATTCTATCCTACCAAAGCAACATATCACATATATCATTGCATAAGAATAAGATAGATAACATCACAGATAAACACATTTAATGTGAAGTAGTATGGCCCAAAAATGGTGATATCCATCTCCATGTAGGTGTAGACGATCTCCATCCTCCACATCACTCCTTTAGGCCACCATGCTTGAAAGCCTGTAACCTCAAAACTAGGCTACTACCCATAATAGCTAGAAATTGAAGATTACAAAGATAGATTCAAGCATTAAGGTCGACACGCAGGTCGTTAAATACAATATAGACAGCTAACAATAGCTGAAATAATCATAACACGTAGGCCATGAACGAATGTTACATGCATCACATACATCTCATACATTCCAATAAGCTATCGGGCCATACTATTCACATCATTCCCTGCAAAAACAAGTTAGACGTAGAATCGCATTCTACCTAACGATGTGAACCCATGACGCTATACAGGGGGGGGGGGTACGCACAACCACCTTATGCCGATCCGAGACATTCTCTAGGACGCTAGTTTTTTCCACTGGGCCGAGGCCATCAGATCCATAACCTACTAGTATTCGACATAACCACCTTATGCCGATCTGAGACATTCTCTAGGACACTAATTTTTCCATTGGCCCGAGGCTATCAGATTCATATCCTACTAGTATTCGACATAACCACCTTATGCCGATACGAGACAATCTCTAGGGCACTAGTAGTGATACAATCCGCGCCTCATCTAACCCCTATTCCCCGATTGATCTCATCAACCCGTGCTACCATCGATTCATCACATGAACCGACTGATCTAGACTGTAATAGATCCAATCTACTACAACCGCATATCAACATATGCGCTGCTCTAGATCGCAAACTAAGCAAGATGACTCTGATACCACTAAAGGATTGCGCGTAGGCTACGAAAGCAGAAAACAAAACTTTTCTACCGCGCACACAAGGACATCATGCTTAAGGAGGGATCATGGATCGTTACCACTAGACGCGCAGCGCTGCGGAAGAAGAGTTGGAGAAGCCGATCCAACCACGCGCGTTGAGGTATTAGTGGAAGTAGCCGATCGTCCCGAACAGATCGTCTCCTCCACGCGATCAACCACACCACGAGCAGATCCAATCTGTAGGTTGTTGATGCTGATCAACGCCGCAACGAGCAGCGCCTCCACCGGTATCCACACGTCCGGGGCTGAAATGCCGATCGCGAGTGTACCAGCACTCGCGAGCGGCTAGGGTTTGGCTCGGGAGGTGGCGGCTAGGGTTTGGCTCGGGATTAACAGAAGCATGCACCGCTCAGCCCCTCGCCTCCATATATATAGACCTTCTCACTTGGGCCTCGTGGACCGAGGCCCAATAGGAGTCTATCCGGATCTCTATCTGAATTGAGCCCACATCCGAATCACATTCGAATTAGTGTTCCAACCCGTTAAGTGTGCGACCCTGTAGGTTCACGTATACTTGACCCGGAAACGCCTTTCCGGTCACCCTGTTAATAGGGGCCTCTAGTAAGACATATTAACCCCAAAGTATACGTAAAGATCATATCGGCTGAACCTGTAATGTTCTCATGTACGAATCCCTTTGCCTCACGATATAGATTAAACTCAAGGCGAGACCTGTGTCATCCTCTTAATAGCTCAATCACTCTCTCGATTCCGTGATGGATTATAAACTCGTGATTGACTACTCAATCACCTTGGCATGGCCATGCACTTTCATAATCCATTACATCGAGGGCCCAGAGATATCTCTCCCATAAGGAGGGGCAAATTCTATCTTGATCATTCACATCCCACTACATGTTTCATGGCAAACCCAAAGACTACTTTTATGACTACCCAGTTACGGAGTAGTGTTTAGTAGTCCCAAAATAAGCTACTACACATGTTGGGAACCATGATGATCTCAAGTCTAAGGATTCCACATAAACACTACTTGAGACCAACTGATGACACATGGAATCTCTGTAGTGTCTCATGGCGGGTCTATCCAACATATGTTCACTAACACATGTCCATATTATTGATTTGGTATCTCCATACCATGATCCATGAGACATGATCATCAATCAATACATATGCTGATCTTTGAATCATATTTGTTCCTCATATGATATATAATCAGGGATCATTTAGAAATAGCAACATTTTGGCATTAAGAGTCTCATGAATAAGTCACATACTCATTGATCAATAATGATAATGTCTATTTCAAGGAACAAAGCAATGTATCATAAACATAGTATGTAATATATTCAACATCTCCATGTTGCCTCTAGGGCATATCACCAACAGTTTCCTCGATGCATATTCGGGCTACCACCAGATCCACATGGCCAAGGACGATGAGGACAAGACAAGCTTCATCATGCCATTAGGGACATACTGCTTTGTTAGGATGCCCTTCGGCCTGAAGAACGCAGGCGCCACCTTCACTCACCTAGTTGTGCTTGCGCTGGCCTCCCAGCTTGGGAGGAACATCGAAGCCTATGTCGACGACATTGTCGTGATGACCATGCAGCTCACCTCCACGGTCAAGATCTTCAAGAGACCATCGACAACCTCAGGCGAGCGGTCATCAAGCTCAACCCAGACAAGTGCGTCTTCGGTATGCAAGCTGGCAAGCTCTTGGGTTTTCTAGTGTCCGGGCATGGCATCCAGGCGAACCCCGACAAAGTCGATGCGATCCTCTCCATGGAGCTGCCCAAGACAACGAGGGAGGTCCAGAGGCTTACTGGATGCATGGCTACGTTGAGCCACTTTCTGTCCATGGTGGCTGAGCGGGGCCTGCCATTCTTCAAGACTCTTCGCGGTTGCGACGGGTTTCACTGGGACGATGACTGTGCGAAGGCTTTCGACGACCTCAAGAAGCACCTCACAAGCCTTCCAACCTTAGTCGCCCTAGCACCAGAGGCTCCCCTCTTGCTCTACCTCGCTGCCACAGCGATGACGGTCAGCGCAGTCCTCATCCTCGAGGAAGGTGCCCTTCAGCGACCCGTGTACTTCATCTCTGAGGCCCTTCAGGGCGCCAAGACGCAGTACACCGAACTCGAGAAGCTGGCCTACGCGTTGATCATGGCCTCGAGGAAACTCCGGCACTACTTTCTTGCCCACCCCATCACTGTGCCATCCTCGTTCCCTCTGGCGGAGATGCTACACAATAAGGAGTCCACGGGATGTATTGGCAAGTGGGCGGCCGAGCTTGCACAATTCTCCTTGACGTACGCCTCGCGAACGGTAATAAAATCTCAAGTCCTCGCAGACTTCCTCACAGAGTGGACTCTGCAGGCTCAACACGTGCAACAACCAAAGGACCCGGTGTGGACACTCAACACCGACGGGGCTTACAGCGCTCCTTGCGCTGGGGTGGTGGTCACTACGCTGGAGGGACACTGCCTGCTGTACTCAGCCCGTCTTGGGTTCCCGATGACGAACAACATAGCTGAATACGAGGCGCTGCTCTTCAGCCTCTCGATGCTCAAAGCCCTTGATGCATGAAGGGTCCTTGTCCGCACCGACTCACGTCTGGTCACGTGCCACGTCGACAAATCCTACCAAGCTAAGGACCCTGAGCTGGCCGAGTATCTAGCGGCGGTGAGGGCGAAGGAACACCACTTTTTGGGTGTCACGGTCAAGGCCATCCCTCTCGCGGATAATGAACAAGCCAACGTCCTCGGAAAAGCCGCCAACCAACAACCCCCTCCCCGAGGGGGTGTTCTATGAGGTCTTGCCTATGGTAGCCATCGCCCAAGGCAACCACGACATGGCCCTCGTCCATCAAATTGCCCAGCAAGGCGACTGGCGAGAGCCCATCTATAGCTTTTTACAAGGCATAGCCGAGCCCGACGACCCCCTCGAGCTGCGACGTCTGCAGCACCGTGTCAGATCCTTCCAGGTACTAGATGGTGTGCTTTACAAGAATTGAGTCTGTGCCCCACTTCTACAATGTCTCTCGCATGATGAAGGAAAGCACCTCCTCGCAGAGATTCATGTGAGGCTTTGCGGCTCGCATATTGCGCCGAGGTCCCTAGTCGGCAAGGCATTCAGACAGGGCTTCTACTGGCCAACTGCCATCGTCGATGCACAAGACCTCGTGCATCAATGTCAAGGTTGTCAGTGGATGGGACGAGTCATCCGCAGGCCCCTGGCGAGTTTGCAGCTCATCCCACCAGTGTGGCCATTGGCATGTTGGGGCATCGATGTCGTTGGGCCACTCCTGTGAGACCTAGGAGATCTTCGGTTCGTCGTGGTCACCTTGGAGTTTTTCTCTAGGTGGCCCAAAGCCGTCGCTCTGGCTAGGGTAACCTCCGCAGCCATGCTACGTTTCCTCTGGCAAAATATCATATGCCGCTTCAGAGTTCCCAGGGAGCTCGCCGTGGACAACAGCCTGCACTTTGACTTCACACCATTTAAGGCATTCTGCGACAGCATGGGCATTACGCTTCAATATGCTTCTGTTGGGTACCCACAGTCCAACGGAGCCATCGAGCGAGTAAATGACGCCATTTTCGCTGGAGTCAAAAAGCGCCTCGTCGGCCTACCGAAGGGCAAGTGGCTAGATGAGCTTCATAGCGTCCTCTAGTCCCTCCGCACGATGGTCACGCGTCTGACGGGGTTCACGCCATTTAAGCTGCTCTTTGGGGATGAGGCAGTCACACTAGAGGAGATCAAGGCCGGCTCGAGGAGGGTCCTCACCCAGGCCCCAGTGGAAGAGCGGGCGTTACCCCTCGACCTTCTTGACGGCGATCGGGTGAGCGCCATGCAGGACATCATGAAGTATGCGCGTAAAGTGGCGTGTGCGCACGATCGCACCGTGTACTCGCGTGAGTTCCAGCTGGGAGACCTCATCCTCAAGTTGGGACTTCATGCAGCAACCATAGGCAAGCTCGAGTCCAAGTGGGAGGACCCCTACATCGTCGTTGCGGCTCTGCAGCGCGGAGTGTATCATCTCGCAATGTTGGAAGGACAGACTCTCCGCCACACATGGAATGCAGACAGGCTACGGCGATATTATGTATAAGGCCGAAGGGATGCCAACAGCATGGTCGGCACCCTGACCCTTGTAATCACTCACCTGCGCAAATAGGAGATCAATAAAGTGCATCGTTTGCAAAACTGGCCTCACTCTATGTAAAGACGCGCAGTCCGTACACACTTTTCGGAGTATAAATAAGACATACGGAGGCAAGCCTCCGCGCGCACTCTTTGGAGTATAAATAAGACACACGGAGGCAAGCCCCCCGTGTGCACTCTTTGAAGTATAAATAAGACGTGCGGAGGCAAGCCCCCGCATGCACTTTTCGGAGTATAAATAAGACACGCGGAGGCAAGCCTCCACGCGTACTTTTTGGAGTATAAATAAGACACGCGGAGGCAAGCCTTCGCGCGCACTCTTTGGAAGTATACATAAGACACGCGGAGGCAAGCCTCCACGCGTACTCTTTGAAGTATAAATAAGACACGCGGAGGCAAGCCTCCGTGCGCACTCTTCTGTCGGGACCCGGAGCAGCAACCCCAGAACCCTCTGTGTTAATCGCACTATCCCAGGAAAAGCTAGTGCACACAGTATCACAAAGACAATTATCATGCGTAATGACAAACTTTATTTAGCTAATATGAGCCTGATGGCCAAAGTTTACAATAATAGCAAAAGAAGACAGCGGAAGAAATACATAATGCGGCAGCCCATCCAGCCTTCCCACAAGGCGAATGACTGTAAGACGTGGCCTAGTCGCAATCCTCACCGAAGTCGTCGAAAGCTTCCTCTGGAAAGAGTTAGATATAGCAACATGAGTACAAAAAGTACTCCACAAGTTACACCAGGAGGTTTAACAGAATAGATGCATGCATATGGAATATCAAAGGAAGGCATAATATGGTTAATTTGCATAAAAGGCAATCATTTGAGTAAATATCATAAGTAAGTGCAGAAGCTGAATTTGATACGATAAATAGAAACAAGATTTTAACAAAATAATATCGTTAGTGCAGGCTCCAACCAAACACTAACCTATCCACGGGCATCCCACCCGGACCATCTTTTCCAAAAGCTCACGTATGGATTCCATCCATCCACACGCTTTCACTGCGCAACTCTGATGAATTCCATCCATTCACCAGATTTCAATCTCTCACGGATTCCATCCATCCGCAAGGTTTTCATCTCTCGTGGATTCCATTCATCCACAAGGTTTTCAAAAATATTTTTGGAAAACAAAGTCTAATCCATGAAAAACTTCACTCAGCTTGCCCATAACCGTGGGCACGGCTATCCAGGATAGGTTATACACTCTGCAGAGGTTGTACAGCTTTACCCACAAGACATGATCATCCCGGTTTGCCACGCGAGTTACACACTTCCTTAGGTGTGCGGCGAGGAGATCATGACAAAGCCTTTACAATGATCCATTGTCAACATAATCACGCCGCCACTAAGGTTTCACCACAACATGAATCCACATGTTGGAGCCCCCTCTTGTGCCATGTGAGACTTCTCACGGCCTACGCCGCGCTCACATTCAGCCTATAGCGAGATCATGTTGGAACTTCACAAATTATTCGGCCAGGTCTGTCCCATACCAGACTTGTGGTCGTACGATAGGGCTTTGCAATAGTAGCTCACAGACCGGTCCTTAATCTGACTTAGGCCTAACCACATACCCCCGTGCACGACAATCAACCACTGCGGCTCCAACAAACAGGGCATGCCTGCACCCACCACTCTGACCAATTGCCTAAGTCTAAACCAGTTTTATATTTTGTTTCCAAAAAATTTCATAACACTCCTTGACTCACCAAAGTCAAGAGTACCGTTGAAAAGTTTATCATTTTATGTGAAAGATCATCCCAAACCATAATCAGTATAAGCATGGCTAAGCATTTCTACAAAATTCCTAGTCAGTGCTAATGTACTAACTAGGTTTTATCTAGGGTTGACAAGGTATAATGGTAAGCAATATCAAATATGGCTGTCCAAAGGATTTGGGTGTAACTAGAGTTCAAAGCTGAATTTAAACTAACTTGAATAAAATTACGCATGCAATAATAATTTAAAAACAACATAATTAATTTAAAATATTAGGTTCAACATGATCAAAGGTGTAACTTGCCTTGCTCGAAGACCTGGTGCGAATCGTTGGCGTCGTTCTCTCCGAATTCGTCGAAATCTACGCGCGAAGAACCAACCAAATAAATTCAAACAAAATTCAAATAAAATTAAAAAATTCAAAAAGAGTCTAGATTTGGGTATTTTATTATTTTATAAGAATTAAGAAATTTGAACGGGTCAAATCGGAGTTAAAATGAGAAAGTTATGGCTTTCGGAAGATTAAAAGGAGGGAAAAAGGAGAAGGCTGGTTTCGGGAATTATGTTTATACTGAAAAATGCTATTTATGACGTCAGCCAATTTTGAATTTTCCAAGAGGGAAAATGATTTGAATGACTGGTGGGCCCGGTCTACCGTGGACCAAATCCACGGACCACGAGCCTTGCCGACGTGGCACACCGGCCACATGGCGCCATGCGGGCGCGAGGTGGCGGCCACATGGGCGAGGCCGGCCACATGGGCGGCGCGCACGGGGGCTCGGGAGGCGCACGGCCGGAGGCGGGGGCGGCGAGCGGCGGCGGGGAGAGGAGGGGCGGCGGCGCACTCACCGGCGGCGGCGACGGGAGGCGGGCGGCCGGTGGTGGCGCAAGGAGGAGGCGGCCGGCCGTGGGGTTTGGGCGGCGGCGGAAGGCGGGCCGGGAGGCGGCCGGGGCGGCTGCAAGAGGCAGCGGGGTGGCGGCCGAACGGGAGGGGAGGGCGGCGGTGAGAGGGAGGCCGAATGGGAGAAGAACCACCGGAGTTCGGGCTTTTATAGATGAAGAAAGAGAGATGAAGGGCCGGCGGTTTAGAGAGGATTAAAGGGAGGAGGCGGCCGGGCGTGAATGGGGAGTGATGAGGGGGCTTAAACGCACGCTTAAACGAGGATTAAAGTGGTAGTAACGGCCGGGATTAAAAGCTTTCATTTGCCATTCATGGAGGAAGAGAGAGAAGGTGGGAGGAGGAAGAAGGTGAGGTTGAAGAAGGTTATGACATATGGGTCCCATGTGTCATAGAGAGAGCAGAATGAAGGAGTACGGGCCGTCGGATTGTTGACACGTGGCAAGTGAGTGTTTCATGGCTCTTGGATTTTATGAAGGGGTAAGTGATCATGTGTGGCTAGGATTAAAACGTGGAGAGAGAGTGTTTCAATCTGAGAGCGACACGTGGCGGGCTTGGATGAATTTGATTTTTATTTTCGGAATAAAATTTCAGAAAATACTAGAAGCTTTATAAACACTTGGAAAAATAATATTTAATGTCTAAAAATTCCAGAAAAATTATAGAATATTCCTGGAAGTATTTTAGACTTAAGAAAAATATTTTTAATTTCAGATTTGCATTTAATAATTTTATAAAAATACTTTTTAACTTTGAAAATTGATTTTTAAATCCAGAAAATTCCCAAAAATTAATTAAAATTTTTGGGAAGGCTAGGAAAAGCAAAATAAACTCTTTTTGGCTTTAATAAAATATTTTAAATTCATTTTCTTGCTTTAGGCTTTTGAAATAAAATCCAAATAAATCCAAATAAACTCCAGAAAATCAATAGAATGCTAATAAAATCTTCAAAATTTAGGCAACCAAAGAACACTTTATTTTATTTTATTTTAAATTAAATTATTTTTTTACTGAAATTTTTGAAATAAACAGCTGGGCTGTTACATCTTCGGAGTATAAATAAGACGCGCAGAGGGACGCCTTCACGCGCACTCTACGGAGTATAAAGCATCGGGAACTTGTCGTCCCGAGCCACTCTACGGAGTATAAAAAATCACGTGACGGCCTCGAGCCTCCGCGTACTTTGCGGAGTATAAAGCTATTGGATCGAAGTTGGCAATAGAGGGGGGGGGGGGGGGGGTGAATGTTGCTTATTCAAAAAAAATCGCCCCCAAAAGTATCCACTAAAAACTATTCTCTCCAACAGCTATGAGAAACTAAGAAGAGAAAAAGTTCATGTGCTTACTAGAAACTTAAACCAACCAGAGAAGAAAGCAAAACCACAAAGACTAGAGAAGAATAAAAAACTTAGCTGAGAAGATAGATACCAACACCAAGTGCATCTGGCCGGTCTGACCGCACTTGGTGCACCGGTCAGATCGCCAAGTCTCCCCCGGTCTGACCGCAGTTGGTCGGCCGGTCAGACCGTTGTTAATAGCCCGGTCAGACCGCCAAAGGGCAAACGGTCAGACCGCCCCTCGACAATCAGAGTAGTCAGCATACTGAATTTTCAGATTGCAAACTCAAGAAACACACAGCAAGAAATTTGAGACTTGCGTCTCGATCTCTCAGTCCAGAACTGCAAGATAACTTCCTAAATAACCAGAGGAGCCTACGGAAACAAGAGAATCCATCTCAAAGCCAAAAATTAAGGATTTTCCCTAAAAACTGAAAATAGAATGGTGAGAGAGGAAAAATCGAAACTACTCATGACTCATCCATCCTTTGCTCAAGATCTTTTGCAAGTAGATTAGCAATGAACCCAGGACTCACAGCAAAGAAACGCAAGCCATCTCCCAAGAGGAATCAACAGATTCCATCATCCCCTGCTAGAAAAACCCTAGAATTCAAAGAGCAGAGGAGAATATGACGAAGACTCTAGAAATCACAAAAGACATTGAATCCTCAATTTGTTCTTGAAAATGGAAGGATTAAGGGGCCTTGAGCAATTTCCCTTCACAAAGCAATCAAGAACCAGCCCTCAAATCAAAGATTCAACTCAAGATCGCAAGAATACAAAGAAAGAACAGAGGAGCTGCAGAAACTGAAAATCATCACATATGAGCAAGAAAATGAAGACAACCCATCACAATCCTTCTCATTGATAGGAGATGATTACAAAGGAGTCTCCATACGCGATTGGATCAAAGAAATGCTTCCTCCTCACTACATGCTTGAGGGGAGAGCACAAGATCACACAGAGAGGAGGCAGAACAGCCCTCTGTCCCTCTCACCCACTCTCAACAACTAAAGCACAAAGTAAAAAAACTTTAACACCTTTCTCAAGTCATACCACAAGTAGGAAACACTCCTCCTTTTATAGCCTCTCTTAATGGGTTCAGCAAATGCTTTGCCCATTACGCTTTTGCGCTTTACCCATTAACTCTAGTGCTTTAAACACAATCCACTTTCTTTGGTGCAGCTTTGCGTATTCACCAAAACGCCCCTCCTGCACCTCGAGCCCTTGCCGTCTTCGGCACACCTCGACTGCTTTGACCTCGGCACCACCTGCGCCTAATTCGGTCCTCCCGTGCCTCACCACGACTACGCCTCAACATCCTGCAGCCATCACAGACAAGAAACACATCACATAGCACCGCTCGACATAATGTGATCAACAATAGCATTAAGAGTAAACTTAAGCATCAAACAGCCACAACATGTCGAATCAAGAGAATAGACATCCTAAGCACTTCGACCAAGTTTGACCAAGTCCAACCGAAGCCGATTGCACCGCGGAACGACATGGTCCAAACCACACAAACCAAACTCGACTTTCCTAAAACAAATGTCAATTACTCATCACACACACGGGGTCACCTCCACATGGTCTCTCAATCTCCCCCTTGATGAGTATATTAACAAATATAGAAAAAGCATAAAGTTGAGTTTGGAAATGAAAGAGAATCAAACACGGTCCAAAAGAAATCAAAGAAGCTTATGACCATGTCGACAACTGGAGCAAAAACAGAAAGAGCAAGTTTTCCTCAAAAGCTCCAAGAACTCCAAGATTTCCTTGAAAATGGCCTTTTCTCCACTATTCTCCCCCTTTTGGCAATAAAATCATCAAGGTGCAAGGAAGAGAATAAAACAAGATGTGGGATAAAATGGCTAAAGTTGGTTTATTTTAAGCATTTAGAGCTATGAAGATTATCCAAAATGACCATATGAGAATTACACCAAGCCATAACACATAAGTATGCTATCAAGATCATGACAAGACATGTATAGACAAGCTAAGCCAAATAAGTCATAATCTGAAAATTAGTCGAATTTCTTAGCATGTCAAGTCAACCATGAGTCTAGTCTAGCTAAAGGTATCCAAAGATAATGCAGGCCATGTCAATAATCTAAGTGGAACCAAGAAGCAAGTGTTGGGTCAATTTAGAGTGCTACATGTTCAAGAATAAGACATTTGTTTGAGTACTTGTTCTTTGTGGAATTAAGCAAATTGAGCACAATTTACATGTTTTTCTTTATAAATCTCATGATTGTTTTCAACCAGATTTTTGTGTAGTTATGTGCTACATCTCAAACCTTATGCGACCACTCCAAGCGAGAAGCTTACGGAAATGATCTTGGTCAACCAAAACTCCCCCTGAGTTCATGCCTAGTGCAATGGCAAGCCGTCTGATGTGAAAAAATTGGTGAGATCAGTTGTTTCGCACAAAAGATATCTTTTTGCTTTCTTAAAAGGTTGTACTAACTTATGCTTTATCAAGGAACTAACATAGCTCAATCTAAAGCTCAATATAGATTCAAGACTCAACTCAGCCTATTTGACATGGCATGAATCATAAAATGATAACTAAAGAGAGACTAATCTCAAGAGCTAACATGACATGAATTAGTTCAAGTTAAGCATTTTAATCATCCTATCATGGCAAAGACTAAACTACACATATAAAGTCATGATAAAACTAGCAAGTAAGCACAAATCATGGCTAGATGTAATTCATTGTAAACATGTCATAAGAGGATAATAATCAAGGCT
The DNA here is from genome assembly GCA_017311315.1 of Dendrocalamus latiflorus. Lineage (NCBI taxonomy): Eukaryota > Viridiplantae > Streptophyta > Magnoliopsida > Poales > Poaceae > Dendrocalamus > Dendrocalamus latiflorus. The sequence continues at coordinate 22,619,876 of CM029623.1, forward strand.
CCATGTAGTTATATTACAATGTAGAATGATTTGCAAGAAAATCCAGCTCCCCCTCCACATGAGATGCAACTTTAGTTCAAGTTGAGTTATGACAACATTAAGATCTAGAAGCTCCCAAATGAACTCCCCCTGAACCAAAGCAATAAAATCGAGAAGCTGGCAAGAAAATCAGAAAAGGTAGTTCTTAAAGCATAGACAAGATATAGAGGATACTATCGCTCAGATTGACTCTCATCTACCCCATATGACTCTAAGACTATCAACTGATCATCTAACACACTAAGGAGCAAACACGTACCCCGCCTACCCGAGGGTGGCCCAACTCTCGCTAGAACCTATAAGAAGTGAGTGAGCTCAACCTAGTGAGAAGAGAAACAACTAATAAGTAGTATCCTAGAATCACAAGATGAGAGGAAGAAGTCTAAGCAACTAGACAAGAGAAACACTCTAATCTATGCTAGAAGGACTAACCCCAATGCACCCATATGCAATGCAACAGAAAGGAGTAAGAGCATAAAAAACAAGATAAACATGAAGCGCAAAACTCCCCCTCACAATAGTCCATAAGGACAGACCACCCCAAGCTCTCCCCGCAAAGCTAAAAACCTAGAGCTATCCAAAGGCTTGGTAAAGGTATCAGCCAACTGGTGGTCACTCTCCACAAACTGGAGTACTATGTCACCCTTCTCCACATGGTCTCGAAGGAAGTGATATCTAATATCAATATGCTTGGTCCGAGAATGCTGCACTAGGTTCTTGGCAATGTTAATGGCAGAAGTGTTATCACAGAAGAGTGGAACACTGTCTATAACTAACCCAAAGTCCCGCAGGGTCGAAACCATCCAAAGCACCTGGCTGCAGCAACTGGCGGCAGCAACATACTCGGCCTCTGCGGTGGACTGTGCAACACCGGATTGCTTCCTCGAAGACCGGGAAACAAGAGAAGTGTCAATGAATTGGCAGGTGCCAGAAGTGCTCTTCCTATCTATCCTACAGCCAGCAAAGTCTGTGTCCGAGTAGGCTCTCAAGGAAAGACACGACGAGGAAGAGTACCAGATACCATAGTCAATGGTAGCTCAAAGGTACCGAAGGATACGTTTCACCGCCTAGCGGTGAGATACGCGAGGAGAAGCCTGAAAGTGAGCGCACAGACACACGGAGAAGTGTATGCCCGGCCTCGAGGCAGTGAGGTACAAGAGGGAGCCAATCATGCTGTGATACTCCTTCTAATCAACTGGCTCACCGTCCTCATCTAGGTCGAGTATAGCTGAAGAAGCCATAGGAGTGGAAACTGGCTTACCATCACTCATATCAAAGCGTCTCAGGAGGTCTCGAGTGTACTTGCCCTGATGTAAGAAGGTACCCTCCCGATTCTGCTTGATCTAAAAGCTGTAACATCCCAAATTTTACTTTCTGGAAAAATTTAATTTCAAGTAAATTATTTTAGAGTATTTGGATTTTATTTGGCTTTTGTTTGGTTTTCTGGATTTTTTGGAATTTAAAACCTATTTTTAAAAATTTAAAAAGTATTTTAAAGTATAAAAAATTAAATACCAACATTAGTTGGAAATAATTTTATTAAGTCCAAAATGTTTCCAGAAGCTTCTGTGAATTTTTCTGGAATTTTTGGAGGTATTTTCATATTTTTCTGAGGCTTAAATAATTTCCTAGCCTTTTCTGAAAATAAAAATCAAATTCTAAAATTAAAAATCCAAAACCCTCCCTCCAGCCGACGCGTGGACGGCCCAGATCCTCCCACGTCGCCGCCCGGTTTAACCCCGGCCGCTTTCCCCTGTCCCTCCGCCAAGCGGGCCCGGCCCGTCAGCCAGCCCCGCCTTCCCCTCCCCTCGGGCCGACACGTGGCCAGCCCGATGCGCGCCACGCCATCCCGCTCGCCCATCCGATCGTCCCCTCCCCCTTAACCGCAATCGCCGCCCGATCTTCCCTCCGAGCCACGTGGCTGCGATCCGCGCCGTCCGCTCACTCCCTCCTCTCTCTCACTGCGCGCGGGTCCCGCCTGTCAGACCCATCGTCTACCCCACGCCACCTTCCTTCTTCTCCCCCTTTCTTTCCTTTCTTGCGCTGGCGACCGAGTCCCCACTGATCCCGCCTTTGCTTCGTCCGGTTTTGGAAACCCCGGGGCACCACCGCGACCGAATCCCCAATCACGCGCCTCTCTTTCCCTTCGCGCACCCCCTCTTTCCTTTCTTCCTCTGCCCTTCCATTTTCCGGCCGCCATCTCCGGCGAGGGATTGCGCGCACGTGCTTCCCCACTCCGCCCTATAAAACTCCCCATCGGCTCTGCCTCTCTCCGCACCACCTTCCACCGCTCTTCCCCTCTCTCCGCGAGCCCCGAGTGCCCCACACCAAGAGCTCCCCATGTGCGCCCCGGCGAGTACTCCGGCGAGCAATCGCCGTCGACCCGGTCCTCCCCAGAGCCAACCGCCGCCACCCCGAGCATCCTCGCGTCCGTGCGGAGCTCCCCGACCCCTCGGCCGAGCCTTCTCACCGCCGGAACGCCGTCGCACCGGAGCACCCGAGCCGTCTCCGCCGCCTCCTCGTCGCCGGCCGTCTCCGCTCGTCACCGGACCCCACCGATCCCATCTTCGGCACAGCCTCCGCACCGGGATCGTGTTTTGGACCTCCCCCGAACCCCTCCGGCCACCCCTCGCCGCCGGCAATGACGCCTTCGCCCGCCTCTACCCGGTCCCCTCCAGCAGGTACCTCAAAGGGTAAACTTACCCTGTAGGGGTAGGCAACGCCTGAGCGATCGACTGGCTAGCACCGTTACTCCTTTCCCCCTAGCTCCCTCGGCGCGCGTTCGAGCCCCAGCTCCGCACGCTGAGGTTGAGCCTTTCCCTTATTTTTTCATGCTGACAGATGGGCCCCACTCGTCAGCCGCTGTCAGTCTGTGGATTGGCTGGCGCCTGGGCCCCACCCGTCTGCGCTGGCCACTGACATATGGGCCCAGAGCCTGATGGGTCCCACCTGTTAGTGACCAACAGAGTGTATGGTCACTGTTGGACCGAAATGGCGACAGAGGGGGGTGAATGTCGCTTTCTAAAATCGCCCCCAACACGTATCTTCTTCTCCAATAGCTATGGGAGCTATGAAGGTAGAAGGCCAGTGCTCACAAGACACCCCAGCAGCAGGAAAAACACAAATACAGAGACCAGCAAGCGAGAAAAATCAAATCGGGAAAATTCTGGCCTCAAGCGGTAGTACCGCTGATACGGGCGGTAGTACCGCTGAGCGGTAGTACCGCTGGTCCGAGCGGTAGTACCTTTGAGCGGTAGTACCGCTCCAGGAGTGGTAGTACCGCTCCAGGAGCGGTAGTACCTCTCGAGAAAAACAGCAAACGGGAATTTCAGGCTGGAACTTTGAGACTTCGGATTTTTGGCTAAAAAATAGGTTTGCTCTCAATATTTTTGATCCAAGGCCTTACTACAACATACTAAATAGTAAGGGGACCTTGGGAAACAAGAGAATCAAACCAAGAAGCAAGAATTTCAGATTATGGGTAAAAATCTGAATTTTTGCACAACCCGAGCCAAAAATCAAATTACTCCCGAACCGTTGATCCTTTGGCTATGAAATTTTGAGGGTAGCTAATTAATAGACTCTGGACTCTTCATACCAAATTTCAAGCCATCTCAACAAGGGAATCAAGAACAGCACAAAAACCTAGGAAGGCAACACATGAACAGAGGAAGGCCAAAACTGAAATCTGAGAATCAAACTCGGTTTGCTCTTGGGATTAAATAGCCAAATGGCTTTTGAGCATCACCCATGTCATAGCAACCCATTTTGGCACTCTTCAGCAAGCAAGAACTCAAAACCATGAAAATCAAGAAATCTTGCACAAAGGGAAAAGAAGAACAGAGGCTACGAACTGAAACCAAAACTCCAGATTTCATTCATTGAATCACAAGGAATACATAGGAGTCCCGATACGCATGGACATTAGGACAAGGATATGGATACAAGACTCTCAATCCATCTCCTCACTCTCCCAACTCAAGAACACACACTCATCCATGGAGGGAGGAAGAACACCCACTAGGACTCACACCTAGAAACCATCGTAGAGGACAACAGAGGGAGCACACTCTGCCTCCACCAACTCACACCAACTAAAGAGCTAAAGGAAACAACCTTCCCAAAGCCTCTTTTGACTAGTGTAAACCCTAATTCCTTACAAGTGCTCAAGTGGGCATGCAGCCCCTCCTCTCCTTTTATAGCACTTGGCTAACTGGTCTCCGCCCTGTTACGCCCGCTACGTCCAACGGAGCCCGCTCCTGCTCGTGCAGCCTTGCGAATTTCCCGATTCGCCCCTCCTGCACCTTCCGGGAAGCTTCTGCGCTCCTTGCCTCGCACGCCTCGCAACCACCTCGAGTCCACGTCGTCTTCGACACATCCCGACCATTCTGACCTCAGCGCCACCTGCGCCTAGTCCGGTCCACCGTGTCTCGCCACGACTCCAACTCGACGTCCTGCAGTCACACAGACAAGAAAACACGTCAAATAGTACCGCTCGACACATGAAAGCGTAAATACCATCACACTTACCACAGACGAAGTCCAAACCTGTCGAATCATCTGAATATGCATCCTAATCCCATACGACCAAGTTTGACCAAAGTCCGACCGAGCCCGATTGCGCCACGCAACGACTCGACTCCGATCCACTCAAACCAAACTCGACTGACCTAAACCCTTGTCAATTACTCATCAATCTCATGGAGTCACGACCACATGGTCTCTCAATCTCCCCCTTGATGAGTATATTGACAAACTCAGAAAAAGCATTAAGTTGAGTTTGATTTTGAAGAATCCAACATGGTCCAAAGAAGGGAATGATACTAATGACCATGTCGACAGAAGGAACACTAGAGCAACAAGAAAGAGCAAATTGATCTCCAAAGCTCTAAACTGTTCCCAACAGACTTTTTCTTCTCTATTCTCCCCCTTTTGACAATAAACACATCAAGAATGCAAAGGAGAAAATATGACATGTCAATGGATGTATATGGCTGAAGTTTGTTTATTTAAGCATTTAGAGCCATGAGAATTATCCATATTGACCATAATGTAATACACCAAGCCATAACTCAATAAAACGCTATCTAGATCATGACAACATATATATAAACCAGCTAGAGCACATAGATGACAATCTGAAATGTAATGCATTTAGTGAGCAAGTCAAGTCATCAATGAGCAAAGTCTAACTAGAGATATCCAAGGATGATGCAGGCCATGTCAATAAGCTAAGCGGAACAAGGAAGCTACTATTGCGACCAAATAGAGTGCCATGCTCAAGATTGAAACATTGATTAAGTACTTGATCCTTTTTGAAACTTTGCAAATTGAGCACAAACGATATATTTTCTTTTGAAACTCAAGGTTGTGGACAACCAGATTTTTTGTTTTATCATGTGCTAGACCTCAAGCCTTATGCGACTACTCCAAGCAAGCAGCTTAAGAAGATAGTCTAGATCATCCAAAACTTCCCCTAAGTTCATGCCAAGTGCAATGGCAAGCCGTCTCATAGGGAGGAATTGGTGAGATCAGTTTTTTCGCACAGAAGAGATCTTTTTGCTGTTTAACACATTGTACTAACTCATGCATCATCAAGAGACTAAAACAGCTCAAGCTAAGGCTCAATATAGATTCAACGCCCTACTCAGCCTATTTGACATGGCATGAATCATAAAGGGATAGCTCAAGCAAGACTAATCTCGAGTGCTAACATGACAAGTTTTAATTTAAGTTGAGCAATTTTAATTAACTTATCATGGCAGAAAGCTAGTCTACACATATGAAGTCATGATAAATCTAGCAAGCTAAGCACAAGACATGGCAAGGTGTAAAGCATTGAAGCATGTCATAATAGGATAATAATCAAGGCTCAATGCAGATTGATTATAATGCTAGAATGCTGAAAATGCAAGAAAGTCCAGCTCCCCCTCAACAATAGATGCAACTTTTAGTTCAAGTTGAGTTATGTCAAAATTAAGCTTCAGAAGCTCCCAAATGAACTCCCCCTGAACCAAAGCAATAAAATCGAGAAGCTGGCAAAGAAAACCAAACAGGCAGTCCTTAAAGCATAGAAAAGATATAGAAGCAACTATGGCTTAAACTGACTCTCATCTACCCTAAATGACTCCAGGACTAACAGCTGATCGTCGAACACACACTAGAGAGCAAACACGTACCCTGTCTACCCGAGGGTGGCCCAACCCTCGCTAGAACCTACAAGAAGTGAGTGAGCTCAACCTAGTGAGATAAGAAATAGCTAATCCTGGAAGCACAAGATAAGAGTAAGAAGTCTAAGCAACTAGACAAGAGAAGCACTCTAACCTATGCTGGAAGGACTAAGCCCAACGCACCCAAATGCAAAGTGACAGAAATGAGACAGAAGCATAATCGATATAGTAAAGCAGTAAAGCCCAAAGCTCCCCCTCACTACAGTCCGTAAGGACAAACCACCCCAAGCTCTCCCCGCAGAGCTGAAAACCTCGAACTATCCAATGGCTTGGTGAAAATGTCAGCCAACTGGTGGTCACTCTCCACAAACTGGAGCACTATATCACCCTTCTCTACATGGTCTCTAAGGAAGTGAAAGCGAATATCAATATGCTTAGTCCGGGAGTGCTGCACTGGGTTTTTAGCAATGTTAATCGCAGAAGTGTTATCACAAAAGAGTGGAGCACTGTCGATAACTAACCCAAAGTCCCGCAGGGTCGAAGCCATCCAAAGCACTTGGCTACAGCAACTGGCTGCAGCAACGTACTCGGCCTCTGCGGTGGACTGTGCAACACCGGACTGCTTCCTTGAAGACCAAGAAACGAGAGAAGTGCCAATGAATTGGCAAGTGCCAGAAGTGCTCTTCCTATCTATCCTACAGCCGGCAAAGTCTGCATCCGAGAAGGCTCTCAAGGAAAGACAGGATGAGGAAGAGTACCAAATACCATAGTCAATGGTAGCTCGAAGGTACCGAAAGATGCGCTTCACCGCCTGGCGGTGAGATACGCGAGGAGAAGCCTGAAAGCGAGCACACAGACACACGGAGAAGTGTATGTCTGGTCTCGAGGCAGGGAGGTAAAGAAGGGAGCCGATCATACTTCTGAACTCTTTCTGATCAACTGGCTCACCATCCTCATCTGGGTCAAGATAGGCTATAGAAGCCATCGGAGTTGACACCGGCTTACCATCACTCATGTCGAAGCGTCTCAGGAGGTCGCGAGTGTACTTGCCTTGATGCAAGAAGGTACCCTCCTGAGTCTGCTTGATTTGGAAGCCAAGGAAGAAGGTCAACTCGCCCATCATGATGTGACGATGGCCCGATCTTCCGAGAGGTACTGATAAGTCGATTGTGGAGATCTCGACGTTGATGATCCAAAGGCTCCGACCAAAACAGATCGAACCCCTCGCAATCACTACACCACTGCTCCGTTGGTTATCAACCGTGCCGAACACGATTGACCTCGCCAAGAAGGCTATCTCCTGCAAGCGAATCGAGAACACAAGCAAGAGAGTAAAAGATGCAATATGAAATTGCGAATAATGTTTAAGTTCACAAGTTGGGGTTCCTCAAACCGAACATGCGGCGAAACTGCTAAGCAGAATAAACTCTTAAGAAAAACCCGAGGAAAACTAAAGGGGTGTGGCCTCCTTAAATAGGGGAGGGGGAAGCCACACTTATCTAATGAAAAGGGATGTGGTACTATTCCTAGTTACTGTTCACGCGCGTGTACTGTTCATGTGAACAGTACCAGCCCAAATAGCCCAAGTTACAAGGCCCTCGGCCCACTTTGAGTCGGACTGGAAAAGTGACGTGACTTGTTTCGCAGTTTCTGATCTGCTCGAGTGGATTTTGGAGTTGAGACCAGATCCATCTGAAAGTAGACTCCAAGATCTTTCCAACGAGTACTCACGGGCCCCGAGAAGCCTTCTGGATCAAAAGTTATGGCCGTTTGAAGTTGGCTTGTCAAGCTGAATCCGAATTGATCTGGAGGCCGAATTGGATTCCAAAACCTGTCCAAGTTGAACCCTTGCTTCAATTGGTTCCAAAGTGATGTGGTGCTACAAATATATATATTTTCATCATTAGGTAGCATCATATTCTCATTTAAAATATGTTGAAGTTGAAGAAACGAATTCACCTTTAGTTCATTCTTGATATTGGCCGCTATGGTCGTACGTGTTGGTGGCGTGGTCACATCATCCTCCCCTTCTTGATGGAAAACCATCCTCGGTTTTAACATATGTGTAGTGTCACGTATTGCATGATCTTGATCATAAATCTTGGTGTATGATAACAAACGCAACAAACTCTCATTATGTAATATCATAAGTTCTTTATCAAATAAAGTAAAATCTCTTTGAAACGAGCTCACCTCATAATTTAAGGGATGCGTAGGAGCTCTTGTAATTGTAACAACAAGTAGAGCAAATATGGTTGTATCCATAGGGTTCATGTTCTTATCATCCTCCCCTTCTTGCAAACAAAGCCGTCCTCGGCTCTTGATAAGCTGAAAATATGATAACAAAGAAGCCAAGGTGTATGCATGGTATATGTATATGTCATCCATTTTAACAGTTTTTCGTTGTTGCACAATTAAGGTTATAAAATAGCAGCAATCATAAAAGCTAATTGTATTATTAACCCAAGAGTAATCATATAAGTTAATGAGCAATTCAAAATTTGTCACACAGTAATTGTTGCAACTTGTTTTGCAAATGTAAGTGAGGAACAATCCAGCTATATAATCATATCTCAATCGAACAATAGCAAATTCATCTAGCCAGGGTGAAAAGATTTGTATGTTCTGCCATAATTCATCATCTTTATTCAGATTGTCTATACTAGATGGTGTAAAAAGAGTTGAATACATAGGCATTGGATGAGTACTAAATTTTACTTCCCTCTCACTTTGAACATGATTCAGCATACAAGAATTGTTGTTCCAAATAGCAAGTTTCAATTCATCCATGTGATCGCAAGTTATGCATATTCGATATACAAGAAATTGAGTTCCCACATCATAAGCTCCAATCAAATTAAACTTATATCCAGGGGTGTAGGTACTAAATAAGAATTTCGAACATGCAAGTTCAGAAACTTTCTCCATAGCATGTGACAATTTCATAGGTAGATCCAACATGATATAACACAATGAATTAACAGGAGAAATTCTAGTCAAAACTTCTTTATGTGTTATTAATTTAACATGTGCAAAATTATGAGAATTTAGATCAGCACATGGTTTATTTAAGTCAACACAAGGAATATCAAAAGATTGCACTACAACAGGTATATACTCACAAGGTTGCTCTATGTCTTGTTGTAGCACCAAATCAATACCGTGAGCGATGATAGTACCATGTTCTTTACCTTTTTGGGTCTCCTCAGATGATGTAAGTGCATCCATCTCCTTATCTTCATTCTCAACCAATGGGGTCAGTGATTCAATCAGCTCATGCTCTTCTTTGGCATGGTTCTCAACTACCTGCAAGTTGTTAGTCACAGAAAATGGCACAAACACATGTTTGTTCTCATGTTCATCACCACTACCTGCAAGGTTAGCTGCAAGAGCATATTCATCCTCAACATCACTAGCACTTACATAACCACCATCTTCTGTCGCAATGTACGCCCGCTGACTTGGGCAATCTCTCATGACGTGGCCCATCCCTTTACAACGGTGGCACACAATGCCCGTCGTACGGCCCGTGGAAGCAACCGATGAAGAGCTCTTTGCTGGTGCTTGCACACTAGTAGATTTGCTCGCCTCGGGTGCTCGTGATGGTGGTGGCAGTGCTGCTGAACGCGCCCTACTCACAGAGGGGGCAGCAGCTCGAAAAACAGGAGGTGGGGCTGTCTTGGGTTGCTCCTGTGTTGGTCTCGATGTAGACGTACCTCCAAAATTGCTCCTTGTCCTTTGTTGTCTACCCTGCAATTCTTTCTCTGCCAAACAAGCAAGCTGGAACAATCTATTGATATCATTATACTCTTTGTAATCAATTATGTCCTGAATTTCACGCCTTAATCCCCCATAAAAACGAGCCATCTTATCTTCCTCATCCTCTTCAACATTACAACGCAGCATGCCTATTTGCAGTTCTTGATAATATTCCTCAACAGATCTATTACCTTGGTCTAAGCGCTGCAATTTCTTACGCATTTCACGTTTAAAAGCAGGAGGAACAAATCTAGCACGCATAGCTACCTTCAATCTATCCCATGTATCAGGGGCTAAGCCAGAATTAACTACTTGAGTCCACCAAATGATAGCAAAATCTTTAAATTCACTAGTAGCTTGTCTGACTCTATGCACTTCAGGAACTAGATGGACATTAAATTTTTGTTCAACTGTCATCTCCCAATCTAGATAAGTTTCAGCATCATAGGTACCCGCAAAAGATGGTATGGAAAATTTAACTTTAGCAAACGGGTCATCATGAACATGAGCATTGTGATACTGAAAATTATTGTTACCTCCCATACCATGACGGTTCTGATGAGGATGGTGTCGTGGCCGTGCAGCACCGGCGTCATGGTTTTGTCTCTCATTATCATCTCCCTCCTCATGATCTTGGCCTCCATTGTTTGGTGGCCGATTCACCATTCTTTCAAGGCGTGTAGTGAGTGTTGCAATGCTCTCATTGATGGAAAGTTGCATTGTATCCATCTTCCTATCGATGTCATCAGTAATGGCAGCGCGTTGTTCATCCAAAAGCGTCATGAGCTCTCCCTTTAAAACACACTCTTGCGCATCAGACGTCTCACCTGCCATGGTTAGTAGCAAACAAAAGACAACACAAAGGTATTATCCCTATCAACTACTAGGTGGCGAGAAGTAGAATCACACACTCTCAAGCGTCTTATCACACTCTTACAAGTGTTCTTACCAATGTAGCAGGTGGTACAACCGGTGGCTGGTTCGTGACACCGTGTCGAGCGTGGGTACGATTGCAAGAGGGAACCTGTTCTGATCAAGAGTAGGTGTAGCTTGGAAGGCACAATATGGTAGCAATGGAGAACAATCAGTTCATTTCAGAATTGCATAGAATTGAATTATAGTTCGTATCTAGCACTTAGCCTATGTTGCTGATCAACCAAGGATGGAAGAAGGCTAAGAATAAGTGTATGGCAAAGTGTAGGAGTGGTAAATACAAGATAATTCAATCCAATTCAATTTGGAATTGAAGAACACAAGGATTGACCCAAAACTGAAAACTTCAGATTTCTGTCCACTGGACAGCACGTTGGTAATTCGGCCGTAACTTTTTGTCAGATGCCTCTTTTTCACTGATTCTTTTTTTTACTGTTTTCTGACGGCTTTTTCTACAGATTTTGTTTTGGGGCCAACTTCTGAATCCCAACACAGAAATTCGCACAAAAATCACAACTGCTGACTGTTGCAGATTCAGAACAGATAATTGGGTCAACTTTCACCGCACATATCTCTTAACTGACTGGCTGGAATGATGTGACATTTTACAGATAGATGGATAAGGAATTTTTGAATCTAATGGCGGTGGTTCCACTCAAAAATAATCTCGGAATCAAAAGATATGATGTTTTTGGTGGCGGCTGCAGAGGAAGGAAAAATCAGCCGAAATTGGAAATTAGGGTTTGGGGTGGGGAATTTTTTTTTGTTTGGATTTTCAATGGAACAAAGATATGACCAGCAACTAGACAATACTATGACGGACACAAATTCAATTTAGCAAACCAAAACTAACAGATTGAAAGGCACAACGGGGTTTGGACAGCGGAAATTAACTCTTTTTGTGGGGCAATTTTTTTTTCTGGACTATAGGAAATAAAAAACCAATCTACTAACTAGGGATACAAGAATTACCTCACGGGCAACCGTTGCTCTGATACCAACTGATGTGACGATGGCCCGATCTTCCGAGAGGTACTGATAAGTCGATTGTGGAGATCTCGACGTTGATGATCCAAAGGCTCCGACCAAAACAGATCGAACCCCTCGCAATCACTACACCACTGCTCCGTTGGTTATCAACCGTGCCGAACACGATTGACCTCGCCAAGAAGGCTATCTCCTGCAAGCGAATCGAGAACACAAGCAAGAGAGTAAAAGATGCAATATGAAATTGCGAATAATGTTTAAGTTCACAAGTTGGGGTTCCTCAAACCGAACATGCGGCGAAACTGCTAAGCAGAATAAACTCTTAAGAAAAACCCGAGGAAAACTAAAGGGGTGTGGCCTCCTTAAATAGGGGAGGGGGAAGCCACACTTATCTAATGAAAAGGGATGTGGTACTATTCCTAGTTACTGTTCACGCGCGTGTACTGTTCATGTGAACAGTACCGGTCCAAATAGCCCAAGTTACAAGGCCCTCGGCCCACTTTGAGTCGGACTGGAAAAGTGACGTGACTTGTTTCGCAGTTTCTGATCTGCTCGAGTGGAGTTTGGAGGTGAGACCAGATCCATCTGAAAGTAGACTCCAAGATCTTTCCAACGAGTACTCACGGGCCCCGAGAAGCCTTCTGGATCAAAAGTTATGGCCGTTTGAAGTTGGCTTGTCAAGCTGAATCCGAATTGATCTGGAGGCCGAATTGGATTCCAAAACCTGTCCAAGTTGAACCCTTGCTTCAATTGGTTCCAAAGTGATGTGGTGCTACAAATATATATATTTTCATCATTAGGTAGCATCATATTCTCATTTAAAATATGTTGAAGTTGAAGAAACGAATTCACCTTTAGTTCATTCTTGATATTGGCCGCTATGGTCGTACGTGTTGGTGGCGTGGTCACATCATCCTCCCCTTCTTGATGGAAAACCGTCCTCGGTTTTAACATATGTGTAGTGTCACGTATTGCATGATCTTGATCATAAATCTTGGTGTATGATAACAAACGCAACAAACTCTCATTATGTAATATCATAAGTTCTTTATCAAATAAAGTAAAATCTCTTTGAAACGAGCTCACCTCATAATTTAAGGGATGCGTAGGAGCTCTTGTAATTGTAACAACAAGTAGAGCAAATATGGTTGTATCCATAGGGTTCATGTTCTTATCACATCATGCTCATCTCAAACTCGGTGCTCATGACATCCGAGAACTGTGAAACCAGAGCACGGGAAGAGCCGCCAAAGATAATGTCATCGACATAGATTTGGACGAGCAGAAAGTCAGTGCCATGCCGGCGGATGAACAAGGTCTTGTCAACTTTACCCATCTCAAAACCATGACTTAACAAGTAGGACTTAAGCCTCTCATACCAAGCTCTAGGGGCTTGCTTAAGTCCATACAAAGCTTTGGAAAGCTTGAAGACATGGTTTGGGTATTTGGGGTTTTCGAAACCAGGAGGCTGTCGGACGTAGACCTCTTCCTCAATAAAGCCATTGAGAAAGGCACTCTTGACGTCCATCTGGTAAAGCTTGAAACCTTTAGAAGCTGCAAAGGCAAGCAGAATTCTAATGGCTTCAAGTCTAGTTACAGGGGGCAAAGGTCTCCTCGAAATCTAGACCCTCAACCTGGGAGAACCCCTGAGCTACCAGTCTAGCCTTGTTTCGAATAACCACTCCATCCTCGCTCTGTTTGTTCTTGAACACCCACTTAGTCTCAATAATATTGTGACCTCGCGGGGGCTCGACAAGCGACCAGACCTTGTTCCTCTCAAAATTTTCTAGCTCCTCATGCATGGCATTGACCCAAGACTCATCAGATAAAGCATGAGAAACATCTTTGGGCTCAAAGGAGGCAATGAAAGCAGAATGGAGACAGAATTGAGTTAAGCCAGATTTTGAGCGGGTAACACGCTCGAAAAGGTCTCCAATGATCTGCTCTGAAGGATGAGCTTTCTGGATATGTCTAGGAGGTTCAGGATGAGATGAAGAAGCGGCCTCTACCTCGTGAGCTGACGAGGTAGGAACAGAGCCACTAGCTCCAGAAGAAGCAGAAGGCATGGGCTGATCGCCTCGAGGTGCGGTGGAAGACGGCACCTCAAGGGGTGGATGAGGGACAAGATCAGGTAGACAACCGTCGTCTCCATCGTCCTCATCATCCACGAAGATGGTCTCGGACTGCTCTAAAGAACCTGAGATATCAGGCCTAGTCCCCGGACTGGCCTCATCGAAGGTCACCTCACAGGTCTCTACCATTTTGCTAGACTCGCAGTTCCAAACCCTATAAGCCCGCGAAGAAGTCGAGTAGCCTAGAAAGATCCCGTCACAAGAACGTGACTCGAACTTATCTAGGTTCCCGGACTTCAAAACAAAGCACTTGCAACCAAACACACGAAAATGAGAGACACTAGGCTTTCGCCCATAGCTCAGCTCATAAGAAGTGCGATGCAAGTGTGCCCTCAGAAAAACTCGATTTGAGACATGGCACGCGGTGGCTATAGCCTCAGCCCAAAACTTCCGCGGTGTAGAGTACTCATCAAGCATTGTCCTGACCATCTCGACCAAGGTACGGTTCTTCCTCTCCACAACGCCATTCTGCTGAGGGACGTATGGAGAAGAGAACTGGTGCTCTACACCTGTCTTACCACAGAAACTCTCAAAGTAGGAATTCTTGAACTCCGTGCCATTGTCACTGCGGATCGCTCGTAAGGCACCTGGGAGCTCAACGGAAAGCCTACTGAAAAGACCTCGGAAATGTGAAAACGTCTCATCCTTCGAGGCTAAGAAAAACACCCAAGAATACCTCGAGAAGTCATCGACCACAACAAGAACATACCACTTCCCTCCTGCTGACTGCACTCGAGCTGGTCCAACTGTGTCCATATGGAGCAGCTGTCCCGGTGCATCGGTCATAGTAACTATGACCGGAGGATGAGAAGCGGCAACCATCTTGCCGTGCCGGCATGGAGTGCAAACAAGATCTTTGACCATCTTGAGTTTCGGCAGACCATGAATGAGATCGTGACCGCTAACTCGAGTCAAATGGTCAAAGCCTATATGACCAAGTCTCCTATGCCAGAAAGAGAGATCGCAGGACTCAGAAGCAACTAAACACCTGAGAGGATCGCCAGAAGACTCAGAAAAATCAGCACGAAAGATCCTCCCAAAACGAGAAATCCCGCAAACCAGACTCCCCGAAGAATCAAGAATTTTGCAAGCATTTTTCTTAAAGCTCACCTCGAAACCGTCATCGGTAAGCTGAGAAACAGAAAGCAAATTATACTGCAGCTTACTAACCAAAGCAACATCTTTCAAAATGAAAGAATCATTAATGCGCACAGTACCTTTGGCGATGACGCACCCAGACGAAGCGTCTCCGAAGGTGATCGTCTCATCACCTGGAGCGCGGGTTAGGGAGGAGAACCAACGGGAGTCTCCGGTCATATGTCGAGAACAACCGGAGTCTACAAGCCAAACCTTCTCCTTCCCTACCCGGCGAACCTGAGTCAAACAGAGAGTAAAGTCTCAGTACTAGGGTAAATCAAGAGTGATTTTGGCACCCAATACTGAACAACACGTCGAGCAGATGAAGTCGTCAAGCACGACTGACCTCTAACTACCCTATGCTCCCTGTGACTCAAAGAAGCAGAAGGTCTGTGTGCAGACCTGAAGCTGTTGCTAGGTCCGACTGCTATGGGAAAGCGAGTCGAAACACCGGCAACCTGCTGATCACGCCGTGGGTAACTGTCTCGACGGGGGTAACGAGATGTACCCTCAGGACGGCGGAAGTCATGACCCGGAGCAGTACGAGAACGAAAACCAGAAAACTCAGAAAAACCAAGTCCTCGATGCTGCCCAAACCCGTCAGAAGCAAACCTGGACCTCGTGCTAGTCTTAGGTGCACTTAGGATCTGGGGCTGACCCTGAATACGCCTAAGTGCCTCCGCACGGTCTCTACGCGCAATCCTGGCTCGCCTGAAGCACCGATCGACTGTGTGTCCATCCTTCTGACAGAAGGTGCAGTGGTACCTCACCTTCGAAGAGGTGGAAGTAGCACGTGAGGGCTTCGGCTTCTGAGAAGCCGAAGTAGCAGGTGGACTCACCTTGCTGTCAGAGATCCCTTGGACAAAGCCCGCTGATTTGAATTTGACCTCATCAGACCTGGGCTCAACCTCGATCGCACCTCCTAGTATGGGTCGGAGAATAGCAGGAGGATGCTTCCTCATATCCTCATAGAAATCATATCCTAGACCTTGATTGAACTTACAAATCTTGGATTGGTCTAGAATAAGATTAAGCTTCTTCTTGCCTCCTACAAATCTCTCGAGAGTGTTCATAAGGCACTGACACTCCCGAAAGAGAGAGGTGCAAGAAGAGCAGGGAGAAGAGGGAACAGCAGGAGGTAAGGGAGCAGAAGAAGAACCAACAGTAGAGGAAAGAATGGCTTGTGCACGCACAGCCGACTCTGAGGGGACAGTCCTACTACTAGCAAGTTGGTTCGCGTCTCTAGGCGTCTCACCCTTACCCTGGGGCTTCTCCCCCACACCATCAATCACATCACAACCAGATTGTGGCTTCTCTAGCAAGTCCTTAGTTAGCTTCACACATTTGTCATTCAAAGCAACGAGTTCAAGTTTTAGTTTATCACAACTAATGCATGGTGAGCTAACAGGATCCTTAGTCGCATACTGAGCCATTTTCTTGTTGTTGTCAATCATTTCTTGAAACTGTTTTGAGACAGATTCAAGTTCAGCAGTTAACTTTGGACAGTTTGAACATGAAGCAGCTGGCTCACACAACCAAGCATATAACTCAGAAATTTTATGATCTGCCCGTTTTAGGTTCATCTTCAGATTATTACAACTTTCACAAGTCTCGGGTAGATCAAGCAGCATGGTATAAAGACCTCTAAAAGCATTGTCCTTATCCTCACATGAGGTGCAAGAAGTAGTCTCAACGACAACAGTAGGTGCAGCAACAACAATCCTACTCATCTCTAACTCAGCAAGCAGACTAACATTCTCCACCTTAACAATATCAAGCTCGGAGGATAAACTATCATGCGAGGTCCTTAACTTCTCCATATCACCCAACAAGGCAGAGCATGTGTCAAAGTCGTCACTAGAGGGACCAGATGTAAGAGCAATAATCTCTAGTGACAATCTGTCTACTTCCTTCTCTAACTCAGTACACCTAGCCCTAGCTCTAGCATGAAAACCACCTAGCTTAAGAAAAGCATGATTAAGCTGGTCGTAGGTGGGACATACCTCGTCCGAGTCGGAGTACAGCTCGCTGTCGCTGAGTTCGCCCTCGAGGGCCATGAAACACATGTCGGAGAAGTCATCGCCGCCATCCTTGGGCTCTTGGTCACCCGTCCCGTCGTCGTCGCTCCATCCCTCCACCTCGCTGAGGTCGAGGTCGTCGAAGGCGGTGAGGACACGGTGGAAGAGCTTCTTGGCCTTCCCGAAGTTGCGGAACTTCTTCTTTCCCGGCGTCTGAGCTGGAGTCTTCTTGTTGCGGTTCTTGTCGGTGTAGTCGTTCTTGCCCGAACCGCCGTAGTCGTTTTTGCCCTTCTCCAGCTTGGGACAGTTCGCTCGAATGTGGTTGGGGCCACCACACTCGAAGCAGATGACTGGTCCGCCTCTCTTTCTGTCCCTCCTCCTCTTGTAAGCATGGAAGAACTTCCGAGCTAGGAGGGCCAGCTGTTCATCCTCTAGCTGCTCTAACTGATCATCAGTTACGTCACATAGAGCAGCTAGGGAGAACCCACAAAGCGAATCGGCGGAAAAACCAGAAGCCGAACTGGGATCGGTGACCAAAGCCATCGACTGTGACTTCGACCGACGAGAGACAACGTCAATCTCGTGAGTCTTGAGGCGCGAGTACAGCGCGTCAAGAGTCAGGGTCGAGAGGTCTGTCGTGTCTTTGATGGTGGTCACCTTCATCTCCCACACGCGCAGATCGAGTGCCGCGAGCATCTGACGAGCGTTGTCCGAGTCGGGGTATGTGAGACCGACCGCTCGGAGGTTGCTCAAGATTTTGTGAAATCGCGAAAAGCACTCGTCCAGGGACTCACCAGCAAGCATCTCGAATTTGTTGTATTCGCGCTTGAACTGGTCCTGTCGAACCGTCTTGATCTGGGTGGTGCCCTCATGGTATGCGTCGAGGGTCACCCAGATGTCGTAGGCGGACGACAGGTGAGATATATGGTCAAACTCGCTACGACTCAACCCCTGGATGATGATGTTCCTTGCCTTTGCATTCGCCTCAACATCAGCCATGTTCCCGGCATTGATGTTCTCATCGGCAGGAACAGCGAATCGTACCTTGACCTTCCGCCAGATGGCATACCCCTGGGCCTGGATGTATGTCTCCATTCGGCTCTTCCAGAAGGGGTAATCGATGCCATCGAACACGGGCGGCTTGGTCGAGTACTTGTCCGTCGCCATGGCTCTTGAGACCGGTTAAGATCTATGAATTAGAGCTAACCGGCTCTGATACCAATTGTTGGACCGAAATGGCGACAGAGGGGGGTGAATGTCGCTTTCTAAAATCGCCCCCAACACGTATCTTCTTCTCCAATAGCTATGGGAGCTATGAAGGTAGAAGGCCAGTGCTCACAAGACACCCCAGCAGCAGGAAAAACACAAATACAGAGACCAGCAAGCGAGAAAAATCAAATCGGGAAAATTCTGGCCTCAAGCGGTAGTACCGCTGATACGGGCGGTAGTACCGCTGAGCGGTAGTACCGCTGGTCCGAGCGGTAGTACTGCTCCAGGAGCGGTAGTACCTCTCGAGAAAAACAGCAAACGGGAATTTCAGGCTGGAACTTTGAGACTTCGGATTTTTGGCTAAAAAATAGATTTGCTCTCAATCTTTTTGATCCAAGGCCTTACTACAACATACTAAATAGTAAGGGGACCTTGGGAAACAAGAGAATCAAACCAAGAAGCAAGAATTTCAGATTATGGGTAAAAATATGAATTTTTGCACAACCCGAGCCAAAAATCAAATTACTCCCCAACCGTTGATCCTTTGGCTATGAAATTTTGAGGGTAGCTAATTAATAGCCTCTGGACTCTTCATACCAAATTTCAAGCCATCTCAACAAGGGAATCAAGAACAGCACAAAAACCTAGGAAGGCAACACATGAACAGAGGAAGGTCAAAACTGAAATCGGAGAATCAAACTCGGTTTGCTCTTGGGATTAAATAGCCAAATGGCTTTTGAGCATCACTCATGTCATAGCAACCCATTTTGGCACTCTTCAGCAAGCAAGAACTCAAAACCATGAAAATCAAGAAATCTTGCACAAAGGGAAAAGAAGAATAGAGGCTACGAACTGAAACCAAAACTCCAGATTTCATTCATTGAATCACAAGGAATACATAGGAGTCCCGATACGCATGGACATTAGGACAAGGATATGGATACAAGACTCTCAATCCATCTCCTCACTCTCCCAACTCAAGAACACACACTCATCCATGGAGGGAGGAAGAACACCCACTAGGACTCACACCTAGAAACCATCGTAGAGGACAACAGAGGGAGCACACTCTGCCTCCACCAACTCACACCAACTAAAGAGCTAAAGGAAACAACCTTCCCAAAGCCTCTTTTGACTAGTGTAAACCCTAATTCCTTACAAGTGCTCAAGTGGGCATGCAGCCCCTCCTCTCCTTTTATAGCACTTGGCTAACGGGTCTCCGCCCCGTTACGCCCGCTACGTCCAACGGAGCCCGCTCCCGCTCGTGCAGCCTTGCGAATTTCCCGATTCGCCCCTCCTGCACCTTCCGAGAAGCTTCCGCGCTCCTTGCCTCGCAACCACCTCGAGTCCACGTCGTCTTCGACACATCCCGACCGTTCTGACCTCAGCGCCACCTGCGCCTAGTCCGGTCCACCGTGTCTCGCCACGACTCCAACTCGACGTCCTGCAGTCACACAGACAAGAAAACACGTCAAATAGTACCGCTCGACACATGAAAGCGTAAATACCATCACACTTACCACAGACGAAGTCCAAACCTGTCGAATCATCTGAATATGCATCCTAATCCCATACGACCAAGTTTGACCAAAGTCCGACCGAGCCCGATTGCGCCACGCAACGACTCGACTCCGAACCACTCAAACCAAACTCGACTGACCTAAACCCTTGTCAATTACTCATCACTCTCATGGAGTCACGACCACATGGTCTCTTAGTCACTGACAGAGGGGTCCCACATGTCAGAGACCAACGCAGTGGGCTCACTGTCATGTGGGTCCCACCTGTCATGTGGGCTCACTGCGAAAGCAAGCAGGATTCTAATGGCCTCAAGTCTAGCTACAGGGGCAAATGTCTCCTCAAAATCTAGACCCTCAACCTGGGAGAAGCCCTGAGCTACCAGTCTAGCCTTGTTCCAAATGACAACCCCATCCTCACTCTGCTTGTTCTTGAACACCCACTTAGTCCCAATGGCATTATGACCTCGAGGGGGCTCAACAAGCGACCAAACCTTGTTTCTCTCGAAACTTTCTAACTCCTCATGCATGACATTGACCAAAAACTCATCAGAAAGAGCATGACAAACGTCCTTGGGCTCGAATGAGGCAACAAAGGCAGAATGGAGACAGAAGTGAGACATGCCGGATTTTGAGCGAGTGACACGCTCAAAGAGGTCTCCAATCATCTGCTCAGAAGGATGGTTTTTTTGGATATGTCGGGGAGGTCCTGGATGAGATGAAGAAGTGGCCTCTACCTCATGAGCTGATGAAGTACGAACAGAGCCACTAGCTCCAGAGGAAGCAGAAGGCATGGGCTGATCACCTGGAGGTGCAGTTGAAGAAGGCACCTCAAGGGGAGGATGAGAGACTGGATTGGGTAGACAACCCTCATCTCCATCGTCCTCATCATCCACAAAGATGGGCTCGGACTACTCTAAAGAATCTGAGATATCAGGCCTAGTCCATGAAAGTCACCTTACAGGTCTCTACCAACTTACTAGCCTCGCAGTTCCAAACCCTATACGCCCGCGAAGAAGTCGAGTAGCCTAGAAAGATACCATCACAAGAGCGTGACTCGAACTTATCTAGGTTCCCGGACTTCAAAATGAAACACTTGCAACCAAACACACGAAAATGAGAGACACTAGCTTTCGCCCATATCTCAGCTCATAAGAAGTGCGATGCAAGTGTGTCCGAAGAAAAACTCTGTTCGAAACATGGCACGCGGTCGCAATAGCCTCAGCCCAAAACTCCTACGTGTAGAATACTCATCAAGCATCGTCCTGGCCATCTCGACCAAGGTACGGTTCTTCCTCTCCACGACGCCATTCCACTGTGGAACGTGCGGAGAAGAGAACTGGTGCTTTACACCTGTCTCATCACAAAACCTCTCAAAGTAGGAATTCTTGAACTTCGTGCCATTTTCACTGCGGATCGCTCGTAAGGCACCCGGGAGCTCAACAGAAAGCCTACTGAAAAGACCTCAAAAATGTGTAAACGTCTCATCCTTCAAGGCTAAGAAAAACACCCAAAAAAACCTCGAGAAGCCATCGACCACGACAAGAACATACCACTTCCCTCCTGCTGACTGCACTCGAGCTCGTCCAATTGTGTCCATGTGGAGCAGCTGTCCCGGTGCATCGGTCGTAGTCACTGTGACTGGAGGGTGAGAAGTGGCAATCATCTTGCCATGCCGGCAAGGAGCACAAATAATGTCTTTGACCATCTTGAGTTTCGGCAGACCACGAATGAGATCGTGGCCGCTAACTCGGGTCAAATGGTCAAATCCAATATGACTAAGTCTCCTATGCCAGAAAGTAAGGTCACGGGACTCATAAGCAACTAAACACCGGAGAGGATCACCAGAAGACTCAGAAAAATCAGCACGAAAGATCCTCCCATAACGAGAAATCCCGCAAACCAGACTACCCGAAGAATCAAGAATTTTGCATTCTTAAAGCTCGCCTCAAAACCGTCATCGGTATGCTGAGAAACAGAAAGCAAATTATACTGCAGCTTACTAACCAAAGCAACATCTTTTAAAATAAACGACTCATTAACGCGCACTGTACCTTTAGCGATGACGCGCCCAGACGAAGCGTCTCCGAAGGTGAGCGTCTCATCACGTGGAGCACGAGCTAGGGAAGAGAACCAACGAGAGTCTCCGGTCATGTGTCGAGAACACCCGGAGTGAACGAGCCAAACCTCTCTCTTCCCTGCTCGGCAAACCTGAGTCAACAAGAGAGTAAGTCTCAGTACTGGGGTAAATCAAGAGTGATTTTGGCACCCAATACTGAGTAACACGTCGAGTAGAAGAAGTAGCCACACACGACAGACCTCTATCTACCCTACGCTCTCTGTTGCTCAAAGAAGCAAAAGGTCCACGAGCAGACTCGAAGCTGTTGCTGGGTCCGACTGCTATGGGAGAGCGAGTCGGAGCACCAGCAACATGCTGATGACGCCGCGGATAGCCATCTCGACAAGGGAAACGAGATCTACCCTCAGAACGGCAGAAGTCACGACCAAAGGCATATCGAGGACAAAAATCAGTAAAACCAGAAAAGCCATGTCCTCGATGCTGCCCAAACCCATCAGCTGAAGAAAACTTAGAACTTGTGTTAGTCTTAGGTGCACTCAAAGTCTGGGGCTGACCCTGAATACGCCTAAGAGCTGCAACATGGTCTCTCTGCGCGATCTTGGAGCGCCTGAAGCATCGCTCGCCCAAGTGTCCATCCTTCTGACAGAAGGTGCAATAATACTTCACCTTCTGAGAGGTAGAAGCAGCATGATGAGGCTTCGCCTTCTGAGAGGCCGAAGCAACAGGTGGAATACCTTGCTATTAGAAATCCCTTGGACAAAGCCCGCTGACTTGAATTGAACTTTCTCAGTTCTGGGCTTGACCTCGATCACACCTGCGGCTATGGGTCTGAGCACGGTAGGTGGATGCTTCCTAACATCATCAAGAAAATCATATCCTAGACCTTGATTGAATTTGCAAATCTTGGACTGGTCTAGAATAAGATTTAGCTTCTTCTTGCCTCCTACAAATCTCTCGAGAGTGTTCATAAGATACTGACACTCCCGAAAGAGAGAGGTGCAAGAAGAGCAGGGGAAGGAGAGACAGCAGCAGGAGAAGAGAAAGAACTAACAACAGAAGAAGGAATAGCATGTGCACGCATAGCCGCCTCAACATTGAGGTCTTCGCATGGACTAGGAGGGACAATCCTACCTCTAGTTGTTTGGTCATCATGCCTAAGCGTCTCTACTCCTTTGGGCTCCTCCCCCACACCAGCAATCACATCACAATCAGTTGGTGGCTTCACTAGAAAGTCCTTAGTTAGCTTCACATATTTTTCATCCAAAGTAATAAGTTCAAGTTTTAGTTTTTCACAACTAATGCATGGTGAGCTAACAGGGTCCTTAGTCGCATACTGAGCCAATTTGTTGTTATGATCAACCATTTCTTGGAATTGCTTAGAAACAGACTCAAGCTCAAGGGTTAAGTTTGGACAATTGGTGCAAGAGACAATAGGCTCAAGTAATGAAGCATGCAACTCAGCAATTTTATGATCTGCCCTTTTTAAGTTCAATTTCAAATTATTGCCATTTTCACAAGACTCGGGTAGATCAAGGAGCATGGTATAAAGACCTCTAAACGCATTGTCCTTATCCTCACATGAGGTGCAAGATGTAGTCTCAACAACAGTAGATGAAGGAGTAACAATCCTACTCATCTGTAGTTCAGCCAAAAAACTTACATTCTCCACCTTAAGCATGTCAAGCTCAGAAGATAAACTATCATGAGAGGTCCTTAATTTCTCCATGTCATCAAGCAAGACAGAGCATGTATCGCATTCGTCATGGGAGGGAGCAGATATAAGTGAAGTAAGCTCCCGTGACAATCTATCTACTTCCTTCTCCAACTCGCTACACCTAGCTCTAGATCTAGCATGGAATTTCTCTAGCTTAAGAAAAGCATCATTAAGCTGGTCATAGGAGGGGTATACCTCGTCAAAGTCGAAGTTGACTCATGTCAAAGCATCTCAAGAGGTCACGAGTGTACTTGCCCTGATGCAAGAATTTACCCTCCCGAGTCTGCTTGATCTGGAAGCCAAGGAAGAAGGTCAACTCGCCCATCATACTCGTCTCAAACTCGGTGCTCATGACATCCGAGAACTGTGAAACAAGAGTATGAGAAGAGCCGCCAAAGATGATGTCATCCACATAAATCTAGACGAGCAGAAGGTCAGCGCAATGCCAGCGAATGAACAAAGTCTTATCCACTTTACCCATCTCAAAACCATGGCTCAATAGATAGGACTTAAGCCTCTCATACCAAGCTCTAGGGGCCTGCTTAAGTCCATACAAAGCTTTGGAAAGCTTGTAGTTATGGTTTGGGTATTTGGGGTTCTCGAATCCTGGAGGCTGTCTCACATAGACCTCTTCCTCAATAAAGCCATTGAGGAAGGCACTCTTGACATCCATCTGGTAGAGCTTGAAACCCTTAGAAGCTGCAAAAGCAAGAAGGATTCTAATGGCTTCAAGTCTAGCTACAGGGGCAAAGGTCTCTTCGAAATCTAGACCCTCAACCTGGGAGAACCCCTAAGCAACCAGTCTAGCCTTGTTCCAAATGACAACCCCATCTTCGCCCTGCTTGTTCTTGAACACCCACTTAGTCCCAATAACATTGTGACCTCGAGGGGGCTCAACAAGCGACCAGACCTTGTTCCTCTCAAAATTTTCTAACTCCTCATGCATGGCATTGACCCAAGACTCATCAGAAAGAGCATGACAAATGTCCTTGGGCTCAAAGGAGGCAACAAAGGCAGAATGGAGACAGAAATGAGACATGCCGGATCTTGAGCGGGTGACTCGCTCAAAAAGGTCTTCAATAATCTGCTCAGAAGGATGGTCCTTTTGGATATGTCGGGGAGGTCTTGGATGAGAGGAAGAAGTGGCCTCTACCTCGTGAGCTGACGAGATAGAAATAGAGCCACTAGCTCCAGAGGAAGCAGAAGGTATGGGCTGATCGCCTGGAGGTGCAGTGGAAGAAGGCACCTGTAACATCCCAAAATTTGGCTTTCTGGAAAAATTTAAATTCAAATTAACTATTTTAAAGTAATTGGGTTTTACTTGGCTTTTATTTGATTTTCTGGATTTTATTTCAAAATTTAAAGAAAGAAAATGCATTTTAAATATTTTATTAAAGCCAAAAAAGGGAAAATTATATTTTTCCTAGCCTCTCCTAAAATTTTAAATATTATTTGAGAATTTTCTGAAATTTAAAATCAATTTTCAAAGTTAAAAAGTATTTTATAAATTATTAAAATGCAAATCTGAAATTAAAAATATTTTTAAATAAGTTTAAAATGCTTCCAGGAATATTTTATGTTTTTCTGGAATTTTTAGACATTAAATATTAATTTTCCAAGCTTTTATAAAGTTTCTAGTAATTGCTGAAATTTATTCCGAAAATAAAAATCAAATTAAATCCTAGCCCGCCACGTGTCGCTCTCAGATTAAATCCACCTCTCTCCACGTTTTAATCCTAGCCATCCACCACAACTTACCCCTTCATAAAATCCAAAGCCTCTCAGACACTCACTTGCCACGTGTCACGAATCCAACGGCCCGTACCCCTTCACTAACTCTCACTCTCTATGACACATGGGACCCATATGTCATATCCTTCTTCAACCTCACCTTCTTCCTCCTCCCACCCTCTCTCTCCACCTCCATTAAACCGAAAATAAAGCTTTGATTGCGGCCGTTTTCGTCGCTTTAAATCCCGATTAAAAAGTGGAAACGGATGCTCAATCAATCCCCTCCATTCATCCGGCCGTTTCCCCTCTTTTATTTCCTTTAATCGCGGTTTGCATTAACTCCGGCGAGGCTCCAAAAATCCGGCCACCCCTCCTCCCCTTGCCTATAAATACCGCCCTCCTTCACCCCGCCTCCCACCGCACTCCTCCTCCTCTTCCCGGCCGCCTCCCGTCGCCTCTTCGCTGCCCCCAACCGGCCTCACTGCCGCCGCCTCCTAGCACCGCCACCGGCCGCCCGCCCCTCATCCGCCGCCGCCGGTGAGTGCCGCCGCCTCCCCTCACCCGCCGCCGCCGTTCGCCGCCCTCCCGCCGGCCGCCGGCCACGGCAAGGCCACCGGCCGGCCATCTCCCGAGCCGGCCATGCGCGTGTGCCCGCGTGGCCTCCACGTCGGCCTGCCTTGTCCGCGTGGCCACCCGCGTGGCTGCCACCTCGCGCCCGCGTGGCGCCATGTGGCCGGCGCGCCACGTCGGCGAACCCCGTGGTCCGTGGATCCGGTCCACGGTAGACTGGACCCACCGGTCATTCAAATATGTTTTCCCGCTCAGAAAATTCAAAAATTGATGACGTCATAAATAGTATTTTTCAGTGCAAAAATAATTCCCGAAAGTCAGCCTTTTCCTTTTTCCCTCCTGTTAATCTTTCGGAAGTCATAACTTTCTCATTTTAACTCCGATTTGAGCCGTTCAAATTTCTAAATTTTTCTAAAATCATAAACTATCCAAATATGGCTCTTTTTGAAATTTTGATTTTTATTTAAATTTTTTTGATTTTTATTTGTTTTGTTTGTCTATCTTTTCGCGCGTAGATTCCGCTGTCGCTGAGGATTTCGTCGAGTCGCAGCAAGAAGAACCAGTCAGCACTCAAGAAGGCAAGTCTCCTTTGATCATCTCGAACCTATGATTTTGAAATGTTTTAATTATTTCAAATTATGTGCATTGCTATTTATATAAAATATTATTTCAAATCTTAAGGGTTAGTTAAACCAACCTTGTTATACCCTCCATTGAAATTGAATGCTATGTACCTTTGTCCCCCTAGAATTTCATTTGTCTCAATAATGAGATTATTACTGAATCTTTGTGAATAGTGGAATGGTAGTGAAATGCTCAGTCATGCTATTTAATATCGTTGAATTCTTGAAAATGGGAAATTATGATAACCTTGTGTTTATAAATTTAGTGGTAATTGGAGTTGCCACTGTTCTTTTAAAATAAAATAAAATGTGAAAATTTGTTTAGATTAGGGTGGATGGTTGGTTTGGATTGGTGCAGCAAGCACGAGATCTTGTTAAGTGTATGTTCCACCCTAATCAATTAAGGACCGACGCTTGTGTTTGTCCAGACTGAGCATTAACCGTACAACCACAAGTCTATATGGGTACGACCTAGCTGACTAACTTACGATAGTCTAGTTTAGGTGCCACCAGTGGAAAGTGGGTGCCAGGGATGGACTGGTTATCCACAGTGAGGGACAGGGATTTACTGTACTCATATGGCGCAAGAGGGGGCTTCGGTTCGGGCAGTTAGCCTACCTGCGGTGAAACCTCAGCGGGTGGTATCTAGCTAGATTAGAGTAAGGTAAAAGCTTTGTGATATTTTATCTGGGTCTCATGCCAAAGGAAGCGTGTTGACTTTTAGGATAATTTATCTCTTGTGGGTAAAGTTGTACAACCTCTGCAGAGTGTAAAACTATTCGAATAGCCGTGCCCACGGTCAAGGGCGGGCAAGGAATGCATGCACATGGTAGATTTATGGTTTTGTTTTAAAATCAAAAGTTTTGTATTCCGAGAGTGGAGGGAACTCTCGGAAGGGTATCCTGGCGGTTGAAGCCAGAGAGGGTGGATGTAACCTGCAGTATTAAACATGTTCAAGTTGTTGAAGCTAGTGTTGGTAGATGGAACCTTCACTAGAAAGTTAATGATAGTTTCTGCTAAAACATTTACTTTATTAACTTGATGCCTTCGAAAATAATTAGTAGTAATTGAATTTTAAAATATTGCTTTGTGCAAAAGAACCATATAGCCTTCCTTTGTCAAGCCTTGCATCTATGCATTTTTCCCAAGACTTGCGGAGTACTTTATGTACTCACATGCTACACTTAAAATAAACCTCAGAAGAACATGAAGCTCAAGAAGGTGTTTACGACTACCGCTTCGCTTGTGGCTGTGATGGATTCTTCCCGGAGGACTAGGTCGCGCTTCCCCAGTCAACTGCCTGTGGCATATTGATGGGTCTACTTTGAGTTTACTTTGCTTCCGCTGTGTTTTGATTGTGCGAGGTCTCGAAACCTCTAATGTAATAATGAGACCTTTCGGTCTGTACTCTTTAATATTGTAATAAATGCGTTGTTGGTCATGAATCATTTCTGTTTAACTGTGTGCACTAGCTTTGATCTGGGACTAGTGCAGAAATACACAGAGGGTCCGGGTTTGGAAATCCGGGGTCCCGACAGAGGTGGTATCAGAGCCAATTTGACTGTAGGACGTGACCTAGCTTAAGAAAATGGTAAAACCTTAAGGACTCATATTTTTTTTAAAAGAGTATATTAAAAATATATAAGCCTCTTTGCTTCTACTCTCTTCTTACTTAGAATCTCGTTCTTGTCTTTATATTCATTCACTAATTCTTTTTACTAATCTCTTCCTTTATTTCAAACTTTGTAGATGGCCGGTTCGTCATCCGCTGCCCCGTGGGACTACTACTCTCATGGAGAGGATGCTGGAGGATTCGCTAGCCTCCTTCGTCAGCTTATGCAGAGTTTGGAGTACCGTGAGCCGCCCATTTTCAGGGGGCGGAAGACGCGGATTCTGGACCGTGACTCCTGGTCGATGGAGGTATTCCTGTATGCACGGGATGGGGAATTCAAATCCCAAACATACCCCATCAAGCACCCTCGGTCCCGCTGTTATGACGCAGTCCAGGATGCGGCATGCCTTGCCTTGGATGAGTTGTGCCATCTGCACAAGGATGCTGTGCACCAGTCCTTTTTTTGCTTCTTCATCAACCCCAGGGCAAGACAGAGGTATCCAGATCCCTTTGATATTCCAGTTGATGACCCTCGACTGTCGCACCAGATACAGCTCTCGCAGGCGATGGCAGTCACTTACTCCAGAGCTTTGGAGGAGATTGGACAGCTCCGGATGCTTCTCACTTCCAGCTACCAGCATTCCGACACACTTCGCGCACAGCTTCTCCAAAGCCAGGCAGCTGAGGTTGAGCTGGGACGTCTCAGGGCCACAGCTGACTACACGCCGTCTTCACCCACAGCTGACTACACGCCGTCTTCTCTAGTGCCAGCTGTCATCCCCAACAACCAGGCACCGGCTCGACATTCGGGACTTCGCATCAGGCTTACAACACGCAAGAAGGTGCGACGCCCCAGTCCGCCGCCAGTCATCACCCTCAAGAAGCGCAAGCCTTCTCGTTCTCGTTCTCGGTCGACTGCCTCCAGTCGTAACCGTGTCTCGGCCGAGTGTGACTGTTCACGACACCATGTGAACGAGCGCCAGGAGGAGCCGGAGGAGGATCCAGAGGAGGACCCCGAGGAGGATCCAGAGGAGCGCATTGTCGTGGAGGATGAGTAGTTAGTTGAGTCAGTAGTACCCAAATAATTGTCCACGTTCTTAGAACGCTTTATTATATTTTGGTGTGTTAGATGGACTGTACCAAGCCTATGTGCACTTGTGGTGCAGCCATTCATAAAATTATCTTGATTTCAATAAAGTTTTCCCTAAGTGGTTGCTGGTTTCTTCTTGTGTGTTGGTTTGGGATGTTATTTAGTTTCCCCTAATCTCTTACCTATGCTAATTCCCTCTTACCTTTTGCTAACCCTGGAAACCGCTTCAGATGGTGAACACAAGGAGCAACCCGGGCAGTAGCCGTAACCCCAACGCTCAACCAGAGGACAACATTCCACCCCCTCCTGCTCAAGCGCCCAACTTGGAACAGATGATGGCCATGCAACTGCAGCTTCTTCAAGCTCTAGCCCAGAACCAAGTACAGCAAGCTCCGCAGGCACCCAACCAAGCTCTACAGTCTAAGTTGGGAGAATTTATGAGGACCAGACCTCCTACATTTGCTGGTTCAGTGGACCCCTTGGAGGCAGATGATTGGGTCAAAGATGTGGAAAGAAAGTTGAATTTGGCTCAATGCAATGACCACGAGAAGGTGTTGTATGCTGCTCACCAACTCAAAGGAATTGCTGCTAACTGGTGGGAAAACTACTGCGCCGCCCATCAAAATGTACAAACCATCACCTGGGATGAGTTTGTGGAGGCTTTCCGCACTGCACATATTCCTACGGGAATAATGGAAATGAAGAAAAGGGAATTCTACCAACTGCAGCAGGGAAACCTCAGTGTTTCAGAATACCTGAACAAGTTCACCCAACTGTCCAGGTATGCGCCAGAGGATGTCACCTCAGATGCAACAAAGATCTGGAGGTTCATGCAGGGACTTGATCCCAATATCAAGGTGCAGCTGGTGTCCAATGACTACCCAACTTTCCAGCACATGGTGAACAAGGCTCTCGTGCAAGAAGATGCCCAACGTCAACTGTACGAGACTCGGAAGAGAAAGTTCCAAGCTCAGCAGGGAGCAAGCAGTTCTCGGTTTCGCCCCAATCTTCCTCAATTCAACAGGCCCTCAATGCCAAGTGTGCCAAGGACACCATCGGCAGGACCTCATCCAAATCCGCAAGCTCCCAGAATAGGCAATGGTGGCCAACCACAGCAGAATAAGACTTCAGCGGCAGGAGTGCAGTGCTTCAACTGCAAGAACATGGGGCATTATGCCAGCAACTGTCCCCAGAAGCGCCCAGCTGTAACTCCCGTTCGCTTCAACCTGGGAACCACGCCAGCAAGAGCTCCAATTGCAGGTCAAGGCCGTGGGGCACCGCAAACTCCAAGGACTCCGCAGACGATGAGCAGAGGACATCTTAACCATGTCACTGCGGAGGCAGCCCAAGATGCACCAGACGTAGTTCTGGGTAAGTTCCTTGTCAACTCAGTACCCGCAACAGCATTATTTGATTCTGGAGCTTCGCATTCTTTTGTGTCAAAAGATTTTGTTGAAAGATATAATTGGGATGTGCGTTTGCTTAAGAACCCTATGCTAGTTCAGTCCCCTAGGAAGGAAATGAGGACTAACACAGTCTGCCCTAGCGCAACTGTGGATATAAATGGAGTAAAATTCCTAGCGAATCTTATTATAATAGATTCCAAGAGCCTAGATGTCATACTTGGTATGGATTGGTTAACCCAGTATAAAGGACAGATAGATTGTGCCGATCGTGCTGTCACTGTTACCAACTCGGATGGAATTCAAATAAGGTATAAGTCAAACACGTCTTCTCGGAATAAGTGTGGGCTGAACAGTTTGAAGGAAGTAACTTTGGAAAAGGTGCTTATAGTAAGTGAATACCCAGATGTGTTTCCTGAAGATTTACCCGGAATGCCGCCAGATAGGGAAGTTGAGTTTGTCATCAACTTAGTACCTGGTACAGCTCCGATTTCCAAGAGACCCTATCGTATGTCTGCAAATGACTTGGCAGAAGTTAAGAAGCAAATTGAAGAGTTGCAAGATAAAGGTTTTGTAAGACCAAGCTCGTCACCCTGGGGAGCACCAGTACTACTAGTAAAGAAGAAAGATGGTAGTCTTCGCATGTGTGTGGATTATCGATCCTTGAATGATGTGACGATTAAGAACAAGTACCCTTTACCCAGAATAGATGATCTGTTTGATCAGTTGAAAGGATCATACGTATTCTCTAAGATTGATCTTCGATCAGGTTATCACCAATTGAAGTTAAGACCAGAGGACATACCCAAGATAGCATTTGCTACCCGTTATGGATTGTACGAGTATACAGTGATGTCTTTTGGACTAACCAATGCCCCAGCATATTTTATGAATCTGATGAATAAGGTGTTCATGGAATATTTGGATAAGTTTGTGGTTGTATTCATCGACGATATTCTGATATACTCCAAGAATGAAGAAGAGCATGCAGAACATTTCAGGATAGTTTTGGAAAAGCTCAGAGAAAATCAGTTGTATGCCAAGTTTAGTAAGTGTGAGTTTTGGTTGAAGAAAGTGGCTTTCTTGGGTCACGTGATTTTCTGCAGGAGGAGTGTCAGTAGACCCCGATAAAGTAAATGATGTGCTCAATTGGACACAACCTAAGTCAGTATCTGAGATCAGAAGCTTTTTGGGATTGGCTGGTTACTATAGACGCTTTATTGAAGGATTCTCCAAACTGGCAAGACCTCTCACCCAGTTGCTAAAGAAGGAAAAGAAGTTTGAAATCGTGTGAGGACAGTTTTCAAGAACTAAAGAGAAGGCTAACTTCTGCACCAGTGTTAATCCTTCCGGATATTAGAAAGGATTTTGAAGTCTTTTGTGATGCATCGAAGCAAGGACTAGGCTGTGTTCTGATGCAAGAGAGAAAGGTAGTAGCATATGCTTCAAGGCAATTGCGACCTCATGAAGGAAACTACCCAACCCATGATTTAGAGCTTGCTGTCGTGGTGCATGCTTTAAAAATATGGAGGCATTATTTGATCGGTAACCGTTGTGAGATCTACACGCATCACAAAAGTTTGAAGTATATTTTTACCCAACCTGATCTCAATATGAGACAAAGGCGATGGCTTGAGCTAATAAAGGATTATGATGTGGGAATACATTACCATCCGGGAAAAGCCAATGTAGTAGCTGATGCCTTGAGCAGAAAGAGTTACTGTAATAAGTTATGGATAAAGGACAGTATGCCTGCACTTCAAGAAGAATTCCAGCGGCTCAACTTGGAAGTAGTAGAGGAAGGATTCCTGGCAACTTTAGAGGTTCAACCCACTCTAGAGGACCAGATCAAGGCAGCTCAAGAAGAGGATAAGTATGTCAAGGAAATTAAAGAAAATATGAAGAAAGGAAAGGCGCCAGGATTTTCAGAAGATGAAGAAGGTATCATTTGGTTTGGGAAAAGAATTATCGTACCTGAAAAGAAGGAAATAAAGGAGTTAATCCTGAAAGAAGCCCATGAATCTGGATACTCAATTCACCCCGGAAGTACAAAGATGTACCAAGATCTCAAAGAAAGGTATTGGTGGTCAAGTATGAAAAGAGAAATTGCAGAGCATGTAGCTTTGTGTGATGTGTACCAGCGAATTAAAGCTGAACATCAGAGGCCTGCTGGACTTTTGCAACCCTTGCAGATACCTGAGTGGAAATGGGAAGAAATTGGTATGGATTTCATAACTGGATTGCCAAGAACAAAATCAGGGCATGATTCGATTGGGGTTATTGTGGATCGTCTGACAAAAGTCGCTCATTTCATCCCAGTAAAGACCACCTACTCTGGAGATAGACTCGCAGAGTTGTATATGTCAAGAATTGTGTGTTTGCATGGAGTTCCAAAGAAGATTGTTTCAGATCGAGGTACTCAGTTTACCTCAAGATTTTGGCATAAATTACATGGACTTTTGGGCACAAATTTGAACTTTAGCACAGCATATCATCCACAGACAGATGGTCAAACAGAAAGAGTAAATCAAATTTTGGAAGATATGTTGAGAGCTTGTGTTCTAGCAAACAAGGCTAGTTGGGATCAAAGTCTGCCCTATGCGGAGTTTTCCTATAACAACAGTTATCAATCCAGCTTACAGATGTCTCCGTTTGAAGCGTTATATGGCAGAAGATGCAGGACACCGTTGTATTGGAAAGAAACCGGAGAAGGACAAGTGTTTGGACCAGATGTGTTGAAGCAGGCAGAGGAACAAGTTCATCTGATCCAGGACAGGTTAAAAATAGCTCAAACCAGACAGAAAAGCTATGCGGACAATCGTCGAAGAACATTAGAGTTTATACCTGGAGATCATGTTTATTTGAAAGTGTCACCACTCAAGGGAATGAGACGTTTTGGAGTCAGTGGAAAACTTGCTCCTAGATTCATTGGACCCTTTCCTGTTGTAGCGAAAAAGGGAGAAGTTGCTTACCAGCTAGAGCTTCCACCTCAGTTGTCGAAGGTGCATGACGTCTTTCATGTATCCCAGCTAAGAAAGTGTCTCAGAGTGCCAGAAGAGCAGATGTCTTTAGAGGAAGTGAACTTAAAGGAGGACTTGACATACCCAGAGTATCCAGTCAAGATATTGGAGGAAGCCGAGCGTAGTACGCGAAGCAAGATCATCAAGTTCTGTAAAGTACAGTGGAGCAATCATTCTGAATCGGAAGCGACTTGGGAGCGTGAAGAAGATTTAAGAGCAGAGTTCCCTGACCTCTTTTCCAGTCCGTCCGAATCTCGAGGTCGAGATTCTTTCTAAGGGGGGTAGGTTTGTAACATCCCAAAATTTGGCTTTCTGGAAAAATTTAAATTCAAATTAACTATTTTAAAGTAATTGGGTTTTACTTGGCTTTTATTTGATTTTCTGGATTTTATTTCAAAATTTAAAGAAAAAAATGCATTTTAAATATTTTATTAAAGCCAAAAAGGGAAAATTATATTTTTCCTAGCCTCTCCTAAAATTTTAAATATTATTTGAGAATTTTCTGAAATTTAAAATCAATTTTCAAAGTTAAAAAGTATTTTATAAATTATTAAAAAGCAAATCTGAAATTAAAAATATTTTTAAATAAGTCTACAATGCTTCCAGGAATATTTTATGTTTTTTCTGGAATTTTTAGACATTAAATATTAATTTTCCAAGCTTTTATAAAGTTTCTAGTAATTGCTGAAATTTATTCCGAAAATAAAAATCAAATTAAATCCTAGCCCGCCACGTGTCGCTCTCAGATTAAATCCACCTCTCTCCACGTTTTAATCCTAGCCATCCACCACAACTTACCCCTTCATAAAATCCAAAGCCTCTCATACACTCACTTGCCACGTGTCACGAATCCAACGGCCCGTACCCCTTCACTAACTCTCACTCTCTATGACACATGGGACCCATATGTCATATCCTTCTTCAACCTCACCTTCTTCCTCCTCCCACCCTCTCTCTCCACCTCCATTAAACCGAAAATAAAGCTTTGATTGCGGCCGTTTTCATCGCTTTAAATCCCGATTAAAAAGTGGAAACGGATGCTCAATCAATCCCCTCCATTCATCCGGCCGTTTCCCCTCTTTTATTTCCTTTAATCGCGGTTTGCATTAACTCCGGCGAGGCTCCAAAAATCCGGCCACCCCTCCTCCCCTTGCCTATAAATACCGCCCTCCCCTCGCCCTCCTTCACCCCGCCTCCCACCGCACTCCTCCTCCTCTTCCCGGCCGCCTCCCGTCGCCTCTTCGCCGCCCCCAACGGGCCTCACCGCCGCCGCCTCCTAACGCCGCCACCGGCCACCCGCCCCTCATCCGCCGCCGCCGGTGAGTGCCGCCGCCTCCCCTCACCCGCCGCCGCCGTTCGCCGCCCTCCCGCCGGCCGCCGGCCACGGCAAGGCCACCGGCCGGCCATCTCCCGAGCCGGCCATGCGCGTGTGCCCGCGTGGCCTCCACGTCGGCCGGCCTTGTCCGCGTGGCCACCCGCGTGGCCGCCACCTCGCGCCCGCGTGGCGCCATGTGGCATGCGCGCCACGTCGGCGAACCCCGTGGTCCGTGGATCCGGTCCACGGTAGACCGGACCCACCGGTCATTCAAATAAGTTTTCCCGCTCAGAAAATTCGAAAATTGATGACATCATAAATAGTATTTTTCAGTGCAAAAATTATTCCCGAAAGTCAGCCTTTTCCTTTTTCCCTCCTGTTAATCTTTCGGAAGTCATAACTTTCATATTTTAACTCCGATTTGAGCCGTTCAAATTTCTAAATTTTTCTAAAATCATAAACTATCCAAATATGGCTCTTTTTGAATTTTTTAGTTTTATTTAAATTTTTTTTTATTTTTATTTGTTTTGTTTGTCTGTCTTTTCGCGCGTAGATTCCGCTGTCGCTGAGGATTTCGTCGAGTCGCAGCAAGAAGAACCAGTCAGCACTCAAGAAGGCAAGTCTCCTTTGATCATCTCGAACCTATGATTTTGAAATGTTTTAATTATTTCAAATTATGTGCATTGTTATTTATATAAAATATTATTTCAAATCTTAAGGGTTAGTTAAACCAACCTTGTTATACCCTCCATTGAAATTGAATGCCATGTACCTTTGTCCCCCTAGAATTTCATTTGTCTCAATAATGAGATTATTACTGAATCTTTGTGAATAGTGGAATGGTAGTGAAATGCTCAGTCATGCTATTTAATATCGTTGAATTCTTGAAAATGGGAAATTATGATAACCTTGTGTTTATAAATTTAGTGGTAATTGGAGTTGCCACTGTTCTTTTAAAATAAAATAAAATGTGAAAATTTGTTTAGATTAGGGTGGATGGTTGGTTTGGATTGGTGCAGCAAGCACGAGATCTTGTTAAGTGTATGTTCCACCCTAATCAATTAAGGACCGACGCTTGTGTTTGTCCAGACTGAGCATTAACCGTACAACCACAAGTCTATATGGGTACGACCTAGCTGACTAACTTACGATAGTCTAGTTTAGGTGCCACCAGTGGAAAGTGGGTGCCAGGGATGGACTGGTTATCCACAGTGAGAGACAGGGATTTACTGTACTCATATGGCGCAAGAGGGGGCTTCAGTTCGGGCAGTTAGCCTACCTGCGGTGAAACCTCAGCGGGTGGTATCTAGCTAGATTAGAGTAAGGTAAAAGCTTTGTGATATTTTATCTAGGTCTCATGCCAAAGGAAGCGTGTTGACTTTTAGGATAATTTATCTCTTGTGGGTAAAGTTGTACAACCTCTGCAGAGTGTAAAACTATTCGAATAGCCGTGCCCACGGTCAAGGGCGGGCAAGGAATGCATGCACATGGTAGATTTATGATTTTGTTTTAAAATCAAAAGTTTTGTATTCCGAGAGTGGAGAGAACTCTCGGAAGGGTATCCTGGCGGTTGAAGCCAGAGAGGGTGGATGTAACCTGTAGTATTAAACTTGTTCAAGTTGTTGAAGCTAGTGTTGGTAGATGGAACCTTCACTAGAAAGTTAATGATAGTTTCTGCTAAAACATTTACTTTATTAACTTGATGCCTTCGAAAATAATTAGTAGTAATTGAATTTTAAAATATTGCTTTGTGCAAAAGAACCATATAGCCTTCCTTTGTCAAGCCTTGCATCTATGCATTTTTCCCAAGACTTGCGGAGTACTTTATGTACTCACATGCTACACTTAAAATAAACCTCAGAAGAACATGAAGCTCAAGAAGGTGTTTACGACTACTACTTCGCTTGTGGCTGTGATGGATTCTTCCCGGAGGACTAGGTCGCGCTTCCCCAGTCAACTGCCTGTGGCATATTGATGGGTCTACTTTGAGTTTACTTTGCTTCCGCTGTGTTTTGATTGTGCGAGGTCTCGAAACCTCTAATGTAATAATGAGACCTTTCGGTCTGTACTCTTTAATATTGTAATAAATGCGTTGTTGGTCATGAATCATTTCTGTTTAACTGTGTGCACTAGCTTTGATCTGGGACTAGTGCAGAAATACACAGAGGGTCCGGGTTTGGAAATCCGGGGTCCCGACAGCACCTCAAGGGGAGGATGAGGAACTGGATCGGGTAGACACCCCTCATCTCCATCGTCCTCATCATCCACAAAGATGGGCTCGGACTACTCTAAAAAACCTGAGGTCACCTCACAGGTCTCTACCAATTTACTAGACTCGCAGTTCCAAACCCTATGGATGAAAACTAGAAAACTCATTACCTGAAGCAAACATAGACCTCGTGTTGGTCTTAGGTGCACTCAAGGTCTGGGGCTGACCCTGAATACGCCTAAGAGCCTCAACACGGTCTCTACGTGCGATCTTGGCGCGCCTGAAGCATCGCTCGATCAAGTGTTCATCCTTCTGACAGAAGGTACAATGATACTTCACCTTCTGAGAGGTAGAAGTAGCACGAAGAGGCTTCGCCTTCTGAGAGGCCAAAGCAACAGGTGGACTCACCTTGCTGTCAAAAATCCCTTGGATAAAGCTCGATGACTTGAAATGAACTTTCTCAGTACTAGGCTCAATCTCGATCACACCTGGTGCTATGGGTCGAAGTACAGCAGGTGGATGCTTCCTCATGTCCTTATAAAAATCATATCCTAGACCTTGATTGAATTTGCAAATCTTGGACTGGTCTAGAATAAGATTTAGCTTCTTCTTGCCACCTACAAACCTCTCGAGAGTGTTCATAAGGTACTGACACTCCCGAAAGAGAGAGGTGCAAGAAGAGCAGGGAGAAGAGGGAACAGTAGAAGGTAAGGGAGTAGAAGAAGAAGAACCAACAACAGAGGAACGAATGGCTTGTGCACACATAGCCGACTCAGAATGGACAGTCCTACTGCTAGTCAAGTGGTTCACGTCACTAGGCGTCTCTACCTTACCTTTGGGCTTCTCCCCCACAGTAGCACACACATTACAAGCAGAAGTTGGCTTCTCTAGAAGGTCCTTAGTTAGCTTCACACATTATTCATCTAATGCAATCAAGTCAGATTTTGGTTTGTTACAATTAATGCATGGTGAGTTAACAGGGTCCTTAGAAGCATTTTGAGCCAATCTGTTATTATCATCAACTAATTCTTGAAACTGTTTAGAAACAGACTCAAGCTCGGCAGTAAGCTTGGGACAGTTCACACATGAAGCAATAGGCTCAAGAAGAAAAGCTTGTAATTCAGCAATTTTATGATCTGCCCGTTTTAGGTTCATCTTCAAATTATTACAACTTTCACAAGTCTCGGGCAGATCGAGCAACATGGTATAAAGACCTCTAAACGCATTGTCCTTATCCTCACATGAGGTGCAAGATGTAGTCTCAACAACAGTAGATGCAGGAATGACAATCCTACTCATCTCTAGTTCAGCTAAAAGACTAACATTCTCCACCTTAAGCATGTCAAGCTCAGAAGACAAACTATCATGAGAGGTCCTTAATTTCTCCATGTCACCATGCAGAGCAGTACATACATCACAATCGTCATGGGAGGAAGCAGATCTAAGTGAAGTAAGCTCCCGTTACAAGCTCTCTACTTCCTTCTCCAACTCGCTTACCCTAGCTCTAGATCTAGCGTGGAATTTCCCTAGCTTAAGAAAAGCATCATTAAGCTGGTCGTATGAAGGGTATACCTCGTCGGAGTTAGAGTACAGCTCGCTGTCGCTCACTTTGCCCTCAAGGGCCATGAAGCACATGCTGGAGAAGTCGTCGCCGCCCTTGGGATCTTGCTCGTCCGTTCCATCGTCGTCGCTCCACCCCTCCACCTCGCTGAGGTCGAGGTCGTCGAAGGCGGTGAGGACACGGTGGAAGAGCTTCTTGGCTTTGCCAAGGTCGCGGAACTTCTTCTTGCCTTGAGCGTGAGCAAGAGGCTTCTTGTTGCAATTCTTGTCGATGTAGTCGTTTTTTCTCACACCGCCGTAGTCGCCCTTGCCCTTTTCCAGTTTAGGGCAGTTTTCCCGAATGTGGTTGGGGCCACCACATTCGAAGCAGATCACAGGTCCTCCTCTCTTTCTATCTCTCCTTCTCTTGTAAGCATGAGAGAATTTTCTGGCTAGGAGGGCCAACTGGTCATCTGCAAGCTGCTCTAACTGATCATCAGTTACATCACAGAGAGCAGCAAGAGAGAATCCACAAAGAGACTTGGAAGAAAATCCAGAAGCTGAAGTGGGATCAGTGACTAACGCCATCGACTGCGACTTCGACTTACGAGAGACAATGTCAATCTCGTGAGTCTTGAGGCGTGAGTACAACGCATCAAGAGTCAAAGTCGAAAGATCGGTAGTGTCCTTGATGGTAGTCACCTTCATCTCCCAAACGCGCAAGTCAAGAGCAGATAGCATCTGTCGAGCATTATCCGAGTCGGGGTATGTGAGACCAACCGCTCGGAGATTGCTCAGAATCTTGTGAAAATGTGCAAAGCACTTATCCAAGGACTCGCCAGCGAGCATTTCAAACTTGTTGTAATCTCGCTTGAACTGGTCCTGTCGAACCGTCTTAATCTGGGTGGTGCCCTTATGTTATGCATCGAGGGTCTCCCAGATGTCGAAGGCCGACGACAGATGAGAGATGTGATCGAACTCGCTTCTGCTCAACCCTTGGATTATGATGTTCCTTGTCTTCGCATTTGCCTCAACATCAAGCATGTTTCCAGCGTTGTTGTTCTCATCGGCAGGAACAACATATCGTACTTTGACCTTACGCCAGATGGCGTAGCCCTGAGCCTAGATGTAGGTCTCCATCCCATCGAAGACCGGGGGCTTGGTTGAGTACTTATCTGTCGCCATGGCTCTAGAGACCGGTTAAGATCTATGAGGAAGAGCTAACCGGCTCTGATACCAATTGTTGGATCGAATTTGCAACAGAGGGGGGGGGTGAATGTCGACTTTAAAAAAACAATTTCCCTCAAACGTCCACTTAGAAGTTCTTCTTCGAAAGCTATGTGAAGCTATGAAGAAGTCCAGCTTTCTGAACCTCAAACCATCAGAGAAGAAAGTAACCCAGAAGAAATGGAGCGCGGCATGCAGCAGAAGAACCTTCAAAAATAACAACTAGGGTTACCTCTCCAACAGCTATACCAGCTATGAAGAAGAAAACAACCTCTCTGGAACTCCAACCAACAACAAGAAGAAGAAAGCAAAGACCAACACAAAAATACAAGAGGAGCTCAGGCTGCAAAGGGGGAGGCCGGTCAGATCGCTCTCACATGTCCGGTCTGACCGGTCCTGAGGCGCTGGTCTGACCGCCCTGGGGCCGGTCTGACCGCCATGCAGGGGGCGGTCTGACCGCCAAGAGGGGGCCAGTCTGACCGGTTACCCTGACCGACGGCACAGAAACCCCGAGGCTGAAAATTGAAAAACCCTGAAACCCGAGAACTGCTGCAGATCTTCGAAAAACTGAGAAATTAGTGGTTTTCTCCCAATCTTTTTGTCCCAGAGCAACACAACAACATTCTAAATAGCAAGGAAGGCTTGGGAAACAAAGGAAACCAACTCAAAAACCAAGAATTTCAGATTTGGGATAAAAACTGAAAACTACAGAGAGTAGCCCAAAAACTCAAATTGCCATTCCATCTCTGATCCTTTGACCATGAAACTTTGAGAATAGCTATTGAATAGCCTCAGGACTTAATGATAGACCATGTGGAGGTAGCTCCGTGTGTGTGATGAGTAATTGACATCTGTTTTAGGAAAGTCGAGTTTGGTTTGAGTGGTTTGACCCATTAGTGAAGGCTATAAATAGAGGATGCTCTCTAGTGGAGAAAAATGAGAGAGTGGGTGTAAGAGTTAGGGTTTTATTTGGTTCTCTCCATGCATGAAATGAGAGTAGGATTTTAGAGAGATGAGCTGAGAACAAATATCATGTAATCGCGTATGTCTCCGTAATTATTTCAAGATTTATGTTGAGTCATTCTGAGCCTTTGAGCTTTTCTTTGTCTCTCCGTACTTTGCTTCATTTTCTCTTCAGTTTCTCTAGCTGGCTTTTGCGTTTTGCTCTTGGATGATGCTTCTTGCTTGAGGAGGTTTAGTATTGGTCTTGCTCTGAATGTGGAAAAGTTTCAAGGTCAAATGATCATTTCTTTCCAAGAGAGCAAAATGATAAATCGGAGAGTTCTTTCATTTTTCAGTTGTGCTTAGCAAGTTCATAGGGTTGTTCTTCCTGTGCCGTGTCAACTGATACAAAAAAATCGGAAGCATTTCTTGGTGGTTGAAGCCGTTAGTTCATGCACTTCTATTTTTATTTTGCTGATTTACTGCCGGTCTGCAGTTTAGCTTTTAGTTGAGCTTTCTTTGATCTCTTGTCGGCAGTTCCTTTTTTCAGTCTGCTTTCCTTCTTTATTGCCGTTTCTGCTTTGCTGTTTTGAAGTCCCAATTGCTGTCTTTTGTACAGCCGATTCTTCTTTTTTGCTACTTGGAATATCTCTCTTGTTGTTGTTGATCTGTAGCTCCAGAAGTTTCTTTTAGCACATGTTTGGTGAAACCGACTATCTATTCAATGTTTTCTCCTGCTAGCAGTCTACTCATGGCAATCTTTCTCTAGAAATCATTTACTTCTTGGGGGCAGCAAGCAGCCAAATTCTGTGATTGTTGTTTGCTTATACTACTTTTGGCAGGAATTTCAGCACACCATTTTCAGCCTGTAGTGTTCGGCTAAGTGTGCTTTTGGCTGCTATTTCTTCTCTTCATTTGCTGCAGTTTTCAGCGGGTACTCATTTATTTTTCTTGGCCAGCAATTAGCCTCTCCAGTTGGTTGTTGGCAGCAAGTCAGAATTTACTTTGCCGTGACAGTCGAGTTATGCAAAGTTCTCTGCCGTGGCAAGATTTCGAGTTGTTTTCTTGCCGTGTCTGCAGTCTCTTGCCATGACAGTATTTTGAGCCGAGTTTCTTTGCTGTGGCAAGTCTTTTCTGCTGTTTCTCTGCCGTGGTAATATTTTACTGCAGGATTCTTTGCCGCACTGTTTCTCTGTCTGATTTCTTACTCTCGGCAATCTGAATTTTAGTTTCTTGCTTCATAGCTTTTACATAGCTAACGAAAAAGATATTTTTGTGGATACTTTGGGGACGATTTTAAATCGCACCATTCACCCCCCTCTGTTGTTGTTTCTGATCCAACAATTGGTATGAGAGCCGGTTAGCTCTCGTCTATAGATCTTAATCGGTCTGTGAGCCATGGCGACAGGCAAGTACTCGACCAAGCCCCCGATCTTCCATGGGATCGACTATCCCTTCTGGAAGAGTAGGATGGAGACTTACATCCAGGCTCAGGGCTACGCCATCTGGCGGAAGGTCAAAGTACGATATGTTGTTCGTGCTGATGAGAACATCAATGCCGGGAACATGGCTGATGTTGAGGCGAACGCTAAGGCAAGGAATATCATAATCCAGGGGTTGAGCCGAAGCGAGTTTGATCGCATCTCTCATTTGACGTCGGCTTTCGACATCTGGGTGACCCTCGATGCATACCATGAGGGCACCACCCAAGAACACAGGAACAAGAAAAGCTACGGGAGACCAACTCCTGCCCTCTCCTACCAACTAAAGCCTCAAAGCAAAACAACCTCTCCAAAGGCCATTTTGACTAAAGCAAAACCCTAACAACCTCTAGAATTCATGCAGCCACAAGGAGACATCCCCTCCTTATATAGACTTTGGCTAACGGGTTTCCAACCCGTTATTCTCGCTAAAACCCGAACGGAACCGCTTCCATTTGTGTAGCTTTGCGTTTTTACCGAAACACCCCTTCTGCACCTTCCGGGAAGCTTTCGTGTTCCTTGTCATCCAAGCCTCTCAACCACCTCGAGTCTCCGCCGTCTTCGACACATCCGACTGTTCTGACCTCGACACCGCCCGTGCCTAGTCCGGTCACCTCGTGCCTCGCCACGACTCTGCCTCGACGTCCTGCAGCCATCACAGACAAGAAACACATCAAATAGCACTGCTCGACACATGTAAGCATAAATAGTGTCAATGAACCATACTCAAGCAAGAATTTGCCCAAACGACCAATCGGGAAGAATAATATGTAATAAGTCCGTCTAACCAAACCCGACTGAGCCAAATGCCATCATGGCACGAAACGAACCAATCAAACTCAATCTTTCCAAACTACTCGTCAATTACTCATCACAAATATGGGGTCAAAACCACATGGTCTCTCACACTCAAATCCTCTCTCCGATAGATATAAAATCTATGAAATAAAAGATTTGTGTTCTCTGAAAGTTCTTACAGGACAAACATGCAAAGTACAGAGAATGACCAAGAAGAACAAAATGGAAGACAAGACACAAAAGAAATAGCACTAAAAACATAGGAGCTGCAGGGGGAGGGCGGTCAGACCGCAATGGCATAGCCGGTCTGACCGCTCTAGTGCCACCGTTCAAACCACTCCAGTGCCGCCGGTCAGACCGCTGTTGTCTGGTCGGTCTGACCGGCGGTCAGATTCCGGTCTGACCGGTTAATGCACAGGCAGGGGCCGAACTGCTAACAGAAAAAGCTGAAAAACTGAGATTCGCTTAAATCAAAGGGATTGATGCTATAAATCTATTCTCCTCAGACCACAAGCTCAAGAACATGTTCCAAATAGTCCAGGGACCTTTGGAATTCAAAAGATTTTAATCGAAGAGCGAGAAATTCAGATTATGACAAATCTGAAACTCTTGCAAAAACTGAGCCAAAACCTAAATTACTCAATGATCTTGTATCCTTTGCTCATGAGCCTTTGCAATTAGATTAGCAACAACCTCATGACATGCCAGCAAGAATCTCAGACCATCTCCCAAAGAAAATCAAAAGATTCAATGAAGCTCTGAACTTAAACCCTAGAATCTCAAGAACAGAGAAAAATCCGACGAGGGCTTGAAAAATTACAGAGTTCATTGGATTGTCAACTTGATCTCATAAATGGAATGGCCAAAGGGCCTTTAAACTTTCCCATCACAGAGAGATCAAGAACCAACTAGCGGATCAAAGATTCTACTCAAGAAAACCAAGCAAGAACAGAAAATTT
This sequence comes from Dendrocalamus latiflorus, assembly GCA_017311315.1. Classification (NCBI taxonomy): domain Eukaryota; kingdom Viridiplantae; phylum Streptophyta; class Magnoliopsida; order Poales; family Poaceae; genus Dendrocalamus; species Dendrocalamus latiflorus. The sequence continues at coordinate 22,664,090 of CM029623.1, forward strand.
CAGAAATTAACAAACATCACATATGAGAAAGAAAATGAAGACAACCCATCAGATCCTTCTCACTGATGTTGAGGAAGAGAGATGAATGATTGTACAGGGATTACAACTCTCTCCTCACACAAATCTCTCAAGAACTCATCACACCATTCAAACACACAGAGGGAGACAAGAAAACAACGAAGCTCTGCCCTCTCCTACCAACCCTCACCAACTAAAGAAAAGGATACAAAGCAAAACAACCTCAAAGCTTGAAGACTACATGCAGGAACCTTCCTCCTTTTATAGCCTCCCACTAATGGGTTTGATGCTCTCTTTACCCACTAAGCTTCCACCAACTCTTGTGCTTTATCCAAATCCACTTCCTTTAGTGCAGCTTTGCGAAATTACCAAATCGCCCCTCCTGCACCTTCCGGGAAGTTTCCTCCTTTCTTGTCGTCCAAGCCTCGCAACCACCTCGAGTTCTCACCGTCTTCGGCACACCTCGACCGTTCTGACCTCGGCACCGCCTGCGCCTAGTCCAGTCATCCGTGCCTCACCACGACTCCGCCTCGACGTCCTGCAGCCATCACAGACAAGAAACACATCACATAGCACCGCTCGACAAATGTAATTACAAATAGCATCAATTAATCATACTCAAGCATAAAATGGCCCAAAAGCTCAAATGGGAAGAGGAATATGCCACAAGTCCGACTAACCACACCCGACTGAGCCAAATGCCATCATGGCACGAAACACACAAATCAAACTCCATCTTTCCAAAAACAACTTGTCAATTACTCATCACAAGCATGTGGTCGCATCCACATGGTCTCTCACAAACGGTCAGACCACCCCTCGACAATCAGAGTAGTCAGCAGACTGAATTTTTCAGATTGCAAACTCAAGAAACACACAGCAAGAAATTTAAGACTTGCTTCTCGATCTCTCAGTCCAAAACTGCAAGATAACTTCCTAAATAACCAGAGAAGCCTAGGGAAATAAGAGAATCCATCTCAAAGCCAAGAATTAAGGATTTTCCCTAAAAACTGAAAATAGAATGGTGAGAGAGGAAAAATCCAAATTACTCATGACTCATCCATCCTTTGGTCAAGATCTTTTGCTAGTAGATTAGCAATGAAGCCAGGACTCACAGCAAAGAAACTCAAGCCATCTCCCAAGAGGAATCAACAGATTCCATCATCCCCTACTAGAAAAACCCTAGAATTCAAAGAGTAGAGGAGCATATGATGAAGACTCTAGAAATCACAAAAGACATTGAATCCTCAATTTGTTCTTGAAAATGGAAGGATTAAGGGGCCTTGAGCAATTTCCCTTCACAAAGCAATCAAGAACCAGCCCTCAAATCAAAGATTCAACTCAAGAATGCAAGAATACAAAGAAAGAACAGAGGAGCTGCAGAAACTGAAAATCATCACATATGAGCAAGAAAATGAAGATAACACATCACAATCCTTCTCATTGACAGGAGATGATTACAAAGGAGTCCCCATACGCGATTGGGTCAAAGAAATGCTTCCTCCTCACTACATGCTTGGGGGGAGAGCATAAGATCACACAGAGAGGAGGCAGAACAGCCCTCTATCCCTCTCACCCACTCTCAACAACTAAAGCACAAAGCAAAAAAACTTAAACACCTCTCTCAAGTCATACCACATGTAGGAAACACTCCTCCTTTTATAGCCTCTCTTAATGGGTTCAGCAAATGCTTTGCCCATTAAGCTTTTGCGCTTTACCCACTAACTCTAGTGCTTTAAACACAATCCACTTTCTTTAGTGTAGCTTTGCGTATTCACCAAAACGCCCCTCCTGTACCTTCCGGGAAGCTTCCTCATTCCTTGCCTTCCAAGTCTCGCAGCTACCTCGAGCCCTTGCCGTCTTCGGCACACCTCAACCGCTTTGACCTCGGCACCACCTGTGCCTAGTTCGGTCCTCCCGTGCCTCGCCTCGACATCCTGCAGCCATCACAGACAACAACACATCACATAGCACCGCTCGACATAATGTGATCAACAGCAGCATTAAGAGTAAACTTAAGCATGAAACAACCACAACCTGTCGAATCAAGAGAATAGACATTCTAAGCACTTTGACCAAGTTTGACCAAGTCCAACTGAAGCCGATTGCACCACGCAATGACATGGTCCAAACCACACAAACCAAACTTAACTTTCCTAAAACAGATGTAATTACTCATCACACACACGGGGTCACCTCCACATGGTCTCTCAATCTCCCCCTTGATGACTATATTGACAAATATAGAAAAAGCATAAAGTTGAGTTTGGAAATGAAAGAGAATCAAACACGGTCCAAAAGAAATCAAAGAAGCTTATGACCATGTCGACAACTGGAGCAAAAACAGAAAGAGCAAGTTTTCCTCAAAAGCTCCAAGAACTCCAAGATTTACTTAAAAATGGATTTTTCTCCACTATTCTCCCCCTTTTGGCAATAAAATCATCAAGGTGCAAGGAAGAGAATAAAACAAGATGTGGGATAAAATGGCTGAAGTTGGTTTATTTTAAGCATTTAGAGCTATGAAGATTATCCAAAATGACCATATGAGAATTACACCAAGCCATAACACATAAGTATGCTATCAAGATCATGACAAGAAATGTATAGACAAGCTAAGCAAAATAAGTCATAATCTGAAAATTAGTCGAATTTCTTAGCATGTCAAGTCGACCATGAGTCTAGTCTAGCTAAAGGTATCCAAAGATGATGCAGGCCATGTCAATAATCTAAGTGGAACCAAGAAGCTAGTGTTGAGTCAATTTAGTGTGCTACACGTTCAAGAATAAGACATTGGTTTGAGTACTTGTTCTTTGTGGAATTATGCAAATTGAGCACAATTTACATGTTTTTCTTTATAAATCTCATGATTGTTTCCAATTAGATTTTTGTGTAGTTATGTGCTACATCTCAAGCCTTATGCGACCACTCCAAGCGAGAAGCTTAAGGAAATGATCTTGGTCAACCAAAACTCCCCCTGAGTTCGTGCCTAGTGCAATGGCAAGCCGTCTCATGTGAAAGAATTGGTGAGATCAGTACTTTCGCACAAAAGATATCTTTTTGCTTTCTTAAAAGGTTGTACTAACTTATGCTTCATCAAGGAACTAACATAGCTCAATCTAAAGCTCAATATAGATTCAAGACTCGACTCAGCCTATTTGACATGGCATGAATCATAAAATGATAACTAAAGAGAGACTAATCTCAAGAGCTAACATGACATGAATTAGTTCAAGTTGAGCATTTTAATCATCCTATCATGGCAAAGACTAAACTACGCATATAAAGTCATGATAAAACTAGCAAGTAAGCACAGATCATGGCTAGATGTAATTCATTGTAAACATGTCATAAGAGGATAATAATCAAGGTTCTATGTAGTTATATTACAATGCAGAATGATATGCAAGAAAATCCAGCCCCCCCTCCAAATGAGATGCAACTTTAGTTCAAGTTGAGGTATGACAACATTAAGATCTAGAAGCTCCCAAATGAACTCCCCCTAAACCAAAGCAATAAAATCGAGAAGCTGGCAAGAAAATCAGAAAAGGTAGATGTTAAAGCATAGATAAGATATAGAGGATACTATGGCTCAGACTGACTCTCATCTACCCCATATGACTCTAAGACTATCATCTAATCATCTAACACACTAAGGAGCAAACACGTACCCTGCCTACCCGAGGGTGGCCCAACCCTCGCTAGAACCTATAAGAAGTGAGTGAGCTCAACCTAGTGAGAAGAGAAACAGCTAATAAGTAGTATCCTAGAATCACAAGATGAGAGGAAGAAGTCGAGGCGGAGTCGTGGTGAGACACGAGGTGACCGGACTAGACACGGGCGGTGTCAAGGTCAGAACGGTCGGATGTGTCGAAGACGGCGGAGATTCAAGGTGGTTGCGAGGCTTGGACGACAAATAACAAGGAAGCTTCCCGGAAGGTGCACGAGGGGCGTTTCGGTAAAAACGCAAGGCTGCACAGGCGGGAGCGGGTTCCGTTGGATCTGGCAGACGTAACGGGTTGGAGACCCGTTAGCCAAGGGCTATATAAAGGAGGGAGTGGCTGCATGCCCCCTCATGGCTTTGGGAGAGAGTTAGGGTTTTGGTGAGTCAAAAGAGCCTTTGGAGAGGTCTTTTGCTTTGGGGCTTTAGTAGTTGGAGAGTAGTTGAGAGCTACAGGTTGTGTCTCCTCCCCTCTATACGTTGTGTCTCCCAGGAAGGATGTAGGGAGTGTGTTCTTGATGGTTTGGAGAGGGAGAGGATGAAGAGAGCTTCCATGTAATCATTCCTCTTGTTCTAATGTCCATGCGTATGGGGACTCATCTGCAATCCTCGTTTGATTGGAATGAAATCTTTGAAGGTTGCTCCTGTTTTTGTCTGTTCCCCTTCGATGCCTCTTCAGTTGATTTCTTGAGTTTTTCGTTTCCTTGTTGTTTCTTGCTGGTGAGGTGCAAAATGGGTTGCTCAGTGATGGGAATAGGTCTCAAGATCATTTGATTGGATTTTCCCAAGAGCAAAGTGAGTGAATCAAAGATTTGCACTTTTTCAGTTTCTCTGTTCTTGGTTCTCTTTTCTAGGGTTTGAGGTAGATTTTGAACCACTTGAGGAGATGGCTTGATTTCTGGTCTGGGAAGTCCTTTAGCTATTGCTAACTTGTCTGCAAACTCTCATGAGGAAAGGACTTAGGACCATTGAGCAATTTGCATTTTTGTGTTGCCTCTGTACTTTTTCAAGTCCTTGGCCATTTTATGAAATTCTTGTGTTTTTGTTGTGTTCTCCTGTTGTTTGAGGCCTCTAAGTTATTTAGAATATGGTTTTACTCTTTTGAGTAGACGAGAGTTGGAGTTATCTCTTCTTTTACCCAAAATATGCAATTCTTGCATTTCCTGCGTAGCCTGTAACCTTCTGCCTGAATCTGTTTTTCAGATAAGCGGTCAGACCGGAGTTCGTATGGCGGTCAGACTGGCTTATGGCCGGCGGTCTGACCGGCAGCAAAAGACCGGTCAGACCGGCCTGGGTATAGCGGTCTGACCGCCCGAGGCTTTCAAGTCAGTCCGGCCCCTTTGTGGTTTTTGGTGATTTTTGGTTTTCTTTTTCCTGTGGTTTTGATCTCTTCTCTTGCTCTCCTCTTTGCAAATTTAGGGTTCCAGAGATCTTTTGGACTCATTTTTATAGCTTCCATAGCTATTAAAAGGGAGTCTCTTTTGGGGTCAAGTTTTTTTAAGAATCGACATTCACCCCCCCTCTATCGCCATTTCGGTCCAACAATTGGTATCAGAGCCGGTTAGCTCTTCTCGATAGATCTTAACCGGTCTCTAGAGCCATAGCGACGGACAAGTACTCGACCAAGCCTCCCATCTTTGACGGCATCGATTACCCCTTTTGGAAGAGCCGAATGGAGACATACATACAGGCTCAGGGGTATGCCATCTGGCGTAAGGTCAAGGTCCGGTTTGTTGTTCCTACCGATGAGAACATCAACGCTGGGAATATGGCTGATGTTGAGGCAAACACTAAGGCAAGGAACATCATAATCCAGGGCTTGATTCGTAGCGAGTTTGACCGCATATCTCATCTTTCGTCCGCCTTCGATATTTGGGAGACCCTCGATGCTTACCATGAGGGCACCACCCAAATAAAGACGGTGCGATAGGACCAGTTCAAGCGAGATTACAACAAGTTTGAAATGCTCGCTGGTGAGTCCCTCGATGAGTGTTTTGCGCGTTTTCACAAGATTCTGAGCAACCTCCGAGCGGTCGGTCTCACATACCCTGACTCGGATAATTCTCGACAGATGCTCGCTGCACTCGACCTTCGTGTTTGGGAGATGAAGGTGACTACCATAAAGGACACCATGGACCTCTCGACTTTGACTCTTGATGCGCTGGCCCTAGTCACCGATCCCAGTTCGGCTTCTGGTCTTTCTTCCGATTCGCTGTGTGGATTCTCCCTTGCTGCTCTCTGTGACATAACTGATGATCAGTTAGAGCAGCTTGCGGATGAGCAGTTAGCCCTCCTAGCTCGGAGATTCTCCCATGCTTACAAGAGGAGGAGGGATGGAAAGAGAGGAGGACCCGTGATTTGCTTCGAGTGTGGTGGCTCCAACCACATTCGGGCAAACTGCCCCAAGCTGGGGAAGGGCAAAGGTGACTACGGCGGTTCGGGCAAGAACGACTACATCGACAAGAACCGCAACAAGAAGCCCTCAGCTCACGCACAAGGCAAGAACAAGTTCCACGACCTTGGCAAAGCCAAGAAGCTCTTCCACCGCGTCCTCACCGCCTTCGATGACCTCGATCTCAGCGAGGTGGAGGGGTGGAGCGACGACGATGGAACGGACGAGCAAGAACCCAAGGGCGGCGACGACTTCTCCGGCATGTGCTTCATGGCCCTTGAGGGCGAATTGAGCGACAGCGAGCTGTACTCCGACTCTGACGAGGTATCCCCCATCTACGACCAGCTTAATGATGCTTTTCTTAAGCTAGGTAGATTCCATGCTAGATCTAGAGCTAGGTGTAGCAAGTTGGAGAAGGAAGTAGATAGACTATCACGGGAGCTTACTTCACTTACATCTGCTCCCTCCCGTGATGATTGTGATACATGCTGTGCTCTGATGGGTGACTTGGAGAAATTAAGGACCTCGCATGATAGTCTGTCCTCTAAACTTTATATTGTTAAGGTGGAGAATATTAGTCTCTTGGCTGAGCTTGAGATGAGTAGGGTAGTTCCTGTTTCATCTACCTCTATTGAGACTAGTGCTTGCACCTCATGTGAGGATAAAGACAATGCTTTTAGAGGTCTATATACCATGCTTCTCGATCTGCCCGAGACTTGTGAAAATTGCAATAATCTGAAGATGAACCTAAAATGGGCGGATCATAAAATTGCTGAATTACAAGCTTTTCTTCTTGAGCCCATTGCTTCGTGTTTGAATTGTCCCAAGCTTACTGCTGAACTTGATTCTGTCTCCAAGCAGTTTCAAGAATTAGTTGATGACAATAATAGATTGGCTCAATCTGCTTCTAAGGTCCCTGTTAGCTCACCATGCATTAATTGTAACAAACTAAAATCTGACTTGATTGCATTGGATGAAAAATATGTGAAGCTAACTAAGGACCTTCTAGAGAAGCCACTTTCTGCTTGTAATGTGATTGCTGAGAAGGGGGAGGAGCTCAAGGGTAAGGTGGAGACGCTTAGCGATGTGAACCAACTGGCTAGTAGTAGAACTGTCCCCTCAGAGTCGGCTGTGCGTGCACACGCCATTCTTTTCTCTACTGTTGGTTCTTCTTCTGCTCCCTTACCTTCTGCTGTCTCTTCTTCCCCCTGCTCTTCTTGCACCTCTCTCTTTCGGGAGTGTCAGTATCTTATGAACACTCTCGAGAGATTTGTAGGAGGCAAGAAGAAGCTTAATCTTATTCTAGACTGTTGTAGGGGTGGCCCCCACCTAAAACCAGCAGGCCTGTTAGAAGATTATAGGGCCCAAAATGGGAAATGTGTAATGGCTTAAATACCCCTAACAGGGAGGTATCGATGTAAGGGCACAATTGTAAAAGCACAGCCCATATGAATATATATACAAGGGAAGGCTAGAGAGAGGGGAACACACTCTCCCAACTCTCCACTATCACATCTCTCTCTGTTTGGTCTGTAACCACAACAGTTGGCGCCGTCCGTGGGGAGGACAGGAGCAAGCCTGAAATCCGAAGAAGGATGGCTCCGAAAAAAGCTTCGTCGACGGCGGCGAAGGGAAAGAAGGCGACTGGGTCAGAGCGTCGCGTGGGTACCAGGGCTTGGGCATCGGCTGTCGCGGGCGCGGGTGACGGCGTAGGCACGGTGGTCGCGGACGTCGATGCTCGCACTGCGACGACCGACCCCTCCACTGGCGCTGTGATGACAGACCCCGCCACTGGCGCTGCGACGGCCGACCCCGCCACTGGCGCTGCGACGACCGACCCCGCCATTGGCATTGCAACGACCTACCCCGCCACCGCCGCTCCAACGACCAACCCCGCCACCGCCGCTACAATGACCAACCCCGCCGCCGACGCGACAGCGACCAACCCCGCCACCCTTGCCGCAACGCTCGCTGGTAGCGCGGACCGGGCGGTTGGAGATAGCCACAACGGAGCGACCGGCAGCTCGGGAGCTCGCGAGGCGATCGTACCCGTGCCGACCCGTCCGCTGGGCGCGCCGGTGGCCCTGCCCGCACCAGCGGTGGAAAGCGCCCTACTGGCGGCCCTCAACGCGTTCCAGTGGGAGCTAAGGGATCTTCGCGGGGCTGTCCGAGACATGCAAGAGGCTCGGAGCCAGCCAGCCAGCCGCGCCAGTGGTCGCGCCAGAGCCCGCGCCGGAAAGGGCATACAGCCGCGACGCCCCCACATCCAGCCGTGTGCCGCTGCGACGCGTCGATTCAGAGTCCCCGCTTTCGGCAGGACTACAGCAGGCGGTGTGGCCCGAAGACTTCAAATTCCCTAGTGTCATCGAGCCTTACAAAGGCGATACGGACCCCCGCGAGTTCGTACGCGTGTACGAAACTGCAATCGAGGCCGCGGGTGGAGACGACACCACAAAGGCGAAGGGGCTCCCCCTCGCGCTGCAAGGAGTGGCGCTTTCCTGGTTTTTTACCATAGAGCCAAACTCCATCTACGCGTGGGAGCAGATCTGCGACCGCCTTCACAACAACTTCCAAGGAAACTATGTTGAGCGGGTCGACGCGGACTAGCTCTTCGCCGTGAAGCAGAAACCCTCAGAGTAGCTCCGGGACTACTTCAAACGCTTCGCAAAGATACGCTGTCAAGTCAAAGACGTTAACGAAACCACCGTTGTCAATGCAGCCATACAGGGCCTTCGCCCGGGCCCGATGGCCGAGTACAACGCACGGAAGCCAACAAGACAGTGACGAAACTCTTCGACAAAATGGAGGAATACACCAGGGCGGAAGAGGACTCACGGCAAAGACAAGGTGACGACTCCGACACCAACCAGGCCGGTGGATCGGCGAAAACCGAAGATTTGTCGAAGGACGGTTCTTCGAAGGGAAAACGCAAGCAGGAGTTGTCCAAGGACGCGTCCGAGTGCAAGGACGCCCCGCACAAGGAGCCGTCCGATAGGCCCAAGCGTAGCCAGCAGAAGTCGCGGCGAGGCCAGTATGTCTTTGACATCGAAGGCGGCTCCGAAGAAAACGCTTTCGCTGCTCGTGGCGGTCGGGGGCGCCGAGGCCGGGGACGCGGCCGTGGCCGGGGTCGCGAGGATAAAGGCCGTGGAGATTATGATGACCAGCACCATGGGCTGTGGTGCGAAGTCCACGGTCGCAGCACCAATGACACGCGTGCGTGCACCTCCATAGCGGCGCTCCGCCAAAGCGTCGCCAGGGATAGGAACCTGGAGGCACGCCCGCCTATGGTGGCCCACGTCCAGCACCCATACGAAGCCCCCATGCACATCCAGGCGCAAGGGACGCAGCCCCATGAGGGCCCGCTGCGAATTCAGGCCCATGTGCAGCAACCTCGGGAGGGCCTCCTGGAGCTGCAGGCTCCGGAGGCAGCCCACCACAGGGTTATCAATGTCATCTCCGGAGGCTCCTCGCTTGAGTTTGCCTCGGCACGGCAGCGGAAGGCCTACGTTCGGAGGCTACACCACGTAGCGGCGTACCCAGCGCAGACACCGCCGGACTGGGCACAGCACGCGGTCACGTTCACACCCGCCGATGCCCAGGGCGTCGAACTTCCTCACCAGGACCCCCTGGTCGTCCGGGTCGTTATAGCGGGATGCGACGTGGGACGTACCCTAGTTGACGGCAGCAGCTCCGCGAACATCCTGTTTGCGGCAGCCTTCGATCAGATGGGGATCCCCCGAAGTCGCCTCGGCCCATCGGGAATTCCGCTGCAAGGCTTCGGAGGACAACCTCTACGGGCGCTCAGCCAAATATGCCTTCAGGTCTCCTTCGCCCAGGACGACAATGAAAGGGTCGAAGATGCCACATTCGATGTCGTCGATCTCCTATACCCCTACAATACCATACTGGGACGCCCAATCCTCAACTCCTTCGGAGCGGTGCCACATCACGGCTATTTATGCATGAAGCTCCCGGGGCCGCGGGCCATCATTATCGTTCGTGGCGACCAGGATATGGCTCGGCGCATCGAGTACGGCACCAGATATCCCCGTCGCGACACTCAACGGCACGCTTAGAATCGGCATCGCAGCGCGGGGACCCACGACGTCATCCGGGGACGGCTCGGCAAGCCCTGCAGATAGTGCAACTACTAGAGGCTCCGACCGCGCCAAAGACAAGTGGTTAGTACCCCCGCCTGTTGTAATCGCTCACCCGTGCAAACGGGAGTGTAATAGAGTTCCATTTGTCGCCAATCTCTTGTCATTGTGCACAAATACGCGGTGAGAGCGCGCGGAGGCCTCGCCTATGCGCAGGCTCCCGGAGCATAAACAAAGACGCACGTACGCGTGTGCACTCTCCGTAGCCAGGGGTACGGGTATGAGTATAAACCAAAGACGCACGTTCGCGTGTGCACTCTCCGTAGCCAGGGGTACAGGTATGAGTATAAACCAAAGACGCACGTTCGCGTGTGCACTCTCCGTAGCCAGGGGTACGGGTATGAGTATAAACCAAAGACGCACGTTCGTGTTTGCACTCTCCGTAGCCAGGGGTACGGGTATGAGTATAAACCAAAGACGCACGTTCGCGTGTGCACTCTCTGTAGCCAGGGGTGCGGGTATGAGTATAAACCAAAGACGCACGTTCGCGTGTGCACTCTCTGTAGCCAGGGGTTCGGGTATGAGTATAAATCAAAGACGCACGTTCGCGTGTGCACTCTCTGTAGCCAGGGGTACGGGTATGAGTATAAACCAAAGACGCACATACGCGTGTGCACTCTCCGTAGCCAGGGGTACGGGTATGAGTATAAACCAAAGACGCACGTACGCGTGTGCACTCTCCGTAGCCAGGGGTACGGGTATGAGTATAAACCAAAGACGCACGTACGCGTGTGCACTCTCCGTAGCCAGGGGTACGGGTATGAGTATAAACCAAAGACGCACGTTCGCGTGTGCACTCTCCGTCAAAGACACGGGAATGAGTATAAACCAAAGACGCACGTTCGCGTGTGCACTCTCCGTCAAAGACACGGGAATGAGTATAAACCAAAGACGCACGTTCGCGTGTGCACTCTCCGTCAAAGACACGGGTATGAGTATATACCAAAGACGCACGTTCGCGTGTGCACTCTCCGTCAAAGACACGGGTATGAGTATAAACCAAAGACGCACGTGCGCGTGTGCACTCTCCGTCAAAGACACGGGTATGAGTATAAACGAAGACACACGTTCGCATGTGCACTCTCCGTCAAAGACACGGGTATGAGTATAAACGAGGATGCACGTTCGCGTGTGCACTCTCCGTTGAAGACACGGGCATGAGTATAAACAAAGATGTGTGGGGGGACGCCTTTGCACGCACTCTACGGAGTATAAATAAGACGCGGATGTTCTCCCTGCGCACTCTACGGAGTATAAACAAGACGCGAATTCCGCGCATGCCACGGACATCGTCCTTGCCCATACTCTCCGGAGTATAAAAAAGACGCGGATGTTCTCCCTGCGCACTCTACGGAGTATAAACAAGACGCGAATCCCGCGCATGCCATGGACGTTGTCCTTGCGCATACACCCCGGAGTATAAATAAGACACGGATGCTGTCCCGGCGCGCTCGGCAAAACGCAAACGCGGCGCGAACCTTGCGCGGCTGACAAATCGCGCACCCCCTCAAAGCATCGAGGCTCGTCGTCGCGCACCACGGGAGATGTACGCAAGGCGCGCTATGCAAACCCAATTTCGAGAGTTTCAAGAAGTAGCGGCGTAGCGCGCCACAGGCTGGCTCCAGCGAGGGCGCGCACGTGGACTACGAGGTACACCAGAGGCTACCCCCACTTTGGAAGGTAGGGGGACGGAGCGTGCCTCCGCACGCACCAGTCTACGGACTTTAAACACGTCGTAGTGTGGAGGTCCGCCTCCGCACGCGCCAGTCTACAGACTTTAAACACGTCGTAGTGCGGAGGTCCGCCTACGCACGCGCCAGTCTACGGACTTAACAGGTCGTAGTGCGAATGTCCGCCTCCGCACACGCCAGTCTACGGACTTTAAACACGTCGTAGTGCAGAGGTCCGCCTCCGCACGCGCCAGTCTACGGACTTTAAACTGGTCGTAGTGCGAAGGTCCGCCTCCGCACGCGCCAGTCTACGGACTTTAAACACGTCGTAGTGCGGAGGTCCGCCTCCGCACGCGCTAGTCTGCGGACTTTAAACAGGTCGTAGTGTGAAGGTCCGCCTCTGCACGCGCCAGTCTACGGACTTTAAACACGTCATAGTGCGGAGGTCTGCCTCCGCACGCGCCAGTCTACGGACTTTAAACAGGTCGTAGTGCGAAGGTCCGCCTCCGCACGCGCTAGTCTACGGACTTTAAACAAGTTGTAGCGTCAACGGCTGCCTCCGCACGCGCTAACCCTACGAAGTAATCAACACGCAAGCCCCGCGAGCGCACTGTCCGCGGCCACCCGTTCGACGGGCAAGAAACAGCGCTCGCACGACTACACCAACAGCGCACTTTGAACGTGGGGATCTCGTCCCCGCACAACACGACCGCCCGAAGCACAACATGCAGCGCATATCCTAATCGCCAGGAGGTCTATATATCGGAAAAATCTTACAAGTACAGAGGCCCGCTAACATCTCTGCCGCTCTAAGCAGCTATTCGGCAGGCTCATCCTTAACACGCACTAAGGCCGGGGCTTCGCCAGAAGAAGATCAGCCCGCCCAAAAGTTCAGCGACTCCTCGGCCCTTCACCAGCGTTGAAGGCGCCGCCGGGTCGCAAGGTCGGACGCAAGTAGTCGGCCCCAGCAAGGAAGCTGCCCGGGACACAGGTGAAAGTCAGAATTTGTAAAGCAAGTGCGTACTTCATTCACAAGAAAAGCGGGGAACATTGCAACACACGCCTACACCTGGCCACTTCGGCGTCACACCTGCGAGTTTCCGGTGCCTTCGGAGGCCTCAGCGCCACCCTCATCGCGCCGCGGGACCTCATCCAGAAATTGGCCGAGACTCCCCTCCCCGTAAAGTTACTTCCGAAGCTCGACCCGCGCAGCGGCCTCCCCGACGTAATCCCAGACCCGCTCGTAGAAGTACTTGACGGCGCGACGAACGGCGCAGATAGCACCGGACATTGCTCCGGCCCCGCTGGGCATCTCCAGCTGGGGGTCTTCCAGCCCGGTGACGTGCGTGCAGCCGCGGTGCTGTAGGAGCGCGCACACCATGCACGACGCTGCGTAAGCACAGTGGTTGCCGAAGGTCATCGTGGCACCGCGGGCAATGTTTCCGGCATCTCCGATCCAGCGAAGGGTCCCAGACAGCTCCTCCGGGCCAAAGGCGCGGTCCGGCACTTTAGCCACAAGCCCTTGGAGATGGCTCTCCAGCGCTTGCATGGCATCCCATGCAATTACCGAAGCCTCGCCCAGCGCCCGGTCATGCTCCACTAGATTTAAGGCAAGCTCGCCTTTTTCCTTCTCCAGCGAGGTGACCTGTTGCAAAAGGCCGTCCCGCTCTGCCGCAAACCCCTGCTGCGCCGCCTCCATGGCCGACTGCTGCACCGACTCGGCAAGTCCCTCGGCGTGCGCCTTCACCTCAGCACACTCCGCTTCCAGCTGGCGGATGCGGGCATCCTGGGCAGAGCGGGCCCCCGAGGCTTCGCGTAGCTCCTCCTCGGCGACCCGCAGCCTATCCTCAAGTGCCCTTTGGGCACGAACATAGGCCGCTTGCAAGGCCTGCCCCAGCACAAGTGTCTGCAGAACAGAAAGGCTTAGCAAGCTCAGCATGGCCAGACATTGTCATATAAAGTGCTTACCCTCACTCCCGACACCTCTAAGGCATCCCCGAGACGCCCCACCCCGTAGGTCTGCAGCGCTTGCTGGCCGACACTGGCAGCTGCGTCATCCACGATTCCGCACCACGCCCTCAGCGTCTCTGGCGGAGGCACAAAGTCCGCTGGGCTCGGGCGCACGGTGATCGCCCCGCCGGCACGAGGACCCCCATGTTCCGCCAAGGGCTCCTCCTCCGGAATAAGCGACGCTGCAGGCAGGGATGCAAGTGATCACCGCAAGGCACAACGAAGAATACACCAGGGCAAACTAAGCCACCTTACCTTCAGTGGCGGAAGGAGAGCTTCGGGGTCCCGTCCCCATAGCCCCAGGCGGGGTAACGGTGGCGCAAGTCCCCGCGGAGGGCGTGGCCCCGCAAGGAACAGAAGCCTCCGCGTTCGGGGTCGGCATTGACCGTTCCTGCACGGCGGACGGCGTGGCCTGAGGGGCGGAGGGGGCGCGCACCGCAGGGGCATCGCCATATGCATCGGAGTCCCACAAGCTCCCAATGCCCGTCGCCACGGTGAATCCCCTTGACGTCCGGTGGAGCTCCGGCCGCAGACACGGCCGCTTAGCCGGAGCAAGTGGTGACGACACCGCCCCAGTAGCCGCTACCGGAGAGGCCCCCACGACCACAACACCCGTGGGCGAAGACCCCACCATGGCAGCCTTTGCAGAGGTCACCTCGATTTCGGCCGCGGCTGTCGACGAAGACCCAGCTCCATGCGCCCCCGCGGAGGGCGTCTCCGGCATCATAGCGGCCACGGCCGAAGGCTCCACCTCAGCACTGCCGGTCAGCATGGATCCTATCTCGACGACCGCCGCAGGTGATGAGACTTCCCCTCTCTGGCTGCTCGCGACGAGCCCGCCGCCTAGGGCACCCCCCGAAGACCCTTCGCCCCCAGCGTCCGCGCCATCCAAGCCCGAGTCGGCGTACCTCACCGAATCTGACTCCGCATCTGCCGCGCCATCGGGAGCACTAGCGGCAGCAGTGGCAGCTGATATACCAAGCACGGCAGACGCTCCACCATGGGCCCTCTTGCGAGACGGCGCCTTCGCCCTCGTTGCGCCGTCATCTTGGTGTTGCGAGGGCGGATCAGCACGGTCCGGCACAGAAAGGCCCAAGGCCTCGCACACGCGGTTTATCCGCCCCAGCCCCACCGCAGCAGTAGCAGATGCGTGCTGCTCATGCTCCATGCTAGTATACGGCCCAAGAAATATGCGCACGGCCCGCTCCGCATCCTCCAAGCGAATCTCTACAGCAAAGCAGGAGATAAGATTAACATGTAACGCACTCCGCGTGAACAAAGGAGGGATACGGTCGTGGCCTACGAGGGTCGGAGGGTGCCGGCAGTGAGCAGACCCACGGCAGAACATTGTCGTCTCGACGCTTCTCGGTGGCGAGGCGCCAGTCACGGGCGAGCGGCGCCACGCCGTACATCGCGTACTCTTCGGTGAGGTCGCGCATGTTAAAGCGGGCGACCACGCCTGCGAGCCGTCGGGCCCTCCGCCTGTCCTCGTCGTCGAGCGTCCAGCCGGGCGAGGTCTTGAACGCGATCGGTCGGCCCGTGCATTCGAGGCCGCTCCCGCTCGCCACGCGGTGGTAGAACCACCGTTTCATCCAGTGAGACTCCCACTTCCGGCGAGTGGAGTTCGCGGGGAAGAGCTTGCTGCAAGATGACCGAAGAATAAAGGTGATGCTGCCGAAGTTCGACAGCGTCCCATCCTTCCGCTCCTTGGGCTGGCACCGTGCCTCGTGCAGGTAGGCAAACAACGAAGCACTGGGCCAGCACGCTCCCGAGCGCAAGGCCCAACTGTACACGGCGAGCCAGGCCACGGCGGTCGGAGTCAGTTGCGCCAGCTCCAGCCCGAAGGTCTGCAACACGTCCCCCACGATCACCGCCGCCGGGATGCGGAGCCCCGCGTTGAAAAAGGCGACGAACACAAGCACCTCCGACTCCTCGGGGCGCGGTTCCATCTCGTCGGCGGAGGGCAATCGTACCGCCTGGCACTCGGACAACTTCCCCGCGCGCAGCAGCGCTTGGATTGTCTTCTCGGTCACGAGCGAGGGGCCCAGCTCGCTGGAAAACGAGCCTCCCTTCTCCGCCGCCAGCCACCACTTGTCCGCCACCGTCGGGTCGCGTTCGCCGAGCGAGTATTTCACCTCTAGCGGTGAAGACCGCCGGCGAATGCCGCAAGCACCAACCGCCTGGCCACGCTTGTCGCCGGATGCCATCGCTTCTCAAAGAAGGAAGAATACAACAGTGAGAATACCACGGGAGTGTAGACGGCGACGCAAGCGAGAAAGGGGCGGCGAACTGCCGGGGCGCGGTTATGGGGGCTATTTCAAGCCACCTCACCCCGAAGGCGGCAACCGAAGCGTCGCGACGGTCCGCGTGCCGGACGTGACCGCAGTCGTACAGAGGCCTGTCCCACACGATTCCCCATAACCAAGGATGAAGCGTCGTGACGGTACGCGCCAGACGCGGACACAGCAGTGAGGACCGTCAGTGCACGACGCTCCAGTGGCCTCCCGCCGCGTGGCAACCCCCGCGCAAGATAACTGGGGCACATGACCCGGCGCGCGTCTTTAAGACGGAGCCTCCGCCCCAGCAGGAATACCCCCGGTCTTTGGCCCGACCTTCGCACGCAGTAGGGTAGCTCCCGGTGCCCGGGCTAGGATCGCACCCGGAAGATGGCCCCTTCACGCAAAGGCCAGATAGCGGGTCACAGCCTTGGCCGAGGGGTCGAAGCCCGTGGCAGGAATACGTTCCACCGCGTGCCCCGCCCACGGGAAGGCAGACTGCATGACGTGATAGCCTGCCCCCCGACAGGCCAGGCATCGGCACGATTCCAGCCGCCATTAAAAGCGCACTACCAGACCGTGGGATCTTAACAGCTTTGAAGCATACCAAGACTGCCGGCAGTGACGGGGCGGCGGAATATGGCTACACGCCGCATGACGCGCCACTCCTCGCTCGCCTCGTGTCCACCTTCCCTAGAAAAGAGGCGAGCAGCCGCGATCATGCAACCGCTCACATCCCACCACGCACCAGTTACAAGCCTCCACGTGCCCCACACGCGCCAGGGCGAGTCGCACGGTATGACAACCTAGCCCTGGCAAGCCAGGGGCCGGCGCGATTCCAGGAACCATTACAGCGCATTCCCGGATCGTGAGGTTGCAATCACCGCAGGCGTAGCGGTGTCCGCTGTGCGAAGTTTCAATTCAGACTACACCGTTGAGCCTCTACCGCGACAGGCTCCAGTCCCTCGATGATCGCGCGCGCCTTCTTCGACTACGCGCCAGCTCCGCTGCCACCCGTTCGAAGCGTAGGGGACGGAGTGCTCGCGCGTCTACTTCGGCTAGGCGCCAGCTCCGCTGCCACCCGTTCGAAGGGTAAAGGACGGAGCGCGCGCGCCTACTCCGACGAGGCGCTAGCTCCGCTGCCACCCGTTCGAAGGGTAGGGGACGGAGCTCTCACGCGTCTACTTCGGCTAGGCGCCAGCTCCGCTGCCACCTGTTCGAAGGGTAGGGGACGGACCGCGCGCGCGCCTACTCTGACTAGGCGCCAGATCCGCTGCCACCCGTTCGAAGGGTAGGGGACGGAGCACGCGCGCGCCTACTCCGACTAGGCACCAGATCCGTTGTCACCCGTTCAAAGGGTAGGGGACGGAGGGCTCGCGCGTCTACTTCGGCTAGGCGCCAGCTCCGCTGCCACCCGTTCGAAGGGTAGGGGACGGAGCGCGCGCGCCTACTTTGACCAGGCGCCAGCTCCGCTGCCACTCGTTCGAAGGGTAGGGGACGAAGCGCTCACACGTCTACTTCGGCTAGGCGCCAGCTCCGCTGCCAGCCATTCGAAGGGTAGGGGACGGAGTGCTCGCGCGTCTACTTCGGCTAGGCGCGAGCTCCGCTGCCACCCGTTCGAAGGGTAGGGGACGGAGCACGCGCATGCCTACTTTGACTAGGCGCCAGCTCCGCTGCCACCCGTTCGAAGGGTAGGGGACGGAGCGCTCGCGCGTCTACTTCGACTAGGCGCCAGCTCCGCTGCCACCCGTTCGAAGGGTAGGGGACGGAGCGCGCGCGCGCCTACTCCGACTAGGCGCCAGCTCCGCTGCCACCCGTTCGAAGGGTAGGGGACGGAGCGCTCGCGCGTCTACTTTGGCTAGGCACCAGCTCCGCTGCCACCCGTTCAAATGGTAGGGGACGGAGCACGTGCGCGTCTACTTCGACTAGGCGCCGGCCCGGGACGGAGCTCTCGCGTGTCTACCGCAACTGCCAATCCGGGCATCGGCTTCGACTACGGCCTCAGACCCCGGGACCCGCTGCACCCCAAGGCTCCTTAAATTCGGAGAAGTTCATAGGCCGCAGGGACGG
Source organism: Dendrocalamus latiflorus (assembly GCA_017311315.1). NCBI lineage: Eukaryota > Viridiplantae > Streptophyta > Magnoliopsida > Poales > Poaceae > Dendrocalamus > Dendrocalamus latiflorus. The sequence goes on from CM029623.1 coordinate 22,682,401, forward strand.
AGGGGGCCAATGGACTCAGCAACATGGCTTCAACCCTGTGAAGCCCTTCACCATGAGTGGCTCCTGTTGTAGGGGTGGCCCCCACCTAAACCCAGCAGGCCTGTTAGAAGATTATACGGCTCGAAATGGGACATGTGTAATGGCTTAAATACCCCTGACAGGGAGGTATCGATGTAAGGGCACAATTGTAAAAGCACAGCCCATATGAATATATATACAAGGGAAGGCTAGAGAGAGGGGAACACACTCTCCAAACTCTCCACTACCACATCTCTCTCTGTTTGGTCTGTAACCACAACATAGAACAATCCAAGATTTGCAGATTGAATCAGGGTCTAGGATACGATTTCTATGAGGATATGAGGAAGCATCCATCTGCCGTGCTCAGACCCATAGCACCAGGTGTGATCGAGACTGAGCCCAGGACCGAGAAAGTCCAATTTAAGTCTGCGGGCTTTGTCCAAGGGATTTCTGACAGCAAGGTGATTCCACCTGCAGCTTCGGCCTCTCAGAAGGTGAAGCCTCATCATGCCACTTCTACCTCTCAGAAGGTGAAGTATCATTGCACCTTCTGTCAGAAGGATGGACATCTGATCGATCGATGCTTCAGGCATGCTAAGATCACGCGTAGAGACCATGTTTGTGATCTTAGGCGTATTCAGTGTCAGCCCTAGACCTTGAGTGCACCTAAGACCAACACGAGGTCTAGACTTGCTTCTGTTGATGGGTTTGGGCAGCATCGAGGACTTGGTTTTTCTAAGTTTTCTGGTTTTCGTCCTCATGCTCCCATTGGTTGTGACTTCTGCCGTTCTGAGGGTAGATCTCGTTTTCTCCGTCGAGATGGCTACCCGCCGCGTGATCAGCGTGTTGCCGGTGCTCCGACTCGCTCGCCTGTAGCAGTCGGAACCAGCAACAGCTTTTGGTCTACACGTAGACCTTTTGGCTTGTTGAGTGACAAAGAGCGTAGGGTAGATAGAGATCAGTCGTGTGTGGCTACTTCTTCTACTCGATGTGTTACTCAGTATTGGGTGCCAAAATCACTCTTGATTTACCCCAGTACTGAGACTTTACTCTCTGTTTGACTCAGGTTCGCCGAGCAGGGAAGGGAAAGGTTTGGCTCATAGACTCCGGGTGTTCACGACACATGACCGGAGACTCCCGTTGGTTTTCTTCCCTAGTCCGTACTCCAGGTGATGAGACGATCACCTTCAGAGACGCTTCATCTGGGCGCGTCATCGCCAAAGGTACAGTGCGCGTTAATGATTCTTTCATTTTGAAAGATGTTGCCTTGGTTAGTAAGCTGTAGTATAATTTGCTTTCTGTTTCTCAGCTTACCGATGACGATTTCGAGGTGAGCTTTAAGAAAAATGCTTGCAAAATTCTTGATTCTTTGGGTAGTCTGGTTTGCGGGATTTCTCGTTTTGGGAGGATCTTTCGTGCTGATTTTTCTGAGTCTTCTGGTGATCCTGTTCATTGTTTGGTTGCTTCTGAGTCCCGAGACCTTTCTTTCTGGCATAGGAGACTTGGTCATATTGAATTTGACCATTTGACCCGAGTTAGCAGCCACGATCTCATTCGTGGTCTGCCGAAACTCAAGATGGTCAAAGATCTAGTTTGTGCTCCTTGCCGGCACGGCAAGATGGTTGCCGTTTCGCACCCTCCGGTCACAGTGACTATGATCGATGCACCGGGACAGCTGCTCCATATGGATACAGTTGGACCAGCTCGAGTGCAGTCAGCAGGGGGGAGGTGGTATGTTCTTGTCGTGGTCGATGACTTCTCGAGGTATTCTTGGGTGTTTTTCTTAGCCTCGAAGGATGAGACGTTTATACATTTCCGAGGTCTTTTTAGTAGGCTTTCTGTTGAACTTCCGGGTGCCTTACGAGCGATCCGCAGTGACAATGGCACGGAGTTCAAGAATTCCTACTTTGAGAGGTTCTGCGATGAGACAGGTGTAGAGCATCAGTTCTCCTCTCCGCACGTCCCACAGCAAAATGGCTTCATGGAGAGAAAGAACCGTACCTTGGTCGAGATGGACAGGACGATGCTCGATGAGTACTCTACACCGCGGAAGTTTTGGGCTGAGGCTATAGCCACCGCGTGCCATGTTTCGAATTGAGTTTTTTTTCGGGCACACTTGCACCGCACCTCTTATGAGTTGAGATATGGGCGAAAGCCAAGTGTATCTCATTTTCGTGTGTTTGGTTGCAAGTGCTTTATTCTGAAGTCTGGGAACCTAGACAAGTTCGAGTCACGTTCTTGTGATGGGATCTTTCTAGGTTACTCGACTTCTTCGCGGGCTTATAGGGTCTAGAACTACGAGTCTAGTAAATTGGTTGAGACCTGTGAGGTGACCTTCGACGAGGCCAGTCCGGGGACTAGGCTCGATATCTCAGGTTCTTTAGAGCAGTCCGAGCCCATCTTTGTGGACGATGAGGACGATGGAGATGAGGGTTGCTTACCCGATCCAGTTCCTCATCCTCCACCCGAGGTGCCGTCTTCCACCGCACCTCGAAGCGATCAGCCCATGCCTTCTGCTTCCTCTGGAGCTAGTGGCTCTGTTCCTAGCTCATCAGCTCATGAGGTAGAGGCCACTTCTTCATCTCATCCTGGACCTCCTTGACATATCCAGAAAGACCATCCTTCTGAGCATATTACTGGAGACCTTTCTGAGCGAGTCACTCGTTCAAAATCTGGCTTGTCGCATTTCTGTCTCTATTCTGCCTTTGTTGCCACCTTTGAGCCCAAGGATGTTAGTCATGCTCTGTCTGACGAGTCTTGGGTCAATGTCATGCATGAGGAGCTAGAGAATTTCGAGAGAAATAAGGTCTGGTCGCTTGTTTAGCCCCCTCAAGGTCACAATGTCATTGGGACCAAGTGGGTGTTCAAGAACAAGCAGAGTGAGGATGGGGTTGTCATTCGGAACAAGGCTAGACAGGTAGCTCAAGGGTTCTCCCAAGTTGAGGGTCTAGATTTCGAGGAGACCTTTGCCCCTGTAGCTAGACTTGAGGCCATAAGAATCCTGCTTGCCTTTGCAGCTTCTAAGGGTTTCAAGCTTTACCAGATGGATGTCAAGAGTGCCTTCCTTAATGGCTTTATTGAGAAAGAAGTCTATGTGAGACAGCCTCCAGGTATCGAAAACCCCAAATACCCAAACCATGTCTTCAAGCTTTCCAAAGCGCTGTATGGACTTAAGCAGGCCCCTAGAGCTTGGTATGAGAGGCTTAAGTCCTACTTGTTGAGTCATGGGTTTGAGATGGGTAAAGTAGACAAGACCTTGTTCATTCACCGGCATGGCACTGATCTTCTGCTCGTCTAGATTTATGTGGACGACATCATCTTTGGTGGCTCTTCTCATGCTCTCATTTCACAGTTCTCGGATGTCATGAGCATCGAGTTTGAGATGAGCATGATGGGTGAGTTGACCTTCTTCCTTGGCTTCCAGATCAAGCAGACTCGGGAGGGTACCTTCTTGCATCAAGGCAAGTACACTCATGACCTCTTGAGACGCTTTGATATGAGTGATGGTAAGCCTGTGTCAACGCCCATGGCATCTTCCGCCACACTTGACCCAGATGAGGACGGCGAGCCAGTTGATCAGAAGGAGTATCGTAGCATGATAGGCTCTCTCTTGTACCTCACTACCTCGAGACTGGATATACATTTTGCTGTGTGTCTGTGTGCTCGCTTTCAAGCTTCTCCTCGCATATCTCACCGCCAGGCGGTGAAGCGCATTCTTCGGTACCTTCGAGCTACCATTGATTATGGTATCTGGTACTGTAGGACCGAGATTGGCGACAGAGGGGGGGTGAATGTCGACCTCTTAAAACTTGCCCCAAAAAAAAGGACAGACAAATAGCTCTCAAATTAAATGGGCCGAACTAAAAACAAGGAGCTATTGTCACAAACATTGGACTTTAACAAGTCACAAGAAACGTGCTTCCAAAGAAAGAGATTCTGGACTAATCAACCGAAAGCATAAAGAAAAAGTAGTTTCAGATCGGGATGCACTAGGACTGAAACGAGTACAGAGCAGCTGTCGGCAAGGACGACCAAAAAACAAAATGGTTTTACTGCTAGCAAAACCGAACTGCACTGAGAAGAGCTCTGCCGAGAGGACAAAGAGAGAAGCAAGCAGCAGCCGAACAACAAATGAGGCAAAAATAGCACTCAAATGATTGTTTGCATGCTGTCCTAGCGAAGTAAAAAAAAGTAAAAAGAAAGTTGCAGCAAGGAGACGTGAAATGGTTGATGACTAGCTCAAGTCTTCATGCATTAAATGAGACAAAAACAAAAGACTTTGAACTGTACTCCAAATTACTAGCACTTGACTTGCAGGAATGATTTGATTGATTAATTGCTCAAGTCTTCATGAAGTAAAGGAGTCAGTAAGAACCTTTGAACCGAACTGCACTAAATAACTAGCTGCTGGCCGAAAAAGGTGTACTGCAAAGCATACTAAGGCAAGGAGAAAGTAGCAAGTTGTTCACTGCAGTAGTCTCTTGACCGAAAATACTTCACTGCAGTGCTCTCTTGGCCGAAACTACAAGCAACTCAAAGATCACTAGAAAATTGATATCACAGAGCCTTGCTCTTATAGCCACCTCTCATGGAATTTTATATCCTGGGCAAGACTTAACCCAACATCTTCATTCAAGGTTGAGAGGAAAACAAGAACACAAAACAAGGAGAAACACGCAAGATAGAACAAAGCTACTAAAAACTCAGAAAAGAGGACTACTCAAGATGAGACAAAGAGACATGAATGCTTGATAATCAAGAGTTTACATCGCTCAAGCTCTCTCTCTCTCTCTAAAACTCACTAAGTCCCCATACGCCTGGAGAGCTTAGAGACAAACTCTCACCTTCTCTCTTTCTCTCTTTCTCAAATTTTATACATGGAGAGAACCAAATAAAACCCTAACTCTTACACCCACACTCTCCACCACAAAACCACAAAGCAAAAGCCCTAAAACCCCTCTCCAAGTCTTTCCAACAACCCGGAAACACTCCTATTTATAGCATTCCTTGATGGGTTTACACTTTGCTTTGCCCATTTTACCCCTCCATGCTTTGCCCGCTAACCCACTTCCTTTTGCAGCCTCGCGCTTTTACCGAAACGCCCCTGCTGCACCTTCCGGGAAGCTTCCGCGCTCCTTGTCTCGCACGCCTCGCAACCACCTCGAGTCCACGTCGTCTTCGACACATATCGACTGTTCTGACCTCAGCGCCACCTGCGCCTAGTCCAGTCCTCCGTGTCTCGCCACGACTCCACTCGACGTCCTGCAGCCATCACAGACAAAAACCACATCGCATAGCACGGCACAAAGCATATAAACATGATTAGTACCAACAAATCCTACTCAAGCGAGAAATGGCCCAAATGACCAACCGGGAAGACGACCACGCGTCAAATCTGTCTAATCATAACCCGACCTCGCCAAATGCCAAAATGGCATGAATCACTCAAACCAAACTCACTCTAACCAAACCACGTGTCAATTACTCATCACCAACTTGGGATTTAGACCACATGGTCTCTCAATCTCCCCTTTGATGAGTATATTGACAAACCCTGAAAAACGCATGTAGTTGAGTTTGATATTGAAGAATCAACATGGTCCAAAGAAAGAAAATGAAGCTAATGACCATGTCGACAGAAGGAACACTAGAGCAACAACTGAAAGAGCAAATTGTTCTCCAAAGCTCTAAAATGCTCCCAAATGACTTTTTCTCCTCTATTCTCCCCCTTTTGGCAATAAACACATCAAGGATGCAAAAGAGAGAATAAGATCACAAACATGGATGAAATGGCTGAAGTTTGATTATTTCTAAGCATTTTGAGCCATGAGAATTATCCACGATGACCATAATGAACTACACCAAGCCATAACTCAATAAAAGGCTATCTAGATCATGACAAGATATGTATATCCTAGCTAGAGCACATAGATGACGATCTGAAATGTAATGCATTTTATGAGCATGTCAAGTCATTAATAAGCAAAGTCTAATTAGAGATATCCAAGGATGATGCAGGCCATGTCAATAAGCTAAGCGGAACAAGGAAGCTAATATTGAGTCCAAATAGAGTGCTATAAGCTCAAGATTGAAACATTGGTTAAGTACATGGTTCTTTTTGTAGCTTAAGCAAATTGAACACATAAAACATTGTCTTTTTAAAGCTCATGGTCGTTTCCAACCCAATTTTTTTTCATGTGCTAGATCTCAAGCCTTATGCGACTACTCCAAGCGAGAAGCTTAAGAAGATAGTCTAGGTCATCCAAAACTCCCCCTGAGTTCATGCCTAGTGCAATGGCAAGCCGTCTCATGAGAAAGAATTGGTGAAATCAGTTTTTTCGCACAAAAGAGATCATTTTGCTTTTTTTGTTAACATGTTGTACTAACTTATGCATCATCAAGAACTAATATAGCTCAACTTAAGGCTCAACAAAGATTCAACGCTCAACTAAGCTTATTTGATATGGCATGAATCATAAAAGGATAGCTCAAGAAAGACTAAACTCAAGTGCTAGCATGACAAGTTTTAATTCAAGTAGATCAATTTTAATTCACTTATCATGGCAAAAACTAGTCTACACATATGAAGTTATGATAAATCTAGCAAATAAAGCACAAGTCATGGCAAGGTGTAGAGCATTGTACGCATGTCATAAAGGATAATAATCAAGGCTCAATGTAGTTATATTACAATGCAAAATGCTAAAATGCAAGAAAATCCAGCTCCCCCTCAACATGAGATGCAACTTTTAGTTCAAGTTGAGTTAAGTCAATATTAAGCTCCAGAAGCTCCCCAATGAACTCACCCTGAACCAAATCAATAAAATTGAGAAGCTGGCAAAGAAAACCAAACAGGCAGTCCTTAAAGCATAGAAAAGATATAGAGGCAACTATGGCTCAGACTGACTCTCATCTACCCCATATGACTCTAGGACTATTAGTCCGGTAATCAATCTCACTAAGGAGCAAACACGTACCCTGTCTACCCAAGGGTGGCCCGACCCTTGCTAGAACCTACAAGTAGTGAGTGGGCTCAACCTAGTGAAAAGAGAGAAGCGGCTAATAGAGCAGAATCCTAGAACACAAGATGAGAGAAACAGACTAAGCAGCTAGACTAGAGAAACACTCTAACCTATGCTAGAAGGACTAAACCCGATGCACCCCAAGTGCAAAGCAACAGAAATGAGACAGAAGCATAATCAATATAGTAAAGCAGTAAAGCCCAAAGCTCCCCCTCACTACAGTCCATAAGGACAAACCACCCCAAGCTCTCCCCGTAGAGCTGAAAACTTCGAACTACCAATGGCTTGGTGAAGATGTCAGCCAACTGGTGGTCACTCTCCACAAACTGGAGCACTATATCGCCCTTCTCTACATGGTCTCTAAGGCAATGGAAGCGAATGTCAATGTGCTTTGTCCGGGAGTGCTGCACTGGGTTCTTAGCAATGTTAATCGCAGAAGTGTTATCACAAAAGAGTGGAACACTGTCGATAACTAACCCAAAGTCCCGCAGGGTCGAAGCCATCCAAAGCACCTGGCTGCAGCAACTGGCGACAGCTACGTACTCAGCCTCTACGGTGGACTGTGCAACACCGGACTGCTTCCTAGAAGACCAAGAGACGAGAGAAGTGCCAATGAATTGGCAAGTGCCAGAAGTGCTCTTCCTATCTATCCTACAGCCAGCAAAGTCTGCGTCCGAGAAGGCTCTCAAGGAAAGATAGGATGAGGAAGAGTACCAGATACCATAGTCAATGGTAGCTCGGAGGTACCGAAAGATGCGCTTCACGGCCTGGCGGTGAGATACGCGAGGAGAGGCCTGAAAACGAGCACACAGACACACAGAGAAGTGTATGTCTGGTCTCGAGGCAGTGAGGTAAAGAAGGGAGCCGATCATACTTCTGAACTCTTTCTGATCAACTGGCTCACCGTCCTCATCTGGGTCAAGATAGGCTGTAGAAGCCATGTGAGTCGACACAGGCTGACCATCACTCATGTCGAAGCGTCTCAGGAGGTCACGAGTGTACTTTCCATGATGAAGAAATGTACCCTCCCGAGTCTGCTTGATTTGGAAGCTAAGGAAGAAGGTCAACTCACCCATCATGCTCATCTCAAACTCGGTGCTTATGACATCCGAGAATTGTGAAACCAGAGCATGGGAAGAGCCGCCAAAGATGATGTCATCGACATAGATCTGGACGAGCAGAAGGTCATTGCCAAGCCTACGGATAAACAAGGTCTTATCTACTTTACCCATTTCAAACTCATGACTCAACAAGTAGGACTTAAGCCTCTCATACCAAGCTCTGGGAGCCTGCTTGGTTCCAATGATATTGTGACCTCGCGGGGGCTCAACAAGCGACCAGACCTTGTTTCTCTCAAAGTTTACTAGCTCTTCATGCATGGCATTGACCCAAGACTCATCGGAAAGAGCATGAGAAACATCTTTGGGCTCAAATGAGGCAATGAAAGCAGAATGGAGACAGAATTGAGATAAGCCAGATTTTGAGCGAGTCACACGCTCGAAAAGGTCTCCAATAATCTGCTCGGAAGGATGAGCTTTCTGAATGTGTCTAGGAGGTCCTGGATGAGATGAAGAAGTGGCCTCTACCTCATGAGCAGAAGAGGTAGAAACAGAGCCACTAGCTCCAGAAGACGCAGAAGGCAAGGGCTGATCACCTGGAGGTGCGGTGGAAGAAGGCACCTCAAGGGGTGGATGAGGGACTGGATCGGGTAGACAACCCTCATCTCCATCGTCCTCATCATCCACAAAGATAAGTTCGGACTGCTCTAAAGAACCTGAGATATCGGGCCTAGTCCCCGGACTGGCCTCATCGAAAGTAACCTCACAGGTCTCTACCATCTTACCAGACTCGCAGTTCCAAACCCTATAAGCCCGCGAAGAAGGAGAGTAACCTAGAAAGATGCCATCACAAGAACGTGATTCGAACTTGTCTAGGTTCCCGGACTTCAGAATAAAGCACTTGCAACCAAAAACACGAAAATCAGAGACGCTGGGCTTTCGCCCGTATCTCAGCTCATAAGAGGTGCGGTGCAAGTGTGCCCTAAGAAATACTCGATTTGAGACATGGCACGCGGTAGCTATAGCCTCAGCCCAAAACTTCCACGGTGTAGAGTACTCATCAAGCATTGTCCTGGCCATCTCGACCAAGGTACGGTTCTTTCTCTCCACAACGCCATTTTGCTGTGGGACGTGCGGAGAGGAGAACTGATGCTCTACACCTGTCTCACCACAGAAACTCTCGAAGTAGGAGTTCTTGAACTCCGTGCCATTGTCACTGCGGATCGCTCATAAGGCACCCAGGAGCTCAACAGAAAGCCTACCGAAAAGACCTCGAATAGTCATCGACCACGACAAGAACATACCACTTCCCTCCGGCTGACTGCACTCGAGCTGGTCCGACTGTGTCCATGTGGAGCAGCTGTCCCGGTGCATCGGTCATGGTCACTGTGACCGGAGGGTGAGAAGCAGCAACCATCTTGCCATGTCGGCATGGAGCACAAACAAGGTCTTTGACCATTTTGAGCTTCGGCAGACCACGAATGAGGTCGTGGCCGCTAACTCGGGTCAAATGGTCAAATCCAATATGACCAAGTCTCCTATGCCAGAAAGAGAGATCGCGGGACTCAGAAGCAACTAAACACCTGAGAGGATCGCCACAAGACTCAGAAAACTCAGCACGAAAGATCCTCCCATAACGAGAAATCCCGCAAACCAGACTACCCAAAGAATCAAGAATTTTGCAATTGTTTTTCTTGAAGCTCACCTCGAAACCGTCATCGGTAAGCTGAGAAACGGAAAGCAAGTTGTACTGCAGCTTACTAACCAAGGCAACATCCTTAAGAATAAAAGAAGCATTAACATGCACAGTACCTTTGGCGATGACGCGCCCAGACGAAGCGTCTCCAAAGATGATCGTTTCATCACCTGGAGCGCGGGCTAGGGAGGAGAACCAACGGGAGTCTCCGGTCATATGACGAGAACAACCGGAGTCTACAAGCCAAACCTTCTCCTTCCCTACCCGGCGAACCTGAGTCAAACAGAGAGTAAAGTCTCAGTACTGGGATAAATCAAGAGAGATTTTGGCACCCAATACCGAGTAACACGTGGAGCAGATGAAGTAGTCAAACACGACTGACCTCTATCTACCATACGCTCTCCGTGACTCAAAGAAGCAGAAGGTCTATGAGCAGACCTGAAGCTGTTGCGGAGTCCGACTGCTACGGGAGAGCAAGTCGGAACACCGGCAACATGCTGATCACGCCGTGGGTAACTGTCTCGACGGGGGAAACGAGATGTACCCTCAGGACGGCGAAACTCACGACCCGGAGCAGCATGAGGACGAAAACCAGAAGACTCAGAAAAACCAAGTCCTCGATGCTGCCCAAACCCATCAGAAGCAAACCTAGACCTCGTGCTAATCTTAGGTGCACTCAGGATCTGGGGCTAACCCTGAATACACCTAAGTGCCTCTGCACGGTCTCTCTGCGCGATCTTGGCGCACCTGAAGCATCGATTGATCGTATGTCCATCCTTCTGACAGAAGGTGCAATGATACTTCGCCTTCTGAGAGGCCGAAGCTGCAGATGGACTCACCTTGCTGTCAGAAATCCCTTGGACAAAGCCTGCTGATTTGAATTTGACCTCATCAGACCTGGGCTCAACCTCGATCACACCTCCTAAGATGGGTCGGACAATAGCAGGTGGATGCTTCCTCATATCCTCATAGAAATCATATCCTAGACCTTGATTGAACTTACAAATCTTGGATTGGTCTAGAATATGATTAAGCTTCTTCTTGCCTCCTACAAATCTCTCGAGAGTGTTCATAAGATACTGACACTCCCGAAAGAGAGAGGTGCAAGAAGAGCAGGGAGAAGAGGGAACAGCAGGAGGTAAGGGAGCAGATGAAGAACCAACAGCAGAGGAAAGAATGGCTTGTGCACGCACAGCCGACTCTGAATGGACAGTCCTACTGCTAGCCGGTTGGTTCACGTCGCTAGGCATCTCTACCTTACCCTGGGGCTTCTCCCCCTCCTCAGCAATCACATCACAACAAGATTGTGGCTTCTCTAGTAAGTCCTTAGTTAGCTTCACACACTTTTCTTCTAATGCAATGAAGTCAATTTTTAGATTATCACAATTTTTGCATGGTGAGCTAACAGGGTCCTTAGAAGCATAATTAGCCAATTTATTATTGTGGTCAATCATTTCTTGAAACTGCTTGGAAACAGATTCAAGTTCAGCAGTTAATCTAGGACAGTTCGAGCATGACGCAACTGGTTCACACATCCAAGCATACAACTCAGATATTTTATGATCTGCCCGTTTTAGGTTCATCTTCAAGTTATTGCAGTTTTCACAAGACTCGGGCAGATCAAGCAGCATGGTGTAATGACCTCTAAAAGCATTGTCCTTATCCTCACATGAGGTGCCAGAAGTAGTCTCAACAACAGTAGATGAAATAGGCGCTACCCTACTCATCTCAAGCTCAGCAAGCAGACTAACATTCTCCACCTTAACAATATCAATCTCGGAGGACAAACTATCATGCGAGGTCTTTAATTTCTCCATATTAACCAGTAAAGCAGAGCATGTATCACAATCATCACTAGAGGGAGCAGATGTAAGAGCAATAATCTCTAGTGATAGTCTATCTATTTCCTTCTCTAACTCAGCATACCTAGCCTTAGCTCTAGCATGAAAACCACCTAGCTTAAGAAAAGCATGATTGAGCTGGTCGTAGGTGGGACATACCTCGTCCGAGTCGGAGTACGGCTCGCTGTCGCTGAGTTCGCCCTCGAGGGCCATGAAGCACATGCCGGAGAAGTCGTCGCCGCCATCCTTGGGCTCTTGGTCACCCGTCCCGTCGTCGTCGCTCCATCCCTCCACCTCGCTGAGGTCGAGGTCGTCGAAGGCGGTGAGGACGCGGTGGAAGAGCTTCTTGGCCTTCCCGAAGTTGCAAAACTTCTTCTTTCCTTGAGCAGGTGCTGAGGGCTTCGTGTTGCGGTTCTTGTCAGTGTAGTCGTTCTTGCCCGAACCGCCGTAGTCACCTTTGCCCTTCCCAAGCTTGGGGCAGTTTGCTCGGATGTGGTTGGGGCCACCACACTCGAAGCAAATCACGGGTCCTTCTCTCTTTCTGTCCTTCCTCCCTTTGTAAGCGTGGGAGAATCTTCGAGCAAGGAGGGCAAGCTGCTCATCCGCAAGCTGCTCTAACTGATCATCATTTATGTCACAGAGAGCAGCAAGGGAGAAACCGCAAGAAGACTCAGAAGAGAGACCAGAAGCTAAAACGGGATCGGTGACCAAAGCCATCGACTGTGACTTCGACCTACGAGAGACAACGTCAATCTCGTGAGTCTTGAGGCGCGAGTACATCACGTCAAGAGTCAAGGTCGAGAGGTCTGTCGTGTCTTTGATGGTGGTCACTTTCATCTCCCACACACGCAGATCGAGTGCCGCAAGCATCTGACGAGCGTTGTCCGAGTCGGGGTATGTGAGACTGATCGCTCGGAGGTTGCTCAAGATCTTGTGGAACCGTGCGAAGCACTCATCTAGAGACTCACCAGCAAGCATCTCGAATTTGTTGTATTCCCGCTTGAACTGGTCCTGTCGAACCGTCTTGATCTGGGTGGTGCCCTCATGGTATGCATCGAGGGTCACCCAGATATCGTAGGCGGACGACAGGTGGGAGATGCGATCGAACTCGCTACGACTCAGGCCCTGGATAATGATGTTCCTTGCCTTAGCATTTGCCTCAACATCATGCATATTCCCAGCATTGATGTTCTCATCGGTAGGAACAACAAACCGGACCTTGACCTTGCGCCAGATAGCGTACCCCTGAGCCTGGATGTATGTCTCCATTCAGCTCTTCCAGAAGGGGTAATCGATGCCATCGAAAATGGGCGGCTTGGTCGAGTACTTGTCCGTCGCCATGGCTCTTGAGACCGATTAAGATCTATTGATTAGAGCTAACCGGCTCTGATACCAATTGTAGGACCGATATTGGCAACAGAGGGGGGGTGAATGTCGATCTCTTAAAACTTGCCCCCAAAAAAAGGACAGACAAATAGCTCTCAAATTAAATGGGCCGAACTAAAAACAAGGAGCTACTGTCACAAACATTGGACTTTAACAAGTCACAAGAAACTTGCTTCCAAAGAAAGAGATTCTGGACTAATCAACCGAAAGCATAAAGAAAAAGTAGTTTCAGATCGGGTTGCACTAGGACTGAAATGAGTACAGAGCAGCTGTCGGCAAGGACGACCAAAAAACAAAATGGTTTTACTGCTAGCAAAATCGAACTGCACTGAGAAGAGCTCTGCCGAGAGGACAAAGAGAGAAGCAAGCAGCAACCGAACAGCAAATGAGGCAAAAATAGCACTCAAATGATTGTTTGCATGCTGTCCTAGCGAAGTAAAAAAAGTAAAAAGAAAGTTGCAGCAAGGAGACGTGAAATGGTTGATGACTAGCTCAAGTCTTCATGCATTAAATGAGACAAAAACAAAAGACTTTGAACTGTACTCCAAATTACTAGCACTTGACTTGCAGGAATGATTTGATTTATTAATTGCTCAAGTCTTCATGAAGTAAAGGAGTCAGTAAGAACCTTTGAACCGAACTGCACTAAATAACTAGCTGCTGGCCGAAAAAGGTGTACTGCAAAGCATACTAAGGCAAGGAGAAAGTAGCAAGCTGTTCACTGCAGTAGTCTCTTGACCGAAAATACTTCACTGCAGTGCTCTCTTGGCCGAAACTACAAGCAACTCAAAGATCACTAGAAAATTGATATCACAGAGCCTTGCTCTTATAGCCACCTCTCATGGAATTTTATATCCTGGGCAAGACTTAACCCAACATCTTCATTCAAGGTTGAGAGGAAAACAAGAACACAAAACAAGGAGAAACACGCAAGATAGAACAAAGCTACTAAAAACTCAGAAAAGAGGACTACTCAAGATGAGACAAAGAGACATGAATGCTTGATAATCAAGAGTTTACATCACTCAAGCTCTCTCTCTCTCTCTAAAACTCACTAAGTCCCCATACGCCTGGAGAGCTTAGAGACAAACTCTCACCTTCTCTCTTTCTCTCTTTCTCAAATTTTATACATGGAGAGAACCAAATAAAACCCTAACTCTTACACCCACACTCTCCACCACAAAAGCACAAAGCAAAAGCCCTAAAACCCCTCTCCAAGTCTTTCCAACAACCAGGAAACACACTCCTATTTATAGCATTCCTTGATGGGTTTACACTTTGCTTTGCCCATTTTACCCCTCCATGCTTTGCCCGCTAACCCGCTTCCTTTTGCAGCCTCGCGCTTTTACCGAAACGTCCCTGCTGCATCTTCCGGGAAGCTTCCGCGTTCCTTGTCTCGCACGCCTTGCAACCACCTCGAGTCCACGTCGTCTTCAACACATCCCGACTGTTCTGACCTCAGCGCCACATGCGCCTAGTGCAGTCCTCCGTGTCTCGCCACGACTCCACTCGACGTCCTGCAGCCATCACAGAAAAAAACCACATCGCATAGCACGGCACAAAGCATATAAACATGATTAGTACCAACAAATCCTACTCAAGCGAGAAATGGCCCAAATGACCAACCGGGAAGACGACCACGCGTCAAATCTGTCTAATCATAACCCGACCTCGCCAAATGCCAAAATGGCACGAATCACTCAAACCAAACTCACTCTAACCAAACCACGTGTCAATTACTCATCACCAACTTGGGATTTAGACCACATGGTCTCTCAGGTACTCTTCTGTTCTTGTCTTTCCCTCAGAGCCTATTCGGATGCAGACTTTGCCGGCTGTAGGATAGATAGGAAGAGCACATCTGGCACCTGCCAATTCATTAGCACTTCTCTTGTTTCCTGGTCCTCGAGTAAGCAGTCCGGTGTCGCACAGTCCACCGCAGAGGCCGAGTACGTTGCTGCAGCCAGATGCTGTAGCCAGGTGCTTTAGATGGTCTTGACTCTGCGGGACTTTGGGTTAGTTATCGACAGTGTTCCACTCTTTTGTGACAACACTTCTACGATTAACATTGCTAAGAACCTAGTGCAACATTCTCGGACCAAGCACATTGATATCAGATATCACTTCCTTCGAGACCATGTGAAGAAGGGTGACATTGTGCTCCAGTTTGTGGAGAGTGACCACCAGTTGGCTGAATCTTTACAAAGCCTTTGGATAGCTCTAGGTTTTCAGCCTTGCAGGGAGAGCTTGGGGTGGTTTGTCCTTACGGACTATTGTGAGGGGGAGCTTTGTGCCTTACTGCTTTATCATATTTATTATGCTCTTACTCCTATCTGTTGCATTGCATTCGTGGTGCATTGGGGTTAGTCCTTCTAGCATAGGTTAGAGTGGTCTTCTTGTCTAGCTGTTTAGACTTCTTACTCTTATCTTGTGATTCTAGGATGCTGATTATTAGCTGGTTCTCTTTTTACTAGGTTGAACTCACTCACTTCTTATAGGTTCTAGCGAGGGTTGGGCCACCCTCGGGTAGACGGGGTACGTGTTTGCTTCTTAGTGTGTTAGATGATCAGCTGATAATCCTAGAGTCATATGGGGTAGATGAGAGTCAGTCTAAACCATAGTTTTTCTCTATATCTTGTCTATGCTTTAAGGACTGCATGTTCTGATTTTCTTTGCCAGCTTCTCTTGTTTATTGCTTTGGTTCAAGGGAGTTCATTTGGGAGCTTCTGGAGCTTAATATTAACATAACTCAACTTGAACTAAAAGTTGCAACTTATGTTGAGGGGGAGCTAGATTTTCTGCATTGCATTCTGCATTGTAATATAAATACATGGAGCCTTGATTATTATCCCTTCATGACATGTTTACATCGCTTTATATCCTGCCATGATTTGTGCTCCTTTGCTAGATTGATCATGACTTCATATGTGTAGACTAGCTTTTGCCATGATGAGTAAATTACAATTGCTCAACTTGAATTGAAACTTGTCATGTTAGTTCTCGAGACTAGTCTTTCTTTAGTTATCCTTTTATGATTCATGCCATGTCAAATAGACTGAGTTGAGTCATGAATCTTTTTTGAGCTTTACATTGAGCTATGCTAGTTTCTTGATGAAGCATGAGTTAGTACAACTTTTTAAGTAAGCAAAAAGATCTCTTTTGTGCGAAAAAAAACTGGTCTCACCAATTCTTTCTCATGAGATGGCTTGCCATTGCACAAGGCATGAACTCGGAGGGAGTTTTGGATGACCTAGACCATCTTCTTAAGCTTCTTGCTTGGAGTGGTCGCATAAGGCTTGAGATCTAGCACATGACAAAACAAAAACCTGGTTGGCAACAATCATGAGATTTCTAAAGAAAAACATGTCAATTATGCTCAATTTGCTAAAATTACAAAGTTACAAGTACTTAAACAAATGTCTCATTCTTGAACTTGTAGCACTTTAATTTGACTCAATACTAGCTTCTTGATTTCGCTTAGCTTATTGACATGGTTTGCATCATCCTTGGATACCTCTCGCTAGACTATGATCATGGATGACTTCTCATGGTTGGCAACAATCATGAAATTTCATCGAAGGCTGTGCCGCTCACCACGCGATGGTAGAACCACCGCCGCATCCAGTTCAATTCCCACTTTGCTCGGGTCGAGTTAGCGGGGAAGATCTTCATGCACGGTGACCGCAGAATGAAGTTGACGCTGCCGAAGTTTGAGAACTCCCCTCCGTCGCGAGAGTCTGCCCCAACACGCTGAAGCAGGGGCCTTCCAGCTTCTTCTCGGCCGTCCACTGCTTGTTGGCCAGCGATGGGTCACGCCCCACCAGGGCGTACTCCACCTCCGTCGATGACGAGCCGCACCCCACTAGGGCGTACTCCACCTCCGTCGATGACGAGCCGTGCCGGCTGGAGGAAGCGCCACCGCTAGGCCACCAAGCGTGCTCTTCATAGCGGGCCATTCTCTTAGAGGGCACAGTGAAGCGTACGGTTGCGGTGGTGAATGGTGGCAACAGGCGAGGCGCGAGCAGGGCGCAGTAGCAAAGAGCAAGAGAGAGCAGGCGAGAGCGACTGGGGAAGGACGGGGGAATGGCATCGGCAACGTATATAAAGGTCATTCGCCTCCCCCACGATCGGGAAGCACCGTTCGCCTCCCCCACGATAGGCCCCTCGGGAAGGAACGCATGACTGCGGTCATGCGGCCGCCTGACAAACCACGATGTGCCAACCCGGCGCTGCCGCATATCCCAACCCGGGCTAGCGCATGGTGCAACTCCCGTTGCACGCCAGCAGCCGGCGTGATCCTCGGTGCCATTAAGACACCGTCGTTGGGCCGCGGGCCACCGGGCTGTACATTGACTTCGCATCTGGAGGATGACTTCGGAACGCACTTCGACTCCATGTACGCGGGACGAGCCCGGCCTCAACCTCGGATTCGTCTCCGCGGGGCGGCTCCGCCAGCTACGTCGACTTCGCGTCCGCGGGACGGGCCCGTACTCTACCTCGACTTTGTCTCTGCGAGGCGGCTCCACCATGTACCTCGACTTCACATCCGGAGGATGACCCTGGCATCCAATTCGACTCCATGTCCGCGGCACGAAGCTGGACTGCACCGGTACAATCATTTCTGCCCAAGATCACAAAAGGTCACAAGCCGTAGGGACGGAGGGGGCCAAATGGCTCGGCGACATGGCTTTGGCCCGTGAAGCCCTTCACCATGAGAGTCTCCTATTGTAGGGGTAGCCCCCACCTAAGCCCATCCGGCCTGCAAATGGGTTGTAAAGCCCAAAATAGGGTTTGTATAATGACAAAGATACCCCTACTGGGAACACACGAATGTAAGGGCATAATTGTAAAATAACTCTCGTGGAATATATATGCCCGCCCCTGATATAGGAAAGAGGGCAAGTATTGCTCATCCATCATCTCCACTACTACTCTCTCACTTTATTGTTTGGTCAGTAGTCACAACAGACATATACATACATACATACATACATACATACATACATACATACATACATACATACATACATACATACATACATACATACATACATACATACATACATACATACATACATACATACATACATACATACATACATACATACATACATATCCTTTTAAAAAGGAGAATGCTTACTAGTCACAGGTCCGATAAGTTGCAACAAGTAATACGGGTAAAATCAAACATCCAGGCATGTCTCTTGGTCGTGCTTCACATGCATGCCGCCCTTTGCATTGATACACGTCGTAGCTAGACCAGCGGCTTAAACGGAGCTTGCAAAGGACAGTCCAGAACCTTGAAGCGCCTCCTCGACGATCTTGTCCAGCCTTGCCGCCATCTCCGGTGTCATGTGGTTGCGCCAGTCGCCGACACAACCCTTCCTGAACAATGTGTCGTTCTTGACTCCCAGCACGGTGCTCCCATTCTTGTTCACATCCAAGCTCTTGAGATTCTCTAAGCTACATAACTCCACGATCTTGTGCACAACCCCTGCCTCCTCCTCCTCTTCGGAAAAAGCACAGCCCATGAACGCTGCTAGATTCTTTAGGTTACCCACCGGATCTCGAAACATCTCCTCGTACCTGAGGAACAAAACCTTCCAAGGCCTCCTCTGGCTCTCCTCCCAGTATTCACGGGCATGGCGCCACTGAGGGCCTGCGATGCACCGTCCGTCGGAGAAGAGCTCGAAAGCCTCCTCGAATGTAGTTGGGGGATTGGAGGACTGCTGGCCGGCTTCCTGCTGCAATGTCCCTGCAATCTTTAAGCCGAAGTGGAAGAAGGAGACCAACGCGTCCTTGGGATCCCGGCAAATGTAGACAAGCCGGCACCCCGAGCCCTCCTCCGTGATCCGATGGGGCAGTAGGGAGTACGGCGTGTGGGCTGCAAGCAACCGTGGAGAAGGGAGCTCTGCGAACAAATCTCTTGCATTGCTGTTACTATCAACGAGTGCGGAGCTGATCTCAAGGAAATCGACGCAGTCGTGGGGGTTGCAGTGGTGGAGCGGGTGGTCGCTGTCGAACGGCGAGTGCGTGGCCCGGTTGAGCGTCGAGAAGGCGAGGGCCTTGAGCCAGGTGGTGCCGGACTTGGGGAAGCTGACGAGGAAGACGTCGGACGGCCTCGGCTCGAAGCAAGCGTGGGCTACCGCGATGCCCTTGAGCAGTAGCTCAGGCATCCAGAAGCCAGCGTAGTGGCGCATCTGAAACGGCGGGCACCGCGTCTCCACGGGGAGCGACGCCATGATCTCTGGTATGTTGGCGTGCGACGTGATCGAGTGAAGGTTCATCGCCGGTGCCACGGCTTCTGCGGCGGCGTCCGTGGGAGCTAATTTTTTAGTACTCATGGTGCCCTGCATGCATCTGTGGTGCATTGCATATAACATATGTTTGGCCAGACATTCGTTATCATCTCCAGTTTCCGGGAAAGAAAACTTCCCGTACAAAAAAGTGGTTCGAATGGACAGCGATGGATGCGACCAGCTCGTATCATGTTGCAATGCGTGTTTTTCTTATCGTGAAAACAAAAAATCCACAGAAGTAGTTGAAATGGACAGAACGGATGAGACTGTCAGGAGCATTGTCTCCTGTCACGAAAACTCTAGTTTCTCGTAGTGGTTGGTATGATCTTCAAATGCGTCTTATGCATGTAATGGCCATTGCAATTACCGTACAAAAGTTATCCTTAATACAGTGATTGTGGTAATTGTTTCCTGCCGGTTAACGGCGAAAAAAAATCTGCCATCCTTTGAAATTTAGCGGCCGGAATTTTGATGTGGTACGGTCGTAAATACTTTTAGTAGTCTACACTTTGTTTTGTTGCGTCTAAATTTTATCGACCACATCTCAAAATCATATATAACCTCGTCTATAAGGAAATTCTATTTGTGCTGGGGTGTCTATAGGAGTAGAATCACATTGTGTATTTGAGTGCAATGATGAACACGCTTCAAGCCGTGCACCTGCATGGGCAAGCAAATATAAGTGAGGTACTTTCTCATTTTCTTAATGTAAGGTTGTGTTGTTTTATGTTCACGAACCGACTTCGTTAATCGAAATTATTGTTAGCTAGATTAGAGCAACTCCAAAAGATTAGCCAAAAGAAGTATCTAAATTTAGTGATTTAGCTATTCTCTAAAATGAATCTCACCCAAAAAAACAAGACTACTCCAACAGGCTATCTAAACTAGAGGGCGCGCGGTGGGTCGCGTACGCGCGGGAATGGGGCGCAGCGTGCGGGAAGGAAACGCCGACCGCGCCAAGAGGCTGGATGGTGAGCGAGGTAGGCTATCCAAAAATAGAGAGCGAAGGAGGAGGGATGGAGAGCTACTAAATTTGGAGAGTCATTTACAGAGTCTATTGGAGACGTTTTTTCTCCAATAATAGCCAAATTTACCTTTAGAAAATGATTTAGCTCTTCTCTTGGAGTTGCTCTTAGAGTGGTTAATTGGGTTAGCAGTAGTAAAATAGAACTTTGGAGGGTTAGTTGCGCTGGTTGAGTTTATTCCACCAATTGGGAGGGTTAACTTAGGCTAGGTTAGGAGGGTTAAAATGTTTCGATCATGCTAAGTTAATCCTCTATATTCCTTGGGTGTTTAGTGGGTTAAACTCCCTAATAATCTCTTAGCCCGAAGCAAAACAAGTCTAAAAGATCAATATATGTTAATACAAATATTGTTTTGATTCGCAACATTCTATATTTATTAGCTTATGCTTCACCTGTCACTTAATATAGATCGTCCTACGAATGCAATACTACATTCTTATACATATATGTGCAAGAAATGTTTTTTTTTTTGCGAGACCAACAGTTCAAATATTAGTCAACGCAAAAAAGAAGTAATCTATCTGGTCAGACTGGAGAAGCATTTACTACTACAGAAAGGCTAATAGTAGACGGCAAATCACAGACGGTTTTGTGAAACCGTCTGTAATGTAAACTATTACAGACGGTTTTAATTTGAAGGTCGTCTGTGGTATTTGTGGCGGGAAAAAGGAGTATCACAGACGGTTCTTACTTCTGAACCGTCTGTGATACTGGAATATCACAGACGGTTTTTATTAAAAACCATCTGTGATAATCTGGGATTATCATAGACGGTTTTTTATTAAAAACCGTATGTGTTGTGTCGACTATCACAGCCGGTTGTTGTTAAGAACCGTCTGGGAATGTTCACAGACGGTTTTTCACAAGAACCGGCTGTGATGTCCCTTTGTCTGTCATATTCTAGATCAGAGGTTAATATATAAGTACACATTGCTTCTAATAACTTAACTACAGAACTACTGAGACAAGAGGTCACAAATTAAAGGCAAATTTATTAATTTCAATTAGAGGCAAATTTATTATAAAAGTCGCACAGGTAAAGAGTTTCCCAGATTGTATTCTTTTGGGCTTCGTAAGCTTCTTCTTCAACTTGGGGACTTGGAGGATCAGCCGCTAAATTCTCGAACGCCGTTAAGATTGCCCTTGTCCTCAGCACTTCCTCGTGCAGCCTGGGCAAATGATCAGCAGCATCCATAATGTCGTACAGTAGCATGAAAAGATTCCTCAGAATCTGCCGTTTCTGCTTGATCGGCAAGGCTATCCATCAGTCTCTGCAATGCGTATAGAGCTTCTTCCGCATTGCGCACATTGTGGAGAAGAACCAGGGTGAGGGCTGTTTCCCTTTCTTGAGCGGCAGTGAGACGCCTCCGTCGACGGTGGAGGATCAGGTCAAGCTGACGAATGCAAGAAAGTCGGGGAAGGAGAGCAGGGCGGTTGCGGAGAAGCTGCTCCAGATGCAAATTGATGGCCGCCTGTGTAAGGTTCCGGCCGAACAATTCGTGATGAACAGATGAGAGGAAGGAGATGATCACAAGAACAGTAGTAGAAGCCACGTTGTATTAATTGTATATTGTATTGTACGTACGTAAAAGCTAGAGACCTGGATTAGGAGCGCATTTTTAACCTTTAGCACAAACGGTTCGTATACCCAAACATGAATGATATAGACGCTTCGTATAACGATCGAGAGACGTTAATTAGACGATCGAAACACGAAGCGTTCTGGCATCGAAACACGCGCAAAGCGTTCTGGTATGAAGCTTATCACAGGCTTATCACAGACGGTTCTAAATTTAGAACCGTCTGTGATAACATATCACAGACGGTTCTAAGTTTAGAACCGTCTGTGAGAAGATTATCACAGACGGTTCTAAACTTAGAACCGTCTGTGATAACATATCACAGACGGTTTTTAACTCAAAACCGTCTGTGATATGTTATCACAGACGGTTCTAAGTTTAGAACCGTCTGTGATAATCTTCCTACATATACCCTCTCGCTAGGGTTTTCCGTGTGCGCTGCAGTTATTCGATTAGATCTAAATCCCGAGCCCGTCGTCGCCGCCGCCTCCCCGAGCCCTCGCCGGCTGCCTCCCCCAGCCCTCGCCGGCCGCCTCCCCGGACGAAGACGTCGCCGCAGCCTCCTCCTCCTCCGTCGCCGCCTCCCCGAGCCCGTCGCCTCCTCCTCCGTCGCCGCCTCCCCGAGCCCGTCGCCTCCTCCTCCTCCGTCGCCTCCCCGAGCCCGTCGCCTCCTCCTCCTCCGTCGTCGTCGCCGCCTCGTCCTCCTCCTCCTCCGTCGCCGCCGCCTCCTCCTCCTGCGTCCCTAAGGTCACCAAAACCGTAAGGTCATCAAATCCCTCCCCGAGCTTCATGCTTACTGTTAGTGTTTAGGGTTGATGCTTGATGCTTCATACTGTTATGGTTAGTTGCTTAGTACATATTTAGGGTTGATGCTTCATGCTTACTGTTAGTGTTTAGGGTTGATGCTTGATGCTTCATACTGTTATGGTTAGTTGCTTAGTACATATTTAGGGTTGATGCTTCATGCTTACTGTTAGTGTTTAGGGTTGATGCTTGATGCTTGGTACATATTACATTGGTACATTGTTTACTGCAGTAGCTTAATTAGTTTGCTATTTGGTACATATTACATTGGTACATTGTTTACTGCAGTAGCTTAATTAGTTTGCTATTTGGTACATACTACATTGGTACATTGTTTACTGCAGTTGCTTAGTTTACATTGGTACATATTACATTGCTTGTTGTGTTAGTATATAGTATATAGTACATAGTATATAGTTTGAAATCATTTGGGTCCCCCTTCCCTCTACTCCTCTCCTCCCTTCTCCCCCTTCCCTCTACTCCTCTCCTGATCTCTTCCTAACATTGAGCATCATGTATCACTTTTCTTGCTTCCTCATCTTATCATGTGCAACCCTACAATTTGAGAGCACAAATTAACCAATCAAGGAAGAGTATATGATCAAAGGGCATGAAGCAAGTAACACATTCTAGTGTATCCGGATAAAGAAATCTTGCGATTATTGCAAAAGATACATTGACCATTTGGGTGGAAAGAAATACATTGTGTCGTCAGGCTCATGACTGCCAATTTGAAGCATAGCGTAGCATCCGGGCACATCCAAGGCCTGCAGCTATGTCTTGAAGAATGCCAAGAGCTGGTCTTCAGATGTGGCATTCCTCAAACTATAAAGTATGAATCTTATTCTCATAACCCATCTGAATACCAGCTCTTGGCATTCCTCAAGACACAGCAGCAGGCCTCGGATGTGCCTCGGATGCTATGCTATGCTTCGAATTGGCAGTCATGCGCCTGACGAAACAGTTGATCTTTCCACCCAAATGCTCTATGTATCTAGACAAAAAACAGCACATGAAGCAAGTGACATACTATAGTGTTCCCGTTCAATGAACCGGATACACTAGTTTGTGTCATTTGCTTCATAGACCTTTGTTTAGGGACTTTGCTATTTGGTTTATAGTTTTAGCAACTAAAGTAGGTGCTAGGATAGGCACTTTGTTTAGAGACCTTGTAGTAATAGTATTAGAAAATTCAAGGAAATTTTAGTACAGAAGTTAAAAAAATTCCCAGATTCTTCGGTGAGCAGCCGATATAGCCGACTTCTTCGGTGAGCGACTATCCATCTGCTTCTTCCCACTCCTTCTCTTCATCTCTGATCTCTGGATCACGTACGCCAGTAGCGATGATTCAGTTAGATGAATCATCGCTACTGGCGTACGTGATCCGGAGACCAGAGATGAAGAGAAGGAGTGGGAAGAAGCAGATGCATAGTCGCTCACCGAAGAAGTCGGCTATGTCGGCTGCTCACCGAAGAATTTGGAATGTCTTTTTTTTGCACTTTTGTAATAAAATTGACTTGAATTTTACGGGAAAAAGAAGGACTTGATACATTGGTACATTGGTAAGATATGCACATCACCCCCTCTCTATGTCTGTGAAATCAATTGAGATGTGAAATGTATCTGAAATGAAATGAGATGTGTGAATTGTATATGTTTATGTCTGTGATTATCTGCTTGTTTCAGAGGGCATGGCTAGCATTTCCTGAGGCTAGCTATAAACAGAAATAGATTCTGCTGGGGGGAGGAGTATCACAGACGGTTTTTCATTAAAAACCGTCTGTGATTATGCGATATCACAGACGGTTTTTCATTAAAAACCGTCTGTGATTATCCGATATCACAGACGGTTTTGTACTAAAAACCGTCTGTGATTATCCGATATCACAGACGGTTTAAAACCGTCTGTGATATCGGATAATCACAGACGGTTTTTAGTACAAAACCGTCTGTGATATCGGATAATCACAGACGGTTTTTAATGAAAAACCGTCTGTGATATCGCATAATCACAGACGGTTCAAAAACCGTCTGTGATAACTTGGATTATCACTGACCCATAATTTCAGACGGTTCAGAAAACCGTCTGTGATGACGTTTCTGAACCGTCTGTAATGTGGATTTCTGTAGTAGTGATTTAGGCAAATGGCCCCCCAGAGGATCGCTTAGATTTGTTTTTCTCCTTGGAATTTCTAGGTTTTCTATTGTTCTTCGATTGACGTACTAATTTTTAGCTTTTTTCTCTTAGAATTTACATGGGACCCACTAGGAGAACCACGATTAGTATACACATAAATACTCTTGATTTTCTTCAATGGATTTTCATTGTCAAAATGAATTTTTCAAATAAAATGGACTTATATTGTAGAACAGAAAGCTTACTATAAACGTTTTCAAAATGACGTTCTTCCCTATAGGAGTCGGATGAGAATTTTGGCATCTTTCTTCCCATTGTATGGCGTAGTAGATATAATTCAGGTTGCAGATTACATAAGCCGCAAAAATTGGTTGATCAAGATCTTTTCTTTTTCTAATTAATGTGATAATTTCTAGCTATTTTTCTCTAATCAACGTGGCAAATTCTAGCCTATTTCAATAAAGAATTAACTGAGTGGTTATGAAGGAGCAAAATGTTGTTGGAAGCACCCAACCGTTACCATCACGTGGAAACGCATGTGATGGATTATGGAGATGTCACGACTCAGGACAGCGGTTGCCATCACGTGGAGGCGCATGTGATGGATTATCAAAACATCATGTGGACCAGAAGAGAAGATGGCGATCGTGCGTGCATCCAAGGCCATCTCCGGCGTGGCCTCGAGCACGGCGTCGAGGTCATCGTTGTGTATCGGCCCCCTTGGGCACCGTCTTGCACGCCCTACCAGCCACGGCCTCGTCGGGTAGACACTGCTCGCCATGGGTGAGTCCATGGCGAGCAGCACTTACCTAACGGGCCAGCTGTTGCCTACCACCATGGCGATCGTGCGTGCATCCAAGGCCATCTCTGGCGTGGCCTCGAGCACCGTCTTGCACACAAGTATCGCCCCCCTTGGGCACCGTCTTGCACGCCTCACCAGCCACGGCCATGGTGAGCAGCACTTACCCAACGGGCCTGTTGCCTGCGGTCACCCCGAAGAGGGATGACGGCTTTGAGGGCCATTTTGACCGAGTGGGGAGGCACAGGGTGAAAGACGTTTGTTTAAGGGAGATGAGGTGAGGTTAGGCGGTAAACGGGAGCTACCTCTCGTGGTGATCTGGTGGACAAGTATAGCTACGTTGACGTTTTTTTCCAGAGCATGCAAAAGGCTTACACGTCATTGCATTAAAAGAAGACGAAGGAGGACAAAAAGCAGGTCTTACAACGGCGCTAGACCTAGCCAAATGGGCCAAGCCAATATGCCAGCGTGAGACACGGTTCTATTGGTCCAGTCTAAGCACTGCATAGTCAAACAATAAATGGGCCATGTTGGCCTGGCCAGATTAGGTGTATTATGCTTGGGTCAGCATCTTGGTATGGTGGGCCGAAACGGCATGGCGCGCACAGTAACGTGCCAAGGCATGACCTGGCCTAGCACGGCACGACCCAGCCCAGCACGACATGACATGCCATTTCCTGTGACATCCTAAAAATGTATGAAATTTTTTCGAAAAATTTCTCAAGTTGTTTCTTGGTTTTTTGAGTTCTTTGTGTTTTTCATGCGCTGAAATCCTATCTTTCCCCCCTAAAATCCCTGAAAAGTAATCTAATTTCCTGAAAATCTTTTTCTCACTTAGGATGTGATAAGGATTAAAATATCAATGAAATACGGCTTTAATACTTACTAAGGCCCTAAGAACCATTTGGTTGTAAGATTTCTAAAGCTATTCCCTGAATATCCTTGGTCGGAGAACTACTGTACACTTTACATGACTAGAAGACAACTCGGAGATTTCATGAACTGGTATAAGAGCCTGCTTCTAAGGAACTCCCGTGCGATCAATAAAACAGTTTATCCATCCTAAATAGCATGACGTTTTAGCCCCGTATCTCTGACAACAACCACCATGCAGTTGTTCCCACGATTATCTCCTACTGACAATAACTGAAGATGAGTTACCATCAAATATCTCTCTCTGACAGTAACCACCCCTCCGATCAGACACAATGATTCCACAACATATCTCCTTAGGTGGATAACGAACACCTCTTCAATGCTATTAAAGGGTTGATGAGAGAAGACACAAGGAGACAAATTAGAATTCAGAGAATAAATCAAGGCAACCAAGATCTTCTAAGTAGTGGAAAGATTATAGATTAGGGGCTAGTTAAATCCCTTTTGTAAGTCCTTTGGTAACTAGTTCATGGCAATAAAGATCATCCCATTCCTCTTGCTGAATTATTCCAAAGAATTCAGCCTCCTTTCTCACATTTCCATAAAATTGGCGACTTGATTGTCGACAATTAGCGCCGTCCGTAGGGAAGAAGGCGCTGAGTCCTTGAAGTCTCACCTTAGCAAGCGTCATCCTCTCCTACTTCTGTCAACATCACCCATGTGATCATGGCAGGAACCTGGGACGCGGAAAACCGGTTTGATCTGACTGACTACTCTGACCTTGACATGGACGCCTGCATCGATACTATAGAACACAATGCTTCTTCATTGTCACCCTCCATTCCGGGCTTGCCCATCCTTGTGATCAATGAGATTGACTGGATGGAAGAAGATATGCAGTCCCCATCATCAGCATTATCGGTCGCACTAGCCTTGTCAGAATGCCTAAGCAACGTGGCAAGCTTGGTACTTTCGATCGACAAACATGGAAACAAGAGCACGGTGCCATAATCTGAGGGTCAGAGCACTCTCAATATGGTTGTGGATGACTGTTATTCTCCAATGGCTCCTATGTATAGCGGGAGCCGGACGGCACCTAGTCATGTTGTTGATGAGATTGCCTCCGATAAAAAGCCAAGAGAAGATAATAACACTCATCATTCGATTAACAGTCCACCAGATCAGGTTGAGTCCACCGCACAGCCTTCCAGAAGTGGTAGTCGCCAATCGTTCCCCATCATGGAAGCTACTTGATGAAATGGTGAAGGCTCTCCCTTAGTTTTGATAAGAGTTCATCGGGAGATTCCTGCTGGAAGCTTGAGTTAACGCAATCAGAGATAACGCTGCAGATACTGTGCATGGTTCTTCACAGTAGACTCCCCCACTATCCATTGGCCGGAATGGTACGAATGCTCCTGCATCACCCAGAGGAAATAGAAATAATAGAATTGGTGGATATCAACCATCTAATCTACCTATTTCTACCCCTCCACGCTTATTGAGTCACGTGGAGCGAATAAGTAACTCGGGGCAAATCTCACATCATCGTACCCCTTCTGCTGGCAAGAATGCTCGAGGCCTTTGGTACCTATCAAAAACCTACAGCGTGTACATGATATTTGGAACAACCTGGAACCTGCTTTGGTAGAAACTCTGGGATATGCTCAAGTTGCAGGTTAGCTATCAGAGATTCTATAGCAGACCATGTTACAAACAGAGATGTATCAAGAGCAAAGACCCTCCTAGAGCTAGACTCTAAATTCTTCCACACATTCTCAGCATGATGGAAGCCAATGTGGCTGGGCTAACAATAATCCATGAGCAGGCCCAAGACCTACTCAAAGATTTCATCAAGGAGATCACAAGGGAAGAAGGCTCGTTGAGAATGAAGCAACTCCTCCCCCTTGTCACAAACGTGATATTAGGGATATAGTCTGGATGATCTATGTCGTCATCTGAACCATGTATTTTGTTGGTGACTCAATTTGACTGTCCATGACTGGATAGGAGCACCATTTCCCCATGATGACTATCGAAGGAATATGTCTCTGACTGATTACAATCTAGCCCCTTTCCAGAGAAGGCGCCATGACCTAATCACAAGCTAACAAGCTTTCTCAATGTGCCATCAAGCGGTGCACTGGCTAGAAAGGTTTTGATCAACAAATCTTGAGAAATTCGATGCAAACAAAATTTATTAGAATTTTTGCAGATTTATACCACTACTATCAGGGCTATGGGATGCAACGATAATGTGATGGAAAATTATTTATCAACAGTTTTTGAGGGTTATGCCTGATCGTGGTTACTTAACCACTATTAGGATCAATATATACTTAGGAGCAGCTTTACGACCTATTGATCACCAGCTTTCAGGAGACATATGACTACCCCGGGAAAGAATATGACCTTCATCGAATCCAACAAGAGCCCTATGAGACTTTATGATGATAATACATCAAAAGGTTCAGCCAGGTTCATAACTCTATTCCAGTGGTCGCAGGTTTTGCTCTGTTATCCAGGCATTTAAGACTAGGTTAAGGAACATGGGATTTACGAAGGGAATTGCAATGAATATGCTGCCGATAAATGCACCAAGTTGTTGAACTATTTGCACTACAACAAAACATCCGTGGGGAGACATCATATTTGTAGGTTAGAGACGTTCTGTTTCGTCTCCCACAGACAACTGAGGCGCTTTTATAAAGCGTCATAGAAACGTCTCTACATGAACCGTCTCAAAAATATAGAGACGCTCTCTAAGGCGTGCCTATATTATTTGAGACATTCATTAGAGACATTTGCACTGTATCCCTATAAAGTTAGAGACGCTTTTATAAAAACGGCTGCACCACGTCTCAATTAATATAGGCACGTGCGTTGAGACGTTATGTGCCGTCTCAAGATGTCCTATGTAGTATGTATTTTTATTTTGATTGGTATATATTTTCTTCTATACACACAAATACGTATCCTTATGAGAATATAGTATTCCATATATTTATTATATATACATGTATATATAATAATTTTATAGGCAACACCATAATATTGAGTACATATTTTATAAAATATAAGGAATGGGCATAGCACAACAGATATACTGTTATAAGAAAAGCAAACGAACTACAACTGGAACCAAGCCACACCCCGGGCAAACCATTGGCAATTGATAAATTCGTCACCATTGCACCCTCCAAACCCCAAAGAAGTTTACATAAGAGAGGTTTACAAATAATTATAGCATCCATTTAAATCAACAGAGTTCACAACTAAATAAAAATCTAATATGCGATAAACACATGTCGGTAAAACATCCTCCAATTTGACACACATCTTTTTTTAAACTGCTATAATAAATCATCAGAAAATTGTGCATCAGGTCTTCCACTCTGCATTTCTTTTCATAGTCCTCCATATCCTGCAAACATAGCAATATTAACAACAAAATATCAGATATGAGCAATGATGAAAAATCTTATGGTACAAGTATTTTCTGAAAAATCAGATAGTGTGGAAATTTATCGTCTTCACTGCATCGTTACTGCAATGGCCAATGGGAAATCATGAAAAATCTTATGGTACAAGTATCGTTTTCATAGTCCTTTTTGCCTGTTTTCTTACCAAGAATTGACATAATTATAAGAAACCATACTAGACTACAATGTTTTTTTTCTTTTTTGACTGAAAGGTCTACAATGTTTTGACAAAGATAAAAACAGAAACACTAAATTGAAATTTCATGCTTCTAAATTATGACAAGTTTTATATTTACCCACAAATTCAAGTTGATACACTAAAATCAGTGTTTCTACTTCCTTCTAAAGAGATTGGTAATCAAGCTAAAAGTCTATAAAATAGGATGAGCCAAAAACTATACCAAATTGAGGTATTTAACTACCTATGTCCAATATAGCAAGCCGCAAATTAAGACACCTACCAAATTATGCCTATGCCCAAAATACAATTAAGCTATTTTAACTACCTAGGATCTTTTAGTATGTTCATCATAACCATGTACGAGAATCAACTCTAGTCCTATCATTACAGTTACAGCAGAAAGTTATAACAAACTTCTTTGATCTTCACAGGAAAGAAACATGAACCAAAAAAACTATCCTAGTACTACTTCTAGCAGTAGAACTGTAAAGTGTGCGAATTCTTACATCAACATGACCTTTGTTAAGACTAAATATGCCGAGTTTGGCTGGTATTTTCCTTACCTGGCCGAGGAGGAGAGAGTTGAGGAAGAACTCGGTAGGGAGCCCATCCTCCTGTGCAGGCTAACAAAAGAGATTCAATCAATTATGAGCAATTCATATGTTTGACACCAACAACTAACAAAAGAGAATCAATCAATTATGAGCAATTCATATGTTTGGCACCAACAACTAACAAAAAGGGAATCAATCAATTATCACATCTCAGTATTTCACAATTCACATCATTTACCACAATTAGAGGTTTACGAATGACTGAAGAGTGAAGCCTCAAGCCTCGGACTCTGGCCTTTGGGAGACTGCCAGACTGGGACTGTGGAGCTGGGAGGCGGGCGCCGACGCGCCGTAGACCAGCAGGCAGGAGCGGGAGGGGGGCGACGCCGGCGCTGGCCGGGACGTGGGTGGCGCAGGCCAGGAGGAGGGGCGTCGGCCGCCGGGGTGGCGCTGTCTAGGAGGCAGGAGCCGAGTGGCGCTGGTCGATCGGGAGGCAGGGCGGCGCCGGGAGGGGGCGGGCCGGGAGCTGGGCGGCGCTGGCCGGGAGGCGGGGCGGCTTGGCTGGGAGGTGCTGGGAGGGGGGCAGGCCGAGAGGCGAGAGCCAGGCGGTGCTGGCCGGGAGGCGAGGTGGCGCCGGGAGGGGAGCGGCCGGGCTGGGAGCTGGGCGGTGCTGGTCGGGAGGCGGGGCGACGCCAGGAGGGGGGCGGGTCGAGAGCCGGGCGGTGCTGACCGGGAGGCGGCGCGGCGCTAGGAGGGGGAGGGCTAGGAGCCAGACGGCGCTGACTGAGATCCAAGAGGCGAAGAGCAATGGGCCGAGGCTGGGAGCCAGAAGACGGAGCTGTTGGGACGAGGCTGGGCAGAGGCGAAGGTGCTGCGGCGGTTGTAGGGCGATGCCGAAGGAGAAGGGGGCGGCGCTAATGGAAGAGGCGATGGTCGGAGGTGGTGAGGAAGAAGCCGGAGAGATGGTCTGAGGAGAGGAAGAGGAAGGCGGCGGAGAGAGATCAGCACGCGATGGAGAGTGGTGATGGCGGTGCGGTAGAGGAAGACAGGGAGAGGTGGCGCGGTAGAGGTGCGGTACCTACAGACGGCGTGGAAATGGAAGGAGGCGGAAGTGAGGTGGCGCGGTAGAGGAGAAGCGGTGGAGCTGCGGGTTGCCGGAGTAATGGGGTGCGGCGGCGCTGTGATGGGGGGAAGAAGGCGCAAGGGGAATAGCAGCGCCGGTGAGATGGTGATGCGGTGTTGGCGCGGTGGAGGAAGGCGGAGAAGGAGAGTGGCTGATGAAGGGAGGCGCGCCGACGAGCTGCGGCCCGGCGCTCGCCGGCGGCCGAATTTTGAGGAGTATGGGGGGAGAAGGAGGCCATGGGAGAAGAACCGGGCTCACCAAAAAATTGCGGCGGCGGCTAGGTTTGAGGCGCAAGGGGGATTTCGGCAATTTTGCGATTTAGCTCTCCAGATTTTTGGATATTACAATCAAGTCCTTCCCCATTTGATTTCTTCCATTCTAGCCCTCTGTAAGTCTGATTTCTTCGCGAAAAGATCCGACGCGTTTGTGATGACGCGTACATATGTATGGAGCAGTCCCTGAATGCCGAATTTGTTGTTTAGGCGCCTCAATCGCGCCGACCTGCGGAAAAAGCACAAAAAATGTAAAATGATCCAAATTGAGCAACTAATTATAGAAAAATGTGTAAATGATGATGAATGATCCCAAAATGCGAAGAGTATAAGGGTAAAATGACGGCTAAACATATGTAAATATGACGCATGTCACCGGTGGCTCGAAATGGGCCGCATCGAAGCGCAGCGGGCAACGGCTGTATTGAAGACTGAAGTCGTGGGCCGAGCGCGCGGAGTCGCGGAGACAGTGGCGGCCAGCAGTAAAATACGTTACGGACATGGGCTGAATCTTGCCAATATTACCCCGAGTTGGACTCAAATTATCTGGGTTATATACTACATACGCTAAAGCCCACCTTCCCAGGGGCCCAATTTCGCCCCTGTTAATGCGTGAACATTCTAAACCTTAGGTTGAGAGTTCGAACCCTGGGATTGATATTTTTTTTATGTTTTCAGCCACTGGACAAAAGCGAAAGAAAAGTCTCAGGTTGTGAGTTCAAACTTTGAGATTGATATTTTTTTATGTTTTATATATATACCGTTACTTACACCATTTTGTTTTTTTAATATTCTTATATGGAGATAATAGATAAGACGTCTCAAATGATAAATAAGACATCTAAAATTTCGTCTCTATACATGAGACGTACTCCAAAACGTCTCAGCAGCCGTTTTAATAGAATTTAATAGCGTGCAACCCTTTAGAGCGTCTCAAACTGCGTCTCTATTTCAATTGTGGTTCTAAAAAGAGAGACATGATTCAAAGCGTCTTAAACAAAACGTCTTAATATGTTGATTTTGTTGTAGTGTTGATAAGGCTGATAAATATGCTGCCGCCAGTGAAGCGGTTGAATGGAATAAGGCTATTGATCGGATAGAGAAGGTTCCTCAACCTGGCCTAAAGAAGAAAGAAAAATAAGGTAAAAAAATCACCAAAGGGTAAGAAGAATCACAAGCCCAACACCAAAGAAGTCCTTGCGATTCTAGAAAAATGCACCAAGAGCAAGAAAAATTATTCCAGATGGAATAAAACAAAGGCTTCGACCAACAAATCCAAGAAAAACAAAAGGTGGTGTCCACTTTACCAAACAACATGGCATGATCTACGCAACTACTGTGCCTAGCAAAAGAAGCTGTAAGATTACTACTCAGGTAAGGGTCCTCTCCCTTCCATATAGGAGATTAGTGAACTGATCACCAAAAAGGATAAGGATGATGATGAAGAGATAGACTACCAGGAGTTACAACACACCTTGATGTGATTTTAGGTGGGTCCTCCTCCTATGAGTCCAAACGACAAATAAAGACTATAGAACATGAGGTGAACCTTACCGAAGCATCGGTCTCCGTCAAGCCATCCAAGTGGTCGGATACAACCATCTCCTACGGCCGAAAAGACCGCTCTATCTCTTCAATTCGACTAGGTAGATTCACTATCATTCTAGAACCTACTATAAATAACTGCAAAGTTAATTGATTTTTAGTAGATGGGGGTATTTCTCTTAACATTTTGTTCATGGGAGCTTTAGAAAAAAAATGCAAGTTCCTAAGTTGAAAGTGAAGCCCGTGAAGTATGCCTTCCATGGCATAGTCTAAGATCTTTGGCCAAACCGATCAGACAAGTATCCCTACCGGTTATGTTCAGAAGCCCTGATAACTTCTCAATGGAAAGAATCTTGTTTGATGTAATAGATTTTAAAACAACTCACAACGGGATCCTTGACCGACCAGCTTTAGCCAAATTTCTGATAATCACGCATTACGGTTATCAAAGTCTCAAAATGCCTGGATCAAAAGGGGTTATAACAATTCAAGGAGATAGAAAAATGGCTTATGCCTATGATTGTATGTCTCTTGAACTAGTCAATGAATTACTGATCAAGAATACTAACTCGTCTCTTGTACAAGTAAAGCACTCAAGGCCAGAGGTGGTTCCAAAACCCTTCGACCAGGTCAAGGAGGTACCTCTTGACTGGGATAGTTCATCGGGAACCATCAAAGCACCGCTTGGACTTGAGAATGCTAGTACAACTTTTCAAAAGTTGTTAGTTAGGGTAGGACTCATCCTAAATAGGAAGAGTCGCTCGTCTCCTTTTCTGAGCAAACTCAGATGTATTTGTGTAGCAGGCATTTGACATGTTTATAGTCCCTAGGGAGGTGATTGAGCACATGTTAGCGCTCTGGCCTGAAAAGAAATCGGTCAAGCAAAACTGTATGTTTTGCACCTAATTGGACGGAAGCAAATCTAGTCATTGATTGACAAGCTCCTCAAGGTGGTTTGATTTGTAAAGTCAACCACCCAGAGTGGCTCACCAATCCTATAATTGTTAGGAAAATAACAAGAAGTGGTGAATGCGTGTAGGTTTCACAGATCTTAATAAAGCTTGTTTAAAGGATGATTTCCCCTTCTTCACATTGATCAGCTTGATGACTCTACTTCCTCATATTGATCAGCTTGTTGACTCTACTTCGAGTAGTGAGTTATTAAGCTACTAAGGTGAGTAAAGAAGATGAAGAGAAAACTTTCTTCATCACTCCATACAGAACTTTCTGTTATGTGAAAATGTTGTTTAGTCTCAGAAATGTTGGTGCCACTTTTCAATGGTTAATGCAAAAACCTTTAGTCCACAAATTGGTAACTTAGAAACCTATGTTGATGACTTGGTTGTAAAAGGCGTCAACATTAGAGATCATATCTCTAACTTACAAGAAACTTTTTCTAGCTTAAGAAAACATAACCTTAAGTTAAATCTACTGAAGTGCGTGTTCAAAGTCTTCACTAGAGCTCACGCCCGACAATTGAATTTACAGGTGAGCTTGTTTTTAAGTACTTCTTTTTGTTCATTTGAGAATCGATTGCTACCTAATGATTTAATTATGATTAGGAACCATGGAGAGGACCTGGAAGTACTTGGAGAAGGGCTACGAGGCGCACAAGTCCAGCAAGGGCGGTCGAATCATGTTGGAGGCCCGACTCAAGCTGACTTCGAATCCAATTCAGAGTCCAGGACTAGGCCGCACTAAAACGGACACCCAGATCGCATCCGGGCTCCGTTTTGGACGTTGGATGGAAAGCTGAGAAGACGACCTTTCCAATGGCTCTAGTCCCATGTCAAAATTCCTTCTGAGTCAACGGGAATCATCGAAACAAGTGGGCATCCAGAATCTGTCAGGGTGCTGCG
This sequence comes from Dendrocalamus latiflorus, assembly GCA_017311315.1. Classification (NCBI taxonomy): domain Eukaryota; kingdom Viridiplantae; phylum Streptophyta; class Magnoliopsida; order Poales; family Poaceae; genus Dendrocalamus; species Dendrocalamus latiflorus. The sequence continues at coordinate 22,717,958 of CM029623.1, forward strand.
CCACCGTCTTTTGGGCCGTTCGGCTTTGTATCGTGTTGGAGTCTATTAGGGTGCGTCCAGGGGTTTTGCACGCCCCTTACTCCTCTATATCCAGCCACCACCCCCACCATTAGGGTTTGGGGTTTTGCTTAGATTATTCTGTCTTTGAACAATTTCGCCGTTCATCGGTTTGTGAGACCCCAACTTTCGAGTGCTAAATCAATACATATGCAATTCAGTTGTGTTCTTCCCTGTTCTTGCTTGTGTTCTTCGATTCGCAGGCGAGGATTAGCCTTCTTGGCGAGGTCAACCGGGCTACGCACGGTTGATAACCTGAGGAGACGTGGTGCTGTGATTGCAGGGTTCGGAACGTGTTGTTCGGAAGCCGGATCGATTTGTGTCGCGTCTCCACCAAATCGAACATATCCAGAACCTGTTGGTAGATCGGGACCCCGTTCCTATCAAGTGGTAATCAGAGCTTCAGGTGTTCCTTCAGGTTCGAGTTTACCCTACCTTTGTTGTTTTCGGTTTCATCCTAGAGTCCAAGAAAAAGCCCTACAAAAATTTGTAGTCATAGGTTGTTTCCTGTCCCAGATCTCGTTTAGCCTTTTGCACGATTTGATTTCAGAGTCTGTAGTGTTGCGTTTGTGTCCTTAGTCGAGTTGTGTTGCTGGTTTAGATCGTGTTTTGTTTCAGGTTGTCTTGCTTCCGCTACCTCTCATACAAACCCTAGCCGTCAACTTTTGTTTTCCCACCCATATCCCACCCTCTGTTTTTGAGTCATCCATCATCCATCGCATCTCGTGATCATCTAGCACCATCCCCCACCTTTCCCCGAGCTTCTGCCCCCAAATTCCACCAATTTCCTCCACCACCGGTGAACAAGTTTGCAGCAGCGCCACCGAAGCCACCTTCCACGACACGCCTTGCAGATTCTACAAAAAATTCTTTGCAGGGCCCAGCCAAGAGTTCTTCTTCCGTGGCTTCAACGGGCCGCTCCTCCGACATTCAGTGCCACCGCTGCCATGGGCTTGGTCATGTGCAGAAGAATTGCCCTAGCCAACAGGCATACATAGCCACAGAAGATGGAGGCTACATCAACACTTCGGATGTTGAGGAGGATGATGATGTTGTTGCTGCCTCGGGCAACAATGGCGGTGGTGATGACGACCTAATCCTTGGTGGGGCGTCCACAGCGACACTACAGAGCATCATTGTGCAGCGAGTCCTCAGCACACCGGTACAACAACCCGATAAGCTTCAACGCCATAATTTGTTTCAGACTTTCTTCATAATCAAGAACCGGCGCGCACGTGTCATCATTGATGGAGGAAGCTGCAACAACTTGGTGAGTTCTGATTTGGTCAAGAAGCTTGGCTTGACCACGCAACCGCATCCACATCCATACCATATTAGGTGGTTAAATGACTCTGGAAAAGCTAAGGTAACGCAAACATGCCGAGTCCATTTTTCCATTGGTGGTTATGCTGATCATGTTGATTGTGATGTGGTTCCCATGCAAGCATGCTCTCTTTTATTGGGTCGACCTTGGGAATTTGATAATGATGCTTTACACCATGGTAGTAGTAACAAATACACTTTTATGCATAAGGGAAAGAACGTTACTTTACTGCCTTTGACCCCAGTTGAGATTATAGAGGCCGATAGGGAGAGAGCTGCTGCTGCTAATGATACAAAGGAACATGATAAATCTGAAAAACAGCAAATAATCCATTTGAAAAATTCTGTTATGCTTGCCACAAAATTAGACCTTGCTGCAATTGATGATGTTAATGATACATGCTATGCTTTTGTGTGAAAAGATGCTTTATTTTCTCTTGATAATATGCCTTGCACTTTGCCTGCTCCTGTCACTAACATTTTGCAGGAGTTTAGAGATGTTTTCCCTGATGAGATACCTCCAGGAATTCCACCCATTCGAGGGATTGAGCACCAGATTGACTTGATCCCTGGAGCGAGTTTGCCAAATCGTGCGGCGAACATGACCAATCCCGAAGAGACTAAGGAGATTCAACGACAAGTTCAAGACCTTTTGGACCGTGGGTACGTACGTGAGAGCCTTAGTCCTTGTGCTATTCCTGTTCTTTTGGTTCCCAAAAAAGATGGTTCTTGGCTTATGTGTGTAGATTGTAGAGCCATTAACAACATTACTATAAGGTATTGTCATCCTATTCCCAGGCTAGACGACATGCTTGATGAGTTGTGTGGTGCTATAATTTTCACAAAGATTGACTTGCGTAGTGGATACCACCAAATAAGAATGAAACTTGGCGATGAATGGAAAACTACTTTTAAAACTAAGTTCGGCTTGTATGAGTGGTTAGTCATGCCTTTTGGTTTAACTAATGCACCTAGCACTTTCATGAGATTAATGAACGAGGTTTTACGTCCTTTCATTGGCAAATTTGTGGTCGTTTACTTTGATGATATCTTGATTTCGTTTTCGGCCTCCACAGAAACCATAACTCGGAGGCCCTCCTTCAAACGGCCATAACTTTCTCATACGGACTCGAAATCAGGCGATTTGTTTTTTGAAATTGGGTGAAATTGAATTGTGCATCCGAAACTCCCCAGCTTTGCTGGGTTTGGCGAATTTATTTTGCCCAAATTCGGCCTGGAAAGTGCAGTACTCGAGCTCCGAAATTTCATCACCGAATTTACAGCACATTCATCATTTTCTGTAGGCCACACCTTACATCAGATTGAGGTGAAACTTTGTGTGGTTCCTATTTCTGTGCTCTGCTTTGTGAAAAAAATAAAAGAAAAATTTTGGCACCTGGGCTTATAATGCTGAGAGTGCTATCTGTGCCCAAAAAAAACTGAGAGACCATGTGGACATACCCCATGTTGTGATGAGTGATTGACGGTTGCTTTTGAAAGTTTGAGTTTGATTTGAGTGTTTTCTGCAAAGTCGTAGCTCTTTTGCTGTGGTTGTAGGTCTTCAAGAAGGCGTACGACCGGTTTTGACCGTTGTCGTAGCTCTCTGGCCGTGGTTGGAAGGCAGCAGCAGTCGCTATGACCACACTGACGTGGTCGGAAAGCACTAGGAGCTGTTACGACTGGTTTTGCTGTGGTCGAAAGTCAGTCGGAGTGTTTATGACCATTTTGGCCATGGTCGGAAGGCTGTACGACCACGTTGTGGCATTTACGACCACTCTGGCTGTGGTCGTAGGTCACCAGGGAAGTTTACGACTGGTTTGGCCATGGTCGGAAGGCTATTCGACCACATTGGCTGTGGTCGAAGCCTGTTACGACCACGTTGCTCGTGGTCGAAAGTCGGCGCTCGAAGTTACGACCACGTTGAGTAGTCGTGGCCTACGATCACGTTATCGCAGGAAGTGGTCGGAAGCACTCGGGTGAAGTTGTAGCGCGGTCGGTTGTGGTCGGAAGCCCATTCGATCACGTTATAGACTTAGGCGAAGAGTCGTAGCTTCTGTTGTCTAGTCGTATGGCTTCCAGAAGCAGTCGTATCAGCTGGGAATCGGTCGTAAAGACTTATGAGGTGGTCGTAGACCTTGTGCATTAATGTTTAAGTGATTTCGACCGGTCGTAATGTATGTACGACTATGTGGAGTGTAGTCTGAGTTCTCTTTTCGATGCAATTAGTTGTTACCCTTGTGTTGTGCGGTGCTATGAATGTTTGCTTGTCTGTGATGGTTTGCAGGATTTTGAGACTAGTCGTGGTGAGGCATGGATGGTCGAGACTAGGCACGGGGGTGCTGAGGTCGTGAGCGGCCGGGAAATGCCAAAGACGACGAGGTCTGTGAGGTGGTTGCAAGCGTGATCGGCAAGGCAGGAGGAAGCTTCCGGGAAGGCAGCAGAGTGGCATTTTAGAGAAATGCGGAAAGCTGCAAAGGGAAGCTGTGTCTCTGCAAATGCACAGGAGTTGTTGGCGCTAACGGGCAAAGCAGTGGAGCCGTTGGGTTTAACGGGTAAAGCACTGGAAGCTTGTTTTCGCTAGTGGGTAAAGCGAGTGGTAAAACCCGGTGTTAGGTGGGGGTTTACGGGTTCCCCCCCGGTAGCAGAAGGCTATAAATAGAGAGGGTAAAGCTTGGGTACTTGGAGAGGTTGTTCCCGAGTCACTCTGAATTTTTCATTTCTATTTCTGTGAGTTGTCTCTGGGTAGAGCACGGTTGCTCTTATACCTCCGATGGAGTGGCTGTAGAAACCTCCATAATCAATCATTCATCTCTCTTCCTCAAGTTGATTTCTGTCGTTATGAGATGTTGTGATTGTTTTGTTTGCGATCTGTTTTGAGAGCTTATTCTTCATGCTATCCTTTTCTCTCTTCTCTTCTTCGTGAGCCTGCATTTGTTTTGGTGTGCTTCGATTTGCTTAGAACTGGGAATCTGTCTCAAGACCACTTGGCAAGTTCATTCCCGAGAGCAGGAGTCGAATCAGAGAAGTTCTCTTTGCTGAATGATCGTGCGCCTCAAGACCTCTGTTTCGAGTTCGACCATGTCGCTCTAGTCGACCATAGCAAAGACTTTGGATTTTCTTGGAAATTTCTCTTCCAGAGGTTGGATTCTGTCAGTGCCTCAAGTTTGAGGATCAAAAGACCAGAGAGTCTCAGTTACTCGGAAATCTGGCTTTGCGAGTCCTTCCGCTGTCATCCCCAAAGTATTCACTATTTGCTTTCTTTTGTCGGTTCGGGTAAGCTTTCGACTAGGGTTGGCCTTCCAGTAAGCTTTCCAACCCGAGACTTCATAGCTCAGTGGCTATTGGAGAAGTAGGGTTGTTTGGATACTTGGAAAATTTTTAAAGGGCTCCATTCACCCCCCCCCCTCTGTCGCCATTTCCGATCCAACAATTGGTATCAGAGCCGGTTAGCTCTAATCAATAGATCTTAACCGGTCTCAAGAGCCATGGCGACGGACAAGTACTTGACCAAGCCACCCGTTTTCGATGGCATCGATTACCCTTTCTAGAAGAGCCGAATGGAAACATACATCCAGGCTCAGGGTTATGCCATCTGGAAGAAGGTAAAGGTCAGGTTTGCTGTTCCTGCCGATGAGAACATCAACGTGGCAAACATGCCCGATGTTGAGGCAAATGCGAAGGCAAGGAACATCATTATCCAGGGCTTGAGTAGAAGCGAATTCGATCGCATCTCTCACCTGACGTCCGCCTACGATATCTGGGTGACCCTCGACGCATACCATGAGGGCACCACCCAGATCTAGACGGTTCGACAGGACCAGTTCAAGCGAGAATACAACAAATTTGAGATGCTTGCTGGTGAGTCCCTCGATGAGTGCTTTGCGCGTTTCCACAAAATCTTGAGCAACCTCCGAGCGGTCGGTCTCACATACCCTGATTCGGACAACGCTCATCAGATGCTCGCGGCACTTGATCTGCGTGTTTGGGAGATGAAAGTGACCACCATCAAAGACACGACAGACCTCTTGACCTTGACTCTTGACGCGCTATACTCGCGCCTCAAGACTCACGAGATTGACGTTGTCTCTCGTAGGTCGAAGTCACAGTCGATGGCTTTGGTCACCGATCCTGTTTTTTCTTCTGATTCGATTTCTGGTTTCTCCCTTGCTGCTCTCTATGACGTAACTGATGATCAGTTAGAGCAGCTTGCGGATGATCAATTGGCTCTCCTTGCTCGTAAATTTTCTCATGCCTACAAGAGAAGGAGGGACAGAAAAAGAGGAGGACCCGAGATTTGCTTCGAGTGTGGTGGCCCCAACCACATTCGGGCAAACTGCCCCAAGCTGGAGAAAGACAAAGGCGACTACGGCGGTGTGAGCAAGAACGACTACACCGACAAGAACCGCAACAAGAAGCCTCCAGCTCAGACACAAGGCAAGAAGACGTTCCGCAACTTCGGGAAGGCCAAGAAGCTCTTCCACCGCGTCCTCACCGCGTTCGACGACCTCGAGCTCAGCGAGGTAGAGGGATGGAGCGACGACGACGGGACGGGTGACCAAGATCCCAAGAGCGGCGATGACTTCTCCGGCATGTGCTTCATGGCCCTCAAGGGCGAACTGAGCGACAGCGAGCTGTACTCCGACTCGGATGAGGTATGCCCCACCTACGACCAGCTTAATCATGCTTTTCTTAGGCTAGGTGGATTTCATGCTAGAGTTAGGGCTAGGTGTACTGAGTTAGAGAAGGAAGTAGATAGATTGTCACTAGAGATTATTGCTCTTACATCTGCTCCCTCTAGTGATGATTTTGATACTTGCTGTGCTCTGTTGGGTGACATGGAGAAATTAAGGATCTCGCATGATAGTCTGTCCTCTGAACTTGATATTGTTAAGATGGAGAACATTAGTCTTCTTGCTGAGCTTGAGATGAGTAGAGTAGCGCCTATTTAATCTACTTCTATCGAGACTATTGCATGCACCTCATGTGAGGATAAGGACAACGCTGTTAGAGGTCTTTATACCATGCTTCTGGATCTGCTCGAGTCTTGTGAAAATTGCAATAATCTGAAGATGAACCTAAAACGGGCAGATCATAAAATTGCTGAATTACAAGCTTTCCTTCTTGAGCCAATTGCTTCATGTATGAATTGTCCCAAGCTTACTGCTGAGCTTGAAGCTGTCTCCAAACAGTTCCAAGAATTAATTGATGACAACAATATATTGGCTCAAACTGCTTCTAAGGACCCTGTTAGCTCACCATGCCTTAACTGTAACGAACTAAAATCTGATTTGATTGCCTTGGATGAAAAATGTGTGAAGCTAACTAAGGACCTTCTAGAGAAGCCATCTTATGCTTGTGATGTCTGTGCTGGGAAGGGGAAGGAGCCTAAGGGTAAGGTGGAGACGCTTAGCGACATGAACCAACTTGCTAGTAGTAGGATTGTCCCTTCAGAGTCGGCTGTGCGTGCACAAGCCATTCTTTCCTCTACTATTGGTTCTTCTTCTGCTCCCTTACCTTCTGTTGTCTCTTCTTCCCCCTGCTCTTCTTGCACCTCTCTCTTTCGGGAGTGTCAGTACCTTATGAACACTCTTGAGATATTTGTAGGCGGCAAGAAGAAGCTCATTCTTATTCTAGATCAATCCAAAATCTGCAAATTTAATCAGGGTCTAGGATACAATTTTTATGAGGACATGAGGAAGCATCCACCTGCCGTGCTCAGACCTATAGCACCAGGTGTGATCGAGACTGAGCCCAGGACTGAGAAAGTCAAATTTAAGTCAGCGGGCTTTGTCTAGGGCATTTCTGACAGTAAGGTGATCTCACCTGCTGCTTCGGCTTCTCAGAAGGCGAAGCCTCCCCGTGCTATTTCTACCTCTCAAAAGGTGAAGTATCACTGCACCTTCTGTCAGAAGGATGGACACTCGATCGATCGATGCTTCAGACGCGCCAAGATTGCGCGTAGAGACCATGCTGAGGCACTTAGGCATATTCAGGGTCAGCCCCAGACCTTGAGTGCACCTAAGACCAGCATGAAGTCTAGGGTTGCTTCTGGTGATGGATTTGGGCAGCATCGAGGACTTGATTTTTCTAAGTCTTCTAGTTTTCGTCCTCATGCTGCTCTTGGTCGTGACTTCCGCCGTCCTGAGGGTAGATCTCGTTTTCCCCGTCAAGATAGCTACCTGCGGCGTGTTCAGCATGTTGCTGATGACTTGACTCGCTCCTTCGTAGCAGTCAAGCCCAACAACAGCTTTAGGTCTGCTCACAGACCTTCTGCTGTTTTGAGTGACAGAGAGCGTAGGGTAGATAGAGGTCAGTCGTGCTTGACTACTTTATCTGCTCGACGTGTTACTCAGTATTGGATGCCAAAATCACTCTTGATTTACCCCAGTACTGAGACTTTACTCTCTGTTTGACTCAGGTTCGCCGGGCAGGGAAGGGAAAGGTGTGGCTCGTAGACTCCGGGTGTTCACGTCACATGACCGGAGACTCCCGTTGGTTTCCTTCCCTTGCCCGTGCTCCAGGTGATGAGACGATCACCTTCGAAGACGCTTCATCTGGGCGCGTCAACGCCAAAGGTACAGTGCGCATTAACGCTTACCCTTATCTCCGCGGCTTCGAGTACCCCCTCCAGCAGCTCAAAACCACATGATACTAGTGACCGTCGGTCCAACCCGGTGTCCACGCAGTCAGTAGCCGCTTGCAGTGCTCGTCGGACACAGTCAGGCACCGAGTCTCCGAACCAGCGACTGGGCGATGTCACGTCCGGGGCGGGTGCATCGGAGATCTCGCATTCGTTCCCGTTGGTCGGTCCTTGTCCGCGCCCTGGAGACCGAGTCTCAGCTGATGTCGATGAGGGGATCAACGAGCAGATCGGGGAAAGCTTCGTGAAGTCATGGGGAGAGAAAGGGCTGCGCCTACCTTCGTCATGGATCGGGGAAATCCGTCGGGGTGTCCGTTCTACCTCGGTCCGAACTGCGGGGGCGCGACCTGCGTCTGGGGCGACGGGGTCCTCTTCGGGCCTAACGGCCTCCGTGTAGGAGTCCGACTCCAACACACCCCCGACCCCAATCGCCACTGCGAACACTTCCTCCAGCTCGGAAGGCGACCGTGTCTGAGGGCGCTTCGCTCTTGGGGACTTGGGCGATGATTCCTCGGCCTCCGTGGCCGGCACGGGCGATGAAGCTTCGCCCTCCCGATGTCCGTGCCATGCCCCTTATCCTTGGTGCCACCCAAGGACTCCTCGCCAGGAGCTGGGTGATCCGCCTCCGCCTCTAGATCTGAATTGGTGTACTCCGCCAAGTCCGAGTCGGTGACCGTCGCACCTTCGGCTCTGGCAGGATCCACGTGAGGGGCAACCGATGGTGTAGGATCGGAAACGGCGACAGAGGGGGGTGAATGTCGATCACAAAAAAATTTCTCCCCACAAGTATCTACTAGAGACCTCTCTCAAATAACCGCAGTAAGTAAAACAGAGAACAACTACTGCAAAAAAACTCAAAGACACCAGTCTACAGAGAACACAAAAGAAAGCTGGCCGAAAGCAAAAGAAAAGTAGTACTTCGACAGCAGTAGCTAAAAGCAAGAAAACATAAAGAGATAACACTCTTGGCCGAATGATCAACAAGCTGCTGGCAGCTAAGCATTAATTCTTGCCGAGAGAGAGGGGGACAAAAAGAAAACGTACTAGGGAGTCTGCTGCCATTCGGATACTTCCTGGCCAAAGTTAACTTGAGCAGATTTTTGCTGCTGCCGAACCAAGGAAAGATCAAGAATCCTCATACCCAAATAACATGCAGCATTAAAGATTCACATGCAGAACTTGGACTAGTTGGAAGCCATCCCATGATGTAGAGAAAAAGGACTCAAAACCATCAGGACAAAAGGACCAAACACATCCTACGAGAGGAACAATAAATGAAGTTGGTACTAAAAAAATACAAGAACTACAGCTGGACTCAAAGTAATAAAATATTGATTTTACTGCAGCAAGACAGCCGAAATGAACAGACAAATACTGGGAGAACAGAAGACTAAAAACACAAAAGAAATCAAGAGAGAAACAAGAGAGCTCAAACACAGGGAAGCATCACATATGAAATAAGAACAGCTCTCATAAAATCGATACGGGGACATACATGATTGATATAGAGTGTTTACATCTCAATCCATCCTCTCCCTCTCAATCCTCAAGAACACCAAGAGCTACACATGCTTCTTGGGAGGAACACACACATACACACAAGGAGAGACCCCAAATGAAACCCTAACTTTTACATTCACTCTCTCCCCCACTAAAGCACAAAGCAAAAGCCCTAAAACCCCTCTCCAAGTCTTGCCAACAACCAGGAAACACACTCCTATTTATAGCATTCCTTGATGGGTTTACACTTTGCTTTGCCCATTTTACCCCTCCATGCTTTGCCCGCTAACCCGCTTCCTTTTGCAGCCTCGCGCTTTTACCGAAACGCCCCTGCTGCACCTTCCGGGAAGCTTCCATGTTCCTTGTCTCGCACGCCTCGCAACCACCTCGAGTCCACGTCGTCTTCGACACATCCCGACTGTTCTGACCTCAGCGTCACCTGCGCCTAGTGCAGTCCTCCGTGTCTCGCCACGATTCTACTCGACGTCCTGCAGCCATCACAGACAAAAAATACATCGCATAGCACGGCACAAAGCATATAAACATGATTAGTACCAACAAATCCTACTCAAGCGAGAAAAGGCCCAATGACCAACCGGGAAGACGACCACGCGTCAAATCTGTCTAATCATAACCCGACCTCGCAAAATGCCAAAATGGCACGAATCACTCAAACCAAACTCACTCAAATCACGTGTCAATTACTTATCACCAACTTGGGATTTAGACCACATGGTCTCTCAATCTCCCCCTTGATGAGTATATTGACAAACCCTGAAAAACGTTGAGTTTGTTTGAAATGAAAAAGAGTCAAACATGGTCCAAAGAAGATTAAGGAAGCTAATGACCATGTTGACAAAGAAACACTAGAGCTACACCAGAAAGAGCAAAATTTTCTCCAAAGCTCTAAAAAGTTCCCCAAATGACTTTTTCTACTCTAATCCCCCCTTTTGGCAATACACACATCAAGAATGCAAAGGAGAAAAATATGACATGGCAATGGATGTATATGGCTGAAGTTTGATTATTTCTAAGCATTTTGAGCCATGAGAATTATCCATAATGACCAGAAGGAGTTACACCAAGCCATAACTCTATAAGAAGCTATCTAAATCATGACATGACATGTATAAGCTAGCTAGAACACATAGATGACAAAATATAGTGCATTAGGTGAGAATGTCAAGTCATCAAGAAGTAAAGTTTAACTAGAGATATCCAAGGATGATACGGGTCATGTCAATTAAGCTAAGCGGAACCAAGAAGCTAATATTGAGACCAACTAGAGTGCTATGCTCAAGAATGAAACATTGGCGCAAGTACTTGGTTCTTTTTGTAGATTAAGCAAATTTGAGCACATTAAACATTTTCTTTTGAAAGCATATGGTCGTTTCCAACCCAATTTTTGTTTATGTGCTAGATCTCAAGCCTTATGCGACTACTCCAAGCAATAAGCTTAAGAAGATAGTCTAGGTCATCCAAAACTCCCCCTGAGTTCATGCCTAGTGCAATGGCAAGCCGTCTCATAAGAAAGAATTGGTGAAATCAGTTTTTTCGCACAAAAGAGATCTTTTTGCTTTGTAAACATGTTGTACTACCTCATGCTACATCAAGAGACTAAAATAGCTCAATCTAAGGCTCAATAAAAGATTCAACGCTCAGCTAAGCCTAGTTGACATGGCACGAATCATAAAGGGATAGCTCCAGAAAGACTAAACTCAAATGCTAGCATGACAAGTTTTACTTCAAGTTGGGCAATTTTAATTAACTTATCATGGTAAAAGCTAGTCTACACATATGAAGTCATGATCAATCTAGCATATAAGCACAAGTCATGGCAAGGTGTAAAGCATTGTAAACATGTCAGAACAGGATAATAATCAAGGCTCAATGTAGTTATCTACAATGCAGAATGCTGAAATGCAAGAAGATCCAGCTCCCCCTCAACATGAGATGCAACTTTTAGTTCAAGTTGAGTTAAGTCAAAATTAAGCTCCAGAAGCTTCCAAATGAACTCTCCCTGAACCAAAGCAATAAAATCGAGAAGCTGGCAAATAAGACCAAACAGGTAGTCCTTAAAGCATAGATAAGATATAGAGACAACTATGGCTCAAACTGACTCTCATCTACCCCATATGACTCCAAGACTATTAGCTGACCGTAAACCACACACTAGAGAGCAAACACGTACCCTGTCTACCCGAGGGTGGCCCGACCCTCGCTAGAACCTACAAGAAGTGAGTGAGCTCAATCTAGTGAGATAAGAAGCAGCTAATAAGAAGCATCCTGGAAGCACAAGATAAGAGTAAGAGGTCTAAGCAACTAGACAAGAGAAGCACTCTAATCTATTCTAGAAGGACTAAGCTCGATGCACCCCAAGTGCAAAGCAACAGAAATGAGACAGAAGCATAATTAATATAGTAAAGCAGTAAAGCCCAAAGCTCCCCCTCACTACAGTCCATAAGGACAAACCACCCCAAGCTCTCCCCGCAGAGCTGAAAACCTCGAACTATCCAATGGCTTGGTGAAGATGTCAGCCAACTGGTGGTCACTCTCCACAAACTGGAGCACTATATCGCCCTTCTCTACATGGTCTCTAAGGAAGTAATAACGGATATCGATGTGCTTGGTCCGAGAGTGTTGCACTGGGTTCTAAGCAATGTTAATCGCAGAAGTGTTATCACAAAAGAGTGGAACACTGTCGATAACTAACCCAAAGTCCCGCAGGGTCGAAGCCATCCAGAGTACCTGACTGCAGCAGCTGGCTGCAGCAACATACTCGGCCTCTGCGGTGGACTGTGCAACACCGGACTGCTTCCTAGAAGACCAAGAGACGAGAGAAGTGCCAATGAATTGGCAAGTGCCAGAAGTGCTCTTCCTATCTATCCTACAGCCGGCAAAGTCTGCATCCGAGAAGGCTCTCAAGGAAAGACAGGAAGAGGAAGAGTACCAGATACCATAGTCAATGGTAGCTCGAAGGTACCGAAGAATGCGTTTCACCGCCTGGCGGTGAGATACGCGAGGAGAAGCCTGAAACCGAGCACAAAGACACACGGAGAAGTGTATGTCTGGTCTCGAGGCAGTGAGGTACAAGAGGGAGCCGATCATACTCCTATACTCCTTCTGATCAACTGGCTCGCCCTCCTCATCTGGGTCGAGTGAAGCTGAGGTAGCCATCGGAGTAGATACTGGCTTACCATCACTCATATCGAAGCGCTTCAGGAGGTCTCGAGTGTACTTGCCCTGGTGCAAGAATGTACCCTCCCGAGTCTGCTTAATCTGGAAGCCAAGGAAGAAGCTCAACTCGCCCATCATGCTCATCTCAAACTCCGAGCTCATGACATCGGAAAACTGGGAAACGAGAGCATGAGAGGAGCCGCCAAAGATGATGTCATCGACATAGATCTGGACGAGCAGAAGGTCATTGCCATGTCGGCGAATGAACAAGGTCTTATCAACTTTACCCATCTCAAAACCATGACTCAACAGGTAGGACTTAAGCCTCTCATACCAAGCTCTAGGTGCCTGCTTAAGTCCATACAAAGCTTTGGAAAGCTTGAAGACATGGTTTGGGTATTTGGGGTTTTCGAAACCAGGAGGCTGTCGGACATAGACTTCTTCCTCAATGAACCCATTAAGGAAGGCACTCTTGACGTCCATCTGGTAAAGCTTGAAACCTTTAGAAGCTGCAAAGGCGAGCAAGATTCTAATGGCCTCAAGTCGAGCTACAGGGGCAAAGGTCTCCTCGAAATCCAGACCCTCAACCTGGGAGAACCCCTGAGCTACCAATCTAGCCTTGTTTCGAATAACCACTCCATCCTCGCTCTGCTTGTTCTTGAACACCCACTTAGTCCCAATGATATTGTGACCTCGCGGGGGCTCAACAAGCGACCAGACCTTGTTTCTCTCGAAGTTCTCTAGCTCCTCATGCATGGCATTAACCCAAGACTCATCTGAAAGGGCATGACTAACATCCTTGGGCTCAAAGGAGGCGACAAAAGCAGAATGAAGACAGAATTGGGACATGCCAGATTTTGAGCGTGTGACTCGCTCAAAGAGATCTCCAATCATCTGCTCGGAAGGGTGCCTTTTCTGGATATACCGAGGAGGATCAGGATGGGATGAAGAAGTGGCCTCTACCTCATGAGCTGATGAAGTAGGAACAGAGCCACTACCTCCAGAGGAAGCAGAAGGCATGGGCTGATCACCTGGAGGTGCGGTGGATGACGGCACCTCAAGGGGTGGATAAGGGACTGGATCGGGTAGACAACCCTCATCTCCATCGTCCTCGTCATCCACAAAGATGGTCTCGGACTGCTCTAAAGAACCTGAGATATCAGGCCTAGTCCCCGGACTGGCCTCGTCAAAAGTCACCTCACAGGTCTCTACCAATTTGCTAGACTCGCAGTTCCAGACCCTATAAGCCCGCGAAGAAGGTGAGTAACCTAGAAAGATACCATCACAAGATCGTGACTCGAACTTGTCTAGTTTCCCGGACTTCAAAATAAAGCACTTGCATCCAAACACACGAAAATGAGAGACGCTGGGTTTTCGCCCATATCTCAGCTCATAAGAAGTACGATGCAAGTGTGCCCGAAGAAAAACTCGATTGGAAACATGGCACGCGGTCGCAATAGCCTCAGCCCAGAACTTCCGCGGTGTAGAGTACTCATCAAGCATCGTCCTGGTCATCTCGACCAAGGTACGGTTCTTCCTCTCCACGACGCCATTCTGCTGTGGGACGTGCGGAGAAGAGAACTGGTGCTCTACGCCTGTCTCACCACAGAAACTCTCGAAGTAGGAATTCTTGAACTCCGTGCCATTGTCACTGCGGATCGCTTGTAAGGCACCCGGGAGCTCAACAGAAAGCCTACCGAAAAGACCTCGGAAATGAGAAAATGTCTCATCCTTCGAAGCTAAGAAAAACACCCAAGAAAATCTCGAATAGTCATCGACCACAACAAGAACATACCACTTCCCTCCGGCTGACTGCACTCGAGCTGGTCCAACAGTGTCCATATGGAGCAGCTGTCCCGGTGCATCAGTCATGGTCACAGTGACCAGAGGATGTGAAGCGGCAACCATCTTGCCGTGCCGGCATGGAGCGCAAACAAGATCTTTGACCATTTTGAGCTTCGGCAGACCACGAATGAGGTCGTGGCCGCTAACTCGGGTCAAATGGTCAAATCCAGTATGACCAAGTCTCCTATGCCAGAAGGTCAAATCACGGGACTCTGAGGCAACCAAACACCGGAGAGGATCACCAGAAGAATCAGAAAAATCAGCACGAAAGATCCTCCCATAACGAGAAATCCCGCAAACCAGACTACCCGAAGAGTCAAGAATTTTGCAAGCGTTTTTCTTGAAGCTCACCTCGAAACCGTCATCGGTAAGCTGAGAAACGGAAAGCAAATTGTACTGCAGCTTACTAACCAAGGCAACATCCTTAAGAATAAAAGAAGGATTAACATGCACAGTACCTTTGGCGATGACGCGCCCAGACGAAGCGCCTCCGAAGGTGATCGTCTCATCACCTGGAGCACGGGCTAGGGAGGAGAACCAACGGGAGTCTCCGGTCATATGACGAGAACAACCGGAATCTACAAGCCAAACCTTCTCCTTCCCAACCCGGCGAACCTGAGTCAAACAGAGAGTAAAGTCTCAGTACTGGGATAAATCAAGAGTGATTTTGGCACCCAATACCGAGTAACACGTGGAGCAGATGAAGTAGTCAAACACGACTGACCTCTATCTACCCTACGCTCTCCGTGACTCAAAGAAGCAGAAGGTCTATGAGCAGACCTGAAGCTGTTGCGGGGTCCGACTGCTACGGGAGAGCGAGTCGGAACACCGGCAACACGCTGATCACGCCGTGGGTAACTGTCTCGACGGGGAAAACGAGATGTACCCTCAGGACGGCGGAAGTCACGACCCGGAGCAGCATGAGGACGAAAACCAGAAGACTCAGAAAAACCAAGTCCTCGATGCTACCCAAACACGTCAGAAGCAAACCTGGACCTCGTGCTAGTCTTAGGTGCACTCAGGATCTGGGGCTGACCCTGAATACGCCTAAGTGCCTCTGCACGGTCTCTTCGCGCAATCCTGGCGAGCCTGAAGCATCTCTCGATCGAGTGCCCATCCTTCTGACAGAAGGTGCAGTGGTACTTCACCTTCTGAGAGATAGAAGTAGCACGAAGAGGCTTCGCCTTCTGAGAGGCCGAAGCAACAGGTGGAATCACCTTGCTGTCAGAGATCCCTTGGACAAAGCCCGCTGATTTGAATTTAACCTCATCAGATCTGGGCCCAACCTCGATCACACCTCCTACGATGGGTCGGAGAATAGCAGGTGGATGCTTCCTCATATCCTCATAGAAATCATATCCTAGACCTTGATTGAACTTGCAAATCTTGGATTGGTCTAGAATAAGATTAAGCTTCTTTTTGCCGCCTACAAATCTCTCGAGAGTGTTCATAAGATACTGACACTCCCGAAAGAGAGAGGTGCAAGAAGAGCAGGGAGAAGAGGGAACAGCAGGAGGTAAGGGAGCAGAAGAAGAACCAACAGTAGAGGAAAGAATGGCTTGTGCACGCACAGCCGACTCTGAGGGGACAGTCCTACTACTAGCAGGTTGGTTCACGTCTCTAGGCGTCTCACCCTTACCCTGGGGCTTCTCCCCCTCCTCAGCAATCACATCACAAGAAGTTGATGACTTCTCTAATAAGTCCTTAGTTAGCTTCACACATTTATCATTCAAAGCAACGAGTTCAAGTTTTAGTTTATCACAACTAATGCATGGTGAGCTAACAGGATCCTTAGTCGCAAACTGAGCCAATTCACCCTCCCGATGTCCGTGCCATGCCCCTTATCCTTGGTGCCACCCAAGGACTCCTCGCCAGGAGCTGGGTGATCCGCCTCCGCCTCTAGATCTGAATTGGTGTACTCCGCCAAGTCTGAGTCGGTGACCGTCGCACCTTCGGCTCTGGCAGGATCCACGTGAGGGGCAACCGATGGTGTAGGATCGGAAACGGCGACAGAGGGGGGGTGAATGTCGATCACAAAAAAATTTCTCCCCACAAGTATCTACTAGAGACCTCTCTCAAATAACCGCAGTAAGTAAAACAGAGAACAACTACTGCCAAAAAACTCAAAGACACCAGTCTGCAGAGAACACAAAAGAAAGCTGGCCGAAAGCAAAAGAAAAGTAGTACTTCGACAGCAGTAGCTAAAAGCAAGAAAACATAAAGAGATAACACTCTTGGCCGAATGATCAACAAGCTGCTGGCAGCTAAGCATTAATTCTTGCCGAGAGAGAGAGGGACAAAAAGAAAACGTACTAGGGAGTCTGCTGCCATTCG
This sequence comes from Dendrocalamus latiflorus, assembly GCA_017311315.1. Classification (NCBI taxonomy): domain Eukaryota; kingdom Viridiplantae; phylum Streptophyta; class Magnoliopsida; order Poales; family Poaceae; genus Dendrocalamus; species Dendrocalamus latiflorus. Next base: position 22,734,834 of record CM029623.1, read on the forward strand.
GATACTTCCTGGCCAAAGTTAACTTGAGCAGATTTTTGCTGCTGCCGAACCAAGGAAAGATCAAGAATCCTCATACCCAAATAACATGCAGCATTAAAGATTCACATGCAGAACTTGGACTAGTTGGAAGCCATCCCATGATGTAGAGAAAAAGGACTCAAAACCATCAGGACAAAAGGACCAAACACATCCTACGAGAGGAACAATAAATGAAGTTGGTACTAAAAAAATACAAGAACTACAGCTGGACTCAAAGCAATAAAATATTGATTTTACTGCAGCAAGACAGCCGAAATGAACAGACAAATACTGGGAGAACAGAAGACTAAAAACACAAAAGAAATCAAGAGATAAACAAGAGAGCTCAAACACAGGGAAGCATCACATATGAAATAAGAACAGCTCTCATAAAATCGATACGGGGACATACATGATTGATATAGAGTGTTTACATCTCAATCCATCCTCTCCCTCTCAATCCTCAAGAACACCAAGAGCTACACATGCTTCTTGGGAGGAACACACACATACACACAAGGAGAGACCCCAAATGAAACCCTAACTTTTACATTCACTCTCTCCCCCACTAAAGCACAAAGCAAAAGCCCTAAAACCCCTCTCCAAGTCTTGCCAACAACCAGGAAACACACTCCTATTTATAGCATTCCTTGATGGGTTTACACTTTTCTTTGCCCATTTTAACCCTCCATGCTTTGCCCGCTAACCCGCTTCCTTTTGCAGCCTCGCGCTTTTACCGAAACGCCCCTGCTGCACCTTCCGGGAAGCTTCCATGTTCCTTGTCTCGCACGCCTCGCAACCACCTCGAGTCCACGTCGTCTTCGACACATCCCGACTGTTCTGACCTCAGCGCCACCTGCGCCTAGTCCAGTCCTCCGTGTCTCGCCACGACTCCACTCGACGTCCTGCAGCCATCACAGACAAAAAACACATCGCATAGCACGGCACAAAGCATATAAACATGATTAGTACCAACAAATCCTACTCAAGCGAGAAAAGGCCCAAATGACCAACTGGGAAGATGACCACGCGTCAAATCTGTCTAATCATAACCCGACCTCGCAAAATGCCAAAATGGCACGAATCACTCAAACCAAACTCACTCAAATCACGTGTCAATTACTTATCACCAACTTGGGATTTAGACCACATGGTCTCTCAGATGGACTGGATACGACGGTAGGGGACCGAGTCCTTCGTCGAGGGGGACGCCTCCCTTGTCGTTGCCGTCGTAAAAGCGAGACCGGCCCATGGTCGGAGTGCCGCGCTCCGGCATAGGGATACCCAGAGCTTCGCACACTCGGTTTACCCACCCCAGCTTCACCATTGCGGTTGCGGACTCCCGCAGGTTGTGTTCCTTGGCCATGTATGGCCCAAGGAACACAACCACCGTGCGCTCCATGTCTTCCAGAAGGAGTCCTACATATAAAGCGAAACAATGTTACAAACAACACGAAGGAGATCTTGAATGCAGTCTACGGTGGAAGATCTTACGAGGGTCAGAGGGCTTCGGCAGTGAAGACATGGATGGCCAAACACCGTCAGGCCGGCGGGGCCAGGCTAGATGTGCCACCGACAGGCAAGCGGCGCTGCGCCGTACATGACGAACTTCTCCGCGAGATCGCGCATGTTGAAGCAGAAAGTAATCCCCACAAGCCTCCGTGCCCTTTGCTCGTCATCGCGGTCGGAATCCACGCTGGGTGAAGTGTTGAACGACATCGGCCGACCCATACATCAAAGGCTACTACCGCTCACCACGCGATGATAGAACCACCACCGCATCTAGTTCGATTCCCACTTTGCTCGAGTCAAGTTAGCAGGGAAGATCTTCATACACGGTGACTGCAGAATGAAGTTGACGCTGCCGAAGTTTGAGAACTCCCCTCCGTCGAGCTTCTTCGGTTGACATCGTATGTCGTGGAGGAAGGCGAACAGAGAGGCGCTGGGCCAAGCCCTCTCTGTCCACGTCGCCCAGCTGTAAACAGCCAGGCGAGCTATTGTGTTCGGAGTCAGCTACGCCAACTCCAGCCCGTAAGTCCGAAGGACATCGCCGACGAGCTTGGCCGTCGAGATTCGGAGCCCGGTTTCAAAATACGCAATGAAGACGATCACCTCCGACTCCTCCGAGTGCGACTCTGTCTCGTCACTGGTAGACAGGCGAACCATACTACGGTCCACCAGCTTTCCCTCGCGAAGAAGAGACCAGATCGTCTCCTCCGTCGTGAGAATCTGCCCCAACATGCTGGAGCAGGGGCCTTCCAGCTTCTTCTCGGCCGTCCACCGCTTGTTGGCCAACGATGGGTCGCACCCCACTAGGGCGTACTCCACCTCCGTCGATGACGAGTTGTGCCGGTAGGAGGAAGCACCACCGCTAGGCCGTGAGCGTGCTCTTCACAGCGGGCCATTCTCTTAGAGGGCACAGTGAAGCGTACGGTCGCAGTGGTGAATGGTGGCAACAAGCGAGGCAAGAGCAGGACGCGCAAGAGCAAAGAGCAAGAGAGAGCAGGCGAGAGTGACTGGGGAAGGACGGGGGAACAGCGTTGGCAACGTATATAAAGGCCATTCGCCTCCCCCATGATCGGGAAGCGCAACTGGCGGAAACCGAACCGTTTGCCTGCCCCACAAACGGCCCCCTCGGGAAGGAACGCACGACTGCAGTCGTGCGACCGCCTGATAACCCATGATGTGCCAATCACGTCCCGCCCCGTCGGGAAGGAACGCACGACTGCGATCGTGTGGCCGCCTGACAAACCACGACGCGCCAATCCGATGCTGCTACGTGTCCCAACCCAGGCCAACACATGGTGCAACTCCCATTGCACGCTAGCAGCCAACACGATCCTCAGGCCATTAAGACACCGTCGTTGGGCCGCGGGCCACCGGGCTATACTTCGATTTCCCATCCGAAGGACGACTTCGGAACCCACTTTGACTCTCTGTTCGCGGGACGAGCCCAGCCTCAACCTCGGATTCGTCTCCGTGGGGCGGCTCTGCCAGCTACTTCGACTTCGCATCCGCGGGATGGGCCCGTCCTCCACCTCGACTTCGTCTCTGCGAGGTGGCTCCGCCATGTACTTCGACTTCGCGTCCGGAGGACGACCCAGCATCCAATTCGACTCCATGTCCGCGGCACGAAGCCGGACTGCACTGGTACAATCATTTCCGCCCAAGATCACAGAAGGTCATAGGCCGTAGGGACGGAGGGGGCCAAATGGCTCGGCGACATAACTTCGGCCCATGAAGCCCTTCACCATGAGAGGCTCCTGTTGTAGGGGTGGCCCCCCCCACCTAAGCCCATCGGGCCTGTAAAAGGGTTGTAAAGCCCAAAATAGGGTTTGTGTAATGACAAAGATACCCCTACGGGGAACAAACGGATGTAAGGGCATAATTGTAAAATACATCTTATGGAAATATATATGCCCGCCCCTGACATAGGAAAGGGGGCAAATATTGTTCATCCATCATCTCCCCTACTACTTTTTCACTTTACTGTTTGGTCAGTAGGTACAACAGACATATAGATAGATACATACATACATATCCTTTTACAACGGAGAATGCTTACTAGTCACAGGTCCGATAAGTTGCAACAAGCAATACGGGTAAAATCAAACATCCAGGCATGTCTCTTGGTCGTGCTTCACATGCATGCAGCCCTTTGCATTGATACACGTCGTAGCTAGACCAGCGGCTTAAACAGTCCAGCCTTGCCGCCATCTCCGGTGTCATATTCTTGTTCACATCCTGAAGAATGTGTGTCGTTCTTGACTCCCAGCACGGTGCTCCCATTCTTGTTCACATCCAAGCTCTTAAGCTTCTCTAAGCTACATAACTCCACGATCTTGTGCACAACCCCCGCCTCCTCCTCCTCTTCGGAAAAAGCACAGCCCATGAACGCTGCTAGATTCTTTAGGTTACCCCCCGGATCTCGAAGCATCTCCTCGTACCTGAGGAACAAAACCTTCCCAGGCCTCCTCTGGCTCTCCTCCCAGTACTCACGGGAATGGCGCCACTGAGGGCCTGCGATGCACCGTCCGTCGGAGAAGAGCTCGAAAGCCTCCTCGAATGTAGTTGCGGGATTGGAGGACTGCTGGCCGGCTACCTGCTGCAATGTCCCTGCAATCTTTAAGCCGAAGTTGAAGGAGACCAACGCGTCCTTGGGATCCCGGCAAATGTAGACCTGCCGGCACCCCGAGCCCTCCTCCGTGATCCGATGGGGCAGTAGGGAGTACGGCGTGTGGGTTGCAAGCAGCCGGGGTGAAGGGAGCTCTTTGAACAAATCTCTTGCAGTGCTGTTACTATCAACGAGTGCGGAGCTGATCTCAAGGAAATCGACGCAGTCGAGGGGGTTGCAGTAGTGCAGCGGGTGGTCGCCGTCGAACGGCGAGTGCGTGGCCCGGTTGAGCGTCGATAAGGCGAGGGCCTTGAGCCAGGTGGCGCCGGACTTGGGGAAGCTGACGAGGAAGACGTCGGACGGCCTCGGCTCGAAGCAAGCGTGGGCTACCGCGATGCCCTTGAGCAGTAGCTCAGGCAGCCAGAAGCCAGCTTAGTGGCTCATCTGAAACGGCGGGCACCGCGTCTCCACGGGGAGCGACGCCATGATCTCTGGTATGTTGGCGTGCGACGTGGTCGAGTGAAGGTTTATCGCCGGTGCTACGGCTTCTGCGGCGGCGTCCGTGGGAGCTAAATTTTTAGTACTCATGGTGCCGTGCATGCATCTGTGGTGCATTACATATAACATATGTTTGGCCAGACATTCGTTATCATCTCCAGTTTCCGGGAAAGAAAACTTCCCGTACAAAAAAGTGGTTCGAATGGACAGCGATGGATGCGACCAGCTCGTATCATGTTGCAATGCGTGTTTTTCTTATCGTGAAAACAAAAAAATCCACAGAAGTAGTTGAAATGGACAGAACGGATGAGACTGTCAGGAGCATTGTCTCCTGTCACGAAAACTCTAGTTTCTCGTAGTGGTTGGTATGATCTTCAAATGCGTCTTATGCATGTAATGGCCATTGCAATTACCGTACAAAAGTTATCCTTAATACAGTGATTGTGGTAATTGTTTCCTGCCAGTTAACGGCGAAAAAAAAATCTGCCATCCTTTGAAATTTAGCGGCCGGAATTTTGATGTGGTACGGTCGTAAATACTTTTAGTAGCAGAGTCTTTAACTACAGCTCACGACTACAGTTTAGAGACTACACTTTGTTTTGTTGCGTCTAAATTTTATCGACCACATCTCAAAATCATATATAACCTCGTCTATAAGGAAATTCTATTTGTGCTGGGGTGTCTATAGGAGTAGAACCACATTGTGTATTTGAGTGCAATGATGAACACGCTTCAAGCCGTGCACCTGCATGGGCAAGCAAATATTTTTTTTTAGATTAAGGAATATGCAATATTCCGGCCTCCAGCATTCACACTTGAATGAGTATAGCCGTTCAACAAACACCCTTGTAGCACTTAGACCACACCTCACCACATGGTGATACAAAAGTTCAAAATACTACTCAACAAAGAGACTCAAACTTCTATCCTATTTCTATTTCCCCAACCAAACTTGCTGAAGAGGTCCATCACCGTGATCTCCATCAAACGACATCCCTCTTTTAATGGCTCTCTCTCTTTCTCTTTAGATAGCTGCGACCATTGCTTGATCCAGTAAGTCCCCCTGAAAATGACCTGCAAGAATGAGTGAGATGTAGACCTTTTGAAAACAACGTCATTTCTACTCAACCAAATAGCCCAACAAAGTGCTGCAATCCCAATTAAAATCTGATCTCTCAGCTTAAAAGAAAAACTCCTAAGCCAAGAACCAAACAAATGAGATACACTACTGGGTGGTTGAAAGTTAAAAACAATCATGACTGAATTCCAAATGGACCTTGCCACATGGCAATCAAAAAAAAGGTGTTGAATTGTCTCCTCAGAGCTACAAAAACAACATGTAGTGCATCCATCCCAACGCCTTTTAACCAAATTGTCCTTAGTTAAAATCACTCCCTTCTTCAAATACCAAAGAAAGACTTTAATCTTGAGAGGTAACTTAGTCTTCCAAAAAACATTTTTTTCTGGTAGCCCTTCTCTTTTCATAATATCTTTGTATAAAGATTGAACGGAAAAAGAACCATTCTTATGTAAATTCCAAACAAAGACATCCTTATTTCCATTCAAGGAAATCGGCACTATCAAAGAAACCAGCTCAAGCCAAGCCCCCAGTTTCTCTCCATTCAAAGCTCGTCTAAACGAAACATTCAAAGGGGTCGTACTTAGTACTTGTGAAACTGTGGCATTTTTCTTTCTAACGATTCTATACAACAAGGGATATTTATCCATTAACGACTCTTTTCCTAACCAAAGGTCTTCCCAAAATCTAGTTTGACGACCATTATTGACTTTGAACCTGCCCCTTGCCAAGAACTGGTCTTTTACATCTAAAAGCCCAGCCCAGAACTGCGAATCCCCTGGTTTCTTTTGTACTTGTGACAACGTTTTATTCTTCAAGTACTTTCTTTTAAGCAAACTTTGCCAAAGACCATCTTCATTCATGAGCTTAAACAACCACTTGCTAAGAAGACATTGATTTTGAGCTTCCAAATTTAAAATACCTAGGCCTCCCATGCACTTAGGTTTACAAAGTATGCTCCATTTAGCAAGCCTATATTTCTTTTTATGTTCATCACATTGCCAAAAAAACCTAGATCTGTAGTAATCCAGTCTTTTAAGGACTCCTTTAGGAATTGCTAAAAAAGACATCATAAACATAGGGAGACTAGATAGCACCGAGTTGATCAGTACTAGCCTACCCCCCACCGATAACATTTTACCTTTCCAACTACTCAGTTTTTTCTGGAACCTCTGTTCAACTAACTTCCAATCCTTCTTCAGAATCTTGCGATAGTGCATAGGAATTCCAAGATATTTAACGGGAAAAATTCCCTCCTTACACCCGAACAACTCCACATAGTCTAGACTCTTTTCCTTAGCAGCCCCAAAACAAAAGAGCTCACTCTTATGAAAATTGATCTTGAGACCTGACAACTTCTCAAAAGTACATAGTACTAATTTCAGGTTCTTTGCCTCCTCTAAATCATCCTCCAAAAAAAGTATAGTATCATCCGCATATTGTAAAATCGAAAGTCCATCTTCCACCAGACTCGGTACCAGACCCCTAAACTGCTCGTTGGCTTTTGCTCTAGAAATAAGAGTGCCCAACATATCCGCCACTAGATTGAAAAGGATCGGTGAAAGAGGATCTCCTTGCCTTAATCCTTTCCTAGTTTGGAAGTAATGTCTACTTTCTCATTTTCTTAATGTAAGGTTGTGTGGTTTTATGTTCACCAACCGACTTCGTTAATCTAAATTATTGTTAGCTAGATTAGATTGGTTAATTGGGTTAGCAGTAGTAAAATAGAACTTTGGAGGGTTAGTTGCGCTGGGTGAGTTTATTCCACCAATTGGGCTGGTTAACTTTAGGCTAGGTTAGGAGGGTTAAAATGTTTTGATCATGTTAAGTTAATCCTCCATATTCCTAGAGTGTTTGGTGGGTTAAACTCCCTAATCATCTCTTAGCCCGAACCAAACCAAGACTAAAAGATCAATATATGTTAATACAAATATTGTTTTGATTCACAACATTCTATATTTATTAGCTTATGAAACAAAACCGAAAGTTCAAAAAGAAATTTGATTTTTTGTTGAATTTGATTTCTCCTAAACCTTGGCCTAATCTAGCACAAATCTCAACCATTCAAGTCCTAAACTCCCTGTCAGATCCCCCTTTGATTCAATTTTGCGCGCGCACTGTTTACCGTTCGAAAATATCTCCGCTGCCGCTCGACTCCTCTCTGCTCCCGTGCCTTCTCATTACCTCCCACCACTGCCTCACTGCTACAAGCTGTCAAAAGCTGTACTACGTCACTTCTCCCGCCTCTGGCCCTCTCTCACCTACCCCTGACCACACAACAAAAGCCACCGACCACGCCCGCCGCCGCCCCTACAGTTCCCTTGTTTCACGGCCGACCACCCGAAAGCCGCAACATTTGACTACCGCCCAAGAAGCACATAGCACGAGATGCCAGCAGACATGTCGACCTTCCTGTTGCCTCTCCGAACCATGCCGAGCCTTCCCGACCCCTGCCGCCGCCGTTGTCCATTTCGCTCTCTCTGCTCTAATCCTCTCATTACCGACCTGACATGCCTCTGACCACTTTTGACCGCCGCAATGCTGTGCCTGAGACAGCCTATACCTTCCCTCTGCAGCAGCACTGCTCTCTCCCGCACCTTCCAGACTCGTGCTTCGCACCGCCACCGCCTTAGCCCTGCCCCTGTGTCGAACTACCATGGGATGGCTATAAAAGCCCAAGACCCCCTCCCGACATCGTATAGGCATCCAGTGAGCCACCACCACACCCCAATTGAACTTTCGACCAGAACCTCATCGGCGACCTCCCGAAGACCTCAAAGTAAGCCAAGTTTTGATTCCGTTTATCCAATTGATCACATTCCAATTGCTTTCGCTTGTAGCATCTTTATGCCCTCACGAACAACATCGAATCACTGCCTTAGCCTCTCCGAGCCCTTACTGCCCTGGCGACTAGCGCTGCCGCCATGCCGTCACTTCCTTGAGTTTTTTCTAATCCTAGAGACGCTTAATTGCTAATGCTATTGCCCTGTAAACCTAGCCATAGCACATGTGCCAGGAGATTGCCCCAAGTCAGGAGCATCTCACCGCTGGCCAATCATTGCTTGCCAACAGCTCCTGAGCCCAAAAATGGAATCCTTATGGCCCCAAGAAACCACCCATGGTCGTCGATTGTTATTTTGACCACCGATTCACCGACCGCCCCCCGCTGCCTGAAATCCCCAGCCGCTCCCCTACTCTCCGACTGCTCCGTCGCTTGAAGTCTCCGACCACCTTGTAGTCGAGAGAAACTTCAATTGTGCTGCTTCGAGTCCTGAGTAGCACCACTCAGACGTCGTACGATGCTTTTAAGCCACTCGCACACCGTTCAATGCTCTTAAGCTACCCAGACGCCATCCAAACCTTGCAACTGCTCGGACATCGTCCGATCTCAGTAGCAACTCGTGCAGTATCTGATCTTTGTCTACTTCGCACTTGGCTACTTGGGAGTCGTTACAACCACGTTGTGGTTTACGACCATGGTATGGCTTACAACCACGCTATGGTTTACGACCACACTGTTTGCTCAGTCTCAATGTCATAACTCGATTACAACAACATCTTCCAACTCCACCAATACCTCCGACCACCCGAGTACTCGTAAAGTTCTACAAGTATGAACAGTAAAACCCGCGATGAACAGTACCAAGCCCGTTACTGTTCATGAAACCCCAAAATATTTATATACATCTATTTTGACTGTTTCAAACCCGTCTATCCATTCCTTAGCTCCATTTTCCCTAACCAAACTCCTATAATCCCCAAACCTATTTTATTTGGTTTTTCTGGATTTTACTTCTTTATTTTATTTCTTTATTCTCGGCTCAATCCTTCGAGCACAGAATTGATTTAGTTTCTTTTGCTTTGCGTTAGCGCACAACATTGAAGGTTAGCCAATCCAAGAAAAAGAAGCTCAAGATCAAGCACAAGAATCAGAAGAATACGAAATTGTAGAATACATTGATCCGCAAGGCAAGTCACATATCTTTGATTATGTTGAACCTGCATTCCATTAATTATTTATTTATCAGTATTTTTATTATGCTATTTTACGTAGTGCTATTTTTTATATAATAAATATTTAGAATGACATGATATTAGTTATGTCCTACCACATAAAAAATCCCTGTTTTATTTTATGGCCATATTCACCTTAACAAACCCTAGTAATAATAAATAACTATAAAATATACCATGCTAGTTTAGGAAATTCAACTGCTTTACACTAGTAGTGACAGTGCCGCAGTGCACTAGGATATTTATTTGTGAATGGTTACCTGGGTGATGAAAAGTAAGGACTAGAACCTTATGCTAAGTAAAGAACATAGTAGCCACTCTGCCACAAGCGTTGACTTGTCAAACCTAGTTTAACAGCTGCTCAAATCAATTGAATATCTACTATATGGATATAATATATTGTTCCGGAAAAGGGAACAACTGACGAAGAATGTGGTATGGAAACGGTAAAACCATACTTTCACAATGGTAAGCTACGCCCTCTCAGGTCGCTGTGTTTCATGACAGGGGGTACCTAGTCTATCGGATAGAGGCTACATAAAGATATGAGCAGTGAAACAATCTTGTTTTTTTAACTCAGACGCGGGAGTTAAGAAATCTTGTGGGTAAAGTTGGGCAACTCTGTAGAGTCATAATATGTGGTATTCGAATACGCTGTGCTCCGATAAATGAAGCTATATTTAATGGGTGATTCCAATAGCGAAGCATAAGTAGACTTGGAAATAATTTGGAAATGCGGAAATTTGGTAATCGAGATGTTGAAACCCCAATTCCTTAAGAAGTTATTATTCTTCTGTGTTTAAAAACATTTGCAAATAAAATTGCATCCACAAATACTTTAACAAAACCACTATATTTTCATCTATTGAAAATCCTAGTAAGTAGCTATATAGTGTTTCCCATGTGACTTGTTAAGTACAGTTGTTGTACTCACGCTTGCTAAACTATTAACAGAAGATGCTTGGGAAAACAATGAAGAAACCATTGAGGAAGGCTTTGAAGATCCCTACGATGTAGACGACGTTTGGTGTTAAGGTTATTCTACACTCAACCACGCCTATAGAATTCTTTTATATTGTATTATAACTTTGGGCCGCACGTCCCGTTGTGTAAAACTTGTTTGCTAAGTCTTAATTTTGTAATAAAGTCTGATTTTATATTTAAGCTTATGTTGGAAATGATGTACACTCGTTTATGGTACTCGTAACTGAATAATTCTGAGTAGTTGCGAGAAAATTCTAACGACCTAAAAAATGAAAACGTTACGGCTTATGCTTCACCAATCACTTAATATAGATCGTCCTACGAATGCAATCTTACATTCTTATGTCTAAGAAATGGTTTTTTGCGAGACCAATAGTTCAAATAGTAGTCTTCATTTTCTACTGTGTGTTTATGCCAATCATACGTAAGCTGTGGACTTTGATTCGTACACATCAAGGTATCGATACATGATACCACACGTAGCAATCACATCCATCATAATCAAGTCTATTTGTCTCCATCTATTGGTGGGGAGGTATATGAAAGAAGGGAACGAATAGGTGGATTGAGGAATAAAAGCTCGAAGATAGAGAACTGGGCTATTCAGTTTATTTTACTCTAAATTATAGCTATGGTATTCTCGGCCAATCTATCTATTCAATAAATAAGTGGAGTATATGAAAGAAGGGAAAGGAGGTACACTCATCATTCATTGATAGTCCACCAGATCAAGTTGAGTCTATCGCACACACAACCTTCCAGAAGTGGTAGTTTTCAATCATTCCCCATCATCATCATCATTCATTGACAGTCCACCAGATCAGGTTGAGTCTACCGCACACACAACCTTTCAGAAGTGGTAGCCTTCAATCATTCCCCATCATCCAGACTATCTAAAAAATGTTGAAAATTCTAGAAAAATCTAAAAAAAAGAGCATACATGATTATTTTAAAAATAATTATACGAGTTTTAGGAAAATTGGGCTGTTACATCGTGCGTGCATCCAAGGCCATCTCCGGTGTCATCATGTGGTAGCTAAAAACATCAAGTAAAAGTGCAGCAAATATAGGAAAGAAAGCTGTGTGTATAATTGAGATCAGTCTGACAATGTAGAAGAACACCATCGGGATTTTTGATCCAGGTGGCCGGCTGAACTTCGTTCATTCCTGTTGACTTCTCAAGAAGTTTCCTAGCATGTAAAAGTTCACCAATGTAGCATGTTCTATCTATGTATTATCTCCAGGTGGAAAGAAATGTAAGCACTGGGAAAGATTAATCTACCTTAGAGCATCTCCAAGAGATGCCCAATAAATTCACACCCTAAATCTCTTTTTACAGATCCTAATCACGATATAAGGTCCCAAAATAATCATTCCCTCCAACAGATACCGTAAACCAGAAAAACAGTATTGGGAGCCTAGATCATCCTCTATAAGTAGAGAGCGAGAGCCCATTTTTTTGGGTGTGTTCTATTTTTGGGAGTCTATTTGGGAATCTGTTGAAGCTACTTTTTACCCTTCAACTCTAAAATTTAAATATTAAGAGCTATATAGAGTATCTCTTGGAGATGCTCTTAATACTAAGCCTGGTGAGGACGACAAGCCCCAGGAACTACCGTACGTTTAGTCCTCGAATTGGGCTGCAGCACGTGTCCGGTTCCCCTCTATGGACCTCTGTTTTGTTGGCCCAATACGGTCAGACGGTTGGTGGGCCTCGTGGGCCGGTGGGCGCCCCATTCTTGAGCCAGTTGGTGGGTCGGTAGCCACGAGGTGGGATCGAGGTTCTTGTACAGCCATAGGATCAATGACGGACGGCTCAGATTGATTCAAGGCACTTCTTTCACCCACCAAAACCCTAGCCAGCCTTAGGCCGCACGCCACCCTTGCCGTCAGGTCTCCATTTCCGACCATGATAATCTCCTCCAGCACATCACCGCTAATCCAGCTTCAACACAAACCCTGCCCCACTCTACAGGTGTGGCGTCGAGGACTTGCACCCTTGGCTCACGGCGGCGATGGTCGGGCGTGCGCAGGGCAAGGGCGAATCCACGAGTGACCGGGGGGCTTCGTTGGCTTGAGCCTACCATCCATCGGCGCCGGTACCTAGGGGTGAAAACGGATCGGATACGGACGGATAATGCCTCTACCATGTTTGTTTTCATATTTTTTCGGATACGGATACAAATATGGATAACTCGAATATGAATACAAATACGAATAATATCGAATATAGATACGGATCGAATACGAATCGAAACGAATACGGTTACGAATATTTATCGGAACCTGAAAACCCCTTAAACTATACATCCAAAATTAACGAAAATACGTAAATATTTCATCTTGTCAAAACATTCATGAAATCTAAACAAGCATAGTCTTTTCATCCACCGCTGGACCATCGTCTCTCCAACTTCCTTCTATTCCCAGGGGAGGGTAAATCCGTAGCGGGGGAGCCGAATTTTCCTTCTCCGATGGCGGAGAAGAGTGAGAGAATGACGACGACGATGACGAAGGAAGCTACGAACAGAAGCGAAAGGGAGCATGAGAGAGAGAGAGGGAACAGCAGCCGAGAGTGAGAAGAACATGAGAGTGAAAAATGATAGTATATTCTTCGCTAGTTTTTCCCGAATGATTCGGGCGGAAAGAATTCAGGAGAAGCACTGTATCGCGCACATGGTGCAAGGACGCACCTTCACCGAATCCACGGGCGTGGACGGCATGACACGCGGGGCGCCTTGCCCCCGTTCGACGACGCGTGCTGGCCGGGCCAAAACGGCGCGAGCCGTATACGTACACGTGCCTGTTCTTGTGCGTGCCCAAGTATTACCAGCGTGGACGGACGACGATGCATCGAGGCCTCTTGACTGCTTCCGCTCCCGTTTCGGGGAGAGACAGGCGGAGCGGCGTTGGACTTCGGGAGGAGGCGCGGAATGGGCCGTTTGGGCTTCTAGCATTATGGGCTGGCTGGTTATGGGCTAAAATTCCGGATATCCGGTTTTGTATTATCCGGATTATCCGTATCCGTATTCGATGGATACTAGGCTTACTGTATTCGTATCCGTATCTGATAAAAAAATCCGTATCCGTATCCAATCCGAGAATTATCCGAAAAAAAATCCGATCCGACACAATCTGTATCCGTATCCATCCAGATCGGTCGGAAACTATCCGATCCGTTTTCACCCCTACCGGTACCCACCACAATCAGTTGGCGCTTGGTGGCCATGGCCATGGGTGTGCTAGCTACGGCCGAATTGAACCGAGGGAGGAACAGAAGGATCCTGGCTTCCTAAATATCTCAATTTTCTCCAACGTAACTTCAATTTTATTTCCAATATCTCTATGCTTCAGGGTATTTTTGTCCCAATATCTCATTATTTTACCTACTGTGATTATACATACATACATACATACATACATACATACATACATACATACATACATACATACATACATACATACATACATACATACATACATACATACATACATACATACATACATACATACATACATATCCTTTTAAAACGGAGAATGCTTACTAGTCACAGATCCGATAAGTTGCAACAAGCAATACGGGTAAAATCAAACATCCAGGCATGTCTCTTGGTCGTGCTTCAAATGCATGAGCCCTTTGCATTGATACACGTCGTAGCTAGACCAGCGGCTTAAACGGAGCTTGCAAAGGACAGTCCAGAACCTTGAAGCGCCTCCTCGACGATCTTGTCCAGCCTTGCCGCCATCTCCGGTGTCATGTGGTTGCGCCAGTCGCCGACACAACCCTTCCTGAACAATGTGTCGTTCTTGACTCCCAGCACGGTGCTCCCATTCTTGTTCACATCCAAGCTCTTAAGCTTCTCTAAGCTACATAACTCCACGATCTTGTGCACAACCCCCGCCTCCTCCTCCTCTTCGGAAAAAGCACAGCCCATGTACGCTGCTAAATTCTTTAGGTTACCCACCGGATCTCGAAGCATCTCCTCGTACGTGAGGAATAAAACCTTCCCAGGCCTCCTCTGGCTCTCCTCCCAGTATTCACGGGCATGGCGCCACTGAGGGCCTGCGATGCACCGTCCGTCGGAGAAGAGCTCGAAAGCCTCCTCGAATGTAGTTGCGGGATTGGAGGACTGCTGGCCGGCTACCTGCTGCAATGTCCCTGCAATCTTTAAGCCGAAGTGGAAGAAGCATAGTTTTAAATCTCCGGCTGCTATAGCCCGCTATAGCTATTTTAGACAGATAAAACTATTTGAGTCCATGTATAATTTAGCCGGTATAGCCCGCTATAGCCTCATTTAGCTCCGCTATTAGCTGTTTGAGAAGTCATCTGCTAAACGTCATAACCGGAGATTTAAAACACTGGGAAGAAGGAGACCAACGCGTCCTTGGGATCCCGGCAAATGTAGACGAGCCGGCACCCCGAGCCCTCCTCCGTGATCCGATGGGGCAGTAGGGAGTACGGCGTGTGGGCTGCAAGCAACCGGGGAGAAGGGAGCTCTGCGAACAAATCTCTTGCAGTGCTGTTACTATCAACGAGTGCGGAGCTGATCTCAAGGAAATCGACGCAGTCGTGGGGGTTGCAGTGGTGGAGCGGGTGGTCGCTGTCGAACGGCGAGTGCGTGGCCCGGTTGAACGTCGAGAAGGCGAGGGCCTTGAGCCAGGTGGTGCCGGACTTGGGGAAGCTGACGAGGAAGACGTCGGACGGCCTCGGCTCAAAGCAAGCGTGGGCTACCGCGATGCCCTTGAGCAGTAGCTCCGGCATCCAGAAGCCAGCGTAGTGGCGCATCTGAAACGGCGGGCACCGCGTCTCCACGGGGAGCGACGCCATGATCTCTGGTATGTTGGCGTGCGACGTGGTCGAGTGAAGGTTTATCGCCGGTGCTACGGCTTCTGCGGCGGCGTCCGTGGGAGCTAAAATTTTAGTACTCATGGTGCCCTGCATGTAAATCTGTGGTGCATTGCATGTAAATCAGGGCGCGCGTATATTATCATCTCCAGTTTCCCGGAAAGAAAACTTCCCGCACCAAAAAGGTGGTTCGAATGGACCGCGATGGATGCGACCAGCTCGTATCATGTTGCAATGCGTGCTTCTCTTATCGTGAAAACACACAATTCACAGAAGTAGTTGAAATGGACAGAACGGATGAGACCGTCAGGAGCATTGTCTCCCGTCACGAAAACTCTAGTTTCTCGCAGTGGTTGGTATGATCTTCATATGCGTCTTATGCATGTAATGGCCATTGCAATTACCATATAAAAGTTATCCTTAATACAGTGAATGCGGCAATTACCATATAAAAGTTATCTTTAACTGCACCTCACGACTACAGTCTAGTGACTACACTTTGTTTTGTTGCGTCTAAATTTTATCGACCACATCTCAATATCATATATAACCTCATCTATAAGGAAAAGGATAGACTATTGCACAGGCGACTGAAATTTTTTTATTTTTCAGTCACCTAAAGTTGCACTTCTATTTGTGCTGGGGTGTCTATAGGAGTAGAACCACATTGTGTATTTGACTGCAATGATGAACACGCTTCAAGCCGTGCACCTGCATGGGCAAGCAAATATAAGTGAGGTACTTTCTCATTTTCTTAATGTAAGGTTGTGTGGTTTTATGTTCACCAACCGACTTCGTTAATCTAAATTATTGTTAGCTAGATTAGATTGGTTAATTGGGTTAGCAGTAGTAAAATAGAACTTTGGAGGGTTAGTTGCGTTGGGTGAGTTTATTCTACCAATTGGGCGGGTTAACTTAGGCTAGGTTAGGATCAGGGTTAAAATGTTTTGATCATGTTAAATTAATCCTTCGTATTCTTAGGGTGTTTGGTGGGTTAAACTCCCTAATCATCTCTTAGCCTGAACCAAAACAAGTCTAAAATATCAATATATGTTAATACAAATATTGTTTTGATTCACAACATTCTATATTTATTAGCATATGCTTCACCTGTCACTTAGATCGTCCTAAGAATGCAATATTACATTCTTATACATATATGTCCAAGAAATGTTTTTTTTACGAGACCAATAGTTCAAATATTAGTATTCATTTTCTACTGTGTGTTTATGCCAATCATACGTAAGCTGTGGACTTTGATTCGTACACATCAAGGTATCGATATATGAAAGAAGGGAACGAATAGGTGGATTGAGGAATAAAAGCTCGAAGATAGAGAACTGGGCTATTTAGTTTGTTTTACTCTAAATTATAGCTATGGTATTCTCGGCCAATCTATCTATTCAATAAATAAGTGGAGGTATATGAAAGAAGGGAAAGGAGGTACACTCATCATTCATTGATATTCCACCAGATCAGGTCGAGTCTACCGCACACACAACCTTCCAGAAGTGGTAGTTTTCAATCATTCCCCATCATCATCATCATTCATTGACAGTCCACCAGATCAGGTTGAGTCTACCGCACACACAACCTTTCAGAAGTGGTAGTCTTCAATCATTCCCCATCATCCAGACTATCTAAAAAATGTTGAAAATTCTAGAAAATCTATAAAAAGAGCATACATGATTATTTAAAAAAAAATTATACGAGTTTTAGGAAAATTGAGCTGTTACATCGTGCGTGCATCCAAGGCCATCTCCGGTGTCATCATGTGGTAGCTAAAAACATCAAGTAAAAGTGCAGCAAATATAGGAAAGAAAGCTGTGTGTATAATTGAGATCAGTCTGACAATGTAGAAGAACACCATCGGGATTTTTGATCCAGGTGGCCGGCTGAACTTCGTTCATTCCTGTTGACTTCTCAAGAAGTTTCCTAGCATGTAAAAGTTCACCAATGTAGCATGTTCTATCTATGTATTATCTCCAGGTGGAAAGAAATGTAAGCACTGGGAAAGATTAATCTACACTACTACAGAAAGGCTAATAGTAGACGGCAAATCACAGACGGTTTTGTGAAACCGTCTGTAATGTAAACTATTACAGACGGTTTTAATTTGAAGGCCGTCTGTGGTATTTGTGGCGGAAAAAAGGAGTATCACAGACGGTTCTTACTTCTGAACCGTCTGTGATACTGGAATATCACAGACGGTTTTTATTAAAAACCGTCTGTGATAATCTGGGATTATCACAGACGGTTTTTTATTAAAAACCGTATGTGTTGTGTCGACTATCACAGCCGGTTGTTGTTAAGAACCGTCTGGGAATGTTCACAGACGGTTTTTCACAAGAACCGGCTGTGATGTCCCTTTGTCTGTCATATTCTAGATCAGAGGTTAATATATAAGTACACATTGCTTCTAATAACTTAACTACAGAACTACTGAGACAAGAGGTCACAAATTAAAGGCAAATTTATTAATTTCAATTAGAGGCAAATTTATTACAAAAGTCGCACAGGTAAAGAGTTTCCCAGATTGTATTCTTTTGGGCTTCGTAAGCTTCTTCTTCCACTTGGGGACTTGGAGGATCAGCCGCTAAATTCTCGAACGCCGTTAAGATTGCCCTTGTCCTCAGCACTTCCTCGTGCAGCCTGGGCAAATGATCAGCAGCATCCATAATGTCGTACAGGATAGCATGAAAAGATTCCTCAGAATCTGCCGTTTCTGCTTGATTGGCAAGGCTATCCATCAGTCTCTGCAATGCGTGTAGAGCTTCTTCCGCATTGCGCACATTGTGGAGAAGAACCAGGGTGAGGGCTGTTTCCCTTTCTTGAGCGGCAGCGAGACGCCTCCGTCGACGGCAGAGGATCAGGTCAAGCTGACGGATGCAAGAAAGTCGGGGAAGGAGAGCGGGGCGGGTGCGGAGAAGCTGCTCCAGATGCAAATTGCTGGCCGCCAGTGTAAGGTTCCGGCCGAACAATTCGTGATGAACAGATGAGAGGAAGGAGATGATCACAAGAACAGTAGTAGAAGCCATGTTGTATTAATTGTATATTGTATTGTACGTACGTAAAAGCTAGCTAGAGACCTGGATTAGGAGCGCATATTTAATCTTTAGCACAAACGGTTCGTATACCCAAACATGAATGATATAGACGCTTCGTATAATGATCGAGAGACGTTAATTAGACGATCGAAACACGAAGCGTTCTGGCATCGAAACACGCGCGAAGCGTTCTGGTATGAAGCTTATCACAGACGGTTTTTTATAAAAAAACCGTCTGTGATAATTTATTATCACAGACGGTTTTTAGTTAAAAACCGTCTGTGATAATGACAAAGGCATTTATTGCGCTGCTCAGACCGCATCGTCTTCATTTCGATCCAGATCTAGCCACTGCTGCGCACTTTTTCACTCGGGAGGAAGCTAGAGCGATTTCAGGCCAGTTAATTTGGTGGGAAGAGGCAGAGATTGAGCTTTGAATTAAGATTCAGACTTTCCTGGTTGCTGTAGATATGGTTAGTAATGAAATTTATTTATTTTTAATTGCATTACAATTTAGGTGTAAGTAATCCATGAGTGGTTATTGAAGATGGTTAATTAATTTGCAAAATTTTTGGTTATATAATAGCTATTGTGTTTGTAATATGAATTGAGCTAGGAAATTAAGTCTCAATATAATAAATGTGGCCGGTATATATGTAGTTATAATTAGTTATTCTAGATTTTAATACTAAGTAGTTATATATGTACGTAACGTAGGACCGAAGTTGGATGTATGCCGTGAGCCGTGTGAGTGAAGAGTACATTAATGGCGTTTCTGCTTTTATAAGAGCCGCCGAGGAGGATATGTTGAATAAGGGGGTGGAATATATGTGCTGTCCATGCACTGACTGCGAGAATTTGAAGATGTTTAAGAACCGAGGGCAAATTGAAGCGCACTTGATTCGGAGGGGTTTCAAAAAGGATTATACGTGTTGGACCAGTCATGGCGAAGTGAATGATCATATGCCGCCGGATGACATCGCCGGTGAAGTGAATGATATGCCCCCGGATGACATCGTAGGTGAAGTGAATGACATGCCGCCGGCTGATGTCGATTGTGGCTCGGATTCGGATAGGTTGCACGATGATAATCTGGATCAGATGCTTCGCGATGTAGAAGAGAACTATGATGAGAGAGAGTATGTTAAATTCCGTGTCTTGATGGAGGACTCAGAGAAACCTTTGTGCACGGGCTGCAAGTACACGAGGTTGTCGGGCGTGCTTGAACTGTTGAAATTGAAGGCAAGCAACGGTTGGTCCGACAAGAGTTTCACGGCACTGCTAGGTCTTTTAGCGGACATGCTTCCAGAGGGAAATGAGTTGCCTAAAACCACGTATAAAGCCAAGAAGGTTCTTTGTCCGTTGGGAATGGAAGTAGAAAGAATACATGCATGCCCGAACGACTGTATCCTCTACCGTAAAGAGTATGCAAACATGCATGTATATCCGGTGTGCAACACATCCCGATACAAACGTAACAATCAATCAGATGATGGCGAGGGAACAGAGGCGAAGAAAGGACCTCCTGCTAAGGTGGCATGGTATTTTCCTATAATTCCCCGTTTGAAAAGGTTTTATGCAAATCCAAAGGAGGCAAAACTGCTGCGTTGGCACTCGGAGGAGCGCAAGAAGGATGGAATGCTAAGACACCTTGATGATTCCGCGCAGTGGAGAAACATCGATAGGAGTTTTGCAGAGTTCGGTGCAGAACCAAGGAATATAAGGTTTGGACTGAGTACAGATGGAATGAATCCATTCAGTAGCATGAGCAGCCGACATAGCACATGGCCCGTGACTCTCTGCATCTATAACCTTCCTCCTTGGTTGTGTATGAAGCGAAAGTACATTTTGCTGTCGATACTTATCCAAGGGCCAAAACAACCTGGGAATGATATCGATGTGTTCCTAGCACCGTTGGTGGAAGATCTAAAAGTACTGTGGAACGAAGGGGTACAGGTATGGGATGCATACAAACGAGAGAACTTCACTCTGCGCTCCTTATTGTTCTGCACCATAAATGATTATCCTGCCCTTGGTAACCTATCGGGCCATAGTATAAAAGGTGCCAAAGCTTGTACTCACTGTTTAGATGGTGCCGAGAGTGTGTGGCTGAGACACTCACGCAAAACTGTCTACATGTGTCACCGCCGGTTCCTTCGGAGGGCTCACCCATACCGCAAGATGAAGAAACAATTTGACGGAGAGAAGGAAGACGGTTCAGCTCCAAGGCATTTAAGGGGACGCAAGGTTTATGATATGGTTAAGGATTTAGATGTTGTCCTCGGAAAGGGACGTAAATTGAGGGCTCATGAGAAGAACACCTGGAAGAAGAGATCAATATTTTGGGACTTACCTTATTGGGAGTACCTAGATGTTCGGCACTGCATCGACGTCATGCACGTAGAAAAGAATGTGTGCGACAGCTTGATTGGTCTCTTACTGAACATCCGTGATAAAACAAAGGACGGCGTCAACGCACGGCTTGACTTGGCTGATATGCACATCAGGCCTGAGTTAGCACCGACATGCACTGATAATGCACGAACGTACCTTCCCTCTGCGTGTTACACTCTGTCCAAGGCTGAGAAAACATAACTGTGCCAGTGCTTGCATGGTGTCAAAGTTCCGTCTGGTTACTCCGGCAACGTGAAGAAACTTGTTTCGATGCAAGATTTGAAGTTAAATGGCATGAAGTCTCATGATTGTCATGTGCTGATGACACAGATGCTCCCTATTGCAATTAGAAATATTTTGCCGATCAAAGTCCGAGAGACAATCATGAGGCTATGTTATTTCTTTAACACAATTGCTCAGAAGGTCATCGATCCCGAAGGACTAGATGCTCTGCAGGACGAGGTGGTGATGACTCTATGTCACCTTGGAATGTATTTCCCTCCTTCGTTTTTCGATATCATGGTCCATCTCATTGTTCACGTTGTGTGGGAGATAAAAATGTGCGGGCCCGTATTCCTACGTAGCATGTACCCATTTGAGAGGTTCATGGGAATTCTCAAGTCCTACGTACGGAATCGTTCTCGGCCGGAGGGCAGCATCGTCGAAGGTTATGCAAGCGAAGAGGTCATTGAGTTTTGTGTCGATTATATGGCTCAGATTCAGCCGATAGGTGTCCCTCAATCTCGTCACGAGGGGAGGCTGAAGGGTCTCGGAACTATCGGAAGTAAAGTAATCACTCCAGATGTGGACATGTATACTCAAGCTCATTTCATGGTGTTGCAACACATGACTGAAGTGGCGCCTTATGTGGACCAGCACAAGGGTGTGCTTCGGCAACAGAATCCGGAGCGGCCGGATGTTTGGATCATGAGGCAACACAACCGTCGGTTCAACCAATGGTTGAAGGAGCAAATCGCTAGGAGCTCGCCGAGTGAGACGCTGACATGGTTGGCAAAAGGGCCGACATTTACAGTTGTGACATGGCAAGGATATGACATAAATGGGTACACATTCTATACGCAGTCTCAGGATGTCAAGAGCACTAACCCGAACAGCAGTGTCCGCATAGATGCATTCAGTACCGATGGGTCGAGAAACTCGTACTGTGGCTTCATAGAAGAGATTTGGGAGCTCGACTATGTGGTTTTCAAGATCCCCTTATTTCGCTGCCGTTGGGTGCATCTCCCACAAGTGAAGGTTGACAAGTACGGTGTCACGACCGTGGACCTCCAACGTGTCGGGTACAAAGATGAACCATTCGTACTCGCCAATCAAGTTGTTCAAGTTTTCTATGTAACCGACCCGGCAAATAAGAAACGCCATGTAGTTCTTCATGGAAAAAGGAGAATTGTCGGAGTGGAGAATGTAGTGGACGAGGAGGAATACAATCAATTTGACGAGTTACCTCCTTTTGGAAATGGCATAAGGGTCGACGATGAACAACGTGACGAAACTAGTTACGTACGCATTGATCATGATGAAGGGCTAATTTTTAAAGGAAATAAGCAAGTACAATAAGAATGTATATGTGAAAATGTGTGACAATTTTGAGATGTATATGTGAAAATGTGTGATGTAGTCAATTTTGAGATGTATATGTGGAAATGTGTGATGTAGTCAATTTTGAGATGTATATGTGAAAATGTGTGATGTAGTCAATTTTGAGATGTATATGTGAAAATGTGTGATGTAGTCAATTTTGAGATGTATATGTGAAAATGTGTGATGTAGTCAATTTTGAGATGTATATGTGAAAATGTGTGATGTAGTCAATTTTGAGATGTATATGTGAAAATGTGTGATGTAGTCAATTTTGAGATGTATATGTGAAAATGTATATGTGTGATGTATTTGAGAATGACAAAATGTATCAAGAAATACACTGTGTGAATGCAGCTGGTTGGTGTTGTATATCAATGCAGCTGTTTGGTAGTTTATATGAATGCAGCTGTGTAGTTATTGGTGTTGTCTTAATTGCAACAGCCGGCAAAGGCTTATCACAGACGGTTCTAAATTTAGAACCGTCTGTGATAGTAAACTATCACAGACGGTTTTTAACTCAAAACCGTCTGTGATAATCTTCCTACATATACCCTCTCGCTAGGGTTTTCCGTGTGCGCTGCAGTTATTCGATTAGATCTAAATCCCGAGCCCGTCGTCGCCGCCGCCTCCCCGAGCCCTCGCCGGCTGCCTCCCCCAGCCCTCGCCGGCCGCCTCCCCGGACGAAGACGTCGCCGCAGCCTCCTCCTCCTCCGTCGCCGCCTCCCCGAGCCCGTCGCCTCCTCCTCCGTCGCCGCCTCCCCGAGCCCGTCGCCTCCTCCTCCTCCGTCGCCGCCGCCTCCTCCGTCGCCGCCGCCTCCTCCTCCTCCGTCGCCTCCCCGAGCCCGTCGCCTCCTCCTCCGTCGTCGTCGCCGCCTCCTCCTCCTCCGTCGCCGCCACCTCCTCCTCCTGCGTCCCTAAGGTCACCAAAACCGTAAGGTCATCAAATCCCTCCTCGAGCTTCATGCTTACTGTTAGTGTTTAGGGTTGATGCTTGATGCTTCATACTGTTATGGTTAGTTGCTTAGTACATATTTAGGGTTGATGCTTCATGCTTACTGTTAGTGTTTAGGGTTGATGCTTGATGCTTCATACTGTTATGGTTAGTTGCTTAGTACATATTTAGGGTTGATGCTTCATGCTTACTGTTAGTGTTTAGGGTTGATGCTTGGTACATATTACATTGGTACATTGTTTACTGCAGTAGCTTAATTAGTTTGCTATTTGGTACATATTACATTGTTACATTGTTTACTGCAGTAGCTTAATTAGTTTGCTATTTGGTACATACTACATTGGTACATTGTTTACTGCAGTTGCTTAGTTTACATTGGTACATATTACATTGCTTGTTGTGTTAGTATATAGTATATAGTATATAGTACATAGTATATAGTTTGAAATCATTTGGGTCCCCCTTCCCTCTACTCCTCTCCTCCCTTCTCCCCCTTCCCTCTACTCCTCTCCTGATCTCTTCCACCCAAATGCTCCATGTATCTAGACAAAAAACAGCAAATGAAGCAAGTGACATACTATAGTGTTCCCGTTCAATGAACCGGATACACTAGTTTGTGTCATTTGCTTCATAGACCTTTGTTTAGGGACTTTGCTATTTGGTTTATAGTTTTAGCAACTAAAGTAGGCGCTAGGATAGGCACTTTGTTTAGAGACCTTGTAGTAATAGTATTACAAAATTCAAGGAAATTTTAGTACAGAAGTTCAAAAAAAACAAATTCCCAGATTCTTCGGTGAGCAGCCGATATAGCCGACTTCTTCGGTGAGCGACTATCCATCTGCTTCTTCCCACTCCTTCTCTTCATCTCTGATCTCTGGATCACGTACGCCAGTAGCGATGATTCAGTTAGATGAATCATCGCTACTAGCGTACGTGATCTGGAGACCAGAGATGAAGAGAAGGAGTGGGAAGAAGCAGATGCATAGTCGCTCACCGAAGAAGTCGGCTATGTCGACTGCTCACCGAAGAATCTGGAATGTCTTTTTTTTGCACTTTTGTATTAAAATTGACTTGAATTTTGCGGGACAAAGAAGGACTTGATACATTGGTACATTGGTAAGATAGGCACATCACCCCCTCTCTATGTCCATATCACCCCCTCCCTTCTCCCCCTCCCCTCTACTCCTCTCTTGTCTTGCAATTCAATATGATTACTTTCTCATCTTATCTTAATAGACCCACAAAATGAGCAACATGTCACCCGCGCATTCTTCAACATCATCGCCGGAGGCGTCCGCTCCAACATCAAGACGCCAAGGAAGAGGGCTATCAAAGAAGCCTGAGGGCCGACAGATCATCACAGCGGTGAATGCATCTGGGGTCCCTATCCTTCCTCAAAAAGCAGTAAACGCATTCCGAACCATGGTCGGAGTAGTTGCACGAGAACGAATTGAGATCACATACAATTCGTGGAAGAACGTGCCTGACACTCGGAAACGTGAGCTGTGGACCGAAATTTTGGCATCTTTCGAGTTCCCAGAAGAACACCTGGACGCTATGCAACAACAAACCTACAAAGCGGCATGCAAAGCATGGAAGAACTTCAAGAGCACGCTTGTCAAGAAATACGTGGAGACGGACGAAACGCCTGTTCATAAATACCCATTCCTGGAACCACAATGGGAAGAGTTCAAGGCGATGAAAACGACCGAAGATTTCAAAAGTACAAGTGTGGCGCACAAGGCCCTCCAGGCAAAAAATACACACCCTCACAGACTTGGCACAGCTGGGTATGCGGGTAAAATCGCGCAGTGGATGAAGGAGGATGAGCTGGCAGCTGCACAGGACATCGCCCCGCCGTTTTCCAATATCCCGGACGACCGCGCTCGAAATTGGATTAGAGCAAGGTCATCTACAACGACATTAGGGGACATCACCTTTCGAAACCCTTCAGACCAGCAAGTGACCGAGCGCCTGGTAAGATATCGATCGAACTACGTAGCTTGTAATTACTCCACAACTTCGTACGAATTGAAATGACATGTCGTGCTCTTGCAGGAAGAGCTCAGTTTTCAATCTACCCTGGGATCATTCCAGGGAACAAGGGAGAATGATATGCTCTCCGTGGCCCTGGGAAACAAGGAGCACCCGGGCCGTACGAGAGGCCTTGGGCTTTACGTTCCTTGGAAACATGGTTTCCAAGATGACTCCGACATGTATCGGCGCAGGAAGAGAAACAAAGCCGAGCGTGACGCACAGCTACGAGAAGAGCTCAAGGCATCTCTTAAAGAGGAGCTACTGGGTTCGATGGCTGATATAATCAGAGATGAGGTGTGGAAACAGACAGAAAGTCAGCAGGCCGCCACCGCCGCTCCTGTGCTAGCTAGCCCGCATAACCATCCGAGTAGCTGCGCGTCCAATCCGACGCAAACCCAGTCCAAATTTCCTGTGGACGACATCCTGGTAATAATTATTACCTCTCGAATGCTTGCTCCATTGGTAGGCCTATTCGAGTAGCTAATTTTGTATCGTTATGTAGGAGCCTACGACATGCAGGCTCCAAGTGAGATATGGCTCCATTCCCTTGTACGCTGCTTGGGGCCAGGCATATTCGTCTGGTATCGGGGCCATGGTGCACGGTCAAGCTTTAGCGCCAGGCTTCGCAAAAGTTAATGTGGATGGTGTGTATGCCAATTTTGAGGTGGTCCCGCTACCGAAGCCCCCCAACGACGAGATCGTGAATCTAGGACAGGCCATTGGAACATTCATCCAGTGGCCCAAAACCGACATCTCCCTGGAGGCTTCTTCACCGGTGGCAGGACCAGAAGTGCAGTGCGAACCACAGCAACTTGCACTGGTGCCATCTCCACACGAGCAGTGCGAACCACAGCTACCTGCACCGGTGCTATCTCCACGGGTGCTATTCTCGCCAGAGCAACTTGCACTGGTGCCATCTCCACACGGGCAGTGCGAACCACAGCTACCTGCACCGGTGCTATCTACACAGGTGCTATTCTTGCCAGAGCAACTTGCACCGTCTATACCATTACAGTCGACTAGCATAAAGTCGACCCACAATCGAGGCAGTGGCCAGGGCAAATCAAAGACGAAGGATGATGACGATTTCCCGTCCATGCCATTGGCCCGCAAATTTGTGCTAGGTCAGCCGATGGTAGTCCAGGAAGAGCTCCAAAAACTAGGACTTGGTTGCCAAAGATTCCACCTTTGGTATATGGAAGAGTCCAATAAGCCAGCGGCAGAACGGCGCTCAGGTATAACTGTCAAATTCAAGCCGGAACATTTCTTGCACGAAGCTCAGGAATGTGTCTTCGCGGTGACCTTTGACGATATATTTGAACTTTTCACGCTCAACGCTCTCGACGACTCACTCGTTCGATGCTGGACGCTGTAAGTCTGTACAATCACAGTCTCTGTTCACGTAATACCGATATATGTCACAATTTGTTGCTTTCCTATGTTATATATAGATTCATGCTGATCGAAGCTAGATCATCGAAATCACAAATTGATTTCCTGGACCCACGCTTGGTCGCCATTGATACCATCATCGAGAATGCATCCTTCGTAGAGGACTATATTACAAAAGCACTGCTGGCTCACCAAGATAAGGAATTTGTTTTTATGCCATACAATGAGAAATTCCATTGGATTTTAATTGTAATTATACCAAAATGGAACAAGGCTATATACCTTGATTCTCTAAGTAAGAACAAATCCAAGTACACAGCTATCGCCCGAATACTCGATAGGTAAGTACATTGTACATTGTACTCTTTCTTTCCTTCCGAATAACTAATCTAATTTTTTCGAATAACGAAGGTCGTTCGCCACATACGTTCAACAAACACGTGACTCGACGACAGGGGCCAAGGCCTTGAAACATGATCGCAAGTTTCGGGTATTCGCTAGCTACACATTAATTAATCATATACAACACATAGTAGTAATGCCACTTGATTTAACACATTATATTTTTTGCAGTGCCACCAGCAGGAGCCGGGCAACACGTGTGGATACTACGTGTGCCACCATATGAGACTACTCCTCGATTCCACCAAGATCACTAATTCTAAGGTTTGTCAATCTTCCCACATTTATTT
The DNA here is from genome assembly GCA_017311315.1 of Dendrocalamus latiflorus. Classification (NCBI taxonomy): domain Eukaryota; kingdom Viridiplantae; phylum Streptophyta; class Magnoliopsida; order Poales; family Poaceae; genus Dendrocalamus; species Dendrocalamus latiflorus. Next base: position 22,762,502 of record CM029623.1, read on the forward strand.
CATACATGTCAGTTTTATATATGCGCGCGTTGATATTCCTATCGACAGGCTGCTTCCATCTCTACATCTGCATTGACACAGCCGGATTTTGCAAAAATTCGAGGAGAGCTCATTTGGTTTTTGTGGTCAAAAGTCGTAAGATCAGATGGAGAGTTCCACTGCCCAGAATGATTTTTTTATTGTAATTCTAAGTGCAAATACAGAGTAGATCTTTTACAATTGTGTATTTGTTAATGGATATTTTATTTCAACTCAATGAATTGATTTGCGAAATGGATGCTTTATGTTTGTGAAATGAAGTGCGTTGTCAATTGGATGTTTTATGTCTGTGAAATGAAATGAGATGTGAAATGTATCTAAAATGAAATGAGATGTGTGAATTGTATATGTTTATGTCTGTGATTATCTGCTTGTTTCAGAGGGCATGGCTAGCATTTCCTGAGGCTAGCTATAAACAGAAATAGATTCTGCTGGGGGGAGGAGTATCACAGACGGTTTTTCATTAAAAACCGTCTGTGATTATGCGATATCACAGACGGTTTTTCATTAAAAACCGTCTGTGATTATCCGATATCACAGACGGTTTTGTACTAAAAACCGTCTGTGATTATCCGACATCAACCGTCTGTGATAACTTGGATTATCACTGACCCATAATTTCAGACGGTTCAGAAAACCGTCTGTGATGACGTTTCTGAACCGTCTGTAATGTGGATTTCTGTAGTAGTGCTACCTTAATACTAAGCCTGGTGAGGACGACAAGCCCCGGGAACTACCGTACGTTTAGTTCTCGAATTGGGCTGCAGCACGTGTCCGGTTCCCCTCTATGGACCTCTGTTTTGTTGGCCCAATACGGTCAGACGATTGGTGGGCCTCGTGGGCCGGTGGGCGCCCCATTCTTGAGCCAGTTGGTGGGCCGGTAGCCACGAGGTGGGATCGAGGTTCTTGTACAGCCATAGGATCAATGACGGACGGCTCAGATTGATTCAAGGCACTTCTTTCACCCACCAAAACCCTAGCCCGCCTCAGGCCGCACGCCACCCTTGCCGTCAGGTCTCCATTTCCGACCATGATAATCTCCTCCAGCACATCACCGCTAATCCAGGTTCAACACAAACCCTGCCCCACTCTACAAGTGTGGCGTCGAGGACTTGCACCCTTGGCTCACGGCGGCGATGGTCGGGCATGTGCAGGGCAAGGGCGAATCCACGAGTGACCGGGGGGCTTCGTTGGCTTGAGCCTACGTTCCATCGGCGCCGGTACCTAAGGGTGAAAACGGATCGGATACGGACGGATAATGCCTCTACCATATTTGTTTTCATATTTTTTCGGATACGGATACAAATATGGATAACTCGAATACGAATACAAATACGAATAATATCGAATATAGATACGGATCGAATACGAATCGAAACGAATACAGTTACGAATATTTATCGGAATATGAAAACCCCTTAAACTATACATCCAAAATTAACGAAAATACGTAAATATTTCATCTTGTCAAAACATTCATGAAATCTAAACAAGCATAGTCTTTTCATCCACCGCTGCACCATCTTCTCTCCAACCTCCTTCTATTCCCAGGGGAGGGTAAATCTGTAGCGGGGGAGCCGAATTTTCCTTCTCCGATGGCGGAGAAGAGTGAGAGAATGACGACGACGATGACGAAGGAAGCTACGAACAGAAGCGAAAGGGAGCATGAGAGAGACAGGGAACAGCAGTCGAGAGTGAGAAGAACATGAGAGTGAAAAATGATAGTATATTCTTCGCTAGTTTTTCCCGAATAATTCGGGTGGAAAGAATTCAGGAGAAGCACTGTATCGCGCACATGGTGCAAGGACGCACCTTCGCCGAATCCACGGGCGCGGACGGCATGACACGCCGGGCGCCTTGCCCCCGTTCGACGACGCGTGCCGGCCGGGCCAAAACGGCGCAAGCCGTATATGTACGCGTGCCTGCTCTTGCGCGTGCCCAAGTATTACCAGCGTGGACGGACGACGATGCATCGAGGCCTCTTGACTGCTTCCGCTCCCGTTTCGGGGAGAGACAGGCGGAGCGGCGTTGGACTTCGGGAGGAGGCGCGGAATGGGCCGTTTGGGCTTCTAGCATTATGGGCTGGCTGGTTATGTGCTAAAATTCCGGATATCCGGTTTTGTATTATCCGAATTATCCATATCCGTATCCGTATTCGACGGATACTAGGCTTACTGTATTCGTATCCGTATCTGATAAAAAATCCGTATCCGTATCCAATCCGAGAATTATCCAAAAAAAATCCGATCCGACACAATTTGTATCTGTATCCATCCAGATCGGTCGGAAACTATCCGATCCGTTTTCACCCCTACCGGTACCCACCACAATCAGTTGGCGCTTGGTGGCCATGGCCATGGGTGTGTTAGCTACGGCCGAATTGAACCGAGGGAGGAACAGAAGGATCCTGGCTTCCTAAATATCTCAATTTTCTCCAACGTAACTTAAATTTTATTTCCAATATTTCTACGCTTCAGGGTATTTTTGTCCCAATATCTCATTATATTACCTACTGTGATTATTATACATATCCTTTTAAAACGGAGAATGCTTACTAGTCACAGGTCCGATAAGTTGCAACAAGCAATACGGGTAAAATCAAACATCCAGGCATGTCTCTTGGTCGTGCTTCAAATGCATGAGCCCTTTGCATTGATACACGTCGTAGCTAGACCAGCGGCTTAAACGGAGCTTGCAAAGGACAGTCCAGAACCTTGAAGCGCCTCCTCGACGATCTTGCCCAGCCTTGCCGCCATCTCCGGTGTCATGTGGTTGCGCCAGTCGCCGACACAACCCTTCCTGAACAATGTGTCGTTCTTGACTCCCAGCACGGTGCTCCCATTCTTGTTCACATCCAAGCTCTTGAGATTCTCTAAGCTACATAACTCCACGATCTTGTGCACAACCCCTGCCTCCTCCTCCTCTTCGGAAAAAGCACAGCTCATGAACGCTGCTAGATTCTTCAGGTTACCCACTGGATCTCGAAGCATCTCCTCGTACCTGAGGAACAAAACCTTCCCAGGCCTCCTCTGGCTCTCCTCCCAGTATTCACGGGCATGACGCCACTGAGGGCCTGCGTTGCACCGTCCGTCGGAGAAGAGCTCGAAAACCTCCTCGAATGTAGTTGCGGGATTGGAGGACTGCTGGCCGGCTACCTGCTGCAATGTCCCTGCAATCTTTAAGCCGAAGTGGAAGAAGGAGACCAACGCGTCCTTGGGATCCCGGCAAATGTAGACGAGCCGGCACCCCGAGCCCTCCTCCGTGATCCGATGGGGCAGTAGGGAGTACGGCGTGTGGGCTGCAAGCAACCGGGGAGAAGGGAGCTATGCGAACAAATCTCTTGCAGTGCTGTTACTAGGTATGAAAACGGAACGGAAATATCCCGTACCGAACCGTATCGTTTTCTACATTTGACCGATCGAATTCGTATTTTCGGACAAATTCGAATTCGGTTCGAAATACGGAATACCAAATTCGAAAACGGAGCGGAAACGGTTTAGATTTCTACTTTTCTACATTTTATTCGGAATATACCGTATTGTAAATTCGGTTTAAACCGAATTTAGCCCACTAGAAGCCCAGGTCTCACCGTCTCACAGGCTCACAACCCAGGCGCCCAGCGCCCCAGCCCAATTCCCAGCCCAGCCTCTGCGCTGGCTCCTGGGCGGCTGTCTCCTGAGTCCTGACTCCTCCCCTAAATGCTAAATCCCTAAGACCCTAATCCCCTTCCAGGCGGCCTTCCCTTCCTATCAGCCGCGGCGCCGCACCCTGCAGCCCGCACGCGACGCGGTGCGCGACTCCAGCAGCGCCCCCCTGCCCCCCCCCCCGGCGCCCGCGTGCCATCCCGGCGGCCGCTCGCGTCCCACCCCGGCAGCTCCGCCGCCCCGGCAGCTCCGCCGAACCCCTCCGTCGAGCCGTGGCTCAAGCGCAAGGATCCGCCACCACAGCCAGGGAAGGAGATCCCCCAGACCAAGGCCGACTGCGCCAAGCTCGACGGCATGTACGAGTGCATCCTCTGCGCCTGCGGCTCCACATCCTAGTGAGTTCTTGTTTACATTGTCTAGTATTTGTGCGATTTGGAATCCTTAAGTGGTTACACGGGTAGTTTAGCCTACCCATTGCGTTATGGTCTTCACTTGAAGACAGGTTCTCCGATGTACTGTGATACTTGATTTCAGGGTGTGCATCCATCAATCCTCTCGAATAATTAGTCTAATGTGGTGACCGATTTTTCCATTGACTCTTGATAGTGATAGCTGAGTCTTTTGGATTAATGGAGCTGTTGATTTTGAGTGCATGGACAAAATGTAGACATGTACTAGTTTTAAGCTGATAATGGTATTATATTAAGTATTGGTGTGGTTGAATAATATTATTTAATGTACTAATTATGCAACTCCTAGAGGATGATTGATCAACTCCAATTTTCCAATATCATATAAAAGCCATTGGAGTAGTATACCATCATTTGTTAATCTGATTTGTCCATACATGATGGCCGAACTTCTGTCTTATTCTATTATTCGTATTGTAATTGTGGGATATAAATTTAACTGTTTGTTAGGGGTAACCTACCTCGGCCCCGTCGCGCTGCTCCACGCCAATAGGTATACCTTGGCATTTCTCATATGCTCTTGATATCGTTATGGTGTGCTAGATCTGTTTGATTAAAGAGTAATGTGTGATTGATCGAGCCCGCCACAGCCCGGCGCGCCTGTGCAGCCGCTGAAGCCGCCGACGCCCATCGATGGCGCCCCCCACTGGAGAAGGTGGATCTGGTCCTGCAGCAATGAGGAAGGGCAAGATCAAGACCAAATCCGTGCGCCACCTTCTAGCGCCGCCGGAAGCATCGGCAGCGGCAGCAACGGCTTCTCCAGCAGCAGGTAACTAACAGCTGATTGTCATAATTTGTCACTCGATTTTTGGCAAGTTGGAGAAGCATCGGTTTATAAATGTTGTGTAGGCTTCGTGTCATGTGGTTCATGCTACCTGCAGCAGACTCAGCGTTATGTACGTAGATGGCAAATGAACTGATGGCTAGTTAGTAGTTACATGGTGAATAATTGCTGCGTACAATTGTACATTTTGTACATGCATGGTGAGTAATGGGTTGTATTTCTTGATAAGCATTTTAGTTTGTATTGGGACATTACTGGTATACAGTTTTGGCATTACCAGTTTACCACAGCAGAGTGCTTTGCAGCTACATGCAGATTTTCCTTCCTCACGAGCTAAACAGCAAATCCCAAATGCACTAATATTTGTGTTCACAAGATGTATAGAAGCACCTGCCACCTAATTGAACAATCAAAATCTGCTAATGCCGGGCTGTGGCGGGCTGGCGGCTGAAATATTTGTGGTTGTCGACATTGTTTTGATGCTTGTGCAGTTCTTTAATTTCTTCACGGGATAGTGTTTTTCCTTCATTCTGCTAAAAGGCTTGATATCTCTACATCTCAGCGTGTCTCACCGGTGATCATGGTGGTGTTTCACATTTTCTATATGTAATTCAAGTGTTATTTCCCCCTTACCAGTCTTCAATGCCATTTGTTTGGAGCTTGGTATCTTTTGATTACATGATGCTTATGATCCCCAAAAGACAAAAAAATATGCTTACCACGCTTAGAATGTCAGAACCAATAAAAGCAAACTATCATGTTGACAGATCAACTCTTACTCTGCAAATGAAAATATGTGTGATGTTTGTGGCCAAGTTTGCCAACCTTTCTTGTGTTTGGTGCCTATTCCTAATCACTTGTGGTTAATTTGACCCACAGTCTTCTTTTGCACATGATTTAGCAATGTTTCACTTGGCTCTTGGCAGGATCAAGAAGTAAAAGGCCTTCATCTCAAAGTGTTAGCTCTAGTCCAACTTGTGAAAGTCCAGCTACAGTAGCATCAGTGATGGCTTCTTCTGTTGCAAGTCAAGCTCCAAATGTTGACACCAGTGGCAGTGGAGATGGCGCACCAGCATTAGTGATTGGTGCTTTAGTGGAGATGGTACAATTAGAGATATGACAATTGCTATGAATGAGAAATTTGAGAAATATTGGCAGCATTCCAACATTGCTCTAGCTGTAGCCTATTTTCTTGATCCTAGGTATAAGAAAAGGTTGCTAGAGTACTATATGAAGAAGTTCTATGGTGATCATTATCAATTTGAACTTGATGAGTTTGTTAGTGTGGTAAAGAAACTGTACAACTTTTATGTTAGTTCTGCTCCTGCATCATCAAAGAAAAATAGTAAAGGGGCTGCACCTGGACCTAGTAACACAGCTGATATATTAATGGGAAATGTAGACCATGACCTAGAAGAATTCTTATATGATGCAAGTGAACTTGCTATGGTTGAGTCAAATGAGTTGGAGAGGTATATTGCAGAACCACTTCTAAAAATTGTTGGTGAGTTTGATATCTTAGCATGGTGGAAAAACAAGAGAGAAGACTATCCTATCCTTTCGCAAATTGTTCGGGATGTAATGGCCATACAGGTATCAACAGTAGCATCCGAGTCTGCTTTTAGTGCTGCCGGTCATGTTGTTGATCCCTATCGTAGTCGTCTTGATCCCGAGATGGTACAGGCATTAATTTGCACAAAGGATTGGGTTGCTGTAGCAAGAAAAGATGCTCATTTTATCTTTTTTTTCAGTTAGACACTTATAATTGCAGCAGAATAATGCATTGATTATTTTCCTTTCTTTCTCATTTTTTGTTCAGATTCTAAAATGGTTGGATCAATTGTGAGTGATCTTGAGGTTGAGGCTTTGGCTAATGTTGTGGCTAAACTGAAAATTGAGGTATGTGTATGTTTATTGACTGCTTGCTCTGAAATATGCTATTGCTACATCTAATTTTAATTCACTTTGCAAACTTGTAGGAAAAGGACAAGGAGGGGGATGAGGACTCTGAGGAGGACAATGAGGAAGCAAAAGATATGGAAAGCGATCCTGACCTCATGGATGATGCTGATGAACTGTAGATGTTTTGCTAGCTGTTAATTGCTTGTTTTAGACTTGTATTGTATTTGTGTCGGCTATTGTGTTAAACTGTTAATACTTAAGACCAAGGGTCATGCACTTGTCAATTATTATATGCACTTGAACTTGATCATGCACTTGGTAATTGTTATGTACTTGGTCACTTGTTAATTGTTATGCACTTGGTCCTACAGGTCGGTATTCCGTATTGAATTTTCGTATACCGACCGTGTTCGACATAATTCCGCTCGAATTGGTTCGTTTTCGAAATTCTCGATATTCCGTAAGTTCGCGTTCGTTTTCGTGTCCGGCTTTACCGCTTTCGCTTTCGTTTTCGAATTCAAATGTAGAAGTAGAAAACGGTTGAGTAGTTTTCCGACCGTTTTCATCCCTAGCTGTTACTATCAACGAGTGCGGAGCTGATCTCAAGGAAATCGACGCAGTCGTGGGGGTTGCAGTGGTGGAGCGGTGGTCGCTGTCGAACGGCGAGTGCGTGGCCCGGTTGAGCGTCGAGAAGGCGAGGGCCTTGAGCCAGGTGGTGCCGGACTTGGGGAAGCTGACGAGGAAGACGTCGGACGGCCTCGGCTCCAAGCAAGCGTGGGCTACCGCGATGCCCTTGAGCAGTAGCTCAGGCATCCAGAAGCCAGCGTAGTGGCGCATCTGAAACGGCGGGCACCGCGTCTCCACGGGGAGCGACGCCATGATCTCTGGTATGTTGGCGTGCGACGTGGTCGAGTGAAGGTTTATCGCCGGTGCTACGGCTTCTGCGGCGGCGTCCGTGGGAGCTAAATTTTTAGTACTCATGGTGCCCTGCATGTAAATCTGTGGTGCATTGCATGTAAATCAGGGCGCGCGTATATTATCATCTCCAGTTTCCCGGAAAGAAAACTTCCCGCACCAAAAAGGTGGTTCGAATGGACCGCGATGGATGCGACCAGCTCGTATCATGTTGCAATGCGTGCTTCTCTTATCGTGAAAACACACAATTCACAGAAGTAGTTGAAATGGACAAAACGGATGAGACCGTCAGGAGCATTGTCTCCCGTCACGAAAACTCTAGTTTCTCGCAGTGGTTGGTATGATCTTCAAATGCGTCTTATGCATGTAATGGCCATTGCAATTACCATATAAAAGTTATCCTTAATACAGTGAATGCGGCAATTACCATATAAAAGTTATCTTTAACTGCACCTCACGACTACAGTCTAGTGACTACACTTTGTTTTGTTGCGTCTAAATTTTATCGACCACATCTCAAAATCATATATAACCTCGTCTATAAGGAAATTCTATTTGTGCTGGGGTGTCTATAGGAGTAGAACCACATTGTGTATTTGAGTGCAATGATGAACACGCTTCAAGCCGTGCACCTGCATGGGCAAGCAAATATAAGTGAGGTACTTTCTCATTT